>JAIOJX010000029.1:10854440-13272119 GCA_022376925.1 Tragulus kanchil | reverse complement strand
GGAAAGTGTTGCCTCAAGGCATGGCTAATAGTCCAACATTGTGTCAGAAGTTTGTGGCGACAGCACTACAGCCTATACGAGAAGCCTGGAAACAGATGTACATAATCCACTATATGGATGATATCCTAATAGCAGAACATATAGGAGCAGAAGTTTTGCAATGCTTCCATCAGCTCAAAAGTAGTTTGAATGCTGCCGGACTACAAATAGCACCAGAAAAGGTACAATTAAAAGACTCCTATACCTATTTAGGTTTTGAATTGCAGGGACCAAAAGTCATTAATCAAAAAGCAACCATTCGCAAAGACCAACTATGAACGCTCAATGATTTTCAAAAGCTCTTAGGAGATATAAACTGGTTTCGCCCATATTTAAAAATACCTACTGGAATCTTGAAGCCTTTATTTGACATATTAAAAGGAGACCCAAATCCAAAATCTCCACGATCTTTAACTCCAGAGGCTCTAGATGCCCTTGCTGAGGTAGAGACAGCAATTGCCAAGCAATTTGTGACTTATATAGATTACCACAAGCCTTTAACCTTTATAGCCTTTAATACAAAGGTAACCCCTACGGGCCTTTTGGCAAGATAATCCTATCATGTGGGTTCAGCTCCATTCTCGCCCAAAGAGAATCTTAGTACCTTATTATGATGCTCTTGCTGATTTAATTATCATGGGAAGAGAACAAAGTAGGAAGTATTTCGGGCTTGAACCGTTGAAGATAATTCAACCTTATACCTGAGATCAAGTTACTTGGCTCCTACAGAACAGTGATTCTTGGCTTCTTGCACTGGCTTCTTTTGCAGGAGATCTGGATAATCATTATCCACCCGATAAATTTGTTCAATTTAGTAGATTACATGCCTTTGTGTTTCCACGTGTTGTTAGCACAGAGCCATTAGACAACGCCTTAGTAGTGTTTACTGATGGATCCTCTTCAGGCATTGCTGATTATACTTATAATGATACAGTGGTAAAGTTTGAAACTAAATATAGTTCAGCACAATTGGTCAAATTACAGGCTATAATTGCTGTTTTGTGTGCCTTCCCGAACCAACCTGTCAATATATACACTGATAGTGCTTATGTAGCTCATTTGGTGCCTCTTTTAGAGACAGTTGCCCAGATCAAATCAATATCAGAAGCTGCCATGTTATTCTTACAATGCCAACAAACCATTCAACGTAGGTCACACCCTTTCTTTTTAGGTCATGTCAGAGCTCATTCTGGTCTTCCAGGATTATTGGCCAATGGTAATGCCATAGCTGACATGGCTACCAAACTGGCAGCAACTGTAACTGTAGACAATTTACAACAAGCGCAATGTGCTCATGCTTTACATCATTGTAATGCTCAAACTTTAAGACTTCTATATAAAATTACCATAGAACAAGCTCGCCAGATTGTTAAGAGTTGTACTACCTGTGTCCAACATTTGCCTACACCTCACTTGGGAGTAAACCCAAGAGGACTCCTACCTAATGTGTTATGGCAGATGGATGTTACCCATTGTAATGACTTTGGTACTATGAAATATATTCATGTCTGTATTGATACTTACAGTGGCTTTCTTATGGGCTCATTTTAGTCAGGAGAAGCCGCTAAACATGTTAAGGCACACCTGTTACATTGCTTCACCCTTGCAGGCATACCCACACAAATCAAAACGGATAATGGCCCTGGATATACTTCGAAAGCTTTCCAAGATTTCTGTAATGCTTTACACATTAAACATACCACAGGCATCCCCTATAACCCTCAAGGCCAAGGCATGGTAGAGCGTGCTCATTTATCCATCAAAGTTACCATTGAAAAAATAAAAAAGGGGGATTGGTACTCTACGAAGGGTATCCCAAGAAATATACTAAACCATGCCCTCTTTATTTTAGATTTTCTAAATTTGGACGCCCAAGGAAAATCTGCGGCTGATCGATTCTGGCATTCAACAACAAATAAAAATTTTGCCATGGTCAGGTGGAAGGATCCTCTTGACAATTCCTGGCATGGTCCAGATCAAGTGTTAACCTGGGGACGAGGATCAGTTTGCGTGTTTGCGCGTGAATACGATGCCACACGATGGCTGCCTGAACGTCTTGTGAGACAAGTAGATAATTAATAAACCAGGGAAGAAGTGTCTCCCTGAGAAGCTTTCTCTTCTCTTTTCTACAGGATGCTTGCTGTCAAGGTGCTGGCCTTATTCCTGATGCTGTATAAGCGACTGACAGAAACGGAAGCGGGTTTTGGCGATCCGTCGGACGCCCGTAAGCTGTTGCAATGAAGGTATGGACAACCCTGTCAGTGCTGGGGAGGATACAGCCTTCCTAAGTTGGGTCAATATGTCACCACCGTGAACTGCGTGGGTCATATAGCATACCTGCAATTCGATAACCGATGGGTATGCAACACCAGTCCTAGGGTAGAAACAACTCATCCAGGCTTCTTGTGTGACCAATGCAAACAGGTGCATAATGCGGTACATAGCTCCTGCTACTTTCAATACAAACTGTGCTGGTTTGGCAGTGAAACTGTTTTTAGTGCTACCTTAACGCACGGCCCTATTAAAGATATAAAGGGCCCGGGAGGATTAGTTATAGCAGGATGTCCTGGCACATGGAGAGATCGAGTATGCTGGTGAATGAAAGCCCCCATACATGTGTCAGACGGAGGAGGACAACAAGACTTGTACAGGGAAGAGGTGATAAAGGGTCAGATAAAGAGGCTCCGACAAGAGCTTCCGCCTGAACTGAAATATCACCCTATAGCACTACCAAAAGTGAGAAGTGAATTACAACTCGACCCACAAACTTTAGATATTTTGAATGCTACCTATAGATTGCTTAACGATACCCAACCAGATATAGCTAAGGGCTGCTGGCTCTGTTTGCGTCAAAGGGCCCCTCGTCCTGTTGCTGTGCCCTATTTCAGCCAAACCAATCTAAGTTTCTATAGTAATCACTCAACATGCACAACTACCCTTCCTATTACTGTATCCCTGATGCTAAATACTGATAATTGTACGTCTGTTGCTAAGGAAGGAAAAAATGATGGCTATGATATGGATGTAGGAATCGAAGGAAACAAATGCACCACAGTAGCAAACATCACCAACGCCTTGTGCGCAGTCAATGGTGCAGCCTTTGTGTGCGGGAATAGCCTTGCATATACCTATTTGCATCAAAATTGGACAGGACAATGTTTATTAACCTATCTCCTTCCAGATGTAGAGATAATCATGGGAGATCAGGAAGTTCCTATCCCTAGTATTGATCATTTTATAAATAGACCAAAAAGAGCAGTACTGTTTGTCCCTCTGTTGGCAGTTTTAGGTATTACCACAGCGGTGGCCACTGGGTCAGCAGGTATGGGCGTCTCTCTTACTCAATATACCAAGCTGTCCCAACAACTAATTTCCGATGTGCAAGCAATATCGAAAACTATACAAGATATCCAGGACCAGGTTGACTCCCTAGCGGAGGTGGTACTGCAAAACAGAAGGGGTCTAGATCTACTAACTGCAGAGCAGGGAGGTATCTGTTTGGCTTTACAGGAGAAATGCTGTTTCTATGTCAACAAGTCTGGCATAGTCAGAGACAAGGTGAAGCAACTACAGGAAGAACTTGAACAACGAAGACGGGACCTCGCTGCCAACCCCTTCCTGACAGGGTTAAATGGACTATTGCCTTATCTAATGCCCCTACTTGGACCTTTAATCACTTTGCTCCTTGTATTGGCTTTTGGCCCCATGCTGTTTAATCACTTGTGCTCCCTAACTGGACAACAAGACTTGTACAGGGAAGAGGTGATAAAGGGTCAGATAAAGAGGCTCCGACAAGAGCTTCCGCCTGAACTGAAATATCACCCTATAGCACTACCAAAAGTGAGAAGTGAATTACAACTCGACCCACAAACTTTAGATATTTTGAATGCTACCTATAGATTGCTTAACGATACCCAACCAGATATAGCTAAGGGCTGCTGGCTCTGTTTGCGTCAAAGGGCCCCTCGTCCTGTTGCTGTGCCCTATTTCAGCCAAACCAATCTAAGTTTCTATAGTAATCGCTCAACATGCACAACTACCCTTCCTATTACTGTATCCCTGATGCTAAATACTGATAATTGTACGTCTGTTGCTAAGGAAGGAAAAAATGATGGCTATGATATGGATGTAGGAATCGAAGGAAACAAATGCACCACAGTAGCAAACATCACCAACGCCTTGTGCGCAGTCAATGGTGCAGCCTTTGTGTGCGGGAATAGCCTTGCATATACCTATTTGCATCAAAATTGGACAGGACAATGTTTATTAACGTATCTCCTTCCAGATGTAGAGATAATCATGGGAGATCAGGAAGTTCCTATCCCTAGTATTGATCATTTTATAAATAGACCAAAAAGAGCAGTACTGTTTGTCCCTCTGTTGGCAGTTTTAGGTATTACCACAGCGGTGGCCACTGGGTCAGCAGGTATGGGCGTCTCTCTTACTCAATATACCAAGCTGTCCCAACAACTAATTTCCGATGTGCAAGCAATATCGAAAACTATACAAGATATCCAGGACCAGGTTGACTCCCTAGCGGAGGTGGTACTGCAAAACAGAAGGGGTCTAGATCTACTAACTGCAGAGCAGGGAGGTATCTGTTTGGCTTTACAGGAGAAATGCTGTTTCTATGTCAACAAGTCTGGCATAGTCAGAGACAAGGTGAAGCAACTACAGGAAGAACTTGAACAACGAAGACGGGACCTCGCTGCCAACCCCTTCCTGACAGGGTTAAATGGACTATTGCCTTATCTAATGCCCCTACTTGGACCTTTAATCACTTTGCTCCTTGTATTGGCTTTTGGCCCCATGCTGTTTAATAGGCTCATTGCATTCATCAAGTGGCAGATTGAGGCTACTCTGGCTAAACCAATCCAGGTCCACTATCATCGCCTTGAGATGGCAGAACAAGGTGACACTTATCTCTCTGTTAACAGAGATTAGTCACCTCCCCCTGTGAGTTGAACTGGTCAGCCAGAGACGGGTAAGAGGACATCATTACAGAGCAAACCTAAGACAGGAGGGCCGCCATAGCTGCTGCCTGATCCTATGATGGGTAATGCCTGTATAATGTTATGTCCTAACCTAAGACAGGTGCAGTTCCCGAAGGGTTCCTCTTGGCTTTGATAAAATAGGGGGACCTGTCCGGGACCGTGGGGCGGACCAGCCATACGCTATAGCCTCCCGCGCAGGAATGCTGCAATGCACCACTTAAGATGGCGCCTAGCGGAGCCTTTCATGCATGAGCCCTGGCCGCACTTTGCAGCCTCCTGTTTAGGAGCATCGTCATGTTTGCACAAAGATGGCGCCTGGTGGATGTAGCGGGGTGTGATTTAAGGCGTGTGCATCTGACCTTTTACATGATTGGCTTATGAGTAGCTCCTTCCTGTTTCTGTGTAGCATAAATACCCCCTTGTTTCCGCAATAAAACGAGACTTGATCAGACGCCTGTCTTGTCTCCATTCTTCGTGTCTCTTGTCCTCTCAATTCCCACTCCCCCCCTTTAGGGCCTGCGCTGACGAATCCTAGGTCTGTGCTGACGAAGCCCACGGGTCGGGACATATCTTGCTTTATGAAAGTAAGATGCCGGGTGGTCAGATGAGTATTTCAAAATCTGGAAGTGACTTTGCAGAGGCCCTTCTGACACTTGATTTTCAGAGCAGATGGGTGAGTGTGTAGATGCCCATGATGGGTGTCTGATGTCTAGAGGAGTGGGGTGAACGATCTCAAAGCCCAAAGAGGAGGAGGTGGAAGAGCCACATTTAGGCTCTTACCCTGACATGTGTTCTCATTTTCATTCCTGAACCTTGTTGCCCCAGAACTGAGATGGTACCCTGGGCTGCAAGTGCAGTAGTAGTTCCCATCTGTGTTCTGACACTGCAAATTTTCCACAGGACACCGTAGAGGAGCTTTCACACTCATTGATGTCTGCAACAAAAAGGACAAAGGGACAATTTCCACAGGGCAGAGACTCTGGTCTCCAGCCTGATTCTGCCAGAATTTGACAGGCTGAGCTCCCAGGTGGTACTCCTTTTTGTCCAGAAAGATTGATGACTTCTCCAGTCATCTCTGCTCACTAGCTGTCTCAGGTGGATCTGGATTTAGATGCTCTAAAGCTTCATGATGGGGCTGAAGGAAGCCCTCCCCCGTCCTTTGAAAGGTAGATGATGGAAACACTGATTCAAGTGCCAGACCCTCTTCTGTAGTACTATTTGCCTTATAAGAGTGCTAGGGGAGCTCTCTTTTTGGGTGAGTGTAGTGGCATTGAAGGATGCCCTTGACACTGAATTAGTGGAGGGAGTCATGGCCAAGGGCTTTCTAGCATGAAGCTCCTTATTCACAGCTGAGAATGAAGCCAAGTGGTCTGACCCTTTCCATTGATGACTACCACTACTAACAGTGGGCCAAGTACACCCCAAAATCCTCATCAGGCATACTGTTAGCCCCCAATGATAGCACTCTCAAGATGCTCCAAGATGTCTCCAAGAGAGTCTTGCTGCCTCTACCCCTGGCAGAAGTCTTCTCTTATCTGATGCATCCTTGGGAATGTGAATAAATAAGCAGCACAAACGTTCTTACAGCTGAGAGACTGGGGTTGGGGGGGGTCAAAATAAAAAGAGAGAGAGACTGGGGGTGTTTTCTGGTAACTTATGTGTCCCTGTTATCTGGACATAAAAAGACTGGTGTTCATGAACCGGGTTCCATTTGAGTAGCTCAGCAACTCACAGAGCAAGGGCTAAAATGTATTGGCCAAAAGAGTAATGGTTTAATAAGAACCATGAACTCAAGAATGAATCAAAATGAAGGGACAGAATGCTTGATCCTGTACACTCCAGTCAGGGGACCAGAGACTTTATGCCCTCAGAGGACTCACCAGGGAAGACATCTGGTCTCCCTCAGATCAGTGTTCTCTTCTCTCCACCTGAGGATTTCCCTTCTAAGGCCCCAGACCCAGGTTGGGAGTCTGCGGTAAGACAGGACAGAATGTGGGAGGGATGCACAACTGAGGGATACATGTTCAAACTCTAACTGGGCATTGAGACTTCCTCCTGTCTTCTTAAATGATGGGAATAGCTAGAGACCTGCCTTAAAGGTTGATAACATGGGACAGAGTTGAGTGCAGAATAGTGGAAATGGAGTGCAAGAAAGGGAGGATATGAGGACAGGAAATTCCTCAACCTGATAAGTGTGCTTCTAGGAAGGAGCTGGGATTCAGTTACACTAGCAGTCAGATCGTTTCTCCATGCTCAACAGTTTATAAATCTTTATGAGACACATACAAACACATAAAGGAGCCTCTAGAGTCAAATCATCAGCAAATCTTCTGTAGTACTATTTGACTTATAAGAGTGCTAGGGGAGCTCTCTTTTTGGGTGAGTGTAGTGGCATTGAAGGATGCCCTTGACACTGAATTAGTGGAGGGAGTCATGGCCAAGGGCTTTCTAGCATGAAGCTCCTTATTCACAGCTGAGAATGAAGCCAAGTGGTCTGACCCTTTCCATTGATGACTACCACTACTAACAGTGGGCCAAGTACACCCCAAAATCCTCATCAGGCATACTGTTAGCCCCCAATGATAGCACTCTCAAGATGCTCCAAGATGTCTCCAAGAGAGTCTTGCTGCCTCTACCCCTGGCAGAAGTCTTCTCTTATCTGATGCATCCTTGGGAATGTGAATAAATAAGCAGCACAAACGTTCTTACAGCTGAGAGACTGGGGTTGGGGGTCAAAATAAAAAGAGAGAGAGACTGGGGGTGTTTTCTGGTAACTTATGTGTCCCTGTTATCTGGACATAAAAAGACTGGTGTTCATGAGCCGGGTTCCATTTGAGTAGCTCAGCAACTCACAGAGCAAGGGCTAAAATGTATTGGCCAAAAGAGTAATGGTTTAATAAGAACCATGAACTCAAGAATGAATCAAAATGAAGGGACAGAATGCTTGATCCTGTACACTCCAGTCAGGGGACCAGAGACTTTATGCCCTCAGAGGACTCACCAGGGAAGACATCTGGTCTCCCTCAGATCAGTGTTCTCTTCTCTCCACCTGAGGATTTCCCTTCTAAGGCCCCAGACCCAGGTTGGGAGTCTGCGGTAAGACAGGACAGAATGTGGGAGGGATGCACAACTGAGGGATACATGTTCAAACTCTAACTGGGCATTGAGACTTCCTCCTGTCTTCTTAAATGATGGGAATAGCTAGAGACCTGCCTTAAAGGTTGATAACATGGGACAGAGTTGAGTGCAGAATAGTGGAAATGGAGTGCAAGAAAGGGAGGATATGAGGACAGGAAATTCCTCAACCTGATAAGTGTGCTTCTAGGAAGGAGCTGGGATTCAGTTACACTAGCAGTCAGATCGTTTCTCCATGCTCAACAGTTTATAAATCTTTATGAGACACATACAAACACATAAAGGAGCCTCTAGAGTCACAGAAAAGCTTAACATCAGTCAAAGACTTTTTTGATGATAAAATCTACTTTTCCCCAAACATTAAGTTGCCCATGGATACTTGTAAAACTACCCTCAGACCACCCCTGTCCTGTCACCTCTCTGAGACCCACGTCAAAATACTTTTGTGCTGCTCTCAGGACTAAGGGCTCCAGATGCCCCACAGTCTCCTCCCACAAACTCTGTATGACGCCCCACCTTCCAAGACTCTGTACCGTCACATGTCTCTGAGTGACTGGTGACGATTGCCCCCATTGAAGACCTGAATCCTGGAAAGCAGTGACAGGTGTTGGCATCAACACATTCAGAGTTTGGAGGATATCACCATGCACAGGGTGTTGCAGTAGAGGCTGTGGGGATGAAGACCATGGTCAGCAGACCCAAAAAATTGAGGAAGTTCACTGCAAGCTGGAGGTCCAGTAGTTGAAGAAGGAAAGAAAGAGAGGGAGGATTGCCAGCAGAAGTGTAAGAGCTGAAATAATAATAATAATAATAATAATAATAAAAAGAAGTGGAAGAGATAAGAAAACTGAACTTTTGCAAAGGGAGAAACAACTTCACTTATTTTCAGAGGACTATCTCCGAGTCTCAATTACAGAATAAGTCTCTGTTTCCTCTTTTGTTGGTAAATGGATCCAAGCCATGACATGCACTCTCCACTTATGCCACCAGTGGGCCTGGGTGCATAGACTCACCATTAAGATCCTCATCTGCAGTTACCAATGACAACAGTAGGAATAAACGGAGACCTGGGGCAAAAAGAGAGAGGAGAGTTACGATCCAATTTCAGCCACTATCTGCATGGTGTTTGCCTTTGCTGTACAGCCCATCACCCTCAGCAACATTCCTAAGGCTTCTGTACTTCAAATCAAGGAAGCAACCTTTCCCCTCATCTCTCAGTCCTCTTGACAGATCAGTCACCGACAGACACAGCCCCCATGGAACCTCATGTGCCACATGTATGGGGAAAGAATACACACAAACAGCTGATTTGGGGACACAGTTCCTCAACCTGATAAGTGTGCTTCTAGGAAGGAGCTGGGATTCAGTTACACTAGCAGTCAGATCGTTTCTCCATGCTCAACAGTTTATAAATCTTTATGAGACACATACAAACACATAAAGGAGCCTCTAGAGTCACAGAAAAGCTTAACATCAGTCAAAGACTTTTTTGATGATAAAATCTACTTTTCCCCAAACATTAAGTTGCCCATGGATACTTGTAAAACTACCCTCAGACCACCCCTGTCCTGTCACCTCTCTGAGACCCACGTCAAAATACTTTTGTGCTGCTCTCAGGACTAAGGGCTCCAGATGCCCCACAGTCTCCTCCCACAAACTCTGTATGACGCCCCACCTTCCAAGACTCTGTACCGTCACATGTCTCTGAGTGACTGGTGACGATTGCCCCCATTGAAGACCTGAATCCTGGAAAGCAGTGACAGGTGTTGGCATCAACACATTCAGAGTTTGGAGGATATCACCATGCACAGGGTGTTGCAGTAGAGGCTGTGGGGATGAAGACCATGGTCAGCAGACCCAAAAAATTGAGGAAGTTCACTGCAAGCTGGAGGTCCAGTAGTTGAAGAAGGAAAGAAAGAGAGGGAGGATTGCCAGCAGAAGTGTAAGAGCTGAAATAATAATAATAATAATAATAATAATAAAAAGAAGTGGAAGAGATAAGAAAACTGAACTTTTGCAAAGGGAGAAACAACTTCACTTATTTTCAGAGGACTATCTCCGAGTCTCAATTACAGAATAAGTCTCTGTTTCCTCTTTTGTTGGTAAATGGATCCAAGCCATGACATGCACTCTCCACTTATGCCACCAGTGGGCCTGGGTGCATAGACTCACCATTAAGATCCTCATCTGCAGTTACCAATGACAACAGTAGGAATAAACGGAGACCTGGGGCAAAAAGAGAGAGGAGAGTTACGATCCAATTTCAGCCACTATCTGCATGGTGTTTGCCTTTGCTGTACAGCCCATCACCCTCAGCAACATTCCTAAGGCTTCTGTACTTCAAATCAAGGAAGCAACCTTTCCCCTCATCTCTCAGTCCTCTTGACAGATCAGTCACCGACAGACACAGCCCCCATGGAACCTCATGTGCCACATGTATGGGGAAAGAATATACACAAACAGCTGATTTGGGGGACACAGTGAGAAACTCCAACTTCTCTTAATAGAGGGAGTAAATCTTCAAGGAAATAGCCCTCAGACTACTGCGCCCTTGCCAGGCCCAGCTTTTTTGTCCTGTGGAAATGGCAGAAACATGCTTTGCGAAGGTGTCCTCCTCAGTGAGTGGGTGTCTTTCTTACTTACATGAACTTCCTATGAGAGAATATGGTGGCTGGGATGCTCTGTTGTCCACGTGTGGTTGGAAATGACCTGAGTCTTCCCTGTCTACTAGCCTCAGAACCTTCAGTTCCCCTAGGAGGCTCCCATGAAGGACAAGAACATCACAGCCACCTGCATCCCAGTCTGTGGCTTGGATAAAGACCAAAGTGGGCCCTCCTAGGAACTGGGCACAATGGAAATGCTTATTTCCCTGAGTAGGACCTATAATGACTCCCAGTGATGTCCTTTGTCCTGACTTCCCCAAGGTAGTTTTTTGCTGCCTGGGTTCTCCTGGAAACTTGTTGATCCTGGGAAAACAGCATTCTCCCATCAGTGCTAACTCAGACTCCAGCTCCATGCAGCTGGACCAAGAGCCATCCCTGAGCCAAACCGGTCAAGAGGCTTTCAGGAAGGAGTGAGGAGAATCAAGATGATGCTGTCAAGCCAGGGCCACCTGGACAGAGAAGGCTGAGCCAGGAGTACAGTGGCAGTGGTGGTGGTGGTTGGACGGCATCACTCAGTCAATGGACATGAATTTGAGCAAGCTCCAGGAGATGGTGAAGGACAGGGAAGCTTGGCATTCTGCAGCCCTTGGGCTTGCAAAGAGTTGGCCATGACTGAGCAACTGAACTGAACTGAACTGAATTGATTGCCCAACATACAGTCTTGGGGCAGTGAAGATGCATTTTCTGTTCACTGAGAAGGTATTTTCTGAACTAGCAGGAAGTGGTAATTATCATTGTCTGAGTGAAGCTAACTTTGTGTGAGGGCTGGGTGACTGAAGAAGGAAGCAGATGCTGATGGACAAGGAGTGGCAAGTGTTTCTATCTGCTTGGCTCTGGGCATCCCACTAGGGATGTAGACCTGTGGGCTCCTTCCACATGAGGTTCAGCCTCCCTCCTTTCCTTGAGTGGTCTGGGTTAGTGTGGAACCTGCACTGACCTCCCTGGAAGAAGGTTAGGCTATGGCAGCGGCCCCCAATGACAAAGGCTGAGTGGTCAAGGAACTGGGTCAGTTTGCTAGATGTGGCTGTCGGCCAGGGACAGGGTTGTCTGGTAAAGTGATCCCAACCTTGAATCTCCCTCTTCCGACATTTCTGGACAGGGTTTGGGTCCATCCTGCCAGGGAAATCTGAAAGGGCTCCTGTCTTGACCAAGCCTATATGGGCTCCAGTGGGGGAAGTTCTCATCCTGGCAGTTAGTGATGAAGATGAATACAGAGAATGCCCTGGAGCTCATCGCTCAGGATGTCAATTCTTGAAGTATCTTGAATCCCACTTCTGTGTTTGTTTTAAGAAAATACCGGGCTTCCCTGGTGGTCCAGTGGGTAAGGACACCGCCTTGCAGTGCAAGGGGCGCTGGTTCGATCCCTGGCCTGGGAAGATCCCATGTGCCGCGGAGCGGCTGGACCGATGTGTCCAATCACTGAGCCGGAGCTCTGGAGAGCATGCGCCCAGAGCCGGTGCTCTGCGACAACAGAGGCCACCGCGATGGCAGGCCCACATGGGCCAAAGAACAAAGATGGATGAAAATGGACAAATGAAAGACCAATAGAAGTGGCCTGCCTGCTCCCCTCCCTCCGCACTCCACCCCCACAAAAATAAATAAATAAATAAATCTTTAAAAAAAGAAAAAGGAAAGAAAATACCATAAAATGCCAGGTGGCAAGAGAAATATTCCAAAATTATAGAAGTGACATTCTGTGAAGGGTTCTGACTCCCGGGATTTGAAGAGAGAGGCAATACTGGGTAGATACTCAGTATGACACTCTTTACCTAGAGAAAGTAGAGGCACAGGACCCCAAACCTCATGATGATGGACAAAGAGGGTTCCTTCTTACCATCCCAAGTGTTATTACACTTGTTGTCAAACTCTTCTTGAGAAAGAGTTTCATTGCCTCTGCAATGACGGTAGCTCTCATTAAAGTTTTGGCAGTCTATATATACTCCGCAGGACACTGTCCATGATGGTCCACACTCGTGGATGTCTGGAACATAACAGGACAAAAAGCCACCTCTCAAAAGTGTGACTTCCCACAAGGCAGAGGCACCAACCTCCATCCTGATCCTGACGCAAGGACTGGACAGACTCAGCTCCTCAATGACTCACCTGGGCTTGAGCTAAGTTAGAATCAGCTGCTCCAGAAATCCTCCCTACTGTTCTGCTCATCTCTGCTCTGGCTGAGTCTGAGGTTACCTCAATACAGGCACTCTACTGTGCCATGATGGGGTCTGGAAGGAGGTCTGCATTCCCTCCGCAGGCCTTCTGGGATCGACAGAGGAATGACTCCGTTCCAGACCACCCTCTTGGCCAATGTTTGTATCACCAGGGATCAGAATGTGAGCTCCAGTCAGTCCTAAGTGTGAGTGACAGTGGCACTGAAGGCTACCCACCATGCTGAGGAAATGGAGGAAGTCACCTATCCATAGTGGCATCCATCATTTCCAGCTGTGGTTAGAGCTAAGTGGTCAGGTTCCCTCCCATTGCTCTCCTCCGCCTTCCCTTTACTCACAGCAGCCCTAGGACATCCCTTAATCCTCATCAGCCACTCTCCCAGCTCTCAATGTCAAGACTTTTCAAGATGCCCCAGGATGTCTCTGGGGGAGTCTGGCTGTCTTCTCTTAGGGAAACCCTATTTTATCAGAGCCTGTTATGCATGGGAAATGAGGAAAGCAGCAAAATACTGCTCATAGCTGAGTCACTGCAGGTGTTTTCTGGCATTTTACCTCCCTGTTCCTAAACATAGGAGGAAAGGAGTCCATGAGTCAGGTTCCCTTTAAATATTTCCTGGAATCACAGAGCAAGGGCTGGACATCCATGGTTAAGAACAACAACTTAGCAAAAATGCAGGGATAGAATGTTTGGCCCTTGTATGTTCCAGTCAGGGGACCAGAGACTTTTAGACCCTGAAAGGACTCACAGGGTCATGATGAGTCAGGATAGGCAACTGGTCTCCTCCAGATCAGAGTTTCTTATCCAGCCTCTTGAAATTCCTACAGCCCCAGGCCCAAGCATGGGTGTCAACACCAGGATATGAACGGAAGGCGGAGGGACACACACCTAAGGGATTCATGTTCAGCCCCGCTGTGAGCACTGGAATTTCCTTCTCTCAGATGATGGTAATAGTTAGAGACTGATCTGATCTTAAAGGTTGAGGGGTAAGAAGAAATGGAGTGGTGTATATGAGAATGAGTGCCAGGAGGGGAAGGCATGAAGACGCAGCTTCCTCACCCTGACAAATGTGCTCCAAGGAAAAAGCTAGAATCCAGTTACATTAGCCAGTGGACCTCCTTTCCATGTTCAAGAGTCCACACATCTCCCTGAGACACACATATGCAAGTGTACAAAGCAATCTTTAAGAATATCTCTGGGTCATAGAAGCACTGTGCAGTAATCTCAACATCTTTTTCTTTTCTCTGATAAAATTTTACTCTCCCCCAAATATTAAATAACACAAGGATACTTAGAAAACAAACAAACAAAAGTTTAAAAATGGAAACAAAACAATCACCCACAAGTCTATCAACCTAAAAAATATTTACGGTTATTTTCTTATTGTTTCAAAAATATTGGGGATAATTTCTTTATTACCAATAATTAAGATTATTTGGAACAGACAAAGAGTACTTCTTGATGACAAATCATGTAATATCTTTTCTCCCCAATTTAAAAAATATTGTGGAAAGTCACGATCCCACCCCTCCAGACCTTCTCCCCAAGCCATTGTAAGCACTTCTATTCCCTTAGCACAATGACACTAGCTATCTTTTCCACACATAACAGTATAGGTTTCCATGTTACTCCCTCCATGCTTCCCCCTCCCTATTTCTTCCCCACAATGTCCCTATGTCTATGCTCTGTCTGTTTTTCCGTGAGTTGTGGGGACCATGGATATGTATATGACTGATCTGGGAACATACATGTCTGTGAACAACAAAACTCTGTAAAACCTTTAAAATAAAGAATTTTAAAAAACAAAAATATTGTGGGAAAATGTACATAACAGGGCTTCCCTGGTGGTCCAGTGGGTAAGGACACCGCCTTGCAGTGCAAGGGGCACAGGTTCGATCCCTGGCCTGGGAAGATTCCACGTGCCATGGAGCGGCTGGACCAATATGTCCAACTACCGAGTCAGAGCTCTGGAGCGCATGCGCCCAGAGCCGGTGCTCTGCAGTGACAGAGGCCACTTTGATGGGAGGCCCACACAGGCTAAAGAACAAAGATGGAAATAAATGAAAGACCAATAGAAGTGGCCAAATAAAAAAAACTATCCATAACAAAGATTTTTACCTTAACCATTTTTATGTATTATAATTGCCTTTTATGGTTCTATGTTGTTGAAGAATAAAAACTCCTTGACTTTAGACTTTGATCCAATTAGTTATGTAACTTTGGACAGGTCACTCAATCTCCTTGAGCCTGAATTTTATAATTGCAAAAATAAGACTAGCTTTAAACCATAAAATCTGTAGGAAAAACCGTAACGTATAAGCACCTTGACATTGGTCTTAGCAATAAATTTTCACTTGTTTTTCTTTTTCAATTTGACAGAAGAAGCAAAGGCAAAAATAGAGAGGTAGGACTACATCAAACTACAAAGTTCTGTACAGCAACAGAAACTCAAAAAATGAAAAGACAACCTACAATTTCAGAGAATAATTTGCAAATCGTACATACAAACATAAAGGCTTAACATCTCAAAGTAAAGAACTCATACAGTTCAACAGTATGAAACTGAAAAGGATTTTAAAAAATGGCTTCCTGATCTCAACATCAGATATTTTGAAAAACGACATTTTTCCAAAGAAGTCTTCCAAATGGCCAACAGGTGCACTAAAAGGTGCCCAACAGCACCAATTAACAAAGAAAGGCAAATTGAAACAACAATCAGATATCACTTTACACTTGTTAGAAGGCTACTTTTAAAAAGGAAAGAAATTTCAAGTGTCAGTGAGGATGTGAAGGAATGGACTCTAGCCCACTGCTAGTGTGAGTTAAATTTGCAGCCACTATGGGAAAACGTTTCCCTCATACTTTCTTATGCTGAAGGGTCTCCTTTCTTATTCTTGCTACCCTCAAGCCTGAATACAATAGATGCACCACAGTCTCTCACCAAATCTGTATGAGCATTTTCTTTTTTTTTTTTTAAAGATTTGTTTATTCATTTACTTTGGGGGTGGGAGGGAGGGGAGCAGGCGGGCCACTTCTATTGGTCTTTCATTTGTCTATTTTCATCCATCTTTGTTCTTTGGCCCATGTGGGCCTCCCATCGCGGTGGCGTCTGTTGTCGCAGAGCACCCACTCTGGGCGCATGCGCTCCAGAGCTCCGGCTCGGTGATTGGACACATCGGTCCAGCCACTCCGTGGCATGTGGGATCTTCCCAAGCCAGGGATTGAACCGGTGCCCCTTGCACTTCAAGGCGGTGCTCTTACCCACTGGACCACCAGGGAAGCCCTGTGTGGACATTTTCACCACCCTCAAGGCTCTGTACCTTGGCAACTCTCCAAGAGTCCAGTGAAACGATCTTCAGATTCAGGGCTGAATCCTGGAATGCAGCGGCAGGCATCAGCATTGCCACATGGAGGGCTTGGAGGGCACCACCAAACACAGGCTGTAAGGGAAGAAGCCATGGGGATGGAGACACAGTCAGAAGGTCAAGGAATGAACACAAACAACTTCAAGCTAGTGATCTAATCGCAGAGGAAGGGAGAGAATGGATGGAAGAGCTTCCATTGGAAAAGGAAGAGACAAAATCCTCTGGCATATGGGGGTGGGGGAGAAATAGCTTTTCTCATGTTCGGAAAACTGTCTCTGAGTGTTAGGTACAGAATAAGACTCCTTTCCCCTCCCTTTGTTGGTAAGAGCACGGAGAGCCCGGCAGGCACTCCACAGTTTATGTCACAAATGGCCGGTTGAGCAGACTCACGTTTACTGTTCGGGGATGCAGATTCCACTGGCAAATACAGCAGCATCAAGAATCCTGGGGTAGATAAACAGAAAGATGACAAAAAGAGTAGAGTCCATAACATTTCAAGTGTCAGTGAGGATGTGAAGGAATGGACTCTAGCCCACTGCTAGTGTGAGTTAAATTTGCAGCCACTATGGGAAAACGTTTCCCTCATACTTTCTTATGCTGAAGGGTCTCCTTTCTTATTCTTGCTACCCTCAAGCCTGAATACAATAGATGCACCACAGTCTCTCACCAAATCTGTATGAGCATTTTCTTTTTTTTTTTTTAAAGATTTGTTTATTCATTTTTCTTTGGGGGGGGTGGGGAGGGAGGGGAGCAGGCGGGCCACTTCTATTGGTCTTTCATTTGTCTATTTTCATCCATCTTTGTTCTTTGGCCCATGTGGGCCTCCCATCGCGGTGGCGTCTGTTGTCGCAGAGCACCCACTCTGGGCGCATGCGCTCCAGAGCTCCGGCTCGGTGATTGGACACATCGGTCCAGCCACTCCGTGGCATGTGGGATCTTCCCAAGCCAGGGATTGAACCGGTGCCCCTTGCACTTCAAGGCGGTGCTCTTACCCACTGGACCACCAGGGAAGCCCTGTGTGGACATTTTCACCACCCTCAAGGCTCTGTACCTTGGCAACTCTCCAAGAGTCCAGTGAAACGATCTTCAGATTCAGGGCTGAATCCTGGAATGCAGCGGCAGGCATCAGCATTGCCACATGGAGGGCTTGGAGGGCACCACCAAACACAGGCTGTAAGGGAAGAAGCCATGGGGATGGAGACACAGTCAGAAGGTCAAGGAATGAACACAAACAACTTCAAGCTAGTGATCTAATCGCAGAGGAAGGGAGAGAATGGATGGAAGAGCTTCCATTGGAAAAGGAAGAGACAAAATCCTCTGGCATATGGGGGTGGGGGAGAAATAGCTTTTCTCATGTTCGGAAAACTGTCTCTGAGTGTTAGGTACAGAATAAGACTCCTTTCCCCTCCCTTTGTTGGTAAGAGCACGGAGAGCCCGGCAGGCACTCCACAGTTTATGTCACAAATGGCCGGTTGAGCAGACTCACGTTTACTGTTCGGGGATGCAGATTCCACTGGCAAATACAGCAGCATCAAGAATCCTGGGGTAGATAAACAGAAAGATGACAAAAAGAGTAGAGTCACATTCCAATTTCAACTCCAGTCCCATAGCCATTGCTTTCTGGGAGGTGGCTCTGGGTCCTGCATCCCTCAGCTTTCCTTTGACATCTGCTACCCTCCTGTACTGTACTCGGAATTGAGAATTCGGCCTTTCCCCTCCCACTCTTCGGGTTCTCTGAGAAGTCAGTTCGACAATGACACCATCCTCATGGAACCTCATATGCTACGGGTAAAGGACAGAACATACATAGACAGATAGCTGATGTCAGCAACACATAGAAGAATCCAACCTCTCCCAGTGAAGGTACTAAATTATGAAGGAGAAAATCCTTTACATTGGTGTGCCTTTGCCCATACCCAGGTTCTTTGTCCTTTGGCAATGGCAGCAGGTCTGCTCTGATGATTTCTTTTATGGATGATTTTCTTTCTTTCTATCACATCTCATGCTTAACAAGTCTTGCATTTAATATAGCCTCAGGTTTCAGCCCTAGCTCACAATTATATCAGCAGAATGTGGACCCCTGGAATCAAGAGGCAGGGAGTTTTCCATGTATAGTATCATGTCGTCTGCAAACAGTGAGAGTTTTACTTCTTCTTTTCCAACCTGAATTCCTTTTTTTTCTTTTTCTCCTCTAACTGCTGTAGCTAGAGCTTCTAAGACTACGTTGAATAATAGTGGTGAAAGTGGACACCCCTGTCTTGTTCCTGATCTTAGAGGGAATGCTTTCAATTTCTCACCATTGAGAATAATGTTTGCTGTGGCTTCTCATAGATGGCTTTCACTATGTCGAGGTAGGTTCCTTCTATGCCCATTTCTTGAAGAGTTTTCATCATAAATGGATGCTGAATTTTGTCAAAGGCTTTTTCTGCATCTGTAGAGATTATGATGTGGCTTCTGTCTTTCAATTTGTTGATGTGGCATATCACACTGATGGATTTGCAGATATTGAAGAATCCTTGCATGCCTGAGATAAACCCAACTTGATCATGGTGTATGAGCTTTATGATGTGTTGCTGAATTTGATATGCTGCTGAATTCAGGTCCCTGCCACTGGAACCAGAGTACTCTGTTTTCTTCCTTTCTTTTTTTGAGGGTGGGGAGCGGGTTGGGGAGGGGGGCGGGCTGGGGAGGGAGGGGACAGGCGGGCCACTTCTATTGGTCTTTCATTTATCTATTTTCATCCATCTTTGTTCTTTGGTGTGGGCCTCCCATCACAGTGGCCTCTGTTGTCACAGAGCGCCCGCTCTGGGTGCATGCACTCCAGAGCTCCGGCTCAGTAATTGGACACATCGGTCCAGCCGCTCCATGGCACGTGGGATCTTCCCAGGCCAGGAATTGAACCGGTGTCCCTTGCACTGCAAGGCGGTGTCCTTACCCACTGGATTACCAGGGAAGCCCTGGAACCAGAGTACTCTTTCGTATTTCCTTGATCTTGCAACCACCTTTCCCAATGAGAGAGCCACACTGACTAGCAAGGGCCCACCAGTCTCAGGGTGACTGGGGGTCTACTGGCAGCTGTGCTCTTGGTCATAAAGCTGCTGGTGTCCTCTTCCAGTTTGTCCATGATTGTAACAAAGGCTGTGAAATGGCATTAGTAGGTCCAGCCAAAGTGATAATCCTCTCAGGACAATTCCCTTCTGAGATGGTGATATGTGCACACTCTCTCGGGCTTCTTCTTAACTGATTCTCCTTTCTTTCTGATGATACTGCCAACTTCCTTTCCACACATAGGTAGCTGGATGGGGAGAGTCACATTTAATCCACCTTCAATCACACTGGCGTCATAGCCGAGCAGTGTTCTGAGGAGCTGGACTTTGAGTGGTCAAGTCTTTGGTCACTGGTGGGGGTGAAAGCCAAAAACTACAGGAGCAAGGACAACTGAAGAGAAAAGGAGAGCGGCTGGCAAGGGGAAGGGCAGGAAGTCAGGGGAGGAGCCATAGCGGCTGGCAGAGGAGGAGGAGGGAGAAAGAAACCCCCTGGTGGTCCAAGGGCGGAGAAGGGCAGGTGGATGGCAGAGGAGGGTGGGTGGGCAGGAGAGGGCGTGAGCCGCTGCTCTGGCTGTTGCCTCTGCTAGTCTCAAAATGTACCCAGCATTCTTAAAAAATCACGTTCCACATATCAATTGATAAGAAGTATGGCTATTCTCAGAAAAACCCAAGAAACAATTTACAACCGAAGAGGACAATATCTAAGGAACACCGAGCTTACTAGGTCACAGATATGATTCCAAACATTGCAGAAAATAAAGACTCATAAGAATCAAGCTGACCTTGCAGATACTTTTTCTTTTCATCAGTTCACGGTTATTTTCCTTCAAATCATCCCATCCCACATGAAGCCTATACACTAAGTAACGGTGCTTTTCTTATCCCGTTAGAAGATTTCAAGCACTTTGATTTTCTACTTTTCTGAGGGAAAAAAAAATAGATATTTTATCAACTTGTCTCAGTCATAGTACCCTAAAGGTTGTTCAACACTAGTCTAAATGTGGCTGTGAAGGAGTTTTTTCATGAGATTGACATTTAAATCAATAGACTCTGAGTAAAGCAGATTGCCCTCTATTATGTAGGTGATCCTTGTTAAAGCAGTTGAAAACCTTAGAGTAAAGAAACTGATCTCATGAAGGAGCAGGGAAGTGTTCTTCCAGGCTTGAGATGCAGCATCAAGCCTTCCCTGGGTTTCCAGCCAGTCGCCCTGAAGATTTTGAACTTCCAGTCTACAATCTCATGAATCAATTCTTTAAATAAATCTCTTTCTCTCTCCCTCTCTATACACATTCTAGCGACTCTGTCGCTCTCGAGAATCTGAACTAATAATACAGGTGGTAAATGAGAAACATTTCTTAAGTTCCCAGTTTGTCCTTTGAAACTTCCTATAAATGTGCTGGGGCTTCCATGGTGGCTCAGATGGTAAAGAATCCAACCACAATGCAGGAGACCTGGGTTTGATCCCCAGGTCAGGAAGATCCCCTGAGGAAGGGAATGGCAACCCACTCCAGTATTCTTGCCTGGAGAATTCCGTGGACAGAGGAGCCTGGTGAAAAGAGTCGCGAAGAGTTGGACACAACTGAGTGATGAACACATGTACATAAATGTGCTAAAACCCTTAAAATTCCTACCCTCCATCCCTTATAGAGTTAGTGGAAAAACAAGTCAAATATCAAGCAAGAAAGGAAGAAGAGATAATGTTCTCCAAATGGATAGAGAGTTCCCAGAAGACTTTACTCGTCTATCCCCCTTGTTATAATTCTACACACCTGGCAGCAACCTGAGAGATCCGTTTCTCATGGCACAGGGACCAACAAGCTCAGCCACAGAAGACGTCTGATCTTGGTCTCTGTATGTTGAAGACTTCTTGTTTTAAGTCTGGCTTGCACCGTGGAGGAGCTGACTTAAGAAACCACTGGTCTGGATTCTTTCTTCCCCCTAATCTGCCCTGTGATGAGCTTCTCAGAAACTGTAGTTCTATTTTTTAAATATTTGCATAGTATAACTAGCATTCATCTTGAAATCCTCATTCCGGGTGGTTTTTGAATTAGAAAACTTCCCCAACATGAAAAATCACTGCTGGTCTTTTCACCCCTGGGGACCTTAGGTCATAGTGAGCAGAAGGATATATTTGTTATGTATTAGTGAGCATTTTTAAATCGTAGTGTAACAGACATACAACATATTAGTTTCAAGCCTGGAGCATCATATTTGATATTTGTATGTATCGCAAAATGATTACCAAAATAAGTCTCGTTAATATCCATCACCACATAGATAACAATCTTTTTCATTTGTGAGGAGATCGTTTAAGATTTACTTTGTTTGCAACTTTGATTAACTACAGTCGCTTTGTTGTACATTATGTCTGCATGACATCTGATATCTGGAGGTGTGTACCTTTGACCCCCTTCACCCACTGCACCCGCCTCTCCTCTCTGGCCTCTGCTCTCAGTATTTACAAGCAAGCTTTTTTTTTTTTTTTTTTACTTTTTATTTTTACAGAGTTTTGTTTTTTACAGATATGTATAATCCCAGATTAGTCATATGCATGTCCCTGGCCCCCTCTCTCCTTTACCCCCCTACCATTCCCCCCTACCCAACCCATCCAGACTGTCGACAGCACCCCTGCAGGATCCCTATTCCCACAACGCAATGACAATAGCTATCTTTTTCACATATGATAGTATAGGTTTCGACACAACTGAGTGATGAACACATGTACATAAATGTGCTAAAACCCTTAAAATTCCTACCCTCCATCCCTTATAGAGTTAGTGGAAAAACAAGTCAAATATCAAGCAAGAAAGGAAGAAGAGATAATGTTCTCCAAATGGATAGAGAGTTCCCAGAAGACTTTACTCGTCTATCCCCCTTGTTATAATTCTACACACCTGGCAGCAACCTGAGAGATCCGTTTCTCATGGCACAGGGACCAACAAGCTCAGCCACAGAAGACGTCTGATCTTGGTCTCTGTATGTTGAAGACTTCTTGTTTTAAGTCTGGCTTGCACCGTGGAGGAGCTGACTTAAGAAACCACTGGTCTGGATTCTTTCTTCCCCCTAATCTGCCCTGTGATGAGCTTCTCAGAAACTGTAGTTCTATTTTTTAAATATTTGCATAGTATAACTAGCATTCATCTTGAAATCCTCATTCCGGGTGGTTTTGAATTAGAAAACTTCCCCAACATGAAAAATCACTGCTGGTCTTTTCACCCCTGGGGACCTTAGGTCATAGTGAGCAGAAGGATATATTTGTTATGTATTAGTGAGCATTTTTAAATCGTAGTGTAACAGACATACAACATATTAGTTTCAAGCCTGGAGCATCATATTTGATATTTGTATGTATCGCAAAATGATTACCAAAATAAGTCTCGTTAATATCCATCACCACATAGATAACAATCTTTTTCATTTGTGAGGAGATCGTTTAAGATTTACTTTGTTTGCAACTTTGATTAACTACAGTCGCTTTGTTGTACATTATGTCTGCATGACATCTGATATCTGGAGGTGTGTACCTTTGACCCCCTTCACCCACTGCACCCGCCTCTCCTCTCTGGCCTCTGCTCTCAGTATTTACAAGCAAGCTTTTTTTTTTTTTTTTTTACTTTTTATTTTTACAGAGTTTTGTTTTTTACAGATATGTATAATCCCAGATTAGTCATATGCATGTCCCTGGCCCCCTCTCTCCTTTACCCCCCTACCATTCCCCCCTACCCAACCCATCCAGACTGTCGCACAGCACCCCTGCAGGATCCCCTATTCCCACAACGCAATGACAATAGCTATCTTTTTTCACATATGATAGTATAGGTTTCCCTTTAACAAGCATGCCTTTTGATCCTATCTTTCTTCTCTTCACCTTTTCGAGTCTTATGCTTTGTCTTATATATAAGAGGTTTTACATATTACATATTTAGCTGTAGTTATGCTTTAAAATTAAGATTTTCATGCTATAAACTTTGTTCTCAAAGTTCCTTTGAGTGTTCCTCGCTCAGTTCTGTCCTACTCTATGTGGTCTCATGGACTGTAGCCCACCAGGCTCCTCTTTCCATAGAATTCTTCAGGCAAGAATGCTGGAGTGGATTGCTATTTCCTTCTCCAGGAAATCTTCCTGACCCAGGAATTGAACCCTGGTCTCTCATACTGCAGGGAGATCTTTTTTACCATCTTAGCCTCCTGGGAAGCCCTGAATACTTCACTAAGACAAGAGCAATTAACTGTGCGAATGGCAGTGATGAAATGATTCGTGTCCTCAGTGTTTGTTCAATTTATATCCAGCACTTGAATAATGCAGAATACTATTCTAAGAATTAAGAATAGAGAGAGAACAGGTCAAGACACTACAGATATGAAACTAGTTTGAAGTAAAGGTCAGGTACAAAACATGGATTTATATAAGCAAAAAGTTAAAGGCAGTGATTTATAAATAGACTTCCTTTAAATAAGATGCATCTTGGTGCATCAAAACTCATTCTATTGCAAACAAAAACCAAAATATTTAGACTTCTCAGTAATAGCTCCTTATAAAATGTAGTACAGTACAACTCTGGTTACATGTCAAACGTGAAGACTTTGTTTGAGGTAGAACCAGCAGAAATATATCAAAATATACTATTTAAGGGGAATTTCAACTAATAAAACTCAACTTTTGACTAGTCAACCTCCATTAGTCAACAATATTTCCTGGGGAGTTATTTCATGCCATTGCATATAAATCCAGAGTTTTCCTTTCACCTGCTATTGCAAAAATCCAGGTTATATAATATGAAGAAATTATATTTTTCCATTCTTGACTTTTCTTCCATTTAGGTAGCCTCATTTTCCTAGCTATAATAATGGTGCAGTGACTGTCTCAAAAATACCACAGGAAGAATATTTATTTTCCTTAGAATAGACATTATGTGGTCCTACTCTTGGATTGTAGAGTGTATATTTTACAATTTGATAAATTCTACAACTCTTCTGTTTAACGCGGCTCTGTCAAAAGACCCAGGTACTACAGGATAGGATCAACTTTCTATATGAAATCAATACACTTGTTGCCATAGTTTTTGCTTTTCATTTTTATTTTATTTTATTTATGTATTTATTTAGTTAGTTACTTAGTTCTGACTATTCTGGGTTTTACTGCTGCCACAGGCACTTCTCTAGTTGCAGGGAGTCGGGGTTACTCTCTAGTTGAGGTGAGCAGGCTTCTTGTTGCGGTGACGTCGCTTGTTGTGGAACTCGGGCTCTAGGGCACATGGGCTTCCGTAGTTGCGGATCCAAGGCTCTAGAGCACAGGCTCCATAGCTGTGGCTTATGGGCTTAGTTGCTCCAGCGTGTGGGATCCTCCTGGGTCAGGGATCAAACCCTTGTCTCCTGCATTGGCAGGCGAACTCTTCACCACTGAACTCAATTTGCAGATAAAAGAATTAAGAATAGAGAGAACAGGTCAAGACACTACAGATATGAAACTAGTTTGAAGTAAAGGTCAGGTACAAAACATGGATTTATATAAGCAAAAAGTTAAAGGCAGTGATTTATAAATAGACTTCCTTTAAATAAGATGCATCTTGGTGCATCAAAACTCATTCTATTGCAAACAAAAACCAAAATATTTAGACTTCTCAGTAATAGCTCCTTATAAAATGTAGTACAGTACAACTCTGGTTACATGTCAAACGTGAAGACTTTGTTTGAGGTAGAACCAGCAGAAATATATCAAAATATACTATTTAAGGGGAATTTCAACTAATAAAACTCAACTTTTGACTAGTCAACCTCCATTAGTCAACAATATTTCCTGGGAGTTATTTCATGCCATTGCATATAAATCCAGAGTTTTCCTTTCACCTGCTATTGCAAAAATCCAGGTTATATAATATGAAGAAATTATATTTTTCCATTCTTGACTTTTCTTCCATTTAGGTAGCCTCATTTTCCTAGCTATAATAATGGTGCAGTGACTGTCTCAAAAATACCACAGGAAGAATATTTATTTTCCTTAGAATAGACATTATGTGGTCCTACTCTTGGATTGTAGAGTGTATATTTTACAATTTGATAAATTCTACAACTCTTCTGTTTAACGCGGCTCTGTCAAAAGACCCAGGTACTACAGGATAGGATCAACTTTCTATATGAAATCAATACACTTGTTGCCATAGTTTTTGCTTTTCATTTTTATTTTATTTTATTTATGTATTTATTTAGTTAGTTACTTAGTTCTGACTATTCTGGGTTTTTACTGCTGCCACAGGCACTTCTCTAGTTGCAGGGAGTCGGGGTTACTCTCTAGTTGAGGTGAGCAGGCTTCTTGTTGCGGTGACGTCGCTTGTTGTGGAACTCGGGCTCTAGGGCACATGGGCTTCCGTAGTTGCGGATCCAAGGCTCTAGAGCACAGGCTCCATAGCTGTGGCTTATGGGCTTAGTTGCTCCGCAGCGTGTGGGATCCTCCTGGGTCAGGGGATCAAACCCTTGTCTCCTGCATTGGCAGGCGAACTCTTCACCACTGAACTACCAGGGAAGCCCCTGTTTTTCCTTTTTAATATAAAAATTTTTGCTGTCAGTGGCTTAAGTCACGTCTACATGCTCGTCCATCATTTATCTCATTTAGAAGAAAATTAATAGAAGGTTAAGATGAAAGAACGTGGGCTTCCCCTGGTGGTCCCGTGGGTAAGGACACCGCCTCGCAGTGCAAGGAGCGCCGGTTGGATCCCTGGCCTGGGAAGATCCCACGTGCCACGGAGTGGCTGGACCCATGCGTCCAATTACCGAGCCGGAGCTCTGGCACGCATGTGCCCAGAGCCGGCGCTCTGCGACAACACAGGCCACCGCGATGGAAGGCCCACAGGAGCCAAAGAACAAAGACGGATGAAAATAGAGAAATGAAAGACCAATAGAAGTGGCCTGCCCATACTCCTCCCTCCCCACCCCACGCCCCAAAAGATAAATAAATAAAATAAAAATAAAAAAGATGAAAGAACGTTAAAATGTTGGGAAGTTATATTCATGATCTATCTGTGAATACAAAAAGGTCAAAACTTCAAGATTATTGTCTCTGAAGGAGACAGGTCCTTTCCTCAACAGGATGAGAGTCTATCATAAGTTGTAAAGAATCAGTCTAGATAATTTGTAAAAAACATTTTAATTTCACATTTCTAAGATTCTGTAAGGTTTGCATTTAAACATTAGGAGGCTTAGGGATCCCAGATGTCTTAGAATCTTGAAATTACACTTCATCAAATGCTTTCAACTTCCCCCAATCTGAGGGGTTAACAGTTGATCTTAATGTCAGACAAATACGTACTTAGATCATTACCAGTGTAGCTGAGATTTTCAAATATTTTACAAGTATTCGTGTATTTTCATGGTATTCTATAAATTATGTACTCATATAACTTGCAAAGTGTCTATTTTTTCATTGTATTTACTTATTTTAAGTTGTTGAGAATATACACATGTGCATGACATATGTAGGGTGTTATGTATGTATATCTATTTGTCTTTTTTTAAAACTACATAATGCAAAATCTTTAATTGTACTGTATTTTCAAACTTAATTATGGTATCTTTTATGATCATAATTTTCTCCTGAAAGCCTGTTACCTGCTTTATTCCTGGAGAGAGATAAAGGAAAGAGAGAAAAGTATTCACTTAAATTTTAGAGGTAACTATGTTGGAACCAATAGTATCACAATTTTAAGTCCCTGAGAATATTCTCAGCAGGAAAGGGAATGCTGAAATGTCTTACTTTGGAGACTAGAGCAAGATTATCCATTTTCACTGGGATAAAAGAATGAAGAAAGATTTAGGAAAAAAAGAAAAAGAGAAACAGGCTCAATAACATAAAATAGAATTTTAACAGAGATTAGGGCCAGGTTAGTCCTTTCAAAGGCAGATTTTTTATTGAAAATATGTGTGTAAGTCATAGTTGTGTTCTCTCTGAATTCAACCCTTCCACTCATAGCAAGAGCCTCAGGAACCTGAGGAACAGGTGCATGTGTCCTATTTTTTGTGATCTCATGCACTGTAGCCAGTTAGGTTTCTCTGTCCATGGGATTTCCCAGGCAAGGATATTGGAGTAGGTTACCATTTCCTTCTCCAGGGGCTCTTCTCAACACAGGGATTGATGCATCTCCTGCAATCGCAGGCAGTTTCCTTACCAATAAGCCACTGGGAGGCCCCCTGAAGAACACATGCATGCATTATTAATCAGAAACAATCAAGTTGCCCCTTCTAAACTGGAATCTGATTACCGATGGACTTGCCTAGCTCACAGCTGCCTCCAGATGGGGACCAGTAACTATGCTGGCAGGAAACTCAGACACTGAGGATGCACCAGTCAAAAAGTTGAATGCTGGACAATGGGTCCAAGGTGACTTTCACACCCTGGTCACTGCACATTTTCCAACCTCTGTGGACAGGAGTATCTGGAAATACCAAGCTCACTTGATGATGCTGCATAGCTGTGCCCATGTTGAAAGTAGACAGGGTAAATATCCACATTATAATTGGATTAAGATGAAATTGACAGCTATGTAATTACAAACTTCTATTTTGGTCTAGTTTTCCAATTATTTATTACATGGATTTTGCTTTAGTCTTGCCTATGACATTGTCCTTCATTTTTCAATGTTTATTTGGTAGATTTTTAGTATACATCGAATTTGTTCAATCAATAATCTTTCCTGAATAAGTAACCTGTTGTACTTAATGTGATTTACTGGAGAAATTATTGTGACATTCCTGACTTCACATGCCACCTTTCATTTGTTGATTTGAAGTGCCATATCTTCCAAACATTATGTTTCCTATACATGATGTATGTTATTCTGTTTCAAGAATCCAGTTTTCCAAATTTCCTGGACCAACACCCCAATTTAAAATCCTTTCTTTTTTTTAAGATGTTATGAAGCAAACATGTATATTTGCTGTAAAATAAGTGTGAATCTGGTTAGATAAGGAGAGACTTTCATCAGAAAGGCTATTACAATAGGGAGCATGTTCTGGTTTCAGAAATCTGTGAATTCTCAAAATCCCCCAAGTTTAGTTGGCCAAAAGGACCTCAGGAACCTGAGGAACAGGTGCATGTGTCCTATTTTTGTGATCTCATGCACTGTAGCCAGTTAGGTTTCTCTGTCCATGGGATTTCCCAGGCAAGGATATTGGAGTAGGTTACCATTTCCTTCTCCAGGGGCTCTTCTCAACACAGGGATTGATGCATCTCCTGCAATCGCAGGCAGTTTCCTTACCAATAAGCCACTGGGAGGCCCCCTGAAGAACACATGCATGCATTATTAATCAGAAACAATCAAGTTGCCCCTTCTAAACTGGAATCTGATTACCGATGGACTTGCCTAGCTCACAGCTGCCTCCAGATGGGGACCAGTAACTATGCTGGCAGGAAACTCAGACACTGAGGATGCACCAGTCAAAAAGTTGAATGCTGGACAATGGGTCCAAGGTGACTTTCACACCCTGGTCACTGCACATTTTCCAACCTCTGTGGACAGGAGTATCTGGAAATACCAAGCTCACTTGATGATGCTGCATAGCTGTGCCCATGTTGAAAGTAGACAGGGTAAATATCCACATTATAATTGGATTAAGATGAAATTGACAGCTATGTAATTACAAACTTCTATTTTGGTCTAGTTTTCCAATTATTTATTACATGGATTTTGCTTTAGTCTTGCCTATGACATTGTCCTTCATTTTTCAATGTTTATTTGGTAGATTTTTAGTATACATCGAATTTGTTCAATCAATAATCTTTCCTGAATAAGTAACCTGTTGTACTTAATGTGATTTACTGGAGAAATTATTGTGACATTCCTGACTTCACATGCCACCTTTCATTTGTTGATTTGAAGTGCCATATCTTCCAAACATTATGTTTCCTATACATGATGTATGTTATTCTGTTTCAAGAATCCAGTTTTCCAAATTTCCTGGACCAACACCCCAATTTAAAATCCTTTCTTTTTTTTAAGATGTTATGAAGCAAACATGTATATTTGCTGTAAAATAAGTGTGAATCTGGTTAGATAAGGAGAGACTTTCATCAGAAAGGCTATTACAATAGGGAGCATGTTCTGGTTTCAGAAATCTGTGAATTCTCAAAATCACAGAAAAAAACACATTTTCTTTATAGGTTAAAGGACGAAGGAGGAAGCAGGAAGAGATAAACTTAATTTTTGAAGGGGGAAGTTAGACACATAAGGGGAGATGAACTGTGGTTTGTGACAAGAAATGAGTCTCACTGTGGTCAGTCATTTTCCCAGGAGAAGTTAAAAATGAGGGCATGCTCCATTTTATTTTGGTGCTTACTCAGGCTTGTGAATAAACATTGTTCCGGGGTCTGTGGCTTAGATCATGAGCTCCTTATTGCAAAATTCAGGCTTAAGTTGAAGCAAGTAGGGAAAATCACTAGGCCATTCAAGTGTGACGTAAATCAAATACCTATGATTATACAGTGGAAGTAACAAATAGATTCAAGGGATTAGATTGGATAGACAAAGTGCCTGAAAAACTATGGATGGAGGTTCATAACATTGTACAGGAGGCAGTGACCCAAACCATCCCACGGGGAAAAAAAAAGATGCAAGAAGATAAAGTGACTGTTTGAGGAGACTTTACAAATAGCTGAGGAAAGAAGAGAAGTGAAAGGCAACAGAGAAAGGGAAAGTTATACTCAACTGAATATAGAGTTCCAGAGAAAAGCTAAGAGAGGTAAGAAATCCTTCTTAAATGAAAAATGCAAAGAAATAGAGGAAAACAATGAAATAGGAAAGACCAGAGATCACTTCAAGTAGACTGGCGATATCTAAGAAAACCATTAAACCAATAATGGCAGGCAGAAACACGTAGAAAAATGAACAATGAATATATACTGCAACCAGAAAACAAAATATAAAATGGCACTACTAAGCCTTTATCTACCAGTAATCATTCGGCCACTTTTTGTAACTTCCAAACATTATGTTTCCTATACATGATGTATGTTATTCTGTTTCAAGAATCCAGTTTTCCAAATTTCCTGGACCAACACCCCAATTTAAAATCCTTTCTTTTTTTTAAGATGTTATGAAGCAAACATGTATATTTGCTGTAAAATAAGTGTGAATCTGGTTAGATAAGGAGAGACTTTCATCAGAAAGGCTATTACAATAGGGAGCATGTTCTGGTTTCAGAAATCTGTGAATTCTCAAAATCACAGAAAAAAACACATTTTCTTTATAGGTTAAAGGACGAAGGAGGAAGCAGGAAGAGATAAACTTAATTTTTGAAGGGGGAAGTTAGACACATAAGGGGAGATGAACTGTGGTTTGTGACAAGAAATGAGTCTCACTGTGGTCAGTCATTTTCCCAGGAGAAGTTAAAAATGAGGGCATGCTCCATTTTATTTTGGTGCTTACTCAGGCTTGTGAATAAACATTGTTCCGGGGTCTGTGGCTTAGATCATGAGCTCCTTATTGCAAAATTCAGGCTTAAGTTGAAGCAAGTAGGGAAAATCACTAGGCCATTCAAGTGTGACGTAAATCAAATACCTATGATTATACAGTGGAAGTAACAAATAGATTCAAGGGATTAGATTGGATAGACAAAGTGCCTGAAAAACTATGGATGGAGGTTCATAACATTGTACAGGAGGCAGTGACCCAAACCATCCCACGGGGAAAAAAAAAGATGCAAGAAGATAAAGTGACTGTTTGAGGAGACTTTACAAATAGCTGAGGAAAGAAGAGAAGTGAAAGGCAACAGAGAAAGGGAAAGTTATACTCAACTGAATATAGAGTTCCAGAGAAAAGCTAAGAGAGGTAAGAAATCCTTCTTAAATGAAAAATGCAAAGAAATAGAGGAAAACAATGAAATAGGAAAGACCAGAGATCACTTCAAGTAGACTGGCGATATCTAAGAAAACCATTAAACCAATAATGGCAGGCAGAAACACGTAGAAAAATGAACAATGAATATATACTGCAACCAGAAAACAAAATATAAAATGGCACTACTAAGCCTTTATCTACCAGTAATCATCCTAAATGTAAATGAATTGAATTTACCCAAAAAACACAGAGTACCTACATGGATTAAACACAAGACCCAACTATATGCTACCTGAAGGAGACTCACCACAGCTCTAAAGGACAGCAGAGACTCTAAGTGAAAGGATAGAACAGCAGAAAGAATGTTAACATAGCCATATTTATATAGGACAAAATATACTTCAAGCCAAAAAAGTAACAAGAGACAAATATGAACAGGGAAATTTGTCAAGAAGATAAAATATTTATTAATTGGTACTCCTAATACAGGAGTACCAAAATATATTAAGCAATTATTAAGAGACCTAAAAGGAGAAAATGCCCTTTTGCCATTATTTTTAATTTAATTTTTAATAATTTTTTAAATTAAAAAAATTGTTTAATTTTTAATTAAATTATAAAATTAGGATAACATTTATAAGAGACTTCAAAAATACAGAAAAAAATTACATATAGTTACACTCTATATTACAATTATTTTTTAGATAGATAAATTTTAGCAGTATTATTCAGTCATATAAATATAATAAATATGTATATAATTTCTATACAACAGAGGGGTACTGTTCTTTTTCCCATAGATGATAAACCAGTAGACACTGGAACATATGCAGGGACATAAAACAAGGTGCAAAAATTTAATGGACTAAAGGTATTAAAACCATGCAAAGTAGGTTCTCTTATCACTGTGGAATAATGTTAGAAATCAAGATCAAAAGATATTTTTAAATATGCACATATTTTCAAGTGCAATGTGACATTTACCAAGAGAGATCTTTGATTTCGCCAATGAACACCTCAATAAAGATAAAACACTGAAAAAACACAGAGAATGATTGCATAGAAGAAAGCACTTAAATGTGAAATTAATATCAAGCATACTTTAAAGTTTCCCCAGTTTCCCTGGTGCATCAGATGGTAAAGAATCTTCCTGAAGTGCAAAAGACCCAGGTTCAGTCCCTGGGTCTGAAAGATCCCCTGGAGAAGGGAATGGCAACCCAATCCAGTATTCTTGCCTGCAGAATTCGATGGACAGAGGAACCTGGCAGGTTATAGTCCATGGACTCGCAAAGTGTTATACACAACTGAGCAACTAACATACACATACATACTTTTAAATTCCCATGTATTTGGAAGTTAAATGTTCTCTTTTAAATGATGGATGTTTCTAAGAAGTCGTAACAAGGAAAATTAGAAAATAGTTCCAACAGAATAAAAAGAAAAGGGAATTTATCAGAATTTGTTGCATACAGCTGAAGTTGTTCAGTGAAACTGAATACAATGTGGAATCTTGAATAAGGTATGAAAACAAGTAATGGACACTAGCAAAAAACTTTGTGAAATTTGGACAAAATATGTGCTTAGTTAATAATACTGTATCACCTGTTACTTTCCTGCTCTCTGTTTTATGAACAACAAAATGATTATATTCTCAGAAATGGATTAGAAGATTCGAGCTTCATTCAAATTTCTTTTTAAAAATTACTAAAATAATAAGCTTTCTGGATTTTTAGCAATAATACTAAGTGCCAGAATAAATGGAACTCTTAAAAATTTATAAAAATAAAAATTACATATAGTTACACTCTATATTACAATTATTTTTAGATGAAATTTTAGCAGTATTATTCAGTCATATAAATATAATAAATATGTATATAATTTCTATACAACAGAGGGGTACTGTTCTTTTTCCCATAGATGATAAACCAGTAGACACTGGAACATATGCAGGGACATAAAACAAGGTGCAAAAATTTAATGGACTAAAGGTATTAAAACCATGCAAAGTAGGTTCTCTTATCACTGTGGAATAATGTTAGAAATCAAGATCAAAAGATATTTTTAAATATGCACATATTTTCAAGTGCAATGTGACATTTACCAAGAGAGATCTTTGATTTCGCCAATGAACACCTCAATAAAGATAAAACACTGAAAAAACACAGAGAATGATTGCATAGAAGAAAGCACTTAAATGTGAAATTAATATCAAGCATACTTTAAAGTTTCCCCAGTTTCCCTGGTGCATCAGATGGTAAAGAATCTTCCTGAAGTGCAAAAGACCCAGGTTCAGTCCCTGGGTCTGAAAGATCCCTGGAGAAGGGAATGGCAACCCAATCCAGTATTCTTGCCTGCAGAATTCGATGGACAGAGGAACCTGGCAGGTTATAGTCCATGGACTCGCAAAGTGTTATACACAACTGAGCAACTAACATACACATACATACTTTTAAATTCCCATGTATTTGGAAGTTAAATGTTCTCTTTTAAATGATGGATGTTTCTAAGAAGTCGTAACAAGGAAAATTAGAAAATAGTTCCAACAGAATAAAAAGAAAAGGGAATTTATCAGAATTTGTTGCATACAGCTGAAGTTGTTCAGTGAAACTGAATACAATGTGGAATCTTGAATAAGGTATGAAAACAAGTAATGGACACTAGCAAAAAACTTTGTGAAATTTGGACAAAATATGTGCTTAGTTAATAATACTGTATCACCTGTTACTTTCCTGCTCTCTGTTTTATGAACAACAAAATGATTATATTCTCAGAAATGGATTAGAAGATTCGAGCTTCATTCAAATTTCTTTTTAAAAATTACTAAAATAATAAGCTTTCTGGATTTTTAGCAATAATACTAAGTGCCAGAATAAATGGAACTCTATCAAAAATTTGAGTGATTATAAATTAGAAATCTAGCATTCTATTCATTCTTAGTCAAAGGGATATCAAAATGTCATTAACAATTCACAGATTTTCTATAGATATTTTATTATACATACTAAAATATATATGTGTGTGTGTGTGTGTGTGTGTGTGTGTGTGTGTATACACACACACACACACATATATATATATGACTGCAGAGATGTCCCTACCCCCGGGATTCGTCAACGCAGACCTAAAGGGGGGAGTGGGAATTGAGAGGACAAGAGACACGAGAAACGGAGACAAGACAGGAGTCTGATCAAGTCTCATTTTATTGCGGAAAATAAGCAGTATTTACAGTGTACAGAAGGCGGAAGAGCCCAGCAATAGACCAATCATGTAAAAGGTCAAGTAAGCACGCGTTTACATAATCATGAGCGCTTAGGGGAAACATGTGCTGATCACGAGCACGGAAACTTCACTCAGCCAATCATGGCAAAGAACACACGTTCCAGATTGCGCAAGACCGCGCCCCTCTTGCTTCCGCTAGGTGCCATCTTTGGAACTTGTGGCGATGTTCTTAAACTGGAGGCCGTAGGGCGTGGCCAAGGCTCTCACAGCCCCAGACAGGATGACGATACTCTTATGCTGGAGGCTCCGCCAAGCGCCATCTTAAGTGGCGCATTGCAGCATTCATGCGTGGGAGGCTATAGGATGTGGCCGGGCCGACCCGCGGTCCCAGACACAGAGAGGTACCTGCATTTCCATGGCAAGCCTCTATTTTTGGAGTTTCTAACTCAACCATAGAAATATGCTTTACATTGAACAACCACAGCAACAACAAAAACAACAAAAAATCCTTTCTAAGCCTAGACTAAATGTCAGCTCTTTTGATAAAGAAAAACCTTGCCAGATCTAAAACTCCGCCTCAGAGTCAACTGCCTGTGCAAGGGCTGTGAGGCTGCCCTGCTGGGGTGAGCCCCCAGTGGGATACAGTCAGAAGAAGAGAATGGGTGGAGTGACCACATGACTGACTCAGTCTGTGAGTCCCCCTAACTTAAGATCACCTGTGAAGTGGGCTGAAGAATGTATTAAGCAGCTAGGGCTACCATAACAAAACAGCAAAGTCCGAGTGGCTTACACCACAGAAATTTATTTTCTCACAGTTCTGGAAGTTCAAGATTAAGGTGACAGCAAGGATGGTTTCTCGTGAGACTGTTCGCCTTGGCTTGCACATGGCCACCTTCTTGCCCTGTTTTCTGGCCCCTCTGGTCCATTCTCCAGGCACACAGACATGTACTCCTGGTATCACTTTCTATTCTTATAAGGACACCAGTCCTATTAGATTAGGACCCCACCCTTATGTTGCTGTTTAGTCACTAAAAATCATGTCCAACTCTTCTGCGACCCCATGAACTGTAGTCCACCAGGTTCCTCTCTCCATAGGATTTTCCGGGCAAGAACACTGCCATGGGTTGCCATGTCCTTCTCCAGGGGATCTTCCCAATTCACGAGTCAAACTCGTGTCTCCTGCACTGGCAGGCAGATTCCTTACCACTGACCCACCAGGGAAGCTCTTGTATCCAATGAAAGTGAAAGTCAAAGTCATTCAATCCTGTCCAATTCTTTGTGATCCCATGAACTGTAGTCTGCCAGGCTTCTCTATTTATGGGATTGTCCCAGAGTGAGTAGCAAGGACAAGATTCTTCAGATCTTCCTTACCTCGGGATTGAGCCCAGGTCTCCTGCATTGCAGGCAGATTCATTACTGTCTGAGCCACCAGGGAACCATATCCAATAATCTATTCCAAATTTTTCCTTTCTAGATTGAAAGATATTGCATTTCTCACAGCAGGTTAATAAGAACAGAGTCTACACGAGTGATAAATGTTTCCTCACAGTCAGGAAACAAGCTAGCATGTGTTGAGCACCTACATAATCAGAGGCATCAGAGAGAAAAAGCAATAAAGAAACAAAAGTTGACATCTCTAGGAAATCCTCCTCCATTTTGTACTATTGTACTTCCAATTATGCAATCAGTCGCAAAAAGCCAACAGATTTACCATGTCATCTCATTCTTAACACGTTTGTGGAGGGAGAGGTCATATATTTATGGAATTTAATCCAAAGCAATAATCCCATGGGTAGAAAATAAAAAATTTCACATTAGCTCCAAGTCCTTCCTTTCACCAAAGTGCCATCCTCTTCTCTCTGAGAAATTAGTAAAAGTAAAATCCTATTTTCCCATTTATTCTTTCACTTCTCCAAATAATTCAAAAACAAATTAAGGGAAAAGACAAAAAGAATCTCAAATTTAATAAACAGTTCCCACATCATATTTAGAGGATAGGGGTAAAAAACACATTTAAGGACATACATGAAGTGCACATAAGTTCCCAGTTCAATAGGTTTTTATTTGTGTATAAACCCACATAACCAAGAAATCAAGACGTCAAACATTTCCAGGCCCCCAGAAAGTCCCCTTGACATCTTCCCAGTTGACAACTCCCCAAAGGCACTATTCTGACTTCTCTTGAAGCAAGAGAAAAGGAGCAGGGCACAACATTTGAAAGAATGACATATCCCAAGGACACAACAAAAGCCAACTGAAATCAAATGGGTCCAAGATGGCAGACCATCAACTTCGACTAGACCTTGATCCTCAATCAGCAAGCTAAATGACACACCTAGAGCACCGTGACAGTTCCAAGTCATGGCCAAAAGACCAAAAAGTGGGCAGTGGCCCAACTCCTGGAAATTTCCACCCCTTCCTCAAAATAGTTGAAATAATCCTCCCTCTCATTAGCCTATGAAATTACCCAGTCCATTAAAACTAACCACACCGCATTTCAGGGCCACAGCACTCACCTTCTGCAATGACCCAACTCTATCTGGGTAGTGTGTTTCTCTCTGAATAAATCCACTTCTTTTTTGTTTCTTCTTCTTTTTTAAACAGCTTTATTGAGGTATGGTTGACATACAATAAATTGCACATATTTAAATTGTACACTTTGATGAGTTTTGACATAAGTATACACCTGTGAAACCACCACAATCAAGAATGAACATATCCATCACCCTCAAAAGTTACTTACAACTTTCAGAACTGATTATTTCCATATCATACATACACAAGGAATTCCTACAAATCAATAAGACAAAAACATATAACCCCATAAAAATGGGCAAAGATTGAAACCAGGAATTCACTGGACAAGATAGACAAATAGCTAACAATCATATGAAAATATGCACAACCTCATTAATGATTCAGGACATGTAAATTTAAGTAACAAGATAGTATGTTAATCTGTGTCAACAGCAATAACCAATAAATAGTCAATAATAAGAATAGAAAAGAATTTTAATAAATCCACTTCTTACCTATCACTTTGTCTCTCACTGAATTCTTTCTGCAATGAGATATCAAGCACCTGAACTTCATGGGTCCTGAAACCAGGTCTGTGATCTTAGCTGGAAGACTTTGAGTTTTGGCTGGGTTCAAGTCTCAGCCACATGGATTAGAGTCCCAAGCACAGTTTTGGCCAGATTAGAGTCCTGGTCACATGAGTTCGTGTCCCAAACTGGGTTTTGGCTGGGTTCAAGTCCCAACACATATTAAGTTTAAGTCCCACTCTGAGATAAATGGCTTCATTCTCACCATTGATTTTTTCCCCCTGTTCTTAAACATTCCATACCTGGGCCATAGCTGTGGTTATAATCCTACCTTCCTGGGAAAAAGGGTAAATAGCTACTCCCTATGGTGCAGAGGCTCTCAAGCTCAGCTGTGAGAACTTTTGATTTTAAGTAAAAAATATTTCCTACTCAAATAATTCACATAAGAATTTATATGTATGGGTTCTCTAGAAGAACTGACAAGAAATATCGAGCATTGATGTTTTCTTCCTCATGTTTCATTATGAGACCCAGAGTTCTTTTTACTTCTGACATTACCAGTGACAGGACAGCCAGGTTACTTGGTGGTGGTTCAGGTTTCCTACCAATAAGGGAGCAAAGGATGCAACAGACCCCAACTCATCCACAAATGGAAGTTTTGTGAATATCTCAGTAAAGGATTCCCACAGCTCTAGAGATCAGGTGTGTTCAGGGTGGTATGGCCATAGACAGAGGCCTCCCACAGGTCTGAAACTGGCATCAATCTACTGGTCATTCAACGAGGAGACATGTCTGATATCACAAAACTAGTGGCTGGCAGGGCTGAGAGTCAGAGTCTGTGCTTGCTCGCTGCCAAAGCCTGTGCTCTTTCTACTAAATTGCTCTCCTGTCTAATTAGCGTAACTGGAGTGAAGGTTACTACAACTTATTCAGGGCTGGGCTAAGAAATTTGAACTTCTTCTTGATAGCAGTAGAGATCCAGGAAAGTACATTAGGGGAAGGCTGTTTGGAAGTTTAAAATCTATGGGAAATGCATGTCCCAGATGGGCTTAGTTGGAGGTGACCAGAAACCCCAGACCTCTCTACATTAGAGAACAAGACACTAGTTAGCATCCACTCACAATTAGGAAACTCCCTGGGCATGTCTATTCGTACACAGAAATCTAACAGGCACCCAAATGCCAAAAAGAGAAAGAAAAAAAGGTGGAGGGCTTCTCCCTTAAGCCAACATCGGGGTGGTCATGATGGCATCACTTGCATCTCTCCAGTCACCAGGTATGGCTGTCAAGCAGCAAGTTATCGCAGAAAAAAACACAGCCTCAACTTGCCCCACCTCTTAAGGGTATGGGTTTCCCAGAGCTTCAAAACCGGAAGTCAGGTATCTTTGGAGTCACTGAGCCGGAAGTGCTGATGTCTAGACCCGGAACCAGAAGTCCACAGGCGTTGTGATTCTGCCTATGTTGGAATTCCCCAATCCTGTGATTCAGGAGTCTAGACAGTAAAACTTGGGTGGATCTCAAGCTATGTAATTTTGATTTAAAAAAAAAAAAAAGAATTTATATGTATGGGTTCTCTAGAAGAACTGACAAGAAATATCGAGCATTGATGTTTTCTTCCTCATGTTTCATTATGAGACCCAGAGTTCTTTTTACTTCTGACATTACCAGTGACAGGACAGCCAGGTTACTTGGTGGTGGTTCAGGTTTCCTACCAATAAGGGAGCAAAGGATGCAACAGACCCCAACTCATCCACAAATGGAAGTTTTGTGAATATCTCAGTAAAGGATTCCCACAGCTCTAGAGATCAGGTGTGTTCAGGGTGGTATGGCCATAGACAGAGGCCTCCCACAGGTCTGAAACTGGCATCAATCTACTGGTCATTCAACGAGGAGACATGTCTGATATCACAAAACTAGTGGCTGGCAGGGCCGAGAGTCAGAGTCTGTGCTTGCTCGCTGCCAAAGCCTGTGCTCTTTCTACTAAATTGCTCTCCTGTCTAATTAGCGTAACTGGAGTGAAGGTTACTACAACTTATTCAGGGCTGGGCTAAGAAATTTGAACTTCTTCTTGATAGCAGTAGAGATCCAGGAAAGTACATTAGGGGAAGGCTGTTTGGAAGTTTAAAATCTATGGGAAATGCATGTCCCAGATGGGCTTAGTTGGAGGTGACCAGAAACCCCAGACCTCTCTACATTAGAGAACAAGACACTAGTTAGCATCCACTCACAATTAGGAAACTCCCTGGGCATGTCTATTCGTACACAGAAATCTAACAGGCACCCAAATGCCAAAAAGAGAAAGAAAAAAAGGTGGAGGGCTTCTCCCTTAAGCCAACATCGGGGTGGTCATGATGGCATCACTTGCATCTCTCCAGTCACCAGGTATGGCTGTCAAGCAGCAAGTTATCGCAGAAAAAAACACAGCCTCAACTTGCCCCACCTCTTAAGGGTATGGGTTTCCCAGAGCTTCAAAACCGGAAGTCAGGTATCTTTGGAGTCACTGAGCCGGAAGTGCTGATGTCTAGACCCGGAACCAGAAGTCCACAGGCGTTGTGATTCTGCCTATGTTGGAATTCCCCAATCCTGTGATTCAGGAGTCTAGACAGTAAAACTTGGGTAGACATGAATTGGGGATGCTTGTGTTCCGAGCATGGCTGATGGCCAGTCTGTAGTCCAGCATCTGGTGTTTGAGGAACTGGAGCAATAGGAATCAAAATGCATTGGGGCCAAAAAAAATAAATAAATAAGGGTCAAATGACCAACGGACTCTGAGGGACCAGGAGGCAAAGCCGTGGGCAGGCTTATCCCGCAACCCACCCATCTTGCAATTGTATGTCATTATGGGAAATACAGAACTCCAAATCCATGCCTGTTTCCCCAGCAGTACTTTATATAGTACTGGTATAAAGCCCCTGTGATGAAATTCATGTGATAAATACATTTGCTCTTGCCATTTTCTCACCTGGACTCCCCTCTGCCTCCATTTAAGGGAACCAGAACCAAGATCTCATGCTTTATCTAATGAAAATGGCTTTTCATTAACTTCATAATCTAATAACATGGTTCAACCAATGAGTTTTTCTGGTCATCAAAGTTTTATACTTTTCTCGAAAAAAATAAAGAGGAATAAGCATAATAACAAAGGTGGGGAGCGCCTCAAACACTACCTAAATCCTGCTTACCTTGGTTACCACCTTGGTGCCTTTCCTTTCCAGTATGCTCACCCTCCCTTCTCGTTCATATTCCAGAAGGACCCTTCGTGGGACAATGTCCTTTGGAGGTCTGACAAGGTGATCAGTCTTCTAAAGTCATCTTTTATCCTCACACATGGTCCTTTTGCCCTGTCCAGAGTCATGAGTACAGCCTCAGGCTGACCCAAATGACTGAGAAATGCCTCTTACTAAATTCTCTGTAAATGTCGAGCTCTGTACACGCTTCATGCTGAGCAGAGACTATTGGGTGGCGATGAGCAGTGGTGTCAACTAAAAACTAGGCAAATGGGGTCTTCTCCCTTAAGACCTCGGAACTCATTGAAGTATGGCTGTCAAGCAGCAAGTTATCGCAGAAAAACACAGCCTCAACTTGCCCCACCTCTTAAGGGTATGGGTTTCCCAGAGCTTCAAAACCGGAAGTCAGGTATCTTTGGAGTCACTGAGCCGGAAGTGCTGATGTCTAGACCCGGAACCAGAAGTCCACAGGCGTTGTGATTCTGCCTATGTTGGAATTCCCCAATCCTGTGATTCAGGAGTCTAGACAGTAAAACTTGGGTAGACATGAATTGGGGATGCTTGTGTTCCGAGCATGGCTGATGGCCAGTCTGTAGTCCAGCATCTGGTGTTTGAGGAACTGGAGCAATAGGAATCAAAATGCATTGGGGCCAAAAAAAATAAATAAATAAGGGTCAAATGACCAACGGACTCTGAGGGACCAGGAGGCAAAGCCGTGGGCAGGCTTATCCCGCAACCCACCCATCTTGCAATTGTATGTCATTATGGGAAATACAGAACTCCAAATCCATGCCTGTTTCCCCAGCAGTACTTTATATAGTACTGGTATAAAGCCCCTGTGATGAAATTCATGTGATAAATACATTTGCTCTTGCCATTTTCTCACCTGGACTCCCCTCTGCCTCCATTTAAGGGAACCAGAACCAAGATCTCATGCTTTATCTAATGAAAATGGCTTTTCATTAACTTCATAATCTAATAACATGGTTCAACCAATGAGTTTTTCTGGTCATCAAAGTTTTATACTTTTCTCGAAAAAAATAAAGAGGAATAAGCATAATAACAAAGGTGGGGAGCGCCTCAAACACTACCTAAATCCTGCTTACCTTGGTTACCACCTTGGTGCCTTTCCTTTCCAGTATGCTCACCCTCCCTTCTCGTTCATATTCCAGAAGGACCCTTCGTGGGACAATGTCCTTTGGAGGTCTGACAAGGTGATCAGTCTTCTAAAGTCATCTTTTATCCTCACACATGGTCCTTTTGCCCTGTCCAGAGTCATGAGTACAGCCTCAGGCTGACCCAAATGACTGAGAAATGCCTCTTACTAAATTCTCTGTAAATGTCGAGCTCTGTACACGCTTCATGCTGAGCAGAGACTATTGGGTGGCGATGAGCTTCAGAGGCAGTGGTGTCAACTAAAAAACTAGGCGCAACCTAAAAGTTGAGTTATATTTTATTCCACAGAATATTTTAGGACTTACAGCTGGCAGGTACCATCTCAAATAGCCCTGAGTGAACTGCACCAAAGAGATGAAGGGAGGAACCAGGCTATAAAGAAGTTTTATAACCAAAGGCCTGTAGTCAACATCAAACATATTTTTGTGAATTAAAGAAAACCAGATAGCTCAAGCTGAGGGATTTAGCACTTTTCTATGTATGGAACCATCCAAGAGTCTGGGCTGACCAAAATCATCCCTTTCATATGCATCTCAGCTATCTGGGGCCAGTACCCTGTGTTTTTTGTTTTTGTTTTTTTGAAAACCTTGCAATTAGTGCTATTATCTAAAAAAAAAAAAAAAAAAAAAGCAGATTGCATATGTAGACTATTTGTAGACTTTAAACAGAAAAAATGAGCTGTATGTTTCTTTGGATACACACACGCATACTGACTACTCGGTCGCTCAGTCGTGCTCAGCTGCTTGTGACCCCATGGACTGTAGCCCGCCAGGTTCTCCTCTGTCCATAGGATTCTCCAGGCAAGAATCCTGGAGTGGGTTGCCATTTCCTTCTCCCCTTGTGTTTTTTTGAGGTTTTGTCATTTTGTTTTTGTTTTTTCATATCTTGAGTCCCCTTGGGCGGGTATTGTATTCCTTCCCAGTTGCCCTGGAGGGCTGGAATTGGTGACGACTGTGACATCCTTGTTTACTGATTTGGCAGGAAATACTCCATTCCTCAGTGGCTTTGACTCCACTTGGAAGAGTGGAAGCAGTCCCCAAGAACCTTCAGCTTAATGGGCAAGGAGATCATACATCCTCCACTTAGGAGCATTTGCCCCAGTATGAATTCATATAGACTTACTAAGCATGTTTAAAGCTTATTTTCCACCCAGAACGATGCTAGGCTTAAAGGAAATCACACCGAATTGGCTCCATGTGATCTCTGATCTCAGGGAAATTACAGAAAAGAGGAAGACAAAGCCTCATAAATAATTTCCAAAAGCAGTGTGATTTAGGAAGGAAAGAACCCTGTGTCTAGTTTCTGTCTGGTCTGTCCTGCTGCCACCATAGCAACAAGAAAAGGCTGAATAATTGACAGATAACTTTCTTGGAACTCGCAGAGAACTGAAGTCACACGTAACGGACTAACCTGAAATCTAGGGGAAGAGACATTGACAGGAGCACTGGCTTACTCATTGCACAAGATGAAGACAGCACCACCAGATAATAGAGTGAGATTTCTGCTTAAAATTTTAACCAATTGCTGTTGCAGGGAGGAAACCAATTCTGACTCCATGTTGCAAACTGGTTTTTTGACTTGTTTTTCATTGCTTTTGTTTTTATAATCATACTTAATGGCTTGCCTGGAAGATCCTGCCCCTCTGTGTGACTGTTACAGCAAAGTGCCTTTGTTGTGAACCCTGTCCACCTCTAGATGATAGGAAAGGAGAAATTAACACACCCCCTGCCTGAGGCTTGCCATTCTAGGAGATGTTCACGAGATTAATGGCCTTTTTACTTTGCTTCCTCACCTCCCCCCAGCTCTGATCTATAAAAGAACCTGGCATCTAGACCCCAATTAGATGGTTATTCCAAGGTGCTAACCTGCCATCTTCTTGATCAACTGCTTTCCAAATTAAGTTGTTATCCTTGCCTCAATAACCTCGTCTCACGCATTCATAGGCCTTTTGTGTGGCAAATAGAGCAAGCTTGGACTCAGTAACATTGCTAAATGCCAAAGGTGGGCTGGTATGATAACCTGGAAGCCTTAGACCCAAGCGGATTTCTAACTTACTCACAGGCTCTTCTTTTTGGACCACCAAGCACTCATAAGGAAGATTATGGGGTGGCCAGAGATGGGAGAAAGTCTCCTTCCTCAGTTAGATCCACAACATCACTAAGGACATGTTCTATCCTTTATGTTACTACAGGCAACATCTTTAGTAATGGTTTCCCTACCACACAACCACATAACCTTTTCCTCTAGTGACAGTTCTTTCACCCTACTTCCAGCCACTAAGCTTCCTCAACCATTCTCAGATGCTTTCTTGCTTCCAAGTTCTAAAGGCAATGCCACATTTTAAGTTTCTGTGTCAGCCACATCCTATTTGGGATACATACTTCCATGTCAGTTACCTACTGCTACCTAACCAGCTAATGTGCTCGTAAGTGTTTGAGTCAACATTTGAACTGAACTCAGATGGACAGTTCTGATCCCCAAAGTCATTCGTGGAGCTCCAGTCACCCGGTGGTTTGTCTGGGATCGGATGGCCTAAGAAGGCCACACTTGTATGTCTGAGGATTGCTGCTTACCAGCAGCAGAGCTCCCCATCCATGTCCAATCTTACAGGAGGCTGGCCTGGGCTTTTTCACACTGTCCTCAAGAGTCTATCTTGAGCAAAAAGATGGCAAAGACCAATGACTTTTTTCCTTCTCATTTTAAATTATTTATTTATTTATTTGGGGGCTATGCTGGGTCTTCATGGCTGTGCACAAATTTTCTCTGGTTGCAGCAAGCAGGGACTACTCTCTAGTTGCAGTGCAATGGCTTCTCATTGCAGTGGGTTCTCTTTGTTACATGGTACGGGCTCTAGGGCGGGTAGGCCTCAATAGCTGCAGCTCCCAGACTCTAGAGCACAGGCCCAATAGTTGTGGCTCACAGGCTTAGTTGCATGGTCTGTGGGATCTTCCTGGACCATAGATCAAACCCATGTCCCCTGCACTATCAGGTAGATTCTTTTTAATTGTTTTAAATGTAGTCATTTATCGGCTACACAGGGTTCTTCTTGCTACCTATGTGAGGGCTTTCTGTAGTTGCAGGTAGTGGGGGCTACTCTTTGTTGTGGTGAGTGGACTTCTCGTTGCAGTGGCTTCTCTGGTTGAGGAACACAGGCTCAAGAGCATGGGCTCAGTAGTTGTGGTGCATGGGCTTAGTTGCCCAGAGGCATGTGGAATCTTCCTGGACCAGGGACTGAACCCATGTCCCCTGCACTGGCAGGTAGATTCGTAACCACCAGACCACCAGGGAAGTCCCAGGTAGATTCTTAACCACTGGTTCACCAGGGAAGTCCCCGAGTGTGTTTTTCTAGCTTCTATCATGTTTGATAATGTTCCACCGGCCAAAGAAAGAAATGTGATCAAGTTCATCTTCGAAGGATAGAGAAAGAAATTCTACCTCTTGCTAAGAGAAGCATCAAAGTCACACTGAAAAGAGGTATACACAAAGGGATGGATGAAATTACCATGGCAACAATCTACATCATTATTCGAACACAAAAGAAAAGCAAGTTAAAAACATAAGAAATCTCTCGCTGTAAACAACAATTCTGTAAAAGTAAAATAAAAATAATTATTAAACACAAGAATTAACTCTTGCCCACTAATAAATTATAAATAAATTGACAGTAGCATGTTTTGTCAAGGATGTGAAGCAAATGAAACTATTATCCATTGATATGGTGGTTGGTGGTGTAGTTGCTAAGTCATGTCCAACACTTTCATGACCCCAGAAACTATAGCCTGCCAGGCTCCTCTGGCCATGGAATGCTCCAGGCAAGAATATTAAAGTGGGTTGCCATCTCCTTCTCCAGGGGATCTTTCCAGCCCAGGGACTGAACTCGCGTCTCCTGCATTGCAGGTAGGTTCTTTACCACTAAGCCACCAGGGATTCGCACTTGAGGATGGAAGTATGAACGGTTTCAACCACTCTGGAAAAGAATTTGGCAATATCTATTGAAGCTAAAGATATGCCTACCCAATGACCCAACAATTCCACTTCTAGGTTTTATACCCCAGAGAAATGAGAACATAGGTTCACAATAAGATCTACACAAAAATACTCATAGCAGCTTTATTCATAACAGCATTGGGAAAGAACCCAAATGTCCATTAACTGTAGTGTATTTAGGCAATGGAATATTACATAGCAATTCTAAAAGAGACCTACTGATAATCAAAGATAAATTTCATAGGCACTATATTAAGTGAAAACACCAGACACAAGAAGGCATACTGTGTGGTTCTATTTCTCTGAACAGGAAAAGTAAATCTATGAAGAGAAGTCAGAATACTGGTTAACTCCAGAGATGGGGTTTATTGACCTGGGTAGGGCCCAAGGAAACCTTCTAGACAGATAAAATACTTTCTTTTTGATATGTGGAGCATAGACACATATATAATTCATTGAAGTATACACTAAGACTTATGAACTTTCACGTAAGTTATGCCTCAAATAAAGAACTTTAGGGGAATTACCTGGTAATCTGGTCAGGACTCTGCATTGTCACTGTTAAGGGTGCAGGTTCAAAGGAAAAAATTTGGAAAAAGTCACACTGAAAAGAGGTATACAAAAATGGCAACAATCTACATCATTATTCGAACACAAAAGAAAAGCAAGTTAAAAACATAAGAAATCTCTCGCTGTAAACAACAATTCTGTAAAAGTAAAATAAAAATAATTATTAAACACAAGAATTAACTCTTGCCCACTAATAAATTATAAATAAATTGACAGTAGCATGTTTTGTCAAGGATGTGAAGCAAATGAAACTATTATCCATTGATATGGTGGTTGGTGGTGTAGTTGCTAAGTCATGTCCAACACTTTCATGACCCCAGAAACTATAGCCTGCCAGGCTCCTCTGGCCATGGAATGCTCCAGGCAAGAATATTAAAGTGGGTTGCCATCTCCTTCTCCAGGGGATCTTTCCAGCCCAGGGACTGAACTCGCGTCTCCTGCATTGCAGGTAGGTTCTTTACCACTAAGCCACCAGGGATTCGCACTTGAGGATGGAAGTATGAACGGTTTCAACCACTCTGGAAAAGAATTTGGCAATATCTATTGAAGCTAAAGATATGCCTACCCAATGACCCAACAATTCCACTTCTAGGTTTTATACCCCAGAGAAATGAGAACATAGGTTCACAATAAGATCTACACAAGAATACTCATAGCAGCTTTATTCATAACAGCATTGGGAAAGAACCCAAATGTCCATTAACTGTAGTGTATTTAGGCAATGGAATATTACATAGCAATTCTAAAAGAGACCTACTGATAATCAAAGATAAATTTCATAGGCACTATATTAAGTGAAAACACCAGACACAAGAAGGCATACTGTGTGGTTCTATTTCTCTGAACAGGAAAAGTAAATCTATGAAGAGAGAAGTCAGAATACTGGTTAACTCCAGAGATGGGGTTTATTGACCTGGGTAGGGCCCAAGGAAACCTTCTAGACAGATAAAATACTTTCTTTTTGATATGTGGAGCATAGACACATATATAATTCATTGAAGTATACACTAAGACTTATGAACTTTCACGTAAGTTATGCCTCAAATAAAGAACTTTAGGGGAATTACCTGGTAATCTGGTCAGGACTCTGCATTGTCACTGTTAAGGGTGCAGGTTCAAGCCCTTGTTGAGGGACTAAGACCCCACAAACCTCATGGCTTGACTAAAACATAAAAAGAACTTTAAAATGCAAAAGTTGAACTCTGTGTTGTGTCATTGCTTAGTTGCTAAGTCATGTCTGACTCTTTTGTGACCCCAAGGACTATAGCCCCCAAAGCTCCCCACCACGGGACTTCCCAGGCAAGAATACTGGAGCGAATTGCCATTTCCTTTCCAGGTGATATTCCTGACCCAGGAATTGAACCCACATCTCCTGCATTAGCAGGCAGATTCTTTACCACTGAGTCACCACAGAGGAAGTCACTAAATGAGTACTACAAGAGAGGATTCCAGCCCCAGATGTTTGCATTTTTACAAACTAGAAGTTAATCAGCAACAGGTAAAAATGGGGAACAGCTCCCTTCAGTGAAGCTCTGTAGAGAGAGCAAGACTGTCACTTAACCACCCACAGGGCTTACTGGGCCTCAGTTTCCTCAATTGTGCATTGGGGATAATAACAGTACCTTCCTCAAAGTGTCATTGTTAAGGATAAACAACTTAAAAGATGCCAAGTTTAGGGAAGTAGCTATAATAAGCTATAATACTACCTAGTAATAGTAAGCACTAAATAATCATTTGCTTTTATGATGATGAATGGCTGACTATTCATTGCTAGGGAGAAAGATGACCACTATAATAAAGGGTGAGGAGAATAAAAGGAGTATCTGCAAGCTTATAAAATGTCAAAAATCTTTTCATTCTTTTGTTTCAAAATATATGAAATTTAAAACTGACAGAATTACAACTTAGTCAGCAATCCAGACACATGGTGGGAGAGTTTAATGTTGGCTTTCTCAGTAAATGATAGATACGAAACTGATAAGTACTGAATATTTGTGCTCCCCAAAGTTCACATGCTGAAGCCTAACTCCCAAGGGGATGATGTTAGGAGGTGGGGCCCTTGGGAGGTGATTAGGTCATGGGGATGGAGCCCTCATGAATGGGATCCCTTACAAAGGAGACCCCAGGGAGCTCTCTTGTTCCCCTTCTGCTGTGTGAGAATACTGCAAGAAGATGGCCATCTATGAATCGGGAAGCAGGCCGTCAGGCTCATGCTCCGTCGCTTCAGTGACATCCAACTCTTTGCGATGCCGCGGACCACAGCCTGCCAGGCTCCTCCGTCCGTGTGATTTTCCAGGCAAGAATACTGAGATGGGTTGCCATGCCCTCCTCCAGGGGACCTTCCGGACCTAGGGTCGAACCCACGTCTTTTATGTCTCCTGCCTTGGCAGGTGGGTTCTTTACCACTAGTGCCACCTGGGAAGCCCCAGTGGGCCTTACCAGACATCAAATCTATCAGGCTTGATCTTGGAGCTCCCATCCCCAGAACTAGGAGAAGCAAATGTCTGCTGCTTATAAGTCACCTAGCATTTTTGTTACAGCAGCCTGAGCTAAGACAGAGACCAGTATTGTAAAATGTGTAAAAGACATTTAAATACAAACAGCATGCTCTATCTTGTGATATTTGTAGAATACAACACACTGATTTCTACCATTCATGAAGCATTTATAAAAATTAATCATATATTAAGTGCATCCATTAAAGATGGCGTTCAGCCACCATCAACCCATCCCTACCCTCCCCCAGACTCCCTCCCCCACCCAAAAAAATAATGTCATACATCAGTAAGCAGTGCATCGTTTCCATGTAAACGAGATGTCCTGAAACAAGCAACCTGGGGCTAGTACAGCCACACATGGGAACCAGAATAATTACAGCTCTGACACTCTATGTTTTTAATTTATTACTGTTATGTTTTATGTGGCAGCACCACACAGGATGCGGGATCTTAGTTCCCCAACCAGAGATCGAACCCTCGACCCCTGCATTGGAAGCTCAACGTCCTCACCGCTGGACCACCAGGGACGTCTGCCACACACTCTTCAGCCCTGATGGTCACAGGAGGGCTCCTCCAGCCCCAGACACACCACCCGCCTGTACAAAAGGCAAGGAGGAACGGGATCTGGCTAAATGAAACCATTCCTTTATAACGTCTTCCCCAGGACTCACACCCAGTGACGCCTCTTTCTGGCCTGAACTGGAGGACGTGGCCTCCTCTGGTGGCAAGAAGGACAGGGAGGTGGCAGGATTTTAACTGTGCACATTCCCTAACAGTGTCGTGGTTTGAGTGAGGTCCCCCCCACCCCCATCAAAAGATATGCCCCTCAGAAGCTAAGGCTGTAAATTGACTTGGAAAAGGGGCTTTGCAAATGTCATTAAAGACCTTGAGATGAGGCCATCCTGGATATCTGGGTGGACCCTAAATCCAATGACAAGTGTCCTTATAAGAGACAGAAAAGGAGAAGGCACAGACACAAAGAGGAGAAAGCCGGATGAAGACAGAGGCAGAGGTGGAGGGATGCTGCCACAAGCCAAGGCAAGCCTGGAGCCAGGCTGGAAGAGACAAAGAAGGTTCCTCTCCTAGAGTCCTTAGGAGGAGCGTGGCCCTGCTGACACCCTCATTTCAACTTCTGCCCTCCAGAACTGTAAGAGAAGAAAATTCTGTTGTTTTAAGCCACAATATGTATATATTGCACAGTCCCAAGCTGAACAATAATAAAAAAATAAAAACCTAGGTGCTTTTGCAAGTAAGAAGAGGCAATTTTGGTAGGCAATTAGCAGGACATGCCACACTAGACCTAAAAATAAGTCTCCATGAATATTAACCATTCAGCAACATAAAGATCACATGCTCTGCTTGTAGCATGTGTGTGGGCATGTGTGTCTGTGTGTGCTCAGTCATGTCCACCTCTTTGTGATCCCATGAACCGTAGCCTGCCAGGCTCCCCTATCCATGGGATTGTTCCAGGCAAGAATACTGGAGTGCGTTGCCATTGCCTCCTTCATGGGATCTTCCTAACCCAGGGGTTCAAATCCACATCTCCCATGTCTCTTGCATTGGCAGGCAGATTCTTTACTGCTAAGTCATCTGGGAAGCCCCATGATATAATTAAGTTAGAAACCAACAATGAAAGGGAAAAAAAAATGCATGCAGGAACTTTCCGGAACAATAAGAATAGTCTATATCCTGAATGGAGTGCTATGCCATTAGTTCCAACTGTACACTTAAGACGGGATCTGGCTAAATGAAACCATTCCTTTATAACGCCTTCCCAGGACTCACACCCAGTGACGCCTCTTTCTGGCCTGAACTGGAGGACGTGGCCTCCTCTGGTGGCAAGAAGGACAGGGAGGTGGCAGGATTTTAACTGTGCACATTCCCTAACAGTGTCGTGGTTTGAGTGAGGTCCCCCCCACCCCCATCAAAAGATATGCCCCTCAGAAGCTAAGGCTGTAAATTGACTTGGAAAAGGGGCTTTGCAAATGTCATTAAAGACCTTGAGATGAGGCCATCCTGGATATCTGGGTGGACCCTAAATCCAATGACAAGTGTCCTTATAAGAGACAGAAAAGGAGAAGGCACAGACACAAAGAGGAGAAAGCCGGATGAAGACAGAGGCAGAGGTGGAGGGATGCTGCCACAAGCCAAGGCAAGCCTGGAGCCAGGCTGGAAGAGACAAAGAAGGTTCCTCTCCTAGAGTCCTTAGGAGGAGCGTGGCCCTGCTGACACCCTCATTTCAACTTCTGCCCTCCAGAACTGTAAGAGAAGAAAATTCTGTTGTTTTAAGCCACAATATGTATATATTGCACAGTCCCAAGCTGAACAATAATAAAAAAATAAAAACCTAGGTGCTTTTGCAAGTAAGAAGAGGCAATTTTGGTAGGCAATTAGCAGGACATGCCACACTAGACCTAAAAATAAGTCTCCATGAATATTAACCATTCAGCAACATAAAGATCACATGCTCTGCTTGTAGCATGTGTGTGGGCATGTGTGTCTGTGTGTGCTCAGTCATGTCCACCTCTTTGTGATCCCATGAACCGTAGCCTGCCAGGCTCCCCTATCCATGGGATTGTTCCAGGCAAGAATACTGGAGTGCGTTGCCATTGCCTCCTTCATGGGATCTTCCTAACCCAGGGGTTCAAATCCACATCTCCCATGTCTCTTGCATTGGCAGGCAGATTCTTTACTGCTAAGTCATCTGGGAAGCCCCATGATATAATTAAGTTAGAAACCAACAATGAAAGGGAAAAAAAAATGCATGCAGGAACTTTCCGGAACAATAAGAATAGTCTATATCCTGAATGGAGTGCTGATGACAGGCAGGTATACATGAGTCATACTCACCCAACTGTACACTTAAGACAGCTTTATGCATTTCATTATAATTACACCTCTATAAAAATATTACCCATGTACTGTTATTTAAAAATCCAATTCTACATCACTCGTGGGTCAAAGGATAAGTGACAATGCAAACTAAGACAGTATGGAGAATTAAACCAAAATGAAAATATTATACATCAAAACACTGTTGTTGTTGTTTAGTCACCAAGTCACGTCAGACTTTTTTCAACCCCATGGACTGCTGCCCGCCAGGCCATGGGATTCTCCGGAAAGAACACTGGAGTGGGCAGCCATTTCCTTCTCCAGGGGATCCTCCCCAACCAGGGATCAAACCTTCATCTCCTGCATTGACAGGCAGGCTCTTCACCACTGAGTCACCAAATAGGTAATGTCACTAAACCAGTACTACTACCGAGATGATTACAGCCCCAGAATGTTAGGTTTTCACAAAGCAGACATTACTCAGCATGGGGCCCACCATATGGAAGAGGTGCTGATAACGGCAGGTCACCTGTCCTGACGCTTTCTCCCCGGGCGTGAATCCTTTTATGTACGCTGAGCGAAGAGCTGTGTCGGAAGGCCTTCTCACACTGGCTGCACTCGTAGGGTCTCCCCGTGGTGTGGGTCCTCACGTGGACGATGAGGTGTGAGGACTGGCCGAAGGCTCGCCCACACTGTGGGCACACGTAGGGCTTCTTGCCGGTGTGGGTCCTCGCGTGTTTCCGGAGGGACGAGGGCTCGCCAAAGGCACGCCCGCACTCCGGACACGGGTAGGGCTTCTCTCCCGTGTGGGTCCGCATGTGGCTCTTGAGGGTGGAGAGCCGGCTCAGGACCTGCCCGCAGGTGGCACACTCGTACAGCTTCTCCCCGGTGTGGATCCTCTTGTGCACGTTCAGGTTGGTGCTCGTCCGGAAGGGCTTCCCGCAGTGATTGCACTGGTAGGGCTTCTCCCGGGTGTGGGTTCGCACGTGCGTCTTGAGCGACGAGTGCTCCCGGAAGGTCTTCCCGCAATGGCCGCATTCGAAGGGCTTCTCTCCGGTGTGCGTCCTCATGTGGCTCCTGAGAGAGGACGGCTGGGTGAAAGCCTTCCCGCAGTCCTTGCACGCATAGGGCTTCTCACCCATGTGGTTCCGCTGGTGCAGGATCAGGTTGAAGTTCCTCGTGAAGGTCTTCCCGCACTGACTGCACTCGAAGGGCTTCTCGCCGCTGTGGGTGCGCAGGTGGCGCCGCAGGTTCGAGAAGTACTTGAAGGCCTGCCGGCACTCCTGGCACTCAAAGCACTTCTCGGCGGTGTGGGTCTTCTCATGCCTGAGGAGTTCCGAGCTGTACCGGAATGACTTTTGACACTTGTCGCACGTGTAGGTTTTATCCCCACTGGGGACTTTCTCAGGCACGATGAGGCGGGGGGTCTGGAGGAAGGGTTTTCCACTTTCTGGGCATTCAAAGGGGTTCCTTCTAGCAGGAAGCCTCGTGTACTGAAAGAGTGGTTTGATGTCGTCAAGGGGCTTCCCAAGTTCATTGTATTTATAGAGGTCTTCTCTGACCTGAGGTTGTTCCTGTCAATTGAGGAAGATGGGAAGACCAAAGGGTTTATTGCAGTCACAGACACTCTCCCACAAATGAACTGTGTGTAGGAGAGAGATGATCCTATAGCTGACGCTGAGCTGATCCTAAGCGGACACTGTCTTGGTGTATCTCCACCATTTCCACCCTGAGTTCCTTCAAGCTGATACTCTGTCACAAACCACAATCATTTTTTCATTACTTTCATGGGACTTCTTAGATAGAGATATTTTTTTTTGAATGGGTAAAGGCTAAATTAAGTCTTGAATGTCCTACATCTGTGTCAGATTTACAAAAAATGGTAAGCTTTGCACTGTTTACAATAGCCAAGACATGGAAGCATCTCCATGTCCAATGTCCTCAATGTTCCTCAACAGAGGAGATGAATAAAGAAGATGTGGCACATATATACACTGGAATGTTACTCATTAAAAAAGATGAGATAGGGCCATATGCAGCAACATGGATGGACCCAGAAAGTCCCGGGGGGCACGTGCGTCTTGAGCGACGAGTGCTCCCGGAAGGTCTTCCCGCAATGGCCGCATTCGAAGGGCTTCTCTCCGGTGTGCGTCCTCATGTGGCTCCTGAGAGAGGACGGCTGGGTGAAAGCCTTCCCGCAGTCCTTGCACGCATAGGGCTTCTCACCCATGTGGTTCCGCTGGTGCAGGATCAGGTTGAAGTTCCTCGTGAAGGTATTCCCGCACTGACTGCACTCGAAGGGCTTCTCGCCGCTGTGGGTGCGCAGGTGGCGCCGCAGGTTCGAGAAGTACTTGAAGGCCTGCCGGCACTCCTGGCACTCAAAGCACTTCTCGGCGGTGTGGGTCTTCTCATGCCTGAGGAGTTCCGAGCTGTACCGGAATGACTTTTGACACTTGTCGCACGTGTAGGTTTTATCCCCACTGGGGACTTTCTCAGGCACGATGAGGCGGGGGGTCTGGAGGAAGGGTTTTCCACTTTCTGGGCATTCAAAGGGGTTCCTTCTAGCAGGAAGCCTCGTGTACTGAAAGAGTGGTTTGATGTCGTCAAGGGGCTTCCCAAGTTCATTGTATTTATAGAGGTCTTCTCTGACCTGAGGTTGTTCCTGTCAATTGAGGAAGATGGGAAGACCAAAGGGTTTATTGCAGTCACAGACACTCTCCCACAAATGAACTGTGTGTAGGAGAGAGATGATCCTATAGCTGACGCTGAGCTGATCCTAAGCGGACACTGTCTTGGTGTATCTCCACCATTTCCACCCTGAGTTCCTTCAAGCTGATACTCTGTCACAAACCACAATCATTTTTTCATTACTTTCATGGGACTTCTTAGATAGAGATATTTTTTTTTGAATGGGTAAAGGCTAAATTAAGTCTTGAATGTCCTACATCTGTGTCAGATTTACAAAAAATGGTAAGCTTTGCACTGTTTACAATAGCCAAGACATGGAAGCATCTCCATGTCCAATGTCCTCAATGTTCCTCAACAGAGGAGATGAATAAAGAAGATGTGGCACATATATACACTGGAATGTTACTCATTAAAAAAGATGAGATAGGGCCATATGCAGCAACATGGATGGACCCAGAAAGTACCATACTGAATGAATTAAGTCAAAGAAGGAGAAGTATGATATCCCTTATATGTGAAATCTGAAAAGAAATGGTATGAATGAACTCACTTACAAAACAGAAACAGACTCACGGACTTCATAGTACAAATTAGTGGTTGCTGGCGGGGGAAGGAAGTAGGGACAGGGATAGTTAGGGAGTCTGGGATTGACATGTACACACTACTGTAATTAAAATAGATAACCAACAAGGACCTACTGTAGAGCACAGGAACCTCTGCTCAATGTGATGTGGCAGCCTGGATGGGAGTGGGGTTGGAGGGAGGACTGATACATGTATATGGATGGCTGAGTCCCTTCACTGTTCACCTGAAACTATCACAGCATTGTTTGTTAAAATGCTATACCCAGGGTTTCCCTGGTGGTCCAGTGGCTAAGGACACCGCCTTGAAGTGCAAAGGGCGCTGGTTCGATCCCTGGCCTGGGAAGATCCCATGTGCCGCGGAGCGGCTGGACTGATGTGTCCAATTACTAAGCCAGAGCTCTGGAGCGCATGTGCCCAGAGCCGGTGCTCTGCAACAACAGAGGCCACCGCGATGGCAGGCCCACACGGACCAAAGAACAAAGATGGATGAAAATGGACAAATGAAAGACCAATAGAAGTGGCCCACCTGCTCCCCTCCCTCCCACCCCACCCCCACCAAAATAAATAAATAAATAAATCTTAAGGGGAAAAACGCTATACCCTAATACAACATAAAAGGCTTTAAAAGATGATTAGCTTTGAGGACTCTGTGAAGACACATCTTGATCTACATGTAGAGTTTTTCCCAATTCGATACTTGTCACAAACCACAATCAAATTTTTCATTACTTTCATGGGACTTCTTAGATAGAGATATTTTTTTTTGAATGGGTAAAGGCTAAATTAAGTCTTGAATGTCCTACATCTGTGTCAGATTTACAAAAAATGGTAAGCTTTGCACTGTTTACAATAGCCAAGACATGGAAGCATCTCCATGTCCAATGTCCTCAATGTTCCTCAACAGAGGAGATGAATAAAGAAGATGTGGCACATATATACACTGGAATGTTACTCATTAAAAAAGATGAGATAGGGCCATATGCAGCAACATGGATGGACCCAGAAAGTACCATACTGAATGAATTAAGTCAAAGAAGGAGAAGTATGATATCCCTTATATGTGAAATCTGAAAAGAAATGGTATGAATGAACTCACTTACAAAACAGAAACAGACTCACGGACTTCATAGTACAAATTAGTGGTTGCTGGCGGGGGAAGGAAGTAGGGACAGGGATAGTTAGAGTCTGGGATTGACATGTACACACTACTGTAATTAAAATAGATAACCAACAAGGACCTACTGTAGAGCACAGGAACCTCTGCTCAATGTGATGTGGCAGCCTGGATGGGAGTGGGGTTGGAGGGAGGACTGATACATGTATATGGATGGCTGAGTCCCTTCACTGTTCACCTGAAACTATCACAGCATTGTTTGTTAAAATGCTATACCCAGGGTTTCCCTGGTGGTCCAGTGGCTAAGGACACCGCCTTGAAGTGCAAAGGGCGCTGGTTCGATCCCTGGCCTGGGAAGATCCCATGTGCCGCGGAGCGGCTGGACTGATGTGTCCAATTACTAAGCCAGAGCTCTGGAGCGCATGTGCCCAGAGCCGGTGCTCTGCAACAACAGAGGCCACCGCGATGGCAGGCCCACACGGACCAAAGAACAAAGATGGATGAAAATGGACAAATGAAAGACCAATAGAAGTGGCCCACCTGCTCCCCTCCCTCCCCACCCCACCCTCACCAAAATAAATAAATAAATAAATCTTTAGGGGAAAAAAAAACGCTATACCCTAATACAACATAAAAGGCTTTAAAAGATGATTAGCTTTGAGGACTCTGTGAAGACACATCTTGATCTACATGTAGAGTTTTTCCCCCCTAATTCGTGACATTCACAGACTCTCTCCCAAGAAACTCCTTTATCTTAGGTAAGTACCACTTGCTTGAATCTCTCTCTGGGTTTCTTGAGTTTCTAACCTACAGCAGTCCCAGGCTTTTCCTGCTATAGAGGACCAAGAATAATTCCTTTATGCCTTACCCTTTTTATGCCAATGGGTGGAATCTCCGCCAAAATATCTTGATTAGGAACTGAGTCTTGGGGTTGAAGGAGAGGTCCTAGATTGAATTAAGGGGGAGAAAATATTAAGTGCACAGAGAAAGAAACTCTTGGATCAAGAGGACCAGTAAGCTAGGCACACGCAAATTTTTTTTAATATGGATCCTAAATATAGGAAGAAACTGTGAATAAAAGGAACATATCAGGATTTCCCTGGCAGTTCATGGTTAAGACACTGTGTTGCCAATGCAGGGAGCACAGGTTTGATCCCTGGTCAGGGAACTAAATCTTACATGTGATGCAGTGCAACCAAAAAATAATTTAAAAAAATAAATAAAAGGAACATATCAAAGAGCAAAAGAAAATTTTAAGGCGTTTGGTCATGTGAGGAGCTAAGTAATCATAGAGACAAGGAATGGAAATAGCAAATAATTTTCTAAGAAAGGATTCCATGAGGGGAAATATGTATACCTATGGCTGATGTATACTGATGTTTGGCAGAAAAGAACAAAATTCTATAAAGCAATTATCCTTCAACTAAAAAAATAATTTTTAAAAAAGGATTCCATGAAGATCGGGCCTGATGTTGAGAGACAGTATTAGTTAAGAACATAGAGTGGGGAAGAACTGGATGAAATATATACATAGAAGTGCTAAATGTGAAACAGAGGTAGGAGAAACCGTTCCACAAAACCAGAGTAAAGTATTAAAGACAAAACAACAAGGTAAGGAGGAAAGAAGGTGGAATTTACTGAGGGAGTTCAACCTAAAAGCCCTTCCCATCGAAGGCACTGAACGTGTTTCTAGATCTAACACACTCACCTTGGCGACCAGGGCTGGTCCTCCCCTCACCTGCCTGATGCTCACCTAAGTGGGCTCCTGGGAGGATCCCTCTCTCAGTGACACACAGCTCTCCTCTTTGCTTCAGATGGGGAGACATCCTGGCTTTGCCAAGCTGATCACCTGCTCACAGAAAAAGGTGCTCTGTGTGAACAGATAGTGCATGCCATGCAACGGGGGCTGATGCCCTGAAGTCTGCAGGGTCACTGGAGATGCGAACAGCAAAAGGCATGTGCCTACATGCTGACGTAGGAACCAAAGCACAGGCTCCCTCGCTGAGTCCTGAAGGACAGTGGACTCTCCAGCCCTCACTACCCAGGGTCTGTCTCAGGGAGGCACTCGAGAAGCCCAGCAGAGCAGACAGGTCTTCCTTTCCACGAGGAAGCCACTAGACTACGATAAGCACCATGAGGGCAGGAGCTGTCTGTCTCTTCGCCTCTGGATTCCACATACCAGCACCAATCCGGGAACCCACAGTGGCTACGTGAGTGCATGCATGAGGCGGCGAGGCCAGCCTTACCCACGGATGCCAGGTTTCTATAGTTCTCCAGCATCACGTCTCTGTATAGGCTTCTCTGCCCAGAGTCCAGAAGGAGCCATTCTTCCGGTGTGAACAGCACGGCCACATCCGCGAAGGTGACTGGCTCCTAAAATGCACATCCAGGGGCTCAGCCAGGGGCCAGCCCCACCGACACTCAAGAGGAGAGGACGTGAGGGGCTTGCAGGCCTGGGGAAAGGAGACCCCCAAGCAAAGGATGCTCAGACACAGTTCGGAGGTCTCTCGGCTCAAGCCTCAGGACCAGATTCTTCTTCATCTGTTCTTTCCTCTGTAAATGAGAGTGTCCCAAGGTGTGGCTGCACAGGCCCTCAACTCTATGATAAGACTTGGCTACCAAGCCAGGGTTTTCCTGGTGGCACGTTGAATAAGAAACTGCCTGCCAATGCAGGGGGACGTGGGTTTGATCCCTGGTTCGGGAAGATCCCACAAGCCACAGAGCAACTAAGTCCATGGGCTATAACTACTGAGCCCACATACTGCAACTACTAAAGCCCATGTGCTTAGAGCCTGTGCTCACAAAATGAGAAGCCACTGCAATGAGAAGCCTGTGCACAGTAACAAAGAGTAGCCCTCGCTCACTGCAAGTAGAGAAAACTCAAGCCCAGCAACGAAGACCCAGTGCAGTCAAAAATAAAAATAATTAATTAAAATAAAACAACAGCTGGCCAGGAGGCCCTTCCCCTCCAACCCCAGGGTTCAGTAGTTGAGGTCACTGCCCACCCACCCCTACAGGCCCCATACATGGAAGCCTGGAGACCAGCTCTGTGGGGTTGAGAAGCTCCCAGACAGGGGGAAGGGACGAGGAGACGAAGCAGGAAGAGTAAGGATTTCTTGCTTACCTGTAGACAGGTGGTCAGTCCCCGAGGAATCACGGCTTCTTTTTCTGTGCTCTCCTCCTGGAGCCATGCGGGGTCCCGAGCAGACAGAGCTGCAGGAGAAGAGGGGAGCCGTGAGGGTCGAGGCCTGGCCCAGTGAGCACATTTATGGGGCTGAGGGCTTCCACACTTGACTGTGAGTGACCACATGCACACACGCTCCCTCCAACACACACGCATAATGTACACAGAAACATGGATGCACATATGCTTGCACACACCACAGCTACTTGGGCACACAGGCCCACTGATCCACACCCATACACACACGACTCACATGAATGTACACAGACACAACACACATACCCGAGCATGCACATACACACACACACTGACAAGCACACGAACACACAGAAATATCCAGAAACACATACAGCTGTTTCGTCGCAGCCTCCAACATGCCATCCAGATTAAGGAAGACCCAGAATCTAGGGGCCAAGTGAGCCACAACCGCATCAGCAAACACCAGAAACACCCGGGAAGCAGCAGTAGTGCTGGTGACCGGGATCTCCACAGGACGTGAGTGTGTGTTAGCTGCTCATTCGTGTCCGACACTCTGTGACCCCATGGACTGTAGCCCACCAGGCTCCTCTGTCCATGGGATTTCAATGGTAAGAATACAGTGGGTTGCCTTTTCCTTCTTCAGGGGAATCTTTCCGGACACAGGGATTGAACTCAGGTCTCCCACATTCCAGGCAGATTCTTCACTGTCTGAGCCACCAGGGAAGCCCAGCTCCAATCTTGTTTTAGGCAGCATTTATCCAGGTCTCCTCAGTGACCAAGGTCCGCAATTTATCAAGGTAGACAGTTGGACAGAAGTTCTGGTTCCTCTTAAAGTGATAATGCCTCAAACCACTCAAAGTCTCCTGGGTGGTATCTGTCCAAATTGATCCTGAAGCGTTAACACTGTTGCTCCTGTCACTGAAGTGGTGTGATCAGGTTACCAGAAAGATCTGGGGAAGAGAAAGCTCCCAAAGCAGACTGTCATTGTGAAGGCCAAAGTCTACAGCAGAAGAGCTGAGGAGAAGACTAAGGCTGTGGGAGGGGCTTGTGGAGAAGGAAATGGAGACCCACTCCATTATTCTTGCATGGGAAATCCCATGGACAGAGGAGCCTGGTGGGCTACAGTCCATGGAGGTGGCACAGAGCTGGACAAAGAGTGACTGAACACCACCACACCAACTTGAAGCCACATGGCTGGAAATTCATTCAATGTCATCAGGTGTTTTTGCACTTGGAAAAGTGCATGGAACTCTGCTCAGTGTTATGCAGCAGCCTGGATGGGAGGGGAGTTCAAAGGAGAATGGATACGTGTGTGTGTGTGTGTATACACAGCTGAATTTTATATATATATATATATATATATATATATATATATATATATAATATACGGCTCAGCTTCACTGTTCATCTGAAACTATCACAACATCATTAATTGGCTATATTCCAAAAATTCTTTACATGTTAACAAGCGCTTGCAAAGAAAACGAAACACATATACACATTTCCTCTATTCAAATCTCTAGAGCCACAGTCTCGATTCACCAGCAGATCCTGAGGCTCCTGCAAGGCGCCTCTCTCCTTGACTCAGCCCTGTGTCAGCTGTTCCTCCCCAGCCGCAGGGCCCCCGTCCTTTGCAAGGCGCCCTTCTCCACAGGAGGTTTTTACCAGTGGGTTGCCCCCTCCTCTGTCCATGGGATTTCAATTAAGAATACAGTGGGTTGCCTTTTCCTTCTTCAGGGGAATCTTTCCGGACACAGGGATTGAACTCAGGTCTCCCACATTCCAGGCAGATTCTTCACTGTCTGAGCCACCAGGGAAGCCCAGCTCCAATCTTGTTTTAGGCAGCATTTATCCAGGTCTCCTCAGTGACCAAGGTCCGCAATTTATCAAGGTAGACAGTTGGACAGAAGTTCTGGTTCCTCTTAAAGTGATAATGCCTCAAACCACTCAAAGTCTCCTGGGTGGTATCTGTCCAAATTGATCCTGAAGCGTTAACACTGTTGCTCCTGTCACTGAAGTGGTGTGATCAGGTTACCAGAAAGATCTGGGGAAGAGAAAGCTCCCAAAGCAGACTGTCATTGTGAAGGCCAAAGTCTACAGCAGAAGAGCTGAGGAGAAGACTAAGGCTGTGGGAGGGGCTTGTGGAGAAGGAAATGGAGACCCACTCCATTATTCTTGCGTGGGAAATCCCATGGACAGAGGAGCCTGGTGGGCTACAGTCCATGGAGGTGCACAGAGCTGGACAAAGAGTGACTGAACACCACCACACCAACTTGAAGCCACATGGCTGGAAATTCATTCAATGTCATCAGGTGTTTTTGCACTTGGAAAAGTGCATGGAACTCTGCTCAGTGTTATGCAGCAGCCTGGATGGGAGGGGAGTTCAAAGGAGAATGGATACGTGTGTGTGTGTGTGTATACACAGCTGAATTTTATATATATATATATATATATATATATATATATATATATATATAATATACGGCTCAGCTTCACTGTTCATCTGAAACTATCACAACATCATTAATTGGCTATATTCCAAAAAAATTCTTTACATGTTAACAAGCGCTTGCAAAGAAAAGAAACGAAACACATATACACATTTCCTCTATTCAAATCTCTAGAGCCACAGTCTCGATTCACCAGCAGATCCTGAGGCTCCTGCAAGGCGCCTCTCTCCTCCTTGACTCAGCCCTGTGTCAGCTGTTCCTCCCCAGCCGCAGGGCCCCTTCCTCTGTCCAGGCTCTGTAGGGTTGTTACCACCCAGGACTTACCACAAGCAGGGCGGGGAGAAATAGCCACTTCCTTGTGAGCATGACTGAGAAAGAAGAGTCCTTCCTTTCCTGTCCTCAATCAGATAACATCCCTCTCCCATACCAGGCTCCTCATCTGGCCTGTTACAGAGAAGTGATGCCTGGCCATCCCCTCTCCCTCCACTGTCACTTCTCCCTCAATGGAACCTCTCCCCTTGGTCATTAAACCTGAACCACATCCATTTCCTGACACTATTATTCGTTTCTTGGCCCAAAGGAAAAAAAAAAAAAATACAGCTAGGTGGCTTTAAAAAACAGAATTGTATTCTCTCAGAGTTATGGCAGCCAGAAATCCAAGATCAAGGTGTCAGCAGGGCCACGCTCCCTCTGAGACTCCAGGTGAGCCCTTCCTTGTATCTTCTTGGCTTCTGGTGACAGTGGTGTTCAGTCACTAAGTCGTGTGCAACTCTTTGTGACCCCATGGACTTCAGCACGCCAGGTTCCCCTGTCCTCCACCATCTCCTGGAATTTGCTCAGATTCACATTCATTGAATCAGAGATGCTACCTAATCATCCTCTGTTGTCCCCTTCTCCATCTGCCTTCTATTTTTCCCAGCATCAGGGTCTTTTCTAATGAGCCTGCTCTTCACATCAAGTGGCCAAAGTATTGGAGCTTCAGCTTCAACATCAGTCCTTCCAATGAAAATTCAGGGTTGATTTCATTTAGGATTGACTGGTTTGATCTTGCAGCCCAAGAGACTCTCAAGAGTCTCCTCCAGTGTCACAATTCAAAAGCATCAGTTCTTTGGTGCTCAGTCTTCTTCATGGTCCAACTCTCATGTCCATACATGACTGCTGGAAAAACCTTGGCTTGTGGTGGCGATGGTCCATCCAGGGCTTGTAACTGCATCCCTCCAACTGCGACCTCTGTTGTCATGTGACATTTTCCCCTGCGTGTCCCTGTCTTCACAGGGCATTTCCCCTTCTTAAAGGGGCACCATTTATATTGGACTAGAGTCCACCATTATGACCTCATCTTAACCTGATGGCATCTTCAAAGACCTTATTTGCAAACCAGGTCACATTCACAGGTACTGAGGGTTAGGACTTCAATATAGTTTGGTGGGGTCGGGAGCACAATACAGCTATAACACTCCACCTTTCCCTCTGGCTACTGTTTTAGCTCTCTGTTCCCCATCACCGGCAATCTCTGTGCTCTTTTCCACACCCCGTACTCACATCACATCACAACCACTCCAAGGACCAGCACTTCACCAGGGTGACCTGTAACCTCCATCCACAGGGGGGATCCAGTAGAAATACTCAGTCATCCAACCCCTCTATCTTAAAGTCCAACCCCCTGGGCTTTGGTGCCCACACCCCCAGGCTCCTCCTCCACCTCCTGTGCAAGTTCCTCCCCTGTCACTTGGTGGTGTCCCCATGGGACGCCAGCATGCGTTTCCTGCACTGGCAGGTGAAATCTTTACTGCTGAGCCTCCAGGGAAGCCCCTAGTCCCCCACCATAAATTCCATGGATTGTCTGGTAAACGAATGCATACACGACCCACCAAACTATCTCAACGCAACCTCCTGTGTACACATTACACGGTTCCATGCTCTCCCCACTGTGCAAACAAGAGTTAACACAGCAGACTTGACTGCTTTTCTTAGCAAGTCCTGCCGGCAAGGCTGGCCTTTAGATGGCCTCTGGGAAATTGGATTTCTTTCTTTCCTTTTGTTTTTTTAAGCCACACCACACAGAATATGGAATCTTAGTTCCCTGACCAGGGATCAAACCCATGCCCACTCTGCACTGGAAGCCAAGTCTTAACCATTGGACCACCAAGGAAGTCCCAGAACTTGGAATGTGGAGAGGGTTCAAATTCAAACCACCCTAACTGGTAAGAGGAGCTCACTGCACTTAACCTGCTTGTACAAACAATGTGGTTCATATGGAATGCCTGCTTTCTTTCTGGAAGTCTAGAGTTTAGGTATGTGCTGGGCAGAAAGTGCCTATATGACCAGCCTCCAAGGAAAAGCCAGAGCTCTGAGTCTCGAATGAACTTCCCTATAAATTTCACTGCAAACATGCTGCCACAGCTTGTTGCCAGAGGAATTTAGTGAGCCCCATGAGACTCTCTGGTGGCTCAGCTGGTAAAGAATCTGCCTGTAATGAGGAAGACCTGGGTTCGATCCTTGAGTTGGGAAGATCCCCTGGAGGGGGGCATGGCAACCCACTCCAGTATTACTGCCTGGAGAATTCCCATGGACTAAGGAGCCTGACAGGCAAAGAGTCAGGCAGGACTGAGCGACAAAGCACAGCATAGCACAGCCTGTTACTCCACTGGGAGAGGATTCTAGAAGCGTGTGCCTGGGCTCCTCCAGGCATCACCCTAAGAGCCTTTGCCCTTGGCTGATTCTGCTTTGCATCCCTTCACTGGAATAAATCTGAGCCACGAGGACAACTGTAAGTTGTGTTCTGGGTGTGGTCACAGGGACCACGACACACCTACTCCACACTCCGCCCAGCCAGACTGCGAGCTCCCCGGCAGATGGCAGAGGGATTTTGTCTGCAACTGTTTCCCAGTGCCCTTTCCACCACTGGAAGACAGTCTAGGGCACCTCCAGGGTACTTCAAGAGCAGAGAGTACTCCAAGTACTTCAAGAATACTTTATAGCCCAGATGGCCAAAAAGCACATGCAAAGATGCTCGACATCGCTGGTCATTAGAGAAATGCAAGTCATAACTAGAGCGAAGGATCACCAACCTGTCAGGATGGTCATCATCAAAAAATCTACAAACAGTAAATGCTGGAGAAGATGTGGAGAAGATGTGTTCTTCACTGTTGGTGGGAATGTAAACTGGTAAGGTCACTATGGAGAACAGTATGGAGCTTCCTTAAGAAACTAAAAATAGAACTACCCTATGACTCAGCAATCCCACTCCTAGATTCATACCCAGAGGAAATCTTAATTCAAAAGATACATGCACAAAATAATAATTTTTAAGAAGAAATTTTAAAATTAATAATAAATTAATTAATTAATTAAAAGGTACATGCACCCCAGTGTTCAACGCAGCACTATTTACAATAGCCAGGACATCAAACCAACCTAAATGTCCACTGAGAGAGAAATGTATAAAGAAGCTGCAGTACGTGTATACAATGGAATACTGTGTGTGCTACATGCTCAATCACGTCTGATTCTTTGCAACTGCATGGACTGTAGCCTGCCAGGCTCCTCTGTCCATGGAATTCTCTAGGCAAGAATACTGGAATGGGGCTTCCCTGATGGTCCAGTGGGTGAAGAGTCTGCCTTGCAGTGCAAGGGGCAACGGCTCAATCCCTGACCTGGGAAGATCCCACACGCCGAGGAGCGGCTGGACCAGTGTGTCCAACTGCAAGCCAGTGCTCTGAAGCGCATGTGCCCACAGCCGGTGCTCTGCAATGAAAGAGGCCACTGCAATGGGAGGCCCATGCAGGCCGAAGAACAAAGATGAATGAAAATAAATAAATAGTCAATAGAAAGGGGCCAGAAAATAAGAATACTGGAATGGGTTGCCATTTCCTCCTCCAAGGGATCTTCCCAACCCAGGGAACAACCCACATCTCTCATGTCTCCTGCATTGGCAGGCAGGTTCTTTACCACTACTGCCACCAAGGGATTTTGTCACTGTTTCCCAGTGCCCTTTCCACCACTGGAAGACAGTCTAGGGCACCTCAGGGTACTTCAAGAGCAGAGAGTACTCCAAGTACTTCAAGAATACTTTATAGCCCAGATGGCCAAAAAGCACATGCAAAGATGCTCGACATCGCTGGTCATTAGAGAAATGCAAGTCATAACTAGAGCGAAGGATCACCAACCTGTCAGGATGGTCATCATCAAAAAATCTACAAACAGTAAATGCTGGAGAAGATGTGGAGAAGATGTGTTCTTCACTGTTGGTGGGAATGTAAACTGGTAAGGTCACTATGGAGAACAGTATGGAGCTTCCTTAAGAAACTAAAAATAGAACTACCCTATGACTCAGCAATCCCACTCCTAGATTCATACCCAGAGGAAATCTTAATTCAAAAGATACATGCACAAAATAATAATTTTTAAGAAGAAATTTTAAAATTAATAATAAATTAATTAATTAATTAAAAGGTACATGCACCCCAGTGTTCAACGCAGCACTATTTACAATAGCCAGGACATCAAACCAACCTAAATGTCCACTGAGAGAGAAATGTATAAAGAAGCTGCAGTACGTGTATACAATGGAATACTGTGTGTGCTACATGCTCAATCACGTCTGATTCTTTGCAACTGCATGGACTGTAGCCTGCCAGGCTCCTCTGTCCATGGAATTCTCTAGGCAAGAATACTGGAATGGGGCTTCCCTGATGGTCCAGTGGGTGAAGAGTCTGCCTTGCAGTGCAAGGGGCAACGGCTCAATCCCTGACCTGGGAAGATCCCACACGCCGAGGAGCGGCTGGACCAGTGTGTCCAACTGCAAGCCAGTGCTCTGAAGCGCATGTGCCCACAGCCGGTGCTCTGCAATGAAAGAGGCCACTGCAATGGGAGGCCCATGCAGGCCGAAGAACAAAGATGAATGAAAATAAATAAATAGTCAATAGAAAGGGGCCAGAAAATAAGAATACTGGAATGGGTTGCCATTTCCTCCTCCAAGGGATCTTCCCAACCCAGGGAACAACCCACATCTCTCATGTCTCCTGCATTGGCAGGCAGGTTCTTTACCACTACTGCCACCTGGGAGCATAAATACTGAGATGACTTTATACATTCTCTCCCTCTGACAGTGACTGCAGTCAGAGGAAAGGAAGGCAGACGCAAGCTCCCAGACACAACACGGCACAGCACAGTAGGGCCCTTTGGCCACAATTCCACCCAGCACTCACTCACCAGCACCCCTGGCCCCCCACAGGCTGGGGAGGCCCAGTGGGGACTCCGGCACGGCCACCCTCTGCATCCGCACAGCGTCCTTCAGGCCCTGGACAAAGTGACAGAAACAGATCAGAGTCACACAGTGGGTGGGGTCCACACACACCTGCTCACCCGGAGTGAACTGGCAGGACTGGCTCTGCTCTGGGAAACACCCTGATAAGAGGGGACAGACTCCTTCACCATGTCCAAGTGTACAGCTCCTCACAACACGCAGCTAATTACTCTCATGGAATTTCAGCTCCAAGATGGGACGGTGAGGAGGCCCTGGGTAGGGGAGGACCTGTCTAAACAGCCTCCAGGAGAGGGGGTAAATGCTGGGGCACATAGGGGCAGCGGATGGCCACCAGAGTGAGGGGTGATGGAGAAGGCAAGGGTGGACCCCTGCAAATCAGGGCGTGTTAGTGAACGATTCCCAAGGGGAAGGCCTCTGCTGTGGGAGAAAGGAGCTAAATCTCCTACACCTTCGGTCACTCCCTAGGGAAAGGTGCTTGAACCAACTTGTTTTTCTTTGTTTAATGTCTGGCTGCACTGGGTCGTCCTGGCTGTGCCTGGGCGTCCTCTGGTTGAGGCGAGCAGGGGCTCCTCTCTAGTTGCGGTGAGCCACTGTGGTGGCTTCTCTTATTATGGCTCGCAGGCTCTAGAGCACAGGCTCAGCAGTTGTAGTGCCCAGGCTTGGTTGCCCCGCGGCATGTGGGATCTCCCCAGACCAGGGATGGAACCCATGTCCCCTACATCAGCAGGCAGATTCCTAAATAGTGGACCACCAGAGGCAGCCCTGACTTGCATTTCCAAGGGATGCCTCTGGCCTCTGAGTCCAGGGTGATGCCCAGAGGCAGCAGGAGCCTGAGTCCAGGAGAACTAACAGTTCTCTGGGTAGAGAGGAGGCGCCAGGCCAGGAGGAGCAGTCAGAGGCAGACTTATACTTTGGAGGAAACGCTGGCAGGACTCAGTGGAGGATGGGAAGCAAATGTGCCAGGTCCCCACGGCAGGGAATGGGGGACAGCCAGGGGAGAGGAGGCCCCTTCTCCTCAGGGTAGGCTCTAAGCACACCTCACAGTGTTCTTCTCTGTAACTCCATCTACCTCAGTGCCAAAACACAAGGCCCCAGGCCAAGAGCTTGGTTACCAGCCCGGTCACTTTCCACGCAGCCCTTGGGTCACAGGCCCCGCTCACTCTGACAGGTTTCCTGGCCATGGACAGGGTGGGGATGCAGGTGGAAGGACTGGATGAAGAAAGGCTGGACCCAGAGAGGTCCCCTGGGACGGCGCTGGGCCTGACATCACACTAGGGATGCCTACTCTTGATGCAGAAATGCCAGGGCCTATTCAGCAGCTCTCATCAGGAGCCCACACGTTCCCAGTTCCCGATCTATCTGGCCTTCCATTCCTCCCTCCCTCCTGCCCCACCCCTTACAGACACCCCTGGGAGCTGGGCAGACCGCCTTCCAGGCTTACTGTGTACTCAGAAGACCAAGATAACTGCTGGCGAGCTGACCAGGCCTCCGGAGTTGGAGGTGGCACCTCCTCTTCTATCTCGGACTTGATCTGTATCTTCAGGTCCAGCCCTGGCCCCTGGGACAAGGGCGGAGGGTGCCAAGTGAGAGAGAAGCAGGATGGAGGCTGTTCTCGCCCTCAGAGACCCTCAGTTTGGGGGCACTGCCCTCAGAGATGGGGGCATGTGGGACTTCTCTAGTGGACTAGTAGCTAAGAATCCATGCTCCCAATGCAGCAGGCCTGGGTTCTATTCCTGGCCAGGGAACTAGATCTCACATATCACAACTAAAGTGTTAGTTGCTCAGTTGTGTCCAATTCTTTGTGACTCCACAGACAGTAGCCCACCAGGCTCTTCTGTCCATGGGATTCTCCAGCAAGAATACTGGAGTGGGTTGCCATTCCCTTCCCATCCAGGGGGTCTTTCCAACCCAGGGATCAAGCCTGGGTCTCCCGCACGGCAAGCAGACTCTTTACCATCTGAGCCACCAGGGAAGCCCACGTCACAACTGAGACCCAGCCAAGTTAATTACTTAATAAAAGAACTTGGCAAACGTGGAGCTGGCAGCTTCAGACCTGGTGGGGGCACCAGCCACCAAGGAAGGTTTCTGAGGACTGATCATGCCAGAGACTTGGACACAGACCTGACCCCTTTCTGGTTCTGGAGGGCCTGTGGTTGGAGGTTAGGCCACAAGCCCTCAGAGGCACTGCAAGATCTTTTACCGGAAAGCCTTCTGTTTTGTTTGGGGGCCACACTGAGCAGCTTCTGAGATTTAGTTCCCCAAACCTGGGACCTCGGTAATGAAGGCCACACATCTTAACCACGGAACCACCAGATAAGTCCCTAGAAATGTTTTTACAGAAAGGCTGGGGGGCTTTAGTTCTGACTATGAACACTGTTCTGTGTTTTCCTAGGTTCTGTATTTGTCGATCTGGCATCTGTCAACCGCAGGGCCCACTAATGGCCACTGTTAGTTGTTCACATCTGCCCTGTGATCCACAGTCCACACTCCGAACCACCTCCTTCATGGGGTCCTCACACACCATGCCAGGATTCCCCCTGCCCTAAATCACCCAGGAGGGGTGCTCCCTCTGGACACTTCACGTCCTTAAGGAAACATCCTGGCTCGTGTGTCTGCCTGGCCCTAGCGTGCGCGTCCAACATGCCCTCCTCACCTTCTCCTATGAGAGGGGATAAAGAATTGGTGCCCATGAATCTTACCATTTGCAAATCGTGGGATGAGGTTTCCTCCAAAATGTCCTGCAGAGGAGTAGGCTCTTTGGGTGGAAGTTGAGAGTCCCAGTCTAAAATGAATAGGAAAAAAAAAAAAAATCACCTTCTTTCAGAAAGAAATCATGGTATGAAATTGGCACACACATCAGGTTGGGTTTTTTTTAATACTGACCATAAACTTGGGACAATGTTGAAGGTTAGAAGGTATCAGTGAGCAAGCTAGTGTTTCACTGCGTGCTCAGTCCTGTCTGACTCTTTGTGACCCCATAGACTGTGGCCCGCCAGGCTCCTCTGCCCATGGGATCCTCCAGGCAAGAAATACAGGAGTGGGTTGCCATTTCCTCCTCCAGGGGATCTTCCTGACCTTAAGGAGGGTCTCTTGCCTCCTGCATTGGCAGGCAGATTCTTTACCGCTGTGATGAGTAAAGGCATTCTAAAGAGTAAGGCTGTGGCGAAGTTGAGCAGTGATGGGATAAGGCAGAAATCAGAGCTTTTTCTGGTAAAAGACTCCGCAGAGGTTTTTTTTTTTTTTCCAACATTTATTTATTTTTGGCTGCACTGGGTCTTCGCTGTGGCACATGAGATCTTCACCGTGGCCTGCAGGATCTTTTGCTACAGTGTGTGGGCCTCTCTCTAGTTGTGGCACACAGGTGTACGGGCCCTGTAGTTGGAGCTCAAGGGCTCTCTAGTTGTGGCAGTGGGGCTTAGATGCCCCTCAGTCTGTGAGACCTTAGTTACTTGACCATGCATCGAACTCAAATCCCATGCACTGGAGGGTGGGTTCTTGCCAGAAAGAGGATATTATCAGAGAGACAAGCAACTATCCTCCAATTAAGAAAAAAACAAGTATACATTAAAAAAAAAAAAAAGAACCCTAAAGGGAGAACTTGAATCAGGGCTTCCCTAGTAGCTCAGACGGTAAAGAAATTGAAATAGATATTTTTCTCTTTCTCAATCTTTTTCAATTTATTTTTTTTTTTTTTTTTTCTTTATTTTAAAAAGAGTTTTTTTGTTCCCAATAAGTAACGCTTTCAATCGTTTCCTATGAGAGGGGATAAAGAATTGGTGCCCATGAATCTTACCATTTGCAAATCGTGGGATGAGGTTTCCTCCAAAATGTCCTGCAGAGGAGTAGGCTCTTTGGGTGGAAGTTGAGAGTCCCAGTCTAAAATGAATAGGAAAAAAAAAAAAAATCACCTTCTTTCAGAAAGAAATCATGGTATGAAATTGGCACACACATCAGGTTGGGTTTTTTTTAATACTGACCATAAACTTGGGACAATGTTGAAGGTTAGAAGGTATCAGTGAGCAAGCTAGTGTTTCACTGCGTGCTCAGTCCTGTCTGACTCTTTGTGACCCCATAGACTGTGGCCCGCCAGGCTCCTCTGCCCATGGGATCCTCCAGGCAAGAAATACAGGAGTGGGTTGCCATTTCCTCCTCCAGGGGATCTTCCTGACCTTAAGGAGGGTCTCTTGCCTCCTGCATTGGCAGGCAGATTCTTTACCGCTGTGATGAGTAAAGGCATTCTAAAGAGTAAGGCTGTGGCGAAGTTGAGCAGTGATGGGATAAGGCAGAAATCAGAGCTTTTTCTGGTAAAAGACTCCGCAGAGGTTTTTTTTTTTTTTCCAACATTTATTTATTTTTGGCTGCACTGGGTCTTCGCTGTGGCACATGAGATCTTCACCGTGGCCTGCAGGATCTTTTGCTACAGTGTGTGGGCCTCTCTCTAGTTGTGGCACACAGGTGTACGGGCCCTGTAGTTGGAGCTCAAGGGCTCTCTAGTTGTGGCAGTGGGGCTTAGATGCCCCTCAGTCTGTGAGACCTTAGTTACTTGACCATGCATCGAACTCAAATCCCATGCACTGGAGGGTGGGTTCTTGCCAGAAAGAGGATATTATCAGAGAGACAAGCAACTATCCTCCAATTAAGAAAAAAACAAGTATACATTAAAAAAAAAAAAAAAAGAACCCTAAAGGGAGAACTTGAATCAGGGCTTCCCTAGTAGCTCAGACGGTAAAGAAATTGAAATAGATATTTTTCTCTTTCTCAATCTTTTTCAATTTATTTTTTTTATTTTTTTTTTTATTCTTTATTTTAAAAAGAGTTTTGTTGTTCCCAATTGAAGGATAACTGCTTTACAATGTGCTGGTTTCTGCCATACACTGACATGAATCTGAAACCAACAATGAAAGGAAACTTAGAAAGTGAAAAAAGAATAGTTAAAGGAACCCACCCCAGTCTTATTTCTCTTCAGAATAAACAACCTTAAAAATGCTCTCCCCTGGAGAAGGAAATGGCAACCCACTCCAGTATCCTTGCCTGGGGAATCCTTGGACAGAGGAGCTAACATTACACAATGTCATATGTCAATTATATCTCAATAAAGCTAGAGAAAAAAATTTTAATAAAAAATGCTCTCAAAAAAATTAATTAAGGGCTTCCCTGGTGGTCCAGGGAGTCCGCCTTGCAGTACAAGGGGCACCAGTTCCATCCCTGGCTGGGGAGGATCCCACATGCTGCAGAGCAGTTGGACCGGTGCATCCAACTGCAAGTCAGCGCTCTGAAACACATGCACCCAGAGCCGGTGCTCTGCAAAGAGAGAGGCCACTGCAGTGGGAGGCCCACACATGCCAAAGAATAAAAGATGAATAAAATATACAATAAAAGAGGCATGATGGGGGGAAAATATTTTTTAAAAAATTAATTAAAAAGAAATGCTGGGGTTTTCCTGGTGGTCCAGTGGGTAAAGAGTCTGCCTTGCAATGCAAGGGGCACTGGCTCAATCCCTGGCCCAGAAGGATCCCACGTGCTACAGAGCAGCTGGGCCAGTGTGTCCAATTACAAGCCAGTGCTCTGGACTGCATGCACCCATAGCCCGTGCTCTGCAATGAGGAAGGTCACTGAAACGGGAGGCCCACACAAGCCAAAGAATAAAGATGGATGAAAATAAATAAATAAAATTAAAAAAAAAGAAAAGAAATGCTCTCAGAAGGACACTTTCCAGCAGCACCCACCCCTTGACCCCAGTCTGGGTGGGTCACAACATCCTATACCCCCGGGTACTCACCCACACCCGTGGCACAGAGAAAACTTCCTTCTGCCCCCTTCAGCTCTTCTCCTGGCTCACCATGGGAAGCCAGACTGCCTTTGCATGGTGGACTCCCCGCTGGTGGAGAAAGACATATGTGCTGAGGGAGGGCTTACAGAGGAAAACAAATGCTTCCCCAGCTTGCCGACTCTCCACCAGGGCCTCAGTTCCCGATGCCAAGCAAGTTGGCGGGGACCTATGTGATCACAGCCAACATTTGTCTAATGCTGTCAGTGAGGCTCCTTCACAAGGGCCCAGGCCACAAGCACTCTCCTCTCTGACCCACTGAGTTGAGTTCCTCTAAGTCCCAAGGCCAATTCAGTGAAACTCATGCAGGTTCTGACTATGGAGAAAGTGTTAGCTGCTCAGTCGTGTCTGACTCTGTGACCCTATGGACGGTAGCCCAATGGGCTCCTCTGTCCATGGGGTTCTCCAGGCAAGAACACTGGAGTGGGTTGCCATGCCCTTCTCCAGGGGAGGTTTCTGACCCGGGGATCGAGCCTGGGTGTCCCACATTGCAGGCGGATTCTTTACTGTCTGAGCCACCAAGGAAACCCTGACTATAGAGAGAATGAGGTCAACTCAATGCATGGAGTTGTTTTCCTAACGAAAGCCCGTGAATGGCAAACCCTAGGAAACCCACACTGAATGACTGTGGCAAGGTGGTATGTACTTCATTTGCAGGGCTTCCTGGGTGGGCTAAGGCTAAAGAATCTGCTTACCACTGCAGGAGACGCGGGTTTGATCCCTGATCCAGGAAGATCCCGTGTGCCAAGGGGCAACTAAACCCACACACCACAACTACGGAGCCAGGGCTCTCCAGCTGGGGAGCCACGTCTGAAGCCCGTGCACCCAAAAGCTTGTGCTCCACAAGAGAAACCTATGCACCACAGCTATAGAGGAGGTCCCGCTCGCACCACGTTGAGAAAGCCCCCGCATGGCAACAAAGGCCCAGCACAGCCAAAATTAAATTAAATAAATAAATAAATAAAATTTTCACAGGGAAGGAACAGAGTAGCAGCAGCCTCACCCCTGGGCGCCAGGCTCCTGCAGCTCTCCGACAGCATATGTCTGCACAGGTTCCTCTGGGCGTCGTCCAGCAACGTCCACTCCTGGATGAGCTCCATCGCCACATCCTCTAAAGTAACCGATTCCTAGGATGGCGCACGTATTACGGCTCAGCGAGGACCACCCCCACCACGCTACAGGATGAGGGTTTACCCCCTGGGGAAGGCAGACCCAGTGCAAGAAAATTCAGCATGTTCCCTCCAAAGCCGGGCTCAGCAAACCTGGCCTGCCTCCCGTTTGTCTAAATAAAGTTCAATCGGCACACACGATAAAACACCTGTGTTCATCTCTGTGGTGGCTGCAGTGTTACCAGGACAACTAAGGAGTTGCCAGGACAGAGCTCCTATGGGACACCCAGCTGAAATACTAACGCTCTTTTAACCTTTGGACAATTCTGAAAGCATAATCGTTGGCTCTCTGTTACTCCACTCTCGAGTGATGGCAGAGCCTGTTCTTCTCAGCTTATTCTACAGAATGTCTCCTGAACTCTTCATTCAAGGCATCAAAAGTGTAGGCTTGATCTTTTCCCTTTTATGAACTCCCTAGGATGCCTTCCACGACGTGGCGAAGCATTTAGTCATTGTTTTATGCCCGGTAAAACTGGCCTTCCATTGCATCTGAGAAACGGGTTAGCCACCAAGGAAACCCTGACTATAGAGAGAATGAGGTCAACTCAATGCATGGAGTTGTTTTCCTAACGAAAGCCCGTGAATGGCAAACCCTAGGAAACCCACACTGAATGACTGTGGCAAGGTGGTATGTACTTCATTTGCAGGGCTTCCTGGGTGGGCTAAGGCTAAAGAATCTGCTTACCACTGCAGGAGACGCGGGTTTGATCCCTGATCCAGGAAGATCCCGTGTGCCAAGGGGCAACTAAACCCACACACCACAACTACGGAGCCAGGGCTCTCCAGCTGGGGAGCCACGTCTGAAGCCCGTGCACCCAAAAGCTTGTGCTCCACAAGAGAAACCTATGCACCACAGCTATAGAGGAGGTCCCGCTCGCACCACGTTGAGAAAGCCCCCGCATGGCAACAAAGGCCCAGCACAGCCAAAATTAAATTAAATAAATAAATAAATAAAATTTTCACAGGGAAGGAACAGAGTAGCAGCAGCCTCACCCCTGGGCGCCAGGCTCCTGCAGCTCTCCGACAGCATATGTCTGCACAGGTTCCTCTGGGCGTCGTCCAGCAACGTCCACTCCTGGATGAGCTCCATCGCCACATCCTCTAAAGTAACCGATTCCTAGGATGGCGCACGTATTACGGCTCAGCGAGGACCACCCCCACCACGCTACAGGATGAGGGTTTACCCCCTGGGGAAGGCAGACCCAGTGCAAGAAAATTCAGCATGTTCCCTCCAAAGCCGGGCTCAGCAAACCTGGCCTGCCTCCCGTTTGTCTAAATAAAGTTCAATCGGCACACACGATAAAACACCTGTGTTCATCTCTGTGGTGGCTGCAGTGTTACCAGGACAACTAAGGAGTTGCCAGGACAGAGCTCCTATGGGACACCCAGCTGAAATACTAACGCTCTTTTAACCTTTGGACAATTCTGAAAGCATAATCGTTGGCTCTCTGTTACTCCACTCTCGAGTGATGGCAGAGCCTGTTCTTCTCAGCTTATTCTACAGAATGTCTCCTGAACTCTTCATTCAAGGCATCAAAAGTGTAGGCTTGATCTTTTCCCTTTTATGAACTCCCTAGGATGCCTTCCACGACGTGGCGAAGCATTTAGTCATTGTTTTATGCCCGGTAAAACTGGCCTTCCATTGCATCTGAGAAACGTGATGGCCTTTTAATCTCAGAATTCTCTAGAACAGCACTGACTGGTAAAGTTCTCTGCGACGATGGGAATGTTTTATGTCTGCCCTTTCCAAAAAGGCAGCCATCAGCACCTGTGGCTACAGAGCACCTGAGAAACGTGGTTTGGTAACTGAGAAACTGCAATTTTCATTTTGTTGGATTTTCATTCATTTTAATTCTTAGAGCCACCCGTGTCTTCAGGAGGTCTCACAGCAACGGCAGGGACGCCCATGGAGGAGGTCCACTGCTGCAGCTCTGATCGAGCCCCTCCCTGCAGGCTGACTCTGGAATTAGGCCCAGAGCCCCAGGGTCCCTGAGAGCCCGCCACCCGAGCCAGTTCCCTCTAGAGGCGGTCATGCCCTGAAAGAGGCGGCAAGGCCCCAGGGACAGAGCTGAAGTCCCTCCGCACCTCCCTCCCCTTTCCTCCTCAGTGGGGGAACAGGAAGAGAGGGGACAGAGCCCATCCCAACCCTGTCTTCCTCCTCACCATGACACCAACGCCAGGCTTAAAGTTTCAGTACGTGTCCTTCCTGCAATAAGAGAGACGGAGGTGAAAGGAGAAATGAGGGTGGAAGCAGAACACCAAGCAGGGGCCTGGTTCAGGTCATTAATTCCATTTCTGTGGACCATGAGCAAGGTGGCCAAGTCAGCCTTCCGGGAAAATACCTCAGCACCCAAGAATTTGGGCCCCACACCATCTTTCATACCACAGGCCTTGACCTTCTCTAATGACTCCTCTCACCAAATAAAAGAATCACTTTTCTTTGTTGTTGTTGTTGTTTAGTCGCTAAGCCTTACCTGACTCTTTGCGACCCCATGGGATTGCATGACAATGCTCATTCGTGGCTCTCTGTTATTCAGTGATGGCAGAGCCTGTTCTTCTCAGCTTATTCTACAGAATGTCTCCTGAACTCTTCATTCAAGGCATCAAAAGTGTAGGCTTGATCTTTTCCCTTTTATGAACTCCCTAGGATGCCTTCCACGACGTGGCGAAGCATTTAGTCATTGTTTTATGCCCGGTAAAACTGGCCTTCCATTGCATCTGAGAAACGTGATGGCCTTTTAATCTCAGAATTCTCTAGAACAGCACTGACTGGTAAAGTTCTCTGCGACGATGGGAATGTTTTATGTCTGCCCTTTCCAAAAAGGCAGCCATCAGCACCTGTGGCTACAGAGCACCTGAGAAACGTGGTTTGGTAACTGAGAAACTGCAATTTTCATTTTGTTGGATTTTCATTCATTTTAATTCTTAGAGCCACCCGTGTCTTCAGGAGGTCTCACAGCAACGGCAGGGACGCCCATGGAGGAGGTCCACTGCTGCAGCTCTGATCGAGCCCCTCCCTGCAGGCTGACTCTGGAATTAGGCCCAGAGCCCCAGGGTCCCTGAGAGCCCGCCACCCGAGCCAGTTCCCTCTAGAGGCGGTCATGCCCTGAAAGAGGCGGCAAGGCCCCAGGGACAGAGCTGAAGTCCCTCCGCACCTCCCTCCCCTTTCCTCCTCAGTGGGGGAACAGGAAGAGAGGGGACAGAGCCCATCCCAACCCTGTCTTCCTCCTCACCATGACACCAACGCCAGGCTTAAAGTTTCAGTACGTGTCCTTCCTGCAATAAGAGAGACGGAGGTGAAAGGAGAAATGAGGGTGGAAGCAGAACACCAAGCAGGGGCCTGGTTCAGGTCATTAATTCCATTTCTGTGGACCATGAGCAAGGTGGCCAAGTCAGCCTTCCGGGAAAATACCTCAGCACCCAAGAATTTGGGCCCCACACCATCTTTCATACCACAGGCCTTGACCTTCTCTAATGACTCCTCTCACCAAATAAAAGAATCACTTTTCTTTGTTGTTGTTGTTGTTTAGTCGCTAAGCCTTACCTGACTCTTTGCGACCCCATGGGATTGCATGACAGGCTCCTCTTATCCATGGGATTCTCCGGGCACGAATACTGGAGTGGGTTGCCATTTTCTTCTCCAGGGGATCTTCCCAACCCAGGGATCAAATCCACATCTCTTATGTCTCCTGCACTGGCAGGCAGATTCTTTTACCACTGAGCCACCTAGGCAGCGCCCTTAAAACACCTCAAGGGACTTCCCTGGTGGTCCAGGAATTAAGATTTCACCTTCTAATGCAGTGGGGTGTGGGTTCTATCCCTGGTTGGGAGCTAGGATCCCACATATCCCATGGTAAAGGAATCAAAACATAAAACAGAAACAACATTGTAACAGATTAAATGAAGACTTTAAAAATGGCCCATATCAAAAACAAAACAGGGGCTTCCCCTGGTGGTCCAGTGGGTAAGGACACCGCCTTGCAGTGCAAGGGGCGCCAGTTCGATCCCTGGCCTGGGAAGATCCCATGTGCCGCAGAACGGCTGGACCCATGTGTCCAATTACCGGGCCGGAGCTCTGGAGCGCATGTGCCCAGAGCCGGCGCTCTGCAACGACAGATGCCACCGCAATGGGAGGCCCACAGGAGCCAAGGAACAAAGACAGATGAAAATGGAGAAATGAAAGACCAATAGAAGTGGCCCGCCCGCTCCCCTCCCTCCCCAGCCCGACCCCCGCCCAAAATAAATAAATACATAAATAAATAAATAAATAAACAAAACAAGGGCTTCCCTGGTGGTCCAAGTGGGTAAGGAGTCCACCTTGCAGTCCAGAGGGCACCAATTCGACCCCTGACTCAGGAAGATCCCAGGTGTCACGGAGTAGCTAGACGGGTGTGTCCAATTATGAGCCAGCGCTCTGGAGCACATATGCCCAGAGCCAGTGCTCTGCAACGAGAGAGGCCACTGCAGTGGAAGGTCCACACAGGCCAAAGAATAAAGATGGATGAAAATAAACAAATAAAAAAATAAACAATAAAAGAAGACCAAAAAAAAAAGAGCTTAAAATAAAACCCACCCCTACTTTTCTCCACTGCCTTTAACAACATGTGATTTTTATACGTATTTGTTTAGGTGAGTTGGCCTCTCTCTCCCCAACCATGACGTAAACACTCCAAGCACAGATCTGTGTCCATGCAATTAAAAGACGCTTACATCCTTGAAAAAAAAGCTATGACACACCTAGAGAGTGTATTAAAAAGCAGAGACATCACTTTGCCTACAAAGGTCCGTACAGTCAAAGCTATGGTTTTCCCAGTGGTCATGGACAGATGTGAGTTGGACCATAAAGAAGGTTGAGCACAGAAGAACTGATGTTTTTTAACTGTGGTGCTGGAGAAGACTCTTAAGAGTCCCTTGGACTGCAAGGAGATCAAACCAGTTCATCCTAAAGGAAATCCACCCTGCACATTCATTGGAGGGACTGATGCTGAAGCTGAAGCGCCAGTACTTGATGCGAAGGGCCACCTGATGCAAAGAGTTGACTCACTGTGAAAGGCCCTGATGCTGGGAAAGACTGAAGGCAGGAGGAGAAGGGGACACCAGAGGATGAGGTGGTTGGATGGCCTCACACTGAGTCAATGGACATGAGTGTGAGCAGGCTCCGAGAGATGGGGAAGGGCAGGGAGGCCCGGCAGACTGCAGTCCATGGAGCTGCAAAGAGTCAGACACAACTGAGCATCTGAACAACCGCCACCACTTTCCTCAGGACTCCAGATTCTGCCACCAGCACGGCACTCGATGCAGACGAAATACTGTATCTATTAGGGGCTGACAAACTGTTTCTATAAAGGCCCAGATACTAAATATCTTACAATTTGTGGGCCATAGGACTTCCCTGGTGGTCCAGTGGCTAACATTCCAAGCTCCCAATGCAGGGGGCCCAGGATTTGATCCTTACCTGGGAAGATGCCACTTGCCTCAAAGCAATGAAGCCCATGCACCACAACTACGGAGCCTGTGTTCTAGAGCCTGTGCTCTGCAACAAGAGAAGCCCACGACTAGAAAGTAGCCCCTATTTGCCACAAAGACCCAGCACAGACAAAAATAATAAATAAATAATGAAAGCAAATTAAAATTTAAAAAGGAGCCACATGTATGTAACTATTTAACTGTGTTAGCACAGAAACAGCCATAGGGAGCATGTAAAGATATGTGTTCCAATAGTTAATAAAACTTCATTAGCAGAAGCCAGCATTGGAGCAGATTTACCAACCCCTACTCACTATCCTGTGGGAAGGAGAGTATATCAAACATTAAACTCCCTAATTCTACCTCCTACACATCTCAAACATTCCAGCTTTTCCAATCCCATGATCATTACAAAATCCCAATTTTTCCAGCTTCAAAATCATCCAAGTCCTTAACTTACCCAAGCTCCTCTATGTATGGGCTCTGCATTCATTCTTCCCCATCCTAAACTTCCATGCTCAATCCAGGAGCTACAGCTTTGTTCAAACCACAAACAAAATCATATTATTCCCTACTTAAAACTCGGATTCAGTGGCCTTAGAACAAGGTACAGTTTACCATGACCTTGCAGGTCCTGCTCTCCTTTCTGGCCAGTTCATCCATTCCACATTTTGTTGCCTGTGTTTTAATTTTATCAGATCTTTTCTGGAACACACCAGGCTTTGTATTGCCTGGGAATTTTTATATATATATATATATATACACTTATTTTCATCCATCTTTTTTTTCTTATTCTTCAACATGTGTGAGCTTCCCATTATAGCTGCCTCTCTCGTTGCAGAGCACTGGCTCTGGGCGCATGCACTCCAGAGCACTGGCTCATAATTGGACATACCAGCCCGGCGCGGGCACGTGGGATCTTCCTGGGCCAGAGATCAAATCAGTGTCCCTTGCACTGCAAGGCAGACTCTCTATCTACTGGGCCACCAGGCAAGCCCCTGCCTGGGAAATTAAGTGTCCACTATTCTTTCAAATCTCCTCCCAGTACGATTACACAGCCTGACCCCTTGTCTAGCAACATAAAATCATCTTTTAGGTTCAAACATTTGTCCCTTTTAAGATATTTTTCCAGACTTCCTCCTGTTCTATGTTTCTACTGGGTTGGCCAAAAAGTTCATTTGGATTTTTGTCTAACATCTTATGGATGTGTCAACTACAAATTGGCACTCGGGGAGTACCATTTAAAAGGAGGCCACATGTATGTAACTATTTAACTGTGTTAGCACAGAAACAGCCATAGGGAGCATGTAAAGATATGTGTTCCAATAGTTAATAAAACTTCATTAGCAGAAGCCAGCATTGGAGCAGATTTACCAACCCCTACTCACTATCCTGTGGGAAGGAGAGTATATCAAACATTAAACTCCCTAATTCTACCTCCTACACATCTCAAACATTCCAGCTTTTCCAATCCCATGATCATTACAAAATCCCAATTTTTCCAGCTTCAAAATCATCCAAGTCCTTAACTTACCCAAGCTCCTCTATGTATGGGCTCTGCATTCATTCTTCCCCATCCTAAACTTCCATGCTCAATCCAGGAGCTACAGCTTTGTTCAAACCACAAACAAAATCATATTATTCCCTACTTAAAACTCGGATTCAGTGGCCTTAGAACAAGGTACAGTTTACCATGACCTTGCAGGTCCTGCTCTCCTTTCTGGCCAGTTCATCCATTCCACATTTTGTTGCCTGTGTTTTAATTTTATCAGATCTTTTCTGGAACACACCAGGCTTTGTATTGCCTGGGAATTTTTATATATATATATATATATACACTTATTTTCATCCATCTTTGTTCTTATTCTTCAACATGTGTGAGCTTCCCATTATAGCTGCCTCTCTCGTTGCAGAGCACTGGCTCTGGGCGCATGCACTCCAGAGCACTGGCTCATAATTGGACATACCAGCCCGGCGCGGGCACGTGGGATCTTCCTGGGCCAGAGATCAAATCAGTGTCCCTTGCACTGCAAGGCAGACTCTCTATCTACTGGGCCACCAGGCAAGCCCCTGCCTGGGAAATTAAGTGTCCACTATTCTTTCAAATCTCCTCCCAGTACGATTACACAGCCTGACCCCTTGTCTAGCAACATAAAATCATCTTTTAGGTTCAAACATTTGTCCCTTTTAAGATATTTTTCCAGACTTCCTCCTGTTCTATGTTTCTACTGGGTTGGCCAAAAAGTTCATTTGGATTTTTGTCTAACATCTTATGGATGTGTCAACTACAAATTGGCACTTGCCAAGGGGGGTTCCCAGGTAGCGCTAGTGGTAAGGAACCCACCTGCCAGAGCTGCAGACATAAGAGATGCCGGCTCTATCCCTGGGTCGGGAAGATCTCCTGGAGGAGAGCATGGCAACCCACTCCAGGATTCCTGCCTGGAGAATCCCCGTGGACAGAGGAGCCTGTCGGGCTACAGTCCTTAGGGTCGCAAAGATCAGACATGACTGAAGCAACTTAGCATACACACAGGTATAGCTATATGCCATCTGCCTCTGCTGGGAATGTAACCTGTGCCACTGCAGCTGCTGCTGACCTTCGACATGCCTTGAGGGGAGCTCAGGGTGGAGAACAAGCATAAAGCAATCTGCTCCAGGAAAACTGGTGGAACGGGTCTTCAGACAGACATTATGAAGAACTGGTTTTATGAGCCCAATCTTTACATCTCCTCATATCTAGAAAAACACTAACTCCCTTCATGGCGACACCAGCTCCTGGTGACGAGCAGAAAACCTTTTGTAAAGTTAACTGCATGGTGGCATGAACTCTCCCTGCACTAAAATCCTATATATTGACCTTCCTCCCCCGACCTCTTTGGAGCAGTTTCTCAGAGATATCTGAGGTGCTAGACAGCTATCTGGGCTGCAGTCCCCATTTTGCCCCAAATAAAACACAACTCACAAGTCTAACATTTCACATTATGCAATTTCTTTAAGTCAACACATCACCCTTATTATTAATTTAAAATCTGTCTTCCCATGGTCTCTTCAACAAATGGTGCTGGGAAAACTGGACAGTCACATGTAAAAGAATGAAATGAGATCATTCCTGAACTCCATACACAAAAAGAAGCTCAAAATGGATTAGAGACCTAAATGCTAGACTGGACACCATAAAACTCTGAGGGGAAAACATAGGCAGAACACTCTCTGACATAAACCACAGCAAGATCTTTTTTAATCCATCTCCCAGAATAATGGAAATAAAAGCAAACCTAAACAAATGGGACCTACTTAAACTCAAAAGCTTTTGCACAGCAAAGGAAACAATTAATAAAACAAAAAGACAACCCAGAGACTGGGAGAAAATATTTGTGGATGATGTGACTGATAAGGAATTAGTCTCCAAAATTTACAAACAGCTTATGACTCTCAATAGCATCAACACAAACAACCCACTCAAAAAGTGGGCAAAAGACCTGAATAGACACTTCTCTAAAGAGGACATGCAGATGGCCAGCAGGCATATGAAAAGATGTTCAAAATTGCTAGGTATTAGAGAAATGCAAATTAAAACTACAATGGGATACCACCTCACACCAGCCAGGATGACTATCATCAAAGATTTCACAAACAACAAAAGCTGGAGAGGGTGTAGAGAGAAGGGACCCTCCAGCACTATTGGTGGGAATGTAAATTGGCACAGCCACTGTGGAGAACTGTGTGGAGGTTCCTTAAAACACTAAACATAGAGCGACCATAGGACCTGCAACCCCACTCCTGGGCATCTATGCAGAGAAAAACAGGGCCCGAAGAGACACATGCTGCCCAGTGTTCACCGCAGCACTGTATACAATAGCCAAGACATGGAAACAAGCTAAAGGTCCATCGACAGAGGAATGGATAAAGATGTGGTGTGTGTATATATAATGGAATATTTCTCGAGCATTAAAAAGAATGAAATAAGGCCATTTGCAATAATATGCATGGACCTAGAGAGTGTCATACTGAGTGAAGTAAGTCAGGCAGAGAAGGATAAATATCATATGACATCCCTTTTACATGGATCCTAAAAAGAAATGATACAAATGAACTTATTTACAAAGAAGAAAGAGAGTCACAAAATTAGAAAACAAACTCATGGTAGATGAAAAAAAAAAAAAAAAAACCTCATTGTTGCAGAGGGGAGGGGAAGGTTGGGGACTTTGGGAAAGTCAAATACACACCACCATGTTTGAAATGGGTGACCAACAAAAATCTATCGTACAGCACATGGAACTCTGCTTAATGTATGTACCTGGAAGGGAGAGGGGTTTGGGGAGAGAGTATACGTGTATATGGATGGCTGAGTTCCTTCACTGTTCACCTGAAACTATCACGAAATTGTTAACTGGCTATACCTCAATAAAAGTGTTTCTGGCGTAAAAAAAAATATAGAGAGATAAATAAAATCTGCCTTCTCAGCTAGACCAAAACCTCCACAGGGGCAACTGCTAAACCTATTTCGGTCACATTGTTTCCCCTGTAGAGGGTCCAGTTCATTAAACACCCTTCCCATGAAAATGTGCCAAAAAATTAAGACTCCTCAAAGATAACTCAGTATAGTTAGACAACAAAGGCACATGTTTGCATATATACATACACACACTCATGTGCATACACACACATAGCACCACAAAAGTCAAAAAGAAAAATAATTTAAATTGTCCGTTCATCTACAAAAATCACAACACCAGATTTCAGTATCTTTAAGAAACATGCACGTGTGCCAAGTTACTCCAGTCACGCCCAACGCTTTGCAACCCCATGGACTGTAGCCCACCGGGCTCCTCTGTCCATGGGATTCTCCAGGCAAGAACACTGGAATAGGCTGCCATTCCCTCCTCCTGGGGATCTTCCCAACCCAGGGATCAAATCCACACATGCTGCCCAGTGTTCACCGCAGCACTGTATACAATAGCCAAGACATGGAAACAAGCTAAAGGTCCATCGACAGAGGAATGGATAAAGATGTGGTGTGTGTATATATAATGGAATATTTCTCGAGCATTAAAAAGAATGAAATAAGGCCATTTGCAATAATATGCATGGACCTAGAGAGTGTCATACTGAGTGAAGTAAGTCAGGCAGAGAAGGATAAATATCATATGACATCCCTTTTACATGGATCCTAAAAAGAAATGATACAAATGAACTTATTTACAAAGAAGAAAGAGAGTCACAAAATTAGAAAACAAACTCATGGTAGATGAAAAAAAAAAAAAAAAACCTCATTGTTGCAGAGGGGAGGGGAAGGTTGGGGACTTTGGGAAAGTCAAATACACACCACCATGTTTGAAATGGGTGACCAACAAAAATCTATCGTACAGCACATGGAACTCTGCTTAATGTATGTACCTGGAAGGGAGAGGGGTTTGGGGAGAGAGTATACGTGTATATGGATGGCTGAGTTCCTTCACTGTTCACCTGAAACTATCACGAAATTGTTAACTGGCTATACCTCAATAAAAGTGTTTCTGGCGTAAAAAAAAATATAGAGAGATAAATAAAATCTGCCTTCTCAGCTAGACCAAAACCTCCACAGGGGCAACTGCTAAACCTATTTCGGTCACATTGTTTCCCCTGTAGAGGGTCCAGTTCATTAAACACCCTTCCCATGAAAATGTGCCAAAAAATTAAGACTCCTCAAAGATAACTCAGTATAGTTAGACAACAAAGGCACATGTTTGCATATATACATACACACACTCATGTGCATACACACACATAGCACCACAAAAGTCAAAAAGAAAAATAATTTAAATTGTCCGTTCATCTACAAAAATCACAACACCAGATTTCAGTATCTTTAAGAAACATGCACGTGTGCCAAGTTACTCCAGTCACGCCCAACGCTTTGCAACCCCATGGACTGTAGCCCACCGGGCTCCTCTGTCCATGGGATTCTCCAGGCAAGAACACTGGAATAGGCTGCCATTCCCTCCTCCTGGGGATCTTCCCAACCCAGGGATCAAATCCACATCACATCCCTTCTGTCTCCTGCATAAGTAGGTGGTTTCTTTACCACTAGCGCCACCTAGGAAGCCCATTGATTCTTTCTAAAAAGACACAGTGGACGTGCATTCTCTGAAAAGAACCATCTTACTCATCAAGTAGAAATCTGACATTCCGGGCTTCCCTGGTGGTCCAGTGGGTAAGGACACCGCCTTGCAGTGCAAGGGACATTGGTTCGATCCCTGGCCTGGGAAGATCTCACGTGCTGCGGAGTGACTGAACCAGTGTGTCCAACTAGTAAGCCGGAGCTCTGGAGCACGCCCGACCATGACCAGTGCTCTGCAGCGAGGGAGGCCACTGCAATGGGAGGCCCACACAAGCCAAAGAACAAACATGGAAATAAATGAAAGATCAATAGAAGTGGCCAAAAAAAAAAATCTGACATTCCATTTTCCTCCAGAATTAATTTTTTCCTCATTTCCTATTAGAAGTGAGTCTTGCCCCTATTATTTAAAAAAGGCATCCCATTTACTGCCAACTCAATTTCAATTCCCAGTACTATCAAAGCTTATGTTCTTTTTCCTGGAGTCGCAGATTTTGAAACCTTATGGTGATTTACAGGCTAGCACCACCTTGAAAAGAACTATATTGCCTTATTTTCTTTGGCATTAATAAGACATGTGACATAACTGAGAAATAGCTTTTATTAAGACACACTCCCCTTGTAGTAAGTAAGATTGATACAATGTAAAAGTCACAAAACTAAAGCTCTTTTGAAGGAAAGGAAGGAAGGAGAAAGAAACAGACAGGAAAAGGAAAGCTAAGTTAACAGATTCTAAGCTAAAGAACTGAAAATTGTCAGTCGGAAGAAATAAATTAAGAAAACAAGAACAAACTAAATAAGAATTAAAATTGGGTACTGTGATTAATTGAACCGTTAATTCATTTAGGGTAGTCAAGAAGAGCTTCAATGATGAGATGGTGTTTAAGCTGAAGTCCGAACAGCATCACTGACTCCATCCTATAAATTTCAGAGAGAATACACTGAACTGGCCATAGGGAAAGCCATATGCAAAGGTCCTAATATGGGAGCCCACTTACTTTGGATAAATATGGAAAGGAAGCTAGAGGAGCTGGACCATGGTAGCTGAACTGTAAAATGAGGAAATGAGACGGAAGAGGTAATGCAGATCACGTACAGCTTTGTAAACGGGGTTTAGATTTTATTCTAAGACAAATCATGGACGTGCATTCTCTGAAAAGAACCATCTTACTCATCAAGTAGAAATCTGACATTCCGGGCTTCCCTGGTGGTCCAGTGGGTAAGGACACCGCCTTGCAGTGCAAGGGACATTGGTTCGATCCCTGGCCTGGGAAGATCTCACGTGCTGCGGAGTGACTGAACCAGTGTGTCCAACTAGTAAGCCGGAGCTCTGGAGCACGTCCGACCATGACCAGTGCTCTGCAGCGAGGGAGGCCACTGCAATGGGAGGCCCACACAAGCCAAAGAACAAACATGGAAATAAATGAAAGATCAATAGAAGTGGCCAAAAAAAAAAAAAAAATCTGACATTCCATTTTCCTCCAGAATTAATTTTTTCCTCATTTCCTATTAGAAGTGAGTCTTGCCCCTATTATTTAAAAAAGGCATCCCATTTACTGCCAACTCAATTTCAATTCCCAGTACTATCAAAGCTTATGTTCTTTTTCCTGGAGTCGCAGATTTTGAAACCTTATGGTGATTTACAGGCTAGCACCACCTTGAAAAGAACTATATTGCCTTATTTTCTTTGGCATTAATAAGACATGTGACATAACTGAGAAATAGCTTTTATTAAGACACACTCCCCTTGTAGTAAGTAAGATTGATACAATGTAAAAGTCACAAAACTAAAGCTCTTTTGAAGGAAAGGAAGGAAGGAGAAAGAAACAGACAGGAAAAGGAAAGCTAAGTTAACAGATTCTAAGCTAAAGAACTGAAAATTGTCAGTCGGAAGAAATAAATTAAGAAAACAAGAACAAACTAAATAAGAATTAAAATTGGGTACTGTGATTAATTGAACCGTTAATTCATTTAGGGTAGTCAAGAAGAGCTTCAATGATGAGATGGTGTTTAAGCTGAAGTCCGAACAGCATCACTGACTCCATCCTATAAATTTCAGAGAGAATACACTGAACTGGCCATAGGGAAAGCCATATGCAAAGGTCCTAATATGGGAGCCCACTTACTTTGGATAAATATGGAAAGGAAGCTAGAGGAGCTGGACCATGGTAGCTGAACTGTAAAATGAGGAAATGAGACGGAAGAGGTAATGCAGATCACGTACAGCTTTGTAAACAAGGATAAGGATTTAGATTTTATTCTAACTAAGTATACAAATCATGGTGTGATTTGTAAACTGGTAGAATGAATTATAGCTCTTTCTTGATGAGGTTATGTCCCTATAAACCCACTGTAATTTTAAAATATTTTAAGTAGAAAATACACTTAACACTTAACCTACTGAACATCATAGCTTAAACTAACCTACCTTAAATGTGATCAGAACACTTACAGTGGCAGTCAGTCGGGCAAAATCCCCTAACACAAAGCCTGTTTATAATAAAGTACAGAATACCTCAAAAAATAGAAAAAAAAAAAACCATCCAACTCATCCCTTAATACAAGGTACATTCGATTTTTCAAAATCACATACCAAGTCATTCAAGTCTATTTGCACATGTAGATTCACACTTAAATTTCCATTTGCAGAGCTGGACGTTGTGAAATGCAGTATGAAACAAAACGTGGTTTATTAATTTAAAAATTGCTCTGCATAAAGGAAATACGGTATAAAAAAAAATCCTGCATAAAGGAGATACGGTAGGGCCTAGAAATCAGGAAGGCCCAGTGAGGGCGGGAGCCGGCAGGTGCACCACTCCTTTGCTGCGGGATCTGGACTGTACTTCGCGATTTCTCATGCAATAGGTGAATGACAGTCCCGTCTGCCCAAACAAGAGGTACCTGAGCGCGACGGACTTAACAGGGGGAGCCCGGCTGCAGAGCCGAGCTGTGCGGGAGCCGCCCCAACCCCGGGCCGATCGCACGGAGGAAGAGCCTCGGCCCGCTCTGCCGTCCAAAGCCCTCCGACCCCTCCCCGCTCCCGCCGAGCCCTCCCGAGGGGCCGGGCCGCACCTGCAGACTGGCCGGAGACACTCCCACCGCAGCGGGCCACGCAGTCCAGCACCACCGCCGCCGTCCGCGGCCGCTACGCACTTCCGCTTCCGGTGTCAGGGTCTCCAGCAGCGGAAGTAGTTGAGGTCCCGGCTCTCGCGGCCAGAGGAGCTGCGGACTGTGGCGGAAAATGTTAATTCTTCTTCGTACAACCTTGGAAGAGAAATTCTTGGTTCTTTCTCCGGGTTGGGGGTAAGGTTAACCTCTGGGGTGGAGTCTGACCGGATTTATAGGGTGGGCTTAGGGGCGGGGCGTATGCCACAAGGTCGGGACTAGTTATTGTTCGGTGGCTAAATCGTGTCCGACTGAAACCCCGTGGACTGCAACACGCCAGGCTTCTCTGCTCTTCACTTCCACGCGGAGTGTGCACAAATTCATGTTCATTGCGTCCATAATACTGTCTAACCATCTCATCCTCTATGGCCGTTGCTTTTCCTTTTGCCCTCAGTTGGTCCCAGCATCAGGGCATTTTCCAATGAGTCGGCTCTTCCCATATGGTGGCCAAAGTATTGGTGCTTCAGCAACAGCCCTTCCAAAGAATATTCAGAAATGGGGCTTCAGCCCGAAGAGTGGGGATTAGGGCCGGGCCTAGGCTTGGTGAGTGGAGCGGGCTTCACTGGCACCTTGGGATGCTCAGCCCGGCTTTTCTCCCTTTCTCCTTCGTTTTTGGCTTTTGTTTGTTAGTTTGTTTTGAGAAGAGAATCGTTTTTTAGAGCGGGAGAAGATATTAGAACAGTGGTCTGGCTCAAGGGAGAGCCAACCCCTTTCTCTGGCTAGTAGCCAATTGTTTCAGGATTTTGTTTGTTACTATGTTTTGTTGCTTTATACACAGGAGTAATTTAGTTTACAAAGTAGTCAGTTGCCACATTAGCCCGTAAAAACGTTTCTTAATATGTCTCAAAGGCAAAGTGAACTTTATAATGATATGCTTTCACATTAACCAGTATGACAAACCGTAAGAAAGTTAACACCATATTCAAAATCAAAGGTACAGAAGAGGCATGTTGAAGTCAACGGTTGTGTGTAACTCTCACAGTTAATGTTATGTGTACATGTCTCATTATTTCATCCAAAGTTATCAGCCAGTGAAGCAAATACTCCTTTGGTGCAGAAGCACAAACACGTGTTTTAGTTTACCAAGTATTATTGAGTCTCACCACTAGTGTTTGGTATCTGAATGAAACAAATATTTGCCATTGTGTTTTCTTTTTTTTTTTTTTCCTCCACATTACAAAAGAAAAACAGACTAAGTAAAAAAAAAAGAGTTGTGGAGAAAAACCCAAACTCTGCATTATAATCATTTAATACCTGTTTTGAATTGTATAATTTCTATTTCCAAAAGCAGTACTGGCTTACCAGGAAAGAATCATTTCTTGTTTTTCTTAACTTCAGCTCTTTTAGTTTATTTTTGATCTTTTTATTGATCTGTAACATACATTAAGAAAATTGCATTGTAGTATGCATTCAGAAACATACAGGAAATGGACATAGCTCAAAGAATTTTCGCAGAGTGAACACAGCCAGAAAGTTCTCTCATGTCTACTTCATTTAGTATTTTCCGAACATATTTGGCTCAAAGAATATTCAGAAATGGGGCTTCAGCCCGAAGAGTGGGGATTAGGGCCGGGCCTAGGCTTGGTGAGTGGAGCGGCTTCACTGGCACCTTGGGATGCTCAGCCCGGCTTTTCTCCCTTTCTCCTTCGTTTTTGGCTTTTGTTTGTTAGTTTGTTTTGAGAAGAGAATCGTTTTTTAGAGCGGGAGAAGATATTAGAACAGTGGTCTGGCTCAAGGGAGAGCCAACCCCTTTCTCTGGCTAGTAGCCAATTGTTTCAGGATTTTGTTTGTTACTATGTTTTGTTGCTTTATACACAGGAGTAATTTAGTTTACAAAGTAGTCAGTTGCCACATTAGCCCGTAAAAACGTTTCTTAATATGTCTCAAAGGCAAAGTGAACTTTATAATGATATGCTTTCACATTAACCAGTATGACAAACCGTAAGAAAGTTAACACCATATTCAAAATCAAAGGTACAGAAGAGGCATGTTGAAGTCAACGGTTGTGTGTAACTCTCACAGTTAATGTTATGTGTACATGTCTCATTATTTCATCCAAAGTTATCAGCCAGTGAAGCAAATACTCCTTTGGTGCAGAAGCACAAACACGTGTTTTAGTTTACCAAGTATTATTGAGTCTCACCACTAGTGTTTGGTATCTGAATGAAACAAATATTTGCCATTGTGTTTTCTTTTTTTTTTTCCTCCACATTACAAAAGAAAAACAGACTAAGTAAAAAAAAAAGAGTTGTGGAGAAAAACCCAAACTCTGCATTATAATCATTTAATACCTGTTTTGAATTGTATAATTTCTATTTCCAAAAGCAGTACTGGCTTACCAGGAAAGAATCATTTCTTGTTTTTCTTAACTTCAGCTCTTTTAGTTTATTTTTGATCTTTTTATTGATCTGTAACATACATTAAGAAAATTGCATTGTAGTATGCATTCAGAAACATACAGGAAATGGACATAGCTCAAAGAATTTTCGCAGAGTGAACACAGCCAGAAAGTTCTCTCATGTCTACTTCATTTAGTAGCCTTCTTCCCATAGAAAAATCACTATCCTGATTCCTAACATCATAGTTGGTTTTGTCTATTTAACGTTTTATATACATAAGCTCACACTGTGAGTTCTTTTCTCTTTAGTTTCTTTAGCTCAACGTCATGTTCGTAGTCTTTGTTCATGTTATTGTATGTTGAATAAATAACTCTATACAGTGCAATGTGGTGAAGTCATTAAAGTTGAAGTGGTATATAGTTTATAATAGCTACTCAAAATATGTCAGTGTTATGAGTTGACTGCAAACATCTTTATTTAATCCCCCAACATTTGACTGTCCCAAATTTAATCTACTCCATCTGATTTAATTGCCTAGAATTATTTGCATGAAAAAAATTTATGTTTTTAACAAAAAAGAAATCAAACTTTTTCAATGCCGTAAACTTATTTCTTCCCCCTAAAGAGTAAATGAATTGGCAAGAATAACCCCATTTGAAAAGTGATCAAATTGAGATTGAATAAAATCATTCACCTTGACATAAAATCACTGAGCACAGAGAAGGTATTTCTTAAACATTTGTAAGGTGGATAATGGCTGGATGGATGGATGGGTGGGTAAGCTGGAGGGATGAATAAATGTGATGACCAAGTTCCTATCTCCCATTTTAATGTTCTTGTTACAAAAAATTAGCTTATTAATAAGTATTCTTAGACCTGGATTTTCAGGAGGAATAAGAATATGTTAGTAGATTAAAAATGAACTAGTTAATATTATCTGTAGTGTTTTCTTCAGTTCCTTATACCCCAAGATTCAGACCTTCTTCCATAACTCAATCCTGCTTCATAAACCCAGCATTTGAGACTTCTTTGAATTTCTTATTCCTTAGTTTCCCCAGAAGGTGGCAGTGTGGTGTAAGGACTCATTGGGTTTCCCTGTGGCTCGGATGTAAAGAATCTAAGTATTTAAGTCCAAGTAGGATTCAACCATCATTATTATCAATAAATAATATTAATAACAAGGGAAGGACTTCTCAGGTGGCTCAGTGGTAAGAATAGGCCTGCCAGTTGCAAGAGATGTGATTCGATCCCTGAGTGGCACCCCACTCCAGTAGTCTTGCCTTGAAAATCCCAGAGGAGCCTGGCAGATAACAACTGAGCAGCTGACCACAGACACAAATAACAAAGGATCGTATTTACACCCTGCCGTAATCCAAGTACAGTATTTCTTTTTCCAGGCATAAACATATATTCAACTTTTTACAGTAAACAGACTGTTTTTTGAATGGCAGTTGAATTCCATTTTATCGTATTTGACCTTTTTTTTTTTTTTTCTTTTTGCTGTGCTGCATGGCATGTTGGATCTCAGTTCCCCAAACAAGGATCGAACTTGCACCCCTGCATTAGAAGCATGGAATCTTAATCACTCTACCACCAGGGAATACTCTAAGTGAAGGTTTCTTCATATTTCCAAAATAAGATAATGTTGAACATACCTTGTCAGGAATCTCACGTTTGACCTTATTTTTTTAAATAGCTGTGAAAATTGAGTTACAATCTCTTTTTTTTAAAAAAAATCGTCCTTTAACATGCACCTTTTCTGAAATTGGTCAAGACAATTAGACACGCTAAAACAACAATATTCAGAAAGATAACCTTCCCCTTTTCTCTTTATTTTGAGATTTTAATGTCAGAAGAAGGTCTTAACCTTTCACAAAAATGAGGCAGCTTTATACTGTAAAAGCATTAGTTCTTTATCAGACATCACATTCATCATGTATGTTCTACTAACAGCATCTTCTTTAATTTCTATTTATGTATTTATTTGACCATGCAGATCTTAGTTGAAGCATACAGGATTTTTTCTTGGTCACACGTCAGCTCTTAGTTGCAACATGTGGGGTCTAGTTCCCTGACCAGGGATCAAACCCAGTTCCCCAGCATTGGTAGTGAGGAGTCTTAGCCACAGGACCATCGGGACGTCCCTAGCATCTTCTTTAAAGACTTTATTTTCCTTTGTATGGAGAGCTACACGCGGCTCGTTGGCTATCCAGGTGTACTTTGCAGCCTAAATGTGTAACACTGGCAAGCAGGAGCTCCACTGTGGTTTCACTAACACATTGCGCTGGTCGCATTGTTGTCTGCACATCTCCGCAGATTTTGGAGAAACAATACTGGTACTCCTCATCACAGTCCTTTTTAATTTTGCCACAAATCCCATAGCACCCACCAGGTTGACTGCAGCACTTTGTCAGGCAAGAGAAGCCAATGTTCAGATAAATATCTAACAGTGACGAGCCACGGGCCTTTGGCAGGGAGGACTTATTGATCCATCCCTACATTTATGCTCGCAAGGCCGGGTCTCTCCTCCCGGAGGTCCAAGATGGCCTTCAGGCATTCGTCTTATCTTGTAGCCACTCTTCCAGTTGGCCTGCAGGGTAGCCCTCCAGTCTGGGTCTGCTTGCTCCACTCTCCTGAAAGCCATGGTCAGGAGGAGGAGAAGGGCAGGAGCAAAGCCATCCTCGCAGCGCTGAACCCCGGGGGTCCCCAGAGATGCCGCAGACTGCCCTCAGCAGCAGCCCCAAACCTGGGCTTGCTGACCTTGTGCGTGCATGCATGCTAAGTCTCCTCAGTCATTTCTGACTTTTTGCAGCACTATGGACTGTAACCCGCCAGGCTCCTCTGTCCGTGGGATTCTCCAGGCAAGAATGCTGAAGTAGGTTGCTATGCCCTCCTGGAGATCTTCCCAACCCAGGGATCAAACTGGAGTCTCATGTCTCCTGCAGTGGCCGGCAGGTTCTTTGCTCCATATCCATGTCTCCTTCCTAGTGCAGAGGCTGGTCCTCACCACATTCACTGGGCTTTCACCCAGTCTCAAGTATAGTATATCTAAATCCCATCTCAAAATAAAACCAGAAAAAGCTGGAAACTTTGAATTCTTTCCTGTTTTGAGAACATAACCAAATAAGGGAGGGATTGTGTTAGATCACGTTCCTGTTGGTGGGGGTTGAGTGGTAGGAATTTGTTGGAAATGTTCCCAGGAGAGAGAGACACTGAGGAAAACAGGATGGGGTAGATGAAGGAGTTGAACAAAGATGTAGGTTCAGCCAGAGTCAAATCGCCCTGGGGCTTCCAGGGTGATTTACCTGGGGCAGGTAAAGAACCCACCTGCCAGTGTAGGAAACTCAAGAGACTGGGGTTCAGTCCCTGAGTCGGGAAGATCTAGAGAAGGAAATGGCTACCGACTCCAGTATTCTTGCCTGGAAATTTTCATGAACAGAGGATCCTGGCAGGCGGCAGTCCATGGGGTTGCAAAGAGGGGGGCGTGACTGAGTGAATGAGCACACACGCAGGCACATACAGTGTTCTAGACTTTGTGTGAAGTGCAGAGATGATAGCTTGAGCAAACTAAAGCAAAATCCTTACCGTGTGAAGTCGGCATTACAGTAGTCAAGTAAATAAGCAGATTGTTTTATGTATTAGAAGGTGGTAAGTACAATGAATAGAAATACTGGGCAAAGAGGATGGGACGTGTATGTGTGTGTGTGTGTGATTTTAGACAGGGCAGTGAGGGAAGGCATCACCAAGAAGGGGGCACATAACTAGTAACTTGAAATGAGGAAATGAGCCATATAGTTACCTGATGGTACCTGGGAAAAGCATTGAGATACAGGGAACAGGAGGTGCAAAGGCCCAGAGGCAGCAGAGTGCCTGGTATATTCAAGGAAAGACAAGGAGCCCATGTGGTCCAAACAGAAAGTGAGGGGGTGTCTGGGAGGAGATGAGGGCAAGGAATGATGGGCCAGATCATGCAGGGGCCTTCAGGGCCACACTGAGGAGTTTGGCTTTTACTTTGAGTAAAGTGGGAGTCACATGGACTCTCAGAGAGCCTACCTGGTTGAGATCAGCCAGGAGGAAGCAGAAAGAGTCGCAGGTCCAGCCTGAGTCTAAAGCATGTGTCAGGGATAGGAACTGGCAAGAGACAGTGAACAGATTGTTCCTGGAGGTGAAAAGTAGCAAAGCGACCTAACTATAAGGTGAAAAGTGGTGTGGAGGGATGGATGGATTGATGGAAAGTATATCTATGAAGTGAACCTGCAGGTACTCTCAGAAATAGCTGAGGTATTTTAGAGGGTCTGATTTTCAGCAAGAAAGTCCCTGGAGTGTTATGCTATAACAACTTGGTTATGAAAACGCACTTACAACCTCATCTATCACAGGTGAAAGGCTGAGATGGTTTATACATGTGGACAGTGTGAAGGGTGCCAGAGAAAATAGAAGGGGAGCCCTTGGAGTCTAGAGAAGGAAATGGCTACCGACTCCAGTATTCTTGCCTGGAAATTTTCATGAACAGAGGATCCTGGCAGGCGGCAGTCCATGGGGTTGCAAAGAGGGGGGCGTGACTGAGTGAATGAGCACACACGCAGGCACATACAGTGTTCTAGACTTTGTGTGAAGTGCAGAGATGATAGCTTGAGCAAACTAAAGCAAAATCCTTACCGTGTGAAGTCGGCATTACAGTAGTCAAGTAAATAAGCAGATTGTTTTATGTATTAGAAGGTGGTAAGTACAATGAATAGAAATACTGGGCAAAGAGGATGGGACGTGTATGTGTGTGTGTGTGTGTGTGATTTTAGACAGGGCAGTGAGGGAAGGCATCACCAAGAAGGGGGCACATAACTAGTAACTTGAAATGAGGAAATGAGCCATATAGTTACCTGATGGTACCTGGGAAAAGCATTGAGATACAGGGAACAGGAGGTGCAAAGGCCCAGAGGCAGCAGAGTGCCTGGTATATTCAAGGAAAGACAAGGAGCCCATGTGGTCCAAACAGAAAGTGAGGGGGTGTCTGGGAGGAGATGAGGGCAAGGAATGATGGGCCAGATCATGCAGGGGCCTTCAGGGCCACACTGAGGAGTTTGGCTTTTACTTTGAGTAAAGTGGGAGTCACATGGACTCTCAGAGAGCCTACCTGGTTGAGATCAGCCAGGAGGAAGCAGAAAGAGTCGCAGGTCCAGCCTGAGTCTAAAGCATGTGTCAGGGATAGGAACTGGCAAGAGACAGTGAACAGATTGTTCCTGGAGGTGAAAAGTAGCAAAGCGACCTAACTATAAGGTGAAAAGTGGTGTGGAGGGATGGATGGATTGATGGAAAGTATATCTATGAAGTGAACCTGCAGGTACTCTCAGAAATAGCTGAGGTATTTTAGAGGGTCTGATTTTCAGCAAGAAAGTCCCTGGAGTGTTATGCTATAACAACTTGGTTATGAAAACGCACTTACAACCTCATCTATCACAGGTGAAAGGCTAGAGACACCTGGTTTATACTTGTGTGCTCTCATGAGCAGAGCCAGCAGTAGCTTCTGGTTCTCTTGGGGATGATTTTAATAACTGCCTCACCATCATACGCTTGGTAGACTAGAGAAGAATACCATGCAGATCTGGATTCTCAATCTTGCATCAGAATCGCTGGAGAACCTGTTAAACTCAACTCGCTGGGCCTCACCCCAGCACTTCTGATTTCCTGAGTCTGGGGTAGAGCCTGAGAACCTGACTTTCTGGTAAGTTCTGATGCTGACTGTGCTGATCCGGGGACCATGTCTTGAGAACTACAGATGTAGAGAAGCACGGATGTTGGTAGCTCTGTGTTGAAAGTGATTTTAAAGATTCTGAATATAAATACATTTCCAAAATATCTTAACTAATTTCTTCTTCACTTCTGTTTTCCTTTTCAGATATGCAGAAGTGATGTAACAGCTTATTTCCAAATCTATAATAGCTTGTTCAATAAGAATAAAATAAAAACTCTATAAAGAATGAGAAGGCATTGTATCATAGCTTAATTGTTACGCTTTGGTGGTACATAAATAATAGTGACTTCCTGGTGGCTCAGATGGTAAAGAATCTGCCTGCAGTGCAGGAAACCCAGGTTCAGTCAATGGGTCAGGAGATCACCAGGATGTGGGCATGGCTACCCCATGCCAGTATTCTTGCTGGGAGGATTCCATGTACCGAGGATCCTGGTGGGCTACAGTCCATAGGGTTACAAAGAGTTGGACATGACTTAGCAATAAACAACGAAATAATGGTGGCCCTTAAAGTTGATAATGCCTTGGGTTTGGTGTCATATAAAAATACATAGAGGGCTTCCCTGGTGGTCCAGTGGGTAAGGACACCGCCTTGCAGTGCAAGGGGTGCCGGTTCGATCCCTGGCCTGGGGAGATCCCACATGCCGCAGAGCGGCTGGACCTATGAAGCTGCTACTCAAAATGCTAGGTATTTTAGAGGGTCTGATTTTCAGCAAGAAAGTCCCTGGAGTGTTATGCTATAACAACTTGGTTATGAAAACGCACTTACAACCTCATCTATCACAGGTGAAAGGCTAGAGACACCTGGTTTATACTTGTGTGCTCTCATGAGCAGAGCCAGCAGTAGCTTCTGGTTCTCTTGGGGATGATTTTAATAACTGCCTCACCATCATACGCTTGGTAGACTAGAGAAGAATACCATGCAGATCTGGATTCTCAATCTTGCATCAGAATCGCTGGAGAACCTGTTAAACTCAACTCGCTGGGCCTCACCCCAGCACTTCTGATTTCCTGAGTCTGGGGTAGAGCCTGAGAACCTGACTTTCTGGTAAGTTCTGATGCTGACTGTGCTGATCCGGGGACCATGTCTTGAGAACTACAGATGTAGAGAAGCACGGATGTTGGTAGCTCTGTGTTGAAAGTGATTTTAAAGATTCTGAATATAAATACATTTCCAAAATATCTTAACTAATTTCTTCTTCACTTCTGTTTTCCTTTTCAGATATGCAGAAGTGATGTAACAGCTTATTTCCAAATCTATAATAGCTTGTTCAATAAGAATAAAATAAAAACTCTATAAAGAATGAGAAGGCATTGTATCATAGCTTAATTGTTACGTTTGGTGGTACATAAAATAATAGTGACTTCCCTGGTGGCTCAGATGGTAAAGAATCTGCCTGCAGTGCAGGAAACCCAGGTTCAGTCAATGGGTCAGGAGATCACCAGGATGTGGGCATGGCTACCCCATGCCAGTATTCTTGCTGGGAGGATTCCATGTACCGAGGATCCTGGTGGGCTACAGTCCATAGGGTTACAAAGAGTTGGACATGACTTAGCAATAAACAACGAAATAATGGTGGCCCTTAAAGTTGATAATGCCTTGGGTTTGGTGTCATATAAAAATACATAGAGGGCTTCCCTGGTGGTCCAGTGGGTAAGGACACCGCCTTGCAGTGCAAGGGGTGCCGGTTCGATCCCTGGCCTGGGAAGATCCCACATGCCGCAGAGCGGCTGGACCCATGTGTCCAACTACTGAGCTGGAGCTCTGGAGCACATGCGCCCAGAGACGGTGCTCTGAGACAACAGAGGCCACCGCGATGGGAGGCCCACATCGGCCAAAGAACAAAGATGGATGAAAATGGACAAATGAAAAACCAATAGAAGTGGCCTGCCTGCTCCCCTCCCTCCCCCCCCCACCCCCCCCCAAATAAATAAATAAATAAATCTTTAAAAAAAAAAAATACATAGAGGAAATGTTAATTCTACCTTGGAGTAGGGAAGGAAGCAGAGTAGTGTCCTGGGAGATCTACCTTAGGGGTCAAGGAAGAACCATACAAAAGAATGCACACGTGGAAGGTGTGGCCAAGGATAGAACCGTGAAGGGAAAAGGGACACTCCAGGTGGAGGTGACCCCATGGAGGGTGGACCAGGAACGTGTGTACAGGAGTGCCTAAGCAAAGTAACTCAGGGCAAATGGGCAGCCAGAGGGAGAGGAGTAGGAGATGACACTGGGGAGGTGGACTGGGGCCAGACTGAGTGGAATTTATGTGCCAACAGAGCACATTTAGCCTGCCAAGTTTCTGTCAGGGCATGAGACAGCGGTGTGATAGGCTCAAATTCATGTTTCTGAAAGCTTTCCCAGCTGCAGGACAAAGAATGGGATGAAAGGACAACCATTCTTGAGACCGTTGAAGTTATTCCAGGTCAGAGATGCCTGAAGGACAGAAAAGTGAGATAAATTCCCAAAAGTCACCCAGCTAATGAGTGGGAAAGCCAAGATTTGACACTAGGCAGTCTGGCTCTAGAGCCAGCCCTCTGCAGTAGAATTGGCCTGTCCATTAGATGGCATTGCCTGCCTTTCTTGGTCAGCTCTTGGCTTCAACTGTCACCCCACCCGCACAGAGACCCACTAGGGAGAAAGAACAGTAAGGCCCACTGCATGGCTGCTGGTCCAGTGGGATGTTGAGAGCCCAGCCATCTTGTGTCATGACCTTGTCAACCCCTAGAGCTGGTTCATCTCCCCATGCTCCAACCACTCAAGGAAGGCCCTATTCATCTTCTGTCATTCCAGCTCTCCTAGAGTTGACTGTACTGGGTGCCTCCACTTCGTCACCTCCCATGTTTTCTTCAGTCTACTCCATTCTGGCCTCCATTGGCACCACCGGCACCACCAATACAGCTGTCCCCATGCCCCCACCCCTCCACCACCACCTCTACTGGCTTTCACCACCAGCCTCCTCACCATCACCCCTTCCACCTCTCCATCACCACCATCCTCCTCACCACTGGAGCTGCTCTCATCAAGAACAGCAAAACTTCCTTACTGCTGTCTTATGAATGTTTTCAGTCAATTCAGTTTACGCTCTTTCCTTGGTCCTCCATGGAACCATACTCTACTCACTGCTGTCATCTGTCTGGCCCTTCTTGCCCTGTTTTCTCTGTTAGCAGCTCCTCCACTCCCTGATCTAGATAGATAGACAGACAGACAGGCAGGCAGGCAGGCAGGCAGGCTATATAGATATATTGGCTGAGCTGATTGTCATCACACTTGCAGGCTTTCTCTAGTTATGGAGAACAGAAGCTATTCTTCATTTCAGTGCCCAGCCTTCTCATTGAGGTGGCTTTTCTTGTTGTGGAGGACAGGCTTTAGGGCACATGGGCTTCCATATTTACAACACACAGGCTTAGTTGCTCCACAGCATGTGGAATCCTCCCCGACCAGGGATTGAACCTGTGTTCCCTGTACTGGCAGGTAGATTCTTAGCCACTGGGCTACCTGGGGAGTCCCTCCACCCCCTGATTTTTAAAATATTTACTCAGGACTGTATTCTCAGTCTATAATCTCTCAATGATTTAATCCACTATCATGGTTGTAGTTACCATCTATTGACTGGGGGTGGAAGGGAAAAGCCCTCCATTTTGTGATCTAGACTACATATTCTATGTATACTGAAATCTCAGGACCTCAAAATCAACTTACCCAAAGCTCTCTCCTCTAAAACTTACTTTTCCTACAAGGTTCCCTTTCTCTGTAGTTCTATATAGACAAGATCGTGTTCATTTTGTTCACTCCTATATCCCTAGAAAGTAGCACAGATCCTGTCTCTTAGTAATATTCATCATAGGGACTTCCTTTGTGGTCGATTGGCTAAGACTCCACTCTCCCAATGCAGGGAGCCTGGGTTCAATCCCTGGTCAGAGAACTGGATCCCACAGGCTGCAACTAAGAGTTTGTATGCCACAACTAAAGATCCAAGACCTGGTGCAGTCGAACAAATATAAAATGGTAATAATCTCAACATTTGTTGAGAGAAGGAATGACCCCCAAATCCTGCATTTGTCTAGCCAACCCCAAATGACCAAATAATGCATCACTTTCTATCAGACTTTGAGGCTCCAGTCAGATCTAGTGAGTGCCATCTTCTGAGGAAGAAAGGGAATCCCCAGATTGGTTTAAAAAAAAAAAAAATTACTCTTTCACCAGATTTCTCTCTGGCATAATTTCACTTCTGTCTAAGAAACTTCCTTCCATAATTCTGTTAGTGGATCTCTATAATCTATTAATTTTCATAGTTTTTCTTTATAAGGATACATCTTTGTTTAACCTTCATCCTGCAATTATATTTTTACAAGGTATAAAATTCTGAGTTGACAGTCTCTTTTCTCAGCATTTAAACGCTCTGTTCTTCTCTGCTCAGTGCTATGTGGTAACCGGAATGGGCGAGGAGCCTAGGGAGAATGGAGTCCTTTTGCTGTCCACATGAATTATCACAGCGTTGTTAATCAACTGTACTCCAATATATGTTTTTCAAAAATAATAAAAAATATTTTTCCAAAATGACTCTTCCAAATCAATATTATGAAAATGACTACACTACCCAAAGAAATCTACAGATTCTGTTACCAAATTACCAAAGATATTTTTCACAGAACTAGAACAAAAACTATTACAATTTGTATTGAAACACAAAAGATCCCAAATAGACAAAGCAATCTTGAGAAAGAAGAAGGTATCTGGAGGAATCAATTCTCACATGTTTATCCACTATCATGGTTGTAGTTACCATCTATTGACTGGGGGTGGAAGGGAAAAGCCCTCCATTTTGTGATCTAGACTACATATTCTATGTATACTGAAATCTCAGGACCTCAAAATCAACTTACCCAAAGGTCTCTCCTCAAAACTTACTTTTCCTACAAGGTTCCCTTTCTCTGTAGTTCTATATAGACAAGATCGTGTTCATTTTGTTCACTCCTATATCCCTAGAAAGTAGCACAGATCCTGTCTCTTAGTAATATTCATCATAGGGACTTCCTTTGTGGTCGATTGGCTAAGACTCCACTCTCCCAATGCAGGGAGCCTGGGTTCAATCCCTGGTCAGAGAACTGGATCCCACAGGCTGCAACTAAGAGTTTGTATGCCACAACTAAAGATCCAAGACCTGGTGCAGTCGAACAAATATAAAATGGTAATAATCTCAACATTTGTTGAGAGAAGGAATGACCCCCAAATCCTGCATTTGTCTAGCCAACCCCAAATGACCAAATAATGCATCACTTTCTATCAGACTTTGAGGCTCCAGTCAGATCTAGTGAGTGCCATCTTCTGAGGAAGAAAGGGAATCCCCAGATTGGTTTAAAAAAAAAAAAAATTACTCTTTCACCAGATTTCTCTCTGGCATAATTTCACTTCTGTCTAAGAAACTTCCTTCCATAATTCTGTTAGTGGATCTCTATAATCTATTAATTTTCATAGTTTTTCTTTATAAGGATACATCTTTGTTTAACCTTCATCCTGCAATTATATTTTTACAAGGTATAAAATTCTGAGTTGACAGTCTCTTTTCTCAGCATTTAAACGCTCTGTTCTTCTCTGCTCAGTGCTATGTGGTAACCGGAATGGGCGAGGAGCCTAGGGGAGAATGGAGTCCTTTTGCTGTCCACATGAATTATCACAGCGTTGTTAATCAACTGTACTCCAATATATGTTTTTCAAAAATAATAAAAAATATTTTTCCAAAATGACTCTTCCAAATCAATATTATGAAAATGACTACACTACCCAAAGAAATCTACAGATTCTGTTACCAAATTACCAAAGATATTTTTCACAGAACTAGAACAAAAACTATTACAATTTGTATTGAAACACAAAAGATCCCAAATAGACAAAGCAATCTTGAGAAAGAAGAAGGTATCTGGAGGAATCAACCCATCCTGACTTCAGACTATACTGTAAAGCTACAATAATCAAGACAGTATGGTCCTGGCACACACAAAAAAGAAAAGAAGTATATACCAATGGAACAAGACAGAAAGCCCCGAGGTAAACCTATGTACCTATGATCACCTAATCTATGACAAAGGAGACAAGAACATACAGTGGAGAAAAGACAGCCTCTTCAATAAGTGGTGCTGGGAGAAGTGGTCAGCTACGTGTAAAAGAATGAAGTTAGAATACTTCCTAACACCATACACAAAAATAAGTTCAAAATGAATTAAAGACCTAAAGGTAAAACTAGAAACTACAATGACTGATCTGGGAACATACATGTCTGTGAACAACAAAACTCTGTAAAACCTTTAAAATAAAGAATGAAAAAAAGAAAAAAGAAAATATAGGCATAACATTCTTTGACAGTAATTGTAGCAGGATCCTCTTTGACCCACCTCCTAGAGTAATGGAGATTAAAACAAAAATAAACAAATGGGACCGAATTAAACTTAAAAGCTTTTTCACTGCAAAGGAAACTGTAAACAAGATGAAAAGACAGTCCTCAGAATGGAAGAAAATAATTGTAAATGAAGCAACTGATCAAGGATTAATCTCCAAAATACACAAGCAGCTCATGCAGCTCAATATCAGAAAAACAAGCAACCCAATCAAAAAATGGGCAGAAGACCTCGACAGACATTTCGCCAAAGAAGATAGACAGATGGCTAATAAATACAAGAAAAGATGCTCAGTGGCACTCATTATGAGAGAAATGAAAATTAAAACTACATTGAAGTATCACCACACACTGGTGGTCAGGATGGCCACCATCAAAAAAAATCTGTGAACAACAGGTGCTGGAGAGGATGTAGGAAAAAATAGAGCCCCCTTGCGGTGTTGGTGGAAATGTAAATTGATAAAGCCATTATGGAGAGCAGTATGGAGATTCCTTTTTAAAAAAGAAAAAACAAAAAAACTAGGAATAAAACTACCTTATGATCCACCAATCCCACTACTGGGCATATAACCTGAGTTAATCATAATCCAAAAAGACACATGTACTCCAGTGTTCATCACAGCACTATTTACAATAGCCAGGACATGGAGGCCACCTAGATATTAATCAACAGATAAATGGATAAAGAAGTTTTGATACAGGCTTCCCTGGTAGCTCAATGGCAAAGAGTTCACCTGCCAGTGCAGGAGACAGGAGTTCAATCCTTGATTCGGGAAGATCCCACGTGCTGCATAGCAACGAAGCCCGTGAGCCACAATGATGCAGCCTGTGCTCTAGAACCTCAGAGCCACAAATGTTGAGCCCAAGTGCCACAGCTACAGCAGCCCGTGAGCCCTAAAGCCCGAGTTCCACAGCAAGAAAAGTCACCGCAGTGAGAAGCCCGCTTACCTCAACTAGAGAGTAGCCCCTACTCCCTGCAAGTAGAGAAGAGCCTGTGGCAGCCGTGAAAACCCAGAATAGCCAAAAGTAAATGCATAAATAAATAAAAAGAGGTTTTGGTACACATACACAATGAAATATTACCCAGCAATAAAAGGGAACAAATTTGAGTCAATTGAATGAGCTGGATGAACCTAGAGCCCATTATACAGAATGAAGTCAGTCAGAAAGAGAAAACAAATATGGTATATTAATGCATATATACAGAATCTAAAAAAAATGGTACTGATGAACCTATTTTCAGGGCAGGAGTAGAGTTGTAGACATAGAGAACAGACTTGTGGGCACAAGGGGAGAACAGGGTGGGATAAATTGAGAGAGTAGCATTGAAGCATATACATGACCATATGTAAAATAGTTAGCTAGTGGGAACTTGCTTTATAACACGGAGAGCTCAGCCTGGTGCTATGTGACAACTTAAATGGAGCAATGCGAGGGAAGTTCAAGAGGGAGTTCAATACATACACTTATGGCTGATTCACATTGTTATACAGCAGAAACCAAGACAACATTTTAAAGCAATTATCCTCCAATTTAAAGAAAAAAAATTTTAAAGAAATAAACTTTAGCTGCATTAAGCCAGGAGAAAGACAACTCTTCCAGATGACAATAGAGACACTCTAAATTCTGGCTTACCCAGCTCAAAACCACAAGGTTATTTAAAGTTTATTTTGACACTGAAGTCACTTCCTACTCTTCAGAAGATGCTCTGTAACTAAGGGGCATTCCTTTGCTAGAGTCAATCGATTCTGTAATCAGTTAACAATAGCTAAAAAAAGAAAAAAAAAAAGCCTACTACAAAGGAAGCATATGAAAAGATATATAAAGTGGAGGTATATAAAGGTGAAGAAAAGGTATGTAAAATAACAGATGAAAAGCAGAACCATGAGTCTGATGGTGAAAGACCGAAGTTCACTTTTCTGACAGTGGTTTCCTCAGTCAGCTGACGTAAGATTCGTGTCAAGGCTCATGAAGTTTCCTTGAAATAGGACGAGTGTTGGAGAGAGCACCAGAGGGAGCTTTGAGAGCCCTGGTGAGGGCAAACACACACAGGAATGCGAGGGTCACCGCTTCTTCCAGGTATGTGTGACCTTGACAATGACTGTACCCTACCCTATCCCATGTCAGGGGCTCCTTGGTTCAATACTTACCTCTCTTTTCCTTCTCCTCTTTTTTCCGCTCTCTTTGAACCCTCTTCTTTCCCCCTCGGATTATGGTTTTCTTCTTGGCCACCCTCGTTCACATTATGCTCTCAAATATCCCTAAAATTTTCCTTATGGTCCAGTCCAATGAATTGTTCATCTTCTTCTTCAAGGGTCTTATTTTCTAATTGACATTCTCTCCCCCATGATAGGGTTTCCATGGTGGCTCTGTGGAAAGAGTCCACCTGTAATTCAGGATACCAGGGATTGATCTCTGGGTCTGGAGGATCCCCTGGAGGAGGAAATGGCAATCCACTCCAGTATTCTTGCCTGGGAATCCCATGGAGAGAAGAACCTGATGGGCTACTATCCATGGGGTCGCAAAAGAGTTGAACTCAACTGAGGAACTAAACAACAACAGCCACCACCTCCGTGGTCATTTCTGGGACCCAGCACTGCCCTGACTTTTCCTTTGTCTCTTCTGCTATTCTTTTTCCTCCTCCTTTTCCCTTTTCCTGAATACTAACCATAATACCAACATTTTCAAGTACTCACTATGCATCTTGTATATTAACCCATTTAATCCTCCTAATAGGCTCCTAAGGTGCATACTAATATTATTTCCATCTTACAGTTGAGAAAACTGGAGCACAGAAAGGTTATGGTACTTGTCCAAGGTCACACAGCTTGTAAATGGCAAAACTAGGATTTGAATCCAAGCCACTGGGCTCCAGATTTTTGTTAATATGCCTGTTCTTCTCTTCTTCTACACTTTCTCTTTCTCTAAAAGTATCTCAAGATCCTATGGATTCAACCATCACCTCTGTGCAGATTGTTCTTCAGCTTTGAAGTCCCTCCCACTCTATGGCTCCAGATCAAGTAACAATATCAACTGTCTTGTGTTTTAGGAACCAGGCAATAGTTTTTGGCTATTTGTTTTACTAGCTGCCTCCGCAAACTAGTCACCACTGGGGCAGGTGTAATGTTAGTGTTGTCGCTGTTGTTCTAGTTGGGGTGAACAGGAGCTACTCTCTAGGTAGCTCCCAAATATCAGCCCCGATGAACATATATTGAACACCTACTTTAGGCTGGTATCAGGCTAAGACTGTCAGTATCATTATCGCACAGTACCTCCATATTACAGATGCAAAATTGCACCACAGAGAAGTTTCTCAAAATCTCAGTTATTTGGTTGCAGAGGCAGGTAATAGACCATAGGCTTATCAAAATAGTATAATATTAATATTAGCTACTTGAAGGAAAATGCCAGGTCCCCTTACCTTTTCAACCCATTCTGCAACATCTTCCATGTCAGAAGTATCAGGTATATATCTGTGGAGTCAAATTTAACTGAGACAGTGTACAATTTTTTTGTATACCAGTTATGCCTGTGTGTGTGCTTGCTAAATTACTTCCATTGTGTCGGACTCTTTGTAACCCCACGGACTGTGACCCTTCAGGTTCCTGTGTCCATGGGATTTTCCAGGCAAGAATACTGAGGTGGGTTGCCATTTCCTTCTCCAGGTGATCTTCCCAACCCAAGGACTGAACTCACATCTCTTAGGTCTCCTGCATTAGCAGGGGAGTTCTACCACTAATATCACTTGGGTTGCAATTTTTACTCAACAATTTTCAAGTACTCACTATGCATCTTGTATATTAACCCATTTAATCCTCCTAATAGGCTCCTAAGGTGCATACTAATATTATTTCCATCTTACAGTTGAGAAAACTGGAGCACAGAAAGGTTATGGTACTTGTCCAAGGTCACACAGCTTGTAAATGGCAAAACTAGGATTTGAATCCAAGCCACTGGGCTCCAGATTTTTGTTAATATGCCTGTTCTTCTCTTCTTCTACACTTTCTCTTTCTCTAAAAGTATCTCAAGATCCTATGGATTCAACCATCACCTCTGTGCAGATTGTTCTTCAGCTTTGAAGTCCCTCCCACTCTATGGCTCCAGATCAAGTAACAATATCAACTGTCTTGTGTTTTAGGAACCAGGCAATAGTTTTTGGCTATTTGTTTGACTAGCTGCCTCCGCAAACTAGTCACCACTGGGGCAGGTGTAATGTTAGTGTTGTCGCTGTTGTTCTAGTTGGGGTGAACAGGAGCTACTCTCTAGGTAGCTCCCAAATATCAGCCCCGATGAACATATATTGAACACCTACTTTAGGCTGGTATCAGGCTAAGACTGTCAGTATCATTATCGCACAGTACCTCCATATTACAGATGCAAAATTGCACCACAGAGAAGTTTCTCAAAATCTCAGTTATTTGGTTGCAGAGGCAGGTAATAGACCATAGGCTTATCAAAATAGTATAATATTAATATTAGCTACTTGAAGGAAAATGCCAGGTCCCCTTACCTTTTCAACCCATTCTGCAACATCTTCCATGTCAGAAGTATCAGGTATATATCTGTGGAGTCAAATTTAACTGAGACAGTGTACAATTTTTTTGTATACCAGTTATGCCTGTGTGTGTGCTTGCTAAATTACTTCCATTGTGTCGGACTCTTTGTAACCCCACGGACTGTGACCCTTCAGGTTCCTGTGTCCATGGGATTTTCCAGGCAAGAATACTGAGGTGGGTTGCCATTTCCTTCTCCAGGTGATCTTCCCAACCCAAGGACTGAACTCACATCTCTTAGGTCTCCTGCATTAGCAGGGGAGTTCTTTACCACTAATATCACTTGAAAAGCCTATCAATTATGCCTAGAAATTTTTAAAAATTATTCTAATGGAAGAAGTTCAAACAAGATATGTTCCGCTTTGGGGCAACGGCAGTCAGAGTTCTGGAAGAGTCCTGACATGGATCATTTGTGAATGCGGCTTATCCATTGGACTCTGCCTGCATCCCTAGACAGAACAGGCGGGATAATAGAATGAGCATCATGTGAAGAATTTAAATAGAATTCTAAACTTACAATAATCAGAGGAAAGGATAGAAATTGGATAGTTAACGGAGTTTGGGATGGACGTGTACACACTGCTTTATTTAAAATGGATAGCCCACAGGGTCCTACTGTAGAGCTCAGGGAACTCTGCTCAGTGTTACGTGGCAGCCTGGATGGGAGGGCAGTTTAAGGGAAAATGGCTATGTGTGTATGTATGGCTGAGTGCCTTTGCTGTCCACCTCAAACGATCACAACATTACTAATCAACCATGCTCCAACATAAAATAAGAAGTTAAAAAAATAGAATTCGGTTGCAAATAAAATGATAATGGGGGCAGCTAGCATTTTTGGAGTGATTTCAGCAAAACACTTGACACACCCCTCGTTTCTGTCATCACCCCAAACCCGGGACTGTCAACACTGTCAACCCAACACTGTCAACTTGGTACATGTATGGAATCTTAGAGAAGTTACTGTGCTCAGATTTGCACAACTGGTGTTGGGAGTGCCTGACCCCTGGGAGACCTGTTTCTTCCTTAATCAGGTCCCCTGGGGGACCTGTTTCTTCATTCATCAGCTTATGATTTCTAACATCTCCTAGAACTCTGGAATTCTGATATGCTAATGACACTTTGAGAACTCTAAATAAAGATTCATGTGCATATTATTGAGCACAGGGTTGCCAGCGGGGCTGAAAGGTGACCCTTGAAGACTAGCCTTGAGGAAAGTTGACAGCACCCAGACAGCCTACATTTGAGAAGCCAGGAACTCCTTCTCAGCGGTGTGTTTCACTAGCTGTCTCTGCAAGCTGTCGGCCCCATTAGCAGGGGAGTTCTTACCACTAATATCACTTGAAAAGCCTATCAATTATGCCTAGTAATTTTTAAAAATTATTCTAATGGAAGAAGTTCAAACAAGATATGTTCCGCTTTGGGGCAACGGCAGTCAGAGTTCTGGAAGAGTCCTGACATGGATCATTTGTGAATGCGGCTTATCCATTGGACTCTGCCTGCATCCCTAGACAGAACAGGCGGGATAATAGAATGAGCATCATGTGAAGAATTTAAATAGAATTCTAAACTTACAATAATCAGAGGAAAGGATAGAAATTGGATAGTTAACGGAGTTTGGGATGGACGTGTACACACTGCTTTATTTAAAATGGATAGCCCACAGGGTCCTACTGTAGAGCTCAGGGAACTCTGCTCAGTGTTACGTGGCAGCCTGGATGGGAGGGCAGTTTAAGGGAAAATGGCTATGTGTGTATGTATGGCTGAGTGCCTTTGCTGTCCACCTCAAACGATCACAACATTACTAATCAACCATGCTCCAACATAAAATAAGAAGTTAAAAAAATAGAATTCGGTTGCAAATAAAATGATAATGGGGGCAGCTAGCATTTTTGGAGTGATTTCAGCAAAACACTTGACACACCCCCTCGTTTCTGTCATCACCCCAAACCCGGGACTGTCAACACTGTCAACCCAACACTGTCAACTTGGTACATGTATGGAATCTTAGAGAAGTTACTGTGCTCAGATTTGCACAACTGGTGTTGGGAGTGCCTGACCCCTGGGAGACCTGTTTCTTCCTTAATCAGGTCCCCTGGGGGACCTGTTTCTTCATTCATCAGCTTATGATTTCTAACATCTCCTAGAACTCTGGAATTCTGATATGCTAATGACACTTTGAGAACTCTAAATAAAGATTCATGTGCATATTATTGAGCACAGGGTTGCCAGCGGGGCTGAAAGGTGACCCTTGAAGACTAGCCTTGAGGAAAGTTGACAGCACCCAGACAGCCTACATTTGAGAAGCCAGGAACTCCTTCTCAGCGGTGTGTTTCACTAGCTGTCTCTGCAAGCTGTCGGCCCCAGTGGGGCAGGGGTAGTGTTAGCGGTGGTGGTGGTCTGGTTGTGGTGAACGGGAGCTCCTCTCTGGTTGTGGTGCGCAGGCTTCTCATTCTCCTGGCTTGTCCTGTGGCAGAGCACAGGCTTTAGGCACACGGGCCTCAGTAGTGAGAGCGCACAGGCTCTAGAGCGTGAGCTTGTAGTTGTGGCGCACGGGCTTCGTTGCTCCACGGCACGTGGCATCTTCCCAGCCCAAGGATCAAACCCATGTCCCCTGCATTGGCAGGTGGATTCGTAACCACTGAGCCACCAGGGAAGCCTTAAAAGGTTCATTATGTTCTTTGGTAGAAATGTTTTTCTTTTTCTTCTTTCTTTTTGTGTAAGAATGATTAACATGAGATCTATGTTTTTAACATATTGTAACAGCACCAAATTTTTAACTGGAGGTGCTGTGGTTTATAGCATATCTCTAGAGTGTATTCATCAAAAACATTATACTCCTTGAAAAACAATACCCTGGAAACCACCATTGTATTCTCTGCTTCTATGAGTTTGAATACTTCAGATATTTCATGTAAGTTTTATCCTACAGTATGTGTCTGTCTCAATTTCCCTTAGTATAATGTCCTCTAGGTTTATTTATGTTGCTGCAAATGGTAGGATTGCCTTCTTCTTCAAGGCTGAGGAACACTCCATTGTATCCACAGAAGTGGGTTGCCATGCCCTCTTCCAAGGGGGCTTCTCGACCCAGAGATCAAACCCATGTCTCCTGCAGCTCCTGCGTTGCAGCAGATTCTTTACCTGAGGGCTTCCCTGGTGGCTCAGACAAGAAAGAATCTGCCTGCATTGCAGGAGAGCTACTTTCAGTCCCTGGGTTGGGAGGATTCCCCTAGAAAGGGGCATGGCAACCCACTCTAATATTCTTGCCTGGAGGATCCCACGGACAGAGGAGCCTGGCAGGCTACAGTCCACAGGGCCACAAAGGGTTGGACACGACTGAGTAACACTTTCACTTTTTCCCTTTGTCTTTTATTTACCACTGAGCCATCGGGGAAGCCCTGAATCAGGTCTAAATATACATATATCCCCTCCTCTGTAGCCTCCCTCCCACTTCCCCTATCCAGCCGTTCTAAGTCATCAGAGAGCTCCGAACTGAGCTCCCTGTGCTGTACAGCAGCTTCCTACTAGACAGTCCCCCCGTGGCAGTGTACGTATGTCAGTGCCCCTCTCTCCATTCATCCTGCCTTCTCCTCTCCCGCTGTGTCCACAAGTCCAGTCTCTGCATCTGTGTCTCTCTTTCTGCCCTGCAAATGGGTTCATCAGCACCATTTTTCTAGATTCCATATCTATGTGTTAATATACAATATTTATTTTTCTCTTTCCATCTTACTTCACTCTGTGTGACAGACTCTAGGTTCATCCTCATCACTAAAAAAACCCAATTTCATTCCTTTTTATGGCTGAGTAATATTCCACTGTGTTTATGTACCACAGCTTCTTTATCCATTCATCTGTCTATGGATATCTAGGTTGCTTCCACTCCCTGGCTATTGTAAAGAATGCTGCAGTGAACATTGGTGTAAATGTGTCTTTTCAAATTATGGTTTTTCTCAGAGTGGGATTGCTGGGTCATGTGGTAGATTTCGTCTTAGTATTTTAAGGCATCTCCATACTATTCTCCATAGCAGCTATATGAATTTACATTCCCACCAACAGTGCAAAAGGATTCTGTTTTCTCCACATCCTCTCCAGAATTTATTGTCTGTAGTTTTTTGATGATGGGAACATCGTATTTTAAAGCAATTACATTTTGTGATGTTTCATTAGTCAGCAATGGAGAACACCCAGCCCTTGGAGAATATCAGATGTCTTTCCTCAGCCACTTCACGTGTCTCTCTTATGTTTCTCTGTTCCAGGACTCTGCTTTCTGCTAAGCTTTTCAGGAGTCGTGACTCAAAACAGCAAAGGTAAGTGTTCAGAGCCTTACTTTTCCATAGCCAGATCCCAGGGAGAACGTGGACCGACAAAGCCTCACATCTTCCATCAGGACAGAGAAAGGGGGCTGCTTCTGGGAACGGAACTGGGGCAGACTTACTCCTGTAATTCTTCTTAATTCAGCATTTCATCTTTTTCCCTTTGTCTTTTATTTACCACTGAGCCATCGGGGAAGCCCTGAATCAGGTCTAAATATACATATATCCCCTCCTCTGTAGCCTCCCTCCCACTTCCCCTATCCAGCCGTTCTAAGTCATCAGAGAGCTCCGAACTGAGCTCCCTGTGCTGTACAGCAGCTTCCTACTAGACAGTCCCCCCGTGGCAGTGTACGTATGTCAGTGCCCCTCTCTCCATTCATCCTGCCTTCCCCTCTCCCGCTGTGTCCACAAGTCCAGTCTCTGCATCTGTGTCTCTCTTTCTGCCCTGCAAATGGGTTCATCAGCACCATTTTTCTAGATTCCATATCTATGTGTTAATATACAATATTTATTTTTCTCTTTCCATCTTACTTCACTCTGTGTGACAGACTCTAGGTTCATCCTCATCACTAAAAAAACCCAATTTCTTTCCCTTTTTTATGGCTGAGTAATATTCCACTGTGTTTATGTACCACAGCTTCTTTATCCATTCATCTGTCTATGGATATCTAGGTTGCTTCCACTCCCTGGCTATTGTAAAGAATGCTGCAGTGAACATTGGTGTAAATGTGTCTTTTCAAATTATGGTTTTTCTCAGAGTGGGATTGCTGGGTCATGTGGTAGATTTCGTCTTAGTATTTTAAGGCATCTCCATACTATTCTCCATAGCAGCTATATGAATTTACATTCCCACCAACAGTGCAAAAGGATTCTGTTTTCTCCACATCCTCTCCAGAATTTATTGTCTGTAGTTTTTTGATGATGGGAACATCGTATTTTAAAGCAATTACATTTTGTGATGTTTCATTAGTCAGCAATGGAGAACACCCAGCCCTTGGAGAATATCAGATGTCTTTCCTCAGCCACTTCACGTGTCTCTCTTATGTTTCTCTGTTCCAGGACTCTGCTTTCTGCTAAGCTTTTCAGGAGTCGTGACTCAAAACAGCAAAGGTAAGTGTTCAGAGCCTTACTTTTCCATAGCCAGATCCCAGGGAGAACGTGGACCGACAAAGCCTCACATCTTCCATCAGGACAGAGAAAGGGGGCTGCTTCTGGGAACGGAACTGGGGCAGACTTACTCCTGTAATTCTTCTTAATTCAGCATTTCATCAAATTTGGGTATCTTTTTTGGTTTTTTTTTCGTCTGCTCTGGGTCTGCACTGCTGCCTGAGAGCTTTCTCAAGTTGCAGCTAGCAGAAGTTACTCTCCAGTTGCAGCGTGAGGGCTTCTCATTGCAGGGACTTCCCTTGTTGGGGAGCCTGGGACCGAGGTGAGCAGACTTCTGTACTTGCTGTTCCCGAGCTCTAGAGCACAGGCTCCTTAGTTACAGCGCATGGACCTAGTTGCTCCACAGCATGTGGAATCTTCTCGGTCCAGGGATCAAACCCATGGCCCCTGCGTTGGCAGGTGGATTCTTAACCACTGGACCACCACGGAAGTCCTAAGTGACCTTTTTGATTTTACTATCGCTTGTTTGTTTTTCGTCATCACAATGTGCCTGAGGTAGTCGTGGAACAGTGAACAAAACACACCAGTACAAGTCTCATGAAGTAAGCATTCTGCTAGGGAGAGACAGAGCATGATGTTAATCGTTTAGTTGCAGTCATAAGCAAGTCAACCAAAAATGAGCAAGATCATTTCAGGTTAATTTTAACCCCTTGACCAACTCACTAGACTCTGAGTCACCAAGGCTAAGGTGGGGCCTGAGATACTGCATTTCTAGTCAAAAGCCACAGGATGTGTTCTGAGTTGCCAGGCTCTGCACATGGCCCTCCACTGTGTTCCCAGCCCCCACGCCTTGTGCCCTGGCCGGCTCCCAGAGCTCTCCACTAGACCTAAAGCTTGAGATACATCCTCACCCCCATTATCCCCATTCATTTTCTTTTTATGGAAGATCTTTTTTCCTCTTCTTTTTTTTTTTAATGTTGGGTACAGATAACTTGTAACTTAATTTTTTGGCCTCTTTTTTATGGTTTTTTATTTATTTATTTTCATCCATCATTATTTTTTGGCCTGTGTAGATCTCCCATTGCAGTGGCCTCTCTCACCGCAGAGCACAGGCTCTGGGTGCATGTGCTCCAGAGCACTGGCTCCTAATTGGACACACTGGTCCAGCCGCTCCACAGCATGTGGGATCCTCCCGGGCCAGGGATTGAACTGGTGCCCCTTGCACTGCAAGGCAGACTCTTTATCCACTGGACCACCAGGGAAGCCCCCTCTTTCTTCTTTTTAAGTTACTTATTTATTTTTATTTGTTTTTGGCTGTGCTGAGTCTTTGTGGCAGCACAGACTTTTCTCTAGTTAAAGCCAGTGGCAGCTACTCTCTAGCTGAAGGCGCACAGCCTTCTCATTGTGGTATCTTCTCTTGTTGCAGAGCACAAGCTCTAGGCAGGTGGGCTTAGTCATTGCAGTTTCCAGGCTGCAGAGCACAGGCACAGTAGTTATGGCACATGAGCCTAGTTGCTCCACGGTGTGTGGGATCTTCCCAGACCGCTGACTGAACCCGTGTCTCCTGCATTGGAAGGTGGATTCTTTACCACTGAGCCACTGGGGAAGCCCCCTCCATTCATTTTCAATAGGCCACAAAGACCCTTGGTGATCTCTGACTAAAAAAAGTTATACATAAGGTTACAAAGATAATATGTACATGTATCAGAGTATACCTTCTTCTGTGGTATCCTACAACCTCAAATGTTTGCAATCATAGCTGACATTCATTATGTGCCACGTACTGCCCAAAGCACTTTATATGTATTAATTCACTTACTCCTCACTACCATTTCGCATATGAGGAAATTGAGGCACAGAGAGTTTAGGACACTGTATAAAGACACACAGGTGGAGAAGTGGTGGAGCCAGAATTAAACCCAATGTCTAAGGTCTTCAACAACTCATTCCCCTTTTCTATATGCTGCAGAGATTCTGAGAAGAGCACAGTTACATTGCAATGAAGCATTTGTGTTAAAATTAACTTGTTTAATGCCAACCTCAAGTAGTGCTAGTGCTAAAGAACTCGCCTGACAATCCAGAAGACATAGGAGACAAGGGTTCAATCCCTGAATTTGGGACGGTCCCCTGGAGGAGGGCATGGCAGCCCACTGCAGTATTCTTGCCTGGAGAAATTCCATGGACAGAGGAGCCTGGTGGGCTACAGTCCATAGGGTCACAGAGTCGGACACAAATGAAGCAGCTTAGCATGCACACCCCAGTTCTTTCTTATGCACAGGAATCACACTTTTTTCTGTCGCTTTGGTTTGGTGCCCTTGCACTGCAAGGCAGACTCTTTATCCACTGGACCACCAGGAAGCCCCTCTTTCTTCTTTTAAGTTACTTATTTATTTTTATTTGTTTTGGCTGTGCTGAGTCTTTGTGGCAGCACAGACTTTCTCTAGTTAAAGCCAGTGGCAGCTACTCTCTAGCTGAAGGCGCACAGCCTTCTCATTGTGGTATCTTCTCTTGTTGCAGAGCACAAGCTCTAGGCAGGTGGGCTTAGTCATTGCAGTTTCCAGGCTGCAGAGCACAGGCACAGTAGTTATGGCACATGAGCCTAGTTGCTCCACGGTGTGTGGGATCTTCCCAGACCGCTGACTGAACCCGTGTCTCCTGCATTGGAAGGTGGATTCTTTACCACTGAGCCACTGGGGAAGCCCCCTCCATTCATTTTCAATAGGCCACAAAGACCCTTGGTGATCTCTGACTAAAAAAAGTTATACATAAGGTTACAAAGATAATATGTACATGTATCAGAGTATACCTTCTTCTGTGGTATCCTACAACCTCAAATGTTTGCAATCATAGCTGACATTCATTATGTGCCACGTACTGCCCAAAGCACTTTATATGTATTAATTCACTTACTCCTCACTACCATTTCGCATATGAGGAAATTGAGGCACAGAGAGTTTAGGACACTGTATAAAGACACACAGGTGGAGAAGTGGTGGAGCCAGAATTAAACCCAATGTCTAAGGTCTTCAACAACTCTTTCCCCCTTTTCTATATGCTGCAGAGATTCTGAGAAGAGCACAGTTACATTGCAATGAAGCATTTGTGTTAAAATTAACTTGTTTAATGCCAACCTCAAGTAGTGCTAGTGCTAAAGAACTCGCCTGACAATCCAGAAGACATAGGAGACAAGGGTTCAATCCCTGAATTTGGGACGGTCCCCTGGAGGAGGGCATGGCAGCCCACTCCAGTATTCTTGCCTGGAGAATTCCATGGACAGAGGAGCCTGGTGGGCTACAGTCCATAGGGTCACAGAGTCGGACACAAATGAAGCAGCTTAGCATGCACACCCCAGTTCTTTCTTATGCACAGGAATCACACTTTTTTCTGTCGCTTTGGTTTGGTGTCTTTCATTTTTCAATCTATTGATGTCTCACAAAAGAAAAAAGGTATAGCTTCCTCAGCTTTGAGAGGTCCTTGAGCAGAGGCAAAACCAAATGATACCAAGAGGGATTTCCCTGGCGGTTCAGTGGTTAAGAATCCACCTTGCAATGCAGGGGAATGCAAGTCTGACCCCGAGTTGGGGAACTAAAATTCCACCTGCCACAGAGCAACTACACCTGCATGCCACAGTTCGGTCCAAGTACCACAAGGAAAAATCCCACATGATATAACAAAGATCCCATGATTTGCAACTAAGACCCAATACAGCCAAAATAAATAAGTGAAATATTTTTGAGTGGTAACAAGAGAGGTTTTCTATCTTTTATTTTGCACTGGGTTATGGCCAATTAATAATGCGATCGTTTCAGATGAACTGTGAAGGGACTCAGTGGCTACGTGGATACACGTATCCATTCTCCCCAAAACTCCTCTCCCATCCAGGCTGCCACAACACTGAGCAGCGTTCCCTGTGCTGTAGGGTAGGTCCTTGTTGGCTATCCATTTTAAATATAGCAGTGGCTCAAGTCCATCCCAAACTCCCTAACTGTCCCTTCCCTGCAGCAACCACAACTGACCTGCCTCTCTTCTCCTCACAGGGCCCTGTCGTAGTTGCCCCCAAAATGCTTCCTGCGTCAATGCCACTCACTGTACCTGCAACCATGGTTACCGGTCTGAATCCAAGCAGACATACTTCTCCTACCCCTTGGAGATCTGTGAAGGTAAAGGGGTTATTTTTCAAAAATCAACCTGGGGGGTGGATGTGGAAGGAGCAGTTTAATGCCAACCTCAAGTAGTGCTAGTGCTAAAGAACTCGCCTGACAATCCAGAAGACATAGGAGACAAGGGTTCAATCCCTGAATTTGGGACGGTCCCCTGGAGGAGGGCATGGCAGCCCACTCCAGTATTCTTGCCTGGAGAATTCCATGGACAGAGGAGCCTGGTGGGCTACAGTCCATAGGGTCACAGAGTCGGACACAAATGAAGCAGCTTAGCATGCACACCCCAGTTCTTTCTTATGCACAGGAATCACACTTTTTTCTGTCGCTTTGGTTTGGTGTCTTTCATTTTTCAATCTATTGATGTCTCACAAAAGAAAAAAGGTATAGCTTCCTCAGCTTTGAGAGGTCCTTGAGCAGAGGCAAAACCAAATGATACCAAGAGGGATTTCCCTGGCGGTTCAGTGGTTAAGAATCCACCTTGCAATGCAGGGGAATGCAAGTCTGACCCCGAGTTGGGGAACTAAAATTCCACCTGCCACAGAGCAACTACACCTGCATGCCACAGTTCGGTCCAAGTACCACAAGGAAAAATCCCACATGATATAACAAAGATCCCATGATTTGCAACTAAGACCCAATACAGCCAAAATAAATAAGTGAAATATTTTTGAGTGGTAACAAGAGAGGTTTTCTATCTTTTATTTTGCACTGGGTTATGGCCAATTAATAATGCGATCGTTTCAGATGAACTGTGAAGGGACTCAGTGGCTACGTGGATACACGTATCCATTCTCCCCAAAACTCCTCTCCCATCCAGGCTGCCACAACACTGAGCAGCGTTCCCTGTGCTGTAGGGTAGGTCCTTGTTGGCTATCCATTTTAAATATAGCAGTGGCTCAAGTCCATCCCAAACTCCCTAACTGTCCCTTCCCTGCAGCAACCACAACTGACCTGCCTCTCTTCTCCTCACAGGGCCCTGTCGTAGTTGCCCCCAAAATGCTTCCTGCGTCAATGCCACTCACTGTACCTGCAACCATGGTTACCGGTCTGAATCCAAGCAGACATACTTCTCCTACCCCTTGGAGATCTGTGAAGGTAAAGGGGTTATTTTTCAAATCACCTGGGGGTGGATGTGGAAGGAAGGCAGCATAAGGGCTCTGAGGAGGTAAGCGAGATAGGCAATGCCGAAAACTCCGCCAACTCATTTATCACCAAGAAAAATGCTTTCATGGTGTCAGAAGAGTGGGCTCTTCTGGAGCCTAACTAGGTCTCCGTTATCCCCTCCATGACGTGGGGATGATAATGCTGACCTCAGGCAGTGGGTGGAGGAATCGGATAAGGTACTTAATGGGACCATACTTCAGGAAGTGTAAGGCACCATGCAATTTTCGTGCATTTTTTGACAGGGTGGTAGGATTTATTGTTAGACGTGATCAAGGAGGGGACAGTGCCAACGCTCTCATGAGATCCGGGCCTCTGTTGCCTCCTTTTCTTCTTGCCCTCTATCTTCCAAGCGTCAGAGTCTTCTCCAATGAGTTGGCTTTTCTTATTATGTGGCAAAGTATTGGAGCTTCAGCTTCAGAATCAGTCCTCCCAATACGTATTCAGGGTTGATTTCCATTAGGATTAACTAGTTTGATCTCCTTGTCCAAGAGACTTTCAACAGTCTTCTTCAGCACCACAGTTCTAAAGCATTCGTTATTTGGCACTCTTTCAGCAACTCTCACATCTGTACCTGACTACTGGAGAAACTGCAGCTTTGGTTACATGGATGATTGCTGGCAGAGTGGTGTCTCTGCTTTCTAATGCACTGTCTGGCTTCTCATAACTTTTCTTCCAGGGAGAAAGTGTCTCTTCACTTCATGGCTGCAGTCACTGCAGTGATTTTGGAGGCCAAAAAAATAAAATCTGTCTCTGTTTCCACTTTTTCCCTGTCTATCTGCCATGAAGTGATGGGACCAGATGCCATGATCTTAGTTTTTTGAATGTTGAGTTTTAAGCCAGTTTTTTCACTCTCCTCTTTCACCCTCATCAAGAGGCTGTTCATTCCTCTTCCCTCTCTGCCATTAGAGTGGTATCATCTGCATTGGGATACAATGGCTTTACACCGCTGTGTTAGCTTCTGCTGTACAACAGAGTGAACCAGCTGTATGAAATGCAGAGGTCCCCTTCCTCTGGACTCTCCCTTCCACCCTCATCCCCGCCGTCTAGGTCATCACAACGCATGGAGCTGAGCTCTCTGAGCTATACAGCTGCTTCCCACTAGCTATCCATTTTACAGATGGTCGTGTGTACACGTCAATGCTCCTCTCTCAATTCGTCCTTCCCTCTCCTTCCCCCCACGTCCACAAGTCTGTTCTCTCTGCCTGCATTTCTATTCCTGCCCTGCAAATCGGTTCATCAGTACCATCTTTCTAGATTTCCATACATATGTGTTGATACACTATATTTGTTTTTCTCTTTTTGACAGACTTCATTCTGTATGACACGCTCTAGGCTCATCCACATCACTTCAGCTGACTCTGTATTGTTCCTTTTATGGCTGAGTCATATTCCATTGTATTGAACTACCATGTAACCTAGCGATCCGGCTACTGGACGTATATCCTGAGAAACACATAACTCAAAAAGACGCATGCAGGCTTCCCTGGTGGTCCAGTGGGGAGAGAGTCGCCTTGCAGGGCAAGGGGCACCGGTTTGATCCCTGGCCTGGGAAGATCCCACATGCCGAGGAGCAGCTGGGCCGGTGTGTCCAATTACAAGCCAGCATTCTGGAGCGCATGCGGCCAGAGCCAGTGTTCTGCAATGAGAGAGGCCACCATGGTGGAAGGCCCACACATACCAAAGAATAAAGATTGATGAAAAATAAATGATGACTTAGAGACAAAAAATTTTAAAAGACATAACTTTTCTTCCAGGGAGAAAGTGTCTCTTCACTTCATGGCTGCAGTCACTGCAGTGATTTTGGAGGCCAAAAAAATAAAATCTGTCTCTGTTTCCACTTTTTCCCTGTCTATCTGCCATGAAGTGATGGGACCAGATGCCATGATCTTAGTTTTTTGAATGTTGAGTTTTAAGCCAGTTTTTTCACTCTCCTCTTTCACCCTCATCAAGAGGCTGTTCATTCCTCTTCCCTCTCTGCCATTAGAGTGGTATCATCTGCATTGGGATACAATGGCTTTACACCGCTGTGTTAGCTTCTGCTGTACAACAGAGTGAACCAGCTGTATGAAATGCAGAGGTCCCCTTCCTCTGGACTCTCCCTTCCACCCTCATCCCCGCCATCTAGGTCATCACAACGCATGGAGCTGAGCTCTCTGAGCTATACAGCTGCTTCCCACTAGCTATCCATTTTACAGATGGTCGTGTGTACACGTCAATGCTCCTCTCTCAATTCGTCCTTCCCTCTCCTTCCCCCCACGTCCACAAGTCTGTTCTCTCTGCCTGCATTTCTATTCCTGCCCTGCAAATCGGTTCATCAGTACCATCTTTCTAGATTTCCATACATATGTGTTGATACACTATATTTGTTTTTCTCTTTTTGACAGACTTCATTCTGTATGACACGCTCTAGGCTCATCCACATCACTTCAGCTGACTCTGTATTGTTCCTTTTATGGCTGAGTCATATTCCATTGTATTGAACTACCATGTAACCTAGCGATCCGGCTACTGGACGTATATCCTGAGAAACACATAACTCAAAAAGACGCATGCAGGCTTCCCTGGTGGTCCAGTGGGGAGAGAGTCGCCTTGCAGGGCAAGGGGCACCGGTTTGATCCCTGGCCTGGGAAGATCCCACATGCCGAGGAGCAGCTGGGCCGGTGTGTCCAATTACAAGCCAGCATTCTGGAGCGCATGCGGCCAGAGCCAGTGTTCTGCAATGAGAGAGGCCACCATGGTGGAAGGCCCACACATACCAAAGAATAAAGATTGATGAAAAATAAATGATGACTTAGAGACAAAAAATTTTAAAAAGACACATGTACCCCAATTGACAATAGTCGGGACACAGAAGCAGCCTGGATGTTCATTGACAAATGAATGGATGAAGAAGTTGTAGAAGCACTTTTGTTCATGACAGCTTTTGTGGGTTGCATGTATGCTCAGCTGTGTTAGACAGTTTATGCCCCTATGGACTGTAGCCCGCCAGTCCGTGGGATTCTCCAGGCAAGAATACTGGAGTGGGTTGCCATTCCCTTCTCCAGGGAATCTTCCCAACACAGGGATTAAACCCAGGTCTCCCACATTGCAGGCAGATTGTTTACCATCTGAGCCACCAGAGAAGCCTCCTTTAAACTCTCATTTGAGTGAAGCCTGTCAGTCATATGCCTGAACCCAGACACTCCTCCTTTGCAAATGTTGCCTCATGGCTGGTTCCTCACTTGAAAGGTACCCCTTGTAACTTTTTGACTGTTAAATTAAGAATCATCTTTCCAATTTGCATTGATTAAATGGGTCTGTTCCAATTTTCTCTTTTTCTCTTTTTTCTTGGTTATTTATAAGAAATCATTTATTTTCTATATTTTTTACACTTGTGACTATAATTACATGCAGCATTCTCTTATGGTTATTTGAATTGTCTCCATGAAACTGATATGGTTGCCCGCTTGCTATTTTCTGTCAGGTTTTTTTTTTCTTTTTCCATCTAATGTGTATGGGTTTATGGGTCTAATGGTCTTTTGAATATTTTTAATTCTTTTATCTTTTCTACTATGTTTTTGTTTTCTATGTATTTTTTTTAATTTTATCTATTTTTTTAATTTTTTTTCTTTTGCCTCTAAGCCATCATTTATTTTTCATCCAACTTTATTCTTTGGTCTGTGTGGGCCACCTATTGCAGTGACCCCTCTCACTGCAGAGCTCCAGCTCTGGGCACACACACTGCAGAGGGCTGGCTCATAATTGGACACACCAGCCCAGTCACTCCACGGCACGTGGGATCTTCCCAGCCCAGGGATCGAACCGGCACCCCTTGCACTGCAAGGTGGACTCTCAACCCACTGGACCAGCAGGGAAGCCCTATCTATTTCTGGCTATGCTGAGTCTTCATTGCTGTGCAGGCTTTTCTCTAGTTACAATGAGCAGGGGTCACTTCTCATTGTTGTGGCCTCTCTTGTCACAGAGCATGGTCTCTAGGGCTTGGGCTTCCATACTTGTGGCTCCCAGGCTCAGAGCACAGGTTCCATAGTTGTGGCACACAGGGTTAGTTGCTCCATGGCATGTGGGATCTTCCCAGATCTGGGATAGAACCCATGTATCCAGCATTGGCAGGTGGATCCTTTCCCACTGAGCCATCAGGGAATCCCGTGTTTTCTATTTTACTGATTTCAGCTTTAATATCTTCCTAGCTTCTTTTTTCTGAGTTCTTGAAAGAAATATTTATATGCTTTATTTTTCCATCTTCAAAATAAAGACATTTAAGGCCACGAATGTTCCTGTGATACAGTTGCAGATATATTCTGCAGGATGAAATATTATTTTTCTTGATGGTTTGTAATTTCTTTTCTTTTTGGCCTCTTTTATTGTTTAATTAATTTATTTTCATCCATCTTTATTCCCTGGCCCATGTGGGCCTTCCATCGCAGCGGCCTCTCTGGCTGCAGAGCACTGGCTCTGGGTGCATGCACTCCAGAGCACTGGCCCATAACTGGACACACCAGTCCAGCTGCTCTGCGGCACGTGGGATCGATCTTCCCGAGCCAGGGATCAAACTGGTGCCCCCTGCACTGCAAGGCAGACTCTTGACCCACTGGGCCACCAGGGAAGCCCCTGTAATTTCTTTTTGATGTTTTGTTACTCCAAAAATTATCCAGGAGGGCCTTTCCTAATTTCCAAACTGTTAAGATTTTAGTGTTACATATTCCTAATGTTCAGATTTTTATTGGAGTACAGTTGATTTATAATGTTGTGTCGTAAAAAAATGCAATGTTGTGTTACTTTCTGTTGTACAGCAAAGTGAATCCGTCAAACACAGAAACATACCGACTCTTTTTCGGATTCTTTCCCTGTGTCAGTTATTACAGAGTATTGGGTAGAGTCCCCTGTGCTGTACGGCAGGTTTTTATTAGTTATCTGCTTTAGATAGAGTGATGTGGACATGTCAATCTCAGCCTCCCAACTTACCCCTCCCCTCCTCATACGCTGGTAACCATAAGTTTGTTTTCTACATGTGTGGCTCTACTTCTGTTTTGTTCATTTGTACCTTTTTTTTTTTTTAGATTCCACATAGAAGCAATATCGTATGACACTTGTCTTTCTGTGTCTAATTTATTTCAACTCAGTATGACATTCTGTAGGTCCAAGCATGTTGTTGCAAATACCATTATTTTGTCCATGTTTATGACTGAGTAATATTCCATTGTATATACTTACCACATCTTCTTTATCCGTTCCTCTGTTGATGAACACTTTAGGTTGTTTCCTTGTCCTCCCAAGAGGCCCCATCTCCAACGCAGCCACACTGCAAGTTAGTGCTTCAACGTAATTGGCAGGGGATGGGTCCAGATACGATCAGTATCTCATCCACACCAAGTCTGATGTTCCTGTGATACAGTTGCAATTATCGCAGGATGAAATATTATTTTTCTTGATGGTTTGTAATTTCTTTTCTTTTTGGCCTCTTTTATTGTTTAATTAATTTATTTTCATCCATCTTTATTCCCTGGCCCATGTGGGCCTTCCATCGCAGCCTCTCTGGCTGCAGAGCACTGGCTCTGGGTGCATGCACTCCAGAGCACTGGCCCATAACTGGACACACCAGTCCAGCTGCTCTGCGGCACGTGGGATCGATCTTCCCGAGCCAGGGATCAAACTGGTGCCCCCTGCACTGCAAGGCAGACTCTTGACCCACTGGGCCACCAGGGAAGCCCCTGTAATTTCTTTTTGATGTTTTGTTACTCCAAAAATTATCCAGGAGGGCCTTTCCTAATTTCCAAACTGTTAAGATTTTAGTGTTACATATTCCTAATGTTCAGATTTTTATTGGAGTACAGTTGATTTATAATGTTGTGTCGTAAAAAAATGCAATGTTGTGTTACTTTCTGTTGTACAGCAAAGTGAATCCGTCAAACACAGAAACATACCGACTCTTTTTCGGATTCTTTCCCTGTGTCAGTTATTACAGAGTATTGGGTAGAGTCCCCTGTGCTGTACGGCAGGTTTTTATTAGTTATCTGCTTTAGATAGAGTGATGTGGACATGTCAATCTCAGCCTCCCAACTTACCCCTCCCCTCCTCATACGCTGGTAACCATAAGTTTGTTTTCTACATGTGTGGCTCTACTTCTGTTTTGTTCATTTGTACCTTTTTTTTTTTTTTAGATTCCACATAGAAGCAATATCGTATGACACTTGTCTTTCTGTGTCTAATTTATTTCAACTCAGTATGACATTCTGTAGGTCCAAGCATGTTGTTGCAAATACCATTATTTTGTCCATGTTTATGACTGAGTAATATTCCATTGTATATACTTACCACATCTTCTTTATCCGTTCCTCTGTTGATGAACACTTTAGGTTGTTTCCTTGTCCTCCCAAGAGGCCCCATCTCCAACGCAGCCACACTGCAAGTTAGTGCTTCAACGTACGAATTGGCAGGGGATGGGTCCAGATACGATCAGTATCTCATTTTAATGCCCTTGATATTTTCCATTTCTTTGTACACCAAGTCTGAGACTTTCTCTGGCTACTGGAGACCATTCTGCCAACACTCAGGACAAATGGAAGTACTGGGGAGTTCACACTCCCTGGAAACATGCCTCCACCAACAAATGATAAGATTTAGTGGATAAGTACCCCAGCTCCCTCGCCCCTCAGGCATGGTTACTTCAAGTGCCTGCTCTACACTGCCTCCCAGAACCTCCCAGAGGAATGGAGCCTCAGTTGCCCACAGTAGAAACGTGCAGAATAACTCTCCCTCTATTTTCTGCCTCCCCGTCCCTGTTTCATTTCACCATTTCCCTTCCAATGTTTTCTGCAATCACCCCCTAAATAAAATGCTTGCACTTGAACCCTTGTCTGCATCTTGGAGAACCTAAACAAAGTCAACAAAGAAAGGAAAGAACAAAGCCAGCCATTATCTTAACTGAGTTGCTTTGGAAAGCCAGGATAGACGCTGGTGGAAAGCAGCTAGCTTCTGATATTAGATGTTCAATAAATCTTTGTCAAACAAATAACCAATTTTCTCTTCTGTGCTCCAGATATTGATGAATGTAAACCACCCATTAACATATATTGTGGAGTGAATGCCAAATGTCACAATACCAACGGAAGCTTCTTCTGTCGCTGCAATGCCGGATATGAACTCCTCTCCGGGGAAAAACAATTCAGTAACTCCAGTGAGAACACTTGTCAGAGTAAGAAAAATTCTTGTTTTATTATCTCTCTTCCTAATTGTTAAGTGAGTCTAACACCAGCATGTGTGTGTGCTCAGTTATGTCCAGCTCTTTGTGACCACATGAACTGTATAGCCCACCATGTTCCTCTGTCCTGGAATTTTCCAGACAAGGATACTGGATTAGGTGGCCATTTCCTACTCTAGGGGATCTTCCCGACCCAGGAATGGAACCTGCATCCCTCTTGTGCCTCCTGCATTGCAGGCAGATTCTTTACCACTGAGCCACCAAACAATAATACTAATAGACCATATTTATTTCAATGGCACTATGTGCCAGGACAGAGGAGCCTGACAGGCTACAGTCCATGGGGTCACAAAGAGTAGGACACGACTGAGCACGCACACACATGGGCCAGGTACTGCACCAAGTACTTTTCATTCATTATTTCATTTACAGTAATTGCATGAGGTAAGCACTGTTATTACAGAGAAAGAAACTGAAGCACCCGAGGTAAGCAACCAGTGCTCCTGCCTATCCAGTATGAAAGCCAAGAAGTTAGAAACCCCACAGTAGAGAGAGCTTAGAGGAAGAGGGACAAGGGTCATTCCATCCCACCCACCCCGAGATCCTCTAAGGAGCTCAGGGTCATGAGCAGCACAGCCCTTCAGCTTGGTATCAGAAAATCTCATGCCACAATGATCAGGCCGGCCTCATACAGATAAGATTCATCCTGGGTCAGCTCCAAGGTTCCTTCCAGTAGAAGGGTCCAGGACTCCATGAGCCTTCCTCAAAACTAAGAGTCTCAGAACAAAGAAGAGCAATTATGCCGAAAGGGAAGTGTTCCACAACTACGGAAGCCCGCCCACCCTAGAGCCCGTGCTCCGCAACAAGAGAAGCCACCACAAGGAGAAGCCCACGCATCCCAATGAAAGAAAGTCCCTGGGCAGCAACAAAGACCCAGCGCAGACAAAAATGAATAAAGTTTTTAAAAGGGAAGCAGGACTATTCCAGGGACCTAAGACCCACACTCCCTTTAAAAAGGTTAAAGCAGGATTCCAAAATCAAACTGGGAAAGAACGGTGGTACAAAGACCCCCACAGATACCTTTTCCAGGGGCCTGTGCTGAATTAGAGAGGCTCAGCTCTTCCACATCAGGGTCCTCAGGTAGCTCAGCTGGTCTTCATCGAGGATGCCCGTGCAGGACAGGACTTACACCTCGTCTGAGTCTTGTGTGTGCAGTTCCTGTCCTTTTGAAGTGCTAGGAGCTTTGCCTTCCCCATGGCTCAGCGGGAAAGAATCCACCTGCAGTGCAAGGGACACGTGTTCAATCCCTGGGAGGGGAAGATCCCCTGGAGGAGGAAATGGCAACCGACTCCAGTATTCTTGCCTGGAGAATCCCACGGACAGAGGAGCCTGATGGGCTCAAAGAGTCCGACATGACTTAGCAAGTAAACAGCAACAACAACAATGAGCTTTGCACTTAGACAAGTATGGATTTAAATCTGGGCTCTACCACTTAACCCCACCTGACTACAGGCAATTCCTTAGCACCCGGAGCCTATTTCTTCATCTGCTTAAATAACAGAACCTGACTCATGGAATTATTTCAAGGATTAAATGAAATGATACAAGTGAGGAGGCAGCAGGTGGTAACTGGTTTTTGTGCATGGTGCATTTTCCTGCTGGATGCATCCACCTCTTCAAGAGACAATAGAGGAGAATGGTTAAGAATACTTTCCAGGTGGACTTCTCTGGTGGTCCAATGGTTAAGAATCTACCTGCCAATGCGGGGGACGTGGGTTTGCTCCCTGATCAGAGAACTAAGATCCCACATGCTGCAACTAAGAGTTCTCATGCCACAACTAAAAGGATCCCGCATGCTATAGTGAATTTCGAAGATCTGGTATGCCACAACTTAGGAATGGTGCAGCTAAATAAATCTTAAAATTAAAAAAAAAAAAAAAACAGCATAAACAGACATTCCCGTCTCAGTTATGATTCCGAACTGGACCGAATTTTAAAGCCTGAAGCTAATTTTTTTAGCTTAGAATGTTCAGCCAGAACCGGATCTAAATGAAAGAGTTTGGGTCTTACAGTTTTCTGCTTCCTCTATTCCAGGGACCTAAGACCCACACTCCCTTTAAAAGGTTAAAGCAGGATTCCAAAATCAAACTGGGAAAGAACGGTGGTACAAAGACCCCACAGATACCTTTTCCAGGGGCCTGTGCTGAATTAGAGAGGCTCAGCTCTTCCACATCAGGGTCCTCAGGTAGCTCAGCTGGTCTTCATCGAGGATGCCCGTGCAGGACAGGACTTACACCTCGTCTGAGTCTTGTGTGTGCAGTTCCTGTCCTTTTGAAGTGCTAGGAGCTTTGCCTTCCCCATGGCTCAGCGGGAAAGAATCCACCTGCAGTGCAAGGGACACGTGTTCAATCCCTGGGAGGGGAAGATCCCCTGGAGGAGGAAATGGCAACCGACTCCAGTATTCTTGCCTGGAGAATCCCACGGACAGAGGAGCCTGATGGGCTCAAAGAGTCCGACATGACTTAGCAAGTAAACAGCAACAACAACAATGAGCTTTGCACTTAGACAAGTATGGATTTAAATCTGGGCTCTACCACTTAACCCCACCTGACTACAGACAATTCCTTAGCACCCGGAGCCTATTTCTTCATCTGCTTAAATAACAGAACCTGACTCATGGAATTATTTCAAGGATTAAATGAAATGATACAAGTGAGGAGGCAGCAGGTGGTAACGGGTTTTTTGTGCATGGTGCATTTTCCTGCTGGATGCATCCACCTCTTCAAGAGACAATAGAGGAGAATGGTTAAGAATACTTTCCAGGTGGACTTCTCTGGTGGTCCAATGGTTAAGAATCTACCTGCCAATGCGGGGGACGTGGGTTTGCTCCCTGATCAGAGAACTAAGATCCCACATGCTGCAACTAAGAGTTCTCATGCCACAACTAAAAGGATCCCGCGTGCTATAGTGAATTTCGAAGATCTGGTATGCCACAACTTAGGAATGGTGCAGCTAAATAAATCTTAAAATTAAAAAAAAAAAAAAACAGCATAAACAGACATTCCCGTCTCAGTTATGATTCCGAACTGGACCGAATTTTAAAGCCTGAAGCATCTAATTTTCTGTTTGCTCAGCCATTTCAGTTATAATGTTCAGCCAGAACCGGATCTAAATGAAAGAGTTTGGGTCTTACAGTTTTCTGCTTCCTCTATGTCATGGTATCTCTACCGCAGCAATATTGATGCTTAGGGTCCCATAACTCTTTGTGGTCAGAAGCTGTCCCATGCATTGTAGGGTGCTGAGCAGCCTCCCATACCTCTACCTTCTAGATGCCAGTAGCACCCGCACCCCAAATCGTGAGTGACAATCCAAACTGTCTCCAGCCATTGCCAATGTCCCCTGGAGACAAAATCACCCCACACTGAAAAACACTGCTCTCACACCATGACAAGGAATTTGGACTCCGATCCCTCCAAAAGAGCAAACAAACTTGGCAGGAAACATAAAGTGTATGAGTTCAGACCTTCTAGACACAAAGTTACCCACCGTACCTCCCAACCTCTCAACACGTTCACTCTCAGTTCCCACAGCAACTTTGTTTGATGTCTTTTTCAGATATCACCTCCTCAAAGACCACCAGCAGCAAGAAAGAGGTGAGTGAGAACTGAGTCCTGGAGCCTAAGACAGGTGACAAATATTTACAGATCTCAAAGTTAGTGAATGGGGGTAAATACGATGTATGCTATATGCCGTATATCATATGCATGATAATATAAAATGTATGATATGTTATTATGGCACAACATACTGTAACATGTTCATTATATTATGTTATATGTATTGTGTATAACTAGGATATACACATATATGTTATTGTGTTTATCACTCTATATCTCACTATAGAGATAGATGATAGATCCATACAGCGTGTGCGTGTGTGTGTGTGTGCGCGTGCTGCCCTCTAAAGGAAAGATCCATCCCAGACCAAGAAAGACAGACAAAGTAAGAGTGTGTTAGGATATGCTGAGCTGCTGCAACAACAACAAAAAAGCAAATATCCAATGACTTTACAAAGATGGGTCTTTATTACTTTGTTACAGTACGTGGAGTCACAAAGAAGTGGAATCACATTCACGTTCTTCAATTCCACTTCTAGGAATCTGCCCAAGAGGACAGAAAGCAGGGACCCAAATATATACCAGGACAAAATTAGAATTCAAAAAGATACATGCACCCCTATGTTCATAGCAGTAGTATTCACAATAGCCAAGACATGGAAACAACCTAAACACCCATGGACAGATGAATGGATAAAGAAGATGTGATGAGGGGGCCAGTGGTGCAATGGGTAAATGCGTCTGACTTGGGTCAGAAGATGTAATGTATTAATATGTATACTGGAATGTTACTCAGTAATCAAAAGAATGAAATAATGCCATTTGCAACAACATGGATGAACCTAGAGGTTATCATACTAAGTGAAGTCAGTCAGAAAGAGAAACACAAATACCGTATGATATCATTTACATGTGGTATCTAAAATATGGCACAAACTAAAATAATAATAATAATAATAACAAAATCTGGCACAAATGAACTTATTTACAACACAGAAACAGATCACACGTATAGAGAACAGACTTGTGATTGCCAAGGAAGTAGAGAGTGGGGTGGGTCAGAGAGAGACGGAGGGCAAGTTTGGCTTTAGCAGACGCAAGCTATTATACACAGAATGTATACATAATAAGATTCTACAGTGTAGCACAGGGAACCATTTTCAATCTCCTGTGATAAACCATCATGGAAAAGAATACAGAAAAGTTATACATAAAACTGCTGCACATCAAAAATTAACACAACATTGTAAGTCAACTATACCTCAGTAAAACAAATTAGGGACTTCCCTGGTGATCTGGTGGCTAAGACTCCCCACTCTCCCTGGCTTCTTCCCTGGTCAGGGAGCTTGATCCCTAATACTGCAACCAACAGCCCACGTGCCACAACTAAAAATCCCTATGCTGCAACTAAGACCCAGCACAGTCAAATAAATGTTTTTCAAAAAAAATAAAAGAAATTTATTAAAAAATAATTTTCTTAAATAATAAAAGAAAGCAGAGACCCAAACAGATACTTGAACACCTACACTCTTAGCAGCATTTTTCACAATAACCAAAAGGGAGAAACAGCCCAAATGTCCATCAATAGATGAATAAATGAATAAAATGTGGTGGGTGTGTGTGTGTGTGTATACACATATACAGTGGAATATTATTCAGCCATTAAAAATGAAGCTCTGACTCCCACTACAACATGGATGAACCTCGAAAACAGTAAGCTCAGTGAAAGAAGTCAAACAAAAAAATCACATGGTGTATGATTCCATTCATATGAAATGTCCAAAATGGGCAAATCCACGGAGGCAGAAAGCAATTCATGCTTTCCAGAGGCTGAGAGAGGGGAGAATGGGGAGTAACTGGGTTTTATTTGTGGATGATTCAAATGTTTGGGGAACTGCATAGAGGTGATCGCTACATACCATCATGAATGTTCTCAGTTACTACTGACTGGCATACCTTAAAAGGGCACAGGACTTCTTGGTGGTCCAGTGGTCAGGACGCCATGATTCCAATCACAGGAGGTGTGGGTTTGATCCCTGGCTGGGGACTAAGATCTCACATGCCACATGGCCAAAAAAAAGACTACTTTAAAAAAAAGAAGAAGAAGAAGGTGTATTTTGTGTTATGTGCATTTTACTTCAGAAAAACAAAATGCATCGCCAAAGAAAGAGAAATGCAAAGTCATATGTTAGATCAGATACTAAAACGGCACTTCTGATGGGCCAGTACTCTGGCACCTACTCTGGACAAATGGGTTTACATTCAGAAGACTTCAGCTGTCATTTAGAAGAGTGAGAGAGACGTTTTCTATCCAGGGTGGGAGGGGACTGCCCTTAAACTAGAAAACTCAGAATTTCCACTAAGGCTCATTAGACTGGAAAAGGCTTAAAGTCATTAGACTTAAAGAGGCTTATTTACCCAGTGTGAAAGTCCCTCCAACTTTTTTTTACATATTACTCTTCTTCTAACTCTTCAGCATGAATTTTCCGCTGCAACTAAGACCCAGCACAGTCAAATAAATGTTTTTCAAAAAAAATAAAAGAAATTTATTAAAAAATAATTTTCTTAAATAATAAAAGAAAGCAGAGACCCAAACAGATACTTGAACACCTACACTCTTAGCAGCATTTTTCACAATAACCAAAAGGGAGAAACAGCCCAAATGTCCATCAATAGATGAATAAATGAATAAAATGTGGTGGGTGTGTGTGTGTGTGTATACACATATACAGTGGAATATTATTCAGCCATTAAAAATGAAGCTCTGACTCCCACTACAACATGGATGAACCTCGAAAACAGTAAGCTCAGTGAAAGAAGTCAAACACAAAAAAATCACATGGTGTATGATTCCATTCATATGAAATGTCCAAAATGGGCAAATCCACGGAGGCAGAAAGCAATTCATGCTTTCCAGAGGCTGAGAGAGGGGAGAATGGGGAGTAACTGGGTTTTATTTGTGGATGATTCAAATGTTTGGGGAACTGCATAGAGGTGATCGCTACATACCATCATGAATGTTCTCAGTTACTACTGACTGGCATACCTTAAAAGGGCACAGGACTTCTTGGTGGTCCAGTGGTCAGGACGCCATGATTCCAATCACAGGAGGTGTGGGTTTGATCCCTGGCTGGGGACTAAGATCTCACATGCCACATGGCCAAAAAAAAGACTACTTTAAAAAAAAGAAGAAGAAGAAGGTGTATTTTGTGTTATGTGCATTTTACTTCAGAAAAACAAAATGCATCGCCAAAGAAAGAGAAATGCAAAGTCATATGTTAGATCAGATACTAAAACGGCACTTCTGATGGGCCAGTACTCTGGCACCTACTCTGGACAAATGGGTTTACATTCAGAAGACTTCAGCTGTCATTTAGAAGAGTGAGAGAGACGTTTTCTATCCAGGGTGGGAGGGGACTGCCCTTAAACTAGAAAACTCAGAATTTCCACTAAGGCTCATTAGACTGGAAAAGGCTTAAAGTCATTAGACTTAAAGAGGCTTATTTACCCAGTGTGAAAGTCCCTCCAACTTTTTTTTACATATTACTCTTCTTCTAACTCTTCAGCATGATATTATTTTCCTATTAAAAACACCCATTCAGCCCATGAACACTTACTGAGCCCCTTCTATTCAGCAGTGGGGTTTCCCGCACGGCGCAGAGGTAAAGAACCCGCCTGAAAGGCAGGAGACAGAGGAGATGTGCTTCAGTCTCTGGGTTGGGAAGATCCCCTGGAGGAGGACATGGCTACTCACGCCAGTATTCTTGCCTAGAGACTCCCATGGACCAAGGAGCCTGGTGGGCTACCGTCCATGGGGGTCGCAAAGAATCATACACGACTGAAGGGACATAGCACGCATGCACTATTCACCAAGAGCTGTTCCAGGTGCTAGCAAATAGCTGTGGAGGCAAAGTTCCTATCCCAGTGGGACTCACTGTTTAATACCTAAACATATTGCAGATCCCTTAGGAGCTTGTTAAGGTGCAGGCCTGGATTCAGTCCATGTGGACTGGGACCTAAGAGTCTGAATTCCTAATAAGCTCCCTTGTGATGCTGATACTCATGGTCTGAGGACCTTACTTTGAGTAAAAGCATGTAAGGGGCTTCCCTGGTGGTCCATTGGGTAAAGACTCCACCTTGCAGTACAAGGGGCGCCGGTTCAGTCCCTGGCCAGGGAAGATCCCACGTGCCGCGGAGTGGCTGGACTGACATGTCCAATTACTGAGCCAGAGCTCTGGAGCGCATGTGCCCAGAGGTGGTGCTTTATAACAAGAGAGGCCACTGCAATGGGAGACCTACACAGGCCAAAGAACAAAGATGGATGAAAATAAATAAATGAAAGACCAATAAAAGTGGCCTAAAATTTTTTTAAAAAAGCATGTAAGGATCAGCATAAAAATAATTTTTAAATCACCTATACTATAGTTTGTATTGAAGTATAGTGTTTTAATTGGAATATATAATAATTGCCTTACAATGTCGTGTTCGTTTCTGCTGTACAACAGCATGAATCAGTTATAAGCCTACATATATCCTCTCCCTCCTGAAACTCCCACACCTCCCCCATCCCCACCTCTGGGTCCTCACAGAGCACCGAGCTGAGCTCCCTGTGCGCTACACCAGCTTCCCACTAGCGATCCATTTTACACAGGGTAGTGTGCATACGTCAATGCTCCTCTCAATTTGAAGTATAGTTGATCTACACTGTTTCAGGTGTACAGCAAAGTGATTCAGTTACATACATCTTTTTAGATTCTATTTCATGGTAAGTTCTTACAAGATACTGAATATGTATTCCTGTGCTATACGGTAGATGCTTGTTGTTCATCTGTTTTATAAATAGTCATGTGTGTCTGTTCATTCCATATTCCTAACTGATCCTTCCCTGCCTCCTTTCCCCCTGTGGTAACCACAGATTTGTTTTCTACAACAATTTTAAAACTTCACCTTGGCCCTTCAGTCTTCTCAGCCCCTGGCCTATCTTTTTGCTCTTCTTTGCAGAATCGCTATATTGTATGCCTGAAAGTAATACAATATTGTAAATCAACTGTACTTCAGTAAGATAGATAAAATGAGTTTCATATTCATCCCTTGAATGCGGGGTTTCCATGTGGACTGGGACCTAAGAGTCTGAATTCCTAATAAGCTCCCTTGTGATGCTGATACTCATGGTCTGAGGACCTTACTTTGAGTAAAAGCATGTAAGGGGCTTCCCTGGTGGTCCATTGGGTAAAGACTCCACCTTGCAGTACAAGGGGCGCCGGTTCAGTCCCTGGCCAGGGAAGATCCCACGTGCCGCGGAGTGGCTGGACTGACATGTCCAATTACTGAGCCAGAGCTCTGGAGCGCATGTGCCCAGAGGTGGTGCTTTATAACAAGAGAGGCCACTGCAATGGGAGACCTACACAGGCCAAAGAACAAAGATGGATGAAAATAAATAAATGAAAGACCAATAAAAGTGGCCTAAAATTTTTTTAAAAAAGCATGTAAGGATCAGCATAAAAATAATTTTTAAATCACCTATACTATAGTTTGTATTGAAGTATAGTGTTTTAATTGGAATATATAATAATTGCCTTACAATGTCGTGTTCGTTTCTGCTGTACAACAGCATGAATCAGTTATAAGCCTACATATATCCTCTCCCTCCTGAAACTCCCACACCTCCCCCATCCCCACCTCTGGGTCCTCACAGAGCACCGAGCTGAGCTCCCTGTGCGCTACACCAGCTTCCCACTAGCGATCCATTTTACACAGGGTAGTGTGCATACGTCAATGCTCCTCTCAATTTGAAGTATAGTTGATCTACACTGTTTCAGGTGTACAGCAAAGTGATTCAGTTACATACATCTTTTTAGATTCTATTTCATGGTAAGTTCTTACAAGATACTGAATATGTATTCCTGTGCTATACGGTAGATGCTTGTTGTTCATCTGTTTTATAAATAGTCATGTGTGTCTGTTCATTCCATATTCCTAACTGATCCTTCCCTGCCTCCTTTCCCCCTGTGGTAACCACAGATTTGTTTTCTACAACAATTTTAAAACTTCACCTTGGCCCTTCAGTCTTCTCAGCCCCTGGCCTATCTTTTTGCTCTTCTTTGCAGAATCGCTATATTGTATGCCTGAAAGTAATACAATATTGTAAATCAACTGTACTTCAGTAAGATAGATAAAATGAGTTTCATATTCATACAGCTTTGAAAAAATGATACATTTCTTCATATAAAAAAGCCAGCTGGAGTTTTCCTGAGCTATAATTTTACTAATTAAAAGACGTTTGCTCCTTGGAAGAAAAGACATCACAAACCCAGAGAGCGTATTCAAAATCAGAGGCATTACTTTGCCAACACAAGTCCGTAGAGTCAAAGCTATGGTTTTCCCAGTAGTCACGTATGGAGGTGAGAGTTGGACCATAAAGAAGGCTGAGCGCTGAAGAATTGATGCCTTTGAACTACGGTGTTGGAAAAGGTTCTTGAGAGTCCCTTGGACTGCAAGGAGATCAAACCAGTCTTTCCTAAAGGAAATCAACCCTGAATATTCATTGGAAGGACTGATGCCGAAGCTGACGCTCCAGTACTTTGGCCACCTGATGCGATGAGATGACTCATGGGAAAAGACCCTGATGTTGCGAAAAACAAAAGGCAAAAGGAGAAGGGGACGACAGAGGACGAGATGGCTGGATGGCATCACAAGTCAATGGTCAGGAGTCTGAACAAGCTCTGGGAGATGGTGAGGGGCAGGGAAGCCTGGTGTGCTGCCGCCCGTGGGGTCACAAAGAGTCAGACACAACTGAGCGACTGAACTGAACTGAATTCTACTAAATACTTTCTCGACTTTGGCCCTTTTAACATTTGAGACCGGGTCATTCTTTGCTGTGGCGGCTTTCCCATGCATTATAGGCTGCTGAGGAGCATCTCCAGCCTAACTATCAGTAGCAACAGCACTCCTCAGCCGTGACCATCGAAATGTCTTCCCTCCTGATCAGTTCTATTTCTAGAAATCTTACCACTTCCTTGTTGGTAAAAGATGTTCATAACTAACTCTTACATGGTGTCTGTTCATTCCATATTCCTAACTGATCCTTCCCTGCCTCCTTTCCCCCTGTGGTAACCACAGATTTGTTTTCTACAACAATTTTAAAACTTCACCTTGGCCCTTCAGTCTTCTCAGCCCCTGGCCTATCTTTTTGCTCTTCTTTGCAGAATCGCTATATTGTATGCCTGAAAGTAATACAATATTGTAAATCAACTGTACTTCAGTAAGATAGATAAAATGAGTTTCATATTCATACAGCTTTGAAAAAATGATACATTTCTTCATATAAAAAAGCCAGCTGGAGTTTTCCTGAGCTATAATTTTACTAATTAAAAGACGTTTGCTCCTTGGAAGAAAAGACATCACAAACCCAGAGAGCGTATTCAAAATCAGAGGCATTACTTTGCCAACACAAGTCCGTAGAGTCAAAGCTATGGTTTTCCCAGTAGTCACGTATGGAGGTGAGAGTTGGACCATAAAGAAGGCTGAGCGCTGAAGAATTGATGCCTTTGAACTACGGTGTTGGAAAAGGTTCTTGAGAGTCCCTTGGACTGCAAGGAGATCAAACCAGTCTTTCCTAAAGGAAATCAACCCTGAATATTCATTGGAAGGACAGATCCCGAAGCTGCCGCTCCAGTACTTTGGCCACCTGATGCGATGAGATGACTCATGGGAAAAGACCCTGATGTTGCGAAAAACAAAAGGCAAAAGGAGAAGGGGACGACAGAGGACGAGATGGCTGGATGGCATCACAAGTCAATGGTCAGGAGTCTGAACAAGCTCTGGGAGATGGTGAGGGGCAGGGAAGCCTGGTGTGCTGCCGCCCGTGGGGTCACAAAGAGTCAGACACAACTGAGCGACTGAACTGAACTGAATTCTACTAAATACTTTCTCGACTTTGGCCCTTTTAACATTTGAGACCGGGTCATTCTTTGCTGTGGCGGCTTTCCCATGCATTATAGGCTGCTGAGGAGCATCTCCAGCCTAACTATCAGTAGCAACAGCACTCCTCAGCCGTGACCATCGAAATGTCTTCCCTCCTGATCAGTTCTATTTCTAGAAATCTTACCACTTCCTTGTTGGTAAAAGATGTTCATAACTAACTCTTACATGGTGCTTCCCAGGTTCAGATACTGTTCTCGGTGTAAAATATCTCTTCATTCATTCATTCAATCTTTGCCCAAACTTAATGGAGTATTAGTACCATCCTCATCCTAAATTACAGGGAACCTGAGACACAGAGTAAATTGAGTGACTTTCTCAAGGTTGCACAGCCACTGAGTGGTGGAGTCCATATTTGATCCAGTCTTCTGACCTCACAGCCTTCTTTCTCATGTTTTCTTCTGACCCTTGGGATGTGAGACCTATCAGATTGTAATTACTGTTTAATTCTTTCTCTCTTCAAAGCTGCAACAGGTTGTTGAGAATATCAAGTCCGATCTCGCCAATAAGACCGTATGGGGACTGGAAGGGAGAAGAAACATCACATCCACCATCACATCCATTCTGCAGAGAGTGGAATCAGAAGTTCTAAAAACTGCCCTGGAAACCCCAGACCAGAAAATCCAGACAGTCCAAGATGATACTGTGGGTAAGATGACAAGCAAGTCCGGAGACACACAGGGGCTTGGTCACTAACGAGGGTCCACATTAAGCGATGAGAAAAGTAAATAAGGACTGTGTTTGTCCATCTGTGGCCCTCCCCAGGTGGCGCTAGCAGTAAAGAACCAGCCTGCCAATGCAAGAGAAGAAAGAGACCTGGGTTCAGTCCCTGGGTCGGGAAGATCCCCTGGAGGAGGGCATGGCAACCCACTCCAGTATTCTTGCCTGGAAGATCCCACGGACAGAGGAGCCTCGCGGGCTACCGTTCATGGGGTCGCAGTGAGTCAGATACCACTGAGCGATGACTGAGCACGCATGTGGACCATAGCCCACCATGCGTCTCTGTCCGTGGGATTGTCCAGGAGAGAATACTGGACCGGACAGCAATTCTCTCCTCCAGGGCATCTTCCTGAGTCAAGGACAGAAGTCACCTCCTGATTGCAGGCGGGTTCTTCACCACTTGTGCCGCCTGAGAAGCCCAAATAAATACATAAATAAAGATTGTCAGTGATTTCTTTAGTCCTGAGTCTGGGATTCTGGCATAAAGGGAGTTTTGTTTGTTTTTTTATTCAGTGCTCACAGAACCTTATAGCACATGTCACAGGGATGTGACCTAAACCATTCCAGAAGAAACATCTTATTACATATTTTTAAAATAGGAATCCTTTTTTTAAAAATGAAAGCAAACTTTTATTTAAAGACCTGTTGGGGTCATCGTCCTTTGGATTCATGGCCTCACTTTGCTGCTCAATTCCCTAGTGGCTCAGATAGTAAAGAATCTGCCTGAGACCCAGGTTTGATTCATAGGTCGGGAAGAGCCCCTGGAAAACGGAACGGCAACCCACTCCAGTGTTCTTGCCTGGGAATTCCATGCACAGAGGAGCCTGACGGGCTACTGTCCATGGGGTCACAATGAGTCGGACACGACTGAGCAACTAACGCTTTCGCTAGCAGAGCTTTGGCAACAGTGGAACAAACATGCTGAATTTTTTTCTAAAGTGGAAATACTTTCATCAGGGAATCCCCTGACCATCCAGTAGTTAAAGCTCAGCGCTTTCACAGCCATGGGCCAGGGTTCAGTCCCTGGTCAGGGAACTACGATCCCACAAGCCATGTGGCTTGGTCAAAAAAAAAGAAAGCAAACCTTTATTATACTTGTCATACACATTCATTATGTATCTATGTGATAGAGATGATATGTTAATTAGCCTGACTATAGTGAACATTTCACTATGGATATGTGTCGGACACAGCTGAGCAACTGGGCACACACACACATGTGTCCAGTCTTCTGCTGTACACCTTACATGTATACAATTTTTGGTTTTGAAAATAAAATACCATAGCAAAGCCAAGTATTGATTCTTTTAATTAGGAAAAACACATACACAACACTAAATTGAGACCAGGCAAATCTGCCCCTATACAGTGCTCCAATCCTGTACCCATGTAGATGTGTATCTGATGAAGATATACAGCAATTCTCTCCTCCAGGGCATCTTCCTGAGTCAAGGACAGAAGTCACCTCCTGATTGCAGGCGGGTTCTTCACCACTTGTGCCGCCTGAGAAGCCCAAATAAATACATAAATAAAGATTGTCAGTGATTTCTTTAGTCCTGAGTCTGGGATTCTGGCATAAAGGGAGTTTTGTTTGTTTTTTTATTCAGTGCTCACAGAACCTTATAGCACATGTCACAGGGATGTGACCTAAACCATTCCAGAAGAAACATCTTATTACATATTTTTAAAATAGGAATCCTTTTTTTAAAAATGAAAGCAAACTTTTATTTAAAGACCTGTTGGGGTCATCGTCCTTTGGATTCATGGCCTCACTTTGCTGCTCAATTCCCTAGTGGCTCAGATAGTAAAGAATCTGCCTGAGACCCAGGTTTGATTCATAGGTCGGGAAGAGCCCCTGGAAAACGGAACGGCAACCCACTCCAGTGTTCTTGCCTGGGAATTCCATGCACAGAGGAGCCTGACGGGCTACTGTCCATGGGGTCACAATGAGTCGGACACGACTGAGCAACTAACGCTTTCGCTAGCAGAGCTTTGGCAACAGTGGAACAAACATGCTGAATTTTTTCTAAAGTGGAAATACTTTCATCAGGGAACCCCTTGACCATCCAGTAGTTAAAGCTCAGCGCTTTCACAGCCATGGGCCAGGGTTCAGTCCCTGGTCAGGGAACTACGATCCCACAAGCCATGTGGCTTGGTCAAAAAAAAAGAAAGCAAACCTTTATTATACTTGTCATACACATTCATTATGTATCTATGTGATAGAGATGATATGTTAATTAGCCTGACTATAGTGAACATTTCACTATGGATATGTGTCGGACACAGCTGAGCAACTGGGCACACACACACATGTGTCCAGTCTTCTGCTGTACACCTTACATGTATACAATTTTTGGTTTTGAAAATAAAATACCATAGCAAAGCCAAGTATTGATTCTTTTAATTAGGAAAAAACACATACACAACACTAAATTGAGACCAGGCAAATCTGCCCCCTATACAGTGCTCCAATCCTGTACCCATGTAGATGTGTATCTGATGAAGATATACACGCTAGGGGCTTCCCTGGTGGTCCAGTGGGTAAGGACACCACCTTGCAGTGCAAGGGGCACCGGTTCGATCCCTGGCCTAGGAAGATCCACGTGCAGTAGAGCGGCTGGACCAATATGTCCAATGACCGAGCCGGAGCTCTGGAGCGCATGCGCCCAGAGCCGGTGCTCTGCAGCGGGAGAGGCCACTGCAATGGGAGGCCCACACAGGCCAAAGAACAAAGATAAATAAATGAAAGACCAATAGAAGGGGCCAAAAAAAAGAGAGATACACGCTAGCTGTGCATACCTCATTTACATAAGGTTGCCCAGCTTGCTTTCTCATTCATTGCATGACTAGCGTCTTTCCATGTAAGTCCTATATATCATCATTACCTACATTATTGTCTTCAATGGTTCATACAGCTGCATTGTACATATAATTTATTTGCACTATATTTATTTCCCTGATAAAGAATCTGCCTGCAATGCAGGAGACCCTGGTTCAATTTCTGAGAGGGGAAGATACCCTAGGAAAGGAATAATCTACCCACTCCGGTATTCCTGCCTGGAGAAACCCCATGGCTCACTCATGGGTCACAAAGAGTCAGACACGACTGAGCGACTTGTGCTTTCGCTCCAGTTTCCCGATTCTGAGCAGTGTGGGTTGTTACAAAACAACCCTGTGACAAAGACCATTAAAAATCTTATCTGTGTATATTCGTTCAATGTCTTCTTAGGATAAATTCATAGAAGAGGAACTGTTGGCTCAAAAGGAAGAAAATGTTGTATGAACTTTTGATACATATCACTCTACTGGCCTCCAGAAAGGTTGTTTGCTCTGCTTTTTATTAATATCCAGCTCAGAGATGCCCATGTACTTGTGTATGCCTAACAAATCACTGTGTTTTACCCAGCTCTGATGATAAAATATGTTATGCTCTATAAACATCATCATTTTTTTTGATTTTTAATAAAATAATAATCCAGTGCCCAAACGTCTCAGAAAACCAGAATCTAGACACACTCATTTCAAATTAAACCGGATTACAAGTGATTCTTATCTTTTCCAATTTGGCCAGTTCCTGATTGATTTTTGGCTTTGTTTTGGTTTGAGCTGAGCCAGAAGTCATGTGGAATTTTAGTTCCCTCAGCAGGGATCAAACCTGCACCCTCTGCTTTGAAAGCCCACAGTCTTAACCATTGGACCACCAGGGAAGTCTCCCTAATTGTTTAATCGATAATATAAAGTACCCTTACCTCAGTGTGCTTTAGTCACCCACCTGTAAAATTAGATAATAATGCTGCCTAAAATGCACCTAGAACCAAGTCTGGTAATTACCATAACTTTCCACTCTCTATAATTATAAATTTTATTTTAAATGGTATCATTTTTCATGTTCCTGCCTGCTCTATGCTTTTGGGCTCCTTTGGCTCAGGTGTTGTTATCCATTTCCATTATGTCCTATCATTACCTACATTATTGTCTTCAATGGTTCATACAGCTGCATTGTACATATAATTTATTTGCACTATATTTATTTCCTGATAAAGAATCTGCCTGCAATGCAGGAGACCCTGGTTCAATTTCTGAGAGGGGAAGATACCCTAGGAAAGGAATAATCTACCCACTCCGGTATTCCTGCCTGGAGAAACCCCATGGCTCACTCATGGGTCACAAAGAGTCAGACACGACTGAGCGACTTGTGCTTTCGCTCCAGTTTCCCGATTCTGAGCAGTGTGGGTTGTTACAAAACAACCCTGTGACAAAGACCATTAAAAATCTTATCTGTGTATATTCGTTCAATGTCTTCTTAGGATAAATTCATAGAAGAGGAACTGTTGGCTCAAAAGGAAGAAAATGTTGTATGAACTTTTGATACATATCACTCTACTGGCCTCCAGAAAGGTTGTTTGCTCTGCTTTTTATTAATATCCAGCTCAGAGATGCCCATGTACTTGTGTATGCCTAACAAATCACTGTGTTTTACCCAGCTCTGATGATAAAATATGTTATGCTCTATAAACATCATCATTTTTTATGATTTTTAATAAAATAATAATCCAGTGCCCAAACGTCTCAGAAAACCAGAATCTAGACACACTCATTTCAAATTAAACCGGATTACAAGTGATTCTTATCTTTTCCAATTTGGCCAGTTCCTGATTGATTTTTGGCTTTGTTTTGGTTTGAGCTGAGCCAGAAGTCATGTGGAATTTTAGTTCCCTCAGCAGGGATCAAACCTGCACCCTCTGCTTTGAAAGCCCACAGTCTTAACCATTGGACCACCAGGGAAGTCTCCCTAATTGTTTAATCGATAATATAAAGTACCCTTACCTCAGTGTGCTTTAGTCACCCACCTGTAAAATTAGATAATAATGCTGCCTAAAATGCACCTAGAACCAAGTCTGGTAATTACCATAACTTTCCACTCTCTATAATTATAAATTTTATTTTAAATGGTATCATTTTTCATGTTCCTGCCTGCTCTATGCTTTATCTGGGGCTTCCTTGGTGGCTCAGCTGGTCAAGAATCCGCCTGCAATGTGGGAGGCCTGTGTTCCATCCTTGGGTTAGGAAGGTCGCCTAGAGAAGGGAAAGGTCACCCACGCCAGTATCCGTGCCCAGAGAAGTCCATGGATTGTCCGTGGGTGGCAAGGAGTCAGACATGACTGAGAGACTTTCCCTTCACCTGCTTTATAATAGTATCATTCTTTAAGTGCTATTTTGTTACTAGCTTTTTTTAACTTTTTTAACATACTCATTAGAAGACTACTGTACTCCTCAGCCAGCTTTAATAATTTCCAACTCATGATCAGTCTCAAACTGTCTGATTTTTTAAAAAATTTTTTTGGGGGGTGGGGAGGCGGGGAGCAGGTGGGCTACTTCTATTGGTCTTTCATTTGTCTATTTTCATCCATCTTCGTTCCCTTGGCCCATGTGGGCCTCCCATCGCAGTGGCCTCTGTTGTCGCAGAGCACCAGTTCTGGGCGCATGCGCTCCAGAGCTCCGGCTCGGTAATTGGACACATCGGTCCAGCCGCTCCGCGGCACGTGGGATCTTCCCAGGCCGGGGAGTGAACCGGCGCCCCTTGCACTGCAAGGCCGTGTCCCTACCCACTGGACCACCAGAGAAGCCCTGTCTGATTTTTAAGATAAATATTTTCATGAGCTTATTTCTTGTTTTTCCCGTGACTTCATTTTTTGTTGGAAGTGTGGTTCCCCACTATAAACATAAGCCATTTATAAAGTATTTAATCAATTTTTGCTTAAACTTTTAGGTCATTTCCCATTTTTCATCATTTTTATCATCTTTGTTGCCATGGATGTTCTTATCGCTAATTCTGCCCTTTTAGTCATGACGATTTTCCAAGAATAAATTTCTAGAAAAAGAATCGTTGCTTCAAAGACAATGTGCTCCTGGGAACATACATATCTGTAAACAACAAAACTCTGTAAAAGTTAAAAGTAAAATAAAAGTTTAAAAAAAAAAAAAAAAGCAAAGACAATGTGCTCGAGCATGTTAGTTCAGAACATGGTTTCAGGGGACTTCCCTGGTAGTCCAGTGGTTGACCTCCACTTCCAATGTAGGGGATGTGGGTTCAATCCCTGGTCGGGGAACTAAGATACCACATGCCTCTCCACCAGAAGACAAAAACATTAAATATATACATATATATATATATATATATATATATATATATATATATATAGCAATATTGTAATAAATTCAGTAACAACTTTTAAAATGGTCCACATTTTTAAAATCTAAAAAAAAAAAATTCCAGTTTCAGGAGTTAGTGTGTGCTCAGTCACATCCGACTCTTTGCGACCCCATGAACTGTAGCCCACCAGGATCCTCTGTCCCTGGGATATTCCAGGCAAGAATATTGGAGTGGGTTGCCATTTCCTACTCCAGGGAATCTTCCCGACCCAGAGATTGAAGTTGAATCTCTGGTGTCTCCTGCATTGGCAGCCAAATTCGTTTTCACTGCGCCACCTGGAACCCGTTCAGAAGTTAAGAGTCCTACTTAAGTTCTGAACAATGGTCCCTCGTGGGGTTCTGTGAGGTTATTATAAGATGACAGTGTATCAGTGGAAGGTTCCTAGCCCGGTGCCTGGCACATCCTAGACATTCAGTACAGTTGAGCTGTTCCACCTGTGGCTAGGCACATTTTTAAAACTTATAATAATGGTAAGCTTGTCCATTGTGCTTCTTACCAGCTGTTGAAACTCGAGTTGTTACAGACAACTGCTCCAAGGAAGTCATCTTCAACTTGAACGCCCAAGGGAACTCCATGGAAATCCATTGCAATGACGTCATCCGGGGAAACATACAAGGTACGTGGGGTGACTGCATTCAAAATCCCTAAGACACACAGAGCAGCATCACTGTGTGAGTCGAGAGGAAAATGTCCCTAGTAGGCTCCTCCCTAATGACTCTGCCATCCTAATACTGCTGAACCCAGGTCCAGCTACTTGCTGCTCAAAAGCCAGTGACAAGGCCAGGTTGGTGGAAAGGAAAGTTTTCTTTATTTTGGATATTAGTGACCAAGGGGAAGGGCGGACTCTTGTCCAAATGCCAGCTGTCCCCCACCCAACAATCACGGGGCTAGAGCTTTTATGGCCAGAGGGAGGGAGCTACATGCAGAAACAGCTCGGACAGCTAGCTGTCTTGAAGTTGGTCATCAGTATTCTGATCAGCGTCACTTTGATTGTTGTAAGCACAGTCAGTCTTCATTTCCAGGGTTGCTTTGTTCCTATTTCCCTGAGCCCAATTCTGTGGCAGCTTATGGCATGGCGACAGTCTGGTCATCATGTAGTTAACTTCTCCACCTGGTCTGGCTTTCAGTATCTATGGGGGATATCCTGGTAGCTCAACTGGTAAAGAATCCGCCTGCAATGCAGGAGACCCTGGTTCAATTCCTGGGTCGGGAAGTTCCCCTGAAGAAGAGATAGGCTGGACTTCCCTGGTGGTCCAGTGGGTAAGGGCATCGCCCAGCAGTGCAAGGGGTGCCAGTTCAATCCCTGGCCTGGGAAGATCCCACGTGCCGCAGAGCGGCTGGACCAATGTGTCCAGTGACCGAACCGGAGCTCTGGAGCGCATGTGCCCAGAGCCGGCGCTCTGCAACAACAGAGGCCGCCGTGATGGGAGGCCCACACGGGCCAAAGAACAAAGATAGATGGAAATGGATGGTGAAAGACCAATAGAAGTGGCCCACCCGCCTGCCCCCCTCCCTCCCCACCCGCCTGCCCACCAAAAAGAAGAGATAGGCTACCTACTCCAGAATTCTTGGGCTTCCCTAGTGGCTCAGAGAGTAAAGAATCAGCCTACAATGGGGGAGACCTGGCTTCGATCCCAGGGTTGGAAAATCCCCTAGAGAAGGGAAAGGCTACCCACTCCACTATTCTTGCCTGGAGGATTCCATGGCTTGTCCACGGGTAGCAAAGAGTCGGACCCTACTGAGCGACTTCACTTTCTTTCAGTATCTATAAGACAGCTCACAGGAGGATTAGCCCAGAATATTATCTACATAGCCCTTGGGAAGGAACGAAAGGGCCTTGAAATTTTTGATTACAGACTAAGCTATTATTATTGGGTCTGTTTGACTGTATTCCTTTATTTATGTTCTTACTTCTCTGATATAAACTTAATTCTTTGGCTAAAGTTTTTCTACAGACAAAAGGCAGGCTGAGGGTGTGGGGAGCAATGAACATAGCGTCCCGCTCCACTTCGCTAAGACCAGGTCACTAACTAATGATACAATGACCTTTAAAAAATAATGTTTTTCCTTAAAAAATGGTTTTAATTACAGAGAAAGACATCTTCCTACCCAAAGTGGAGGCTTTTTTTTCTTCCATGAGACTTATTTGCAATTTAGGGTTCACTTGGAAGCAGCGTGTACACAAGCATAAGGTGTTCAAGGGATTTTAATGATTTTATTTGAGAGATGATACCAGGAAGCATCAGCAGGCGTATTAGTCAGAATTCTCCAGAGAAACAGAGCACAGAGGATGTGTATATGTAGAGAAAGAGAGACCACGATGGGCAGGGACAGAGGAAGAGAACTATAAGGAGAATTTAGCTCATGCGATTGTGGAAGGCACCAAGTCTCATGTCTAGACAGCAGGCTGAAGACCAGGGAGAGTTGTTGCCGCTGGAGCCCAAAGGCAGTCACTTCTTGAGGGGAGGTCGGTTTTTTTCTTGACAGCTTCCACTGATTAGGTGAGGCCCACCCTCACTATGGACCGTTATCTGCTTTATTCAAAATCTGCTGATTTAAATGTTAATCTCATCTGAAATATCCAAAAACACCAAACTACAATGGCCTATCCAAGCTGACACATAAAATTAGCCATCCTAGGGGGGGAAACAGAAAGTGAAACAAGGAAGAGAAGGCAGCCCATACATGGCCTATATTGATGGTGGTGGCTGGGGTTCAATCCCACTGAGTTAACCCTTTCAAGGAGAGGGAGCTAGGGGGCTTCCCTGGTGGTCCAATGGTTAAGACTCCACACTTCCAATGCAGGTCATGGAGGGGTAGCTTCAATCCCTAGTTGGGAAACTAAGATCCCACATACCACTTGGTGTGACCGGAAAAAAAAAGGTTTTGTTTTAAGGAGAGGAACTGAGTTGTTTATCTACCCACTCTGATCCATCAATGGTTGAGAGGCCTCCTGGGGGTTTCAGGGAGAGGTAAACTTCTAGGTTTTAGCCTTCCCTGTGAGGGGCCTTGAAATTTTTGATTACAGACTAAGCTATTATTATTGGGTCTGTTTGACTGTATTCCTTTATTTATGTTCTTACTTCTCTGATATAAACTTAATTCTTTGGCTAAAGTTTTTCTACAGACAAAAGGCAGGCTGAGGGTGTGGGGAGCAATGAACATAGCGTCCCGCTCCACTTCGCTAAGACCAGGTCACTAACTAATGATACAATGACCTTTAAAAAATAATGTTTTTCCTTAAAAAATGGTTTTAATTACAGAGAAAGACATCTTCCTACCCAAAGTGGAGGCTTTTTATTCTTCCATGAGACTTATTTGCAATTTAGGGTTCACTTGGAAGCAGCGTGTACACAAGCATAAGGTGTTCAAGGGATTTTAATGATTTTATTTGAGAGATGATACCAGGAAGCATCAGCAGGCGTATTAGTCAGAATTCTCCAGAGAAACAGAGCACAGAGGATGTGTATATGTAGAGAAAGAGAGACCACGATGGGCAGGGACAGAGGAAGAGAACTATAAGGAGAATTTAGCTCATGCGATTGTGGAAGGCACCAAGTCTCATGTCTAGACAGCAGGCTGAAGACCAGGGAGAGTTGTTGCCGCTGGAGCCCAAAGGCAGTCACTTCTTGAGGGGAGGTCGGTTTTTTTCTTGACAGCTTCCACTGATTAGGTGAGGCCCACCCTCACTATGGACCGTTATCTGCTTTATTCAAAATCTGCTGATTTAAATGTTAATCTCATCTGAAATATCCAAAAACACCAAACTACAATGGCCTATCCAAGCTGACACATAAAATTAGCCATCCTAGGGGGGGAAACAGAAAGTGAAACAAGGAAGAGAAGGCAGCCCATACATGGCCTATATTGATGGTGGTGGCTGGGGTTCAATCCCACTGAGTTAACCCTTTCAAGGAGAGGGAGCTAGGGGGCTTCCCTGGTGGTCCAATGGTTAAGACTCCACACTTCCAATGCAGGTCATGGAGGGGTAGCTTCAATCCCTAGTTGGGAAACTAAGATCCCACATACCACTTGGTGTGACCGGAAAAAAAAAGGTTTTGTTTTAAGGAGAGGGAACTGAGTTGTTTATCTACCCACTCTGATCCATCAATGGTTGAGAGGCCTCCTGGGGGTTTCAGGGAGAGGTAAACTTCTAGGATCTTCTAGCCTTCCCTGTGTACAGATCAAACACATTCACTCCAGGGAAAGCTCCCAGGCAGAGAGAGTTGCAGCTGCTTGCAGTAAAATCCATCAGCATATAAACAAACAAACAAACAAAAAAAACCCAGGCGTACCAAAGAATAAAGTCAGGGTGCCTACAGCATGTGCTGTAGCCTGTGTAAGAAGAAGCAAATTGTTACTGTTAACTGTCCCAGCATTTCTTTTTTTGTTTTGTTTTGTTTTTGTGGGGGTTTTTTTGTTTTTTTTTTATTTTTTTTTATTTTTATTCTTTATTTTAAAGGTTTTACAGAGTTTTGTTGTTCACATACATGTATGTTCCCAGATCAGTCATATGCATATCCATGGTCCCCACCCGCCCAGATCCTCCCATCCCACCCCTGTCCCAGCATTTCTACACTTTCTGACTTTCCAAGAGAAACCAGTCTTTGGATTGTTCGCGTGAACACCTCCGATGTTTTAACTTGGCAAGAATGCTTCTGTTACAACAGCTGTATGTTGCTAGGCACAGTGAGTGGGGGTCTTAAAATCCAATTACATAAACATGAGGTCTGTTCAGACAGCCGATCTGTCCTGCTGGCAACGGTTCCAAAGCAAAGATGGTGTGACCTAAACAACGAACCACATGCCGAACAGAGGAAGTCTCCTGTGGCAGTGAGTGCTTATCACTTCCTGTCTGCCCCCAAGACGTTAAGACCCTGACTCTGCCGCCAGTGGAGGAGGGACCAGGCGGAGGATGGAAGTCAGATTCCGACCACGTGATTTCACGCTTGGTGCTCACCAGGTTGTTCTGTGACTCTCAAAGCGGGTGTGAAAACTTCACAGGGCAGGTCAAGCCAAATGTATCTGCAATCCAGTTTGTTCCTTGGTCACGTTCTGAGGTACCAAGGGTCAGGATGTCAACATATGAATTTTTCTCATTTTTTTATCAGAATATAATTGCTTTACAATGGTGTGTTGCTCTCTGCTGTACACCAATGGTGCATCAGCCATATATACAGGTATACCCCCTCTCTCCTGAGCCTCCCTCCCACCCTACCCCCCTTCCACCCCTCTAGGCTATCACATAACACAAGGCTGAGCTCCCTTCGTCATACAGCAGCTTCCCACTAGCTGGCTGTCTTACACCTGGTAGTGGATATACATCAGTGCTACTCCCTCCGTTCATCCCACCCTCTCCTCCCCTCACTGTGCCCACGAGCTCCTTCTCTACATCTGTGCCTCTGTTCCTGCCCTGCAAATAGGTTCAGCAGTACCATTTTTCTAGATTGCACATATATGTATTAATCTACAATTTTTTTCTCCACCTGACTTTTTTTTTTAGCCATTTCTATTGGTCTTTCATTTCTCTATTTTCATCCATCTTTGTTCTTTAGCATGTGTGGGCCTCCCATTGCAGTGGCCTCTCTCCCTGCAGAGCACCAGCCCTGGGCTCATGCTCTCCAGAGCTCCGGCTCGGTTGTTGGACACATCGGTCCAGCCGCTCCGCGGCATGTGGGATCTTCCCAGGCCAGGGATCGAACCGGCGCCCCTTGCACTGCAAGGCGGTATCCTTACCCACTAGACCACCAGGGAAACCCCTCTTTCTGACTTATTTCACTCTGTATGACAAGCTCTAGGTTCAGCTACAGAGAGGTATGACCTCACACTGGCCAGAATGGCCATCATCAAAAACTCTACAAAGGCTCTATAAAGGCTGGAGCAGGTGTGGAGAAAAGGGAGCCCTCATACACGAATGGTTGTAATGTAAACTGGTCCAGTCACTCGAGAATAGTATGGAGGTTCTTAAAAACTAAACACAGAACTACCATACGACCCAGCGATCCCATTACTCAACATATCCACTGAGAAAACCGTAACTCAACATGTGAATTTGAGGAAGACAGAATTCAACCCATAGCAACTGTCCACACTGAGCTGTTTACTTTATGGCAGACGTTATAATGGGATGTGCGTGCCTTGGGAAGCACCGGGCATTGACATGCTGGTGCATGGTCAGTCGTGTCTGACCCTCGGCAACCCCGTGGATGGTCACCTGACAGACTCCTCTGGCCGTGGGATTTCCCAGGCAAGAATACTGGAGTGGGTTGCCATTTCCTTCTCCAGGGGATCTCCCTGATCCAGGGATCGAACCTGGATATCCTGCATCTCCTGCACTGGCAGGCAGATTCTTTACCAATGAACCACCAGGAAAGCACCGTAAACATGCCCATTAGCAGACATTTATCTTTCCCTCATGACCCTTGTGGTCTCATCTTAGAACATTTGCACTGGCTGTCCCCCTGCCAGGAATGTGAACCACCACTCCACTGGATGAACTTTTGTTCTTCTGTCAACACAGCTCAGCATTTTGCTTCTTCCATGAAGCCTCCCGGGACTGCCTATTTCCATCACAGCACTGGAGTCAGGCTGTCCCTCTTCTGTGTTCCTCCAGCATTTCGAACCTCCCTTATCCTAGCATCTAATCTAGTGCATCTGTTCATTGACATCTCCCCTCCTCGCCCCACTATACCTTCAGGGGGAGGAGTATGAATTCTTTCTCTGTGTAATCACCTTTGCCAACTGTAAAAGGGAGCAAAATGGTTTACTGATGGTTACTGGTTAGTGACGCATCTGTTAGATTACTCTGTTAGCATTGCTTACTGTTAATCTTTATTGATGGTAACTGACTGCAATTAACAAAGAAGCCCCTAGACTATTCTTATGATTGTAAGAGAGAATAGGCATGGAGAACAGAAATGTTCATCGAATTAAATCCATATTTAGGTTGAGGACTGAACATTCCTGAAGAGAAGAAAGAACCCATTGACGGGTGCCTGATGAGTTCATAAAGGGACATTTTTCTGTCCTTCAGGTTCTGCATGGACTGGATGATTCTCCGTGGTAGGAGGTCATCCCAGGCCCCCTAGGATGTTGAGCAGCACCCCTGGCCTTTATCCACTAGATGCCAATAGCGGTCCCTAGTTGTGACAGCCAAAAGCTCCCCCAGACATTGCCCAGGGTCAGCCGGCATGGGAGGAGAGAGGATAGTCCCCAGCTGAGAACCTGTGGTCTAGAGCAACCTTGGAATTTATCTCCAAAAGGTGGACAATTTTTTAAAAGTTATTTATTTATTTTTGGCTATTCTAGGTTTTCACGGCTGCGGCAGGCTCTTCTCTAGTTGCAGGGAGTGAGGGCTCTTCTCTAGTTGAGGTGAGCAGGCTTCTTGTGGAGGTGACTTCTCTTGTTGTGGAACTCAGGCTCTAGGGCACACAGGCTTCCATAGTTGCGGCACATGGGCTCCATAGTTGCGGCTCCGAGACTCTAGAGCACAGGCTCCTTAGTTGTGACTCATGGGCTTAGTTGCTCCGTAGCATGTGGGATCTTCCCAGATCAGGGATCGAAACCATGTCTCTTGCAATGGCAGGTGAATTCTTTACCACTGAGCTACCAGGGAAGCCCAGGTGGTCAATTTTAATAGCAGAAGGAGTTCTAGTGAATTACACCAGAACACCCGGTGTGAACTGGGATTGTCACAAAGAACCCAATGTGTACAGCCTCATGTCTCCTCTCTCTATAATCCATCTGACAGATGGCCACAGAGCCAGACCTTGGAAACCTCACCAACCACAGCTTCCTTCTCTGCTTATGATCTGCTCCTACACCAGACTATTTCAGCTCAAACACAATTTCCAAACATACAATCAAGTATGACAGGTCACCTGCTAATGTCTTCCAACCACCCACCACTCTTTCTTTCTGATGAACAGAAACTGCCATTAACTCAGAGAAACAGAAGTGACTCTCGTTCTCATGACTCAAGCGAGGCCAGATAAACCTGGTTAGAGACACCTTCTGAGGGGTACAGGACCCTATAGCTGACTGTATTAGGTGGGTCCCTAGGCTAAAATGTTGGACTTATGAACAAATTGGACTTGCAAACATGCTCTCAGAACAGAACTTGTTCATCATATGCAGGGCACTTAATGTATGTCTTAAATATATAACAAAATTATAAATGCATGATACAAATATATCATGTGTAGATACATCGTTAGCCTATCAAACTATGCTAAAGGATGTCATTCCCTTGCTTAAAACACTCCCATAAAATAAAAGCAAAATCCTCCCAAGGCCCTACATGCCCTCCCACCTCCCACTGTCCACTGAACTCACTCGGCTTCAGCTGCACTGGCCTCCTTGCTGTTTCCGGAGCAAGTGGGCAGTTCTGTCTCTGGGGGTCTTCTCTGCTAGTTTCTCCTCCTATTACTGAGTCCAAGCTCGTTCGGCTCGTCACACAATGGGCCAATGAATCCTAGAGACAAGGGGTTGAGGTAAGGAAGAGACTTTATCTGGGGAGCCTGATCAAGAAGATGGAAGGATAGCACCTCAAAATAACTACCTTCTCAGGGTCTGGATGCCGGATTCCTTTATCGATCAGAGCTGTGGGCAGGTGAGGAAGCAAAGTAAAGAGGCCGTTACTCTTGCAAACACCTCCTAGAATGTCAAGCCTCAGGCAGGGGATGTGTTCATTTCTTCCTTCCTGCCATCTACGGGTGGAAAGGGTTCTGAACAAAGGGACTTTTTGAACAGTCGGGCAGAGGGGCAGGATTCTCTGAGGCAGCCCATGCTGTATGATTATAGTAACAAAAGTGATGAAAAACAAGTCAAAGAAACAGTTCCAACATGGAGTCAGAATTGGCTCCTAGAGCGCTTTTCTCTCAGATATCCTCCCTCCCTCCAGCCTGCGGCCTGAAAACTGTCTAAAATAGCATCGGGGTCGGTTCTCTTTGAGCCGACCCGCTGTTCTAGCAGCGTCTTCCATGCTGATTCTCCCTTAAACCGGCCCGCTGTACTGGCAGCAACTCTCCCTTCCCCCACTCTAATAAACTTTACTTTACCCTTAAAAAAATAAATAAATAAAATAAAATAGCATTGGCCACCTCTCACTGTCCCCTGAGGCCGCTGCATTTTCTCCATAGGATTGAGCATCCATCCTATAGCAGAGCGGAGGCTCTCTGATACAGACCTTTGTTGAGTGGACTCCTCTTTAACCCTCAGAAATGAATGGTCCGAGGAGACACACATGCCGACACAGCGGGAGACTTGATTGGGAAGGGGTGCTGGGGCCGGGAGCAGCTGCAGAGCTTCTCTGCCATGCAGCTCACAGTCTCGGGTTTTATGGTAATAGGGTCAGTTTCCCGGTTGTCTCCAGCCAGTCACCACGCTTGGTCCACAGGGTGCGCCAAGGTGCTTCCGGGTGGTGCATGCATCTCTCAGTCAGGATGGATTCCAGCACAAAGGATTCTGGAGGCTGGTTGTCTCCTCCCTCTTTTGGCCCCTCCAGAATTCTGTGCTTTAGTTTTCAGGTGGCAGCACCATGCTCCTTTTCAGGCCCTCCTGTTGTTACGATCATGCTTGGCCAAGGCGGGAGTCTTTGGTCAACGATTCTCTAACACCGTTATTTGTTTGTGTGTATTTGTTTCCTGCATCAGAAAGTAAGATCCATAAGAGGAGAAATTCAGTTTATTTTGTCCCCTACTGTATCTCCAGAATAATGTTTGGACACAGTATGTATTCCACTTTTAAAGAATAAGTGGATAGACAGATGAGGGCTTCTGATCAGGGCTGTGGGCAGGTGAGGAAGCAAAGTAAAGAGGCCGTTACTCTTGCAAACACCTCCTAGAATGTCAAGCCTCAGGCAGGGGATGTGTTCATTTCTTCCTTCCTGCCATCTACGGGTGGAAAGGGTTCTGAACAAAGGGACTTTTTGAACAGTCGGGCAGAGGGGCAGGATTCTCTGAGGCAGCCCATGCTGTATGATTATAGTAACAAAAGTGATGAAAAACAAGTCAAAGAAACAGTTCCAACATGGAGTCAGAATTGGCTCCTAGAGCGCTTTTCTCTCAGATATCCTCCCTCCCTCCAGCCTGCGGCCTGAAAACTGTCTAAAATAGCATCGGGGTCGGTTCTCTTTGAGCCGACCCGCTGTTCTAGCAGCGTCTTCCATGCTGATTCTCCCCTAAACCGGCCGCTGCACTGGCAGCAACTCTCCCTCCCCACCCCCTCGAATAAACTTCACTTTCCCCTCAAAAAAATAAATAAATAAAATAAAATAGCATTGGCCACCTCTCACTGTCCCCTGAGGCCGCTGCATTTTCTCCATAGGATTGAGCATCCATCCTATAGCAGAGCGGAGGCTCTCTGATACAGACCTTTGTTGAGTGGACTCCTCTTTAACCCTCAGAAATGAATGGTCCGAGGAGACACACATGCCGACACAGCGGGAGACTTGATTGGGAAGGGGTGCTGGGGCCGGGAGCAGCTGCAGAGCTTCTCTGCCATGCAGCTCACAGTCTCGGGTTTTATGGTAATAGGGTCAGTTTCCCGGTTGTCTCCAGCCAGTCACCACGCTTGGTCCACAGGGTGCGCCAAGGTGCTTCCGGGTGGTGCATGCATCTCTCAGTCAGGATGGATTCCAGCACAAAGGATTCTGGAGGCTGGTTGTCTCCTCCCTCTTTTGGCCCCTCCAGAATTCTGTGCTTTAGTTTTCAGGTGGCAGCACCATGCTCCTTTTCAGGCCCTCCTGTTGTTACGATCATGCTTGGCCAAGGCGGGAGTCTTTGGTCAACGATTCTCTAACACCGTTATTTGTTTGTGTGTATTTGTTTCCTGCATCAGAAAGTAAGATCCATAAGAGGAGAAATTCAGTTTATTTTGTCCCCTACTGTATCTCCAGAATAATGTTTGGACACAGTATGTATTCCACTTTTAAAAAGAATAAGTGGATAGACAGATGAGGGCTTCCCTGATGGCTCAGCAGGAAAAGAATCCACCTGCACTTCAGGAGACACAGGAGGAACAGGTTCAATCCCTGGGTGGGGAAGATCCCCTGCAAAAAAAAATGGCAACCTACTCCAGTATTCTTGCCAGGAAAATCCCACGGATACAGGAGTCTGGCAGGCTACAGTCCACAGGGTCTCCAAGAGTAAGACACAACAGAGTGACTAAGCACACAGATAGATAATGATTTCCGTATATGTCACCTATATCTATATCTGGTTTATACAGATATAACATATATAGAAAAGAAATGATTAGATAATAATAGAGAGAGAAATATTTGTACCAACTATAAATGGATTTTTAAATTTTTTTAAATGTATTTATTTATTTTTGGCTATTCTGGGTTTTTACTGCTGCCACACATTCTTCTCTAGTTGCAGGGAATGGGGGCTCCTCTCTAGTTGAGGTGAGCAGGCTTCTTGTTGCAGTGACTTCTCTTGTCGTGAAACTCAGATTCTAGGGCTCGCAGGCTTCAGTAGATGCGGCACACGGGCTCAATAGATGTGACTGAGGCTCTAGAGCACAGGCTCAACAGTTGTGGCTCACAGGCTTAGTTGTTCCGCAGCATGTGGGATCTTTCCAGATCAGGGATCAAACCCATGTCTCCTGCATTAGCAGGCGAACTCTTCATCACTGAGCTACCAGGGAAGCCCTACAAATGGATTTCCTTGGGTCTAGCCTCAACATTTTGTTTCGTGGGAAAGAAACACAAAACCAGTACGAAAAGTCTTGCTAAACAAGTTATTACTGAAGTTTTTTCAACAGACAGTAGAGGAAGTGGAATGATATCACGCGAGACTTACTCTATTTCTTTTAACATCGCTCCCTTAGTTTCCAAGAGGGATTGTTTCCTGGACCCTACAGACACCAAAATCCGCCAACGCTCAAGTCCCTTATGTAAAATAGTGTATCAACAATATTTGCGTATAAGCTACCCACATCCTCCCTTACACTTTAAATCATCTCTAGATTACTTATAGAACCTAGTGCAATGTAATTGTTCTGTTGATTGTTGTAAATACAATGAAAAGCTCTGTAAATAGTCGCGGATGAAGGCAAATACAAGTTTTGCTTTCTGGGACTTTCTGGACTTTTTTTTTTTTTTCAAAATATTTAATCCCTGGGTGGGAAGATCCCTGCAAAAAAATGGCAACCTACTCCAGTATTCTTGCCAGGAAAATCCCACGGATACAGGAGTCTGGCAGGCTACAGTCCACAGGGTCTCCAAGAGTAAGACACAACAGAGTGACTAAGCACACAGATAGATAATGATTTCCGTATATGTCACCTATATCTATATCTGGTTTATACAGATATAACATATATAGAAAAGAAATGATTAGATAATAATAGAGAGAGAAATATTTGTACCAACTATAAATGGATTTTTAAATTTTTTTAAATGTATTTATTTATTTTTGGCTATTCTGGGTTTTTACTGCTGCCACACATTCTTCTCTAGTTGCAGGGAATGGGGGCTCCTCTCTAGTTGAGGTGAGCAGGCTTCTTGTTGCAGTGACTTCTCTTGTCGTGAAACTCAGATTCTAGGGCTCGCAGGCTTCAGTAGATGCGGCACACGGGCTCAATAGATGTGACTGAGGCTCTAGAGCACAGGCTCAACAGTTGTGGCTCACAGGCTTAGTTGTTCCGCAGCATGTGGGATCTTTCCAGATCAGGGATCAAACCCATGTCTCCTGCATTAGCAGGCGAACTCTTCATCACTGAGCTACCAGGAAGCCCTACAAATGGATTTCCTTGGGTCTAGCCTCAACATTTTGTTTCGTGGGAAAGAAACACAAAACCAGTACGAAAAGTCTTGCTAAACAAGTTATTACTGAAGTTTTTTCAACAGACAGTAGAGGAAGTGGAATGATATCACGCGAGACTTACTCTATTTCTTTTAACATCGCTCCCTTAGTTTCCAAGAGGGATTGTTTCCTGGACCCTACAGACACCAAAATCCGCCAACGCTCAAGTCCCTTATGTAAAATAGTGTATCAACAATATTTGCGTATAAGCTACCCACATCCTCCCTTACACTTTAAATCATCTCTAGATTACTTATAGAACCTAGTGCAATGTAATTGTTCTGTTGATTGTTGTAAATACAATGAAAAGCTCTGTAAATAGTCGCGGATGAAGGCAAATACAAGTTTTGCTTTCTGGGACTTTCTGGACTTTTTTTTTTTTTTCAAAATATTTATGTATTTATTTGGCTGTGCTTTGTCTGCGTTGCGGCATGTGGGGTCTAGTTCCCTGACCAGGGATGGAACCTGGGCCCTCCTGCATTGGGAGCTCAGAGTCTTAGGCACTGGACTGCCAGAGAAGTCCCTGAAATTTTTGAATTTTTTTTTTATTGGGGTTTAGTTGTTTTACATTGTTGCATTAGTTTCAGGTGTACAGCAAAGGTGTTGTTATACGTCTTTTTTTTTTTTTTAAGATTTATTTATTTATTTATTTTCGTGGGGGTGGAGTGGGGAGGGAGGGGGACGGGCGGGCCACTTCTATTGGTCTTCCATTTCTTTATTTTCATCTGTCTTTGTTCTTTGGCTCCTGTAGGCCTCCCATCACAGTGGCCTCTGTCATCGCAGAGCACCGGCTCTGGGCGCATGTGCCCCAGAGCTCCAGCTCGGTAATTGGACATATCAGTCCAGCTGCTCCGCAGCACGTGGGATCTTCCCAGGCCAGGGATCGAACCGATGCCCCTTGACTGCAAGGCGGTGTCCTTACCCACTGGACCACCAGGGGAAGCCCCCTGTTATACGTCTTTTACAGAGTTTTGTTGTTTACAGTTATACATATTCCCAAAACAGTCATGGGTATATCCCTGACCCCTTTGACCCCCATCCCACCCCCAGGGTTGATGCGTAGCCCCCATGTAAATTCCCTTAGTCTTACAGCTTAATCACAATGGTGATCTCTTTTACATATGATGGTGTAGGTTTCCACGTTGCTCTTTCCATACCTCTCGTCCAATCTTCCCTTCCCCCAATGTCCCTAGGTCTGTTCTCAATGTCTGTTTCTCTATTGCTGTTCTGTGTGTGTATTTATCAGTACCATCTTACTAGATTCCATATATATGTGTTAGTATACTGTTTTTGACTTACTTCACTTTGTACAATAGGTTCTATGTTCAACCACCTGACACCAAAATCCGCCAACGCTCAAGTCCCTTATGTAAAATAGTGTATCAACAATATTTGCGTATAAGCTACCCACATCCTCCCTTACACTTTAAATCATCTCTAGATTACTTATAGAACCTAGTGCAATGTAATTGTTCTGTTGATTGTTGTAAATACAATGAAAAGCTCTGTAAATAGTCGCGGATGAAGGCAAATACAAGTTTTGCTTTCTGGGACTTTCTGGACTTTTTTTTTTTTTTCAAAATATTTATGTATTTATTTGGCTGTGCTTTGTCTGCGTTGCGGCATGTGGGGTCTAGTTCCCTGACCAGGGATGGAACCTGGGCCCTCCTGCATTGGGAGCTCAGAGTCTTAGGCACTGGACTGCCAGAGAAGTCCCTGAAATTTTTGAATTTTTTTTTTATTGGGGTTTAGTTGTTTTACATTGTTGCATTAGTTTCAGGTGTACAGCAAAGGTGTTGTTATACGTCTTTTTTTTTTTTTTAAGATTTATTTATTTATTTATTTTCGTGGGGGTGGAGTGGGGAGGGAGGGGGACGGGCGGGCCACTTCTATTGGTCTTCCATTTCTTTATTTTCATCTGTCTTTGTTCTTTGGCTCCTGTAGGCCTCCCATCACAGTGGCCTCTGTCATCGCAGAGCACCGGCTCTGGGCGCATGTGCCCCAGAGCTCCAGCTCGGTAATTGGACATATCAGTCCAGCTGCTCCGCAGCACGTGGGATCTTCCCAGGCCAGGGATCGAACCGATGCCCCTTGACTGCAAGGCGGTGTCCTTACCCACTGGACCACCAGGGGAAGCCCCCTGTTATACGTCTTTTACAGAGTTTTGTTGTTTACAGTTATACATATTCCCAAAACAGTCATGGGTATATCCCTGACCCCTTTGACCCCCATCCCACCCCCAGGGTTGATGCGTAGCCCCCATGTAAATTCCCTTAGTCTTACAGCTTAATCACAATGGTGATCTCTTTTACATATGATGGTGTAGGTTTCCACGTTGCTCTTTCCATACCTCTCGTCCAATCTTCCCTTCCCCCAATGTCCCTAGGTCTGTTCTCAATGTCTGTTTCTCTATTGCTGTTCTGTGTGTGTATTTATCAGTACCATCTTACTAGATTCCATATATATGTGTTAGTATACTGTTTTTGACTTACTTCACTTTGTACAATAGGTTCTATGTTCAACCACCTCATTAGGGCTGATTCTTCTGCATTTCTTTTTATGTCTGAGAAATATTCCATTGTATATATGTATGATAGCTTATTTATCCATTCATTCATCAATGGATGTCTAGGTTGTGGAATTTTTGAAATTTTTCTAAAAATATTTTAAACCCAAGGTTGGTCGAATCTGTGGATACAGAATCTGTAGATACACAAGGCCAACTGTACTTTCTTTTTCCTCTTTATGGCTGATCCAATTTCTTTCTTCTCTTCCTCCTTCAAAATTCCACCTGCCTCTTTTTTGACTCTTTCTTGCAACTTTTATACTGTTCGTGGGGCTCTCCCAGCAAGAATACTGGAGGGGGTTTCCATTTCCGCCTCCAGATAGTGCAGACAGTGGAAGACAGGAGTCTGGTGCACTGAAGTCCTGAGCACCTAGCCGCTGAGCAACATAACAACCCAACTTTTGTATCTTTTTCCTCTAAGGGTAGACCCTGTCCTTTCTTTCAGCTTAGCCTCTCTTAGTTCTTCCAGTTTCTCTTGTTTCCCAAGTTTTGCTCTATTCAATACAAAAAAAAAAAAGGATTCAGGGCCAAAACCAAAAAGTTTGCCTCAGAATGTGAGAAGAGACACTGTGAAAGTCTTTTCTTTTTTTTTTTTAATCTTGGCCTCTTTTATTGGTCTTTCATTTAGTTATTTTCATCCATCTTTGTTCTTTGGCATGTGCGGGCCTCCCATCGCAGTGGCCTCTCCTGTAGCAGAGCACTGGCACTGGGCGCATGCGCTCCAGAGCACTGGCTCATAATTGGACACACCGGTCCAGCCGCTCGGTGGCACGTGGGATCTTCCCAGGCCAGGGATTGAATCAGGGCCCCTTACACTGCAAGGCAGACTCTTCACCCACTGGACCACCAGGGAAGCCCCTATGCAACTCTTATTTTGACCCTCATATATGTGAATAAGTGTTTTTACATGTGTGTAATGCATATGTGTTTGTGTGTATGTATATATACATATGTACCATTTTTAGAAAGATAAATAATGAAAAGGTAAATACCCTTTTCAAATACGAGTAAAAGCACATCAAAAAAAAAAAACCAAAAAGCACATCAAAGATCACATCATGGCACTTTTCTGGTGGTCTAGTGGTTAAGACTTTGCCTTCCATTGCAAAGGGTGTGGGTTCAGTCCCCCATCTGGGAACTAAGATCCCACATGCCTAGGGGTCAAAAAACCAAAACATAATAAACAGAGGAAATATTTTAACAAATTCAATAAAGACTTTTTATAAGTCATAAAAAAAAGATTATATCAACTCATTAACTGCTGCTGCTGCTGCTTAGTCACTTCAGTCATGTCCAACTCTGCGTGACCCCATGGACTGCAGCCCGTCAGGCTCCTCTGTCCATGCGATTTCTCAGGCAAGAATCCTGGAGTGGGTTGCCATGCCCTCCTCCAGGGGGATCTTCCCAATCCAGGGATCTAACTCAGGTCTCCTGCATTGCAGGCAGATTCCTCACCACTGAGCCATCAGGGAAGCTATATATATATTTGAGCGCCATGGACTGTAACTCTCCAGGCTTCTCCGTCCATGGAATTTTCCAGGCAAGAATGCTGGAGTGGGTTGCCATTACCCTCTCCAGTCATTAACTAATGAGGGAGTCAATATAATGTTAAGACAAGCTAAAGGGAATTCAAAGAGCATATAACACAGGTACTCAAATGTATTCATATATAGGTCAGTCACAAATATTAAAATCATATATTAACTAATACAAAATTGGTTAATACTCTATAGGACAATACTACAATGCAGTGGTCAATGTTATATTTTCTATAACAGAAAATTACATATCTATCAGACAAAATGCATTTGTATCTATGGAAGGAACCATTTCCACTACTATCAAACTTCTACATGTTATCTTCTGTGCCTAAGAATTGTGAAATTACTTGGCCATAGACAGTGCATAAAAGTTACAACACAACACCCCCATGAAATCAGATAATCCTTGATACTCAGCTGTCCATGGAAGGAAACAGTCATACTGTTACTGAGTCCCAACGCTCTGCTTACCACACAACCAGCCAATAAATTCTAGAGATGAGGTGTTGAGGCAAGGAAAACGACTTTATACAGAAAACTGATTGATCAAGAAAATGGCATACGAATTTCTCAAAATAACCATCTAGTTAGGGTTTAGAGCCATTTAATAAACTAGGATAGACACCCAGGAAATAATTAGTAGACAGCTGAATTCTCATTGTCATGACAGGGGCAGCACTTGAAATCCAAATTTGGAGAAAGAGGGCTTCCCTGGTGGCTCAGTGGTAAAGAATCTGCCTGCCAATGCAGGAGACACAGGTTCAATCCCTGATCCGGGAAGATCCCGTTTGCCTCAGGGCAACTAAGCCACAGCTACTGAGCTGCAACTAGAGTAAGCCCACACAGCAACGAAGAACCAGCACAGCCAAAAATAAATCTTAAAAAATTACAAGGAAAACAAAAAAAAAGAGAAAGAAACATCAAGTTGCCTGAGGATCTAGGGGGAACTTCTTCAGCCACAAGTGAGGTTAGAGCTGGGCCTTTAAGGATGTATTTAGATAGGAAGACCATGAGGGGAAAAGTAAACTGAGCCTGTCGGCTACAGTCTGTGGGGTCAAAGAGGGCTGGACATGACAGAGCTACTGAGAACGCATGCGCAAGTTTATGTATGTCAATCCCAATCACCGTTATTCTGTTTCTTCAGGTTCCAGTGCTGTTGCCTTTGTTTCTTACTCTTCCCTTGGAAATATCATAAATGCAACTTTTGCTGAAGAGTTGAATGAGACAGATCGAGTTTCCCTGAACTCCAGAGTAGTCAGCGCAGCTATTGGACCCAAAAGGAACACGCCTCTCTCCCAGCCCGTGGTTCTAAACTTTCAGCACATGAAGGTGGGTCAAAGCTGCAGTTTGTACTTGCTTGAGTTTCATGGATGTGAAATCAAGGTATCTACAAATGCTCCTCATTGGTGGTTCTGCACCTGCATTGTCCAATATCATAGCCAGGAGTCAACTGTAGTTATTGAGCGTTTGATGTATGGTGAGTCTGAATTGAGATCCTGAAGACCTAGTATTTCCAGATTTAGATTTAGTATTTCCAGACGTTGAAGACTTTGTAAGAAAAACAGTGTGTTAATCCTCTCAACATGTAACAATCATTTTATACTGATTTATATTGACATATTAGGCTTCCCTTATGGCTCAGATGGTAAAAAATCTGCCTGCAGTACGGGAGACCTGGGTTTGATCCCTGGATTGGGAAAATCCCCTGGAGAAGGGAAAGGCTACCCATTCCAGTATTCTTGCCTAGAGAATTCCATGGCTCTTCACAGTTCGAAAAGAGTCAGACACGACTGAGTGACTTCACATTTCATTGACATATTAAAAGACTGTTTTGAATATAATAGGCTAAATAAAAATAGGTTATTAAAATTAATTTGGCCTGTTTCCTTCCCTTTTTAATATGGTAGTAGAAATTTTCCAATTATGTAAATGGCCTATTTCTCTTGAGCAGTGTCATCCTAATGTATGAAGTAATCTTCGTTGCAGTACCTCCAAAATCTGTGAAATCTGATCTGAGTCATAGTCTTCACTCTTGCAAAATATAGAACTCAATTAGAAGAAAAGTGTTTACATAATCCACTGCCTTTTCCCATTCTCTGCCCAAACTCTTAAAGGCAGAAGGGTTAATAGCTAGACATAGCCAACTCAGTTTAGCAAGTAAGAGTTGAAAGAAATCCTGCATTGTTTCACAACATAAAAATCTGTGGGGTCAAAGAGGGCTTGCAATGCTGCAAGTTTATGTATGTCAATCCCAATCACCGTTATTCTGTTTCTTCAGGTTCCAGTGCTGTTGCCTTTGTTTCTTACTCTTCCCTTGGAAATATCATAAATGCAACTTTTGCTGAAGAGTTGAATGAGACAGATCGAGTTTCCCTGAACTCCAGAGTAGTCAGCGCAGCTATTGGACCCAAAAGGAACACGCCTCTCTCCCAGCCCGTGGTTCTAAACTTTCAGCACATGAAGGTGGGTCAAAGCTGCAGTTTGTACTTGCTTGAGTTTCATGGATGTGAAATCAAGGTATCTACAAATGCTCCTCATTGGTGGTTCTGCACCTGCATTGTCCAATATCATAGCCAGGAGTCAACTGTAGTTATTGAGCGTTTGATGTATGGTGAGTCTGAATTGAGATCCTGAAGACCTAGTATTTCCAGATTTAGATTTAGTATTTCCAGACGTTGAAGACTTTGTAAGAAAAACAGTGTGTTAATCCTCTCAACATGTAACAATCATTTTATACTGATTTATATTGACATATTAGGCTTCCCTTATGGCTCAGATGGTAAAAAATCTGCCTGCAGTACGGGAGACCTGGGTTTGATCCCTGGATTGGGAAAATCCCCTGGAGAAGGGAAAGGCTACCCATTCCAGTATTCTTGCCTAGAGAATTCCATGGCTCTTCACAGTTCGAAAAGAGTCAGACACGACTGAGTGACTTCACATTTCATTGACATATTAAAAGACTGTTTTGAATATAATAGGCTAAATAAAAATAGGTTATTAAAATTAATTTGGCCTGTTTCCTTCCCTTTTTAATATGGTAGTAGAAATTTTCCAATTATGTAAATGGCCTATTTCTCTTGAGCAGTGTCATCCTAATGTATGAAGTAATCTTCGTTGCAGTACCTCCAAAATCTGTGAAATCTGATCTGAGTCATAGTCTTCACTCTTGCAAAATATAGAACTCAATTAGAAGAAAAGTGTTTACATAATCCACTGCCTTTTCCCATTCTCTGCCCAAACTCTTAAAGGCAGAAGGGTTAATAGCTAGACATAGCCAACTCAGTTTAGCAAGTAAGAGTTGAAAGAAATCCTGCATTGTTTCACAACATAAATGAACCTTGAGGGTATTATGGTTAAGTGAAGTAAGTTAGACAGAGAAAGAGAAATATTGAATGATCGCATCTACATGTAGAATCTGATGAAAACCACACTCATAGAAATAAAGGACAGACTGGTGGTTGCCAGGAATGGAAGGTGGGGGAGAGAGGTGATCATGATCAAATTTCCAGTTACAAATTTCCAGTTATAAGATGAATAAGTTCAGGGGAATATAATGGAGAGGTTGGTGAGTCTAGTTACCTTTAGTGAACAATACTGGACTGTATATGTGAAAGTTGCTAAGAGAGTAGCTTTTAAAAGTTCCCATCATAAAATTAAAATTACAACTATGTGGGGTGGTGGATGGTAACGAACCTTGTTGAAATAATCATTTTTCAATATAACATATATCGATCATTACATTGTACACCTTAGTGAGATAAAGTGAAGAAAGGTAGGCTTTCTCCATTGGATGCATGAAACCTAGGAATGAAATTTTTGGTGTATGGCATGGGACAGCAGGAATGGGGTAAAATGTCTCAGGATGGTCCCATGGATTATCAGACAGGATACAGCCCCCAAACAGGAGAGCATCCAGTTCATCTCCTTGACCCAGTCAAAGGATGCTCTGGACATCCTTGAGACCAGTAAAAAATAATAATAAAATGTAAAAGAGATTGAAGGTTGACTTCATTCTCTTTCCTGGTGATGATTTTTCCCACACTTTCACATGAACAATTATTGTTGTGTTCTAAGAAGTCAGGGAAGAACTGATGTAGAAATCAGGGAAATCTGGCTTAAAGAGTCTATGGGAGAAAACCTTAGAAGAACCTTATATTCTTTTTTCCTTTGACTCCCATTGTGGAGGACAAAGTCCTAAAGCCAATAACATCTTGTGAAATTCTGCCTCCTAGAGAGATGAGCTTGTTTCCTGCTATGTGGAATCCCAGTAGAACTGGGCCTCCGGGGTAGATATACTGGTGGTCATCCTTTCACTTAAAATGGGGATCTTCCCAACCCAGGGATCAAACCCAGGTCTCCTGCCTTGGAGGCAGGTTCTTTTCCATCTGAGCCACCAGGGAATCCTCACTTAAAATAGAAATGACCTAATCCTTTTTAACCCATGGTGTCGCCTCTTTGGCACCCACATAAATGAACCTTGAGGGTATTATGGTTAAGTGAAGTAAGTTAGACAGAGAAAGAGAAATATTGAATGATCGCATCTACATGTAGAATCTGATGAAAACCACACTCATTGAAATAAAGGACAGACTGGTGGTTGCCAGGAATGGAAGGTGGGGGAGAGAGGTGATCATGATCAAATTTCCAGTTACAAATTTCCAGTTATAAGATGAATAAGTTCAGGGGAATATAATGGAGAGGTTGGTGAGTCTAGTTACCTTTAGTGAACAATACTGGACTGTATATGTGAAAGTTGCTAAGAGAGTAGCTTTTAAAAGTTCCCATCATAAAATTAAAATTACAACTATGTGGGGTGGTGGATGGTAACGAACCTTGTTGAAATAATCATTTTTCAATATAACATATATCGATCATTACATTGTACACCTTAGTGAGATAAAGTGAAGAAAGGTAGGCTTTCTCCATTGGATGCATGAAACCTAGGAATGAAATTTTTGGTGTATGGCATGGGACAGCAGGAATGGGGTAAAATGTCTCAGGATGGTCCCATGGATTATCAGACAGGATACAGCCCCCAAACAGGAGAGCATCCAGTTCATCTCCTTGACCCAGTCAAAGGATGCTCTGGACATCCTTGAGACCAGTAAAAAATAATAATAAAATGTAAAAGAGATTGAAGGTTGACTTCATTCTCTTTCCTGGTGATGATTTTTCCCACACTTTCACATGAACAATTATTGTTGTGTTCTAAGAAGTCAGGGAAGAACTGATGTAGAAATCAGGGAAATCTGGCTTAAAGAGTCTATGGGAGAAAACCTTAGAAGAACCTTATATTCTTTTTTCCTTTGACTCCCATTGTGGAGGACAAAGTCCTAAAGCCAATAACATCTTGTGAAATTCTGACTCCTAGAGAGATGAGCTTGTTTCCTGCTATGTGGAATCCCAGTAGAACTGGGACTCCGGGGTAGATATACTGGTGGTCATCCTTTTCACTTAAAATGGGGATCTTCCCAACCCAGGGATCAAACCCAGGTCTCCTGCCTTGGAGGCAGGTTCTTTTCCATCTGAGCCACCAGGGAATCCTCACTTAAAATAGAAATGACCTAATCCTTTTTAACCCATGGTGTCGCCTCTTTGGCACCCATGGCCTAGACTGAACCCAGAGTTGTCCATCCTAAGGAAGGACGTGATGTGCCTGTTCTATTTTCAGAGGAAGCCCGGGGTCAAGAGGATCTTCTGTGTCTACTGGAAGGACACAAAGGAAGGTGGCCGCTGGTCCACGGATGGCTGTGCCCTGGTACAAGTGAACAGGACTCACACTGTATGCAACTCCACTCACCTGTCCAGTTTTGCTGTCCTGATGGCCTTCCACAGTCAGGTAGGATGGAAACATTGAATTCCTCCAGCTCATCCATTTTTGGAGATCCTGCTAGGTGGCCCTAAGCACTATCAAGAAAATTTTAAAAGGGCAAGTGTCAGGAGCAACAGGAGAAGTGTACAGACTTAGACAGAGTGGTCAGAGGATAATTAACTATTCACACTGAAATCTGAATATGACATCAGTGGGGTTACCATGTGGATGAATCTCAGAAACACCAGGCTGCATGAAAGAACGTAGACACAGAGGACCACAGACTGTAGGAGTCTACTTAAATGAAATGTCTAGGAGAGGCAAACCCGGGCTTCCTTGGTGGTCCAGTGGTTAAGAGTCCACCTTGCAGGACAAGGGACACGGGTTCAATCCCTGGTCTGGGAGGATCTGAAGGCTCACTGAGCTGGTGCACCAGAACTAACGAGCCCATGCTCAGAGCCTGCGCACTGCAACTGCTGAGCCCACGTACCCCAAGTATGAAATCTGGCTCACCCTAGAGCCTGTGCTCGGCAACAGGAGAGGCCCCCACAGTGAGAAGCCCTCACACCACAACTAGAGAGTGACCCCTGCTCTCCACCACTAGAGCAAGACTCCACGCCTAAAACAAAAATTTTTAATTTAAAAATAAATATTGCGAATAGGCAAATCCATGAGACAGAGTGAACAAACTTGGTGTATTCCAGAAAGAACAGAGTGAATGAGAGGAAAGTGAGAGGTCAGGTTGGAGAGAAGGGAACAGGAAAAAAGTATCAGACCATACTGCTATGGTCAGAAGTTTAGATTTCATTCGAATTGCAGTGGAGAGGCAATAGAGGGTTTGCACCAGGGGTGCTGCATATTTACATTATTAGAAGATGTCTCTGGCCCCTGCGTCGAGAGTGGACAGTGGTGCAGCAGGAGGGACTGGCAGAGAGATGATGTGGGTGGTCAGGATTTGGGTGACAGCCCCAGAGCTGGTGGGAGAAGGTGAGACCTGACACATAACCCAGAGGTGGGTTCAGAAGACTTACTGATGACATAGGCTGGGTGAGAGCACACAGGAAGTCCTGCATCCCTCCCCTCCCTGCAGAGATGGAGGGGGTCTGTCTATTTGGGAGTGCCACATTCCAAGGGGTGAGAAGTATAATCTCAGATAGAATCCCAGAGCAGGAAAGCGTGACTGTGGTCTCCTCTCTGCTGGGTCCCAGGAGGAGGATCCCATATTGACTAGAGTGGTCAGAGGATAATTAACTATTCACACTGAAATCTGAATATGACATCAGTGGGGTTACCATGTGGATGAATCTCAGAAACACCAGGCTGCATGAAAGAACGTAGACACAGAGGACCACAGACTGTAGGAGTCTACTTAAATGAAATGTCTAGGAGAGGCAAACCCGGGCTTCCTTGGTGGTCCAGTGGTTAAGAGTCCACCTTGCAGGACAAGGGACACGGGTTCAATCCCTGGTCTGGGAGGATCTGAAGGCTCACTGAGCTGGTGCACCAGAACTAACGAGCCCATGCTCAGAGCCTGCGCACTGCAACTGCTGAGCCCACGTACCCCAAGTATGAAATCTGGCTCACCCTAGAGCCTGTGCTCGGCAACAGGAGAGGCCCCCACAGTGAGAAGCCCTCACACCACAACTAGAGAGTGACCCCTGCTCTCCACCACTAGAGCAAGACTCCACGCCTAAAACAAAAATTTTTAATTTAAAAATAAATATTGCGAATAGGCAAATCCATGAGACAGAGTGAACAAACTTGGTGTATTCCAGAAAGAACAGAGTGAATGAGAGGAAAGTGAGAGGTCAGGTTGGAGAGAAGGGAACAGGAAAAAAGTATCAGACCATACTGCTATGGTCAGAAGTTTAGATTTCATTCGAATTGCAGTGGAGAGGCAATAGAGGGTTTGCACCAGGGGTGCTGCATATTTACATTATTAGAAGATGTCTCTGGCCCCTGCGTCGAGAGTGGACAGTGGTGCAGCAGGAGGGACTGGCAGAGAGATGATGTGGGTGGTCAGGATTTGGGTGACAGCCCCAGAGCTGGTGGGAGAAGGTGAGACCTGACACATAACCCAGAGGTGGGTTCAGAAGACTTACTGATGACATAGGCTGGGTGAGAGCACACAGGAAGTCCTGCATCCCTCCCCTCCCTGCAGAGATGGAGGGGGTCTGTCTATTTGGGAGTGCCACATTCCAAGGGGTGAGAAGTATAATCTCAGATAGAATCCCAGAGCAGGAAAGCGTGACTGTGGTCTCCTCTCTGCTGGGTCCCAGGAGGAGGATCCCATATTGACTACGATCTCCTACGTGGGGCTGAGCCTCTCTCTGCTGTGCCTCTTCCTGGCGGCCCTCACCTTCCTGCTGTGCAAAGCCATCCAGAACACCAGCACCTCGCTCCACCTGCATCTCTCGCTCTGCCTCTTCGTGGCGCACCTGCTCTTCCTAACAGCCATCGACAAAACTGAGAACAAGGTACTTACACTGTCCCAGAAGGTTCCCTGTTCTGCCCCAGGGAATGCTGAGTTCATGGAGCCATGATGCCTTGGATCCCTCAATAAAATAACCTTGGGTCCTAGAGAGAGGCTGCAGAATAGGCACCAAGGTGAGCGGTGATCAACTGCCTTTACTTTCAATGACCTTGGTCTGATATCAGGGGTTCTGAACTCAAGGCCTGTACAAAGGAGAGGTCCTGGGGCGTGCTCCACCCTGAGTGTCCCTCCTGGTGACACCTTCCTGCTCCCCCAGGTTGTGTGCGCCATCATTGCAGGAGCCTTGCACTATCTCTACCTGGCCTCCTTCACCTGGATGCTGCTGGAGGGCCTGCACCTCTTCCTCACTGCCCGCAACCTGACGGTGGTCAACTACTCCGGTGTCAACAGGTTCATGAAGTGGCTTAGGTTCCCAATGGGCTATGGAGTCCCGGCGATAATCGTGGCTGTTTCTGCCGCGTCCAGACCCCATCTTTATGGAACACATGAACGGTGAGTTTGGCTCTCACCCTGTGCCTTAGATAGATCTGAGGGCAGTGTTAATGGCAATGATTGGGTTAAACACATCGAATGCGCTCTACTTTCCACTTGAGTATAAGGGCTCTAACCTCTTTCCCAGTGAGGCAGGGAAAGATGATGTGGAAAGTTCTGGAAGGAAGAAATTTTGCAGTTAGGTCCCAGCTTTATCCCCCCCACAGTTTGCAACCTCAAGTCTCATGCTCGGTCGCTGAGGAGTTTCCGACTTTGCAACCCCATGAACAGTAGCCTGCAAGGCTCCTCTGTCCATGAGATTTCCTGAGCAACAATACTGGAGTGGGTTGCCATTCCTTCCTCCAGGGGATCTTCCTGACCCAGGGATCGAACCGTAGCTCCAGCCACATCTCCTGCATTGCAGGTGGAATTCTTTACCACTGAGCCACCTGGGAAGCCCCCTCCAGTCTCAGTCCCCTCATTAGTGAAATGGGGATAACAGTCGTCTCCATGGTCCCACCCTCACAATACCGGTATGAAAATTCAGTAAGATTGTGCTTGTAAAATGTTTCATGTAACACATGAAAGTGAAAAATCAAAACCTGCATTGTCCTCAGCTGACATTTTCAGGAGACACTGAAAAAGGTCTCTGGTAGGAAAAGGCATCATTTCACGTGCTTTTTCTGATCGCTCTTCGTGTCCCTGTTCCCGTTGTTCCCAGATGCTGGCTCCACCTGGAGCAGAAATTCATCTGGGCATTCCTTGGACCCGTCTGTGCCATTGTCTGTGTGAGTGAATATGTGGCGCCCATGTTCCTGAGCTAAAAAGAAGTGCCAGACGTGCTGGGTGCAGGAGAGCACAAGGGACATACATTTTCTCGATCATATGGTTTGATTTTTCTGCCTGCTACCAATTCAAACCCATGTGCAGGGAGGTAGGGGTTGTGTAGAATTTGTTGAATGGTTTTTCAATTTTTTTTTTTCAGTATAGTTGCTTTACAATGTTGTGTTAGCTTCTACTGCACAGCAAAATGAACCAGCCGTACATATGTCCCTTCCCTTTTGGGTTTTCCTCCCTTTTAGAACACCACATGGCACTAAGCAGGGTTCCCTGAGCTGTACAGTCTGTTCCCGTTCATTGAATAGGCACAGTACATGTTACCTTGTATTTAACATGGTCTGTGTCATTTCTGCAGGTGAATTTTGTATTTTTTTCCTTGGTTTTCTGGATTTTGAAAAGAAAACTTTCCTCCCTCAACAGTGAAGTGTCAACCATCCAAAACATAAAGTAAGTTATAGTATTTTCTAAATAAAATGGTATTTTCTAACCTCCTTTTCCTCTACTCACCTCCTGCTGGTCGCTCCTATATATCCACACAACCGAGCTCTAGGGACTAGCAGGGCCACCTCCATCTTCCACTGTCACAGTTAGTGAGAAGCTATAGTCACTAGACTGCAGGTTCAATTGCTGTGACTTCAAAGAGAGTGAGATCGAAGTTTCTTTCATTCTCATACCACAGAATAGAGATGAACAGTCCAGGGCTAGTGGGAAAGCTGTGATCCACAGAGTGATTCAAGGACTCAAGTTCTTTCTATTTTGTTGACCCACCATCCCCTAAAGATATTGTCTTGACAGTATCCCATCTGTGGGAAGGAGGTAACATGGAAGTTGCAAGTTCCTTATTTGCTTATCTCCCATTGGCTAGACCTGGGTCATGTGGTAAGACCTGGCTGGCAAAGGAGGCTGGGAAATGTAAGTACCTGTTTCTGATCGCTCTTCGTGTCCCTGTTCCCGTTGTTCCCAGATGCTGGCTCCACCTGGAGCAGAAATTCATCTGGGCATTCCTTGGACCCGTCTGTGCCATTGTCTGTGTGAGTGAATATGTGGCGCCCATGTTCCTGAGCTAAAAAGAAGTGCCAGACGTGCTGGGTGCAGGAGAGCACAAGGGACATACATTTTCTCGATCATATGGTTTGATTTTTCTGCCTGCTACCAATTCAAACCCATGTGCAGGGAGGTAGGGGTTGTGTAGAATTTGTTGAATGGTTTTTCAATTTTTTTTCAGTATAGTTGCTTTACAATGTTGTGTTAGCTTCTACTGCACAGCAAAATGAACCAGCCGTACATATGTCCCTTCCCTTTTGGGTTTTCCTCCCTTTTAGAACACCACATGGCACTAAGCAGGGTTCCCTGAGCTGTACAGTCTGTTCCCGTTCATTGAATAGGCACAGTACATGTTACCTTGTATTTAACATGGTCTGTGTCATTTCTGCAGGTGAATTTTGTATTTTTTTCCTTGGTTTTCTGGATTTTGAAAAGAAAACTTTCCTCCCTCAACAGTGAAGTGTCAACCATCCAAAACATAAAGTAAGTTATAGTATTTTCTAAATAAAATGGTATTTTCTAACCTCCTTTTCCTCTACTCACCTCCTGCTGGTCGCTCCTATATATCCACACAACCGAGCTCTAGGGACTAGCAGGGCCACCTCCATCTTCCACTGTCACAGTTAGTGAGAAGCTATAGTCACTAGACTGCAGGTTCAATTGCTGTGACTTCAAAGAGAGTGAGATCGAAGTTTCTTTCATTCTCATACCACAGAATAGAGATGAACAGTCCAGGGCTAGTGGGAAAGCTGTGATCCACAGAGTGATTCAAGGACTCAAGTTCTTTCTATTTTGTTGACCCACCATCCCCTAAAGATATTGTCTTGACAGTATCCCATCTGTGGGAAGGAGGTAACATGGAAGTTGCAAGTTCCTTATTTGCTTATCTCCCATTGGCTAGACCTGGGTCATGTGGTAAGACCTGGCTGGCAAAGGAGGCTGGGAAATGTAGTCTCTTACTGGGTAGCCCTGTGTCCTTGATAAATCTCAGGAACCGAAGAAATCTAACACTAAAAAGAAGAGGAGGGACTTTGCTGCTGCAAAACGCGAGGTAATAGATTTGGGAAGGATTTAGGTTAAAATCTATTTTGTATGACACTATTTCAAAAAGTTGGGGACTATGAGTATATGTTTTAGTTATGCAGTATCCATCTTTTTAAAATGTGTTTTTAAGTGGAAGATAATTGCTTTACAGTGTTGTGTTGGCTTCTGCTGTACAACGATATGAACCAGCCATAAGTATACATATGCCCCCTCCCTCGTGAACCTCCCTCCGACACCATATCCCTTGGACCTCCCACATCATGGCCCCTCTAGGTCATCACAGAGCACCAAGCTGAGCTCCTTGTGCAATACAGCAGCTTCCCACTAGTGCTCTAGTTTACATATGGTGATGATATGTTTCAAAGCTACTCTCTCAGTTCATCCCATGCTCTCTTTCCCCGCTGTGTCCACAAGTCTCTTCTCTAGGGCTGCATCTCTCTTCCTCCCCTGCAAATGGGTTCATCAGCACCATTTTTCTAGATTCCACATGTATGTGTTAATATACAGTGTTTGTTTTTCTCTTTCTGACTTGACTTCACTCTGTATAATAGGCTCTAGGCTCATCCACCACAGCTACGCCGACTCACATTTGTTCCTTTTTCTGTCTGAGTAATGTCTCATTGTATCTACGTTATGTACGTACCACAACTCCCTTATCCATTCATCTGTCAGTGGACACCTAGGCTGCTTCCACGTCCCGGCTATTGTAAATAATGGGCAGCAGCCATCTTAATTTGAACGTGTAATTTGCTGAGGTTTTCATTGTGACCACAAAATAATACATTTGTTATTTATTATTTGTCAAAAGTTTTCAAAATGTATAAACCTAAAGATGAAAGCTGCTTAATCCTGATTTTCTGACTACTTTTACTGACCAGGAAATCCAGAGCTAACAAACTGTATGATATAATATGTCTGATATTTAGGCCTTTTGACAGCCCATCGTAGAAACTCTTTTGAGGTCCAAACCTGGCTGGCAAAGGAGGCTGGGAAATGTAGTCTCTTACTGGGTAGCCCTGTGTCCTTGATAAATCTCAGGAACCGAAGAAATCTAACACTAAAAAGAAGAGGAGGGACTTTGCTGCTGCAAAACGCGAGGTAATAGATTCGGGAAGGATTTAGGTTAAAATCTATTTTGTATGACACTATTTCAAAAAGTTGGGGACTATGAGTATATGTTTTAGTTATGCAGTATCCATCTTTTTAAAATGTGTTTTTAAGTGGAAGATAATTGCTTTACAGTGTTGTGTTGGCTTCTGCTGTACAACGATATGAACCAGCCATAAGTATACATATGCCCCCTCCCTCGTGAACCTCCCTCCGACACCATATCCCTTGGACCTCCCACATCATGGCCCCTCTAGGTCATCACAGAGCACCAAGCTGAGCTCCTTGTGCAATACAGCAGCTTCCCACTAGTGCTCTAGTTTACATATGGTGATGATATGTTTCAAAGCTACTCTCTCAGTTCATCCCATGCTCTCTTTCCCCGCTGTGTCCACAAGTCTCTTCTCTAGGGCTGCATCTCTCTCCCTCCCCTGCAAATGGGTTCATCAGCACCATTTTTCTAGATTCCACATGTATGTGTTAATATACAGTGTTTGTTTTTCTCTTTCTGACTTGACTTCACTCTGTATAATAGGCTCTAGGCTCATCCACCACAGCTACGCCGACTCACATTTGTTCCTTTTTCTGTCTGAGTAATGTCTCATTGTATCTACGTTATGTACGTACCACAACTCCCTTATCCATTCATCTGTCAGTGGACACCTAGGCTGCTTCCACGTCCCGGCTATTGTAAATAATGGGCAGCAGCCATCTTAATTTGAACGTGTAATTTGCTGAGGTTTTCATTGTGACCACAAAAATAATACATTTGTTATTTATTATTTGTCAAAAGTTTTCAAAATGTATAAACCTAAAGATGAAAGCTGCTTAATCCTGATTTTCTGACTACTTTTACTGACCAGGAAATCCAGAGCTAACAAACTGTATGATATAATATGTCTGATATTTTCCCAGGCCTTTTGGGGTGCATTTTCTATAGAACAGACAGGCACACATACAATAGCTTTATACTACACAAATAGTTCCTCAACTGGCTTATCTCAGTTACATAATATTATATTTTAAAATTACATAAATATATATATATGTATAGTGACCTTACATCTCAGTTTTCCTGGGATGGTCCCAGTTTATGTTTGTTGATGCACTGTGTTTTTGTTTTTGTTTTCTTTTCTTACGTATTTATTTATTTTTGGCTATTCTGGGTTTTCACTGCTGCCACAGGCTCTTCTCTAATGGCAGGGAGTGGGGTCTGCTCTCCAGTTAGGGGAGCTGGCTTCTTGTGGAGGTGACTTCTCTTGTTGTGGAACTCAGGCTCTAGAGCACACAGGCTTCAGTAGTTGCGGCACATTGGCTCAACAGTTGCAGCTCCGAGGCTCTAGAGCACAGGCTCCATAGTTGTGGCTCACGGGCATAGTTGCTCCACAGCATGTAGAATCTTCCCAGATCAGGGATTGAACCCGTGTCTCCTGCATTGGCAGACGAACTCTTCACCACTGAGCTACGAGGGAAGCCCTCGTGTTTATTAATAACACCCCTTTATACTGAAGTATAGTTGATTCACAATGTTCTGTTAGTTTCATATGTACAACAAAGTGATTCAGTTACCCACATAAATATATATTCTTTTCCAGATTCTTTTCTATATAGGTTATTATAGCATATTGAATATAGTTCCCCTAAATTGCACCCCTTTTGATCTCAAAAGCCTCCCTGTTTGAATAACAAATTCACACAGAATTCAAAAGACTCCCCCATCTGTAAGTAATATAGAAAGAGGTAAAGAGCTTTATCTTCATAGTTTTAGCATGCTTTATGTATGTATGGTATTAATTTTGTTCTACATACTGTCCTAAATACATTCCATATGTTAAAGTTTCACTTAATATTTGCAGCGACCCTATGAAATAGGACTATTACAAAGATTAGGGAACTGAGTTACAGGAACATAAAAGTTTTCAAAATGTATAAATGATAATTTAATCTTTTTCTGACTACTTTTACTGACCAGGAAATCCAGAGCTAACAAACTGTATGATATAATATGTCTGATATTTTCCCAGGCCTTTTGGGGTGCATTTTCTATAGAACAGACAGGCACACATACAATAGCTTTATACTACACAAATAGTTCCTCAACTGGCTTATCTCAGTTACATAATATTATATTTTAAAATTACATAAATATATATATATGTATAGTGACCTTACATCTCAGTTTTCCTGGGATGGTCCCAGTTTATGTTTGTTGATGCACTGTGTTTTTGTTTTTGTTTTCTTTTCTTACGTATTTATTTATTTTTGGCTATTCTGGGTTTTCACTGCTGCCACAGGCTCTTCTCTAATGGCAGGGAGTGGGGTCTGCTCTCCAGTTAGGGGAGCTGGCTTCTTGTGGAGGTGACTTCTCTTGTTGTGGAACTCAGGCTCTAGAGCACACAGGCTTCAGTAGTTGCGGCACATTGGCTCAACAGTTGCAGCTCCGAGGCTCTAGAGCACAGGCTCCATAGTTGTGGCTCACGGGCATAGTTGCTCCACAGCATGTAGAATCTTCCCAGATCAGGGATTGAACCCGTGTCTCCTGCATTGGCAGACGAACTCTTCACCACTGAGCTACGAGGGAAGCCCTCGTGTTTATTAATAACACCCCTTTATACTGAAGTATAGTTGATTCACAATGTTCTGTTAGTTTCATATGTACAACAAAGTGATTCAGTTACCCACATAAATATATATTCTTTTCCAGATTCTTTTCTATATAGGTTATTATAGCATATTGAATATAGTTCCCCTAAATTGCACCCCTTTTGATCTCAAAAGCCTCCCTGTTTGAATAACAAATTCACACAGAATTCAAAAGACTCCCCCATCTGTAAGTAATATAGAAAGAGGTAAAGAGCTTTATCTTCATAGTTTTAGCATGCTTTATGTATGTATGGTATTAATTTTGTTCTACATACTGTCCTAAATACATTCCATATGTTAAAGTTTCACTTAATATTTGCAGCGACCCTATGAAATAGGACTATTACAAAGATTAGGGAACTGAGTTACAGGAACATAGGGCATTCCTTGACAGCGAATTCCCAGTGAGGCGTTAGGACTCATCACTTTCCCTGCCATGGCCCAGGTTCAATCCCTGGTCAGGGTAGTAAGATCTCCCAAGCTGTATGGTGTGGCCAAGAAAAAGGCAGTGGGGGAGAAACCCAGAAAGTAACTTGTTCAAGGTCACACAGTTAGTTTAAACCCAGGACTGGATTTAAACCTAGGCAGTCTTGCTCCAGCGTTGTCACCATTAACCCCTCTGCCATAGGAGCATTCATTCATGATCATTAGCAACTTTTCTTTGTGGGGAGGGGGCGGGTTGGAGAGGGAGGAGGCAGGCGGGCCACTTCTATGGGTCTTTCATTTATCTGTTTTCATCCATCTTTGTTCCTTGGACTGTGTGGGCCTCCCATCACAGTGGCCTCTGTTGTCGCAGAGCACCGGCTCTGGGCGCATGCGCTCCAGAGCTCCAGCTCGGTAATTGGACACATCGGTCCAGCCGCTCCACGGCACATGGGATCCTCCCAGGCCAGGGATCGAACCAGCGCCCCTTGCACTGCAAGGTGGTGTCCTTACCCACTGGACCACCAGGGAAGCCCCTATTAGCAGCTTTTTCACATTATCCATTATTACTATCCAGGATGCTGACATTCAAAGCCATTGCTCAGGTCTTCATCTTGGGCTGCACGTGGTGCCTGGGACTCCTGCAGGTGGGACCGGCTGCCCGTGTCATGGCCTACCTCTTCACCATCATCAACAGCCTGCAGGGTGTCTTCATCTTCCTGGTATACTGTCTCCTCAACCAGCAGGTAAAGATTGCCCTCTTTCTTTTTCTTATGTCAGTTAGTTTTGTCTGTTCATTTTTAAAAACTTATTTGGGGCTGCCCTGGGTCTTCGCTGCTCTGTGTGTGTGTGTGTGTGTGTGTGTGTGTGTGTGTGCACGCGGGCTTTCTTAGTTGCAGAGAGCAGGGGCTACTTTTCATTGAGGGAGCTTCTCGCTGGCATACGGGCTCCAGGGTGCACAGGCTTCAGTAGGCGCAGCACGTGGCCTCAGTAGTTGTTGCACTCGGCCTTCGTTGCTCCACGGCATGTGCAGTCTTCCCAGACCCGGGATCAAATCCATGTCCCCTGCACTGGCAGGTGGATTCCCACCAGGGAGGTCACGCAGATGCTGATGATGGCCCTCTCGTATCCCTTTAGCATTCTGTTCTACATGTTCATGGTTGATTATTAAAAACACCTGTGACTCTGTGCCTGTGAGCTTCTTGCCACCCACAACACATGCCTGGTTTATGAACAGGGCAAGCTGGTAGTTCCGGAGAGGAGTGACCCTTGAAAGCAGCCCTCAGCCAATGATAGATGGGTGCTGATAGACAGATGCCCCAGCTCCCTTGTCCCTGAGCTAGATGACTCTGAAGTATGTCCTCTGCTGTCTCCAGAACCCCACAATGACACTGAACCCCAGCTGTCCAGAGGGGAAACACAGTTGAAAGGATTGTGCATCTTGTATTAGCTGCGTTTCCTTCCCCATCTCACTTCTGCACTGATCTGCTGGTGTTTCTTGGGTGTGCCTGTGTGCTCCGTCACTCAGTCACATCCGACTTTTTGCAACCCCATAGACGGTAGCCCACCACGTTCCTCTGCTCATGGGATTATCCCAGCAAAAATACTGGAGTGGGTTGCTATGTCCTCCTCCAGGGGATCTTCCTGTCAGGGATCGAACCCATGTCTCCTGCAGTGACAGGCAGATTCTTTCCCACTGAGCCCCTCGGTGGGGTATTCGTGCTCAGTCACTCAGTTGTATCTGACTCTTTGGGACTCTATGGACTGTAGCTCGCCAGGCTCCTCTGTCCATAGGATTCTCCTGGCAAGAATACTGGAGCAGGTTGCCAGTTCCTTCTCCAGGAGATCTTCCCAACCGAGGGATCAAACCCATGTCTCTCGCCTCTCCTCCGTTGGCAGGCAGATTCTTTGCCACTAAGCACCATCTGGGAAGCCCTGAGAGCTAGATTGAGGAATTTTCTTCCTCAGTTTTCTTCTTTCTTATTTCTTCACATGTGCATATTTTGTTAATTTTCTACAACAAAGATATACTCTGTCATATGAAAAACATTACTGTGGTAGAGTATACCTAACAAAATCTATCATTCTAGCCTTGTTAAGTAGTGTACAGATCAGTGGGCTTAAGTACGTTCACTTTATCATGGAACCATCACTACCATCCATTCAAAAACTTTTTGATCTAGAAAAGTTTGATCCAAACTGAAACCCCTATCGCTTAAACAGTGATGCTTCATTCTCCCCCGCCGAGCTCCTGGTAACCACTACTCCACTTTCTGTCCCAAAGAATTTGACTATTACAGGTTCTCAACCTGTGGAATCACACAATATCTGTCCTTTGCCATCTGACTTATATCCTTCCTGGTGGCTCAGATAGTAAAGAATCTGCCTTCAGTGTGGATGACCCAGGTTCAACCGCTGGGCTGGGAAAATCCCCTGGAGAAGAAAATGGCAGCCCACTCCAGTCTTCTTGCCTAGAGAATCCCATGACAGAGGACTCTGGTGGGCTACAGTCCATAGGGTCCCTCAGAGTCAGACATGACTGAGCAACTAACAGTTTTTCTAACACGTATATTTCACTCAGTGTGATGTCTCCAAGATTCACCCATGTTGTAGCATGTTTCAGAATTGGGTGCCTTTTAAGGCTAAATGTCATCCCATTGTATGCACATACCACATTTTGTAGGCAAAGTTTTCTCATCATGTCCCTAATCCTCTTCCTAACTTGCTGATTCTTCTCTGTTAACGAGCGTAATCCTGGTATTTCCTCTGATGTTCTAGGTCCGAAAGTGGGTTGGCGAGATCATCAGACCTAAATCGGAGTCTGAGACTTACACACTTTCCAGTAGGTTTGGTCCTGACTCAAAGCCTAGTTGAGGTAAGAAGACGCGTGATGTATTCTAATGTGTCACCCCTTGACGCCCCAAACTCCCTCTCCTCGTCTTAGAACAAGCCCCCTTTCTTGCAGAGTGTGGAGAAGAGTTCTTTTCCTGGTGACCTGGTGTGCATTCCTCATTCCATCATCTTGTTTCCCAGGGTCTCTTTCTTGCTCACTAATAGTGCTTAAACTGGCTGCTGTATTAAGACATATTCTTGTCACTTGAAGTATGAAATAGTTAGCGAGTTTGGGATAGATTACAAAAAAACATTCTGTTGTAAGTATTACAATCAGTCTCTAGTGTTAAGTAGTGTACAGATCAGTGGGCTTAAGTACGTTCACTTTATCATGGAACCATCACTACCATCCATTCAAAAACTTTTGATCTAGAAAAGTTTGATCCAAACTGAAACCCCTATCGCTTAAACAGTGATGCTTCATTCTCCCCCGCCGAGCTCCTGGTAACCACTACTCCACTTTCTGTCCCAAAGAATTTGACTATTACAGGTTCTCAACCTGTGGAATCACACAATATCTGTCCTTTGCCATCTGACTTATATCCTTCCTGGTGGCTCAGATAGTAAAGAATCTGCCTTCAGTGTGGATGACCCAGGTTCAACCGCTGGGCTGGGAAAATCCCCTGGAGAAGAAAATGGCAGCCCACTCCAGTCTTCTTGCCTAGAGAATCCCATGACAGAGGACTCTGGTGGGCTACAGTCCATAGGGTCCCTCAGAGTCAGACATGACTGAGCAACTAACAGTTTTTCTAACACGTATATTTCACTCAGTGTGATGTCTCCAAGATTCACCCATGTTGTAGCATGTTTCAGAATTGGGTGCCTTTTTAAGGCTAAATGTCATCCCATTGTATGCACATACCACATTTTGTAGGCAAAGTTTTCTCATCATGTCCCTAATCCTCTTCCTAACTTGCTGATTCTTCTCTGTTAACGAGCGTAATCCTGGTATTTCCTCTGATGTTCTAGGTCCGAAAGTGGGTTGGCGAGATCATCAGACCTAAATCGGAGTCTGAGACTTACACACTTTCCAGTAGGTTTGGTCCTGACTCAAAGCCTAGTTGAGGTAAGAAGACGCGTGATGTATTCTAATGTGTCACCCCTTGACGCCCCAAACTCCCTCTCCTCGTCTTAGAACAAGCCCCCTTTCTTGCAGAGTGTGGAGAAGAGTTCTTTTCCTGGTGACCTGGTGTGCATTCCTCATTCCATCATCTTGTTTCCCAGGGTCTCTTTCTTGCTCACTAATAGTGCTTAAACTGGCTGCTGTATTAAGACATATTCTTGTCACTTGAAGTATGAAATAGTTAGCGAGTTTGGGATAGATATGTACACATTGCTATATTTAAAATGGATAACCAACAAGGACCTACTGTATAGCACAGGGAACTCTGCACAATGTTATATAATAACCTAAATGGGACAATAATTGGAAAAAAGAATAAAGACATTCATACATATAACTGAATCACTTGGCTGTACATCTGAAACTAACACAACATTATTAATCAGCTGTGGTGTTGGTGGTGGTTCAGTGCCTAAGTCATGCCTGACTCATTTGTGACCCCATGGACTGTAACCCACCAGGCGCCTCTGTCCATGGAATTTCCCAGGCAAAAATACTGGAGTGCATTGCCATTTCCTTCTCCAGGGGATCTTCCCAACCCAGGGATCTAATTCACATCTCCTGCTTGGCAGATGGATTTTTTTACCACTGAGTCACTTGGGAAGCCCCAATATATTTTTTAAATCTTTTTAAAAAATACATAAAATAGATAATGAATAAGAACCTACTGTATAGCACAAAGAACTCTACTCGATACTCTGTAATGATCTATATGGGAATAGAGTCTAAAACCATGGACATAGGGACTTTCCTGGTAGCCCTGTGGTTAAGACTCCATGTTTCTAATACTAGAGCCACAGGTTCAGTCTCTGGTCAGGGAACTAAGATCCTGCATGCCCTGTGGCATGGTCAAATTTTTTTTAAGTGGATATATGTATAACTGATGCACTTTGCTAAACAGCAAAAGTAAGTACAACATTGTAAATGAACTGTACTCCAATAAAAATTAATGTGTAAAAAAGCGTGGGTAAAACAGATCACCAGAACCACTGCCATCTAAAGTAGAATCCTTTAGGGGGTGACTTACAATCACAGACATAGCAGAGTGATCATCATGCCCCAAAATCTGACTGTCTCCAAGAGAGGTGACCTTGAGCCCCTTGGAGGTAGTGGATGCTACAGAAAGGAATCCAGGAGGGGACACGCACCCCAGATGTTCTGCATGATTGTAGAGGAGGAGTGGGGACCTTCCTGGGAGAGGAAATGGTCCTGCTAGAAAGAGAACCTCTCTAGAACTTGACTGTTGGTTTTCATCTGTTCTTCCACTGAGCTAACTCAGGATTGGTGGCACAAGGAATGAGTGCCTGGGACTCTCTGAGACTTCTATCCACAGTTTTCCTCTAATGGCTTTTTTAGAGAAACAAGAGACATACTTGTAAGAAGATATGTCACAGGCTACTCTGGTAGCACAGTGGTAAAGAGTTCACCTGCCAATGCAGGAGACATGGGTTCAATCCCTGATCTGAAAAGATCCCACATGCTGAGGAGCAACTAAACCCGGGAGCCACAACTATGGAGCCTCTGCTCTAGAGCCTCGGAACCACAATTATTGAGCCCATGTGCCACAATCACTGAAGCCTGTGTGCCCTAGAGCCTGAGTTCCACAAGAGAAGTCACCACAACAAGAAGCCTGCTCACCTCAACTAGAGAGTAGCCCACACTACCCGCAACTAGAGAAGAGCCTCTGGCAGCAGTGAAAACCCAAAATAGCCAAAAATAAATAAATAAATAAAACTCTCATCATGTAAATTACAAAAAAAAAAGAAGAAGAAGATATGTCACTAGACAGGCTCTAAAGCTTATACGCCATAAAGGTACTCCCAATCTGATTTGGCTTTATGTCTTCCATAAACATGCCTACCACATGTTAGCCAAAGAGCCTTATGTTATTTTTAAGCTAAACAAAACTGAGAAATTTCTGATGCACTGCCTTCTACATTTCTTGAGAAAATATGTAATTTTCTTCAGCGGTGGAAATAGTGAGGCCAATGGAGAAACATCTATTCCTTCCTGGAAGGAGGGAAGGGAAATTCATTCTAATTTTTTCCAAAAGGACCAAGAGGAAAATGGAACCAGGAAAAGGTTTTAGGGCAAGCATATCAACTGATTGGAAAATTTCTTTTTGGAAAAAATTTTTATAAATATTAAACTTACAGAGAATAGAGCCAATCAAATCATAAGCAAAAATATTAAGCTTAATCATCCTCAATAAGAGTAAAATTGTTATAGGGGTTAACCATTGGCTGTGACCTTTCAAATGTTTCCCAGATAACCCAAAATAATTCCCAAAGCTGCCAGCACTCCAACTGCTGGTTTCCCACAATGAATAAGGAAATTATTATTATTATTAATTGTTGTTGCTTAACATTGTGGAAATTGAATGAATGTATTTTTAAAAGGGAAAGTTATATGGTATATTTGTATATTGTATATGTATAGTATATATTATATGTAGCTGCATTTAAGAAACACAATTGCTTTCATTAGAAGAATTTCTGAAGTTTTTCTCTTTTTTTATAATTTTTATTCTTTTTTAATTTGCTTATTTTTGCAATGGTCCAGATCAGGGATCAAACCCGTGTCTCCTGCATTGGCAGGCAAACTCTTTACCACTGAGCCACCAGGGAAACCCAGGTTTTTCTCTTTCTAACACACAGAGTATGAGTAAAAAGTTAATAAAACCCTTTGTTCTTTATGAACAAGTTTGATCTTGGGTTAATTTTCTAGCTTTACTCCCCATAAACTTGATAACATTGGAAGGTCAGTTGTATAACCCGGGAATATTGTTTATGGAAAAAGTCAGGCTTGACTGGACATGAAATTCTGTAAATGAACCATAGATACCAAGAGGGAAGGCATAGTTTTGAACCTCTTTCCTACAGTAACTCATAACTGAGTCAGGAACTCCCATCCTCATGGGCACCTGTAGGGAGATATCTGTTCCTCTGTGGAGCCTGAGACTTCTAAACCAAGCTACAAAGCTGAGTCCCAAAGAATTGAGGCTTTCAAACTCTGGTGCTGGAGAAGACTCTTGAGAGTTCCTTGGACAGCAAGGAGATCAAACCAGTCACTCATAAAGGAAATCAACCCTGAATATTCAGTGGAAGGATTGATGCTGAAGCTCCACCTGATTAGAAGAGCTGCCTCATTGGAAAAGACTCTGATACTGGGAAAGACTGAGGGAAGGAGGAGAAGGGGACAACAGAGAATGAGATGGTTGGATGGCATCACCGACTCAATGGACATGAATTTGACAAACTCTGGGAGACAGTGAAGAAGGGCAGGGAAGCCTGGAGTGCTGCAGTCCATGGAGTTGAGAAGAGCTGGACACAACTAAGCGACTAAACAACAACAACTTATAGGGATTGAAGAGAATATTTGTTGAGTTCTAGAATGTGTCAGACATCCTGGTAGGCAGTGGACATACAAAAAGCAGCAATACCAGCACAGTAGCTCCTTCAAGGCCTTTCTCCATGAACAAAAAACCAACATCCAAAGTTTTAAAATATGGTATATTTGTATATTGTATATGTATAGTATATATTATATGTAGCTGCATTTAAGAAACACAATTGCTTTCATTAGAAGAATTTCTGAAGTTTTTCTCTTTTTTTATAATTTTTATTCTTTTTTAATTTGCTTATTTTTGCAATGGTCCAGATCAGGGATCAAACCCGTGTCTCCTGCATTGGCAGGCAAACTCTTTACCACTGAGCCACCAGGGAAACCCAGGTTTTTCTCTTTCTAACACACAGAGTATGAGTAAAAAGTTAATAAAACCCTTTGTTCTTTATGAACAAGTTTGATCTTGGGTTAATTTTCTAGCTTTACTCCCCATAAACTTGATAACATTGGAAGGTCAGTTGTATAACCCGGGAATATTGTTTATGGAAAAAGTCAGGCTTGACTGGACATGAAATTCTGTAAATGAACCATAGATACCAAGAGGGAAGGCATAGTTTTGAACCTCTTTCCTACAGTAACTCATAACTGAGTCAGGAACTCCCATCCTCATGGGCAGCTGTAGGGAGATATCTGTTCCTCTGTGGAGCCTGAGACTTCTAAACCAAGCTACAAAGCTGAGTCCCAAAGAATTGAGGCTTTCAAACTCTGGTGCTGGAGAAGACTCTTGAGAGTTCCTTGGACAGCAAGGAGATCAAACCAGTCACTCATAAAGGAAATCAACCCTGAATATTCAGTGGAAGGATTGATGCTGAAGCTCCACCTGATTAGAAGAGCTGCCTCATTGGAAAAGACTCTGATACTGGGAAAGACTGAGGGAAGGAGGAGAAGGGGACAACAGAGAATGAGATGGTTGGATGGCATCACCGACTCAATGGACATGAATTTGACAAACTCTGGGAGACAGTGAAGAAGGGCAGGGAAGCCTGGAGTGCTGCAGTCCATGGAGTTGAGAAGAGCTGGACACAACTAAGCGACTAAACAACAACAACTTATAGGGATTGAAGAGAATATTTGTTGAGTTCTAGAATGTGTCAGACATCCTGGTAGGCAGTGGACATACAAAAAGCAGCAATACCAGCACAGTAGCTCCTTCAAGGCCTTTCTCCATGAACAAAAAACCAACATCCAAGGGGCTGAAAATATAGAGTGGGATACTATATCCAAACATTTTTCCCAAAAGAAGGATTCTTCATCCTGTGGGAGGGGAGCTAGGGAGAATGGATACATGTATATGTGTGGCTAGTCCCTTTGCCATTCTCCTGAAACTGTCACAAAATTGTTCATCAGCTATACACCAATGCAAATATAAAAGTTTTTTTTTAAAAAAAAAAAAAAGGTGGGTGGGAAAAAAGTGGGTGAATCTGGGTAAAATGTTAAAAAAAAAAAAAAAGGCAATTCTTCATCCTGGATTTCTGAAAAGTCCTTCCATATAAGCTAAAGAAGGCCACACCTGTCTTTGATTCCAGAGTGCTAGACTATCATGCCATCCTCGCTGGCTGAATGGCGCTTTCTGGCTTTGACCCACTCCAACTGTTTCTGTCTCTTTTTTTTGTTGTTCATTTGTTTGTTTTACCCATTCAGGTACCTTTAACCTAAGTATCTTCGGGGTGGGTGTGTTTTTCAGGTCAAGTGAAAAGAAAGTACTAAACCTAGAACATCCAGCCCTACTTGAAAAGTCATGCATGCAGATCGGGTTAGCATCATGAAGAATGAAGGTGGGGACACAGAGAATCATTATACATATCATTCCTGGAGAGGAAATGCTTAACCTTTACTTCCCGAAGTGTTTGTTCTGCCTAATGGGCTCTCAGTACATGTGTATTCAATTGGATTTCTCTTCTGTATGATGTGTTCAATCAATGCTTATTCCTGAACACCCCAATCATGACCATTGCAAATGCTCCATGAGCTTTTTGTAAATGAGGGAACCCTTTTTTGAGTTTTCTCTCTCATCCTAAATGTGCTGTTTAAACTCAAACCATCAGCTACTTCCAAACCATAGTCTTTACTTCCTTTCTTATCCAAGCTAAATCTGATGATCAACCAAGTCAAATGATTCTGCCCCATACTTTCAGCACCTTTGCTTCCTCATTCTGATTCATACTTGGTTATTGTTGTTGTTTTTCAGTCACTAAGTCATGTCCAACTCTTCGCAACCCAATAAAGTGTAGCATACCAGGCTCCTCTGTCCTCCACTGTCTCCTGGAATTTGATCAGATTCATGGCCACTGAGTCAGTGATGCTATCAAACTATCTCATCCTCTGTCATCCCCTTTCATTAAGGCACTTTGGGCCAGATAATCTGTTACTTGTAGCCTAAAGCATCTTTCTTTGTGAACCAACCATGTCTCTTCTCCATTCTCCATCAAAGCAATGAGATCCCAGAATCACTCATCTCAGAGCCATTACAAATGTGCGCTTTGTGGACTAAACAAGACCTCCTGGAACTCATTCTTCCTATCCCTAGTCAACTTCCTCATGTGGGGAGTTCCAGTTTTTCAGTTCTCTTCTCCATTTGCATCCCCTTTCTCTATATAAGGTAGAAGACCTTGTCTCCTACTTCTCAGAGAAAATAAACACCAGCTGATGGAAACTCCTTCAACCTTCTGACCTCCCTTACAAATATACCTCATCCATACTCATCCTCGATTCCTTCTCCCATTGATGTTCATTGTCCCCTCTGTTCTTCCACAATGGCGGAGGGGTCCCTCCTCTTGTCCAAAACTAACCTCCCCCTCTGAGCTTTAGATTTTGTCCCCCTCTTGTCTCTTTGGGGCCTTTTTTCACTGATTACCTCCTCTCTTTCCTAAGTCTTTCACCTTTCTCGCATCCTTACCTTATTTGATGCCATTTAAACATGCTAAAGATGGATGAACAAACTTTTTCTAGGCTTTTCAGGCTAGGTATAGGGATAAATAGGTAAATGATAGAATCATGCTCATCCTCAGTCACTCCAGTCATATCTGACTCTTTCCAACCCTATGGATTGTAACCCACCAGGCTTCTCCGTCCATGGGATTTTCTAGGCAAGAATAGTGGAGTGGGTTGCCATGTCCTCCTCCAAGGGACCTTTGCAACCTAGGGATCCAACACACCTCTCCAGTGGTTCCTGCATCATAGGTGAATTACCTACTGCTGAGCCACTGAGGGAGCCCAGATGATAGAACAGATAAGCATAAATACATTTGTGTCATATATGTATAAAGGAATATACATGTATATACTTTTAGAAGTAAAAAAACCACCTGTAGCTCACTGGCCATACAAAAAAAAAAATGCAGGCTGCAGGAAAGATTTGACACCACCAATCCCCACCAAGATATAGTGCTGGACCCCATGATAGAGAGAGAAAGATGACAGATTCTAGAGAAATGGCCACCTGCACATATCTCAGTTTCTCTTCACTCTCTACCTGAATCTATCTGCCTTGTTGAACCAAAAGTCTACTAGGACCCATAGCAGATGGGTGGCCATGAGAGCAGTATCTCTGGGGGAACTCCCAAAGGGAAATCTAGAGTTAAACTATCTCCCCCATGCACCTGATAGAAAGTTTACGATAAACTGAAGAGCACTCTGGGTGAAAATCAGACACAATTCATTCTATGAAGAGTCTGACTCCTCAGGGTCCATGGACCTGGATAAGGTCAGCATCACTCATGTGTGTGTGTGTGTGTGTGTGTGTGTGTGTGTGTGTGAGCATGCACCTGACCCCTCTGGCTCCCAAGCACTCCAAAGGAGATGGGCTCCTGAATCTAGAAGAAAGCAAAGAGATTTCAGAGCAACGAAGTACCTGTGCACATCTGCCTCATACACACATGGACTCCCTTGGGTGAAGAATCCATCTCCTCTTGTCCTTTGGGAAAGTCTCACCACTTAGAGTTCTCAGTTCCTAAATCTGAGCCCTAAAGAAAAATGACAGCCCTTGAGAGGTCTCAACAGCTGAAAAGAGTATGGTCAGCATACTTATCACCCAGCAAAATCAAGCTGCTGGAGTAGACAGACAACGACTTTAAACAAGAATAATGGAGCTTCCCTAGTGGCTCACTGGTAAAGAATCCACCTGCCAATGCAAGAGCCGTGAATTTGATCCCTGATCTGGGCAGATCCCACATGCTGAAGAGCAATGATGCCCATATGCCACAACTCTTGAGCCTGTACTTCAGAGCTTGGACTTGTATTCCACAGGAGGATAAGCCACTGCAGTGAGAAGCCCATGCACTGCCACTAGAGAGTAGCCCCTGTGCCCCACAACTGGCGAAAAGCCTGCGCAGCACAGCCAAAAATAAAATTAATAAAATCATTTTTGAAAAAAGAAAGCAAGATAATAATAAAGAAAAGTACAAGGAGACTCAAGTACAGCACCAGATGTTCTATGGAATTACATATAAAGAGAATAAATCAAACGGTGAATTTTACTGGGTGAATTTTAAAAGGGGATGATCACTGTCAAGAGACAAAACAGTGAGTTAGAAGACCATTTGGAAGAGGCATCTCAAAAAAAAAAAAAAAAAACACAGCAAGATGACAAAAGGTGAAAATCTTAAAGGGAAAAAATCAGCCGCGAAGACTCAGGAGATCTGCTAAGGGAATAACTGGGGATAGGCGCTGGAAGAATAGGAAACAGGCATGTTCAGATCTCTTCTACCCTAGAAGTTCTCCCTGCTGCAATAACCATTCCATGTCTATTTCTCTTCATAGCCAAAATTCTAGAAAAGCTGTTTGTGCTCTGTTGTCCCCACTTCCTCCCACCCCCTCACTACTCAGCCCACTACAGTCTGATTTCTGCTTCCAGCACACCCTAGAATGACTCAATGCTGCCTTAGTGCTTAGTTCACTGACTGCTTCTCCATCTTTTCTAACTTGACCTTTGGGTCACATTTCACTCTGTTGGTCCTCATTTCTTCTTTTTTTGGCAATCATGTACTTTTTAGGATTTTTTTCTAGCTTTATTGAGATTTAACAAATAAAAGTTGTATCTATTTAAGGTGTACAATGTAATGATTTATCTGCATATGCATTATCCCCTTTCTTTCTCTCTCTATCTCTCTTATTTTCTTCTTTTTTTTCTTTTTTTTTTTTTTTTTGCCCACTCTGGATCTTCGTTGCTGCCCACAGGCTTTCACTAGTTGCAACAGGTGTGGGGTACTCCCTAGTTGTGGAGCATGAGCTTCTCATTGCAGTCTTCTCCTGTGGCAAAGCCTAGGCTGTAAGTGCATGGCTTCAGTAGTTGTGGCTCTCAGGGCTCTTGGTCTTGGGCTCAGTAGTTGTGGCACACTGATTGAGTTGTCTCAGAGCATGTAAGGTCCTAGTTCCAGGACCAGGGATCAAACCCATGTCCCCTGCATTGGAAGGCAGATTATTAACCACTGGACTACCAAGGAAGACCCTCTTTCTTTCTTGAAGCATTCCCTTCTCTTGGTTTCCCTAATACGACACCATCTTCCTATAAGAGTGATTAACCTATCCCAGTTTGTCCATGACTTACCCAGATCTTACACAGAAAGTCCAGGAAGCACTCGGTCCCAGAAAAACCAGAATTGTGTTGCAATCTCATCTTCTCTTGTTCCATAGTGTCTTGGTTTGGGCTCCCCCAAGAGAAAACTGAGCCAAGGATTTGACTGCAAGTACTTCATTTCTGAGATGATCCCAAGGAATGCCAGCAGGGGTAGAAAGAAGTAAATCAGGGGAAGAAAGGCAGCCAGTACAAAGTAGAGCTTAATCCCAGCAGGGGCAGATCTCTTCTACCCTAGAAGTTCTCCCTGCTGCAATAACCATTCCATGTCTATTTCTCTTCATAGCCAAAATTCTAGAAAAGCTGTTTGTGCTCTGTTGTCCCCACTTCCTCCCACCCCCTCACTACTCAGCCCACTACAGTCTGATTTCTGCTTCCAGCACACCCTAGAATGACTCAATGCTGCCTTAGTGCTTAGTTCACTGACTGCTTCTCCATCTTTTCTAACTTGACCTTTGGGTCACATTTCACTCTGTTGGTCCTCATTTCTTCTTTTTTTGGCAATCATGTACTTTTTAGGATTTTTTTCTAGCTTTATTGAGATTTAACAAATAAAAGTTGTATCTATTTAAGGTGTACAATGTAATGATTTATCTGCATATGCATTATCCCCTTTCTTTCTCTCTCTATCTCTCTTATTTTCTTCTTTTTTTTCTTTTTTTTTTTTTTTTTTGCCCACTCTGGATCTTCGTTGCTGCCCACAGGCTTTCACTAGTTGCAACAGGTGTGGGGTACTCCCTAGTTGTGGAGCATGAGCTTCTCATTGCAGTCTTCTCCTGTGGCAAAGCCTAGGCTGTAAGTGCATGGCTTCAGTAGTTGTGGCTCTCAGGGCTCTTGGTCTTGGGCTCAGTAGTTGTGGCACACTGATTGAGTTGTCTCAGAGCATGTAAGGTCCTAGTTCCAGGACCAGGGATCAAACCCATGTCCCCTGCATTGGAAGGCAGATTATTAACCACTGGACTACCAAGGAAGACCCTCTTTCTTTCTTGAAGCATTCCCTTCTCTTGGTTTCCCTAATACGACACCATCTTCCTATAAGAGTGATTAACCTATCCCAGTTTGTCCATGACTTACCCAGATCTTACACAGAAAGTCCAGGAAGCACTCGGTCCCAGAAAAACCAGAATTGTGTTGCAATCTCATCTTCTCTTGTTCCATAGTGTCTTGGTTTGGGCTCCCCCAAGAGAAAACTGAGCCAAGGATTTGACTGCAAGTACTTCATTTCTGAGATGATCCCAAGGAATGCCAGCAGGGGTAGAAAGAAGTAAATCAGGGGAAGAAAGGCAGCCAGTACAAAGTAGAGCTTAATCCCAGCAGGGGCCCCTGGGAGATCACTTGAAACATGGATCTTAGAGTCATCTCGCCTGAAGGTGAGAGGGCCATGGCATGGGTACACCATGTTCAAGGCTTTGGTTAAGGGTTCTTTCCAGGAGGCATTTTCTCCCTGACACTTCTCACCTACCGTCTTCCAGATAAGATGGATTCCAGTGGCAATTGCTGGCCATCAGAAGCTTCCTGAAAATGTGAGGACCATATAAGTTGGGCACAACCACATCTCTCACACACAGGATTCTATCCTTGGGGCTTTCCTGGTGGCTCAGTGGTAAAGAATCCGCCTACCAATGTAGGAGATGCGGGTTCAACCCCTGGATCAGGAAGATCCCACATGCCTCAGAACAGCTAGCACTGCAACAACTAAAGCCTGAGCACCCTAGAACATGTGCTCTGCAACAAGAGAAGCCACCACAAGCAAAGTGCATCACAGCTGGAGACTAACCCCTGCTTTCCACAAATAGAGAAAAGCCCACACAGCAACAAAAATCCAGTACAGCTAAAATAAGTATTTAAATTTAAAAATAAATTTTAAAGATTCTATCCTTGACCCAAGAGAAGTTCTTAGAATCTGGCAAGAGTTTAGGAACCACCTACATGTAAATGTGTTGTTTGTATAAGCCTTTTTTCTTCCCCATCTCTAGTAACAAAAACTCCTTCTTTCCTATGACTTAAGGCGAAAGCCTTGGAGCCATTCTTCAGCTCTCTTTCTCTCACACTCAACATCCAATTCATCAACAAACCCCACTAGCTGTATCTTCAGACCTAGAGTGCTTCCTGCCTTCTCAATTAGCCGCCAGGTCCCCATCATCACTCACCTGCGTTATTGTCACAGCCCCAGAAAAGCCACACGGAGGACTATCAACAGAACCAGCTCCTGTTTTCCTTCCTCAGCCCAGGATGTCTGTTCTACTACATCACTCTCTTCCTTTTCCATAACTGCAGGCTGAGACAAGAACTACAAGGTTAGCACTTTTAGGAGGTAGTTCAGGTTTACAGTCTCTTGAAAGGCAGCAGGTGCTACAGAGAAACATCAGCCATTAGAGGCACATCAGTTTGCCAGCAAAGGTCCATATTGTCAAAGCTATGGTTTTCCCAGGAATCATGTATGGATGTGAGAGTTGGATCATAGGAAGGCTGAGCACTGAAGAATTGAGGCTTTTGAACTGTGGTGCTGGAGAAGACTCTTGAAAATCCCTTGGACAGCAAGGAGATCCAACCAGTCAATCCTAAAGGAAATGAACCCTGAATATTCATTGGAAGGACTCAGGCTGAATTTGAAGCTCCAGTACTTTGGCCACCTAATGTGAAGAGCCGACACTGGGCCCTGACCCTGGGAAAGACTGGGGGGGGCAAAAAAGAGAAGGGAAACAAAGGAATCCCCTACCAATGTAGGAGATGCGGGTTCAACCCCTGGATCAGGAAGATCCCACATGCCTCAGAACAGCTAGCACTGCAACAACTAAAGCCTGAGCACCCTAGAACATGTGCTCTGCAACAAGAGAAGCCACCACAAGCAAAGTGCATCACAGCTGGAGACTAACCCCTGCTTTCCACAAATAGAGAAAAGCCCACACAGCAACAAAAATCCAGTACAGCTAAAATAAGTATTTAAATTTAAAAATAAATTTTAAAGATTCTATCCTTGACCCAAGAGAAGTTCTTAGAATCTGGCAAGAGTTTAGGAACCACCTACATGTAAATGTGTTGTTTGTATGCCTTTTTCTTCCCCATCTCTAGTAACAAAAACTCCTTCTTTCCTATGACTTAAGGCGAAAGCCTTGGAGCCATTCTTCAGCTCTCTTTCTCTCACACTCAACATCCAATTCATCAACAAACCCCACTAGCTGTATCTTCAGACCTAGAGTGCTTCCTGCCTTCTCAATTAGCCGCCAGGTCCCCATCATCACTCACCTGCGTTATTGTCACAGCCCCAGAAAAGCCACACGGAGGACTATCAACAGAACCAGCTCCTGTTTTCCTTCCTCAGCCCAGGATGTCTGTTCTACTACATCACTCTCTTCCTTTTCCATAACTGCAGGCTGAGACAAGAACTACAAGGTTAGCACTTTTAGGAGGTAGTTCAGGTTTACAGTCTCTTGAAAGGCAGCAGGTGCTACAGAGAAACATCAGCCATTAGAGGCACATCAGTTTGCCAGCAAAGGTCCATATTGTCAAAGCTATGGTTTTCCCAGGAATCATGTATGGATGTGAGAGTTGGATCATAGGAAGGCTGAGCACTGAAGAATTGAGGCTTTTGAACTGTGGTGCTGGAGAAGACTCTTGAAAATCCCTTGGACAGCAAGGAGATCCAACCAGTCAATCCTAAAGGAAATGAACCCTGAATATTCATTGGAAGGACTCAGGCTGAATTTGAAGCTCCAGTACTTTGGCCACCTAATGTGAAGAGCCGACACGCTGGAAAAGACCCTGACCCTGGGAAAGACTGAGGGCAGGAGAAGGGGAAACAAAGGATAAGATGGTTGGATGGCATCACCGACTCAATGAACAGGACTTTGAGACTCTGGAAGACTGTGAAGGACAGTAAAGCCTGGTGTGCTGCAGTCCATGGGGCTGAGGGATTGAACAACAAGAGGTACAGAGCACATCCACTAAATACCAATGGACAAGCCATGAGCACCCTCTGGGCCTCAGTTTTCCCAGCTATAAAATAGGGTTAGTAATTATTCCAAACTTATAGAATCATTGTGAAGATTAAATGAGAGCTACTCCATCTATCTAGTGTACAATATATGCTTGATAAATCATGACTTTTTATGGCTGATTTGCATTATTGTACAGCAGAAACTTGTGTAACATTGTAAAGCAACTTTTCTCCAATTAAAATAATAAATGTTTAAAAAATTGTGGCTTTTTGTTTTAACCACCAAGAATGCCCAACCTTAGGTCCCCTGGACCCAAAGTGTTAAAGAAGACCTCCTTCACCTCCTTCCTTTCTACCAAAAATTAGACCATCCTGAGAGATGCAAAAGGGAGATAGATTTGGGCCAGTTCCACTGTGGACCACTCTTTCACACCATGACTCAGAAATGTGACCACAAGTGCCCTGCTTCCGCATTTCTCAACACACATATTAGAAGAAACTAATTTCCTCTTCTGAAATGTGGGAACTTCCCCTGACCCCAGATAAACAGTTACCTTGGCCAATGGCCCCTGGGTGAAGGGCTTAGAACTACAAGGTTAGCACTTTTAGGAGGTAGTTCAGGTTTACAGTCTCTTGAAAGGCAGCAGGTGCTACAGAGAAACATCAGCCATTAGAGGCACATCAGTTTGCCAGCAAAGGTCCATATTGTCAAAGCTATGGTTTTCCCAGGAATCATGTATGGATGTGAGAGTTGGATCATAGGAAGGCTGAGCACTGAAGAATTGAGGCTTTTGAACTGTGGTGCTGGAGAAGACTCTTGAAAATCCCTTGGACAGCAAGGAGATCCAACCAGTCAATCCTAAAGGAAATGAACCCTGAATATTCATTGGAAGGACTCAGGCTGAATTTGAAGCTCCAGTACTTTGGCCACCTAATGTGAAGAGCCGACACGCTGGAAAAGACCCTGACCCTGGGAAAGACTGAGGGCAGGAGAAGGGGAAACAAAGGATAAGATGGTTGGATGGCATCACCGACTCAATGAACAGGACTTTGAGACTCTGGAAGACTGTGAAGGACAGTAAAGCCTGGTGTGCTGCAGTCCATGGGGCTGAGGGATTGAACAACAAGAGGTACAGAGCACATCCACTAAATACCAATGGACAAGCCATGAGCACCCTCTGGGCCTCAGTTTTCCCAGCTATAAAATAGGGTTAGTAATTATTCCAAACTTATAGAATCATTGTGAAGATTAAATGAGAGCTACTCCATCTATCTAGTGTACAATATATGCTTGATAAATCATGACTTTTTATGGCTGATTTGCATTATTGTACAGCAGAAACTTGTGTAACATTGTAAAGCAACTTTTCTCCAATTAAAATAATAAATGTTTAAAAAATTGTGGCTTTTTGTTTTAACCACCAAGAATGCCCAACCTTAGGTCCCCTGGACCCAAAGTGTTAAAGAAGACCTCCTTCACCTCCTTCCTTTCTACCAAAAATTAGACCATCCTGAGAGATGCAAAAGGGAGATAGATTTGGGCCAGTTCCACTGTGGACCACTCTTTCACACCATGACTCAGAAATGTGACCACAAGTGCCCTGCTTCCGCATTTCTCAACACACATATTAGAAGAAACTAATTTCCTCTTCTGAAATGTGGGAACTTCCCCTGACCCCAGATAAACAGTTACCTTGGCCAATGGCCCCCTGGGTGAAGGGCTTAGAACAGGATATCCACCCACTCTGAAATTTATGGACTGTTTTTGTTGCTGTTCAGTCACTAAGTCACATATGACTCTTTGCAACCTAACGGACTGCACCCTGCCAGGCGTCCCTGTCCTCCACTACTTCCTAGAGTTTGCTCAAGTTCATGTCCATTGAGTTGATTCATCCTGTTTCCGCCTTCTCCTGCCCTCAATCTTTCCCAGCATCAGTGTCTTTTCCAGTGGGTCTGCTGTTCGAATCAGGTGGCCAAAGTATTGGTGCTTCGGCTTCAGCATCAGTCCTGCCAATGAATGTTCAGGGTTGGTTTCCTTTAGGACTCACTGGTTTTTTATTTGTTTGTTTGTTTGTTCATTTGTTTTTTAATTTTGGCCTCTTTTGTTGGTTATTTATTTATTTATTTATTTTCATCCATCTTTATTCTTTGGTCTGTGTGGGCCTCTCATTACAGTGGCCTCTCTCAGTGCATAGTACTGGCTCTGGGCACATGTGCTCCAGAGCACTGGCTCGTAATTGGACACACTGATCCAGCTGCTCCGTGGCACATGGGATCTTCCCAGGCCAGGGATCAAACCAGCGCCCCTTGCACTGCAAGGCGGACTCTTTACCCACTGGACCACCAGGGAAGTCCAGACTCACTGGTTTAACTTCCTTGCTGTCCAAGGGACTCTCAAGAGTCTTCTTTGGAGAAAGAAGAGGACACTCTTCTTTCAAATCGTAGTGGAGAACACTACAATTTGAAATCATCAATGCTTTGGCTCAGCGTTTCTTCTGGTCCAACTCTAAGGGCTGTATAGAGGGTTCGGTACTGATGACCTAGGAACGAGAGGAAACAAGTACAGTTTAAAAATTGTGGCTTTTGTTTTAACCACCAAGAATGCCCAACCTTAGGAAAGAAGCCCCACCTCCTTCCTTTCTACCAAAAATTAGACCATCCTGAGAGATGCAAAAGGGAGATAGATTTGGGCCAGTTCCACTGTGGACCACTCTTTCACACCATGACTCAGAAATGTGACCACAAGTGCCCTGCTTCCGCATTTCTCAACACACATATTAGAAGAAACTAATTTCCTCTTCTGAAATGTGGGAACTTCCCCTGACCCCAGATAAACAGTTACCTTGGCCAATGGCCCCCTGGGTGAAGGGCTTAGAACAGGATATCCACCCACTCTGAAATTTATGGACTGTTTTTGTTGCTGTTCAGTCACTAAGTCACATATGACTCTTTGCAACCTAACGGACTGCACCCTGCCAGGCGTCCCTGTCCTCCACTACTTCCTAGAGTTTGCTCAAGTTCATGTCCATTGAGTTGATTCATCCTGTTTCCGCCTTCTCCTGCCCTCAATCTTTCCCAGCATCAGTGTCTTTTCCAGTGGGTCTGCTGTTCGAATCAGGTGGCCAAAGTATTGGTGCTTCGGCTTCAGCATCAGTCCTGCCAATGAATGTTCAGGGTTGGTTTCCTTTAGGACTCACTGGTTTTTTATTTGTTTGTTTGTTTGTTCATTTGTTTTTTAATTTTGGCCTCTTTTGTTGGTTATTTATTTATTTATTTATTTTCATCCATCTTTATTCTTTGGTCTGTGTGGGCCTCTCATTACAGTGGCCTCTCTCAGTGCATAGTACTGGCTCTGGGCACATGTGCTCCAGAGCACTGGCTCGTAATTGGACACACTGATCCAGCTGCTCCGTGGCACATGGGATCTTCCCAGGCCAGGGATCAAACCAGCGCCCCTTGCACTGCAAGGCGGACTCTTTACCCACTGGACCACCAGGGAAGTCCAGACTCACTGGTTTAACTTCCTTGCTGTCCAAGGGACTCTCAAGAGTCTTCTTTGGAGAAGAAAGAAGAGGACACTCTTCTTTCAAATCGTAGTGGAGAACACTACAATTTGAAATCATCAATGCTTTGGCGCTCAGCGTTTCTTCTGGTCCAACTCTAAGGGCTGTATAGAGGGTTAGTTTCGGTACTGATGACCTAGGAACGAGAGGAAACAAGTACAGAGGCAACAGGAAGTGAAATGAGTGTCAACCACCCACTCCGACTGCTTCCCCTGCTCAGAGTCTCTTTGCCTTAATCATCTGCTCTGAGTCAAAACAGGAATGGCTGTATTACTAATCAAGGGCAGTTGTTGATCAATACATTGTTTGGTTTGTACTCACCCCTGATGCAGGGGTTGTCTAAAGAGATTGGTGAGTTGTGCTCTTCTGGGGATAGTACCAGCCCTGGGAGGGACGGTTGATTGGCACAGGGACTAGAAAGGGCACCTCTGGCATTTAATCGATGTTATAGACTGAATTATGTCCTCTCCCCAAGTTCACATGATAAAGTCCCAATTCCCACCATCTCAGAACTGAAAGACTTTGGAGATGGAGTATTCAAAGAAATAATCAAATTAAATGAAGTCATCAGGGTATGTTCTAATCCACTATGTCCTTAAAGGAAAAGGGGATTATGGCACAGGCACTTCCAAAGAGATCAGGTGAAGAGAGAGAAGACAGCTGCCTGCAAGCCAAGGAGAGAGGGCTTACCAGATTTCAACCATGCCAACACCTTGATCTCAGACTTCCAGCCTCCAGAACTGTAGAACTTCCCTGGTGTTCCAGTAGTTAAGAATCCACCTTCCAATGCAGGGGACATGGGTTCGATCCCTGGTCAGGGAACTAAAATCCCATATGCCCCAGGGCTACCAGGCCTATGAGCAACTACTGAGCCTGCATGCTCTAGAGCCCATGCACTGCAACACAAGAGGCCCATGTGCAGCAACCAAGACCCAGGACAGCCAAAGATTTTGAAAAACGAATACACATTTCTGTTGTTTAAGCCAGTTTACGACACTTTATTATGGCAGCCCCAGCAAACCGACACAGTGGGCAGGGATCACACAATGAACTGATATTGCTCGATCAAACATTCCAAGAGGGCTTTCCAGGTGGTTCAGTGCTAAAGAATCCGCCTACCAATGAAGGAAACGTGAGTCCAATCCCTGGATGGGGAAGATCCTCTGGAGGAAGGAATGGCAACCCACTCCAATATTCTTGACTGGAAAATCCCATGGACAGAGGAGCCTGGTGGGCTACAGTCCATAGGATCACAAAGAGTCAGAGATAACTTAGAAACTGAAAAACAACAACTTTGCAAGTGCTAATGTAGAGAGTAACAGAAAACATATACGCTACCATATGTAAAATAGATATCCAGTGGGCATTTGCTGCATGACACAGGGAGCCCAAGCCCAGTGTTCTGTGACAACCTAGAGAGGTGGGATGGGAAGGGAAGTGAGAGGGAGGTCCAGGAGGGAGGGGACGTATGTCTACCTATGGCTGATTCATACTGATGTATGGCAGAAACCAACACAATATTTTAAGACAATTATCCTTCAATTAAAAATAAATACTTTAAAAAAAAGAATTAATAGCCCAAGAAGATCCACCCATAAATAAAGTGAATTACTTCATCAAAGAGCTTTACAAACCCCCTAGGGTCTTCCCTGGTGGTCCAATGGTTATGACTTCTCTTTCCAGTGCAGGAGGCACAGGTTCAATCCCTAGTCAGGGAGCTAAGACCTCATATACCTTGTGCCAAAAAAAAACAAACAAACCTCCTGAAGTCACACATAGGTAGGAAGACGTCTCCATGGTCGTCCTGAGCATCCAACTATGTCGTGACCTGGCCTGGGTGGGGCGTTTTGACTTTCAACGGGTCTATCCTTCTAGACGTTTCACGGGTCGGGTCTTGGCAGAGGTCTGATTCCACCACCTAAGTTGAGCAAACCTCTCCCAGGACGTGGAAACAGATGCATGTCGGGAATCATTGCCCCGCTTGCTTCCCAGAAACAGGTCCACCTCAGGTCGGCAGTAAGAGGTCCTAGTTCCCGCACACCATGATCATGGAGGAGGAGCAGGGTGTTTCGTTCCAGCTCAAGCAATGTCAAATCTGGAGCTTTCAGAGTCAGTATGGTTTCCTAGAAGTGCCATGATCTGGGAGCCAGTGAGTTGCCTCCCAACCTCCAAACTGGGAAACCATTCCTTAGACCTGGTCCTGCTCGTCACCTGCTGTGGACTGGGTTGTGTCCCTCCTCCCCACCTCCCCAGAAAAGAAAAGCTTCTTTTAAATCCCAACCCCTGTAGCTCAGCTGGTAAAGAATTCACCTGCAAGGCAGGAGACCCCAGTTCAATTCCTGGGTCAGGAAGATCCCCTGGAGAAGGGATCGGCTACCCACTCCAGGATTCTTGGGCTTCCCTGGTGGCTCTGCCTGCAATGTGGGAAGCCTAGGTTCGATCCCTGGGTTGGGAAAATCCCCTGGAGAAAGGAAAGACGACCCACTGCAGGATCCTTGCCCGGAGAATTCCACGGCTCATCGTGGGTCACAGGGTCAGACACGACTGAGCAACTTCACTTTCACTCTCCAAATGCGTGGCTATGAGGAGGGAAGACTAGGGCTTGGGGTGGGGACTTCATGAATGCGATTAGTGTCTTTATTAAAGGGACCCCAATACTGTATGACATCCCATATATGTGGAATCTAAAAAGAAATGATACAAATGAACTTACAAAACAGAAAGAGATTCACAGACATAGAGAAGGAACTTAACGGCTGCCTGGCAGTGAAGGATGGGGGGAAAGGATAGTTAGGGAGTTAGGGATGGACACACTGCTACATCAAACCAAGGAAGACCTTCTGTAGAGTTCAGGGAACTCTGCTCCATGTTATGTGGTGGCCTGGATGGGAGAGGAATTGGAGGGAGAATGGCTACAGGTCTATGTATGGCTCAGTCCCTTTGCTGTCCAGCTGAAATGATAACATTGCTAATTGGCTGTAACCTGATACAAAATAAAAAGTCTGTAAAAAATAAAATGGACCCCAGAGAGCTCTCACCCTTCCCAGCATGAGAAGACACAGTGAGAAGATGGCATCTATGAACCAAGAAGCAGATCAGCTCTAAACACTGTTTCTCCCTGAGCCTTGACCCTGGACTTACCCGCTTCCAAGACTTTGAGCAAAAATTTTGTTAGGTATAAGCCAGCCAGTCTGGAGGACTCTATATGACAGCAGCCTGATCAGACGCACACAGCATCCAACTGAACACGGCCCCAAGTCCTCGCCCAGGAGATGATATGACTTGCATCCCAGGGAACTTGCTACATCCAGGCTGCTGGTCCACCCCGGAAGTGTCACATCAGTTCTCAGGAGAGCCGGAGTTTCTCATATCCAAGAGTCGAGAGGCACTGGGTACGGACCCCCACGCGACCTCAGCTCTGGGGGTCAGCAGGAACATTTCCGCTCACAAATCCAATAGGTAGTTTTGTCACAGGAGAGGTCATTCCAGGTGCCGCCTTTGTTCATGCTGGCGCAGTCCTCGTTATTGGCCAGGTTGTTGGGCTCCTGTGGGTCCCAAAAGCTGGAGAAAGGGAAAAGTGGGCATAGGGAGGGATGACTCAGTGGCACTCAGCGGATCTGTCAAGCCGGTGAAACTGCTCTTCTATACGATACTGTGATGGCAGGTTCGTGACATCATTAGCTTGCCAAAGCCCAAAGAATTTTATGACAAAGAGGGAGCCCTCTCCTGCCGCTGCTTAGTCATTTCAGTCGTGTCCCTAGTGAAAAAAGAAATGATACAAATGAACTTACAAAACAGAAAGAGATTCACAGACATAGAGAAGGAACTTAACGGCTGCCTGGCAGTGAAGGATGGGGGGAAAGGATAGTTAGGGAGTTAGGGATGGACACACTGCTACATCAAACCAAGGAAGACCTTCTGTAGAGTTCAGGGAACTCTGCTCCATGTTATGTGGTGGCCTGGATGGGAGAGGAATTGGAGGGAGAATGGCTACAGGTCTATGTATGGCTCAGTCCCTTTGCTGTCCAGCTGAAATGATAACATTGCTAATTGGCTGTAACCTGATACAAAATAAAAAGTCTGTAAAAAATAAAATGGACCCCAGAGAGCTCTCACCCTTCCCAGCATGAGAAGACACAGTGAGAAGATGGCATCTATGAACCAAGAAGCAGATCAGCTCTAAACACTGTTTCTCCCTGAGCCTTGACCCTGGACTTACCCGCTTCCAAGACTTTGAGCAAAAATTTTGTTAGGTATAAGCCAGCCAGTCTGGAGGACTCTATATGACAGCAGCCTGATCAGACGCACACAGCATCCAACTGAACACGGCCCCAAGTCCTCGCCCAGGAGATGATATGACTTGCATCCCAGGGAACTTGCTACATCCAGGCTGCTGGTCCACCCCGGAAGTGTCACATCAGTTCTCAGGAGAGCCGGAGTTTCTCATATCCAAGAGTCGAGAGGCACTGGGTACGGACCCCCACGCGACCTCAGCTCTGGGGGTCAGCAGGAACATTTCCGCTCACAAATCCAATAGGTAGTTTTGTCACAGGAGAGGTCATTCCAGGTGCCGCCTTTGTTCATGCTGGCGCAGTCCTCGTTATTGGCCAGGTTGTTGGGCTCCTGTGGGTCCCAAAAGCTGGAGAAAGGGAAAAGTGGGCATAGGGAGGGATGACTCAGTGGCACTCAGCGGATCTGTCAAGCCGGTGAAACTGCTCTTCTATACGATACTGTGATGGCAGGTTCGTGACATCATGAGCTTGCCAAAGCCCAAAGAATTTTATGACACAAAGAGGGAGCCCTCTCCTGCCGCTGCTTAGTCATTTCAGTCGTGTCCGACTATGGATACCCCGTGGATGGCAGCTTGTTGAGTTTCTCCGTCCATGGAAGTTTCCAGTCAAGAACACTGGAGTGGGGGGGCTTCCCTGGTAGTTCAGGGTAAAGAGTTCACCTGCCAATGCAGGAGACACAGGTTTGATCCCTGATCCGGGAAGCTCCCACATGCTGCAGAGCAACGAAGCCCGTGAGCCACAACTATGGAGCCTGTGCTCTAGAGCCTCGGAGCCGCAACTACTGAAGCCCGTGAGCCCTACAGTCCAAGGTCCACAACAAGAGACGTCACAACAAGAAGCAACAAGAAGCCTGCTCACCTCAATGAGAGAGTAGCCCCCACTCCCTGCCACTAGAGAGGAGCCTGTGACAGCAGTGAAAACCCAGACTAGCCACAAATAAATAAATAAATAAGATGTATTTCTTTAAAAAAAGAAAAAAAGAATACTAGGGTGGGTTGCCATCTCCTTCTCCCCGAACCCTGATCTACTTGGCCATAAAAAGGAACGCATTTGAGTCAGTTCTAATGAGGTGGATGAACTTGGAGCCTATTATACAGAGTGACGTAAGCCAGAAAGAAGAAAGCGAATATCATAGATTAATGCCTATTCCTCCACCCTTTCAGGTGGCCTATTCTAACTCAGCCCCACCTCCCTGTTCACCAGGTTCCAGAATCCGCTTCCTGCACTTGGTCCGTTTCCACTTTCTTTTCCAGAGAACACTTCTGTGAAACCACATCCCTCCCAGCCTACCAAGGAGTGTCAAGTCTTAGGTCATGTTCCTTTTTTTTTCAATTGGAGTATCGTTGCTTTACAGCATTGTGTTCATTTCTGCTGGACAATGAAGTGAATGAGCTGTAGGTATACATATACCCCCTCCTCTAGAGCCTCCTCCCACCCACCCCCCATGCCACTCATCTACGTCATCACAGAGCACAGTATAAAGCATCCCTGTGCTTTATACTAGGCTCCCATTCGCTATCTATTCTACTCATGATAGTATAGACACGTTGCTTGGTTGGTTGGTTTGGTTTGGTTTTTATCTCCCAGTTCGTCCCACCTCCCCTCTGCCTTCACTATGTCCACAGAGCCAACTCTGGCAGTTGGGGTGTGTGGGGTTTATTAAGGCTTGTTCTCAGGAGAGAGGGAGTGGGGGAAAAAGGAGGAGCAGCAGGTAGACTTGAGCAAGGAGGAGGATCCAGCCTGGTCTGGCCTCAGCCTGAACCCACAGGGAGCTCTGGAATTTGAATTTTTGAAGAGCACCACAGAGACATCCCAACTTGAAACAAGGGGTCCAGGCTTGTCTTAACCAGTCCTCGTCTGTGGCATGACCACAATGGGCGTGGAGTGACCTCCAAAAGGAGCAGGCTTCCGTTCAGCTGAGGTCCCCTCTCTGAAGAAAGTAGAAGAGCCTTTAGCAGCCGATGCCCCCTGCTGGGGGGAGCATGCAGCGGCCCCAAGAAGGGGTCCAAGCTGAGGACCTGCCGTGCCGCACCCTGCTATGCCATCTGTTTTACAGACCTCTGCCTCCCTCCAGGAATCTTCAATTTAAAAAAAAAAAAAAATCCCCAGACAAAACATTAATATCTCTAATGTATAAAGAGCTCCTAGAAATCATTAAGAAAAAGATCCAAATCCCAATATAGGGCTTCCCTGGTGGTCTCATGGGTGGGGAGTCCGCCTTGCAGTGCAAGGGGCACCAGTTCAGTCCCTGGCCCAGGAAGATCCCACATGCCACAGAGCAGCTACCTCTGTGGGCCACGATTATTGGGCTTACGCTCTGGAGCTTGAAAGCCACAACTATGGAAGCCTGCCTGCCCTCGAGTCTGTGCTCCACAACAAGAACACGGAGGACCTGTGCAGGGGACACGGGTTCAGTCCCTGTCTGGGAAGATCCCACACGCTGTGGGCACCAAGTTCATGCTCCACGACTACTGAAGCCTACACGTCTAGAGCCCACACTTCACAACAAAAGAAGCCCCCGCAAGGAGAAATACCACAGCTAGAGAAAGCCTACACACACCAGGGAAGACTTAGCACAGACAAAAACAAATAAATCTTGAAAATGTATGTATGAAGAATGCCTCAAAAAATGAGATCCTGCTCATCCTCTTGGCAAATCAGAATCTTCGTCTTCCTCTTCCCCTATAACCATGCCTCCTTTTCTTTTTACTCTTCCCAGACATTGGTCTGGGCTTCCCTTGTGGCTCAGACGGTAAAGAATCCACCTGCCATGCAGGAAACCTGGGTTCGATCCCTGGACTTGGAAGATCCCCTCGAGAAGGGAAGGGCTACCTACTCCAGGATTCTTGCCTGGAGAAATCCATGGCTTGTCTGTGGGTCACAAAGTGTCGGACACACCTAAGCGACTTCACAACCATTGCTCTGGAGACTTGATAGCTTGAGCACCCAACTTGAAACAGGGGTCCAGTTTCTCTCCGTCTGTGGCATGACCACAATGGGCGTGAACCTCCAAAGGAGCAGGCTTCCGTTCAGCTGAGGTCCTCTCTGAAGAAAGTAGAAGAGCCTTTAGCAGCCGATGCCCCCTGCTGGGGGGAGCATGCAGCGGCCCCAAGAAGGGGTCCAAGCTGAGGACCTGCCGTGCCGCACCCTGCTATGCCATCTGTTTTACAGACCTCTGCCTCCCTCCAGGAATCTTCAATTTAAAAAAAAAAAAAAATCCCCAGACAAAACATTAATATCTCTAATGTATAAAGAGCTCCTAGAAATCATTAAGAAAAAGATCCAAATCCCAATATAGGGCTTCCCTGGTGGTCTCATGGGTGGGGAGTCCGCCTTGCAGTGCAAGGGGCACCAGTTCAGTCCCTGGCCCAGGAAGATCCCACATGCCACAGAGCAGCTACCTCTGTGGGCCACGATTATTGGGCTTACGCCTGGAGCTTGAAAGCCACAACTATGGAAGCCTGCCTGCCCTCGAGTCTGTGCTCCACAACAAGAACACGGAGGACCTGTGCAGGGGACACGGGTTCAGTCCCTGTCTGGGAAGATCCCACACGCTGTGGGCACCAAGTTCATGCTCCACGACTACTGAAGCCTACACGTCTAGAGCCCACACTTCACAACAAAAGAAGCCCCCGCAAGGAGAAATACCACAGCTAGAGAAAGCCTACACACACCAGGGAAGACTTAGCACAGACAAAAACAAATAAATCTTGAAAATGTATGTATGAAGAATGCCTCAAAAAATGAGATCCTGCTCATCCTCTTGGCAAATCAGAATCTTCGTCTTCCTCTTCCCCTATAACCATGCCTCCTTTTCTTTTTACTCTTCCCAGACATTGGTCTGGGCTTCCCTTGTGGCTCAGACGGTAAAGAATCCACCTGCCATGCAGGAAACCTGGGTTCGATCCCTGGACTTGGAAGATCCCCTCGAGAAGGGAAGGGCTACCTACTCCAGGATTCTTGCCTGGAGAAATCCATGGCTTGTCTGTGGGTCACAAAGTGTCGGACACACCTAAGCGACTTCACAACCATTGCTCTGGAGACTTGATAGCTTGAGCAGCTGTGCTAAAAGGCTGAGATATCACGATATAAATCAGAGGTACCAGAAGTACCTATCAGGAAAAAAAAAAAAAAAAAAAAACACCTTTGTGCTTCCCCTATCCAGCTCGGCCTATGATTTATTTGTCTTCAATTGGTTGATATGCTTTTCTTTCTTAAATGTTTGGGGGCATATATTTGCATTACAAGGTTGTGTTAGTTTCTGCTGGATGGCAAAGTGAATCAGCCATATGCATACACAGATCCCTTCTTTTTGCAATTGCCTTCCCATTCAGGTCAGCACAGAGCACGGAGCAGTCCTTGTGCTCTACAGTAGGTTCTCATCGGGCATCGGGCTGTGTTGTGCTGAGTCACTCAGTCCTCTCCGACTCTTTGTGACCCCGTGGACCCTAACCCGCCAGGTGCCTCTGTCCATGGGATTCTCCAGGCGAGAGCACTGCAGTGGGCGGCCATGCCCTTCTTCAGGGGACCTTCCCGACCCAGGGACTGAACCCGCGTCTCCTGCGTTGGCAGGCAGATTCTTTACCACCCATGCCACCGGGATAGTATGAATAGTGCATCCACGTCAACGCCAATCTCCCAGCTCACCCTATCCCCCTTCCCTCCTTGGTATCCATACGTTCGCTCTCTACATCTGTGTCTCTATTTCTGCTTTGTAAATAAGATCGTCTATACCAATTTTTTCAGATTGCACATATATGCATCCATAGATGATAGTTACTTTTATCTTTCTGACGTACTTCACTCTGGGTGGCAGTCTCTAGGTCTATCCACGTGTCTACAGATGACACAGTTTCTTTCCTTTTTATTCCTCCTGGGAGTCTAAAGCACCTGCTGGTTTGGACTTCCCAAGAACCTACAAGGAGGAGCGACCCCGCCAGCCTGGATACTTGCCTCAGAGTGACAGGCGACCCATCCAGCCACCTCCAATCCCCTTCGATGTTTCTGTCGTTCAGCCCCAGCCAGTACACCCGCGGCGACCCGTGAGCCTTGGCCACAAAGTCCTGCAAGTACAAACTTCATTCAGATATCCACTCTTCTACGCACCCCCTACTGTATCCCACACATGCTCAGGCCTTGAGAATGCCAGTCCCCATGGCATGCAGAACAAGGTCAACGCCCTCCTCCCACCCGAGCACGGGCAGTGGGAACAGTCATGCTACCTTCTCACAAAACCTCCAAAGCACTCTGTGCCTCAGTTTCCACCTCTGTAAAATGGGATGATAGTAGCTACCTCCTCACAGAGTTATTGAGAGGATTGAATGACTTAATATGCACAAAGAACTCAAAATAGGGCTTCCCTGGCAGCTCAGGGTAAAGAGTTCACCTGCCAATGCAGGAGACATGGGTTCGATCCCTGATCTGGGAAGATCCTACACGCTGCGGAGCAATGAAGCCCATGAGCCACAACTATGGAGCCTGTGCTCTAGAGCCTCAGAGCCACAACTACTGAAGCCCGTGTGCCCTAGAGCCCGAGTTCCGCAAGAAAAAAAGTCACCACCACAAGATGCCTGCTCACCTCCACTAGAGAGGAGCCTGTGGCAGCAGTGAAAACCCAGAATAGCCAAAAATAAATAAGTAAATAAATAATTTCTTAAAAGGTTTCATGAACCAAAAACTTTAAAAGAGAGAGAGAGAATACAGCCTAGAGAAGAGAACATGCTACCAAAGAGATACCCATTTGTATATCTCCATGACAGGGAGAAAATTAAGCACGGATAGGTTAAGTAAACATGATCAGGATTGGACCTCAAGCACTAACCCCGATCAATTGAGCTCCTTGGAGTCTACAGAGCGACGTTTTTTTGCCTTAGGTTTTTTTTGGACTTCCTCGGGTGGCAGTCTCTAGGTCTATCCGCGTGTCGACAGATGACACAGTTTCTTTCCTTTTTATTCCTCCTGGGAGTCTAAAGCACCTGCTGGTTTGGACTTCCCAAGAACCTACAAGGAGGAGCGACCCCGCCAGCCTGGATACTTGCCTCAGAGTGACAGGCGACCCATCCAGCCACCTCCAATCCCCTTCGATGTTTCTGTCGTTCAGCCCCAGCCAGTACACCCGCGGCGACCCGTGAGCCTTGGCCACAAAGTCCTGCAAGTACAAACTTCATTCAGATATCCACTCTTCTACGCACCCCCTACTGTATCCCACACATGCTCAGGCCTTGAGAATGCCAGTCCCCATGGCATGCAGAACAAGGTCAACGCCCTCCTCCCACCCGAGCACGGGCAGTGGGAACAGTCATGCTACCTTCTCACAAAACCTCCAAAGCACTCTGTGCCTCAGTTTCCACCTCTGTAAAATGGGATGATAGTAGCTACCTCCTCACAGAGTTATTGAGAGGATTGAATGACTTAATATGCACAAAGAACTCAAAATAGGGCTTCCCTGGCAGCTCAGGGTAAAGAGTTCACCTGCCAATGCAGGAGACATGGGTTCGATCCCTGATCTGGGAAGATCCTACACGCTGCGGAGCAATGAAGCCCATGAGCCACAACTATGGAGCCTGTGCTCTAGAGCCTCAGAGCCACAACTACTGAAGCCCGTGTGCCCTAGAGCCCGAGTTCCGCAAGAAAAAAAGTCACCACCACAAGATGCCTGCTCACCTCCACTAGAGAGGAGCCTGTGGCAGCAGTGAAAACCCAGAATAGCCAAAAATAAATAAGTAAATAAATAATTTCTTAAAAGGTTTCATGAACCAAAAACTTTAAAAGAGAGAGAGAGAGAATACAGCCTAGAGAAGAGAACATGCTACCAAAGAGATACCCATTTGTATATCTCCATGACAGGGAGAAAATTAAGCACGGATAGGTTAAGTAAACATGATCAGGATTGGACCTCAAGCACTAACCCCGATCAATATTGAAGGCTCTAGTCATTCACACAGCATGGTTCATGGACTATACTCCGATCCAAAATTGAAAGTTCAAACAACACAAGCTCTAGTGACTCAAAAGCGATTCCAATGGCTTCGCCTTCAGGCCAGGGAAGGACTGTAAAGCCAGGGCTGGCCCTGCTGGTTTTCAAGGGCTTGGGAGGGGCAGCTCACCTGTTCGTCAGAGCTACTGATGATGACCAAGTGAGAGTAATTCTCCTGGCAGTACTTTCGGGCTTCATCCCACGACTTGGTGTTTGGAGAGAAGTAGTAGCACTTACCCTGAAAAGGGAGCCAGCCTTCAGGGCAGGTGACCCTGGTACAGTCTGGGGACAGGATAGGATTCTGTCAGAGTGGCCCCAGAATCACAGTAAGGCACACGTATGCCACATACAGTTGTTCAGGCTGTGCACTGGTCAAGGGCGGGGGGCACACTCAGATGGCACTGAGAATCGCTCCCGTGGATTTGTGCAAGGTACCCACTCCCCCATGCCCTCCCATCTCAGGAAAGCTTCCCAAGTGCCCCTCACCTAATAAGCCCCGAAGTTCCAGCAGGGACTGGCTGGTGTCGGCTCTTATGCTCTCAATATCCTTCTTCAGGCCAGCTAGCCCCGCCATGCCGGTCACTGTCAGCAGGAACGGGCTGAACGGTTAGAGACCCAACCCCCATCTACCCACCTACCCATCTTTGACTACAGACACCCCAGAGGGAGGCAAGGACTGTGCTCCCCACCATACCCACGTGCTAGTGGGTGATACTAAAACCCCAAAACACCACGCTCAGTGCCCAAGAGGAGGAGTCTTAGAGTGACTCCGAGGGGAGATTAATCCCTGAGGCTTGAGGAAGAGTAGAGATGGTGGACTTCCTGGAGGAGGTGGGTTTTAAAGAAACATGGTGATTTTATATCAGTGAGGGGGCTCCGTAGGCAGAGGCCACCTTGGCAGCAAAAGTCGAGAGGCAAGCCTGTGGGGAAAGGCAAATGCAGCAGAAGCTCACACAGGAACCTGAGTTCAAAGGAGGATGAGGGCGGGTGTCTGGGTCCTTCCACGCCAAGCCAAAGGTTTTGTACTGGACTCTGGGCAGTGAAAAGCCATTGATGGGTTTTGAGTGGAAGAGCGGCTGGGTCTAAAGTATGGGATGAGGGAGTGCGGAATGGAGCAGTTTTCAGATGTCACCAATCATAGTGAGGCCTCCTCTGCAACTAATGTGTGTGTCCCCCCTACTCTCACAAGTTTTCCCTCTTCCAGTAACCCCCAGGGTCATTGACAGAGGGCACTTCAATTGGACTAAACAGAAATAGTAGATAGATAGATAACTAGGTAGATGGGGAGGTAGATAGATGGCTTATAGATTGGTGAGGAGGTAATAGATAGGCGGTTGATAAAGAGATAATTGAAGACAGACCCAAAGCCACAGCCCTCATACAAGTAACCATCATCTCTCAATTACCCATCCTCCTCCCTTGTACTTAGATGCTGCCTCCTACCACAGGGCCTTTGCACATGCCTGAGAGGCTCAACTCCTTACTTAGTAAATGTCTTCCCTTCCTTCACTCAGCTCTAGCATTATTTCCCTGGGGAAACTCTGTATGCCTCTCCCAAAGATAAGGTCAAAAGCCCTTGTTAGCTTTTTTTTCGTAGAATTGCCTTCCTCTTCCTTTGGACTATTCATCAAGACTTGGAAATATGATAATTTGGTAAATAGTTGGTCTATAGTTGTGCTGTCCAACAGAAATGAGAGGTAAACACATAGGTAATTTTAAATTTTCTAGTAGCCACGTTTTAAAAGTCAAAAGAAAGAAAATTCATTTGAATATTATTATCTCCCTCAATAGATCCAAAATATTATCAATACACAATATTAAGTCTTATCATTATTAATATTATTTACTTTACATAATTTTTGTAGTAAATCTTTGAAATCTGGTAGCTTTTTATACTTATTATTGATATAGTTTACATTATTTTTATAGCCAATCTTTGTAATCTGGAGATTTTATTTTTTGGAGGGGTTGGACATGCTACATAGCTTGCAGGATCTTAGTTCCCTGACCAAGAATCAAACCCGGCCCATGGCAGTGAAAGAGCCAAGTCTTAACCACTGGACCCTCTTCGAATTCCCATGAAATCTGTATGGATTTTCGACTTATAGTGCATCTCAGTCCAGAGTGACCACATTTCCTGAGTCTCACAGATTTACTGTTAGTTACAGGCATGTACGTGTGCATACACACTCCACAGCGACAGGGACTCTGTCTGTGGTGTTCTCCACCCGTACCCCACCCTGGTACCTAGCCCGGGGCCTGGCAAAGAAGGGGGTGCGGTCAGTCTTGAGGCTGAGCTTGAGGATCACGTTGAGGCTCAGCACACAGGGCTTGAAGGGGTGATCTACAGCACTCACCATTTGCTCGCCAGGCCACCTGCTGAAAGGTCAGCATCCTCAGTTCCTCCACCACCTCCTGGTCTATGAGAAGGAGTCCAGCTTGAGTCAAAGTCCTCCCTTTTGTTGCTGTGGTTGTTTGGTGGCTACGCCATGTCCAACCCTCTCCTGACTCCGAAGACGGTAGTCCGCAAGTCCTCCCTCCCCTCCCCAGTGTCTCTCCTGCCCCATCCCCGTCTCACTCACACTTGATCAGGGTCACAGCCAGGCCAGTGCAGCCCAGGAGCAGCGACACCACCACCAGCAGGCACAGGGACACCAGGAGCCTCTCTTGGTGACACCCAGGATCCCCCGAACTTCTGACAGATCCAGGACGCTGGAGTTGCTGGGGGTGGAGATGGGGACAGACAGACTGACGCTGGTGCTTCAGACAACGAGGAAAGGGCCCTTGCGCTTTCTCCAAGAGCAGGGGTGGGGCGGAAGGGGGGCAAAGGATGAAGGTCGTGACGATATCACCAGGTTGGCCAGCAAGAGAATGTCAGGCAGAGCAAACCTTGAAGAAGCCCAGAACGTCAGTGGATACATTCTGTGCCAAGCATTCCGTCACACCCTTATTATCTTATGGAGTCCTCACCCTCACGACATAGATGTCATTATCCCCATTTTGCAAATAAGTAAACGGAGGGTTTTAAGAAGTTGTGCATGACCTAGACCTAGATCATCTCTTATTTTTTCCTTTTTTAGCTTGCAGGATCTTAGTTCCTACGACCGCCCATGGCAGTGAAAGAGCCAAGTCTTAACCACTGGACCCTCTTCGAATTCCCATGAAATCTGTATGGATTTTCGACTTATAGTGCATCTCAGTCCAGAGTGACCACATTTCCTGAGTCTCACAGATTTACTGTTAGTTACAGGCATGTACGTGTGCATACACACTCCACAGCGACAGGGACTCTGTCTGTGGTGTTCTCCACCCGTACCCCACCCTGGTACCTAGCCCGGGGCCTGGCAAAGAAGGGGGTGCGGTCAGTCTTGAGGCTGAGCTTGAGGATCACGTTGAGGCTCAGCACACAGGGCTTGAAGGGGTGATCTACAGCACTCACCATTTGCTCGCCAGGCCACCTGCTGAAAGGTCAGCATCCTCAGTTCCTCCACCACCTCCTGGTCTATGAGAAGGAGTCCAGCTTGAGTCAAAGTCCTCCCTTTTGTTGCTGTGGTTGTTTGGTGGCTACGCCATGTCCAACCCTCTCCTGACTCCGAAGACGGTAGTCCGCAAGTCCTCCCTCCCCTCCCCAGTGTCTCTCCTGCCCCATCCCCGTCTCACTCACACTTGATCAGGGTCACAGCCAGGCCAGTGCAGCCCAGGAGCAGCGACACCACCACCAGCAGGCACAGGGACACCAGGAGCCTCTCTTGGTGACACCCAGGATCTCCGAACTTCTGACAGATCCAGGACGCTGGAGTTGCTGGGGGTGGAGATGGGGACAGACAGACTGACGCTGGTGCTTCAGACAACGAGGAAAGGGCCCTTGCGCTTTCTCCAAGAGCAGGGGTGGGGCGGAAGGGGGGCAAAGGATGAAGGTCGTGACGATATCACCAGGTTGGCCAGCAAGAGAATGTCAGGCAGAGCAAACCTTGAAGAAGCCCAGAACGTCAGTGGATACATTCTGTGCCAAGCATTCCGTCACACCCTTATTATCTTATGGAGTCCTCACCCTCACGACATAGATGTCATTATCCCCATTTTGCAAATAAGTAAACGGAGGGTTTTAAGAAGTTGTGCATGACCTAGACCTAGATCATCTCTTATTTTATCCTTTTTTCAATTGGAGTATAATTTCTTTACAATGTTGTGTTAGCTTCTGCTGTACAGTGAAGTGAATCAGCTGTGTGTCTACACGTATCCTCCTTCTTGAGCCTCCCTCCCACTCCCCATTCCCACCCCTCCCAGTCATCACAGAGCACCGAGATGAGCTCCCTGTGCTACACGGCCGCTGCCCGCTTGCTATCTGTTTTACACGTGGTAGTGTACATATCTCAATGCTACTATCTCAGTTTGTCCCACCCTCTCCTTCCTCTGCTGTGTTCACGTGTCCATTTTTTACACCTGCATCTCTATTTCTGTCCTGCATATAGGTTCATCTGTACCATGTTTTTAGATTCCATGTATATGCATGAATATACGATGTTTGTTTTTCTCTTTCTGACTTACTGTGTATGACAGACCCAAGTTCCATCCACATCACTACAAATAGTCAATTTCATTCCTTTTTATGGCTGAATAGTATTCCATTGTATATATGTATCACATCTTCTTTATCCATTCATCTGTCGATGAAATTTAGGTTGCTTGCGTGTCCTAGCTATTATAAATAGTACCCAGCTCATTTCTTAACATTGAGTATGCATTATCGGCTAAGCGCCAGCAGCCCCTTGCCCAAGTGGCTCCCTGGGGTCCCAAACTATGGACCCTTGCATCCCATAACTTCAATGCAAGCAGGAGGTAGGGTTTGAAGTGTACCTGTGGCCATCCTGGGTCCCTGGGGGGTCTAAACTCAGAAAGAAGGCGCTTCAGAAAGGACATGTTTCTTCCCCAGGGTCTAACTCCAGAGCTATAGTTCTCAAACACACTGGCCACCGTGGGAGGGGAAACCGAGGCACACCTGAAGGACTTACAGGCTACAGGACGCTGGAGTGGAGGGTCTGTCACCTCAGTGCCTGGGAGAAAAGCAAGGAAGGTTTATTCAGAAGTCACTGACTTTGTCTTCTAAAATCAACAACCTCCCCCAAAGCCCTCTGATTTTTAGAATTTTGGTGCAAATGGATGGAACGGAGGGTTTTAAGAAGTTGTGCATGACCTAGACCTAGATCATCTCTTATTTTATCCTTTTTTCAATTGGAGTATAATTTCTTTACAATGTTGTGTTAGCTTCTGCTGTACAGTGAAGTGAATCAGCTGTGTGTCTACACGTATCCTCCTTCTTGAGCCTCCCTCCCACTCCCCATTCCCACCCCTCCCAGTCATCACAGAGCACCGAGATGAGCTCCCTGTGCTACACGGCCGCTGCCCGCTTGCTATCTGTTTTACACGTGGTAGTGTACATATCTCAATGCTACTATCTCAGTTTGTCCCACCCTCTCCTTCCTCTGCTGTGTTCACGTGTCCATTTTTTACACCTGCATCTCTATTTCTGTCCTGCATATAGGTTCATCTGTACCATGTTTTTAGATTCCATGTATATGCATGAATATACGATGTTTGTTTTTCTCTTTCTGACTTACTGTGTATGACAGACCCAAGTTCCATCCACATCACTACAAATAGTCAATTTCATTCCTTTTTATGGCTGAATAGTATTCCATTGTATATATGTATCACATCTTCTTTATCCATTCATCTGTCGATGAAATTTAGGTTGCTTATGTGTCCTAGCTATTATAAATAGTACCCAGCTCATTTCTTAACATTGAGTATGCATTATCGGCTAAGCGCCAGCAGCCCTTGCCCAAGTGGCTCCTGGGGTCCCAAACTATGGACCCTTGCATCCCATAACTTCAATGCAAGCAGGAGGTAGGGTTTGAAGTGTACCTGTGGCCATCCTGGGTCCCTGGGGGGTCTAAACTCAGAAAGAAGGCGCTTCAGAAAGGACATGTTTCTTCCCCAGGGTCTAACTCCAGAGCTATAGTTCTCAAACACACTGGCCACCGTGGGAGGGGAAACCGAGGCACACCTGAAGGACTTACAGGCTACAGGACGCTGGAGTGGAGGGTCTGTCACCTCAGTGCCTGGGAGAAAAGCAAGGAAGGTTTATTCAGAAGTCACTGACTTTGTCTTCTAAAATCAACAACCTCCCCCAAAGCCCTCTGATCTGTTCTCTGGTCAGAATTTGGGAATGGAGGAGGCTTTCTTGGTAGCACAATGGATGAGAATTTGCCTGCCAAGGCAGGGGACACAGGTTCAATCCCTGGTCCGGGAGGATCCCACATGCTGAGGAGCAACTAAACCCGTGCACCACAACTGCTGAGCCTGTGCTCTAGAGCTCGGGAGCCACGACGATCGAATCTGAGTGCAGCAACTGCCAGAGAAACTAGAGAAAAGCCCGAGCAGCAAGAAGACCCAGTGTGACCAAAAAATAAATTTAAAAAAATTCACTAATTGTATTTATTTATTTATTCTTGACTGTGCTGGGTCTTCGTTGCTGTGTGGGCCTTTCGGTAGATGCAGCGAGTCAGGGCTACTCTCTGGCTGTGGTGTGTGGGCTTCTCATTACAATGGCTTCTTTCTTCTGGCGCGTGGCCTCTAGGGAGCACAGGCGTCACTCGTTGCGGCCCGTGGGCTCAGCAGTTGCCGCTCGCAGGCTCTAGAGCACAGGCTCCATAGTTGTGGCATCTGGACTTAGTTGCTCTGCAGCATGTGGGATCTTCCCGGATCAGGGATGGAACTCATGTCTCCTGCATCGGCAGGCGAATTCTAATCCACTGAACCACCAGGGAAGCCCTAAAAAAAAATGTTCTAAATGAAGATAATAGATGACCTTGGCTTCCAAGAGAATTTCCAAGAGTCCCCTCTCAGGCTCATAATGGGATTCCCACAGCTCACCTAGTTGAGGCATTGTGCAGATGACCGGGGTGACGTTCAGGCCTGGGAGGGATCAGAAAGGTCACAGTCAGGCAGAGCAGGACCTCGGCCGAGGGAACAGGAAGGTCCCAGCCCTAGATCCTCACCCGTGTTCTTCGGGAGCTTACAGGGAAGTGGGGGCTTCTCTGTTCTCTTTCCTGGGGAGGGAGGAATGGTTGCTCAGGCTCAGAGCAGGACCAAGCCAGCACTGGCTCTCCAGGACCCTCGGCCCCAGCTCACCTGCCCGTGGAGGTCTCGGCGGAGCCATCCAACCTGGAGAAGAGAAGCTCAGAGTCAGACCTTGTCCCAGGAGAGGAATGGGGCAGAAGGCGCTGGTGGAAGCAGGATTCGGGCTGCCAGGGAGGGCTAAGGCTGAGGCTGTGCACGAGAATGGAATCGGACTTGTCATGGGGACAGGGTTCAGACACAGTGACCAGGGACACCCCTGGTGATCCAGTGGCTAAGGCTCCTCGCTCCCAGCGCAGAGGGACCAGGTTCGATTCCTGGTCAGGAAACTAGATCCCTCAAAAGACAGGGAAAAAAAAGCGAAAAGTGTTAGTCACTCAGTTGTGTCTGACTCTGTGCAACTCGATGGACTGTCGCTCTCCAGGTTCCTCTGTCCATGGTATTCTCCAGGCAAGAAACCTGGAGTGGGTAGCCATTCCCTTCTCCAAGGTACCTTTCTGATCAAGAGATCGAACTCGAGTCTCGGGCTTCCCTGGTGGCCTAGTGGGTAAGGACACCGCCTTGCAATGCAAGGGGCACCAGTTTGATCCCTGGCCTGGGAAGATCCCACGTGCCATGGAGCGGCTGGACCCATGTGTCCAATTACCGAGCCAGAGCTCTGGAGCGCATGCACCCAGAGCTGGTGCTCTGCGACAACAGAGGCCACTGCAATGGGAGGCCCACACAGGCCAGAGAACAAAGATGGATGAAAATAGTTACATGAAAGACCCATAGAAGTGGCCCGCCCACCCCCCTCCTTCCCCAACCCGCCCTCCCCTCAAAAAGAAAACAAAAAACTCGAGTCTCCTGCATTGCAGCCAAACCGTTATTTTACCGTCTGAGGCACCAGGGACGTCCACAAAGAATCTGCATGCTGCAACGAAAAAAGATCCCCCATCCCACAGTTCGGGTTTCCCTGGTGGCTCAGACAGTGAAGAATCTGTCTGCAAAAATCTTTAAAAAATAAAATTAAATAATGACAAAAAAAAAAAAAAAGAATCTGTCTACAATGTGGGAGACCTGGGTTTGATCCCCTAGAGAAGAAAAGGGCTACCCATTCCAGGATTCTTGCCTGGAAAATTCTATGGATAGAGGAGCCAGGCGGGCTAGAGCCCATGGGGGTCACGAAGAGTTGGACACAACTAAGCGACTACACACACACATGCCACAACTAAAGATCTCAGGTGCCACAACTAAGACCTGGTGCAGCCAAAAAAGAAGAAGACACAGTGATCTACATCCCAAATTACTAGGACTCTCCTAAGTTTAAAGCCAGAAGTCCCACAGCCCAGGAACTCTTTCATCCCTGGATGAACTGGGACAGTTGATCACTCTCACTTAAAGACCTAAGTGCGTCTAAGAGTAGAGTAAGGCTAAGGTTGGGGGACTTCCTGGTGGTCCAGGGACTAAGACGCCTCACTCCCAGTGCAGGGGGGCCTGGTGCTGACTCTGTGCAACTCGATGGACTGTCGCTCTCCAGGTTCCTCTGTCCATGGTATTCTCCAGGCAAGAAACCTGGAGTGGGTAGCCATTCCCTTCTCCAAGGTACCTTTCTGATCAAGAGATCGAACTCGAGTCTCGGGCTTCCCTGGTGGCCTAGTGGGTAAGGACACCGCCTTGCAGTGCCAGAGGCACCAGTTTGATCCCTGGCCCTGGAAGTTCCCACGTGCCATGGAGCGGCTAGACCAGTATGTCCAATTCCGAGTCATCACTCTGGAGCGAATATGCCCAGAGCTGGTGCTCTGCAACAAGAGAGGCCACTGCAATGGGAGGCCCACACAGGCCAGAGAATAAAAGAAGGATGAAAATGAATAAATGAAAGACCAATAGAAGTGGCCCACCCACCGCCCTCCTTCCCCAACCCGCCCTCCCCTCAAAAAGAAAACAAAAAACTCGAGTCTCCTGCATTGCAGCCAAACCGTTATTTTACCGTCTGAGGCACCAGGGACGTCCACAAAGAATCTGCATGCTGCAACGAAAAAATATCCCCCATCCCACAGTTGGGGTTTTCCCCTGGTGGCGAAGACAGGGAAGAATCTGTCTGCAAAAATCTTTAAAAAATAAAATTAAATAATGACAAAAAAAAAAAAAAAGAATCTGTCTACAATGTGGGAGACCTGGGTTTGATCCCCTAGAGAAGAAAAGGGCTACCCATTCCAGGATTCTTGCCTGGAAAATTCTATGGATAGAGGAGCCAGGCGGGCTAGAGCCCATGGGGGTCACGAAGAGTTGGACACAACTAAGCGACTACACACACACATGCCACAACTAAAGATCTCAGGTGCCACAACTAAGACCTGGTGCAGCCAAAAAAGAAGAAGACACAGTGATCTACATCCCAAATTACTAGGACTCTCCTAAGTTTAAAGCCAGAAGTCCCACAGCCCAGGAACTCTTTCATCCCTGGATGAACTGGGACAGTTGATCACTCTCACTTAAAGACCTAAGTGCGTCTAAGAGTAGAGTAAGGCTAAGGTTGGGGGACTTCCTGGTGGTCCAGGGACTAAGACGCCTCACTCCCAGTGCAGGGGGCCCTGGTTCTATCCCTGTTCAGGATCCCACATGCCCCAATAAAGACCCAGTGCAGCCAAATAAATACATTAATTAGATTTTTTTTAAAAAAAAGAATCCACTTTCCAATGCAGGGGATGCAGATTAGATCCCTGGTGAGGGAACTGAGATCCTACGTGCCCTGGGGCAACTCAGTCCACACCCTCTAGAGCCAGCGCCCCACAGGCAAGAGGCCTTCATGCCACCTCCATGATCCCACATGCTGCCACTAAGACCCAACTCTGCCGTATAAGTAAATATTTTTTTAAACAAGGTCAGGTTTGGATGAGGGTTTGGATTGAGAGAAGGATGGGTTGAAAGAGGATCATGGGTAGGGGTGGGCGTGGCAGTCGTGGTCAGGAGGAAGTTGGGGTGAAGAAGGAGGTTGGCGCTGCATCTGGGAATGGGGGAGAGGTTGTGGCTGGTTTGGTGACAGCCTTGGACACAGAGATGGGACGGAGAGGGGCCTGTGTTGGAAAATGATGGCGCCTTATATATGGACTCTAGGGAGATGGTGCTGATAAATGAATATACAGAGCAGCAGTGGAGAGGAGGACATGGAGCACAGTCTTGTGGATATTGGGGTGAAGGAGGGAATATGCTGTGGGATGAGGGGATCTCAAGCAGGGGCTCTGTGGGGACCTGGAGGGGTGAGATGGGGAGGGAGATGGGGGACATATGTAGACCTATAGTGGATTCAGGTCGATGTGTGGCAGTCAACAACAAAACCCTGTGAAAAGAGAAAAACAGGAAAAGAAAATGATGGGGCCTAAACTGGGGAAGGCGTGACCCGGAAGACAGGGATGGGACTTCCTGGTGGCCCAGTGGTTGTGATTCTGTGCTTCCACTGCAGGGGTGCGGTTGATCCCTGATAGACTACAGTGATCTACATCAAATTACTAGGACTCTCCTAAGTTTAAAGCCAGAAGTCCCACAGCCCAGGAACTCTTTCATCCCTGGATGAACTGGGACAGTTGATCACTCTCACTTAAAGACCTAAGTGCGTCTAAGAGTAGAGTAAGGCTAAGGTTGGGGGACTTCCTGGTGGTCCAGGGACTAAGACGCCTCACTCCCAGTGCAGGGGGCCCTGGTTCTATCCCTGTTCAGGATCCCACATGCCCCAATAAAGACCCAGTGCAGCCAAATAAATACATTAATTAGATTTTTTTAAAAAAAAAGAATCCACTTTCCAATGCAGGGGATGCAGATTAGATCCCTGGTGAGGGAACTGAGATCCTACGTGCCCTGGGGCAACTCAGTCCACACCCTCTAGAGCCAGCGCCCCACAGGCAAGAGGCCTTCATGCCACCTCCATGATCCCACATGCTGCCACTAAGACCCAACTCTGCCGTATAAGTAAATATTTTTTTAAACAAGGTCAGGTTTGGATGAGGGTTTGGATTGAGAGAAGGATGGGTTGAAAGAGGATCATGGGTAGGGGTGGGCGTGGCAGTCGTGGTCAGGAGGAAGTTGGGGTGAAGAAGGAGGTTGGCGCTGCATCTGGGAATGGGGGAGAGGTTGTGGCTGGTTTGGTGACAGCCTTGGACACAGAGATGGGACGGAGAGGGGCCTGTGTTGGAAAATGATGGCGCCTTATATATGGACTCTAGGGAGATGGTGCTGATAAATGAATATACAGAGCAGCAGTGGAGAGGAGGACATGGAGCACAGTCTTGTGGATATTGGGGTGAAGGAGGGAATATGCTGTGGGATGAGGGGATCTCAAGCAGGGGCTCTGTGGGGACCTGGAGGGGTGAGATGGGGAGGGAGATGGGGGACATATGTAGACCTATAGTGGATTCAGGTCGATGTGTGGCAGTCAACAACAAAACCCTGTGAAAAGAGAAAAAAAAGAAAAGAAAATGATGGGGCCTAAACTGGGGGAAGGCGTGACCCGGAAGACAGGGATGGGACTTCCCTGGTGGCCCAGTGGTTGTGATTCTGTGCTTCCACTGCAGGGGGTGCGGGTTAGATCCCTGGTCCGGGAACTAAGATCCCATATGCCAAGTGGCACAGCCAAAATAAATACATTTTTTAATTTAAAAAAGAGGCCGGACAGAGGAGGCTTGGAGGTGGGCTTGGGGATCATGTTGTGTCCAGCTGGAGCTGGAGATGGACGGTCAAAGGGCCAAGCCCAAGGCTTCCCTGGTGGTCCAGTGGGTAAAGAGTTCGTCTTGCAGTGCAAGGGGCACTAGTTCGATCCCTGGCCCGGGAAGATCCCATGTGCTGTGGAGCAGCTGGACCAATGTGTCCAATTACCGAGCCGGAGCTCTGGAGCGCATGCGCCCAGGGCCGGTGCTCTGCAACGAGAGAGGCCACTGCAATGGGAGGCCCACACAGGCCAAAGAATAAAGATGGAGGAAAATAAATAAATGGAAAACCAATACAAGAGGCCAAAAAATTTAAAAAAAAAAAAAAAAAAAGCCAAACCCAGGGTACCTCCTAACTCATACTGAGCCCCATGGTGCCCTGGCGCCTCCCAGGCTGATTCCACTCTGGACTCGTAAGTGGGGGACGTGGACCCACATGGAATGCTCCCACCTGTCCAAGGACATTCAGGGGCCCTGGTGGGAGCTGGTTCAGGGAACTCTCAAAGTCCCCACTTTTTCAGGGGGAAGGGCTGCACCACATAGCTTTCAAGACTTCCCAAGTGGCACAGTGGTAAACAATCCGCCTACCGATGCAGGAGACACGAGTTCGGTCCCTGAGTAGGGAAGACCCCCGCTAGAGAAGGAAATGGCAACCTACTGCAGTATTCTTGCCTAAAAAATTCCATACACAGAGAAGCTCAGTGGGTTACAGTCCATGGGGTCACAAAGAGTCAGTCACGACTGAGCAACTGACCATGCAAGCACATAGTGTTCAGGTTCCCCCGGCCATCTTAGGTCCCGACCTGGAGGTGAGATGGGGAGGAGATGGGGACATATGTAGACCTATAGTGGATTCAGGTCGATGTGGCAGTCAACAACAAAACCCTGTGAAAAGAGAAAAAGAAAAGAAAATGATGGGGCCTAAACTGGGGAAGGCGTGACCCGGAAGACAGGGATGGGACTTCCTGGTGGCCCAGTGGTTGTGATTCTGTGCTTCCACTGCAGGGGGTGCGGGTTAGATCCCTGGTCCGGGAACTAAGATCCCATATGCCAAGTGGCACAGCCAAAATAAATACATTTTTTAATTTAAAAAAGAGGCCGGACAGAGGAGGCTTGGAGGTGGGCTTGGGGATCATGTTGTGTCCAGCTGGAGCTGGAGATGGACGGTCAAAGGGCCAAGCCCAAGGCTTCCCTGGTGGTCCAGTGGGTAAAGAGTTCGTCTTGCAGTGCAAGGGGCACTAGTTCGATCCCTGGCCCGGGAAGATCCCATGTGCTGTGGAGCAGCTGGACCAATGTGTCCAATTACCGAGCCGGAGCTCTGGAGCGCATGCGCCCAGGGCCGGTGCTCTGCAACGAGAGAGGCCACTGCAATGGGAGGCCCACACAGGCCAAAGAATAAAGATGGAGGAAAATAAATAAATGGAAAACCAAAAAAAAAGCCAAACCCAGGGTACCTCCTAACTCATACTGAGCCCCATGGTGCCCTGGCGCCTCCCAGGCTGATTCCACTCTGGACTCGTAAGTGGGGGACGTGGACCCACATGGAATGCTCCCACCTGTCCAAGGACATTCAGGGGCCCTGGTGGGAGCTGGTTCAGGGAACTCTCAAAGTCCCCACTTTTTCAGGGGGAAGGGCTGCACCACATAGCTTTCAAGACTTCCCAAGTGGCACAGTGGTAAACAATCCGCCTACCGATGCAGGAGACACGAGTTCGGTCCCTGAGTAGGGAAGACCCCCGCTAGAGAAGGAAATGGCAACCTACTGCAGTATTCTTGCCTAAAAAATTCCATACACAGAGAAGCTCAGTGGGTTACAGTCCATGGGGTCACAAAGAGTCAGTCACGACTGAGCAACTGACCATGCAAGCACATAGTGTTCAGGATCTTAGGTCCCCAGCCAGGAATCAAACCCAGGCCGTGGCCATGAATGCCACGTCCAAGCCACCAGACCACCAGGGAATCCCTAAAGCCTCCACTTTTATATACACTTATTAGACTCTTGTGGAGTCCCAGCCAGGTGTGAACCCCTCAAGTCTAATTTGGGTCCTGGGTGTGAACGCAGAGACACTGGAGAAACACTGGCCCCTCCCAGCGTCTGAAACTCTGGCTCTCGTGTCTCAGGGCCTTTGCCTCCACCAGTTCTTTGGGGGGCTTCCTGTTCTTAACACACTCCTATTCACCCCTCAAGTCTCACTCTGATGTCCCCTCATCTGACCCCCAATTCTCCCACTGCTGCGGGCGGAGCCTTCACCTACCCTCCCGGTTTCCCCCACTTGCCTGCTCCCTCCCCTCCCTGACCTGCTCACCCATAGAACTGCCTCCCTCATCAGACGGAGAGAGACCCTCAAGGTCTCCTACCATCATGGTCCCGGCAAGGGCAGGCGGACCGTGTGTGTCCGCGACACCCCGCTAATCCCCCCGGGGAGTCTGCTCCGCATCCCTCGTCCCTCAAGCCACACATCTCCTCACCCGGTCTCAGAGAGGCCCTCTTACCTGGCTTGGGTGGTAGGTCCTTGTAGGGTGGAGTTGCGTTCTCATAATCGTCGTCCTCTTCGTCTTCCCTGGACCCTTCTAGAGGAAAGGCAGTGAGAGCCCAGCCCCCCCTCTCCTCTCTCCCTCTCCTTCTGGTCTCCAGCCCCAAGGTGGACCCACTGGAACCTGGGTCCTCACCATCCCTGGCCTCCAGCCCACGCCCGGCCAGGGCCATACCTGGCAGGCCCCGGAACCCAGAGTTAGTGTACAGGGTGCACATGGCTGCCGTGAACACGGGAGCCTGAGAAGGAGCAGGTGGAGCCTGTCGGCTTCCACTCCTTGTGTCGCCAGCTCAGGTGTCTTGGGCTCTTCTCAGTTCCTTTTTTCTTTAAAAGTCAAGAATATGCAAATCCCTCTTGAGGGGAACACCCCAAACCACGCGCGTGCACACACACACACACACACACAACTTTTCTCCCCAGTTTGAATTCATGCAAATAAGTCCCAAGGACAACAGACCCTGCATTCGAGAGCCAACAGAGCACCAAGGCCTCCTTCTTTCATGGAACCTCCAGCTGAGATCTGTTCCGTTGCTCAGTCGTGGCTGCCTCCTGGCAACCCCGTGGACGGCAGCAGGCTTCCCCGTCCTTCCTCTCCCGCTCCGCCTGCTCAAACTCACGTCCATTGACTCAGTGATGCCATCCAACCATCGCATCCTCTGTCGCCCCCTTCTCTTATTGCCTTCTATTTTTTCCCAACATCAGAATTTGCAGTGATTTCCTGTCGCAGTTGAGATAAGAAAGACAGTCTGTAAAGAAATATAGAAATAAGCAATAGGCATTAAGTATTATTTTAAAATAAAATAAAGCAGGGTAAAAGCATCAGGTGGGGGCTAATGAGCAGTGATGAGGCAAGGCCTCCCGGAAGTGGCGACGTGTGCAACACAATGGTAAAGTGATCGGTGCTAAGTCCTCCCACATTCCACAGTGAAGTTCTAGGCTCCCTAGGGCTGCGTAAGACATTACCCCAAAACATCACGACTGGGCTTCCCTGGTGGTTCAGTGGTGAAGAATCCCCCTGCCAATGCAGGAGACGCAGGTTTGACCCCTAGTCTGAAAGAATCCCACAGGACATGGAGCAGATGACCCAGTGCTCTAGAGCCTGGCAGCCAAAACTCCTGAGCCCGCATGCCCTGGAGCCTGTGCTCCACCGCAAGAGAAGCCCTTGAACAGCAGCTAGAGTAGCCCCCACTTGCCACAACTAGGAAAAGTCCAGCACAGCCACGAAGACACGTCACAGCCAAAAATAAATAAATACTAAAAAAAAAAAAAAAACCAGATGTCCCCACCAAAGCCTCTGACAGATAACAGTTCCTGATGACCCTTCGGTTTCAGCCACATGCAACAATTTTGAACTTCTAACCTCCAGAACCATAAAAGAATTCATTTCCGTTGTTTTAAGCCACTGAATGTGCGGTGATTTGTTACAGTAAACGCAGTATATTACATAGCCCTGAAGGCGAGATCCCAATTCCTCTTTTGAGGGGCTTTCCACTACAAGGAAAAGGAAATGCAACTCAGATTGACTTAAACAACAAGGAAACCCGGTAGATCCCCTCTGCGTACAAGTTAGAATATTGCGCACAAGTTAGAATATTGCGCGTGGTTGTTGTAACGGAGATTCAGAACAAGAGTGGCTTAAATGAGATGGAATTTATTTCTCAGAGTCCCCGGCTAAGCGATGCATAGGCTCCGCCCACGGAAACTCCTCACATGCACGCGCAGAGGGGAGTGGCCCCAGCCCTCCTTGAGGTGGGAGGGCAGCCGCAGCCCACCAGCCTCCCTCCAGGAAACGTTCGCCCCAGGGCCCGGATTTTCCCCTGTTGCCACGACGTCACATGCTGAACCTCTCCAACCTGTATGAGGCGTAGGTGCACCGTTCCCATTCTACAGGTGGGGAAATGGAGGCGCATCTGAAAAGGAAGAGCCTGTCTGCCCAGCAAATACCCAGTGAGCATACACAATGAGTATCAGATTCCAGAGGGATAAGGGGGCTCAGAGTGGAGGGGTAGGGAAGGGATGGCAGGACACGTCAGCCAAGAGGAAGGAGAGCCTGTTTGGCCATCAAGGGCCTCCTTTAAGGTGGGGGCGCCTGGGGCAAGGTACTTACTGTGAAAGCTGGACCGTCTCACTATGCAAGGGTGATGACCCCACGGCCAAGGTCACACCTTGAGACTTGGCACCCAGGAGGTGTGAAGGGACTGGGAGTGAAATTCAGCCCCATCAACTGAGTATAACAAAAAGCCACGGACCCAGGCTGACCCAGCTCTGCCTCATTCTGGCTGTGTGACCTCAGGGTAGTAGAACAACATCTCTGAGCAAAGATCTCCTGCTATGTATAATGGAGATTGGGAACTCAGTTGTTCATTTATTCAACAGATGTGTACTGGCCACCTACTATGTGTTAGGCTGTATCCTAGGAACTAGGGAGATGTTGATGAATAACAACAAAAATCCCTACCCTTGGGATAGGAGTAGTTGTTCAGTCGCTAAGTCACGTCCAACTCTTTGTGAACCCATGGATGGCAGCACATCGGGCTTCCCTGTCCTTCACTGTCTCCCAGAGTTTGCAGTAAACGCAGTATATTACATAGCCCTGAAGGCGAGATCCCAATTCCTCTTTTGAGGGGCTTTCCACTACAAGGAAAAGGAAATGCAACTCAGATTGACTTAAACAACAAGGAAACCCGGTAGATCCCCTCTGCGTACAAGTTAGAATATTGCGCAAAGTTAGAATATTGCGCGTGGTTGTTGTAACGGAGATTCAGAACAAGAGTGGCTTAAATGAGATGGAATTTATTTCTCAGAGTCCCCGGCTAAGCGATGCATAGGCTCCGCCCACGGAAACTCCTCACATGCACGCGCAGAGGGGAGTGGCCCCAGCCCTCCTTGAGGTGGGAGGGCAGCCGCAGCCCACCAGCCTCCCTCCAGGAAACGTTCGCCCCAGGGCCCGGATTTTCCCCTGTTGCCACGACGTCACATGCTGAACCTCTCCAACCTGTATGAGGCGTAGGTGCACCGTTCCCATTCTACAGGTGGGGAAATGGAGGCGCATCTGAAAAGGAAGAGCCTGTCTGCCCAGCAAATACCCAGTGAGCATACACAATGAGTATCAGATTCCAGAGGGATAAGGGGGCTCAGAGTGGAGGGGTAGGGAAGGGATGGCAGGACACGTCAGCCAAGAGGAAGGAGAGCCTGTTTGGCCATCAAGGGCCTCCTTTAAGGTGGGGGCGCCTGGGGCAAGGTACTTACTGTGAAAGCTGGACCGTCTCACTATGCAAGGGTGATGACCCCACGGCCAAGGTCACACCTTGAGACTTGGCACCCAGGAGGTGTGAAGGGACTGGGAGTGAAATTCAGCCCCATCAACTGAGTATAACAAAAAGCCACGGACCCAGGCTGACCCAGCTCTGCCTCATTCTGGCTGTGTGACCTCAGGGTAGTAGAACAACATCTCTGAGCAAAGATCTCCTGCTATGTATAATGGAGATTGGGAACTCAGTTGTTCATTTATTCAACAGATGTGTACTGGCCACCTACTATGTGTTAGGCTGTATCCTAGGAACTAGGGAGATGTTGATGAATAACAACAAAAATCCCTACCCTTGGGATAGGAGTAGTTGTTCAGTCGCTAAGTCACGTCCAACTCTTTGTGAACCCATGGACGGCAGCACATCGGGCTTCCCTGTCCTTCACTGTCTCCCAGAGTTTGCTCAAATTCATGTCCATTGAGAGAGTGATGCTATCTAACCATCTCATCCCCTGCCATCCCCTTCTTCTCCTGTCCTCAGTCTTTCCCAGCATCGGGGTCTTTTCCAATAAGTCGGCTCTTCACATCAGGTGGCCAAAGTATTGGAGCCTCAGCTTCAGCATCAGTCCTTCCAATGAATATTCAGGGTTGATTTCCTTTAGGACTGACTTGTTTGATCTCCAGGCAGTCCAAGGGACTCTCCCTTCAATGGTCTTCTCCAGTACCACAGTTCAAAAGCATCAGTTCTTCGGGGTTCAGCCTTCTTTATGGTCCAGCTCTCACATCGGCACATGACTCCTGGGAAAACCATAGCTTTGAGTCCATGGATCATTGTCGGCCAAGTGATGCTCCTGCGTTTTAATCCGATGTCTAGGTTTGTCACAGCTTTTCTTCCAAGGAACAAGCATCTTTTAATTCCATGACTGCAGCCTCCTCCGGAGTGACTTGCGGGCTCAACAATATAAAGTCTGTCCCTGCTTCCACATTTTTCCCATCTATTTGCCAAGAAGGGGTGGGACCGGATGTCTTGATCTTAATTGGCTACAATGACAGGCGTGCATCTGGCCTGTCTTGGGTACCTCCGAGGTGCGCGGCAGGAAGCGCTTTCCACACACCCATCGAACCGAGGCGAGGTGTTCCCCCTGGGACTGTCTAGGCCACGTTGACTTATTTTTTCCTCCTCCCCCGGAACTGAATTACCCAGAGCTTCCGATCTCCCACCCAGCGGGCCGTGGCGAGGCGCAGACTCCACCCAGAATTTTCTTCATCCTTCGCCCCAACCAGGCACCTCTGAGGCTGATCTGCCCGCAAACATGCTAATACAGAGCCCTGCCTGGGGCTGAACAGATGAAGCAGGGCGGCTGTCTGGGGTGGGACAGGCAAGAGGAAGGAGGGGCGGTGAAGCAGGGGGCTGTGATAACAGGGACCCTTGGGATAGGAGTAGTTGTTCAGTCGCTAAGTCACGTCCAACTCTTTGTGAACCCATGGACGGCAGCACATCGGGCTTCCCTGTCCTTCACTGTCTCCCAGAGTTTGCTCAAATTCATGTCCATTGAGAGAGTGATGCTATCTAACCATCTCATCCCCTGCCATCCCCTTCTTCTCCTGTCCTCAGTCTTTCCCAGCATCGGGGTCTTTTCCAATAAGTCGGCTCTTCACATCAGGTGGCCAAAGTATTGGAGCCTCAGCTTCAGCATCAGTCCTTCCAATGAATATTCAGGGTTGATTTCCTTTAGGACTGACTTGTTTGATCTCCAGGCAGTCCAAGGGACTCTCCCTTCAATGGTCTTCCAGTACCACAGTTCAAAAGCATCAGTTCTTCGGGGTTCAGCCTTCTTTATGGTCCAGCTCTCACATCGGCACATGACTCCTGGGAAAACCATAGCTTTGAGTCCATGGATCATTGTCGGCCAAGTGATGCTCCTGCGTTTTAATCCGATGTCTAGGTTTGTCACAGCTTTTCTTCCAAGGAACAAGCATCTTTTAATTCCATGACTGCAGCCTCCTCCGGAGTGACTTGCGGGCTCAACAATATAAAGTCTGTCCCTGCTTCCACATTTTTCCCATCTATTTGCCAAGAAGGGGTGGGACCGGATGTCTTGATCTTAATTGGCTACAATGACAGGCGTGCATCTGGCCTGTCTTGGGTACCTCCGAGGTGCGCGGCAGGAAGCGCTTTCCACACACCCATCGAACCGAGGCGAGGTGTTCCCCCTGGGACTGTCTAGGCCACGTTGACTTATTTTTTCCTCCTCCCCCGGAACTGAATTACCCAGAGCTTCCGATCTCCCACCCAGCGGGCCGTGGCGAGGCGCAGACTCCACCCAGAATTTTCTTCATCCTTCGCCCCAACCAGGCACCTCTGAGGCTGATCTGCCCGCAAACATGCTAATACAGAGCCCTGCCTGGGGCTGAACAGATGAAGCAGGGCGGCTGTCTGGGGTGGGACAGGCAGGAGGAAGGAGGGGCGGTGAAGCTGTGGGCTGTGATACAGGGACCAGGGTAAGCTCTCCTGCTCAGATGGTTGGTAGAGGGAAAAATAACAGGAAGGCGGTGGGGGATGGGTGACTGAGCCTCGGCCCCTCCCTCGCCCCTTCATACAGCTCACTCTCTAATAGTATTCCCACCAAGTCTGCAACTCTGAGTACGGGGAGCCCACGCGGAAACGCTTGGGTCCAGGATGTTGGAGAAGACTCTTGCCAGTCTCTTGGACTGCTAGGAGATCAAACCAATCCATCCTAAAGGAAATCAACCCTGAATATTCATTGCAAGAACTGATGCTGAAGCTCCAATACTTGGGCGACTGGATGCAAAGAGACAACTCACTGGAAAAGAACCTGATGTTGGGAAAAATAGAAGACAGAAGGGGAGGACAGAGGACGACATGATTGGATGGCTTCACTGAGTCAATGCACTTGAGTCTGAGCAGGCTCCAGGAGATGGTGAAGGACAGGGAAGCCTGGCGTGCTGCCGTCCAAGGGATGGCAGAGTCGGACAAGACTGAGCGCCTGAACTGAAGGGACTGACCACGGGACAGAAGGGTCCACGTCCTCAGCCACCTATCCCGCCAGACTCACCCCAGCTTGAACCTCTCTTCCTCTTCCTCCAGTGAAAAGGCTTGTCGTGGGAGCGCCCTCTGATGGGCCTTTCAGCTAGTGCATACACCGGATAAAAATAATGTTAGTGATGGGGCTTCCCATCAAGAGGGAGGAAACATATATACCTATGGCTGATTCATGCTGATATTTGACAGGCAACATCAAAAAATTGAAAAAAGGGGCTTCCCTGGTGGTTCAGTGGGTAAAGAGTCCGCCTTGCCGTGCAAGGCCTTGGCACCGGTTTGATCCCGGGCGGGGGAAGATCGCAGGTGCCTGCAGAGGCTGAACCGGTGTGTCCAATCAGCAGCCAGCGCTCTGGAGCGCATGCGCCCAGAGCTAGTGCTCTGCCACGAAAGAGGCCACTGCAATGGGGGGCCCACACAGGCCGAAGAATAAAGATGAATGAAAAATAAACAAGAAAATCAATAAAAAGAGACCAAAACTTCTTTTAAAATTTGAAAAAAAAAAGACAGTTCAGTGGTTAAGACTGGGTACTTCCAATGTGTGGGATGTGATCTCTGGTTGGGAAACCAAGATCCAACAGACTGCTCAGCACCACCAACAAAAAATTTTGAATAAAAAATTTAATAGAAATTTTAATAAATAATAGTAGTGAGTGTGTTGGGGGTCCCTCTAGGCACCTGGCAGGAAGCACTTTTCACACAGCCATCTAACTGGCTCCTCTAAGCCACCCTGTTGAGTCATTCATGTGTTGGATTTTTTAGTAATATTTGGCTGCCCTGGGTCTTTGTTGCTGCGCAGGCTTCTCTCTGTGGGGGTTGGGGGGGGCTCCTCTCTCGTTGGGGTGCGCAGGCCTCTCACTGCAGTGGCTCCTCTTGTTGCAGAGCACCAGCTCTAGGCGTGCAGGCCTCGGCAGATGCAGCACGTGAGCTCCAGAGCACGGGCTTCAGAAGGTGGCGCTCCCGGGCTTAGTTGCTCCATGGCGTGTGGGATCTCCCTGGATCAGGGATGGAACCCGTGTCCCCTGCGCTGGAAGGTGGATCCTTATCCCCTGCCCCGCCAGGAACGTCCCGTATGTGCTGGTTGTTGACAACTACTTACAAAGCATCTACTGCGTGTCCGCTCCATCCCCGCATTCCAGGAATATAGCAGTGAACAACTCCGACAAAACTCCCTGCACCACAGAGCCGATATTCAAGAGACGACAAGAGATAAGGTAAATAAGTCAAACGGATCTCAGGTCAAAGGATGCTAAGTGCTCACAAGGACAATAAAACCATGAAGAGGTAGGGGGAGTTGTTTAGTAGGAGCCCATTTTACAGGTGAGTAAACTGCACCTTCTGAAAGGGAAGTCACTTCCCAAGGTCACATGGAGGGTGTGAGCTGGGTCTGTGACTTGCCTCTCTGGGTCTCCTCCCAGCTCTGGCCTTTGAGTGAGCAGTGGACACACTGAGAAAAGGAGTCAGAGGAGAGACTCACAGAACAGGGCAGGGCTGCCTAGGACAGCTCGGCAGGTTGTGCACTGCACAACTTCAGGAGGGCCATTCGCAAAGACCAGAATGTGCATGCAACACCTTGGAGTTAGGAAGTCCACGAGAATCACAGATCTGTGCCACGTTCTGGGAACAGGTCACATGTAGCCCTGGAAAGGAAGACTCAGGCACCCACTGGACGGTCCTGTATAGATAGCTTGGATACTGAGCCGGGTTTCTTTGCCCGACACACAGCAAGTCAAACCTGAGCCACCAAGATCTGCAGCAGAGAAAGGGTTTAATCACAAGGCAGCCAAGCAAGGAGAACGGGCACCAAGTCTCAAGCCCACCTTCCTGAAGGTGAGGGACTCAGGATACTTATAGGGAAAAGCTGAGGGGTTGGAGAAGAGGGGGACAGTGACTTGAGATATTTTTTTGTCAGGTTTTGGTTTTTTGTTTTTTGGTTTTTTGGCCACTTCTATTGGTCTTTCATTTATCTATTTCCATCCATCTTTGTTCTTTGGCTTCTGTGGGCCTCCCATCACAGTGGCCTCTGTCGCTGCAGAGCACCGGCTCTGGGCACATGCGCTCCAGAGCTCCGGCTCAGTAGTTGGACACATTGGTCCAGCCGCTCCGTGGCACGTGGGATCTTCCCAGGCCAGGGATCGAACCAGTGCCCCTTGCACTGCAAGGTGGAAACTTTACTCACTGGACCACTAGGGAAGCCTGAGATATTTTTTTAATATTTATTTATTTGACTGCACCAGGTCTTGGTTATGACATGCGAACACTTTGTTGTGGCATGTGGGACCTAGTTCCCTGAGCACAGATGGAACCTGGGTCCCCTGCAAGGACCAGACGGCAGCCGCTAGGCCACCAAGGAAGTCCCTGGAGTCAAAGGAATTGAATTCAATTAAAACAATCTCATCTCAAGGTCCTTAATTACATTTGCAAAAGAACATTTTCCAAATAAAGTCACATTCACAGACTTCCAGGGTGAAAGTATGAACACAGTTGTTGGGGACTACAATTCAGCCTTTCACTGGTGATATTTAAAGCCCCCAGGAGACTGAGTGTGCGTGGAAGCTGCTTTGAGTGACAGGACACCTTCAGAGGAGAGACTCACAGAACAGGGCAGGGCTGCCTAGTGCACTGCACAACTTCAGGAGGGCCATTCGCAAAGACCAGAATGTGCATGCAACACCTTGGAGTTAGGAAGTCCACGAGAATCACAGATCTGTGCCACGTTCTGGGAACAGGTCACATGTAGCCCTGGAAAGGAAGACTCAGGCACCCACTGGACGGTCCTGTATAGATAGCTTGGATACTGAGCCGGGTTTCTTTGCCCGACACACAGCAAGTCAAACCTGAGCCACCAAGATCTGCAGCAGAGAAAGGGTTTAATCACAAGGCAGCCAAGCAAGGAGAACGGGCACCAAGTCTCAAGCCCACCTTCCTGAAGGTGAGGGACTCAGGATACTTATAGGGAAAAGCTGAGGGGTTGGAGAAGAGGGGGACAGTGACTTGAGATATTTTTTTGTCAGGTTTTGGTTTTTTGTTTTTTGGTTTTTTGGCCACTTCTATTGGTCTTTCATTTATCTATTTCCATCCATCTTTGTTCTTTGGCTTCTGTGGGCCTCCCATCACAGTGGCCTCTGTCGCTGCAGAGCACCGGCTCTGGGCACATGCGCTCCAGAGCTCCGGCTCAGTAGTTGGACACATTGGTCCAGCCGCTCCGTGGCACGTGGGATCTTCCCAGGCCAGGGATCGAACCAGTGCCCCTTGCACTGCAAGGTGGAAACTTTACTCACTGGACCACTAGGGAAGCCTGAGATATTTTTTTAATATTTATTTATTTGACTGCACCAGGTCTTGGTTATGACATGCGAACACTTTGTTGTGGCATGTGGGACCTAGTTCCCTGAGCACAGATGGAACCTGGGTCCCCTGCAAGGACCAGACGGCAGCCGCTAGGCCACCAAGGAAGTCCCTGGAGTCAAAGGAATTGAATTCAATTAAAACAATCTCATCTCAAGGTCCTTAATTACATTTGCAAAAGAACATTTTCCAAATAAAGTCACATTCACAGACTTCCAGGGTGAAAGTATGAACACAGTTGTTGGGGACTACAATTCAGCCTTTCACTGGTGATATTTAAAGCCCCACAGGAGACTGAGTGTGCGTGGAAGAGATGCCCTCAGGCCCCACTCTTCTCTTCTTGTTCACCTCTGCGTCCTGAAGGGCTAACACAGTCATTCATAAAAGAAGGACGCGGTAGTCACAGTGCCAAGCCAAGGACTGGGCTCGCCTAGTGGCTCAGTGGTAAAGAATCCACCTGTCAATGCAGGGGACTCGGGTTCGATCCTGAGTCAGGAAGATGCCCTGGAGAAGGACATGGCAACCCACTCCAATATCCTTGCCTGGGAAATCCCATAGACAGAGGCGCCTGGTGGGCTGCAGTCCACGGGGTCTCAAGAATCAGACACAACCGAGCAACTAAACCAACCAGCCAAGTTTAGTTGAGTGAAAAGACCAGTGATCCTGTGTATCTACTTCCTAGGGTTGACATAACAAGGTAACACAAACTAAGCGGCTTCCAACAAGAAAAAAATTATAGTCTCACAGCTCTGGAGGATAAAAGTCCAAAGCAAGATGTGAGCAGGGCCCTGCTCACTCCCAAGGCTCTGGGGGAGGAGCCTTCCTGGCCTGGGATCCTGGTGTTCACAGGCTTGTAGATTTATCACTCCAGTCTGTCCCTCCAGCATCACGTGATATTCTGTGTGCATGTCTGTATCCAGATTTACCTCCCGCCAACGCAGGAAACACGGGTTCGATCCCTGGTCCGGGAAGACCCCACGTGCCGAGGAACAATTAAGCCTGTGTGCCACAACTACTGAGCCAGTGCTCTAGAGCCTGGAAGTCACAACTATTGAGCCTGTGCGCCTGGAGCCTGTGCTCCACAACAAGAGAAGCCACTGCAGGGAGAAGCCCATGCACCACAACCAGAGAGTAGCCCCCTCGTGCCGCAACTGGAGAAGAAACCAACAGCAACAAAGACCCAGCACAGCCAAAACTAAATAAATGAATTAAATTATATATTTTTCAAAAATAAGAAGGCTATCATTGATTAGAAGAGGACCCATGTGAGTCCATCATGACTTCATCATAATTTGATTATACCTACAAAAGCTCCATTTTCAAATAAGAGCACATTCACAGGTTACCCTGGGCTAAGACTTCAACGTATTTGTTGATGACTCATATTTATGAGTCGGGAGTAGAGGGGGCGGTGTGGAAGACAGTTCAATCCCCCACAGCACCTCATCAAATGAAACCTAATCTTCCACCGCCAAGTTATTATTTCCCAACACTGCCAAGCACCAGTGAAAATCTTTTCCTTTGTGTTCCAATCCTGTGCGGGATTCCAGGCATAGTGACAAATTAGCACAGTATTTGCATTTGTTACAGCTGCACACAGAGGCCAAGAAGGTTTTGGCAGTGTTACACAATGTATTGAGATGGTTGGACGGCATCACCGAAGCAATGGACCTGAACGTGGGCAAACTTCCGGAGACGGTGAGAGACAGGGAGGCCTGGCCTGCTACGGTCCATGAGGCCGCAAAGAGTCCGGCGCGACTGGGCGACTGAACACACACAGACACACACGACATAATTATAACACTTTGAAATATACACATATAGAAGCGCCAACCTAACAGGTGTGAAATACAATACCAATTCTTCACAGTGGCAAGGAAAGGGATACTAGACTTGTTTGATTTGTGTTTTCACAATTTTTTTGTTTTATTTTGTTTTATTTTCACAGTTTGTTTTTATTTTACAAAGTATTCAATTGGATTTATTTAAACTCTCAGCTTATTTACACATAGCTTTTATTTGCTTATTTAAATTAAAATATTTATTTTTAAATTTATTTAAACTTCAAACGTTCGCTAATTGTATCATCAGCACTATGCAAAAGGGTTGTTTTGGGAAATTTGCATGTTTGAGAATAAAACCTTTTTTTTGTTGTTTTGTTTTACAACACTGTGAATATATTTAAAATTATGGAAATGCACATTTCAAAACAGTTAAGATAGTAAATTTTATGTTACATGTTTTTTACCACAACGAAGAAAGAAAAATACGTTCAACATCATCTGATATTAGGGAAATGGAGGAGATACCACTGGAAAACTGTCATGGATCATAGAAGACTCAAGAGACATAAAAGCTGAATACAGTCTGAAATCCTGGTCACAGAGTGCCCCCCTAGGCTTCCCCAAGGCCCCCAGCTCTCTTTTCTCCCAGTTCTTGCTAACTCATGTCTACCCCCACCCCAACCTACTTCTCCTTCCAAATTCAGGCATCGGTGGTGGCAGGGAACAAAGAAAAATGCCCTACCTATCAGCATCTCACTCCATGCCTTATACTAAGTTCAAGCCATGTCAGGAATATAAGGAGGCAGAAGCGCTCTTCCTATTCCAACACCTTGCTATACAGGTGAACAGATAAAAACATAATGCGAACACAACATACGGGTGTCGCTGAACAGAGTGACATTAGATACTTCTATATACAACACCCCTCCATAAACAACAAATGTGACATAAGGCAGTCAACAGACAAATTCTGTTTATGGCAGGGTCATTTCTTCCTCTATCATGTGCCCACACAGGGAAGCAACATCCTAGGCTGCCTGAGAGGATGGTAGCCCCTTTGGGTCGCTTACTGAGATCTCATTTCCATCCAGATCAGAGGCGTCCTGCCCTCTCGCTGGAATCTGGCTTTTCCTTCTCTAAGTACAATGTCTGTGATGAGGGCTGGCTTGCCTGCAGGGTTAATATTTGAGGTAAAGGGAACTTTCTGCAGATTCTGGCTTGTTATGGATTTTCTCAGACAGTGGAGAGATTCAAACCCTAGCCAATACCTGCCAGTCTAAGAACAGAGACAGAGCCATGTAAAAGGATCAGGCCTGCTGGAATTTTAAATATAAGCCATGCCACTTTTTTCTATGACACAGCACAGTATTTTTTTTTTCAAAAATCTTTATTTTCTTAACTTTGATGAAGGAATGAGAACAGGTCCTTTAGAAACTGGACACACACAGGCACTCATCTATTCATAGAGCTTCTACACTGACGAGGAAGTGTTCATCAAATGAACAAAACTTAGTCTAGAAGACATAAGTATGGAAACACTGAGAAAAATCTACCTCTAGAAAGCAGGTCAGATGAACTCAAAGACTTCACTGAGTGTAAGAGAACCACTGGGAAGTCACGTAAAGGCTTCTGCTGGGGCATAAAGGTAGAAGAAGTTCATGTAGCCAAGAAAACGCTGGTTTTCATCCTGATCTTAAATGTTTGCCTCTGCTGGTCACAGAGTGCCCCTAGGCTTCCCAAGGCCCCCAGCTCTCTTTTCTCCCAGTTCTTGCTAACTCATGTCTACCCCCACCCCAACCTACTTCTCCTTCCAAATTCAGGCATCGGTGGTGGCAGGGAACAAAGAAAAATGCCCTACCTATCAGCATCTCACTCCATGCCTTATACTAAGTTCAAGCCATGTCAGGAATATAAGGAGGCAGAAGCGCTCTTCCTATTCCAACACCTTGCTATACAGGTGAACAGATAAAAACATAATGCGAACACAACATACGGGTGTCGCTGAACAGAGTGACATTAGATACTTCTATATACAACACCCCTCCATAAACAACAAATGTGACATAAGGCAGTCAACAGACAAATTCTGTTTATGGCAGGGTCATTTCTTCCTCTATCATGTGCCCACACAGGGAAGCAACATCCTAGGCTGCCTGAGAGGATGGTAGCCCCTTTGGGTCGCTTACTGAGATCTCATTTCCATCCAGATCAGAGGCGTCCTGCCCTCTCGCTGGAATCTGGCTTTTCCTTCTCTAAGTACAATGTCTGTGATGAGGGCTGGCTTGCCTGCAGGGTTAATATTTGAGGTAAAGGGAACTTTCTGCAGATTCTGGCTTGTTATGGATTTTCTCAGACAGTGGAGAGATTCAAACCCTAGCCAATACCTGCCAGTCTAAGAACAGAGACAGAGCCATGTAAAAGGATCAGGCCTGCTGGAATTTTAAATATAAGCCATGCCACTTTTTTCTATGACACAGCACAGTATTTTTTTTTTTTCAAAAATCTTTATTTTCTTAACTTTGATGAAGGAATGAGAACAGGTCCTTTAGAAACTGGACACACACAGGCACTCATCTATTCATAGAGCTTCTACACTGACGAGGAAGTGTTCATCAAATGAACAAAACTTAGTCTAGAAGACATAAGTATGGAAACACTGAGAAAAATCTACCTCTAGAAAGCAGGTCAGATGAACTCAAAGACTTCACTGAGTGTAAGAGAACCACTGGGAAGTCACGTAAAGGCTTCTGCTGGGGCATAAAGGTAGAAGAAGTTCATGTAGCCAAGAAAACGCTGGTTTTCATCCTGATCTTAAATGTTTGCCTCCAGCCTAGGTACAGAAAGGTCCTGCTCATTTGTACGGGTTGTCAGTCAAGGTCTCCTTCATCTTCGCTTTCTTGGCTTCCAGCTCCACCGGCTTCTGCAGGTGCTTTTTGCTCATGCCCTGGCACTCCAGCTGCTTTTCAATCACCTTGGCATTCTGTGCCTACAAGTCAGCGACTTCTCTAGCCTCAATCCCTTCTTCTTCATCATCAATAGTAGACACCATCACAGAGATGAACTTGCCCATGTCTTTAGTCCATCTGGTCACCATTACCTTCTCAGGAGGCTCTTGTTTCTGAGAATATATACTTGTTTTCCCAAAACCCTGGCCAAACTTGACCACTGCTCCATCCACAGTGAAGGTCACGGGAGCATTCTTGGGCTGGGACTGGTAGCTGAGCGGCAGTGTACACTTTGCACATTTCTTCCGTGTCGTTCGATGCCTTCAGGTCTTTGAAGATATGTAGTCTCCTCATCTTTGGTGTTACAAAATGTGTGGACATGTTTGGCACCATCGATCACACGGGACCGATCCCGAGGCCTCATGGGCAACTTCTCTAACTGACAGTCCAGCACCGGGACCATCTGGCCACACAAACAGTGGTAGACGTGAAGGGGCTTCTCTCCGTCGTCATATTCCTCCCCATCCCAGGTGTCGGAGCAGACCACGGACTGGGACACGACTTTCGGCGCGCTCCAGAGCAGCAGCCAGGAAATGCTATGGCAAAAAGAAGGATCGCGCGGAAAATCTAGAATAAAACATTTTTTGAATTATGATATAAAATATATTTTTCATTTGTGTTCTAGCTTCAGGAGACTTTGGGCTTCCCTGGTAACTCAGATGGTAAAAAATCTGCCTGCAATGCAGGAGACCCGGTTCAGTCCCTGAGTCGGGAAGATCTCCTGGAAAAAGAAATGGCAACCCACTCCAGAAACCCATTCTGGAGTGGCAACCCATTGTTGTCTGAACCCATTCTTGTCTAGAGAATCCCAGAGACAGAGAAGCCTACAGTTCATGGGGTCGAGTAGGGTCCGACTCGACTGAGCGACTAACCACACATTCAGGAGACCAGTGGCGCCCAGGGAAGAGGCCCCAGGCTCGCAACGTCCATCCTCCCCAGGCCAGATGGATTTTCAAAGGCAGGCCGGCCCCCTCTGGCGGTCACCTAAGAGCCGCGTGCCTTGTCTCCGCCCGACCGCCAGGAGGCGCAGAGGTACCTGGACTCCTCCAGGGTCGTTCATCTCTATGATCCCTGCTGCGGCCAGAGCAACCCGGAAGTGGTGGCTGGCCAAGGGAGAGTGCTTCCGGGTAGGAGCTAGGTGACCCCGGCTGCTGCGGGAGCCGGCGGGGACAGCTGCCATGGGGGCGCACCTGGCCCGGCGGTACCTGGGCGATGCATCGGTGGAGCCTGACCCCCTGCGGATGCCCACCTTCCCGCCCGACCACGGCTTCCCCGAGCGCAAGGAACGCGGTGAGGCCCAGGGCGCGGGGGCGGCCGGGGAGGGGAGGGCGCGAGCTCCGGAACCCCTGAACCCCGGGGTCCCCACAGCTGGGCGAGAGCGTCGGGCTCTGTGTCTGGGTTCAACTCGGAGGAGTCAGGGCTGAGTATGGAGCCTGCCTGAGTGTGGAGGCATTCCAGGCAGAGGGCACGGCTTGAACCAAAAGCCCGAGGGCAAAAGAGCGGCGATACGGGGCTAATGAAGCGTTCGAACCCGGGCTTAGTCCTCGAGTGAGTGGGGAGCCAGGGGAGGGCTTCTCCCGGAAGCGATGTGCTCGCTGTACCTCGGTGTGGCTGTTACTGTTCTTTTTAGTGCTGCCCGAGAAAACACAAGGGAGCTCTCGCCGCACCTACCGTCCTGCACGTTGCTTTCTTGATGCGTTAATGTTGCAAGCATTTCGAGTTCCCATCCCGGACCAAGTCCCATGTTGGGTACCGAGGATACAGCAGGCACGGACTAAAGGGGACTCAGCCCTGTACAGGAGACAGCGGAACCTGGCGGGTCTTGATGGTGGTGCCTGGGATTATCTAGGCGGGCTTCCAGGCGGCTTACTGTAACTGGACGCGAGACCTGAGGGGCATGCGGAGGAGCTGACCACCCCGAGACCACCGAGAGGGGAGAGCTAGTGTTTCTAAGCAGAGGAGGGACACGACCAGATTTGCTTTGACAAACAGGTCGCGTTGGCTGCCGGCTGGGCGACGGCTTGGAGACCGGGAGACCCCAGAGGAAATGGGGGTGGTGCGGAAAGATGTGGACTTAGGAGAAAGTTGAAGGGTCCACGCCTCTAGCGTCTCGACTCCTGGTAGATCCTTCAGCCCCGCCTGGAACCGGTGGTCCATCAGCACTGCCGCCTTGGCTCTTTATGCCCGCTTTCCCATCATGATGTGCGAACACCCAGAGCCCCCCCACCCCAGCCCTCCTCTCTGTCTTAACCAGCACCTTGGTTAGAGCCAGCTCTCCTCCTTGGCTGCTGTCCCCGAAACATGGGAGGTCCACAGCTCCCCGGTGGTCTTCCCGTGCGCCCCGGTTGACCCCGAGCGCAAGGAACGCGGTGAGGCCCAGGGCGCGGGGGCGGCCGGGGAGGGGAGGGCGCGAGCTCCGGAACCCCTGAACCCCGGGGTCCCCACAGCTGGGCGAGAGCGTCGGGCTCTGTGTCTGGGTTCAACTCGGAGGAGTCAGGGCTGAGTATGGAGCCTGCCTGAGTGTGGAGGCATTCCAGGCAGAGGGCACGGCTTGAACCAAAAGCCCGAGGGCAAAAGAGCGGCGATACGGGGCTAATGAAGCGTTCGAACCCGGGCTTAGTCCTCGAGTGAGTGGGGAGCCAGGGGAGGGCTTCTCCCGGAAGCGATGTGCTCGCTGTACCTCGGTGTGGCTGTTACTGTTCTTTTTAGTGCTGCCCGAGAAAACACAAGGGAGCTCTCGCCGCACCTACCGTCCTGCACGTTGCTTTCTTGATGCGTTAATGTTGCAAGCATTTCGAGTTCCCATCCCGGACCAAGTCCCATGTTGGGTACCGAGGATACAGCAGGCACGGACTAAAGGGGACTCAGCCCTGTACAGGAGACAGCGGAACCTGGCGGGTCTTGATGGTGGTGCCTGGGATTATCTAGGCGGGCTTCCAGGCGGCTTACTGTAACTGGACGCGAGACCTGAGGGGCATGCGGAGGAGCTGACCACCCCGAGACCACCGAGAGGGGAGAGCTAGTGTTTCTAAGCAGAGGAGGGACACGACCAGATTTGCTTTGACAAACAGGTCGCGTTGGCTGCCGGCTGGGCGACGGCTTGGAGACCGGGAGACCCCAGAGGAAATGGGGGTGGTGCGGAAAGATGTGGACTTAGGAGAAAGTTGAAGGGTCCACGCCTCTAGCGTCTCGACTCCTGGTAGATCCTTCAGCCCCGCCTGGAACCGGTGGTCCATCAGCACTGCCGCCTTGGCTCTTTATGCCCGCTTTCCCATCATGATGTGCGAACACCCAGAGCCCCCCCACCCCAGCCCTCCTCTCTGTCTTAACCAGCACCTTGGTTAGAGCCAGCTCTCCTCCTTGGCTGCTGTCCCCGTGCAGCTGAATATCATGGGAGGTCCACAGCTCCCCCCCCGCCCGGTGGTCTTCCCCGTGCGCCCCCGGTTGACCCCTCATGCTACTGGCTTTCCTGACACGTTGCCCGGCCCTTCGCTGTCTCCTGCTCCCTCCTAGAGCACACTCTCAGAGCTTCTCTCTCAGACTCCAGCATCTCCTCTCAGCTAGTCACTTGGCATCTTCTAGCTGCGTGCACTTCCCTGGCATTCTAGCAGCTAAGACTCTGCTTCCAACACACGGGGTGAGAGTTCAAGCCCCGGTTAGGGAAATAGGATCCCACATGCTGCACACACACACACAAAAATTAATTTTTAAAGAAAATAGATGCAGCCCAAACACTCTTGGGCTCCCTGCATCCCTGCTTCCTACGCACCCCGGACTCCACCTTCTCTCCTGTTACCTGATCTGCTCTGGCTGCAGCTAAGCCTCTGCTCCAGATGAACCCTCGGATGCCCTTCGTCCCATCCCCTCACCCACCCCAGGACGGTCCTAACCGGTCTCCCCTTCTCGCAGTGTGGGTTTTCCCATCAACATGTAAATACACTGTTATCTCTGCTGGGTTTGGTTTTTTTAATTATTTACTTATTTATTATTTTTGTTTGGCCATATGGGGTCTTAGCTGGGGCATGTGGGATTGCACCCAGGGATCTGACCAGGGATTGAACCCAGACCCTGTATTGGGAGCAGAGTCCTACCCACTGGACCACCAGGGAAGCCCCTGTTTCTGCTGTTTTAAAATCCTGTTGTGCCTTCCTTCCTCCAGCCTGCTCCCGTCCTTCCCCGCCTCAGTTCACCAACAGGGCTCTGGTCAGGTTTCCCCCCACCCCGATTTGTCTGTATTGCAAAATCCCATTGTCAGAGACTCGGGTTTGTTTTTTTAAAAAACTTTATTATTTTGATTTATTTGGTCGCACTAAGTCTTCATCGTTGCTCGTGGGCTTTCAATTTCCCCATGTCAGTGTCGGGTGTTCACTCGTGGCGGCTGCTCTCGTCCCCACCCCAGCCCTCCTCTCTGTCTTAACCAGCACCTTGGTTAGAGCCAGCTCTCCTCCTTGGCTGCTGTCCCCGTGCAGCTGAATATCATGGGAGGTCCACAGCTCCCCGCCCGGTGGTCTTCCCCGTGCGCCCCCGGTTGACCCCTCATGCTACTGGCTTTCCTGACACGTTGCCCGGCCCTTCGCTGTCTCCTGCTCCCTCCTAGAGCACACTCTCAGAGCTTCTCTCTCAGACTCCAGCATCTCCTCTCAGCTAGTCACTTGGCATCTTCTAGCTGCGTGCACTTCCCTGGCATTCTAGCAGCTAAGACTCTGCTTCCAACACACGGGGTGAGAGTTCAAGCCCCGGTTAGGGAAATAGGATCCCACATGCTGCACACACACACACAAAAATTAATTTTTAAAGAAAATAGATGCAGCCCAAACACTCTTGGGCTCCCTGCATCCCTGCTTCCTACGCACCCCGGACTCCACCTTCTCTCCTGTTACCTGATCTGCTCTGGCTGCAGCTAAGCCTCTGCTCCAGATGAACCCTCGGATGCCCTTCGTCCCATCCCCTCACCCACCCCAGGACGGTCCTAACCGGTCTCCCCTTCTCGCAGTGTGGGTTTTCCCATCAACATGTAAATACACTGTTATCTCTGCTGGGTTTGGTTTTTTTAATTATTTACTTATTTATTATTTTTGTTTGGCCATATGGGGTCTTAGCTGGGGCATGTGGGATTGCACCCAGGGATCTGACCAGGGATTGAACCCAGACCCTGTATTGGGAGCAGAGTCCTACCCACTGGACCACCAGGGAAGCCCCTGTTTCTGCTGTTTTAAAATCCTGTTGTGCCTTCCTTCCTCCAGCCTGCTCCCGTCCTTCCCCGCCTCAGTTCACCAACAGGGCTCTGGTCAGGTTTCCCCCCACCCCGATTTGTCTGTATTGCAAAATCCCATTGTCAGAGACTCGGGTTTGTTTTTTTAAAAAACTTTATTATTTTGATTTATTTGGTCGCACTAAGTCTTCATCGTTGCTCGTGGGCTTTCTCTAGTGGCAGCAGATGGGGGTACTCTCTCATGTCAGTGTGCGGGTGTTCACTCGTGGCGGCTGCTCTCGTCGCGGAGCACAGACTCGAGGGCGCACGGGCTCCATAGTCGTGTCTGGCAGGCTCATTAGTTGTGGACACAAGGCTAAGTTGCCACGAGGCCTGTGGGATCTTCCTAGACCAGGGACTGAGCTCGTGTCCCCTGCCTTGGCAGGCTGACTCTTAACCACTGGACTGCCAGGGAAGTCCCGTGTCTCAGTGTTAGCTCCACCATAGCACAGCCTGGGCCGCTTTCTGGGAGCCCCCTCTTCAGGTGGTTCCAAGACCCCACAACTCCCCCCCTGCTCCCTGCCTTGGAAAGGCCAAGTGGTTGAGTCCACATTGCTGTCTCCACTCACGCCCACCTCTCCCTGGGGGCCTCTGCTCGTCTCCCGGTTTCCAGTGGCTTCTGTGAGCTAGGGCTGGAGCTTGTTCTGTTTTTAATTGGAGGATAATCGCTTTACAACATTGTGTTGGTCTCGGCTGTAAGATGTGAATCAGCCATAGTATGTATTTGTCCAGGCCTCCCAGATGGTGCTAGTGGTAAAGAACTCTCCTGCCAGTGTCGGAGACGGAAGAGACGCTGGCTCGATCCCTAGGTCGGGAAGATCCCCCGGAGGAGGGCATGGCCTTTCACTCCAGTATCCTGACCTGGAGAGTCCCATGGACAGAGGCAGCTGGTGGGCTACAGTCCATGGGGGCTCAGAGTCGGACAGGGCTGGAGTGACGTAGCACGCACGCGTACATTATGTCCTCTCCTGGAACCCTTCTCCCGTCCCCCACCCCAGCCCCAGGTCGTCACAGAGCACCAGGCTGAGCTGCCTGTGTTATACAGCAACTCCCCACCAGCCAGCTGTTTTATTAAAGGGTAACGTGTATGTTTCAATGCCACTCTCTCAATCCATCCCACCCCCACCTTCCCGCATGGTGTCCACAAGTCTGTTCTCTCCGTCTGCCTCTCTATTCCTAGAGCTGGGTCTTTATCCCCAGCTGGGTCTTGACCCTAAACCCGAGGCTCATGGACCTCACTGCTTGGCATCTCCACTCCACGTTCAAGGGCATCTTGTCCTCAGCAGGCACAAAGCAGAGCTCCTGACCTCCCTTCCTGACCCTGTGCCTCTGTCCAGCGCTGACCACGTGCTCAGGCTGAAACCCCTGGGGCATCCGGCCTCTCCTCCCACCTCAGGGCCCTTGCACCTGCTGTTTATCTCTTAGGGGTACCCTTTCCTGGGTGTCTGTGTGACTCCCTCCCTCACCTTCAGATGCCACCTTTTGAGGGAACCCTCCATCTGAAGTTGGATTTCTCCACACTGACTCTCTCTCTCTCCCCCCACTTTGTTTTATTTTCCTCCCAAATTCTTACCACTCCCGCATAGCACAGTGGTAAGAGTCTGCCTGCCGATGCAGGAGATGCCGGTTCAGTCCCTGGGTCGGGAAGATCCCCTGGAGGAGGCAATGGCAACCCACTCCGCTATTCTTGCCTGGGAAATTCTATGGACAGAGGAGCTTGGCAGCTACCGTCCTTGGGGACTGCAAAGCGTCAGACAGGACTGAGCACGTGTGCCCACACACAGTACTGAGCGCTGCCTGGCGTCTTACAACCTCTCCCTCCAAGAGCAGAGATCCATCCTTAGGTGGGATGTTCCCTTGTGGATCCCCAGCACCGAGCACGTAGCAGGTGCAGCAGAAATGCTGGCTGCCGACCGATCATGCCAGAGCGTCAGGTTTGAGTGCCGCCTCCGTGACAAGGAAACCATCAGGGGCTGCAGGTGGACACGCGGCCTGGGGCTCAGGCGAGTTGAGGGTAGAGGGCCCCAGTTGGGGTTCAGCAAGGCACAGGTCGGAGACCAAAGCCATGGATTTGAATGAGCCAAGGGCTCTCGGCAACAATTGCAGGAAGCCAGCGCTTCCAGCCAGCAGTATGGACAGCCATAGAGGCATCGCAGAGAAGAGGGCGATAGGAAGAGAATGTTCAAGAAAGAAGCAAGGAGGAGGCTGAGGGAGCTGTGTCCTGGGGTCCCAAGAGGATCTGGGACGAGCACGCCTGTGGGCGGGGCTGGGGTGGAGCGCGGCCCTGGGCCAGGGAGGGCCAGAAGGAGGGAGCCCGTGGGGGCAGCGGCGGGGAGGAGCCCGCGGGTGAGCAGTGGACTCTTTCTGATGCTCCTGTGAGGAGCACCTGGGACCAAGAGAGATGTCGGGGTGCGTGGGAGGGTGGCTCCCCCGAGGACGCGGGAAGGCTGGTCCTGCTCCCCTGTGCTGGGTGGGGCCGGAGCTCGGGATCTCCAGCACGGGCTGTGTGGGGTGTGCGCCTAGATTCCTGAGGGCCTCACATCAGCCCAGTTGAAGGGAAGGCTGAGTTCATCCGGGTCAGGTTTGCGGGGTGGGGCGGCAGGCCGGGTGATTCGTTCAGCTCGCTCTCCGCCAGCACCTGAAGCCCTTTACGTGTCCTACAGTCGCCATTCACTTTGGAGCCTGGACTACTGGTCATGCCTCAGGGGAAGAGCCCAGGCTCAGAGAAGCTATGGCTCCAGCTCGCCTGCAGAGCTGGGATGCAGGTCCCTCAGGCAGCCTGCCCCCCTGCACACACACACACTCACAGCCACACCAGGCTGTGCCCGGCGGAGGCTCCGCGGGTGGCGCTGCCGGGAGAGCGGCCCCCGGGGAGGAGCGCGGAGAGCCTCGCGTGGGTGTCGCCGGCAGGAGAGGGGCCTGCCCCTGTTGCTCGGGCACACGGCGCGAGGACCCTCCCGGCCCTGGCTGAGCGCCCCTCCGCCCCCGGCCCCCCGCAGAGATGGTGGCCACGCAGCAGGAGATGAACGACGCCCAACTGGTGCTCCAGCAGCGCGACTACTGCGCCCACTACCTCATCCGCTTCCTCAAGTGCAAGCGCGACAGCTTCCCCAACTTCCTGGCCTGCAAGCACGAGCAGCACGACTGGGACCACTGCGAGCACCTCGAGTGAGCCGCGCCCCGCAGGCCGCCTCCGCGGAAAGAGGGTCCCCTGGGGCTGTCGGGTGGCGAGCACCTGGAGGGAGCCCCGCCCCCTGGCCATCCCCCCTGGCTGGGCCCAGCCAGAACTCACACACCTTCTCGCCAGGCCCGGCCTGGGTGGAAAGAGGGATCCCGAGGGGGCTGCTGGGCGGCGGGCCTGAGACGTGGCCAAGCCCCCAAAGAAACACCGGAGCCTGAGTCAGCTGGGCGGGCCCCAGACCCTGGAGAGTCGGGGGTGGGACGCAAGCCGGACAGGCTGAGCCCCAGGATGGGGTCCTCCAGGCGGAGGCCCAGTCTTTGTTCTGGACTCACTGGTGCCCACCCCAGGAGAGGGGCGGACCCCAGGCCTAAGCCGCAGGCACACAGGCCTTCCCTGCGGACCCTCCCCACGGCCGCTCGAGCCCCTCAGCTCCCGGCCGCAGGCCGCAGTCCTGACACCCCTCCCTGTGCCCGGCCCGCAGCTACGTGAAGCGCATGAAGGAGTACGAGCGGGAGCGGCGGCTGCTCCAGCGGCGGAAGAGGAGGGAGCAGAGGGAGGCGGCCATGGCCAAAGGCGAGGGGCCCGGCGAGGTGGCCCCCGAGATGGCCCTATAGCGGCCCGCCCACCGCCGTGGCCCTGTCGAGAAATAAAAGCCTCCAGGCCCCCGGCCCAGGCTCCGCCTCTGTCTGTCTGTGCTGGCCCCCCACCACGCCCCAGAGAAACACGGGAGCCGAGTGCAGCCGGGCAGGCAGGCTTTATTCCGGACGCAGGGGAGCGGTGGTCCCCACTCCTCCCCCAGGAGTGGGGGCGGGGGGCGATCGGCCTGGGTGAGCCCCGGCGGGGCCTTCAAAGCAGGAAGGGGATGATGGGCATGCGCAGGGGCGGGTAGTCCCGGAACTCCTTCAGGTAGCTGCGGTGCTTGCCCTTGGCCCAGATGGTCATCTGGGTGAAGCCCACCAGGGAGAACAGGGCCACTGCGGGGCGGAGCAGGGCGTCAGGGAGGGTGGGAGCGAGCCGCGGGGACGCCCCCCGAGGGAGGGGCTGCAGCCGGCTCACCTGGGAGACACTGGGTCATGATGGCGAAGCCAATCCAGGACCCCACCTGCAGGCGGGGGACGGGTGAGGGGGGGCTGCCTGCTGAGGCCTCGCCCACCCTCTGAGCCTCTAGGAGGAGGATGGGAACCGAACTCCAGCCGGCGCTGGAGGGACCGGGGGTTCACAGGGTCTGGACAGGATGAGGCTGCCCCAGCCTGACACACACACACACACACACACACGGCCACGTGTGAAACTGCAAACTGCAAAGGCAGCCAGAGCCCCCACGAAGCCGCCTCTCCCCGCGGGACCCAAGCCCAGGGCGCCGTACCTCGTAGGTGTAGTTGGGGCAGGACACCAGCAAGAAGAGCCACGTGAAGGGGTTCTTGGTGGGGTACGGGATCTTCCTGGTTTTAGACCCTGGGCAGTTAGAAGAGGCGTGAGGCCTCCCGGCTCCCAGCTCGGCCTGCCGAGCCCGCCGAGCCCTCCCTGCCCGGAGCCGCCCACTCACCGGCCGGCCGCAAGTCCCGCAGGGCCATGTGGATGGAGAAGTTGCCGAGCTGGCAGATCTGTCAGAGAAGCGGGGTCAGCCCCGAGCCCCCGGCCTCCCCCGCCCCGCTGGCCACCCCGGCCTGCTTACCACGAAGATGGCAAGCGCCAATTTAACCTGCTGGGCTCCGTAGGCTGAAGAGGAAGCAGAGCGGGCAGCGCCGTGAGGGGCGGGCCTGGGGGTGCGGGCGGGGCGGGCCCAGGGGCCCAGGGGCCCAGGCCACTTACTGGGGGGCGTGTAGAGCGGGTGGTTGATGTAGTAGGCCATCCAGGCGGCGAAGCCCCAGTAGTAGGTGCAGTTCTGAAAGGGCGGGGCGGGGTGGAGGCGGGCCCCAGCGGAGGGGCCGGCGCGGCAGGGCGAGGGGCGCGGGGGCTGGGGCTCACCTTGAAGATGTTGCGCAAGGGCATGGTGCCGTGGGAGAAGCGGTGCACGAAGAGCGTCTCCAGCAGGCGCTTCACGTAGTGGAACGAGTGGCAGATGCAGGCGAGGCTGGGGGCGGGAGCCAGCTCAGCGCGCGCCGCCGGGCGCCCCCCCCGCCGCCACCCCGGCCCCACTCACTGCACCACCGTGTGCCGGCTGGACGAGAAGTCGTGTTTGTGGCCGTAGATGAAGGGAACCCGGAAGTAGAAGAGCAGGTAGATGAAGAGGGGCCCCGCGTACTCCGTCAGGAAGACCTGGGGAGGGCGGGCGCGTCACCCCGCGCAGCGCACGCGGGGCGGGGGGCGGCCGGGCGGGGGCGGCGGGCACTCACCGTGACCCAGCTGATCTGGGCCCCCAGGTCCCGGAAGTAGAGCGTGGCCGTGGTGCCCACCGGCAGCTTCTGCAGGACGTCCTCGTCCTTCAGGGACTTGCCCTCTGCGGAGAGGCGGGCCGGGTTCAGGGGCTGCGGCGCCTCGCCCACGGCCGCCCAGGAGCCCGGGGGCCGCCGAGCCGACGGCCGTACTCACTGGGGTCCAGGCGGAGGGACTGGCGGGCGGGGTACCACTGCGGGTCTGCAGGGAGAGTGGGTGTCACGGCGCACAGCCCGGCGGGCTCCTCGGCCCGGGGGCGAGCCCTGAAGCCCGGGCGGCTCCCGGACACAGGCCGGAAGAGCGGGCAAAGCGGGACGCCGTCCTTCCAGCGCCCAGCAAGGGCGTCCCTGCGGGCGGCCACACGGGGGCAGCGGCCCCACGGCGGCCCAGGGAGCCTGTGCCACGCCGGAGGCATCTGCAGGCCCTGAGGGAGAGCCATGCAGGACGGGTCCCGCCTAGAGGGATCCCAGGGGGCTGCGGGGCTGCGGCCCGGACTTACGGGTCTTGGTGAAAAGGTTCTTGATCTCGGCAATGGTGGCCTGGGGCTCCACCTGGGGGAAGCACAGGCCGGGGACAGGTCAGCGTGGGGAGTTGAGGGGGTGCTGGATCCCTCTTGGTGAGGCGGGAGGGACTGGGATCTTAAGGCAACTGCTCGGAGAGGGCTGGGGATCAGGCCCCCAACCCACCGAGCCCACACCCCAGCCACGGGCCTATGGGCCCCGTTAGCCAGGCAGGCGGACGCCCTGGGCTGGCGGGGAGAGGCTGGGAGCGTGGAAGCCAGGCCTGCTTCACCCCTCCGCCCCACCCACCCGCAGCTCCCCGGAGAGAAGGCCTCCATCTGTGCCAGACGCCCTGGGGTGCAGCCCTCTCCCCCCGCCTGGCCTCAGCAGGGGGCAGGTCTTGGGACCTCAGTCCTCTCCAGGCCCCGGAGCCCTGCAGGGTCCACTGGGGCTGCGTGGCCTCCTCTCACAAGGCAGGCCAGCTCCGGGCCACACCCAGGGGCCAGGGCGCTCGGCCCCAGGGGCCGGCTGGCAGGGGCAGGCCCAGGGACAGCACCCTCCTGCCCACCCTGAAGGGCAGGGGTGGGCGTCAGGACGTACAGATGGAGGGGCATCCCCAGGAAGGGGCGGATCGCAGGCCCAGCAGCCTGGGGCCCGCCTAGCCGGCACCACGGTTGGTCCTACCTTGTCCAGGAAGCACAGCTTCTCACGGGTCTTGGCGTCCAGAATCTCCACCTCGAAGAAGAGAACGGCCTTTTTGGGTTTCTTGGTTGTTTTGGGGGGCGCAGGCCGGGGGAGGCCGTTGAGGCCAAAGCCGGGGCTCAGGCCCTGGCTGCTGTCCCGGGTCACCACGCTCACGCTCAGGTCCATGCCGCCCTGCCCTGCCCGCGGCGGCCAGAGGCCCCAGCTGCCGGCCGTCAGCCCCCACCACCGACCTCCCCACGCGCAGCGCTCTGGGCCGGGCCGGGCCGGCGCGATCAAATTCTGCCGCGGTGCTGGAAGGGAGCCCGCGCCTGCCCTGGCACTGCCCGCTTCTGTGCAGATGTAACCTGCCCAGCGGCCACGGCCCAGCTAAATATAAAACTCCCCCCCGCCCCCGGGATCCACAGGGGCTGGGCTGCGGCCCGGACTTACGGGTCTTGGTGAAAAGGTTCTTGATCTCGGCAATGGTGGCCTGGGGCTCCACCTGGGGAAGCACAGGCCGGGACAGGTCAGCGTGGGGAGTTGAGGGGGTGCTGGATCCCTCTTGGTGAGGCGGGAGGGACTGGGATCTTAAGGCAACTGCTCGGAGAGGGCTGGGGATCAGGCCCCCAACCCACCGAGCCCACACCCCAGCCACGGGCCTATGGGCCCCGTTAGCCAGGCAGGCGGACGCCCTGGGCTGGCGGGGAGAGGCTGGGAGCGTGGAAGCCAGGCCTGCTTCACCCCTCCGCCCCACCCACCCGCAGCTCCCCGGAGAGAAGGCCTCCATCTGTGCCAGACGCCCTGGGGTGCAGCCCTCTCCCCCCGCCTGGCCTCAGCAGGGGGCAGGTCTTGGGACCTCAGTCCTCTCCAGGCCCCGGAGCCCTGCAGGGTCCACTGGGGCTGCGTGGCCTCCTCTCACAAGGCAGGCCAGCTCCGGGCCACACCCAGGGGCCAGGGCGCTCGGCCCCAGGGGCCGGCTGGCAGGGGCAGGCCCAGGGACAGCACCCTCCTGCCCACCCTGAAGGGCAGGGGTGGGCGTCAGGACGTACAGATGGAGGGGCATCCCCAGGAAGGGGCGGATCGCAGGCCCAGCAGCCTGGGGCCCGCCTAGCCGGCACCACGGTTGGTCCTACCTTGTCCAGGAAGCACAGCTTCTCACGGGTCTTGGCGTCCAGAATCTCCACCTCGAAGAAGAGAACGGCCTTTTTGGGTTTCTTGGTTGTTTTGGGGGGCGCAGGCCGGGGGAGGCCGTTGAGGCCAAAGCCGGGGCTCAGGCCCTGGCTGCTGTCCCGGGTCACCACGCTCACGCTCAGGTCCATGCCGCCCTGCCCTGCCCGCGGCGGCCAGAGGCCCCAGCTGCCGGCCGTCAGCCCCCACCACCGACCTCCCCACGCGCAGCGCTCTGGGCCGGGCCGGGCCGGCGCGATCAAATTCTGCCGCGGTGCTGGAAGGGAGCCCGCGCCTGCCCTGGCACTGCCCGCTTCTGTGCAGATGTAACCTGAGTGGCCCAGCGGCCACGGCCCAGCTAAATATAAAACTGCCCACACGCGGAGCCCCCAGGAGCCATGCCCCAGACCTCCTGGGGAGAGGGACCTGGGGGCAGCCCCTCCCCGAGGGCCAGCGGCCCCCGACTCTAAACACGGACCCCAGCAGCACGGCAGGGAAGGGAGAGGCCCAGGATCAGCAGGGAGGTGGCAGCCGGCCCAGCGCAGAGCCAGGGCCAGTCATCGGGCGGAGGGGGAGAGGCCAGCGGGCAGCCCAGGCCCCAGCCCGGCCCGCAGAGCTCACTGGGCTTGGAGAAATCCCAGCTATTTTGAGAATCCGCGAGACAGCTCATCCATTTCCCCTTCTGAGCTGTAAGGGAGACGCTGGATTAGTTTCCTTGTGCGTTTGTGTTCCCAGGGAGGTGACAGATTCCGGGGTTCCCAGTGCAGAGAACCTAGCTCTAATGTGCAAAGGGTCAAGAAACGGGGAGGCTTCCAGTCAGCGGCCCCCGGCCAGGCCTGAGACCGTGGCCCTGCCTGCTTGGCCTCCCTCTCGCCCACGTCTCACTAGGTCCACCCAGGCCCGATTCAAGGCCACCACCAGGGCGGTCTTTCCTCCTTGTCAGTCCAACAAAGCATCCCCATCCAGACTCTGGGTCCCCCAAGCCCAGAGCAGTACCCCCACACACCAGTCTCTGAGCCGCAGGCAGTGGTCGGGCAGTAGGGGTGCGCAGGGGCAAGGCTGGGAGGAATGGAGCCCCGAGGGGGGTCTGACCACCCATCCTAAGCAGGTGGGAGAAGGCACCAGGCCAGCAGTGAATGGCGTGAACTTGGGGGAGCTGGAGTGAGGGCCAGCAGTCCCGAGCCCGTCACAAAAAGGCCTGAAGGCTCAGGGCAGGGCTTGACGTGGATCTTATTAGACACGAGTGGCAGGTGTCAAGGACCTCCCCGGCCTGATCGGCCCTCATCAGGGGCACGGAGCAAAGGAGCTGAACTCAGAACCCCGGACAGGGCTCCGAGGACGCCCCCTCCCACCCGGGACCCCTTTAGGAAAGGGCTTCTCTCACACCCACCCCACCGCCCGGGGCAGAGGCAGGGGACGTGGCGGGCAGCGCCCAGGGCTGATTCCAGGGTGGTGGCTTCTCTCTGAGCCACCCAGAGGGGCAGGCAGGAAGGTGTGTACCTCGAGGGGCTGGCGTGGTGCCCAACAGGAAGCACCCCAAAAACGTCAGGCTGTGAGGAGACCCCAAGGGCCTGCCCAGAGGAAAAGGAGATGGTCCTGGGTTCACACCCCCAGGGGGTGGCGGTAGACCTCTGTGCCCATCTACGCCCCCTGCCCCTTGTCAAAGGCCGAGGGCAGCAGAGCCCAGAGCCCAAGAAGGGCTGGCCGGCACTACTGGTATCACGCTGGAGAATGAGGCTGCCATCACCTGGGGCAGGTGGCTGGACGCCTGAGTCACAGGGGTAACAAGGCCAGACAGAAGGACGAGGAAGAGGGAGCTGGCTGTACCCACAAAGGTCTGGCCCCACCCAGAGGACGCTCAGGAGAGGGGAGGGGCGCAGGTGGAATGTGCCAGAAGGGCAAGGATAGCAGGCCCCCAGGCGGGCAGCGGGCTTGCTGCCCTGCGGCTGCAGGTATATTAATAGCTCCCGGGTCCCCCCGGCAGTGCCCACATGCCCTCGGGCCCGTGTGGCCTGCAGGACGCGCCGCGTCCACTGGGCGAGCAGCCCCTGAGTTCCTGCTCAGCCACTCAATGGCTTAAAATACAACCAGCCCCTGGCCCTGCCGGCCAGCTGCTGGGGGAGGGCTGAAATTCTACCCTCTCCCCCAACCCGGGCACCGCACCAGGACCCAGAGGAGAGTGCGGGCCGTCGGGACCCCGACTGGCTGCTGGGAAAGGAAGCAGCGCAACAGGAGGGGCGGCAGGGACAGGGCCACCCTCCCAGCAGCTGCTGCTGCCGCTGCCACAGCTGCACCCAGGCCAGCCCGAGGCCACAGGGAGTGACACCCTCACCTAGGTAAGCCCGCCCGTGTGGCACGCGCAAGGCCCCGGCCACTGGGGAGGGGGCGGCCCCCGCTCAGGGCCACTGTGGCAGGTTCGGTGCCCCGTGCTCATTTCCTGTCCCCAGACCTGCACCGGGAGAGAGGGGAGCAAGGCCCTGGGTGGGTGGGGAGTAGGCTGAGGGAGGCAGAGAACCTCCACTATTTTGCAGCTGGCTCTGCCTCTACAGTTACATGTAAAAAGGTAAATTTTTAGTTATAAAAATCAAGGGGGAAGAAAAGGCCAAGGGAAAAATATACATAAATACATATATGCTAGGTGGAAAAAAAAAAACAGAAAGGGGTCACCTATTTCTGTGAAATGTCCAGAACAGGTAGCTGGAAGGAGACAGAAAGCAGGCTGGTGGCTGGGGGGTCGGGGAGGGGAGTGTCAGCTCACGGGGACCCGGCCTCCTCCTGGGCGAAGACCGGCTGCGGAGCTCGGTGTCTGCTCAGCTCTGTGACAGTGCCGCACGCCACGCGGCCGCTCACTTCTAAACCGTTAACACTACATGTTCTATGAATTTGACCTCAAGAAACTGGCTTTGGGGGCACACCAACACACCAGCCCTAATGACCCAGGGAAAGAAAAGGTGCAGAGGAGAGTGAGGGCCTAAATCTGGGGGTCCATTAGGGCTTCCCAATCTCCAGTCCCTGAGCGTACCCCCCGCAGCACCCCTTCCTCCCCTCTGCTCTGTGCCAAGCACCCTCCCACCCCTACACATTTCACACACACACACACACACACACACCTGTGCCTGCCTGAGCCTGAAGCCAGCTTATGGAGGGGCCCAGGCGGCTCTGGGCAGAGGTCCTGAGCACAGAAGGGGAGGCAGGAGGCTCAGCCCCACCCCAGCCCCAGGGGAGAAGGCAGGTCGGGGACAGGGAGCAGAGAGCGGTGGAGCTCCCTGAAATAGGGGGGATCTCCTCCTGTCCCCATGGAGGGAAGGACCAGGGGGCGGAGGGGACATGGAGTGGAGTGACACTCTCAAAAGATGAATGAAGCAAGAAACCCATGAGGCTGACCTCAAGTCCAGGCACTGGCCAGGCAGGAGGTGTGGCCCCCCAGCCTCGGGCACGGACGGCGGGCAAGGACAGGCAGGAGCCCGGGGAGGCTCAGCGACGACCGTTCCCCAGCCCGGGAGGAATTCTCAGCCAGAGACCCCAAGGTTCTGGGGTCCAGCCACTGGCAACCCGTGGCAGCACAAGGTCCGGACTGGGGGTGGGAGGGGAGGGCCAGACCAGGGGCAGGGCGCCGCCCACCCTGCAGGAGGGGTGGGGGAGGGGGAGGCTGCGGCCCCGCCCCACCCAAGGGGAGCACCCAGAGCCACGGCCGGGCAGCGGGGCCCACAGTCCTCCCTGCCTTCGTGTAGATAAAGATGCTGCTGATCAAGGTCGCCACTCTCCTGAGCACCTGCTTCAAGCACGCCCAGAGTCTCAGGGAGGCAAAGCCCCAGGACGGTCCCCACAGTGGCAGATGAGAAAACCGGGCTCCAGAAGAGGAGACGCCCAGGGCCTTTGCACCTGCTGCTCCCCCGGTCTGAGCCGCTCTTCCCCGGCCCCACAGGGCTCCTCCCTCACCTCCTCAGCAGGGCCCCTCCTGACCATCCACTTAAAATAGCAACCCATTTACTGTCTGCCTCCCCCTGGACGGCGGCTCCAGAGGGCAGGGACTGTCCTGTCCTCAGCCCTTCCCCAGCGCGGAACACAGCCTGGGAGGAGCTGCGCTCCATCAACACCTGCGGGAGGCACCCTGCCCAAGGTCACGGAGGTGGGGCCTCTGCGCCCCCTCCCCGCCAGCCTCTGAGCCAAGGCCCTTCCCTCACCCTCCCTCACCACACCTGGGAGGATGGGGGCCTGCCCACCAGGCCAGACCCCAGAGCAGAGGCGTGTACCCCCTTCCAGGGGCTGCAGGGCTTTCCCTAGCCTCTCTGCAGGGAAGCCCCTGTGAGGCCTGCAGGCACCTGCCCAGCGCCCGTGACCCTGTGTGCTGGGCTGGGCTAAGTCGCCGGAGTCATGTCCGACTCTGGCACCCCACGGGCTGGAGCCCACCAGGCCCTCTGTCCCCATGGAGGGAAGGACCAGGGGCGGAGGGGACATGGAGTGGAGTGACACTCTCAAAAGGAAACGCCATGAGGCTGACCTCAAGTCCAGGCACTGGCCAGGCAGGAGGTGTGGCCCCCCAGCCTCGGGCACGGACGGCGGGCAAGGACAGGCAGGAGCCCGGGGAGGCTCAGCGACGACCGTTCCCCAGCCCGGGAGGAATTCTCAGCCAGAGACCCCAAGGTTCTGGGGTCCAGCCACTGGCAACCCGTGGCAGCACAAGGTCCGGACTGGGGGTGGGAGGGGAGGGCCAGACCAGGGGCAGGGCGCCGCCCACCCTGCAGGAGGGGTGGGGGAGGGGGAGGCTGCGGCCCCGCCCCACCCAAGGGGAGCACCCAGAGCCACGGCCGGGCAGCGGGGCCCACAGTCCTCCCTGCCTTCGTGTAGATAAAGATGCTGCTGATCAAGGTCGCCACTCTCCTGAGCACCTGCTTCAAGCACGCCCAGAGTCTCAGGGAGGCAAAGCCCCAGGACGGTCCCCACAGTGGCAGATGAGAAAACCGGGCTCCAGAAGAGGAGACGCCCAGGGCCTTTGCACCTGCTGCTCCCCCGGTCTGAGCCGCTCTTCCCCGGCCCCACAGGGCTCCTCCCTCACCTCCTCAGCAGGGCCCCTCCTGACCATCCACTTAAAATAGCAACCCATTTACTGTCTGCCTCCCCCTGGACGGCGGCTCCAGAGGGCAGGGACTGTCCTGTCCTCAGCCCTTCCCCAGCGCGGAACACAGCCTGGGAGGAGCTGCGCTCCATCAACACCTGCGGGAGGCACCCTGCCCAAGGTCACGGAGGTGGGGCCTCTGCGCCCCCTCCCCGCCAGCCTCTGAGCCAAGGCCCTTCCCTCACCCTCCCTCACCACACCTGGGAGGATGGGGGCCTGCCCACCAGGCCAGACCCCAGAGCAGAGGCGTGTACCCCCTTCCAGGGGCTGCCGCAGGGGCTTTCCCTAGCCTCTCTGCAGGGAAGCCCCTGTGAGGCCTGCAGGCACCTGCCCAGCGCCCGTGACCCTGTGTGCTGGGCTGGGCTAAGTCGCCGGAGTCATGTCCGACTCTGGCACCCCACGGGCTGGAGCCCACCAGGCCCTCTGTCCATGGACTCTCCAGGCGAGAACACTGGAGTGGGCGGCCACGCCCTCCCCCAGGGGCTCTTCCCCACCCAGGGACTGAACCTGGGTCTCATGTCTCCTGCACTGGCAGGCGGGTTCCTACCACGAGCGTCACCTGGGAGGCCCATGAGCCTGTGCAGCCTGGCATTCTGGCTGCCAGATCCTTCTCCCAGGCCCTGGGGCACCGCTGGCTGAAGGAAAGGGTTGGTGATGAGCCCGCTCTGGCTCCTGGGGAAACCTCTGGTTTTTTTCACCAGCATCCCCAATACAGAAGGGGTTCCACACAGCCTGGCCCTTGGAGGCAGCACCTCAGGCCCAGCAGTCCCTCCCATGGAGACTCTGAGGTCAAAGAGAAGCACCTATGTCCTGGCTGTGTGGCCCTGGACAAGTCACCCAACCTCTCTGAGTCTCCATTGCCTCATCGACAGTGGGCTGCCCACCTGGTACCTCAAAGGGTTGCTGTAAGATTTGCAGATCATTAACAACCACCCTCCCAGTCTGCATGTGGGGGGTGGGGATGCAGGGGTGCAGGAGGGCAGGAACAGAGAGCAGCGGCATCTTTTGCACCCAGAGTTGTGGGGGAAAACAGGATGAGGCGTGGGGAGGATGGCCGTTTTTAGACAGCGTGGTCAGGCTAGGGCTCCATGGAAAAGCACACAAACATGTCCAGTCTAGAATCATTCTCATAGAGAATAAATGTTATGAAGACAGATAGTAGCAAAATACAAGTGGCAGACGCACAGAGCGCCAGGCCTCTTCTCCACGAAACCTGACCGTGGCCATGACCGCGCCCAACCACACCAAGGTCAGAGATGCTTCATCAGGCACCCTCACCCTCCCTCACCACACCTGGGAGGATGGGGGCCTGCCCACCAGGCCAGACCCCAGAGCAGAGGCGTGTACCCCCTTCCAGGGGCTNCCGCAGCGGCCTTCCCTAGCCTCTCTGCAGGGAAGCCCCTGTGAGGCCTGCAGGCACCTGCCCAGCGCCCGTGACCCTGTGTGCTGGGCTGGGCTAAGTCGCCGGAGTCATGTCCGACTCTGGCACCCCACGGGCTGGAGCCCACCAGGCCCTCTGTCCATGGACTCTCCAGGCGAGAACACTGGAGTGGGCGGCCACGCCCTCCCCCAGGGGCTCTTCCCCACCCAGGGACTGAACCTGGGTCTCATGTCTCCTGCACTGGCAGGCGGGTTCCTACCACGAGCGTCACCTGGGAGGCCCATGAGCCTGTGCAGCCTGGCATTCTGGCTGCCAGATCCTTCTCCCAGGCCCTGGGGCACCGCTGGCTGAAGGAAAGGGTTGGTGATGAGCCCGCTCTGGCTCCTGGGGAAACCTCTGGTTTTTTTCACCAGCATCCCCAATACAGAAGGGGTTCCACACAGCCTGGCCCTTGGAGGCAGCACCTCAGGCCCAGCAGTCCCTCCCATGGAGACTCTGAGGTCAAAGAGAAGCACCTATGTCCTGGCTGTGTGGCCCTGGACAAGTCACCCAACCTCTCTGAGTCTCCATTGCCTCATCGACAGTGGGCTGCCCACCTGGTACCTCAAAGGGTTGCTGTAAGATTTGCAGATCATTAACAACCACCCTCCCAGTCTGCATGTGGGGGGTGGGGATGCAGGGGTGCAGGAGGGCAGGAACAGAGAGCAGCGGCATCTTTTGCACCCAGAGTTGTGGGGGAAAACAGGATGAGGCGTGGGGAGGATGGCCGTTTTTAGACAGCGTGGTCAGGCTAGGGCTCCATGGAAAAGCACACAAACATGTCCAGTCTAGAATCATTCTCATAGAGAATAAATGTTATGAAGACAGATAGTAGCAAAATACAAGTGGCAGACGCACAGAGCGCCAGGCCTCTTCTCCACGAAACCTGACCGTGGCCATGACCGCGCCCAACCACACCAAGGTCAGAGAGGTGCTGCAAGGAGCTGGTGACATTGAGCCCGAACCCTAACAATAGCAAGACACGTGCGGATGGCAGGGGCGGGGCCGCGGCCAGCGTTCCTGCTATAGTTCCCGACCCGCGCGGGGCAGGCGGCCGCCGCGGAGGCTGCCGGGTCTCCACTGCCCCCTTGTGGCCGCAGCCCGAAGGGCGCGCACAGCAGCCGGAGCGCCTGGGGAATGACCCGGGTATACGCCGCGCGATGAGACAAAGCACGCGCGCCCACTCTGGATCTAGCGGTCACCCACCAGGCGGCCTCCGGGAGCCACGGCCTCACCCTCATCCCCTCCTGCCTTCAGCCTTTCCGGCCTCCCCGCTCCCCCCGGCACTGCGGTGAACCAAACCAAACTCCTGCCTTCACCCTAGCCGCACTCCAGCCTCTGTGCTGGCAAGGGGAGGGGACATGCGGACAATCGACAGCGGCATGTTTTACACCAAGAGTTGTGGAGAAAACAGAAAGGTGGCGAGGTGTAGGCGGGGAGTCTGGGGCAGGGAGCATGGCCACTGGAGGCAGAGTGGGCAGGGAAGGCCTACCTGAGGAAGGGCCTCTACGCAGCGGCCATTGGAGGTGAGGGAACGCCCCATGCACACGGCCGGGTGGAAAGGCATTCCAGACAGAGAGGGAACAGCGAGTGCAAAGGCCCCGAGACTGGACAGCATGTTTAACTCATTATTGATGGAGGGGTTTTTGCAGAAACAAATGCCTGTGGTTGGTGATCTGTTCTGTGATAGTGATTCATCCCCAGTCAATAACAGTCAGATAACAATAGATGTATTATGTCCCTGGTCAATAACGTGCCACCCAGAAGACAGGTGTGGCAGGCGCAGCGGGTGGAGAGGCGGAGCGGGAAGGCACAAACAGGGGAGTGAGGGGCCGATCACCAGGGCACTGTGGCCCCCAGGGAGGACGCCGACTTTTACTGAGGGAGGTGGGAGCCATGGAGGGTCCTTGAGCAGGGGAGGGGTCTGACCTGGCTCAGCTGTTCAGGGGCACCCTCTGGGAAGCGAGAGACCAGGGCAGGCGCAGGGAGGTGACCGCGGAGGGGGTGACGAGTGGGCAGACCATGAAGATGGGTGTGGCCAGAGGTGCTGAGGGTCTGGACGTGGGGATGGGGGGCGAGTCTGAGCTCTGGCCCGGGCCTCAGAAGGGAGAAGCGCCACGCAGGAGGGCGGCGGGAAAGGCAGGCACCGCCCGAGCCCTGCTGCTGCTCCACCCGAAAGCCGCTGCACGGGACAGAGCACCCGCGGCCCAGGGGCCAGCTCCCAGAATGCTCGGAGCCAGGAGCTGGGCCCCTCTCAAACTTCCGTTTCCCCATTTCCATAAACACAGCCGCACCCCCCAACTTGTCAACAAGATGCAGTGGCCTCACGGCAGCTACATCCCAGCTCCTGGCGAGAGGCAGCGAGGGCGCCAGGCCGCCCGCATCACCTCCCGCGGCCGTGTGTCCACCAGGGAACGGCCCGACGGGAGCCGCTGCCACCGACGCCCCTCCTCGCCCTCCCTCCAGCCCCCAGGGCGCAGGCATGACGAACTCCACCTCGCAGATGAGGAAGCCAGTTCCGAGCGGCGCCCCCAGCTCAGACCGCCCCCCCACGGACGTCTGGGGGCGCGCCCCCCAGCGGCAGCGATGGCACCGGACAGACGTCCCCTCTAGGGCAGGCTCTGAGCACCCCCACCCAGGGGTGTGCCTTCCAGAAAAGGGCCCTTCAACCAGGCCGCCGTGTGCTGGGCGCCCCGGCACAACCCGGCCGGGGCCAGTGCCTGCGTGGGGCCGGCGGGTGGGCTTGGGCTCTAGCGGGCGACATTTCAGTGGCTGAGGGACAGGAAGGCTGCTGTGGACACGAGCCCTGCTCAGCGCAACACAGGACGCCCGGCGAAGACGCAGAGGGCCCGCCGGGTCCCCGCGCCAGCCGACCGGGCTCCCCCGGCCCCCACACGACCCAGAGGCAGGAGACCTGGCCCTGAGCAGCTGAGCAGCGCGGGCCAGACCAGCTCAGCCCCCCCCCCCCCCCAAACACAGCGGCTCAGACACGTTCCCCTGGACTCAGCGGCTCAGCACTTTCGGCTCCCGCTCCCTTCCACTTTCCAGAAATATCGAAGTCACACTGCTCATGCCAGGGCAGCTGAGAAGACCTTGGGCTCAGCTGCCAGGAGGCCAGCACAGGCCGCACCTGCTGGGCCAGAAATACCTCCATCCCTGGTGGCCTCGCTCGTGACCCCGTTTCTCCGAGGTGCCTGGGGGAACCGCACAGCCTCCCCAAGATGCCGCAGCGGGGTGTACGGGAGGAAATGTCACCCAGGGTAGGAGGGGCAGATGGAGAGGGACGAGCCACTCCTAGGCTCTCAAGCAGCCAGCTGCTGCCTCCCGCCCTCGCTGGCCGATAGTTAGGAGATAGTCAGCAGTGGCGTCTGAATGCCGATGGCCCTGGGCTCTGGGATCCTGAGCCAGGAGCTGGTGGAGCCCCCCACAGCCCAGGAGCAGCCAGCCTTGCAGGAGATGCTCCGGGTGCCCGAGGGCCCTGCACCCCCGCACCCCCTGGCCAGGTCAAGCTTGATGAGGACAACTAGTCTCGGCATCTCTGCAGGAAGGCGCTGCGGGCCAGGCAGCTGACGCGGTGGAGAGGCTGAACCCTGCGGACGCAGCCGGGCGACACGCCGACCGAGCAGCAGAAGGCGCTCGTCCAGGCCGACCCCCGACGGGCGGCCAGCACGGCCAGCCACGGCGCAGCAGGCAGGTCAGTACTGCGCGACAGCCCAGTCTGAGAGCTTCGTGGCCAGCTTTCTGCCCAGAGTGGCGGCAGCGGCGGCAGCCGACACCGCCTGCCTACTCGGGACGCGCAGGCCGGGGGCGGGGGCGGGGGCGGGTCCTCCCTCAAAGGGTCCCCTTTGCCACCACTCCCCTCTGCCAGGCGAGGACCCCGAGGCTCGCTCGCTCACTGGACAGTGACCGAGTACCTACTGCATGCCAGGCACGGCTGGCGGCGGACCGCGGCTTCTAGTCTGTGAGGCACGAGCTGTAGAGGGTCTGGGCCGCGGAGGGATCCGACCTGACTTGGGTTCTTAAAGGACCCCTCTGGACCCCAGGGACTAGAAAGGAAGCAGGAAGCCTCATAAGAAGTTACCAAGCAAAGGCTGGCTTAAACCAAGGGGTGAGCACACTCTGGCCCACGGGTCAGTTCTGGCTAACCATCTGTTTCTGTACTACATTTCTAAATGGCTGGAAAAAACTCAAGCCTATTTGCCGGCACATGGGAATTACATAAAATTTAAATTTCCATATCCACAAAGCTCACAGCCGTCTCGCTGGCTGACATGTCGTCTAGGGCCGCTCCTGTGGCCGCAGCAACACTGGGAGTCTGTCAGAGGCTGCGCGGCCCACAAAGCCCGAGACGTCTGTCATCCGGCTGGCGCAAGGCTTCTCTGGAGGCTCAGATGGTAGAATAAAGCGTGTGCCGACAGTGTGGGAGACCCGGTTCGATCCCTGCGTCAGGGAAGATCCCGGAGAAGGAAATGGCAGCCCCCTCCAGTACTCTTTTTCACTTTTGGGGGGGGGTGCTGGAGAGGGAGGGGGGCGGCCACTTCTATTGGTCTTTCATTTACCTATTTTCATCCATCTTTGTTCTTTGGCCCATGTGGGCCTCCCATCGCGGTGGCCTCTGTTGTCGCAGAGCACCGGCTCTGGGCACATGCGCTCCAGAGCTCCGGCTCAGTAGTTGGACACATCGGTCCAGTCGCTCCCGCGGCACGTGGGATCTTCCCAGGCCAGGGATCAAACCGGCGCCCCTTGCACTGCAAGGCGGTGTCCCTGCCCACTGGACCACCAGGGTAGCCCCCCTCCAGTACTCTTGCCTGCACAATCCCATGGACAGAGGAGCCTGGAGGGCTACAATCCATGGAGTCGCACAGAGTCGGTCATGACTGAGTGACTGAGCACGCTCACATCCCTAGAGCAATTCTGCTAATTATTTTAGCCCCCAACACACTTGTAAGCTGATGTCTGGTTTTACCTAACCTTGAAGAGTTGCAAAAGATGTCATTTCTGGTCTACTGCAGGTATTGCATATTCTATACAAAGATTTACAGGGCTCTGTTAAATCTCACCAGAGTCTAAATACGTGAGTAACTTCCTACCAACCATCATTCCATTTAAAAAAAAGAAAAGGTAGAAACAAGCTCCTTAACATCTGCTCCTTTGAGGCCTTGAGGTTGAATTCTGTTCCTGCTCCCCCTCCCACACTGAATTTTATCCAAACGCACGGCTGTGACTGGATTTCTGTGCGGGGTCTTCATTGCTGCTCGCCTGTTTTCTCCAGCTGCGGAGCACGGGGGCCACCTTTGTTGGGGCGCGTGGGCTTCCCGTTGCGGCCGCGTCTCTTGCTGCGGTGCCCGGCTCCAGAGCGCGTGGGCTTCAGCAGCTGCGGTGCACGGGCCTCGCTGCCCCGGGGCATGTGAGTTCGATCAGGGCTCAAACCTGTGTCCCTGCCTTAGCCGGCAATTCTCAACCCCCTGCCCACCAGGCAAGTCCCTGACTGACAGTTGTTACTGAGCATCCTCCCTAACACTCAAATTGAAATTACATTTCTTACAAACATGTTCGTGACCTAAGGCTCTATGTGTAAAGAAAAAATCCTTTACACTCATCCAGGATGAGTTATCCTTACAGTATCAGCTGAACACACATCATAAACATAAATCACAACTGTTACTAAACATTAACCATAGGTGGTCCTGCAGCTTAAGATACCTCGGTCCCAATGCAAGGGGCCCAGGCTTGATCTCTGCTCAGGGAACTAGATCCCACATGCTGCAACTAAAGATCCTGCAACCCTTGTACCACAGCTCAGACTTAGCTCAGCCAAATAAATAAATTAAAAAGAAAAAATTAGGGCTTCCCTGGGTCCAGTGGGTAAAGAGTCCGCCTTGTGGTGCAAGAGGCACCAGTTCAATCCCTGGCCTGGGAAGATCCTATGTGCCGCAGAGCAGCTGGACCGACGTGTCCAATTGCGAGTTGGTGCTCTGGAGCTCATATGCCCAGAGCCGGTGCTCTGTAATGAGAGGCCACTGCAATGGGAGGCCTACACAGGCCAAAGAACAAAGATGGATGAAAAGAAATGAATTAAAAAAGAAAAATAAAAAATAAAAGAGGCCAAAAAAAGAAAACATTAACCATAAACAGTGGGTCACTGGCACCGCCTCTTGCTAGCACGGATGCACCATTTCCCCAATTAGTTCACTGTAGCCAAGGTGACTGTTTCTTACCTAGAATGAGATAGAGCTTTTATTCTGACATCTTTAATCTTCTCTTTTTAAACTAAACACTAAGAAGCCATGTTCACATTAATAAGCAGATGAGAAAAGATGGGGTTTTGTTAAAGAAAAAAAAAACCCAATTCTGTGAACTCCTGCGTTGCTGCTGGCCTGAAGTCTGGTACTGACCTCATTTCAGAAATATCTGTAAGGTCTTCCAGCTGCCATTAGGCACCACTCCACTGTTTTTCTGAAAGCAGTGACTTGTGACCTGGTCCCAGGGACTGGCACAGGACCCAGTCCCCAGGGCCTGGCATTGCTCACTTGCTCAGTACCCGCAGGTCCCCAAGAACAGACAGATTTTGGAGCAATCCCTACACATGTTCTGACACCCCTAACATCAAATTGAAATTACATTTCTTACAAACATGTTCGTGACCTAAGGCTCTATGTGTAAAGAAAAAATCCTTTACACTCATCCAGGATGAGTTATCCTTACAGTATCAGCTGAACACACATCATAAACATAAATCACAACTGTTACTAAACATTAACCATAGGTGGTCCTGCAGCTTAAGATACCTCGGTCCCAATGCAAGGGGCCCAGGCTTGATCTCTGCTCAGGGAACTAGATCCCACATGCTGCAACTAAAGATCCTGCAACCCTTGTACCACAGCTCAGACTTAGCTCAGCCAAATAAATAAATTAAAAAGAAAAAATTAGGGCTTCCCTGGGTCCAGTGGGTAAAGAGTCCGCCTTGTGGTGCAAGAGGCACCAGTTCAATCCCTGGCCTGGGAAGATCCTATGTGCCGCAGAGCAGCTGGACCGACGTGTCCAATTGCGAGTTGGTGCTCTGGAGCTCATATGCCCAGAGCCGGTGCTCTGTAATGAGAGGCCACTGCAATGGGAGGCCTACACAGGCCAAAGAACAAAGATGGATGAAAAGAAATGAATTAAAAAAGAAAAATAAAAAATAAAAGAGGCCAAAAAAAGAAAACATTAACCATAAACAGTGGGTCACTGGCACCGCCTCTTGCTAGCACGGATGCACCATTTCCCCAATTAGTTCACTGTAGCCAAGGTGACTGTTTCTTACCTAGAATGAGATAGAGCTTTTATTCTGACATCTTTAATCTTCTCTTTTTAAACTAAACACTAAGAAGCCATGTTCACATTAATAAGCAGATGAGAAAAGATGGGGTTTTGTTAAAGAAAAAAAAAACCCAATTCTGTGAACTCCTGCGTTGCTGCTGGCCTGAAGTCTGGTACTGACCTCATTTCAGAAATATCTGTAAGGTCTTCCAGCTGCCATTAGGCACCACTCCACTGTTTTTCTGAAAGCAGTGACTTGTGACCTGGTCCCAGGGACTGGCACAGGACCCAGTCCCCAGGGCCTGGCATTGCTCACTTGCTCAGTACCCGCAGGTCCCCAAGAACAGACAGATTGGCAGGCACTTCCTGGTCAGGGTGTGAGAGACAGTCTGTCTCCCAGTCCAGTCTCAGCCCCAGGGGGGTTACGTAGCCCAGAAGATCCTGAGCAAGCCCATCAGATCTTCCAGTAAGGAGTCAGCGGACTCTGCCCCCGCTGGCTGAAGCCGCCTACCGCATAAAGACCCCGCTCCCTGTCCTCCTCGGAGACGCCCAGGCCAGCCCAGGGAACCCACGAGCCCTGGACACAGTGTCCAGCGCCCAAGCAGGGCGGGGAGGGGCCTGCTACATGGAGACCTGTGAAGGGCTCGATCACGCACGGAGAGCATCTCAAACCCCCAAGCACCCCTTCTACTGACCAAGACGGTCCCGTGCTTCACCTGCTCGGCCAACACTAACTGAGCTGCTTGCTGTGCCAGGCCTGTAGGGTGCAGGGCTCGACCACGAACAGAAAGACCTGTGTGCAGCATGCCGGGCAGTGGCCCGGGTGCTGGGATACCATGGGCAAGCGCCCCCACCACCGAACCTGCTCAGGCTCAAGGGGAACACGAGCGAAGGATCTATTATGTAACACGAGGTCAGGATGTACCCGCAGCTGGGAAGCAAAGCGCTGGGCACGGAGCCCAGAGGGCCACAGGAGGTGGACGAGAAAGGCCTCTCTAAGGATGTGCGACTTGAGCCAAAGTGACGGTCAGCCGAGACTCCCTGAGGAAAGTGCAGAGGCCCGGGGCAGCCCACCGCTTGGCGGGGCTCAGGAGCATCCAAAGACTAGACGGAGCACCGTCCACTGGAGGCACGCGGCCGTACTAAGGGGAGCATGGTGCGGGGGCTGGCCAATGACGTCGAAGATCTCCTTCAGAAAAGATGGGGTTTTGTTAAAGAAAAAAAAAACCCAATTCTGTGAACTCCTGCGTTGCTGCTGGCCTGAAGTCTGGTACTGACCTCATTTCAGAAATATCTGTAAGGTCTTCCAGCTGCCATTAGGCACCACTCCACTGTTTTTCTGAAAGCAGTGACTTGTGACCTGGTCCCAGGGACTGGCACAGGACCCAGTCCCCAGGGCCTGGCATTGCTCACTTGCTCAGTACCCGCAGGTCCCCAAGAACAGACAGATTGGCAGGCACTTCCTGGTCAGGGTGTGAGAGACAGTCTGTCTCCCAGTCCAGTCTCAGCCCCAGGGGGGTTACGTAGCCCAGAAGATCCTGAGCAAGCCCATCAGATCTTCCAGTAAGGAGTCAGCGGACTCTGCCCCCGCTGGCTGAAGCCGCCTACCGCATAAAGACCCTGCTCCCTGTCCTCCTCGGAGACGCCCAGGCCAGCCCAGGGAACCCACGAGCCCTGGACACAGTGTCCAGCGCCCAAGCAGGGCGGGGAGGGGCCTGCTACATGGAGACCTGTGAAGGGCTCGATCACGCACAGAGAGCATCTCAAACCCCCAAGCACCCCTTCTACTGACCAAGACGGTCCTGTGCTTCACCTGCTCGGCCAACACTAACTGAGCTGCTTGCTGTGCCAGGCCTGTAGGGTGCAGGGCTCGACCACGAACAGAAAGACCTGTGTGCAGCATGCCGGGCAGTGGCCCGGGTGCTGGGATACCATGGGCAAGCGCCCCCACCACCGAACCTGCTCAGGCTCAAGGGGAACACGAGCGAAGGATCTATTATGTAACACGAGGTCAGGATGTACCCGCAGCTGGGAAGCAAAGCGCTGGGCACGGAGCCCAGAGGGCCACAGGAGGTGGACGAGAAAGGCCTCTCTAAGGATGTGCGACTTGAGCCAAAGTGACGGTCAGCCGAGACTCCCTGAGGAAAGTGCAGAGGCCCGGGGCAGCCCACCGCTTGGCGGGGCTCAGGAGCATCCAAAGACTAGACGGAGCACCGTCCACTGGAGGCACGCGGCCGTGGAGCAGGCTGGAGTGGAAGCCGGGACGAGCACTCGGGGCCTGAGTCCAGTGAGGGGAAGTTGCTGGAGCGCCACAACCTCGCCAAGGACCCCCTCCGCTGCGGGGGACAAGCATGGACGCAGAGAGGGCAGCACGGGTCCTGAAAACAGCCAGGCCAGAGCCCCCGGCGGCTCTGATGGAGCAGGAAGGGGGTGAGCGGGGAGAAGGTCACCCTGGATCCTGGACCCCGAAGTGCCACTGACTGAAAACAAGCTGCCAAGTCTGTTTTGTTCTGGGGGGCTTTTTGAGGGGGGACACATAAGGTGAACGGGTAGGTAGATACAAATCGTAAGACGCCTCTCAGCTTCAGGGACGTGACCACGCCGAGCGGGGATGCCGTGCTCAGAATGCGAACAGCTCCTGGGCCCGCTTCTCAGACGGCGCCCGGAGGAGCCCGGCAGGAAGCAGCCCTGGGGCCTGCCGCTCGCGCTGGACCCCCTGGCGTCCTCCATGAACACTTAGAGCTCAAGCGACTCGGAGGCAAAAACAGGGGAAGGGCCAAATGCCAAAGGGCCCAAAGACGAGCAGCTGCCCACGCGAACAGGCCAGAGCCGCGAGAGCTCTCGGCCAAGTCCACCCGTTCCAGGGAGCAGCCAGGCACCCCGCAAGCCCCGGGACCCTCGGACGGCTGGCTCGCGGGACTGTTGGTGGGAGGCGTGGACGACGCGGGAGCTGCCTGAGCCGCCCGCCCTGTCTGCAGGTCTCTCAGCCCACAGCGGGGGGGACCACGAACAGAAAGACCTGTGTGCAGCATGCCGGGCAGTGGCCCGGGTGCTGGGATACCATGGGCAAGCGCCCCACCACCGAACCTGCTCAGGCTCAAGGGGAACACGAGCGAAGGATCTATTATGTAACACGAGGTCAGGATGTACCCGCAGCTGGGAAGCAAAGCGCTGGGCACGGAGCCCAGAGGGCCACAGGAGGTGGACGAGAAAGGCCTCTCTAAGGATGTGCGACTTGAGCCAAAGTGACGGTCAGCCGAGACTCCCTGAGGAAAGTGCAGAGGCCCGGGGCAGCCCACCGCTTGGCGGGGCTCAGGAGCATCCAAAGACTAGACGGAGCACCGTCCACTGGAGGCACGCGGCCGTGGAGCAGGCTGGAGTGGAAGCCGGGACGAGCACTCGGGGCCTGAGTCCAGTGAGGGGAAGTTGCTGGAGCGCCACAACCTCGCCAAGGACCCCCTCCGCTGCGGGGGACAAGCATGGACGCAGAGAGGGCAGCACGGGTCCTGAAAACAGCCAGGCCAGAGCCCCCGGCGGCTCTGATGGAGCAGGAAGGGGGTGAGCGGGGAGAAGGTCACCCTGGATCCTGGACCCCGAAGTGCCACTGACTGAAAACAAGCTGCCAAGTCTGTTTTGTTCTGGGGGGCTTTTTGAGGGGGGACACATAAGGTGAACGGGTAGGTAGATACAAATCGTAAGACGCCTCTCAGCTTCAGGGACGTGACCACGCCGAGCGGGGATGCCGTGCTCAGAATGCGAACAGCTCCTGGGCCCGCTTCTCAGACGGCGCCCGGAGGAGCCCGGCAGGAAGCAGCCCTGGGGCCTGCCGCTCGCGCTGGACCCCCTGGCGTCCTCCATGAACACTTAGAGCTCAAGCGACTCAGAGGCAAAAACAGGGGAAGGGCCAAATGCCAAAGGGCCCAAAGACGAGCAGCTGCCCACGCGAACAGGCCAGAGCCGCGAGAGCTCTCGGCCAAGTCCACCCGTTCCAGGGAGCAGCCAGGCACCCCGCAAGCCCCGGGACCCTCGGACGGCTGGCTCGCGGGACTGTTGGTGGGAGGCGTGGACGACGCGGGAGCTGCCTGAGCCGCCCGCCCTGTCTGCAGGTCTCTCAGCCCACAGCGGGGGGGACGGGGAGCACCTCTCCCGAACAAGCTCTCGGAAGGTGCTAAGTGCCACGCGGAGAACCGAAACGGGAGAGGCGACAAGGTGACAAGTGTGGCCTGGGTGGGTCAGAGGGAGCCGCTCAGAGGAGGTGACATTCGAGCTGAGACCTGGATGGCGAGGCCTGCGGACGGGACGAGCGGAGCTGCTGCCCCGGAACCCGGCTGGCCGCGGCCCGGGCCCTGTGGTCCCGCCTCCAGCCAGGAGACCGCCCGAGCCCGGACTCTCCAGAGGGGACTGTTTCAGTTTCAGGCTCTCCGCGTCTCCCCGAGACCTCCTCACCGCCCAGAGGCACGGCCGCCAACCTTGCCTCCTGAGAGACATCAACTAGGCGACTCCCCAGCCCGCCCATCTTCTCCCGAGTCAGCCTCTCGGGCGGTCCTGGAGCCGGCGTCTCCTACCAAGACGACTGCACGCTGTGGCTGCTGGATCCCTCAAGCTCACCCTGCTTCCTGTCGCTGCCCTTGCTTGCCTGCGGGCTCAGTCACTTCAGCTGTATCCAGCTCTTCGCGACCCCGTGGACTGTAGCCCGCCAGGCTCCTCTGTCCATGGGATCCTCCAGGAAGACTGGAGTGGGTTGGCATTCCCTTCTCAGGGGATCTTCCCCACCCGGGAATCGAACCCACGTCTCCTGAGTGTCCTGCACTGGCGGGGGAGTTCTTCCCACCAGCCCCACCTGGGAAGCCCCCCGTTGCTCTACGAAACCCCAAATGCTACGGTTAAACTGCGTGTGCCTGCTCAGTCGTGTCTGATCCTTTGTGACCCTCACGGACGGTAGCCGACCGGGCTCCTCTGTCCAGGGGATTCTCCAGGCAAGAATACCAGAGTGGGTTGCCGTCTCCTCCAGGAGAGCTTCCTGATCCAGGGATCGAATCTGCGTCTCCTGCATGATTGTCAGGTGGACTGTTTACCCCCGCCCTCCCGGTCAGCTTGAAAGACCCCCTCCCGCCCTAAGGACAGGCACCATTCCCTCAGGCCCTGCACACAATGGGCATCGTCCCCAGCCAGTGCTTCCTGGTTCTTTTAAAGAGAAAAACAAGTAATCAGAAGGCCCCGGGAGATTGCACAAACCCTGCAGTCTCCCAGGCTGCCTGAATGGCCATGAGCTCGGCTTACATAAGAGCCTGGCTCGAGCAGGGACAGGGGCAGAGCCGTGCCAGCTGCCAGTCACCACAAGCTCCGGAGAGGCCCTTTATCCCACAGATGGCTGGGAGGGACTCGTGGCCCATCTCTAACTAACTGCGGGACTGGGGGCGGCAGGGGAGCCCCAAACAACCCCCACAGCACAGCTGTCAGTGACAAGGAACTCTCGCACGCCCACCTAACACACACCACGGTGGGAGGGCCCCCTCCCAAGGACTGAACAGTAAAGTGCTCTCTGAAAGTTAAGCTCTTAGGTAAAATCAACAGGAAAAAGGACCACCATCACCCTTGGGATAAAGTCCCACAGGTGTCTCTGGGTGGGTGCAAAGCCTGGCCTGGTCAGCCTCACCACTGATGGTGGGACGACCACGGAGCTGGGCCTCCTGAAATCTGCCCAAGCTGAGCTCCCCGCTTCCCGGAAAACCCAGTCAAAGGCGATGGAGGACTTCCCTGGTAGTCCACTGGCTACCAGTCGGCTTTCCAATGCCTGGGACGTGGGTTCCTTCCCAGGTCAGGAACAAAGATCCCACGTGGCACAGGGCAACGAAGCCCAGCCACTGCAACTACAGAGCCCGAGGGCCCCAGCAAAGACCCAGGCAGCCAAGAAAAAAGGAAGGCGGTGAGCTGGAAAACAGGTGAGCAGAGCCCACCATGGGGAGAGAGCCCAGACCAGCAGGAACTGCCAGCGACCTGTGCCATGCCATCTTGGTGGCTCCCAGCATGCCGTGCCCAGATTCTAGGAGGAGGGGGGCACCAGGGAACAGGCCACTGGTGGCCCCGGGACTCACAACCAGCCCATCAAGCTGCCTTCCTCAGGTCAGGACCACTAAGGATGGGCTACACGGTGCCATCTCAGCCCAACACCGACGACACTGGACTCACCCAGATCCCCACGCGCCCTTCTACACCCCGAGGTGTGCTGACCTACCTGCACACAATGGGCATCGTCCCCAGCCAGTGCTTCCTGGTTCTTTTAAAGAGAAAAACAAGTAATCAGAAGGCCCCGGGAGATTGCACAAACCCTGCAGTCTCCCAGGCTGCCTGAATGGCCATGAGCTCGGCTTACATAAGAGCCTGGCTCGAGCAGGGACAGGGGCAGAGCCGTGCCAGCTGCCAGTCACCACAAGCTCCGGAGAGGCCCTTTATCCCACAGATGGCTGGGAGGGACTCGTGGCCCATCTCTAACTAACTGCGGGACTGGGGGCGGCAGGGGAGCCCCAAACAACCCCCACAGCACAGCTGTCAGTGACAAGGAACTCTCGCACGCCCACCTAACACACACCACGGTGGGAGGGCCCCCTCCCAAGGACTGAACAGTAAAGTGCTCTCTGAAAGTTAAGCTCTTAGGTAAAATCAACAGGAAAAAGGACCACCATCACCCTTGGGATAAAGTCCCACAGGTGTCTCTGGGTGGGTGCAAAGCCTGGCCTGGTCAGCCTCACCACTGATGGTGGGACGACCACGGAGCTGGGCCTCCTGAAATCTGCCCAAGCTGAGCTCCCCGCTTCCCGGAAAACCCAGTCAAAGGCGATGGAGGACTTCCCTGGTAGTCCACTGGCTACCAGTCGGCTTTCCAATGCCTGGGACGTGGGTTCCTTCCCAGGTCAGGAACAAAGATCCCACGTGGCACAGGGCAACGAAGCCCAGCCACTGCAACTACAGAGCCCGAGGGCCCCAGCAAAGACCCAGGCAGCCAAGAAAAAAGGAAGGCGGTGAGCTGGAAAACAGGTGAGCAGAGCCCACCATGGGGAGAGAGCCCAGACCAGCAGGAACTGCCAGCGACCTGTGCCATGCCATCTTGGTGGCTCCCAGCATGCCGTGCCCAGATTCTAGGAGGAGGGGGGCACCAGGGAACAGGCCACTGGTGGCCCCGGGACTCACAACCAGCCCATCAAGCTGCCTTCCTCAGGTCAGGACCACTAAGGATGGGCTACACGGTGCCATCTCAGCCCAACACCGACGACACTGGACTCACCCAGATCCCCACGCGCCCTTCTACACCCCGAGGTGTGCTGACCTACCCGTTCACAAACCTCCCTCACCCCGTCAGACGCCTGGGAAGCTGCAGGAGTAAGACACCAGGAGCCCCGGCCCTCATGGAGCTCACAGTCTGTTCAGGTAGAAAGATCACTGAGTTCCCAAATGAGCACACAGGCGCAGCCCAGGGAGCACCAGCGGAGAGAACAGGTGTGGGGCTTCCCCTCCAGCAGGCTGGTCGAGGAAGGCCGAAGCTGAACTCTCAGCAAGAAGGACGCAGACATGGGCAAGGCAGAGGGAAGAGCATCTCTGGCTGAAGGACTTCCTGTGCGGGGCAGGAATGTGGCCACAGATGTCTAAGACGAAACCAGCCCAGCAATGCACAAGGAGAACAGGGGAAGAGCGGGCCAAGACGCCTCTGGGGGCAGGGGAGGCTGACGCTGTGTGAAGAACACGGCCAGGAGGGGCGAGCACAGAACAGCGGTGCCCCTGTGAGCGTGGAGGCTGGGACAGGCTGCGGAAGCCCAGGCCCACTTCCTGGAACGGCTCTGTCCCCGTGAGTGAGAAGGTGGGTTCTCACTGTGCCACGACGGTCAGCCCACAGAGAAAGACAGGACAGCGCACCCCAAAGTGTGGCTGCACCAGGACTGACCGTGGGCCTCTGGGCTCCCTCCGCCTTCTCCAGGAGCCCGCTGGGCCCGGTCACGGACAGGTCAGGAGGTGTTCAGCAGAGGCTGCACGCAGAAAGCACTGCAGGTGGCCTCACTGATACAGCCTGACCACCTAACGATCTGGCCCGTGACTGCGGCCAGGAAGCGGGCTGGCCCTTACACCCCCGTGGCCCTCTGAGAAAGTGTTTTGATCCTGGCTTCGCAGATGAGACAACTGTCCCAAGATATTTAAGTAACTGTCCTGAGGGCAGGCCTGGTGGCCTCCAAAGGCCATGGCCACTCGGCCACACTTCATTTCTTCCCCACTGCATGACCATTTGCGCTCACCCACAGCAAAGACCACTTTGGGTCTCGTAGAATCCAAGCTCTGGGGCTTCCCTGGTGGTCCAGTGGGTAAGGACACCGTCTTGCAGTGCAAGGGGCGCCGGTTCGATCCCTGGCCTGGGAAGATCCCACGTGCCGCGGAGCAGCTGGACCGGTGAGTCCAATTACCGAGCCGGCGCTCCAGAGCACATGCGCCCGGAGCTGGTGCTCTGCGACAACAGAGGCCACTGCGATGGGAGGCCCACACAGGCCAAAAGAACGAAGATGGATGAAAATGGATGGAAGAAAGACCAACAGAAATGGTCAAAAAATGAAAAACGAATCCAAGCTCTGCCACTCACTAGTTGTGTTACCTAGGCACACTGCTTCGCTCGTGTGGGCCCCGGTTTTCCCATCTATCAAATAAGGATACAAACACCAACTTCACAGGTTCACTGCGAGGGGTAAGTGAGCCGACAGATAAGAAGCGCTCAGAGCGAGCACTGTATCTATCAGTAGTAGCTTTCATTACGCTGCTCCGGCTGTGCCCAGGTATTAAAACATTCTCAGCTGCCACCGTCAGTATCAGCAAGAGGGTGTTAAGACCTAGCTTGAACTTGACCAGCCAGCCCAAGGTCTCTGGGCCTTTCTCATCCAGCCAAGCCTGTCCATGAAAGTACAGGGTTTCCCAACCAACCTCAATTGCGTTAACCACGTTAACACGGCCCCACTGGGACTGTCAGCTCTCTCTTCTGGAACCAGTTACTCAAGAGGCTCTGCTAGGCTCGGGCTCCCCACCCGTGGGCCCTCAGACCCCGGACAGGTCAGGAGGTGTTCAGCAGAGGCTGCACAAAGCACTGCAGGTGGCCTCACTGATACAGCCTGACCACCTAACGATCTGGCCCGTGACTGCGGCCAGGAAGCGGGCTGGCCCTTACACCCCCGTGGCCCTCTGAGAAAGTGTTTTGATCCTGGCTTCGCAGATGAGACAACTGTCCCAAGATATTTAAGTAACTGTCCTGAGGGCAGGCCTGGTGGCCTCCAAAGGCCATGGCCACTCGGCCACACTTCATTTCTTCCCCACTGCATGACCATTTGCGCTCACCCACAGCAAAGACCACTTTGGGTCTCGTAGAATCCAAGCTCTGGGGCTTCCCTGGTGGTCCAGTGGGTAAGGACACCGTCTTGCAGTGCAAGGGGCGCCGGTTCGATCCCTGGCCTGGGAAGATCCCACGTGCCGCGGAGCAGCTGGACCGGTGAGTCCAATTACCGAGCCGGCGCCCAGAGCACATGCGCCCGGAGCTGGTGCTCTGCGACAACAGAGGCCATCATGCGATGGGAGGCCCACACAGGCCAAAAGAACGAAGATGGATGAAAATGGATGGAAGAAAGACCAACAGAAATGGTCAAAAAATGAAAAACGAATCCAAGCTCTGCCACTCACTAGTTGTGTTACCTAGGCACACTGCTTCGCTCGTGTGGGCCCCGGTTTTCCCATCTATCAAATAAGGATACAAACACCAACTTCACAGGTTCACTGCGAGGGGTAAGTGAGCCGACAGATAAGAAGCGCTCAGAGCGAGCACTGTATCTATCAGTAGTAGCTTTCATTACGCTGCTCCGGCTGTGCCCAGGTATTAAAACATTCTCAGCTGCCACCGTCAGTATCAGCAAGAGGGTGTTAAGACCTAGCTTGAACTTGACCAGCCAGCCCAAGGTCTCTGGGCCTTTCTCATCCAGCCAAGCCTGTCCATGAAAGTACAGGGTTTCCCAACCAACCTCAATTGCGTTAACCACGTTAACACGGCCCCCACTCGGGACTGTCAGCTCTCTCTCTTCTGGAACCAGTTACTCAAGAGGCTCTGCTAGGCTCGGGGCTCCCCACCTCTGGAGGGATAACCCCAGGAAGAGGGAGCCGGTGAGGCAGGGCCCCTGTGCCCGGCGGTGGGCAGCTCAGGAGCAGCTTGGGGCTGGGAGCATCGGCCTTGGGCTGGGATGCAAATACAGCCCCACCCCCGGCCCTCCACAGCTGTGATTTCGACCTGCCAACCTGACCTCCCTGAACGCAAACCTGGAGGCAAGACAGGTACCATCAGAGCCAAAATCAGCCCGTGAGGGCACACCCCTCGCTGGGGCCTCCACTTTATAGGTGAGAAAACCGGCTTGAGAGGTTACAGACCTCGCCCAAGAGCTCCACGCTTGTGGAAGTAGTGACGGACCCAGCCCAGCTCTGACCCAGAGCCTGGGAGCCTTTTCTGTCTTCCCAGAGAGGGTACTGCCCAGCCCAAAGGGGACCCGCCTGGGTGGGTCTGAGGAAGCCCCTCCCCTCTGAGCTTCAGGTCCCTCATCTGAGAGTTCTAGAGAGTTCTAGAGCTCACTGAGGCCCTCGTATTCTGAGATTCTAAGAAGCAAGGGGGTTGAGTGGCTGAAGTGTAGAGCTCCAATTCTAGGGGTTAGAAAGAAGGGCTCACCAGGAGGTTCGGCCCACCTGCTCAAAGCAGGAAGCCTGCAGCGTGTGGAAAAGCCTAGAAACCCCGCCTACCCCACAGACTCCCGGTCTGACACACACCAACAGGACAAAGGTCCTTGAAGCTCACCATGCTTCTGAGGCTCCCCCGTCCCAAACTAGCTCGTCTCCAGAACTCCAAGGGCAGCCCACCCAACGTGAGGGCAGAGGGCTATCTGCCGGAAGACCACGCTGGCCCCGAGGGCGCCGCCCAGCCACCATCCACCCTAGAGCAGCGTCTGCAGGGACAGAAACTGGGGTCAGGCGAACTGTCTAAGTGAGCACCAGTATTAAAACTTCAGAGACTTGACCTAGGCTCGAGCCCAAGGTCTCTGGGCCTTTCTCATCCAGCCAAGCCTGTCCATGAAAGTACAGGGTTTCCCAACCAACCTCAATTGCGTTAACCACGTTAACACGGCCCCACTGGGACTGTCAGCTCTCTCTTCTGGAACCAGTTACTCAAGAGGCTCTGCTAGGCTCGGGCTCCCCACCTCTGGAGGATAACCCCAGGAAGAGGGAGCCGGTGAGGCAGGGCCCCTGTGCCCGCGGTGGGCAGCTCAGGAGCAGCTTGGGGCTGGGAGCATCGGCCTTGGGCTGGGATGCAAATACAGCCCCACCCCCGGCCCTCCCCAGCTGTGATTTCGACCCGCCAACCTGACCTCCTGAACGCAAACCTGGAGGCAAGACAGGTACCATCAGAGCCAAAATCAGCCCGTGAGGGCACACCCCTCGCTGGGGCCTCCACTTTATAGGTGAGAAAACCGGCTTGAGAGGTTACAGACCTCGCCCAAGAGCTCCACGCTTGTGGAAGTAGTGACGGACCCAGCCCAGCTCTGACCCAGAGCCTGGGAGCCTTTTCTGTCTTCCCAGAGAGGGTACTGCCCAGCCCAAAGGGGACCCGCCTGGGTGGGTCTGAGGAAGCCCCTCCCCTCTGAGCTTCAGGTCCCTCATCTGAGAGTTCTAGAGAGTTCTAGAGCTCACTGAGGCCCTCGTATTCTGAGATTCTAAGAAGCAAGGGGGTTGAGTGGCTGAAGTGTAGAGCTCCAATTCTAGGGGTTAGAAAGAAGGGCTCACCAGGAGGTTCGGCCCACCTGCTCAAAGCAGGAAGCCTGCAGCGTGTGGAAAAGCCTAGAAACCCCGCCTACCCCACAGACTCCCGGTCTGACACACACCAACAGGACAAAGGTCCTTGAAGCTCACCATGCTTCTGAGGCTCCCCCGTCCCAAACTAGCTCGTCTCCAGAACTCCAAGGGCAGCCCACCCAACGTGAGGGCAGAGGGCTATCTGCCGGAAGACCACGCTGGCCCCGAGGGCGCCGCCCAGCCACCATCCACCCTAGAGCAGCGTCTGCAGGGACAGAAACTGGGGTCAGGCGAACTAGAGGCCAAAGAAGGCCCGGCGCCACTGCGTCCTGGCTCCGTGATCTTGAGCCACTGAACTGACTTCTCTGAGCCTCAGTTTCCTTGCCTTCCAGAAGTAACACTGGTGCCCACCGGATCAGGGGCTCCCGGGCTCCGTGACCACTGGGGGCGGTTATTACCAGCGCTGCCAGCACCCCCAGCACTACCGTAGCTCTGGCTCGTCCGCAGACACAGCATCAGACAGACCTGGTCTGGATCCTGTCGCCGCCAAGATGTGACCTTGGACAAGGTCCTTCACCTTTCCGAGCCTCGGGTTCTTTATCCACAAAACGGAAGGACAAGGACTACCCATGTCTCAGGGTTTTCGGAAGGGCACGAGAAATGTGATCTGTCCCTGGCATTATTATTATTCAGCAACAAAAAGTAGCCAGGGGAGTTCCCTGGTGGGACAGCGGTTCAGAATCCACCAGGGGACGTAGGTTCGATCCCTAGTCTGGGAAGGTTCCCCATGCCTTGGAGCGACTAAGCCCGCACGCCGCAACTCCTGAGCCCACACGCTGCAGCTCCTGAGCCCCTGGAGCGTGGGCTCCGCCACAAGAGAAGCACTGCAATGAGAAGCCCGTGCACCGCGGCGAGACAGCAGCCCCCGCTCACCGCAACTAGAGAAAGTCTGTGAGCAGCAGTGACGAGCCAGCACAGCCAAATAAAAAAGACAAAAAAAAAAAAGTATCCCAGAAAGAGGGCGGCGGGAGGGGACCTAAACGGGCTCCCAACCTGTCTGTAAAAGCAAACTCAATCCCAAAAGCGTTTTCCCAAAGGCCTCTTGGAGGCAGCACACTGTGGGGTGTGAGTGAAGACATCAAGCAGGCCCAACACCTTCCCGAAAACAAGCATCCAACTCAAAAGTCAGACCCACATGTTAAAACAGTGCCTGATGGCCGCAAATACCCAAATTATCCCTCACCTTCTACTTTAAAAGGACCCAAGGAATCAAAAGAAAAAAGTATAGGAGACAGCAGGACCTTAGGATCCCACCTCCAGGTTAAACAGATATTTAATTTTACTCTATTTACAAGATTCTTTTAAAAAGAAGACACCGCTAAAGACTTCCCTATGCCTTTTCCTCCCCTTCCATCTCTCCAAAGCAATGGTTCTTCCAACTACTGTGTAATCCCCATACATTTCTCACCTCACATTACAGTTTAGCCTTTAATTAGGTATCTATCCACAAACAACATGCATAACTCTCATTTGGTATGTTTCTTTTTAATTTACAAAATCTTTGGCTAGTTGGTTTTTTCTTTTCCTACTCGACAGAACTTATTAAAGGACTGGGTACATCAAACCAGGTTGCTTCTCATATAAAGGAGCCATGCCCAACAGTTAAAATAAACGAACCAGGGGCTTCCCTGGTGGTCCAGTGGGCAGGGACACCGCCTTGCAGTGCAAGGGGCACCGGTTCGATCCCTGGCCTGGGAGGATCCCGCGTGCCACGGATCAGCTGGACTGATGTGTCCAACTACCAAGCCAGAGCTCTGGAGCGCATGCGCCCAGAGCTGGTACTCTCCAAGGAGAGGCCACTGCGATGGGAGGCCCACACAGGCCAGAAGAACAAAGATAAATAAATGAAAGAGCAATAGAAGTGGCCAAAAAAAAAATTAAAAAAAAATAAATGAACCAGGGCTGCATTTAGCATCTTCCCTTTTATAAATACCCCCTGATGATATATTTACAGCAATTCCATAATGTTCGGTATTGCTGGCCTTTGCTGGCACAATTATTTTTCTCCAAGAAGCTCAGAGAGAGATTAAGTCACCTGCCCTGGGCCACAGTTACCGAGCGAGGGTCAGTGTCAGGCCCGTCGAAGGCCCGAGCACCTCCAACACCACGATACACCGGTCCACGGTCTCCTTCCTCTCCCTCTTCCCACCCGGTTCTCTGGCTCTAAACAACAGCCTCGGGACCACAAGGCCACCTCCAGGACGTGCACACGCTCACGCCTGAGGAGGAAGCTGAAGCAAGAACTTGTTATTCACAGGATGATCATCAACAGTTCCCTTTTGCAGGGAGGGAGGAAGAGCAGTGGAAGATCCCATACAGGAACCTAAATAGAACCTTACTGGGGCCCCCAGGAGGATGAGGCTACCTTCCTCCAGGGACCCAGCTGTGGGAAATGGGCAGTGGCTTGGGCTCAGCAAGGCTGGAAGGGACCCATCTTCCCAGGAATGAACAGGAGCTGTTTCTGAGCTGCCACTGGGAGCGTGATTTTCACCTTTCATCTGCAGTGGCAAAACAAAATTAAAAAAAAAAAAAACTTCCTATAGCCTAATTATTCCTATATTGTTCCTATAATAATATAGGAATTACTATATTACTGTATAATAATGTATTATATAGTAATATAAAACAAGAATTATATTCTATAAATATACAGGCATTCCCAGTTATTCCTATAGCCTAAAATTCCTATACTCCTAGTTATTCCTAACTGCTGCTGATAAGCATTTCCTTTGATGACCTTGCTCGGACCCCAAGACAATCCCAAGGCCTGCTCTGCCTTCCAAAGACCTGCTTCAGACAAGGCCCAAGAGTGACCTGTTCTACCTGCCTCATCTCAGTCAGGCCACTGAAGGGATGCCTCTTCCTCTCAGATACAGGAAGAGAGAACAGTAGCGTCAGTCAGCTGTTACCAGAACAGTAGCACAAATCACCCCTCGAGCTGGAATCCTACCTGCCTCGAACATTCGATATCAAGCTTCATTTATTCGCTATGTCCCTGAGCAAGCCCTGCATCTTTCTGAGCATCATTTCTATTGCTTGTGAACTACACTTCATCATCTCTAACATCTCTCGAGGAGTCAAAAAGGTCTTGCTGGTGGGTGTGAATCACTCAGGGGTTTAGGGATCATTGGGTCTGTGGCGGGGGAGAAGGTGTGGAAGGATGGTCTCCGTCCCAAATAGAGATACAATCTTTTCTCAAAGTGTTACATGTAAGGGAAAGAATCTGCTGTTTTTATGGATCTGCAGCAAACACCTGGAACAGAGCTGACCCGCCTGTTGTGCACATGGGGATGGGAGGCCGTCGCTCCTCCCACCCAGAAGCCCTGCAGCTATCACCTCAGTGCTTGCTTGGCAAATGCAGCAGAGAATGCTAACAGAGAATACAGAAGAACAGCAGCTTTATTTTATTTTGTCCTCCAAGGTCACTTTGAGCAGCAGGTTTGACTCCTCCTTCTGGGAGAGAAAGGGTTTGAATGAGGTAGCGCATGTCCTTCCGTCCACACCATGAGCCTCAGGCTGTGCCCAGCTTCCAGGACAAAAATGCCCACCCCAGCCTTAAGAGTCCTCAGGGGCCTACCTACCTCCTGCCAAATACCCAAACCAACTCCACTTTGTAAAAGGCCACATATATCTCTCTCCCATCCTCCATCTTTCAAACTGAATGTGGCTTTTCTTCAGGTAGCCTAATTATTCCTATATTGTTCCTATAATAATATAGGAATTACTATATTACTGTATAATAATGTATTATATAGTAATATAAAACAAGAATTATATTCTATAAATATACAGGCATTCCCAGTTATTCCTATAGCCTAAAATTCCTATACTCCTAGTTATTCCTAACTGCTGCTGATAAGCATTTCCTTTGATGACCTTGCTCGGACCACAAGACAATCCCAAGGCCTGCTCTGCCTTCCAAAGACCTGCTTCAGACAAGGCCCAAGAGTGACCTGTTCTACCTGCCTCGTCTCAGTCAGGCCACTGAAGGGATGCCTCTTCCTCTCAGATACAGGAAGAGAGAACAGTAGCGTCAGTCAGCTGTTACCAGAACAGTAGCACAAATCACCCCTCGAGCTGGAATCCTACCTGCCTCGAACATTCGATATCAAGCTTCATTTATTCGCTATGTCCCTGAGCAAGCCCTGCATCTTTCTGAGCATCATTTCTATTGCTTGTGAACTACACTTCATCATCTCTAACATCTCTCGAGGAGTCAAAAAGGTCTTGCTGGTGGGTGTGAATCACTCAGGGGTTTAGGGATCATTGGGTCTGGGGCGGGGGAGAAGGTGTGGAAGGATGGTCTCCGTCCCAAATAGAGATACAATCTTTTCTCAAAGTGTTACATGTAAGGGAAAGAATCTGCTGTTTTTATGGATCTGCAGCAAACACCTGGAACAGAGCTGACCCGCCTGTTGTGCACATGGGGATGGGAGGCCGTCGCTCCTCCCACCCAGAAGCCCTGCAGCTATCACCTCAGTGCTTGCTTGGCAAATGCAGCAGAGAATGCTAACAGAGAATACAGAAGAACAGCAGCTTTATTTTATTTTGTCCTCCAAGGTCACTTTGAGCAGCAGGTTTGACTCCTCCTTCTGGGAGAGAAAGGGTTTGAATGAGGTAGCGCATGTCCTTCCGTCCACACCATGAGCCTCAGGCTGTGCCCAGCTTCCAGGACAAAAATGCCCACCCCAGCCTTAAGAGTCCTCAGGGGCCTACCTACCTCCTGCCAAATACCCAAACCAACTCCACTTTGTAAAAGGCCACATATATCTCTCTCCCATCCTCCATCTTTCAAACTGAATGTGGCTTTTTCTTCAGGGTTACGAGAGGCTTTGAGAGGGAAAGCTAACTTAGGAGAACTTCACCAGAAGAATGTCAGTCCACAATCATAAAGCTGAATGAGGCATAAGAGATTATTGATTTCTACCTCCTTATTTTGGGGCCACATCAAAAACCATTAAGGGGGCTTCTCTGGTGGTCCAGTGGGTAAAGAGTCCGCCTTGCACTGCAAGGGACACTGGTTTGGTCCCCGGCCAGGGAAGATCCCACGCACCACAGAGCGGCTGGACCAGCATGTCCAATTACGAGCCAGGGCTCTGGGGCACACGTGCCCAGAGCCGGTGCTCTGCAACGAGAGAGGCTGCTGCAGTGGGAGGCCAACACAGGCCAAAAGGATAAAGATGATGAAAATAAATAAATAAAACAATAAAAGAGGCCAAAACTGAAAAAAAAAAACCATTAAGGACTTCTGGGTTAAAGGTTTCAGGAAGTTTCTAGGGGAATTACTGCCACTATTCCCCTGTAGCTCAGCTCGTAAAGAATCCACCTGCAATGCAGGAGACCCCAGTTCAATTCCTGGGTTGGGAAGATCCCCTGGTGAAGGGATAGCTTACCCACTCCCTTATTCTTGAGCCTCCCTGGTGGCTCAGATAGAAAAGAACCTACCTGCAAGGTGGGATACCTGGGTTTGACTGCTGGTCACGGATCTGCAGCAAACACCTGGAACAGAGCTGACCCGCCTGTTGTGCACATGGGGATGGGAGGCCGTCGCTCCTCCCACCCAGAAGCCCTGCAGCTATCACCTCAGTGCTTGCTTGGCAAATGCAGCAGAGAATGCTAACAGAGAATACAGAAGAACAGCAGCTTTATTTTATTTTGTCCTCCAAGGTCACTTTGAGCAGCAGGTTTGACTCCTCCTTCTGGGAGAGAAAGGGTTTGAATGAGGTAGCGCATGTCCTTCCGTCCACACCATGAGCCTCAGGCTGTGCCCAGCTTCCAGGACAAAAATGCCCACCCCAGCCTTAAGAGTCCTCAGGGGCCTACCTACCTCCTGCCAAATACCCAAACCAACTCCACTTTGTAAAAGGCCACATATATCTCTCTCCCATCCTCCATCTTTCAAACTGAATGTGGCTTTTTCTTCAGGGTTACGCAGAGGCTTTGAGAGGGAAAGCTAACTTAGGAGAACTTCACCAGAAGAATGTCAGTCCACAATCATAAAGCTGAATGAGGCATAAGAGATTATTGATTTCTACCTCCTTATTTTGGGGCCACATCAAAAACCATTAAGGGGGCTTCTCTGGTGGTCCAGTGGGTAAAGAGTCCGCCTTGCACTGCAAGGGACACTGGTTTGGTCCCCGGCCAGGGAAGATCCCACGCACCACAGAGCGGCTGGACCAGCATGTCCAATTACGAGCCAGGGCTCTGGGGCACACGTGCCCAGAGCCGGTGCTCTGCAACGAGAGAGGCTGCTGCAGTGGGAGGCCAACACAGGCCAAAAGGATAAAGATGATGAAAATAAATAAATAAAACAATAAAAGAGGCCAAAACTGAAAAAAAAAAACCATTAAGGACTTCTGGGTTAAAGGTTTCAGGAAGTTTCTAGGGGAATTACTGCCACTATTCCCCTGTAGCTCAGCTCGTAAAGAATCCACCTGCAATGCAGGAGACCCCAGTTCAATTCCTGGGTTGGGAAGATCCCCTGGTGAAGGGATAGCTTACCCACTCCCTTATTCTTGAGCCTCCCTGGTGGCTCAGATAGAAAAGAACCTACCTGCAAGGTGGGATACCTGGGTTTGACTGCTGGGTTAGGAAGATTCCCCTGGAGAAGGGAAAGGCTACCCACTCCAGGATTCTTGCCTGGAGAATTCCAAGGGTCATCTATAGGTCACAGAGTCGGACACGACTGGGCGACTTCGCTTTCAATAATAATAATAACAGTAGGGCTTCCCTGGTGGTCCAGTGGGGAAGGACTCTACCTTGCAGTGCAAGGGGCGCCGGTTTGATTCCTGGCTGGGAAGATCCCACGTGCTGTGGAGCGGCTGGACCGGTGTGTCCAACTACCGAGTGGGAGCTCTGGAGCGCATGCGCCCAGAGCCGGTGCTCTGCAGCGAGAGAGGCCACTGAGATGGGAGGCCCACACAGGCCAAAGAACAAAGGTGGATGAAAATAAATAAATGAAAGACCAATAAAAGTGGCCAAAAAAAAAAAAAAAGAATAACAACAGTAATAGAAGTAGCAGTGGGCAGAAGCAGTGGTATTCCACTAGTGAATAAAAATAAGACTCTCTCCTTGCACTTCCATGAGCCACCTAACACGATCAAATTCAAAGAGACAGAAAGTAGAATGACCATTGCCAGGGGCCACACAGAGGACAGAATGGGGGTGAGTGTCTGCTGGGTACAGAATTTCCATTGTGCAAGATGAAAAGAAGAGAATTCTGGAGATGGTGGTTAGTCATGAGGGCAAAACAGTGTGAATGTCCTTAACGCCACGGAACTGTACTCTTAAAAATGGTTAGGATGGTAAACTTGATGTGTATGTTACCTCAACTTTTTTAACCAGGCAAGGAAAACAAAATCTTTCAACTGGCTAATTTCTATTTGGGGACCAGCACGGCATCGTGGTTAGCAATGGACACTGTGCAGTCCTGAGTTTCTCCCTGTCCTGCGTTTACTAATTGGGGGTCTTTGTATCATTAGACATCTCTGAAACTGTTTTCTTCATTTCCAAAATCCAGAATGATTAAATCTAGAGTCTCCTATCTCACAGGGCTCTGAGGCTAAGAAAACAAGGTAAGAGACTTTCACTGGCACAAAAAAGCAGCACTCTCTAGATTATTCTCAATATTAACTTTAAATCAGTGTTGTTTTTTTAAATTTCTATTATTTTTAATTGTTTATTTATTTGCCTGCACTGGGTCTTAGCTGTGGCATATGGGATCTAATTCCCTGACCAGGGATCGAACCCAGGTCCCCTGCATTGGGAACACAGAGTCTTAACCACTGGACCACCAGGGAAGTCCTCATTATGAACTTTAATCATAAATTAGTTTATTACTTAATGTTACTTGCTAGTCAGCAAGAATTATTAACATTATCAGCTAGGTTGGTACGGTCATCAGAACACTTTGTTTTAAGGGTAAAAGAGGCCCCAGTTAGGAGTCAGAAGACTTCAGAAGTGGCTGTGGCTGTGAGATGTCTCCTCGGTGACACGCAGGGCTTGACGGAGATGATCTCTTAGATTAACAGAAAGCAACAGTCAGCTTTGCTGCTCAGCAGGAGCCAGCCATGGCCCTCCTTCGCCGCCTAAGCTGCTCAGGAAGAAGTCCCGGGCGAGGGCAGGGGTCCAAAGGTCACGCCGGAAAGGACTGATTGCAAAGCCCCTTTCTAAGCCAGAGGCGGAGGCAAGGCTTGTGCAAGACACCATCAGACTGGGAGCAAGTGTCTCACACCCTCGCTCCTCCTCTGCCAAAGTCTACAACTCCTCCTGCAGGCGGAGGTGCGAGGAATCTCCAAGCTTCCCAGGTCTCGCAGGGACCCCAAGAAAAGGCACCCCCAAAAGAGCCTGGGTTGCAGAATTATAAATACCTCCCCCGCACATGCGCACTGCGATTTACGAGAGGTCCCGGGGCACAGCGCGCGCTTACTGCGCCTGCGCCGTCCGACTCTCCCTTCTGGGCACAGGACGAAAAATGGGGGTTCGGTTGTCTCACCAATAAGAAAAATGGGTCTGCAGCAGTCGCTCAGTCCCCTTTTCCTCGCTTCTTACCTCATAGTGCTTCATGGCTCCCTCGCACGGCGGCTACTGCTCCGGCTGCCGCTGTTACCTGCGCGCGACACAAGACAGTGCACCACACACGCTGACGACCGCCGCGCGACACTCACCACGGCTCCGCGTCCGCCCCGCCCCTCCCGGCCGCGCGCGCCGCCCCAGCCAATCAGTGCGCGGGGCGCCCACCTTCGTCCCCGCCCCGCAGAGCCGGTCTGAGCAGGAACTAGTCACTCTCGCCACGAGGCTAGCCAATCAGCTTCCGGAACCCACCGAGGGGGCGGAGCGCGGGCAAGAGGGAGGGCTCGGTTACCTACCAATCAAAGGGGGCCTCCGGTCCGCAAGCCCCTTGCCCCGCCCCTTGGTGGCGTCTCTGTGGAAACCAAGGGAAACTGCCGTTATTGCAAGGCCAGGGGAGGGAGCTAGCAGTTGAGTGACAGGGAGGGCAGCATCCGCAAGGCTGGCAGCTCGAGTGGGTGAATTCGGAGGTGGGCGGCCCCCAGGGAGTCCTGGGGAGCTACGGGAGAGGGCGAGGGGCTAAGGGCATGGGCTGGGGCACCTAGATGGAGAGTCCGCTCCGGCGAGAGGACCCCTATCTGCCACGAATGAGAGGAAAGGCAAGGGAAAATGGTTGAGGAAAAGCCCTCTGGCACGCACCCCCCAGCCTGTAACGGGAGCTCGCTCACTATTCTGGGGGGGTCTTCACTCCCCTTTCTAGTGCACGCCCCTGCTCCACCTTGCTCAACCCCATGGGCAGGGAGCCAACTTCCTCTTCTACCTGTTCTGTCCAGTATGGTCACCGCGGGCCACCTGTGGCTGGCTAGTGAGTCCTTGAAATGTGGCTGGTCAACATTGAGATGTGTTGTAAACGTGAATCACCACCGGTTTCAAAGACTTAGTATGAAAAGGAAAATGTTAAAAAAAAAACCCTCATTAATCAACTTTTATGTTGATTAACGATATTATTATTAATGAAATTATTAATATCGTTCATCATTATTAGTTATATTATTAATGATCTGTTGAAAAATTATTTGGATACATTGGATTAAAATACATTATTAAATTCCCCTGTTTCTTTTTACTTCTTTAACGTACCTACTGGAACATTTAAAATCAGACACAACTTCCATGTGGCTGGCAGCTGTGTCCCTCACACTAGCTCTATTGGACAGGACTGGTTTGGGGCCATGTCATACGTTTGTTCCACTGATTATCACGAGCAGGCTGGGGAGGCGGGCCGCCACCATGCACACACATACAGACTCGAGCACACGCTGAAGACAGGACGTGGCACATTCCCTCACCTTATCTCCTATCTCCTGGTTCCAGACCCCACCCCTGAGCCTTTTTCAACTGTTGAGCCCTCTGGAACTCAGCTATCCAAGCATCAAGAGATATGGCGAGAAGTCTTCAAAGACAGATTGCTGACCCACAAGAGAACAGGGCAGGGAGAAGGTGAGTCAGTGCTCAGCACTTAGTCATCCAGGTCAGGTCTAGAAACTTCTGAAGCTGCAGCTGTCTCAGAGTAAAGGAAGCTAAGTCATCAGAACTTCATTACCTATTTCAGGATTCCCCTGGTACTTCCATTGCAGGGAGCCCAGGGTTCAATCCCTGGTCGGGGAACTAAGACCCCAGAGAAATTCTGTATCTTTTCCATCAAGCCGATCTGGGCAAAACAGATGAAAACATAAAGGTGGATTTTTTAAATATTTATTTATTTTTGGCCAAAATGGATCTTTATTACTTTGTGTGGGCTTTCTCTTGTTGCGGTGAGTGGGGGCTACTCTTTGTTGTGGTGAGTGGGCTTCTCGTTGTGGTGGCTTCTCTTGTTGTGGAGCGTGGGCTTGTAGGGCTTTAATGGCTGTGCCACACAGGCTCAGGAGTTGTGGCACATGGACCTAGTTGCCTGGAGGCATGTGGGATCTTCCCGGGAATCAAACCCATGGCCCCTGCATTGGCAGGTGGATTCTTATCCACTGTGCCACCAGGGAAGGTCCATAAAGTGCTTCATACTTGTAATTTCCAAAGCACAGATCTTTTCCTGTTGTCAGGTGTGGGACTCACAGTATCATGAAATCTTTTGTGTACCAACAGGCCACATTCCCTGGTTTTGTGGAGGAGGTAAGGGATTACTCACCAGAGGCCACAGGTTTAAATCTCACCAGGTTGAGTTTCTTGAGGCATCTACTTCTGAGATGCTGAGGGGCAGGGTTGAAAAACTTTTCTATTTAAGTTCTGTCCCTTTGGAAAAAATTGACCTTTGTCCTTTCACACTAGCTCTATTGGACAGGACTGGTTTGGGGCCATGTCATACGTTTGTTCCACTGATTATCACGAGCAGGCTGGGGAGGCGGGCCGCCACCATGCACACACATACAGACTCGAGCACACGCTGAAGACAGGACGTGGCACATTCCCTCACCTTATCTCCTATCTCCTGGTTCCAGACCCCACCCCTGAGCCTTTTTCAACTGTTGAGCCCTCTGGAACTCAGCTATCCAAGCATCAAGAGATATGGCGAGAAGTCTTCAAAGACAGATTGCTGACCCACAAGAGAACAGGGCAGGGAGAAGGTGAGTCAGTGCTCAGCACTTAGTCATCCAGGTCAGGTCTAGAAACTTCTGAAGCTGCAGCTGTCTCAGAGTAAAGGAAGCTAAGTCATCAGAACTTCATTACCTATTTCAGGATTCCCCTGGTACTTCCATTGCAGGAGCCCAGGGTTCAATCCCTGGTCGGGGAACTAAGACCCCAGAGAAATTCTGTATCTTTTCCATCAAGCCGATCTGGGCAAAACAGATGAAAACATAAAGGTGGATTTTTTAAATATTTATTTATTTTTGGCCAAAATGGATCTTTATTACTTTGTGTGGGCTTTCTCTTGTTGCGGTGAGTGGGGGCTACTCTTTGTTGTGGTGAGTGGGCTTCTCGTTGTGGTGGCTTCTCTTGTTGTGGAGCGTGGGCTTGTAGGGCTTTAATGGCTGTGCCACACAGGCTCAGGAGTTGTGGCACATGGACCTAGTTGCCTGGAGGCATGTGGGATCTTCCCGGGAATCAAACCCATGGCCCCTGCATTGGCAGGTGGATTCTTATCCACTGTGCCACCAGGGAAGGTCCATAAAGTGCTTCATACTTGTAATTTCCAAAGCACAGATCTTTTCCTGTTGTCAGGTGTGGGACTCACAGTATCATGAAATCTTTTGTGTACCAACAGGCCACATTCCCTGGTTTTGTGGAGGAGGTAAGGGATTACTCACTCAGAGGCCACAGGTTTAAATCTCACCAGGTTGAGTTTCTTGAGGCATCTACTTCTGAGATGCTGAGGGGGCAGGGTTGAACCCCTAAAATCTAGCCATGTTTTGCTATTTTACCAGTTCTGACCATTTCCAGGTTCTCCAGCATGGTCTGAGTAGGCGTGTCTTCCCTATCGCTGGGCATCAGCTAGATAAGGCATATGGTGTCTCCAAAGAGACATCATTTTTGGAGATTCCACACACATTCCTAGAAGCTTGGAACATTCTGGAATTTCTCTTTGGAGACTGCTTTCCTGAAGCCTGAACTCACTCCACAGGCAGCAAATAATTTTGTGAACCGACTGTGCTGTGCACCAGCCAGGCGACATCCACCGCCCTTCCTCACCTCCAAGAAACTCAAGAAGGGCGTGATCCAGACTGCAGAGAGAGGAAGTCCTCTTAGGTTTTGGTGGTTATTACAGGTGCAAGGAGGACTTACCATGTGGCTCAGTGATAAAGAACCGGCCTGCCAATACAGGAAATGCAAGAGATCCCAAGGAGGAGGAACCCTCTTCAGTGTTCTTGCCTGGGAAATCCCATGGGCAGAGGAGCCTGGTGAGCTACCAGAGTTGGACACGACTGAGTGACTGAACACACACAGGTATGAGGACCCCTTGTTGGCCTCATCCGGCTTCCAGTCATCAGGCTGCCAGCACAGAATGAATTCACCCTCGGAACAAAGGCCAGCCCCTTTGTTCAAGCCATTCATGACGCTGTACCACAGCTCTGACTATGCCTGTTGGCAAGGATAGCTAGTTTCCCCAGGATCCTGACTCATAATGATGACAAGTAAATACATTTGGTATTTGCTGAGCCAAATATAACAAGCCCCTTAGAGCAGTTTCCAAAGGGGAAATTCCAGAAAGGTCTTATGCCATAGCAGTGCTGAACAGTGAGCAGGACCTTCTTGAGTCTCAGAGTTAGAAGAACCTGTGATCAGTTGGACCTGGCAGATCTGGTATGTTTGGTCGTGTTGGTCTCACAAGATCTTTTTTTTTTTTAATTTATTTTTGGCTGGGCTGAGTCTTTGCTGGAGTACACAGGCTTCTCCTTGCTGTGGCTTCACTTGCTGTGGAACCCGACTCTATCTAGGTGTGCCGACTTCAGCAGTTGCAGCACGCAGGTTCCGTAGTTGTAGTTCATAAGCTCTGGAGGGCGGGCTTAGGTGCCTCATGTCATGTGGGATCTTCCTGGACCACGGATCGAACCCATGTCCCCTGCATTGGCAGGCAGATTCCTAACCACTGGTCTATCAGGGGAGCCCTCACAAGCTCTTTTTCTTTTCTGTTTTTTTTAATTGAAGGGTAGTTGTTTTACAATATTGTGTTGGTTTCTGCTATACAGCAATGAGAATCAGCTATAAGTATGCATGCATCCCCTTCCTCCTGAGCCTCCCTCCCAATCTCCCCCTATCCCAGCCCTCTAGGTCATCACAGAGCACCAAGACAAGCTCTTTTTCTGTTTCCACGTCCAAGTAAGATAGGATCTTGATTCTCCAGGAACCTGGCTTGGCTTGTTTTGGGGGCGTGTGATCAAACCGGTTCAGGGCTGACTGAGGGAAGGGAGAGCGTGCAGCAGACAAGCCAGGGCTGGCTCACAACTTTTCGCTGTGTCAGGAGCCCCAGAGAGAGGTTTCCCAACCTTTCTGCCTTTTGAATTTTGAAATTCATGAGATTTATTCTCTTTCTTTTTCTTGAGATATAATTTACATCCAGCAAAGTTCACCTTTTCATACTGTACAGTTCTGAACAAATAACAGCCTTGTAACCACTACCACAGTCAAGATACAGAACATTACAAAAAAAAAAAAAATACAGAACACCCCCCTAAATTTCCCGGTATCCCTTTGTCACAGATCCCAGCTCCTGGCAACCACTGATCCAACGACTGTATCAGTATATTTCTCCTTTTTCCACACATCCTTTACAGTGGAATCACACAGGACACGGACTTTTGAATCTGGCTTCTTTCATTACCATAATGCATTTGAGGTTCCTCTGCATTGTCCTCTGTGTTGGTAGCTCAATCCTTTTTATGGCCAAATAGTATTTCACTCCGGTATTCTTGCCTGGAGGATTCAATGGACAGAGGAGCCTGACGGGCTACAGTCCATGGACTCGCAAAGAGTCGGATACGATGGAGCAACACACACACACACACACACACACACAGCATTCCACCATGTTGCCAGACACAGTTTGTTTATTCATTCACCCACCAAAGGACATTTAGGCTTTAATCGCTGTTGGTAATGACAAGTAAAGCCTTGGTAACGATTCGCTCTTTGGCTTTTATGTGAACATAGGCTTTTATTTCACACGGGTATTCCACCAGTGAAGATAACTAGCTCATATGGTTGTAATACTTTTGAAGTCTTTTTGAGGAAGAGAAAAAGAGTTGGAAAGTGTAGCGATGCTTTTAAAAAAACACACACACACACAAATTAAGTCTTTATCATCATCTGAATCACATCTTACACAAGCCAAATGCTTACCATCAACACTCAGTGTGCTAAACACTTTACACCTCAGCAGTTTTTTCCTGGGTGACCTCAGGCAAGTCATGTGACCTCTCAAAGCCTCAGTTTCCCTACCTGTAAAACAGAGATCATGACAGGCCAACCTCATAGGATTACTTTTTTTTTTTTTTAATAAAGATTCTAAAAAAACTGTATTTATTTTATTCTTGGCTGTACTGGGTCTTCATTGCTGAGCTCAGGCTTTCTCTAGCTGCATGCTCCAGCTTCTCATTGACCTTGTTGAAGAGCATGGGCTCTAGGTGCAAAGGCTTCAGTAGTTGTGACTCTCAGCGTAATTTACATCCAGCAAAGTTCATTTTAGTACAGTTCTGAACAAATAACAGCCTTGTAACCACTACCACAGTCAAGATACAGCACATTAAAAAAAAAAAAAAAATACAGAACACCCCCCTAAATTTCCCGGTATCCCTTTGTCACAGATCCCAGCTCCTGGCAACCACTGATCCAACGACTGTATCAGTATATTTCTCCTTTTTCCACACATCCTTTACAGTGGAATCACACAGGACACGGACTTTTGAATCTGGCTTCTTTCATTACCATAATGCATTTGAGGTTCCTCTGCATTGTCCTCTGTGTTGGTAGCTCAATCCTTTTTATGGCCAAATAGTATTTCACTCCGGTATTCTTGCCTGGAGGATTCAATGGACAGAGGAGCCTGACGGGCTACAGTCCATGGACTCGCAAAGAGTCGGATACGATGGAGCAACACACACACACACACACACACACACAGCATTCCACCATGTTGCCAGACACAGTTTGTTTATTCATTCACCCACCAAAGGACATTTAGGCTTTAATCGCTGTTGGTAATGACAAGTAAAGCCTTGGTAACGATTCGCTCTTTGGCTTTTATGTGAACATAGGCTTTTATTTCACACGGGTATTCCACCAGTGAAGATAACTAGCTCATATGGTTGTAATACTTTTGAAGTCTTTTTGAGGAAGAGAAAAAGAGTTGGAAAGTGTAGCGATGCTTTTAAAAAAACACACACACACACAAATTAAGTCTTTATCATCATCTGAATCACATCTTACACAAGCCAAATGCTTACCATCAACACTCAGTGTGCTAAACACTTTACACCTCAGCAGTTTTTTCCTGGGTGACCTCAGGCAAGTCATGTGACCTCTCAAAGCCTCAGTTTCCCTACCTGTAAAACAGAGATCATGACAGGCCAACCTCATAGGATTACTTTTTTTTTTTTTTAATAAAGATTCTAAAAAAACTGTATTTATTTTATTCTTGGCTGTACTGGGTCTTCATTGCTGAGCTCAGGCTTTCTCTAGCTGCATGCTCCAGCTTCTCATTGACCTTGTTGAAGAGCATGGGCTCTAGGTGCAAAGGCTTCAGTAGTTGTGACTCTCAGCGTAGTTGACCCACCGCGTGTGGGATCTTCCCAAACCAGGGATGGAACCCGTGTCCCTTGCACTGGCAGGTAGATTCTCAACCACTGGGCCACACAGGGAAGCCCCTCATCAGATTATTGTCAGGATTAAATGAATTCATACACATCAAGTGTTTGGAACCGGCTTGCCACAAAGTAGGAGCTTGTCAGTGTTCGCTGATATTATAAGGTTTATTGCCTGAGCCCTCTCACATTCACATAGCAACCCTGGGAGGTAAGAGCTACTCTTAACACCATTTTATGGAGAACATACCTAGCAATTCCAGAGAGCAAGTTCTGCAAGATCACACGGGCAGTAAATCAGCAAACAGTAGATCCAGGATTTCAACTGAGGCTGACTCCAGACTCACCTGCTTAGTTCTTATATTTGGGTTCTACCAATAAAACAGAACCAATAGGATACATGCATTTGTGAGTGTTTCTGTGTTTGTGACTGTGTCTGTGGATTAAAAGGTATTGACTCGGGCTTCCCCTGGTGGTCCAGTGGGTAAAGACACCGCCTTGCAGTGCAAGGGGTGCTGGTTCGATCCCTGGCCTGGGAAGATTCCACGTGCCGTGGAGCGGCTGGACCGATGTGTCCAATTACCTAGCCGGAGCTCTGGCGCGCATGCACCCAGAGCCAGTGCACTACGACGACAGTGGCCACCGCGATGGGAAGCCCACAGGAACCAAAGACGGATGAAAATAGAGAAATGAAAGATCAATAGAAGTGGCCTGCCCATCCCCCTCCCTCCCAACCCCCCCCCCCAAAAAAGATAAATAAATAAAAAAAAAAGACAGAAGGCCAGAATGGACACCTCACCAAAAAAAAAAAAAAAAGGTATTGACTCACACAGTTGTGGGGGCTGGCAAGGCAAGTGTGAATTCCATAGGACAGACCCGGCAGGCTGGAAACTCTTAGCCAGGAGATGCTTCATTCTCAGGCGAACCTCGGTGTTTGTTTTTAAGGCCTTTCATTGTTTGTTTTCAACTGATTGAATGAGGTCTACCCACAAAATCAAGGGTCATCTCCTGGACTTAAATTAAAGCCAACTGATTATAGATATTAACCGGACCACATCTACAAAACACCTGCACGGCAGCACTTATTAGTGTGTAATTGAACAGATAGCCATGTCGAGGCATACAACTACCCATCACATCTTCCCCTCTTCTCTGAGTTGAGAAGCTCAAACCTCTGCTGAGTTTCTGCGAAGGCCACTTTTCCAGTAACATCCCAATGTGCATGGTGAGGGAATTCCCTGGCAGTGCAGTTGTTAGGACTCTACCCTTTCACTGCCCAAGGAGCAGGCTCAATCCCTGGTCAGGAACTCACATTCCACAAGCCACTCAGCATGGCCAAGAAAGGGAAAACAGCAGTGCCCAAGGGGCAGTGCCTTACATAGTTTTTTTGACCTTGCAAGATCACACGGGCAGTAAATCAGCAAACAGTAGATCCAGGATTTCAACTGAGGCTGACTCCAGACTCACCTGCTTAGTTCTTATATTTGGGTTCTACCAATAAAACAGAACCAATAGGATACATGCATTTGTGAGTGTTTCTGTGTTTGTGACTGTGTCTGTGGATTAAAAGGTATTGACTCGGGCTTCCCCTGGTGGTCCAGTGGGTAAAGACACCGCCTTGCAGTGCAAGGGGTGCTGGTTCGATCCCTGGCCTGGGAAGATTCCACGTGCCGTGGAGCGGCTGGACCGATGTGTCCAATTACCTAGCCGGAGCTCTGGCGCGCATGCACCCAGAGCCAGTGCACTACGACGACAGTGGCCACCGCGATGGGAAGCCCACAGGAACCAAAGACGGATGAAAATAGAGAAATGAAAGATCAATAGAAGTGGCCTGCCCATCCCCCTCCCTCCCAACCCCACCCTCCAAAAAAGATAAATAAATAAAAAAAAAAGACAGAAGGCCAGAATGGACACCTCACCAAAAAAAAAAAAAAAAAGGTATTGACTCACACAGTTGTGGGGGCTGGCAAGGCAAGTGTGAATTCCATAGGACAGACCCGGCAGGCTGGAAACTCTTAGCCAGGAGATGCTTCATTCTCAGGCGAACCTCGGTGTTTGTTTTTAAGGCCTTTCATTGTTTGTTTTCAACTGATTGAATGAGGTCTACCCACAAAATCAAGGGTCATCTCCTGGACTTAAATTAAAGCCAACTGATTATAGATATTAACCGGACCACATCTACAAAACACCTGCACGGCATTAGTGTGTAATTGAACAGATAGCCATGTCGAGGCATACAACTACCCATCACATCTTCCCCTCTTCTCTGAGTTGAGAAGCTCAAACCTCTGCTGAGTTTCTGCGAAGGCCACTTTTCCAGTAACATCCCAATGTGCATGGTGAGGGAATTCCCTGGCAGTGCAGTTGTTAGGACTCTACCCTTTCACTGCCCAAGGAGCAGGCTCAATCCCTGGTCAGGAACTCAGATTCCACAAGCCACTCAGCATGGCCAAGAAAGGGAAAAACAGCAGTGCCCAAGGGGGCAGTGCCCAGGTCAAAGTTGGATTTGGGGGTTTTTGTTTTTTTGTTTGTTGGCAGGGGTTGGGAGTTTAAACAATTAAAACTTCTCAAATATGATTCACTCTTACTCAAGGAAGGGAGATTCCCCAGTCCTCAAGTTACCCCCAACCATAAGGACACCCTCTGCATGATGTTTTTGGTCTTTCCAGAGCTATGTAAAGAACTATACCCTTTTTTTTTAATTTTTATTTATTTAGTAATTTTTGGCTATTCTGGTTTTCACTGCTGCTGCAGGCTCTTCTCTAGTTGCAGGGAGTGGGGCTACTCTCTCCTTGAGGTGAGCAGGCTTCTTGTTATGGTGACTTCTCTTGTTGTGGAACTCAGACTCTAGGGCTCATGGGCTCCATAGTTGTGGCTCCGAGGCTCTACAGCACAGGCTCCATAGTTGTGGCTCACGGGCTTAGTGGCTCCACAGCATGTGGGATCTTCCCGGATCAGGGATCAAACCCATGTCTCCTGCATTGGCAGGTGAACTCTTCACCACTGAGCTACCAGGGAAGCTCTGTAACTTTTTTTTATAAGGGTTTATAAGCAGCATGTTCCCCAGCTAGGGATCATGCCCATACCCCCTGCAGTGGAAGCAGGAAGCCTTAACCACTGGACTGCCAGAAAAGTCCCCACATCTGTAACTTGTTCTTTGGCTGCACAGCATGTGGGATCTTAGTTCCCCAACCATGGATGGAACCTATACCCCCTGCACTAGGTGTGCAGAGTCCTAACCGCTGGACTGCCATGAAGTCCGCACACCTGTAATTCTTAAATTTATAAGTGTGAAAAAGTCCACAAGCTCTGAGATTTTTCCCCATGGTGACTGTCCCACTATTTCTTTATGTAACTTTTTTTTTTTTAACTTTGGCCTATTTTATTGGTCTTTCATTTATTTATTTTCATCCATCTTTGTTCTTTGGCCTGTGTGGGCCTCCCATTGCAGTGGTCTCTCTCATTGCAGAGCACCGGCTCTGGGTGCATGCAATCCCAAGTGCTGGCTCATGATTGGACACACCAGTCCAGCCGCTCCTTGGCATATGGGATCTTCCCAGGCCAGGGATCAAACTGGCGCCCCTTGCACTGCAAGGTGGACTCCCTACCCACTGGACCACCAAGGAAGCCCTCTTTATGTAACTTTATAAAAAAAAAATCAAACTCTCCCCTCCATGATGGGGTCAGCTCTCCTGCAGTGCTATGTCCTTGAGTACCCAGCCTGGACTCGCCCTCTCAGGCTGGCTGGCATGTGTCTTAGTCCAGAGTCCTTACTGACACGGTTACCCTGGGGTCAGGGAGTGACCAGAGATGGCTGAAATCCACCTGCTACACAGCAAGGGAAGGCCATGGCATCTTTCTCAGGAGTTCCAGCCTGCACTAGGGTAGGGGTGACCAGAAGCTTTTTGCTGTGATGCTGCCGGGAAGGGGGTGCCTCAGTAGCCCACCGTTCAACCAGAGGGTTTAGTCACCCCTTTGACAACACTTCCTCTAAGTCAGGTTTATCCTGGGCACTTTGCAAAATGTTGATGCAACATCAACTTCCAAGCCCTATGAGGCTGGTCCAACTACTACCCCCATTATACAGATGAGGAAGCTAAAGGCCGTAGAAGACTCAGTAACCAGCTCAAGATCACACAGCCAGGAAGTGCTGGAACCAAGAATGAAACCTGGCTGGCTGGCTCCAGAGCCAGTACCACACCATCCAGACGTCCCAAGTAGTTCTTCTAGGAAACTTTCCCCACTGCAGGCCACCACCACCAACTCTGCTCTTCCCTTCCCAGGTGGTACCTCTGTCTGAGCCTCCTTACCCCATCAGCCCTGTCCTTGACCACAGACACCCCAGCCTGAGAGCCAAGAGGGATCCTGCTGCCCACAGATGAGGATACTGAGGCTCAGAGATTTCAGTGGCCGGTGTTCTTGAGAAAACGACAAAGTGAGAGACTTGAAGGTTTGGACTGAGAAGACCTCTCTCTGCAGGGAGGTGGACTTTGGTTCCGGGTCTTTGCCTCGCTGTGCAGGGTCCTTTATGAGTGGCCACGGACAGTAGTGGGCTCCCACCTGCATTCTCCTCGCAGAGGCGGTTAGGACTGAGCACACACACACACACAGCCAGTAGAACTGGACGGGTGGGTATTTTTATTTCCAAAAGGAAAAGGGTATCTGCGGCTGGGGAAAATTGGGCAGCTCCACGAGCTCGGAGGCGCCAGCTGGGAACAGATTCCCCGGCCTGGCGCGACTGGAGCGGGTATATTTGCACATGCTAGGGAGGCGGGGTCTGGAGTAGCTCGTCGTAACCTATTGACCCAGGCAGGAGGCGGGCTGCAAGGCCGAGCTGGTTGGAGGGGTCAGCTCTCCTGCAGTGCTATGTCCTTGAGTACCCAGCCTGGACTCGCCCTCTCAGGCTGGCTGGCATGTGTCTTAGTCCAGAGTCCTTACTGACACGGTTACCCTGGGGTCAGGGAGTGACCAGAGATGGCTGAAATCCACCTGCTACACAGCAAGGGAAGGCCATGGCATCTTTCTCAGGAGTTCCAGCCTGCACTAGGGCAGGGGTGACCAGAAGCTTTTTGCTGTGATGCTGCCGGGAAGGGGGTGCCTCAGTAGCCCACCGTTCAACCAGAGGGTTTAGTCACCCCTTTGACAACACTTCCTCTAAGTCAGGTTTATCCTGGGCACTTTGCAAAATGTTGATGCAACATCAACTTCCAAGCCCTATGAGGCTGGTCCAACTACTACCCCCATTATACAGATGAGGAAGCTAAAGGCCGTAGAAGACTCAGTAACCAGCTCAAGATCACACAGCCAGGAAGTGCTGGAACCAAGAATGAAACCTGGCTGGCTGGCTCCAGAGCCAGTACCACACCATCCAGACGTCCCAAGTAGTTCTTCTAGGAAACTTTCCCCACTGCAGGCCACCACCACCAACTCTGCTCTTCCCTTCCCAGGTGGTACCTCTGTCTGAGCCTCCTTACCCCATCAGCCCTGTCCTTGACCACAGACACCCCAGCCTGAGAGCCAAGAGGGATCCTGCTGCCCACAGATGAGGATACTGAGGCTCAGAGATTTCAGTGGCCGGTGTTCTTGAGAAAACGACAAAGTGAGAGACTTGAAGGTTTGGACTGAGAAGACCTCTCTCTGCAGGGAGGTGGACTTTGGTTCCGGGTCTTTGCCTCGCTGTGCAGGGTCCTTTATGAGTGGCCACGGACAGTAGTGGGCTCCCACCTGCATTCTCCTCGCAGAGGCGGTTAGGACTGAGCACACACACACACACAGCCAGTAGAACTGGACGGGTGGGTATTTTTATTTCCAAAAGGAAAAGGGTATCTGCGGCTGGGGAAAATTCGGCAACTCCCCGAGCTCGGAGACCCCAGCTGGGAACAGATTCCCCGGCCTGGCGAGACTGGAGCGGGTATATTTGCATATGCTAGGGAGGCGGGGTCTGGAGTAGCTCGTCGTAACCTATTGACCCAGGCAGGAGGCGGGCTGCAAGGCCGAGCTGGTTGGAGGGAGCAGGAAAGCAAGGTCGCTATTGGTTCCCTCGGAGGGTGGGCGGGGCCTCCGTCGCCTGGGGCGCGCGCCGCAGGGAGGCGTTGCCCGGGACCGAGCGGGAAGAGGCGGGGCCGCGCGCAGGCGACCGTTGGCGGCGCGGCCTCGCCCCGGATGTCGCGCGTCGCAGCCTGGGCGACAGGGATTGGACAAGGCCACGTGGGGGGCGGGGCGGAAGGTTCTGGAGGGGGCTGGCGGGCTCTGGAAGCTTCCGCCGGACGGGTATATAGAGTCTGGGACGGGGCGGCGGCGGAGCCGGGGACGGCGGCAGCTGGGCGGCGGGCCGCAGGCGGGGGCAATGGGGAAGGACTATTATCAGACGCTGGGCCTGGCCCGCGGTGCGTCGGACGAGGAGATCAAGAGGGCCTACCGCCGCCAGGCGCTGCGTTACCACCCGGACAAGAACAAGGAGCCCGGCGCCGAGGAGAAGTTCAAGGAGATCGCCGAGGCCTACGACGTGCTCAGCGACCCGCGCAAGCGCGAGATCTTCGACCGCTACGGGGAGGAAGGTGCGTGCGCGCGCGCGGCCCGGGGCGCGCCCCCGCCGGTCGACAGGCGGAGAAACCGAGGCAGGGCGGCCCTGCTGCAGCCTCTCCGGGGCGCCGCGGGCCCGGGCACTGAGCCGCCCCCGCCCTTTGGCCGCACGGGCCTCCGCCCTCGGATTGGCGGCGGCCCGCTGGGAGGAGGGGCCCTGGCCGCGCTGCTCGTCCAGAAGCTTCTAGCGTGTCTGGGGCTGCCCCTCCCTGGGCGCCCGCCTCCACCCACGTCCGCGATCAGTCCTAGGGGTGCGGGCGCAGAGAGAGAGGGTGCGGGGGCCTAGCTTGGCTGCTGGCGCTGCGGCCCGGTGGGCCTGGGCTCACCCGGGCGAGGTGGGAGGCGCCGGCACCCCGGGGCACAGGGCGGGGCGCCTGGCTGGGCGCTGGGCACAGGCTGCGTGTCGCGAGCCAGCGAATGAGATGCCCATCAGCGCGGAGCGAGCTCCTGCGCCTCTCCGCGGGCGGAGTGAGCTAATCCCTGTAAAGTGCTTACCTAGCGCGGTGCCAGGCACGTCGCGGCCGTCAGGGTGCAGGGAGCAGCCCTCTTCAGGGAAAAAGAAAGAAGCTGTTCTGTTGTCCTATTGCCCATGGATGACTCAGGCTGGTTGCTGGGCTTGATCCTCAGAAGAAGTGGTTTTTGTTTTTGTTTTTGTTTTTATGAGAATGGGGGCAGTTAGTACGAGGGTGGGAGAATTTGAAAGTCTGCATTTACAGTTTCACCTTCACTTTTACTGTGCCACACGTCCATAGCTCTAGGGCATTTAAGAGTAAGCAGTCAGTGAAAACTGATCCAGGGTTTAAGCTTTTTTCATTGGCTCTTTTAGTGAATTCCTCGAACTCATTGTAACATTGTAGAAGGGATGGGTTCCTCAGATGTAAGGACCTGGGTAGCCTCAAGGGATGGCCATCTCGCAGCTTGAACCTCTCACCATCTTTATTTCATAATGAACTATCTACCTTGGAAGGCGGGGTTCTGCGTCTGCCCCTGCAAGTGGGAGGTCAAACCCTGGGGGTTCTTACTTGCTCTTCCCTAACAGGCTAAAAAACTCCTCCCCTGCTCCATGATGGCTCCTAAGCTTTTTTTTTCTGAAGCAAAGCTCCTGGGGAGCTAAGCTCCTAGCCCGCTGTCTGACTTCTGCTGCTGTTGCTTTTTAGGCCTGAAGGGCGGTGGCCCCAGCGGCGGGAGCAGCAGCGGTACTAACGGTACCTCCTTCAGCTACACATTCCATGGAGACCCTCACGCCATGTTCGCCCAGTTCTTCGGTGGCCGGAATCCCTTTGACACCTTTTTTGGGCAGTGCAACGGGGAGGAAGGCATGGACATCGATGACCCGTTCTCTGGCTTCCCCATGGGCATGGGCGGCTTCACCAACTTGAACTATGGCCGCTCCCGTCCTGCCCAAGAGCTCACCCGGAAGAAGCAAGATCCCCCCGTCACCCATGACCTTAGGGTCTCGCTAGAAGAGATCTACAGCGGCTGTACCAAAAAGATGAAAATCTCTCATAAGCGGCTGAACCCCGACGGAAAGAGCATCCGCAACGAAGACAAAATCTTGACCATCGAAGTGAAACGGGGGTGGAAAGAAGGGACCAAAATCACCTTCCCCAAGGAAGGAGACCAGACTTCCAGCAACATTCCCGCTGATATTGTCTTTGTTTTAAAGGACAAGCCACACAGTATCTTTAAGAGAGATGGCTCAGATGTCATTTACCCAGCCAGGATCAGCCTTCGGGAGGTAAGGTGCTGGACAGGGCAGCATTTGGGGAGGGGGACGGCTGCTTTGCAAGGCCCTGAAGTGTTTGCTTGATGGATGTTGAGTACTCAGTGTGGGCCAGGCTTGGACGGTGCAGCAGTAACAAGGCTGCCCAGGGCTCTGTCTTTCTGGAGCTCCTGTGCTGATGGCCTGGGTAGAGCCAAGGGTGCGGTCCTAGGTACAGAGGCCTCACGGTGCCAACCCCCCACTCGACGGCTGCTGGGCAGGACGTGAGCTTCCTAAGCTACTGTCTCTAATGCTGTCCCTTTCCTTCCCAAGGCGCTCTGTGGCTGTACAGTGAATGTCCCCACTCTGGACGGCAGGACCATACCTGTTGTATTCAAAGATGTCATCAGACCTGGCATGCGGCGAAAAGTTCCAGGAGAAGGCCTCCCTCTCCCCAAAACACCCGAGAAACGCGGGGACCTCATTATTGAGTTTGAAGTGATCTTCCCCGAAAGGATTCCCCAGACATCAAGAACCGTTCTTGAGCAGGTTCTTTCGATATAGTTGCCTGTGTCCCTCAAGGACTGACCAGGGACCTTTCCAGAGCTCAAGGATTTCCGGACCGTTCCACCAGCTGTGGACCCGCGGGAGGGCCCAGGGAGGGCTTTCGTACTGCTCAGTGTTTTCCAGAGAATATATTACAATCTTTCAAAGTCACGCACTAGACTTAAGTTGTTTTTTGAGCGGTAGGCGGCAGGTGGTGGGGACAGCAGGCGGAGGCCGTGCAGTCTGCCCCACCGGGTCTTACAGCCCTCGAGGTGGGCTCACACCCCTCCTCCCCAGGCCCTGCCCGGGGCGAGAGGCAGACCGCAACTGAACCTGATCCCCTAGAGTCCTGTGGCTTGCAGCCGCCAGGCCACCGGTGTGGACCTGCCTTCCTGGTTACCAGACCCTGTACACTCCTCATTTCTGTTGTATGATCAGTTCCTATTTTATTCTGTGTTTGTCTCCCCGATCTTGCTCTTCCCCTGAGGAACCCCGTCTTGTCTTGCCGTCTCACATTGAGAATCTCGACTATGGTTGCTGCACTGCCTGGCCAGCTCCCACAAGCAATACCTCCCTCGTTCCAGCAAGACCAAGGGAGCCAGGCGCCCGTGTGAGTGACTTGTGGGTCACTCTCTGGAGCGGGGGCCCTCTCAGCCCCAGGCTCTGAAGATCAGTGTGCTCACCTTCCTTCTCTGGGAGGCAATCTCTTGGCACACCTGGGATTTACTCCACGATCCAGGTCATGTTTTCTTTTCTGTTTAATGGACTCTGGACTCTCTCCAAAGGATCTGATCCTTTTGAATTTTGCACTGCCCTCACTATAATCCCTTTTGATAAAAGGGTCTTTGCTTCTGATTACAGGAGCACTGTGGAACGTCTGTAAATACGTTTTTTATAATTCCATGTAAAGCTGGTATGCAGTTCAAGGAAACCGGTCCACGGCAGTTGCTGCTCTCTCTACTGGGGTCGTGATGGAATTCAGGAGCCGGGTGGGGTGGGGGTGAGGCTGCAACGAGTGTTTGTTCCTTGCAGGCCAGTCTGGTGCTCAGGCCTTTAGACTCATTGTAAGTTGCCACTGCCAACGCGAGACCAAAGTGTGTGACTTGTCATTGTGCACCGTGACAGCATTAAAGACTGATGCTAAACCTCTGGGGAGCGGTCCTGCGACTCTGTTTGGGGGCTCTGCTGATGGGCTGGGGTGGGCACTGGGCAGCCTTCCGAAGACAGCCAGGTGGGGGGAAGGGCAGGGTAGGCGGGCAGGAGGGCAGGAGTCCTCTTCAAGGGAGAAAGAAGCCGCCCTTCCTACGCTGACTGTGGGTTGGGCAGGAACCCCCCACTCAACTGAATCTGGGCATCCGAAGAGCCTAGTAGATTCAGAGCTTGTGTTTTGGTAAAGGTTGGGGCCAAAGTTACGTGGCCCCCTCCTAGTCTTCTAAGATCTGGTTGCTGGGGCCAAGGCACAGCATGAGCTCTCCCCTCTTAATCCCCATCACCCCACATTGCTTTCTTGCCAGAACAGGCTGGTGTCAGGCAGGCCCTGGCCAAACCAGACAGGAATTCCAGCCCTGGGTCGCCCTGCCCTGGTGAAAGCCTATTTCCTGCTCTCCCAGTATTTGTAGGCCACTGAAGCTGCTTTTACTTTGTAATTTTTTTTTAAGGAGCTGGTTTTATTATAAGGTAAGTAATTATACAGGCCAAACACAATGTATCTCTATTTTGCTACAAGAGGACTGGATGTAAAAACTCAACCATATTTGACATAAACCTAGAAAGAAGGGCTTTCCCTTCCCAGTGAAACAATTTAACCACTGAAAGTAACCTATGGGCCCTGGTGGCCAGGAGAACCTTCTTCAGGAACGGAAGTATTCTGCCTTTTCAAAACAAAACCTTAAGATTCCATGAAACGCAGGGAAGCTGCTTAATAGCTGCGGGCATGTTTCAAGTGCTCAGCACCCACCCGTGGCTAGCAGTGCCTGCTGGACAGCCCAGGTCTCCCAGGGCTCTTCACCCCAGCCCAAGCCATGTGTCTCTTAGAGGGACAGCTGCCTCGAACCCAGAGACCATCCTCGTTGGGAGGTGACCCCTGGCGTGTCAGCTGAAAGGGACCCTGTCACCACTTCCTAGAGGAGGATGAAATTCACTGCAGCATTGGCCTTGGCCTTGGGGTCACAGACCCCCAGGGCTGCCATCCCCCTGCCCCCGTCTCCCTCGTTAACATAGCAGGTCTCTGTGGAGTTTATATCCGAAGGCCACAGGCACAAATGTGCACAGAGCTGCGTTGTGTCCCACACAACTCTGGTAACTTGGAGAGATCCTTCCCGGGGTGGTAGATGGGGCGGCATGACTCTAGGAAGCTGACAGAAAGACCAAAAGGACCCTAGTGAATGGAAGCCTGTCCCTCGGCAGCGCAGCTGCTGCCCACGCTGGACCCAGTTGTCTGTGTCGAGCCGTTTGCCTCCAAGCTGACTTCAAGAACCTTCCTTCGCTTCCCTTTACCAGCCACATTTTCCCACGCTGTGTATCGGACCACGTCTTGGAGTTCCTTCCACGTCAGCGTGTGGGGAGCTGCCTTTTCATTTGGACCCACCTCATCTTTATCCGTTGCACCAGGAGGGTCGCATTTTTCCATGATTCAAACAGGAGAAAACTCAAAATTCACCTTAAGCCTGTGGTGAAGAGTCGAGTCCCTTCCCTCCCTCAGGACCACTGTAGACAAGTCATGGCATTAGAATTTTTTTTTTTTTTCCTTTCTTAAATGTTTTTGTGCATCCTCCTAGAGACAGTCTGCTTATATAAGCATAAGTGCAATTTCTAAATCCATTTCAGTTTTTGGCTGTGTCATCGCAGTACTGAAATTTTAAGGATGCATAGAATTAAAAATTCTCCTTCCCATTCTGCTTTTGCGTCCACCCCCAGGAAAATATTCCCAAGTTCTCTTGTGCCCTGGTGGCCAGGAGAACCTTCTTCGGGGAATTCTCTTTAAAAAAGCCGGACTGCTTAATAGCTGGCATGTTTCAAGTGCTCAGCACCCACCGTGGCTAGCAGTGCCTGCTGGACAGCCCAGGTCTCCCAGGGCTCTTCACCCCAGCCCAAGCCATGTGTCTCTTAGAGGGACAGCTGCCTCGAACCCAGAGACCATCCTCGTTGGGAGGTGACCCCTGGCGTGTCAGCTGAAAGGGACCCTGTCACCACTTCCTAGAGGAGGATGAAATTCACTGCAGCATTGGCCTTGGCCTTGGGGTCACAGACCCCCAGGGCTGCCATCCCCCTGCCCCCGTCTCCCTCGTTAACATAGCAGGTCTCTGTGGAGTTTATATCCGAAGGCCACAGGCACAAATGTGCACAGAGCTGCGTTGTGTCCCACACAACTCTGGTAACTTGGAGAGATCCTTCCCGGGGTGGTAGATGGGGCAGCATGACTCTAGGAAGCTGACAGAAAGACCAAAAGGACCCTAGTGAATGGAAGCCTGTCCCTCGGCAGCGCAGCTGCTGCCCACGCTGGACCCAGTTGTCTGTGTCGAGCCGTTTGCCTCCAAGCTGACTTCAAGAACCTTCCTTCGCTTCCCTTTACCAGCCACATTTTCCCACGCTGTGTATCGGACCACGTCTTGGAGTTCCTTCCACGTCAGCGTGTGGGGAGCTGCCTTTTCATTTGGACCCACCTCATCTTTATCCGTTGCACCAGGAGGGTCGCATTTTTCCATGATTCAAACAGGAGAAAACTCAAAATTCACCTTAAGCCTGTGGTGAAGAGTCGAGTCCCTTCCCTCCCTCAGGACCACTGTAGACAAGTCATGGCATTAGAATTTTTTTTTTTTTTCCTTTCTTAAATGTTTTTGTGCATCCTCCTAGAGACAGTCTGCTTATATAAGCATAAGTGCAATTTCTAAATCCATTTCAGTTTTTGGCTGTGTCATCGCAGTACTGAAATTTTAAGGATGCATAGAATTAAAAATTCTCCTTCCCATTCTGCTTTTGCGTCCACCCCCAGGAAAATATTCCCAAGTTCTCTTGTGCCCTGCCGTCAGGAATACATTTTTCTTTTTTTAACACAAGCAGTACATACTGTACACTCTGCCCTTTTTTTCATTTTTTCTCTCGCATATGGAAATAGCTTCTTTTCTGTTTTTGTACACGTTGATTCCACCAGACATGTGCGGGTGGTTGTGAAGATCTAGTTCCATGTTCAGTGGTCCCTGCCTCCATCATTCCTCCTGCTCCCAGGTTTGCATCTCAGCTCAGCCACTTTCTAACTGTGCCCTTGAGCACGTGACTTGACTTCCCTGTGCCTCTGTTCCTTCAGCTGTAGAATTAAGGCACGAAAACAGTCTTTCTGGGGCTATGAGGATTTTCGGGTATCGAGATACAGGTGCACAGCAGGGCCTGACACAGAACAAGTGCTGTGTGTCGGTTACTGTATCCCAACGTGAAAAAAGTCACCCTACTCCAAAGATACCTCTGAGATGAGTCCAAAGTCTTTTGGATCCGTGCTCTTGGCTAAGCTCCAGGAACCAAGTTCCCAGGCAAGGCCCTGAGACCCATAGCTCCACCCTGGCCCTCATCCAATGAGAGGAGGCTCACTCTGGAAATTCTCGGGTGGTCCCATGGTTTGGGCTCTGTGCTTTCACTGCCAAGCACCTGGGTTCAATCCCTAGGCAGGAAGCTAAAATCCCGCAAGCCATGCAGTGCAGCCAACAAGAAATAGCACGCTCACTCCCATGCTGTTTGGTAATCAGAGTTGGAGATTACCTAGGACTAAGCAGCCCTGGGTTTGATTCCCAGCTCTGGCACTTTGCTGTGTGTGTTCTTGGGCAAGTGACTTGTCCGAGCCTCAGTGACCTCCTTTGAAAACAGGGCTAAAGAAGATACAGGCTTCACACAGATGATGTGAAAACTGGGTAAGGTAGGGTTCTGGGGAGGCAAAAGAGCATGGCATTAAGAGCTTGGCTTTCTGGGAATTCCCGGTGGTCCAGGGCTGAAGACTCTGAACTCCCAATTCAGGGTGCTCGGGTTCTACCCCTGGCCAGGGAACTAGACCCCACATGCCAAAGCTAAAAAAAAAAAAAAAAAAAATCCCTCCCCCTCCTGCATGTTGCAACTAAGACCTGACACAGCCAAAAAAAAAAAAAGAATTTAAGCAGGAGTCCAGTGAGGCTGGACCAGAGTAGGTGAGGGGTGAGGGGTGAGAGGGAGCCAAAGGCCACTGGAGAGCTTTGGTTTTTCCTGAGTGAGGCAGGAGCTTGCAAAAGTTTGGGGCTTTGCTCTGTCTTCATTTTCCTTTCTTTGGGGGGTGGGGGAGAGCGTTTGATTGTATACCGACTAAAACTACCTGAGCTATATTTCCAACTAGCACAACACAAACAGTGAGCATCGATTTTGTTTTAAAATCTGGTCTTTAAAGTACATGTTACCTCCCACAAACCTGAAAGTCCTTTCACAGGGTGCTGGTTCCATGCGTGCGGGCAGAGGGGCATCGTGGTGTTTGATTTCTCCTGAGTTCTCAAACTCTGATTACTCAGAGGATTTCCTCTTTGTCTGTCATGAAGAGAGCAGAGAGCATCGGGAATCCTCCAGAAGGTCCCCCTCCTGAGCAGCCCCAGCTTACTGGAGGTCGCTTGTTGCTTAGTTGTTACGTCGTGTGCAACTCTTTGGGAACCCATGGACTGCAGCACACCAGGCTCCTCCAGAGGTCTTCCAGGCAAGAATACTGGAGTGGGTGGCCATCTCCTTCTCCAGGACATCTTCCTGCCCCATCTCCTGCACTGGCAGGTGGATTCTTTACCACTGAGTCACCTGAGAGACCCGACGTCACTTCCCATGCCCTAAATCACCTTTGCATCGCCAGCATCAAGGGTGGCACTTGGCCTAGAACGGCCCCACTGAGTGTTTGTCAAATGAGTAATTAAGTGACAAAGTGATTCAGACAAGACAACCTGCCATGTTTGCCGAAACACGGCTCAGGTCAGGAAGTATGCCGAGAAAAAACAGCCCAGCCCGGAGGCCTGGTGGTAGCTCCCTCCAGAGGTAGGTCTCCCTCACCACTCTGCCTCCAGCTTCCACCTGGAAGAAATGGATAGTCTGTCTGGCTCCAGGAAAGCCCTTCTCTCTTAGGATCCTGCTCCTACTTAACGATTCATGCATTAGTCATCGGACCCAGTTCCCAAGGGCCAGCTCACTAGCCCCAGGGGATCCAGCGAGAGACAAACAAAGCAGTTGGGGGTGGGGGAACCCATGGATCTCACAGTCTTCCAGGAAACAGAGACTTCTGTCTTAGTTTCCTATGGCTGCTGTGACCAAGTACAATGAACTAGGAGGCCTGAAACAACAGGATATATTCTCTTGCAGTTCAGGCAACCAGAAGGCCGAAATCAAGGTCTCAGTAGGGTTGGCTCCTTGTTGGAGGCTCAGAAGGACAATTTCAGCCCTTCAGCAGTCCAAAGAGCTGCCGACAATCCTTGGCCTTCCTTGACTTGTGGCTACATCATCCAATCTCTGCCTCCATCTTCACGGGGGCCATCTCCCCTTTCTACCTCTGTGTCTTCTGTTTTTCTAATAATAATTTTTTTTTGGCCACTTGCATTGGTCTTTCATTTATTTATCATCCATCTTTGTTCTTTAGCCTGTGTGGGCCTCCCATTGCAGCGGCCTCTCTTGCTGCAGAGCACCGGCTCTGGGCACATGCGCTCCAGAGCTCCCACTCGATAGTTGGACACATCAGTCCAGCCGCTCCGCGACACGTGAGATCTTCCCAGGCCAAGGATCTAACCGGTGCCCCTTGCACTGCAAGGCAGTGTCTTTACCCACTGGACCATTAGGGAAGTCCGCCTATCTTCTTTTTTAAAATGACTTATTTAGTTATTTATTTGTGACTGTTCTGGGCCTTCACTGCTGTGCATGGGTTTTCTCTAATTGCAGCGAGCAGGGGCTACACTCTAATGCAATGCCTGGCCTTTCCATTGCACTGGCTTCTCTTGCGAAGCTCAGGCTTTAGAACATGCAGGCTTAGTTGCTCCAAGGCATGTAGAATCTTCCCAGACCAGGGATCGAACCCGTGTCCCCTGCTTTGGCAGGCAGACTCCTAACCACTGGATCACCAGGGAAATCCTCTGTATCTTCTCTTCTGTCTCTTTATCAGGACACATTGGATTCAAGGCCCATTTACATCCAGAATGCTCTCATCTTGAGATCCTCAATGTAATTACTTCTTCAAGACCCTTATGCTAAATAAGGTTGCAGTTACAGGTTCAGGAGCACGAGCCTGTCTTTTGGAGGGTCTAGCATGCAGCTGACTATAGTGACCAAAATATTGTACTCCGGTGACCAGAGAGCTTGGAGAGGATGCCTGCATTGGCCCAAACGGTGAGCTTGTCAGGGCTCAGAGACTATGGCGACCAGTTTCCTATGGCTGCTGTGACCAAGTACAATGAACTAGGAGGCCTGAAACAACAGGATATATTCTCTTGCAGTTCAGGCAACCAGAAGGCCGAAATCAAGGTCTCAGTAGGGTTGGCTCCTTGTTGGAGGCTCAGAAGGACAATTTCAGCCCTTCAGCAGTCCAAAGAGCTGCCGACAATCCTTGGCCTTCCTTGACTTGTGGCTACATCATCCAATCTCTGCCTCCATCTTCACGGGGGCCATCTCCCCTTTCTACCTCTGTGTCTTCTGTTTTTCTAATAATAATTTTTTTTTGGTCACTTGCATTGGTCTTTCATTTATTTATCATCCATCTTTGTTCTTTAGCCTGTGTGGGCCTCCCATTGCAGCGGCCTCTCTTGCTGCAGAGCACCGGCTCTGGGCACATGCGCTCCAGAGCTCCCACTCGATAGTTGGACACATCAGTCCAGCCGCTCCGCGACACGTGAGATCTTCCCAGGCCAAGGATCTAACCGGTGCCCCTTGCACTGCAAGGCAGTGTCTTTACCCACTGGACCATTAGGGAAGTCCGCCTATCTTCTTTTTTAAAATGACTTATTTAGTTATTTATTTGTGACTGTTCTGGGCCTTCACTGCTGTGCATGGGTTTTCTCTAATTGCAGCGAGCAGGGGCTACACTCTAATGCAATGCCTGGCCTTTCCATTGCACTGGCTTCTCTCGCGAAGCTCAGGCTTTAGAACATGCAGGCTTAGTTGCTCCAAGGCATGTAGAATCTTCCCAGACCAGGGATTGAACCCGTGTCCCCTGCTTTGGCAGGCAGACTCCTAACCACTGGATCACCAGGGAAATCCTCTGTATCTTCTCTTCTGTCTCTTTATCAGGACACATTGGATTCAAGGCCCATTTACATCCAGAATGCTCTCATCTTGAGATCCTCAATGTAATTACTTCTTCAAGACCCTTATGCCAAATAAGGTTGCAGTCACAGGTTCAGGAGCACGAGCCTGTCTTTTGGAGGGTCTAGCATGCAGCTGACTATAGTGACCAAAATATTGTACTTCCGGTGACCAGAGAGCTTGGAGAGAGGATGCCTGCATGGACGGTCCAGGGCACACCAGCCAAGGGATAGAAGCTTGTCAGGGCTCAGAGATGGGCCATTGGAGCACTGGAGCAGAGTCCTGTGAATGAGGCTCCGAGGCAGACCAGGCGCATGCCCAGAGCAGGGCTGAGCTGAGGAACGTGAGGCCCTGGAGGCCTGGTGTGGGTGGAACAGGGAGAGCCGGAGAGAGTAACGTGGGGTGTGCCCAGGAATGAGACAGGCCCGGAGTCAGGGTCCTGCTGAGACAGGCCCACACGCTTGAGGCGGAGGAGAAGCCCGTTGGAAGAGTTTGAGTCAGGAGGGACTTGATTTGCTTTGGTTCGGAAGCTAGAGTTGACGTCTGGGTGGTTTGTCTCAATGCGGGCCTGACTTTCCTTGGGAAGATAATGTTGGACATCAGTGCGGCCAGCCCTGACTGCAGATGAAATGTATCACTGAAGTATTTTAAGGGTACACGGCCTCTTGGTGGGGGTCGTCAGTGGACAATGGGATCTGACTTGTGTGCTCACTGGTGTCCTCTGGCGGCTGTGGCGGGAATAGACCAGGGTTTGTGCGTGGTGGTGGGTCGGCGGATGATCCAGGGCGGAGCTGGGAGATCAGGGAGAAATCCAACTGGGGCTGGACCAGGAAGGGGCCAAGGGGGTGATGGGAAGTGACTGGAGACGGAGACTTATTTAAGAGGAGACCTGCCCATTGGCCCTCCAGAAAGTAGTCCTACTGTTTTGAGTTGTTGTTTGTTTCTAAAATATTTATTTATAACTAGGGTCTCTACTGTTTTATTAGACCAGGGATACCGTGTCCCCTGCTTTGGCAGGCAGACTCCTAACCACTGGATCACCAGGGAAATCCTCTGTATCTTCTCTTCTGTCTCTTTATCAGGACACATTGGATTCAAGGCCCATTTACATCCAGAATGCTCTCATCTTGAGATCCTCAATGTAATTACTTCTTCAAGACCCTTATGCTAAATAAGGTTGCAGTTACAGGTTCAGGAGCACGAGCCTGTCTTTTGGAGGGTCTAGCATGCAGCTGACTATAGTGACCAAAATATTGTACTTCCGGTGACCAGAGAGCTTGGAGAGAGGATGCCTGCATGGCCGGTCCAGGGCACACCAGCCAAGGGATAGAAGCTTGTCAGGGCTCAGAGATGGGCCATTGGAGCACTGGAGCAGAGTCCTGTGAATAAGGCTCCGAGGCAGACCAGGCGCATGCCCAGAGCAGGGCTGAGCTGAGGAACGTGAGGCCCTGGAGGCCTGGTGTGGGTGGAACAGGGAGAGCCGGAGAGAGTAACGTGGGGTGTGCCCAGGAATGAGACAGGCCCGGAGTCAGGGTCCTGCTGAGACAGGCCCACACGCTTGAGGCGGAGGAGAAGCCCGTTGGAAGAGTTTGAGTCAGGAGGGACTTGATTTGCTTTGGTTCGGAAGCTAGAGTTGACGTCTGGGTGGTTTGTCTCAATGCGGGCCTGACTTTCCTTGGGAAGATAATGTTGGACATCAGTGCGGCCAGCCCTGACTGCAGATGAAATGTATCACTGAAGTATTTTAAGGGTACACGGCCTCTTGGTGGGGGTCGTCAGTGGACAATGGGATCTGACTTGTGTGCTCACTGGTGTCCTCTGGCGGCTGTGGCGGGAATAGACCAGGGTTTGTGCGTGGTGGTGGGTCGGCGGATGATCCAGGGCGGAGCTGGGAGATCAGGGAGAAATCCAACTGGGGCTGGACCAGGAAGGGGCCAAGGGGGTGATGGGAAGTGACTGGAGACGGAGACTTATTTAAGAGGAGACCTGCCCATTGGCCCTCCAGAAAGTAGTCCTACTGTTTTGAGTTGTTGTTTGTTTCTAAAATATTTATTTATAAACCCACTGGAGGGTTGCATCTTGGGGATGAGAAAGGCGTAAGAGTATTCTTTTCATGTATTTAAATTTTTCAAAGTTATAGAAAACTTATAGGAATAGTAAAATGAATACCCATATTCCACTCTTCTGGATTCAGCAGCGATTGTTAAGATGTTGCCACATTTACTTTATCTCCCTATATGTTAATAGGAATGTATACCATCTTAAAATATTGTATATAGAATGTTGTATACATGTGTAATTTTTTCTGAATCCTGTGACAGTTGCAGGCATTGTGAATTTAACACTAAGCAAGTCAGCGTGTATGTCCTAGGGCTAAGAATATTTTCCTGTCTAATGACAGCACAACACTCACCCTTAGGAAATTGAACATGAATATGGTATTATTATCTAATACTCAATATTCAAAATGTCCTAGAGTGTGGTGTTGAAGAAGGCTTTTTTCATTTTTGGCTACTTTTATTGGTCTTTCAGTTATTTATTTTCATCCATCTTTGTTCTTTGGCCTGTGTGGGCCTCCCATCGCAGTGGCCTCTCTCGTTGCAGAGCACCAGCTCTGGGCACATGCACTCCAGAGCTCCAGCTCGTAATTGGCACACTGGTCCAGCTGCTCCGCGGCATGTGGGATTTTCCTGTGCCAGGGATCGAACTGGCACCCCTTGCACTGCAAGGCAGACTCTTTACCTACTGGACCACCGTGGAAGCCTTGGAGAAGACCCTTGGACTGCACGGAGATCAAACCAGTCAATCCTAAAGGAAATCAACCCTGAATACTCATTGGAAGGACTAATGCTGAAGCTGAAGCTCCAATACTTTGGCCATCTAATAAGAGATGACTCACTGAAAAAGACCCTGATGCTGGGAAAGACTGAGGGCAAAGGAGAAGGGAATGACAGAGGATGAGATGGTTGGATGGCATCACTAATTCAATGAACGTGAGTTTGAGCAGACTCTGGGAGATGGTGAAAGATAAGGAAACCTGACGTGCTGCAGTCTATGGGGTGGCAAAGAGTCAGACAAGACTGAGTGATTGAACTGAGACTATCCCAAGAATATCCCTCACTGCTGTTTTGCCTTTTTTTTTTTTTTTTAATCTTTTTTTGGCGGCCACTTCTATTGGTCTTTCATTTATCTATTTTCATCCATCTTTGTTCCTTGGCCCGTGTGGGCCTCCCATCATGGTGGCCTCTGTTGTCACAGAGCACTGGCTCTGGGCACATGCGCGCCAGAGTTCCGGCTCGGTAATTGGACACATCGGTCCAGCCGCTCCGCGGCACGTGGGATCTTCCCAGGCCAGGGATTGAACTGGCGCCCCTTGCACTGTAAGGCGGTGTCCTTACCCACTGGACCACCAGGGGAAGCCCTACCTTTTTTTCTTTTTGAAAAATTTTATCAAAGATCCAATCAAGGATCAGACACTGAATTTGGTTGTTTTCTCTCTTTTGTCGCCTTCAATCTAGAAGTATCTACCATTCATTCATTCATGTAATGAATGGATTGATTTTGTCTTTCATGACACAGATCTGTTTGAAGAGTCAAGGTCATTTTCTTTAAGTATTTTATTTTATTTATATGGCTGCACCGGGTCTTAGTTGTCTCAACGCATATGAGATCTTAATTTCCCGACCAGGGAATGTTCCCTGAATTAGAAGGTTGCTTCTTAACCACTGGACCACCAAGGAAGTCCCTTGTTTTTGTTTCTTTGAAAAATACCCCTCCATCAGGATGGATGCCTTTTTTTCCCCTGGTAGTTAGATTCAGGTTAAACACTCTGGGCAGGACCAGGTTCTTCGAAGGTGATGTTGTGTCCTTCTCAGCAATACCTCAATACATCCCATAATGAGGACAGCCTGTCCCATCAGTGGTGAGGTCTTTTGATCACTCAGTTATGGGGGCGATTGCCAGCTTTCTCCGTGGTGCTTTTTCCAAGGTACCTTTTCTCCACTGAAATTAACAAGTGATCAGTGGGCTGCTTCTTTGAGACTGAACATCTACTTCCCCATCCACAAAGTCATCACAACAAGAATCCTGTTCGCCTCAACTAGAGAGTAGCCCCCACTTCCTGCAACTAGAGAAGAGCCTGCTGCAGCAGTGAAAATCCAGAGTAGCCAAAAATAAATAAATAAATGAAATTAAAAACAAAACAAAGCACTGTCAGAATCAATCATTCCTTTGCTGGCTGCAAAATGGTGCTTTTCAAACTCAACCTTTCCTTCTCCATGTATTAGCTGGCATTCTAGAACTCTCCCCTTCCCTCTCCACCAACGCAGAGGAGGAGCTCCTGATGAGGAAGCAGGGTGGCCATAGGGGGAGGGGGGAAAAGGTGAGAGAGAATCATTGATATATATACACTACCACGTGTAAAATAGATAGCCAGTGGAAAACAACTGTATAGCACAGGGAGCCCAGTTCAGTGCTCTGTGATGACCTAGAGGGATGGGATGGCGGGGGTGGGAGGGAGGCTCCAGAGGGAGAAGGTATATGTATCCTTACAGCTATTCGATTCACATTGTTCTACAGCAGAAATCAACAGAACATTATAAAACAAGTATGGTCCAATTAAAAGTAAATAAAGGGGCTTCCCTGGTGGTCCAGGGGGTAAAGACACTGCCTTGCAGTGCAAGGGGAGCCGGTTTGGGCTGGCACAGGAAGATCCCATGTGCTGCAGAAAGGCTGGATTGATGTGTTCAATTACCGAGCCGGAGCTCTGGAGCGCATGCGCCCAAAGCCGGTGCTCTGCAGCGAGAGAGGCCACTGCGATGGGAGGCCCACACAGGCCAAAGAACAAAGAAATAAATGAAAGACCAATAGAAGTGGACAAAAAAAAAATGTAAATAAAGGGCTTCCCTGGTGGTCCAGTGGGTAAAGAGTCTGCCTTGCGGTGCAAGGGGCACTGGTTCCATCCCTGGCACGGGAAGATCCCACATGCCATGGACCAGCTGGACCCGTGTGTCCAACTGCAAGCCAGCACTCTGGAGCACATGCATCCAAAGTCGGTGCTCTGCAACGAGAGAGGCCACTGCGATGGGAGGCCGACACAGTCCAAAGAATAAAAATGGATGAAAACAAACAAACAAACAAACACACAAACAAAAAAAAGAGGCCAAAAAAAAAAGTTCTGAACTCCTCACCAGCTGGGCCTCTCGGCCTCTTGAACTATGAAATCAAGTAGGAAAGAGATGCCCAGTGTTGCTCTTTGCCCTTGGGTGACCCCCCACCCCCCACCCCTCCACTTCTCCCTCTGCAGTTCTTCATCAGTCAACAGGTGGTGGCTTTTGCTCAGGACTCTGATGTCCCCGCCCTCCACAGACTGTCCTCTCTAGCTGTGCAGGAGGCAGCTCCGATGCCAGGCACAAGTCCCACAGAGGGCACTGGCCTAGCCAGAGGCAATCGATAGCTCAATGGGGGTGGCAGAGGTCAGCAGAACAGGAAGAGAAGGAACTCTCCCCTTCCCTCTCCACCAACGCAGAGGAGGAGCTCCTGATGAGGAAGCAGGGTGGCCATAGGGGGAGGGGGGAAAAGGTGAGAGAGAATCATTGATATATATACACTACCACGTGTAAAATAGATAGCCAGTGGAAAACAACTGTATAGCACAGGGAGCCCAGTTCAGTGCTCTGTGATGACCTAGAGGGATGGGATGGCGGGGGTGGGAGGGAGGCTCCAGAGGGAGAAGGTATATGTATCCTTACAGCTATTCGATTCACATTGTTCTACAGCAGAAATCAACAGAACATTATAAAACAAGTATGGTCCAATTAAAAGTAAATAAAGGGGCTTCCCTGGTGGTCCAGGGGGTAAAGACACTGCCTTGCAGTGCAAGGGGAGCCGGTTTGGGCTGGCACAGGAAGATCCCATGTGCTGCAGAAAGGCTGGATTGATGTGTTCAATTACCGAGCCGGAGCTCTGGAGCGCATGCGCCCAAAGCCGGTGCTCTGCAGCGAGAGAGGCCACTGCGATGGGAGGCCCACACAGGCCAAAGAACAAAGAAATAAATGAAAGACCAATAGAAGTGGACAAAAAAAAAATGTAAATAAAGGGCTTCCCTGGTGGTCCAGTGGGTAAAGAGTCTGCCTTGCGGTGCAAGGGGCACTGGTTCCATCCCTGGCACGGGAAGATCCCACATGCCATGGACCAGCTGGACCCGTGTGTCCAACTGCAAGCCAGCACTCTGGAGCACATGCATCCAAAGTCGGTGCTCTGCAACGAGAGAGGCCACTGCGATGGGAGGCCGACACAGTCCAAAGAATAAAAATGGATGAAAACAAACAAACAAACAAACACACAAACAAAAAAAAGAGGCCAAAAAAAAAAGTTCTGAACTCCTCACCAGCTGGGCCTCTCGGCCTCTTGAACTATGAAATCAAGTAGGAAAGAGATGCCCAGTGTTGCTCTTTGCCCTTGGGTGACCCCCCACCCCCCACCCCTCCACTTCTCCCTCTGCAGTTCTTCATCAGTCAACAGGTGGTGGCTTTTGCTCAGGACTCTGATGTCCCCGCCCTCCACAGACTGTCCTCTCTAGCTGTGCAGGAGGCAGCTCCGATGCCAGGCACAAGTCCCACAGAGGGCACTGGCCTAGCCAGAGGCAATCGATAGCTCAATGGGGGTGGCAGAGGTCAGCAGAACAGGAAGAGAAGGACAATAGCGGTGCCTGTTGCCACAGCAGTGTCAGTATTTGGCAGCTGGGTGGGGCGGCCGGGCAGCCCTCAGCAGCTAAGCCCAGGGCGCACTCTCCCTCTTCACTCTGTCCCTCTGCAGGCCCTAGCGGAGCTGGAACGTGCAGCAGCTCACCCAGGAAACTGCAAAGAACCCAGTCGTCCCATGACGCTTGAGCAGTTGAAGTTTCCAAGAACTACAATTCCCAAAACACACAGCGCCCCGCCTGGTCTGGCCCTAGTTGTCTGCGTGACTGCCTTGTTCCTAGAACAAGGAAATCTCACCTGTCCTGGGAACTGAGTGTCCTGGTCTGGGAAAGGTGCATTTGTGTCTTTGTTTCTCAGACCTGCTTCTGTCTGAGACATCCCGGCTACAAGCCAAACCTGGGGGTGGTGAGATTACCTAGTTCTTTCATCCACGGGTGTATACTGAAACCCGGATCTGTGCCAGTGTCAAGACTGGAGGATGTGGAAGGAGGGGCAGCAGAGAGGAAAGAGACAGAATCAGGAACGGCAGCTCCCGGAGGGCAGAGGCTTGGGCTGGCTGGGTACCCTCTGTAATCTAGCACATGATATGTGCTCAATAAACATTCATTGGTAAACCAGCAAGCGAACAGACCGTTTGGCCCTCGTTTTCTGTTTCACTGCACTCGAAAGATGCTTCCCTACCAGCTTTGCACGCTCCTTCGCGCTTTCGTCCTCTCTTGAAGTGCGTTGTGTTTCTTTCCGACCTCCAGGCCTTTGCACCCCTTGTTCTCTTTACCAAGAGCACATTCATCCAGCTTCCTCATAGATGTGTCTGTTGAGATAGGACAGAGCCTGGCACGGAGCAGGAGCGCATTAAATATTTGATGAGTGAATGAATGAATGAATGCCCTTGTCCATTGTCCATCAGGACACAAGACACGCCGGACCCTCGTTATTCATCTCAGTCTCCCGCCTGCCTACCCGACCAGAATGAATGCATCTTTTTATCCGTCCCAAGGATGGCCAAGCTGGGGCATGGGCAGGCCGGGTGGAGGATTGGATTGGGGGCCGCCGCCCTTGGCTCTCTCAGGTCCTAAAGGGTTCGCTTTTTTGGACATTGGGCGTTTGCAACCTCTCTCCCAAACTCCGGATCGGTCACCTGATTTCCACAACCAGTCCCCCTCCTCTTATCACCCAGGGCACCCCACACGGTCACCCAGCCAACAACACGTGGTCCAGAGGCCCCAGCTTCCCATTGGCCGCTGGATTCCTTCCTTTCCCGAGATTGGCCCGGGCTCAGCCTCTGCTCCCCCTACAGCAGCCTCGCGGTGGTACAGCCCGCCGCGGCTTAGGAGGGGTGGAAAGGTCCAACGCGCCGCGGCGCGGGGGAGGTGTCGTGAAGAACCGAGTGAGGCGCAGGGATCCCTCTGGAATGTTTCCTTCGGATCCACCCGGAGCGGGGCGGCGTGGAGCGGATTGGCCGGGAGCGCCGGACGGCCGCTTCTGATTGGCCGGACGCGGGCCCCGGCCCCGCCCCTGGTCTTGGCTGCGAGAGAGGCCCGGGCCAGAGTTTGCGGAGGGCCGAGCCGGGCGCGCTGCTGGGCGGCGGCTGCGGAGGCGCAGGTGAGTGCACCCCGTGTGGGGGCGGGGGGCATCGAGGGCGCTCGCAGGACCCCTGTGCCGACCTGCGAGATCGCGGGCCCGCGGGAATTCGGCCGATCCTGCGGGGTGGGGCCGGCCCCATGGACGCGGCTGGAAGTCTAGGCAGAGCGGGGTGGCGGGGGCCGTGGGGTATGCCCGAGGCCCCTTCCCAGAGGGCCGCCTGGCTTCTCTCTAGGGACAGGAGCGAACGCCTTCCCGCCGCCGGGATGGGCTCTCCACCCGCACCCCAGCCCCCTCCAACCTCTGGACAGTTCCTGCCCTTCGAGGACAGGCGCAGGATCGCTATTTCTGAGCCTTGCTCGGGCAAGTCCCCGAAGCTGGACCTTTCCCAATCGTCCAGGGCCTATGGGGGCCTTGGGAGGACCGAGGGCTCGATTATAGTAATGAAAAGAAATCACTCGGGCTAGCGCTCGTAGAACACTTCCGTGTCAGCTATTTACCCATGCGGAACATTGAATCACCTCTCCTGGTAGTTGCTGTTACTTCTTTCAGAGGTGAAGGAGCAGACCCAGAGAGGTGCAGTGACTTGCCTAAGGTCACACATCGAGGAAGGGGGAGATCTGGGATTCAAACCCATGCCTCAGAGCCCAGAACTGGAGTCTCAACCCCTAGACGAGGTGCCCAGTGACTCTAGGGCTCCGGTGTTTCGACCAGCTCCTCCCACTTCACTTCCTCCAGCCAGACCTACCTGCTGGTCTTGGCTTTCACCAGCTGCTCAGACAGGAAACTGCCCTATGTCCCTTCTCTCCAGAGCTGAAAAGGCAAGGCCACTGGAGAGGACAGTGACATCTGCAAGGGAGATAGGCAGGCAGCGGGGACCACAGGGGTCCTGTGCCTGCTGAGGCCTCCTGGGAGGCCTGGGCCCCAGACAGTAGGCGTTCTCCCTGGAAACACCCACAAGCCGGTTTTTCAAGATTGATTCAGAGGGCTCCCGCCCTCCTCTTCCAAGCAGTGCACTGCCGAAAAGGGGAGCCTGGGTGTGGTGTCCCCCACCCCCAACCTATGTGAGCTCCCAGGAACCCCCTTCCCCACTTCCTGCTCGTCCCACACTCTGGGTGGCTCTGGGCTCGTGAAGTTCCAGGCCCTTCCCACAGAAGAGAGGATGGGAATGTGGGATTCTAGCCAACCTGCTCGGTGCCCCGAGCTGAAAATCCTTTCCGCCATACCTTGTTCCGTTTGAGGGGAGCCTGGGAGCATGGTGGGGAGGTGGCAGCAGCTGTGGAGTGGGCACGTTCTGAGGACAGAGGGGCTTGGAACGTAGTCAGAATGAGGACAGGAGACTCGTTCATTCACTACGTACATATTTATTAACCCGGTGGGCTTCCTGGGAGACTCAGTGGTAAAGAATCCACCTGCCCATGCAGGAGACAGGAGATGGGGGTTCGATCCCTGGGTCGGGAAGTTCCCCTGGAGAAGGAAATGGCAAGCCACTCCAGGATGCCTGCCTGGAAAGTCCCGTGGACCGAGAAGCCTGGTGGGCTGGGGTCGCAGGAGTTGGACACAGCTTAGTGAGTAAACCACCGCCATGGGCCAGCGACTGTTCCTGGCATAGAGGATACAGTAGTGACCACTGCAAAAACCCCTGCTCTTGGGGAACGGCCATTCTAATGGGGGGAAACAGGCAACACACAAGTTATGAATAATAAGTAGATAAAGAAAACAGTTGCAGCGGGTGATAAATGCTAGGAATACAATATGAGGGACTGGCATGGTAGAATCTGTGAGAAAGGGGCATCTTGCAAGAGGTAACTTTTTCTTTTTTTTTTTAAGGTTGGTAATTGTTGACTTTTTAAAAAAAATTTTATTTATTTATATATTTTTGTCTATTCTGGGTTTTCACTGCTGCTACAGGCTCTTCTCTATTTGCAGGGAGTAGGGGCTACTCTCCGGGTGAGCACAGTTCTTGTTGCGGTGACTTTTGTTGTGGAATTTGGGCCCTAGGGTACACAGGCTTCAATAGTTGCGGCACTTGGGCTCCATAGTTGTGGCTCCAAGGCTCTAGAGCACAGGCTCAGTAGTTGTGGCTCACGGGCCTAGTTGCTCCGCAGCATGTGGGATCTTCCCAGATTAGGGATAGACTCAGTCTCCTGCATTGGCAGGCTAACTCTTTACCACTGAGCTACCAGGGAAGCCCAGGAGGTAACTTTGGAGCTGAGGTCTTAATGACAAAAAGAAGCCAGCCTTGCAAGGATCAGGCAAGGGGCACAGCCGAGGCAAAGACTCTGAGGCTGGACCCAGCTCAGCATGGTGTGGGTGGGGCAGGAGGGAACCCAAAGCGCTGATTCTGCACGGGTCTGTGGATCACATTAAGGAGTTTAGAGCTCTTCCTCCATCAGGTGGGAAACTGGTGTAAGATTTGAGGCTGGGGAACACGCAATCTGGTTTACGTTTTAAAATAGAGACATGAAGTTAAATAACAGCCTAAGACTGGAAGACAAGAGGTCTGCCAGAGCAGCATGTAATTAAGTCCATGGGCCTCTGTTGCCTGGACCACAGGGGTGGTTCTCACATTCAAGGGCAAGCCAGGGAGGCTGCCCGGAGAAGGTGGCCTGGAGCAAGCCTTGGCTGGCAAAAAGGACTGGGCTATTCCTGGGCAGAGCAAGGGAAGAGGCAATAATAACAATGACAATAATAACAGCTTTCTTAAGTCAAATGTTAGACAAAGTGCTAATTGAGTTACTTGCATAAACTCATTGGATTCCCGTAAGCACTCCGAAGGGAACTCTGCCATCTTTTTTTTTTTTTGCCCATTTTTCAGATGAGGAAACTGAGGCCCCATCAAGTGAAGTGACTTGCTCACAGCCACTCAGCTGGTAAGTGACAGGGGTGGGATTTGAACCCAGGCCACTCTGCTTCTTCTGGCCTGGAAGACAAATTCACAAATCACCCACTTTCTTTCCACCATTATTCCCCTGTCCCAGGTGAGGACACGAAGCCAGCCTGAACCAGGGCATCAAACATGGGCAGAGTAAGGAAGCTGGGAGCTCATGAGCAGGATGTGGGGGCCCTGGGAAAAGGAAGGAGTTTGAATCTTGGCACCTGATTAAAGATGTTGTTGTTCAGTCACTCAGTAGCGTCCGACTCTTTGCGACCCGTGGACGGCAGCACGCCAGGCTTCCCTGCCCTTCCCCGTCTCTCAGAGCTTGCTCAAACTCATGTCCATTGAGTTGGTGATGCCATCCAACCATCTCGTCCTCTCTTTTTCCCGTCTCCTGCCTAAAGATGATACAGATGGAAAAAGTAGTGATTCCCACCAACCTTTGTGGAACTCTTAATTTTCCTTTTCGTCTCTGAGAGCCAGCCCTTGCAAGGATCAGGCAAGGGGCACAGCCGAGGCAAAGACTCAGGCTGGACCCAGCTCAGCATGGTGTGGGTGGGGCAGGAGGGAACCCAAAGCGCTGATTCTGCACGGGTCTGTGGATCACATTAAGGAGTTTAGAGCTCTTCCTCCATCAGGTGGGAAACTGGTGTAAGATTTGAGGCTGGGGAACACGCAATCCGGTTTACGTTTTAAAATAGAGACATGAAGTTAAATAACAGCCTAAGACTGGAAGACAAGAGGTCTGCCAGAGCAGCATGTAATTAAGTCCATGGGCCTCTGTTGCCTGGACCACAGGGGTGGTTCTCACATTCAAGGGCAAGCCAGGGAGGCTGCCCGGAGAAGGTGGCCTGGAGCAAGCCTTGGCTGGCAAAAAGGACTGGGCTATTCCTGGGCAGAGCAAGGGAAGAGGCAATAATAACAATGACAATAATAACAGCTTTCTTAAGTCAAATGTTAGACAAAGTGCTAATTGAGTTACTTGCATAAACTCATTGGATTCCCGTAAGCACTCCGAAGGGAACTCTGCCATCTTTTTTTTTTTTTTGCCCATTTTTCAGATGAGGAAACTGAGGCCCCATCAAGTGAAGTGACTTGCTCACAGCCACTCAGCTGGTAAGTGACAGGGGTGGGATTTGAACCCAGGCCACTCTGCTTCTTCTGGCCTGGAAGACAAATTCACAAATCACCCACTTTCTTTCCACCATTTTTCCCCCTGTCCCAGGTGAGGACACGAAGCCAGCCTGAACCAGGGCATCAAACATGGGCAGAGTAAGGAAGCTGGGAGCTCATGAGCAGGATGTGGGGGCCCTGGGAAAAGGAAGGAGTTTGAATCTTGGCACCTGATTAAAGATGTTGTTGTTCAGTCACTCAGTAGCGTCCGACTCTTTGCGACCCGTGGACGGCAGCACGCCAGGCTTCCCTGCCCTTCCCCGTCTCTCAGAGCTTGCTCAAACTCATGTCCATTGAGTTGGTGATGCCATCCAACCATCTCGTCCTCTCTTTTTCCCGTCTCCTGCCTAAAGATGATACAGATGGAAAAAGTAGTGATTCCCACCAACCTTTGTGGAACTCTTATTGTGTGCTGGGAACTGTTCCAAGCACATGTATGATTTCCTTGGAACTCAGAAATGTTGAGACACCTCCCCAAGGGTGCACAGCGACCGAGCAGTGACTCCAGGTTTAAGATTTATGTTCTTAGTGTTCTGATAAGATGTATGGAGATGGGAGGGGCCAAAGATACGCCTGTGACGGATTTGGGATTATACAGAGCGGTGAACAACGAAACTCTGAAAACTCTGTAAAAGCAAAATGACATAAAATATTTAAAAAAAAAAAGCATGAAAAAAAAAAAAAGATGTATGGAGGGTGGTAGGAGGGGAGCCAGGAGAGGTGATGATGTGGAGTTTTTGTTGGTTTGGGTGGCATCATTGCGTATAGTGAGATAACTTGACAGAGAAGTACTGGTTTATTCATTCAGAGTTTATTTTATTTCTAGTATCTGCAACATATAAAGAGTTCCCATAAATCAATAAGGAAAAAAAGATGCCCATTGCAATTAAAACTTACTGTATGGTCTTAGAGAATTCCCTGGTCGTCCAGTGGTTAGGACTCCACGCCGTCACTATTGAGGGTCAGGACGTAATCCTTGGCGAGGAAATGATCCCATGAGCCACGTGGCACAGCAAGAGCAAACATGCAGTTTTAAAAAATGGGCAAGGTGCTCGCTTCGGCAGCACATATACTAAAATTGGAACGATACAGAGAAGATTAGCATGGCCCCTGTGCAAGGATGACACGCAAATTCGTGAAGCGTTCCATATTTTTTAAAAAATAAATAAATAAATAAAAATGGGCGAAGACTTAAGCAGGCAGTTTGCGTGCGTGTGTATGTGCTAAGTCCCCTCAGCCGTGTCTTGCAGCCCGGTAGACCGTAGCCCCCAAGGCTGCTCTGTCCGTGGGATTCTCCAGGCAAGAGCACTGCAGTGGGCTGCCAGGCCCTCCTCCAGGGGATCTTCCTGACCCAGGGATGGAACCTGCATCTCTTCTGTCTCTTGCATTGGCAGGCGGGTTCTTTATCCCTTGCGTCACCTGGGAAGCCCGCGCAGGCAGTTGACAAAAGGACAGGTCCAGATGATCTCAAATAGCATGAAGGTTGTGTAGCATCGCTGATGAGAGGGGAGTGAAAAACCAAACAGTGTCCTCATGGTTAGATGAAGCACTCTGTCCAGAATGACGCTGGGCAGCAACAAAATAAGAGACCCCAGAGGTAGGACTTCTGCTATTGCCGGGGAGACAAGACCCTGCTGAGGGCAGATTCTACAGCCTGGGCTTCTTTGTGTCTCCCCAGAGCTGGGCACAGAGACTAGTGGGGTGGTGAATATTAGATACGTTCATTCATCCGTTCGTTAATTCCACAAATACTTAGTAAACAGCTGCCCTGTGCTAGGCCCTGTTCTCTGAAGAGGAATGAATAAGGCAGAGTTGCCCACCCTTTTTACAAAACAGACAGTGAGGAAGGTAAATGAAATGAAATATGTTTTCCTCCTGAAAGAGGTTAAGAGTGAGTGGTGTGGCTGCCAGAGGGCACAGCTGGTGCAAAGGTCCTGAGGTTGAACTTCACCCAGTGTGTGGAAGGAACGGGGAGGAGAGGCCCATGTGGCTGGAGAAAATGAGTGAGGGGGACAGAGGGAGGAGATGGGGGCATAGGGGTGATGGGGCCCATCATTTGCGGCCTATGGGCCAAGGGGAGGACCTTGACTTTTACTCCAAACAAGGCAGGAGCCCCAGGAGGGGTTGGAGCAGAGGACGTGTGTGACATGACTGATGTTTTACAGGATCACTCTGGCGGCGCTATCGATCGGTCCCTGGAGGCACGGCCAGAAGCTGGGGGACACAGAGAAGGCAGCTGCACTCGTCTAGGTGAGTGGTTTTGGGTTTTGTTTTTTAAGATTAATTAATGTATTTGTTTTCGGGTGCTCTGCCTTCACTGCTGTGCGGAGGCCTTCTCTAGTTGTGGAGCGCGAGCTGCTTGTTGCAGGGGTTTCTCTTGTTGCGAAGTACGGGCTCTAAGGCTCATGGGCTTCCAGGCTCAGTAGTTGCGGCACGCAGGACTGGTTATTCTGTGGCGTGCAGGGTCTTCCTGGACTAGGGACGGTCCGTGTCTCCTGCATCGGCAGGCAGGTTCTTTACCACTGGGCACCCAGGGAAGCTCTAGGGGAGTGTGAATGGGACGGGACCGGGTGATGTTAGAGGAGGCATCGTACAACAGATGCATGAATGAATGAAAGAAAATGGGTGCAGCCCAGGAGCGCTACTGAATCCAGGACAGCCCCCTGGAAGAGGTGACCTGAAGAGAGGGAGCGAAACGTCCCCTTTACCCAGAAAAAATATGATTTGGCATAATCTGATCCTTACCGCAGCCTGGCCAGGTGGATGGAACGTCCCCATTCGCAAATCAGGCATCTAAGGCCCAGGGAGATGGAGTTGCGTAAGGAACAGCATCGCAGTGATAAACTTGGGCTTGCGAGCCAGGCCTGAGGGTGCGGCCAGCTTCTGTGACTTTGGACAGGTGACTTGAAAATGAAGTCTGGGTATACATATCCGTAAACAACAAAACCCTGTAAAATCAAAATAAGAAGAAAAGAAATGAAGTCTGGGGCTTCGCTGGTGGTCCCGTTGTTAAGAATCCGACTTCCAATGCAGGGGACGTGGGTTTGATCCCTGGGTGGGGAACTAAGCCCTCCCTTGCTGTGGGACCACTCAGCCTGCATCACGACTAGAGAGAACGCACACGCCACAGTGAAGATGCCTGAGTGCCGCCACGAAGAGCCCACATAGCCAAGTCAAAAAAAAGTGCAGTCTGACCCTTTTTCCAGGGTTGACCTCCATCGCGTCTTCTCTTTTTCCTTGGTCGAGTGTTTATTCACTGGGCTGCCCCAGGCCTTAGAGGCAGCACGAATTGCAGCGTGCAAACTCTTGGTTGCGGCACGTGGCATCTGGTTCCCTGACCGGGGATCAAACCTGGGCCCTCCACATTGGGAGCGTGGAGTCTTAGCCAGTGGACCACCAGGGAAGTCCCCTTCTATCCCTTCTTTTACTTTCCCTCTTCGTACTCTCCCATTGCTCACTCCACTCCAGCCACACTCGTCTCTAGCTGATCTGTGAGTCTGCTCACTCTCCCGTGGCTGCAACCTCAGTCAGACCCAGAGTCCAAGCCCTCCCTCTGGCCTCCAGGGCCCTGCACCATCTGCCTGTAACCGCTCTGTCCTCACCGTTTCCTGCTGTCCCCCTTACTCTGGGATCCAACCACACAGGCCTCCTTGCTGATCCTCGAACATGCCAACCAAATCCCTACCTCAGGGCCTTTGCACTGGCTGTTCTCTCTGCCCAAACGAAACATGGGGCAGCATGAATGAATGAAAGAAAATGGGTGCAGCCCAGGAGCGCTACTGAATCCAGGACAGCCCCCTGGAAGAGGTGACCTGAAGAGAGGGAGCGAAACGTCCCCTTTACCCAGAAAAAATATGATTTGGCATAATCTGATCCTTACCGCAGCCTGGCCAGGTGGATGGAACGTCCCCATTCGCAAATCAGGCATCTAAGGCCCAGGGAGATGGAGTTGCGTAAGGAACAGCATCGCAGTGATAAACTTGGGCTTGCGAGCCAGGCCTGAGGGTGCGGCCAGCTTCTGTGACTTTGGACAGGTGACTTGAAAATGAAGTCTGGGTATACATATCCGTAAACAACAAAACCCTGTAAAATCAAAATAAGAAGAAAAGAAATGAAGTCTGGGGCTTCGCTGGTGGTCCCGTTGTTAAGAATCCGACTTCCAATGCAGGGGACGTGGGTTTGATCCCTGGGTGGGGAACTAAGCCCTCCCTTGCTGTGGGACCACTCAGCCTGCATCACGACTAGAGAGAACGCACACGCCACAGTGAAGATGCCTGAGTGCCGCCACGAAGAGCCCACATAGCCAAGTCAAAAAAAAGTGCAGTCTGACCCTTTTTCCAGGGTTGACCTCCATCGCGTCTTCTCTTTTTCCTTGGTCGAGTGTTTATTCACTGGGCTGCCCCAGGCCTTAGAGGCAGCACGAATTGCAGCGTGCAAACTCTTGGTTGCGGCACGTGGCATCTGGTTCCCTGACCGGGGATCAAACCTGGGCCCTCCACATTGGGAGCGTGGAGTCTTAGCCAGTGGACCACCAGGGAAGTCCCCCTTCTATCCCTTCTTTTACTTTCCCTCTTCGTACTCTCCCATTGCTCACTCCACTCCAGCCACACTCGTCTCTAGCTGATCTGTGAGTCTGCTCACTCTCCCGTGGCTGCAACCTCAGTCAGACCCAGAGTCCAAGCCCTCCCTCTGGCCTCCAGGGCCCTGCACCATCTGCCTGTAACCGCTCTGTCCTCACCGTTTCCTGCTGTCCCCCTTACTCTGGGATCCAACCACACAGGCCTCCTTGCTGATCCTCGAACATGCCAACCAAATCCCTACCTCAGGGCCTTTGCACTGGCTGTTCTCTCTGCCCAAACGTTCTTGCCTTATATCCTCTTACACATATTTCTTCCTGCCACCACATCAACTGTGGCTGGTCACCCTACCAGGAGAAATAGCCCTCTGGAGGCTCTTGCTCCAGTCATTAAATGTTTCAGCCCAGAAATGTCCCAGGTCACTTCCTCTCGCAACTCATTGTCCAGAACTGGTCCCATGCTCACCCAGTCATGAGGAGGTCAGGAATGCCATCTGCCTACATGCTTCGAAGGGGAAGAGTCAGAAGTGTTTTGTGCACAGTGCTCATGATTGCAACCAGTAGGAAAAAAGATAAAGAGAAACATTGGCTGTGACCCTTCTTTTTCTCATCAAATGGGCATAATCACATATAATGCTATTTCACATAATTAACATTGTGGGGACAATAATATGGTCCCCAGAATGTGAGGTGAAAATAAAGTACAATCCCAAAGCAGTTTACATGGGGTTATAATAGATATTAGCTGATATTATTAATTCCGTGCAGGTGTGTAAGTGCTGGGACCAGGTTTTGTTTTGTCTTTTTTTTTTTTAAATTTTGGCCTCTTTCACTGATTTTTTTTTTTTTAAGGGGTGGGGTGGGGTGGGGAAGGAGGGAGGGGGGTGGGTGGGCCACCCCCGTTGGTCTTTCATTTGTCTATTTTCATCTATCTTTGTATCTTTGTTCTTTGGCCTGTGTGGGCCTCCCATCGTCGCAGAGCACCGGCTCTGGGCGCATGCGCTCCAGAGCTCCGGCTCGGTAATTGGACACATCGGTCCAGCCGCTCCACGGCACGTGGGATCTTCCCAGGCCAGGGATCGAACCGGCGCCCCTTGCACTGCAAGGTGGTGTCCTTACCCACTGGACCACCAAGGAAGCCCGATTTTTTGTTTATTTGTATCCATCTTTATTCTTTGGTCTGTGTGGGCCTCCCATTGCAGTGGGCTCTTTTGTTGCAGAGCACTGGCTCTGGGCGCATGCGCTCCAGAGCGCAGGCTCCTAATTGGACACACCGGTCCAGCAGCTATGCAGCACATGGGATCTTCTCAGGCCAGGGATGGAACCGGCACCCCTTGCACTGCAAGGTGGACTCTTTACCCACTGGACCACCAGGGAAGCCCCTGTCTTTTGTGTTATTTTAAAGTGAAACAAAGTGTTTATTAGGAAGAAAAAGAGTACCTGTGAATAGGCACACGCGACAGGCTCAGAGAGTTGCACCCTCGTTGTAGTCTCAGTTACTTATATGGGGCATTTCCTCCAGGCTCCCCTTGGCCAGTCATCTTACCTTGCCCAGCTCTGAGCTGGAACTGGATTTTGAACCGAGGCCAGTCTCTTCTCTGAATATTTCACTGGACTTGTGGGGCGAGGTGGCCTGAGGCCACTGCCCAGGCGCTGAGCACCTTTTCCTGTCCTGCAGATTTCCTGGGCGTGCCCCGGCTTCTCGCTGCTCATGCCGCTGGGACTGGGGCGGCGGAAAAAGGCGCCCCCTCTGGTGGAAAATGAGGAGGCCGAGCCGGGCCGTGGTGGGCTGGGCGTGGGGGAGCCGGGGCCCCTGGGTGGAGGCGGGGCAGGGGGCCCCCAAATGGGCTTGCCCCCTCCTCCCCCCGCCCTGCGGCCCCGCCTCGTGTTCCACACCCAGCTGGCCCACGGCAGTCCCACTGGCCGCATCGAGGGATTCACCAACGTCAAGGAGCTGTACGGCAAGATCGCCGAGGCCTTCCGGCTGCCAGCTGCCGAGGTACCCACTGGGGAGCTGGCCACTGGGATTCCCTGATGCCGAGCTAGAGAAAGGCCTGGGCCTGCACGCTGTTGGTGAGCTTGGCTCTGGTGCCGAAGCTGCAGATATTCAGGATTTACCCCCGGGAATTATGGGGAACTGGAGGCAGGGCTGGATGCTGAGTTTCATCAGGCATTGGGAGGCCTGCACCCCATTGGTTTGTGGCAGTCTAGAGGCCACAGCCGGATACAGCATTCCCATCAGGCACTGAGAGGCCTGTGCCCCAGTGGATTGTGGGAATGGACAGCCAGGGTAGGATGCTACATTCCCACCATGCACTGGGGGGTATGTAGCCCAGCGGGTTGTGGGGGCTGGGGGTCAGATGCAAGATTCTCTTCTCTTTAGTTGTTGAGGTCCGATCCTAAAGATTTTGGGGACCAAAGGAGGAGAGGAAGGGTGACAGTGGGATCTAGCAGGAAGTAGATGCAGGGGTCTTGGGAGGCAGGGTGGGCATCTGTGCCCCTTCACTCATTCCAAAAGCATTTTCTGAACACCCACTGTGCGTCAGGCTCTATGTCCTGGAACCAGTTGGAAGTTTTTTTCTAGGACAGAAGCCCAGCCCTAGCAGAGCGGACGTCCTAGTGGGGCCTCCCCTGGGCTCCAGGGTGGTCAGGCTCTGGGCAGGGATTTCTCCAGACCTTTCCCAGCTCTCTTCGCCTTCTCCCTCAGGTGGCAGTTGGCAAAGGGCACGGGAGAGAGGTGAGGACTGAATGTCTCCCACCCCTGCAGGTGATGTTCTGCACTCTGAATACCCACAAAGTGGACATGGACAAGCTCCTGGGGGGCCAGATCGGGCTGGAGGACTTCATCTTTGCCCACGTGAAGGGGCAGCGCAAGGAAGTGGAGGTGTTCAAGTCGGAGGAGGCGTTGGGGCTGACCATCACAGACAACGGGGCTGGCTATGCCTTCATCAAGGTGCTTGGTCGGGGGGCACCCGGCGTCTTGGGGGAAAGGCCTTGCCTGCGGCCACAGGACCCAAGGGCAGAGTCCCGGAGGCTGACAGCCCTTTCCCCACAGCGCATTAAGGAGGGCAGTGTGATCGACCACATCCAGCTCATCAGCGTGGGTGACATGATCGAGGCCATCAACGGACAGAGCCTGCTGGGCTGCCGGCACTACGAGGTGGCCCGGCTGCTCAAGGAGCTGCCCCGAGGCCGAACGTTCACGCTGAAGCTCACGGAGCCTCGAAAGGCCTTTGGTGAGAGGCTGACCCCTGGAGCCCAGCTCATCCCCTTACCCTGGGCTCTGGTTGCAGTACCGAGGGCCACCAGCAGGTGGTGGCCAAGCCCAGCTGGTGGATAGCAGGGTAGGGAAGAGGGCGGGGAAGCTCCACCTTTTTATGGGGAGAGGGTGCTGGCTCTCTGCCCAGCTTGGGAGGAGGATGGAGGCAAGGAGGAAGTTGCCCCCACACGCAGCATTAGCGCAGCCCAGCGCCCCCAACCTGGCCAACCCCCCAGCCCAAGAAGCCAGGCTTGGCTGCCCTGTGCCAGCCCCCCACTTTTTTGTCCAGCTTCATTAACTCTAAGGAATGGGCTCAAGGTCCCTGGGTGGGGGCAGAGGACTCTGAAACACTTCCCCAGTCTGCCGCCCAGCCACTAAACCCCCCTGGCCTTGGGGGAAGCAGCTGGAGACCCAGGACGCACCCCCTCCCTGTCCCTCAGGCCCTGGGGACAGGAGTGGCCCCCTCCAGCCTCCCTTGCAGCCTTTTGCATCCCGAGCCCCTGGTAGTGCCTCCTACACCCTGGCCAAGCCAGCTTCCTCCTGGAGTCACCTCAGCCCCCAACTCCCTGAAAGCCTACAGAAGTTTGGAGAAGGTGGAGGATGGTCTGAGGCCGGGTTATCTGGGTCCCTGCTCAGAACATGCTGGAACTGGGCGCCTCCAGCCCTCACCCCCGCCCCCCTGCCTCCCACAGACATGATCAGTGTGCGTTCAGCGGGGGGCCGCCCTGGCTCCGGGCCCCAGGTGGGAACTGGCCGAGGAACCCTGCGGCTCCGATCACAGGGTCCTGCCACAGTAGAGGACCTGGTGAGTGTTCCAGCCGCCCCCGCCCCCTTCCCTGTGACATTCACAGGTGGCAGCGTCCCCTCTTAGCTGAGGGCCTCTGGGCACTGGATACCCGTCCACCTCCGCCCCCTCCCAGCTCTGGGACCTTCCTTGGGCATGTGGACCTCAGTTTCCCAATCTGTGAAATGGGGATAGCAATACTGCTACTTTTGGGGTTGCCATGACGAGGAACCATGGGTTTCTATACCAAAAGTGATTAAAAAAGAAAAGAAAAGAAAAACTCACACCCAGTGCTGAGTACAGTTACAGTTCTATTCACATTACGATGATGGCGTTGTCCCTCCTCCCGCCCCAGCCTTCAGCCTTTGAGGAGAAGGCCATTGAGAAGGTGGATGACCTGTTGGAGAGTTACATGGGCATCAGGGACACGGAGCTGGGTAAGTGGTGCGTCAGGGTCGGGGGTGGGCTCGTGGGTCCCGTGGGGCCGGGTCTGCCCTGAGCCCCTCTGGCACCTGTGCCTTCATCCTGCTCCCCAACCCCCTCCAGCTGCCACCATGGTGGAGCTTGGCAAGGACAAGAGGAACCCAGACGAGCTGGCCGAGGCCCTGGACGAGCGGCTGGGTGACTTCGCCTTCCCGGATGAGTTTGTCTTTGACGTCTGGGGGGCCATCGGGGACGCCAAGGTCGGCCGCTACTAGGACTCCCGCTGGACCTCGAGATGACTTGGACCACGCTCAGTGCCCCCGAGCCTCAGGGGTGGAGACCCCACGGCCCGGACCTCAGCGTCCAGCTGGGCCCGGCTCAGTAGCCCGGAGATGACGGAGTGGAGGTGGGGCCGGGCCTCTGCCGCGACCCAATCGTACCACCCTCGCCAGTTCCCAGCACTGGGGAGTCACCTCAGCCCCCAACTCCCTGAAAGCCTACAGAAGTTTGGAGAAGGTGGAGGATGGTCTGAGGCCGGGTTATCTGGGTCCCTGCTCAGAACATGCTGGAACTGGGCGCCTCCAGCCCTCACCCCCGCCCCCCTGCCTCCCACAGACATGATCAGTGTGCGTTCAGCGGGGGGCCGCCCTGGCTCCGGGCCCCAGGTGGGAACTGGCCGAGGAACCCTGCGGCTCCGATCACAGGGTCCTGCCACAGTAGAGGACCTGGTGAGTGTTCCAGCCGCCCCCGCCCCCTTCCCTGTGACATTCACAGGTGGCAGCGTCCCCTCTTAGCTGAGGGCCTCTGGGCACTGGATACCCGTCCACCTCCGCCCCCTCCCAGCTCTGGGACCTTCCTTGGGCATGTGGACCTCAGTTTCCCAATCTGTGAAATGGGGATAGCAATACTGCTACTTTTGGGGTTGCCATGACGAGGAACCATGGGTTTCTATACCAAAAGTGATTAAAAAAGAAAAGAAAAGAAAAACTCACACCCAGTGCTGAGTACAGTTACAGTTCTATTCACATTACGATGATGGCGTTGTCCCTCCTCCCGCCCCAGCCTTCAGCCTTTGAGGAGAAGGCCATTGAGAAGGTGGATGACCTGTTGGAGAGTTACATGGGCATCAGGGACACGGAGCTGGGTAAGTGGTGCGTCAGGGTCGGGGGTGGGCTCGTGGGTCCCGTGGGGCCGGGTCTGCCCTGAGCCCCTCTGGCACCTGTGCCTTCATCCTGCTCCCCAACCCCCTCCAGCTGCCACCATGGTGGAGCTTGGCAAGGACAAGAGGAACCCAGACGAGCTGGCCGAGGCCCTGGACGAGCGGCTGGGTGACTTCGCCTTCCCGGATGAGTTTGTCTTTGACGTCTGGGGGGCCATCGGGGACGCCAAGGTCGGCCGCTACTAGGACTCCCGCTGGACCTCGAGATGACTTGGACCACGCTCAGTGCCCCCGAGCCTCAGGGGTGGAGACCCCACGGCCCGGACCTCAGCGTCCAGCTCGGGCCCGGCTCAGTAGCCCGGAGATGACGCGGAGTGGAGGTGGGGCCGGGCCTCTGCCCCGCGACCCCCAATCGGTACCACCCCCTCGCCAGTTCCCAGCATGGCTGGGGCTCCCAGTCCCCCACCTACCTCAGCCGGGTCAGCAGCGGCGGGAGGGACCAGCCGGATGGGGTGGCCACCCCCGCCCCCAGTACTTTCCGCCTCAGCTGCCAAACTGGTCCCTCTTGTCTCCCTGGGGCCTTGGGTTCTGTTTGGGGGTCGTGACCTCCCTAGTTTCCTGACGCAGGGAATGCTGAAGGGGGATGTCCCCCCTGCTCAGCAGATGCAATAATACCCTCCTCTTCCACCGTCCCTCCCCCCAGAGGAACCCCTCACAGTGGAGCGTTCCCTCCACATTGGAAACACAAGTCTGCTGTGAGCCCCCTCAGGCGTCCCCCCTCCCCGGCCCCCTCCTGTCTCCCTCAGCTCAGCCGGGGCAGGAGGGGCAGGAGGGGGCAGCGGTGGGCTTTTGTACCTGAATTTGCCCTCTGGAACATAAAGGAATCTATCTGCTGTTGGACCTGTGTGGCGGCTTGGGGTGGGAGAGGAGGGTGGGCTGGGGCTGGGAAAGAATGCAGCAGCTGAAATCCATCCTCTTCGGGCTCCAAATTGAATTAGGAGCTGGCCCCAGCCGCCCGCCCCCTCCCACCCGTTCCGCCTGACAAGCCTCTTGGCTGCAGGCCACCCGGCTTCCAGGCAAGGCCTGAGCTTCTCGGCCTCCTGAGGGTGCAAATCCTGCTCCCTCTCGAACAGGGCTTCCAGCCACCCGCCAGCCTGATGGGAACGGCGGGCGTGAGGCTACCAGCTTGTGTCTGTTGCAACCGCAGGCCGCGAAGAGCCCCAGGGCCAGAAGGCATGGAGAAAGAAAGATGGGGTGGGCTTTAAGAGGGAGACTCGCCTGCCCCAGGCAGTGCTGATGGGGAGGGAGCCACCCCAAGGCTGGAGGGGGGAGCAGTCACGATGTGTTCCCCCCCCACCCGCCCCCGCCCCCGGCTGACTCTGGACGTGTGGGGTCTGCCTGCGTCCGGGCGGCACCATATTTGTGCTGGATGTAATAAACCCGGAGTGCTTGTTTTGACAACCCGCTTCATCCATGAGGATTTAGGGGATATCAGGGAAGGGGGGGGCGGCGGGACCCTGGCCAGACCCGGAGGGAAGAGTGAAGCGAGGGGAACCTGGCCAGAAGTCCCCACAGGAATGTTTCGGGGCGAGCTGAGAGGGGTGGTCTGAGCCCACACGCGCCCCATTTCCAGCGTGCAGGCAGCGGGCCCTGGGAAAGAGGGAGCGGGGAGGACGGAATCCGTGGGCACCTGCGGGCGCCTCGTGTGTCTGTGACTAGCTCAGGTTGGGAAGCCATGAGGCTGGGAGGCTGGGTGTTAGGAGGGAAGGACTGTGTCCAGGGCTGGAAGCACATCTGTCTCGGTGTGGCTGTTGCTAGGCCAGGGATGTGACCCGCTAGATCTTGGGGTCTCCTCGTGTCTCAGTATAGGCAGTGTGTGCCGTGGTGCCTGTCTTGGGCTGTGAGGGCACCGCTGGGGGACTCGGAGGGCGCTAGGGGCTCTGTTAGCAGCTGTATGCCCTGTTCAGGGTGCCGGGGGAGACTGTTTGCCAGCAGTAGGGAGCAGGGTGGGCTTCCCAGGTGGCTCAGTGGTAGAGAATCCGCCTGCCAGTACAGGAGATGCCAGTTTGATCCCTGGGTCTGGAAACTCCCCTGGAGGTGGAAATGGCCACCCATTCCAGGATTCTTGCTTGGGAAGTCCCGTGGACAGAGAAGACTGCCCGGCCACGGTCCAGGGAGTCGCAGAAAATCAGACACAGACACAACTTAGCGACGGGACGGCAGCAAGGGGTGTGATGGTGTCTTCCCTCGGGGGGCTGAGTCCGTACCTATGGGCGTGTCTCTGGTGCCGGGGCTGATCCTGTCTGAGGGCGACAGGGGCCGACCCGAAGGGTCTGAGCACGTGGCCCTGCTCAGCTGGGGACAGGCCGGGGTGGTGGCGGGTCTCGGGTGCATCCCGTAACACCCGAGGCCTGCCGTGTACCTCTGGCTGTGAGGCTGTGTGTGTGTGTGTGTGCACGGGCCCCTCAGGGATGCCCTCCTGCATCTCAGGGCCGGACGTGAGGACGCAGCTCTGTGCCCACAGGCGTGGCTGTCAGGCTTGGGACCACGTCCTGAAGCAGGGTCTAGGGGACGGCCCGGCGGTCCCCACACCTCCCGGTCCCCTGCTCCCCTTCGGCCTCCTGCCTCTCCCTTCCTGGGGCTGACTGGCTGCAGGCCTGGGCTTTAAGCCCCTGTGTAAATAGTAGGCGGATCTCCTGGACTAGCTGGGCCTGATCCAAGCTGGTCCAGCCTGGACGCCGTGCCCACCAGCACCCACCCAACACCCAGGAAGGCCCTGGCAGGGCAGGGGTCTGCTGCTGTCCCGACACAGGGCTCGCCCTCCAACCTCGCAGCTCCGGTGGGGGCGGCGGCACCCCCTCAGCTGCCCCAGCCTGCCCTGGGCGACACTCACATTTTCCAGTGTTTAGATTTTATCCGCTTTATTAATGAGGCAGGCGAGAGGCCCACGCCTAGCAGGGAGAAGGGGGCTGCTCCCACCCCACCCCGGGGAGAGGATCACGGCGGGGGTGGGGGGGGAGGGGGCGGGCAGACCCACTTCCTGGAGCCCCCCCCTTCCTCGGGAGGGGAGTCGGCGTCAGGAGTGATCCCCGACCTTTGCCAGGAGGGTGTTGGGGGTGGTCTCCGCCGCCCCAGGTCCCCCGAAGGCCCAGGCGTGAGCTGGGTGGAATGTCCCCTGGAGGCTGCAGTGGGCAGCGGGCGGAGGCAGGGAGGGAGCGGAGGAGCCGCCCCGGGAGGGAGGGAGCGGGAGGGAGCGGCCTGTCGGCGAGCTCGGGCGCAGCGGGCTGGGGTGCAGCTGGGCAGCGGAGCCGCGGGGCAGCCGGGGCCAAGCAGCTGGCGATGGGGACCCTGCCGCGTCCCAGGCAGCGCCGGGTAAGAAGACTGGGGTCCAAGGAGCGTCCGTGGGGGAGGAAGGCACGGCAGGACGGGGCTCCCCCAGCCTGGGCTTCCTGTGTTCCTTGACTCTGAGCCCATCTGTTGGTCCCAGTTATCTTTATGTCTGTCCAGCCTCCCTTCCCATAAGACCTAGCAGGCAGTTGTGGCCTCTCAGCCCTCAGCAAGGGCTCTCAAGGATGGGTGGTGATGGGGTAGCCTCGAGGCCTCTGGGGCAGGGACCTGGAGCCGGCAGGAGGAAACGGGCCTCCAGGGGGAGGCAGCCGGGGTCAGAGGTAGGGCCTGGCTGGGAGACAGCACTGGACCCAGGGACGGGAGTGTGTGGGCCACAGAGCTGGGGCGGAGGACAGGCCAGAGGCGATGGATCTATGGGAGCAGGGCACAAAGGTGTGGCCACAGGGATAGATGGGGACAAAGACAGGGATGGCGGGAACAGAGATAGGGCTCTGGGGAAAGGGCGGTGAGGAGAGAGATGCCATGGTGGGAGAGGTGGGGCTGTGAGCATCTAGGATTAGAGGGTTAGAGAGAGTGCGGTGGGGGGGGGTCAGGTGGGGCCCTGCGGTTAGAGACGGGTTAATGGTTGTCAGAGGGGGCTGGGGGGTGTCAGGCATTTGCGGTGGTGTCAACATGGGAGGTGGGTGTCAGGGGAGCACCTAAGGCTCAGAGGTGGGGTTCCCTGAAGCCAGGTGAGCCCTGGTTGATGAGATGAGAGGGCTGACTGAGGCAGGGAGAGAGACAGGGGCTGGGAGGAGGCGGAGCCCAGGACTGGATCTGGCTCGGGGTGGCCACGGTCATCTGGAGTTGCCGTGGACAGACGGTCCATCGAAGAACGCCAAGGCGTCAAGTGAGTCTTGAAGATCTGAGAGGGAGGGGACCACCAGCCGGTCCCCGACCACCGGAGGGACCTCACTTTCCCCTCCTCTCCTCTCCCCAGCCCCACCCCCGGCACCCGACATGAGCCCTTGCGGGCCCCTCAACCTGAGCCTGGCGGGCGAGGCGACCACGTGCACGGCACCGGGGGCCCCCAACACGTCCACCGGACCGCCGTCGGGCCTGGCCGGCGCGTCGCCCGCGCTGCCCATCTTCTCCATGACGCTGGGCACCGTGTCCAACGTGCTGGCGCTGGCGCTTCTGGCGCAAGCCGCGGGCCGTCTGCGGCGCCGCCGCTCGGCCGCCACCTTCCTGCTGTTCGTCGCCTGTCTGCTGGCCACCGACCTGGCGGGCCACGTGATCCCGGGGGCGCTGGTGCTGCGCCTCTACGCCGCGGGGCGCTCGCCGGCCGGCGGCGCCTGCCACTTCCTGGGCGGCTGCATGGTCTTCTTCGGCCTGTGTCCGCTGCTGCTGGGCTGCGGCATGGCCGTGGAGCGCTGCGTGGGCGTCACGCGGCCGCTGCTGCACGCGGCCCGCGTCTCGGGGGCCCGCGCGCGGCTGGCGCTGGCCGCGCTGGCCGCCGTGGCCGTGGCCGTGGCGCTGCTGCCGCTGGCGCGCGTGGGCCGCTACGAGCTGCAGTACCCCGGCACCTGGTGCTTCATCGCGCTGGGCCCGGGCGGAGGCTGGCGCCAGGCGCTGCTCGCCGGCCTCTTCGCCGGCCTCGGCCTGGCCTCGCTGCTCGCCGCGCTCGTGTGCAACACGCTCAGCGGGCTGGCGCTGCTGCGCGCCCGCTGGCGCCGGCGCTCTGGACGGCACTTCCCGGCCGGAGGCCCCGACAGCCGCCGTCACTGGGAGGCGCGGACCCCGCTCGGCCTCCGCTTCGTCCGCCTCGTCCGTCGCTTCGGCCTCCGCCTCCCTCGGCGGCTCCCCGGGCCGTGGCTCCGCGCGCAGAGCCCGCGCCCACGACGTGGAGATGGTGGGCCAGCTCGTGGGCATCATGGTGGTGTCCTGCATCTGCTGGAGCCCCCTGCTGGTGAGGGGCGCACGGCCCTCCCACGCCCTCTGCAGCCCTCCCACCCTTTGCCAGCCGAGATACCTGGCTCCGGTCTCCTGACCCGGCCAGGGCTCTGCACCCTTGCCCTCTCGCTCTGACGTCCTTCCTGAGGTCTTTGTAATTTCCCGATCCAGGCAAGCCCCCCCCGCTAAGTGCCTTCATTTCCTAGCTCCCTCCTAGGAGCGCTGCCCCGGGGGCCCCCCCCCTCGGCCTGGCCGGCGCGTCGCCGCGCTGCCCATCTTCTCCATGACGCTGGGCACCGTGTCCAACGTGCTGGCGCTGGCGCTTCTGGCGCAAGCCGCGGGCCGTCTGCGGCGCCGCCGCTCGGCCGCCACCTTCCTGCTGTTCGTCGCCTGTCTGCTGGCCACCGACCTGGCGGGCCACGTGATCCCGGGGGCGCTGGTGCTGCGCCTCTACGCCGCGGGGCGCTCGCCGGCCGGCGGCGCCTGCCACTTCCTGGGCGGCTGCATGGTCTTCTTCGGCCTGTGTCCGCTGCTGCTGGGCTGCGGCATGGCCGTGGAGCGCTGCGTGGGCGTCACGCGGCCGCTGCTGCACGCGGCCCGCGTCTCGGGGGCCCGCGCGCGGCTGGCGCTGGCCGCGCTGGCCGCCGTGGCCGTGGCCGTGGCGCTGCTGCCGCTGGCGCGCGTGGGCCGCTACGAGCTGCAGTACCCCGGCACCTGGTGCTTCATCGCGCTGGGCCCGGGCGGAGGCTGGCGCCAGGCGCTGCTCGCCGGCCTCTTCGCCGGCCTCGGCCTGGCCTCGCTGCTCGCCGCGCTCGTGTGCAACACGCTCAGCGGGCTGGCGCTGCTGCGCGCCCGCTGGCGCCGGCGCTCTGGACGGCACTTCCCGGCCGGAGGCCCCGACAGCCGCCGTCACTGGGGAGGGCGCGGACCCCGCTCGGCCTCCGCTTCGTCCGCCTCGTCCGTCGCTTCGGCCTCCGCCTCCCTCGGCGGCTCCCCGGGCCGTGGCTCCGCGCGCAGAGCCCGCGCCCACGACGTGGAGATGGTGGGCCAGCTCGTGGGCATCATGGTGGTGTCCTGCATCTGCTGGAGCCCCCTGCTGGTGAGGGGCGCACGGCCCCTCCCCACGCCCTCTGCAGCCCCTCCCACCCTTTGCCAGCCCGAGATACCTGGCTCCGGTCTCCCTGACCCGGCCAGGGCTCTGCACCCTTTGCCCTCTCGCTCTGACGTCCTTCCTGAGGTCTTTGTAATTTCCCCGATCCAGGCAAGCCACCCCTCTAATCCCGCTCGCCTAAGTGCCTTCATTTCCTAGCTCCCTCCTAGGAGGGCCACAACTCCTTTTCTCTCTCTTTTTCTCCCTATAATTGTATTTATTTTTGGCTGTGCTAAGTCTTCGTTGCCTCCTGGGCTTTTTCTCTAGTTGTGGGGCACGGGCTTCTCTTTGCCCTGCACGGGCTTCAGTAGTTGTGGCACGGGGGCTCCATCGTTGCAGCCCGCAGGCTCTACAACACAGGCTCAGTAGTTGCGGTGCACAGGCTTAGCTGTCCCCGGGAATCTTCCTGGGCCAGGGATCAAACCAGTGTCGCCTGCATGGGCGGGCAGATTCTTTATCACTGTCTCCAGGGAAGCTTCCTCTTCAATCCCTTGCCCTTTGGGATATCTGGGACTTCTTTCTTGCCCAGTCTCACATCCAATGAAGACTTCTGCTTCTGCCATGCTAAGGCCCCCCGCTCTTCCCCTCCTCCACAGCTCCTGCCCTCTGAGAGTCCCACTTGCGCTCTTCCCATCCCTCCTCACAGCCCCCTTACCTTCCAGGCACGCTCCCACCCATCCCAGCCCTATGCTTCCCCGGTCCCCTTTTCTTACCCCGCCCCACCGCTCACACCACCTTCTCCTGCAGGTGTTGGTGGTGCTGGCCATCGCGGGCTGGAGCTCCAGCTCCCTGCAGCGGCCGCTGTTTTGGCCGTGCGCCTCGCTTCGTGGAACCAGATTCTGGACCCCTGGGTGTACATCTTGCTGCGCCAGGCTGTGCTTCGTCAACTGCTTCGCCTCCTGCCTTCAAGGGCAGGCGCCAGCAGCCCGGTCGGGCTGGGCCTGACCGGGGCGCTTGGGAGGCCAGTTCGCTGCGGGCAGTCCTCCTAGTCGCGCAGAGCCCGCGCCCACGACGTGGAGATGGTGGGCCAGCTCGTGGGCATCATGGTGGTGTCCTGCATCTGCTGGAGCCCCTGCTGGTGAGGGGCGCACGGCCTCCCACGCCCTCTGCAGCCCTCCCACCTTTGCCAGCCCGAGATACCTGGCTCCGGTCTCCCTGACCCGGCCAGGGCTCTGCACCCTTTGCCCTCTCGCTCTGACGTCCTTCCTGAGGTCTTTGTAATTTCCCCGATCCAGGCAAGCCACCCCTCTAATCCCGCTCGCCTAAGTGCCTTCATTTCCTAGCTCCCTCCTAGGAGGGCCACAACTCCTTTTCTCTCTCTTTTTCTCCCTATAATTGTATTTATTTTTGGCTGTGCTAAGTCTTCGTTGCCTCCTGGGCTTTTTCTCTAGTTGTGGGGCACGGGCTTCTCTTTGCCCTGCACGGGCTTCAGTAGTTGTGGCACGGGGGCTCCATCGTTGCAGCCCGCAGGCTCTACAACACAGGCTCAGTAGTTGCGGTGCACAGGCTTAGCTGTCCCCGGGAATCTTCCTGGGCCAGGGATCAAACCAGTGTCGCCTGCATGGGCGGGCAGATTCTTTATCACTGTCTCCAGGGAAGCTTCCTCTTCAATCCCTTGCCCTTTGGGATATCTGGGACTTCTTTCTTGCCCAGTCTCACATCCAATGAAGACTTCTGCTTCTGCCATGCTAAGGCCCCCCGCTCTTCCCCTCCTCCACAGCTCCTGCCCTCTGAGAGTCCCACTTGCGCTCTTCCCATCCCTCCTCACAGCCCCCTTACCTTCCAGGCACGCTCCCACCCATCCCAGCCCTATGCTTCCCCGGTCCCCTTTTCTTACCCCGCCCCACCGCTCACACCACCTTCTCCTGCAGGTGTTGGTGGTGCTGGCCATCGCGGGCTGGAGCTCCAGCTCCCTGCAGCGGCCGCTGTTTTTGGCCGTGCGCCTCGCTTCGTGGAACCAGATTCTGGACCCCTGGGTGTACATCTTGCTGCGCCAGGCTGTGCTTCGTCAACTGCTTCGCCTCCTGCCTTCAAGGGCAGGCGCCAAGGGCAGCCCGGTCGGGCTGGGCCTGACCGGGGGCGCTTGGGAGGCCAGTTCGCTGCGCAGTTCCCGCCACAGTGGCCTCAGTTACTTTTAAGTGCGCCTGGCGGTTAAGGCAGACCACCCGGGGTCGGTCTCAGGTCCGCAGCGCAGAGACTTCGGGGAATAAAATGTTTCAGCGAACAAGCCCCGGGCGGTGTGTCCCATCGGGGCTGCAGCGCACAGGGAGCCGCGCGGAGGCGGCAAAGGCGCTGTGTACGCCTCCCGGGCTTGCAGTTCTTGGACTTGCCACGCGGGGGCGCTGAGACGCCGAGCTGGAGTCTCAGGAGCATGCGCACAACGCCGCGGCCGCAGTCCTCGGGTAGAGGCTCCGCTGGGAGCATAGCTAGAGCCTTGGGCGGGGGAGCTCGTCGCCCCGGCAGCCGTCAGGAATGACTCCCACAACCCTGAGCTCCCCAAACACAACCCCAGTCCCTTCCCACAAGCCACGCCCCACCACGGGCCTCTCTGAGCCCTCTCCCACTGCGGCCTGCCTAGGCTCCCCACCACAGTAAAAGCCTCAGGGTTCCACCCAAACGGTCCCCCACCATAATCCACAACACCTCCCCTTCACCCCCTACACCGCGGTCACTCATCGCATTCCTCCCCAACTCTCCCCACCTCCAGGCACCCCTCTCCCTCCATCACCCTACTGTGTGCAACAAGAAACGGATCGCCCTACTGTGTGCAAGAAGAAACCAAGATGCATGGACGGGGCAAACCCCAAAGGCGTTTTTAAAAACTAACAGCTTGGTGGGGGCAGGGGCGGGGGAGGCGGCTAGCAGCCCCCGGCCACAAAGTCGAAGTCCCGGAAGGCCGCTTGCTCCGCAGCCGTGAGTGGCCTTGCATCGCGGGGCGGGCTCAGCGTGGGGGCCTCCCCTGTGAATTCCTCGTCGAAGTTGCTGACATCGGTGCGACCGGCCAGCGTGGGTACGAAAGGCGGCGGCAGGCGGCGGGCCAGCAGGGCATCCCAGCCCAGGGTCTGCAGGGCAGCGAGGGAAGAGATCAGCGGGGGTGGCTGGGGGCAGACCGCAGGAGGGGTCTGCTCCTGGCTCCTGTCTGGGTCTGGTTCTGTGAGGATCCACACAGAGAGTCACAGACAGAGGGTGCAGAATGGGGGGGAGGATGGGAAGAGGAAGGAAAGGCAGGCGGTTGTTAAGGGGAGGTGGCAACGTTGGAAGGGAAGCCACTAGATCTTGGATGGGGGAAGGTGACCGGGTCCTGGGAGTGGGGGAAAGTGACGGGGTCCTGGGGGTCGGGGACGTCACCCTGAAGAAGGGCTGTTTTTTCACATCCTCGGCATCTCTCTCGGTGGACCCCAGCCTCCGCTCTGGATTCCTCCGCAGCAGCTGTGGGGGAGGGAGGTCCCCGTCAATGCTCCCTTCCTAGCCCCTCGCCCGCCCGCTCCCCAGGCTCACCCGCCGCTGGAGGCGCGGTCCTCACCCTGCGCATGATGCCGATGGCTTCGGCGGACAGGAAGCGGGGGTAGCGGACCTCATCGTTGACGATGCTGTCAAATACCTCCTCCTCGTCGTCCCCTGGGAATGGGGACTGGGGACAGGGGCAGCCGGGGTGAAACTGGGCCCCTCTGGCCACACCGCGCCCGGCTCCCCCCAGGGCTCCAGCTGCACTGTGACACGGCTCACTTGGGAGGGGAAGCACCCCCGATTTACAGATGCAGAAAGGCCAGGGAGGCACAGGCACCTGTCCTGAATCAGACAGCACGCAGTGGAGGGCGAGCCTGACGCCCTCCCCCCACTGGCCTCCCAAGAGGCTCTGAGGTCAGGGATCCGTCTGCCCGTGCAGGAGACCCGGGTTTGAACCCTGGGTCGGGAAGGTGCCCTGGAGAAGGACATGGCAACCCCTTCCAGTATTCTTGCCTCGGAAATCCATGGACAGAAGAGCCTGGTGGGCTACAATCCATGGACTCGCAAAAAGCTGGGCATGACTTCGTGACTCAAAAAGAACCACCACCCCCTCGCCGGCACATGCAGGTTCCTGGGGACAGGCAGGGCAGAGCCGGGGTCTCACCTCACCAACCAGCATCTCGTAGAGCAGCACGCCCAGCCCCCACCAGTCCACCGCCCGGGTGTAGGACGTGTCGGTGAGCACCTCGGGTGCCAGGAACTCCGGGGTCCCACAGAAAGTGCTGGTCCGGTCCCCATAGCCCATCCCTGGGAGCAGCAGGGCCGCGGGAGGTCAGGGGGGGGTCACAGCTCCAGCTTGGCCCAGCACGGGGGGGATCCAGATGGCCAGCCCAGCCCTAGGATCCGGGGAAGGGGAGGCCCGCCTGGGGCCGGAGGACGCCCTCTCCTTCCCGCCCTGGCTGAACCCCGAGGCCAGTCCCGCCCTCACCCTCCTTGCAGAGGCCAAAGTCTGTGATCTTGACATAGCCCTCCGTGTCCAGGAGCAAATTGTCCAACTTCAGGTCCCTGGGAGGCAGGGGGGGACATGAAGCAGGTGAGGGAGATCTGGGTCCTGCCTGAAGCCCGAGGGCAGAGCGTCCACGGGTGTGTGCACCACACACACGGCTGTGGACACACAGGTATGGACACACACATAGGGGCATGTACACACACACGCGGGCATGTACACACACACACACACACCTGTAGACAATCTTGTGTTCGTGGAGGAACTGCAGCCCCAGCACCACACAGGCCGAATAAAAGCTGCAGAGAGAGGCTGGCGTGAGGGGGCCAGGCCTCCAGGCAAGGTAGGAGGGTCGCGGGAGGCTCCCACATCTTTGAAAGCACCCCGGGCCCCCATAACCCCAGGAGGGGCGGGGAGGGGGCCAGGCTCACATGGCGCGGGGCTCAGAAAACACGTCGCTGTGGATGTGCAGCATCAGGTCCCCGCCGGCCGAGTACTCCATCACGAAGCACACGTGCTCTGGGGTCTGGAAACAGCCGAACAGGTTCACCAGAAAGGGGTGCCCCGCGCTGGTCACAGCTGCCAAGATCCGCTTCTCACACATCAGGCTGGGCGGGCCAAGGGCAGGGGGCAGGGGTCAGAGGACGCAGCGGCTTCCGACCCCTGACCCCGTCGCCCCCTAGAGGCCTCAGTCATCCGATATCTGCTCAAGGGCCTTGTGTGGCTCTGCACGCTGGGGCAAGCTGGTGACCGCTTCTTTACAGGCACCCACGTTCCGTCCACAGTCCCAGTAACAGGCCCCTGACTGCCTTGGGAAACCACCAGGGGGGCCGTTACTTCCCTTCAGAGCACCCCATCTCCCTGGCCAGGTTCGTGAATGGGCAAGTGAAGCCAATAGATTCAATCTCGAGATTTCTGCTGGAATTAATAAGGAAGAGGGGCTAACGTTGGCAGATGGGCCTTAAACGGTGAGAGGTAGGAGGCCTCTCTGTCCCTACAAGGGGAGTGCAAGCAAAGCCCACACAGAGGAAAGCAGAAGTGAGAGACATCCACTGAGCAACCTGGATACAGCCATGCCTGAAGGCAGTCCACCCCGGGACTTATCTGATCCAGAGCAATAAATTCCTCTATTTGCTTAAGCCTGTCTAAGTTGGATTCCTGGTTACTAAGAGGATATCGAGATGACAGGGACCATCGCAGTCTCTCTCCTGGGCAGCTACAGAGGGCAAGGCACTGTGCAGAAGGATCTAAGAGGCACCCGCTCACTCAAGCCACCCAGCCACCCTGCAAGAATGGCATTCTTACTCCTCTTTTATGGATGGGGAGGCTGAGGTTTAGAAGGGTGAAGTGACCACCCTAAGGGTTCTAAGCTTATCTGTAGCAGAGGCAGGAGTTTAACTCTGGGTCCTGACCCCAAAACAGGGGCAGTATAATGGCGTCATTAATAGCACTAGCTTTGGAACTCGAGTTCCGAAGTTCAAATCTGGGACCTGCTGCATACTGGCTGTGTGACCCTGAGCAACTGGCTCAATCTCTCTGTGCCATCAGCAGGACTGGGACCCTAACAGTATTGTCCTCTGAGAGCTGTTGTGAGGAATGAGTTATTGAATGTAAAGCACACAGTGCGTGCTTTCTAAAGGTCATTATTAAGAACTAGCTTAAGGCTTCCCTGGTGGCTCAGTGGTTAAGAATCCACCTGCCAATGCAGAAGACTCAGGTTCAGTGCCTGGGTCAGGAAGATCCTCTGGAGAAGGAAATGGTAGTATTCTTGCCTGGGAAATCCCACGGACAAAGGAGCCTGGTGGGCTACTGTCCATGGGGTCGCAAAAAGAGTCGGCCACAAGTTAGCAACTCAACAATAGCAACTAGCTTAACATGTCTGAGTGACTGTTAGGAATAACTCTCACAACAGTTCCCAGGAAGGGACGACTCTGTCTCCCATTTCACAGAAGAAGAGAATGAAGTTCTCAGTCCTGCCTGAGAAGGGTCCCCACCTCTCCACCTCGTCTCGGGCCACAATGTCCCCCTTCTTCAAAGCCTTGATGGCGAACAGCTCCCCGCTGGGCCGGAATTCGGAGAGCAGCACCTGAAAGCATCGTGGTCACAGGGGTGGCCTCAGTGGCCAGCTCTAGGACCTGGGGGTCTGGACCCCAGCCCCTCCACACCTTACCTTCCCAAAGTGACCCCGGCCCAGCACTGCCAGGAACTTGAAATCCTCAAGGGTCAGGGGTGACTTCCTCAGAGGGCTGTGGAAAGAAGGGACTGGTGGGGAAGGGACCGTGGGCAGGGGTGGCGGGTGGCGGCCAGGGGAGGGGTGTCACCTGCACAGGGCGGGGCCTGGGGCCTCCTGGGTCTCTGAAGGCAGTGCAGGAGTGATGGAAGTTGCCTGGATCGGAGAACTCTGTCGCAGAGAGAGGGCAGGGTCCATTAACTCATAAATGCAAAAGCCACCAAGGTCCCCATCTCCAAGCTGGCCTCTCCTCTCCGTATAGTCAAAACTATGGTTTTCCCAGTTGTATGTACGGACGTGAGGTGGATTATAAAGAAGGCTGAGCACCAAAGAACTGATGCTTTCAAACAGTGGTGCTGGAGAAGGCTCAAGAGGCCCTTGGATGGTAAGATCAAACTGGTCCATTTTAAAGGAAATCCACCCTGAACAGTCATTGGAAGGACTGTTGCTGAAGTTCCAATATATCTGCCTATTGTCATTATTGGTATTAGCCATTTACATCATATAACTTTGAGAGGAATCAAAATTAAAAGTTTAAGTGGGAGAAAATTTACCTACTGGTCCGTCATCCTCCACTAGCTAGGTCTAAAGGTTCATCAGTGCAAACAGGTGCAAACTGGGGGAACACAATTTCTCCTGCCCCGGCTGTTCTCCCTAGAGCCTTAATGATGTCATGGGTACCTCTCGAGATGTACCTGATACCCACTGAAGCATTTTTGTGCACCTGTGTGAACGGTTCTCATAGATGTCCAGGAGGGGAAACATCTAGGTCAAGATAATACGTGTTTTTAAATCAACTAGCTCGCCCTGCCAAGAAGAGGCAATGATTCACATGCCTCCCTCTGACTGCCTGTATTCCTGCATCATCGCCAGCATTCAGTGTTATTCAACTTTTTGATTCTTTTTTGGGGGCCAAACTCATTTCATAAGGTATCTCAGTTAATGCCCTGAAACATACATTATTACTGTTTCCATTTTTTAGAAAATGAGGTGTAACATGCACTCGGCGAGGTGGACAATAGGACCAGCTCTTACATACGTGTCTGTCCAGATGGCCAGGGATTGGAAAACTCCATGTTGTGCACAGTGTGTAAGTTAAGAATGATTATTATGTTTTAAAGGGCTGGGTGGAGGCGATCGAAAGAAAAAGAGTCATTCATGGTCCGTGAAGGGAAATGACATCCAGTACGGTGTTCCTGGCGTGCGCAGCCTCACCGCGTCACGCCTGGCAGCCTCATAAGGCTGCCTCCTACAAGAGTTGTCCTGACTTGTCATCACTGGGACCCTCCAGGCCCTCAAAGCTGCAAACACTGACTCTACGGCTCTTTCCCGAAAAAGCGTGCTGACCGCTGACCCAGATCAAGACGCAGGACATTCTCATCCGTCTGGCAGGCTCTCCTGAGTCTGCCCCCCGTCAATAAACCTCTGCCCAGAGGAAACCACTCACTTGACTTCTGTCATCAATGTGAGCTTTTAACCTGATCATTTTCCAGGGCGGTGTACGAAGCCCAGAGAGGTGACGCGCCTTGGCTTGGGGGTCACACAGCTAGGAGGCGACACAGCAGGAGTGGGACCCCGGTGGCCTGGCTCTATCTGGGACAGAACATGGGACCTTAGTTCTGGCAGAGATATGCTGCGTGATCGGGGAAGGTGCCGGCGATCTCTGGGCCTTGAGCTAGGGTGGAAGCCCCCTGATTGACCCAGGACAAGGGCAATGCTCACCAGACTGGACGGGCTGGACGGAGGACCCAGAGGGCTCTTCTGGGGTGAGCTGTCTGTCTCAGTCCCAAGGTTCAGCTTCTCCACAGACACGTCGCTGCAGAGCACGGGAGGAGGGCGCGTCTATGACCTGACACCCTGGGAAGCAGCCAGGAGCAGCCGGCACCCCAGGACGCTTCCTCCTTACCCCATGGATCGAGCCTCGGGTCCGGGAGAAGCCCCCGGGCTGAAGGTGCCGGTGACCGCGGCGTTGGGGATGAGCCTGCGCAGCAGCCGCACCCAGGTGGCCACATCGATGTTCATCTGCCTGGCACGCTGAAACGCCTTGCCTGGGCAGGGGCGGCGGTGGAGGGGGGGCGGGGGTCACCCTCTGCGACATCCCCGGGACCCCTGGTCACCCCCGGGGCCCCGGCTCGTCCCCTCACCTTGCTGCTTGGAGAAGACCTTCTTCTGCCGCTGGAGCCGGGGGATCCTCTCGATGACAGGGTTGTGGAAGGTGACCTGAGGGGAGGGGCCGGTGTGAGGACCCTCGCCCACAGCCAGCATCTCGGAAGGGGAGGCCTGAGGGTCACAGGTGTGCACACCCGTGGTTTCGGAGTTCTGATCACTGTGGCATCGCGTCCAGCCACAGAGTACCATGCGCTGTATGTCATAAAGCCAGTCCATCTTTTGACGGGACCGCCTCTTGAGAGCCACCCCGGAGAGGCAGGAGGCAGGCAAGCCGGCCCTCGTCCAGGGGTGAGGAGCGGCTCTGATGCAACAAGACCTGCATACGATGCCAACCGGGACTACACTTCCTCTCGAGGCTCGCTTCCCCAGCTGGGGTCCCAGACCCGTATCGCCGGCATCACCCGGGAATCTGCTGAAAAAGGTGGCTTCCCAGCGCCCCTCCCCAACTTGGACCCATGGACTCAGAAACCGGTGGGTGGAGTCTAGCAGCGTAGGTTTTGTCAAGGCCTCCACGGGATGGGCTGGTGCCCACCCACGTGGGGAAACCACAGGCCTCGCTGAAGTCTCCCAGCTGCACTGCATGTTCTAGAAGGTGCTGAAGTCACAGAACCGTGTGACTTCAGGGGCGTCCGGTTGCCTCTAGCCACCTGTGGCTATCTGAGGAGGTAAAAATGTACGCCAAATGCAAACGGCAGTCCCCTGGTCACATGAGCCACACGCCAAGTGGCTAGCGGCCACCACACAGGAGGATACAGACACAGAACATTTCCATCTACGACAGAACTCAGCTATGGCGGGCTCATCGACAACAGAACTGTGGAACGTTCTACAGGACAGTGCTCTGGGGGAGAACCAAATAGAATATGCAATCCTTGGGGGCTTCCCTGGTGGCTCAGTTGGGAGGGCATCTGCCGGCCAAGGCAGGAGACACCGATTCGATCCCCAGTCCAGGCAGATCCCACATGCCTCGGGGCCACTGAGCCCACGTGCCACAACTATTGAGTCTGTGCTCTAAGAGCCCATGCTCTGCAACAAGAGAAGCCACCACAGTGAGAAGCCCACGCACGGCCACTAGACAGCAGTTCCTAATCACTGCCAATTAGAGAAAAGCCCAAGCAGCCACAAAGAAGCAGCTGAGACAAAAGCGGAAATAAACAAAAATGTAAAAAAGAAACATCAAACTTTCTTAGGAAAAATAGTACGTCCACCTCGAGGCAACCTTGCCTGAGAATTTTTCCCGCGTCCACCCACCACTCATCTCCACTTGGTTCTGGACAGTCTTCCTAACAGAAGAAGAATGTCCTGGCCCTGGCATCTGAAGTCAGCTCTTCTCTACTCCTTTCCTTCCGTGATCCTAGATGATGAGATCGTGTAAGAATTTCTACATGGATAGGAAGATAGCCCTCGAATATTTCATGAATGTTTTTAGATATGTTTTCGAGAAAAAAAAGTGACATGTTAGGAATTTGTGAAGATGGACATTTTGAAATTCTGAAAGCACTTTTTAGTGAAAACTTGACAGTAATATATATTTTAGTTTCCATCAACCAAGGAAATATTATTTTTTATGGTTTACTTATTTATTTTTAAATTCTGGCCTCTTCTATTGTTTGTTTATTTTCATCCATCTTTTATTCTTTTGCCTTGGTGTGGGCCTCCATTGCAGTGGCCTCTCTTGGTGCAGAATTCTGGCTCTGGACACATGAGTGTAATTGGATACACTGGTCCAGCTGCTCTTCAGCATGTGGGATCTTCCCAGGTCAGGGATCGAACCGGTGCCCCTTGCACTGCAAGGCGACTCTTTACCCACTGGACCACCAGGGAAGTCCCAAAGAAAAGCTTTTTTCAGGTTAATCTTTACATTCACTTGAATCCAATGATTCTCTTGATATTTATCCCACTCCCGAAAACAGAGTTAAATTATACAGCTGTTTTCTCTCTATATACTGGACACTGGGCATTCCATTTCCCTTGCACATTTCTGATCTCTTTCAAATGGTCTGACCATCTTGCAAAGAGAAGTGGTATTTAAAAGCACAGCAAATACTGGGACTTCCTGGCTGGCTCAGTTGGGAGGGCATCTGCCGGCCAAGGCAGGAGACACCATCGATCCCCAGTGGCCCAATCGGGGAGAGCCCACGTGCCACAACTATTGAGTCTGTGCTCTAAGAGCCCATGCTCTGCAACAAGAGAAGCCACCACAGTGAGAAGCCCACGCACGGCCACTAGACAGCAGTTCCTAATCACTGCCAATTAGAGAAAAGCCCAAGCAGCCACAAAGAAGCAGCTGAGACAAAAGCGGAAATAAACAAAAATGTAAAAAAGAAACATCAAACTTTCTTAGGAAAAATAGTACGTCCACCTCGAGGCAACCTTGCCTGAGAATTTTTCCCGCGTCCACCCACCACTCATCTCCACTTGGTTCTGGACAGTCTTCCTAACAGAAGAAGAATGTCCTGGCCCTGGCATCTGAAGTCAGCTCTTCTCTACTCCTTTCCTTCCGTGATCCTAGATGATGAGATCGTGTAAGAATTTCTACATGGATAGGAAGATAGCCCTCGAATATTTCATTAATTTTTTTAGATATGTTTTCGAGAAAAAAAAGTGACATGTTAGGAATTTGTGAAGATGGACATTTTGAAATTCTGAAAGCACTTTTTAGTGAAAACTTGACAGTAATATATATTTTAGTTTCCATCAACCAAGGAAATATTATTTTTTATGGTTTACTTATTTATTTTTAAATTCTGGCCTCTTCTATTGTTTGTTTATTTTCATCCATCTTTTATTCTTTTGCCTTGGTGTGGGCCTCCATTGCAGTGGCCTCTCTTGGTGCAGAATTCTGGCTCTGGACACATGAGTGTAATTGGATACACTGGTCCAGCTGCTCTTCAGCATGTGGGATCTTCCCAGGTCAGGGATCGAACCGGTGCCCCTTGCACTGCAAGGCGACTCTTTACCCACTGGACCACCAGGGAAGTCCCAAAGAAAAGCTCTTTTCAGGTTAATCTTTACATTCACTTGAATCCAATGATTCTCTTGATATTTATCCCACTCCCGAAAACAGAGTTAAATTATACAGCTGTTTTCTCTCTATATACTGGACACTGGGCATTCCATTTCCCTTGCACATTTCTGATCTCTTTCAAATGGTCTGACCATCTTGCAAAGAGAAGTGGTATTTAAAAAGCACAGCAAATACTGGGGACTTCCCTGGTGGTCCAGTGGATAAGACTCCACACTCTCAATGCAGAGGGCCTGGGTTCGATTCCTGCTGAGGGAACAAAGATCCCCGCTATGGCAAAAAAATTCAAGAATTGCGACAACTGGACTCAAGCACTCTAGAACCCACATGCCACAGCTAGAGAGGCCTATGAGCCACAATGAAGACCCACCACAGCCAAGATCAATAATAAATAAATCTAAAATTAAAAATCTAAGCAAGTAAAAGAAAAAATTCCCCTAGGGTTAAGGACATGGGAGATATATATGTACATAAATACATACATATATATATATAGAGAGAGAGAGAGAGAGAGAGATACAGACACGCACATGTGAAGTGGGTTAGGTGCTCATCATGTCCAACTCTGTGACCCCATGGACTGTAGCCAACCAGGCTCCTCTGTCCATGGGATTCTCTAGGCAAGAATACCGGAGTGGGTTGCTGTTCCCTTTTCCAGGGGATCTTTCCAACCAAGGATCAAACTCTGGTCTCCTACATTGCAGGTGGATTCTTTTTATATATATATAATTTTATTTATTTACTTATTCAAGTTTTTACAGAGTTTTGTTGTTCACAGACATGTAAGTTCCCAGGTGAGTCATATGCATCTCCCTGGTTCCCTGCCCGCTCCCAGCCCCCACCATTCTACCCCTCCAGGCAGTCACACCAAGCCCTTGTAGGATCTCCTATTCCCTCAGTCAATGATAATAACTATCTTTTTCACATATGATAGTACCGGTTTCCATGTTACTCCCTCTGTCTCTCACTCACTATTCATTCCCCACAATGTCCATATGTCTATTCTCTGTTTTTCCATGGGTTCTGCAGGTGGATTATTTACCATCTATCTGATCGACTAGGGACTAGGAAAGCTGTGTGTGTGTGTGTGTGTGTCTGTCTGTCTATATGTAGGGGCCAAAAACTTACGAGACAACCCAGATGAACTTCCTGTTCACACAATACATCAAACAGGGTACGTGAATATTTCAGGGACAAATTTAAAGAATTTCTGAGAGTCACTCTGGTCAAATGAGGGGGCCAGTGACTTTCTATCTCTGTGCCTCATTTCTTCTTCTGTTAAATGTGACTAATAGCCCCTCCTGCACTGGATTATTGTGAGAAACTGTAAGTCAGTGCCAGCAAAGTGCTTAGGACAGGGCCTGGCCATATGACAAGGGGTCAGCTGGGAATGTTATGAGACTATGGGCTCTCAATCAAGGGACGCTGGCCATATTTGGAGACATTTTGGTTGTCACAGCTTGTGGGTTGTTAATGGCATCCTGTGGGTGGGGATCAGCGACGTTACTCAGCATCCTACGGGGCATAGGATGGCCCTGCAACTGAGAATGATCCAGCCCCAGTGTCCACAGGGCCACGGTGGGCTACCCTGATGTGGACCTTAGCCCAGACAGCACTGGGGAAGGAGTCTCTCTGCTCAGCTGTGGCTTGTAGCAATCTCTATAATGTTGCTCGGTTTTGCTTTTCTTTTCTGGCTTGAAAACATTTTGTTATTTCTTCTTTTCCCCTTAATATCTTGTTTCAGAACAAAACCATTGCCAGCTTTAGTCACGCACCATGGTTCGGAGACCAGTGGGAAAACACATCGTCTCCTTTTAGAAAACCAGGAACAAGAGACGCAAAAAAACATTTTCTGGGCTCCCCTGGTGGCTCAGTGGCAAAGAATCTACCTGCCAATGCAGGAGACAAGGGTTTGATCCGTGGTCCAGGAAGACCCTCCATGCTGCAAAGCCACTAAGCTGGGGCGCCACAGCTACTGAGCCTGTGCTCCAGAGCCTGGGAGCCAAAACTACGGAGCCCGTGCGCTGCAACTCTGAAGCCCACACACCCTAAAGCCTGTGCTCTGTAACAAGAGAAGTCACTGCAATGAGAAATCCGTGCGCAGCAACTAGAGAGTTGCCCCTACTCGCTACACCTACAGAAAAGCCTGAGCAGTAACCAAGACTTGGGACAGCAAAACAAAACAGCAAAGAAACAAAAATGCATTTTTCTTAGGGTGGGGGTCAGGATGTACCTCGGCCACTAGGCAGCCCTGAGGTTCCATGTCCAGCTGCACCTCGTGTCTCTCGTTGTCCAAGAAATCTTCCAACTTCAGGAACTTGAGGGCGCACAGGCCCCGCTGGTCTCGCCAGAACACGGCCAACTCCAGTTCCCGCGCCTCCAGGGAGAGGAGGAGGGCGGTCACTTGAGGTGCCCGAGGCCCCACGGCCCTCCTCCTCCCCGCTCCGTCCCTCCCCAACCAAACTCACCCTCTCCAATTCCAGGGTGAAGCTCTGGTCCCAGGCGCTGGGGCCGCATGGCTTCCAGGACGTCTGTCCCACCACTGTGTTATCCAGCTTGAGTACGGTGCTCACCTCACCTGGAACAGGGGTGGGGCAGGGAGTCAGGAGATTCTGCAGAGGAGGGGCATCTCTTCCATCTTACTAATCAAGAAATCCTCTCCTCCCGCCCTAAGATTCTGCTAGGCTAACTGAGCAAGCTCTACTGTTAAGAGCCACTGACATTAAGACCTTCAGTCCATCCCCAGTTGGTGCTGCTGTGTGGTGTGAGGCAGGGATCCAAATTCACTTTTATTCTGTACACCAGTGCCGGCAATACACTCCTAAATAGTTACCCCCAGAAAAATGCCAGCAAGTATACATCGGCATATCCATAAATATCATGCGTATGCAATGGCCCTAAACTAGAAACGTCTATGAATTAACATAAACACAGTCATACAGGCTTATTAGCTAAACCACAAAATGGCTGATATTCAACTATTTTTTTACCTGAAACAAAAAAAAAAGATAGCAATTTGAGATGACTCAGTCTAAGACAATTAAACCAGGCTAAAATGAATGTGGTAGAATTTCATGCAACGATATGGATAAACCAAAAATGCTAGAGCCTGGGAAACTACGGAGCCCGTGCGCTGCAACTCTGAAGCCCACACACCCTAAAGCCTGTGCTCTGTAACAAGAGAAGTCACTGCAATGAGAAATCCGTGCGCAGCAACTAGAGAGTTGCCCCTACTCGCTACACCTACAGAAAAGCCTGAGCAGTAACCAAGACTTGGGACAGCAAAACAAAACAGCAAAGAAACAAAAATGCATTTTTCTTAGGGTGGGGGTCAGGATGTACCTCGGCCACTAGGCAGCCCTGAGGTTCCATGTCCAGCTGCACCTCGTGTCTCTCGTTGTCCAAGAAATCTTCCAACTTCAGGAACTTGAGGGCGCACAGGCCCCGCTGGTCTCGCCAGAACACGGCCAACTCCAGTTCCCGCGCCTCCAGGGAGAGGAGGAGGGCGGTCACTTGAGGTGCCCGAGGCCCCACGGCCCTCCTCCTCCCCGCTCCGTCCCTCCCCAACCAAACTCACCCTCTCCAATTCCAGGGTGAAGCTCTGGTCCCAGGCGCTGGGGCCGCATGGCTTCCAGGACGTCTGTCCCACCACTGTGTTATCCAGCTTGAGTACGGTGCTCACCTCACCTGGAACAGGGGTGGGGCAGGGAGTCAGGAGATTCTGCAGAGGAGGGGCATCTCTTCCATCTTACTAATCAAGAAATCCTCTCCTCCCGCCCTAAGATTCTGCTAGGCTAACTGAGCAAGCTCTACTGTTAAGAGCCACTGACATTAAGACCTTCAGTCCATCCCCAGTTGGTGCTGCTGTGTGGTGTGAGGCAGGGATCCAAATTCACTTTTATTCTGTACACCAGTGCCGGCAATACACTCCTAAATAGTTACCCCCAGAAAAATGCCAGCAAGTATACATCGGCATATCCATAAATATCATGCGTATGCAATGGCCCTAAACTAGAAACGTCTATGAATTAACATAAACACAGTCATACAGGCTTATTAGCTAAACCACAAAATGGCTGATATTCAACTATTTTTTTACCTGAAACAAAAAAAAAAGATAGCAATTTGAGATGACTCAGTCTAAGACAATTAAACCAGGCTAAAAATGAATGTGGTAGAATTTCATGCAACGATATGGATAAATCTCCCACATGATGTTGAATAAAAGAAGCCGTTGCCATGGAATACATTCTGTATGATTCCACATAGGTGCAGTTCAAACACAGGCAAATTAAACTACGTCGTTCTGAGATGGCACGTGGTGCTAAAACTACACAGAAAAGCGAGGAAATGATGACCGGAAGCGTGAGGAGAGTAGCTACCTCCAGGACAGAGGAAGGGGCTGGAATTGAGGAGGGGGCATGAGAGGGCTTCCAGAGAATTCTATTTCTTGACCTGGGTGGTGGCAACAGAAGCGGTTACTCTATTGTTCTTCTTCCTTTATTCACACCTTTAAACATGTGTGCATTCGGGTTTGTTTTCACACTGTGGTGACATTCACGAAACGTAAAATTTACCACTGCTATCACTGCGACGTGCGCAGCTCAGTGTGGCCGCGCTCACACGGTTGTGCAGCCATCGCCACCGCCCACCTCCAGACCTCTTCATCTTTCCCAGCTGAGACTCTGTTCCTGCTCCTAACTCCCCATTGCCCCTCCCCTCAGCCACGAGCAGCTACTACCATTTCCATCTCTAGGACCATGACCGCTGTAGACATGTCATATAAGTAGAATCATATCCTACTTGTTGGCTTTCCAGGTGACTCAGTGGTAAAGGTTTTCTCTGCAGGAGATGCAGGAGACATGGGTTCAATCCCTGGATTGGGAAGATCCGCCCGGAGGAGGAAATGGCAACCCACTCCAGTATTCTTGCTGGAGAAAGCTCATGGACAGAGGAGCTGGGAGGGCTACAGTCCACGGGGTCACAAACAGTTGAAAATGACAGAACAACTAAACACCAACAAAGAGACTCTTTGTGATCCCATGGACTGTAGCCCGCCAGGCTCCTCCGTCCACGGGATTTCCTGGGCAAGAACACTGGAGTGGGCTGCCATTTCCTTCTCGGGCAATCTTCCTGACCCAGGGATTAAACCCGTGTCTCCTGCGTGGGCAGGCTTATTCTTTACCACTGAGCTGCCACGGAAGCCCACGAGTCACTCGTCACTTTACAACTGGCTTATTTCGCTTAGTGGAATGTCCTCTACTCATCTGTGTTCTAGCATATTTCAGAACGGCCTTCCTGTTTTAAAGCTGAAAAATATTCCATGGTGTGGATGGACCACAATTTGTTTCTCCATTCGTCCATCCACGGACACTGGGTTGCTTCTGCCTTTTGACCGTTGTGGGTAACACAGGCAAATTAAACTACGTTCTGAGATGGCACGTGGTGCTAAAACTACACAGAAAAGCGAGGAAATGATGACCGGAAGCGTGAGGAGAGTAGCTACCTCCAGGACAGAGGAAGGGGCTGGAATTGAGGAGGGGGCATGAGAGGGCTTCCAGAGAATTCTATTTCTTGACCTGGGTGGTGGCAACAGAAGCGGTTACTCTATTGTTCTTCTTCCTTTATTCACACCTTTAAACATGTGTGCATTCGGGTTTGTTTTCACACTGTGGTGACATTCACGAAACGTAAAATTTACCACTGCTATCACTGCGACGTGCGCAGCTCAGTGTGGCCGCGCTCACACGGTTGTGCAGCCATCGCCACCGCCCACCTCCAGACCTCTTCATCTTTCCCAGCTGAGACTCTGTTCCTGCTCCTAACTCCCCATTGCCCCTCCCCTCAGCCACGAGCAGCTACTACCATTTCCATCTCTAGGACCATGACCGCTGTAGACATGTCATATAAGTAGAATCATATCCTACTTGTTGGCTTTCCAGGTGACTCAGTGGTAAAGGTTTTTCTCTGCAGGAGATGCAGGAGACATGGGTTCAATCCCTGGATTGGGAAGATCCGCCCGGAGGAGGAAATGGCAACCCACTCCAGTATTCTTGCTGGAGAAAGCTCATGGACAGAGGAGCTGGGAGGGCTACAGTCCACGGGGTCACAAACAGTTGAAAATGACAGAACAACTAAACACCAACAAAGAGACTCTTTGTGATCCCATGGACTGTAGCCCGCCAGGCTCCTCCGTCCACGGGATTTCCTGGGCAAGAACACTGGAGTGGGCTGCCATTTCCTTCTCGGGCAATCTTCCTGACCCAGGGATTAAACCCGTGTCTCCTGCGTGGGCAGGCTTATTCTTTACCACTGAGCTGCCACGGAAGCCCACGAGTCACTCGTCACTTTACAACTGGCTTATTTCGCTTAGTGGAATGTCCTCTACTCATCTGTGTTCTAGCATATTTCAGAACGGCCTTCCTGTTTTAAAGCTGAAAAATATTCCATGGTGTGGATGGACCACAATTTGTTTCTCCATTCGTCCATCCACGGACACTGGGTTGCTTCTGCCTTTTGACCGTTGTGGGTAACACTACAATGAACACGGGAGAACCAAAAGCTCTTTGAGATCCTGCTTCCAACTCTTTTGGGCATTTACTCGGAAGTGGGATGACTGAGTCATATGGTAATTCTACGTTTATTTGAGGACCTGCCATGCAGGTTTCCATGGTGGTTGTTATCATGTACATTCCCACCAACAGTGTAGAAGCGTTCCAGCTTCCCCACATCCTCCCTGACACCTATTGCCTTGCCTTCTTCTGTTTTATGGGATCCGTCCTAATGAGTGTGATGTACAACTTTCTCAGATTGTTACACATGTGAGAAATCCAGGACCCCCCATGCCACGATCCCACCTCACCCCTCCTGGCCATCAATGCCACTCACTGGTGTTCTCGGCTTCGGCTTTGAGGCTGCTCCGGCCACTGAGGCTTCCACTCCGGCTGTAGAGACCCCGGCCTGGGCGGCCCAGGAAGGGGGTGCGGCTGTCGGGGGTCCCAGGCACCCCCATTGAAGGTGAGGGGTTCCAAGGGATGGTCTCCGGAAGGTCTCTGCAGCCCACCACGCGCACCTCCAGGGTCCCTGAGAGAGGCGCAGGCTCATGGGTCGGGGGGACACATCTGGGGCTGGACGAGGGGCGGGGGTGCAGGTAAAGGGGGCATGCGCAGAAGCAGCCAGCATGCACGTGGGTGTTGGTGAGGGACCATCAGGTGAGGCCGGGGGTCTGATGTAGGGGTGGCTGTGCCAGGAAGCGAGAAACAGGGGTGTGGCAGGAGGGCTGGGGCAGTGTGGGGAGGGGCTCTGGATGCTGAGGTTTAGTGACAGAAGACAGGGTCAGGGTGTAGGCTGGAGGTCCAGGCAGTGGGGAGCCAGGTAGGACTGGGGGGCCCAGGGCAGGACGCAGTAGGTGTGCCTGATGTCTGACACTCCCGGGGGGTCTGTGGTCGGGCTGGCCAGGGGAGGAGTAACCCGGGGACCTAAGGAGGGAGGGGCTGGCTAGTCTTACGGGCGTCAGAAGTTCAGGACTGAGGGGTGACTTTGAGCTGGGGGGCTCTGGCTGGAGAGAAGAGGCAGGGCCCTTTGGGGAGGTGCGAAGAAAGTGAGAATGGTGGTGTTTAGCCTTTCACTGTGTCCGACTCTTGCGACTTCATGGACTGTGGCCACCAGGCTCCTCTTTCCATGGGATTTCCCAGGCCAGGATCCTGGAGTGGGTTGCCATTTCCTTCTCCAGGGGATCTTCCCGACCCAGGGAGCGAGGATGGGGAGACAGGGGCAAAAGACCCTCCGAGGGCAAGGTGGGGTGGGAAGTCCAGAGTGGCTGGGGCGGTCCGACCTGGGAAATGGGGTCCAGGGCTAGAGGCGTGGGGTGAATGGAGAAGGCAGGGAACAGTGGGATGGGAATCCAGGGTTGGGGAGAGTGGAGATCCTAGTTGGGGGTCTCGGGGCTCAGGAGTCCAGAGGTGCGGGGGTGGGGTCGTGATGCGGGGGTGGGGTCGTGATGCGGGGGAGGGGTTGGGACCCACCTGTGAGTGGAGCGGGCTTGCTGAGGGTGCTGTAGTGGGTGGCGGGGAAGGGCCCGGGCAGGCGAGCACCAAAGGCGGCGGACGAGGCCGCGGCGAGCTCCTCGCGCAGCAGCCGCCCCTCCGGGTGGTCGGCGGGCAGCTCCCCCAGCCGCCGCTCCAGGGCCTCCCGAAGCAGCCCCAGCTTCTGGTTGGACTCGGTCAGCTTCTCCTGGGCCTGCGGTGGGAGGAGCCTGTCCGGGCTGGGGGCGGGATATAGCACGCCTCCCAGAACAGGCTAAGGACTACCCTCTCTGAAAGCCCAAGCTCTCATCTGAGTCCCACCTGCAAGTAAGGCCCGCCCTTGCTGAAGCCCCACCCTCTGGGCCGACGCTCCGCCCCCCACCTCGCTGACGGCCTTGCGGTCTGGGGCCTTGGCGGCGCTGAGCAGCCGCAGCACGTTCTTGGCGCCCTCAGCCACCGCGTGCTCTACTCGGAAGTGGTGCCGCAGCTCCTCGATCGCAGCTCCACTGCCCCCAGGTCCGGACTCCCTGCGGGCGTGGGACACGAGGCAGTGAGGCCAGCCTGGGCCCCGGTCCAACAATCCCGGTCCCCCCCGGACGATCAGCAGAGCTAACTGCCAGGGAGGGCTGGCTAGTCTTACGGGCGTCAGAAGTTCAGGACTGAGGGGTGACTTTGAGCTGGGGGCTCTGGCTGGAGAGAAGAGGCAGGGCCCTTTGGAGGTGCAAGTGAGAATGGTGGTGTTTAGCCTTTCACTGTGTCCGACTCTTGCGACTTCATGGACTGTGGCCACCAGGCTCCTCTTTCCATGGGATTTCCCAGGCCAGGATCCTGGAGTGGGTTGCCATTTCCTTCTCCAGGGGATCTTCCCGACCCAGGGAGCGAGGATGGGGAGACAGGGGCAAAAGACCCTCCGAGGGCAAGGTGGGGTGGGAAGTCCAGAGTGGCTGGGGCGGTCCGACCTGGGAAATGGGGTCCAGGGCTAGAGGCGTGGGGTGAATGGAGAAGGCAGGGAACAGTGGGATGGGAATCCAGGGTTGGGGAGAGTGGAGATCCTAGTTGGGGGTCTCGGGGCTCAGGAGTCCAGAGGTGCGGGGGTGGGGTCGTGATGCGGGGGTGGGGTCGTGATGCGGGGGAGGGGTTGGGACCCACCTGTGAGTGGAGCGGGCTTGCTGAGGGTGCTGTAGTGGGTGGCGGGGAAGGGCCCGGCCAGGCGAGCACTAAAGGCGGCGGACGAGGCCGCGGCGAGCTCCTCGCGCAGCAGTCGCCCCTTCGGGTGGTCGGCGGGCAGCTCCCCAAGCCGCCGCTCCAGGGCCTCCCGAAGCAGCCCCAGCTTCTGGTTGGACTCGGTCAGCTTCTCCTGGGCCTGCGGTGGGAGGAGCCTGTCCGGGCTGGGGGCGGGATATAGCACGCCCCTCCCAGAACAGGCTAAGGACTACCCTCTCTGAAAGCCCAAGCTCTCATCTGAGTCCCACCTGCAAGTAAGGCCCCGCCCCTTGCTGAAGCCCCACCCCTCTGGGCCGACGCTCCGCCCCTCACCTCGCTGACGGCCTTGCGGTCTGGGGCCTTGGCGGCGCTGAGCAGCCGCAGCACGTTCTTGGCGCCCTCAGCCACCGCGTGCTCTACTCGGAAGTGGTGCCGCAGCTCCTCGATGCGCAGCTCCACTGCCCCCAGGTCCGGACTCCCTGCGGGCGTGGGACACGAGGCAGTGAGGCCAGCCTGGGCCCCGGGTCCAACAATCCCGGTCCCCGAGACAGGCAGACATCTGCGGGAACAAGCACTGGCCAGAGACAGAGCGTTAAAAAGCAGAGACATCACTTTGCCGACAAAGGTTCGTATAGTTAAAGCTATGGTTTTTCCAGTAGTTATGCATGGATATGAGTTGGACCATAAAGGAGGCTCAGCACTGAAGACTTGATGCTTTCAAACCGTGGTGCTAGAAAAGACTCTTGAAAGTTCCCTGGACAGCAAGCAGATCAAACCAGTCCATCCTAAAGGAAATCAACCCTGAATATTCATTGGAAGGGCTGATGCTGAAGCTGAAGCTCCAGTACTTTGGCTGTCTGATGCAAAGAGCTGACTCAATGGCAAAGACCCTGATGCTGAGAAAGACTGAAGGCAGGAGGAGAAGGGAGCAGCAGAGGATGAGATGGTTAGACGGCATCACCGATTCATGACATGAGTTTGAGCAAACTCCAGGAGACAGTGAACGAAAGGGAAGCCGGGCGTGCTGCTGTCCACGGGGTTGCAAAGAGTCAGACGTGACTGAGCGACTAAACAACAACAAAAGGAGGCAGACTGCCACCAACAAGCATCACTTTCTCCCACGGTGGGGGATCATCATCCTGCCTCCTGCAGGCAGCCACATGTCCACCTGGATGCGGGCACTCTTATCCAGACACCATCACCCACAGACACAGCCCAGGGATGTACTTACGCTGCCATCCAGGGGCCATCGCACACACAGACACTCAACTGATACATGCTTAGGGGGCTTCCCTGCTGGCCAGTGGGTAAAGAATCTGCCTTCCGCCGCAGGGGACACAGGTTCAATCCCTGGTCAGAGAACTAAGATCCCACATGAGCAGAACAACTAAGCCCATGGCCCAGCAACCGTGAAGCCCGCATACCACAACTAGAGAGTTTGTGCATAGCAACAAAAGGCCTCTCGTGACACAATGAAGATCCTAGGTGCCACAGCTAAGACCTGGTGCAGCCAAATAAACAACAATAAGCCCACACACACTTAGAAACAGATACGTTGCTGATGGGAATAGAAGTTGCTTTCCAATGGAGGCCACTTGGCCATTTCTATCAGAATTATACATGGATCTACCTTGTGATTCAACAATTCCAGTTCAGGGACTTTATTCCATAGAAACACCTTTGCCCTTGAAATATGGGTTTGTTTGTTTGTTTTTTCCTTTGACCACACTGTGCCCCTGCAGTGGAAGTGCCGAGTCCTCATCACCAGACTGCCAGGGAATTCCCCTTGAGATATGTGTTATACATGGCTATTCATAGCCTTCTTTCTATAGAGCCAAAGACTGGAAAATACCTCATTTCCTCCAACAGGGGTCTGGGCACATGAATGGTGACCACCCACACTGTGAAACACGATGCAGTCAGAGGACCAGGAACACGGTCAGGCTGCCACTCAGACGGTGGCAGGAGCACTGTCACTTTGCCACCAGTGCAGGCCCTGGAGCACACAGCAAACACTCTCACAACGGTGCCCGCCCACTGCCCCACTGGGACACTGTCACGTGGGTGAGGCTGATATTACAGACGCAGACCTATGCCGTGTCGAGCCCCAGCAAAGGGACAGTGTGCAGGGCGGGCAGAGGGAAACAGCCACAGAACATAACACCCTTAGGGGACACAGTCACACAGCAACAAGACCTCCAGGGCCTGGACTCTAGCCGAGGGAGGACGAGGAGCACAGGCACGGTGCCACATGGATAAGGCACAGGGACGGGCCAAAGAATCCCGGGACTTCCCTGGTGGTGCAGTGGTTAGAACCGCCTTCCAACGCAGGCGGGGCAGGTTTGATCCCGGCTGGGCAGCTGGTCCCCATGCCTCCTGGCGGGACATCACGGCAAAGGACATGTGTAGCAATTTCAATGAGGACTCGTGGACACAGTGGGGAAAGAGGCGCGAGGCAAAGTAAGATCCCACATGAGCAGAACAACTAAGCCCATGGCCCAGCAACCGTGAAGCCCGCATACCACAACTAGAGAGTTTGTGCATAGCAACAAAAGGCCTCTCGTGACACAATGAAGATCCTAGGTGCCACAGCTAAGACCTGGTGCAGCCAAATAAACAACAATAAGCCCACACACACTTAGAAACAGATACGTTGCTGATGGGAATAGAAGTTGCTTTCCAATGGAGGCCACTTGGCCATTTCTATCAGAATTATACATGGATCTACCTTGTGATTCAACAATTCCAGTTCAGGGACTTTATTCCATAGAAACACCTTTGCCCTTGAAATATGGGTTTGTTTGTTTGTTTTTTCCTTTGACCACACTGTGCCCCTGCAGTGGAAGTGCCGAGTCCTCATCACCAGACTGCCAGGGAATTCCCCTTGAGATACGTGTTATACATGGCTATTCATAGCCTTCTTTCTATAGAGCCAAAGACTGGAAAATACCTCATTTCCTCCAACAGGGGTCTGGGCACATGAATGGTGACCACCCACACTGTGAAACACGATGCAGTCAGAGGACCAGGAACACGGTCAGGCTGCCACTCAGACGGTGGCAGGAGCACTGTCACTTTGCCACCAGTGCAGGCCCTGGAGCGCACACCCACACACTCTCACAAAGGTGCCCGCCCACTGCCCCACTGGGACACTGTCACGTGGGTGAGGCTGATATTACAGACGCAGACCTATGCCGTGTCGAGCCCCAGCAAAGGGACAGTGTGCAGGGCGGGCAGAGGGAAACAGCCACAGAACATAACACCCTTAGGGGACACAGTCACACAGCAACAAGACCTCCAGGGCCTGGACTCTAGCCGAGGGAGGACGAAGGGAGCACAGGCACGGTGCCACATGGATAAGGCACAGGGACGGGCCAAAGAATCCCGGGACTTCCCTGGTGGTGCAGTGGTTAGAACTTCGCCTTCCAACGCAGGCGGGGCAGGTTTGATCCCCGGCTGGGCAGCGCGGGTCCCCCATGCCTCCTGGCGGGGACATCACGGCATGGAATGGAGGCAGTGTTGTAGCAATTTCAATGAGGACTCGTGGACACAGTGGGGGAAAGAGGGCGCGAGGCAAAGTAAGAGAGTCGTCCTGACATATATACGCCGTCTCTCTCCCTCTGCATGCCCTGTACACACTTGCTCAGTCGTGTCCGACTCTTGGTGACCCCGTGGACTGTAGCCCGCCAGGCTCCTCTGTCCACGGGACTCTCCCGGCAAGCCTGCTGGAGTGTTCTGTCCTCCTCCACGGGCTCTTCCCCACCCAGGGATCGAACCCAGGTCTGCTGCGGCTCCTGCCCTGCAGACAGATTCTTTACCACGGAGCCACTGGGGAAGCCCAACCATATGTCACAACCACGTGCAAAATAGAGAGCCAGTGGCCATTTGGTGTGTGACGCAGGGAACCCACGCCAGCGCTCTGGGACAACCTAGAGGGGTGGGGGGCTGGAGGTTCAAGAGGGAGGGGACACAGGCAGACCTATGGCTGACTCATGTTGCTACATGGCAGAAATCAGCACAGTGTTATAAAGCAATTATCCTCCTATTAAAAATAATTTAATCAAAGCAAATGATAGCAAAAAATTAATAAATTTCAAAAAGAATTGGATGAAAAAAATACTGGTCCATATTTATTGAAACAATCTAAAAAAAAAAAAAGAAATGCCATCACAACATCACACAGGCAGGGCAGCAAGGGCACAGAGACCCAACGTCACAGGGAAACAGGCGGGTTACCACACTCAGGGCGCCGTCCCAGGGACGCAGCCACAGCCCGACCCAGGACACAGCCACAGTCCACCCACGGCACCGCACAGGCGCGGGGACACGCCGTCACCTCGGTGCAGGAAACCTGTCACCCGCAGACGCAAGGCCGCAGTCACGCGTCTCCACGGCTGTAGAGTTTAAGAACAGTCTCACTGTCCCATATGACGACCTAGCCTCAGACTCAAGCGTTCCGACAATCAGTCACCCACAGCTGTGTGGCACCCACCAGGACAGCTGTCCCTTGTGCCTGGACGGCTGTCAAGACTTTTACATTTACAGGGACAAAATCAGGCTGTCACCGAAAGTGACAATGTCACCCAGAAGCACAGAGGCCCAACCATACCATCGTCCACTGTCACTGAAAAGCCCACGCAGGCCTTCAGAGTAGAGACAGACAATCACACACAGCCAGGCTGACACCTCCCCCGACAGACACACCCATGGTCATCCGAATTGCGAGCCCCGTCGCTACGGACTGCAGGTTTGTGTCCCCGCGAGATCCTTCAGTTAGGACTTCCCTGGTGCTGCAGTGGGTAAGACTCTGTCTGCCGGTACAGGTGACAGGCGTTCTTCGATCCCTGTTCTGGGAAGATCCCATGTGCCGCAGAACAAGGACGCCCGTGCACCACAGCCACGGAAGCCTGCACGCGCCAGGCCCTGCCTGCAGCCACGCCTGAAGCCCTCGCGCCTCGCGCCTGCGCTCTGCAACAACAGCAGCCGCCGCAACAAGACGCTCACGCGCAGCTAGAGAGCAGTCCTCACTAGCTGCAGCTAGAGAAAACCTGCACAAGGCAACAAAGACCCTGTGCAACCAAAACTCATAAAGTACAATGAGAAAAGTAAAGGACTTCATTAAAAAAGTTTGTCTGTTCACAGGACGGTATTCGTTGGTGGGGCGGCTGGGAGGTGATTAGGTCATGAGCTCAGAGCCCTCAGGAATGGATCAGAGGCTTTATAAAAGGGACCCCAGAGAGTCCCCTGGCTCCTTCTGCCAGTGAGGACGGAGGAAGAAGACATCTGTGAATCTGGGAGGGGCCTCACCAGACACTGTATCTGCCAGAGCCTGGATCTTGGACGTCCAGCCCCAGGGCAGAGAGAAGTAAATGTCTGTTGTTTATGAGCCCCCCAGTCTGTGGCGTTGTGGTGGATTGGCCCCACAACACCCACCAAGAGCAGACACTCTCTCACGGTGACACAGAAACTACCGTAGTTTCAGGGCGTGCATACAAACGCTGGTCCCCATCGCCAACATCACACTAACGCCGACACACATCAGTAGGGCGGTCCCCCCTGCACACTATACCTCAAGAGCCCGTCTCAAATTCACGCTGACAATTGGGTGGAGACACCTCCAGCCACTCACATGGTGAGACTCCCATGGAAACACACACATGCTGTGAGTAGCTACAGCTTCACTCTACGGATGCCAACACATCAAGGCAACCAAGCAGCTAGCCCTGGGGTCCACATAGTCTTTTCTATCAAGAGCCAAAGGGTAGGACTTCCCTGGTGGTCCAGTGGCTAAGAGTCTACCTGCCAATACCGGGGATGTGAGTGCAGTCCCTGGTCCAGGAAGATGCCACAGGCTGCAGGACAACGAAACCCATTCGCCACCACCACAGACACTGTGCTCCTGAGTCCACGAGCTGCAGCGACTGAAGCCCACGAGCCCTGCAGCCCAAGCGCTGCAACAAGAGAAGCCGCCGAGACGAGAAGCCCGAGGGTCGCCATGAAGAAAGGCTGCTGCTTGCTGCAACTAGAGAAGGCCCTCACGCAGCAGTAAAGACCCAGGGCAGCCCCAAACTGAACTAGTTAATTCACTAATTCATTATTTAAAAGGCCCAAAGGATACATATTTTTGTCTTAGGGGACCACGCGGTCCCTGTTGCCACTGCTCAGCTCCACTGTCACAGGGCAGAAGCAGCTTCGGGCGACAGTAAACAAATGGGCATGGCTGGCATTTGCGAAAAAAAGAAAAGAAAAACAGGCAGTAGCAGATTCTGTCCAAGAGCTGTCGTCTGCCAATATCTCACACGTGCCAGTCTTGAGTGGAACAGAAATGGGAAACTGGGGGCCAGAGAGGGCCCGGAATGGGTTCCAGTCACACGAGGAGTCACAGCACCCACCTCCCTGCCTCAGAAAGGGAGCCCCTTGGGGCTGGGAGCTGACCCCTGCACAGCGGCATCGGGCGAGGCTGTCTCGGGGCGACGGACTCACCTTGGGCCTCGTCTGGGGCGGCCTGGCTCTCCAGCTGGCAGGCCTGCAGGGCCCGGCGGAGCTGCATGCGGATGATGTCGATCTTGGTCTTACTGTCTTGGAGCATCTGCTGGGCCGTCAGCAGCAGCTTCCGGTCCTGAGGGCAGAGACAGGCCCTGAGGGAAAGGCTGGGGGAGGGGCTCTGACCACCTGTGCCGCTGTCCACCCCGGGCAGGCCCTGGGGGACGGGGTGACAGAGCCTTTAAGAGTGGGTGTGTATATATGGAATCTAGTAGGATGGTCATGATAGCACATGCAGTGAACTCATGGAAAAACAGACAGAGAATAGACATAGGGACATTGTGGGGAAGGAACAGTGGGTGGGAGGCATGGAGGAGTAACACGGAAACCTATACTGTCATGTGTGAAAAGATAGCTATAGTCGTGGCTAAGAGTCTACCTGCCAATACCGGGGATGTGAGTGCAGTCCCTGGTCCAGGAAGATGCCACAGGCTGCAGGACAACGAAACCCATTCGCCACCACCACAGACACTGTGCTCCTGAGTCCACGAGCTGCAGCGACTGAAGCCCACGAGCCCTGCAGCCCAAGCGCTGCAACAAGAGAAGCCGCCGAGCGAGAAGCCCGAGGGTCGCCATGAAGAAAGGCTGCTGCTTGCTGCAACTAGAGAAGGCCCTCACGCAGCAGTAAAGACCCAGGGCAGCCCCAAACTGAACTAGTTAATTCACTAATTCATTATTTAAAAGGCCCAAAGGATACATATTTTTGTCTTAGGGGACCACGCGGTCCCTGTTGCCACTGCTCAGCTCCACTGTCACAGGGCAGAAGCAGCTTCGGGCGACAGTAAACAAATGGGCATGGCTGGCATTTGCGAAAAAAAGAAAAGAAAAACAGGCAGTAGCAGATTCTGTCCAAGAGCTGTCGTCTGCCAATATCTCACACGTGCCAGTCTTGAGTGGAACAGAAATGGGAAACTGGGGGCCAGAGAGGGCCCGGAATGGGTTCCAGTCACACGAGGAGTCACAGCACCCACCTCCCTGCCTCAGAAAGGGAGCCCCTTGGGGCTGGGAGCTGACCCCTGCACAGCGGCATCGGGCGAGGCTGTCTCGGGGCGACGGACTCACCTTGGGCCTCGTCTGGGGCGGCCTGGCTCTCCAGCTGGCAGGCCTGCAGGGCCCGGCGGAGCTGCATGCGGATGATGTCGATCTTGGTCTTACTGTCTTGGAGCATCTGCTGGGCCGTCAGCAGCAGCTTCCGGTCCTGAGGGCAGAGACAGGCCCTGAGGGAAAGGCTGGGGGAGGGGCTCTGACCACCTGTGCCGCTGTCCACCCCGGGCAGGCCCTGGGGGACGGGGTGACAGAGCCTTTAAGAGTGGGTGTGTATATATGGAATCTAGTAGGATGGTCATGATAGCACATGCAGTGAACTCATGGAAAAACAGACAGAGAATAGACATAGGGACATTGTGGGGAAGGAACAGTGGGTGGGAGGCATGGAGGGAGTAACACGGAAACCTATACTGTCATGTGTGAAAAAGATAGCTATAGTCGTTGTGCTAAGGGAATAGGAGTGCTTACAGTGGCTTGGGGCGATGGTCCAGAGGGGTGGGATGGGGGGACCTGGTGGGGGGGGGACCAGGGATATGCATATGACTGATCTGGGAACATACGTGTCTGTGAACAACAAAACTCTGTAAAACCCTTAAAATAAAGAATTAAAAAAAAAAATAAGTGGGTGTGATAGTACGTGTGTTCCAGGGTGTTGAAGGGAGACGGAGCCCATGGCACTTGAACCCTGACTCTGCTACCGAATGGCTGTGGGACTTCAGGCAAGCCACTCAACCACTCTGGGCCTGCTGGCTCATCTGCGGGAAGGGAGTATTCACAGCATCACCCGCCAGGGGGCTGAGGATGAAACGAGCTGATCTGTGTGGGGCTCAGAACCGTGTCGGGCACCAGCAGGTGCTGGATCTGTGCCAGCCATCAGAATGGCGTACGTGTGTGCGTGTTCCCCACAGGGCTGTAGCCTTGAATGTAGTCACATGGGTGAGTCCGGGGGGCCTGGGTGTGAGTCAGGTGCGGTCAGTGGGGTCCTGATGTTTGTGGGTGCAGTTCAAGTACCGGGATGACTAGGCATAGCCGAGGAGCTGGTGTGTGGACAAGGACCAGGAATTGGCAGTGGATTTTTTCATTTAGTTCATGCTGTCTTGCAAAACCAGGCACTGAGGGACGTCCCTGGCGGTCCAATGGTTCAGAATCTGTCTGCCACTGCAGGGGACACAGGTTCCATCCCCAGTCTGGGAAGACTCCTCATGCCCCACGGGGCAACAAAGCCCATGCGTTCAACCACTGAGACTGCGTGCCCTGACGTCCATGTTCCACAAGAGAAGCCCCCAACAAAAGAAGTCCACGCCCTCTAGCTCCACAACTAGAGAAAGCCTACACACGGCAATGAAGTCCCAGAGCAGCAAAGATATGAATACATAAAATAAATGTTAAAGGCCAGGAGCTGGGCTTCCCAGTGGTCCAGTGGGTAAAGACACCGTCTTGCAGTGCAAGGGGCGCCGGTTCAATCCCTGGCCTGGGAAGATCCCACGTGCCGCGGAGTGGCTGGACCGATGTGTCCATCTACTGAGCCGGAGCTCTGGAGCACACATGCCCAGAGCCGGCGCTCTGCAACGAGTGAGGCCGCTGCGATGGGAGGCCCACACAGGCCAAAGAACAAAAGATGGATGATGGAAGACCAACAGAAGTGGCCAAAAAAAAAAAAAAAAGCCAGGAACTGCTAATCTGTGATGAAAGAAGTCTGAGTATTGACTGAGGGGCAGGAAGATACCTGTGAGTGACAGGAGAGGTTCTATATTAAAGGAAACGGGGACCCAGATAAAAATTCATTGGCTGCACACTTTACATCCATTTGTTACACCTCAATAAAAGGTTAAAAAAAATTCTGCATGGTCTGTGCCCTCTCGTGTATTATTCACATTTGTGGGGGCTTCCCTGGTAGCTCAGTGGTCAAGAGTTCGCCTGCCCATGCAGGAGACACGGGTTTGATGCCTGATCTGGGAAGCTCCCACATGCTACAGAGCAACGAGGCCTGTGAGCCACAACTACGGAGCCTGTGCTCGAGAGCCTCGGAGCCACAACTATGGAGCCCAAGCGCCACAACTACTGAAGCCCGTGTGCCTGAGAGCCCGAGTTCCACAACAAGAGAAGTCACTGCAATGAGAAGCCTGCGCACCTCCGCTAGAGAGGAGCCCCCACTCCCTACAACTAGAGAAGAGCCTGTGGCAGCAGTGAAAGCCCAGAGTAGCCAAAAATTAAAAAAAATAAAAAGAACTGTTAGAAAAAAAAAATCACACGTGTGTGCACATTCACAGGCCTGGATGCTCTCCGGGTCTCTAGGTGCAGGTCTAGCTGTGCTCCTGGGTGTAAGTGTCTTTGGGTGTTGCTACCAATCTGTGACTACACACTTGGTATTGGTATAACTGGCGAAGCGTGTGTGTGGTAACTCTGGTGATGTGTGTGTCCGTGGGCTTAGGCGTCCTGCTGGCCTGTGCCGTACGTCCTTGGTGTCCTACGCTGGTGGGTCTCTCCATGTCTAGGTGGCGGTGGCGGTCATCTTCCGCGTGTTTCTGACCGTTGCTACTGCTGTGACTCTAGATCTTCTGACGGTGTATGTGTGCGTCTCAGCGTTGACAGGACGCAGTGCATCTGTAGGTGTGGTCAGGACCATGGCTGTGTCTCCAGATGTTAGGATGATGGTACGTGTGCGTCTGGGCTTCCCTGTGAGCTCAGTGGTAAAGAATCTGCCTGTCAACGCAGGAGACGCGAGTTCGATCCCTGGCTGGGGACGATCCCCTGGAGGAGGACCTGGCCACCCACTCCAGTATTCCTGCCTGGAGAGTCCCATGGACAGAGGAGCCTGGCGGGCTACAGTCCATGGAGCTGCAGAGAGGCGGACATGCCTGAGTGACTGAACAACGTGTGCGCATCTAGATGTTGATCTGTGTGCATATGCGTCAGGGAGATGCCACCCGCAGGGAGAGGCTGCGTGCTGCCCTGTCTCTGGGGGTGACTGCATGTGGGGGGGCCTCTCTGCCGTGTGTCTGCCTGACATCACCACGGTCACCCTGGCTCCTGTTCCCCCATGAGCTGCCCACACCCCAGTCCTGCTGCAGGGTCACCCACTGGCCCTTCCGTTCCCAACCCAGAGGGCCCCAGTCTCCCAGGGCAGACGGAGGTGTCGCCCGGCGCCTCCTTTCTCTGGCCTCTGATGCGCCCGCAGGCGCACGTGCACACGGGGGCTGTGACCCAGCCCTGGCCCTCCCTCCTCGGATGCGCCGGCAGGTGTGTGTGCACACGCGCTGCCCCACCTTGCTGCTGCCGTTGCTGTACGTCTGGATCATGTTCTCTGCCCCCTGCTTCACCTTCAGCTCGATGGCCAGCTGCTTCTCCAGGCCGGCCACGCGGCTCAGGTTGGTGGCTGAGCAGGCCGCGTCGCCCGCGCCGGGGGACTGCGGGGCATCTGGAGGGATGGAGGAGGCAGAGTCAGGCCGGCCCTCCTCTCCACCTGCCCAGGCGGCCTGGCCCCAGGCGAGAGGCGCGACCCCTGGGCCTGCGAGGAGGAAGAGCTGGGGGGCGGGGTCCAGAGGGCCCCACCTCCCCGCCCCTCCAGCGTCCCAGGGAAACCCCTTCCGGGCTGAGGCAGGACCAACATGAATGAGCACAGGTGTGTGTGAGTCCTTGGCGTTGGTGTGATGGTACATACTTTTGTGCCGGAGTCCCCAAGTATTTACATGGCTCTGTGGGCATCCGTGGGTGTGGCTGTGGTTACGTCTGTGACCCGCAGAGTGCTGGCATAATGCAGTGTGTGTCTCCCAGGTGCCAGTGTGACTGTGAGATGCAAAGACTGTGTGGGGTTCTGGGTGACTTGCATTGGCTTGATGCCTGTCGATCTGTGGGCGATGGAGGACCTGGCCACCCACTCCAGTATTCCTGCCTGAGAGTCCCATGGACAGAGGAGCCTGGCGGGCTACAGTCCATGGAGCTGCAGAGAGGCGGACATGCCTGAGTGACTGAACAACGTGTGCGCATCTAGATGTTGATCTGTGTGCATATGCGTCAGGGAGATGCCACCCGCAGGGAGAGGCTGCGTGCTGCCCTGTCTCTGGGGGTGACTGCATGTGGGGGGGCCTCTCTGCCGTGTGTCTGCCTGACATCACCACGGTCACCCTGGCTCCTGTTCCCCCATGAGCTGCCCACACCCCAGTCCTGCTGCAGGGTCACCCACTGGCCCTTCCGTTCCCAACCCAGAGGGCCCCAGTCTCCCAGGGCAGACGGAGGTGTCGCCCGGCGCCTCCTTTCTCTGGCCTCTGATGCGCCCGCAGGCGCACGTGCACACGGGGGCTGTGACCCAGCCCTGGCCCTCCCTCCTCGGATGCGCCGGCAGGTGTGTGTGCACACGGCGAGGGAAGGGTTCTGTGTGCACACGCGCTGCCCCACCTTGCTGCTGCCGTTGCTGTACGTCTGGATCATGTTCTCGGCCCCCTGCTTCACCTTCAGCTCGATGGCCAGCTGCTTCTCCAGGCCGGCCACGCGGCTCAGGTTGGTGGCTGAGCAGGCCGCGTCGCCCGCGCCGGGGGACTGCGGGGCATCTGGAGGGATGGAGGAGGCAGAGTCAGGCCGGCCCTCCTCTCCACCTGCCCAGGCGGCCTGGCCCCAGGCGAGAGGCGCGACCCCTGGGCCTGCGAGGAGGAAGAGCTGGGGGGCGGGGTCCAGAGGGCCCCACCTCCCCGCCCCTCCAGCGTCCCAGGGAAACCCCTTCCGGGCTGAGGCAGGACCAACATGAATGAGCACAGGTGTGTGTGAGTCCTTGGCGTTGGTGTGATGGTACATACTTTTGTGCCGGAGTCCCCAAGTATTTACATGGCTCTGTGGGCATCCGTGGGTGTGGCTGTGGTTACGTCTGTGACCCGCAGAGTGCTGGCATAATGCAGTGTGTGTCTCCCAGGTGCCAGTGTGACTGTGAGATGCAAAGACTGTGTGGGGTTCTGGGTGCTGGGGGTGATTCTGTGCATTGGCTTGTGATTGCTGGGACTGGAAGGGCCAGGTCTGGGTGTTGCAACAGCTGGACACGTGTGTCCGTGGCGGCTGGCCCAGCTCCGCGCGAGTCTCTGGAGAGTGTTGTGACTGTTGGAGGGACCCTGGGTACAGCTGTGACTGGAAGAGGCTTGGAGTGCTGGCTGAACTCTTTCTCACTTCCTCCGAGTGTGGATGTGATGGGGCTGGCCTCCAGCTGTGGACACACGGAGGACGCATATGGGGAATGGGCTACGTGGTGTGGAGTCTTGAAGTCTCCTCCGGTTGTGTGCATGAGTCGCAGGCTGTGGACAGGTCAGTGGATGTCTCGGCAGCGCCTCCGTTGTGTGTCTGAATCTCAGGGTTGGTGGCAGCCCGTGCGAGCGCTTAGGGTAGGTGTGGTGTGTGTGTTGGTGTCACGGAGAGCGCGTTTCTCTGGCTGCTGGCTGGCAGTATGGAAGGCTCGGGGGATTCACAGGAGAGCGCTGCTGTTGTTTAGTCACTAAGTCCTGTCTGACTCCTTGTGACACCATGGACTGCAGCCCACCAGGCTCCCCTGTCCATGGGATTGTCCAGGCAAGAATACTGGAGTGGGTTGCCGTTTCCTTCTCTGGGAGATCTTCCCGGCCCAGGGACTCAGTCTACATCTCCTACAGGCGGACTCTTCACTGCTGAGCTGGGGTACACCCTGAGAGCTGCCCAGGAGCTGGCAGGACGGTGTGGGAGGGTCTCTGGTGACTGACGTGACATGTGTCACATCTGTGTTCTCAACAAAGTGTTTCAAAAAGCATCGGGCCTGCGAGGAGGAAGAGCTGGGGCGGGTCCAGAGGGCCCCACCTCCCGCCTCCAGCGTCCCAGGGAAACCCCTTCCGGGCTGAGGCAGGACCAACATGAATGAGCACAGGTGTGTGTGAGTCCTTGGCGTTGGTGTGATGGTACATACTTTTGTGCCGGAGTCCCCAAGTATTTACATGGCTCTGTGGGCATCCGTGGGTGTGGCTGTGGTTACGTCTGTGACCCGCAGAGTGCTGGCATAATGCAGTGTGTGTCTCCCAGGTGCCAGTGTGACTGTGAGATGCAAAGACTGTGTGGGGTTCTGGGTGCTGGGGGTGATTCTGTGCATTGGCTTGTGATTGCTGGGACTGGAAGGGCCAGGTCTGGGTGTTGCAACAGCTGGACACGTGTGTCCGTGGCGGCTGGCCCAGCTCCGCGCGAGTCTCTGGAGAGTGTTGTGACTGTTGGAGGGACCCTGGGTACAGCTGTGACTGGAAGAGGCTTGGAGTGCTGGCTGAACTCTTTCTCACTTCCTCCGAGTGTGGATGTGATGGGGCTGGCCTCCAGCTGTGGACACACGGAGGACGCATATGGGGAATGGGCTACGTGGTGTGGAGTCTTGAAGTCTCCTCCGGTTGTGTGCATGAGTCGCAGGCTGTGGACAGGTCAGTGGATGTCTCGGCAGCGCCTCCGTTGTGTGTCTGAATCTCAGGGTTGGTGGCAGCCCGTGCGAGCGCTTAGGGTAGGTGTGGTGTGTGTGTTGGTGTCACGGAGAGCGTTTCTCTGGCTGCTGGCTGGCAGTATGGAAGGCTCGGGGGATTCACAGGAGAGCGCTGCTGTTGTTTAGTCACTAAGTCCTGTCTGACTCCTTGTGACACCATGGACTGCAGCCCACCAGGCTCCCCTGTCCATGGGATTGTCCAGGCAAGAATACTGGAGTGGGTTGCCGTTTCCTTCTCTGGGAGATCTTCCCGGCCCAGGGACTCAGTCTACATCTCCTACAGGCGGACTCTTCACTGCTGAGCTGGGGTACACCCTGAGAGCTGCCCAGGAGCTGGCAGGACGGTGTGGGAGGGTCTCTGGTGACTGACGTGACATGTGTCACATCTGTGTTCTCAACTGCAAGATGAGAAATTTTTGCAGATTCCTTGCACAAAAATGTGAAGGAGCTCAATACCAATGAATTGTATGCTTAACAATAATAAGTTTTCTTTAAAAAAAAAAAAAAAAAACTTTATTTTATATTGGAGTATAGACGATGAAGGGGCTTCCCTGGTGGCTCAGCGGTAAAGCATCTGCCTGTCAAGCAGGAGATGCAGGTTTGATCCCTGGGTAGTGAAGATCCCCTGAAACAGGAAATAGCAACCCGCGACCCCAGCATTCTTGCCAGAAAAATCCCCTGGACAGAGGTGCCTCGCTGGCTGCCGTCCATGGGGCCGCAAAGAGTCAGACAAGACGTCACAACGAAACACCAGTGACAACAATAAGAGCTGACCGATAAGGCTGCGATGCTTTCAGATGCTGTTATGTGTGTTTTGACCACAATTTAAAAATTTTTTAATCAGTAAAGATTAAACTTTAGAAGGAGCCTCTGGGTGTTTGGGTGTGACTGGGTGTGTCTGGATAGCTGTTGTTATCAGCCCTTTGGTGTTGCCCAGGTGTGGGTGTGGCTGTGTGCACCTTCCCGGGGTGTCGTGTTGGCCTTTGGTCTGCCTGTATCCGGGCTTCCCAGGTGGCACTACTGGTGAAGAATCGCCTGCCAATGCAGCAGAAGCGAGAGACACAGGTTCAATCCCTGGGTTCGGAAGATCCCCTGGAGAAGGAAACAGCAGCCCACTCTACTACTCTTTTTTGGGGGCAGGGGGCCACTTCTATTGGTCTTTCATTTATTTCCATCTTTGTTCTTTGGACTGTGTGGGCCTCCCATCGCAGTGGCCTCTCTCGCCGCAGAGCACCGGCTCTGGGTGCATGCGCTCCAGAGCTCCGGCTTGGTCGTTGGACACATCGGTCCAGCCGCTCCGCGGCACGTGGGGTCTTCCCAGGCCAGGGATCGAACCGGCGCCCCTTGCACTGCAAGGCGGTGTCCTTACCCACTGGACGACCCCACTCTAGTATTCATGCCTGGACACTCCCACGGACAGAGGCCTGGCAGGCTACAGTCCACGGGGTCACAACGAGCTGGACACGACTGAGCACTCAGCAGCAGCAGCAGCTGCCTGCATTTGGAGGCTGGGAGCCGTCGTGACTGAGCGCCTCTCCCTTTCAGTGGTGATAGGCTGGCTTCACTCTGAGACGTGGCGGGTGACCTCCCGGGATCCCGCATCCCCCCAGGGAAGCCCGGCTTACCATGCGTGCCTGCCGCGGGGTCGGGCAGCACCACGTGGGCATGCAGCTCCTGCAGCTGCTGGTGCAGCAGGTCGAGTCTGCGCGAGGAACCTCGCAGCACCAGCTCCACGGGGCCCAGGTTGCGGCCCAGGTCGGTGGTGGCCCGCCGCAGGTTCTCAGCGCCCTCCTTCAGCTTCAGCTCCTTGCGGATCTCCCGCCGCAGCCGCTCCCGCTCCAGCTCCAGCTGCTGCTGCACCCCCGGGGCCGCCAGGTCGGCGCCCGCCAGGCCCAGCTGCTCCAGCAGGGACCAGCTGCGTGGCTCACTCTGCAGAGGACGGAGCAGGGTCAGTGGGGCCAGGGGGACTCTGGGGTGCAGACCGCGCTCAGCCGGCCCGGCGTGGCCTCCTCCCAGGCTGGGACTCCAGGCACGGGGCCTGCTCCATGACGGCTCCCTAAAACTGGGACATGAGATGAGGCCCTGTCTCTGCTTCCTGATATCCCCAAACTGTGAGGTCCCAAGGGTAGGGTCTTCACCTTGCCTGTCCCCTCAGACTAGGGGACCAAGTACAGGGCCAGTGGCGCAATGGATAACGCATTTGAAATGGGTCAGACTATGGGACCATAGGTGCAGCTCAGTCTCCCCCGCTCTGTCCTCATTCCGGATCCTGCAGGACAAATACCATCACCCCAACCCTGGGACCCCACAGCTAAGGGGTCCCAGAGGTCAGGCCCTATCTCTCTTTCCACTATCCTCCCAGATTAGGGGGTCCAAGAACAGACCTTGTCCTCCTTCTGTTGCCCTCAAAATGACCAGGTCCTGAGGGCAGACCTCTTTCTCCCCTCTGCTGCCTCCAAAACTAGGTAGGCCCCATCTCCACGCCCCTATGCCCCACATTAGGAGGTGCTGAGGGCTCATGTTATCTTCACTCTGCTGCTCCCCAAACGAGGAAGTATCAAGGTCAGGCCTGTAATGACCCCAAACCACAAGGTTGGGGTCCCAAGAGCAGGCTCCTTCTCCTCACTGCTTACCCCCAAACGAGAAGGGCGTGGAGACAAGCCTTGTCTATTCCCCGCTATACGTGGGGACATCTCCTGATATACTCTCAAATTATGAGGACCTGGAGGCAGGCTTTCTCTATTCTCTTCTGTAACCCCAAACTAGGAGATCCTGGGGACAGATCCTGGGGACAGACCCCGTCTCCCTTCCTTTTGTCCGTTACCAGTGGAACCCTAAGGCCAGAGCATTCTTCCCTTCCTCCTCCATCTCCCCAACCTGGAAGCCCCAAGGGCCCCAGACAGTTTCGTCTTTGAAATAGAAAACTCCAAAGCCAGCACCCTACCTCCTCCCCTCAGCCCCAAACCTAGAGGTACCGAGGGCAGGGCCCCTCTGGCCTGCGCCACTTTGGGCGTCCTCTTCTGCTGCCCCTCCCCACAAGGACCCTCATGCCCACCTCCAGCTCCCGGTCCAAAGGGGGATCGGCCTCCGCCATCCTGGGTCCCCGCTGAGGGCTCCGCCCTCTTCCTGAACCTCAGCCTTGCCAGGGCCTCTCGCCTGCTACTTCCTCTTTCCTGCTGGCTCCCAGCAACCCCTGCGACAGGCCAGCTCTGGGGCATCGAAAAGGCCTTCCTCTTGGCCCCCACTAGAGTGCTGAGCCTGCTTCTCTGGGGGCATGGCAGGGGTGGTCTCTGCTCCCCGTTCTGAGAGGATGCCCAAGGTGTACACAGTGTGCCCACACGCCCAGGCCCACCCGTGTGGACACAAAGAGCAGCCTCCCCCACGGACACAGGCTCCAGGGGCTGGCGTGGGTGTGCACACGCTCTCCTGCACCTGTGGCCTGTGCGAGCATCACAGGCTGGCCAGTGTGTGCCCACCAGCCCTCAGCCCCGCGCTGACCCCGTGTGCACTTCAATGCAAACACCCACAAGTGCTCACATGGGTGGCCCGCCCACTTCCTGTCCCAGCTTCCTGCTTCTCCTCAGCTCGGTCGCCTATTGCTGCTGACCACAGCCTGCAGGTCTGGGGGCCAGGCCAGCCCAGAGGTACTTCTGGTGAGGAGGCAGCGCTGGGGGCCCGGGGCGAGAGTGTCTCCACCCAAGCTCAAGGATGACTGTTAAGAATGACACAGTTACTACAAGCTGCACGTCAGGTCAACTAAGGCAGTTCCAGGAGGTGCTAACATTGCCCCCATTTTCTTTTTTGGACCTGCGACACAGACATGCAGGATCTTAGTTCCCTGACCAGGGATCAAATTCCAAGCTCCCTTCAGTGGAAGCTAGGAGTCTTAATATACTGGACTTCTGGGGAAGTCCCTTTGATCACTCCATTTCCTAGATGAGGAAATCGAGGCTGGGGGCAATGACATCACTTGCCCAAAGTCCCACAGCCAGCAGGAGGCAGAACTGAGATTTCCGACAGGAGTGCCCACAATTGGAGCCGGGGGTTAGCGGGGCAGGAAGAGCCCCGCGTACATTCGCTGTCGCCTCCATGAGAGCCCATTTCAGAGATGAGGGAAGTTGGGGTTGGCTCTCAATCAACCTCAAGGGCAGCTGCCCCCAGGGGAGGACTTCCTTCAGGCCCAGAGCATCCCTCCCCGGACCCCACAGACCCCTCGCTTCTATCCTGAGCAGCCGCTGTATGCCCCTCGCCCACTGTACAGGTGGGGAGACTGAGGCTCAGAGGGGCGGCGGCAGCAGTGCTCAGCGGGGAGGAAGGGGTTTCCGACACCCCACCTCACTTTGGGGTGCATCTGGCAACATCCAGAGACATTCTGGGTTGGCTGTCGCCCCTGGGGCTGCTGCCGGGCTCTACCGGGTTAAGTTCACCGACGCCGCTCGACATTCCACGGTACACAGGAGAGCCTTCACCTCCAAGAATGATTCAGCTCCAAATGTCGATAGTGCCGAGGCTTAGAAACCCTCGATTAAAGGACTCAGACTCACCCCTGAGCTGCTGACCATGACCGCCAGGAAGGATTTCACAGCAGCCCCACCTGCAAGGGGCTGGTCTGGTCTGTGCCTTTCCTTCCTGTGAAAACCCTCTTAGCTACTTTTTTTTTTTTTTTACGATGGCAGAACCAAGGCTCAGAGAGGGAACGGGGCCGGGCCCAGGACGCACAGCGAGGAAGTGACAGCTCTGGAACTTAAACGCAGATCACCTAATGCCACCCGCTACCCACCAGGCTCCACCAGCCACTGTCCCCCACTGTCCCCAGCAGGCAGAGCAGGGGCACAGCCAGGAGCAGGGCCAGCTTGCGTGAGGGGAGTCTAGGCGGAGGGGAGGCGCAGGATCCCTCGGCCCCACCGCCTCCGGCAGCAGAGGCCTGAGACCATACAGAGGAGGGAGGCAGGGAAGCCCAGCCTCCCGGGTTCTCCTCCCTTGGGTGACTCACTCCTATCTAGAGCAGGGGTCACCCAAGGGCCAGCGAGATGAACCCATGAATCAGGAGCCTGGCCTGAGGGAATCCCCAACACCCTCCGTGAAGTAGGAGACCTCAGGCCCAGAGGGCCCGCCTCCCCAAAGGTCCCGCTTCCTAGAGGGACCAGGGACCTAGACCCCGTGTCCGGAGATTTCAATGTGTTGGGCGTTTCCGGAATCCAGGCAGGACATCCGTTGGCCGGACACGGAACAGACAAGCACAGAGACGGACAGAGGGAGAAGGTAGCAGACCCGAGCAGCCAGGAGGGATGACCAGGATGGGATGGGGGCTGGGAGCGGGAGAGAACAGGCAGGAGACGGGCAGGAAAGGGGATTCGGGCACAGGTCCAGCCTTGTTCCAGAAATCACAACCTCCAGGCCACGGCTGCTGCATGCATGCGCCAGGGATTCCTACACAGCCCTCTCGGGGCTGCAGGCACAGGGGGCAGGGACCCCAGCCCTCCCCAGGCCCCAAGGTCTGACCTTGTGTGGTCGGCAACACCAGACACGCCCAGCTCCTCGGCAAGGCTGGCAGGCCATCAGCAGGACTGGGGGTGGGGACCGGGGGTCGTGGTAGGGGGGAGACACAAAGGGGGCGTGGGGCAGGTGCAGAAGGAGAGGAGAACCCAGTTACACAGCGACCACAGGACGATGGACACCACGAGGCAGTCGTGGGGGCACCGGAGGGACAGGACAGGTCTCAGGTTTGGGTCACGGACCCGAAGAAGTTGCAGAAGTCACCCTGGCCCTGCTGGCCACAGGTAGGGAAGGTGAGTCCCGGGCTGTGAGGTCCACAACGGGGCACAGGGAGAAGCTGGCTGGGCGGCAGGCCACTGCCAGTCACCTGTACCTCTGTGTGTTTTTTTGTGTGTCTTGTGGGGTGAGCCAGTCCAGGACCAGGTAGGATTCCAGGCATAAGAGAATCCCCAGTCCCGTTGACATGGACACTCCCCACCGCGGATCCTGGGGTAAGGTGCCACCCGGCAGCCGAGTGGCTGTGTGGGTCCCGGATCTCCCGACCTAATGAAGTGACTCTGGCACTTCCGCCCGGAGGTGCCAATCTGGGTGGCGTCGCGACCATCGTAAAGCTCAGTGCGGAGGTGGGGGCCGCAGGAGCTTTGTTGTACGTGGGGGAGGGAATGGGGGACACGGGCCGGGTGGCCTCCTGCCTTCCCGCGGCGCAGCGCCAGGCACCTGCTCAGGTGGAGCCGCACCTGCTGGGAACCGAACGCGGGGGAGGAGGCACGAGTGGCCGGGGCGACTGGCACCGGGATGGACCGCTAGCCTCAGACACCCGAAGTCGAGCCTCCGCCGAGCCCCGTCTAATTCTCAAGGAAGGGCGGAGCTTAGGGACGGACCCCCCCTCGCTCCCTCGGCCCCCCGGCGCGTACCTCCACCTGCCGAGAAGGAGACGGCGCGGGCTCCACGGAGCCGGCCCAGGGAGGGGGCGCCCAGCGCTCGGGGGAGGGGGAGACCCGCCCCGGCCGCCCCGATCCCGGGGGCGCCGGCCGCGCGCGGGCGGGGGTCCCCAGCGTCGGCGGGCCGCCGGGCGGTTGCGGACGCAGGTGCGCCTACCTGCACAGCGTCGCTGGCCATGTCCACGCGCCGCCCGCCAGGGGTCCCCACGCGGAGGGAGGGGCGGGGAGAGCAGCGCGCGTGCGCCCCGCGCCGGGCGGGGAGGGGGCGGGCGCGGCGCGACGCCCCCACCGGCGCACGGCCGGCTCCGGCCTGCTCCGCTCGGGCCCCGCCTGGCCTGGCCGCCGCGTCCTCGCGCCGCGCCCTCCGGCCCCAGCGGCCGCCGGGCCCGGTCACGTGACCGCCGAGGTCGGCGCCCGGGGAGGGGGCGGGGCCGAGGGGGCGCGGCTCCCGGCGGCCCCCGGGGCTGCGGGGTCCCGGCTGCCGCGCGCCCCTCTCCGGAGCCGAGAGCGCCTGGGCGGCGCCCCCCGCCTTTCCCTCCTGCTTGAACTTGTCCCTCTTCCCGCGGGCCCTCCGTCCGAGCGCGCGGGAACCCGAAGACGAGAGGGAGCCGCGTTCAAGCGGGGAGAGGGGAAGGCCTTTGGGCCTCCGGGGACCTCTCAAAGAGCGGAAAACAATTCATTCCCCCTGTGTTTGCAAGTTCAGGCTGCTTGGAATGGACCGCCATTCAAGGGCAGCGGAGCTTCCGCACAGGCTGGAGACAAGCTCCGGGCAGACCTGGGTTCAGATCCTAGGACCCCATGCCTTGGCGGTGTCCCCCAAACTTAAAGCCCCTTAGCTTTTGCAAAAACGAGAAGGACTGATCTAACAACCCCTTGGGTGTTGACAAAATTCAACGAGACAGGGCTTGCCAAGTGCTGTGAACGTACGTAAGCGATCAACAAAGGTTAGCTGGTATGATTTTTAGTGTCTTGCTGTTGTGATGAAAAGAGATTTGAACCGTAAAGTCCGTCACGGACTCGCTGTGCGCCCTATGGCGACTGACCCTCGGTTTTCCCCTCCGTAAGGTGGGGACCCGCCTCTTCCTCGGGGCTGCTGCATGCAGGTGGCGCTCCACCATGCACACTCGTGCCGACTCGTCCGTGCAGGCTCGTCTGTCCCTGGGGCGCGGGGCAGCGAGCGCTCCCGGGCGGAGCCTCTACCTTGGCTCCCTCCCGGGACCGGCAGAGCGCGGAGGGTACCTTGGTTACCCACAGTTTGGCATGGTGTGCGCAGCCCCAGAGATTGGGGCGGGGTGTTTTCTCTTTTCCTTTTTCCTTTGGGTGGCGCTTTGGGGACAGGGGTGGTGGCGGTGGTTAACAGAGAAAGAAAGAGGAGGAGGAGGGGAAATTATACCAATCTAGAATCCACCCAGTTCCCTCTTGCGCGGTCTTCACCAGGTCCATCTTCACTGTTCACCTGGACCGGTGTCATCGCCTCCTGCCAGGTCTTTGGGTTCCTCCCTTGACCTCATAGTCACTCCACCTTCTCTATCTTCTCCCACCTCTTCCCCATGTTCACTCCTTCCAACCATATCTGCTTCCTGGCAGTTCCTCGAGTATTTATCCGTTGAATCAAAGCAGCTTTTGAGCTAGTTATTTCGTTCTTGATTTAAATATGAGGAAACCGAGGTTCAGAGAGAAGCCGCTCACTCCACTTCACTTAACCAGGTGGCGCTTGTGGTAAGGAACCTGTCTGCGAACGCAGGAGACAGAAGAGATGCAGGTTTGATCCCTGGGTGGAAACATCCCCTGGAGGAGGACATGGCAATCCACTCCAGTATTCTTGTCTGGAGAATCCCGTGGATGGAAGAGCCTGGAGGGCTACAGTCCATAAGGTCACGAAGAGTCGGCCACGACTGAAGCAACTTAGCACTAATTATAAAGCCAGGGTGTTTATGGTCCTGGCCCTGGTCTTCCTCTTTGTCTCCAGCCCACCCATTTTACAGATGGGGATGATGGGGCTGAGCAAGGTGGAGAGACAGTCCAGGAAGCAGGAACGGGGCTACCTTATCCAAGGATGGGTCTTCTGCTGCCTGCCAGGCTGCATCCCAGGATGGAGTGGGGAACTCTGCCAAATTCTCACTCCAATCTTCCGGCATTCATTTACTCAGTGAATATTTATTGGCACCGCTGGGGACTTTGGTAGCACTGGAAACAGAGTTGCACTCTGGGCTTGCAACAGGGACACCAAGGACTTACTGTGTGATCTCAGCCAAGTATGATAACTACACCAGCGCCTTTAAGGCTCATTTCTTGGCCCCCCCCTAGGCAGGGCGCTGGTTGCCCCCGGGGGGGTACCTTGGTTACACAGTTTGGCATGGTGTGCGCAGCCCCAGAGATTGGGGCGGGGTGTTTTCTCTTTTCCTTTTTCCTTTGGGTGGCGCTTTGGGGACAGGGGTGGTGGCGGTGGTTAACAGAGAAAGAAAGAGGAGGAGGAGGGGAAATTATACCAATCTAGAATCCACCCAGTTCCCTCTTGCGCGGTCTTCACCAGGTCCATCTTCACTGTTCACCTGGACCGGTGTCATCGCCTCCTGCCAGGTCTTTGGGTTCCTCCCTTGACCTCATAGTCACTCCACCTTCTCTATCTTCTCCCACCTCTTCCCCATGTTCACTCCTTCCAACCATATCTGCTTCCTGGCAGTTCCTCGAGTATTTATCCGTTGAATCAAAGCAGCTTTTGAGCTAGTTATTTCGTTCTTGATTTAAATATGAGGAAACCGAGGTTCAGAGAGAAGCCGCTCACTCCACTTCACTTAACCAGGTGGCGCTTGTGGTAAGGAACCTGTCTGCGAACGCAGGAGACAGAAGAGATGCAGGTTTGATCCCTGGGTGGAAACATCCCCTGGAGGAGGACATGGCAATCCACTCCAGTATTCTTGTCTGGAGAATCCCGTGGATGGAAGAGCCTGGAGGGCTACAGTCCATAAGGTCACGAAGAGTCGGCCACGACTGAAGCAACTTAGCACTAATTATAAAGCCAGGGTGTTTATGGTCCTGGCCCTGGTCTTCCTCTTTGTCTCCAGCCCACCCATTTTACAGATGGGGATGATGGGGCTGAGCAAGGTGGAGAGACAGTCCAGGAAGCAGGAACGGGGCTACCTTATCCAAGGATGGGTCTTCTGCTGCCTGCCAGGCTGCATCCCAGGATGGAGTGGGGAACTCTGCCAAATTCTCACTCCAATCTTCCGGCATTCATTTACTCAGTGAATATTTATTGGCACCCGCTGGGGACTTTGGTAGCACTGGAAACAGAGTTGCACTCTGGGCTTGCAACAGGGACACCAAGGACTTACTGTGTGATCTCAGCCAAGTATGATAACTACACCAGCGCCTCCCTGAAGCTCCTCTGGCCTCTCTCCAGTCCTTTCTGGGGCCTTGGAAGCCCTAAGTCACACCCATCCCCCACCTCTGCTTGCAGGAAAACCTGTGTCTGGCTCTCTGGAGCTCTTAGAAAAACATCACTCCTCACCTGGCCTACTAGGTGGTCCAGTCCGGCCTCTGCCCACCTGTTCAGCCACATCCCCGTCCACTACCCTCACCTCCATCTAGCAAAACTGGCCTTCTCTCTGCGCCTTAAATAGTCTCACCTTCCTTCCAACCACAGGGCCTTTATACTGGTTGTTCCCTGGTCTGTAATGGCCTTCCCTTACCTCTCCCGAGGGCTGACCTCTTCTGATCATTTAGGTCTGTTTAAACATGACCTCCTCTGAGAGATCTTCCTGGAGCACCTCTATGCCCTGTCATCTCCGGTCCACGGCTCTGTTTTCTTTCTTTCTTTTCTTTTTAAAGATTTTTTTTTTAATGTGAACCATTTTAAAGTCTTTATTACATTTGTTACGGTCTTTGTTATGTTTTGGCGTTTTGGCTACTAGGCATGTGGGATCTTAGCTGCCCAACCAGGGATCAAACCCACACACCCTGCATTAGAAGGTAAAGTCTTAACCACTGGACCCCTAGGGAAGCCCCTATTTTCTTTATTTGAATTATCACTGCTCTCTGAAATTTCTCAGTAGCTGGCCTAACCTCGCTCAGTCTTTGTGGAAGGAGTGAATGCCCAGAGTGTGAGCTGTCAGGAGAAAGGTGTCCCAGCCACTGAACACCTTGGGAGACAGTCCAGGAAGCAGGAACGGGGCTACCTTATCCAAGGATGGGTCTTCTGCTGCCTGCCAGGCTGCATCCCAGGATGGAGTGGGGAACTCTGCCAAATTCTCACTCCAATCTTCCGGCATTCATTTACTCAGTGAATATTTATTGGCACCCGCTGGGGACTTTGGTAGCACTGGAAACAGAGTTGCACTCTGGGCTTGCAACAGGGACACCAAGGACTTACTGTGTGATCTCAGCCAAGTATGATAACTACACCAGCGCCTCCCTGAAGCTCCTCTGGCCTCTCTCCAGTCCTTTCTGGGGCCTTGGAAGCCCTAAGTCACACCCATCCCCCACCTCTGCTTGCAGGAAAACCTGTGTCTGGCTCTCTGGAGCTCTTAGAAAAACATCACTCCTCACCTGGCCTACTAGGTGGTCCAGTCCGGCCTCTGCCCACCTGTTCAGCCACATCCCCGTCCACTACCCTCACCTCCATCTAGCAAAACTGGCCTTCTCTCTGCGCCTTAAATAGTCTCACCTTCCTTCCAACCACAGGGCCTTTATACTGGTTGTTCCCTGGTCTGTAATGGCCTTCCCTTACCTCTCCCGAGGGCTGACCTCTTCTGATCATTTAGGTCTGTTTAAACATGACCTCCTCTGAGAGATCTTCCTGGAGCACCTCTATGCCCTGTCATCTCCGGTCCACGGCTCTGTTTTCTTTCTTTCTTTTCTTTTTAAAGATTTTTTTTTTAATGTGAACCATTTTAAAGTCTTTATTACTTTTTTTTCGTTCTTTGTTATGTTTTGGCGTTTTGGCTACTAGGCATGTGGGATCTTAGCTGCCCAACCAGGGATCAAACCCACACACCCTGCATTAGAAGGTAAAGTCTTAACCACTGGACCCCTAGGGAAGCCCCTATTTTCTTTATTTGAATTATCACTGCTCTCTGAAATTTCTCAGTAGCTGGCCTAACCTCGCTCAGTCTTTGTGGAAGGAGTGAATGCCCAGAGTGTGAGCTGTCAGGAGAAAGGTGTCCCAGCCACTGAACACCTTGGGGAGACAGCTGCCCCACTGTAGAGAAGGCCGAAGGGCTGGGACTCAAGGACAACTTAGGAAACTGCAGAACAGATGAAGAAGAAAAGAGGGTCTGGTGGAAGCAACAGCAGAAGCAAAGGCCTGGAGGTGGGTGAGCTAGGACCTGGCATATCCTATTTTCTCGGCCCTTGTCTCCCACTCACATCCCCTCACTCGTTCCTCTCTGGGTGCATGGCCTCTCCACGGCTCCTCACCCACATCAGTCCTGCCTCAGGGCCTTTGCACTGGCTCTTCTTGCTTCCTGCCATGCTTTTCCTTCCTGTCTTGGCATTCTCGCTTTCTCAGTTCATCTCCATCTTTGTCTACACTTGATTTTAGCTAAAAGACCAAGAAGCAATCTCCATCTTTGTCGAAAGGTCACCTTCTTAGAGAAGTCTTCTCTGGCGGCATCTCCACCTGAAATCTCCACCTCTCACACAATTCCCTGCAAATTTTAATAAATGTGACTGCTGTTTCCTTTCTTGTCTGACTTTACCAGGAAGATGTCAGCTCCCAAAAAAGCATGGGGCGCGGTGGAGAGGGGCATGCTTCTGCAGTGGCTAAGTGACGATGGATCCGCCTGCCAGGCAGGAGACACAGGTTCAATTCCTAGGTCGGGAAGATCCCCTGGAGGAGGGCATGGCAACCCACTCCCTCGCCTGAGAATTCCATGGACAGGGGAGCCTGGTGACTACAGTCCATGGGGTCACAAAGGGTCGAGCACAAGACTCAGACACAAGTTAGCGACTAAACAACAAAAGAGGGCAGGGATCTTGGTCTTGCTCACTGGGTCTTTGGCTCTTAGAGCCCTGTTTAGCGCACAAGGTACTCAAAAAATAGCTGCTGGGGCTTCCCTGGTGGTCCAGTGGGTAAAGAGTCTGGCTTGCAGCGCACGGGACACCAGTTCAATCCCTGGCTCGGGAAAATCCCACGCTGCGGAGCAGCTGGGCCGGTACGTTCAATTACAAGCCAGCCCTCTGAAGCGCATGTGCCTAGAGCTGGTGCTCTGCAGCCAGGGAGGCCACTGCAATGGGAGGCCCACACAGGCCAAAGAATAAAAATGGATGAAAATCAATGATTACTTACAGGCAAAAAAAAAAATAGCTGCTGGATTAGCAGATGGACAAACCAGGTATCATGAAAGTATGACTGAAGGTTTTTATTTTATTTTTTAGCTGATGAACCTGGAGTGGGGGGCTAAAATTCCCCTTCTGGACCTGGCATATCCTATTTTCTCGGCCCTTGTCTCCCACTCACATCCCCTCACTCGTTCCTCTCTGGGTGCATGGCCTCTCCACGGCTCCTCACCCACATCAGTCCTGCCTCAGGGCCTTTGCACTGGCTCTTCTTGCTTCCTGCCATGCTTTTCCTTCCTGTCTTGGCATTCTCGCTTTCTCAGTTCATCTCCATCTTTGTCTACACTTGATTTTAGCTAAAAGACCAAGAAGCAATCTCCATCTTTGTCGAAAGGTCACCTTCTTAGAGAAGTCTTCTCTGGCGGCATCTCCACCTGAAATCTCCACCTCTCACACAATTCCCTGCAAATTTTAATAAATGTGACTGCTGTTTCCTTTCTTGTCTGACTTTACCAGGAAGATGTCAGCTCCCAAAAAAGCATGGGGCGCGGTGGAGAGGGGCATGCTTCTGCAGTGGCTAAGTGACGATGGATCCGCCTGCCAGGCAGGAGACACAGGTTCAATTCCTAGGTCGGGAAGATCCCCTGGAGGAGGGCATGGCAACCCACTCCCTCGCCTGAGAATTCCATGGACAGGGGAGCCTGGTGACTACAGTCCATGGGGTCACAAAGGGTCGAGCACAAGACTCAGACACAAGTTAGCGACTAAACAACAAAAGAGGGCAGGGATCTTGGTCTTGCTCACTGGGTCTTTGGCTCTTAGAGCCCTGTTTAGCGCACAAGGTACTCAAAAAATAGCTGCTGGGGCTTCCCTGGTGGTCCAGTGGGTAAAGAGTCTGGCTTGCAGCGCACGGGACACCAGTTCAATCCCTGGCTCGGGAAAATCCCACGCTGCGGAGCAGCTGGGCCGGTACGTTCAATTACAAGCCAGCCCTCTGAAGCGCATGTGCCTAGAGCTGGTGCTCTGCAGCCAGGGAGGCCACTGCAATGGGAGGCCCACACAGGCCAAAGAATAAAAATGGATGAAAATCAATGATTACTTACAGGCAAAAAAAAAAAAAAATAGCTGCTGGATTAGCAGATGGACAAACCAGGTATCATGAAAGTATGACTGAAGGTTTTTTATTTTATTTTTTTTAGCTGATGAACCTGGAGTAGAGCAAACACTCTAGATGTCGTGCATAGTGGGCGTGGAATTCAGACTTGACCTTGAGGACTCTGGGAACCACTGGTGGATTCTTAGCGAGGGCAGAGCTGAATGAGGATTATTTCTCAAAAGATCCTCATTCAGCTCCGCAAACCAAGTCTCCACCAGTCGTTTCTGAGAAAAGACATGGGAGCTGATTCATCTGACATCAGAAGAACTACAGATATCAACGAGGCTGACCTCAAAAACATCATGTGGAGGGCTGATACCGTTTGATAGTATTTATGTCAATTACAAAAGAAAAAATTCCAGAAAGGGAAAAGTATGTATCAAGTTTGTGGAATATTTAGAGTAGTGGGATTGTAATATGCCTGGCTTCCTGGTTGAGGTCTACCCCCTATCTGGGTGCAAATTCTGGCTCCTCTGCCCATGAACAGTGAGACCCTGGGCGAGTTCCTTCACTGCTTTCTGCCTCAGTGTCTTCATCTGTAAAAAGGGACAATCATTAAAAAAAAAAAAAAAGCGATGATCATGATGCCATCTACCTCATAGGGTTGCTGGGAAGTTTACATGAATTAATTCTTGTAAAGTACACAATGTGCATGCGGGCTCAGTCACTCAATCATGTCCAACTCTCTGTCCCCACAAACTGTAGCCCAGCAGGCTTCTCTGTCCATGGGATTTTCCAGGCAAGAATACTGGAGTGGGTTGCCATTTCCCTCTGTAAAAGCACATAATAGGAGTGCACTAATTGTTCAGTTGGTTTTTTTATTATTATTATTGCTTATTTATCTTAATTTGGCTGCTCTGGGTCTTAGTTGTGGCATGTGGGATCTAGTTCCCTGACCAGGGATCAAACCTGGGCCCCCTGCATTAGAAGCACAGAGTTAACCACTGGACCACCAGGGAAGTCCCTATTCAGTTGTTTTTACTGAGGATGTTTCTGTAGTAGGGGAGTGGAGGGGAGCTGGGGAAATGGACAGAAGTGACTTCCACTTTTAACGATCATGTGTTATGTCTTTTGTTTTAAATTATTAATTATTTCGATTGAGGTACAACTTAACTATGGTAAAGTATAACGGATCTTTGGGCGTGCAGCTCTGTAAGTTGGTATATATGGACCCACCCCCGTGGCCTTCACTTGGGCCCTCCCCTGTTGCATTTTTTAATTTTTTCTTATTTATTTATTTTTGGCGCTTCTGGGTTTTCACTGCCGCCACAGGCTCTTCTCTAGTTGCAGGAAGTCAGGGCCACCTCTCTAGCTGAGGTGAGCAGGCTTCTTGTGGTGACTTCTCTTGTGGTGGAACTCGGGCTCTAAGGCTCACGGGCTTCAGTAGTTGCAGCACATTGGCCCCATAGTTGTGGCTCTGAGGCTCTAGAGCACAGGCTCCATAGTTGTGGCTCACGGACTTAGTTGCACCACAGCATGTGGGATCTTCCCAGATTAGGGATCGAGCCCATGTCTCCTGCATTGGCAGGTGAACTCGTTACCATTGAGCTACCAGGGAAGTCCATGCGCACGTGTTACTTGAGTTCTGTCTTCATAGCTCCTAGGTAGATGAATTTTACCTGTTCTTGAGCTTCATACCTCATGGAGCCCACAAGCCAAAACGACTGAAGTGAATTCACTGGAGTTGGGTTGCTGGGAAGTTTACATGAATTACTTGTAAAGTACACAATGTGCATGCGGGCTCAGTCACTCAATCATGTCCAACTCTCTGTCCCCACAAACTGTAGCCCAGCAGGCTTCTCTGTCCATGGGATTTTCCAGGCAAGAATACTGGAGTGGGTTGCCATTTCCCTCTGTAAAAGCACATAATAGGAGTGCACTAATTGTTCAGTTGGTTTTTTTATTATTATTATTGCTTATTTATCTTAATTTGGCTGCTCTGGGTCTTAGTTGTGGCATGTGGGATCTAGTTCCCTGACCAGGGATCAAACCTGGGCCCCCTGCATTAGAAGCACAGAGTTAACCACTGGACCACCAGGGAAGTCCCTATTCAGTTGTTTTTACTGAGGATGTTTCTGTAGTAGGGGAGTGGAGGGGAGCTGGGGAAATGGACAGAAGTGACTTCCACTTTTAACGATCATGTGTTATGTCTTTTGTTTTAAATTATTAATTATTTCGATTGAGGTACAACTTAACTATGGTAAAGTATAACGGATCTTTGGGCGTGCAGCTCTGTAAGTTGGTATATATGGACCCACCCCCGTGGCCTTCACTTGGGCCCTCCCCTGTTGCATTTTTAAATGTTTTTCTTATTTATTTATTTTTGGCGCTTCTGGGTTTTCACTGCCGCCACAGGCTCTTCTCTAGTTGCAGGAAGTCAGGGCCACCTCTCTAGCTGAGGTGAGCAGGCTTCTTGTGGTGACTTCTCTTGTGGTGGAACTCGGGCTCTAAGGCTCACGGGCTTCAGTAGTTGCAGCACATTGGCCCCATAGTTGTGGCTCTGAGGCTCTAGAGCACAGGCTCCATAGTTGTGGCTCACGGACTTAGTTGCACCACAGCATGTGGGATCTTCCCAGATTAGGGATCGAGCCCATGTCTCCTGCATTGGCAGGTGAACTCGTTACCATTGAGCTACCAGGGAAGTCCATGCGTAAGTTTTACTTGAGTTCTGTCTTCCTCATATAGCTCCTAGGTAGATGAATTTTACCTGTTCTTGAGCTTCATACCTCATGGAGCCCACAAGCCAAAACGACTGAAGCCTGCACACTCTAAGGCCCACAAGCCACAACTAAGGATCTGCTAATCAGTAGTAACCCCAATGCTGTGCCACAACTACTGAAACCCCAGTGCCTAGAGCCAGTGCTCCAAAATAAGAGAAGACGCCGCAGTGAGAAGCTTGTGCCACACGACTAGAGAGTAGTCCCTGTTCTCAGCAACTAGAGGAAAGCCAGCATGGAGCAACGAAGACCCAGCGCAGCCAAAAATAAATAATTCAAATAAATATAGCAGCGAGTACATGTCAAAACAAATCCATTGTGATTGCTTCATTGATTGTTATGAGGACAGCTTAGTCATGACAGAGGTGCCTGTTTAACCCAATGGGTCTGATCTGGGGTGATTATTCCCCTCCATTAGCAACGTCTGGAGGCATTTTCGGTTTGGAGACATTGAGGCACAGGGGCTATGGGCACTGAGAGGCCAAGGCTGCTTCTAAACACCCTTCAGGGTGGCTCCCACCGCAGAGGAGGCTTCAGCCCAGACGTCTAGAGGGCTGGGCTTGAGGGCCGCTGGTTAGCCATATTATAAACTGCCAAACGTTTTCTGAAGTGGCTTTCTCATTCTACAAGCCTGCCAGCAGTGGTGGGGAATTCTGGCTCCTCCGCAGCCTTTCCTCCAACCTCAGTACTGTCAGTTTTTTCCTTTTTAGCCATTTGGGTGGGTGTCTATACATCTTTCATATCCTAAAATAATTCTGAATCAAGTCAATGTGACAAATGGGAACAACTTCTTTTTTTTTTTTTTTTTCATTTTGGGTGGTGGAGGTACTTGAGCAGGCTCTAATCTTTTCCGGATGTGAAGTCTGTTTCGGAGGGGGTTGTTTCTGTTTTCTTGTGTGTTTTTGTTGTTCGATTTGAAAGTAGAAGCTCCCTCTGGCTGCATGGATGGCGAATGTGCTCTTGTGGGTTTGTTGTCCGAGACTTCTTGATGGGACTTGGCTGGCTCGGTCTCCTCCACCGCCATCATCTCAGATAATGTAATTCCTCCGCGTTCACCTCTCACCTGCTTTCCGTGGAGCGCCTTTTTCTTCCCCGGGAACTGGCCTTCTCCAGGCTTCCAATTTACCTGGCTTTGGCTTCCATCTCCACCCATGAGGTTTTGTTTTGTCCAATCACTAAGTCGTGTCCAACTCTTTGAGAGACAGAGGTTTTGGCCGGGTTTAATAAAGAGAACTGGCTTGGGCCTGAACTCCTGCCAGCGGTGAGACTTGGGGACAGAGATGAACCCTCTCTGCAGCTCAGGTCACTTGCCTGACAATAGATATGGGCAATGGATGTGCTAATACACGCACCTCATCTGCTCCAGGTAGGGATTCGTCTGTTGATATGTTTAGTTTTCCCAGAACAAGGCCCAGCACCAGGACAGGCACTGGGGTGAAAAGCAAGGAGGCACTCGCCTCCAACCCAGCCTTTAAGGGGATGGTGCCTGTTTAACCCAATGGGTCTGATCTGGGGTGATTATTCCCCTCCATTAGCAACGTCTGGAGGCATTTTCGGTTTGGAGACATTGAGGCACAGGGGCTATGGGCACTGAGAGGCCAAGGCTGCTTCTAAACACCCTTCAGGGTGGCTCCCACCGCAGAGGAGGCTTCAGCCCAGACGTCTAGAGGGCTGGGCTTGAGGGCCGCTGGTTAGCCATATTATAAACTGCCAAACGTTTTCTGAAGTGGCTTTCTCATTCTACAAGCCTGCCAGCAGTGGTGGGGAATTCTGGCTCCTCCGCAGCCTTTCCTCCAACCTCAGTACTGTCAGTTTTTTCCTTTTTAGCCATTTGGGTGGGTGTCTATACATCTTTCATATCCTAAAATAATTCTGAATCAAGTCAATGTGACAAATGGGAACAACTTCTTTTTTTTTTTTTTTTTCATTTTGGGTGGTGGAGGTACTTGAGCAGGCTCTAATCTTTTCCGGATGTGAAGTCTGTTTCGGAGGGGGTTGTTTCTGTTTTCTTGTGTGTTTTTGTTGTTCGATTTGAAAGTAGAAGCTCCCTCTGGCTGCATGGATGGCGAATGTGCTCTTGTGGGTTTGTTGTCCGAGACTTCTTGATGGGACTTGGCTGGCTCCGGTCTCCTCCACCGCCATCATCTCAGATAATGTAATTCCTCCGCGTTCACCTCTCACCTGCTTTCCGTGGAGCGCCTTTTTCTTCCCCGGGAACTGGCCTTCTCCAGGCTTCCAATTTACCTGGCTTTGGCTTCCATCTCCACCCATGAGGTTTTGTTTTGTCCAATCACTAAGTCGTGTCCAACTCTTTGAGAGACAGAGGTTTTGGCCGGGTTTAATAAAGAGAACTGGCTTGGGCCTGAACTCCTGCCAGCGGTGAGACTTGGGGACAGAGATGAACCCTCTCTGCAGCTCAGGTCACTTGCCTGACAATAGATATGGGCAATGGATGTGCTAATACACGCACCTCATCTGCTCCAGGTAGGGATTCGTCTGTTGATATGTTTAGTTTTCCCAGAACAAGGCCCAGCACCAGGACAGGCACTGGGGTGAAAAGCAAGGGAGGCACTCGCCTCCAACCCAGCCTTTAAGGGGGTGACCTTGAATTCAATATAAAGATGTCTTTGTGCAATTTTTTAAAAATTCAAAAATGATTCCGAAAAATCCAAATAAAGACAGGGTGGGATCAGGGGCTTCCCTGGTGGCTCAGTGGTAAAGAATCCACCTGTCAATGCAGGAGACACGGATTTGATGCCCAACCTGGGAAGATCCCACAGGGCTCGCAGCAACTAAGCCTGAGGGCCACAGCTATTGAGCCTGTGTAGCCCAGAAGCTACAACTGCTGAGCCCACCTGCTGCAGCTAGAAAACCTGCGTGCCTCGAACGTGGGCTCTGTAACAGGAGAAGCCACCGCAGTGAGAAGCCTGTGCACTGCAACCAGAGAGTGATTCTCGGTTGCCACAACTAGAGAAAGCGGTCACAGCAACGTAGACCCAGCGCAGCCAAAAATAAATTTAAAAACTTATTAAAAATAGAGGCTTCCCTGGTGGTCCAGTAGGTAAAGAGTCCACCATGCAGGGCAAGGGGCACTGGTTCCATCCCTGGTCTGGGAAGATCCCGTGTGCCACGTAGCGGCTGGACCGGTGTGTCCAATTAGGAGCCAGCGCTCGAGAGCACCTGCACTCGGAGCCAGTGCTCTGCAACGAGAGAGGCCACTGCAATGGGAGGCCCACACAGGCTGAAGAATAAAGATGGATGAAAATAAATAATAAATAAAAACCAATAAGAACTGTTTTCCGCCGTGGTTTCTTCAAGGCTTCCAATTTACCTGGCTTTGGCTTCCATCTCCACCCATGAGGTTTTGTTTTGTCCAATCACTAAGTCGTGTCCAACTCTTTGAGAGACAGAGGTTTTGGCCGGGTTTAATAAAGAGAACTGGCTTGGGCCTGAACTCCTGCCAGCGGTGAGACTTGGGGACAGAGATGAACCCTCTCTGCAGCTCAGGTCACTTGCCTGACAATAGATATGGGCAATGGATGTGCTAATACACGCACCTCATCTGCTCCAGGTAGGGATTCGTCTGTTGATATGTTTAGTTTTCCCAGAACAAGGCCCAGCACCAGGACAGGCACTGGGGTGAAAAGCAAGGGAGGCACTCGCCTCCAACCCAGCCTTTAAGGGGGTGACCTTGAATTCAATATAAAGATGTCTTTGTGCAATTTTTTAAAAATTCAAAAATGATTCCGAAAAATCCAAATAAAGACAGGGTGGGATCAGGGGCTTCCCTGGTGGCTCAGTGGTAAAGAATCCACCTGTCAATGCAGGAGACACGGATTTGATGCCCAACCTGGGAAGATCCCACAGGGCTCGCAGCAACTAAGCCTGAGGGCCACAGCTATTGAGCCTGTGTAGCCCAGAAGCTACAACTGCTGAGCCCACCTGCTGCAGCTAGAAAACCTGCGTGCCTCGAACGTGGGCTCTGTAACAGGAGAAGCCACCGCAGTGAGAAGCCTGTGCACTGCAACCAGAGAGTGATTCTCGGTTGCCACAACTAGAGAAAGCGGTCACAGCAACGTAGACCCAGCGCAGCCAAAAATAAATTTAAAAACTTATTAAAAATAGAGGCTTCCCTGGTGGTCCAGTAGGTAAAGAGTCCACCATGCAGGGCAAGGGGCACTGGTTCCATCCCTGGTCTGGGAAGATCCCGTGTGCCACGTAGCGGCTGGACCGGTGTGTCCAATTAGGAGCCAGCGCTCGAGAGCACCTGCACTCGGAGCCAGTGCTCTGCAACGAGAGAGGCCACTGCAATGGGAGGCCCACACAGGCTGAAGAATAAAGATGGATGAAAATAAATAATAAATAAAAACCAATAAAAGAAGGCCAAAATTAAAAAAAAATTTAATTTAATTATTAAAAATAAGAAAACCAGGATCAGTAATTCTGATTGTTTCCTTTTGCCTCCGGTGACCCTATGGTTCCATGCAGCACTGTTATGGCCCTATCTTTACTTAAAATGTTGATATTTTGTTCATTGAGGATTTTAGATAGATTTTTAAAATTAACTTTGATTTTAAAATAGTGCATTCAAACATGATTTACCTTTATGACTGAGTGTCTTAACATTTATTTATGTATTGTTTTATTTTTGGCTGTGCTGAGTCTGCACGGCTGTGCCCATGGACTTTCTCTAGTTTCGGGGAGCAGGGGCTGCTTTCGTTTGCGGCGCAGGCTTCTCACTGCAGTGGCTTCTCTTGTTACAGAGCACAGGCTCTAGGTGCCCGGGCTTCAGTAGTTGCAGCACATAGGCTCCATAGTTGTGGAGCCCAGGCTCAGCTGTTGTGCAGCATGTGGGATCTTCCTGGCCCAAGGATGGAACCCATCCATGTCCTCTGCATTGCAAGGTGGATTCTTAACCATGGAACCACTGGGGAAGTCTCATGGGGTCTTTTTTTTGCTTTGCTTGGTTTGACTTTTGGGGCTCCCTTCAATTTGGCATGCCTCACGCTCATCCTGGTCCTGCTGGGTACACCGGAAGTGCTCCATACGTGTTACAATGCATTATTCCATACAACATCTACCTTACATTATATAAAACCTTCGTCTGGATTGACTCGTTTCTCTTCACTGGGCTTTTTTTTTTTTTTTTTTTTTTAAATATATGTATGTATTTTTTGCCTCTAAATCATTGTTTATTTTTCATCCATCTTTATTCTTTGGTCTGTGTGGGCCTCCCATCGCAGTGGGGCCTCCCTCATTGCAGAGCACTGGCTCTGGGTGCATGTACTCCAGAGCGCTGGCTCGTAATTGGACACGCTGGCCCAGCCGTTACTTGGTATGTGGGATCTTCTCAGGCCAGGGATTGAACTGGTGTCCCTTGCACTGCAAGGCAGACTCTTTACCCACTGGACCACCAGGGAAGTCCTCATTGGGCTTTTTTTCCTTTTTTTTTCTTTTGGAGATTTTAGAGAATTTTAATGTCCATTTCTTCAGGAAAGGGGTGGTGGTGGTGCATTTTGAAATTATCAGGATTAACAATTTAGAAAAGGTAGAACAAACGAACGGTGAAGAATGCACACGCTCCTCACGAATTGAATTTCAGATTCGAGGCCTGACGTGATTTTCTGAAACCACCACCAAAAAGTGCTTATCTCGAAATCCAGAAAGGCAGACACGGACAGACCTTTGGAAACGACAAATCATGACAGCCCGCGTTAGGGGAAGCACGCGGCCCTTTGGCTCTCGGTGCCAAATGCAAATGTGGGGGTGCCTCCACAGCGCCCAGAGGCACCAGGGCAGACTCCGGGCTCTGTGAGGGTTTCGTAACAGGTGCTCTCCCTTGGTCTGTGTGGGATACAATCCCGTGTGCTTATTGATATAGATTTATTCATGTAGAATTTGATCGGACCTGAGACCAGTAAGAAAACAGCAATTGCAACTCAAAGCAACTATTTACACACATTCAATTCTGAAGTATGACTTCCTGCCCTAAGTTCACAGGAGGTACGGCCACTCCAAAAGACCTCTCCCCACCCAGGAGCCTGTCTTCAACAACTATCTGCTCAGTGCCGACAGGGTCAGAGGCCCTGCGCAGCCGCTGTGGACACTCTACCTCTGCGCAGAGGTGTGCTCTCAAGCAGCGGCGCAGGGGCTGGGAGGGACCCAAGTAAAGGGTGGCCAGAGGAAACCCCTGGATTGGTTGCTTAGGGAGACTCGGGGTGTTTTTTAAAGACACATGAAACCAGCTGTTGGGGGCTCCCCTATGCACAAGGTTGAATCAGATCAGCGGGGATCACCACGCACTCCGTGTCTGCAGCCTCTTGGCTTCCCAGAAATTGCAAACAACCTTTGGAGGAGGGTAAGGAAAGCGTCTGCAAGAGAGGACGCATCTGCAGAGATGAACTCTGTGGAGCACGCTTTGAGCGGAATGAGAGACAGCTCGGTAACCGCCCGGCCCTCGGCCACCATCAAAGCTGCAGTCTGGAGCTGGGCGGCGGAGGGCCATGCTTGACACACGCCTTAATACTGATGGAAGGAACTCCTGACACGCCCACAAGTCCGATGGACAGGTAGAGCCTCAGGTAATGTTTTCAAGAAAAATAAAAATTCTGCAGTATTTGATAGGAATACATTCGTTAGAGGCAAGAGGTGCAAAAAACTTTAGAAAAGGTAGAACAAACGAACGGTGAAGAATGCACACGCTCCTCACGAATTGAATTTCAGATTCGAGGCCTGACGTGATTTTCTGAAACCACCACCAAAAAGTGCTTATCTCGAAATCCAGAAAGGCAGACACGGACAGACCTTTGGAAACGACAAATCATGACAGCCCGCGTTAGGGGAAGCACGCGGCCCTTTGGCTCTCGGTGCCAAATGCAAATGTGGGGGTGCCTCCACAGCGCCCAGAGGCACCAGGGCAGACTCCGGGCTCTGTGAGGGTTTCGTAACAGGTGCTCTCCCTTGGTCTGTGTGGGATACAATCCCGTGTGCTTATTGATATAGATTTATTCATGTAGAATTTGATCGGACCTGAGACCAGTAAGAAAACAGCAATTGCAACTCAAAGCAACTATTTACACACATTCAATTCTGAAGTATGACTTCCTGCCCTAAGTTCACAGGAGGTACGGCCACTCCAAAAGACCTCTCCCCACCCAGGAGCCTGTCTTCAACAACTATCTGCTCAGTGCCGACAGGGTCAGAGGCCCTGCGCAGCCGCTGTGGACACTCTACCTCTGCGCAGAGGTGTGCTCTCAAGCAGCGGCGCAGGGGCTGGGAGGGACCCAAGTAAAGGGTGGCCAGAGGAAACCCCTGGATTGGTTGCTTAGGGAGACTCGGGGTGTTTTTTAAAGACACATGAAACCAGCTGTTGGAGGCTCCCCTATGCACAAGGTTGAATCAGATCAGCGGGGATCACCACGCACTCCGTGTCTGCAGCCTCTTGGCTTCCCAGAAATTGCAAACAACCTTTGGAGGAGGGTAAGGAAAGCGTCTGCAAGAGAGGACGCATCTGCAGAGATGAACTCTGTGGAGCACGCTTTGAGCGGAATGAGAGACAGCTCGGTAACCGCCCGGCCCTCGGCCACCATCAAAGCTGCAGTCTGGAGCTGGGCGGCGGAGGGCCATGCTTGACACACGCCTTAATACTGATGGAAGGAACTCCTGACACGCCCACAAGTCCGATGGACAGGTAGAGCCTCAGGTAATGTTTTCAAGAAAAATAAAAATTCTGCAGTATTTGATAGGAATACATTCGTTAGAGGCAAGAGGTATTGTCACAGCCGTCTTTTCTCCGGCATTGGAAGACCAACAGTCTGACAGGCAAATTCCCTGGACCTGGCGATCCTGGCTATGAGACACATGGCCAGGAGCTGGCTGATTGGAGTCAATACTTCACGGTGCCAGGGAAGGGCAGAGTTCAGTGAGGAGGAGCGACAACGGGACTTGGTGCGGATGTGAAAGCGACACAGATATTTGCCGGGGGCAGGAAAACGCACAGGGCACATCAGTGAAGGGAAGGAGCTAGTGCTTCACTGCCAGGTGAGAGGCAGCCACCTTAAGGATGAGGGCTCATGCGACTGGGACAACTCTGGCCTGAGTTCAAGTCTACATAAACTTCAGACTCAATGTGGCAAAACGTAAATTACAAGCAGACTCATGGGATTCGTAACAAAGGGCACAGAGGCGATTTCCTTGGGTTTTCTGTACTCATGCCTCCCTTAACCTCCCACCCTCTGACACTTCATTTGCATCCAGACAATTCCACCCCTCCTTACAGCATAAGAGCTCCACATGAAGAAAACTGGGGTCCATGCACCAGATCCAGTCCCGCTGCAGACAGGCCGGTGCAGTGTGAGAACAGAAAGGATGGAGGAGCTTCTCAAGGGTGGAAGCCAAGCGTTGCCCGCTGGCCCTGGTGCTCTGCCCAGATCTGCTTCACACCAAGCCCCTCTGACCCCATCCCTGCTGTGGGGAGACCCCGTGGGCAAGGGGCAGGAGAAGGACTTCCACTTTCAAAGTGGCGACCTAGGGAGCCCCGGCCCAGAGCATAGGGCGTGCCCCCCAGGGTCCTACTCCATGGGGGGCTGTGACCCAGAGTGGCTGGAGCTTAAGGAACCCCTCCGCATCCTTCCGCTGTGACCTCCCCTCGCTCCAAGCCAAGTTCCATTAGCCCTTCCAGAGACACACAGGTTTCCTAATCAATCAATCAATCAGTGCAATCCTCGGATGTTTATTTTGTTTCTCTCTGGGACAAGGCAGCTCCAAAGACGAGCCCCTCCGTTTCGGCTGGAAGAGCTCTCAGGGTGGGGGCAGAATGGAGAAGGGCTTTTAAATACTGGAGGCCTAGGTTCACAAGCTGTGAGACAGGTTGGCCTTTGGAATCTTGGCCTGCACAAGGAGGAAGCCCTAAAGCCGCTGGGTTGGGGGCAGGCGGCGGGTGCAGCTCATTGGGCTTTTTGATGGAAGCTATACCTCTCATGACGTTAGCTCTGCATGTGTCTAAAACATGGACCCTGAGATAGCCTTATACGAAATGAAAATGAGATGCCTGAACCTCTTTGGAAAACTGTGGAGAAAGACTGAATTGCGTCAAGGGCTTAGGGAGCCTGGAATGCTGGAGCCAGCTTATGGAGTTTGGCCTACTTACTTTCCCTTCCACCCCCAAGTGCCCCATTGCCGAGAAAAGACCGACAGTACCAGGTATGGCAAGAATTCAGTCCCTGGAATGTTCAAAGGATGCTAGTGAGGACGTAAAGTGGAACAACCCCTTAGGAAAACTGTCAGGATCTACTAGAGCCAAACACCCCCATGACCTTCCACCCAGCATTCCACTCCTAGGTATTTCCCCTAGAGAAGTAGATTTGTTTTCACAAAAATACTTGTACATGATTTATTAATGATGGCTAAATTCTGGCGGGGGGAAACGTCCAGCTATAGGTGAACGGAGAAATTATATTGGCTATGTGGTGGTATAGGCACACTGTGGAGTATTACTCGAGAATGAAAAAGAAAGAACATTGCTATGTGCAGCAATGTGGACAATCTCAAAACATGTTGTTGTGAGACACAAAAGACCATCTACTGCATGATCCTGTCCATATGAAATTCAGGAACAGACAAATGATCAGGTAGAAACCACACAGTGGCTGCCTGGTTGGGGCAGGAAGGAGGAAAGGGGTGTGGCTGACTTGAGAGGGACACAACAGAACTTTCTGGGGTGATGGAAACTTTCTGTATCTTCACCAGGCAATTGTCACTCAGACGTCAACTGTCGAAACTCATGGACCTGTTCCTTTTACTATAGGCTTTAAGTCAACTCAGTAAAGTACTGGGGTGGGGGAAAGCTTGGGAAATTTTAATACAAGGAGAAGCAAATTTAACAGCAACAAAAAAGTTTTATGACAGACTTCTAGTTCAAGATGGCAGCATAGAAGGATGTGTGCTCATCTCCTCCTTGCAAGAGCACCAAAATCCCAATTAGCTGTTGAACCACCACCAACAGGAGGACGCCAGAAAAAAGATCCCTAGCATCCAAAGACAAGGAAGCTGCCGCAAGATGGCAGGAGGGTCGCAATCACGGTAAAATGGGCAATCCACAACCTGAAGAATAAGAATACAAGAAGTTCTCCCACTGTGGTGAAGATCCTGAACCACATCAGGCTTCTGAAGATCCAACAAAGGGACTGGGAATCCCCAGGGAATCTGGCCTTGAAGACCAGTGGGGTTTGATTATAGGACTCCCACTGGACTGGGGGAAACAGAGACTCTGGTCTTGGAGGGCACAAATAAAATCTTGCCTGCACCAGGATCCAGAGGAAGGGAGCCATGACCCCACAGGAGACTAAACCAAACTACTTGCTAGTGTTGGAGGGCCTCCCGTGGAGGCGGGGGTCAGCAGGGGCTCACCAGAGGGACAGGGGGACGGGCAGCAGCAGGCTAGGAAGGTCCCCCATACTGTAAACTCTCCTAGAGTTCACCATTAACCCCGCCATAGACCCCAGGGCTGGGTCACCTCAACCCAGACAACTACCAGGGAGGGAATGCAATCCCATCCAAAGATAATTGGATTAAAGCTTTACTGAGCAAGGTCCTGACCACCAGAGAACCAACCAGTTTTCCCCACCAAAGATAAGCGGAACTCAAAAAACATGTTGTTGTAAAAAAGGGACACAAAAGACCATCTACTGCATGATCCTGTCCATATGAAATTCAGGAACAGACAAATGATCAGGTAGAAACCACACAGTGGCTGCCTGGTTGGGGCAGGAAGGAGGAAAGGTGTGGCTGACTTGAGAGGGACACAACAGAACTTTCTGGGGTGATGGAAACTTTCTGTATCTTCACCAGGCAATTGTCACTCAGACGTCAACTGTCGAAACTCATGGACCTGTTCCTTTTACTATAGGCTTTAAGTCAACTCAGTAAAGTACTGGGGTGGGGGAAAGCTTGGGAAATTTTAATACAAGGAGAAGCAAATTTAACAGCAACAAAAAAGTTTTATGACAGACTTCTAGTTCAAGATGGCAGCATAGAAGGATGTGTGCTCATCTCCTCCTTGCAAGAGCACCAAAATCCCAATTAGCTGTTGAACCACCACCAACAGGAGGACGCCAGAAAAAAGATCCCTAGCATCCAAAGACAAGGAAGCTGCCGCAAGATGGCAGGAGGGTCGCAATCACGGTAAAATGGGCAATCCACAACCTGAAGAATAAGAATACAAGAAGTTCTCCCACTGTGGTGAAGATCCTGAACCACATCAGGCTTCTGAAGATCCAACAAAGGGACTGGGAATCCCCAGGGAATCTGGCCTTGAAGACCAGTGGGGTTTGATTATAGGACTCCCACTGGACTGGGGGAAACAGAGACTCTGGTCTTGGGGGGCACAAATAAAATCTTGCCTGCACCAGGATCCAGAGGAAGGGAGCCATGACCCCACAGGAGACTAAACCAAACTACTTGCTAGTGTTGGAGGGCCTCCCGTGGAGGCGGGGGTCAGCAGGGGCTCACCAGAGGGACAGGGGGACGGGCAGCAGCAGGCTAGGAAGGTCCCCCATACTGTAAACTCTCCTAGAGTTCACCATTAACCCCGCCATAGACCCCAGGGCTGGGTCACCTCAACCCAGACAACTACCAGGGAGGGAATGCAATCCCATCCAAAGATAATTGGATTAAAGCTTTACTGAGCAAGGTCCTGACCACCAGAGAACCAACCAGTTTTCCCCACCATCAGCCCCTCCCATCAGGAAGCTTTCACGGGCCTTGTAGCCTCCTCCGTCAGAGGGCAGACAGAGAAGCCAGAAACACAGTCCTACAGCGGCCAAAACGAAAACCATATTATGGAAACTTAATCACGATGAAAACGCAGAGTTATGTCCCAGATGAAGAGACAAGGTAAAATCCCAGAAAAAACAGCTAAATGAAATGGAGATAGGCAACCTTCCAGAAAAAGAATTCAAAATAATGATACTGTGCTCTGCTTAAGTCGTGTCAGACTCTTTGTGAGTCCATGGATGGAAGCCCACCAGGCTCCTCTGTCCATGGAGTTCTCCAGGGAAGAATACTGGACTGGGTTGCTGTTCCCTCTTCCAGGGGATCTTCCCAACCCAGGGATCAAACCCAGGTCTTTCACATTGCAGGTGGGTTGTTTACTGTCCGAGCCACAAGGGAAGCCCAAGAGTGAACATGCGTGTCTCTCAGTTGTGTCCGACTAAGAGAGCTCTGGGACAACATTAAATGCACCAACATTTGCATTGTTAAAGGTCCCAGAAGAAGAGAGAAAGAACCTGAGAAAATATTTGAAGCGGCAATAGCTGAAAACTTCCCTAATATGGGAAAGGAAATAGTCAGCCAAGTCCAGGACGCACAGTGAGTCCCAGGCAGGATATGCCCAAGGAGGAACACACCAAGATCAAACTGACAAAAATTAAGCACAAAGACAAAATATTAAAAGCAACAGGGCTTCCCTGGTGTTCCAGTGGGTAAGGACACCACCTTGCAGTGCAAGGGGCGCTGGTTTGATTCCTGGCCTGGGAGGATCCCGTGTGCCACGGAGTGGCTGGACCAATGTGTCCAACTACCAAGCCGGAGCTCTGGAGCAAGAGGCCACTACAATGGAAGGCCCATACAGGCCAAAGAACAAAGATGGAAATAAATGAAAGACCAATAGAGTGGGCTTCCCTGGTGGTCCAGTGGGGAAGGACACCGCCTTGCAGTGCAAGGGGCACCGGTTCGATCCCTGGCCTGGGAAGATCCCACGTGCTGTGGAGCGGCTGGACTGATGTGTCCAATCAGCGAGCCGGAGCTCTGGAGCGCATGCGCCCAGAGCCGGTGCTCTGCGACAACAGAGGCCACCGCGATGGGAGGCCCACAGGAGCCAAAGAACAAAGACAGATGAAAATAGACAAATGAAAGACCAATAGAAGTGGCCCGCCTGCTCCCTTCCCTCCCCACCCCACCCCCCAACCAAAATAAATAAATAAATAAATCTTTTTTAAAAAAATAAAAGACTAATAGAAGTGGCAAAAAAAAAAAAAAAAAAGCAACAGAGGAAAAACAACAAACAACATACAAGGGAGCTCCCATCAGGCTATCAGCTGATTTCTCAACAGAAATTCCTCTGCCAGAAGGAAATGGCATGATATGTTTAAAGTGATGAAAAGGAAAAACCTACAACTAAGAATACTCCATCCAGCAAAACCATCATTCAGATTTAATGAAGTCAAAAGCTTTCCAGACAAGCAAAAGAGAAGTCAGCACCACCAAACCAGCTTTACAATAAATGCTAAAGGAACTTTTCTAGGCAGGAATCACAAGAGAAGGGAAGACCCACAGAAAATAACCCAAAACAATTATGAAAACGATAATAGGATCATACCTATCAAGAATTACCTTACATGTAAATGGATTACGTGCACCATCCAAAAGACATAGACTGGCTGGGTGGAGGGAAACATGTGCATCTATGCATTTCCACATACCACATCACTCTGGTTGACCTTCCCCAAACTGTATGTAAATATTTTATCTTGTTAATTTAATCATGTTTCCATTCTGGCTTGCGATTGTAACTATCTTTTATTTTTTGTCTGACTATTGATTGGGAAAACTGACAAACATCTTTTACTGTTGTGATTAGGTAACTGGTTATTCAATACCATTGATTGGTTATCATGATTGGTTAACAGAAAAATAATAGAATTCTATATCACCAAAACTATGATTTACTAGAAAAACCTATAATCACTTTTTAAAATCCAGATGCATATCAGATTATCTTAAAAATTTTTTTTGAAAAATACAAATGCCCAGGTATTGCTTTTTCTCCAGAGCTCCAAATATGCTTCTAATGAGCGTTCGTGTTTAAAAACAATTGGACTATATAAGGATCTTACCTTTATCTAGTTTGTTTCTCTTTTTTTATTTCATATTCAGTGCTCTCATCTCATTTACTTTGTTTTCCAATTTCTCCATCTTTTTTTTATGTTCTCAAGCCTTTTTATACACACACACACATATAAATAATATATGTATTTTAGAAAACTTGTGAATTTTTGCCTAACCAAAAAATTTATGACATTTTGATTCACCTTTTTTGAGTCAGTATGAATAGGATGCTAGATTTCTAATTTTTTAAAAAAGATATGCAACAAGCAACAAAGGTTTACTGTATAGCACAGGGCACTATACTCCATATCTTATAATAACTTGTAATGGAAAATAATTTCAGAAATAATATATGTGTTTATGTATGACTGAATCACCTTGGTGTGGACCTGAAACATTGTAAGTTAACTATACATCAATAAAATATTAATACTAAGAAAAGAAAGCTATGATGAAAACATCCTGGTTTGGGCTTTTTGGCCTGAACCTAACCAGTGTGTGACCAAGGACAAGACTCTCAGCAAATCGGAACTGTGGCTTAGAACCATTTCTCTCACTCCTATGCCCCGGAGGGGCCCCTTCTCCACCGCGGGTGCACAATGTCCCTCCACGCTGGAGTCATTCCAAGTTCCCAAGTCTTCTCAGAACTCTTTTAAAGCCTTCACTCTGCAGGATCAAGAGGTTACAGATGAATGCTCACTTAGAAAACTGAAGTTCTCCGCACAGAGAGGAGGCCATGTTTCGTTAGGGCGAGACGCTCACCCTGAGCCCACATTCCGGTTTCGATTGCCCGTAGTAAATATGGCGACGCAGAACAAGGTCACAAGTTCGATCACGTGACGGTGCTCTGGCCGACTCCCGCCTCCACTAGCCCACTTCGGCGCCTACTTTTAGATTGACCAATGAATCCGAGGCATTAGGCACGCCCTCTTTCCTCTCTCCACCAATAGCCTCCAGACCCCTCCCGCATGATCCAATCATCGCTGCCATCTCTCTTGAATGAAAAGCGAGCGACCCAATGCGGGGAACCGTAGTCGGACGCAGGACACCGGAAGCTCGACAGCTCACCGCAGGGCGCGAGACCGGGAACCGGAGTCAGTTGGCAGTGCTCGGGGCACGCGGAGGCGAACAAGGAATCAGGTGAACGGCCGCCCCAGGCGCGGGGCCGCGGGGCCGCGGAGCCGAGACGTCGGGTCTGCGGGCGAGCGGGCGATGGGAGGCGCCAGGGGTCGAGGGATGGAGACGGGGCGCGAGGGGAAGCGGGGCGGTTGGGGTGTCCGGAGCGTGCGTTGGCGGCGGTTGAGCGTTGAGGCGCATGCGCAGGGGGGCGGGGCTCCCTTCCGGGAGGCGCCGTCGGCTGAACCCCACTTTGGGGCAGAGTCCGCCCGTTCGAGAAGGCCCGTTGCGATTTGGGGTGGGGTCGGGGGCGAGGTGGGAGCCCGAGGCCGCGGTGGGAGCCGCCGGAGCCGGCGGACGAGCTGCGGTCTTCCAGCCCGAGAGACGACTCCTCCCTCCGCGTTTGCTTTGCGTTTCGGAGGCAGAGGCGTGGTTCCAGAGATTTAGGGCGAACATAGAAGCTCCGCTAAGGAGCAGCTTCTTAGATGAGAATTCTGAGGGCATTTCTGGGGGACAGGGTCTGAGTGGGTCCTTAGTCGTCCGTCCGCGTGCATCAGTTCTTGGACCTCAGCTGCTCCCTGCCCAACCCTTTCCTGATCCTTTGGTGTGACTTTAAGGTCGTGTCTAGCCACTTCCTAGAAACTTTATGTCTCAGACTTAGTCTGTTCCTAAAGTTGTTTCTCCGTTTAAAACATTTTTTTCGAACTTTTTTTTTTTTAATTTTTATTTGACATTTTACTTCTTTTACAGATCGAACTTTTTTTTTTTTTTTAATACACATATCCTTCCAGATGTGAAGCCCAGAGTAGAGGATTTTGGCTCTGTTCAGTCCAAGGCGCTTCCAGGGGGTGGTCCCCTCCTGTAGGAGGATCCGCGCTCTTTCCCCATACTTAACAAAGCCTGCACCGTGGTTCACCCTCTTTAATTTGGTGTCTGGTTTTCCCTGCTGTGGGTCCCTTAGCTCACTCCCTCTCCTCTCTGGAGTAAATCCTGATTGAGTCACAAGTCGAAAACCTCTTCAGCGGTTTCTTACAGCTCAGGGACTTAAGTGTGCATGCTCTGGGCCTCACCAGCTTTTCTAGCTTTTTCTTCTGCTTCATGCGGCAAGTTCTTTCCAACCCCTGGAAGGGTGTAGAGGTTCCTGGGCTGCCCTTTGCTGGCTCCTCTTCTCTTTGATGCTTCGCTAGTGGGAATCTTCAGTTGTTGGAATTAGGTTGCCTCTTACAAGAGTCTGATAAGGGTCCTTGGTTAGTTCCCTCGAATTCCCGGACTGTTGCGTGCGTCCCTGCTAGGTATCGGGTCCTGTTCCAGCTGCTGGGCTGGCATGACTGGAAGGGGTGTTTGTTGTTGGGCTTCAGATGTGCCTTTTTGGAACAAGAGAACTGCTTCCCTGATGGCTCAGTGGGTGAAGGATCTGCCTGCAAGGCGGGAGACACAGGAGACATGGGTTTGATCCCAGGGTCAGGAACGTTCCCTGGAGGAGGGAAGGACAGCCTATTCTAGTAATCTTGCTGGAAAAATCCCATGGAGAGGAGCCAGGTGGGCTACAGTCCGCGGGGTCGCAAGGAGTCAGGAACCACTGAGCAGCTAAGCACAATGGGAAATACCCTTTGGGAACAGAGGTCTGAAGTAAGAAGCAAAGGTGCTGAGGGATATTTGAGGCCCAGCAGCAAGGCCCGTCCCTGAGGGTGAGGCTGGAGGTCAGCTCTGAGTATAGACGGAGTCGGGCTGTGTGGGGTGTGGTAGGCCATGGTGAGGACTCTGTTTTATTCTGAACATAGTGGGATCCTGTGAAGGGTTTTGAGCAGAGGGGTGGCTTTCTCTGACTTAGCTTTATAGGCTCCCCCCAGCTGCAGAGGGACACGGGATGAGGAGGGCGGAATGGAAAGCAGGGTGCCCAGCAAGGAGGCCGTTGGCGTAATCCAGGTGAGAGATGGTGCCCAAAGTCCGTCAACTGACCACAAATAAAAGGAACTCGTATTCCGGCGCAAAGGAATACTACCCAGCCATGAAAAGGAATGATGATACGTAGCCACAGCATACAGACCTTGAAAACGTTATGTGAGTGAAAGAAGGCAAACTGTGTTGTATAATGCCATTATATGAAATGTCCCAAATAGGCAAATTCATAAAAAGAATGTAGATCAGTGGTTGCCAAAGGCTTCCCTGGTGGCTCAGACCATGAAGAATCTGCCTACCACTGGGGAGATGTAAGAGACGCAGGTTTGATTGCTGGGTAGGGAAGATCTTCGGAGGAGGAAATGGTAACCCACTCCAGTAGTTTTGCCAGGAGAGCTGCCGTCCAAGGGGATCACAAAGAGTCGAACACGACTGAGGTGTGCCTATTTTACCTTTCAAAGGCAGTTGGCCATAGGATGGTAGCCTGAGGGTTCTGTCTTTTTTTTTTTTTTTAAGATTTATTTATTTATTTATTATTGGTGGGGGATGGGGTGGGGAGGGAGGGGAGCAGGTGGGCCACTTCTATTGGTTTTTCATTTATCTATTTTCATCCATCTTTGTTCTTTGGCTCCTGTGGGCCTCCCATCATGGTGGCGTCTGTCGTTTCAGAGCGCCGGCTCTGGGCGCATGCGCACCAGAGCTCCGGCTCGGTAATTGGACACATCGGTCCAGCCGCTCCGCGGCACGTGGGATCTTCCCAGGCCAGGGATCAAACCGGCGCCCCTTGCACTGCAAGGCGGTGTCCTTACCCACTGGACCACCAGGGAAGCCCAGGTTCTGTCTTTTTGACATAGGAAACATGTGCTAAAGATGGTTGTGGCAATGATCACACATATCTGTGACTGCCCAAGAAACCGTTGAATTGTGCCTTTTAAATGGTGCCCTGTACGGTATGTGAATGTCTCCATAAGGCTGCTCTAATCTAAAAAAAAAGGTGATGACAGCCCGCAACCAGCGAGGTGTAGGGGTGAGAAGTGACCTGAAGGATCTGCTGGGATCTGTTGGCAGGTGGAGCAGGGAAAGAGAGAAAAGGCGCAACAGTTATATACAGTGGGATTGCCTTTTCTCAGGTGCAGGAGACAGGCCTCATTTTCAAGGGGAGAATTGAAAGGCAGCTATGGAACCGAGTCTGGAGGTGAGAGGAGAAGTTGTCCACAGAGAGGCCGCACAGAGGTGGTTAAGGCCCCGGGGCTATTTCATCACAGAGGATGAATGGCAGAAGGGCCAGAAACTGGGCCCCGGACTGAGGGATTGCTTTAGCACTTTCCACCCCTAGAGTGAGCTTCCCTGGCAGCTCACTGGGAAAGAGCCCGCCTCCCAGTGCAGGAGACATGGGTTCCATCCCTGGGTCGGGATGATCACCTAGTAGAAAAGGAAATGGCAACCCACTCCAGTATACTTGTCTGGGAAATCCCACGGACAGAGGAGCCTGATGGGCCACAGCCCATGGGGTTCCAAAGAGTGGAACGTGACTTAGTAACTAAGTGACAACAGCAGCCACTCCCTAGATGGGAGGCTGAGGTGCGGCAGGGAGGACAAACGACAGTTTTCTCATGTTTGGGTCCCTCCTAGTCTGCACCCACTAGGTGCTCTGTGAGTCTGAATGAAGCGAAGCCAGGAGGTGATGGTGCTTTGTATTAATTCCGTTTACCATCTCTACTGCAGTCTTACTGGCTCCAGGCCAGTGGGAGGTCTTTTCATGAGAGCACTTAATTATTCCCCTGTGCAAGCCACAAATAGCCGGAGCAGCTGGGGCTGGGCAGACAGGGACATGCTCACAAACTCATCTCTCCAGCATCCTGGCCGTCTCAGGTCCAGGCTCTGGGGTAAGGGTCCTTGTGGAGTGCAGGGCAAAGGGAGTCCTCGAGACTGGGTGATCCGAGGCTGTTCAGTAGAGCTGAGACCTTGATGTTGAGAAGGGGACGTGGAAGTGAGCAGAGCCGGCTCCCTGGGGGGACCTGCGCTGGGGTTGGGGCTGGATGAGGCTGGGGGATTGTGGAATGAGGTTGCAGGGCACAGTGAAGGAGGTGGCAGGTGGGGAGGAATTAGGGTTTCATTTAGCACATCCTAGGAGGTAGAGGGCGGGGGGCACCTGGGCGTGGCCAGCAGGGCCCAGGGAGAGGTGAGGCGACTCACCGGAGGGTGGTGGAGACGGGCACAACAGGCGGAAGCTGGGAGGGGGTGCACCGGTGGAGGGGTGACACCCGCTGCTGGACTCCGTGTCGGAGGTGAGCTGAAGAGGGATCAGAGGGGGATATCCCGTCTTGGCTCTTGCGGCTGGACGGCCTTCTGTGCCAGACCTGACCCCAGCACCTCGCCCCCCTCGGACTCGTGCCAGCAGCCTGCAGCCTCTGCAGCCCTCTGCCTCGTCCTCTTGCCGGGTGGCTCTTTCTGCACGCGTTGGCCACCTTCGCTGCTTCATTCAGCCCCGGCTTCCCTCCTCTGTGCTCAGCACCATGGCGGAACAGGACGTGGAAAACGAACTTCTGGATTACGAGGAAGACGAAGAGCCCCAGGCTCCTCCAGAGACCGTGCCACCTCCCGCCAAGAAAGACGTCAAGGGTTCCTACGTTTCCATCCACAGCTCTGGCTTCCGGGACTTTCTGCTGAAGCCAGAGCTCCTGAGGGCTATAGTGGACTGTGGCTTCGAGCATCCATCCGAGGGTATGTCTCCCCAGCCCTCCCCACCTCGGCGTGGTCCCCTCCGCCCCCAGGCGAGGGGCTTGCATAGGGGGAGGCCTGGTTTCTGACTGCTCCTTCGCTCTCCCCTCAGTCCAGCACGAGTGCATTCCACAAGCCATCCTGGGCATGGACGTCCTGTGCCAGGCCAAGTCAGGGATGGGCAAGACGGCGGTTTTCGTGTTGGCCACGCTGCAGCAGATCGAACCCGTCAACGGACAGGTGGGTGCCCCCGGCCACCCAAAGCAGCCAGGAATCATGGGTCCTCTTGTTAGAAAAAAATCCTCGTCCTCTTTGTGGACTTTTAAAATTAAATATAGTACTTAAAAGTTGTACTGGAGATGGCAGCCCACTCCAGCATTCCTGCCTGGAAAAGCTTATGGACAGAGGAGCCTGGAGGGCTACCGGCCATGGGGTCACAAAGAGGTGGACATAAGTGAGTGACTGGACACGCATGCACTTCGTTATAACACAGTTGCCCCCAAAGTGATAAGCCAAGAGAAAGAATGGAAAAGCGCCCCAGTCTGACCCCCCAGCCAGGGGACTGTTTCCACACGTGCTTTTCTAGATCGTACACGAATATGAGGGTGGCCTGACACGGAACGTATAGTTTCGTTCCTGCTACTGCTATTGTTTCCTCCTTCCGACAGGACACAACGGTATTCTCGTGTCGTGAACGTTGTAGTCCACCGCTGGGGGGATACTCTAGGCACGTGCTGGTGTTCTGTTCTTGGCATGCCGGGGCACACCTCCTCGGGTGTTACGTGGGTGCAGGAGCCCTTGTTACCAACCTTAGGGCAGACGGTCAGGAGCAGAGGGTTTACTGGGAGGCCACGGTGTGGTCGCAGCGCTTGGCGTGGTGGGCCAGGGAGCTTGGGCACCTTCCCCTGGTGGTCACAGACCAGCCGGAGGGCAGACCCGGGAAGCTGTTGGCATGTCACCAGCTAGGCTTCTCCCTGGTATAGGAAGACACACTCGAGTAGCCGTAGATATAGGCATGGCTTCCCCAGTGACTCAGCGTTAAAGCATCCCCCTGCCGGTGCAGGAGACTCCGGTTCAGTCCCTGGGTTGGGAAGATCCCTGGCGGAGGAAATGGCATCCCACTGCAGTGTTCTTGGAGAATCCCATGGACAGAGCAGCCTGGTGGGCTGAAGTCCATGGGGTCACAGAGAGTCAGATATGACTCAGAGACTAAACAACAAAAATAACATAGGAACTCTTAGTACCTGCTGGAAAAAAAAGTGAATTTAAGACAGAGAGTGAGCAGCAGGTGATAGACAAATTAAAATACTGTTGTACTGGAGATGGCAGCTGCCACCCTCCGGGGGGCCCCACCCAAAGCAGCCAGGAATCATGGGTCCTCTTGTTAGAAAATCCTCGTCCTCTTTGTGGACTTTTAAAATTAAATATAGTACTTAAAAGTTGTACTGGAGATGGCAGCCCACTCCAGCATTCCTGCCTGGAAAAGCTTATGGACAGAGGAGCCTGGAGGGCTACCGGCCATGGGGTCACAAAGAGGTGGACATAAGTGAGTGACTGGACACGCATGCACTTCGTTATAACACAGTTGCCCCCAAAGTGATAAGCCAAGAGAAAGAATGGAAAAGCGCCCCAGTCTGACCCCCCAGCCAGGGGACTGTTTCCACACGTGCTTTTCTAGATCGTACACGAATATGAGGGTGGCCTGACACGGAACGTATAGTTTCGTTCCTGCTACTGCTATTGTTTCCTCCTTCCGACAGGACACAACGGTATTCTCGTGTCGTGAACGTTGTAGTCCACCGCTGGGGATACTCTAGGCACGTGCTGGTGTTCTGTTCTTGGCATGCCGGGGCACACCTCCTCGGGTGTTACGTGGGTGCAGGAGCCCTTGTTACCAACCTTAGGGCAGACGGTCAGGAGCAGAGGGTTTACTGGGAGGCCACGGTGTGGTCGCAGCGCTTGGCGTGGTGGGCCAGGGAGCTTGGGCACCTTCCCCTGGTGGTCACAGACCAGCCGGAGGGCAGACCCGGGAAGCTGTTGGCATGTCACCAGCTAGGCTTCTCCCTGGTATAGGAAGACACACTCGAGTAGCCGTAGATATAGGCATGGCTTCCCCAGTGACTCAGCGTTAAAGCATCCCCCTGCCGGTGCAGGAGACTCCGGTTCAGTCCCTGGGTTGGGAAGATCCCTGGCGGAGGAAATGGCATCCCACTGCAGTGTTCTTACGCGGAGAATCCCATGGACAGAGCAGCCTGGTGGGCTGAAGTCCATGGGGTCACAGAGAGTCAGATATGACTCAGAGACTAAACAACAAAAATAACATAGGAACTCTTAGTACCTGCTGGAAAAAAAAGTGAATTTAAGACAGAGAGTGAGCAGCAGGTGATAGACTGAGAAGATGGGGGCCTGTGGACTGGGCCTTCCCGTGGCCCAGAGGGCTGGAGGGACAGGTTGGGGGGCAGGGGAGGACTTCGGACATTGCCTTGAGGTCTCTCCCCGCCCCGCCCCGCCCCACAGGTGACAGTCCTCGTGATGTGCCACACTCGAGAGCTGGCCTTCCAGATCAGCAAGGAGTACGAGCGCTTCTCCAAGTACATGCCCACTGTCAAGGTAAGCGCCCCAGGCTGGGTTAGGGGCTGCGTGGGGGCTCTGCAGCCTGGCTGGCCTCGGCTCCAGCCCAGCCAGCGTTAACCAAGCTTGGCTGCAGCGGCTGCCTTTGAGGTTTGTGGTGGTTTATGCTCCTTAAAAGCCTGATGAATTATGCATGGCCCCCAGCGGCCTGTGCCGGTCCCAGTCCTGCCTTCCAGTGGAGCTGGGGCCAGGCTCTCAGGCCTCTCCTGGGCCCAGGCGCCAGGCCTGGGGGGTCGCTGGGGGCTGGCGGGGCTGCGAGCCGAGTGGCCCTCGTGCCCCGGAGTGGGGGCGTGAGCATCGGCCGCCAGATGGTTGGTTGACAGCAACTTTCCACCCACCCAGGTGTCTGTGTTCTTTGGGGGCCTCTCCATCAAGAAGGACGAGGACGTGTTGAAGAGGAACTGTCCCCACGTGGTGGTGGGGACGCCAGGCCGGATCCTGGCGCTTGTGCGCAGCAGGAGCCTCAACCTGAAGAACGTGAAGCACTTTGTGTTGGACGAGTGCGACAAGATGCTGGAGCAGCTGGGTGAGTGTCCGCGCTGGGCCTGTGGGCTGAGGAGGTCCCTGCCTTGGCCGCCTCCCCCAGCTGTGGAGCTAGGCGGACCCCGACGGGGCAGGCCGGAAGTTTCCCCAGAGCCGGGTAGTGTGGGTGGCCAGCACTCAGGTCTCCTGTGAGTGACCTTGAGGGAAGGTCCTGGGGTCGGCAGAGTGAGCTGCAACTGCAGCGGGACCACAGAGCCCCAGGCAAGCCGTGTCCGGTGGCTCATCCCCGTCAGGCGCCTGCTGGGGGAGCTGGGGCTCGTGTCCTGGGAGCGGCTGCAGCTCTCACCCCAGCGGCTGTCTCTGCCTCAGGCTCCCCTCCCTGAAGCGTGGCTGGAGGCGCGCTGGCACGGCTGCTCCGCTCTGGCAGCGTGTAAGTGGACGCTCGCTCCTCCCGCGCCCGTGCTTGCCTCGAGTCCGGGCCCTCAGGCCGCTGTGACTCCCTCCTCTAGCCGTCCTTGCTCACACTGCTCTCCTGGGGCCAGTGGCTCCCTGGCACAGACTGGGAGGGGCTGGATCTGGTCTCAGGTGGGTGTCGTGGTCTGGCGGGCGCTCACTCCCCCCGTTTCTTTCCCTCCGTCTTCCCCCACCCAGACATGCGGCGGGACGTGCAAGAGATCTTCCGCCTGACCCCCCACGAGAAGCAGTGCATGATGTTCAGTGCCACCCTGAGCAAGGAGATCCGGCCCGTTTGCAGGAAGTTCATGCAAGACGTGAGTAGTGGAGAAGTGGCGGAGACTTCGGTCCGGTAACTTCGGCGTCTGAGGTTGCAGGCTCTTACGGCTCCCCAGCATCCACACTAACCTCCTGGCACAAGCATGCGGGCAGGCCAGCGGAGCCCTCTCCTCTTATTAGCACGCTGGAAGCTGAGAGCTTGGTCTACACCTGAGCCGGGCCAGAACTTAGATCCCACTGTTGGGAGACAAGTATTTACGGGGTGCAGAGGCCTCCTGGAAGTATTGCAGCCACGGAGTCGCCTCTGGAAGGTTCTGGGCAGGCAAGAGGCCCCGAAGTAAGCCCTGCCTGGCCCTTCCTGCTCTCCTCCCTGCACAGCCCATGGAGGTGTTTGTGGATGACGAGACCAAGCTGACGCTGCACGGACTGCAACAATACTACGTGAAACTTAAGGACAGCGAGAAGAACCGCAAGCTCTTTGACCTCCTGGACGTGCTGGAGTTTAACCAGGTGATGCTTCTGCACTCGTGAGGCCGTCAGGGACTCCTGGCCTTGGGGAGGACGTCTGGTCCTGACCCCCGCTCCCGCCCTCGCCCCCTCGCAGGTGGTGATCTTCGTGAAGTCGGTGCAGCGCTGCATGGCCTTGGCTCAGCTCCTCGTGGAACAGAACTTCCCAGCCATTGCCATCCACAGAGGCATGGCCCAGCTGAGAGGCCGCCCGGGCCTGTCCGTGGCTCATCCCGTCAGGCGCCTGCTGGGGAGCTGGGGCTCGTGTCCTGGGAGCGGCTGCAGCTCTCACCCCAGCGGCTGTCTCTGCCTCAGGCTCCCTCCTGAGCGTGGCTGGAGGCGCTGGCACGCTGCTCCGCTCTGGCAGCGTGTAAGTGCGCTCGCTCCTCCGCGCCGTGCTTGCCTCGAGTCCGGGCCCTCAGGCCGCTGTGACTCCCTCCTCTAGCCGTCCTTGCTCACACTGCTCTCCTGGGGCCAGTGGCTCCCTGGCACAGACTGGGAGGGGCTGGATCTGGTCTCAGGTGGGTGTCGTGGTCTGGCGGGCGCTCACTCCCCCCGTTTCTTTCCCTCCGTCTTCCCCCACCCAGACATGCGGCGGGACGTGCAAGAGATCTTCCGCCTGACCCCCCACGAGAAGCAGTGCATGATGTTCAGTGCCACCCTGAGCAAGGAGATCCGGCCCGTTTGCAGGAAGTTCATGCAAGACGTGAGTAGTGGAGAAGTGGCGGAGACTTCGGTCCGGTAACTTCGGCGTCTGAGGTTGCAGGCTCTTACGGCTCCCCAGCATCCACACTAACCTCCTGGCACAAGCATGCGGGCAGGCCAGCGGAGCCCTCTCCTCTTATTAGCACGCTGGAAGCTGAGAGCTTGGTCTACACCTGAGCCGGGCCAGAACTTAGATCCCACTGTTGGGAGACAAGTATTTACGGGGTGCAGAGGCCTCCTGGAAGTATTGCAGCCACGGAGTCGCCTCTGGAAGGTTCTGGGCAGGCAAGAGGCCCCGAAGTAAGCCCTGCCTGGCCCTTCCTGCTCTCCTCCCTGCACAGCCCATGGAGGTGTTTGTGGATGACGAGACCAAGCTGACGCTGCACGGACTGCAACAATACTACGTGAAACTTAAGGACAGCGAGAAGAACCGCAAGCTCTTTGACCTCCTGGACGTGCTGGAGTTTAACCAGGTGATGCTTCTGCACTCGTGAGGCCCGTCAGGGACTCCTGGCCTTGGGGAGGACGTCTGGTCCTGACCCCCGCTCCCGCCCTCGCCCCCTCGCAGGTGGTGATCTTCGTGAAGTCGGTGCAGCGCTGCATGGCCTTGGCTCAGCTCCTCGTGGAACAGAACTTCCCAGCCATTGCCATCCACAGAGGCATGGCCCAGGAAGAGCGGTGAGCGCCTGCAGGCTGCCCTCCAAGCCCCGGCAGGCCCCGTGGAGGGGAGCGCTGCCAGGGCCCCGTAGCTCACGGCCGCCCCGTTCTTCCTGCACCCAGCCTGTCCCGCTATCAGCAGTTCAAGGACTTCCAGCGGCGGATCCTGGTGGCCACCAATCTGTTCGGCCGCGGCATGGACATTGAGCGCGTCAATATCGTCTTCAACTACGACATGCCCGAGGACTCGGACACCTACCTCCACCGCGTGAGTGGGCCCGCGGGGCGTCCCTTCCCTCCTGCCCCCTTCCCGGGGCTGGTGCTGGGTGGGGACACTGTGTGCTCTCGGCCTGAGCCGTGCTCCTGTCTCTCTGCAGGTGGCTCGTGCAGGTCGCTTCGGTACCAAAGGCCTGGCCATTACGTTCGTGTCTGACGAGAACGACGCCAAGATCCTCAATGACGTCCAGGACCGGTTTGAAGTGAACGTGGCAGAGCTTCCAGAAGAGATCGACATCTCCACGTACAGTAAGTGGCTCAAACAGGCCTGGGGTGGTGGGGGTGAATGACCGCGCTGGGGGCTTCTCTCTGCCGCCCCTGCCTCACTCGCCTCCCCGGTGTGTGTCTTCCAGTTGAGCAGAGCCGGTAACCGCGTGCCCTGACGACCCGGAACCGCCCTGCTTCACCATGCTGCTTCAGGTTCTCTTTCGCGGCCCCACTGGGCCTTTCTTTTTACTGTTTAAAAGCTGTAGATTTGTGTAAGAGTAAATTTTTATTATGGAAGCCTAGCTCCTACCGTGTCTGTTTCTCGTCAGCCGTCAGCACTTTGTGGCCACCAGGGACCTGGTTAGCGAGCCCCTGGCCAGCAAGAAATGACACCTCCTGTACCAACATGATATTATTTTTTTAAGTGTCAACACTGAAAGATTTATACAGATAAAAAAACATACAGCCTTCACATGCATTGAACCCATTGCCCTTGGGGCAAGTGGGCTTCTGTACCGTGAGCCTTTGGCGATGAGCAGATGAGAAGGGCCCTGCCCCTCTCCCACCCTTGACCTCAGTCTTAGCTTAACCCGGAAGCAAAGTCTCGGCACCTTGGCCTCTTGTTGTGTAGCAAAGACAGGTGACGGGGAAGGGCGGGCCAGGCGGGAGCCCTTCGTCTGCCTGGGCCTGGTCTACCCTGGGTCCCGGCCGGGCTGGAGCTGAGAGGCAGCGGAAGCAGGCTCAGTAGGTCCGACCCTCCACCTCTGCTGGATGTTCTGGGCTCAGTGCCAGGTGGTGGCTCTCGGCCTCCTCTCCGTGGCGGCGTGGCACCCGAGGCCGGCGGCAGCAGAGCAGAGGGGAAGAGGTCTCAGCCTGTGCAAAAGCTGCTGAGGCCACAGGAGCCGCTGGCTCGGCCGGAACGGCGCCTTCACATGCCTGACTCGGACCTGAGAGCCTGGAGAGAGGAGCCCGTGAGAACCGAGCCCAGAGGCCCCCCGCACCCTCTCGCCACCCCAGGCTCAGCCCTCACCTGAGTTTGATGGTGGCTGGAGCCGGCCCCAGAGGTGGATGTGGCGAACTCTGAGTACTTGTTGCCGGCCACCATGCAGGCCCACTTGCGGTACTCCTCCCTCACCTGCGGGCAGGGGTGCCAGGTCAGGGGAGAAGGGGCCCCTGGACAGGGCCCGCGCCCCCGCCCCGCCCCCGCGGCCCAGCCTGCGGCCCACCTTCTTGTTGAGCAGACAGTAGAGCACGAAGAGGAAGAAGCCCTGCAGGCAGTTGAGGATGCTGAAGATGTAGGAGAGCACCCAGCTCTCCGGGTCGAAGAGGAGCAGCCCGAAGACCCAGGTGCAGCCCAGCACGAAGAGCTGGGCGATGGCCGTGATGGTCAGCACCCTGCAGGAGGCGGCCAGTTGCTGGGGCCCCACCACACATCCCTCCTCCCAGCCCCACTCCCGTCAGCCGTCAGCACTTTGTGGCCACCAGGGACCTGGTTAGCGAGCCCTGGCCAGCAAGAAATGACACCTCCTGTACCAACATGATATTATTTTTTTAAGTGTCAACACTGAAAGATTTATACAGATAAAAAAACATACAGCCTTCACATGCATTGAACCCATTGCCCTTGGGGCAAGTGGGCTTCTGTACCGTGAGCCTTTGGCGATGAGCAGATGAGAAGGGCCCTGCCCCTCTCCCACCCTTGACCTCAGTCTTAGCTTAACCCGGAAGCAAAGTCTCGGCACCTTGGCCTCTTGTTGTGTAGCAAAGACAGGTGACGGGGAAGGGCGGGCCAGGCGGGAGCCCTTCGTCTGCCTGGGCCTGGTCTACCCTGGGTCCCGGCCGGGCTGGAGCTGAGAGGCAGCGGAAGCAGGCTCAGTAGGTCCGACCCTCCACCTCTGCTGGATGTTCTGGGCTCAGTGCCAGGTGGTGGCTCTCGGCCTCCTCTCCGTGGCGGCGTGGCACCCGAGGCCGGCGGCAGCAGAGCAGAGGGGAAGAGGTCTCAGCCTGTGCAAAAGCTGCTGAGGCCACAGGAGCCGCTGGCTCGGCCGGAACGGCGCCTTCACATGCCTGACTCGGACCTGAGAGCCTGGAGAGAGGAGCCCGTGAGAACCGAGCCCAGAGGCCCCCCGCACCCTCTCGCCACCCCAGGCTCAGCCCTCACCTGAGTTTGATGGTGGCTGGAGCCGGCCCCAGAGGTGGATGTGGCGAACTCTGAGTACTTGTTGCCGGCCACCATGCAGGCCCACTTGCGGTACTCCTCCCTCACCTGCGGGCAGGGGTGCCAGGTCAGGGGAGAAGGGGCCCCTGGACAGGGCCCGCGCCCCCGCCCCGCCCCCGCGGCCCAGCCTGCGGCCCACCTTCTTGTTGAGCAGACAGTAGAGCACGAAGAGGAAGAAGCCCTGCAGGCAGTTGAGGATGCTGAAGATGTAGGAGAGCACCCAGCTCTCCGGGTCGAAGAGGAGCAGCCCGAAGACCCAGGTGCAGCCCAGCACGAAGAGCTGGGCGATGGCCGTGATGGTCAGCACCCTGCAGGAGGCGGCCAGTTGCTGGGGGGCCCCACCTCACACATCCCCTCCTCCCAGCCCCACTCCCTAACCCCTGGGCTGCTCACCGGGCCTTCTTTAATTTCTTGATGTCGGGGTTGATTTCAGAAAACTTCTGCGTGAGTTTCCAGACAGTAATCACAAAGATGACAGCATTGCCCTGGGCAGGGAGCACAGAGCTCAGGTTAGGGGGCGTCCTTGCAAAACTGGCAGGGAGAAAGCCTGGTGCGCAGGGCTGAGTGGGAGCCGAGCGCCTGGGCTTCACGGGGCTGGGGGAGGGGTGAGGCAGTTACCAGAACGATGACGGCCACAGGCCCCACGAAGCTCCAGAGGAAGCCGCGTTTGAAGTGCAACCAACAGCTGGGCGGGAAGGAAAGGGCTGGTCAGCAGCCAGTTGAGCCCAGACGGGGCGTCCGAGGGAAGCAGCGGCTCTGCCGGCTGCAGCCCCCAAGCGAGGCCCTCCCGCCGCCTGGCACTCACTATCGCTCGCGGCCGTAGCCTTCGGCGTAGGCGGCTGCGGAGATGCCCACGATGACCAGGGGCACGCCGTAGCCGATGAGGCAGAGCCAGAGCTTCCTCAGGCCCTGGCCCTGGAACACGCGCACCACCAGGAAGTAGAGCTCCACGCCCTCGAGGCTCATCCAGCAGAAGGCGGCCAGGAAGCAGTAGTGCAGCAGCGCGGCCACCAGGCGGCAGCGCAGCCCCACCTGCGGGGCGGAGGGAATGGGCGGTGACGTCACGCGGGGCGGTGACGTCAGCGGCGAACAGGTCCGGCCGGCAGGAGTCGGCCTGGCGGCGCCCAGGGGCGTTAAAGCGGGCGAGTGGGCGGGGCCGTGCGCTTCTCGGGGACCCGATCCCGCAGGGAGTGGGCGCGGCGTTCCACTCAAGGTCCTGGCAGGTCTAGCCTTCAGGGGAGAGTGGGGACGCTCCACGGGGCAGGCCTCACCTCGCCGCCTTCGTTCTCGATGCCCGCCAGGAAGATGGCGGAGCCCACGAAGAGGCAGATGCAGAGGTGCAGGTGCACCGTGGTGCGCGAGCCCTGGATGGGCCGCACCAGCAGGAAGGTGAGGATGCACAACAGCAGGCAGACCAGCGACAGCGCCAGGCCCACCTTGGTGATCAGGGCCAGCTTCGGGTCCTAGATGCAGGGCGGGACAGACAGGACTCCCATCAGCCCTCTGAGGCCCTCCCGCCTCTTCGTGGGCCCCACCCCCACCCCCACCTGGGGCCTGGCCTGCAGGGCCCCCGCGGCTCCCCTCCCTCCAGCTCCTCTGCCATCAACATCTGGGAGCAGCAGGCACCCCTGGTTCCTCCAAATGGGCTCCCCGCTACACACCCAGAGCTCCCCTCTTTGACCCTCATCTTCAGCCCCGCCGACACCTGGCCACATCTATGAGCTCATCAAAACGCACATTTGTGTCCTTCCTGGGCCTTGGGCCTGGACCGCCAGACCCCCCACTACTTGGCCTGACCCATTCCAGGTATTCACGTGGCCCGTCCTATCTGTGGATCTCTCAGAGGGCACATGCAGAAAGTTAAGCTCCCTGAGGAGCTTTCAGGGCTTAATTAACAACCTGTTGGGACTTCCCAGGTGGCTCAGTGGTACAGAATCCGGCTGACGAGGCAGGAGGTGCGGGTTTGATCCCTGGGTAGGGAAGATCCCTGGGGAAGGCAATGGCTACCCACTCCAGTATTTTTTTTTTAATATTTGTTTATGGTTATTCTGGGTTTTCACTGCTGCCACAGGCTCTTCTCTAGCTTCAGGGAGTGGGGGCTGGCTCCTCTCTAGTTGAGGCGAGCAGGCTTCTTGTGGCGGTGACTTCTCTTGTGGTGGAACTTGGGCTCTAGGGCTCACAGGCTTCCGTAGTTGCGGCCCATGAGCTCCATAGTTGCAGCTCTGAGGCTCTAGAGCCATAGTTGTGGCTCACGGGCTTAGTTGCGCTGCAGCATGTGAGATCTTCCCAGATCAGGGATCAAACCCGTGTCTCCTGCATTGGCAGGCGAGCTCTTTACCACTGAGCTACCAGGGAAGCCCCCCACTCCAGTACTCTTGCCTGGAGAATCCCATAGACAGAGGAGCCTGGCGGGGCTACAGTCCATGAGATCACTGAAGAATCAGACACGCCTTATCGACTAGACAACAAGCAGCTTGTCTGGGGTGGTCGTCAGAGGGGCGGTGGCCAGAGCAGGGCCTGCAGGGCCAGGCCACTCAAGTTGCTGAGTTGTGTGGAGGTCGGGGGTCCCAGGCAAGGCCGGGGCGGGGGAGATGTGGCGCAGGACCATCTGGGCTGTGTACCGAGAAGCTGCTGCCTGTCTCGCCCCCACCAACCACGCCACCTGTGGGTTTTGAGGATGGCCCCCATCCGCTCACCTCCACGTCGTAGTGGGCCATGAGAACGGCAAAGCTGCTGAGGTGGTCACACTGGCAGGTGATGCTTTCATTCGTGTGGCCCAGCTTCCAGCAGCCCGAGTCAGACCAGAGCCCGCTCCCACTGCCGTCCTCCTTCCAGAAGGCACAGATCAGCTCCCGCCGGGACGTGATGTCCGGCCGTTGCTAGGGAGGGACGATTGCAGAGGTCAGCCTGGAGCCCGCTCTTGGGGACGGGACTTGGGTTGAACCCAAAGAGGGCTGCTTTTCTTTGGGCAGTTGTTGACGGAGCACCAACTGTGTGTGCGGGTCAGGGGCCGGGAGGAACAAGTCCCTGGCCTGCAGGGGCTGACCTTCTAGTGGGGGACAGAAAATAACAGACTAATAAGTAAGTCAGCTAGACAGTGTGGACGAGGTGCTGTGTGGGAAAGAAGAGAACAAAAGGGAAGGCGGGGTGTGATTTCACTGCTGCCACAGGCTCTTCTCTAGCTTCAGGGAGTGGGGGCTGGCTCCTCTCTAGTTGAGGCGAGCAGGCTTCTTGTGGCGGTGACTTCTCTTGTGGTGGAACTTGGGCTCTAGGGCTCACAGGCTTCCGTAGTTGCGGCCCATGAGCTCCATAGTTGCAGCTCTGAGGCTCTAGAGCCATAGTTGTGGCTCACGGGCTTAGTTGCGCTGCAGCATGTGAGATCTTCCCAGATCAGGGATCAAACCCGTGTCTCCTGCATTGGCAGGCGAGCTCTTTACCACTGAGCTACCAGGGAAGCCCCCCACTCCAGTACTCTTGCCTGGAGAATCCCATAGACAGAGGAGCCTGGCGGGGCTACAGTCCATGAGATCACTGAAGAATCAGACACGCCTTATCGACTAGACAACAAGCAGCTTGTCTGGGGTGGTCGTCAGAGGGGCGGTGGCCAGAGCAGGGCCTGCAGGGCCAGGCCACTCAAGTTGCTGAGTTGTGTGGAGGTCGGGGGTCCCAGGCAAGGCCGGGGCGGGGGAGATGTGGCGCAGGACCATCTGGGCTGTGTACCGAGAAGCTGCTGCCTGTCTCGCCCCCACCAACCACGCCACCTGTGGGTTTTGAGGATGGCCCCCATCCGCTCACCTCCACGTCGTAGTGGGCCATGAGAACGGCAAAGCTGCTGAGGTGGTCACACTGGCAGGTGATGCTTTCATTCGTGTGGCCCAGCTTCCAGCAGCCCGAGTCAGACCAGAGCCCGCTCCCACTGCCGTCCTCCTTCCAGAAGGCACAGATCAGCTCCCGCCGGGACGTGATGTCCGGCCGTTGCTAGGGAGGGACGATTGCAGAGGTCAGCCTGGAGCCCGCTCTTGGGGACGGGACTTGGGTTGAACCCAAAGAGGGCTGCTTTTCTTTGGGCAGTTGTTGACGGAGCACCAACTGTGTGTGCGGGGTCAGGGGACGCGGGAGGAACAAGTCCCTGGCCTGCAGGGGCTGACCTTCTAGTGGGGGACAGAAAATAACAGACTAATAAGTAAGTCAGCTAGACAGTGTGGACGCAGGTGCTGTGTGGGAAAGAAGAGAACAAAAGGGGAAGGCGGGGTGTGATTCCGTATTGTTATATAAAATAAGCAGGCCTGGGAAAGGCCTAGAAGAGAAGGTGACAAGTAAACAAGTTGACAGGTAAAAGACTGAATTGTGTGGAAGAAAGGAAGCCCAGGCAGAGGGCACAGCAAGTGCAAAGGCCCTGGGGTACGTCTAAGGAAGGAGCAGAGTGGGTGGGGGTGGGGAAACGCAGGCAGCGGAGACCACGAGGGCCTTGGCTAGCGGATGAGCAGGAGGGTGGATCCTCCCCCCCCCACCTGAGGACTCACGTGGAAGGTGAAGGCGAAGGTGACGTTGGAGTTGAGTTTCTTTGTGTTTGTGTTGCTCAGAAAGACCGAGCTGACCGCTGAGAGAAGCGTGATATTGGCGCCGCGGACATGACTCCCGTAGACCTCATTCAACTTCTTTGAGTTCAGTTCCAAAGAGGCGTTGGCCAGAAATTCTTTCATTTTCCGGCTGGAGAGCATCCCCACCACGCTGGGGCCTGGGGCACAGACACGGGCTGCCGTCTGCTTGCTCCCGTCCGTACCCCATCCTCTCCCACGAAGAGGCCTGACTCAGGCCCGCCAGTCGGCCGTGGTGCCCAGAGCCGTGCCCCGGGGATCCGGGGGCTGCCTCTTCTGAGGCTTCGCCGCTGCTGTACTCTCTGTGACCCCATGGACTGCAGCCCACCAGGCCTCCCTGTCCTTCCTCCCATCGCGGAGTTCGCTCAGACTCACGTCCACTGAGTCACCGATCCCATCCAACCGTCTCATCCTCTGTCGCCCCTTCTCCTCCTGCGCTCCAGCCTTCCCATATCCTCGCCCCAGGCCAGCTCCTCCCTCCCTTGCCTGGAGTGCCTGCCCTGGGTCCCTGCTGTTACCTGACTCTCCGGCTGCAGCTGCTATAGCCCAGTCCAGCAGCATCCGTGCATGGCTCTGGCCCACGGTGACGTTTCCTTCCTTCTGCTCTTGGACCACCACGGACAGCTCTGAGAAGAGAGGGGGCGTGATCCGGGGGCTGCGGGTCGTGGAGGGGGCCCCTGAGCGGCTGGGGAGGGGCAGAACAAGGTCTCACCTGTGTCGTCAGATGAACGATAGGTGAAGGAGCCAATCGGCATGGCTTTGGCCGAGGTCCTCAGTATCTGCTTGAGGCTGGAGAGCAGGTACGTGGCCACGCGGTACTTGGAAGACTTGTCCGGGGCCGCCAGGTCCCCTGGGGTTTTCAACAGGTCGTCCACTGAGTTGGTGATGTTCTGTGGGGACAGGTGACAGATGTTGGGTGTCTGCACCACGAGGGCCTTGGCTAGCGGATGAGCAGGAGGGTGGATCCTCCCCCCCCCACCTGAGGACTCACGTGGAAGGTGAAGGCGAAGGTGACGTTGGAGTTGAGTTTCTTTGTGTTTGTGTTGCTCAGAAAGACCGAGCTGACCGCTGAGAGAAGCGTGATATTGGCGCCGCGGACATGACTCCCGTAGACCTCATTCAACTTCTTTGAGTTCAGTTCCAAAGAGGCGTTGGCCAGAAATTCTTTCATTTTCCGGCTGGAGAGCATCCCCACCACGCTGGGGCCTGGGGCACAGACACGGGCTGCCGTCTGCTTGCTCCCGTCCGTACCCCATCCTCTCCCACGAAGAGGCCTGACTCAGGCCCGCCAGTCGGCCGTGGTGCCCAGAGCCGTGCCCCGGGGATCCGGGGGCTGCCTCTTCTGAGGCCTCCCCGCTGCTGTACTCTCTGTGACCCCATGGACTGCAGCCCACCAGGCCTCCCTGTCCTTCCTCCCATCGCGGAGTTCGCTCAGACTCACGTCCACTGAGTCACCGATCCCATCCAACCGTCTCATCCTCTGTCGCCCCTTCTCCTCCTGCGCTCCAGCCTTCCCATATCCTCGCCCCAGGCCAGCTCCTCCCTCCCTTGCCTGGAGTGCCTGCCCTGGGTCCCTGCTGTTACCTGACTCTCCGGCTGCAGCTGCTATAGCCCAGTCCAGCAGCATCCGTGCATGGCTCTGGCCCACGGTGACGTTTCCTTCCTTCTGCTCTTGGACCACCACGGACAGCTCTGAGAAGAGAGGGGGCGTGATCCGGGGGCTGCGGGTCGTGGAGGGGGCCCCTGAGCGGCTGGGGAGGGGCAGAACAAGGTCTCACCTGTGTCGTCAGATGAACGATAGGTGAAGGAGCCAATCGGCATGGCTTTGGCCGAGGTCCTCAGTATCTGCTTGAGGCTGGAGAGCAGGTACGTGGCCACGCGGTACTTGGAAGACTTGTCCGGGGCCGCCAGGTCCCCTGGGGTTTTCAACAGGTCGTCCACTGAGTTGGTGATGTTCTGTGGGGGACAGGTGACAGATGTTGGGTGTCTGCACCACAAGGGCCGCCTGAAGGACTCTGACCTCCCCTCACCCCGACCCCACAACTGGGGGACAGACCCAGGGGAATCAAGACATCGCAGCAGCCAGAAGACAAGGAAGGGGATTTCGCGTGTGCCCGTATGCACATGTTACAACAAGAGCGCTGAACACGCATCAGCTACAGGCCTCCTGTTAGGCTCTGGGGCTTCCCAGGTGGCTCAGTGGTAAGAATCTGCCTGCCCGTGCAGGAGACGTGGGTGTGATCCCTGGGTCGGGAAGGTCCCCAGGAGAAGGACATGGCAGCCCACTCCAGGATTCTTGCTGGAAAATCCCATGGACAGAGGAGCCTGGCGGGCTAAAGAGTCAGACCCCCCTGAACGACTCAACCGCGATCGGAATGTGGAGCGTACAGAGGTACGCGTTTGGCCAGAGGCCCCTGCTTGGGCGTCTCCACGCACGCGGAGGCACCCTCCAGCCGCCCGACAGGGTCCTGCCCTTACCTTCATGAATGTCTTGGCCACGGCTGGTGTGAAGTTTTTGCTCATGTTCTGGACTTTTGCTAAGAAGTCAGAGAGTCTCTGGAGAGAGGGGAGAGCAGGAGGGTCAGAGAGCCTCATCCTGGGTTGGGGAGCTTGGGGGAAAAAAGGGTGGTCAGGGTGAGCTGGGTGGGGGGATTTCCTGCTTCCCGGCCTCTACCGGGGCCACTCACCTGGCGCTTGATTCCGGGGGGTGCCGTGGGGAAGGTGAGCTCTGCAGGTGACGGGACAGAGGCAGCATCCGTGCATGGCTCTGGCCCACGGTGACGTTTCCTTCCTTCTGCTCTTGGACCACCACGGACAGCTCTGAGAAGAGAGGGGGCGTGATCCGGGGGCTGCGGGTCGTGGAGGGGGCCCCTGAGCGGCTGGGGAGGGGCAGAACAAGGTCTCACCTGTGTCGTCAGATGAACGATAGGTGAAGGAGCCAATCGGCATGGCTTTGGCCGAGGTCCTCAGTATCTGCTTGAGGCTGGAGAGCAGGTACGTGGCCACGCGGTACTTGGAAGACTTGTCCGGGGCCGCCAGGTCCCCTGGGGTTTTCAACAGGTCGTCCACTGAGTTGGTGATGTTCTGTGGGGGACAGGTGACAGATGTTGGGTGTCTGCACCACAAGGGCCGCCTGAAGGACTCTGACCTCCCCTCACCCCGACCCCACAACTGGGGGACAGACCCAGGGGAATCAAGACATCGCAGCAGCCAGAAGACAAGGAAGGGGATTTCGCGTGTGCCCGTATGCACATGTTACAACAAGAGCGCTGAACACGCATCAGCTACAGGCCTCCTGTTAGGCTCTGGGGCTTCCCAGGTGGCTCAGTGGTAAGAATCTGCCTGCCCGTGCAGGAGACGTGGGTGTGATCCCTGGGTCGGGAAGGTCCCCAGGAGAAGGACATGGCAGCCCACTCCAGGATTCTTGCTGGAAAATCCCATGGACAGAGGAGCCTGGCGGGCTAAAGAGTCAGACCCCCCTGAACGACTCAACCGCGATCGGAATGTGGAGCGTACAGAGGTACGCGTTTGGCCAGAGGCCCCTGCTTGGGCGTCTCCACGCACGCGGAGGCACCCTCCAGCCGCCCGACAGGGTCCTGCCCTTACCTTCATGAATGTCTTGGCCACGGCTGGTGTGAAGTTTTTGCTCATGTTCTGGACTTTTGCTAAGAAGTCAGAGAGTCTCTGGAGAGAGGGGAGAGCAGGAGGGTCAGAGAGCCTCATCCTGGGTTGGGGAGCTTGGGGGAAAAAAGGGTGGTCAGGGTGAGCTGGGTGGGGGGATTTCCTGCTTCCCGGCCTCTACCGGGGCCACTCACCTGGCGCTTGATTCCGGGGGGTGCCGTGGGGAAGGTGAGCTCTGCAGGTGACGGGACAGAGGATCATTAGGCGTGAGAGTGTCTGTGTGGGTTGCCGGCGGGGCCTGGGGGCAGGGCAGGGCAGGTACCTTCGCAGACTGTTGTGTTTTGCCGATCCTGGAATCCGGGCTTGGGCACCCAGCCTTGACGGCACCCACACGTGTATGAGCCCACGGTGTTGGCACAGATGGTGGAGTTGTGACACGGAGGCGGCCTGGAGCTGCACTCGTCCACATCTGGGGGCCAAGAGAAAGGAGTCTGGCTCTGTCCCAGCCCGGGTGATGTGTGGAGGCCGGGTCCCTACTGAGCAATCCGCTCGGCTCTCTTTGGGCCTCTGTCTGGCCCGCCAGATTAAGACTCAGTGGGAAATGCTGGAGCGGGGATAGGTCTAAGCTCTGTATCCCCCTCCTCAGTCCTGAAAACAGAAACTGAGGCACAGACTCCAGACGCCTGGGGTGTCTTGTCGGCGGGGCCTGGGGTCAGGGCAGGGCAGGTACCTTCACATTCAGTTGTGTTTTGCCCATCCTGGAATCCGGGCTTGGGCACCCAGCCTGGGCGGCACCCACACGTGTATGAGCCCACAGTGTTGACGCAGATGGTGGAGTTGTGACACGGAGGCGGCCTGGAGCTGCACTCGTCCACATCTGGGGGCCAAGAGAAAGGAGTCTGGCTCTGTCCCAGCCCGGGTGATGTGTGGAGGCCGGGTCCCTACTGAGCAATCCGCTCGGCTCTCTTTGGGCCTCTGTCTGGCCCGCCAGATTAAGACTCAGTGGGAAATGCTGGAGCGGGGATAGGTCTAAGCTCTGTATCCCCCTCCTCAGTCCTGAAAACAGAAACTGAGGCACAGACTCCAGACGCCTGGGGTGTCTTGTCGGCGGGGCCTGGGGTCAGGGCAGGGCAGGTACCTTCACATTCAGTTGTGTTTTGCCCATCCTGGAATCCGGGCTTGGGCACCCAGCCTGGGCGGCACCCACACGTGTATGAGCCCACAGTGTTGACGCAGATGGTGGAGTCGTGACACGGAGGCTGCCCGGAGCTGCACTCGTCCACATCTGGGGGCCAAGAGAAAGGAGTCCGGCTCTGTCCCAGCCCTGGTGATGTGTGGAGGCCGGGTCTCTACTGAGCAATCCGCTCGGCTCTCTTTGGGCCTCTGTCTGGCCCGCCAGATTAAGACTCAGTGGGAAATGCTGGAGCGGGGATAGGTCTAAGCTCTGTATCCCCCTCCTCAGTCCTGGAAACAGAAACTGAGGCACAGACTCCAGACGCCTGGGTGTCTTGTGGGCGGGGCCTGGGGTCAGGGCAGGGCAGGTACCTTCGCAGACTGTTGTGTTTTGCCCATCCTGGAATCCGGGCTTGGGCACCCAGCCTGGGAGGCACCGACACCTGTGTGAGCCCACAGTGTTGACACAGATGGTGGAGTTGTGACACGGAGGCTGCTCGGAGCTGCACTCGTCCACATCTGGGGCCGGAAGAAGGGGGTCAGGCTCTGCCCCAGCCCTGGCGAGGTCCCTCCCCTCACCAGGAGGTGATGCCACCTGGTGTCCAAACCACAGTGCCGGGCCCTGTGTTATTTATGGGAAACGTGCAGGGTTTTTGTTTTCTTTTAAAATATGGAACGCTTCACGAATTTGCCTGTCATCCTTGCACAGGAGCCATGCGAATCTTTTCTGTATCGTTCCAGTGTTAATATATGTGCTGCCAAAGCGAGCACCGTGCAGGGTTTTGACACAGAGCAGATGAGCCCCGCCCCGACGGGCGAGGGGTGAAAACACCCGGATGCCGGGAGGCCGTGAAGGGGGAGGAGCCTGATGGGCTGCCCTTCATGGGGCCGCAGAGGCGGACACTACTTAGTGACTGAACACTTGGCTGCCGCCTCCCGCTTGATACCCCAGACCTGATCACATTTCGCTCAGTGGGTTTAATCCCTGGGTCAGGAAGATCCCCTGGAGGAGGAAAGGGCAATCCACTGCAGTATTCCTGCTGGACTGTAGTCCATGGGGTCGCAAAGAGGTGGACAAGACAGAGCGACTTGAGCATGCATGCACACTCCAAGAGCACAGCGTCGGAGCTCCGAACCTTCACAGACGGTGGTGTTTGGGCCGTTGGGGGACCCAGCAGTCGGCTTCCAGCCGGGGCGGCAGCGACATTCATAGCGGCCCACGTAGTTGAGGCAGTGGGTGGAGTTGTGGCACGGGTTTCGCCCCGAGGTGCATTCATTCACATCTGAAGACAAAGTCAGAGGGTCACGCCTCCCCGACTTCCGCTTCTCCCTGTACCCGCTTATCGTGCCCCGTACCAAGGACCCCACCGTCACTGCAAGTCCCATCGCATGGTGACTTCGCCCTTAAAGCAGCTGCACGATGGGCACAGCGGGGGCCATGGTCCTCAGCTTACAGGCAGTAAAACCAGCACGCCTGGGTGTCTTGTGGGCGGGGCCTGGGGTCAGGGCAGGGCAGGTACCTTCGCAGACTGTTGTGTTTTGCCCATCCTGGAATCCGGGCTTGGGCACCCAGCCTGGGAGGCACCGACACCTGTGTGAGCCCACAGTGTTGACACAGATGGTGGAGTTGTGACACGGAGGCTGCTCGGAGCTGCACTCGTCCACATCTGGGGCCGGAAGAAGGGGGTCAGGCTCTGCCCCAGCCCTGGCGAGGTCCCTCCCCTCACCAGGAGGTGATGCCACCTGGTGTCCAAACCACAGTGCCGGGCCCTGTGTTATTTATGGGAAACGTGCAGGGTTTTTGTTTTTCTTTTTAAAATATGGAACGCTTCACGAATTTGCCTGTCATCCTTGCACAGGAGCCATGCGAATCTTTTCTGTATCGTTCCAGTGTTAATATATGTGCTGCCAAAGCGAGCACCGTGCAGGGTTTTGACACAGAGCAGATGAGCCCCGCCCCGACGGGCGAGGGGTGAAAACACCCGGATGCCGGGAGGCCGTGAAGGGGGAGGAGCCTGATGGGCTGCCCTTCATGGGGCCGCAGAGGCGGACACTACTTAGTGACTGAACACTTGGCTGCCGCCTCCCGCTTGATACCCCAGACCTGATCACATTTCGCTCAGTGGGTTTAATCCCTGGGTCAGGAAGATCCCCTGGAGGAGGAAAGGGCAATCCACTGCAGTATTCCTGCTGGACTGTAGTCCATGGGGTCGCAAAGAGGTGGACAAGACAGAGCGACTTGAGCATGCATGCACACTCCAAGAGCACAGCGTCGGAGCTCCGAACCTTCACAGACGGTGGTGTTTGGGCCGTTGGGGGACCCAGCAGTCGGCTTCCAGCCGGGGCGGCAGCGACATTCATAGCGGCCCACGTAGTTGAGGCAGTGGGTGGAGTTGTGGCACGGGTTTCGCCCCGAGGTGCATTCATTCACATCTGAAGACAAAGTCAGAGGGTCACGCCTCCCCGACTTCCGCTTCTCCCTGTACCCGCTTATCGTGCCCCGTACCAAGGACCCCACCGTCACTGCAAGTCCCATCGCATGGTGACTTCGCCCTTAAAGCAGCTGCACGATGGGCACAGCGGGGGCCATGGTCCTCAGCTTACAGGCAGTAAAACCAGCAGGGAAATTGAGTCACAGGGGCTGGACTTCTGGACCAAGGATTCCTGCCTGCTCCCTCCTGGCCCCTGGACCTAGGTTCCCCTTCTGGGAACAGGAAGTGAGAGCTTCCTCTGGCTGAATGTGGCAGACGAGGAAGGGGCGAGGTCTGGGGCATGTTCATGGAGCCATGGTTGGGCCCAGAAGGCGCTGCAGTCTCCCTCTCTGTGGCGGGACCATTCGGGGAGGTGGTCTTTGGGGAGCACCCCGGCAGGTCCTTGGTGTTGCAGGAACCTGAGTCTCTTCTCCCTCCTCCTCTGGCCCGGGAACCGCCTCGCACCGCCTTCCCGGGGCCTCTACCTGTGCACAGCTTCGGGTCGTCTGAGCTGAACTCGAAGCCGGGTGGGCACTGGCAGGTGTAGCTGCCCTGCGTGTTGATGCAGATGCTGCGGCCTCTGCAGACTCTGGGTCTGTGCCGACATTCGTCCACGTCTGCAAGGGGAAGGAGAGCGGGGTGGAGGCCTGCCGCGGGGGACAGTCCTCGGGGCTGGGGGTCGGCCCCGTTTCCTGGCACAGAAGCATCCCGAAGGGCGGCTCTCTCTTCCCCATAAGTCTCATTCACAGGGAGGCATCCCGTGGGCGAGTGTGGTGGTCGGGGCGCTCTGCTGTCCAGATGTGGCCGGAAGTGGCCCGCGTCCTCCCCGTGTGCCAGCTCTGGCTCCCGGCCAGGAAGATCCCTGGGGGGCAATCCACTGCAGTATTCCTGCTGGACTGTAGTCCATGGGGTCGCAAAGAGGTGGACAAGACAGAGCGACTTGAGCATGCATGCACACTCCAAGAGCACAGCGTCGGAGCTCCGAACCTTCACAGACGGTGGTGTTTGGGCCGTTGGGGGACCCAGCAGTCGGCTTCCAGCCGGGGCGGCAGCGACATTCATAGCGGCCCACGTAGTTGAGGCAGTGGGTGGAGTTGTGGCACGGGTTTCGCCCCGAGGTGCATTCATTCACATCTGAAGACAAAGTCAGAGGGTCACGCCTCCCCGACTTCCGCTTCTCCCTGTACCCGCTTATCGTGCCCCGTACCAAGGACCCCACCGTCACTGCAAGTCCCATCGCATGGTGACTTCGCCCTTAAAGCAGCTGCACGATGGGCACAGCGGGGGCCATGGTCCTCAGCTTACAGGCAGTAAAACCAGCAGGGAAATTGAGTCACAGGGGCTGGACTTCTGGACCAAGGATTCCTGCCTGCTCCCTCCTGGCCCCTGGACCTAGGTTCCCCTTCTGGGAACAGGAAGTGAGAGCTTCCTCTGGCTGAATGTGGCAGACGAGGAAGGGGCGAGGTCTGGGGCATGTTCATGGAGCCATGGTTGGGCCCAGAAGGCGCTGCAGTCTCCCTCTCTGTGGCGGGACCATTCGGGGAGGTGGTCTTTGGGGAGCACCCCGGCAGGTCCTTGGTGTTGCAGGAACCTGAGTCTCTTCTCCCTCCTCCTCTGGCCCGGGAACCGCCTCGCACCGCCTTCCCGGGGCCTCTACCTGTGCACAGCTTCGGGTCGTCTGAGCTGAACTCGAAGCCGGGTGGGCACTGGCAGGTGTAGCTGCCCTGCGTGTTGATGCAGATGCTGCGGCCTCTGCAGACTCTGGGTCTGTGCCGACATTCGTCCACGTCTGCAAGGGGAAGGAGAGCGGGGTGGAGGCCTGCCGCGGGGGACAGTCCTCGGGGCTGGGGGTCGGCCCCGTTTCCTGGCACAGAAGCATCCCGAAGGGCGGCTCTCTCTTCCCCATAAGTCTCATTCACAGGGAGGCATCCCGTGGGCGAGTGTGGTGGTCGGGGCGCTCTGCTGTCCAGATGTGGCCGGAAGTGGCCCGCGTCCTCCCCGTGTGCCAGCTCTGGCTCCCGGCCTCCCTGGGAGCTCCCAGCTGGGATGGAGGCACCAGCTGCCTGCGTCCCAGCCTGAGGATTTGCACGAAGGTCTGGGTGGGCCTTCCTGGGGAACCGAGTGCTGAGGAGATGCTGTGTTCCCTGAGCAGGCCCGTCCTGGCTCCCAGTGATGGACTTGGTCCTGCCTTCCTCGAGGGGAGTGCCGGCAGCGGAGTTCTCCTTGGATCCTGCTGACCCTGGCAGGACAGCGGTCTCCCATCCGAGCTAACTCTGAGACACCAGCTCCGTGGTGATGGACCAAGGCCCCCCCAACCCCCCGAGTCAGGCCCCTCAAGGACAAGGGGCCGTAACAAAGAAAATAACAATGATGGTAAAAAGGCCAGGCCACCCAGCAGTTGGGAAAGAGGTACGGCAAGGCCATATACTGTTATCTTGCTTATTTAGCTTCTATGCCAAGTACATCATACGAAATGCCAGCCTGGATGAGGCACACACTGAATCAAGGTTGCCAGGAGAAATATCAACAACTTCAGGTATGCAGATGACACCACTTTTATGGCAGAAAGCGAAGAACTAAAGAGCCTCTTGAAGGCGAAACAGAAGAGTGAACCGGTGGGCCTAAAACTTCATATTCAAAAAACGAAGATCACGGCATCCAGTCCCATCACTTCATGGCAAATAGATGGGCAAACAATGGAAACAGCGACAGGCTTTATTTTCTTAGGCTCCAAAATCACTGAAGACAGTGACTGCAGCCATGAAATTCAACGCTTGCTCCTTGGGAGAAAAGCCATGACGGACCTTGACAGCGTGTTGATGCAGATCTGGGACTCTGGGTCTGTGCCACACGCTGCAAGGGAAGGAGGCGGGTGGAGGCCTGCCGGGGACAGTCCTCGGGGCTGGGGTCGGCCCGTTCCTGGCACAGAAGCATCCCAAGGCGGCTCTCTTCCCCATAAGTCTCATTCACAGGGAGGCATCCCGTGGGCGAGTGTGGTGGTCGGGGCGCTCTGCTGTCCAGATGTGGCCGGAAGTGGCCCGCGTCCTCCCCGTGTGCCAGCTCTGGCTCCCGGCCTCCCTGGGAGCTCCCAGCTGGGATGGAGGCACCAGCTGCCTGCGTCCCAGCCTGAGGATTTGCACGAAGGTCTGGGTGGGCCTTCCTGGGGAACCGAGTGCTGAGGAGATGCTGTGTTCCCTGAGCAGGCCCGTCCTGGCTCCCAGTGATGGACTTGGTCCTGCCTTCCTCGAGGGGAGTGCCGGCAGCGGAGTTCTCCTTGGATCCTGCTGACCCTGGCAGGACAGCGGTCTCCCATCCGAGCTAACTCTGAGACACCAGCTCCGTGGTGATGGACCAAGGCCCCCCCAACCCCCCGAGTCAGGCCCCTCAAGGACAAGGGGCCGTAACAAAGAAAATAACAATGATGGTAAAAAGGCCAGGCCACCCAGCAGTTGGGAAAGAGGTACGGCAAGGCCATATACTGTTATCTTGCTTATTTAGCTTCTATGCCAAGTACATCATACGAAATGCCAGCCTGGATGAGGCACACACTGAATCAAGGTTGCCAGGAGAAATATCAACAACTTCAGGTATGCAGATGACACCACTTTTATGGCAGAAAGCGAAGAACTAAAGAGCCTCTTGAAGGCGAAACAGAAGAGTGAACCGGTGGGCCTAAAACTTCATATTCAAAAAACGAAGATCACGGCATCCAGTCCCATCACTTCATGGCAAATAGATGGGCAAACAATGGAAACAGCGACAGGCTTTATTTTCTTAGGCTCCAAAATCACTGCGGACGGTGACTGCAGCCATGAAATTCAACGACGCTTGCTCCTTGGGAGAAAAGCCATGACGGACCTTGACAGCGTGTTCAAAAGCAGAGACATCACTCTGCTGACAAAAGTCTGTAGAGTCAGAGTTGGTTTTCCTCGTAGCCACATATGGATGTGAGAGTTGGACCATAACGGCTGAGCAAGGAAGAACCGGTGCCTTTGAACGGTGGTGCTGGAGAAGACTCTGAGAGTCCCTTGGACTGCAAGGAGCTCAAACCAATCGATCTTCAAGGAAATTCATGGGAAGGAGTGATGCTGAAGCTGAAGCTCCTGTACTTTGGCCACCTGATGCAAAAAGATGACTCATAGAGAAAGACCCTGACGTGGGAAGAATAGAAGGCCAAAGGAGAAGGGGACGAGAGAGGACGAGATGGCTGGACGGCATCACTGAGTCAATGGACATGTGTCTGAGCAAACTCCGGGAGATGGTGAAGGACGGGGAAGCCTGGCGTGCTGCCGTCCATCGGGTCGCAAAGACTCGTTTACGACTGAGCCGTTGAACTGAACTGATTCCGGCCGTGAGCAGCAGACTGTGCTAGACAGTGGGGCGGATGTCTGGCAGATAGCCTTGGGCCTTTGAAGATGCCTTTTTCTGTTTAACACAAAGCAATCCCCCAGACGAGCAGGAAGCGGTGAGAATCCACCGCTGAGCAAAGCTCCTGAAGGGCGAGGGCTGGGCGGCTGGAGCAGGGAGCAGGTGCTCGTGGGTGAATGGTGGCAGGTATGTCTGTCGTCTTAGCCCTTGGCCTCCCCCCGGAGACACAGACCTGTGAACCCTGCTGCGTGGGGCTCAGCCTCCACCTTCTGTCCCTGTGTGGTCGGGTCACCGTGGGGTCTGGCTTGATCTCCTCAGTGGAGGGTCGAGCGGGGGGCAGCGGTCCTCGACAACCTGTCTTGTCAGCTGGTCCAGATGGAAGCCTCTTCGTTCACCTGATTCTCCCAGTTAATTGGGGGGGTCCGTGTCACCCTGCCCCACCCCTACCACAATATCCTCCCAGGCCCCGGTCATCACAGCCGCCTCAGGTCCATGAACTGGAGTTCCAGGGGAGGGTCAGGGTGGAGCCCTAGGTGGGGAAATGGATGGAGGCTGACCAGCTGAGACGTGGCGTCAGGAGGCCAGGAGGCGGCCTCGCCAGGCATGTTGCTGAGCCATGGGCAGGACCTCCTGCTATATTTCTGGTTAGGTTCCCACTGTCCATCATGACCCAGGGGTTCTGAGAAGGCCCCAGTGGGGGCGAGGTCTCCTCCAAGCAGTCACTAACAGTGGCAAAGAGGACAGATGTTCTGGAACGCAGGGTGCTTGGGACTTCATTGAGTATTTTTTGTTTTACACAAATAAGATGCCAGGTACCAGGGGGATGTTCCAAACACCCAGAAGAGACCCTCTGAGAGGTACTGAGCCTTGGGCTTCAGAGAGAGTTGGGAGACTAGGTAGGTACACAGGATGGCCTCTAATGCCTGGAGAATGAGGAGCCCAGGGAGCGGCCTGGATCTCCAGCCCACAGCAGACCCTATGCCTGGCCACTGCAAGCAGCGAGGGCTGGAGGGCTGAGGTGTGGGTGCACAGACATTCAGCCGAGCCTGTCGCAGAGCTAGGTCTTCAGGTGGCCGGCTTTGGTCCAAAGCGGCAGACCGCTCTCTCCCTGGCGCCCTCCTTGAGGTCCTTGGAGGACCCTCTCCCAGCTCAGTCCTGTTCCCCCACGTCCCTAGAGGGGCTCGCCCCAGCGGGTGGGCGGCACCCCCCCGTCCAGGCACACCGTGTGGGATCCAGGACCCCCATGCGCAGTGGTGCAGGTTGCTCACTGCACAGGGGTGTCGAGCCAAGGAGGCAAGTGATCACCAGCTCACACTCTATTCCCCGAACACATGGTTCACAAGGAGGTAGGGACCTTTCTCCAGTGCACACGAAGGCTCTGTATTCTGACCAGGCCACAGGTTTCAAGCACAACATCCACCCAGAGCAGCCCCGATGGGCCAGCAGAGACTCCACACAGACAGCTGTGTCCCACCAGGGAGGCTCTGCCACCCTCTGTGTGCAGGGCAGGAGGGAAGGGGCTGGGACCAAGGCTGCGGGCTCTTCTCTCTGCAGCAGATGGAGTCCAAAGCCCCTCCTCAGCATCCTCTGGACCTGGCCTCAGCCGCCTCCTCACCTCCCACCTTTTCTCTCCTCCCTGCCCGGTCTTCGGTATTCAGATCTAACCCTCTCCCTGGACCCCTCTCTGGAGTCCCATCCGCCCACTGCTGGCCCCATGCCCCTTTATCTGACTGCCTGCTTCCCCTGGGAAGGGGCAAAGCCTGGTATGTGTGGAGGCCGGGTCCCTGGCGAGGGGATGGGCCAGGGCAGCTGCTCCTGAGCAGCCCCCATGGGCCACAGTCCCCGAGGACGTCCCTCCTGGAGTGGGTGCATCAGATCACGATAGCCGTGACTGAAAAGCCCAACGGCCATCACTGTTTTGTGCTTTGCGACCTCACATGCCTTCCCAGCAAATCTATGAGTTAGGCACCACTGTCACCCCCTTTTCACAGATGGGCAAACTGAGGCACAGAGCAATGAAATACCCTGTCCAAGATCATACAGGTAATAAAAGGCAAAGCTACTTTTGTTTTTATCTGCAGAAGATAGGCTTTTTTTAAAAAGCATAAATTCACAATAATATCACATCTCACATGTTAAGGATGATTTCTGGTTTTTTGGTTTTTTTGGGTTTTTTTTTTTTGGCTAAGCTACATGGCCTGTGGAATCTTTTTTTTTTTTTTGGCCTCTTTTATTGTTTTTATTTATTTATCTGTTTTCATCCATCTTTGTTCTTTGGCCTGCGTGGGCCTCCCATCACAGTGGCCTCTCTCGTTGCAGAGCACCGGCTCTAGGCACACGTGCTCCAGAGCACTGGCTTGTAAGTGGACACACTGGTCCAGCCGCTCCGCGGCACGTGGGATCTTCCCAGGCCAGGGATCGAATCGGTGCCCTTTGCACCGCAAGGCGGACTCTTTACCCACTGGACCACCAGGGAAGCCCGTGGCCTGTGGAATCTTAGTTCCCTGACCAGGGATTGAACCTGCGTCCCCTGTGGATTCTTAACCACTGGACGACCAGGGAAGTCCTGATCAGTGATCTCTGAATAATGTCCCGACCAGTATCTCACACACAGCTATCAGGTGACTAAGCCAGGATTTGGGTCCCTGGCTCATCATGGCACCCTGCCTCTCTGGGCAGATGGGACCAGGTCCACCTGTCCCAACTCAGACCTGGGTGCTCCGCCTGGAACCAGGCCCTGCCCCCGGGATGCTGTAGGAAAGACTCAGCATCTGGGTGACCCCAAACCTCAAAAACGGAGAGCTGGAAGACGCAGCCTCATTCTTACCTTGACACCTGTTCTCGCTCTCATTCCGGAAGATTAGTGCCCCAGAGGCGAGCGCAAATCCTGGGGTGCACATGCAGTAATAGCCCCCTTCTGTGTTCTGGCACTCTGCTAGTGGTCCACAGGACACTGACAAGGGTGGGCCACATTCGTTGATGTCTGCAACACAGCAGGGCAAAGGGTCACCTCCCAAAGGCGTGAGTTGGGTCAGTGCAGAGCCCCCAACCCCTACCTGACTCGCCAGCTTGGGTCCTGATGCTTAATCAGTGTCTTTTTGGAAAGAATGGGTCTCTCGGGCTCTACAGCTGAGCCCGGGCTGCAGCTGGCGCGAGCCGTCCCTGAAGCTTGTGCGCCCAGCGCTGCTCTGCTCGGCTCCCTGGCTGGCCCCCCAGACACGGTGGGAAGTGCTGAGGTGGGGCTGGGTAGAAGCCCTGCATCCCCCACCTCCGTCCCAAAAGGACCAACTGAGGCGCACACTCCAGACTCCTGGAGACCCGGCGCCCCCGTCTCCAGGGAGCCAGGGTTTATTCAAGTCTCATCTGTCCGCCTTCGTAGCTCTTCCTTTCTCTTTTTTCTGTCCTTGATAATGGACCTGAGGGCAAAGGCTGAAGCCCCCAACCAACACCCATGTCCCCCGCGACCCTGGGCTGTACCCCGCGCTCTCTGCCTGCCCCTCCGCCTCCCCAAGCCCCTGTACCATCACAAATCTCCAAGGGGTTGGTGAAGATCTCCTCAGATGAAGAAGAACTGAATCCCGGATTGCAGCGGCAGGCGGTGCCGTTGACACACGAGGAGTGTGCAGGACACGGCACAGTACAGGCTGTGGACGGAGACCTCGATCAGGCCATGCAGGCTGAGCCAGGGGCGGGGGAGCGGGACAGGGTCATCTCCAGGAGAGGGGGTGAGGGGGACACGTGACCCTGAATTCCCCCGCGACAGGCCTCTCTCCTGCCTGGGCTGAGGGGTGCGGTGGCGAGGGGCCCCGGGGCCCTTCCCCACGGCTCCGGCTGTGGACCGAATTGCTCCCAGAAGACTCACCCTTGCTGTTCTGGGATCCAGCTTGCAGCAGAATCAGCAAGACGCAGAGCCCTGGAACAGAGAGGGGGCATGTGAGCCGGGAAGGGCAGAGACAGTCCTGAGAGTGATCTCCATGAGGAAGGGGTGCTGGGGGCCTCTCCCAGGCATGCGCCCTGTCCGTTGCTCAAGCAGAAAGAGGGCAGGTGGCCTCTGCCTGCGGATGAACACCCGCGGCCAGGAGATCTGGCCCCCGTCACCTGGAGGTGGGTTTTAGAAACGGAGGGGTGGGGGCCCTCTCTGGTGGCTCAGTGGTAAAGAACCCGCCTGCCAGCGGAGGAGACGTGGGTTTGATCCCCGGTCCGGGAAGATTCCCACATGTCAGGGAGCAGTTAAGCCCGGTGCTATAGCTACGGAAGTCCACGCACCTAGAGCCTGTGCTCCGCAAGAGACGCCACGGCAGGGAGAAGCCCGTGCACCCCAGCTAAAGAGGAACCGCTGCTTCCTGCAGCTAGAGAAGGCCTGCGCGCAGCAGCAAGACCCAGCACGGGTGAAAAGAAACGCAGAGAGTGGAAAGTGTTCCGAGTGGTCCTAGCTCCCACGGGCCTGTGGGTTGTGCAGGAGCTCAGGGAACAGACTGCAGCCAGGCGGCCCCGGTCTAATCCTGGACTGTGGTCAGGTGACCGCATCTCTCAGAGCCTCAGCGTTCCCTTCTGTAGAATGGGGACGAGGATGGGACCCATTTCTTAAGAGTGTCGTGAGAATTCAGCCTGCGAATACGCCTGGTGCGTCAAAGTGTTTACTGTTACCAACTTTTAAAAAATTACATTGGATTATAGTTCATTTACATGCTGTGTTAATTTCGTATGTATAGCAGAGTGATTTAGTTATATGTATACATGTAGTCCTTCTTTTTCAGACTCTTTTCTCATGTAGTTTATTACAGAATGTTGAGTAGAGTTCCCTGGGTAACATTTCTCTATGTAAGAAGGAGGGGCTTCCCAGGTGGCACTCGTGGTAAAGAGCCCACCTGCCAGTGCAGGAGACACAAGAGACACAGTTTGATCCCTGGGTCGGGAAGATCTCCTGGCGGAGGGCATGGCCACCCACTCCAGGCCTCTTGCCTGCAGAATCCCATGGACAGAGGAGCCTGGTGGGCTATAGTCCATAGGGTCGCGTAGAGTCGGACACGACTGAAGCAACTTAGCAGGCATGCATGGCCATAATACAAAAGTGAAATAAATTCAAGATAAAAAGAAAGCAACAGGGGGCTTCCCTGGTAGCTCAGTGGTGAAGAGTTCACCTCCAATACTGGAGACACGAGTTTGATCCCACATGCTGTGGAGCAACAAAGCCCGTGAGCCACAACTCTTTTTTTTTTTTTTTAAAGACAGTATTATGTTTTTTTTTTTTTTTTTTAATTATTATTTATTTATTTGGCTGGTTTTGGTGTTAGTTGCAGCATATGAGATCTAGTTCCCTGACCAGGGATTGAACTCAGGACCTCAGCATTAGGAGCCCAGAGTCCTAACCATTAGACCATCAGGGAAGTCCCGAGCCACAACTCTTAAGCCTGTGCTCTAGAGCCTCGGAGCTGCAACGATGGAGCCCATGGGCCGCAAGGACTGAAGCCTGTGAGCCCTAGAGCCTGAGTTCCACGAGAGAAGTCACTGCAACAAGAAGCCTGCTCACCTCAGCTAGAGAGGAGCCCCACTCCCTGCCACCAGAGAAGAGCCTGTGGCAGCAGTGAAAACCCAGAAGAGCCAAAAATAAATAAATAAATTTTAAAAAGAGAGAAAGTAACAACACAACAAAAAAAAAGAAACAAAGAAAAGAAAAAAGGATGAGAGGGTTGGATCAGGTAGTTTCTCAGATTCCCCGCTCCCCCCGCCCCGCCCCACCCACATACACAGAGGAATCTAAGAGCCTCCGGCTCCCACCCTCTTCCTTGGGGACACAGGGGCACGCACCCCACGCCCACGTCGGTCAGTCCAGGCGGCTGTCCTGGGGCCCAGTGGTGACCGTTCACTCTGGCCTCCCCCCGCCCCCGCCCGGTGCGCAGGAAGATGCAGGGGGTCGCGCTGGGGTGGCGCTGGAAGGGGTCCTCTCCTGCTGTACCTGCCACCCAGGGGCACCCCACTCTCAGGGCCTGCTCAAGCCATCAGGAGCCCTAGAGATGGGGATCCCTTCACAGTTCACCAGAGACAGACAAGAAGACAGAGGCGGAGAGAAAACAGATGGGAGAGAGGGAGAGAGACAGAGACCGACGGAGAGAAACAGGAAGGCAGAAGCGAAGACAGAGATTGCTGTTTAGTCTCGAGAAGCCAAGTCCGACTCTTTGTGACCCCCTGGACTGTAGCCCGCCAGGCTCCCCTGTCCGTGGGGTCCTCCAGGCAGGGATGCTGGAGGGGGCTGCCATTTGACAGAGAGGGTCAGTCCTGAAGGAAATGCACCCTGGGTATTCGTGGAAGGTGAAGCTGGAGCGCCAATCCTTCGGCCACCTGATGCGAAGAGGCGACCCATCGGAAAAGACCTTGGTGCTGGGAGAGGTTGGAGGGTGGGTGGGTAACGGCAGGACAGCAGAGGCGATGGCTGGATGGCGTCTCCGGCTGCGTGGACACGAGTGTGAGCACGCCGCAGGAGACAGCGAAGCACAGAGGAGCCTGGGGTGCTGCCGTCCGTGGGGTCGCAAAGCCATGGGGCACGGCTTAGCGACTGCACAGCAGCAGAGAGACGGACAGAGAAACAGGGAACTCGGCAAGAGAGAAACAGATACGACAGAGACTGGACAAAGACACGCAGAGGCACGGAGATGAAGAGACACAGAGAAAAGCAACTAGATGGAGGGGGATGGAAACAGAGGGAAAGGAAGGCAGGCAGGGAGGGGGGCGGTTCAGCCGCAGGTGGAAGCAGGGGGAAGGGCTGGGGGAGGTGTCCAGCCCCGGCCCACTTGAGAAGGCCAGGGAGGCAGCACAGACCCCGACAATCTAGGGAGATCAGAAAGGGGGCAGTGGGCGGAGAGGCGGGGGCAGGAGGAAGGGCAGGGGTGAGTCACTTCCTGGGCCAAGGGAAAGGATGACTCACAGCTCACTGCCCCTGGAGGGAGCTCCCAGGGGAATTCTGGGGTCCGTCATTGTGAACACGGCTTGAGGGGCTGCGGGGGGGCGCAGACCAGAGGGTCCCATCACCACTCAGCCCCTAGGTCCAATCTTGCTACCCCTCAGGTCGGTGGTGGGCAGAGTCCCTCCTAGAAGCCCTCTGAACCAGGGTAAACTGAGGCTGGAGAGCCCTACCCGTGCCTCATTTGAGGATCTCTCTTCCCCTCCTCTCTGGTCACAGGGCTTGCTAGTTCCCCCCACCTCCCTCGGCTGGGGCTCAGTTCCTCTTTTCAGGACAGACCGCAGAATGACCTCATCCGGTAGGATGGGACCTGGGTTGGTTTGTTCCCAGCTCCCAACGTCCCCCAGAAGCAACTTCCATGCTCACAACTGCCGTGTGTGTCCATTCTGCAGATGGACAGACTGAGGTCTGGAGCCCAGAAAAGGCTCAGGGAGAATCTGGGTGAACAGAGGCGCTCAAGAAAGGTGGAACTGGGGCTTCTCTGGTGTCTCAGTGATAAAGAATCCCCCTGCCAATGCAAGGATCCATCCTTGATCCGAGAAGATCCCACATGCCTCAGAGCAACAAAGGCACAACTCTTTAGCCTGTGCTCTAGAGCCCAGGAGCCACACCTGCTGAAGCCGGCCCGCCCTAGAGCCTTGTGTTTTGCAACAAGAGAAGCCACTGCAATGAGAAACCTGTATACCGCAACTAGAGAGCAGCCCTAGGTGACCGCAACTAGAGAGAAAAGTGCCTACAGCAATGAAGACCGAGCACAGCCAAAAATAAAGAAAAAATAAAAAGTGACAACTCAAAGCCAAAAGACGGTGGAATCGGTGGGATCAAGGTCCCCAGACCCGGTGGGAGGATGGGATGGCTCTTCTGCGCCCCGGGCCCTCCGCCCGGGCTGGGCTGGGCTCTGATCCACTTGAGAAGGCCAGGGAGGCAGCACAGACCCCGACAATCTAGGGAGATCAGAAAGGGGGCAGTGGGCGGAGAGGCGGGGGCAGGAGGAAGGGCAGGGGTGAGTCACTTCCTGGGCCAAGGGAAAGGATGACTCACAGCTCACTGCCCCTGGAGGGAGCTCCCAGGGGAATTCTGGGGTCCGTCATTGTGAACACGGCTTGAGGGGCTGCGGGGGGGCGCAGACCAGAGGGTCCCATCACCACTCAGCCCCTAGGTCCAATCTTGCTACCCCTCAGGTCGGTGGTGGGCAGAGTCCCTCCTAGAAGCCCTCTGAACCAGGGTAAACTGAGGCTGGAGAGCCCTACCCGTGCCTCATTTGAGGATCTCTCTTCCCCTCCTCTCTGGTCACAGGGCTTGCTAGTTCCCCCCACCTCCCTCGGCTGGGGCTCAGTTCCTCTTTTCAGGACAGACCGCAGAATGACCTCATCCGGTAGGATGGGACCTGGGTTGGTTTGTTCCCAGCTCCCAACGTCCCCCAGAAGCAACTTCCATGCTCACAACTGCCGTGTGTGTCCATTCTGCAGATGGACAGACTGAGGTCTGGAGCCCAGAAAAGGCTCAGGGAGAATCTGGGTGAACAGAGGCGCTCAAGAAAGGTGGAACTGGGGCTTCTCTGGTGTCTCAGTGATAAAGAATCCCCCTGCCAATGCAAGGATCCATCCTTGATCCGAGAAGATCCCACATGCCTCAGAGCAACAAAGGCACAACTCTTTAGCCTGTGCTCTAGAGCCCAGGAGCCACACCTGCTGAAGCCGGCCCGCCCTAGAGCCTTGTGTTTTGCAACAAGAGAAGCCACTGCAATGAGAAACCTGTATACCGCAACTAGAGAGCAGCCCTAGGTGACCGCAACTAGAGAGAAAAGTGCCTACAGCAATGAAGACCGAGCACAGCCAAAAATAAAGAAAAAATAAAAAGTGACAACTCAAAGCCAAAAGACGGTGGAATCGGTGGGATCAAGGTCCCCAGACCCGGTGGGAGGATGGGATGGCTCTTCTGCGCCCCGGGCCCTCCGCCCGGGCTGGGCTGGGCTCTGCTCCCCCTCCACGGAGGCTCCTGGGCTGGGACTTCTCCATCTGGGTCCTTGGAAGTCGCCCAAACGGGAGCTGGGAGAGGAGCCGATGGTCGTCTGAGCCCCATCCCATCTGGTTTGCATTCCCCCTGCCAGTTAGATTCTGGGGGTGGGGGTGGGGAGCCGTCCTCTCCTACCTTCCTCCCCAGACCCTCCAGTCTATCCCCAGACCCGCCAGTGAAATAAGAATAATGCGCCTGAGCTCAGTTCCTTCAGTCGTGTCCGACTCTTTTGTGACCCCTTGGACTGTAGCCCACCAGGCTCCTCTGTCCATGGGAGTCTCCAGGCAACAGTCCTGGGGTGGGTTGCCATGCCCTCTTCCAGGGGCTCTTCCCCACCCAGGAATCCCACCCTCGTCTCTTGCACTGCGGATGCTTTACAGCTGAGCCAACAACGATAATACTGTTAATTCTTCCTGCAAACCAGCAACCGTTGGTGTTCAAACTCACTTAACCCTTACCACAGCCCGATAGGGTGAAGACGGGTCTTGCCCCATTTTACAGATGTGGAAAGTGAGGCTCGGAGGCTCCAGGGACACACCGCTCGCCCCCATCAGGTGTGCCCCACACAGATTCCCGTTTGTAAAGCTTCTGCGTCCCGGAGCCCCGTGAGCTCAGGCCTGCCCCCCTGGGGCAGTACGGGGAATCCCAGCCCCGGGACCTGGGAAGCACTGGTTGGTACCCTCAGCGCCATTTCTTCATTCTCTTTGTTGCTTGGTTGCTTGGGCAACCGGCTGCCCCGATAACGGTTAGAGCCACCCTGGGTGGGGCGGGAAGGGAGGCCCTGGGGAAGTCACAGCGAACTTTAAACCCGGCACCGGCGCAGCGGGCCAATTCCTCTACACCTAACTGCTGCCGAATCCTAGCTGGGCCTCGGGGAGCAAGAATGAGGGTCTCCAGGGCTGCCCAGCCACAGAGACAGTGCGGGACGTGTTGAGGGTACCCCCACCGCAGCAGCGAGAGGTCCCGCCCCCAGACCTCCAGCCCCAGCATCCCGCTCCACCCCGTCTTAAGAGATCCTATGCGCTGTGTGTCAGAGATGGCGGGGGTCTCGGCGCGCCCCTTTTTACCCTCCTCCTTCCCCAAACCTGTATCCCCACTTCGGGAGAAGTTTATAGAGAGCTCAGAGATCTCTCTGGGAGAGGGGGCAGGTCTTAGAATACGCCAGGGGGATCCCGCCACGGTGTTGGGGTGCCCGGGAGCTGCCAGCCCCTGGCCCCCAGCACCCTCCGCGCCCGCCTGCCCACCTGGCCACGTGGCTCCCTTCCAGGCTGGCGCCAGAGCTGCCAGCGCTCCCCGCTTTCTCCACGGGGAAGAGAGGGGGCTGGGGCGCCACAGAGGGCTGCCGGGGGCTCCCCCACCGCTTGCCCCCACCCCTCGGGGCCTCGGCGTGCTCACCGTGAACGAGGAGACAGCGGCCGCCCATGGTTCCCGGCTGCCGCCGCAGGGCAGGCAGAAAGCGAGGCAGGGCTGCTCTAGGTCCCCGGGCCGGGCAGCTGTGCAGGCTTTCCCAGGGCCCGCCTGACGGTTTATAAAGTCGGGAGGCGGGCAGCTCAGCTGGCCTGGGGCCCTCCCCGGAACTGGCGGGGCAACTCACTTAACCCTTACCACAGCCCGATAGGGTGAAGACGGTCTTGCCCCATTTTACAGATGTGGAAAGTGAGGCTCGGAGGCTCCAGGGACACACCGCTCGCCCCCATCAGGTGTGCCCCACACAGATTCCCGTTTGTAAAGCTTCTGCGTCCCGGAGCCCCGTGAGCTCAGGCCTGCCCCCCTGGGGCAGTACGGGGAATCCCAGCCCCGGGACCTGGGAAGCACTGGTTGGTACCCTCAGCGCCATTTCTTCATTCTCTTTGTTGCTTGGTTGCTTGGGCAACCGGCTGCCCCGATAACGGTTAGAGCCACCCTGGGTGGGGCGGGAAGGGAGGCCCTGGGGAAGTCACAGCGAACTTTAAACCCGGCACCGGCGCAGCGGGCCAATTCCTCTACACCTAACTGCTGCCGAATCCTAGCTGGGCCTCGGGGAGCAAGAATGAGGGTCTCCAGGGCTGCCCAGCCACAGAGACAGTGCGGGACGTGTTGAGGGTACCCCCACCGCAGCAGCGAGAGGTCCCGCCCCCAGACCTCCAGCCCCAGCATCCCGCTCCACCCCGTCTTAAGAGATCCTATGCGCTGTGTGTCAGAGATGGCGGGGGTCTCGGCGCGCCCCTTTTTACCCTCCTCCTTCCCCAAACCTGTATCCCCACTTCGGGAGAAGTTTATAGAGAGCTCAGAGATCTCTCTGGGAGAGGGGGCAGGTCTTAGAATACGCCAGGGGGATCCCGCCACGGTGTTGGGGTGCCCGGGAGCTGCCAGCCCCTGGCCCCCAGCACCCTCCGCGCCCGCCTGCCCACCTGGCCACGTGGCTCCCTTCCAGGCTGGCGCCAGAGCTGCCAGCGCTCCCCGCTTTCTCCACGGGGAAGAGAGGGGGCTGGGGCGCCACAGAGGGCTGCCGGGGGCTCCCCCACCGCTTGCCCCCACCCCTCGGGGCCTCGGCGTGCTCACCGTGAACGAGGAGACAGCGGCCGCCCATGGTTCCCGGCTGCCGCCGCAGGGCAGGCAGAAAGCGAGGCAGGGCTGCTCTAGGTCCCCGGGCCGGGCAGCTGTGCAGGCTTTCCCAGGGCCCGCCTGACGGTTTATAAAGTCGGGAGGCGGGCAGCTCAGCTGGCCTGGGGCCCTCCCCGGAACTGGCGGGGCAACTGGAAGCCAGCAGGAAAGGGCCGTGAAAACACAGGGCGCTATGCACACACACACACAGACACACACAGAGCCTGCCCTTGCAGCGTTTGAAGTATCTGGCCCCTGGAGCAGGGGTCGGGGGTGGGGCGGTGGGGGGGTCTTGCCGGGACCCGCGGGTGGGCGGCCTGCAGGCTGGGGAAGAGCCCCGTCCAGAGATAAGGCCGCACTGCGGAGCCACCCTGGGCTGGCGGCCCTGCCTTGGTAAGTCCCCAGTGCCAGCTACTGAGCTAACAACACCTTCCTTCTTGGATTTCCAGATGAGGAAACTGAGGCCCAGGGAGGCCGGGGGTGAGAGGGGGTGGGGGCCCTTCATGGAGTCAGGCTGGCGCCAAGAAAGAGGAACCCCGGGCCCACGGCCGCCGAGGTCCGGCAGCCGGCCTCTTCTGGGCCAGGACTTCACCTGGTGGGAAACTTGTGATTTCAGGGGTCCGTGGACACTGCAGTAACCAAGAAAGAAATCACTCGATAGGAGAGTCATTTCCTTTTCTAAGAAGTCATGTGACTGGCTTATCTCTGGGACCATCTTATCATTGAAAACACAAACCAAAAAATGCAGTATTATCTGTAATTCACTTACTCTGAGCCAGGCCAGATTTACCCAGAGAAAGCGGAAGAGTTGTATCTGCCTCTATTCGACCCCATGGACTGTAGCCCGCCAGGCTCCTCTGTCCATGGGATTTCCCAGGCAAGAAGACGGGAGTGGGTTGCTATTCCCTTCTCCAGGGGATCTTGAACCCATGTCTCCTTCACTGCCGGCAGATTCTTTACCGTCTAAGCGACCAGGGAAGCCCGTGAATAGATCTATCTAGAGTTATCTCTTTATCTAGTGTAACTCACTGACTCCTCGAAATACCTTCTAGGCAGGTGGTGTTATGATTCCCATTTTGCAGAAGGGGAAAGTTGAGGCAAGTGGCTAAGTGGAGAGCCACAGGCAGGCAGCAGGGTCCCTGAGTCTCCACAAAGAGCCCAAGGTCCAGCAGAAAGTCTCTACTGAGTGCTCCTGTGTCCTTAATACCTCGGAGCCCTGAGGCTTATCCAGTTGGAACCCACAATCTTACCTTCCTTGGGTTATTATGTGTTGGCTGAGTTTACAGGCCATCAGAGGCAATGGGAAGGGTTTTCCAATTAAGACATCAAAATAAAGATGCCTTTTAAATGAATGGATTCAAGAATGCAGCCGTGCAGACAATGAAATAAAACATTAAGGACAAAATAGTTTTAAAAGGGGAGGATTGCAGTCATGGAAAAAGAAGGTCACCCACGGCCAAAGACAGACAAACATTATCCCAGGGGTGGGGGAGCGCCCCCAGTTCTGAAATGAACCCCTTCCTGCCCTTGCTGTCCCTGTGACCTGGACAGGGCCCAGGAACGGGGTCCCCTCTGGGGGAACTGAGGCTTCTCGGGGTCTCAGGGGGAGGGGAGCGGACATGGGGCAGAGACCAGGAGGGGAGGGGGCAGACCAGGCTCAAGGTGGGTGTTTGGCTTTTGTTCCCTTAATGCTGGAAACTCCAGGGCTGACCATCCTCCCTGCCCCCACAGGTCTGACAGCAGGTGCTTAGAAAAGCTGGGGGTGGGTGGGGGTGCCAGCCTAGGGCAGCCGCTGTCTGAGGGTTAGGATCATGCCTTCTGCTCCCCGCCCCAGAAATGTTTCTTGGGCCCTTGGAGCAGGGTTAACCAGCTTGGGACTCAGTTTTCCTCTCTGGTGAATGGGACTGTAATGCCTATCTACTGGCTTCACAGAGCAGGTTGAGGAAGGAGCCAGTGATAGGCAAAGAAGGCTTGGGAAAGGACATTTCCCTCCCCCTTCCCACCCAACTTCCGCCTCCTCCCTCTCTAATCCTGTCCTTCAGTGAATCCTCCAGCTCTGCCTGCAAACAGACCCAGAATCTTTCTGCTGCTTCTTATCCGACTCACCCTGGGCCAGCCCTGCCCTCCTCACACGCACCTTTTCCCTTCAAGAGGCCCAAGGGTGCCTGGGAATCCAGTGCAGGAGGCGGTTCAGTTCCTCGGTCGGGAGGATCCCTGGAGAAAGAAACGGCAACGCACTCCAGTATTCTCGCCTGGAGAATCCCACAGACAGAGGAGCCTGGCGGGCGACAGTCCCTGGGGTCGCAGAGAGTCGGAAAGGGCTAAACCCCTGGCTCAGAACCGCAGCTCCCCCAGAGTAAAACCTGAGGTTATAGTGGAACCCACAATCTTACCTTCCTTGGGTTATTATGTGTTGGCTGAGTTTACAGGCCATCAGAGGCAATGGGAAGGGTTTTCCAATTAAGACATCAAAATAAAGATGCCTTTTAAATGAATGGATTCAAGAATGCAGCCGTGCAGACAATGAAATAAAACATTAAGGACAAAATAGTTTTAAAAGGGGAGGATTGCAGTCATGGAAAAAGAAGGTCACCCACGGCCAAAGACAGACAAACATTATCCCAGGGGTGGGGGAGCGCCCCCAGTTCTGAAATGAACCCCTTCCTGCCCTTGCTGTCCCTGTGACCTGGACAGGGCCCAGGAACGGGGTCCCCTCTGGGGGAACTGAGGCTTCTCGGGGTCTCAGGGGGAGGGGAGCGGACATGGGGCAGAGACCAGGAGGGGAGGGGGCAGACCAGGCTCAAGGTGGGTGTTTGGCTTTTGTTCCCTTAATGCTGGAAACTCCAGGGCTGACCATCCTCCCTGCCCCCACAGGTCTGACAGCAGGTGCTTAGAAAAGCTGGGGGTGGGTGGGGGTGCCAGCCTAGGGCAGCCGCTGTCTGAGGGTTAGGATCATGCCTTCTGCTCCCCGCCCCAGAAATGTTTCTTGGGCCCTTGGAGCAGGGTTAACCAGCTTGGGACTCAGTTTTCCTCTCTGGTGAATGGGACTGTAATGCCTATCTACTGGCTTCACAGAGCAGGTTGAGGAAGGAGCCAGTGATAGGCAAAGAAGGCTTGGGAAAGGACATTTCCCTCCCCCTTCCCACCCAACTTCCGCCTCCTCCCTCTCTAATCCTGTCCTTCAGTGAATCCTCCAGCTCTGCCTGCAAACAGACCCAGAATCTTTCTGCTGCTTCTTATCCGACTCACCCTGGGCCAGCCCTGCCCTCCTCACACGCACCTTTTCCCTTCAAGAGGCCCAAGGGTGCCTGGGAATCCAGTGCAGGAGACGGGTTCAGTTCCTCGGTCGGGAGGATCCCCTGGAGAAAGAAACGGCAACGCACTCCAGTATTCTCGCCTGGAGAATCCCACAGACAGAGGAGCCTGGCGGGCGACAGTCCCTGGGGTCGCAGAGAGTCGGACACAACTTAGCGACTAAACCACCCCCATGGCTCAGAACCCCGCATGGCTCCCTCCTCCCTCAGAGTAAAACCCCAGGTCCTCTCAGCCCACAAGGTCCCTGCCTGCTCCGCAGACCACCTCCCTCCCTCACCTCCTCTCCCTCTCCACTCCATCACTTGGCAACACTTTTCCTTTTGGAAAACACCGGGGGTGGTGTGACCTCAGGGCCTTTGCACGGACTGTTGCCACTGCCAGAATCACTCTTACCCAGAGAAGCAGATAACCTCAGGGTTCTCTCTCTCCTTTCCCTCCTTGACTAAACATTCCCTGACCTACCCACCAGCCTTTGCCCTCAAGTCATAAATGTAATTCTCTGGATACTCCCTACTCTCTCAATTCTCCATTGTCATTTACCAGCCCCCATCATAAAGTGTGTTTGCTGTGTTAATGTGTTTACTAAAAAGAAAAATATGTGTTTACTCTCTGCCTCCCACCCCCACTCCCGCTAGACGGTGAGCCCGGAGGACAGGCTTTGGTCCACTGGTCTTTCTGCAGAAGCCGAACTTCCCTCATGGTAAAGAATACACCTGCCAATGCAGGAGATGAGGGTTCGATCTCTGAGCCAGGAAGATCCCCTGGAGAAGGGCATGGCAACCCACTCCAGTGTTCCTACCTGGAGAATCCCATGGACAGAGGAGCCTGACAGGTTACACCTCATGGGGTCGCAAAGAGTCGACATGACTCAGAGACTAAACAACAACACTCGGGTGGGTGGCAGCATTCATCCGGCGCCCACTGCCTGCCTGGCCTGCTCTAAGTACTCCACAGGAACTAGACTCACATCTTCCTAGTAGCCTAGAAGCCAGGTGCTGTGATTCCCATTTGTCAGACGGGGGAACTGAGGCCCAGAGGCATGAAATGACCTGCATAGCCACAGAGCGTAGTCATAGGAGACCGCACCTCTCCGAGGTCCTGGGCAAACCTCATCCCTTCTGCTTTGGATCTGTGTGGTCTCGGGCAGGTGCCATGGCCTCTCCAGGCCTCCGTGTCCCCATCTATGAAATGGTCGGAATCTCGAAGCCCGGTGTCGCTCCTAAGGGACTGAGTGAATTCTAGGGGTGGAGCTGAGAGGATAGGGCCTTTCCTGGTGAGAATCCGCCCGCCAAGACAGGAGACAGCAAGAGAGGTGGTTTTGATCCCTGGGTGGGGAGGTCCCCTGGAGTAGGAAATGGCGATCGTTTCAGTATTCTTCCCTGGGAAATCCCATGGACAGAAGAGCCTGGCCGGCTCCAGTCCATGGGGTTGCAAAGAGTCAGACACGACTGAGTGAGAAACAGCAGCGGCCGCAGCTGAGGGTAGAAAGTCAGTGGCTTTGGGAGTGGCTGTTGGGATGATTCTCTTTTCTTTGGCGCTGTCTGGGGTGCGGTGGGAGAGGGAAGGACCTCAGTGTCACGCCCCCCAACTTCTTGTCCCAACAGCCCATGCCCAGCAGCCCTCGCCAGCCGGGGCTGAGCCAGGGGGTCAGATGGGGTCTTTGGGCGGAGAGGGGCATAACAGGAAGCCCCCGGTAGGGAGACAATGGCAGAGGAAGGGGCGGGCCAGCCCCCACGCAGATGAGCCCAGCTGCCGGCTCCAGGAGGGCGGCACAGCTATTGTGAGGCCAGACAGCTGTCCCCCAGCCAGGAAACCCCGGGGAGCGAGGGAAGGGGTTGGGAGGCTGGAGGCTGAGGCTCTGATCCTCGGCCCGGGGAAGGCCCGACAATGCGTCCATTGTCCCCGCCTGCAGTCTGGACACCCGGTTCCCTGGAGGCAGGGACTCCAGACTCCACCTGGCCAGGGACTCCTGGCGCAGACCCCGCCCACCTCCCCGCTGGCTGGCAGCGTCCTAACCCTTGGCCGGTGGAGCTGAGAGGCCGCAGCTGAGCTGGGTCATATTTATAGTTCTCTGGCGCTGCTGCTGAGCAGACCCCTAAATATAGAAGCTGAGCTCTTTGGGGCCACGGCCCTGGGGCCGAGTAGGGGGGTGCACGGCACGTGGGTCTTCTTAGCCTGGACCCCGACGTCTGCCAGGCCTCTCAGTCTACCTGGGGCTGGAGCCATGGAGAGGGGCGGTCTGTGCCCCACCTGAATGAGAGACAGAGAGCGATGAGGGGGTGGAGCCCGAGGCGGAGGAGGAGTGAAGCAAGAGGCCTCCGGCGCCGGCTCGGGGCTCAGGACGGGGCCCCCGGGGTCCAGCGCCTCCTTCACCCCGACCACCTCCTCCCTCACCCTAACCAAGAAATGGGTTGAGATGTCACCTGAGTGTTCTCAGCTTCTAAGAAATGAAGGCCTACAGGAAACTTCAGGGGCACCCTCAAACCCCAAACAAACCCCAGAGCCTAGCAACCCACTTCCCCATCAGCACTGAGCTCACGGGTCGCCCCCGGGCAGGGCGGGGCTGACGTGCCCTGGAGGGGTGGGGCTATAAATAGCCCATTTATAAGCAGCTGCAGGGACCTTGGGGCAGGCTGGCTCTGTATCGGGGAGGGCTCTTCAGGGTCGCTAGTCCCCAAAATGTCTTCAGTGTTACCCGCCCAGCGATCCCCAAGATTTGGGGAAGTAAGAAAGAACAGAGAAGCAAGTTGCTTAAAAGGAGCAACACCCATGATTCTTTAAAGGCAGCACATTCTCACAAAGGCTTTTAAGTGTGTCCATTGCAATAGGCACAGGTTCGATCCCTGGTTGAGGAACCAAGATGCCCTATGCCGATCAGAGTGACCAAAGGAGTTAAAAGAAAGAAAAGAGAGAGAGAGAGAAGACTTAATGGAATATTAATGCTTACCAGCAGCAACTGGAAAAACAGAGTGGAATATTACACAGCTGTGAAAAAGAGCCCCCGGAGGGTCCAGATGACTGGGTCCTGGCGACACATTCTTTCCTTTTTAAAAGTTGAGGGCAGTGCAGAATTTGCACTTAATTTGCAGCTGGACAGATTTCATGGTAGAGTCTTTATTCCCAACCCCTCAGCTTTATTGACGTATAACTGACAAATAAAATTGTAATATATTTACATGGTAGAGTCTTCGTAGGCGAGTGACCCCTGAGCAGACCCCTAAATATAGAAGCTGAGCTCTTTGGGGCCACGGCCCTGGGGCCGAGTAGGGGGGTGCACGGCACGTGGGTCTTCTTAGCCTGGACCCCGACGTCTGCCAGGCCTCTCAGTCTACCTGGGGCTGGAGCCATGGAGAGGGGCGGTCTGTGCCCCACCTGAATGAGAGACAGAGAGCGATGAGGGGGTGGAGCCCGAGGCGGAGGAGGAGTGAAGCAAGAGGCCTCCGGCGCCGGCTCGGGGCTCAGGACGGGGCCCCCGGGGTCCAGCGCCTCCTTCACCCCGACCACCTCCTCCCTCACCCTAACCAAGAAATGGGTTGAGATGTCACCTGAGTGTTCTCAGCTTCTAAGAAATGAAGGCCTACAGGAAACTTCAGGGGCACCCTCAAACCCCAAACAAACCCCAGAGCCTAGCAACCCACTTCCCCATCAGCACTGAGCTCACGGGTCGCCCCCGGGCAGGGCGGGGCTGACGTGCCCTGGAGGGGTGGGGCTATAAATAGCCCATTTATAAGCAGCTGCAGGGACCTTGGGGCAGGCTGGCTCTGTATCGGGGAGGGCTCTTCAGGGTCGCTAGTCCCCAAAATGTCTTCAGTGTTACCCGCCCAGCGATCCCCAAGATTTGGGGAAGTAAGAAAGAACAGAGAAGCAAGTTGCTTAAAAGGAGCAACACCCATGATTCTTTAAAGGCAGCACATTCTCACAAAGGCTTTTAAGTGTGTCCATTGCAATAGGCACAGGTTCGATCCCTGGTTGAGGAACCAAGATGCCCTATGCCGATCAGAGTGACCAAAGGAGTTAAAAGAAAGAAAAGAGAGAGAGAGAGAAGACTTAATGGAATATTAATGCTTACCAGCAGCAACTGGAAAAACAGAGTGGAATATTACACAGCTGTGAAAAAGAGCCCCCGGAGGGTCCAGATGACTGGGTCCTGGCGACACATTCTTTCCTTTTTAAAAGTTGAGGGCAGTGCAGAATTTGCACTTAATTTGCAGCTGGACAGATTTCATGGTAGAGTCTTTATTCCCAACCCCTCAGCTTTATTGACGTATAACTGACAAATAAAATTGTAATATATTTAAAGCCTAGGACTGGATGATTTGATCCTAGTAGAATCTTGATCAAAAAAGAAGTCCCCAAAGTCCACAGGAAAGCCACCCGAGGCAGAAAGCTCAGACAGAGAGAAAACGAAACAAGTTTTCAGATGTGTAAGAAAACAATAAAAATCGAGGACTGAGAGAATAAGAAACAGAATTCAGGGTAGCAGAGGGAGGGAGAATGACCATCTCCCACTTCTTGGTGGGGGCCTGTGGGTATACCTTGCACATTTTTTTTAAACAGTGGATGAATAAAATAAAGTAAAACGGATCATGGGTAGACCCCAGGTCGTGAGGATCGTGTGTCATAAATTCTGTGAACTGGCCCCATCGCCAATTTTTTGAAAATACTTAAAAGCTTTCATGAGAAACAGACAAAGCAAAGGAAAGAGAGATGACCAGCGCTGGCCAGAGCTGGGGGTGCACAGCTGGGGAAGGGGAACAGCTGGGGGCGGGGGAGCGTGGTGAAGAGAGGGGGGAGGGGAAAGCGACAGCCGCCAACCGGAAGTTCTGCAGTCCTGAGCTGGGAACACCGCTCGATGGTTGCTGGCGTTTCTGCTTCTTCAGCACAGCTCCTGGCTTCCTCATTCTGCAGAGACTCTGGGAGTCCTAGGCTCAGGGCTGCCAAGACCCAGTGAGGGTGGCTTCCAGCCTCCCAGGGATTCTGCAAGGGGGTCCTGGAAATGTCCACTGGGGCAGGGAAGAAAGGGGGTTTATTTAGGTTCAGGACCCTCAACAATCTCTCCCTGAGCCTCAGTTTCCCCATCTGGGTTCCTGCGTCACAGGTGTCCAGGGTCATGGGCACTCAGGCCACGGATGCTGCTGATGGTAGTGACCCGTGTGGAAGGAAGGACTGTATTCTGGCCCAGGGGCTTCGGGAGAAATAAACCCATCTCTAGTGCTCTATCAGATTGTTGTTGTTTAGTTGCTAAGTCGGGTCTGACTCTTTTGTGACCACATGGACTAGCTCACCAGGCATCTCGGTCCAGTGAGTTGCCCAGGCAGGGGTACTGGAGTGGGTTGCCATTCCCTGCCTGGCCCCAGGATCGAACCTGCATCTCCCGGATGGCAGAGTTCCTTACCACTGAACCACCAGGGAAGCCCACTCTATCGGATAGGAGTCGACTTTCAACAGCTGTGGGAAAAAGTCTGGCAGTTCCTCAAAAAGTTAAATATGAACCAGCAATTCTAATTTTAGGTCGATGCTCCAAAAAATGGAAAGCAGAAACCCCAACCCACACTTGGACACCCACATTGACAGCAGTGAGATTAGACATTGCCAAAAGGTGGAAACTACCCAAGTGTCCATGGACGGATGAATGGATAAAATGTGGTCCATCCATCCACTGGAGTATTATTCAGCCCTGAAGAAGAGTATTGGAGAAGGAAATGGAAACCCACTCCAGTATTCTTGCCTAAAATATTCCATGGACGGAGGAGCCTGGCGGGCTGCAGTGCGTTGGGTCACACAGAGTCTGACACGACTGAAGTGGGAAAACTTTGAACGGGGAGACGTGGGGGGAAGGGAGCTGGGGGCGGGGGAGCGTGGTGAAGAGAGGGGGGAGGGGAAAGCGACAGCCGCCAACCGGAAGTTCTGCAGTCCTGAGCTGGGAACACCGCTCGATGGTTGCTGGCGTTTCTGCTTCTTCAGCACAGCTCCTGGCTTCCTCATTCTGCAGAGACTCTGGGAGTCCTAGGCTCAGGGCTGCCAAGACCCAGTGAGGGTGGCTTCCAGCCTCCCAGGGATTCTGCAAGGGGGTCCTGGAAATGTCCACTGGGGCAGGGAAGAAAGGGGGTTTATTTAGGTTCAGGACCCTCAACAATCTCTCCCTGAGCCTCAGTTTCCCCATCTGGGTTCCTGCGTCACAGGTGTCCAGGGTCATGGGCACTCAGGCCACGGATGCTGCTGATGGTAGTGACCCGTGTGGAAGGAAGGACTGTATTCTGGCCCAGGGGCTTCGGGAGAAATAAACCCATCTCTAGTGCTCTATCAGATTGTTGTTGTTTAGTTGCTAAGTCGGGTCTGACTCTTTTGTGACCACATGGACTAGCTCACCAGGCATCTCGGTCCAGTGAGTTGCCCAGGCAGGGGTACTGGAGTGGGTTGCCATTCCCTGCCTGGCCCCAGGATCGAACCTGCATCTCCCGGATGGCAGAGTTCCTTACCACTGAACCACCAGGAAGCCCACTCTATCGGATGGGAGTCGACTTTCAACAGCTGTGGGAAAAAGTCTGGCAGTTCCTCAAAAAGTTAAATATGAACCAGCAATTCTAATTTTAGGTCGATGCTCCAAAAAATGGAAAGCAGAAACCCCAACCCACACTTGGACACCCACATTGACAGCAGTGAGATTAGACATTGCCAAAAGGTGGAAACTACCCAAGTGTCCATGGACGGATGAATGGATAAAATGTGGTCCATCCATCCACTGGAGTATTATTCAGCCCTGAAGAAGAGTATTGGAGAAGGAAATGGAAACCCACTCCAGTATTCTTGCCTAAAATATTCCATGGACGGAGGAGCCTGGCGGGCTGCAGTGCGTTGGGTCACACAGAGTCTGACACGACTGAAGTGACCAAGCAGCGGCAAAGAAACATGTAGGTCTTTGAACGGTGGGTTCACAGCATGGCTGGAGGTGGTGGTCGCGCAATGTTGTTGAATGTACTAAATGCCACTGGGCTGTTCATTTACAAATTGCTGTTGTGGTTCAGTCGCTCAGTCGTGTGCGACTCTTTGCGACTCCATGGACGGCAGCATGCCAGGCTTTCCTGTCCTTCACCATCTCCCAAGCTTGCTCAAACTCATGTCCATGGACTCAGTGATGCCATCCAACCATCTTGTCCTCTGTCATCCCCTCTCCTCCTGCCTTCAATCGTTCCCAGCATCAGGGTCTTTTCTGATGAGTTGGCTCTTCAAATCAGCTTCAACATCATTTGCAAATCGCTAATTTTATATCATGTGAATCTCCTATTTAAAAAAAAAAAAGATTCTTTACGGCAGTGTCTCCCAGCCCCACCAGGGGCATGTCTCCTGTCACTCTCCTTTGTGGCTCCTAGGTCTCCCCTCATTGCTTTTTAAAAAATTATTATTAAATTTATTTATTTATAGCATGAGGAATCTTAGTTCCTGGACCAGGGATTGAACCCGTGCCCCCTGCAGTGGAAGTAGAGTCTTAACCACTGGCCTTCCAGGCAAGTCCCTCCCCTCATTTCATCTTTCCACTGCCCCGAGATGAATTAGGCATTACCTTCCTCCTTTGACAGACCTGACAGTCGGGCATTCACTCAACAAACAGCATGTCAGGAATTCCCTGGTGGTCCAGTGGTTAAGACTCCACACCCTCAGTGCCGAGGACCTGGGTTCAATCCTTGGTCAGGGAACTAAGATCCCACAAGTCAAGTGGTGGGACAAAATTAATCAGTTAATTAAAACCAAAACACAGCATGCCAGTCCCTGTTGTAGGCACTGGGAGAGGGGGTGGAATGTCTGTTTTGTGGGGCTGACATTTTATGGCAGGCAAATGTGATAAATAATGTTACACAGCATATTATGAATGGGACTATTCAGCAAGTTAATAAAAGAGTTCCCATCATTTCATGGCAAATAGATGGGGTGGGAGGGATGGTGACAGTGACAGACTATTTTCTTAGACTCCAAAATGAAATTAATAGACGCTTGCTCCTTGGAAGAAAAGCTATGACAAACCTAGATGGCATATGAAAAAGCAGAGACATCACTTTGCAGACAAAGATCTGTAGAGTCAAAGCTATGGTTTTCCCAGGAGTCACATATGGATGTGAAAGCCGGACCGTGAAGAAGGCTGAGCCCCGAAGAATTGATGCTTTCAAACTATGGTGCTGGAGAAGGGATTCTTGAGAGTCCCTTGGATTGCAAGGAGATCAGCCCAGTCAATCGTAAAGGAAATTGACCCTGAATATTTATTGGAAGGACTGATACTGAAGCTGAAGTTCCAATACTTGGGCTGCTTGTTGTGAAGAGCTGACTTGTCGAGAAAGACCCTGATGCTGGGAAGATTGAGGGCAGGAGGAGAAGGGGGCGACAGAGGACGAGACGGTTGGATGGCATCACCGACTCAACGGGCGTGAATTCGAGCAAACTCCGGGAGGCAGTGATGAACAGGAAAGCCTGGCGTGCTGCCGTCCATGAGATCGCAGAGTCGGACACGACTGAGTGACTGAACAATGACAATAAAAGGGGGTGGGGTGGGGAGGTTGCTGGACGAAGCAGGGTGGTCAGGGAAGGGTTAGGGAAAGAACTGAAGTCACTCGGAGATTTATCTGAGGAAAGACCTTAAGGAGGCGAGGAGCAAGGAGCACAAAGGAAATCTGGAGAAGCACCCTCCAGACAGAGGGAAGAGCCTGTGCAAAGGCCCTGAGGCTCAGTGGAAGAGCAAGGAGGCCTGTGTGGCTGAAACTGAGGGAATAGGAGGGAGAGAAGCAGGAAAGACGGCCAGAGAGAGCACGGGGTGAGATTGTGTGCAGCAGCTAGAAAATCAGAGGTGACATATAAGCTATATACATATTTTTTGGCCACTTCTATTGATCTTTCATTTCATTGATCTTTGTTCTTTGGCCCGTGTGGGCCTCCCATCGCAGTGGCCTCTCTTGTCGCAGAGCATCAGCTCTGGGCGCATGCGCGCCAGAGCTCCGGCTCGGTGATTGGACACATCGGTCCAGCTGCTCCGCGGCACGTGGGATCCTCCCAGGCCAGGGATCGAGCTGGCGCCCCTTGCACTGCAAGGCGGTGTCCTTACCCACTGGACCACCAGGGAAGCCCTTAAGTTTTTTTTTTTTAACGAGGTGTGGAGGTTGACCAGTGAGAACAGAGGTAGCCCTGTGTGGGTGCTCTCCTGCTCCCCTCATCTCTGCCTGGGGGCACCGGGATCCCCCCCACATCGTCCTCTTTCCTCCAGCGCGCCTGCGGCGGTTAAGCTGCGTCCCGGTACCTTCCACAGCGCCTGCTCCACAGCTGTGCTCAGTAATCGTGGCATATTCATTTATTTCTTTTAGATTCTACATATAATGAGTATCATATGATATTTGTCTTTCCATCTGGCCCATTTCTGTTAGTATGATAATGTCTGGGCAGGCACGCTCAGTTGCTTCGGTCACGTCCAACTCTTTGCAATCTTATGGACTGTAGCCTTCCAGGCCCCTGCCCATGGGTTTTCCAGGGAAGAACACTGGAGTGGGTTACCATGCCCTCTTCCAGGGGATTTTCCTGACTCAGGGATCAAACCCAAGTCTGCTGCATTACAGGCAGATTCTTGACTGCTGAGCCACTGCAGGTGCCCAGGATAATGCCTAGGCCAATCCATATTCCTGCGAATGGTATTATTGCATTCTTTTTTAACGACTGAGTAACAGTTCATTGTATGTATATGTACCCCATATCTTCTTTACGCATTCATCTGTCAGTGGATACTTGGGTACTTCGATGTCTTGGTTATTGTAAATCGTGCTTCAATGCACATTGAGGTGCATGCAGCCTTTTGAATTATGGTTTTCTCCAAGTATACGTCCAGGAATGGGATTGGTGAGTCATGCTGCCGCTGCTAAGTCACTTCAGTCGTGTCCGACTCTTTGCGACCCTGTGGGCTGTAGCCCATCAGGTTCCTGTGCCCATGGATTCTCCAGGCAAGAATACTGGAGTGGGTTGCCATGCCCTCCTCTAGGGGATCTTCCCCACCCAGGGTTTGAACTTGGGTCTCCTGCATGGCAGGCAGATTCTTTACCACTGAGCCACCAGAGAAGCCCTGTGGTATCCTATGGTAACTCTATTTTGAGTTTTTTGAGGAACTTCCACCCTACACTCTACAGTGATTGCACCAATCTACATTTCCCACCAACAGTGTAGGACATTTCTCCACACCCTCTCCAGCATTTATTGTTTGTACACTTTTGATGACAATGAGCCTTCTGGCTGGTGTGAGGTGAGACCTCACTGCTGTTTTGATTTTTCTCCAATAATTAGCGATGTTGAACATCTTTTCATGTGTCTGATGGCCATCTGTATGTCTTCTTTGGAGAAATGTCTATCCAGATCTTCTGCCCTTTTTTTGGTTGGGTGATTTGATTCTTTGATCTTGACACACATGAGCTGGTTTTGACACCTTTCAACGTGTCAGTAATCTTCTGTTTTCTTTCTTTTTTTTTTTTTTTTTTTTTTTTTTTTAAGAACGGAAACAGTCTTTGATTAATGACTGGACTGTAGGATGAGGTCGAGGCTCTCAGGCCCCCGGGGAGTGAGTCTCATCCCTGAGAGCCAGGGACCCCCTGAATGTTGAACCTGAGTGCCTCACTCTCCTTACTGTCTTTAGAAGGCAGCGGCATTAACGGATGTGATACGACTTCTCCACGGGCCCGCCAATGTTGCTCTTTTTTTCTGCTGCCCTCTGCTATCGAAGTGGCGTGAAGTGGCATTGTGTTACTTTTGCAGCAGTGGCATAAAGGTTCCTTTTCTTTAAAACGAATTCTTATTGGAGTAGAGTTGACTTACAATGTTATGTGAGTTTCTGCTGTACAGCAGAAGTTTCCTTTCAAGATTAATTCATTTAAGAACAGTAAAATAAAAAAGGTGCTGGTGCAGTGGCTAAGACTCCGAGCTCCCAACACAGGGGGTCTGGGTTTGATCCCTGGTCGTGGAACTAAATCCCACATGCCACAATGAAGACCCAACACAGCCAAATTAAAAAATAATTTTAAAAAAGTAGTTTAAAAAAGGAACAGTTGGGGGCTTCTGGTGATCCCAGCATTGGCACCGTTCGCTGGTGCAAATGGAAATGGGGCCATGCCCTCCTCAGGGATCTTCCCCACCCAGGGTTTGAACTTGGGTCTCCTGCATGGCAGGCAGATTCTTTACCACTGAGCCACCAGAGAAGCCCTGTGGTATCCTATGGTAACTCTATTTTGAGTTTTTTGAGGAACTTCCACCCTACACTCTACAGTGATTGCACCAATCTACATTTCCCACCAACAGTGTAGGACATTTCTCCACACCCTCTCCAGCATTTATTGTTTGTACACTTTTGATGACAATGAGCCTTCTGGCTGGTGTGAGGTGAGACCTCACTGCTGTTTTGATTTTTCTCCAATAATTAGCGATGTTGAACATCTTTTCATGTGTCTGATGGCCATCTGTATGTCTTCTTTGGAGAAATGTCTATCCAGATCTTCTGCCCTTTTTTTGGTTGGGTGATTTGATTCTTTGATCTTGACACACATGAGCTGGTTTTGACACCTTTCAACGTGTCAGTAATCTTCTGTTTTCTTTCTTTTTTTTTTTTTTTTTTTGTCTTTTTTAAAGAACGGAAACAGTCTTTGATTAATGACTGGACTGTAGGATGAGGTCGAGGCTCTCAGGCCCCCGGGGAGTGAGTCTCATCCCTGAGAGCCAGGGACCCCCTGAATGTTGAACCTGAGTGCCTCACTCTCCTTACTGTCTTTAGAAGGCAGCGGCATTAACGGATGTGATACGACTTCTCCACGGGCCCGCCAATGTTGCTCTTTTTTTCTGCTGCCCTCTGCTATCGAAGTGGCGTGAAGTGGCATTGTGTTACTTTTGCAGCAGTGGCATAAAGGTTCCTTTTCTTTAAAACGAATTCTTATTGGAGTAGAGTTGACTTACAATGTTATGTGAGTTTCTGCTGTACAGCAGAAGTTTCCTTTCAAGATTAATTCATTTAAGAACAGTAAAATAAAAAAGGTGCTGGTGCAGTGGCTAAGACTCCGAGCTCCCAACACAGGGGGTCTGGGTTTGATCCCTGGTCGTGGAACTAAATCCCACATGCCACAATGAAGACCCAACACAGCCAAATTAAAAAATAATTTTAAAAAAGTAGTTTAAAAAAGGAACAGTTGGGGGGCTTCCCTGGTGATCCAGTGGGTAAAGAGTCCACCTTGCATTGCAAGGGGCACCGTTTCGCTGGTGCGAGAAGATCCCACCTGCCGAGGAGTGGCTGGACCGGTGTGTCCAATTAGGAGCCAGCGCTCTGGAGCGCATGCGCCCAGAGCAGGTGCTCTGCAATGAGAGAGGCCACAGCAATGGGAGGCCCACACAGGCCAACGAATAAAGATGGATGAAACTAATTAAATAAAAAAACCAATAAAAAAAAAAAAGAGGCCAGGGCTTCCCTGGTGGTCCAGTGGGTCAGGACACCGCCTTGCAGTGCAGGGGGCGCCGGTTCAATCCCTGGTCTGGGAAGATCCCACGTGCCGCAGGGCGGCTGGACCCATGTGTCCAATTACCAAGAGGGAGCTCTGGAGTGCCCAGAGCCAGTGCTCTGCAGTGAGAGAGGCCACTGCGTTGGGAGGCCCACACAGACCACAGAGCGAAGATGGATGAAAATGAATAAATGAAAGACCAATTTAAAAAAAAAGAGGCCAGAATTTAAATTAAAAAAAAAAAAAGGAACAGTTGCTTGAAGGAAGAACCTGGAGGCAAAGGCAAGAGGAATGAATGATGTTCGGGAACAGTCCCTCAACTCCAAGCTGCCAGAGACAAGGGTGGACCAGCAGACCTGTGTCCTGCGGGCAGGAGTGATGACACCTCGGCCAGAAATGTCTTGTAGGTGATGCCACCGGAGACGGGGAGGGAAAGGGAGAGGACCTTTCTGGGCATGAACACTCTCCTCCGAGTGGTCTGAGAAATGACTTTTTTTTTTTTGGCTATTCTGGGTTTTCACTGCTGCTACAGGCTCTCCTCTAGTTGCAGGGAGTGGGGGCTCTTCTGTAGTTGAGGTGAGCAGGCTTCTTGTGGCGGTGACTTTTCTTGTCGTGTAACTTGGGCTCTAGGGCACACGGGCTTCAGTCGTTGCGGCTCTGAGGCTCTAGAGCACAGGCTCCATCGTTGTGGCTCACGGGCTTCATTGCTCCGCAGTATGTGGGGTCTTCTCGGATCAGGGATCGAACCCATGTCTCCTGCATTGGCAGGCGAACTCTTTACCACGGAAGCCCTGAGAAAGGACTTTTCTGAGATCATTTCCTGTGGGCAGCCCCGTGTCTGGGGGCAAGGATGTCCCTGGGATTTTCCCGTGTGCCAAGTGACAAAGTTCAGCCGTAATCCCCCTGTGGCTTTGCCACCGCTGTGCCTGCCTCTCGCCCCCAGCTTCTGCCTGGCTCAAGGAGCCTACCCTGGGCATCCCATAGGCTGCCTGAGGCCCGTGAGACCAGGAAGTCCTCCCAGGCATTGGCGCCCACGTCCTGAGCTTTCTTTGAAACCGAGCTATTAAAATCCCTGGTGGGAGACTTCCCTGGTGGCCCAGTGCAGAAGAATCTGCCTGCCAACGCAGGGGATGAGGGTTCGATGGCTAGTCCCCAAAGATTCCACACGCCCCGGAGCCATTAAGCTGGTGTGCCACAGCTCCTGAGCCCACATGCTGCAGGTGTTGAAACTTTCCTTCAAGCCTGGAGCCTGTGCTCCAAAACAAGAGAAGCCACCACCATGAGAAGCCTGTGCACTGCAACTAGAGTGTAGCCCCCGTTCTCCACAACCAGAGAAAACCTGTGTGCTGCAACAGAGCCCCGGGGCAACCGGGAAGAAGCAAACAAATGAAAACACAAAATGAAACCCTGGTGGGATAAATGGCCAATAGGCACGTGAAAAGAGAGGCTCAACGTCACTCATCCTCATGGAACTGTGAGCCCAAACCACAATGAGGTACCACCTCCCACCCGTTAGGAGGACTACTGTCAAAACAGAAATCAACAAGTGTTGGCAAGGCTGTGAGGAAATTGGAACCCTCGTGCACTGTTAGTGAGAATGTAAACTGGTGCAGATGTTGTGGGAAACAGTATGGGAGTTCCTTAAAAAATTAAACATAGAATTAGCATACCACTTCTGGGTCTATAATGTGCCCACATGGAAAGCAAGGTCTCCAAGAGATGTTTCTGCACCCATTTTCATAACAGCGTTATTCACAATCGCCTGAAAGTGGAAGTCATTCAGTTTCTGTCCACGGAGGAATGAATAAACAACGTGGTACAGCCACGCAATGGAATATTCCACTTGGGGAGGAAATGAATAAACAAAAGCGTGGTCGGATCAGGGATCGAACCCATGTCTCCTGCATTGGCAGGCGAACTCTTTACCACGGAAGCCCTGAGAAAGGACTTTTCTGAGATCATTTCCTGTGGGCAGCCCGTGTCTGGGGGCAAGGATGTCCCTGGGATTTTCCCGTGTGCCAAGTGACAAAGTTCAGCCGTAATCCCCCTGTGGCTTTGCCACCGCTGTGCCTGCCTCTCGCCCCCAGCTTCTGCCTGGCTCAAGGAGCCTACCCTGGGCATCCCATAGGCTGCCTGAGGCCCGTGAGACCAGGAAGTCCTCCCAGGCATTGGCGCCCACGTCCTGAGCTTTCTTTGAAACCGAGCTATTAAAATCCCTGGTGGGAGACTTCCCTGGTGGCCCAGTGCAGAAGAATCTGCCTGCCAACGCAGGGGATGAGGGTTCGATGGCTAGTCCCCAAAGATTCCACACGCCCCGGAGCCATTAAGCTGGTGTGCCACAGCTCCTGAGCCCACATGCTGCAGGTGTTGAAACTTTCCTTCAAGCCTGGAGCCTGTGCTCCAAAACAAGAGAAGCCACCACCATGAGAAGCCTGTGCACTGCAACTAGAGTGTAGCCCCCGTTCTCCACAACCAGAGAAAACCTGTGTGCTGCAACAGAGCCCGGTGCAACCGGGGAAGAAGCAAACAAATGAAAACACAAAATGAAACCCTGGTGGGATAAATGGCCAATAGGCACGTGAAAAGAGAGGCTCAACGTCACTCATCCTCATGGAACTGTGAGCCCAAACCACAATGAGGTACCACCTCCCACCCGTTAGGAGGACTACTGTCAAAACAGAAATCAACAAGTGTTGGCAAGGCTGTGAGGAAATTGGAACCCTCGTGCACTGTTAGTGAGAATGTAAACTGGTGCAGATGTTGTGGGAAACAGTATGGGAGTTCCTTAAAAAATTAAACATAGAATTAGCATACCACTTCTGGGTCTATAATGTGCCCACATGGAAAGCAAGGTCTCCAAGAGATGTTTCTGCACCCATTTTCATAACAGCGTTATTCACAATCGCCTGAAAGTGGAAGTCATTCAGTTTCTGTCCACGGAGGAATGAATAAACAAAACGTGGTACAGCCACGCAATGGAATATTCTCCAGCGTTTAAGAGGAAGGAAATTAGACCACATGGCACAACACGGATGAAGACATTACATTAAGCGAAAGAAGCCAGTCACCAAAGAATAGATAGCACATGATTCCGCTCACATGAAGGGGCCCAGTTCGCAGAAGAAAGTCACTGCTTGCCAAGGGCTGAGGGCAGGAGGAGGCGAGTTACTTAGTGGGTTACAAAGTTCTAGTTTTGCAAGATGTGAACGTTCTAGTGGCTGATTGCTTCAGTGTGAAAGTACTTAACGCTGAACTGTACACAAATTGGTTACAGTGGTAAATTTTATGTGTTTTTTACCACTTACATTTTTTTTTTTTTTTTTTTTTTAAAGGAAAGACATTTTGACACGTGGTACAATTTGAATGAAACTTGGTATTATGCAGAGTGAAATAAGCCTGGCACAAAAAAAGACACATAGTATATGATTCCACAGGTTCAGGCCCTGGTCCGGGAGGATTCCACACGTCCTGGAGCAACTAGAAGTATGTAGCCCCATAGGATAGTCAAAATCACAGAGACAGAAAGCAGAATGGCGGTTGCCAGAGGGTAGTGGAGGGAAGAGTCAGGAGTTAGTGCTTGATGCGGACCGAATCAGTTTGGGATGATGCAGAGATGCCTGGAGAGGGACGGTGGGATGGTTGTACCACACCGGGAATGTATTTCATACCACTGAGCTGGACACCAAAGACGGTTAAAATGGTACCCGTCGTTCTGCGTATTTTAGCACATTCATTAAAAACCCTGGGTGGGAGGGTAAGACGGGACTGAGGCTGGTTCTACCAGCCCATGCGTCTGTCAGATGGCAGATGACAGACCCTCTATGGAGTCAACACTAATTATATCCTGAAGCCTCATGTGTTTCTATCCCCACCTGGACCTTCCCACTTGGATTCAGACCCCCAGCTCCTCCTCAGTCTCGCCCGGGGCTGCTGCAGTGCCCACTGGGGGCTGTCATTACCATTCTGGCTCTCTCCTTCCTGGCCAAAGGGAAGAGGGGAAGGCCCCGCCCACTTACGTGGCCATGTGACTTGCTTTGGCCAATGAAAAGTGAGCAGTTAGGTCCTGCATCACTTCCAGGTAGAAGCTTTAGGGGCTGTTGTCGGCCCCGCTGTAGTTCCTTTTCTTTTCGGAATGGGCACCTGCAGTGTGCCTGCTGGTGGCCAAGTGAAAAGCAAGAGCTCTTCTGATATTTGAAGTCCTTGAGATGGGGGCTCACATGTTACCGCAGCCACACTGAGATTGCCCTGATTCTGATAGAGGAAACGGCCTTTGAGTCCTCTCCTGGGTGGGCTGATGACCTGGGACCACGAGGTCCAGGGCTGGAACTACGGTGAGAAGTCAGGCATTCCCCACAGAGAGCACAATGTGACGGAGTGACAAAGAACTCAAGAGTCAAGATGAATATCTTATAATTTTATTACTATTTTCTTTAGGCCATGCCATGCAGCTCGCAGGATCTTAGTTCCTCAACCAGCCATCAAACCCAGGCCCCTCCATTGGGAGCATAAAATCTTAACCAATGGACCACCAGGGAAGTCCCAAGGTGAATATTACTTTAATGCAATGGGGTTTTTTTTCCCATCATGTCTCTTTTTTATTTATATTTATTTTCATCCATCTTTTTACTCTTTGGCATGCACTGTGGGCCTCCCATGGCAGTGGCCTCTCTCATTGCAGAGCACGGGCTGTGGGCGCACGCTCTGCGGAGCGCTGGCTCGCAGTTGGACACACCGGTCCAGCCGCTCTGCTGCACGTGGGATCTTCCTGGGCCAGGGATGGAACCCATGCCCCTTGCACTGCAAGGCGGACTCTTTACCCACTGGACCACCAGGGAAGCCCACAGTGTTTTAAATAATCCAAATGAATGCAAAACATCTATGATAACAAAAACGCAAAATTTTAAATGAAGATGGGGTCTGTCAAAGTGATATGCCAAGACATATTGGATCCTGTTGTTATTGTTGTTTAGGCATTAAGTCATGTCTGACGCATTTGCAACGCCATGGACTGTAGCCCACCAGGCTCCCATGTCCGTGGGTATACTTCCCAGGCAAGAATACCAGAGAGGGTTGCTATGCCCTTCTCCAGAGGATCTTCCCAGCCCAGGGATCAAACCAGAGTCTTCTGGACTGGTGGGTGGATTCTTTATCACTGAGCCACCAGGGAAACCCATGGGAGCCCGAAGCAGACGGAAAAACCAATGTGTGCACCTCACTCACCTTACTCTAGTCCCAGCCCTGGTAAACGCCCAGGATGCTCTGCCTGGGAGCTTTTCTATGGAGCGCAGGTCTGAACTGATAGGGAGTTAACATGCCTGGGAATAATAATCCTTCATCACTTTGGGTGGATCCGTACGCCAGCGCCATCGGCCCTCGTATGGCTAACTAAGATGTGTGTCCTGTGAACTCTGTCAGAGGTGGGCCCCAGGGGCTGAGTCCAAGATGTTCACAGCAAACATGTGCTTATTCAGATTCTGCGTCTTTGCTGCCGGCCCCTCCCTGTCTCACTTCCCTCTTTCTCTGTTCACACTCTCGAGGATCCCCTTCTAACGAAGCACCTGCACGCAAATCCTCATCTCAGGCTCTGCAGTGGGGAGACGTAAAGTCAAGATAGAGGCCAGTGACGGTTTTTTTCAACATGGCAGGCACTGTAATTCCTGGTTCCCCACCTACCTTCTGGCCAAGCCCGCTGCTTGTTATTCAGGTGCTCATTCGTGTCTGATTCTTTGTGACCCCATGGACTGTGCCACACCAGGCTTCCCTCTCCTTTACCATCTCCCAGAGCTTGCTCAAACTCATGTCCGTTGAGTTGGTGATGCCGTCCAACCATCTCACCCTCTGTCTCCCCTTTCAGCTCCTGCCCTCAGTCTTTCCCAGCATCAGGGTCTTTGCCAATGAGTCAGCTCTTCCCATCAGGCGACCAAAGTATTGGAGCTTCCGCTTCAGCATCAGTCCTTCTGATGAATATTCAGGGTTGATTTCCTTTAGGGTTGACTGGTTTGATCTCCTTGCAGTCCAAAGGACTTTCAGGAATCGTCGCAGTTCAAAGGCATCAATTCATCGGTGCTCAGCCTTCTTTATGGTCCAGCTCTCACATCTGTATGTGACTACTGGAAAAACCATAGCTTTGACTACAGGGACCTTTGTTGGCAAAGTGATGTCTCTGCTTTTTAATACACTGTCTAGGTCTGTCATGGCTTTTCTTACAAGGAGCAGGGTCAGGAATTAGGTGTGGCTTCATTGCGTTCTCTGCTTCAGGACCTTGGATACCATCCCTGTGTTGACTGGGGCTTCAGTGTCCTCTGAAGGCTTGATAAGGGAAGGATCCACTCCCAAGCTCACGCGTTGTTGGCAGCATTCAGATCCTCACGGGCTGTTGGGGAGGTGGCTTTCAACTCCTGGCCATGTGGATCTCTGCACAGGGAAGCTCACAACCTGACTTTATCATAGGCAGAGAAAGAGAGAGAGAGAGAGACAGTTGGAAGTTTCAATCTTTTGTAACCAAAGCTTGGAAATGACATCCCATTACCTTTGTCTTACTCTTTTAAATTTTGGTCTCTTTTATTGATTTTTTTATTGATTGATTTTCATCCATCTTTATTCTTCGGCGTGTGTGGGCCTCCCATTGCAGTGGCGTCTCTTGTTGCAGAGCACTGGCTCTGGGCACATGCACTCAGGCGCTGGCTCCTAATTGGACACACCGGTCCAGTGGCTCCGTGGCACGTGGGGTCTTCCCAGGCCAGGGAAGGAACCAGTGCCCCCTGCACTGCAAGGCAGACTCTACCCACTGGACCACCAGTCGCTCTGTCACATGTGGAATCTTAGTTCCCCGACCAGAGATTGAACCTGCAGCCCCTGCATTAAAAGTGCAAAGTCTTAACACCTGGAGCACCAGGAAAGTACCAACATGAACTCCTTAAAGACGCATTTCTGGTCCACTGCAGTGTTTAGCCCTGAACAGTCAAAGTCAGCCCGGTGAGCTCGAAGTGCTCCACCCCTACACATTTTAAAGAAATGCCTGTCTGCCGCACTGGCCCTTGGCCGGCACCTGGAGGTCAATTTTTAAGCCCCTGGGGTGTCCTGCTGGATAAGAATGTCTCTATTCGTAGGATCCAGCCCACGCCAGATACATCACAGCATGATTCAGGGTGGGGTTTTGGGCCACCACGCGCTGTCAGCTTGGCCTCTGGAGGGGCTGGAGTCCTAGATCAGCTACTCATTCGTCAGCGTGCCTACGTGACTGGCTCCCAGTAAAACTCCGGACACTGAGGCTGGGGAGTCTCTCCAGTGAAACCCCGACGGAGCAGGGCCAGGAATTAGGTGTGGCTTCATTGCGTTCTCTGCTTCAGGACCTTGGATACCATCCCTGTGTTGACTGGGGCTTCAGTGTCCTCTGAAGGCTTGATAAGGGAAGGATCCACTCCCAAGCTCACGCGTTGTTGGCAGCATTCAGATCCTCACGGGCTGTTGGGGAGGTGGCTTTCAACTCCTGGCCATGTGGATCTCTGCACAGGGAAGCTCACAACCTGACTTTATCATAGGCAGAGAAAGAGAGAGAGAGAGAGACAGTTGGAAGTTTCAATCTTTTGTAACCAAAGCTTGGAAATGACATCCCATTACCTTTGTCTTACTCTTTTAAATTTTGGTCTCTTTTATTGATTTTTTTATTGATTGATTTTCATCCATCTTTATTCTTCGGCGTGTGTGGGCCTCCCATTGCAGTGGCGTCTCTTGTTGCAGAGCACTGGCTCTGGGCACATGCACTCCAGAGCGCTGGCTCCTAATTGGACACACCGGTCCAGTGGCTCCGTGGCACGTGGGGTCTTCCCAGGCCAGGGAAGGAACCAGTGCCCCCTGCACTGCAAGGCAGACTCTACCCACTGGACCACCAGTCGCTCTGTCACATGTGGAATCTTAGTTCCCCGACCAGAGATTGAACCTGCAGCCCCTGCATTAAAAGTGCAAAGTCTTAACACCTGGAGCACCAGGAAAGTACCAACATGAACTCCTTAAAGACGCATTTCTGGTCCACTGCAGTGTTTAGCCCTGAACAGTCAAAGTCAGCCCGGTGAGCTCGAAGTGCTCCACCCCTACACATTTTAAAGAAATGCCTGTCTGCCGCACTGGCCCTTGGCCGGCACCTGGAGGTCAATTTTTAAGCCCCTGGGGTGTCCTGCTGGATAAGAATGTCTCTATTCGTAGGATCCAGCCCACGCCAGATACATCACAGCATGATTCAGGGTGGGGTTTTGGGCCACCACGCGCTGTCAGCTTGGCCTCTGGAGGGGCTGGAGTCCTAGATCAGCTACTCATTCGTCAGCGTGCCTACGTGACTGGCTCCCAGTAAAACTCCGGACACTGAGGCTGGGGGAGTCTCTATGCTTGGCAACACGCCTTGCACGTTGTCACACATCCTTGCTGTGGGCATGCCCCAGAGGGGACAACTGGAAACTCGCGTCTGGTCTCCCGGGACGCTGACCCAGGCCTCGTTGTCTTTTGATGTTGTTACCCTGGATCTTTTTTTCCCAGTTGCGATACACTGCAGCTGTGAGCATAATAACTTTTCTGAGTTCTGTGAGTCCTCATGCATCACTTACCCCGAGGGCTTTTTTTTTTTTTAATACGTTTTCATTTTTTTGGCTGTGTTTGGTGTTAGTTGCGCCATGCAGGATATTTCCTCGAAGCCCACGGGTTCTCTAGTTGAGGTGCAGGGGCTCAGGGGCTCTGTGGCATGTGAGATCTATAGTTCCCTGAACCGGGATCAAACGTATGTCCCTTGCATTGCAAGGTGGATTCTTTTTCCAAATAAATGTACGTATGTATTTATTTTTGGCTATGCTGGGTCTTCGTTGGCCTTTGCGGGCTTTCTCTAGTTGTGGCAAGCGGGGGCCACCCTCTAGTTGTGGGGCGCAGACTTACGGCGGAGGTTTCTCGTGGTGGAGCGCGGGCTCCACGGCGCCTGGGTTCAGTAGTTGAGGCCCCCAGGCTCTAGAGTGCTGGCGCCTCGGTTGTGACGCACGGGCTCCGTGGCTGGATGGCAATGCGGGATCCTCCCTGATCAGGAGTTGATGGAACAGTGTCTCCTGCACTGGCAAGCAGATTCCTTACCACAGAGACACCAGGGAAGCCTGCAAAGGAGATTCTTAACCACTGGACCACCAGGGGCGTTCCCACGAGGGTGGTCTTGGGGGGATCTCCAGCCCAGGCCTCCATTCCCCTCACCGGCCATTCTCTTTGAGACCTTCATCACCCTTGTCACTGCATGATATTCTCGCTCATTGGCCATTTCCTGCCTCTCTCCCCTGGATGGAGAGCTCTGGGAAGGCCAAGATACATCACAGCATGATTCAGGGTGGGGTTTTGGGCCACCACGCGCTGTCAGCTTGGCCTCTGGAGGGGCTGGAGTCCTAGATCAGCTACTCATTCGTCAGCGTGCCTACGTGACTGGCTCCCAGTAAAACTCCGGACACTGAGGCTGGGGGAGTCTCTATGCTTGGCAACACGCCTTGCACGTTGTCACACATCCTTGCTGTGGGCATGCCCCAGAGGGGACAACTGGAAACTCGCGTCTGGTCTCCCGGGACGCTGACCCAGGCCTCGTTGTCTTTTGATGTTGTTACCCTGGATCTTTTTTTCCCAGTTGCGATACACTGCAGCTGTGAGCATAATAACTTTTCTGAGTTCTGTGAGTCCTCATGCATCACTTACCCCGAGGGCTTTTTTTTTTTTTAATACGTTTTCATTTTTTTGGCTGTGTTTGGTGTTAGTTGCGCCATGCAGGATATTTCCTCGAAGCCCACGGGTTCTCTAGTTGAGGTGCAGGGGCTCAGGGGCTCTGTGGCATGTGAGATCTATAGTTCCCTGAACCGGGATCAAACGTATGTCCCTTGCATTGCAAGGTGGATTCTTTTTCCAAATAAATGTACGTATGTATTTATTTTTGGCTATGCTGGGTCTTCGTTGACGCACACGGGCTTTCTCTAGTTGTGGCAAGCGGGGGCCACCCTCTAGTTGTGGGGCGCAGACTTACGGCGGAGGTTTCTCGTGGTGGAGCGCGGGCTCCACGGCGCCTGGGTTCAGTAGTTGAGGCCCCCAGGCTCTAGAGTGCTGGCGCCTCGGTTGTGACGCACGGGCTCCGTGGCTGGATGGCAATGCGGGATCCTCCCTGATCAGGAGTTGATGGAACAGTGTCTCCTGCACTGGCAAGCAGATTCCTTACCACAGAGACACCAGGGAAGCCTGCAAAGGAGATTCTTAACCACTGGACCACCAGGGACGTTCCCACGAGGGTGGTCTTGGGGGGATCTCCAGCCCAGGCCTCCATTCCCCTCACCGGCCATTCTCTTTGAGACCTTCATCACCCTTGTCACTGCATGATATTCTCGCTCATTGGCCATTTCCTGCCTCTCTCCCCTGGATGGAGAGCTCTGGGAAGGCCAAGACCTCATCTGTGGTCAAGGGTTTGTCCCTACGCAGCCGCTTTCTGGCACTGTGCCCCTGGGTGAGCATCATCTCCTCCTTGTTTGTAAAAGGGAACCGGAACACCACTTTCTCCTTCGTAAAGTCATCAGGAGATAGATGGGCTGATCTATTAAGGGCCAGGAAGGCCTCTACATGTATGAGCTTCTAAGCGTCAGTCAGTCTGTCTTCCTGGTTATGAGAGTCCCGTCTGGCGGGTCGGTGGTCTGCAAAGAGCAAAGGAATTAAAGAGACCCCTCCAAAGCCTTTGACGTGGAGAGGGAACGGGGACCAGAGATGCCCGGGTGGTGGGGAGGAGGGAACACAGAGGTCAGAAGATAGGGACGGTCCCAGGTCGCCCTGGGCTCTGGCCACCTAATGGCCCTGCCACAGCTATTAGGGGTGGCCAGGGAGCCAGGGCCACTGTGGTCACCAGGGAGGCAACTTAGGGAAGTGGCCGCTCTGGGAAGAGGCAGAGAGGGTGGGGGAAACCAATCCCACAGTCAGGGCTCCTAGGAGGAAATGCGTGGGAGGCCCGGGGTGGGGGTGGGGGATCAGGGCAGCTGGAGCCGGGGCGCCGGCCAGGCCCCAAAGAAAGCCGGTGTCGGGCGGCAGCCGGTCTGGCCCGGCCTGGGAAGATGCAGGCTCTGCTGCTGGACGCCCTGGAGGTGCCGCCGGGCTGCTGGACGCAGCGCTGCCATCCCCCTCCCCGGAAGGAATGTGCCCCCTCCCCGCCCACGGCCTCTCCACTCTTCCACATAAGGCTTTCGGGGGTGCTCACGCCGTCTGAGTTCAGGACAAAGGAATCAGAAGCACATGGGCTCGATTCCCCAGGGAGGAGCTGTTCTGGAAAGAAGACTAAGATGAAGAATACAGAGCCAGACGGGGTAGGGGGTGAGAAGAAGCAGGCAGGAGATGCTGGGCCTGCCCCTGTGATCCCCACACCCCGGAGGCTCGACCGGCCTCCATTCCCTCACCGGCCATTCTCTTTGAGACCTTCATCACCCTTGTCACTGCATGATATTCTCGCTCATTGGCCATTTCCTGCCTCTCTCCCTGGATGGAGAGCTCTGGGAAGGCCAAGACCTCATCTGTGGTCAAGGGTTTGTCCCACGCAGCCGCTTTCTGGCACTGTGCCCCTGGGTGAGCATCATCTCCTCCTTGTTTGTAAAAGGGAACCGGAACACCACTTTCTCCTTCGTAAAGTCATCAGGAGATAGATGGGCTGATCTATTAAGGGCCAGGAAGGCCTCTACATGTATGAGCTTCTAAGCGTCAGTCAGTCTGTCTTCCTGGTTATGAGAGTCCCGTCTGGCGGGTCGGTGGTCTGCAAAGAGCAAAGGAATTAAAGAGACCCCTCCAAAGCCTTTGACGTGGAGAGGGAACGGGGACCAGAGATGCCCGGGTGGTGGGGAGGAGGGAACACAGAGGTCAGAAGATAGGGACGGTCCCAGGTCGCCCTGGGCTCTGGCCACCTAATGGCCCTGCCACAGCTATTAGGGGTGGCCAGGGAGCCAGGGCCACTGTGGTCACCAGGGAGGCAACTTAGGGAAGTGGCCGCTCTGGGAAGAGGCAGAGAGGGTGGGGGAAACCAATCCCACAGTCAGGGCTCCTAGGAGGAAATGCGTGGGAGGCCCGGGGTGGGGGTGGGGGATCAGGGCAGCTGGAGCCGGGGCGCCGGCCAGGCCCCAAAGAAAGCCGGTGTCGGGCGGCAGCCGGTCTGGCCCGGCCTGGGAAGATGCAGGCTCTGCTGCTGGACGCCCTGGAGGTGCCGCCGGGCTGCTGGACGCAGCGCTGCCATCCCCCTCCCCGGAAGGAATGTGCCCCCTCCCCGCCCACGGCCTCTCCACTCTTCCACATAAGGCTTTCGGGGGTGCTCACGCCGTCTGAGTTCAGGACAAAGGAATCAGAAGCACATGGGCTCGATTCCCCAGGGAGGAGCTGTTCTGGAAAGAAGACTAAGATGAAGAATACAGAGCCAGACGGGGTAGGGGGTGAGAAGAAGCAGGCAGGAGATGCTGGGCCTGCCCCTGTGATCCCCACACCCCGGAGCGCTCGACCGGCCTCACCGGGGGACGAGGGCCACCTCGGCCCTTGTGCCGCCTGACACCTCGCGTACATCGCTGAGCCTCAGCTTTCCTAGTGGCCCAGAGGCTCAGGTCAAAATAGTTGGACTCATTGGTAGCTCTCTTGGCAATTTTCGTCTTCTTCTCGTTTTTCTTCTCCTCCTCCTCCTCTTCCTCCTCCTTCCCCCTTCCCTTCTTCTTTTTCTCTCTCTCCTGCATCAGCAAATCCTGAGGACTCTCATTTCAAAACCTAGCCAGAATTCAACCACCTTTCACCAACTTCCCAGCCCCACGCCGGGCCAGCCCCGTCATCTCTCACATGGACCAGTACAGTCCCTTCTGTTCTGATCTTCCAGCTCCAACTGTCACCCCGCAGCAGGCTATTCCCCCGACAGTGGCCAGAAGGCGCCCTCAAATACCCTCCCCTGCTCAAGACCCCTCCTTGGCTCCCACCTCCCTCAGAGCAAAAGCCACAGTCCTCCCCAGGACCGCAAGGCTCTGCACGCTCTGCCCCGTCCCCTCCCTGCCTTCACCTCCTTCGGCTCTCCACCGGCTATTCCTTCTGCCCTCACTGGCTTCCTCACTGATCCGTGCACATGCCTACCACAGGGCCTTTGCACCTCCTGTTCCTGCTGCCTGGTACCCTCTTTATCCTACATCTCTGCATGACTCTCTCTTCACTTCTTTCAGGTCGTTCCTCAAGCATCACCTTCTCAGAGAGCCTTCCCTGACCCCTGACTTAAAATTGCACTCTCGGGGTCTTCCCTGGTGGTCCAATAGATAAAGAGTCCGCCTTGCACTGCAAGGGGCGCCAGTTCGATCCCTGACCCGGGAAGATCCCATGTGCCGCATAGCTGCTGGACTGGTGTGTCCAATCACAAACGGGCGCTCTGGAGTGCATATGCCCAGAGCCGGTGCTCTGCTACGGGAGAGGCCACTGTAATGGGAGGCCCACACAAGCCAAAGAACAAAGATGGATGAAAATAAATACATGAAAGACCAATAAAAGTGGCCAAAAAATTAGCAACAAAAAAAATTGCACTCTCAAGGTTTCCCTGGTGGTCCAGTGGATAAAGGGTCTGCCTTGCAGTGCAAGGGGCACCGGTTTGATCCCTGGCCCAGGAAAATCCCAAGTGCGAAGGAATGGCTGGGCCAGTGTGTCCAATTGCGAGCCAGTGCTCTGGAGCGCGTGTGCCCAGAGCCAGTGCTCTAAAACGAGAGAGGCCACTGCAGTGGGAGGCCCACACAGGCCAAAGAATAAAAAAAGATGGATGAAAAATAAAAGCAATGACTTAGAGGCAGAAAAAAAAAAGAAAGAAATTGCACTCTCCCCACTGCCACTTAAGTTTCATAACACATCAGCATTTGACAATTCTGTAGGCTTTTCATTTCTGATCTTGCTTCCTGTTTCCTTGTGAGAACCTCAGTTCAGGTGGGCAGGGTTTTTTTTTTTTTTGTCTGTTTTGTTCTCCGCTATGTTCCCAGCGTGAAGCATAGCTACTTGTTAAGCTAATTGACTGAATGGTGACAATCTCATCTGAAGATTGGTGGGGCAAGCTTGCTTTAGCTTTATTGAGCTGCCGTTTACATATCGTTTAATTCACCTGGTATTTGCATAGGTCAGCTGATCTTTAGTAAATTCAGCGAGTTGCGCAACCGTCACGACAATCTGGTGCTTGGGAACACTTTCAACAGCTCAAGAGTTCTCTCGTTCCCCTTTGGGTTGTTTTGTTTGCTTAAAGTTTATTTATTTGGCTGCACCCCTGGCCTTAGTGGTAACACCAAGGATCTTCAGTTGTGGCATGTAGAATCTTTACTTCCCCAACCAGGGATCGAACACAGGCCCCATGCACTGGGGGCATGGAGTCTTAGTGACTGGACCCCCAGAGAAGTCCCGTAAATTGAGTTTTTCGTTTTCTTTCATTGAACTTTTTTTGGTTTTGCATTTTTCTGGTTTTTGTTGTGGTGGTGCTTGTTACGGCAGTGGTGTGGCTTTATGTTTGGGCCAAGCGCCACGGTGTGTGGCATCTTGTAGTTCCTCAACCAGGGACTGAACCCAAGCCACTGCAGTGAAAGTACTGAGTTCCAACCACTGGACCACCAGGAAATTCCCTGTTCTTGTTTTTGATTGAAGTATAGTTGCTGTATACTATTACAGGAATACAACATAGTGATTGATTCACAATGTTTAGGTTATGCTACATTTATAAATATTATCAAGTATTGGCTCTATGCCCCATGTTGTACGGTCTCTTATTATTGAGTTTTTAAAAAGTTACTTCTCAATAACTTGTTGCTGGTATATAGAATTTTTAAAGCATTGACCTTATACTCCAATACAAATCATTTACTTTAAAAAATTGACCTCGTATCCAGGGATTTTGCTAAATTCACTCAGTTCTATGAGTTTAGCAGTAGATTTTATTATGTATGCTACATACGTATGGTGTCATTCACTAATAGCGAAGGTTTTAGTTACTGCATTTCCATCTTTATGGGCTTCCCTGGTGGCTCAGACGGTAAAGAATCTGCCTGTGAACGGAGGTAGACCTGAGTTTGATCCCTGGGTCAGGAAGATCCCCTGGAGGAAGGCACGGCCACCCACTCCAGGACTCTTGCCTGGAGAATCCCATGGACAGAGGAGCCGGGCGGGCTACAGCCCACGGGGTCGCAAAGAATCAGACGCCACGAACACTTTCACTTGTCAATCTTTAAATCTTCTGTTTTCTTTCTTGACTACTCAGGCCAGGTCCTCTACTGCGATGCTGAAGACAGGTGTGATAGTGGCCATTTTTTTGCTTGTTCTAACTGTTCACTATTGCACAATTAAGTTTGATATTTGCTGTGAGGTTTTCGTAGGTACCTTATATCAGCATTTAGAAGTTCTCATCTATTTTTGCTTTGCTTAGCTTTTTAAACACGGGTGGGTGTTGAGACTTACTGAGTTTTGAGAGATTTTTACCTATGATGACTACAAGTCCTTTAACGATGTGCACACATTTTGCCCTGGTCTGTGACTTGTCTTTTCATTTTCCGAACGTTTCATTTAAATGAAGTCCAAGTTATTCACAAAACATGCTTGGGAGACATTGCTAAAAAGTTTTTATCTAAGCCAAGGTCACAAAGATTGCCTCATATATTTTCTCCCAGAAGCTTTTTTTAGTTTTAGAGGATTTTGTTTTGTTTTGAATTTTTTGTGTGTGTGTGTGGTTTTTCCTTTGTTTGTTTGTTTTGGCCATACCATGACGCTTGCGGGATCTTAGTTCCCCAACTGGGCCCCAACAACAAAAGCCCCGAGTCCTAACCTACTAGATCTCCAAGGAATTCACTGTAGGTCTAGGGTTTGTGTTTGGGTCTACAGCCTGTTTTCCAGGTAGCTCAGTGGTAAAGAATCCACCTGCCAATGTAAGGGATACAAGAGGTGTGGTTTCGATCCCTGGGTTGGGAAGATCCCCTGGAGAGGGAAGTGGCAGCCCACTCCAGAGTTCTTGCCTGGAGCATCCCATGTACAGAGGAGCCAGGCGGGCTGTCCACGGGATTGCAGAGTTGGACAGGACTGAGCACGCTCGGTCTTTGTAGAATGTCTTTTTGTATAGAAGGGGAAATAGAGTCTAAGGATTTGCCCTCCCCTCCTCCTTCCTCTTTCTTTTGCATGTGTATATCCTATTCTTCGGAAAATTCAAATAGGAGATATTTCTGTTTCTGTTTGAGAGGCTACTTGGCTCCTGCTGGCCTGGCTGTAACTCTCCCAGCAGGGCCAGGGCAGGGCTGCAGGAGAGAACGCCATAGAAGCCTGACCAAACAGGATGTTGCCCAACCTCTCGGGGCTGAAAGCCAGCCTCAAGGGTCCTTATCGGTACGTCCATCCACAGCTCTGCTCGAGCCAGGCCACGGGGCCTGCCACCCACTCCCCGGCCACAGACCCTGCCTGGAGATCCAGACAGCGCACGGGGCCAGCCAAGCCCGAAATCACCTCCGGACCCCTGTGCCTTCTCGGAGGCGGGCAGACCCTGTGTCCGTAGGGCTTCCTGGCTTGTGCTGGCTTCTCAGGGACCCAGCTTCCTTCCCTCTCGCCCTGCCCCCATCAAGCGAGGCCAGGCCCCTCTTGTTCCCACCAACCTGCAGGAGGCAGAAAGCAAACACTGTTCCAGAAGCCTTGCCCGAGTGCATGTCCTACATCAGGGTGGGGCTGGGGGCTTCTGGGAACAAGAAGGCAGAAGCTTCTCCTCCTTCTCCTTCTGCCTTCTTCTGCTGCTCTCCTCCCAGGCCTTCACCCTACCTGTGCCTCTCCCTGCGGGTCCTGGGAAAAGGCAGCAAAGCCAACTGAAACTGTTTGCCTCAGCTTGGCACCTGAGCCCACAGGTGCAGGACTCAAACCCAGCCACATCCTACAGTGTTCCAGCTGAGATCACACACCTGGTGTCAGGAATTCGTGGAGCTCAGGTTCTTGGTCTCATCTTAGAATTCGGTGAAAGACAATGTGGTAGGTAAGGAGTAGACTTACTTAGAGAAAAATGCACTCCACTTACAGGGTGTGGGATGTCACGGGGTGAGTATGGCCTTGAAATGTGGCGTGGTTAGCTTTCACGGGCTGTGTCATTTCACAGGCTAATGAGGGGGAGGATTGTGTGCTCCGTGGCTCAGTCTCGTCCGCCTCTCGGCCACCCCCTGGCCGGTAGCCCGCCAGGCTCCTCTGTTCGTGGGGTGCTCCAGGCAAGAACACTGGCGGGGGCTGCCATTTCCTCCTCCAGGGGATCTTCCCGAGCCAGAGACTGAACCCAAGTCTCCAGAATGGGCAGGTGGATTCCTTATGTCTAGCAGCCAGCGGGAGAAATATTCTTCTATCTTGAGGAAGGGGTGGAGATTTCCAAGAATTGAGCCCCTGCCCACTGTTTGGTCTTTGAAGGCCGGCCTTGGAAGCGTCATGGCGGGGGTGTCCCTTGGCTTGCTGGTGCGTCACCATGAGCCTATACGGAGGCTCACGGGCCAGTGGACGTTGCCTTTGTCGTCCTGGGCCCATTTGGTTCTAATCAGTTTATGTTGAGTTCTTGGGCTGCGTCATGCTTTTAAAGGTTGTGCCCTGCCCTCTTCCCTCCTGTCTGAGAGCCACAGGGAAGCATGGGGAGAGCGTGGCAGCAGGCCGATCGGCGGGGATCGTGGTAGGGAGAGACCAGCCCCTCTCTCTCTGTATCTGTGAGGGCTGCTTTGCGGCTCTGAGCATCTGTTCTTCTGGTGAATGCGTGAGTCCGGTGGGGTCCCGTCTCTCCTCTGTGGTTTCTAGCTCACCCAGGCTAAAACCCCAAGTCCTTCCTGTGGCCCACAGGTCCTGAACCATTGGCCTTGTTGCCTCCCACGCCCCTCCCCACTCCCTCCCTCCAGCCACACAGGCCCTCCTGACGGTTCCCCAGACGCACCAGACACGGTCCAGCCTCAGGGCCTTCGCACGGGCTGTTCCCTCTGCCTAGAATACCCTTTCCCAGCTATTTTCACTCCTTCTGCCTCAAGTCTTTGCTCACATAGAACCTCCTGTTTAAACATCTCAGCTTCCTTTCTCCAATGGTTCCTCCATCCTTTTCCTCTGCTTTAATTTTCTCTATACCACACCTTCTTATTTTTCTGTGTTTTGTCAAAGAATATACTTTATTGTTATTATTATTATATATACATATTATATAATTTGGGGGGGGGTTGGGGAGGGAGGGGGCGGGCGGGCCACTTCTATTGGTCTTTCATTTATCTATTTTCATCCATCTTTTTTGTTCTTTGGCCCGTGTGGGCCTCCCATCGCAGTGGCCTCTCTCACGGCAGAGCACCGGCTCTGGGCGCATGTGCTCCAGAGCTCCAGCTCGGTAGCTGGACACATCAGTCCAGTCGCTCCGTGGCACGTGGGATCTTCCCAGGCCAGGGATCAAACCGGCGCCCCTTGCACTGCAAGGCGGTGTCCTTACCCACTGGACCACCAGGGAAGTCCCTATTGTTATTATTGCTACTATTTTTGCTGTGTGGATCTTTGTTGTGACCCCTGAGCTCTCTCTTGGTGGCTTCTTAGTTCCCCGACCAGGGATTGAACCCACGTTCTCTGCACTGGCAGGTGGTCTCTTTTATCCACGAGGAAGTCCCTCACACCACACTGTCTACTATCACTGTACTTCAGATGGTCACTTAGAGTATCAGCCCCATGAGCACAAAGGGTGTTTCTTCCTGCTGTATTTCCAGAACTGAAACCAGAACCAGGCACACAGTAGGTGCTCAGTACATTCCTTGAGTCGGCTCCTTCTCTTTCACCCTGGTCCACTTAGGCCTGGTCAGGCCAGGCCCGCCCCCATCACCAGGCGCAGTCACATGACCAGGCCTGGCCAGTGGGCACATTCCACTTTTGTGCTGGCTACAGGGGCGAATTCTTATATGACACGGATCGCAGTCTGTCCAAGGAGAGAGGAGTTTTGCCAGAGCTCTTGGCCAAGTGCCCATCTTCCCCAGACTTTCAGGGCTGATGGGAGAGAAGCCAGGGACCGTGAGGTCATTTAATCCCCATGGGCAATGGCTGTCTGAGAGTGACGCTCCCTGAGGAGAGCTCATTTGAGAGGGGGGCTTCCCTGGAGGCTCAGAGGGTAAAGAATCTGCCTGTACTGCAGGAGGCCTGGGTTCGATCCCTGAGTTGGGAGGAGCCCTGAAGGAGGGCAGAGCAGCCCACTCCTGTATTCTTGGAGAAATAGTCTTGGAGCTCTGTATTCTACCAAACGCACACACATTCGAGAGGGGGCATTACTTTGTTTAGGCTCCTGGATCCAGCTGTGCCTGAAGTCAACATGCCTTAGACTTTTCAGCTATATGAACCAATGAAGTATTAATAGTTTTTTGGTCCTTAAGTCAGTTTGGGTTTGAATTTTTACTTGTAACTGGAATAGTTCTGACCAGTTCTTTCTCCCTTTTTCCCTCTTTTTCCTTTCCTGCCCCCTTCCTTTCTTTTCTTTTTTTTCCCTTCCTTCCCACCTTCATCCCTTTCTCTCTCCCTCCATCTCTTTCTTCTTTCTCCCTCCTTCCGTCTCTCCCTTCCTCCTTCCTATCCCTACTTTAATGCTTACCCCCTCCTGGCCGAAACCATCATTCTCGCCATCCGTCTCCCAACACAACTGAGTCAAACTGCACGTTTGACTTTCCCTCCAAACAACCCTCTTCCCAGGCTCCCCTGTCCCTAATTCAATGTGTGTGTGTGTGAGTCACTCCGTCACGTCCGACTCTTTGCGACGCCACGGACTGCAGCCCGCCAGGCTCCCCTGTCCCCGGAATTCTCCCGGCAAGGATACTGGAGTGGGCTGCCATTCCCTTCTGCTGGGGAACTTCCCAACCCAGGGGCTGAACCCAAGGTCTCCTGCATTGTAGGCAGATTCGTTACTGTCTGAGCCTGTGGGATCTGCCACATGTGGGTCTGAACCCCACATCTGCTCTTAGAGGGCTCCCTGGGTAAGTGACGTCACCCCCGAACCCCAGTTTCCTCAGCTCTAAAACAGGTGTAAACAGCCTGACCGCTGTTCCCAGGTCTGTTTCCTCTCTAACGTCTAACTGTTCACTTGGACGTCGCTCTCGTCTGCCCTCCGCTCACTATCCTTCGAGTGTTGCTCATAATCTCCAAGTTCATCTCCCGGGACCCTGCAGAAGACGATCCCAACTCACCCTGACCTCTGGGGTCACCACAGCCGGGGACTCGGATGGAACTGCTGACATCACCTCTACTTTACAGATGAGGAAGTGGAACCGGGGGTCACCCAGCTTGCGTATACACAAGGGACTTTCTCAGAGGGTAAAGCATGTTAGCCTGGAGCACTTCTCAGAAGGGCGTGGTGCCTCGGGAGACAGGGGTCAGGGAGGGCTTCCTGGAGGAGATGACATTTTAGGGCCAGAACTTCCCAGCATCATGGGGGCGGAGAGTAAGCCATATAGGGGGACCTGCAAGGGCAAAGGGCTTGAGATGGGAAACAGTGGGTGTGTCTGGGGCCCAGGGAAGGGGTTCAGGAGAAAGCAGGGAGGAGGGCAGCTCTTGATCCCAGAGGGTTCTGGGAGGAACAGAGCAGCCCCTGGTGCTGAGTGAGCTCCCACTGACTGAGCCAGCTCTGGGCCCGGCTGGGTCTCTTTTCTGCCCTGGAAGTGGATTCTCTGGCGGCAGATTGGTGGCTTCAGATCCTCGCCCCTTCCCACCGCCCCACTCTGCCCAGCCCACCTTGCACCTCTGCGCAGGGAAATTGCGAAGATTCAAAGTAGGGGGGTGGCTTCTGGAAGGGGAAATATTTTGATTCTCAGAAGGCATCAGAATTGCCTGATTCCCAACCGATTAGGGGTAATTAACCCTTCGCAAGGCAGTAATTAAGTCTATGCCTCTGAAACCGTAATTAGGAGCTCCAGGAGACTCCACCCCCTCCCCAAGAGGCAGGCCGTGCATTCCCAAAGCTGAGGCCAGCTGGGACTGGGGGCTGGGTTCTGCGCCCCTGGCGGGACTCAGGGAGACCCACAGCCTCCCAGTCTTCCTCACACTGCCCCACCCTCACCCCAAAGCAGGGGTGCAGGGACCAGTACCCATGAAACCCTGGGCATTTCCCCCAACGGTCCCGTTCGGGGTCGTCAAGCTACCTAAGGAGACTTTGCTTTTGTGGGGGAGGAAGACAGGGAGATGGGCAAGGGGTCACGGGGGGAGGGCTGGCGCCAGCTCTTAAGGGCTTTTCTCTCTGGCCAAGGGAAGCGGAAGCAGAGACCCCAGCCTCAAAGGGAAGGAGGACCCCAGACACACAGGTAGGTGAAGACAGGGAGGGTGAGGGCACTCTTAGGGGGTGTCTCCAGGAGGACGGGATGTCGGCTTGTGGCAGTAGAAGGCATTGGCCTCAGGAGTCAGACTGGCTGTGTGGTCCCCGGGTCTCCCAGGGAGGTGGGCGCTTTGCCAGCCGAGACAACCCCGACCCCAGTGCCCATGGAGTGCCTGGCCTGGGGCAGCTGCACACAAGGATCCCTGGGACATGCCGGTCCACAGACACCCCCTGCTTTGCCGCTGCTCCATCCGCTAGCCCCTGGCATCCCCGCAAGGAGCCTTCTTTTTTAAAATAAATAATCAGTGAAGGCTGTGTTGGGTCTTAGCCGTGGCACGTGGGGTTTTCAGTCTTCATTGCAGCTGTGGGATCTAGTTCCCTGACCAGGGATTGGACCCGGACCCCCTGTGTTGGGAGCTCAGGGTCTTAGCCCCTGGACTTCAAGGGAAGTCCCCCATCAAGGAGCCTTCTGAGATCAACTTCAGCTCCCCCGGGGCCCATGGCCAGCCACCGAGCCCCACTCCTCTCCACTGCAATGCACTGTGGTGGCGTAACTGAAGTCTGTGTCCTCAGAGGCAAAGGCTGGGAGAGGGAGGCAGGTCACATGGTCACAAAGTCCTGGAAGAACTTCTCTCTGGGGGAGGTGGGGACACGTGCTCCGAGGTCTTCATGGCGGGGGGGAGGATGGTGTCCGTGTGGAACTGAGTGGTGACAGGGCTCATGGCTCAGTCGGAGGTTTATTATTTTCCTCTCAGGCTCTTAGGAGACAACACCTAGAGGGGAGGCGGACGGGGAACCAGTGGGGTGGGGAGTGTAGGGTCAGATGTGTCTCCAAGAGCGGATGTGACACCTCACCTGACCTCGCCCTCCACCTCTCAGCTCTGACCACCCGGCTCCTTCCTTGTCGTGCAACGCCCCAAGTGCCTTTCTGCCCCAGGACCCTTTCGCTGGCTGTGCCTCCCACTGGATGCCTTGCCCCAGTCTTGGCGTGACTGAGGCCTTATCCTTTTCAGGGCGTGCTAATTTGCTTCAGTCGTGTCCAACTGTGCGACCCCATGGACCGTAGCCTGCCAGGCTCCTCTAGCCATGGGGTTTTTCAGGCAAGAATACTGCAGTGGGTTGCCATGTTCTCCTTCAGGGGATCTTCCCGACCCAGGGGTTGAACCCATGTCTCTTCTGTCTCCTGCATTGGCATGCGGGTTCTTTACCACTAGCGCCACCTGGGAAGCCCATATCCCTCTCTGGCCTCAGTGCAAAGGTTGCCTCCTCCAAGGAACCCTCCCTGCTTCCTTTATTCAGAGCAAGCTCCCAGTTCTCCGTTCACGTTCACCTTTAGAACACTCATCCCAACTAGATATGGCCTCCTGGGTTCCTCTCCTCTTCCCTGTCTGCGTTTCCCCGGACTGTATGTTCCAGAACAGCATGGCGTTTTACCTCTGACGTTACTTCTGCCTTCTGAACCCAGAACAGAGTCCGGGACACGGAAGGGCTGGTAACTGCTGGTGGTGATAGGAAGTAAATGGGCGACAAGACTGCGGTGTGGAAACAGCGGCTAGGGAAAGCTGAACGTGGAGAAGAACACTGTAGACGGCGGGGTGGGGGCCACGGGAGCTGCCTCCAGAACTGTGGAGCGCCTCCCGCCCTCCCTGCGTCCTGTGGGGGGGAGAAATTGGGGGGGGCGACCCACTTTCCGAGGAGTCGCACCCACTTCCCCCCGGTGGCCCACAGGTGGCGCTCGCTCCGCGCGCTTAGCTGCGGGAAGCAGACGGGGAAAGCCACGGAGGCTGGAGAGGCACCTGCAGCCGACTTAATCCCCGTCCCCGTCTTCCTCCGGGGGCCAGCCTCGGGCCGCATGGACGGCACCGCGGGTCTCAACTTCTGGGGGTCTCGGAGGAACGGGGATGGGGGGATGAGGGGAGCGGAGGGCCCTGCTCACACAGAACTAGCTAAGCAGCCCCATGCCTGAGGAGGGGGATGTTGGGGGTGGGAGAAACGCTTACTCTGCGCATGTCCTGTCTTAACCCTTTATGAACTGGAGCTGGGTGCTGTACTTGGCGTGAGTGGGCCCTCAGAGCCTACCTGTGGAATACTGAATGGAGGAATCCCCATTTTACAGGCGAGGAAACTGAGGCTCCACGAGGCCCAGTTCAGAGGGGTAACATGGTGAAGCTGGGACTGGAGCCCTAGGTGTGTCCAAACTCCAATAAAAACCAAAACAAAATACGTTAATGAGTGGATTTCTTGGTCACCCAGAGGGTTACAGTTATTCATTTGGAAAATCCAAGTCTTCCCTGAACCTCCTGGTCCGGCCCCAGATGGTGATGGGGAGGGGTCCCTTCCACCCCGCCCCCCTGCTTTGTCTATCTTCACAGGTGTCCACATGGACCCTGAGAGCTCCTGGATTTCTGGCTGGGTCACCTGGCATAAACGCCTCCTTCGAGGCCTCAGTTTCCTTTATTGCAAGCTGTTTACCTTTAGAACACTCATCCCAACTAGATATGGCCTCCTGGGTTCCTCTCCTCTTCCCTGTCTGCGTTTCCCCGGACTGTATGTTCCAGAACAGCATGGCGTTTTACCTCTGACGTTACTTCTGCCTTCTGAACCCAGAACAGAGTCCGGGACACGGAAGGGCTGGTAACTGCTGGTGGTGATAGGAAGTAAATGGGCGACAAGACTGCGGTGTGGAAACAGCGGCTAGGGAAAGCTGAACGTGGAGAAGAACACTGTAGACGGCGGGGTGGGGGCCACGGGAGCTGCCTCCAGAACTGTGGAGCGCCTCCCGCCCTCCCTGCGTCCTGTGGGGGGGAGAAATTGGGGGGGGCGACCCACTTTCCGAGGAGTCGCACCCACTTCCCCCCGGTGGCCCACAGGTGGCGCTCGCTCCGCGCGCTTAGCTGCGGGAAGCAGACGGGGAAAGCCACGGAGGCCGGAGAGGCACCTGCAGCCGACTTAATCCCCGTCCCCGTCTTCCTCCGGGGGCCAGCCTCGGGCCGCATGGACGGCACCGCGGGTCTCAACTTCTGGGGGTCTCGGAGGAACGGGGATGGGGGGATGAGGGGAGCGGAGGGCCCTGCTCACACAGAACTAGCTAAGCAGCCCCATGCCTGAGGAGGGGGATGTTGGGGGTGGGAGAAACGCTTACTCTGCGCATGTCCTGTCTTAACCCTTTATGAACTGGAGCTGGGTGCTGTACTTGGCGTGAGTGGGCCCTCAGAGCCTACCTGTGGAATACTGAATGGAGGAATCCCCATTTTACAGGCGAGGAAACTGAGGCTCCACGAGGCCCAGTTCAGAGGGGTAACATGGTGAAGCTGGGACTGGAGCCCTAGGTGTGTCCAAACTCCAATAAAAACCAAAACAAAATACGTTAATGAGTGGATTTCTTGGTCACCCAGAGGGTTACAGTTATTCATTTGGAAAATCCAAGTCTTCCCTGAACCTCCTGGTCCGGCCCCAGATGGTGATGGGGAGGGGTCCCTTCCACCCCGCCCCCCTGCTTTGTCTATCTTCACAGGTGTCCACATGGACCCTGAGAGCTCCTGGATTTCTGGCTGGGTCACCGGGCATAAACGCCTCCTTCGAGGCCTCAGTTTCCTCATCTGTTAAATGGGCTTAACCATCTTTTTTGTTGTTTAAAAAGAAATTGGCTTTGGCTGCGCTGTGTTTACATTGCAGTTCTCAGGCTGTCCAGTTGTGGCGCATGGGCTTCCTTGCCCCCATGGTATGTGGGATCTTAGTTTCCTGACCAGAGATGGAACCAAGTCCTGTGCACTGGAACGCAGATTCTTTTTTTTTTTCTTTGTGTTCTATTTTGTTTTTCTTTTTTGCTTGTTTGTTTTTGTTTTTGGAAGGCAGATTCTTGACCACTGTACCACCAGAGAAGTCCCAGTTTAATGGTCCTTGACCTGTCTCCCCAGGTGACTGGGAGGGTCCAGTGGATTATTCCCAGACAGAGCCCTCAGAGCAGAGCTTGGCATGCGGGCTGTGTCCAGACGGTGCATGTCCCCACTGGTGGTCTATTCATCCTGGAGGGTAACACACCACCGTTCTTGAATGTTCCTGCCATTTCCCTAGGATGACGGCCTGGCTCATAGTGGATCACTGTGGTCTGGGGCTGCCTGCGGACCCCGGGGCCGTCTGTGTCGGATGTGTGAGCTGTTGGCTGTTTCTCCAGGGAGATCAGTTCTACGTGGACGCCAGGGTGTAGGAGGAGGTAGAGTCCCGTTGACCAGATTTCTCAGCCTCAGCACTCTTGACCCTGGGTGGGGATCAGATCATTCTTTGCTGGGTGGAGGGGGCTGCCCCGAGTGCTGGAGGTGTGGAGCGACCTCTCTTGCTTTGACCCACTGGATACCAGGAGCACCTCCCCAGCTTTCTGCAGAGTTTGTCAAACATCCCCTGGGGGACTAAACTCCCACAGAGACCTGCAGCTGTATACCCTTCGGGTAGGTGCACCCCTGGTCGGTGTATAGTTGTGCATTTCTGCTGCTCTGTGACTCAAAGGTGGAAGGCACAGGGTTTATTTGGGAGTTAAAAATGAATGTTTGTGTTTCTGCCAAGTGCCTATGCTGAATTTCTAACACTCAATGTGATGGCGTTAGGAGGTGTGGCCTTTGGGAGGGGATTAGGTCATGAGGGAGGAGCCATGATATAAAAGGGACCCAGAATGGACATGAACACAGGGCTCTATTTAAAATGGATAGCCGGGCTTCCCCTGGTGGTCCAGTGGGTAAGGACACCGCCTTGCAGTGCAAGGGGCGCCGGTTCGAGCCCTGGCCTGGGAAGATCCCACGTGCCGCGGAGCGGCTGGACTGATGTGTCCAATCACCGAGCCGGAGCTCTGGAGCGCATGCGCCCAGAGCCGGTGCTCTGCGACGACAGACGCCACCGCGATGGGAGGCCCACAGGAGCCAAAGAACAAAGACGGATGAAAATCGAGAAATGAAAGACCAATAGAAGTGGCCCGCCCGCTCCCCTTCCTCCCCAACCCTACCCCCGCCCAAAAATAAATAAAAATAAATAAATCTTTAAAAATAATAATAAATAAATAAAATGGATAGCCAACAAGGACTACTATATAGCACATGGTACTCCACTCAGTGTCACGAGGCAGGATGGGTGGACACAGGGGTGTGCATGGCTGACCCTTGCTGGTCCCTGAAACTATCACGGCGTTCCTGATTGGCTCTACCCTAATACAAAATAAAAAGCTTTATAAAAAGGGACACAGGGCTTCCCTGGTGGTCCAGTGGGTAAGGACACCGCCTTGCAGTGCAAGGGGCGCCGGTTCGATCCCTGGCCTGGGAAGATCCCACGTGCCGCAGAGCGGCTGGACCGATGTGTCCAATGACCGAGCCAGAGCTCATGGGCGCATGCGCCCAGAGCCGGCGCTCTGAAATAACAGAGGCCACCGCGATTCAGAGGCCACTGTGATGGGAGGCCCACACGGGCCAAAGAACAAAAGATGGATGAAAATAGATAAATGAAAGACCAATAGAAGCGGCCCGCCCCCCCACACACACAAAAAAAATGCATGTAAAAAAGGGACCCAGAAAGGTCCCTCTTGCTCTTTTTGCCATGCGAGGACACAGTGAAGCTGGCCTTCTGTGAACCTGGAAGGAAGCTCTCACCAGAGCACCACCACGATCTCAGTCTTCTGAAACTCAGAAGGAAATTTCTGCTGTTACAAGCACCTCAGTCTACAGTGTTTTTGTTAGAGCGGCCAGAACACATGAAGACAGAGATGATGGGGGGATCTTGAGGGGGTGGATAGAAGGGGGTCGGTACGGGACATCCCGGGGGCCTCTGGGAGACCCGTGGACCAGGCAGCCGCCACGGGAGGGAGCAGAGGCATCTATCCACCAAGTCCCTTCCCGCTTGGACCGCGGCCTGATCGCTGCGGGCATTTGCTCCTGCACGTCTGGCTCCTGGCCACAGCGCACTGCCCTGATCAGGGGCCCGGAAGTGGCCCGGGCTCCGCAGCCTCTGGGTGGGGATGGGGGCGGGGTTTCTGTACCTTTGCCCGCGGCCGTTTCTGGGGGAGGCGGTGGGCAGCGGGCTGTCTGAGCCCGGCTGTGCCGGCCCACCCCGACGTCAGCAGCCGGCTGTGTGTATATTTGGTGTGCCAGTGTGTGTTTATCTGCCGTGCATGTGTTTGCGTCTGTATTTATCTGGCGGCGAGTGTGCGCGTCTTTGTTTTCCCTTCTGCTCCGTCTCCGCGAACGGGGGTTGGGAAACTTATGTTTTTCATTAGGGGCCAGGGAACTGCCTCGTCGCCACGTTCGCGACTGCGATACTCATTTACGGCTGATCAGAAGCGATCTTTCTGAGCCTTCCGTGAAGTGGGGCCCTGCCCTGGGAGCCTTCCACAGGGAGGGGCAGCAGAGGGCGAACCTTGCCCGCTCTTTGTGCTCAGGTAGAGGGAAACCGAGGCACGTGGCTGCAGAAATCCTCTCCTTAGACAGTCAGGGAAAGGGAGTATGCACGCAAAGCATTTTACATGCATAAAGTCTTTGCTGAAATTTTATTTATTTTTGGCTGCGTTGGGTCTTTGGGGGTTGGCACAGGCTTTCTAGAGTTGCCTTCAGTGGGGCACCTCTTCATTCCATTCACTGGCTTCTCATCACTGTGGCCCCTCTTAGCCTAAAGCATGGGCTCTAGGAGAACCAGCTTTGGTAGTTGTGGTGCTTAGGCTTAGCTGCTCCAGGGCATGTGGAGTATTCCCGGACTAGGGATCGAACCCGTGTCCCCTGCATTGGCAGGCAGATTCTCGTCCACTGTACTGCCTGGGGAAGTCCCACATGCATCACATCTTGATGAGTCTCCTTGCACGTAGAAGAAAAGGGATTACTGACTCATTTACGTAGAATGAAGGTGGATAGAAGGGTCGGTACAGGACATCCCGGGGGCCTCTGGGAGACCCGTGGACCAGGCAGCCGCCACGGGAGGGAGCAGAGGCATCTATCCACCAAGTCCCTTCCCGCTTGGACCGCGGCCTGATCGCTGCGGGCATTTGCTCCTGCACGTCTGGCTCCTGGCCACAGCGCACTGCCCTGATCAGGGGCCCGGAAGTGGCCCGGGCTCCGCAGCCTCTGGGTGGGGATGGGGGCGGGGTTTCTGTACCTTTGCCCGCGGCCGTTTCTGGGGGAGGCGGTGGGCAGCGGGCTGTCTGAGCCCGGCTGTGCCGGCCCACCCCGACGTCAGCAGCCGGCTGTGTGTATATTTGGTGTGCCAGTGTGTGTTTATCTGCCGTGCATGTGTTTGCGTCTGTATTTATCTGGCGGCGAGTGTGCGCGTCTTTGTTTTCCCTTCTGCTCCGTCTCCGCGAACGGGGGTTGGGAAACTTATGTTTTTCATTAGGGGCCAGGGAACTGCCTCGTCGCCACGTTCGCGACTGCGATACTCATTTACGGCTGATCAGAAGCGATCTTTCTGAGCCTTCCGTGAAGTGGGGCCCTGCCCTGGGAGCCTTCCACAGGGAGGGGCAGCAGAGGGCGAACCTTGCCCGCTCTTTGTGCTCAGGTAGAGGGAAACCGAGGCACGTGGCTGCAGAAATCCTCTCCTTAGACAGTCAGGGAAAGGGAGTATGCACGCAAAGCATTTTACATGCATAAAGTCTTTGCTGAAATTTTATTTATTTTTGGCTGCGTTGGGTCTTTGGGGGTTGGCACAGGCTTTCTAGAGTTGCCTTCAGTGGGGCACCTCTTCATTCCATTCACTGGCTTCTCATCACTGTGGCCCCTCTTAGCCTAAAGCATGGGCTCTAGGAGAACCAGCTTTGGTAGTTGTGGTGCTTAGGCTTAGCTGCTCCAGGGCATGTGGAGTATTCCCGGACTAGGGATCGAACCCGTGTCCCCTGCATTGGCAGGCAGATTCTCGTCCACTGTACTGCCTGGGGAAGTCCCACATGCATCACATCTTGATGAGTCTCCTTGCACGTAGAAGAAAAGGGATTACTGACTCATTTACAGATGAGAAAACTGAAGTTCAGGGGTGGGACCCAGAGGTCCTGCGAAGCCAGAGGCTCTCAGGTCTCCCAAGCTGGCCTTCCTGTTCTTTCAAATGAAGGGACTTTCCCGGCGGTCCAGTGGTTAAGACTGGGCTTTCACAGCCCCCTCCAGTATTCTGGCCTGGAGAATCCCATGGACAGAGGAGCCTGGCAGCCACAGTCCATGGGGTTGCAAAGAGTCAGACACGACTAAAGCGACTTAGCACACATTCCAATGCAGGGGGCTGCGGGTTTGATTCCTGCTGGGGGAACTAAGATTCCACATGCAGTAGGGTGTGGACAAGAAGTAAAAAAGAAAAGAAACCAAAAATAAAAGGCCACCCCTTTCTGAAGCTGTCCAGGACTGCCTGGTCGTCTCCTGGGCCTCTGTTTCCCCCCTGGTTGCTGTAAGCCCATCTCTGCTAGCCAGCCCACGGCAGTTTGAATAATCCCTGTTGCTTGGAAAGGTACCAGCTTTCTCATCCTTTTCTTCCTTGGATGCTCCAGGCCCAGGGGCCCAGCTGACTCTCTGAGCACAGATATTAATCACCATGAATTAATTACCCGCTGTGGGGTGAGGGAGGTGCCAGCAGATCCCCAAGCTCTGAGGCACCTGGAGGCTGATGTGGGTCCCTGGTGAGTGGCACTCTAAGCCTGGGGTGGGAAAGGGCTGCTCGTCCCAGCTGCTCCAAGTTGCTGTTGTTTAGTTGCTCGGTAGGGGCCAACGCCTTGCAACCCCATGGACTGTAGCCCGCCAGGCTCCTCTGTGCATGGGATCTCTGAGGCAAAGATACTGGAGTGGGTTGTCATTCCTTCTCCAGAGAATGTTCCCAGCCCAGGGATTGATCCTGGGTCTCCTGCATTAGTAGACAGGTTCTTTGTCCCCATACCACCTAAGAAGCCAACATTAAAACAAACAAAAACCACTGCCCAGTGATGTCTAGTTGAAACAGAGCTTCTGTACCAGGAAGATCTACAGAAGCTTTCTTAACCCATCCCCCGGGTGCTGAAGACTGAAGGGACTCTCTGAGAGATCTGGTTTCCCTGGACCCCAAGGAGGCTGGGAGACCCAGGACGTGGCTGATGTGGGAGGCACCCCCAGGAAGCCAGGTGGGGGAGAGGTGGCGTAAGGGAGGGAGGACGCTGATGAAAGTGGCTGCATGACTGTGCGTAACTGTGACTCAGTCGGGCTGGGGACATGAAGGGACACCAGGTGGAACACACTCCTCAGAGTCTCCGCACCCAGGGCGGGGGCGCTGGTATTCATCCCCACTCTTCCCCGGTCACTGGGCAGGCGCCTCTCCAGCAGTGGGTTTGCTCTCCAGCACTTTCTGCCCACCCTGGGAATCACGCGGCTGCCAGGGGCTGGTTGTCGGAAGCTGCGGGGTCTCCGTGTGTCCAGGAGTGCGATCCCTTGGGGATACAAATGGGTTGTGAGGTTTTGGGGGAGCAGAGCCAGACAATAAGCAGAACAAGTAAATCACAGGCATGTTTGGAGGAGGACGTGTTGGGGAGAAAAGGAACATTGGGAAATGAGGACTTCCCTGTAGTCCAGCGGTTAAGAATCCAGTGCAGGGCTTCCCTGGTGGCGCAGTGGGTAAGGACACCGCCTTGCAGGGCAAGGGACGCCGGTTCAATCCCTGGCCTGGGAAGATCCCACGTGCCGCGGAGCGGCTGGACCGATGTGTCCAATTACCAAGCCGGAGCTCTGGAGCGCATGCGCCCAGAGCTGGTGCTCTGCAGCAACAGAGGCCACTGCGATGGGAGGCCCACACGGGCCAAAGAACAAAGATGGATGAAAATGAACAAATCAACGCCTTGCAACCCCATGGACTGTAGCCCGCCAGGCTCCTCTGTGCATGGGATCTCTGAGGCAAAGATACTGGAGTGGGTTGTCATTCCTTCTCCAGAGAATGTTCCCAGCCCAGGGATTGATCCTGGGTCTCCTGCATTAGTAGACAGGTTCTTTGTCCCCATACCACCTAAGAAGCCAACATTAAAACAAACAAAAACCACTGCCCAGTGATGTCTAGTTGAAACAGAGCTTCTGTACCAGGAAGATCTACAGAAGCTTTCTTAACCCATCCCCCGGGTGCTGAAGACTGAAGGGACTCTCTGAGAGATCTGGTTTCCCTGGACCCCAAGGAGGCTGGGAGACCCAGGACGTGGCTGATGTGGGAGGCACCCCCAGGAAGCCAGGTGGGGGAGAGGTGGCGTAAGGGAGGGAGGACGCTGATGAAAGTGGCTGCATGACTGTGCGTAACTGTGACTCAGTCGGGCTGGGGACATGAAGGGACACCAGGTGGAACACACTCCTCAGAGTCTCCGCACCCAGGGCGGGGGCGCTGGTATTCATCCCCACTCTTCCCCGGTCACTGGGCAGGCGCCTCTCCAGCAGTGGGTTTGCTCTCCAGCACTTTCTGCCCACCCTGGGAATCACGCGGCTGCCAGGGGCTGGTTGTCGGAAGCTGCGGGGTCTCCGTGTGTCCAGGAGTGCGATCCCTTGGGGATACAAATGGGTTGTGAGGTTTTGGGGGAGCAGAGCCAGACAATAAGCAGAACAAGTAAATCACAGGCATGTTTGGAGGAGGACGTGTTGGGGAGAAAAGGAACATTGGGAAATGAGGACTTCCCTGTAGTCCAGCGGTTAAGAATCCAGTGCAGGGCTTCCCTGGTGGCGCAGTGGGTAAGGACACCGCCTTGCAGGGCAAGGGACGCCGGTTCAATCCCTGGCCTGGGAAGATCCCACGTGCCGCGGAGCGGCTGGACCGATGTGTCCAATTACCAAGCCGGAGCTCTGGAGCGCATGCGCCCAGAGCTGGTGCTCTGCAGCAACAGAGGCCACTGCGATGGGAGGCCCACACGGGCCAAAGAACAAAGATGGATGAAAATGAACAAATGAAAGACCGATAGAAGTGGCCCGCCTGCTCCCCTCCCTCCCCACCCCACCCCCCTCAAATAAATAAATAAAAATAAATCTTTAAAAAAAAAAAAAGAATCCAGTGCAGGGGACATGGGTTCGATCCCTGGTCTGGGAAGATTCCACATGCCGGGGAGCAACGAAGCCCATGACCCACAGCTACTGAGCCCACCTCAGATCGCTCATGCCATGTGACAACAGAAGCCACTGCTGTGAGAAGCCTGCATGCCACAATGAGAGAGGAACCCCTGTTCACCACCCAGGTACAGCAAAGAAGACCCAGTGCAGCCAATAAAGAAAGAAAGAGAATTTAAGAGGGTAGTGGACAATGAGAGGAGAGCAGACCTGAGTCGAGGCTGCTGTGGGTGTTAGCTCCTGAGGCCAAGCTCGGCGACCCATGGGCGACTCACAGATGCCCTGTGCCTCTGTCTGGACCAGGGAGAGATGGGGAGAGAGGGCAGAGAACGAGAGAGACCCGCCGGTGTGGAACAGGCACCTGGGCAGGGTGGAGAGGGAGGAAGGGAGGGCGGGAGAGGCTGGTAATGATGTGAAAAGTAATCGGCCCTTCTCTCTGGGAGGCGGTGAAACTCTAATTAGAATGAAAATGTGGTTTAATGAGGATGAAAACGGTAATTGTGCAGGGCAGCGCTGCCATCCCCACGGTGCCATGTTCCCAGGGGGCCCTTCTGGACCTCTGAGGACAGGGATGTGGATGAGGGGGACTTGGGGCTGGGGAGGGATGTAGTTGGGACCTCAACCCCTCTACCCACAAGGGTCCTCCCAGGTGGCACAGGATGGAGACGCTGGGCAGAGCCCTGCCTGCCCCTGGGCCTGCTTTTCCATCTAGCTCCTTATCCTCAGTGGTAGCACAGTGGAAGGAGAAGCAGTGATGTGGTTTATTGAAGACCTACTATGGGCCAGACACCATCCCAGTCTCTTTACAGATGCCAACTCTTGGAATCCTTAAAACTATCTCCATTCTACAGATGGCAAAACGGAGGCCCAGAGAGGAACTTCCCTGGTGGCCCAGTATTTAAACATGTCTTGCAATGCAGGGGACATGGGTTCAATCCCTGGTCCCACATGCCAAGGGGTGAAAGTGAAAGACCCGCAAGAGGCAGCTAAGACTAGGTGCAGTCAAATAGGTATTTTAAAACAAAACAATAAATGGCAGCACAGAGAAACCATGGGCCCTGATAAGAATATATTAAAGTATTAAAGAGTGGCCACCCCCCTGCCCCCGCCAGTGCCAATGCTGGAAACTTAAGAGACCCGTGTGTCTGATCCCTGGGTCGGGAAAATCCCCTGGAAGAGGGTATGGCAACCCACTCCAGTATTCTAGTCTGGAGAATCCCCATGGGCAGAGGAGCCTGGGTGGAGGTGTTCTTCATGCTAGTGGCCACCTGGGAAGCCCCAAAATAGAAATGACTGTCCCTCAAATACAGTTAGGGGAACTGTACAAGGGGAAGGCTGTCAGGAAGGGTCCCCAGTTTTCCTGAAGCAAAATAGGATCTCACAGTCCCCACTTTTGATTTTGAAGACATCCCCAGTAAAGTGCAGCCTGTTGTGAGAACTCGTCAGAACAGAAACACTGGGGCTTCCCTGGTGGCTCAGGGGTGAAGAATCAGCCAGTGTGGGAGGCATGGATTCGAATCCCAGTCCGAAAGGATCATGCTTGCCGCAGAGCAGCTAGGCCCCCCACGCACCACCGTTGTTGAGCCTGTGCTCTGGAGTCCAGGAGCTGCAGCTACTGAAGTCCACGAGCCCTGGAGCCTGTGCTCTGCAACCAGAGAAGCCACCGCAGTGAGAAGTCTCATGCACAGCAACTAGAGAGTAGCCTTCCCTCACCACAACTAGAGAAAAGTCTGAGACACACTGAAGACCCAACACAGCCAAAATAAATAAATAAATAAAATAACTGAGGACAGAAGCACAATAAAAACAGACTCGCGTGGCTTTTCAAAGTCATCCTGAGTTTCAAGGGAAATTAGGTTGTTGACCACATGTATGGCAAACAAAGGCCAAATAAGATGCCAAAATGGGCCAGACACCATCCCAGTCTCTTTACAGGAATCCTTAAAACTATCTCCATTCTACAGATGGCAAAACGGAGGCCCAGAGAGGAACTTCCCTGGTGGCCCAGTATTTAAACATGTCTTGCAATGCAGGGGACATGGGTTCAATCCCTGGTCCCACATGCCAAGGGGTGAAAGTGAAAGACCCGCAAGAGGCAGCTAAGACTAGGTGCAGTCAAATAGGTATTTTAAAACAAAACAATAAATGGCAGCACAGAGAAACCATGGGCCCTGATAAGAATATATTAAAGTATTAAAGAGTGGCCACCCCCCTGCCCCCGCCAGTGCCAATGCTGGAAACTTAAGAGACCCGTGTGTCTGATCCCTGGGTCGGGAAAATCCCCTGGAAGAGGGTATGGCAACCCACTCCAGTATTCTAGTCTGGAGAATCCCCATGGGCAGAGGAGCCTGGGTGGAGGTGTTCTTCATGCTAGTGGCCACCTGGGAAGCCCCAAAATAGAAATGACTGTCCCTCAAATACAGTTAGGGGAACTGTACAAGGGGAAGGCTGTCAGGAAGGGTCCCCAGTTTTCCTGAAGCAAAATAGGATCTCACAGTCCCCACTTTTGATTTTGAAGACATCCCCAGTAAAGTGCAGCCTGTTGTGAGAACTCGTCAGAACAGAAACACTGGGGCTTCCCTGGTGGCTCAGGGGTGAAGAATCAGCCAGTGTGGGAGGCATGGATTCGAATCCCAGTCCGAAAGGATCATGCTTGCCGCAGAGCAGCTAGGCCCCCCACGCACCACCGTTGTTGAGCCTGTGCTCTGGAGTCCAGGAGCTGCAGCTACTGAAGTCCACGAGCCCTGGAGCCTGTGCTCTGCAACCAGAGAAGCCACCGCAGTGAGAAGTCTCATGCACAGCAACTAGAGAGTAGCCTTCCCTCACCACAACTAGAGAAAAGTCTGAGACACACTGAAGACCCAACACAGCCAAAATAAATAAATAAATAAAATAACTGAGGACAGAAGCACAATAAAAACAGACTCGCGTGGCTTTTCAAAGTCATCCTGAGTTTCAAGGGAAATTAGGTTGTTGACCACATGTATGGCAAACAAAGCATTAAGAGCCATGATATATAAAGAGCACTTATGGTTCACTAAGAAAAAGACAAACATCCCAAGTGTGGAATGGCCACAGGGCTCACAAAGGAATGACAAAAATTCAGCAAGCCTCTGTAAAGATGTGCCATCTGAGTTACACGTCAGTCAAAGGCTGCCTTTTACTTGCCACACTTACCAGCACGTGTGGAATATTGAGAATACAGTCTTGTGGGAATGTAAAGTGATACACTGGAGAACAGTGCAGGTATTTGTATTAAACATTTAAGTGTGTAAACTTTCTTACCCAGAAAGTCCATTTCTAGGAATATGCCAAGATCTATAAAAAGTAGTACAGGGTCAGTAACTGCACTAGAATCAGACAGACTTGGTTCCAATCCTAGGTCCTCCACCTGCCTGCTGAGTAACCTCAGGCAAACGATTTGATGTCACGGAACATGATCATGAAGGCTCCACGCATTAATGTGTGTGAACTTCTCCTACCAAGCACATAATAGGTGCTTGCTATTTAAAATTTTTTTTTCTTTGCCACTTCTATTTTTTTTTTTTTTTAAAGATTTATTTATTTATTTACTTTGGGCAGGGGTCGGGTTGGGGAGGGAGGGGAGTGGGCGGGCCACTTCTATTGGTCTTTCATTTCTCTATTTTCATTCGTCTTCGTTCTTTGGCTTCTGTGGGCCTCCCATCGCAGTGGCATCTGTCGTTGCAGAGCACCGGCTCTGGGCACATGCGCTCCAGAGCTCCAGCTCGGTAGTTGGACACATCAGTCCAGCCGCTCCACAGCACGTGGGATCTTCCCAGGCCAGGGCTCGAACCCGCACCCCTTGCAGTGCAAGGCGGTGTCCTTACCCACTGGACCACCAGGGGAAGCCCTGCCACTTCTATTGATCTTTCATTTATTTATCTTTGCTCTTTGGCCCGTGTGGGCCTCCCATAGCAGTAGCCTCTCTCATTGCAGAGCACCGGCTCCAGGCGCATGCGCTCCAGAGCTCTGGCTCGGTGATTGGACACATCGGTCCAGCTGCTCCGCGGCATGTGGGATCTTCCCAGGCCAGGGATCGAACCCGCGCCCTTTGCACTGCAAGGCGGTGTCCTTACCCACTGGACCACCAGGGAAGCCCCTCCCTCATCTTTTTACAGGCTCCCTAGTCTTGCCTCTCCCAGCCCATCCTACAGCTGGAATGACACTCTTTGTAGTCATCACAGACTGCCTTCTTTTACTGAGTAATATGCACTTATGTTTTCTCAATATCTCTTCATGGCTTGAGAGCGTGTTTCTTTCTAGCACTGAATAATATTCCATGGTATGGCTGCACCAGCATTTATGTATCCTTTCACCCCACCGAAGGATATCTACCTCTCATTCTGATTTCAAGATAAGATCCTCCTCCTCCCCATTAATTATTTCTTTAAAGTTGTAGTTTTTTGTTTTTTTTTTCTTTTTAATTTTGGCCTCTTTTATTGTTTGGGTTTTTTAAAATTTGTTTATTTTTCACCCATCTTTATTCTTTGGCTTGTGTGGGTCCTTGCTAAATTTTTTTACCCAGAAAGTCCATTTAACTTTAGTCTTTTGGCCAGGCAAACGATTTGATGTCACGGAACATGATCATGAAGGCTCCACGCATTAATGTGTGTGAACTTCTCCTACCAAGCACATAATAGGTGCTTGCTATTTAAAATTTTTTTTTCTTTGCCCCTTCTATTTTATTTTTTATTTATTTATTTATTTATTTACTTTGGGCAGGGGTCGGGTTGGGGAGGGAGGGGAGTGGGCGGGCCACTTCTATTGGTCTTTCATTTCTCTATTTTCATTCGTCTTCGTTCTTTGGCTTCTGTGGGCCTCCCATCGCAGTGGCATCTGTCGTTGCAGAGCACCGGCTCTGGGCACATGCGCTCCAGAGCTCCAGCTCGGTAGTTGGACACATCAGTCCAGCCGCTCCACAGCACGTGGGATCTTCCCAGGCCAGGGCTCGAACCCGCACCCCTTGCAGTGCAAGGCGGTGTCCTTACCCACTGGACCACCAGGGGAAGCCCTGCCACTTCTATTGATCTTTCATTTATTTATCTTTGCTCTTTGGCCCGTGTGGGCCTCCCATAGCAGTAGCCTCTCTCATTGCAGAGCACCGGCTCCAGGCGCATGCGCTCCAGAGCTCTGGCTCGGTGATTGGACACATCGGTCCAGCTGCTCCGCGGCATGTGGGATCTTCCCAGGCCAGGGATCGAACCCGCGCCCTTTGCACTGCAAGGCGGTGTCCTTACCCACTGGACCACCAGGGAAGCCCCTCCCTCATCTTTTTACAGGCTCCCTAGTCTTGCCTCTCCCAGCCCATCCTACAGCTGGAATGACACTCTTTGTAGTCATCACAGACTGCCTTCTTTTACTGAGTAATATGCACTTATGTTTTCTCAATATCTCTTCATGGCTTGAGAGCGTGTTTCTTTCTAGCACTGAATAATATTCCATGGTATGGCTGCACCAGCATTTATGTATCCTTTCACCCCACCGAAGGATATCTACCTCTCATTCTGATTTCAAGATAAGATCCTCCTCCTCCCCATTAATTATTTCTTTAAAGTTGTAGTTTTTTGGTTTTTTTTTTCTTTTTTAAATTTTTGGGCCCCTTTTATTGTTTGGGTTTTTTAAAATTTGTTTATTTTTCACCCATCTTTATTCTTTGGCTTGTGTGGGCCTCCCATTGCAGTGACCTTTCTCATTGCAGAGCACTGGCTCTGGGTGCATGCGCGCTGGCTCCTAATTGGACACAGTGATCCAGCCGCTCTGCAGCATGTGAGACCTTCCCAGGCCAGGGATTGAACCGGAGCCCCTTGCACTGCAAAGGCGGACTCTTTACCCACTGGACCACCAGGGAAGCCCCTCCCCATTAATTTTAACAGGGCAGTCAAAGTGATCTTATCACAGATCAAGCTCCTGTCATGCCTAAGACCTGCCTGGGGACCCTGTCTAACTTGAGTGAAAGCTGAATGACACACTGTTCTCTCGGGGTTCCCTTATCCCTTTCACCTGTTCCTTGGCATCCTCTTGACCTGCAGTGGCCCCCAGACCACCACTGGCAACATGTGCTCCCTGAGCTCTTGAAAATGACCCATCCAACAGATAAATGGATGAAGAAGATGTGATATAGACAGATATCGTTTAGTCACCAAGTCGTATCCGACTCTGCGGCCCCATGGACTGTAACCCGCCAGGCTCTTCTGTCCACAGGACTTCCCAGGCAAGAATACTGGAGTGGGGTTTCTCTGGTGGTCCAGTGGGTAAGGACACCGCCTTGCAAAGCAAGGGGCGCCAGTTCGATCCCTGGCCTGGGAAGATCCCACGTGCTGCGGAGCGGCTGGACCGATGTGTCCAATTACCGAGCTGGAGCTCTGGAGCGCATGTGCCCAGAGTCGGCGCTCTGTGACAACAGAGGCCACTGCAATGGGAGGCCCACACGGGCCAAAGAACAAAAAAGATGGATGAAAATAGTAGTCATCACAGACTGCCTTCTTTTACTGAGTAATATGCACTTATGTTTTCTCAATATCTCTTCATGGCTTGAGAGCGTGTTTCTTTCTAGCACTGAATAATATTCCATGGTATGGCTGCACCAGCATTTATGTATCCTTTCACCCCACCGAAGGATATCTACCTCTCATTCTGATTTCAAGATAAGATCCTCCTCCTCCCCATTAATTATTTCTTTAAAGTTGTAGTTTTTTGTTTTTTTTTTCTTTTTAATTTTGGCCTCTTTTATTGTTTGGGTTTTTTAAAATTTGTTTATTTTTCACCCATCTTTATTCTTTGGCTTGTGTGGGCCTCCCATTGCAGTGACCTTTCTCATTGCAGAGCACTGGCTCTGGGTGCATGCGCGCTGGCTCCTAATTGGACACAGTGATCCAGCCGCTCTGCAGCATGTGAGACCTTCCCAGGCCAGGGATTGAACCGGAGCCCCTTGCACTGCAAAGGCGGACTCTTTACCCACTGGACCACCAGGGAAGCCCCTCCCCATTAATTTTAACAGGGCAGTCAAAGTGATCTTATCACAGATCAAGCTCCTGTCATGCCTAAGACCTGCCTGGGGACCCTGTCTAACTTGAGTGAAAGCTGAATGACACACTGTTCTCTCGGGGTTCCCTTATCCCTTTCACCTGTTCCTTGGCATCCTCTTGACCTGCAGTGGCCCCCAGACCACCACTGGCAACATGTGCTCCCTGAGCTCTTGAAAATGACCCATCCAACAGATAAATGGATGAAGAAGATGTGATATAGACAGATATCGTTTAGTCACCAAGTCGTATCCGACTCTGCGGCCCCATGGACTGTAACCCGCCAGGCTCTTCTGTCCACAGGACTTCCCAGGCAAGAATACTGGAGTGGGGTTTCTCTGGTGGTCCAGTGGGTAAGGACACCGCCTTGCAAAGCAAGGGGCGCCAGTTCGATCCCTGGCCTGGGAAGATCCCACGTGCTGCGGAGCGGCTGGACCGATGTGTCCAATTACCGAGCTGGAGCTCTGGAGCGCATGTGCCCAGAGTCGGCGCTCTGTGACAACAGAGGCCACTGCAATGGGAGGCCCACACGGGCCAAAGAACAAAAAAGATGGATGAAAATAGATAAATGAAAGACCAATAGAAGTGGCCCGCCCGTTCCCTCCCCAACCAGCTCCCCCACCCCACCCGAAGAAAAAACCTGAAAAAAAAAAAAAGAATACTGGAGTGGTTGCCATTTCCTTCCCCAAGGGATCTTCCCAACCCAGGGACTGAGCCCGAGTCTCCTGCATTGGCAGGGGGATTCTTTACCACTGAACCATAAACACAACAAAATATTACTCTGCCATAATAAAGAATGACAATTTGCTATTGGTCACATGGATGGACTTGGACAGTATTAAGCCAAGTGAAATATGTCAGAGAAAGAGAAATACTGTATGTTACCACTTAGATGTAGACTCTAAAACATACAATATAACCGAACAGTGAGTATAAAAAGACACAGACTCACAGGTATAGAGAACAAACTGATGGTTATCAGTGGGGAGAGACAAAGAAGGGAACAGCAATACAGGGGTAACTATGATGTGTAAAATAAGCCACAAGGATGTATTGTACAGCACAGGGGATATAACCAAACTTTATAATAACGATGAATGGAGTATAACCTTTAAAAACTGAGAGTCACTGCACTGTCCACCTGTAAAGACTATTATGCCTTTGAATTGTGGTGCTGGAAAAGACTCTTGAGGGTCCCTTGGACTGCAAGGAGATCAGACCAGTCAGGACTAAAGGCGATCAGCCCTGAATATTCATTGGAAGGACTGATGCTGGAGCTGAAGCTCCAATACTTTGGCCACGTGAGGTGGAAGGGTTGACTCACTGGAAAAACTCCTGAGGGTGGGAAAGACTGAAGGGAAAAGAAGAAGAGGGCTGCAGAGGATGAGATGATTAGAGAGCATCACCAACTCAATGGACTTGAATCTGAGCAAATTCCTGGAGATGGTGCAGGGCAGGGAAGCCTGGAGCGTTGCAGTCCATGACGTCACAGTCAGACAGGACTGAGTGAGTGAACAACAACCCTTGTAAATTGTATACTATTGTACATCAACCAAACTTAAAAGAATAATAATAACCAACATCTGGGAATTCCCTGGTGGTCCATGGTTAGGATTCGGCGCATGCATGGCCACAATTGCCGAGCTCAGATTCATTTTCTGGTCAGGGAACCAAGATTCCGAATACCAGTGAAGAGCAGCAAAAACAAACAAACAAAACCAGTTCAGGGGCTTCCCTGGTGGTCCAGTGGGTAAGGACACCGCCTTGCAGTGCAAGGGGTGCCGGTTCGATCCCTGGCCTGGGAAGATCCCACGCGCCGTGGAGCAGCTGGACCGATGTGTCCAATTACCGAGCCGGAGCTCTGGAGCGCATGTGCCCAGAGCCAGTGCTCTGCAGCGAGAAAGGCCACTGTGGTGGGAGGCCCACACAGGCCAAAAGACAAAGATGGATGGAAACAAATGAAAGACCAACAGAAGTGGTCAAAACAAAAACAAAAACCAGTTCAAATTGATGGATGCTCTAATTGAAAACATAGAGGATTTCAGACTTAGTACTGATTAAAGGCTGTACAATATCTCATAATTTTAATTTTGATTATGTGTTGAATTTTAATATCATGTGTTGAAACGATAATATTTTGGCTATATTGGGTTAAGTAATATATATGATGACAACGAATTGCATCTATTTCCTGTTGACTTTCTTTTAAAAAATATGGCTACTGAAAAATTTAAAATTCCATTGTGGTTCTTCACCTGCTTCATTGCAGGCGAAGAATCCACCTGCAATGTGAGAGACCTGGGTTCGATCCCTGGGTTGGGAAGATCCCCTGGAGAAGGGAAAGGCTACCCACTCCAGTATTCTTTCTTGGAGAATTCCATGGCTGGTTCATGGGTTGAAAAGAATTGGATGCACCTGAGTGACTTCACTTAGACTGCATAGGGGGGCAGGAAAAGGAGAAGAGGGCTGCAGAGGATGAGATGATTAGAGAGCATCACCAACTCAATGGACTTGAATCTGAGCAAATTCCTGGAGATGGTGCAGGGCAGGGAAGCCTGGAGCGTTGCAGTCCATGACGTCACAGTCAGACAGGACTGAGTGAGTGAACAACAACCCTTGTAAATTGTATACTATTGTACATCAACCAAACTTAAAAGAATAATAATAACCAACATCTGGGAATTCCCTGGTGGTCCATGGTTAGGATTCGGCGCATGCATGGCCACAATTGCCGAGCTCAGATTCATTTTCTGGTCAGGGAACCAAGATTCCGAATACCAGTGAAGAGCAGCAAAAACAAACAAACAAAACCAGTTCAGGGGCTTCCCTGGTGGTCCAGTGGGTAAGGACACCGCCTTGCAGTGCAAGGGGTGCCGGTTCGATCCCTGGCCTGGGAAGATCCCACGCGCCGTGGAGCAGCTGGACCGATGTGTCCAATTACCGAGCCGGAGCTCTGGAGCGCATGTGCCCAGAGCCAGTGCTCTGCAGCGAGAAAGGCCACTGTGGTGGGAGGCCCACACAGGCCAAAAGACAAAGATGGATGGAAACAAATGAAAGACCAACAGAAGTGGTCAAAACAAAAACAAAAACCAGTTCAAATTGATGGATGCTCTAATTGAAAACATAGAGGATTTCAGACTTAGTACTGATTAAAGGCTGTACAATATCTCATAATTTTAATTTTGATTATGTGTTGAATTTTAATATCATGTGTTGAAACGATAATATTTTGGCTATATTGGGTTAAGTAATATATATGATGACAACGAATTGCATCTATTTCCTGTTGACTTTCTTTTAAAAAATATGGCTACTGAAAAATTTAAAATTCCATTGTGGTTCTTCACCTGCTTCATTGCAGGCGAAGAATCCACCTGCAATGTGAGAGACCTGGGTTCGATCCCTGGGTTGGGAAGATCCCCTGGAGAAGGGAAAGGCTACCCACTCCAGTATTCTTTCTTGGAGAATTCCATGGCTGGTTCATGGGTTGAAAAGAATTGGATGCACCTGAGTGACTTCACTTATGTGTCCTCATTTGTGACTTCACAGATGTCCAGCTATGGCTGGTCCAGGTTAAAGAATCCAGGAGAGCTGCTGGTGGTGGTGGTTTGTTCTTTAGAATTCTTAGATGCTCAGGACGTGCTTGTTGAATGAATACGTGCATGAGGCAAGAACAGGAGTGGGTCTGAATCGAGATTGACTGGGGGCTCCAACCGGAAGACCTCACCTCCCAGCCTTCACGGAACCCCCCTGGCTCTCGGTGCCTCTAGTAAGTGGGGGGGTGGGGATGGGGGTGGCGGCCCCCGGAGAGGAGGCCCAGGGGAGGCTGCCTGGTGTTCCCCTCCAGTCCCTGCACAAGATGGAGTCACAGTGACTGGGGCTCCCAGGAATAGGGAAGGAGGGGCACGCGAGGACCAGAACCAGAGCCTGACAAGGCACTGAGGGTGGGCGGGGGCGGGTCCCTTCCCCGCGGGGCGGGGCTGGCGGGAAGGGGTTGGGCTGCCCGGCAGGCCGGACGGAGCCGGGGTGTCTGCTATCGACCGACTGCCTGAGTCACTGCGGAGAAGCTTTTAGACCCTCCAGCTCATCCCACCCGAGGGGCCAGAGGTCTGGGCTTGCCCATCTCCTCAAGGGCGGCGGCCAAGGGGCCCCCTCTCACCCCCACACCCCACTCCGCAGCTAGGCTTGCAGGCTTTGTCTCGAAGCTCAGTAGGAAATCCCATTTGCTTCTGACCCCGTGGTTATCACACTGGGGAGGCATTCATTTCCCCTGGCCCTTGATTGAGAGATTATTTATATCCTGGAAGGTCAGATGCCTGCAGGCATCACTGATGCCTCTGGGCCCTGGGTCCCACCCCATCAAAGTATGGAAGGTTCCTGTCCAGAAGGTCCCAGAAGTTTCTCATCCCTCTCATCCCCGGTCCTGATCACTATTCTGAATTCTGTCAGCATGAGTTAGTCTAGTCTTTTGGAGAATTTCATACAGATGGAACCATTCAGGGAGGCCTCTTTTGTCTGGCTGCTTCTCCTCAGTATCTAGCATTCTGAGATCTTTATCCACTTTCCCTTCTAAGTAGTCTGTTCCTTTTTATTGCAGCAGGGCATTCTATGGTGGGCTTCCAGGGTACCTCAGTGGTAAAGAATCCACTTGCCGTGCAGGAGACCTGCGCTGGATCCCTGGGCCAGGAAGATCCCCTGGAGGAAGAATGACAACCCACTCTAATATTCTTGCCTGGAGAGTCCCATGGACAGAGGAGCCTGGTGGGCGACAGTCCACGGGGTCAGAAAAGAGCCGGACACATGAGGGAGACGGGAGGGAAGTTTAGGAGGGAGGGAATGTGTACCTGTGGCCTATTCAGGCTGATGTTTGGCAGTAAACAACAGAACACTGTTAAAAAAAAGAAAAAGAGTCAGACACGACTTAGTGACTAAGCAACAGCATTCCAGGATATGAATGGGCCTCAATTTTTAAAAATGTTTCATTTGTATTTATTTATTTCGCTGCCTCAGGTCTTCATCACGGCATGTGGCATCGTTTTAGGTGTGGCATGTGATCTCTTAGTTGCAGCAGGTGGGATCTAGTTCCCTGACTGGTCCAACTCGTCGCAACCCAACGGGCCGTAGCCCTGCAGGCTCCTCTGCCCATGGGACTTCCCAGGCCAGGATACTGGAGTGGGGTGCCATTTCCTCCTCCAGGAGATCTTCCCGACCCAGGGCTCGAACGTGTGTCTCCTGCATGGCAGGTGGATTCGTTACCATGTGAACCACCAGAGAAGCCATGCTCGCTCAACCAACAAAAGCAATCCAGGGGTCCATCGACCAATGAATGGAAGAATATACCAAAATGGAATATATTCATACAACGGAATATTAGTCAGCCTTAAAAAAGGAAGGACGTTTTGCAATATGCTTCAGCATAGATGAGGACAGTATGCTCAAAAATAATCCAGCCACACAAAGACAAATACTGTGTGATTCCACTTAGTTGAGGTTCTCAGATTAGTCAACATCAGAAAGAGAGAATGCCGGTTGCCAAGGGCTGAGAGAGGGGGGATGGAGAGTTATTAGTTACTGGATACACAGTCTCAGATTCACAAGATAGAAAGAGTTGTGAGGACGGATGATGGTGATGGTTGCACAATAGTGTGAACGCACGTCACACCCGTGGACTGTGTGCTTCAAGATGAACAAAAATGGTTGAGATTAAAAATGGTCACAAAAAAAAAGGTCATTGTAGAACTTCCCTGGTGGTCCAGTGGTTGAGACTCCACACTTCCACTGCAGGGGGTGCGGGTTCGATCCCTGGCTGGGGAACTAAGATCCTACGTGCTATGGAGCATGCTCCCCCTGCCCCCTGGTAACTGTTATATGTATTTTAATGCACAGACACACAAACATGGTAAAGAACATACCTCCCAATGCAGGAGATGTGGGTTTGATCCCTGGGTGGAGAAGATCCCCTGGAGAAGGGAATAACAACCCACTCCAGTATTCTTTTTTTTTTTTTTAATTAATTTATTTATTTATTTTGGGCAGGGGTCGGGTTGGGGAGGGAGGGGAGCAGGCGGGCCACTTCTATTGGTCTTTCATTCCTCTATGTTCATCCGTTTCTGTTCTTTGGCTCCTGTGGGCCTCCCATCGCGGTGGCATCTGCCGTTGCAGAGCGCCGGCTCTGGGCGCATGCGCTCCAGAGCTCCGACTCGGTGATTGGACACATGGGTCCAGCCGCTCCGCGGCACGTGGGATCTTCCCAGGCCAGGGCTCGAACCGGCGCCCCTTACCCTGCAAGGCGGTGTCCTTACCCACTGGACCACCAGGGAAGCCCCCCACTCCAGTATTCTTGCATGGAAAATTTCATGGTCAGAGGAGGCTGGTGGGCTACAGTCCGTGGGGTCGCACAGAGTCGGACGCGACTGAACACGCACGCACGCATGCACACACACACACACACAGACCTGGGGGTGGGGCTTGGTCACCTGCGTCCTGTTTTATGGTCAGGTGTCAGGGGCTGGGGGTCCTGGGGCTCCTCCTCCCCCCATTGTGCTTGGCAGCGTGTGCGTGTCTTTCCTGCCTCCCATCAGCTCTGCGTGCCTTTCACATCTTCCCAGCTTCTCTGGAATTTTTTCAGGGTTGAGAAAATCCCCTTTCTGGCCAAATATAGAACCAGAAAGCATCCATCTATGTCTGCTGAGTGTGAACGTGGCGAGCGGGAGCCCTTGGCTTGGGCCCCATGGTTTTGTCCGATCCTCCAGCAGCCTCTGGCCAGCCTCGAGGGGTAGGGGGGTCTGGGCGCCCATGTCTGCGTGTGGGGGGCTGTCATCAGCTTTGGAGATGCTGTCTTGTGTGAATCACACTTTGGAGGGGACGCTGACAGCCAGTATCCCACACCCCGTCTGTGGACGCATCCGCCACTGCAGGGGCCAGCAGGCGCCCCTCAGGCCTCCTGCCCTTTATCAGCAACCCGCGGGCCCAGCACCAAAAATCCCTGGGATCTCACAGTTGGGCTCCATGCTGGATGCTCCTCCATTTGTCTTCTTATTGATGGAATTATGTCCCCCACGTTCGTCTGCTGGAGCCCTAACCTCCCTGTGGGACTGTGCGAGGAGGCAGGGCCTTTAAGGAGGTAATTGAGGTTAAACGAGGGCTTCCCCGGAGGCTCTGGGATAAAGATTCTGCCTGTTAGTGCAGGAGAGATGGGTTCAAACTCTGGGTCAGGAATGCCCTGGAGAAGAAAATGGCCACCCACTCTACCTGGGAAGCCTCATGGACAGAGGGGCCTGGTGGGCTACTGTCCATGGGGTCACAAAGAGTTGGACATGACTTGGCGACTAAAGGACAGCAAGATAAGGTCAAATGAGGCCATTTCCTGGTGTTTTAGCAGTTAGGATTCGATGTGTGACTGCCAGGGCCCAGTGTTCAATCCCTGATCAGGACACTGAGATCCTACAAACTATGCAGTGTGGGGGAAAACAGAGAGAAAAAAACCAAGGTTAAATATGGTCGTACGTTGTTGTCTAGTCGCTTAGTTGTGCCTGACTCTTTGTGCCCCGTGGACTGTAACTCACCAGGCCCCTCTGCCCACGGGATTCTCCAGGCAAGAAGACTGGAGGTCATAAGGGTGGATTCCTAATCTGATAGGACTGGTGTCCTTAGGGGGGAGGTTCGAGGTGGACTCCCCCTTTTCACATCTTCCCAGCTTCTCTGGAATTTTTTCAGGGTTGAGAAAATCCCCTTTCTGGCCAAATATAGAACCAGAAAGCATCCATCTATGTCTGCTGAGTGTGAACGTGGCGAGCGGGAGCCCTTGGCTTGGGCCCCATGGTTTTGTCCGATCCTCCAGCAGCCTCTGGCCAGCCTCGAGGGGTAGGGGGGTCTGGGCGCCCATGTCTGCGTGTGGGGGGCTGTCATCAGCTTTGGAGATGCTGTCTTGTGTGAATCACACTTTGGAGGGGACGCTGACAGCCAGTATCCCACACCCCGTCTGTGGACGCATCCGCCACTGCAGGGGCCAGCAGGCGCCCCTCAGGCCTCCTGCCCTTTATCAGCAACCCGCGGGCCCAGCACCAAAAATCCCTGGGATCTCACAGTTGGGCTCCATGCTGGATGCTCCTCCATTTGTCTTCTTATTGATGGAATTATGTCCCCCACGTTCGTCTGCTGGAGCCCTAACCTCCCTGTGGGACTGTGCGAGGAGGCAGGGCCTTTAAGGAGGTAATTGAGGTTAAACGAGGGCTTCCCCGGAGGCTCTGGGATAAAGATTCTGCCTGTTAGTGCAGGAGAGATGGGTTCAAACTCTGGGTCAGGAATGCCCTGGAGAAGAAAATGGCCACCCACTCTACCTGGGAAGCCTCATGGACAGAGGGGCCTGGTGGGCTACTGTCCATGGGGTCACAAAGAGTTGGACATGACTTGGCGACTAAAGGACAGCAAGATAAGGTCAAATGAGGCCATTTCCTGGTGTTTTAGCAGTTAGGATTCGATGTGTGACTGCCAGGGCCCAGTGTTCAATCCCTGATCAGGACACTGAGATCCTACAAACTATGCAGTGTGGGGGAAAACAGAGAGAAAAAAACCAAGGTTAAATATGGTCGTACGTTGTTGTCTAGTCGCTTAGTTGTGCCTGACTCTTTGTGCCCCGTGGACTGTAACTCACCAGGCCCCTCTGCCCACGGGATTCTCCAGGCAAGAAGACTGGAGGTCATAAGGGTGGATTCCTAATCTGATAGGACTGGTGTCCTTAGAAGGAAAAGAGGGAGCAGAGAGCTTTCTCGGCGCGCCCCCGGAGGAAAGGCTACACAGGGACCCAGTGAGAATGTGGCTTTCCACCAGCCAGGAAGAGAGATCTTATTAGAAGCCAGCCCTAGGACTTCCCTGGTGGTCCAGCGACTGAGACTTTGAGTTCTCAAAGCAGGGGACCCAGGGTTCGATCCCTGGTCAGGGAACGAGCTCCCCCATGCTGCAAAGATCCCGCATGTTGCAAACGAAGATCGAAGACCTGTGTGCTGCACCTAAGACCTCTGTTGTTGTTGAGTCGCCGATTTGTGTCTGACTCTTTGCAACCCCGTGGACTATAGCCCACCAGGCTTCTTTGCCCTTCACTATCTCCCAGAACTTGCTCAAACGTATATCCTTTGACTTGCTGATGCCGTCCGACCATCTCACCCTCTGTCGCCTTCTTCTCCTGCTCTCACTCTTTCCCAGAATTAGGGTCTTTTCCAGTGAATCAGCTCTTCGCATCAGGTGGCCAAAGTATTGGAGCTTTAGCTTCAGTCCTTCCAATGAATATTCCAATGAATATTCAGGGTTGATTTCTTTTAGGATTGGCTGGTTTGATCTCCTTGCAGTCCAAGGGACTCTCAAGAGTCTTCACCACCGCAATTTAAAAGCATCAGTTCTTCAGCACTCAGTCTTCTTCTTTTTTTTTTTTTTTTAACTTTTATTTATTTATTTTTGGCTGTGCTGTGTCTTTGTTGATGTGTGGGTTTAGCTGCTCTGCGGTATGTGGGATCTTCCCGGATCAGGGATCGAACCTGTGTCTCCTGCATTGGCAGACGGGTTCTTATCCACTGAGCCACAAGGGAAGCCCACACTCAGTCTTCTTTATGGTCCAGCTCTCACATCTGTACATGACTACTGGAAAAATACCATCATACTAAGCTGATATTTCAGGAGGTTAAAATCAGAACATTCACCAAGAACTCTTATTTTCTATTTAATCACCAATTTCTCGGGCTCTAGGGCTCTAGGGCTCACAGGCTGCAGTCGTTGCAGCACATGGTCTCCATAGTTGTGACTCCGAGGCTCTAGAGCACAGGCTGCATAGTTGTGGCTCACGGGCTTAGTTGCTCCGCAGCATGTGGGATCTTCCCGGCTCAGGGATTGAACCCGTGTCTCCTGCATCAGCAGATGAACTCTTCACCACTGAGCTACCAGGGAAGCCCCAGCTGGGGAGCTTTAACAATGCTGATGGGACTTCCCTGGTGGTCTAGTGGCTAAGAGTCTGCCCTCCAATGCAGGGGATGCAGGTTTGATCCCTGCCCGGGGAACTAAGACCCCACATACCCAGAGGCCACTAAGCTCATGCGCTCCAGCTAAGCCCATGTGCCCCAACGAGAGAGAAGCCCAAGTGAGTCAACGAAAGATCCCTTGTGTGGGCAACTGAGACTTGATGCGGCCAAAAATTGAAAACAACAACAACATCAACAAAAAACCCAAACAAAGAGAATAAACATTGTTGATTCCTGACCCCACCCTCAGAGAATCTAAGGCAATTGGGTGGGGCTGGCTTGGGGCATTTTTTAGACTCTTAGGTGATTCGACTAGGCAGTCAGGGTGAAGCATCACTGGGCTAGAGCACAGTTTCTCATCCAGAGGGGATTCTGCCCATGCCTGTCCCCAGGAGACATTTGGCAATACCTGGAGACATTATTTGGTTGTCGCACTTATGGTGTTGGTATGTGATAGGAGTCGTGTCTGACTCTGCAATTCACCAGGCTCTTCTGTCCGTGAGATTCTCCAGGCAAGAATACTGGAGTGGGATGCCATGCCCTCCTCCGGGGGATCTTCCCAACCCAGGGACTGAACCTGCGTCTTTTATGTCTCCTGCATTGGGAGACAGGTTCTTTACCACTAGCGCCTCCTGGGAAGCCCCGCTTAGGGGGTAGGTGCTACCAACATCTGGTGGGTAGAGGCTGGGATGCTACTAAACGTCAGTATTGCCCAAGTCCAAAAGACCCTGCTCTAAAAGTACATGAGCCAAGTATTCTCCCCTCCTTTTTTTTTTTTTTAATTTATTTCTTAATTTATGGCTGTTGTGGGTCTTCATTGGCTTTCCTGGTAGCTCAGATAGTTAAGAATCTGCCTGGGGGCTTCCCTGGTGGTCCAGTGGGTAAAGAGTCCACCTTTCAGTGCAAGGGGCGCCGGTTCGATCCCTGGCACGGGAGAATCCCATATGCCGTGGAGCGGCCGGACGGGTGTGTCCAATGACAAGCCAGCGCTCTGGAGCGCATGCGCCCAGAGCCAGTGCTCTACAGAGAGAGAGGCCACTGCCATGGGAGGCCTACACAGGCCAAAGAATAAAGATGGATGAAGATAAATAAATGAAGGACCAATAAAAGAGGCTAAAATTAAAAAAAGAAGAAGAAGAAAAAGAATCTGCCTGCAATGCAGGAGATCTGGTTTCAGTTCCTAGGTCAGGAAGATCCCCTGGAGAAGAGAACAGCAACCCCTTCCAGTATCCTTGCTAGAGAACCCATGGACAGAGGAGCCTGCCGGGCTACAGTCCATGGAGTCGCGAAGGTTGGACACAGCTGAGCGGTGAAGCAGGCACACGCGGCTCTTCACTGCTGCGCCGAGGCCTTTTCTACTTGCAGTGAGTGAGGCTACCCCTCGTTGTGGTGCGCAGGCTCTAGGCTCTCAGGCTTCCGTTGTTTTGGTTCAAGGGCTCTAGAGAGCTGGCTTAGTGGTTGTGGTGTGTGGGCTTAGTTGCTTTGTGGCATGTGGCATCTTCCCAGACCAGGAATCGAACAGGTGTCCCTTACATTGCAAGGTGGATTCTTCACTACTGGACCCCCAGAGAAGCCACTGAAGTATGCCCTTCATGAAGACGCACTACACCACGTCCGATGTAGGTCTGTTGTATGCCCATTGTGCAGAAGCGAAAACTGAGGCTCAGAAAGAGGAAGTCACTTGTTCGTGCTCAGGGAGCAGAGCTGGTGTTCACGCTGCCCTCTAGTGTTCAAAGCTGCAAAACATGCTTACACTATACTGAGGAGGAGACAGAGCTGTCCTTAGTCTCTCAGCTGTCCGACCCCTCGCAACCCCACGGGCTACAGCCGGCCAGGTGCTTCTGCTCATGGGGATTCTCCAGGCAAGAATACTGGAGTGGGTTGCCATGCCTTCCTCCAGGAGATCTTCTCAACCCAGGGATCGAATCCAGGTCCTCCTGCGTTGCCAGCGGATCCTTTACTGTCTGAGTCTCCAGGGCCGCCCAGTAGCGCCCAGTGGTTGCATGAATGGATTCAGCAGCCAGCTTATTGCTGTCTGGTTCTGTGCCTGAAGCTCAGTGCTTTATCCCCTAGTGTCTCAGCGATCCCTCTCGTTAAATACAGCTGTGGTAGTAATGATGTCCGCACGAGCAGCCCCCGCAGGGGCTCAGAGGGGACGGGGCTGCTTAGGGGCAGGGCTGGGAAGAGGGTGGGATGGGGTTTGCTCAGAGTCGGGGGGAAGCTGTTGTTCAGTGGCTGAGTCGTGTCTGATTCTCTGTGGCCCCGTGGCCCGCAGCACGCCAGGCTCTCCACTCGCTCCCCCGAGTCTGCTCCAATTCACGTCCACTGAGTGGGTGATGCTATCTAACCATCCCATTCTGGGCTGCCCCGCTCTCCCCTTGCCTTCAGTCTTTCCCAGTATCAAGGTGTTTTCCAGTGAGTCGGTTCTTCGCATCCAGCGGCCGAAGTGCTGGAGTTTCAGCTTCAGCACCAGTGCTTCTAGTGAATATTCAGAGTTGATTTCTCTAAGCATTGACCAGTTTGATCTCCGTGCAGCCCAAGGGACTCTCAAGAGTCTTCTCTGGCACCACAGTTAGGAAGCACTCCACTTCCTTTACGATGCAGCTCTTACCTCCGTACATGACCCCTGGAGAAACCACAGCTTTGACGATGGGGAAGCTATGGTGGGGAAGACGCAGTTCTTATTTGGAGGCAGATCATGCCCAGCCAGGGAAGTGTGAGTGCAATGGCCCGAAGTGGAAAGAAGGCAGGAAAGCCTCCTTCCACTTTCTCTTTGTCCTCCCTTCTTCTCAAGCCAAGGTTGAGAAAAGGCCAGCTCCAGGGCAGGTGATGCCACCCAGTGGGATATCCCAGTTGGATCAAACTGACTCCCCAGAGGCATTTATGTTCCTCTGCAGCAGCTCAGGCCTCAGGACTCTCATAGTACTGAACTCCCTGGGAACGCTCATGGGGATTCTCCAGGCAAGAATACTGGAGTGGGTTGCCATGCCTTCCTCCAGGAGATCTTCTCAACCCAGGGATCGAATCCAGGTCCTCCTGCGTTGCCAGCGGATCCTTTACTGTCTGAGTCTCCAGGGCCGCCCAGTAGCGCCCAGTGGTTGCATGAATGGATTCAGCAGCCAGCTTATTGCTGTCTGGTTCTGTGCCTGAAGCTCAGTGCTTTATCCCCTAGTGTCTCAGCGATCCCTCTCGTTAAATACAGCTGTGGTAGTAATGATGTCCGCACGAGCAGCCCCCGCAGGGGCTCAGAGGGGACGGGGCTGCTTAGGGGCAGGGCTGGGAAGAGGGTGGGATGGGGTTTGCTCAGAGTCGGGGGGAAGCTGTTGTTCAGTGGCTGAGTCGTGTCTGATTCTCTGTGGCCCCGTGGCCCGCAGCACGCCAGGCTCTCCACTCGCTCCCCCGAGTCTGCTCCAAATTTCCCACGTCCACTGAGTGGGTGATGCTATCTAACCATCCCATTCTGGGCTGCCCCGCTCTCCCCTTGCCTTCAGTCTTTCCCAGTATCAAGGTGTTTTCCAGTGAGTCGGTTCTTCGCATCCAGCGGCCGAAGTGCTGGAGTTTCAGCTTCAGCACCAGTGCTTCTAGTGAATATTCAGAGTTGATTTCTCTAAGCATTGACCAGTTTGATCTCCGTGCAGCCCAAGGGACTCTCAAGAGTCTTCTCTGGCACCACAGTTAGGAAGCACTCCACTTCCTTTACGATGCAGCTCTTACCTCCGTACATGACCCCTGGAGAAACCACAGCTTTGACGATGGGGAAGCTATGGTGGGGAAGACGCAGTTCTTATTTGGAGGCAGATCATGCCCAGCCAGGGAAGTGTGAGTGCAATGGCCCGAAGTGGAAAGAAGGCAGGAAAGCCTCCTTCCACTTTCTCTTTGTCCTCCCTTCTTCTCAAGCCAAGGTTGAGAAAAGGCCAGCTCCAGGGCAGGTGATGCCACCCAGTGGGATATCCCAGTTGGATCAAACTGACTCCCCAGAGGCATTTATGTTCCTCTCTGCAGCAGCTCAGGCCTCAGGACTCTCATAGTCACAGCTTGAAATCTGCCCCGTTGGGAGAACTTGCGCCATGGTCCTTGACCAACACTCTATGGCAGGTGCCTTCCCCCAGCTGATTTATGAGCTCGCTGTAGCTTCTGCCCACATGGAGGCCCCCTCCTGCCCCCGTCTCAGTCCATGGGTGCTGCTATAACAACATGGCATGGACTGGGTGGCTTATAAACAATAAACATGGATTTCCTACAATTCTGGAGGCTGGAATTCCAAGATCAAGACACAGGCAGGGGCTTCCCTGGTGGTCCCGTGGGTAGAGAGTCTGCCTTGCAGCGCAAGAGGCAGCGGTTTGATCCCTGGCCCGGGAGGATCCCACGTGCTGCACAGCGGCTGGACGGGTGTGTCCAATGACGACCCAGCGCTCTGGAGCATATGTGCCCAGAGCCGGTGCCCTGCAAGGAGAGAAGCCACTGCAATGGGAGGCCCACACATGCCAAAAAATAAGAAAAGATGGATGAAAATAAATATATAAAAATAAAAGAGGAATGCTGGTGGTGGGGGGGAAAGACGCAGGCAGATTCAGGGTGTGGTGAGAGCTCTCTTTTGATTCATAAACGACCTCTTCTCATTTTGTCCTTACATGGTGGAAGGGGTGGTTCCCTGGGGGGTCTCTTTTACAAGGGAACTATCTCATTCTTGGGCTCTCTGCCCTCATGACCCCACCCCCTCCCAAAGACCTCACCTCCAAATATCATCAACTTGGGGATTAAGATTTCAATATATGTGCATTTAGAAATTTTTGGTTCCCATCCCTCGGCATGTGGGGCCTCAATTTCCCGGCCAGGGACTGAGCCCCATGCCCCCAGCATTGGAAGGTGGAGTCTTAATCTCTGGACGGCTAGAGAAGCCCCTCATGATGTGAATTTGGGGCTAGGACACGAACATTCAGTCTACACCACATCCCTTAGCTCTTCAGAGATGTCACTTTCACAGCTTGAAATTGACCAAGGTGGAAGAATTGACGCCATGGATGGGCAGACCTTACAAACCCCAGCGGGCTTACGAACACACCACTGCTCACACCCTGAGGACAACCGCCCCGGCAGATTCATTCCCACCCACCTTTCAAGAGAGGTACAACCCTTTGCTGCCAAGTGCGACAAGGCAGCAGGCCAGCCAGGTGGAAGGGACAGGTGACACACACGCATCGTGTCAGAGAACGACAAAAGAAACATCACAAAGAAAACTAAAACAGGTAGAGAGACGATGAGGGACAGGAGCTGTTATTTTTTTTCCTGCTGGGCGGTGTGTAGGGTCTTAAGGTCCTCGATCAGGCGTCGAGCCTGCGCACCCTGCATTGAAAGCTCCCAGTCTTCACTGCTGGATCACCAGGAAAATCCCAGGGGCTATTTTTCATTTATCTTTATTTATTTACGGCTATGCTGGGTCTCTGTTGTTTTCCTCGGGCTTTCTCCAGTTGCCATGAGCAGGGGCTACTCTCCGATTGAGTGCGAGGCTTCTCATTGCAGCGGCTTCTCTTCTGGCAGAGGTCAGGCTCCAGGGCCTGTGGGCTTCAACAGGTGCAGCATGCACTCAGGAGTCGTGGGCTCTAGAGAGTGGGCCCCCTATTTGTGGCACACAAGCTTAGAGGCTCTGCAGCAACCAAAATCTTCCTGGACCAGGAGGTGAACCTGTGTGCCCTGCATTGGCGGGAGCGTTTTATCCACTGGACCACCAGGGAAATCCCAGGGGCTGCTAGTTTAGGTTGAGCGCCTCTCTCTCTGCCCTCTAGGGAGCTCTTCCACTCCCTGGCCCTGCATCTTCCTGCACCCTGACCCTCCCTTGTCAGCCACCACTTGGGTCCCATACATATTTTTACATGCCCTGAATCTTTCCCTTTAGCCCTTCCACCCTCTCTCCATCCTGGGCCCTTCTTGCAGCCCTCACCTGGATGCCCTGAGTATGTGCTGCTCCCTGGAATTTTCATTACCCAGAACTATATCAAGTCCAAGTTCATTTCTGCCCAAAGAACTCATCTTCGCTCGAAACTGGCTTTGCCGCCTACTCTGGGAAGCCTCTTTGCTCCTATTTGAATGGATGAACACGGCCGTGATGAGAAGGTCACCTGCCCTTTTGGGAGCTACATGGTCATGGCCTCACTCCATCAACCAACTTCAGAGCCACTGAAGGTGCTCCTTAGACGGGTGTTTAGCTCCCTTTTCCCAATAGCCACTGGGCAGACCCAAGGATGGTCTGTCCCAGCATAAGGGTAGGTTAGGGAGAACATCAGTACAGACCCTGTGATCCTGTCTTCCTCATCCTCCCCAGCCTCAGTTTCCCCATCTGCTCATCCCAGCCTCTCCCAGAGGAGGCTTTGGGGAAGAATTTCCAGACACCCAAGAATGAGACAATAAACACCTCTCCCTTGTTCCTCCTCTTGATAGCATGGGTCCCCCTCACGAGGGTCGCGGGGATCAGAGAACTTTACGTTTAGGTCCTTTTTTTTTTTTTAATCCTGCTCCACTCAGCTTGCGGGATCTTAGTTCCCTGACCAGGGATCGAACCCCAGCCCTTGGCAGTGAGAGCATAGCATCCTCACCACTGGAATGCCAGGGGATTCCCAGACCAGGGGCTTCTAGATCTTTCTCAGGTCAACACTCAAGCTGGGCGCCTACATGGTGGCGATTTCCACTGAGCTTGGACAGAACTGCTCCCATCCTCCCAGCCGCTGGGAACCCTCCCAAATTTAAGACGTCCAGCTGAACCCCCTTCTTTGGCTGTGCCCATTCTGAACCCTCCAAATCTTGCAGCTGAAGCCAGAAGCCCCATCTTCTGTTTATAGATCAGTGAGGGAAGGGGGCTGTTAGCAAGTTGTAAAAGCTCATTAAGGCCTGAATTCTTTTTATAGATGAGGTTTCCTGCATCTTTCCTTTCCTCTGCCCCCCTCAGCCCCTCCCCGCTTTCTGAACACCGTATTTATTTGAGTTAGAAAAATAATGAGGTCCCCGAGGTCGTACACAACACATCGGCTCTCTAATCAAAGTATTGCTGTGGAATTAAAATATATAGAAATCTCTGTGTGTTGGCTTGCGGGCCGCCGGCCACAGGGCACAACCGCCGAACGCCCTCGCCCGGGCAGACGGGCTTCAGGGGCGGGACGTAATTATCCCCTACTCTGGGAAGCCTCTTTGCTCCTATTTGAATGGATGAACACGGCCGTGATGAGAAGGTCACCTGCCCTTTTGGGAGCTACATGGTCATGGCCTCACTCCATCAACCAACTTCAGAGCCACTGAAGGTGCTCCTTAGACGGGTGTTTAGCTCCCTTTTCCCAATAGCCACTGGGCAGACCCAAGGATGGTCTGTCCCAGCATAAGGGTAGGTTAGGGAGAACATCAGTACAGACCCTGTGATCCTGTCTTCCTCATCCTCCCCAGCCTCAGTTTCCCCATCTGCTCATCCCAGCCTCTCCCAGAGGAGGCTTTGGGGAAGAATTTCCAGACACCCAAGAATGAGACAATAAACACCTCTCCCTTGTTCCTCCTCTTGATAGCATGGGTCCCCCTCACGAGGGTCGAGGGGATCAGAGAACTTTACGTTTAGGTCCTTTTTTTTTTTTTAATCCTGCTCCACTCAGCTTGCGGGATCTTAGTTCCCTGACCAGGGATCGAACCCCAGCCCTTGGCAGTGAGAGCATAGCATCCTCACCACTGGAATGCCAGGGGATTCCCAGACCAGGGGCTTCTAGATCTTTCTCAGGTCAACACTCAAGCTGGGCGCCTACATGGTGGCGATTTCCACTGAGCTTGGACAGAACTGCTCCCATCCTCCCAGCCGCTGGGAACCCTCCCAAATTTAAGACGTCCAGCTGAACCCCCTTCTTTGGCTGTGCCCATTCTGAACCCTCCAAATCTTGCAGCTGAAGCCAGAAGCCCCATCTTCTGTTTATAGATCAGTGAGGGAAGGGGGCTGTTAGCAAGTTGTAAAAGCTCATTAAGGCCTGAATTCTTTTTATAGATGAGGTTTCCTGCATCTTTCCTTTCCTCTGCCCCCCTCAGCCCCTCCCCGCTTTCTGAACACCGTATTTATTTGAGTTAGAAAAATAATGAGGTCCCCGAGGTCGTACACAACACATCGGCTCTCTAATCAAAGTATTGCTGTGGAATTAAAAATATATAGAAATCTCTGTGTGTTGGCTTGCGGGCCGCCGACCGCGGCCACAGGGCACAGCCGCCGAACGCCACGCTCGCCCGGGCAGACGGGCTTCAGGGGCGGGACGTAATTAGCTATTTTCCAGCGGAGTCTCTGGGGGGTGGAGAACGGGGTGAAATGCCCACGCGGCGGCAGGACGGAGTGTCGTTCACTCAGAAGGCACCCAGGCCGGAAAGGAAGAAGAACCCAGGGACGGGATCCTACCAGGCTGGACTGGGTCTGGACTGGGGCCTCGGGGGACAGGGGTCCCAGAGAGGGGAGGCCAGATTGGGTGTAAGAGTCAAGGAGAGGGTTTCCCTGGTGGTCCAGTGGGTAAGGACACCGCCTTGCACTGCAAGGGGCGCCGGTTCGATCCCTGGCCTGGGAAGATCCCACGGGCCGCGGAGCGGCTGGACTGATGTGTCCAATGACTGAGCCAGAGCTCTGGAGCGCATGCGCCCAGAGCCGGCGCTCTGCAATGAGAGAGGACACTGTGATGGGAGGCCCACACGGGCCAAAGAACAAAGTTGGATGAAAATAGATAAATGAAAGACTAATAGAAGTGGCCTGCCCACCCTCCTCCCTCCCCACCTCCTCTCCCACCAAAAAAAAAAAAAGTCAAGGAGACCGTGAGAGAGGGAGACCACCCAGGGGTGCGCTTAGCCTGAGCGGCCAGTTCACGGCTGTCCCGTCTCCAAGAGCTGCGTGCGACTCTTGGAGACTCTGAATCACAGCACACCAGGCTTCCCTGCCCTCCACTGTTTCCCGGAGCTTGCTCAGACTCACATCCGTTGAATCGGAGATGCCCTTCTGTCTCACTCTTTAAACCCCAGTGTATTGGATTGAATCCCGTTGCCCTCCCTCCCCAAATTCCCGTCCAATGGGACCCTCAGAATATGACTTTACTCAGGGGCTTCCCTGTCAACTTGGTGGGAAAGCAACTACCGGCCACTGCAGGAGATTCAATCCCTGATCTTGGACGATCGCACATGTCGTGCAGCAACTAAGCCCGTGCACCACAATTACTGAGCCTGGACTCTAAAGCCTAGGAGCCACAACTACGGAAGCCTGAGAGCCCTGGAGCCTGTGTGTTGGCTTGGGCCGCCGACCGCGGCCACAGGGCACAGCCGCCGAACGCCACGCTCGCCCGGGCAGACGGGCTTCAGGGGCGGGACGTAATTAGCTATTTTCCAGCGGAGTCTCTGGGGGGTGGAGAACGGGGTGAAATGCCCACGCGGCGGCAGGACGGAGTGTCGTTCACTCAGAAGGCACCCAGGCCGGAAAGGAAGAAGAACCCAGGGACGGGATCCTACCAGGCTGGACTGGGTCTGGACTGGGGCCTCGGGGGACAGGGGTCCCAGAGAGGGGAGGCCAGATTGGGTGTAAGAGTCAAGGAGAGGGTTTCCCTGGTGGTCCAGTGGGTAAGGACACCGCCTTGCACTGCAAGGGGCGCCGGTTCGATCCCTGGCCTGGGAAGATCCCACGGGCCGCGGAGCGGCTGGACTGATGTGTCCAATGACTGAGCCAGAGCTCTGGAGCGCATGCGCCCAGAGCCGGCGCTCTGCAATGAGAGAGGACACTGTGATGGGAGGCCCACACGGGCCAAAGAACAAAGTTGGATGAAAATAGATAAATGAAAGACTAATAGAAGTGGCCTGCCCACCCTCCTCCCTCCCCACCTCCTCTCCCACCAAAAAAAAAAAAAGTCAAGGAGACCGTGAGAGAGGGAGACCACCCAGGGGTGCGCTTAGCCTGAGCGGCCAGTTCACGGCTGTCCCGTCTCCAAGAGCTGCGTGCGACTCTTGGAGACTCTGAATCACAGCACACCAGGCTTCCCTGCCCTCCACTGTTTCCCGGAGCTTGCTCAGACTCACATCCGTTGAATCGGAGATGCCCTTCTGTCTCACTCTTTAAACCCCAGTGTATTGGATTGAATCCCGTTGCCCTCCCTCCCCAAATTCCCGTCCAATGGGACCCTCAGAATATGACTTTACTCAGGGGCTTCCCTGTCAACTTGGTGGGAAAGCAACTACCGGCCACTGCAGGAGATTCAATCCCTGATCTTGGACGATCGCACATGTCGTGCAGCAACTAAGCCCGTGCACCACAATTACTGAGCCTGGACTCTAAAGCCTAGGAGCCACAACTACGGAAGCCTGAGAGCCCTGGAGCCTGTGCTCCACAACAAGAGAAGCCACTGCAGCGAGAAGCCCGCGCACCGCAGCTAGAGGGCTGCGCTCGCAGCCACAGAAATTCCATACAGCCATACATAAATCACTACATTTTAAAAAAAAAATGTGACCATATTTAGAAATAGGGCCTTTATTAATTAATTTTCTTCTTTGGCTGCGTTCGTTTTTTTTTTTAACATATTTTGGGGGGGCGGGTTGGGGTGGGAGGGAGGTGGGCGGGCCACACCTATTGGTCTTTCATTTATCTATTTTCATCCATCTTTTTGTTCTTTGGCCCGCGTGGGCCTCCCATCACAGAGGCCTCTGTTGTCGCAGAGCACTGGCTCTGGGCGCATGTGCTCCAGAGCTCCAGCTCGGTGATTGGACACATCAGTCCAGCCGCTCCGCGGCACGTGGGATCCTCCCAGGCCAAGGATCGAACCGACGCCGCTTGCACTGCAAGGCGGTGTCCTTACCCACTGGACCACCAGGGAAGCCCCATGCGTTCGTTTTTTGTTTAAGCCAGGCGGCTCCGTAATTCCTGTGCTCAGACTTAGTTCCTCCACGGCATGTGGGATCTTAGTTCCTTGACCAGGGATTGAACCCATGTCCCCTGCAGGGGAAGCTGGATTCTTAACCACTGAACCACTGAGAAAGCCCAGAACAGGGCCTTTGCAGACGAAACCAGTTAAGGATCTAGAGATGAGATTCTTTTATTTTATTTTTTTATTTTACTTTTTACTTTCACAGAGTTTTGTTGTTTACAGATATGCATAATCCCAGATTAGTCATATGTATATCCCCGGCCCTCTTCCCTCCTCCACCCCTCTCCTAGTCCCCCTGTGCCGCCCCCGTCCCATCCTTCCAGGCTATCTCACAGCGCCCCTGCAGGATCCCCTATTCCCAAAGCCCAATGACAATAGCTATCTTTTTCACATATGATAATATAGGTTTCCATGTCACTCCCTCTATGCCTCCCACCCACTGTTCATTCCCCACAATGTCCATACGTCAGTTCTCTATGTCTGTTTTTCCATCGCTTCACTGCGTGTGTTATCATTACCGTCTTACCGGATTCCATATATATGTGTTTGTATACTGTACTTGTCTTTTAGAAATGAGATTCTTAAGCGATGGGCCCTAATTTCAATGACTGTGTATCTAGACTCGAAGGGTGCTGGACACAGAGAGAGAGGAGGAGGCCGTGTGAGGACCAAGGCAGGTAGGAGGAATGCGGCCAGAAGCCAAGGGGCATCGCAGCCGCCAGAAGCTGGTGGAGGCCAGGCGCGAGCCTCCGCTAGAGCTCTCGGAGCGCGCACGGCCCCGCCCCCGCCCCCACCTTGCACTTGGGCTTTCAGAACTGCCAGGGCACACAGTTTGGTTGTTGTAAATCTCCCTGGTTTGTGGTCGGTTTTTAGAGTAGCCAGGGTTTCCCAGGTGGCCCTAGTGGTAAAAAAATCCAATTCAGGACACGTAAGCGATCCCGGTTCGATCCCTGAATTGGGAAGCTCCCCTGGAGCGGGGCACAGCAGCCCACTCCAGTCTTCTTGCCTGGAGACGCCCATGGACAGAGGAGCCTGGCGGGCTACCGTCCACAGTGTTGCAAAGAGTCAGATAAGAGACTGGCATGACTTGGCACGCACGCAGGTGGTTACAACCCAGCTACACCTCTAAAACCCTCCACGGACCCCGCACACTTGGAATTACATGCTGAGCCCTGCCAGTGGGTCCCAGGCCCACCCAGAGGACAGGCAGCTTCTGCCCTCCCTTGGTGCCCCGCCCATGGCTCTGCCTTTCACGTCCCTGCTCTGGACATGAGGGGTTCCCTGCTGGCCAGTTGGACCCCCGCCTCTTGGCCTTCGCCTGCTCGGTTTTCCCTCCATCACGCTGCATCCCGGCTTTATTTTTCTGTAGTATCTCTTATCACAACCTCACATACACACACACACACACACGTGCTTGTGGAGTGTCTGCCCCTCCAGGACCACGGCCCCAGCCAGGCAGGGGTGTTTATCTCGTTCACCTCCGGCTGTCCCCAGAACACCGGCAGGGTCAGACGAAGGAGATGCTCAATCAAATATGCAAAATGAATCTGGAAAGGTGCGATAACCAAGGGCGCGAATCATCCTCATCACGACCCCCTCCCACCTGGGTCGGGGCCTCCTTCGGGTCCTCGCCCGGGGCATGCGGGGTGCTGGGGTGCGCCGGTCCTGGCTCTGTCTCTAAATCGGCCCAGTTCCTTAAGCGGAGGGGTCTGGCGGGGGGCTGAGGCCGCCAGGGCTTGGCTGCTGGCCCTCCTCCCGCCCTGGCCTCCCGGGCCTGCTTGGGCCGGAGCAGCCCAGCCGGTGACATTTACAGAGTCTTAGGGTGGCTTTGGCGGAGGGGCGGGGGGCTCAGGCAGGGGAAACCAGGAGTGTTTGCAGAGCCTGCATGTGTGTGTGTGTGAGACCGTCGTGACGGCGTGCAATTGCATGAACGTGAGAAGGTGTGAGAATCTAAGAGTGTGGGAGCTTTGCCAAAATTTGTTGTGTAAATCTCCTGGTTTGTGGTCGGTTTTAGAGTAGCCAGGGTTTCCCAGGTGGCCCTAGTGGTAAAAAAATCCAATTCAGGACACGTAAGCGATCCCGGTTCGATCCCTGAATTGGGAAGCTCCCCTGGAGCGGGGCACAGCAGCCCACTCCAGTCTTCTTGCCTGGAGACGCCCATGGACAGAGGAGCCTGGCGGGCTACCGTCCACAGTGTTGCAAAGAGTCAGATAAGAGACTGGCATGACTTGGCACGCACGCAGGTGGTTACAACCCAGCTACACCTCTAAAACCCTCCACGGACCCCGCACACTTGGAATTACATGCTGAGCCCTGCCAGTGGGTCCCAGGCCCACCCAGAGGACAGGCAGCTTCTGCCCTCCCTTGGTGCCCCGCCCATGGCTCTGCCTTTCACGTCCCTGCTCTGGACATGAGGGGTTCCCTGCTGGCCAGTTGGACCCCCGCCTCTTGGCCTTCGCCTGCTCGGTTTTCCCTCCATCACGCTGCATCCCGGCTTTATTTTTCTGTAGTATCTCTTATCACAACCTCACATACACACACACACACACACGTGCTTGTGGAGTGTCTGCCCCTCCAGGACCACGGCCCCAGCCAGGCAGGGGTGTTTATCTCGTTCACCTCCGGCTGTCCCCAGAACACCGGCAGGGTCAGACGAAGGAGATGCTCAATCAAATATGCAAAATGAATCTGGAAAGGTGCGATAACCAAGGGCGCGAATCATCCTCATCACGACCCCCTCCCACCTGGGTCGGGGCCTCCTTCGGGTCCTCGCCCGGGGCATGCGGGGTGCTGGGGTGCGCCGGTCCTGGCTCTGTCTCTAAATCGGCCCAGTTCCTTAAGCGGAGGGGTCTGGCGGGGGGCTGAGGCCGCCAGGGCTTGGCTGCTGGCCCTCCTCCCGCCCTGGCCTCCCGGGCCTGCTTGGGCCGGAGCAGCCCAGCCGGTGACATTTACAGAGTCTTAGGGTGGCTTTGGCGGAGGGGCGGGGGGCTCAGGCAGGGGAAACCAGGAGTGTTTGCAGAGCCTGCATGTGTGTGTGTGTGAGACCGTCGTGACGGCGTGCAATTGCATGAACGTGAGAAGGTGTGAGAATCTAAGAGTGTGGGAGCTTTCGCATATTTGACTGAGCACCTCCCGTGCATCTCACCCGGTTTTGAGCACCGGGGTGAATGCGATAAATCCCTGCCTGGGGCTTCCCTGGTGGCGCAGTGGATGGGAATCCGCCTGCCAATGCATGGGGACACAGGTTCGATCGTCGGTCTGGGGCGATCCTGCATGCCAAGGGGGCAGCTAAGCCCAAGCACCAGAACTCCCGACGACCCGAACCACATACCTGTGTGCGTGCGTGCGTGTGTGTGTGTGTGTGAAGGTGGCATAAGAGCCCTGTGTGAGGGGGGCCGTGCAAGAGAAGGCATGTGTGAATGTAGCGATGGGGATGTGTGTGAGTGTAGAACGAAGACTGTGCGACTGTCAGAATTTGAGGTGTGAGAGTGTCTGAGAATGCGTGTGTGAGCTTGTGTATCAGAATTTGTGTGAGCGTGTGAACACGTGAGTAACGATAAGAGTATGCGGGCGGGCTTCCCCTGGTGGTCCAGTGGGTAAGGACACCGCCTTGCAATGCAAGGGGCGCCGGTTCGATCCCTGGCCTGGGAAGATCCCACGTGCCGCGGAGTGACTGGACTACTGTGTCCGATTGCCGAGTCGGAGCTCTGGAGCGCATGCGCCCAGAGCCGGCGCTCTGCAGCGACAGACGCCACCGCGATGGGAGGCCCGCAGGAGCCAAAGAACAAAGACGGATGAAAATCGAGAAATGAAAGACCAATGGAAGTGGCCGCCCGCTCCTTCGGGTCCTCGCCGGGGCATGCGGGGTGCTGGGGTGCGCCGGTCCTGGCTCTGTCTCTAAATCGGCCCAGTTCCTTAAGCGGAGGGGTCTGGCGGGGGGCTGAGGCCGCCAGGGCTTGGCTGCTGGCCCTCCTCCCGCCCTGGCCTCCCGGGCCTGCTTGGGCCGGAGCAGCCCAGCCGGTGACATTTACAGAGTCTTAGGGTGGCTTTGGCGGAGGGGCGGGGGGCTCAGGCAGGGGAAACCAGGAGTGTTTGCAGAGCCTGCATGTGTGTGTGTGTGAGACCGTCGTGACGGCGTGCAATTGCATGAACGTGAGAAGGTGTGAGAATCTAAGAGTGTGGGAGCTTTCGCATATTTGACTGAGCACCTCCCGTGCATCTCACCCGGTTTTGAGCACCGGGGTGAATGCGATAAATCCCTGCCTGGGGCTTCCCTGGTGGCGCAGTGGATGGGAATCCGCCTGCCAATGCATGGGGACACAGGTTCGATCGTCGGTCTGGGGCGATCCTGCATGCCAAGGGGGCAGCTAAGCCCAAGCACCAGAACTCCCGACGACCCGAACCACATACCTGTGTGCGTGCGTGCGTGTGTGTGTGTGTGTGAAGGTGGCATAAGAGCCCTGTGTGAGGGGGGCCGTGCAAGAGAAGGCATGTGTGAATGTAGCGATGGGGATGTGTGTGAGTGTAGAACGAAGACTGTGCGACTGTCAGAATTTGAGGTGTGAGAGTGTCTGAGAATGCGTGTGTGAGCTTGTGTATCAGAATTTGTGTGAGCGTGTGAACACGTGAGTAACGATAAGAGTATGCGGGCGGGCTTCCCCTGGTGGTCCAGTGGGTAAGGACACCGCCTTGCAATGCAAGGGGCGCCGGTTCGATCCCTGGCCTGGGAAGATCCCACGTGCCGCGGAGTGACTGGACTACTGTGTCCGATTGCCGAGTCGGAGCTCTGGAGCGCATGCGCCCAGAGCCGGCGCTCTGCAGCGACAGACGCCACCGCGATGGGAGGCCCGCAGGAGCCAAAGAACAAAGACGGATGAAAATCGAGAAATGAAAGACCAGTAGAAGTGGCCCGCCCGCTCCCCTCCCTCCCCAACCCGACCCCCGCCCAAAATAAATAAATAAATAAATAAATCTTTAAAAAAAAAAAAAAAAGTATGCGGGTGTGAGGAGAGGAGCGTGTGCGGATGTGTGTGAGAATTGGTGTGTGCAATTGTGAGTGAAGCTGCATGGTCGTGGACGACCCATCCGTGTGACTCCCGGGAGTCTGAGGTGTGGAGGGGGTGTCCCGGAGTGTGCCGTGTGGCTGTGTGAGAATGTGTGGCAAGCCGAAGGGGTGTGGGGTTGTGAGCGTGGGCCGGTGTGAGTGTGGGTGCACAGGAGGCTGGGTGGCGTGAGGGCTGTGTGTCTGGGGGTCCAGGCAACGTGCTAGCCCGGGACACGCACACGACCCTTGAGCCTGGGCCTCCCTGGACCAGCTCCCAGGCCTCACCGCATTCCCGTCCCTCCTGCCCGCACGCAGCCCTTTCTCCTCGGCCTGGGCGCCTCCCTCCTGCCAGCCTCTATTCCTTTCATTCTGTCACACGTGGGGCCTGCCTACCTTGTCCTTTGTCTCCATTCCCCGCAGGAGGGCCAGGAGCCCGGGCCATGGCGGGGTCCTCTGTGCCCAGGGATGTCCCGGGACCAGGGAGGTGGAAGGAGACACCGCCCAGCTTGGGGCTGGAGGCCGTTGGCCTCAGCGTCTTCCTGGCCCTTTGCTGACCGACTCGGAGCCGCGTCGAGGAAAGGGTGAGGGGAACCTGAAAGCCAGCCCTCCCTCTGTGGATCTTGGCGGTGCATGAGCGGCACCAGGGGAAATGTCTTCAAAATGTCTCTGGTGTCGTGTTGGCCCCCCAACCTGGCTGCGCCCCAGTGAGAAATCTACTCCCGGAGTCTGGGAGTAGAGGCTCGTTCTCAGAACTGCTGACATTTGGGGCCAGAATGTCCTCTGGGGGGGCCCTCCTGTACCCTGGACGGTATTTCAGCAGCATCACTGGCCTCCGCCTGCTCTCTCTGAGTAGCAGCAATCTCCCCTCTTGAGCTGTGTAAGCAAATAGGGCTCCAGCCACTGGGGAGCAACATCCACCCCCTGTGCACCCCTCTGGGCTGCGGAGACAGGTGGGTTTCAGACGGTGCCCAAACCGAATGTGAAAGCCACTCAGTTGTGACTGAATCTTTGCGGCCCCATGGACGGTACCCTGCCAGGCTCCTCTGTCCGTGGGATTCTCCAGGCAAGAACACTGGCGTGGGTAGCCCGTCCCTTCTCCAGGGGATCTTCCCAATCCAGGGATCAAACCCAGGCTTCTCGCATTGCAGATGCATTCTTTACCATCAGAAAAGTCAGAAAAGCCCAGCCCAAACCCAGTATCCCGAGAAAGCTCTGGTCCTTGCTTGAGCAGAGGTGGGAGGTGGAGGAGGGAAGGCTGCGGGGGAATCCTTTTTCCCACATCCTCCCCCAAAGTCTCTGGGGGGCTCAGAGAGTAAGTGGGGGCGGGCAGCCGAGAGTAAGTAGGACCTGGCTCGGCAGGGGCTGCGGGCCCAGGACTGCAAGAAATGGGGAGGGACTGTGGGGGCTCCCCCTCAGATGCCCTGAGCGCTGGCTGGCGCTGAAGGAAATGATTTCCACCTGCCTTCTCAGCAGCGCTGCCCCAAGGCTGCAGATTAAGAATCAATTAAGAGCGGGAAGGAGGATTTGCCAAGCGGAGGCGGCAGTAAGAGCTGAGGGCGCTGGGGCGCGAGATGGATGGGGTGACGGGCAGGGGCGGGGGTGGGGGGCTCACTGGGCTCCGGGTGGTGAGGGGAGGGTCCCCGAGACAGCGGTCCCCAGTGGTGGTAATTAAAAAAAAAAGAAAACAGTGCTCGTGTTATAGGTGGTTGTGAAGATTTAACTGTGTACAGATCTTAGGACAGTGCCCCGCCCGCTGAAGATGAGTGGTAAGTGTTTGCTCAACAAAAACAAGACGAACGATGGGGTAAGCCGGTCCCCCTCCGCCGACTGTACATGGCTGATGGCCACTTCCGGAGACATTGCTGGCGTCCCCACCCAAACCAGAGTCCCTTTTCTGGGTCAACATCCCCATCGACTTCCTGCTTTGCTGTTGGCTGCGATATGACTGCACCTGCCCTTTTGCTGGAGGACGTCTTGTGCTTGAGAAAGCCCCCTTCTCTCGAGATGCAGGGAGCCGGGGGACCGCACCTCCCCCCAGGTGCAGCCCCCATGGCAGTCAGAGGCTGTCTGAGAGGGTGCTCTGGGCCAGGCCCCTTGCCCCAAGTTGAAACCACCGTGTGGTGCGATTCACACTGGATCAACCCCATGGCTTCGCCCGCGGATTCTCCAGGCAAGAACACTGGCGTGGGTAGCCCGTCCCTTCTCCAGGGATCTTCCCAATCCAGGGATCAAACCCAGGCTTCTCGCATTGCAGATGCATTCTTTACCATCAGAAAAGTCAGAAAAGCCCAGCCCAAACCCAGTATCCCGAGAAAGCTCTGGTCCTTGCTTGAGCAGAGGTGGGAGGTGGAGGAGGGAAGGCTGCGGGGGAATCCTTTTTCCCACATCCTCCCCAAAGTCTCTGGGGCTCAGAGAGTAAGTGGGGGCGGGCAGCCGAGAGTAAGTAGGACCTGGCTCGGCAGGGGCTGCGGGCCCAGGACTGCAAGAAAGGGGGAGGGACTGTGGGGGCTCCCCCTCAGATGCCCTGAGCGCTGGCTGGCGCTGAAGGAAATGATTTCCACCTGCCTTCTCAGCAGCGCTGCCCCAAGGCTGCAGATTAAGAATCAATTAAGAGCGGGAAGGAGGATTTGCCAAGCGGAGGCGGCAGTAAGAGCTGAGGGCGCTGGGGCGCGAGATGGATGGGGTGACGGGCAGGGGCGGGGGTGGGGGGCTCACTGGGCTCCGGGTGGTGAGGGGAGGGTCCCCGAGACAGCGGTCCCCAGTGGTGGTAATTAAAAAAAAAAGAAAACAGTGCTCGTGTTATAGGTGGTTGTGAAGATTTAACTGTGTACAGATCTTAGGACAGTGCCCCGCCCGCTGAAGATGAGTGGTAAGTGTTTGCTCAACAAAAACAAGACGAACGATGGGGTAAGCCGGTCCCCCTCCGCCGACTGTACATGGCTGATGGCCACTTCCGGAGACATTGCTGGCGTCCCCACCCAAACCAGAGTCCCTTTTCTGGGTCAACATCCCCATCGACTTCCTGCTTTGCTGTTGGCTGCGATATGACTGCACCTGCCCTTTTGCTGGAGGACGTCTTGTGCTTGAGAAAGCCCCCTTCTCTCGAGATGCAGGGAGCCGGGGGACCGCACCTCCCCCCAGGTGCAGCCCCCATGGCAGTCAGAGGCTGTCTGAGAGGGTGCTCTGGGCCAGGCCCCTTGCCCCAAGTTGAAACCACCGTGTGGTGCGATTCACACTGGAGCACCCCCCACCCGTGGAGCCGGACCACATCCTGCCTGAACCCCATCCTGCTTCTCTCACAGCCCCCCTCTCCTGAGAGCCCTTCCCCCACAGAAATGCAGGCGTCTGAGTCCCCATTCAGGATCTGCTTTGAGGTAGATGCTTTGGAGTGGACGGTATGGATGCGTCCCTCCATCAAATTTACACATTAACCTCTGTTACGACTGGGATGAATTACACCCGATCATGGTGGCTTAAAAGAACCATTTATTATCTCGCCGTCTCTGAGGACCAGGAATCTGAGCTGGGACTTGGCTCAGGGTGTCTGTGAGGTTGCTGTCAGGACGTGGTAAGGACTGCCATCTGATGCCTGGACCGAGGTTCGAGGATCCCTTTCCAACATGGCGCCCCACATCGCTGTTGCGGGGAGGAGCCCCCATTCCACGCCAGGCGGGCCTCTCCAAAGGGCTGCTCAAGTGTCTTCACAGCATTTTCCTAGAGTGAGGGATCCAAGAAAGAGACTGAGACTCTGTCACTTGTCTACTTGTTAGAAAGAAGAGGAAATGGCATCCCACTCCAGTATTGCCTTGGAAATTCCACAGACAGAGGAGCCTGGTGGACTGGAGCCTATAGGATCAAAAAAAGCCAGACAGGGCTTCCCTGGTGGTCCAGTGGGTAAGGACACCGCCTTGCAGCGCAAGGGGTGCCGGTTTGATCCCTGGCCTAGGAAGATCCCATGTGCCGCGGAGCGGCTGAACCGATGTGTCCAATTACTGAGCTGGAGCTCTGGCGCGCATGCACCCAGAGACAGTGCTCTGTGACAACAGAGGCCACTGCGATGGGAGGCCCACACGGGCCAAAGAACAAAGATAGATGAATGAAAGACCAATAGAAGTGACCCCCCAAAAAAAAAATCAGACATGACTTGGTGACTAAACAACATTCATCAGAAGATGGTCACAGTCAGCCAACACTCAAGACAGAGTGGGGGTGGTTGAGGCTCCATTAGTTTGTTTCTTCAATTAATTAATTTTTGACCGTCTGGGTCTTCACTGCTGCACTCAGGATTTCTCTGGTTGCTGGGAGCAGGGGCTGCTCTTCATTGAGGTGCGAGGGCTTCTCATTGTAGTGGCTTCTCTTGTCTCAGGGCACGGGCTCTATGCTCGCGGGCTTCAGTAGTTATGGCGCGTGGGCTTAGTTAATTGTTGTGTTGCATCCAACCAGAGGACGAGATGGTTGGGGGGCACCACTGAATCCATGGAAATGAGTCTGAGCAGGCTCCAGGAGATGGTGAAGGAAGGACAGGGAGGCGTGATGTGTTGCTGTCCACAGGGTCTCAAAGAGTTGGACGCGACTGAGCACCCGAACTGAACTGATGGGCTTGGTTGCCCATCTGCACGTGGTATCATCCCAGATAAGGGACGGAACCCATGTCCCCTGCACTGGTAGGCAAATTCTTAACCACTGAACCACCAGAGAAGTCCTGTGAGGTTTTCTTATTGTTTTCGCTTCTCCCTGTGGCTTGAGGGATCTTAGTTCCCCTGCCAGCGATTGAACCCTGGCCCATGGCGGTGAAAATGGCAAGTCTTCATCACTGGCCCGCCAGGGAATTCCCAGGGGGCTCCGGTTTTTGACAGGAACAGTATCAAAGAATTTGTGGGCATATATATATTTTTAAAGTATTTATTTATTTATTTATTTTGCCATGGGCTTAGTTGCTCCAAGCCATGTGGGATCTTCCTGAATCAGGGATCGAACCTGAGCCTCCTGCACTGGCAGGCAAATTCTTTACCACTGAGCCACCAGGGAAGCTCCCGTGGGCATATTTTATTTACATATTTGTTTTTAAATGGTTGGGTAACTGACATAATATTGTAATAGCTCTAGGTATACAATGCAATGATATGATATATGTATATCCTACAAAACGATCACTACATGACTTAGTTAACATCCATCATTACCCAAGTTACAGTTGTGTGTGGGTACCTGTGTGTGAGGGGTAACTTTCAAGATCCACTCTCAGCAATTTGCAGATATACGGTCTGTTATCATTTGACTATGGCCATCATGCTGGGCACTCCATGTGCAGGACTTACTTCCCTTATAACTAGAAGTGTATACCTCCTGACTACCTTCACCCAGGGGTGATATGGGTGTAGGGGACGTATTTTAGACACAAGCAGAGAGAACAGACTTACGAACACGGGGGTAGAGTAGGAAGGGGAGGGTTGGATGAATGAAGAGAGTGGTATGGAAACACACAGACTAGTGTATGTAAAAGAGATAGCCAGTGCGAATTTGCTGGGCACTCAGGGAACTCAAACTGGTTCTCTGCGACAACCTAAAAGAGTGGGAGGGGACGGGTGGGAGGGAGAGTCAAGAGGGAGGGGACATGCTGTATACCTATGACTGATCCATGCTGGTGTATGGCAGAAACCAGCACGCTATTGTAATTATCCTTCAATGAAAACTAAATATATTTAAAATACACACACACACACACACACAAACACAAACCCCACCAACACTTCCCTGCTGATTCAGTGGTTAAAGAATTTGCCTTCCAATGCAGGGGATGAAAGTTTGCACCCTGGTTGAGAAATTAAGATCCCACAGACCTTGGAGCAACTCAGCCCGTGTGCCACAAGCACTGAGCCTGTGCGCCCAGCGAGAGAGTCTGTGTGCTGAAATGAAAGATCCTGAGGGCTGCAACTAAGACCCAACGCAGACCAATAAATAAATGAATATTAATAGTTCGCTGGTGGTTAGGACTCTGCATTCTCATCACCAAGGAGTTGGATTTGATCCCTTGTCAGGGAACTAAAATCCCATAAGCCACATGGCACGGCCAAAACCCAACAAAACAAAAAGCCCACCATACCCTATAGTATTTTAATTATCTTTGCATATAGCTGCTTATTTGTTTTAAATGGTTGGGTAACTGACATAATATTGTAATAGCTCTAGGTATACAATGCAATGATATGATATATGTATATCCTACAAAACGATCACTACATGACTTAGTTAACATCCATCATTACCCAAGTTACAGTTGTGTGTGGGTACCTGTGTGTGAGGGGTAACTTTCAAGATCCACTCTCAGCAATTTGCAGATATACGGTCTGTTATCATTTGACTATGGCCATCATGCTGGGCACTCCATGTGCAGGACTTACTTCCCTTATAACTAGAAGTGTATACCTCCTGACTACCTTCACCCAGGGGTGATATGGGTGTAGGGGACGTATTTTAGACACAAGCAGAGAGAACAGACTTACGAACACGGGGGTAGAGTAGGAAGGGGAGGGTTGGATGAATGAAGAGAGTGGTATGGAAACACACAGACTAGTGTATGTAAAAGAGATAGCCAGTGCGAATTTGCTGGGCACTCAGGGAACTCAAACTGGTTCTCTGCGACAACCTAAAAGAGTGGGAGGGGACGGGTGGGAGGGAGAGTCAAGAGGGAGGGGACATGCTGTATACCTATGACTGATCCATGCTGGTGTATGGCAGAAACCAGCACGCTATTGTAATTATCCTTCAATGAAAACTAAATATATTTAAAATACACACACACACACACACACAAACACAAACCCCACCAACACTTCCCTGCTGATTCAGTGGTTAAAGAATTTGCCTTCCAATGCAGGGGATGAAAGTTTGCACCCTGGTTGAGAAATTAAGATCCCACAGACCTTGGAGCAACTCAGCCCGTGTGCCACAAGCACTGAGCCTGTGCGCCCAGCGAGAGAGTCTGTGTGCTGAAATGAAAGATCCTGAGGGCTGCAACTAAGACCCAACGCAGACCAATAAATAAATGAATATTAATAGTTCGCTGGTGGTTAGGACTCTGCATTCTCATCACCAAGGAGTTGGATTTGATCCCTTGTCAGGGAACTAAAATCCCATAAGCCACATGGCACGGCCAAAACCCAACAAAACAAAAAGCCCACCATACCCTATAGTATTTTAATTATCTTTGCATATAGCTGCTTAAAATTTTACATATGCATACATTTTTAATATATATGTACAGGTATCTACAGGTAGATAGATGATAGCTAGCTAGCTAGCGACCACTCATTTCCTTATGTGTGAGCTGTCTCCTCCACAGCTGCAAGGTAAGGTCCCCAAGAGCAGAAACTGTCCTCTTTGTTCTCCAGCGCAAAGCACATGCTTAAAAACCAGGTTTTGGTTTGGGTTTCTCAGAAGTGGAGCCCGAGATAACGATTCAAAGGCAAGGAGTTGAGAGGTGATCCCAGGAAACCTCAGTAGGAGAGAAGGGAAGGAAAGAGCTGGTGATGGATGTGTCCTCGAGCCAGTCATTGCTGTGACCTGCAGCCTCCGGGAGGCAGGGAAGGGCACTGCCCAGAGGTCAGCACCGCAGCCCATTTGTCCACCAACTCCCGTCCTGTGGAGAGGCGCTGCTGGGGTAAGGAGATAGCCCCCCGGCGCTTCCAGCCCGCTGTGTGTTCACCGCCGAGACGCCTTCAGAGGCGCTGGAGAAAGCCCTCTGGCCCCGGGCTGCTGCCAAGAGCAGCAGCTGGACGGCAGTAGGAGCCTGCTGAAATGGGGAGGCCAGAGAGATGTGAATTGAGCATCCATAGCTTCTGCTACAAACTATTAGTTGAATAATTGAATAAAAATTTCTCAATCATTCCCCATAGCCTAAAGGACAAAAATCCACACTTCCGAGCTGGCCCATAAAACCAGTGTGACCCAGCTTTATGCCCCGGGGCTGCGTCAGGGACGACAAACTCAAACATCTACAGAAGCCACTGGGCAGGAAAGACAAAAGGTAAAGCCAGTTGAGGGCGAGAGGCACAGGTGCTCGTTGCTCAGACGTGTTGGACTCTTTGTGACCCCGTGAACCGTAGCCCACCAGGCTCCTCTGTCCATGGGATTCTCCAGGCAAGAAGACTGGAGTGGGTTGCCATTTCCTGAGAAGCACATAATCCTCCTGGATTTAAAAAAATTCCCCTTATTGATTTATTTGGCTATTCTGGGATTTCACTGCTGCCACAGGCTCTTCTCTAGTTGTAGGGAGTGGGGGCTCCTCTCTCGTTGAGGTGAGCAGGTTTCTCGTTGCGGTGACTTCTGTTGTGGAACTCAGGCTCTAGGGCACATGAGCTTCAGTAGTTGAGGCACGTGGGCTCCATCGTCGCGGCTCCGAGGCTCTAGAGCACAGGCTCCATCGTTGTGACTCACGGGCTACGTTGCTCCACAGCTTGTGGGATTCTCCTGGATCAGGGATCAGATCTGTGTCTCCTGCATTGGCAGGCAAACTCTCCACCACTGAGCCACCAGGGAAACCCAAAATGTCCCTTTTTAAATGTACTGATTTAGGTTGTGCTGGATCTTCACTGCTTTCTCTCATTTCTGAGACGGGAGCTCCTCTTTGGTTGTGATGCACAGGCTTCTCATTGCAGTGGTTTCTCGTGCTGTGGAGCAGTCCAGGCTCTAGACTCCCGGGCTCAGTTGCCTCAAAGCACGTGGAATCTGCCCGGACCAGGGATCGAACCCGTGTTCCCTGCATTGCCAAGCAGAACTCTCCAAGAACACCTGTTGAATATTGTCTTATTTTGCTGAGCAGATTTATTTGTCTCTCTCCCCTAACCATCTCTGAGCTCTGTGGTGACCACTTCTGTGATACCAGTAGAAGAACCATCTTCTTAAAATGTAAATCAAACCAAAAGCCTTTATGCTTCCTGGGGGCTTTTAGAATAAAGTCCAAACTGACGTGGCTTTTTCCATTCCGGCTCTCGGCCATCCTCCCTTCCTCATGGCTCTCAGGCCATTTTCTTTGCAGGTGCCGCAGGTTAGCCCACCTCCAGCCTTCTCCCCACTGTCCCTCCCCTGAAGGCTACACCCTCCATTCTCCACCAGCTCACTTCTCTCTCCCCTTCACTCAGCTCAAATGTGAAGTCCCGAAGACGTTCCAACTTCCCTCCCAATCTCCATGAGCCCCTGAGGTTATTCTCCTAGCTCCCTGTTCTTTGCCTCTGAGACATGATCACAATTTAGTAATGACAAATTTGTGTAACATAGGTATTTATTTCATCAGTGTCTGGTTATCATTCAGGTTCTATTTCTTAGCCAGGGTTAAAAGGTATAGAAGAGCCTGTCCATCAAATTATACATTTTAAAATATGTTGAACACATAGATAGCCCTTAATTCCCTGTGAACCTAATCATTATCAAGTATGAATTCCTTCAGTGGAGGTGAATTCATTTCACTTTTCAATTATTAGTGAGAGAAATGAATAGTGAAATGAATTAATCTCAATTTTCAAATGTTAATTCATTTCATTGGATCGTTGAAAGAGCCTTATGAGCTAGAGGTACAGAGGCACTATCTCCTCCCCACCCCCAGAGGCTCAAGAGGCGCTCGTGCATCCTTCACATCTGATTGGCTGCTTGACTAACGCCTGTGGAGCGGGTCCTACCTATCCTGGAGGTAGAGGAGTCCCTTCCTCTGTATCCCATTGGCCAGAACCCAACCCTGTGACCCTACTCAGCCGCAAGGGAAGTTGGGAAATGTAGTCTTCCTATGTGTAGCGGAAGCGGAAACAGGTTTGATGAGACCATGACTTGGTTGTCGTATTACATGAGAGCCTACTAAGTGCCAGGAATTTTACCCATGTTATCCTGTTCAGTGATGGTCAACACATAAAGTGACAAATAAGCAAATACACAATGGTAAGTTATTTTAAAATAAATACTTAAGTAAAACTTGAAATAAATTATAATTACATAATTTGTACGTGTGGGAGTGAACATATGGGGTACGGATTGGGGATGCAGAGCTTTAGCAAGGTGACGGGAACAGCGTAGAAGGAGACTCAACATACCCTCTTATTCAACAGGAATCGAGTACCTTTTCATTTTATCATGAGCGTGCATTGCCTTTCTAAGAAGAGAAATCCTATTCATTCTCTCACTTTGTTTCTACTGGGGTTGGAAAGAGATTACAGTGGGTCTGACTTAAGAGGGTCTTAAGCTGGGTTCCCCCAAGGAAGACCCTGAGGCAGTCACTTAGGTGCAAGAAGTTTAACCTACAAGGTGATTCGAAGAAGCGCGGGTGGGAGAAAGCGGAAGGTAAGGCGGGCAGTATAGTTAAGGTGTGTGGAGCAGGTTCCTACTATGGGCGACTGGGGTGCAGTCCCACCGGAGACCTCTTGGAGGCAGCAAAGAGCACACGCTGCAGCGTCATCCCTCAGGTGGGGAAAGGAGCTGAGGTATTTATTCTCCAAATTTACCTCTCTTATCGATGACGGTCATTTCTGGGAATGCCAGCTCCGAGCATTTCCTGCCTGCAGGTCTTGTATGCTTATATAAAATCTCAGGCAGAGAAACACAGGAGTCTGTAGGCCAAGGGGACATTGAAATAGCACCAACCTCCATAGCTACGCCAAAACAGAAAACAATTTATAGCAACATAGACATGATGCTTCATTCTGTGTGTCGGCCTGGCTGGGCCATGGTGCCCTGATATGTCATTAAACATTACTTGGGATGTTTCTGTGAGAGGGTTTAGCGGGGTGAGACTAATAATGAAATCAGTGGCCTTTGGGGAAATCAGATTACCCGCCTTAGTGTGGGTGGGCCCTGTCCAAACTGAAGTTCCCTGAACAAGAAGGAATTCTGCCAGCAGACTGCCTTTCACCTTGAGCTGCAACCCTTCCCTGGGGCTCTAGCCTGTGGCCTACCCTGAGGGGTTTAGACCGGACAGTCTCCACAATTGCATGAGTCAATTTCTGAAAATTAATCTCGCTGTCTCTCTCTCTCTCTCCACACGCCCAGCCCCCCACCCCCTCACACACAGACACACAAAGATCCTGCTGATTCTGTTTCTCTAAGGAAACCCAAGACAGCAGAACTTTATAAATCGTCTCTCTGGTCTACATCTACCCATTGCCCCTACTTTATGGATGAGAAAACTGAGGCCCATAGAAAGGAATGATGGCTCAGAGTCTCTGGAGAGACTTTCTGTCCCTAAGAAGAGTTTGACAATGCTCTAGCTTTCATTATATTTATTTTATTTTGTATCTATGGCCACTCACAGTGGTTCTATTTTTAAACATTTATGGGTTTTTTTTGTTTTTTTTTTTTTGGCTCTTCTGGGTTTTCACTGCTGCCACAGGCTCTTCTCTAGTTGCAGGGAATGGGGGCTCCTCTCTCGTTGAGGTGAGCAGGCTTCTTGTTGCGGTGACTTCTCTTGTTGTGGAACTCGGGCTCTAGGGCCCACAGGCTTCAGTCGTTGCAGCACATGGGCTCCATAGTTGCAGCTCCGAGGCTCTAGAGCACAGGCTCCATCGTTGTGGCTCATGGGCTTCGTTGCTCCGCAGCATATGGCATCTTCCCAGACCAGGAATCGAACCTGTGTCTCCTGCATTGGCAGGCAGATTCTTTATCACTGAGCCACCGGGGAAGCCCATTTGTTTATGTTGGACTGTGCTAGGTCTTCGTTGCTGTGCGCAGGCTTTCTCTAGTTGCAGAGGGTGGGAGCTACTCTGTAGTTGCGATGCCCAGGCTTCTCTTGCAGCAGAACACAGGCTCTAGGGCACGTGGGCTCAGTCGCTGGGGCACGCGGGCTTAGTGGCTCTGGTCCTGTGGGGCCCAGGACCAAACAGGTGTCACCTGTCTGCAAAGCAGATCACTGGATCGCCAGGGGAGTCCCCACGGGGGTTTTCTATCCATGGCCCTGAAAGTTCCTTTCATGAGTGAAGTAGTCTAAGCTTCAAACAAAGTCAAGTCGATTCTGTAAATAAAATTTTCTAAGTGTGAAGAGGCATTTCTTCTTCTTGTCCAGGAAACATCCTCTTTGTTTGCTTGCGGCCTTCAACAGATCGGATAAGGCCCACCTACATTAGGAATGGTAATCTGCTTTCCTCAAAGTCCACCAATGTAAATGTTCACTGTATCCGAAATGCACCCTCACAGAAAGATCCCAAATAATGTTTTACCAAATATCCGGGCACCATGGCCCAACCACGTTGGCAAGTAAAAGGAGCCAGTCTTCACCATGGCACCTGGGCAGCTTTGCACATAGTCCCACAGACCAGGCCAGCAAAGACTCGAACCTCAGTGAATCAGCCTCCTTCTGTTTCATTCTTCTTTTTTTTTTTTTTCTGGAATGTGGACAGGCTCTCTGGGGACTTCTCCTTTCACTATTCACGTGGGCAATAAGCTCAGAATTTTTAAATGGCTTTTTTTTTTTTTAAGGGGTGAATCCAGCAGGCTATGCCTGTTGTGTACTTGTGCAGAAAATGGGGGTGAGAGGCTGAACTTTGGGGACCCTGGAGTGCCCACTGGGCTGCTTTACCCACACACCCACTCCTCCTCTCTATCCCAGCCTGCTTCTGTCCACTGTGAGTGGACATGGCTCTAAGCACTTTGCATTCAAGCTTCCAGAACTTCCACCCATTCCTCTCTCTCTGTGTGTGCTGTTTTCTTTTGTCACCTTCAGACTGTACAGAAAGGGTCACAAGGAGGGTTTTTTTTTTTTTTTTAACTCTCAAACCATTTTGTATTGGGGTAGAGCCAATGAACAATTCTGGGATCATTTCAGGTAAACAGGGAGGGGCTCAGCCGTGCAAAGACATGCGTCCATTCTCCCCCAGGCCCCTCCCATCCAGGCCCCTCCCATCCAGGCCCCTCCCACCCAGGCTGCCACATAACACTGAGCAGAGTTCCATGTGCTGATTTTTGTGGGTTATCCATTTCAGACGGACAAGGTCGGGCGCATTCAGCGTGGTGTGGCCGTAGACTGGTTATCCGTTTCAAACCCTGCAGTGTGTCCACGGCTTTCCCAAAGCCCCCACCCATCCCCTCCCCATTGCAACCTTGAGTTCATTTTCTAAGTCCGTGGGTCTCTAACAAGGATGCCATGTGATATTTCTCGGAAGTTCGTCTTTGTTTTTGGTCACATCTCACAGCATGTGGGATCTTAATTCCCTAACCAGGAATCAAACCCACACCCTCTGTATTGGAAGGACAGTGTCCTAACCCCTGGACGGCCAGGGAAGTCCCCACATGGCAGGTTCTGAGGCGCAAGACGAGGCGGTATCACAGTTCTCAGGGAGACGAGGTTTGCAAATGGAGCAGAGTCACCTGCTACGTGAGCGCGAAATAAGCCTGGAGGGTGTTAAGTCGCTGGGATTCGGGGATTACTTGTTACAGCCACTGGGGTGTACTTATCCTGACTAACGCAATATTTGAACTTGCTTAATCCTCAAAATAGCCCTCCAAGGGAAATTCCATCGTTCTTTCTGGTCACTAGATGAGAAATTGTGGGAGGCAGCTGGCCCAGAGAGGGTCAGCTACGCACGTGAAGTCATAAGGTGAAGTCAGAAGGTGAGAAGGCTAGAGTTCTAACGCAGACTCACTGACCAACCACAGGAGATGCAACTCAGGACAAAGAAATTTCCCCTCCCTGGTACCTGAGGTCCTCCCCAGTGGATGTCTTGTTTCCGTTGAGGGTGCAGCCCCAGCCCCCAGCCTGGGGTTAATAAGAGCCTGATCCTTCCTTTTGTATCAGACGGTGTCCCTCAACCTGCTCTTCTTAAAGGAATCCACCCTGGTCTAACTGGGGAGAGGTCTTGGTGCAGTGCCGGTGCACGACAAACTCTCAAAAAATGTTTGAGATGATTGATATCATCAATGGCAGTGGGACACTGGTCCGCATCACTCAGTGCTTAAGCCAGAGGAACTGGATTCAAGTCCCATCTCCATCACTCACTAGCTGTGTGACCTTGAGGAAGTTACTCAGCCTCTCTGTGCTCGTTTTTCCCACCCATGAAATGGAGAGGAGGATGTTGTCTATTTCACAGGTCCTTACAAGGATTCTGATATCAAATGCTCCAACAGTGCCTGCCCTTGATGTTCTAGGCTTTACTATTATGCTAACATTTTCCCCTATTCGGTCTCATCGCCCAGGTCCCCGCGCATAGCAACAGCTGGTGACCAGGGTCTCCCCAGACCGTCCACTCTCAGGCTCTCCTATCATGCCCCTTCCTGGGCTCCCAGGCACCCCTGCCCCGCGCCTGGGTTCCAGCACCATCTCCTCCCCTCTCACCTGCCCCTCAGCCCCAGGGTGACCAGAACCCCTGCCTCGTGGGACAACTTTCCAGCACTTTCCCCCTTTTAAGAGATTGACTGCAATTTCTATAATAACATCACATTAGCAAGAAATTAATGTCCTCATTAAGACAGCAATTAGGCACATTAGCGCAGCAATAAAAGAGAAGCTTATGAAATAATTGCTGGTTCCAAAATGCCTTTAATTTAGTATTTTATATTGCGCCATGTTATTAATTTTTTCCCTCGGCAGAAGATAATAATGGAAACGTTTGAATTGTGGGGAGGGTTAAAATTTGTCAAAAAATGGTTTCAAGGAAAGCAATGTTGATACCTGGGCTTCCCAGGCGGCCCAGCGGCAAAGAGCCTGCCAGCCAGCGCTAGAGACGCAGGAGACGAGATTTCGATCCCTGGGTGGGGAAGACCCCCTGGAGTAGGAAATGGCACCCCACCCAGTGTTCTTGCCTGGAAATGTTCACGGGTAGAGGGACCAGGCGGGCTACTGTCCATGGGGTCGCAGAGTCGGACACAACCAAGCAACTGAGCACACGTGCACACAGTGCTGGTACCTTGCAGACAGATGATCGTTCTTCTCTCAAAAGCCCCCTTCGATTCCCACGTCCATGCATGGTGCTGGGGATGGAGGTGGGCTGAGGGTCAGGCTGTGTCCTGGGACTTCTGGCCAAGTCTGGAGTCCAGAGGAGGCTAGAGCTGGGCAGCCTTGGATTCCAGAAACAAGAGGAGCGGCTCTGGTTTCTCTGCCTTCAACAATGAATAACTTTTTGATTTTTTTTCCCCAGTGGGCTCATCTCCTGCGTTCAGATTCTTTCAGTCAGTGTTTCCGTGGTGTCCGGTGGCTCCATCTCTGGCGACGTGAGGTCTCGAGCCTGTTGGAAGAAGACAGATGCATCTGTGGGCAAACGCACAGGCTTTACTATTATGCTAACATTTTCCCCTATTCGGTCTCATCGCCCAGGTCCCCGCGCATAGCAACAGCTGGTGACCAGGGTCTCCCCAGACCGTCCACTCTCAGGCTCTCCTATCATGCCCCTTCCTGGGCTCCCAGGCACCCCTGCCCCGCGCCTGGGTTCCAGCACCATCTCCTCCCCTCTCACCTGCCCCTCAGCCCCAGGGTGACCAGAACCCCTGCCTCGTGGGACAACTTTCCAGCACTTTCCCCCTTTTAAGAGATTGACTGCAATTTCTATAATAACATCACATTAGCAAGAAATTAATGTCCTCATTAAGACAGCAATTAGGCACATTAGCGCAGCAATAAAAGAGAAGCTTATGAAATAATTGCTGGTTCCAAAATGCCTTTAATTTAGTATTTTATATTGCGCCATGTTATTAATTTTTTCCCTCGGCAGAAGATAATAATGGAAACGTTTGAATTGTGGGGAGGGTTAAAATTTGTCAAAAAATGGTTTCAAGGAAAGCAATGTTGATACCTGGGCTTCCCAGGCGGCCCAGCGGCAAAGAGCCTGCCAGCCAGCGCTAGAGACGCAGGAGACGAGATTTCGATCCCTGGGTGGGGAAGACCCCCTGGAGTAGGAAATGGCACCCCACCCAGTGTTCTTGCCTGGAAATGTTCACGGGTAGAGGGACCAGGCGGGCTACTGTCCATGGGGTCGCAGAGTCGGACACAACCAAGCAACTGAGCACACGTGCACACAGTGCTGGTACCTTGCAGACAGATGATCGTTCTTCTCTCAAAAGCCCCCTTCGATTCCCACGTCCATGCATGGTGCTGGGGATGGAGGTGGGCTGAGGGTCAGGCTGTGTCCTGGGACTTCTGGCCAAGTCTGGAGTCCAGAGGAGGCTAGAGCTGGGCAGCCTTGGATTCCAGAAACAAGAGGAGCGGCTCTGGTTTCTCTGCCTTCAACAATGAATAACTTTTTGATTTTTTTTCCCCAGTGGGCTCATCTCCTGCGTTCAGATTCTTTCAGTCAGTGTTTCCGTGGTGTCCGGTGGCTCCATCTCTGGCGACGTGAGGTCTCGAGCCTGTTGGAAGAAGACAGATGCATCTGTGGGCAAACGCACAGACAGACTGGAACTAGCTTTGTTTTGCAATCGGTAATGAAATCATGGATCTGGGGCATAAGCGTCCATGGACGGTCAGATCATTAGGGGAAAGGCAGATGCAAAACGCATTCCCGGTGGGCTCTTTTGCCTCTGTGGGAAGTCCTGGGCAGATCTTAGCAACCCTAAATGTGATACAACTGGCGATAGCCTGGCTTTCAACAGGAGCAACAGATGGGAGTCCTTGGCCCAAATCTAGAATCTTCTTTAGCTGTCTTAGATTGGGTAAGGCTGACCTTGAGACACGGATTGGAGGGCAAGTATTTTATTGGGGAATTGACCAGAAGGCACATGGGGAAGAGAGAGAGGGAAGGAAAGGAAATCGTTTCAGGTAGTGTTCAACGGGCTTCTCTGCTGGCTCAGACAGGAAAGGGTCTGCCCGCAATGCAGGAGACCCTGGTTCGATCCTGGGTTGGGAAGATCCCCTGGAGAAGGGAATGGCAACCACCTCCCCTATGCTTGCCTGGAAAAAATCCCATGGACAGAGGAGCCTGATGGGCTACAGTCCAAGGAATCACAAAGCGTCACACAGCTGAAGCGGCAGCACGCACCCACGCCCTGTATTAAGTGCTGTACCAACCAAACTTGAAGGAAAGGGCGGGACTTCCCTGGTGGTTCAGTGGCTAAGATGTCAAGCTCCCAATGCAGAGGGCCCTGGTTCAATCCCTGGTCAGGGAACTAGATGCTGCACGTCACAACTAAACGATCCTGTGTGCTGCAACAAAGATGGATGATCCCGTGTGCAACTAAGCTCCAGGGCAGCCAAATCATGTGGTTTTTTTTAAAGGAAGGCGAAGGATCCACATGAAGATCTGAGGAAAGAGGGTTTCAGACTGGGAAGCAACAGGTGCAAAGGCCCAGGGGTGGGAACAAGCTTGGAAAGTTATGAGAAGGCTAATGTGGCTGGATGGAAGTGAGAGAAGGAGGGGATGCAATCAGAGAGGTGTCCAGTAATGAAGGAATGGGGGAAAATTTCTAAGGATATGAAGAAAATGGTAACTGGGAAAAAAAAAAAGGAAGAAGAGTTCCCCAGGATTTGAGTTTAGTTCTTTCCTGAGGAGGGGCAAGTTGTGCCCAATGCATATGTCAGTTCCCTACTGCTCTCTATGCTGTGCAACAATCCCCACATCCAGTGGCTTAGACGATCAACATTAATTATGGCTCCACAGTCCAGGGATCAGTTGGACCATTCATCTGGTCTTGGCTGGGCTCTTTCATGAGTCCCTGGTCAGCTCTGAGCAGGGGAGGCACTCTGGTTCCCATGTTGGGCTCTCCACGCGTTTGGGGCTTGGTTGGTCTAGAATGGCTCAGTCCCTGTAACAGCTCCTCCAGGAGGCTACCCCTGGCTTTGGTCACGTGGCAGAGGCAAGGTTTTGTTGTTTTATTTCTAGACGGCTAGTGGAAACATGCAACATCTCTTGAGACTCAGAGTCTGAATGGCCTTCATACTTCTATGCCATTTGATTGGCCAGAGCAGGTCGTAAGATCCGCCCAGATTCGAGGGGGTGTGGAAATAGACTCCTCCTCCCGATGGGAGGAGCTACCCAGGGAGGCCGGCAAAGGGCAAAGACAGTTAAGGCGTAGAGCTAGGTGCGTTCAGCGGTCAGTGCACATCAGTTCCGTTACTTCTCTGGGGAGCTTTTGATATTCACTCCCTGCCCTTTCCTCCTCAGCCTGAATCCGTCTACATTCCTTGACGCCAACCCTGGCTCTTTCAGAAGTTCCTCCTATGTTTGCTCTCTAAGATCCGGAAGGATCCAGCTTGTGTCATTTTGGGGTGGGACCAGAAACGGAATTCTATTGACATATAGTTGGCTCTCCCTTTTTTTTTTTTTTTTTTTGTTTTTTGGCCACTTCTATTGGTCATTCATTTATTTATTTTCATCCATCTTTGTTCTTTGGCCTGTGTGGGCCTCCCATCGCAGTGGCCTCCCTCGTTGCAGAGCGCCGGCTCTGGGCGCATGCGCTCCAGAGCTCTGGCTCGGTCGCTGGACACATCGGTCCAGCCGCTCCGCGGCTTGTGGCATCTTCCCAGGCCAGGGATCGACCCGGCGCCCCTTGCACTGCAAGTTGGTGACCTTACTTACCCCCTGGACCACCAGGGAAGCCCTAGTTGGCTCTCTTTTTAATATTGAACTCGAGAGTTGGGGTCAGCTATGGGCAGGGCAGGGGTTGGTTCATAGGGGGCTCCTGAGCAAAGGAGAAATGGGTATTCACAGAATGGCTTGAGCTCACGTAGAGCCCTCTTGTGCTGTGTCTGACCTGCACAGCCATACTAACCAGCCCTGATTAGGGGACTGGAGAGGTAAAGGGAAAAAAAAAAAAGAAGGGGCAAGGAATTCCACTGGGAACCCAGAGCGCTATTTAACCTTCGCCCTCTGGCCAAATGAAGGACCTTCCGAGGGACCGCGAGGCACCCCGAGGAAAATCGCAGCCCAGCCAGCCACCCACCCACCCAGATAGGCTGCCTAGCCTCTGTGGACCAAGGCTGGACCAAGCCCTTTGGGGAAGGGGCAGGGGACCGAGAGGGGGTAGGGAGGAGGCTAGGAGGGCCCCAGCTGAAAAGGACCTCCTCTGCCCTCCCCACTCCTATACCCACACCCCATCCAGTATCCTAAGGAAATAAAGTGCAGCTGGGTTCTTGGTTGCTATGGCAACGGCCACAAAGAATTTGGTGGGGGGAAACACCCCGGGGGCATGAAGAAGCAATTTGCTCTCAGCTCTGGGAGGCAGGGATATGGGGGAGAATGAGGATCAACCTCTCCGGGGGAGGAAAACGCGGAGAGAAAGCAGGACCAGGGGACGTGGTGTCTAGGAGCCTGGAACCTTCCGTGGCCTCCGCCACCAGCCACCCAAGGGACAGAGGAGCGGGGCAACTCCAGCGTGGAGGTTTCTAAATCTAAGTCTTCACTTCCGAGGCCCACCAGGGCGGCCGCAAGCTCCCTAGCTCTAAGCCTTCTGTAATACACTCCTTCTCCCGGGAGCCGGGCAGGGGCGGGACCTCCATCCAGCTTTCTTTCTTTTTTAATTTGCAATTCCGCCGTGGGACAGGGCACTGACTGGGGGACTGCACAGGCCTGACATCCATCAACTGCCCCCCCAATCCAGCAAGGGGCCCCAGCCCCACTCCTCAGCCCCTCCCCCACCCCGGAGGTCCAGCCATCCTCGGCTGTGGAAAAGAGGGCGAATTTAACCCCCCCGAGGGACCCTGCAGCCCACTTCTCCCTCCTAGTTTCCCTAAACCTCCAAGAAAACAGAAACAGTGTGGTGGCTGCTGCGTTTTAGGTTTTTTTTCCTAATCTGTTAATAAAACGCAAGTGAATCAAATCCGCTCCGAGGGAAAGGGGGAGGGGGCGCGGAGAGGCAGGGGCCGTAGTGTTTGCAGAAGTTGGAAATTTAATAAGAAGGAAACATAAAAATAGCCACTGTGCTGGGGAGAGAGGGACGGAATAAGCAGGCGGGTGTGGGACTCCAGACTCCGTGGAGACTCATGCAGAGGGGAAACGAAGTGAGAGGCTGGGGAAGGTGAGGGACTCCAGAGTCTAGAGGGGCAAGAAAGATACAGCAGGGGGCAACAGGAAAGGAGAGTTCGGGGCACCACCCAGAGGGGCCCAGTTCCCTGGCAGATTTCCCACAGGAGTTAGTGGAGCGCAGAGATTGGGAATTGGCCACGTGAAAGCCTAGGTGAGAGGGTACAGCTCCTGATTACACGGTCTTCACAGCGCCCCCTACCTCCCCAGCTGCTCGGATGAGGCATCGCACAGACAGGGAGGCCATGAATAGCTGTGCACTCCTATACCCACACCCCATCCAGCAGGGTGCATGGGTTCTTGGTTGCTATGGCAACGGCCACAAAGAATTTGGTGGGGGGAAACACCCCGGGGGCATGAAGAAGCAATTTGCTCTCAGCTCTGGGAGGCAGGGATATGGGGGAGAATGAGGATCAACCTCTCCGGGGGAGGAAAACGCGGAGAGAAAGCAGGACCAGGGGACGTGGTGTCTAGGAGCCTGGAACCTTCCGTGGCCTCCGCCACCAGCCACCCAAGGGACAGAGGAGCGGGGCAACTCCAGCGTGGAGGTTTCTAAATCTAAGTCTTCACTTCCGAGGCCCACCAGGGCGGCCGCAAGCTCCCTAGCTCTAAGCCTTCTGTAATACACTCCTTCTCCCGGGAGCCGGGCAGGGGCGGGACCTCCATCCAGCTTTCTTTCTTTTTTAATTTGCAATTCCGCCGTGGGACAGGGCACTGACTGGGGGACTGCACAGGCCTGACATCCATCAACTGCCCCCCCAATCCAGCAAGGGGCCCCAGCCCCACTCCTCAGCCCCTCCCCCACCCCGGAGGTCCAGCCATCCTCGGCTGTGGAAAAGAGGGCGAATTTAACCCCCCCGAGGGACCCTGCAGCCCACTTCTCCCTCCTAGTTTCCCTAAACCTCCAAGAAAACAGAAACAGTGTGGTGGCTGCTGCGTTTTAGGTTTTTTTTCCTAATCTGTTAATAAAACGCAAGTGAATCAAATCCGCTCCGAGGGAAAGGGGGAGGGGGCGCGGAGAGGCAGGGGCCGTAGTGTTTGCAGAAGTTGGAAATTTAATAAGAAGGAAACATAAAAATAGCCACTGTGCTGGGGAGAGAGGGACGGAATAAGCAGGCGGGTGTGGGACTCCAGACTCCGTGGAGACTCATGCAGAGGGGAAACGAAGTGAGAGGCTGGGGAAGGTGAGGGACTCCAGAGTCTAGAGGGGCAAGAAAGATACAGCAGGGGGCAACAGGAAAGGAGAGTTCGGGGCACCACCCAGAGGGGCCCAGTTCCCTGGCAGATTTCCCACAGGAGTTAGTGGAGCGCAGAGATTGGGAATTGGCCACGTGAAAGCCTAGGTGAGAGGGTACAGCTCCTGATTACACGGTCTTCACAGCGCCCCCTACCTCCCCAGCTGCTCGGATGAGGCATCGCACAGACAGGGAGGCCATGAATAGCTGTGCAGGTTGTTCACTGCACCAGAGTGCCGGACAGGGACTTCCCTGGCTAAGACGCCATGCACTCCATGCAGGGGGCCCTGGTTCAATCCCTGGTCAGGGAACTAGATTCCGTATGCTGCAACTAAAGATCTTGCATGCTGTAAAGAAGATCAAATACTTCATCACAACCAAGATCCAGCACAGCCAAAGAAATAAACAACTAAGTTTTTTTTAAAAAAGAAGAGTGCCTGGCAGAAGCCTAGGCAAGGACTGATACCCTTGATTTCCCTTATGTGTGCAGAGGAAGGGGTGCCCCTTAAGATCCACACAATAAAGGTGCAAACAACCCCAAAACATCCATTAACAGATGAACTGATAAATGCATGTGGTCCAGCTGTACAGTAGAATAGTGTTCAGTCATAAAAAAGGAAGACGGTATTCCGCCATAAAAAGGAAGACCGTACTGACACATGCTACAAAGTGCATAAAACTTGAAAACATCATGCTGAATGAAAAAAGTCAGGCATAGAAGACTTGAGTATGATATGATTCCATATATAGGAAGTGTCCAGAATAAATAAATCCATGGAGACAGAAAGCAGGGACTTTGGGGAGGGAAAGACTGGGGAGTGATTGCTTTCATGGGTACAGGTTTCCTCCTGGGGGTGATGAAAAATTCTAGAACTAGATAAAGGTCACGGTCTCACAACATTGTGAAGGTCCTGAAGGTCACTGAGTTGTATACTTTAAAATGATGGGTTTGGGGACCTTCCTAGTGGTCCAGTGGTTAAGACTATGTGCTCCCAATGCAGGGGACCCAGGTTCAATCCCCGATTAGGGAACTAATTCCCACACGCCACAACTAAGAGTTTGCATACTGCAACTAATGATTCCACATGCCGCAACTGAGACCTATTGTAACCAATAAAAAGAATTTAAATTCTGCTTTTAAAAAAGATATGAGAACAATAGGGCTTCCCTGGCGGTCCAGTGGGTGGAGAGTCTGCCTTGCTGTGCAAGGGGCACCGGTTTGATCCCTGGCCTGGGAGGATCCTACATGCCGCAAAGCAGCTGGACCAGTGTGTCCCCGGCATTCTGTGTCCCCGCATGTACCCAGAGCCGGTGCTCTGCAACGAGAGGGGCCACTGCAATGGGAGGCCCACACAGGCCAAGGAATAAAGATGGATGAATACAAATAAATAAAAGACCAATTAAAAAAAAAGAGGTCAAATTAAAAAAAAAAGATAAGGACAATAAAGTTAAAAAACAATAACATGTTGGACTTCCTTGGTGGTCCAGGAAGGCCCACATAGGCCAAAGAACAAAGGTGGATGGAAAATAAATACATAAAAAAATCAATAAAAGAGGCCAAAATTTTAAAAAATGTTAATTTTATGTTAGGTGAATTTCACCCAAATTAAAAAAAACAAAAAGTCCACGCAAAAATGGAGGACCAGCTGAGGCCCTGCGCATGGCTGCTTACACCCACCCCTCACCCCCAGAAAACCCAGGATCGCGACGGGCCCAGACCAGAGCAGCCGTGGGCCCTCTGGGGCATGGAACATTCACTCCACAAATCTTTCCTGGAACGGTTACAAAGTGCATAAAACTTGAAAACATCATGCTGAATGAAAAAAGTCAGGCATAGAAGACTTGAGTATGATATGATTCCATATATAGGAAGTGTCCAGAATAAATAAATCCATGGAGACAGAAAGCAGGGACTTTGGGGAGGGAAAGACTGGGGAGTGATTGCTTTCATGGGTACAGGTTTCCTCCTGGGGGTGATGAAAAATTCTAGAACTAGATAAAGGTCACGGTCTCACAACATTGTGAAGGTCCTGAAGGTCACTGAGTTGTATACTTTAAAATGATGGGTTTGGGGACCTTCCTAGTGGTCCAGTGGTTAAGACTATGTGCTCCCAATGCAGGGGACCCAGGTTCAATCCCCGATTAGGGAACTAATTCCCACACGCCACAACTAAGAGTTTGCATACTGCAACTAATGATTCCACATGCCGCAACTGAGACCTATTGTAACCAATAAAAAGAATTTAAATTCTGCTTTTAAAAAAGATATGAGAACAATAGGGCTTCCCTGGCGGTCCAGTGGGTGGAGAGTCTGCCTTGCTGTGCAAGGGGCACCGGTTTGATCCCTGGCCTGGGAGGATCCTACATGCCGCAAAGCAGCTGGACCAGTGTGTCCCCGGCATTCTGTGTCCCCGCATGTACCCAGAGCCGGTGCTCTGCAACGAGAGGGGCCACTGCAATGGGAGGCCCACACAGGCCAAGGAATAAAGATGGATGAATACAAATAAATAAAAGACCAATTAAAAAAAAGAGGTCAAATTAAAAAAAAAAGATAAGGACAATAAAGTTAAAAAACAATAACATGTTGGACTTCCTTGGTGGTCCAGGAAGGCCCACATAGGCCAAAGAACAAAGGTGGATGGAAAATAAATACATAAAAAAATCAATAAAAGAGGCCAAAATTTTAAAAAATGTTAATTTTATGTTAGGTGAATTTCACCCAAATTAAAAAAAACAAAAAGTCCACGCAAAAATGGAGGACCAGCTGAGGCCCTGCGCATGGCTGCTTACACCCACCCCTCACCCCCAGAAAACCCAGGATCGCGACGGGCCCAGACCAGAGCAGCCGTGGGGGCCCTCTGGGACGGGCTCATGGAATTCATTCATTCACTCCACAAATCTTTCCTGAGTTATTTCACGCCAGGCGCTGTGCCGGGTGGCGAATGAATCGTCCCGTGCCCTGGGGCTGGCACTCCAGCGGGGCAGGCAGAGGCCCAACAAACACAGTCTACTGTGCCTGCGGTGTTGGGGCGTGCTCCAGAGAAAGACACTGCTGTAGAGAGGACTATTCCGTAATATCTCGTGGAAACACGCCCACATCACTTGGTCACGCCCAAGTGACCAAAAAAATTTTTTTAAAAAAAAAAAGAATCCGCCTGCCAATGCAGGAGACCCCTGGTCGGTAAGCTCCCCTAGAGAAGAACATGGCCACGCACTCCAGTAGTCTTGCCTGGGAAATCCCATGGACAGAGGAGCCTGGTGGGCTACGGTCTATGGAGTCACAAAGAGTCGGACCCAATTTAGCGACTCATCAACAAACAACAAATGCGGGTTATTCACCCATAGTTCAGGTTCTGTTAGGACCTTTAAATTTTTTTCCAATTCTTTTATTTATTTATTTTTTTACTTTTATTTTTTAAAAATTACTTATTTATTTGGCTGCGCTGGGTCATAGTTGCAGCACGTGGGATCTAGTTCCCTGACCAGGGATCGAACCGAGGCCCCACTGAACTGGGAACACAGAGTCTTAACCACTGGACCACCAGGGAAGTCTCTCCAATTCTTTTAAATGTATGTATGTCTTAATTTTTGGCAGCTCTGGGTCTTTGTTTCTGGGCGCAGGCGTTCTCTAGTTGTGGCGAGTGGGGCCTGCTCTCTAGGTGCAATGCTTGGGCTTCTCTCGTTGTGGAGCCCAGGCTCTAGGGTGCATGGGCTTCAGTAGCTATGGCTTTCAGACTTAGGTGCCCCAAGACATGAGCAATCTACCCGGACCGGGGATCAAACCTGTGTCTCCTGCACTGGCAGGTGGATTCCTCACCACTGGACCAGCAGGGAAGTCCAGAATCTCCAGTTCTGACGTGGATGAGGCACCACCAGGGAGATGGCACAGGCATACCCCTCAGGAAATCTCCCTGAAAGCCAAAAACCTGGCATTTCCACACCAGTGGATGATCCACCGTCTATGCCAGGACCAGGACAAAAGTCACAGCAGCAAGTCATAGGTAAGCCTTACTGTCTTCCCTGTCTCCTCATCCCCTCACTTAACCTTCATAGTGAACCCCAAATAATGTCAAATCTCCTCTTTTTGCAGTGCAAAAAACTGACGCTGGATTCAAACCCAGGACACTGGTCTGCAGATCCAGGTGGGTGAGGTCTGTGAGCTTCTTCCAAGGTCAGACCAGGATGGGGCCCCCAGGCCTCCAGTCTTGCTTTGGAACTACTTCTGAGTTCTGAAACTCGCGGAGGGGCTGAGCTCCGCGGAGGGTCCCCAGCGCGAGGGAGTCCTCGTCGGCAGGTGATTGATGGTTTAATATCTCGTGCTGCCACCGGGGTCCCTCCAAGAGGCAGAGATGGGATAATTCAGTTATGGAAAAAGAGAACGAAAATTCCAGAGAGACAGAGAGAGGTGTGCCAACCAGGGGCGAGCTGGGAACTGGTTTGGCTGGGCTCACATGAGGGGGAGGAGCCAGGTCCCTGATCCTTTGGGGGGCTGGGACCCAGCCCCCAGCCTTCCTCCCATTTCCATATGACTTCTTGTCTTCAAATGGAGAGAGCCGATCCAATGAGTGAGAGGCCTCAAGGCAGAATCAAGGCCCCGGAGGAGAGCAGCCTACAGCCTCCACTTGAAAAGGCTAGAGCGAGGCTGGGGGATACGGAGAGGAGCCGGTGCCGGTAGAGCTCGGAGCAGGCAGGGACAGGGCATCGAGGTACTCAGGTTAGAAGCCTCGGGTCGGCCTTGACTTGATTCCTTTCTCCCTCTATCCACTCACGCCACACCTGGGACTTCACTTCTCCCCAACTCCGTGGCCCCCACCTGATCCGTCCAGCCTCTCTCACCTGGGCGGTGCACCTGACCCCAGGCCCTCGCTCTGAAGTCTCCTCCTCCCATGGCCCCCAGGGGGCGCCGGTGAGCACCTGAGCCGGGTCACGGCCGTCACTGCCCAGAATCTACCTTGTTCCCACCTCGGTTGTTTCCTGTTGCGGCCGTCCCTCATTCCCATAAATGTCGTGGCTTAAACAACACGCGGGTATCATCTCACGTTCTGGAGATTCGAAGTTTGGTTTGGGTTTCAGTAGATTAAAATCCAGGAAGTCAGTGACTCCAAGGCTCAAGGCTCTCACAGCCCTTTTAGAATTCAGTTCCTTGCGGTTGTAGGACGGAGGTCTGTTTTCTTCCTGGTAGTCCGCTGAAGCGGTAGCCTCCATTCCCTGGCTCCCGGCCGCTCCCTCCATCCTCACAACCAGCAGAGTGGAGTCCTGTTCATATGGTATCTCTCCAATTCCCCTTTCTGCCTCCTTTTTTTTTTTTTTTTAAATTTTGGCCTCTTTTTTATTGATTTTTATGTATTTATTTTTCACCAACCTTTATGCTTCTTGGAGTGGCCTCTCTCGTTGCAGAGCACCAGCTCTGGGCGTATGCGCTCCAGAGCGCTGGCTCCTAATTGGACACACCGGTCCAGCCAGTCCTGCGCACGTGGGATCTTCCCAGGCTAGGGATCGAACCAGCGCCCCTTGCACTGCAAGGCAGACTCTCTACCCACTGGGCCACCAGGGAAGCCCTCCTCTTTCTTTTTTTTTTGGCCACTTCTATTGATCTTTCATCTAATTATCTTTGTTCTTTGGCCTGTATGGGCCTCCCATCACAGTGGCCTCTCTCGCAGAGCACCGGATCTGGGCGCATGCGCTCCAGAGCTCTAGCTTGTTAGTTGGACACATTGGTCCAGAGGCTCCACAGCACGTGGGATCTTCCCAGGCCAGGGATTGAACCGGCACCCCTTGCACTGCAAGGCGGTATCCTTACCCCCGGACCACCAGGGAAGCCCCCTCACCCCCGCCCAACCCGCTTTTTTAAATTAATTTTTATTGGAGTATAGTGGCTTTTGGGTTTCCCAGGTGACACAAGTGGTAAATAGCCCGCCTGCCAATGCAGGAGACATAAGAGAGGCAGGTTCAAACCCTAGGTCAGGAAGATCCCCTGGAGGAGGGCACGGCACCCCACTCCAGTGTCCTTGCCTGGAGAATCCCATGGACAGAGGAGCCTGGCAGACTATGGTCCGTAGGGCTGCAAAGAGTTCAACACGACTGAAGCAACTTAGCATAATACTGTTCTCCAGAGAGGCTGCACCCGTCTTCCCTCCCACCCACAGTGTGAGGTGGCTCCCTTTTCTCTGCGTCCTTTGTAGACTTTTTGATGATGGCCATCTGACTGGCGGGAGGTGATACCTCGTTATAGTTTTGATTGGCATTTCTCTAATCATTAGTGATAATGAGCATATTCTCACATGTTGGCTGGCCATCTGTCGGCCTTCTTCTCGCACATTTAAGGACTTGTGTGATTCAATTGGACTTGCCCCATAATAAGGATAACGTCACCTGAAGATCCTTAATTACAAAGTCCCTTTTGCCAGACAAGGTAGCATATTCACAGGTCCCAGCGATTAGGACATCTTTTGAGGGCCATTATTCCGTCTACCAGGTTCCCCTCGTGACTCAGATGGTAAAGAATCCACCTGTGATGAGGGAGACCTGGGTTCCCACCCTGGGTTGGGAAGATCCCCTAGAGGAGGGCAGGACAACCCGCTCCCTCCAGTGTTCTTGCCTGGAGAATCCTCAGGACAGAGAACCCCAGAGGGCCACAGTCCATAGGGTCACAAGGAGCTGTCACAACTGAAGCAACCGAGCATGCATAGACGCATTCTGGCTACCAAGCTCCACTGAGGAAGAGCCTAGGTCCCCCCTAAGGCCACGAGACCCCACACGCTCTGTCCCCATCCCCTCCCTGCCCTCCTCTCCCTCCACATCCTCCCCTCTGTCCCTTCCTCACTTCGCTGCCCTCTAAACTCATCAGGCACATTCCTGCCCCAGGGCCTTTGCACAGACTCTGGCTAGATCAGCCTGTCTCAGGTACCCGCAGGCCTTCTCCCTCACCTCCTCCCCAACCTCTGATTTACAACCACCATTGACTCCCACCCGGCTTCATGGCTTCATGGCTTTGTGTTTCGGCATTGCCCTCTACCGCCCCGGGGTTACACCTAAGGATGTTTACTCGGAGATTGTCTTGTCTCTTGTCCGTCTCCTCCACCTATCAGGGGAAGCCAGCTCCTCAGGGGAAATTCTTCATCCACACCATTCCCTCCAGACTCCTCAGCACCCCTCCACCCCCACTTCAGCCCCTGGTGCACAGCAGGGGCTCAATAAGCGTTGGTTGAGTGAATGGAAGATAGGCAGGCGGGGCGCCAGCAAGAAGGAGGGCTCAGGGGCTCCGTGGAAGGCAGGAGGGCAGGTGGAGAGGGGTTGGTATGGGTCGGGGGAGAGCAAGACCTGGGAGAGAGTAAGAGGACTCTGTGCTAAAATGGACCTGCATTGACCAGTCCTACTCATCTTTGTTGTGGGATCAAACACAACACCCTTTTGGCTTGAAGATCCTTAAGTTGACAAAGTCCCTTTTGCCAGACATTTAAGGACTTGTGTGATTCAATTGGACTTGCCCCATAATAAGGATAACGTCACCTGAAGATCCTTAATTACAAAGTCCCTTTTGCCAGACAAGGTAGCATTTAAGGACTTTCTTTTTGAGGGCCATTATTCCGTCTACCAGGTTCCCCTCGTGACTCAGATGGTAAAGAATCCACCTGTGATGAGGGAGACCTGGGTTCCCACCCTGGGTTGGGAAGATCCCCTAGAGGAGGGCAGGACAACCCGCTCCCTCCAGTGTTCTTGCCTGGAGAATCCTCAGGACAGAGAACCCCAGAGGGCCACAGTCCATAGGGTCACAAGGAGCTGTCACAACTGAAGCAACCGAGCATGCATAGACGCATTCTGGCTACCAAGCTCCACTGAGGAAGAGCCTAGGTCCCCCCTAAGGCCACGAGACCCCACACGCTCTGTCCCCATCCCCTCCCTGCCCTCCTCTCCCTCCACATCCTCCCCTCTGTCCCTTCCTCACTTCGCTGCCCTCTAAACTCATCAGGCACATTCCTGCCCCAGGGCCTTTGCACAGACTCTGGCTAGATCAGCCTGTCTCAGGTACCCGCAGGCCTTCTCCCTCACCTCCTCCCCAACCTCTGATTTACAACCACCATTGACTCCCACCCGGCTTCATGGCTTCATGGCTTTGTGTTTCGGCATTGCCCTCTACCGCCCCGGGGTTACACCTAAGGATGTTTACTCGGAGATTGTCTTGTCTCTTGTCCGTCTCCTCCACCTATCAGGGGAAGCCAGCTCCTCAGGGGAAATTCTTCATCCACACCATTCCCTCCAGACTCCTCAGCACCCCTCCACCCCCACTTCAGCCCCTGGTGCACAGCAGGGGCTCAATAAGCGTTGGTTGAGTGAATGGAAGATAGGCAGGCGGGGCGCCAGCAAGAAGGAGGGCTCAGGGGCTCCGTGGAAGGCAGGAGGGCAGGTGGAGAGGGGTTGGTATGGGTCGGGGGAGAGCAAGACCTGGGAGAGAGTAAGAGGACTCTGTGCTAAAATGGACCTGCATTGACCAGTCCTACTCATCTTTGTTGTGGGATCAAACACAACACCCTTTTGGCTTCTCGCTGCCCCTATAGCATGCTTTGTTGAGGGTTAGGGAGCATCTCCCCCGCCCCACTCGCTCTGGATAAACTCAGTGTCCTGACTTTTCGCTCTCACCTCCGATAACAGATGCTCCTGCGGTCGCCTTCAGTCGCAAAGCAGCTTGGGCACAATTCAGAACATCTGGACCCAAGCCCAGACCGTGGTTTTGACTTCAATGTGTGTGTGTTAGTCGCTCAGTCATGTTCGACTCTTAGCGACCCCATGGACTGTAGCCTGCCAGGCTCCTCTTTACATGGAATTCTCCAGGTAAGAACACCGGAGTGGGTAGCCATGCCCTTCTCCAGGGAATCTTCCCCACCCAGCGGTTGAAACTGGGTTTCCTGCAGCTCCTGCATTGCCAGCCGGATTCTTTCCTGTCTGAGCCACCAGGGAAGCCCTCAGGCTTAAATATGCTTGGTCCTTCCAATGACTATTCAGGGTTTATTTCCTTCAGGATTGGCTGGTTCCGTCACCTTGCTGTCCAAGGGACTCTCAAGAGTCTTCTCCAGGCTTCTATTTGGATCCTGCCATGAGGATGATCCAGATAGAGACCCCAGCTGACCCCCAAGTGGTTATGTAGCATGAACCAAGAAATAAACTTTTTTAAAGAAATGCATTTTATTTATTTTTGGCTATTCTGGGTTTTCACCAATGCCACAGGCTCTTCTCTAGTGGCAGGAAGTGGGGGCTACTCTCTAGTTGAGGTGAGCAGGCTTCTTGTTGCAGTGACTTCTCTTGTTGTGGAACTCGGGCTCTAGAGCACACGGGCTTCCGTCGTTGCAGCACATGGGCTCCATAGTTGCCTCTCTGAGGCTCTAGAGCCCAGGCTCCATCGTTGTGGTTCACGGGCTTAGTTGCTCCACAGCTTGTGGGATCTTCCCGGATCAGAGATCGAACCTGTGTCTCCTGCATTAGCAGGCAAGCTCTTTGCCAGTGAGCTACCAGGGAAGCCCAAGAAATAAACTTTTAAGTCACCAAGAAGCTGGGGTTATTTGTTAGTGCAGCATAGCCTAGTGCCTCATGGGTATATTAGTATTCCACTGCTGCTGTAATAAATCATTTCAGACTTGATGACTTAACACCATAAACAAGTATTCCCTTATAGTTCTGGAGGTGGGAACTCTGAGACTGGTTTCACTGGGCTGAAATCACGGTGGTAGCAGAACCCTGCGGCTTTGAGAGACTTGAGGGGAGGATGTTTTCTTGCCTTTGTCAGCTTCTAGAGCCATGTCCCTTTCTTTCCTTGGCTCATGGGTCCTTCTTCCATCTTCGAAGCCAGAAGCACAGGCTCATCAGTTCTCTCTCTGCTTCATTATCCACACTGTCTTTTCCTCTTCTGTGTTTTACTATGTATTTATTTATTTGGCTACACTGGGTCTTAGCTGCAGCATGCAGAACCTTCGTTCGATCATGTGCATCTTTCGTGGCAGCATGTGGACTCTCTAGTTGTGGTTCAAGGACGAAGCAGTTGAGGCACGTGGGCTTAGTTGCTCTGAGTCATGAGAGATCTTAGTTTCCCTGACCAGGGAGCAAACCTGCGCTTTTGTGATTGCATTAGGAGCTCGCCCGTATATCCAGGATAATTTCCAGGTGGGTTCTTAGTCACTGGACCACCCGGGAAGTCCCTGTCTTTTGTATTAATAGAACAACCCCATTTTTAAGCTCGATGCACAGCCATCCAAGAAAAAGACTACATTTCCCAGTCTTCCTTGAAGCTTATGGCCACGTGACTGCATTCTGACCAATGGAACATGAGCAACAGTGAACCGTGCCCCTTCTGGGGGAGGAGCAGAACCTCCACCTGACCTTTCCCTTCCCATTGGCTGGAGGGTGGATGTGATAAGGGATCACCTTGTCCCACCTTAGAGATGCTAGAACAGGAGACAGAGTCTGGGCAGCCACCACCATGTTGCCAACTATTCCAGTCCTGGACCATGTACACCTAGATTCATAAGTGAATACTCAATCAAGTTATTTTGTTTGAACCACTATAATGTTGGGTTTCTGTTCTGGCAAAAATAAAGAAAATAAAAAAGTATTTATTTATTTGGCTACCCCTGGTCTTAGATGTGGCATGTGAAATCTTCAATCTTTGTTGTGGCATGTGGGATCTTTCAGTTGTGGCATGTGGAATCTGGTTCATGGACCAGGGATCAAACCTGGGCCCTCTGCATTGGGAGTATGGGCCATCAAGGAAGTACCTGAAATGATACAGTAACTAATATAGAATTTGGTAATAGACCTTAAGATCCATGGCATTTCCTTGGCAAGTAGGCAACTGATGGTGACTGAGATAAGACGGGCAGGGAAGCTCATGGCCTTTGTTGTACATCTTTTTTTTTTTCTTTTCTGGCCACTTCTATTAGTCTTTCATTCATTTCCATCTTTGTTCTTTGGCCTGTGTGGGCCTCCCATCGCAGTGGCCTCTGTCGCTGCAGAGCACCAGCTCTGGGCGCATGCGCTCCAGAGTTCCGGCTCAGTAATTGGACACATCGGTCCAGCCGCTCCGCGGCACGTGGGATCTTCCCAGGCCAGGGATTGAACCGGCGCCCCTTACACTGCAAGGCGGTGTCCTTGCCCACTGGACCACCAGGGAAGCCCAGCTCATGGCCTTCGTTTTGCAAGGGAGAAAACATTCAGGAAGCCTGCTGCTACAGATGGAATGTGTGTTTCTCCCCAAATGCAGAGGTTAAAACCAAATCCCAGTGTGATGGCCTTAGGAGGTGGGTGCCTTTGAGAGGAGGTTAATTCAGGAAGGCAGAGCCCTCATGAATAAGATTAGTGCCCTTAAGAAAGAGACCCCAGGAGCTGCCTCCTCCACGTGACTGCATTCTGACCAATGGAACATGAGCAACAGTGAACCGTGCCCCTTCTGGGGGAGGAGCAGAACCTCCACCTGACCTTTCCCTTCCCATTGGCTGGAGGGTGGATGTGATAAGGGATCACCTTGTCCCACCTTAGAGATGCTAGAACAGGAGACAGAGTCTGGGCAGCCACCACCATGTTGCCAACTATTCCAGTCCTGGACCATGTACACCTAGATTCATAAGTGAATACTCAATCAAGTTATTTTGTTTGAACCACTATAATGTTGGGTTTCTGTTCTGGCAAAAATAAAGAAAATAAAAAAGTATTTATTTATTTGGCTACCCCTGGTCTTAGATGTGGCATGTGAAATCTTCAATCTTTGTTGTGGCATGTGGGATCTTTCAGTTGTGGCATGTGGAATCTGGTTCATGGACCAGGGATCAAACCTGGGCCCTCTGCATTGGGAGTATGGGCCATCAAGGAAGTACCTGAAATGATACAGTAACTAATATAGAATTTGGTAATAGACCTTAAGATCCATGGCATTTCCTTGGCAAGTAGGCAACTGATGGTGACTGAGATAAGACGGGCAGGGAAGCTCATGGCCTTTGTTGTACATCTTTTTTTTTTTCTTTTCTGGCCACTTCTATTAGTCTTTCATTCATTTCCATCTTTGTTCTTTGGCCTGTGTGGGCCTCCCATCGCAGTGGCCTCTGTCGCTGCAGAGCACCAGCTCTGGGCGCATGCGCTCCAGAGTTCCGGCTCAGTAATTGGACACATCGGTCCAGCCGCTCCGCGGCACGTGGGATCTTCCCAGGCCAGGGATTGAACCGGCGCCCCTTACACTGCAAGGCGGTGTCCTTGCCCACTGGACCACCAGGGAAGCCCAGCTCATGGCCTTCGTTTTGCAAGGGAGAAAACATTCAGGAAGCCTGCTGCTACAGATGGAATGTGTGTTTCTCCCCAAATGCAGAGGTTAAAACCAAATCCCAGTGTGATGGCCTTAGGAGGTGGGTGCCTTTGAGAGGAGGTTAATTCAGGAAGGCAGAGCCCTCATGAATAAGATTAGTGCCCTTAAGAAAGAGACCCCAGGGAGCTCCTAGCCTCCTCCACCAAGTGGACACAGGGAGAAAACAGCCATCTATGAAAGCAGGCCCTCCCCCATCACTCACCTGCCGGCACCTTGATCTTGGACTTCTAACAGGGATAAATAAATGTCTGTTGTTTACAAGCCACCTAGTCTGTGGGATTCTGTTATAGCTGCCCAAATAGACTGAGACACCTACCTTCTGTGCTATCCTCAAAGGCAGCCTGTAGCTCTAGGGAGAGTGCGTGGCTTTCTGGAAGAGAAGCCACGTACCAGCTATGGCCATCCCATGAGTCAAAAGTAATCTTGTGTGTCCTTTAAGTCGTGATAATGTTGCCCTCAGGCTTCCCTGCTGGCTCAGCGGTAAAGAATCCGCCTGCCAATGCAGGAGACGCAGGTTTGATCCCCTGGCCAGGAAGATCCCCTGGAGAAGGAAATGGCAACCCACTTTAGCATTCTTGTCTGGGAAATCCTATGGACAGAGGAGCCTGGTGGGCTACAGTCCAAGGGGTCTCAAAGAAAGAGCTGAACTCTCTTTCACTTATGACTTAGTGACTAAACACACCACAATGTTGCCCTTGCTAGCCAACTCTGTTCAGCTCCTGAGTACAGATGGCAAGAGTCTGGATGGCTTGTTCAGGGAATGAGGGAGATTGCATTTTCCGAATGCTAGACTTCTGGACAGTGAAGGGGACTTGCATTTGGGGGCCTTGTTATTACAGCAGCCTAACATTTGCCTTAACAAATACTTGCTCGCAAAAATAAACTGCTTCCTTTATTGAGTATTATGGGGATTCAGTGTGGGAATACATGTAAAACACCTAGTCTGTGCTCAACAAATGGTCATTGGTTCCCAACCTCCACTGTGGGATCTATTCCCTGACCAGGATCAAACACCAGGTCCCCTGCATGGGGAGTGTAGAGCCTTAGTCACTGGACCATCAGGGAAGTACCCAAAAGGGTTTAGAGAAGGCAATGTACCTTCCCAAACTGCTGGGGGAGATGCTTTGGTGTCTCTTGTTTCCAGACAAGAAGGCTGGTCCCCAGACTGGCTTCCTCTCAGCCTCAGCTCCCACCGGGGGGGCTCTCTCCCTGCACCTCGTTCACTCCTTTCTCGCTCCTTGTGGTTCATCCCTGTGCCTCTTCTTGCCTGATGATTTCCTTTCACGCTGCCCTTGTTCCTTCCTTGAATTCTCCGCCAACGCTGCAAGCTCACGGCCAGTAGCCAGCTGCACCGACCAGGGCCAGTTTCTTGCAAAACTTTTTATGAACCTCCCCTGACTACTAAGTGGTTTAAAATATCCACTCCGCCCAGGCAATTTTGCTAAGCTGGTGTCAGGGGGAGAAAGGGAGACGCGGGAGAGCTCACAAATGAAGCAAATTGCTGAAAATCGGATTTTTACTGTCTTATCTAGGAGCCACACGAGAGGAGAGGAGATTGCAATTTCTGCCGGAACTTTCTCACATCCGCGTGTCTGGGGCGAGAACGTGGCAGAAAGCAGGGGTGGAATGAATGCGAGAAGATGGAGGGGAGAGAACAGAAGGAAGGACAGAGGCTAGGGATTTCCTGGGAGGTCCAGTGGTTAAGACTCCTTGCTCACGCTGCAGGGAGGTGCGGTTTGACCCCTGGTCAGGGAACTAAGACCCCACATCCTGTGTGGAGCAGCAGAGGAGAAGGAAAAAAAAAAATAGAGGCTCAAGAGAGAAAGTGAGAAGGTTTGGACGCCGCAACCCCAGCCTGGGGAACCTACTGCGACTGTGTCTTTCTTGATGGCTCAGCGGGAAAAGAACCTGCCCGCCAGTGCGGGAGACGCAGGAGATAAGGGTTCGATCCCTGGGTCTGGAAGATACCCTGGAGTAGGAAATGGCACCCCACTTCTGTACTCTTGCCTGGAGGATCCCCTGGACAGAGGAGCCTGGCAGGCTACAGACCATGGGGTTGCAAGAGTCAGATCCAACTGAGCACACCCACACCCACACACCCCTCAAAGCCCCTTTGGTCACGGTATCCAGTTTTGTGTTTAGCTGATGATTATTATTTTGGCTGCCTGGCATGTGGGATCTTCATTCCTTGACCAGGGATCAAGCCCGCGCCCCATGCATTGGAAGTGCAAAGTCTTAACCACTGGATCACCAGGGAAGTCCAACATCCGGTTGTAATTGCTCAGAGAACTAGTGCGATAGATAGGAAGCACTCACCCACGTCACTGATGAGAACACTGAGGCTCAAGGAAGAAAGCCTTTGCTCCGTCATAGAGCTGAAGTGCTCGTCGTGAGAATGACTACATGAGAGTCTAAACCGGGAGTGGGGAAACTCTTTCTGTAAAGGATCAGAGAGTAAATATTTTCGGTTCTGCAGGCGAGACACTCTCTGTAGCATGTATAGATGACATGTAAAGAAACAGGCATCTCTTGTTTGCCAATAAAGCTTTATTTACAAAGCCAAATGTGTCCAGTGGTTAGGACTTTGTGCTTCCGCTGCAGGGAACACAGGTTCGATCCCTAGTCAGGGAGCTAAGATCCCACGTGTCACTGGACGTGGCTAAAAAAATAAATAAATAAAACCCAGTGGCCCACTTGGTTTGACCTGGGGCCTTAGTTTGCAGTCCTCCAGCCTAGAGCTGCCCTGTCCAATATGGTCGTCACTAGCCACGTGTGACTATTTATGTTTATATTCATTTGAATTAAACAAAATTAAATCTCCAGTCCCTCAGTCATGCCAGCCATGCTTCAAGAGCCCAATGGCTGCATTCCCTAGGGGCTCGGTAGCAAAGAATCTACCTGCCAATGCAGGGGATACAGGTTTGATCCCTGGTCCAGGAGGATTCTGAATGCCTTAGGTCAACCCAGCTGGCGCGCCACAACCCCTGAGCCCGAGCTCTAAAGCCTGGGCTCCACAAGACAAGCCTCCCCTCACTGTAACTAGAGAAAGTCTGCATGCATCAGTGAAGACTCAGTGTCATCAAAAAAATAAATTAAAAAAACAGAACTCAAAGGCTACACGTGACCAGGCATGGTGTCTCCTCTTGGATAGCCCACAGAGGGGCCATTTCCATCATCACAGAAAGGCCTATTGCCCAAGGCTGCTCCAAAGCTTTTGTCTCCGGATCACGGGCTTCCCCGGTAGCTCCGCGGTAAAGAATCCGCCTGCCAGAGTAGGAGATCTGAGTTCAACCCCTGGTTCAGGAAGATCCCCTGGAGGAGGAAATAGCCACCCACTTCAGTCTTCTTGTCTGGGAAATCCCACGGACAGAGGAGCCTGATGGGCTACCGTCTACAGGGTCACAAAGAGGCAGACACGACTGAGCATGTACACACATGTTTTCTATTATTAGTACTTAAAGAAATGATCTTTTGGTCTGTGGGAAAGCCTTTACACTTTCATGTATTCAGTCAACAAACATTTGTGTACTGCTATGGGGGAGCCAGACCCTGCTGTTGGTGCTGGGGGCACAGAGGAGGCCAAGAAAGGCCCATTCCCAATTCATTCATGGCTTTATTGTCTCTCTGATCATGCTTCCACCCACATATCTGTGTAGCACCCTCTGATGCTTCATTCAGGTTGCTGCTTCCTTACAACCTCCTCCAGGAAGCCCTCCCTGACCACATCATCTCAAGTCTCTTCCTCATGCTCTTTATCCTGTCTGATTTCTCTTCACAGGTCTCCCTGACTCTGTGTTATACATCCACTTCTCTGCGTATGGTATACATCCACTTCTCCACCAGAATTGAAAGTCCATTCAGGTAGGTGTTTTGTTCTGCTTTCTCTTCGACAGGAATGGAGGTCGTAAGCCCAGGTTTTGGAACTGACTGCCTGAGTTTGCATAATTCCTTCTCCTCTTGCGGGCGTGTGCTGTTCAGAGCTTGGGCTCTGTTTGACTCTAGCTCTTCACCTGTAAAGTGGAGATAATAATAGTATGCTGAGGGGCTTCCCTGGTGGTCCAGTGGGTAAAGAGTTCGCCTTGCAGTGTAAGGGGCGCCGGTTCGATCCCTGGCCTGGGAAGATCCCACGTGCCGCGGAGCAGCTGGATGGTGTGTCCAGTGACGAGCCAGCACTCTGGAATGCAAGCGCCCAGAGCCGGTGCTCTGCAAAGAGAGGCCACTGCATTGGGAGGCCCATACAGGCCAAAGAACAAAGATGGATGAAAATAAATAAATGAAAGACCAATAAAAGAGGTCAAAATTTAAAAAAAAAAAAAAACCAACCTTAAAAAACAATAGTGTGCTGAATGACGACCCTCACAAGATACACCCATATGCTAATACCAGGACCCTGTAAAGCGCTCGTATTTTGAAAAAGGATCTCTGCAGAGAATTCCCTGGGGGTTCAGTAGTCAGAACTTGGCACTTCCACGGCAGGGGGCACAGGTTCAATCCCTAGTGAGGAACTAAGATCCCACATGCCACATGGTACAGCCAAAAACAAAAAGAAAAGAAAAAGAATCTTTGTAAATATAATTAAGGTAAGGATTCGAGATGAGGTCATCATCTTGGATTATCTGGGCAGACTCTAAATCAAGTGACAAATGTTCTAATAAAAGAAAAGAAAGGGAGATAGGTGAGGACATAATCTAACCCAGAAGTGACACACGTTGCTTCTGCTCAAAATTTGTTGGCCAGAACTCACCCTGTGGCCCCGCGTAACTACAAGGGGGCCAGGAAATGTGATTCTGCCTGGAGTGGGGAGAACCAGAAATAGGCAGAGCACAGCAGTCATGACTCCAACACATGGGCATGGAGGGGTGGTCCGGAGAGAGATGGAGAGCCCCAGACCCAATATTCAGTGACTGGGTGGATCAGGACCCTGTAGAGACGGCTCTCAGGGTGTGGATGGGCTCTAAGGCATTGCTGGGCCTTGGCCTAACAGTGGCTACAGGCAGAGGACAGGGGGCCTGACGAGGCCAGGAATTGAGCGATGAGAGCCAGTGAATATCCACACGGCCAGGTTGGAAAGCGTTCCCTTCAGCAGCCTGCGGTTCCTTCCTCTCCAGAATCCCATTGTACCAGACAGGCTCAGGCTAGGAAGACGGAATCCCCTCTAGATATTTCAGCAGGAAGGGATTTGAAGCTGGGCCTCAGTCTGCAAAGCAGCTGGTAGGTCTGGAGGAAGTCCTGCCAGCGTCCAAGAAGCCAGGGCCTCCAGGAACTGGGGCGCAATGTCCAGCTCTTTGCGACGCCATGACAGCGGCACACCAGGTTCCTCTGTCCTCCACGATCTCCCAGTAAGAACAAAGATGGATGAAAATAAATAAATGAAAACAAAAAGAGAAACAATAAAAAGGTCAAAATTAAAAAAAAAAAACAAAAAACAAAAGTGTGCTGAATGACGACCCTCACAAGATACACCCATATGCTAATACCAGGACCCTGTAAAGCGCTCGTATTTTGAAAAAGGATCTCTGCAGAGAATTCCCTGGGGGTTCAGTAGTCAGAACTTGGCACTTCCACGGCAGGGGGCACAGGTTCAATCCCTAGTGAGGAACTAAGATCCCACATGCCACATGGTACAGCCAAAAACAAAAAGAAAAGAAAAAGAATCTTTGTAAATATAATTAAGGTAAGGATTCGAGATGAGGTCATCATCTTGGATTATCTGGGCAGACTCTAAATCAAGTGACAAATGTTCTAATAAAAGAAAAGAAAGGGAGATAGGTGAGGACATAATCTAACCCAGAAGTGACACACGTTGCTTCTGCTCAAAATTTGTTGGCCAGAACTCACCCTGTGGCCCCGCGTAACTACAAGGGGGCCAGGAAATGTGATTCTGCCTGGAGTGGGGAGAACCAGAAATAGGCAGAGCACAGCAGTCATGACTCCAACACATGGGCATGGAGGGGTGGTCCGGAGAGAGATGGAGAGCCCCAGACCCAATATTCAGTGACTGGGTGGATCAGGACCCTGTAGAGACGGCTCTCAGGGTGTGGATGGGCTCTAAGGCATTGCTGGGCCTTGGCCTAACAGTGGCTACAGGCAGAGGACAGGGGGCCTGACGAGGCCAGGAATTGAGCGATGAGAGCCAGTGAATATCCACACGGCCAGGTTGGAAAGCGTTCCCTTCAGCAGCCTGCGGTTCCTTCCTCTCCAGAATCCCATTGTACCAGACAGGCTCAGGCTAGGAAGACGGAATCCCCTCTAGATATTTCAGCAGGAAGGGATTTGAAGCTGGGCCTCAGTCTGCAAAGCAGCTGGTAGGTCTGGAGGAAGTCCTGCCAGCGTCCAAGAAGCCAGGGCCTCCAGGAACTGGGGCGCAATGTCCAGCTCTTTGCGACGCCATGACAGCGGCACACCAGGTTCCTCTGTCCTCCACGATCTCCCAGAGTTTGGTCAAATTCACGTTCATTAAGTTGGTGATGCTATCCAATCATCTCCTCCTCTGCCGCCTCCTCCTCCTTCTGCCTTCACCATCAGGGTGTTTTCCAGTGAGTCATCTCGTCGCATCAGGTGACTAAAGGATTAGAGCTTCAGCTTCAGCATCCATCCATCCGTCCAATGAATCCTCAGGGCCGATTTCCTTTAGGATGGACTGGTTTGATCTCCTTACTGTCCAAGGCACTCTCAAAAGTCTTCTCCAGCACCATGGTTTGAAACCGTCCATTCTCCGGCACTCGGCCTTCTGTAGGGTCCAACTTCCACATCCGTACGTGCCTACTGGAAAACCCATAGCTTTGACTCTGCAGACCTTTGTTGGCAAAGTGATGTGTCTGCTGTTTTAATATGCTGTCTAGGTTTGTCGTAGCTTTTCTTCCAAAGAGCAAGCGTCTTTTAATTTCATGGCTGCAGTCACTGTCGGCGGTGATTTGGGAACCCAAGAAAATACAATCTGTCACTGCTTCCACTTTTTCCCCTTCTACTTGCCGTGAAAGCATGGGACTGGATGCCCTAATGTTCATTTTTTGAATGCTGAGTTTCAAGCTAGTGTTTTCAGCTCTCAGCTCTCAACATCAAAGTGGGCGATTTGCAGGACGATGCCCAGAAGAAATCTCACATCTGTCATTTGCCAAGGCCTGAGTTGCTGCTTGCCCTGGACCAGGACAACAATGGCTCCTGCTTCTCTCCTGAATCACAGATTTTGCACAAATGCCTCTTAATTGTAGACTCCGTCCTACAGCCCTGCTGACCGTGGAGTTTTGGACACGTGGGTCCCAGAGGTGCAGCACTGCTAGTAGACCCTCGAGCACACCCAGAAAAGGTGAACCATGGTGATGGTGACCAGGAGGATTCAGAGCAAGAAGCCGAAAGTGGTCCTGAGCTCTGATGGAGATCGGATCCCACTCCACGTGTCCAAGACAGCCCCGTTATTTTAGGAGGTATTTCCTTCCCAGGTGTCTCTTAGATTGTACGTGTCTCCCTCCCAAAGCAACAAATATTGAGCAATGACAGAGAGACCTGGTGATGAAGGGCATGTTTAAAAGTAAAGAATGGGGGCTTCCCTGGCGGCACAGTGAGTAAAGAGTCTGCCTTGCCGTGCAGGACGCGCCGGTTCGATCCCTAGCCTGAGAGGATCCCGTGCGCTGCGGAGTGGCTAGACCAGTGAGTCCGGTTGTGAGCCAGTGCTCTGGAGCGCATGCACCCGGAGCCAGCGCTCTGTGACGAGAGAGACCACTGGGAGGGCAATGGGAGGCCCACACGGGCCAAGGAGTGAAGATGGATGAGAATGAATAAACGGAAAAGCAATAAAAGAGGCCAAAAATTAAAAAAAAAAAAAAAAGTAAAGAATGAAACCGTATTCAATGGTCAAAAGCAATGAGCCACCAGAGGACAGGTGCTAGTCGCTCAGTCATATCTGACTCTCTGTGACCCCGTGGACTGTGGCCCACCAGGGTCCTCTGTCTATGGAATTCTCCAGGCAAGAATACAGGAGTGGCTTGCATTTCCTTCTCCAAAGGATCTTCCCGACCCAGGGACTGAACCTGCATTGCAGACAAATTCTTTACCATCTGAGCCATCAGGAAAGCCCACATCAGAGGACTTGGGGGAACCTTAAATGCATCTTGCTGAGACAAGGAAGCCAGTCCAAAAAGGCTACAGACTCTGATTCTAACTAAGTAACATTCTGGAAAAGGCAGAACTCTAGAGGCAGGCCAGAGAGCCTTATGGCCAGGAGTTCTGATGGAGTGGGGAGGAAAGAGTGGGTGGAGCGGAGGGGGTTGTCAGGGAAGTGAAACTGCTCTACGCAAAACTCGTGGTGGGGGCTTCCCTGGTGGCCCAGTGGGTAAGGACACCGCCTTGCAGTGCAAGGGACGCCGGTTCAACCCCTGGCCTGGGAAGATCCCACGGGCCGCGGAGCGGCTGGACTGATGTGTCCAATTACGAGCCCGAGCTCTGGAGCGCATGCGCCCAGAGCCGGCGCTCTGCGACGACAGACGCCACCGCGATGGGAGGCCCACAGGAGCCAAAGAACAAAGCTGGATGAAAATAGATAAATGAAAAGACCAAGAGAAGTAGCCCACCTGCCCCCGTCCCTACCCAACCTCCCCCAAAAATAAGGAAAAAAAAAAGAAAACTCGTGGTGGATCTGTGAAATCCTGCCATCATTAAAACCCATCAAATGTGCAATCCCTCGAGTGACCCCTCATGTGAACTGTGGACTTTATAGTTAGTAATCAATACTGGTTCATCAGTTGTAACAAATGTACCACAGTAAAGCAAGATTTAATAACAGGAGGAATTGGCAGGAGAGATTATGCAAACTGTCTGCACTGTTTATACAACGGTCTGGTAAATGTAAAACTGCTCTGGGGAAAAAAAATCTTCTGATTAAAAAGAAAAGGTAGAGTGGCTTCTTGGGGCTGGATCGTGCTCCAGAGGGCCGGTGTTTTCTGATGAACAGGAGGAACTGATTGTTGAGCGGCCAGGGGTATACCAGGTCGTGAGCCTCCAAGACCTCTGGCTAGCAGCCACAAACGTCGCACTTTGGACAGACCTGAGGACTCACCTGGTCTGCTTCCCTTACCTACCTCAGGCGTCCAGGAGCTGGGCTCCCCTGGCAGGAACTATCTTGATCTCTCCTCAATTCGTAAGCAGACTGGACCTTCGTTTCACCGTCTGTAAGTGGGGATATAACACGTAGTAGTCAGGACAGCCGAGGTTACGCTACGTAACAAACAAGCCCTGACTGCTGAGCTAGAAGGGGCTGTGTTTCCTGGTTCTGGACACACTGTTTGTCCGTAGTTGAGAAAATGTGCCTTAAAAGATGAACAGCTGTATATGGTAGGCCCAGGTTTGTAGCCAATTAGGGGACAGGGCAGGTATTTCCAAGTTTTTACCATAGACACAGAAAATCCAGAAATGCGGACACTTTTGTACACATGGCTACCTGCCCCCTGTCTGGAGCGAAAGCATCCAACCTCAGGCTGTCCCTGCATCCGCTCTCCCCGTCCCACAGCAAGCCTGTTCTGTTTTTCTCTCTGCCCCACATTCCTTCAGAGCCGGATGTTAATGAACTCATCACTGATGAGCAGGGAACACATCTGCAGAGGTTTTAATTACAGCAGAAAATTGGCCCAATTGGTATTTAATGTAGAGTAAGTATTGAGTTAACTAGTCAGGGCAGGAGTTGCTGAGGTTTGCGTGGACGTGTCCCGAGCCCTGCCTGGCTCCTCTTCCCTGGGACTCTCTGAGGGCAGGTGTGGGGCGTGGTTCTGCTTCTCTGGGGGCTGCAGACGGACCTCAGAGGCCCTGGAGGAGGAAACAGGCTGCAGTGAAGAGGTGAGAACACACTTCTGTCACCTCCGCTCAGAGCTCGGCACTCTGGCCTTGGACATGTTCTCCCTTGTAAGACGTGATCGCCAGCTCTCACAGACAGCCACGGAAGAAAGGTTGGGGCCCCCACAATGTGGGAAGAAGTGGAGGCAGGGAATGAAGCGGAAGTCTGCTAGGACTGGAAGGACTGGTCTCTCAGAAGGTCGGATCAAAATGAATGAACTGAACTTTCTGGGTGAGGACCGGGGAGGACAAAGCTCCTGTCCTCTCATCCCGTTTCCTGTCTCCCCCAGAGGGTGTGAGAGGGGCAAACCTTCCAGGAGAGCCAGTGCTCAAGAGAGGAAGAGATGAAAAGCCCTGAACAATCAGAGGAAACAGGATAGGAGAAAACAACCCCACCCGGAATCCACTGTGGTTTATGAATTTTCCGTACCTTCCAGGCCACCAGAAGGAGTGCCTCTCACCCAGAGAGACAAATGAAAAAGCCTTAAAGGGGCTGTGTTTCCTGGTTCTGGACACACTGTTTGTCCGTAGTTGAGAAAATGTGCCTTAAAAGATGAACAGCTGTATATGGTAGGCCCAGGTTTGTAGCCAATTAGGGGACAGGGCAGGTATTTCCAAGTTTTTACCATAGACACAGAAAATCCAGAAATGCGGACACTTTTGTACACATGGCTACCTGCCCCCTGTCTGGAGCGAAAGCATCCAACCTCAGGCTGTCCCTGCATCCGCTCTCCCCGTCCCACAGCAAGCCTGTTCTGTTTTTCTCTCTGCCCCACATTCCTTCAGAGCCGGATGTTAATGAACTCATCACTGATGAGCAGGGAACACATCTGCAGAGGTTTTAATTACAGCAGAAAATTGGCCCAATTGGTATTTAATGTAGAGTAAGTATTGAGTTAACTAGTCAGGGCAGGAGTTGCTGAGGTTTGCGTGGACGTGTCCCGAGCCCTGCCTGGCTCCTCTTCCCTGGGACTCTCTGAGGGCAGGTGTGGGGCGTGGTTCTGCTTCTCTGGGGGCTGCAGACGGACCTCAGAGGCCCTGGAGGAGGAAACAGGCTGCAGTGAAGAGGTGAGAACACACTTCTGTCACCTCCGCTCAGAGCTCGGCACTCTGGCCTTGGACATGTTCTCCCTTGTAAGACGTGATCGCCAGCTCTCACAGACAGCCACGGAAGAAAGGTTGGGGCCCCCACAATGTGGGAAGAAGTGGAGGCAGGGAATGAAGCGGAAGTCTGCTAGGACTGGAAGGACTGGTCTCTCAGAAGGTCGGATCAAAATGAATGAACTGAACTTTCTGGGTGAGGACCGGGGAGGACAAAGCTCCTGTCCTCTCATCCCGTTTCCTGTCTCCCCCAGAGGGTGTGAGAGGGGCAAACCTTCCAGGAGAGCCAGTGCTCAAGAGAGGAAGAGATGAAAAGCCCTGAACAATCAGAGGAAACAGGATAGGAGAAAACAACCCCACCCGGAATCCACTGTGGTTTATGAATTTTCCGTACCTTCCAGGCCACCAGAAGGAGTGCCTCTCACCCAGAGAGACAGTTTAGAAATAAGGGCAGAGTCCCTGGAGCCAGGCTGCCAAGACGCTCTCTCTGACCACATCACTTACAAGCTGCGTGACTGAGGGCAAGTGACTTATACTGTGTCTCAGTTTTCTCACCTGTAAAATGGGGGAGTAATTTTGAATGGTCAGGGGAGACGAGGCTAAGCTGCAGAAACACAACACTCAATGTGTCAGTGGCTGAAGGTCACACAGTGTATTTCTCACGCTTCATGTCTCTTTGGGGCCAATGGGGGAAGGCTTTGCTCATCATAGTCATTGGCAGAGCCATTCACCTTCTGGAACTTTCTGGAACATGGTTGGCTGTCACACCAGATGAAAATAAGAGCCCTGGACTTTCCTGCAGAGGCAGTTAGATGCTCTAGGGTGGGAATGATGCCTGTCATCTCCACTCACAGCTCATGGGTTAGAATTGGTCCCTGACCTCACCCACACGATGGAAAGGAAGCACCACTCTTGGCCAGCAGCACTGGCTGTTGTGAGTTCATAATAAGTGTGAACAGTGTTACACTGAGGCTGAGGCCCACAGTGAGCACTCTGGACATATTCCCCATTTTGCATTTCATCAGGAAAAGTGATTCCATCCAGGTGCCTCTTTTATTGGTCCTTCATTTATTTATGTTCATCCATCGTAATTCTTCGGCCCGTGTGGGCCTCCCATTGCAGTGGCCTCTCTCGTTGCGGAGCACTGACCCTGGGCACATGCGCTCCAGAGCACTGGCTTGTCATTGGACACACCGGTCCAGCTGCTGCACGGCACCTGGGATCTTCCCAGGCCAGGGATCGAACCGGTGCCCTGTGCAACGGCCACCTTGGGATTTTTTCCCAAACTGGTTGAGCGGGAAACCGGGAGCCGGCAGGTGTAGGACAAAGCTCCTGTCCTCTCATCCCGTTTCCTGTCTCCCCCAGAGGGTGTGAGAGGGGCAAACCTTCCAGGAGAGCCAGTGCTCAAGAGAGGAAGAGATGAAAAGCCCTGAACAATCAGAGGAAACAGGATAGGAGAAAACAACCCCACCCGGAATCCACTGTGGTTTATGAATTTTCCGTACCTTCCAGGCCACCAGAAGGAGTGCCTCTCACCCAGAGAGACAGTTTAGAAATAAGGGCAGAGTCCCTGGAGCCAGGCTGCCAAGACGCTCTCTCTGACCACATCACTTACAAGCTGCGTGACTGAGGGCAAGTGACTTATACTGTGTCTCAGTTTTCTCACCTGTAAAATGGGGGAGTAATTTTGAATGGTCAGGGGAGACGAGGCTAAGCTGCAGAAACACAACACTCAATGTGTCAGTGGCTGAAGGTCACACAGTGTATTTCTCACGCTTCATGTCTCTTTGGGGCCAATGGGGGAAGGCTTTGCTCATCATAGTCATTGGCAGAGCCATTCACCTTCTGGAACTTTCTGGAACATGGTTGGCTGTCACACCAGATGAAAATAAGAGCCCTGGACTTTCCTGCAGAGGCAGTTAGATGCTCTAGGGTGGGAATGATGCCTGTCATCTCCACTCACAGCTCATGGGTTAGAATTGGTCCCTGACCTCACCCACACGATGGAAAGGAAGCACCACTCTTGGCCAGCAGCACTGGCTGTTGTGAGTTCATAATAAGTGTGAACAGTGTTACACTGAGGCTGAGGCCCACAGTGAGCACTCTGGACATATTCCCCATTTTGCATTTCATCAGGAAAAGTGATTCCATCCAGGTGCCTCTTTTATTGGTCCTTCATTTATTTATGTTCATCCATCGTAATTCTTCGGCCCGTGTGGGCCTCCCATTGCAGTGGCCTCTCTCGTTGCGGAGCACTGACCCTGGGCACATGCGCTCCAGAGCACTGGCTTGTCATTGGACACACCGGTCCAGCTGCTGCACGGCACCTGGGATCTTCCCAGGCCAGGGATCGAACCGGTGCCCTGTGCACTGCAAGGCGGACTCTTTACCCATTGGACCACCAGGGAAGCCCCCTGCTGTCTTTCCCAAACTGGTTGAGCCGGGACCAAGATAAACTCGTGGGTGGAAGCCTGGCAGGTGTACCCCACGTGTGTGCCCGGGATGTCCAACCACTGAGGTCCAGGTCAGGGCAGGCTCGTGTCTGAACCTGAACTCCGACAAAGCACAGAGCTCCGTCATGTATCCTGGGGTGGGAAATCTGAGCTGGCGCCTGCTCTGGGCCAACAGGCACCCCCACCCCTCCAGAGGCCCACCCCACCCGACACCACCCAGGCCGCCTGGGCGAGGCCAGGTGCTCCCGGCCTCCAGCCTGCAGCCCTGTGCCTCCAGGGAAGAGGCGTCTGCCACACCCCTCATTGTCTTTCATGTATCAGCTGGTTGACATTCTTGGTTCACTAGGAACCAGGTCCTTTCACGCACCCAGTTCTCAACCCAAGTGACAGATCACAGGAAACAGGCTCTGGGAGGCAAAGTCACCTGCTCCGTGTCTCCCAAGCTGAAGAGATGGAGGCAGAATTCAAATCCAGCCTCCTCTGCCTACAGAGCTTGTAAAAATGTCACCAGGGACTCCCCTGATGGTCCAGAGGTTAAGAATCCGCCTGCCAGTGCAGAAGACACGAGTTCCATCCCTGGTCCGGGAAGATCCCACGTGCCAAGGAGCAACCAAGTCCTCCAGCCCAACTACAGGAGCCCACACGCCCGAGGGCTGGAGCTCTGCCACAAGAGAAGCCCCTGCAGTGAGACCCCCGCACACCATAATTAGAGAGAAGCGTCCGCAACTAGAGAAAGCCCTTGTAACAAAGACTCGGTGCAGCCAAAAAAATAAAATAAATTAATTTTTAAAAAGGGCATCAGGCTGCCTCTCTGAGGCTGCCCCCGGGCCCCTCACTATCCCCCCAGCCATGACCTGCCAGCTTCCTGCAAGCAAACCTCCGCCCTGACCCAGCCCATGAGGGCAGCCGCTGAGCAGAGGTCCTGGTTTTCCCATCACCCAACAAGAGCTCTTTTCCAAAGTGGGAGCTGAGGCCACCCAGGCACCCAAGGAGCCCCCGGAAAGATCCACATCGCCCAAGGGCTCCAAAAGCACTGGTAACTTGAGTGAAAGCCCAGGGGCCCTCCTCCGACGTAGCCTAATAATTACACCAGCAGGGCCCAGCCGAGCCCCGGGCCAGGAGCCTTGCTTCAGCAGCTTCCGCTTCAAGGAGGCACCAAAGCCGTACCGCTTGCCAGCTCTGAAATCCTCCTGCGTCCTGATGCGGATGGCGGGAGGCCTCGGCTGGTCTGACCTGGAGGGGCCGTGTACCTGGGGTTTGGAGTCACGTTCGCGGATTCCCAGATGGGGAGAGGAACGGGCAGTGTCCTGGCAGCCGGGCCCCTCCCCCGCAAAGCCGTTCAGCTTCCCAGGCTTCCTTCCTGCCAGCTAAAGCCTGCCTGGGGCCTCCCTGCCCAGAAAGGGCAGGAAAGGAGAGTTAAGGAGGATTTAGAGACCCGCCCGCCTGCTGAGAGATTAGGTGAGATCAATATACAGAGAGCTGGGCGCAGATCCCCTCGGAGGGGCTCGTTAAGACCCCTGACCCTGAGAGGTAATTAACGGGCTTGCAGGGGTTGGGCCAGAGTCCCACGCCACCCCCACCCCTCCCCTCCCCGAGCCCCGCAGCCTCCAGAGCTCGGGCTGGAATGCCTCGCCGCCTCCTCACCCCTCCTCGCCAGCTCTTGGGTTCTTCATCCAGCTCCAAACCTGCGCCCCCCGACTCCGGGGGAGTCTGGAAGGAGTCATCGGGATAGTCACTGTCGTTTATGGAGCGCTTGCTGTGTGCGCCAACTTCTCAGTTTTGACCGCGATGTGGGAGCTGTTGCTAACACGGGGGCTGCTTTGCAAACGGGGCACCGAAAAGTCAAGGCGCTTGTCCAGGTCACACGACAGGTAAATGATGAGGACGTGATTTAAGCGTGCGTCTGCCAATGCAGGGGACGCGGGTTCTATCCCTGGTTCGGGAAGATTCCAGACGTCGCAGGGCGGCTAAGCCGACGCGCCACAACTACAGAGCCTGAGAGCCCTTGAGCCACAGCCACCGAGCCTGCACGCTGCAGTGACTTAAGAGCCTGTGCTCTGGGCAGGGGAAACTACGGCAAGGAGAAGCCAGCGTGTCCCACAAAGAGCAGCCTCCCCTGGAGGCAACTAGAGAAAGTCCACAAAGCAACAAAGACCCAGGGCCACCGAAAGTAAAAATAATTAATTATTTATTATGGCAAATAATAATTAATTAATAAAAATTAATAATTTAATTTTTTTACAAAGTAGATATGAATCCGGGATTCAAATCCAGGCCTTTGGGGACCAAAACTTAAGCCCCCCAGCTTTTTTTTTTCTTTTTTTACCCTCCAGCTTTTCTTTTACTTTCTCCCTATCCCCTGACCTGGTCAGACTCCCAGACGAGGTACTATCACTAACACCAGCATCCCGCCCCTAGTCATTTTCTGGCACCGTTAACTCAATGGACGTGAGTCTGAGCGAGCTCCAGGAGATGGTAAAGGACAGGGGGGCTTGGCGTGCTGCAGTCCGTGGGGTCACAAAGAGTCAGACATGACTCAGCGACTGAACTGAACTGAACTGAACCACCTAGAAGTCAACATGAAGCACACTCATTGCTTCATACACAGTGAAGCACATACCACAGACTCCATGTATCAGCCAAAACACGTGACCCAGAGGGTCCATAAGCTCCAGGAAGATGGGGATCCCATTAATCTTATCTTTTTTTTTGGTGGGGAGGGGAAGGCGGGTTGGGGAGGGAGGGGGGCAGGCGGCCGCTTCTATTGGTCTTTCATTTCTCTATTTTCCGTCTTTGTTCTTTGGCGCATGCGCTCCAGAGCTCCGGCTCGCTGATTGGACACATCAGTCCAGCCACTCCGCGGCACGTGGGATCTTCCCAGGCCAGGGCTCGAACCAGCGCCCCTTGCACTGCAAGGCAGTGTCCTTACCCACTGGACCACCAACTTCTCAGTTTTGACCGCGATGTGGGAGCTGTTGCTAACACGGGGGCTGCTTTGCAAACGGGGCACCGAAAAGTCAAGGCGCTTGTCCAGGTCACACGACAGGTAAATGATGAGGACGTGATTTAAGCGTGCGTCTGCCAATGCAGGGGACGCGGGTTCTATCCCTGGTTCGGGAAGATTCCAGACGTCGCAGGGCGGCTAAGCCGACGCGCCACAACTACAGAGCCTGAGAGCCCTTGAGCCACAGCCACCGAGCCTGCACGCTGCAGTGACTTAAGAGCCTGTGCTCTGGGCAGGGGAAACTACGGCAAGGAGAAGCCAGCGTGTCCCACAAAGAGCAGCCTCCCCTGGAGGCAACTAGAGAAAGTCCACAAAGCAACAAAGACCCAGGGCCACCGAAAGTAAAAATAATTAATTATTTATTATGGCAAATAATAATTAATTAATAAAAATTAATAATTTAATTTTTTTACAAAGTAGATATGAATCCGGGATTCAAATCCAGGCCTTTGGGGACCAAAACTTAAGCCCCCCAGCCGTTTTTTTTTTTTTTACCCTCCAGCTTTTCTTTTACTTTCTCCCTATCCCCTGACCTGGTCAGACTCCCAGACGAGGTACTATCACTAACACCAGCATCCCGCCCCTAGTCATTTTCTGGCACCGTTAACTCAATGGACGTGAGTCTGAGCGAGCTCCAGGAGATGGTAAAGGACAGGGGGGCTTGGCGTGCTGCAGTCCGTGGGGTCACAAAGAGTCAGACATGACTCAGCGACTGAACTGAACTGAACTGAACCACCTAGAAGTCAACATGAAGCACACTCATTGCTTCATACACAGTGAAGCACATACCACAGACTCCATGTATCAGCCAAAACACGTGACCCAGAGGGTCCATAAGCTCCAGGAAGATGGGGATCCCATTAATCTTATCTTTTTTTTTGGTGGGGAGGGGAAGGCGGGTTGGGGAGGGAGGGGGGCAGGCGGCCGCTTCTATTGGTCTTTCATTTCTCTATTTTCCGTCTTTGTTCTTTGGCGCATGCGCTCCAGAGCTCCGGCTCGCTGATTGGACACATCAGTCCAGCCACTCCGCGGCACGTGGGATCTTCCCAGGCCAGGGCTCGAACCAGCGCCCCTTGCACTGCAAGGCAGTGTCCTTACCCACTGGACCACCAGGGGAAGCCCGGTTGGAAGACTTCTAAACAAGATCAGAACTTGGTGCTCTGTTGTTGTTCAGTCCCTAAGTTGTGTCTGACTCTTTGCAACCCCATGGACGGAGCGCGCCAGCACCCCTGTCCTTCACTCTCTCCCAGAGTTTGCTCCAACTCCTGTCCATTGAGTCGGTGATGTCAGCTCATCTTCTGCCATCCCCTTCTCCTTCTGCCTTTTTTTTTTTTTAAATATACTTGTATTTTATTTATTTGGCTGCACCAGGTCTTGGTTGTGGTAGTTCCCTGGCCAGGGATTGAACCCAGGTCCCCTGCATTGGCTGTGTGGTGTCTTACCCACTGGACCACCAGGGAAGTCCCCTCCTTCTGCCTTTAATCTTTCCCACCATCAGGGTCTTTTCCAATTGAGTCGGCGCTTCACATCAGGCGGCCTAAGCATTGGAGCTTCAGCTCTAGCTTCAGTCCTTCCAATGGATATTCAAGGTGGATTTCCTTTAGGATTAACTGGTGTGACCTTGTATCCACCACAGAAAGGACGGCTGAGATCCTGTTATCTATGGAAAACCTGAATGGAGATTTGAAAAACTATCTGTAACACTGATATCAGTAACAAGAGCTGACATGTATCAACTCCAGGGCATTTGTGTCTCCCCACAATCCAATGAAGTGGGTACTATAATCAGCACTTATAGAGAAGGAAATGGAAGTTCAGAGAAGTGAAGAAACTTGCCCAAAGTTGCACAGCATATAGTGGTCAGGCTGGAGACTCAGGCCCACTCTGTCTGACCCAAAGTCCTGCCCTGAGAAGCATGAGAAGGATAAACACCTGAAGATCAACAGTGATTTCCTCAAGGTCGGAAGTATGGGCAGAGCTTATTGTCTTCTGGTACATACGGAGTGTGTTTCCTGCCTGTAATAAGAAAAAAGAAGAAAAGCAAAATATTTAAAAGTTCTCCCTAAATATAGGTAAGAAGAAAGCTCGAGAGGAAGAAGCCTTTCTGGCTAGGGTCCCCATGGGAAGGACAGGGAAGTCAGCTCATGACGTCACAAAGAGTCGCGACTGAGCACTGAACAGCCACCCGTGAGAAGCAGCCTCCGCGGTTTAGGGACGTGGCTTGAGATCTGTTATAAAGATGAAAGGACTTCCCTGGTGGTCCACGCTTAGGATGCTGAGCTTCCACATCAGGGAGCGCAGGTTCAACCCCTGTTGGTGAAACTAAGGTCCCACAGGCTTTATGGTGCCGTCAAAAAATTCAAAAGAGTAAGAAAGCTGTAAGAAATGCTTCCAGGCCACCTGGGGCCCGGCGAGGCTGCTGCAGGACTGGCTGAGAGCCTCTCCTCTCCTCCACCACCTGCTGGGTGCCCCCCGAATCTACTGGAAGCCAGAGTTTCAGGGAGACCCCGATCCACTCCAACGTCCTAAGCCTGGTAGAGAGGAATGAAAGCGGGTCTTTTTTTTTGGCTGCACCGGGTCTCAGCTGCAGCACTTGGGATCTTTAGTTGTGGCCTGTAGAATCTTTTAGGCACGTCATGTGAACTCTTAGGTGCGGCTTGTGGGATCTTCAGTCCCCTGACCAGGGAGAGCCCCCTGCATTGGGAGCCCAGCGTCTCGGCCACTGGACCACCAGGGAAGTCCTGAAAGTGGGTCTTGAAGGCCACTTGGGAAGTAACTTATCCTACCCCGCATCCCGTCTGGAATGGAAAAGAGGGCGGGACACGGTCAGGAAGCCATGGTGACTTTGGAGGACAGAAGTCCTAGAGCAGCGGTGACACTCCATATACAGGAAGAGGGAAGAAAGAAGACAGAGTGCGGCAGCCCTCCTCCGTGCCCTCAGTGGGGAGCCAGGGGTCCGGCTCACAGCTGTCAGCCTGGGTGGTCAAGGGCCTGGGATGACTGAGAGTTTGGAGAACACACTCACTTCTAATTAAGGTGCTCGACCCTCAGTTCCCTAATCCACGAAATGGGTATGATCATGCCTATCCCACAAGTTGCTGTGAGGCTTACCTACGTCATTGCCCATAAAAGTGATGGACTCAGGAGCTGGAACGTCAAAACAGCGGTAGACATACCGAGTGTCCGTTGTATGTCATAAGCTGTGGAATCACTTTTCGCGTGTTCATCCACTTACGTCTCTCAATAACACTGCAAACTAGCAATCAGAGGTTCTCTTTTGTGAAAGGAGAAACGGGAAAGTGAATGAGCCGAGGCCCCACAGTGAAGCTGCTGGACCCTTGACCTTCCTTCTGATTCCAGAGGCTGTGCTCTTTCTGCCCACCGCCCAGCCTCCCGTGGAAAAAACGAATGAGCAAATGGGGAACGTCAGAGCTGGAGAAAGAATGTATTTTCTTGGGCTTTTCTTGGAGCTGGTCGGGGAGGAGGTGGCTGGTAGTATCACCCAGGGATCACATGTTCCCATCCCTCTCCTTTAAAGAAATTTTTTTGACTTGTTTATTTATTTGGCTGCACCAGGTCTTAGTTGCGGCACTGGGGATCTTTGATCTTCACTGCAGCGTGAAGGGCATTTAGTGGAGCCATGTGGAATCTAGTTCCCTGGCCAGGAATCGAACCCAGGCCCTTTGATTGTGAGCGCAGAGTCTTAGCCATCCAACCAGCAGGGAAGTTCCCTCCCTCCGCTTTCTTTTCATTCATTTATTTATTTTTTGGCCACTTCTATTGGTCTTTCATTTATTTCTTTTGTTCTTCGGCCTGTGTGGGCCTCCCTTCGCAGTGGCCTCTCTCGCTGGAGCACACCGGCTCTGGGCACACGCGCTCCAGAGCTCTGGGTTGGTAGTTGGACACATGGGTCCAGCCGCTCTGCAGCACATGGGATCTTCCCAGGCCAGGGATCGAACCGGCGCCCCTTGCACTGCAAGGCGGTGTCCTTACCCACCGGACCCCCAGGGAAGCCCCCTCCCCTTTCTTAACCACAGTCTGGGTTCTACTCAGACCTCCTCTCCAAACCAGAGTGGAACTCTGGGATAACGCTGGTGGGGAAAACATCTTTTTCAAGATCAGAGGAAGGGGACTGTCTGTCTCCTGACTCCCATGTCACTTTCATGGGGGCAGAGCACCCTCTTCACGCGATGAGAGGAAGCCGCGGTTCCGGGGGCGGCCTCGGTGGCCCCATTGCCTTAGCAACCGGGCTCCCAAGCAGTTTCTGGTACAGGAGTTACTTGGACTCGCCGCTTGGGATGGAATTAGTGGAGGGGTAGAAAAGAAACGTCAAGAGCATTCTCTCGCTCTCAGGCTGGACCACTTACTCTCCGGGGCCAGCGGAGACTAGAAGTCCAGGTCCCAGGACGTGGGGAAGGGGCACTACCACCCTGGACCTCCCTCCTGAATCTGGGGCAGGTGCGTCCAAGACTGTTGGGAAGCATCTAGGGAGGAAAGCGTCAGGAGTCACTCAGCAAATGGGTCACACATAGCTCTAGAGGACTTCTGTTTGTTTCTCTGTTTTCCTTTCCATTTCTCCCCCCTCTTTGAGTGAGGTAAAGGGCTCAGATATTTAGGTTTCAGCTCGATGAATTTTTTGCATGCACGTACCACCCAGATCAAGAGAGATCAGATCCATTCTTCCAGAAAGTTCCCTCGCGCCCTTCCCTGGAAGTCAGCATTCCCCAGTCTGACTCTGTCATCACAGATGAGTTGTACCTGTCCTTGAACTTTATATGCGGAACCATGTCATGTGCCCTCTTCTGCATGTGGTGTCTTTCATGTGGTTAAACCTCTGGGAATCATCGTTGCTTTTGCAAGTATTCATAGCCTGGTGTTTTTCTTTGCTGTATAGTATTCCACTGTAGAGCTTCCTCTCAGTTTGCTGGCTTTACTGTGGATGGATGCTTGAGTTGTTTGCAGTAATTGGTTACTGTGAATAAGGCTGCTATGAACATCCTTGTAATGTGTCTTTGAAGAAACACAAGGTCACATTTCTGTTGGGTAAATACCCAGGAGTGGGAACTGATGGGTTGAAAGGCAGGTCTATGTGTAGTTTTAGGAGATACTGTGAATTTTCTCAAGTAGATATGGAATGGTTCACATTCCCACCAAGAGTGTATCGAGGTTCCAGCTTCTCCACATCCTGTCAACACTGAGCATCAGCAGTCCTTCATTTTAGCCATGCTGGTAAGTGTGATATGTCATTGTGGTTTTATTTACATTGCTGTTTTGACTGATGACTGTAAGCATTTTCCCAAATACTTATTGGCCATTTTGATAACTGTCGGTTCAACTCTTCTATGAATTTGGTGTTCTTATTGGTTTGGAGGTACTCTTTATATGTTCTGGAGCTGAGTCCTTTGTCAGATACACCTATTACAAATGTCTTCCTTCTGGGAGAATACGTCCTGCTCCAAAGTTTCTCCCCAAGAGCAAATAGTCACAGATTACCTTTGTCTGGTTCCATCATCACGAAGAAAGCAGGTGCCCTAGTTTCTTGAATACCTGTGACATGTCAAGGACTTTACATTGGGGAAGTGAAAAGTGTGTTTGTCGCTCATTCATGTCCAACTCTTTGTGGCCCCATGGACGGTAGCCCGCCAGGCTCCCCTGTCCATGGAATTCTCCAGGAAAGAATACTGGAGTCAATTGCCATTCCCTTCTCCAGGGGATCTTCCCTACGCAGGGAGAGAACCGGGGTCTGCTGCATTGCAGGCAGATTCTTTACCACCTGAGCCACCAGGGAAACCCCAACCAACAGGCTCTGCCGGGATATGAACTTAGAATCTGTCTACCCTTACCTAGTCACAATGTTGATTTGATTTGCGGAACCATGTCATGTGCCCTCTTCTGCATGTGGTGTCTTTCATGTGGTTAAACCTCTGGGAATCATCGTTGCTTTTGCAAGTATTCATAGCCTGGTGTTTTTCTTTGCTGTATAGTATTCCACTGTAGAGCTTCCTCTCAGTTTGCTGGCTTTACTGTGGATGGATGCTTGAGTTGTTTGCAGTAATTGGTTACTGTGAATAAGGCTGCTATGAACATCCTTGTAATGTGTCTTTGAAGAAACACAAGGTCACATTTCTGTTGGGTAAATACCCAGGAGTGGGAACTGATGGGTTGAAAGGCAGGTCTATGTGTAGTTTTAGGAGATACTGTGAATTTTCTCAAGTAGATATGGAAGGGTTCACGTTCCCACCAAGAGTGTATCGAGGTTCCAGCTTCTCCACATCCTGTCAACACTGAGCATCAGCAGTCCTTCATTTTAGCCATGCTGGTAAGTGTGATATGTCATTGTGGTTTTATTTACATTGCTGTTTTGACTGATGACTGTAAGCATTTTCCCAAATACTTATTGGCCATTTTGATAACTGTCGGTTCAACTCTTCTATGAATTTGGTGTTCTTATTGGTTTGGAGGTACTCTTTATATGTTCTGGAGCTGAGTCCTTTGTCAGATACACCTATTACAAATGTCTTCCTTCTGGGAGAATACGTCCTGCTCCAAAGTTTCTCCCCAAGAGCAAATAGTCACAGATTACCTTTGTCTGGTTCCATCATCACGAAGAAAGCAGGTGCCCTAGTTTCTTGAATACCTGTGACATGTCAAGGACTTTACATTGGGGAAGTGAAAAGTGTGTTTGTCGCTCATTCATGTCCAACTCTTTGTGGCCCCATGGACGGTAGCCCGCCAGGCTCCCCTGTCCATGGAATTCTCCAGGAAAGAATACTGGAGTCAATTGCCATTCCCTTCTCCAGGGGATCTTCCCTACGCAGGGAGAGAACCGGGGTCTGCTGCATTGCAGGCAGATTCTTTACCACCTGAGCCACCAGGGAAACCCCAACCAACAGGCTCTGCCGGGATATGAACTTAGAATCTGTCTACCCTTACCTAGTCACAATGTTTTTATTTAACTCACTTATTCAGCACATATCTGAGAATCGCATAGAGGCCAGAAATCGTTGGACACAATGAGAACAAGAGTGAGGGTCTAAACAGAGGCTGTCCCAGGGACGAGTGGTGAGGCAGACTGTGCACATGAAAACACAAACACGGCACTCGCAGAGCGGCGAGGGTGCTGGAAAAGTGGAGAGCAGCTGGGGCGGTGGGGACGACCCCATGGGGGTGACATGGCCTCGGGCCTTGAAGACAGAGGGGTAAGCAGACATGTAAAACCGAGTGGAAGGGTGCTTCCAGAGTGGGGAACAGCTCGTGCAAAGGCTCAGTGGGGCTGAGGTGGAGGAAGAAATGACGGATCCACAAGAGGCCGAGTGAAGCATGTGGACTGAATCTAAGAGCTGAGAAATGGACTGCAGCCTCCAGAATTCGCAGTCCTGATGGGAGAGAGGGTGGACGCCGGGAGTTCAAGGCAGCGGCAACTGTGATAATCCAGGTGATCAGACAGGGGTAGGACCAGGATGGGGGTGCCACAAGAAATGGGAAGAAGTAAGAGTATTCAGATGCTGTTGGAAGATGGTTATGGACAGAGGAGCCTGACAGGGCTAAGGTCCATAGCGTTGCAGAGTCAGGCTGACTGAAGCGACTTACCACGCAGGAAGGCAGATTATCCTCCTCAAAGGAGAGGGAACAGAATCTCAGAGAGGTCAAGCGACTTGCCTAAGGTCACACAGCTCAGACATGGGGAGCGGGTAAGGAAATTCAAGCCTGAGTTTTCAATTATATGAAAGATGTCGGGTTGTGGGCAGGGTGACCTCAGGAGATCAAGAGATGTGGGGATCCAGGGTGCTGGTGAGGTACGAGGGGGCGGAGCCTCGGGAAAGGTGCATCAGATCCAGAAAATCCACCTGTCCTTATGTTGGACCCTACCCGTCCCTGGTCCGCAGGGCTGGCAAGTGGCAAGCAGCAAACTGAACTGAGACCCAGTGGCCAGACGAGCCAAACTAGTGTGGACACGGTGCATCCAGGGCGGCCCATCCAGAGACGACAGGGGCCATGGGTCCTCCAAGAGCCTGGAAGTCCCGCCTGGTCCTTGAGGGGAGGGGAGGCTGGGCGCTGCGGCTGCCAGCCCCATTAGCGCCAACGTCATTATCCTAGACTTATGTGTATAGTTCTTTTCCCCCCTCCCCCAGCCTCCGATAGCTCCAGCATCTCCCCCGGCTGCAAACTCGACTCCCCCGGAAACAGCCGCGGAGCCGCCTGCCTCCCGCCAGGAGCACTCGGGGGACGGGGCGGTGGGGGGAGGGAGTCGGCAGCAGGGGGGACGGGAGAGCACGAGCGAGGAGGAGGGAGGCGGCCACTGGAAAGGACGGGAGTGAGGCAGCAAGATGGAAGAGAAGAGGGGAAGGGAACTGGGCCGGGAAGGGAGGAGGCGCCACGGCGGGTGCTGGGAGCCGGGCACGTGTCCCAGACGGCTGGGCCGCAGCCAGGCGGGCCCCCGGGGCCATCGAGGGTCTCCCGAGCTCTTTCCGGCCAGTGCCGAGGCCGACGAGGGGCTCTGCGGGGCGCCTTCAATCCAGGAGTTCCTAGAAAGCCCTTCTTCTAGGAACCAACGCCCGAGGCGGGTGCCGGGTCCCCGCGCCCCGCGCGGCCGAGCGCGCGCACCTGCTGGGGCTGCCCCGCAGAGCCCAAGCCCTGGGTGTGGGGGAGCCGGGGCACGAGGCGCCTCTCTTCCGAGAGGATCAGTGCCGCGTTCCTGTAAGGTTTCCAGGCCGCGGGCGGGGGGCGCTTCGTAAGAGAAGCGCCGTCTCGATGGTACGCTCGCGGCTCCCTCCCCGGCCTTCTGCAAGATGGCCGCGGCCCCGGCGGCGGGGAGGGCGCGGAGGCGAGCCCGCGGCCGGGCTGGGGGGTGGCCGGGGGGGACGCGCGGCCCTCCCTCCCGCCCGGGAAAGCGGGAAGCGAAGCTGGGAGGGAAGGGAGAGGGAGGGAGGGAGGGAGGACGGGCTGGGAGCACGGCGGGAGGCGGGAGCCAGGCTGGGGAGGAGGGCGGGCGGGCGGGCTGGGGAGGGTGGTCCTGGCGGTGGGGCGGGCGTGATGACGGGCTGGGAACCGGAAGGAGGGAAACGAGAGGGAGCCCAAGGAGGTGGCCCCCGAGAGTGACAGGGGGGCCGACCAGAGATGGGGTGGGAGGGAGGCTGGGGATAGGGGAGGAGGGGCAGCGCAGGGGGCCAGGGAGGGAGGCGAGCGGGAATGGGAGGGGCGCGGGGAGGGAGGGACAAAAGGCTCAGAGGGGAGCTTGAATCGGGAGGGCAGGGACACACCACCCCAGCCCAACCCCTCCTCCCTCCCGCCGCCCCTCCTCCACCGCGTTGGCTCTTTCCTGGATCCTGTGCAACCCCGCACCAGACTCGGGCCAGGAGCACCCCAACCATGGAGGTGGCTGCCCCGTAGGCCTGGCTCCCACCCTTCTTCCTGTCCGGGCATCTGGAGTGCAAAACTAAGAGAGAAGAGGGGAAGGGAACTGGGCCGGGAAGGGAGGAGGCGCCACGGCGGGTGCTGGGAGCCGGGCACGTGTCCCAGACGGCTGGGCCGCAGCCAGGCGGGCCCCAGGGCCATCGAGGGTCTCCCGGCTCTTTCCGGCCAGTGCCGAGGCCGACGAGGGGCTCTGCGGGCGCCTTCAATCCAGGAGTTCCTAGAAAGCCCTTCTTCTAGGAACCAACGCCCGAGGCGGGTGCCGGGTCCCCGCGCCCCGCGCGGCCGAGCGCGCGCACCTGCTGGGGCTGCCCCGCAGAGCCCAAGCCCTGGGTGTGGGGGAGCCGGGGCACGAGGCGCCTCTCTTCCGAGAGGATCAGTGCCGCGTTCCTGTAAGGTTTCCAGGCCGCGGGCGGGGGGCGCTTCGTAAGAGAAGCGCCGTCTCGATGGTACGCACGCGGCTCCACCCCCGGCCTCCTGCAAGATGGCCCCGGCCCCGGCGGCGGGGAGGGCGCGGAGGCGAGCCCGCGGCCGGGCTGGGGGGTGGCCGGGGGACGCGCGGCCCTCCCTCCCGCCCGGGAAAGCGGGAAGCGAAGCTGGGAGGGAAGGGAGAGGGAGGGAGGGAGGGAGGACGGGCTGGGAGCACGGCGGGAGGCGGGAGCCAGGCTGGGGAGGAGGGCGGGCGGGCGGGCTGGGGAGGGTGGTCCTGGCGGTGGGGCGGGCGTGATGACGGGCTGGGAACCGGAAGGAGGGAAACGAGAGGGAGCCCAAGGAGGTGGCCCCGAGAGTGACAGGGGCCGACCAGAGATGGGGTGGGAGGGAGGCTGGGGATAGGGAGGAGGGGCAGCGCAGGGGCCAGGGAGGGAGGCGAGCGGGGAATGGGAGGGGCGCGGGGAGGGAGGGACAAAAGGCTCAGAGGGGAGCTTGAATCAGGAGGCAGGGACACACCACCCCAGCCCAACCCCTCCTCCCTCCCCGCCGCCCCCTCCTCCACCGCGTTGGCTCTTTCCTGGATCCTGTGCAACCCCGCACCAGACTCGGGCCAGGGAGCACCCCCAACCATGGAGGTGGCTGCCCCCGTAGGCCTGGCTCCCCACCCTTCTTCCTGTCCGGGCATCTGGAGTGCAAAACTAAGAGAGAACAGACCGCCCCCATCCGTCTCTTTCTGGGCATCCTGCCCTGCCCGGGAGCTGGTGTGGGGCAATACCTCCAGGGTCCCCCAACTCAAGGTCTCCAGGGTTGACCCCCAAAGAGCCCCCTTTTCCTTAGTGGGAATGGACGCTTGGGTTTGGATGCATCCACCTCGGTTCTACCTTCCGGAGGGGCATGCTGAGGTTCCCGAGAGGAGACACTGAGGCAGAAGAGAGCCAAGGTCACAGCCGGGATCGCCTCACACCCCGAGTAACCCCTCCTCCGGGCCTCCTCCCCCTCCTCCCTGGCTACCGGGATGAGCGGTTCGAGGCCCCCTCCCCTCCTTCCGGTCTTCCTGCTTCGCCCTAGGAGAGCTCCCAAACGCCTGAAAATATCTTTAAATTAGGAAAAAGAGCTAAGCCGCCAGGGTCCTTTGGTCTATTAAAGGAGGAGCAGAGGCCACGGGCGACCCCACCCCCCACCCCCCTCACTCTGGTTTCGCATTTGAAGTCCAGACAGCGGATCCTGCTGGAACAATGACGGCCTGCCCCACCAGCCCCAGCTGCTTCCTTTTCAGTGGCCCTGTGCCCCCTGCCAGGTGTGCCAGAATTAGAACGGCTCCCTTCTCAGGCCCTTTTCATCCCCCTCCCCACCCTGGGGGGCTCCTGGGGCTTCATGAAGCTCCTGTGTCCTGCCTTTTCTTTAAGCAGATCCTGCCTGGGGGAACCCGAGGCTGGGAGTGCTGGGAACTCTGTTCTCCAAGAACTGCCCCAGGGATGGATTCCAGTGCCCTCTCCTTCCCTACCCCACTTCCTGCTCCTCCAGGCTCTCCCGGCCAGGGAGGGAGGCGAGCGGGAATGGGAGGGGCGCGGGGAGGGAGGGACAAAAGGCTCAGAGGGGAGCTTGAATCAGGAGGCAGGGACACACCACCCCAGCCCAACCCCTCCTCCCTCCCCGCCGCCCCTCCTCCACCGCGTTGGCTCTTTCCTGGATCCTGTGCAACCCCGCACCAGACTCGGGCCAGGGAGCACCCCCAACCATGGAGGTGGCTGCCCCGTAGGCCTGGCTCCCACCCTTCTTCCTGTCCGGGCATCTGGAGTGCAAAACTAAGAGAGAACAGACCGCCCCCATCCGTCTCTTTCTGGGCATCCTGCCCTGCCCGGGAGCTGGTGTGGGGCAATACCTCCAGGGTCCCCCAACTCAAGGTCTCCAGGGTTGACCCCCAAAGAGCCCCCTTTTCCTTAGTGGGAATGGACGCTTGGGTTTGGATGCATCCACCTCGGTTCTACCTTCCGGAGGGGCATGCTGAGGTTCCCGAGAGGAGACACTGAGGCAGAAGAGAGCCAAGGTCACAGCCGGGATCGCCTCACACCCCGAGTAACCCCTCCTCCGGGCCTCCTCCCCCTCCTCCCTGGCTACCGGGATGAGCGGTTCGAGGCCCCCTCCCCTCCTTCCGGTCTTCCTGCTTCGCCCTAGGAGAGCTCCCAAACGCCTGAAAATATCTTTAAATTAGGAAAAAGAGCTAAGCCGCCAGGGTCCTTTGGTCTATTAAAGGAGGAGCAGAGGCCACGGGCGACCCCACCCCCCACCCCCCTCACTCTGGTTTCGCATTTGAAGTCCAGACAGCGGATCCTGCTGGAACAATGACGGCCTGCCCCACCAGCCCCAGCTGCTTCCTTTTCAGTGGCCCTGTGCCCCCTGCCAGGTGTGCCAGAATTAGAACGGCTCCCTTCTCAGGCCCTTTTCATCCCCCTCCCCACCCTGGGGGGCTCCTGGGGCTTCATGAAGCTCCTGTGTCCTGCCTTTTCTTTAAGCAGATCCTGCCTGGGGGAACCCGAGGCTGGGAGTGCTGGGAACTCTGTTCTCCAAGAACTGCCCCCAGGGATGGATTCCAGTGCCCTCTCCTTCCCTACCCCACTTCCTGCTCCTCCAGGCTCTCCCGGTCCTGGTGACACCCTCCTCTTCCAGGCAGCCCTCCCAGCCTGCTGGCACTAGCTCCCTCTTGTTTCCCATGGAGTTGGGCAATGCAGTCAGGCTGCCAGGGTTCAGATCCAGGCCTCCCCTCTTTCTGGCTTTGGTAACTTCTCAGAGCCTCCGTACGCCTGTCTGTTGAATGAGGAGAGTTACGAAAACCCAAGTCATGAGACTTTTATGAGGCTTTCATACGTGCAAAGTGGGTACAAGAAGGCCTAGGCCTGTCGCTATAGCCACACTGGCCCTCGCGTGTGTTAAATCACTTGAGTCCTGTCCAACTCTTTGAGACCCCATGGGCTGCAGCCCGCCAGGCTCCTCTGTCCATGGGATTCTCCAGGCAAGAATACTGGAGTGGGTTGCCATGCCCTCCTCCAGGGGATCTTCCTTACCCAGGGATGGAACCTGCATCTTTTATGTCTCCTGCATTGGCAGGCGGGTTCTTTATCACGAGCGCCAGCTGCAAAGCCTGTCCATTGGCCCCGCAGCTCCAAATATACCAGCATGCTCCTACCTCTGGGCTTCCCACTGCCTGCCCCTTCTAGACACATCTCTGCGCCTGCCACCTCCTCCGAAGGACCTTTCCAAGCCATCACCAAGCTGTTGACCATCACCTGATTTTATCACCACCTGGCATTATACGACTTACTTGAGCTGAGGCTCTGGAACCCAGGGGCCTTGGCTCAAATCCTGGCTCCGCGGTTGCTGGATGTGTGACCTTAGGCTTGTCACTTAACTTCTCTTAGCGTCAGTTCCCTCATTTATAAACTGAGGATCTTAATAAACCCTGCCTCATACAGCCGTTGGTGTGAATAAGTGTCTAAATAGATGGAAAAGCTTCCGAACAGTGCCTGGCCCACAGCAGGTGCTGTTCCCCAGACTAATTTTGGTTCTATTATCTCTGAGGACCCTCTCTCCTTCCTTCTCACCCCCTGTCCAACTAGAATATATGCTTTCCCTAGAGCTAATAGAGAGCCTCCCTAGGGTACGACTTCAGGGGCAGATTTTTTTTTTTTTTTTATTCTTGGCTATTCTGGGTTTTCACTGCTGCTGCAGGCTCTTCTCTAGTTGCAGGGAGTGGGGGCTCCTCTCTAGTGGAGGTGAGCAGGCTTCTCGTTGCCGTGACCTCTCTTGTTGTGGAGCTCGGGCTCTAGGGCACACGGGCTTCCATAGTTGTGGCTCTGAGGCTCTAGAACACAGGCTCCATCGTTGTGGCTCATGGGCTTAGCTGCTTCACAGCATGTGGGATTTTCCTGGATCAGGGATCAAACCCGCATCTCCTGCTTTGGCAGGTGAATTCTTCACCACTGAGGCTTTCATGTGCAAAGTGGGTACAAGAAGGCCTAGGCCTGTCGCTATAGCCACACTGGCCCTCGCGTGTGTTAAATCACTTGAGTCCTGTCCAACTCTTTGAGACCCCATGGGCTGCAGCCCGCCAGGCTCCTCTGTCCATGGGATTCTCCAGGCAAGAATACTGGAGTGGGTTGCCATGCCCTCCTCCAGGGGATCTTCCTTACCCAGGGATGGAACCTGCATCTTTTATGTCTCCTGCATTGGCAGGCGGGTTCTTTATCACGAGCGCCAGCTGCAAAGCCTGTCCATTGGCCCCGCAGCTCCAAATATACCAGCATGCTCCTACCTCTGGGCTTCCCACTGCCTGCCCCTTCTAGACACATCTCTGCGCGCCTGCCACCTCCTCCGAAGGACCTTTCCAAGCCATCACCAAGCTGTTGACCATCACCTGATTTTATCACCACCTGGCATTATACGACTTACTTGAGCTGAGGCTCTGGAACCCAGGGGCCTTGGCTCAAATCCTGGCTCCGCGGTTGCTGGATGTGTGACCTTAGGCTTGTCACTTAACTTCTCTTAGCGTCAGTTCCCTCATTTATAAACTGAGGATCTTAATAAACCCTGCCTCATACAGCCGTTGGTGTGAATAAGTGTCTAAATAGATGGAAAAGCTTCCGAACAGTGCCTGGCCCACAGCAGGTGCTGTTCCCCAGACTAATTTTGGTTCTATTATCTCTGAGGACCCTCTCTCCTTCCTTCTCACCCCCTGTCCAACTAGAATATATGCTTTCCCTAGAGCTAATAGAGAGCCTCCCTAGGGGTACGACTTCAGGGGGCAGATTTTTTTTTTTTTTTTTTTTATTCTTGGCTATTCTGGGTTTTCACTGCTGCTGCAGGCTCTTCTCTAGTTGCAGGGAGTGGGGGCTCCTCTCTAGTGGAGGTGAGCAGGCTTCTCGTTGCCGTGACCTCTCTTGTTGTGGAGCTCGGGCTCTAGGGCACACGGGCTTCCATAGTTGTGGCTCTGAGGCTCTAGAACACAGGCTCCATCGTTGTGGCTCATGGGCTTAGCTGCTTCACAGCATGTGGGATTTTCCTGGATCAGGGATCAAACCCGCATCTCCTGCTTTGGCAGGTGAATTCTTCACCACTGAGCTACCAGGGAAACCCCAGAATTTATTCACTACTCTCTTCTCAGTGCCCAAATGACCTGGGATGTAATAGGTGCTCAATATTTGTTTGTCAAATGAATGAATAAAAGAAGCTCTAGTGGACCTGTCCGAGCCACTATTTTCTCGTCTGTAAAATGGGATGATAACAGCATGTGCTTCCCAGATGTTGAAGAGTCCATGAAATGAGGGCTATGGTTATTATTTTTAGCAATAATTCACAGTTAGTCTAAAAAGATAATGCCTAGTATTAATCCTTAAGAGAGTGCACCATGTAATTGTATATTATATACATAAGAGTATATTATGTAAATTGTATCTTATATATACTGTTATGTAATATATAATTCTAGATCTAGACGCAGGGAGAACTGTGAAAGACACATTTGACTGCCTCCAGCACTCTAGTTTTCTTTCTTTGCTAACAGCACCATTTGTTATTTGATTGGTTGCCAGTGTTCCACTGCTTGCAGCCCAGCTTCCTTTGCTTCTGATTGGCCAGAAGGGCCGCGGAGTGACACATTTCTGGCCAATGAGACCCAAGCAGAAGTTGGGCAGGAGTGTTGGGGGGTGGATGGGCATGTTATATGGGTCTCCATTGCTTTATCTATGAAATGGGATTATTTACCCTAGTAAATAGCTGGCGTAAGGATCACACAACTGATCTAGAGGGATATGTAGGTGACCATGGGAATGTGGTTTCCAGCAGCTACAAACACCGATTGTCTGATGAGGAAAAAGCAACTTTTTTGTTTAAGCCACCTGCTACTCAAGTGTATCGATACTTGTAGCCCACAGTGCATTGAGCCCAAATAATGATACCAAGTTTTTCCGGATCTCCAAACATACTCAGGATAGGGTTTTTTTTTTTTTTTTTTTTTTTCCCCTTTTGAGGCAGGTTGGGGAGGGAGTGGGGCGGGCGGGCCACTTCTATTGGTCTTTCACTTATCTATTTTCATCCATCTTTGTCCTTTGGCCCATGTGGGCCTCCCATCGCGGTGGCCTCTCTCCTGCAGAGCACCGGCTCCGGGCGCATGCGCCCCAGAGCTCCGGCTCTGTCATTGGACACATCGGTCCAGCCGCTCCGCAGCACATGGGATCTTCCCAGGCCAGGGATGGAACCAGCACCCCTTGCACTGCAAGGCGGTGTCCTTACCCACTGGACCACCAGGGAAGCCCCCCGATAGGGTTTTTTTTTAATCGTTAAGTTGTGTCTGACTCTTTGAGACCCCGCGGACTGTAGCTTCTCTGTTCAAGAGATTTCCCAGACAAGAATCCTGGAGTGGGTTGCCATTTCCTTCTCTAGGGGATCTTCCTGACCCAAGGATTGAACTCCGGTCTGCTGAGCTGGCAGGCAGATTCTTAACCACCGAACCACCAGGGATAGGGTATCTGTTTATTAATATTTTTAACGAAATAGAGATTGAGGCTCAGGCGCTTCAACATTAAAAAAAAAAAAATGGGAAAGTGGTTAGCACTCCCAAGCTTCCACTGCAGGGGGGTGGTTTGATCCTACTTGAAACTAAGATCCCACCTGGCCAAAAAAAAAAAAAAAAAGGGTTAAGTGAATGCATTTGATTGGGCTCCTGTGCCCTTTGCTTCTGATTGGCCAGAAGGGCCGAGTGACACATTTCTGGCCAATGAGACCCAAGCAGAAGTTGGGCAGGAGTGTTGGGTGGATGGGCATGTTATATGGGTCTCCATTGCTTTATCTATGAAATGGGATTATTTACCCTAGTAAATAGCTGGCGTAAGGATCACACAACTGATCTAGAGGGATATGTAGGTGACCATGGGAATGTGGTTTCCAGCAGCTACAAACACCGATTGTCTGATGAGGAAAAAGCAACTTTTTTGTTTAAGCCACCTGCTACTCAAGTGTATCGATACTTGTAGCCCACAGTGCATTGAGCCCAAATAATGATACCAAGTTTTTCCGGATCTCCAAACATACTCAGGATAGGGTTATTTTTTTTTTCCCCTTTTTGAGGCAGTTTGGGGAGGGAGTGGGGCGGGCGGGCCACTTCTATTGGTCTTTCACTTATCTATTTTCATCCATCTTTGTCCTTTGGCCCATGTGGGCCTCCCATCGCGGTGGCCTCTCTCCTGCAGAGCACCGGCTCCGGGCGCATGCGCCCCAGAGCTCCGGCTCTGTCATTGGACACATCGGTCCAGCCGCTCCGCAGCACATGGGATCTTCCCAGGCCAGGGATGGAACCAGCACCCCTTGCACTGCAAGGCGGTGTCCTTACCCACTGGACCACCAGGGAAGCCCCCCGATAGGGTTTTTTTTTAATCGTTAAGTTGTGTCTGACTCTTTGAGACCCCGCGGACTGTAGCTTCTCTGTTCAAGAGATTTCCCAGACAAGAATCCTGGAGTGGGTTGCCATTTCCTTCTCTAGGGGATCTTCCTGACCCAAGGATTGAACTCCGGTCTGCTGAGCTGGCAGGCAGATTCTTAACCACCGAACCACCAGGGATAGGGTATCTGTTTATTAATATTTTTAACGAAATAGAGATTGAGGCTCAGGCGCTTCAACATTAAAAAAAAAAAAATGGGAAAGTGGTTAGCACTCCCAAGCTTCCACTGCAGGGGGGTGGTTTGATCCCTACTTGAAACTAAGATCCCACCTGGCCAAAAAAAAAAAAAAAAAGGATTAAGTGAATGCATTTGATTGGGCTCCTGTGCAGCCCAGGAAGAGGTGACAAAGACAGTCCATAAGGAAGGGAGAGTGTTACAGGGGGAACTGTGTCCCCTCCCCCCCCACAAATACACACTGATGTTCTAGCCCCCAGTACGTCCAAATGTAACCTTGTTTGGAAGAAGGCTGTTGCAGATGTGTTTAGTTAAGATGATGTCATATTGGAAGAGAGTGGGACCTTAATCCAACATGACTGCATTGTATTAGACACTTATTCTAAGCAAAAATAGACACACAACAGGCAAACGCCACATGGTGATGGAGAGAGACTGAAGCGATGTGTCTACCAGCCAAGGAACCCCCAAAAACTGGGAGAGGAAGGAAGAAACCTCCCCTAGAGGCCTCAGAGAAAGCAAGGCCCTGCTGACTCCTTGAGTTTAGATTTCTGACCTTCTCCAGAACTCTGAGAGGATACATTTCTTTTTTTTTTTTTTAATTCTCTCATTTATTGATTTTTGGCTCTACTGGGTCTTCATGGCTGCACGTGGGCTTTCTCTAGGTGTGGCTTGCAGGGGCTACTCTTTGTTGCAATACACAAGGAGACAAGGGTTCAATTCCTGGGTCAGGAAGATCCCCTGGAGGAGGGCATGGCAACCCACTCCAGTATTCTTGCTTACAGAATGCCATGGACAAGAGGAGCCTGGGGGGCTACAGTCCACAGGGTCACAGAGTCGGACACAACTGAGGGACTGAGCACAGCACACAGACACATCACTGTTTTACAATGTTGTGTTTGTTTCAGGTATGTAGCAAACTGAATCAGTTATGCATGCACGTATATCCACTCTTTTTTAGATTCTTTTCCCATATATGTTATTACAGAGTATTGAGTAGTTCCCTGTGCTATACAATAAGTCCTTATGGGTTATCTATTTTATATACAGTGGGGTGTGTGTACACACACACACAAACATAGATAGATAGATAGATAGATAGATAGATAGATAGATAGATAGATAGATAGATGATGGGTTAAGCCTTTAATCCATTTGAGTTTGTTTTACCAGAGATCTAAGAAAGGGATCTAATTTCATTCTTTTGCATGTGAATATCCAGTTTTCCCAGAACCATTTATTGAAGGAACCATCCTTTCTCCATTGAATTTTCTTGACTCCCCTGCCTAATGTTGTTGACCAGATATACATGGGTTTACTGGACCTGTTGATTCTGTCCTACTGGTCTACCTGTCTTTTTTTATGCCCATGCCATGCTGTTTTGATTACTATTGCTTTGTAATATAGTTTGAAGTCAAGCTGTTTGCTGCCTCTGGCTTTGTTCTTTCTCAGTATTTCTCTGGCTCATGTCAAGGAATTCAGTGAGATCATACCTACCAGATATTCAGATGCACAAGAAGTGCTTAACGAATGCTGGTGCCATGCATGGGTAAGCAACCCTGGCTGAGTGTGTTCATGGAGGTGGATGTGAAGCTAGAAAACTGCCGTCCAGGGGCCAGATGGTCAGTCCAGTGGACCAAGAGCTCTTCCCTTATATCATTTCCTTCCTTATGCAGGTGCAGGAAGAGGAAGGAGCTGACCTTGGGTGATGAGAGATCCAGTCTAGTCTGACTTGACTCCTGACTTCACTCCGTGATTACTGAGTACCTACGGTATGCCAGGATCTTATTTCTGATATGAAAGCCCCTCAGGCTATAGAGAATCAGCTGGATGGAGGCTGGTGGGGAAGAGAGACCTTTTTTGTAGTGGGGGGGAGAGGCGGGGAGGGAGGAGGGCGGCCTGGCCACTTCTATTGGTCTTTCATTTATCTAGTTTTCATCCATCTTTGTTCTTTGGCCCGTGTGGGCCTCCCATCGCGGTGGCGTCTGTTGTCGCAGAGCACCGGCTCTGGGCACATGCTCTCCAGAACTCTGGCTCAGTAATTGGACACATCAGTCCAGCCACTCCGCAGCACGTGGGACCTTCCCAGGCCAGGGATTGAACCGGTGCCCCTTGCACTGCAAGGCAGACTTTTTACCCACTGGACCACCAGGGAAGCCCCAGAGACGCTTGCTTTGATGAAAATGAGAGACAAGGAGAGCTCGGCACAAGCCGGTGGCAATGCCGGTGGGGAAGGGTCTATGGATTCAAGACAGACTCTGGAATTTTGACTAGATAGGAGATGTGAGAGAAGGGGAAGTCTAGAGTGATCAAGTAGATAGTTTACCAGTCACTTTTGAAAAATATTTACTTATTTGTTTCTGGCTGTGCTGGGTCTTCACTGCGGTGCAGGCTTTTCCTCTAGCTGTGGTGAGCCGGGGCTGCTCTCGAGTTGCGGTGCGCAGGCTTCTCTTTGCAGGGGCCTCTCTTGTGGAGCAGGGGCTCTAGGGCACATGGATTTCAGTAGCTGCGGCTCCCAGGCTCCAGAATATAGGATCAATAGCTGTGGCGCACGGGCTTCGCCGCTCTGCAGCACGTAGGATCTTCCCGGATCAGGGCTCGAACCCGTGTCTCCTGCACTGCCAGGCACGGTGATGCCATTCAACCGCCTCATCCTCTGTCGCCCCCTTCTCCTTCTGCCCTCAATCTTTCCCAGCATCAGGGTCTTTACCAATGAGTCGGGTCTTCGCCTCGGGTGGCCAGAGTGTCGGAGCTTCAGCGTCAGTCCTTCCAGTGACGATTGAGAATTCATTTCCTTTAGGGTGGACTGGTTTGATCTCCTTGCAGTCTAAGGGGCCCTCAGGAGTCTTCTGCAGCACCACCGTTTAAAACCATCAATTCTTCAGCACATGACAGTCATTATTCTCCTGTTACATAATGGAGAACAGTGGTACTGTGATTAACTGAGTTTGGGGAGACAGGAGAGGTGCAGGTGTGGGACGAGAGGAGGGATCAAGGGGTCTGTTTGGAGGCTTCCCTGGTGGTTCAGTGGTTAGGGCTCCACGCTTCCATTGCAGGGGCCACAGGTTCAGAAGTTCAGCCTGCTGTGTGGTGCGGTCGGAAGATGAAACAAACAGAGTCTAAGGACTCTGGTGAATAAATTTAGAGCTCATTCTAATCCAGGATGATCCCATCTCAAGATTTTTTTTTTTTTTTTTTTTTTCACTATATGGTAGATCCTTGCTGGATATCTGTTGTAAATACAGCAGTGTGCACATGTCCATCTCAAACTCCCAATTTATTCCCTCTCTCCCCCAACCCTTCCTCTCTGGTAACCATCAGTTTATTCTCTAAGTCTGTGACTCTGGGAAATAAGTCCACTCATTATAAGTTTCTCAGTCCCCACCCAGTCCTTGTCTACATTGGACCCCGTGACTTTTCTCCTGGGTCTGCGCCTGCGCCACGTTCTTTCAAGCTTTGAGATGTTTGCCCAGGAAGTGCACCCCTTCCTCGACCTGGATGGTGTTCTTTTTTACACTCTGTTCATCTAACCTCCAAGTTTCAGCTTGAGGGTCTCTTCCCCTGGGCCTGAGTGGCACCCCAAACCCCACTCTCCACTCCATCACACCACAGGCTCTCTCCTGAAGAGGTTCCATGACTGTAATTACATAGTTTTGCAGGAGGTTTTTTTTTTGGGGGGGGGCCACTTCTATTGGTATTTCATTTATTTCCATCTTCTGTTCTTTGCCCCGTGTGGGCCTGCCATTGCAGTGGCCTCTGTCGCTGCAGGGCACTGGCTCTGGGCACATGCGCTCCAGAGCTCCGGCTCGGTCATTGGACACATCGGTCCAGCTGCTCCGCGGCACGTGGGATCTTCCCAGGCCAGGGATCGAACCAGCGCCCCCTGCACTGCAAGGCGGTGTCCTTACCCACTGGACCACCAGGGAAGCCGGTGAGTATTATTTTTTTGTTTATTTTTGGCCACGCTGACCTTTGTTGCTATGATCAGGCTTTCTCTAGTTGTGGCAAGCCAGGGCTATGCTCCGGTTGCGGTGAGCAGGCTTCTCATTGCTGTGGCTTCTCTTGTTGTGGAGCACGGGCCCCGGGGCGCTTGGACTTCAGTGTCCACAACACATGGGCTCTAGGCTCAGTCGTTGTGGCACACAAGCTCAGTTGCTCTGGGATTTTTCCAGACCTGGGATCGAACCCACGCCCCCTGCATTGGCAGGTGGATTCTTATCCACTGTGCCACCTGAGAAATCCACTTTTGCACAATACTTTTTTTTTAAAATTGGGTTTTTAAAAAATATTTATTTATTATTTATTTGGATGTGTGGAGTCTAAGTTGTGACATACAGGATCTTTAGTCGTGGCAGGTGGGATCTATTTCCTTGACCAGGGATCGAACTCAGGTCCCCTGCATTGGTATGCAGAATCTTAGCCCCTGGAGCATCAGGGAACTCCCTGCACAATTTTTTTTTTTTGAACTTTTTAAAAAATTTATGTATTGCTTTTGGCTGCATGGGTTGTAGGCACATGGGATCAGTGGTTGTGATCCCATGGGCTTAGTTGCCACTCGGCCTGTGGGATCTCAGTTCCCTGACCAGGGATCGAACCCACGTCCCCTGCATTGGAAGGCCAATTCTCAACCACTGGACCACCGGGGAAGTCCCTGCACAATTATTTTTAAATGTGTATCTCTCCCCTTCTAGAATGCTGGCCTAGGGAGGCCAGGCCAGGGAGATCCCTGTAAACCTTGCATCTAGCTCAGGTACCGAGCTCACACATATACACACAGCAGGTGATAAGTAAATGAGCCCAGGTTTCTGGAGGAATCCCTTTGTCAGGGTGAGGGGGATGCGCTGGGCATCACCCAACCCGCCAGGTGACTTGGTGTCTCAGTGATATTCTGGAATCGTCCCTGAGAGGGGAGGCGGCCAGGCGCGAGTATGCAGGCATGCACACGCACACACACACACACAGAGACAACATGAACCCCCAGCCCCCAATTTATCCATGGAATATGTTTTCCCCCGGGCAGAAAATGAACCATTATTAAAACAACAAGGCGACCGGCTGGGAAAACCCATTTGCAGCGATTTATATCACGTCACCGTGGCTGCGAGAGGAAACGGGAGAAGCGCGGGCCTGAAGCACCGGGTGAAGAATCGTGTTCACGGAGCAATGGGTTTTTCTCCCTGCTCCGCTTGGACTTCCAGTGTCCACAACACATGGGCTCTAGGCTCAGTCGTTGTGGCACACAAGCTCAGTTGCTCTGGGATTTTTCCAGACCTGGGATCGAACCCACGCCCCCTGCATTGGCAGGTGGATTCTTATCCACTGTGCCACCTGAGAAATCCACTTTTGCACAATACTTTTTTTTTAAAATTGGGTTTTTAAAAAATATTTATTTATTATTTATTTGGATGTGTGGAGTCTAAGTTGTGACATACAGGATCTTTAGTCGTGGCAGGTGGGATCTATTTCCTTGACCAGGGATCGAACTCAGGTCCCCTGCATTGGTATGCAGAATCTTAGCCCCTGGAGCATCAGGGAACTCCCTGCACTATTTTTTTTTTTTGAACTTTTTAAAAAATTTATGTATTGCTTTTGGCTGCATGGGTTGTAGGCACATGGGATCAGTGGTTGTGATCCCATGGGCTTAGTTGCCACTCGGCCTGTGGGATCTCAGTTCCCTGACCAGGGATCGAACCCACGTCCCCTGCATTGGAAGGCCAATTCTCAACCACTGGACCACCGGGGAAGTCCCTGCACAATTATTTTTAAATGTGTATCTCTCCCCTTCTAGAATGCTGGCCTAGGGAGGCCAGGCCAGGGAGATCCCTGTAAACCTTGCATCTAGCTCAGGTACCGAGCTCACACATATACACACAGCAGGTGATAAGTAAATGAGCCCAGGTTTCTGGAGGAATCCCTTTGTCAGGGTGAGGGGGATGCGCTGGGCATCACCCAACCCGCCAGGTGACTTGGTGTCTCAGTGATATTCTGGAATCGTCCCTGAGAGGGGAGGCGGCCAGGCGCGAGTATGCAGGCATGCACACGCACACACACACACACAGAGACAACATGAACCCCCAGCCCCCAATTTATCCATGGAATATGTTTTCCCCCGGGCAGAAAATGAACCATTATTAAAACAACAAGGCGACCGGCTGGGAAAACCCATTTGCAGCGATTTATATCACGTCACCGTGGCTGCGAGAGGAAACGGGAGAAGCGCGGGCCTGAAGCACCGGGTGAAGAATCGTGTTCCATCCGAGGAAGAACAGATGGGTTTTTTCTCCCCTGTCTCCCCCTGCGCGGGCTCCGAGTCAGCCCTGGGCTTCTTCTCGGTGTGGCTGGGCCGCGGCTCTGGGAGGAGGGGGCCAGGGTGCTGGGCCTCAGGGGAGCCCCCGGGACGCCCTGCCCCCCGGGCTGGTGGACTGCCTTCCCCTGATCACCTTTATTTGTCCAGTTTTACATTTTCTTATCACCACCTGGATTTTTCCTCTCCTTTGATTTCCTCCCTCATCCGTCGCCTTTTCCTCGAAGACAGGGACACGTCCTGTCCCTTCACCCTCGGCGCGGAACCCACGACAGTTGATCGAATATCCAGAGAGGTGCGCCAGCCCCCCATCATCCCCGCGCGCCTCGTGTTCTGAAGTTATTCTTTATTCATCTTCCCTCCCCGCCACGCTGTGCGCGCTCAAAGGAGGGGGCGCTCTCATTTGTTCCTCTCGTTTATGGATCCCGGATCCTTCCACCCCCAGAGAAGGCCTGATCCACAGCCAGCGTGGGGATGGGGGAGACCTGGGCAGGACGGAGTCATTCGACTGTTAAAAAGCCATCCCTGGCTTCTCTCCTTCAAAGCTCGAACCTGCGAGTGTGGCTCCAAAGGCCTCTCCGGATAGAGACCCAAACACCTATTCAGGTTCATGCTAACACCCTGCACCTGCCCTAGAGGGAGCCCCGGGCACCTTCCAGTCAAACCAGCGGGCTGAGCCCGGGTCCCCATCTCTCCCATGATGCTTTGCGCCCCTGAACCCCACGTTCCTGCACCTGGATGCTCTGTGACTTGGTGTCTCAGTGATATTCTGGAATCGTCCCTGAGAGGGAGGCGGCCAGGCGCAGTATGCAGGCATGCACACGCACACACACACACACAGAGACAACATGAACCCCCAGCCCCCAATTTATCCATGGAATATGTTTTCCCCCGGGCAGAAAATGAACCATTATTAAAACAACAAGGCGACCGGCTGGGAAAACCCATTTGCAGCGATTTATATCACGTCACCGTGGCTGCGAGAGGAAACGGGAGAAGCGCGGGCCTGAAGCACCGGGTGAAGAATCGTGTTCCATCCGAGGAAGAACAGATGGGTTTTTTCTCCCCTGTCTCCCCCTGCGCGGGCTCCGAGTCAGCCCTGGGCTTCTTCTCGGTGTGGCTGGGCCGCGGCTCTGGGAGGAGGGGGCCAGGGTGCTGGGCCTCAGGGGAGCCCCCGGGACGCCCTGCCCCCCGGGCTGGTGGACTGCCTTCCCCTGATCACCTTTATTTGTCCAGTTTTACATTTTCTTATCACCACCTGGATTTTTCCTCTCCTTTGATTTCCTCCCTCATCCGTCGCCTTTTCCTCGAAGACAGGGACACGTCCTGTCCCTTCACCCTCGGCGGAACCCACGACAGTTGATCGAATATCCAGAGAGGTGCGCCAGCCCCCCATCATCCCCGCGCGCCTCGTGTTCTGAAGTTATTCTTTATTCATCTTCCCTCCCCGCCACGCTGTGCGCGCTCAAAGGAGGGGGCGCTCTCATTTGTTCCTCTCGTTTATGGATCCCGGATCCTTCCACCCCCAGAGAAGGCCTGATCCACAGCCAGCGTGGGGATGGGGGAGACCTGGGCAGGACGGAGTCATTCGACTGTTAAAAAGCCATCCCTGGCTTCTCTCCTTCAAAGCTCGAACCTGCGAGTGTGGCTCCAAAGGCCTCTCCGGATAGAGACCCAAACACCTATTCAGGTTCATGCTAACACCCTGCACCTGCCCTAGAGGGAGCCCCGGGCACCTTCCAGTCAAACCAGCGGGCTGAGCCCGGGTCCCCATCTCTCCCATGATGCTTTGCGCGGCCACCTCTCTGAACCCCACGTTCCTGCACCTGGATGCTCTGTGCCTTGTGTCCACCTTCCGAACCGGGGGTGGGGTTGACACCCAGAGCCCAATCCAGCCCACGGCTGTGACTTGTTTGGCCCCTGGAGGGTTTATAAAAGTTGGAATGAGTTACCAGCTCCTAAATATCAGGCGATCGTTGCCTAAAACTTCGTATTCCTGGACTTCCATCCAAAGACACTGCCCTCTGTCAAGCTCAGAGGCAGCGCCCGCCGCCAGGAGGCAGCACAGGTGGGCCCGTTTTCCGGCAGCGAGTAGTTTAAGGGGACTCTGGACCGCCCGTCAGCTGACTGTTCAGGAATCGTCCGCCTATCCCACTTGGAACAATTCTCCTGCATTCTCCGCCTGTCCTGGGAGGCTGGGCTGTGTGGACCCCACCCACCGGCTCTTGGGTCCTCGGGGTTAAGGCTGGGCTCACCGGTGAGGGGAGGGGAAGTGAGGGAGATGCTTTTCCCCAGTTCAGCCCCTCACCCTGGGGCTGCTGTGGACCACCTGCATCCCTGTCAGAGGTCACAGGCCTCCCCCATCCTCACAGCCTGTATGTCTCCAGCTAATGGCAACTGCTTGCCACCCTTGCCCTTCTGACCTGGCCGTGCTAGGAGTTCTGACGATCCCCCCTTTCTCTAGCCCGAGGCATGGCATCATCTCCTGTGGTTTCTACATCTGTTCTGCTGTGTCACCTTGTCCCTTCATTCTGCTCACATTACCCGGTTTGACTGTACCTTCGATTTCCTGCCCAGGGCCCCGAGTGCGAGACAGCCCCTATGCCTCAGTGAACCTCTCTGGTAAATGGGGATAAACCCGCCTCTAGCACTGACGAGAAGCTAAATGAGTTAATCCTGTGGAAGGAAAGGGCTGAGCAGGAGCTGATGGAGGTTGGCCACTCTGCCGGGTCACAGACCCCACCGCGCCTAACTGCCTCCTTGACACTGGGCTGAAGGTCACCCGTGCCATGGCGGATGCAGACGCCTTCGCGACGTGGCGGCTCAGTGAGTTCATGTCAGTTGTTGTCCTCTATAGGGAGGGGTGTGTGTTGTCACCAGCTCGGTGATGTCACCCCTGCTAGAAAGTCCCCAGACAGTCCTCCACCCCGCGGATGTCCGTCCCTCCACGCTGTCCTCCGTGGGCCGCCCAGTGGTTAGGGACTTGATGCGTTCACTGCCATGGCCCAGGTCCAGTCTTTGGCTGGGGAACTAAGATCCCAAAAGCAGCGTGCTATGATCCTGTGTCTGTATCTCTCTGTCTAAATCTATGCATGTGGGCTCAGTCATTCAGTCATGTCCAACTCTCTGCCATCCCATGGACTGTAGCCAGACAGGCTCCTCATATTCACGGAATTTTCTCGGCAAGAAGACTGGTGTGAGTTATCATTTTCTCCTCCAGGGGATCTTCCAGACCCAGGGATCGAACCAGCGTCTCCTGCATTGGCAGGCAGATGCTTTACCACTGGGCCACTTGGGAAGCCCTATATATATGTACATAAGGAAGTGATCCATCCCTGTGTTTGCCTTCCCCACTGTACCACGATTCCTTCCAGGGGCTTTGTAAGTGTTCAGAGAGGGCTTCCCTGGTGGTCCAGTGGGTAAGGACACCGCCTTGCAGTGCAAGGGGCGCCGGTTCGATCCCTGGCCTGGGAAGATCCCACGTGCCGCGGAGTGACTGGACTGATGTGTCCACCGAGCCGCAGCTCTGGAGCGCATGCACCCAGAGCCGGCGCTCTGCGACAACAGAAGCCACCGCGATGGGAGGCCCGCAGGAGCCAAAGAACAAAGATGGATGAAAATAGAGAAATGAAAGACCAATAGAAGTGGCCCGCCCACTCCCCTCTCTCCCCAACCCGACCCCCGCCCAAAATAGATAAATAAATCTTTAAAAAAAAAAAGTAAGTGTTCAGAGAACTGTCAGGGCCCTATGATTATAGCTCCCTAGGGCTTTAACAAAGGACCGTAAACTCGATGACTTAAAACAAAGGGTTTATTCTCTGTTTGGAAGGCCAGAGTTGAAATCAAGGGGTCAGCTGGGTGATGTTTTTTCTTTTTTTTTTTTTTTTAATTTGGCCTCTGTTATTGTTTATTTATTTTCATCCATCTTTATTCTTTGGCCTGTGTGGGTTTCCCATTGCAGTGGCCTCTCTCATTGCAGAGCATCAGCTCTGGGCGCATGCGCTACAGATTGCCAGATTATAATTGGACACACCGGTCCAGTTGCTCCACAGCATGTGGGATCTTCCTGAGCCAGGGATCAAACTCATGTCCCCTGCACTGCAAGGCAGACTCTTTACCCACTGGACCACCAGTTGTTGTTGTTGTTTATGTATTTATGTATGTATTATGGCTATTCTGGCTATAGAATAGAAGAGCTGCAGGCTCTTCTCTAGTTGCAGGAAGTAGGGTGAGAAGGCTTCTTGTTGCAGTGACTTCTCTTGTTGTGGAACTCAGGCTCTAGGGCACGCGGGCTTCAGTAATGGTGACTCCAAGGCTCATAGAGCACAGACTCACGGACTTAGTTGCTCTGCAGCATGTGGGATCTTCCCGGATCAGGGATCGACCCCGTGTCTCCTTCACTGGCAGGTGAACTCTTTACCACTGAGCTACCAGGGCAGCCCCCCTCTAAAGGCTTTTTTTTTTAAGCATTTATTTTATTTATTTATCTTTTGGGGGGTGGGGAGGGAGGGGGACGGGTAGGCCACTTCTATTGGTCTTTCATTTCTCTATTTTCATCCGTCTTTGTTCTTTTGGCTCTTTTGGGCCTCCCATCGCGGTGGCCTCTGTTGTCGCAGAGCACCGGCTCCGGGCGCATGCCCTCCAGAGTTCCGGCTTGGTGATTGGACACATCGGTCCAGCCGCTCCGCGGCACGTGGGATCTTCCCAGGCCAGGGATCGAACCGGCGCCCCTTGCACTGCAAGGCGGTGTCCTTACCCACTGGACCACCAGGCAAGCCCCCTCTAAAGGTTTTAAGGAAGATTGTGTCCGCACCTATTTCAGCTTCTGGTGACCCTGGACTTGTGGCCTCATCGCTCCCATCTCTGCCTCGGTCTTCACACGGCCGCCTTCTCCTCTATCTTCACCCCTTCTCCTCTTAGGATGCTTGTCCCTGGATTTAGGACTCACCCTAATCCAGGATGATCTCGCCCACTGCAAAAGCCTTAATTACATCTACAAAGGCACCGTTTCCAAATAAGGTCACCGTCCCAGGCTCTGGGTGGACCTATTTTGTGGGGGTCACTATTTGTCCCCCCAGCCGGGACCCCCAGCTTCCTGGAGCCCTTGGTTTTCTTTTTTCTTTCCTCGTTCAAGTTTTGGAAGCCAGTGGAGACTCAGAGCTGCCTGCCCATACAGGAGCCTAAGAGATCTGGGTTCAGTCCTTGGGTCTGGAATACCCCTTGGACGAGAAGGCATAGTAACCCACTCCAGTATGCTTGCCTAGAGAATCGTATGGACAAAGGAGCCCGGCACGCTACCATCTGTAGGGTCCAAAAGAGTCAGACAGGACTGAAGCGACTTCCCGAAGACGCAGAGCCCGGAAGCCCACCCCCGACCACCCCCTCCACCCCACCCCCCACCCCCTGTCTCTGGCTCCCAGTAGTTGGTTCCCCTCTCCCCACCCTGCTATGCGGTAAGGGATGGGTGGGCGGGAATCAGGTCCATGTGTCCCCCATGGCCTAGGCCAGGCTCTCAGAAAGTCTGCTCCTCCATGAGCCCCCAAGGGCCCCTTCAGCTCTCAGAGAACAGCACCCCACCCCCCTGCAAGCGCTGGGGGATGTTGATCAGCCCTCGGTGCTGTCAGGCTGGGCTGAGCAGTTGTCATTTCTCTTCCACGCGTCAGAACTTGGCATTCCCTTCAACAGTTCGCAGGCTGGCCTCTGACCTGCCTGCGATTTCTTTCCAGGGCTGACAGGTTGGGTTAAGAGAGAGCACTCCCCTGAGGGGAGACATACTTTTTGCTTCAGCCCTCCCCTTTCCAAGAAGGCCCACAGTGCCTGCTCCGCACGTTCTCTGGACAGAGGCTGGCACCTCAACGTCTGGCCATCCCCGCCCCCCACCGCAGAGGGGCCAGCCCGGCCCAGGACCCGGTCTTATTCAGCTTATTTGGGTTCACTCTTTTTAAAAATAAATGTATAAATAATAATTTCTGGGACTTCCCTGGTGGTCCAGTGGTTAAGACGTCACCTTGCAATCTCTAGGGGTGGGGGCAACTAAGATCCCAGGTGTCTTGGGGCCAAAATCCAAAACATAAAACAGAAGCAATATTGTAACAAATTCAATAGAGACTTTAAAAATGGTCCACATAAAAAAAAAATTTTTTAAATAAGAATTTCTTTTTAAGGTAACATTCACCCAGATAAACCATTTGAAAGTGTATCGTTAAGTGCATTTTTGTGTAATGTTGTACAGCTATCTAATTCCAGAACATTCCCATTACCCCAAGGAAAACCCCAGAACCATTAACAGCCCCTCCCTCACCCCCGCCCCCAGCAGCCACAAATCTGCTCTCAATCTCTATGGAGTGGCCTCTTCTGGACTTTTCATATAAACAGCCTCATGCCATCTGTGGCCTTTTGTGTCTGGCTTCTCTCACTCTGCGTCATGTTTCAGAGGGTCATCCATGTCGTAGGGTTTACTCTTTTGTTCTTTTTTTAATTTTTTTTTTTGGCCACTTCTATTGATCTTTCATTCATTTATCTTTGTTCTTTGGCCTGTGTGGGCCTCCCATCGCAACTGTTGTCGCAGAGCACCAGCTCCGGGCGCATGCGCCCCAGAGCTCCGGCTCCGTAGTTGGACACATCGGTCCAGCTGCTCCGCAGCACGTGGGATCCACCCAGGCCAGGGATCGAACCGGCGCCCCTTGCACTGCAAGGTGGTGTCCTCACCCACTGGACCACCAGGGAAGCCCAGGGTTGACTCTTTCACTGTGAAGCACATACTTCTTAAAATACAGCGCTGTGAATTTTTAAAAATATGTGCCACCCTGAATCATCATCACAGCTCAAGATACAGACCACCCCAGTCCCTGAGGAGACATACTTTTTGCTTCAGCCCTCCCCTTTCCAAGAAGGCCCACAGTGCCTGCTCCGCACGTTCTCTGGACAGAGGCTGGCACCTCAACGTCTGGCCATCCCCGCCCCCCACCGCAGAGGGGCCAGCCCGGCCCAGGACCCGGTCTTATTCAGCTTATTTGGGTTCACTCTTTTTAAAAATAAATGTATAAATAATAATTTCTGGGACTTCCCTGGTGGTCCAGTGGTTAAGACGTCACCTTGCAATCTCTAGGGGTGGGGGCAACTAAGATCCCAGGTGTCTTGGGGCCAAAATCCAAAACATAAAACAGAAGCAATATTGTAACAAATTCAATAGAGACTTTAAAAATGGTCCACATAAAAAAAAAATTTTTTAAATAAGAATTTCTTTTTAAGGTAACATTCACCCAGATAAACCATTTGAAAGTGTATCGTAAACAGCATTGTTGCGTAATGTTGTACAGCTATCTAATTCCAGAACATTCCCATTACCCCAAGGAAAACCCCAGAACCATTAACAGCCCCTCCCTCACCCCCGCCCCCAGCAGCCACAAATCTGCTCTCAATCTCTATGGAGTGGCCTCTTCTGGACTTTTCATATAAACAGCCTCATGCCATCTGTGGCCTTTTGTGTCTGGCTTCTCTCACTCTGCGTCATGTTTCAGAGGGTCATCCATGTCGTAGGGTTTACTCTTTTGTTCTTTTTTTAATTTTTTTTTTTGGCCACTTCTATTGATCTTTCATTCATTTATCTTTGTTCTTTGGCCTGTGTGGGCCTCCCATCGCAACTGTTGTCGCAGAGCACCAGCTCCGGGCGCATGCGCCCCAGAGCTCCGGCTCCGTAGTTGGACACATCGGTCCAGCTGCTCCGCAGCACGTGGGATCCACCCAGGCCAGGGATCGAACCGGCGCCCCTTGCACTGCAAGGTGGTGTCCTCACCCACTGGACCACCAGGGAAGCCCAGGGTTGACTCTTTCACTGTGAAGCACATACTTCTTAAAATACAGCGCTGTGAATTTTTAAAAATATGTGCCACCCTGAATCATCATCACAGCTCAAGATACAGACCACCCCAGTCCCTCAGGAGCTCACCAAGGCCGACTTCTAGTGAGTGGCTTACCTCACAATATCACATTCCCAGGCTTCCCCGGGTGGTCCAGTGGCTAAGAGTCTGCCTTGCAATGCAAGGGACACTGGTTCGATCCCTGGGTCCGGGCAAATCCCACATGCTTTGGAGCAACTAAGCCCATGCACCGCAACGACTGAAGCCTGCTTGCCTAGAGTCTGCACTCCACAACAAGAAGGGCCACCACAGTGAGAAGCCCAAGCACTCCAGCTAGAGAAAGCTTGCACATAGGAATGAAAACCCACCACAGCCAAAAATAAATAAATACATCTTTTAAAAAAACATGTCACTTTCCCCGTGGTCCTCACCTGAAGGAGACTGTGCCCATCTCCCACCCCCAACAAGGGGCTTTTGTTGCCATGAGGCAAATGCTGTTGGCATTTAATGGGGAGAAGACATGGATGCTTCTCAATGTCCTCCAGTGCACGGGACATGTGCAACATCATTTCAGTCGTGTCCAACTCTTTGCAACTCGAGGGACTGTATGTAGCTCACCAGGCTCCTCTGTCCTGGTGGGGATTCTCAGGCAAGAATACTGGAGTGGATTGCTATTTTCTCCTCCAGATCTTCCCGACCCAGGGATCGAACCCATGTCTCTTATGTCTCCTGCATTGGCAGGCAGGTTGTTTACCACTAGTGCCACGGGGGAAGCCCAGTGTAGAGGATAGGCCCCCTACAAGAAAGAATCAGCAAGCCCCAAATATCAGGTGTCCATCGTTCAGAAGCTCTGGGCTCCCAGATTCTGCAGATTACGTCTGTCTGTCTGGGAGTATCACAGGAATGTGATCAGGCCGTGCTTCCTATCTGTGTTCTATGTGCCTTATGCACAGGGCTGTGTATGTGTTCATATGTTGTTCTTTTTCATTGCTGTATCATATTCCATTGAATGAATATACCCCAATTACTGGGCCATTCGATGATCCCATGGCTGGCATCTGGCGATGGTGAATGAAGTTGCTATGGACACCCATGTACGTAGCTTTTGGTGGCACAAGCTCCCATCCCATTGGGAAAAAACTCAGGAATGGAAGTGCTGGGTTAGAGCAATTGATAGCAATTAGTAGATCAGTCTGGGAGAATTAAAGCCCAGAGAATTTCACAGACAATGCCTGACGCCTGGCTTCTCTCGAAGAATCCATTCCGGCAGTTCCAGCCTGACTTCCCACATGGTAACTCTCAGCTGAAGCTGAACAGTGGCGGGAGGCTGCCGGCTTACGAGGGGGTGCATCTCCAGCTCCCCACGACTGTCACCCTCCCTCCTCATGGCCTCATACCTGCCCCATTTCTGCTTTTTGTTCCTTTGTCCACATCTGGCATTGAGGTCCCTGTCTCGGGCCCTGCAAGGTCGGGGATCATTTTTTAACCTTTCTATTACTCTTCAACAGCCTGGACCCTGCTGGCGTCTTTCTTGGCAACTTCCTCAGGACCTCCTCTCTGCCCAGATCACCGGGGTCCTCTGTCTTCCGCTGATGGGATCCTGCTGTCTGCTTCCAAGTCCCTTCCCCAGCAGAAATTTCTCGAACCATCCCCAACCCTGGCAGGGGAGGGCCCCTGTTGTCCACGCCTCACATCTGTGGGCATCTTGCAGGTTCCCAGTCAACCGGGATTGCCTCTGTCTCATTCATCCGCTCACTACGCAGCACAATGCGCAGTGAATCCTGGCCTCAGGGGCCCAGCGTCCAAAGGGGAGAGAGGGAGAGCCCTAGTGCTGGACCGCAGAAGCAGTCTGGGCTCCCGGTGGAGCGTGACCGGCACGCCTCACTCCTCAGAAGCTTTCCCCCATCTCTGGCCCTAGGGGTCAAAGTCTGAGAAACTATCCTTCCTCCATGCCCTCTACGGTCTATACCAACCAACCGTGGCTGGCAAAGTGCTGGGCCCCTTTCCTGGGGTCTTTCATTTCCCACAGACCAGGCCCACCTCTCAACCATCCCAGCGGTCCCCATGCACTGTCCAAAGGTTCCTGGTCCCCTCCGCTTCACCTCCAAAACTTCCCCTGCCTCCTCGCCTGCCCACCGGTCTTCCCTCCCCCAAGTCTGCTCCGTGCCCTCAGTGTGTGCCTCCGTGCATGCCCAGTCCTCTCTGACCCTTTGTGACCCCGTGGACTATAGCCCACCAGGCTCCTCTGTCCATGAAATTTTCCAGGCCAGCATACTGGAGTGCATTGTCATTTCCTCCTCCAAGGGCATCTTCCCAGGGATCGAACCCGCGTCTCTTGTGTCTCCTGCATTGGCAGGCAGATTCCTTACCACTGAGCCACCGGGCAGGCCCATGCCCGCGGTAGTACCCCCGCAACCCCTCTCTCCACCAGACCGGCTCAGCCCTCCCTCCTCTCTCCCAAGCACTCAGCCAACCATCTGCGGCTCCTCACCTGACTCCTCCAACCTCCCCATGGCATATTTTCCCGCCTTTTTCAGCAGCCTCCACGTGGGACTCACACAGCTCTCTCCCTTCACCCCCACTTCGTCCTTTCGCCCCCAACGCTTCCCCCAGCCCTGCACTCTTCACCCCTCCCGCTCCCCTGGCCTCTGACCAAAGCCTCCCGCGCACCTGGCGGGGAGGAGGCGGGGCCTTCTCACTTGGAGGCCGCAGAGCAGCGGGGCAGCGCCCCCTAGCGGCAGGGTCGGGAAGTGCACTCCAACTGGACTCGCAGTGGGTGCCTAACCGGGAATGGTCCACCATTGCTGCCCGCCTGCTGTTGCTCAGACTGGACCCGGGAGGCTTCGTGGGCTCTTGCTTTCCAGGAGTGAGGAGGGTGGAGCGTTCGCAGTATTCAGTAGTGTGATCCAGAGGTGACATTTGAGGAGGCCTGAGGCGGGAGGGGGATGCAAAGACTAAGGTGTCTTACTGCCTCCATCCCTAAGTTCTGCTGTACGTCCGACCCTTTTTCCCCAGCATCTTGTTCCAAGCCTCCATCACCTCTCACCTGCACTGACTGTGGACTCCATTTCCCCAGTCTCCTGGATCCCTCGCAAATCTTCTCACGGCCAGAGGACTCCTGTGAACATCTAAGTCAGGGGATAGCACTTCTCCACCCGGAACCTTCCATTGCTCCCAGTTGACTCCGATTACAGACCAGGTCTGGCCGATTACCTCCCTCCCCTCCCCTCTGCCCTCCCTCCAGCCACACAGGCCCTCTCACACGGACCCTTTTAACACCCACCAGGTTTCCACCTCAGGACCTTTACACGGGCTCCCAAACGTGTACTCCCCTCCCCGATCCTATCTCCCTGTAACGTCCCTCACCTCTTCAGGTCTTTATTCAGATACCACCTTCTCCGTGAGGTCTTCCCTGAGCTCCTCCGTCTCTGTCTTCCTTCCTGAATGTTCTTCCATAGCACTCGGCATCATCTGACATCCTGTTTCTTTTCATGGTCTGATTTCTCATCTGTCTTCCTGATTAGAACGTCAGCCCCAAGAACAGAGAAGCTTGTCTGCCTCGTTCACTCCTGCATTCCCAGCAGCTAGCACAATGCCAGGTACACAGTAGGTGCTCAACACAGGCTTGTTGCCTAAATGCATCGCCTCGCAGCCACCAATGATAGCACTTGGAATTAATCCCCACCCACGCAATATTCTCTCTGCTCAATTCTTAGACCCTTTTCCCTAGCTTTTCACTTGAGGGGAGGCCTGAAGGACGGGACGGGGTTCAGGCACTGCCCAAAGTAGGGGTACAGGAAGTCTCCAGGACAGCTGGGGCACACAGAACCCTACCCCGCCCACCCCTCAAGGCTTGGACAGGCTCACCGTCCACTCCCCTAGCACCTTGCTCACTTTCAGGGCTCTTTGCCTCATGCTTTCTGTGCTTGTCTTATCCACTGGACCACGGTGCTCCTAAGAGGGCTTCCAATCTTGCTGAAAAGACATTAGAGCATCTCAGCGTCTAGCAGCCAGCTACTCAAGGTTGTAAGGGTTCTCTGTGTTCGAGGAATAAATGGAAGGAATAAATACAGGAACCGAATCATGAGAAGACCCTCAGGGTCCTACATCCTGGCCGAGTAGACTAGAAAAAGCTAGGCTGGGAGTCCTGATGAACCGTGGAGGTCTGAGCTTCGTTCCTAACACCAGGAACCCGCTGCATCCCCAGCCCCCCAGCCACCCCCCTCGCAACTGTTCCAGGGGTCTGCTCCCCTCCAGCCCGCTGGACCTAAGGAACACGAAGAAACAGCACACCCACGATGGAGGGCGCCAGTCCTGAGGGCTCAGGACCGGGGACAGAGGAAGGTGGAGGAACGCAGCGCCCAGGTCGGTGGTCCCCACTGCCCTATACACGTAGGCACAGGATGAGGGCAGAGGGCAGAGGGGAGCAGAGCCACCCATGTCTGCGGTCAGGGTGCCCCAAGTGCTGGGTGCGCAGAACGTAGGCTGTCCCACACCCGGGGATTCTTACGCGGGGTGTCCTAGGTGCCGGGCCACCTGGGTGTGAGGGTTTTCTGGCACAGGCGACAGAGGAAAGGGGATGCCCAGGCGCAGGGGCACGGGACGTTGGGTATGCGAGGCGCGGGTCCGCTGAGCGTGGCCCAGGTACACAGTAGGTGCTCAACACAGGCTTGTTGCCTAAATGCATCGCCTCGCAGCCACCAATGATAGCACTTGGAATTAATCCCCACCCACGCAATATTCTCTCTGCTCAATTCTTAGACCCTTTTCCCTAGCTTTTCACTTGAGGGGAGGCCTGAAGGACGGGACGGGGTTCAGGCACTGCCCAAAGTAGGGGTACAGGAAGTCTCCAGGACAGCTGGGGCACACAGAACCCTACCCGCCCACCCCTCAAGGCTTGGACAGGCTCACCGTCCACTCCCCTAGCACCTTGCTCACTTTCAGGGCTCTTTGCCTCATGCTTTCTGTGCTTGTCTTATCCACTGGACCACGGTGCTCCTAAGAGGGCTTCCAATCTTGCTGAAAAGACATTAGAGCATCTCAGCGTCTAGCAGCCAGCTACTCAAGGTTGTAAGGGTTCTCTGTGTTCGAGGAATAAATGGAAGGAATAAATACAGGAACCGAATCATGAGAAGACCCTCAGGGTCCTACATCCTGGCCGAGTAGACTAGAAAAAGCTAGGCTGGGAGTCCTGATGAACCGTGGAGGTCTGAGCTTCGTTCCTAACACCAGGAACCCGCTGCATCCCCAGCCCCCCAGCCACCCCCCTCGCAACTGTTCCAGGGGTCTGCTCCCCTCCAGCCCGCTGGACCTAAGGAACACGAAGAAACAGCACACCCACGATGGAGGGCGCCAGTCCTGAGGGCTCAGGACCGGGGACAGAGGAAGGTGGAGGAACGCAGCGCCCAGGTCGGTGGTCCCCACTGCCCTATACACGTAGGCACAGGATGAGGGCAGAGGGCAGAGGGGAGCAGAGCCACCCATGTCTGCGGTCAGGGTGCCCCAAGTGCTGGGTGCGCAGAACGTAGGCTGTCCCACACCCCGGGGGATTCTTACGCGGGGTGTCCTAGGTGCCGGGCCACCTGGGTGTGAGGGTTTTCTGGCACAGGCGACAGAGGAAAGGGGGATGCCCAGGCGCAGGGGGCACGGGACGTTGGGTATGCGAGGCGCGGGTCCCGCTGAGCGTGGGAATCCCGAGGCACAGGTAAGGATGCGCGCGGGGAGCAGCGCCTCGGGCGGGAGCTGGGCGTCCTGGGCGCGGGTGGGGACCGCGCGGTGCTGGGCTCCCGGAGCTGGGGCGAGACTGCGTGCGCGCGCGGACGCGTCGGGTCCCAGAGCCCGGCTGCTGGCGCGGCCTCCACTGCGACTGCGCAGCCGAGGGGCTTGGGGAGAAGAGACACTGGGGTGCTTTCGCGCCCACCCCCCGCCTCTACTCGTCAGTCCTTCGCCTCTTGAGCCCTTCGCCCGCGAGGCCTGAAAACCTGGATAGACTGAATGGAGGCTGGCGAACCGATCCTGGCCACGACAAGGGGCGCTCCGGTGACCACAGGCTTTGAGAAGCAGAGGAGGGGCGCGGGGAGGAGGGCGTCCTGGCCAGGATTTTTTCCAAATGGAGCCGGGGGTTCCTTAAAGCAGGGCCCTCCTTCCCCTCGTATAAGTGAAAGACACTGCTTCTCACGGCCACCGAAGAACACAAGTTAGAAAGGTCTCCTAGACATATTCATAGGTTCCCAGGGAGGCGGGTGGACTGCTCAGGGCCGGAAGGCAGGATGGTGTGAGGAGGCTGGGAGCCAGGAGGCTCTGGAGACGCTCAGCTTTCCCTGAGCTGCATGTTCTTCCCGAGTTTATAGAAAGCTGGCTGTGTGGATGTCGGGGGAGGGTTCCTGGTGGCCCCCGGCACTGCCCCCTCTCCCCAGCCCCGCTCAAAGCCTTCCACGGGTCCTACCAGGTGCTGTTGAGATATTTCAAAGCGGGAAATTGACATCTAGAGGGGCGGAACCTCCCCCATCCTCCCATTCTGGTGCTGCACCAACCATGGATGATGAGAACCCTCCCCACAGCCACCGACCTCAACTATATACATATTGGATCCCTGAGGTCCTGCTGACAGGCCTGGCCACCTGGACTTGAGGCCAGAGGTCTGCAGCCACGGAACCCTGGGTGTAAAGGAGGAATGAAGATAGCTCACCTACTGTCTCCACTCTGGAAGTTTGCAGGCTGGATTTGACCCAGGTTCCAGGCTCTGGGAATCCCTGCCCAGTCCTGAAATGACGGCTGCCCATGGAAGCCAGTGGGGATGGGGGGGTGCCACAGAGGTCGCCCCTGGTTACCCAGTCAGCCTGGAAGTCTGGAGTCTCTGTGCCTACTCAGTTGCTTAGTCATGTCGGACCCTTTGTGACCCCATGGACTGTAGCCCGCCAGGCACCTCTGTCGATGGCATTTTCCAGGCAAGAATATTGGAATGGGGCTTCTCTGGTGGTCCAGTGGGTAAAGAGTCCACCTTGCAGTGCAAGGGGCACTGGTTCGATTCCTGGCCTGGGAAGATCCCACGTGCCGCGGAGCGGCTGGACTCTTGTGTCCAATTACAAGCCAGTGCTCTGGAGCGCATGCACCCAGATATGGTGCTCTGCAGCAAGAGAGGCCACTGCGATGGGAGGCCCACACAGGCCAAAGAAAGATGGATGAAAATAAATGAGAACATAAAAGAGGTCAAGAAGTTATTAAAAAAAAAAAGACTATTGGAACAGGTGGCCATTTCTACTCCAGGGGATCTACCCAACGCAGGGATCTAACTCTTGTCTCTTGCATCTCCTGAATGGGCAGGTGGATTCTTTACCACCATGCCCCCTGGGGAGTCCCTGCCTAAGTTCAGCCATGGGAACAGGCTTTTGGGAAGGGTTCTTAGAAGACAGAGTCATTCACGTGCTGATCTTCCGTGGAGCCTTGCGTAGGTTTTTATAGTTCCCATCTAAGCCTGCCCTGAGTTTTGTCTGTTTACCACCCCAGTCCCTTCCGCTGCTACTTCCACACTCTTTCCCAAGTCCTCATCCATTCTGCAGAGCCAAGTTGGAGTGGTAATACCGTCTCTTCCCTGCAGATAGATACCAAGGTTTGCCCTCTCCCATCCATCCTGCGCGTCCCCTTCCTCTACAATCCTGATCCGGATGGGTCTGACCCCTCCCCCACGACTGCCTGTTCTGGGTCGGCTAAGACTCAGCCCGGGCTTTGCAGGCTCTGTGGTGCACGATTGAGGTCTCCCTTGGATGAATCCCTTCCCCGAGGATCCAGGCCAGGGTTTGCTCCTCCCCATCCAGCAGTCTTCCCGCTGCATCCCTCTTTCATAAAATGCCCGGCTTCCAGGTCCACTCCCCCAAGATCCTCACCGGCTCTTCCCTCGCAGGATCTTCCAGCACCCCGCCCCCCCCACCAAGATCCTAGCTGCCCCCTCTAGTTTTTCCTCAGCCCCCGCCCTACCCGGAGCTGTCTATTCTGCCGAAGTGCCTATTTTTGGCCTGGGGCCCGGGTTCATAGCCCCCACTGTGGGTCTTGGCAGTCACAGCTCTGGCTCCGCGGATCCAAGCCAAGTCGGACTGCCTTCCCCACCCCGGGAGAGGGGGCGCGGCGCTCCCTTCTGCAGCCTCGGCCTGAAACCGGCCCCTGGCCTCACTCGGCCAGATGCCTAAGAACCCGTTGGTTCCTTGCCCTACTTCAAGTCCACTGGCTGCAGTGTAGTTGCTCGGCTGTGGAAATCCATACCGAATTTTTGCTCTTGCCGAGAACCTAAAATTCAATTTTTTTCCTCTCTTCCCTCACCGCCACCCCACCGCCCCCCACCAAAGCGAGACCTTTGAAGCGTTTATAGGTACTAACCTCCCCCTAACACCCGCCGTCCCCGCTCCTGCGGGCCGGTCAGTTCCCAGTCCTTGTCCAGTTAGTTGTCAGGGGTGTCGTCCCATCCCGCATACTCCAGTCCTGGCTTTGCGGTCCTCCCTTGCCTGATATTGTAGGTCTGGTCTCCCAGGGTAGCAGCCTCCTCATTGCATTCCCTTCGCATCGCCCCTAGATCCTGAAACCGCTTTTACCTGCCCGCTTCGATGCAGCCGGCGCTCCAGATCCTTTCGTGCCCAAGTCCAGCCCTCCTTTTGCCCCTCCTTCTTGCACGTCGCTGCCAGGAAGACGGGGGCAGCCCACGCCGCATCAGCCACTAAGCAGCCCCCTCCCGGAGCCCCCTGCGAGCCCAGGTCTGGGAATTCTAGGCCAGGTCTTACTGATGCCCGCTGCATTAGGCATGACGCATTACTCCGTCTCCCGAGGAAGAATCCGGCCCGAAATTTGCGTGCCTCGGGTGCATTTGGCCCTGTCACAGCTCCCTTCGTTCCTCCTATCTCAGTCTAATCCAACCCGGGTTTTGAATACCCCTTCCAGATCTCTCCCACTTCTCCCCTCGCCGGGCCAGGCGCCTTTACTTCACTCCCTGCAAAATCCGCTCCGGGTCTTCCTAGAGCCTGTCTCCCTTCCCCCACTTCCCGTTCTAACGCGGGGATCCAGCACAGCGCCTTCCCTCTCCCGGTTTTTCCAGAGGGGCTGGAGGCGGGGGCTAAGGGGAGGAAAATCCATCCCAGGTTTTCGGGCCGGCCCCTGGTGCGTTGGGCCAGGTTGCGGCGGCCGGTCCCGGGCGGCGGCTCCGGGCCGGGTTTTGCGCGTGCCCGCCGCCCCCCTCCCAGAGCGGGTGCGCCGGGGAGAGGGGAGAGCAGGCGGCTTGTCATTGCTGGTGCCCGGCGCCCGCTCGGTCCGCGCGTCCTGCGGTGCCCACGGGCCCGGCCCGGCGCCCCGCCTGCGGCCACCCCGGGGGCGCGACGCCGCCGCGCCCGCCTCCAGCCGCGCCCCCCCCACAAGCTCCGCGCCGCCCGCCCCCTCCCCGAGCCCCCCGTGGCCACTGCGGGGAGCCCGAGCCGTCGGCGCGGGAGCTGTCGGCGCTGCGGCGCCCCCGCCCCGCCGTCTGCCGAGGAGGCCCCGGCTGATGGGGCCGCGCGGGCCCCGGAGCGGCGCCGCCGGGCGGCGGGGGGCTGCAGGGGCGCCCTAGCTGCCCCGTTCACCCCTCGGCTGTCGCCGTCGGAGGGGGCTGGGAAGTCTCCTGGGCGCACACGTGCCGCCTCCGTCGGGGCCGCGGAGCTGCGGGGAGGATGCGGGCAGCTGCTGGCGCCGCCTCGGGGGGCTCCGCCTCGCCCCAACCCCCGGAGTTCTGACGCCGCCCCCGCCCCGCCGCCTCCGCCGCCTCCCTCCCCGGGAGGGGCGCGGACGCTCGCCCCCAGCCCCAAGTGTCTGCCGCCGCGAGGGGGCCGCCTTTGGAGCTGTGCAATCCGCTTTTTAAAACATTTTTGGTTGGTGGCAGCGGTGCTGGGCCCCGCCACCCCTTTCCCGTTCCCCCCCCACCCGTCCCGGTTCCGGGAGATGTGCCGGGCGGGGGGCCTGGGTTCGCGGAGCCGCAGGAGAGACGCGCAAGGCCGACCCCGGAGCGGCGCCGGACAGGTGAGTGTCTGCGGACCCAGGGCGAGGGGGACGCCGTACCTGGGCCAGGTGTGCGGGCCGAGGTAGGGAGGATGGGCCCCTGGGCCTGGCCTGGCCGGGAAGGGGGAGGGGATGCTGGAGCGCGGGTCACCGCACCTGTGCGCGAGGGACATCGAGGGCGGCCTGCGCCTCAACCCCACCAGCGAGGGGACCGGGAGGGGCAGCCCCCCCCCGATGGAGTGTCGGGGGTGCGGAGGCGCGGCCGCGGGGTGCCCATGGGGGAGGGGACCGCGAGTGTGCCCGCGCGTGGCTGCGTGTGCCCGCGCGCGCGCCAGCCTTTGTGGGGAAGCGGCGCGGCGGTGCCTGCGTGTCCCCGGTGCGTGTGCGCGCGGGTGCTTGGCGCCCTGTTTGTGTAGGTGTCTGGGTGTGAGCAGAGAGGGTGCGTGTGCGCGCCCGCGCGCGGGCCCCGGCCCCCGGAGGAGCCGTGTCGGGGGCTCGCGCCCCAGGATGCTGGGCCGGGGGTTGTTTGTCTCCCCCGGGCAGCGGCGCGGGGTCGGGGAGGGGTCTGTCTGGGCGTCTGGCCGGCTGTGGCCGCCGACAGCATCTTCCCTCCGCGGTACCCGGCTAAGCGCGAGAAGCCTTTGGGTTTCATCCACCCGGATTCGGGCTTTGAGGGCCAGCCCTCCCACGCTCCCAGGTGTTCCCCCGGCAGAGCTGGGGGTTTCGATTGTCATCTTTCCATCTGAGGGTCCTGGGACAGACGTCCCGTGCCAGAAGAGGGTGGGCAGCGCTGTGTGCGCTCTCGCCATTCCCCCAGAGTAGCCCCATCTGGAGACAGCGCCCCGCCTGCCCACAGCCCCCGCGCACGTCCCTGGCCCTCATCGGCCAGCCTCGGCCAGCCCCCAGCCCCATCCCTGCCTGCCCCTCACTGGTACCTTAGTCGCGCTCGCCTCCCTCCCCCACCCCTCCCCCTCCCACAGTCATGGCAGCTGAGCGGGTGCCCCTCCATCCCAGCCTCCAGACAGGGCCCACTTTCTGCCTGGCTTCTGCAGGACCCAGGGCCTGGATTCGTCTGCCCACATCCAAACATGTGGAGTGCAGGGGGAGCAGGGGGAGGGGTTCAAGATGGCTGCCAAGATGGCTGGTTGCCTCTCCGCCTCTCTCTCTCTTTCTCCGCCTCTCTCTCCCTCTCACGGCTTGCCCTGTTCTCTCAGCTGCTGCAAGAGTCTTTGGGGGGGCCGTTTGGGGCCTGGAGCGCGGGTCACCGCACCTGTGCCGAGGGACATCGAGGGCGGCCTGCGCCTCAACCCCACCAGCGAGGGGACCGGGGGCAGCCCCGATGGAGTGTCGGGGTGCGGAGGCGCGCCGCGGGGTGCCCATGGGGAGGGGACCGCGAGTGTGCCCGCGCGTGGCTGCGTGTGCCCGCGCGCGCCAGCCTTTGTGGGGAAGCGGCGCGGCGGTGCCTGCGTGTCCCCGGTGCGTGTGCGCGCGGGTGCTTGGCGCCCTGTTTGTGTAGGTGTCTGGGTGTGAGCAGAGAGGGTGCGTGTGCGCGCCCGCGCGCGGGCCCCGGCCCCCGGAGGAGCCGTGTCGGGGGCTCGCGCCCCAGGATGCTGGGCCGGGGGTTGTTTGTCTCCCCCGGGCAGCGGCGCGGGGTCGGGGAGGGGTCTGTCTGGGCGTCTGGCCGGCTGTGGCCGCCGACAGCATCTTCCCTCCGCGGTACCCGGCTAAGCGCGAGAAGCCTTTGGGTTTCATCCACCCGGATTCGGGCTTTGAGGGCCAGCCCTCCCACGCTCCCAGGTGTTCCCCCGGCAGAGCTGGGGGTTTCGATTGTCATCTTTCCATCTGAGGGTCCTGGGACAGACGTCCCGTGCCAGAAGAGGGTGGGCAGCGCTGTGTGCGCTCTCGCCATTCCCCCAGAGTAGCCCCATCTGGAGACAGCGCCCCGCCTGCCCACAGCCCCCGCGCACGTCCCTGGCCCTCATCGGCCAGCCTCGGCCAGCCCCCAGCCCCATCCCTGCCTGCCCCTCACTGGTACCTTAGTCGCGCTCGCCTCCCTCCCCCACCCCTCCCCCTCCCACAGTCATGGCAGCTGAGCGGGTGCCCCTCCATCCCAGCCTCCAGACAGGGCCCACTTTCTGCCTGGCTTCTGCAGGACCCGGGGCCTGGATTCGTCTGCCCACATCCAAACATGTGGAGTGCAGGGGGAGCAGGGGGAGGGGTTCAAGATGGCTGCCAAGATGGCTGGTTGCCTCTCCGCCTCTCTCTCTCTTTCTCCGCCTCTCTCTCCCTCTCACGGCTTGCCCTGTTCTCTCAGCTGCTGCAAGAGTCACGGAGGAGAGGGGGCTGGACCGTTTGGGGACCGATGTGGGGGTCATTTGAGAGCAGGTGTGTGCTCAGGGCCCGTGGACTCGATGCTGCTTGGCTAGAGGCAGGTGATCTCCGCTCCCTGTCCAGCACCCAGGGGCCCAGCAGGAGCCTGTAACCTGACCCCAAACCCCTGCTCCTTCACCCCCTCTTAGGCTCACAGCCTGGGGGCTCCCCGCCCTCCACCTGGTCTCCTAGGCCTGGCGCCCGGAATCCTGTCACTCGGGGGTCCCACGGAGGCTCTCGATCTCTCATTCTCTCCATCAGCCTGATGGCCAGGGACTGAGCAGTCCGATGTAGAAGGGAGCAGGGTCAGGCCCCAGCGGTGGGGGCAGGTGACTCCTCCTTCCTCCCCGCTCCCCCATCCCGAATCGAATGCCGAATTTATTACTTAAAAGTAGGATGAAAACAGGGAGAATGAGAGAAGGAATACAACCTTCATTATCATATCGAGAAAATTATCCGTGATTTTCCTAACTAGTAATTTGCCTGCCATGCTGTTCAGAACTGACTTGCCCATTAATTACAGAGATGAAAAATCATCTGGAAAGCGGAAAAGGGAACTAATTCGATCCCTGGCTGGCAGCAGTGGCCCCCGTGCACCCAGCCACATACGTGTGTGCTCACATGTGAGTGCCCGGCCCTCCCACGGGCGCTGCCAGCCTCTTCCTCCTCCTTCCCCTTGGGGACCTCCCTCGGGAGGGCTTGTCACCCCTGCCCTTCATAGGGTGCCCACCCCAACCCCTCTCACGGGGAGCTGGACAGAGGCAGGATCACCTGCCCCGCTGAGGCCTGCCCTTGGGCTTGGAGGCAGTGCCCGCGCGGGGGAGGGCAGGAGCTGGGGCCCAGCGCACCTGGGCGGCGGGCCTGCAGGGAGGCGGGGGAAGGCAGGAGCCTGGTTTCTATTCCCAGCCTGCCCTGGGGAGCCCCTTCTCCTGGAGGGGCGGCGTGGGGGAGGGGCCCGCAGGCGCCCTGACTGCTCTGGAGTCTACTTGCCTGGAACCTTCTGCTCCTAGCAGGGGCACCCCCTGCTCGCGGGGGGCTGCCTGGCCTTTGAGTCTTCCCCGGGTACTCAGGCTGACAAGAGGGTACTGCATGGTGCTTCAGCCCCAACCTGGGCATCAGGGGGACGGGGGTGCCCATCCCAGGAGACTGTGCTGCCTGGCCCGGAGTGGGTACCCCTGAGGGAGACCAGGAGGAGCAGGATCCCCCGCCTGTCCTCTCCCCATCCCCCCGCTGGCCGCCACCGGGAGCTGAAGTTCCCAGTCGCTGCCCCCTCCTACCTTTCCAGCCAGACCCAGACGCATAGCCAAGGACACACAGAAGGGTCTGATTTCTATGTGGGCTCCTCTGGAGGATTCAGTTTCCAGACGCCAGACATTTCCCCTCCTCCAGACCCTCCAGGGAGGCGAAGGGGGGAGATGCTCCTGAGACGGGGGTTCCCTGGATCTGGAGCCGGACTGAGCAGTCCGATGTAGAAGGGAGCAGGGTCAGGCCCCAGCGGTGGGGGCAGGTGACTCCTCCTTCCTCCCCGCTCCCCCATCCCGAATCGAATGCCGAATTTATTACTTAAAAGTAGGATGAAAACAGGGAGAATGAGAGAAGGAATACAACCTTCATTATCATATCGAGAAAATTATCCGTGATTTTCCTAACTAGTAATTTGCCTGCCATGCTGTTCAGAACTGACTTGCCCATTAATTACAGAGATGAAAAATCATCTGGAAAGCGGAAAAGGGAACTAATTCGATCCCTGGCTGGCAGCAGTGGCCCCCGTGCACCCAGCCACATACGTGTGTGCTCACATGTGAGTGCCCGGCCCTCCCACGGGCGCTGCCAGCCTCTTCCTCCTCCTTCCCCTTGGGGACCTCCCTCGGGAGGGCTTGTCACCCCTGCCCTTCATAGGGTGCCCACCCCAACCCCTCTCACGGGGAGCTGGACAGAGGCAGGATCACCTGCCCCGCTGAGGCCTGCCCTTGGGCTTGGAGGCAGTGCCCGCGCGGGGGAGGGCAGGAGCTGGGGCCCAGCGCACCTGGGCGGGCCTGCAGGGAGGCGGGGGAAGGCAGGAGCCTGGTTTCTATTCCCAGCCTGCCCTGGGGAGCCCCTTCTCCTGGAGGGGCGGCGTGGGGGAGGGGCCCGCAGGCGCCCTGACTGCTCTGGAGTCTACTTGCCTGGAACCTTCTGCTCCTAGCAGGGGCACCCCCTGCTCGCGGGGGGCTGCCTGGCCTTTGAGTCTTCCCCGGGTACTCAGGCTGACAAGAGGGTACTGCATGGTGCTTCAGCCCCAACCTGGGCATCAGGGGGACGGGGGTGCCCATCCCAGGAGACTGTGCTGCCTGGCCCGGAGTGGGTACCCCTGAGGGAGACCAGGAGGAGCAGGATCCCCCGCCTGTCCTCTCCCCATCCCCCCGCTGGCCGCCACCGGGAGCTGAAGTTCCCAGTCGCTGCCCCCTCCTACCTTTCCAGCCAGACCCAGACGCATAGCCAAGGACACACAGAAGGGTCTGATTTCTATGTGGGCTCCTCTGGAGGATTCAGTTTCCAGACGCCAGACATTTCCCCTCCTCCAGACCCTCCAGGGAGGCGAAGGGGGGAGATGCTCCTGAGACGGGGGTTCCCTGGATCTGGAGCCGGACCTGACCGCACCAGCGTCCCTCCCAGCCCTGGGCTCGGCTGCCCTGATGGAAAAGGAAGCGGGGTCCCAGCTGGGAGCAGGTCCCGCCGCCCCGAGGATCCCCGTCTTGTGCGCCCCTGTGCGATACCCACTCGGGGGCCACGCCGCGCAGCCTCCTGGCACTGGCATCTCCACCCCCCGGGGCCCGGGCTGGGGCTGAAGCCCCAGGCTCTCTCCTGCCAGCCTGGGCACCCAGGGTGGGCACGAAGGCCAGGCGCGGGCGGGAGGCAGCCCGTCCCAGGCAGGGGCGCCCGGGCCAAGACCAGACGACGGATGCACCCGTGACCCGTGTGGACCCGTGCTGCGGTCTGGAGGGTGGCTGGGACCAGCCTGTGTGTGGCTGCGTGGCTGGCAGGCTGGCCCTGTGTTCATAAGGGCCTCCCGTGGGCCAGCGTGTGTGTGTGAGGCAGAGGGGCTGTGTGTGTGTGTTTCCGCATGTGAACAGCTGTCTGCATCGTGGAGGCACCTGCAGGTGTGTGTGACTCCCGAGAGCAAGGCCGGCTGCCCCTCTTTGTGAACCCCGTGAATATTTGCCAAGTGTCTTCTCCACGAGGCGCCGAGCTGCGGCCGCCCGTGCCCAGCTCCCAGTCCTTAGGGAGCTCACCGTCTAGTGACGCGAGCAATTCCAGTCAAGGGGCTCCTCTCGTAGGAGCTGAGGAGAAGGCTTGCCTCTCCCGACCTGGAAGGGCCAGAGTCCCAGCTGGGGAGGGGCAGCCCCCTCCTTTTGGCACCCCAAGTGCGGGGCGTCTCGGGGGCCAGACCTTTGTGACCTTCCCTGTCTACCTTCCACCTCGCCTCCTCTCTCCTCACTGTGCCTAAGCGCCGCGCGACCCCAGGGCCCTTGGCACGGGCGGCTCCCTCGCTGCCCCCTCCTACCTTTCCAGCCAGACCCAGACGCATAGCCAAGGACACACAGAAGGGTCTGATTTCTATGTGGGCTCCTCTGGAGGATTCAGTTTCCAGACGCCAGACATTTCCCCTCCTCCAGACCCTCCAGGGAGGCGAAGGGGGGAGATGCTCCTGAGACGGGGGTTCCCTGGATCTGGAGCCGGACCTGACCGCACCAGCGTCCCTCCCAGCCCTGGGCTCGGCTGCCCTGATGGAAAAGGAAGCCGGGTCCCAGCTGGGAGCAGGTCCCGCCGCCCCGAGGATCCCCGTCTTGTGCGATACCCACTCGGGGGCCACGCCGCGCAGCCTCCTGGCACTGGCATCTCCACCCCCCGGGGCCCGGGCTGGGGCTGAAGCCCCAGGCTCTCTCCTGCCAGCCTGGGCACCCAGGGTGGGCACGAAGGCCAGGCGCGGGCGGGAGGCAGCCCGTCCCAGGCAGGGGCGCCCGGGCCAAGACCAGACGACGGATGCACCCGTGACCCGTGTGGACCCGTGCTGCGGTCTGGAGGGTGGCTGGGACCAGCCTGTGTGTGGCTGCGTGGCTGGCAGGCTGGCCCTGTGTTCATAAGGGCCTCCCGTGGGCCAGCGTGTGTGTGTGAGGCAGAGGGGCTGTGTGTGTGTGTTTCCGCATGTGAACAGCTGTCTGCATCGTGGAGGCACCTGCAGGTGTGTGTGACTCCCGAGAGCAAGGCCGGCTGCCCCTCTTTGTGAACCCCGTGAATATTTGCCAAGTGTCTTCTCCACGAGGCGCCGAGCTGCGGCCGCCCGTGCCCAGCTCCCAGTCCTTAGGGAGCTCACCGTCTAGTGACGCGAGCAATTCCAGTCAAGGGGCTCCTCTCGTAGGAGCTGAGGAGAAGGCTTGCCTCTCCCGACCTGGAAGGGCCAGAGTCCCAGCTGGGGAGGGGCAGCCCCCTCCTTTTGGCACCCCAAGTGCGGGGCGTCTCGGGGGCCAGACCTTTGTGACCTTCCCTGTCTACCTTCCACCTCGCCTCCTCTCTCCTCACTGTGCCTAAGCGCCGCGCGACCCCAGGGCCCTTGGCACGGGCGGCTCCCTCACCCGGGACCTCCCACCTCCAGCCACATCTGAAACCTCCGCGCCCTCTCTCCCTTCGATGTCCGCTCCTCTCAGTAACCTTTACCCCGGACAGCCTGTTTAAAATTGCAGCCTCCCACCCCCTCCCGACTTTCCATCACAAGGATGGCTTTCCGCACACTCTGTAATTTCCTGATTGATTGTGCCTGTTTGTTGATCATCTGTCTCCCCCGAGCGGGACCTGAGCGCTTGGGGAGTCTGCTCCTTGGTTTGCGTTTGGAGGTCCGGGGCCTTGACTCCGGCCTGGCCCACCATCGGCACTCGAGAACTCAGCTGAGTGAATGGAGGGGGTTCCTCCCAAAGGAGGCAGACCCAGGGGGCTCCCCCCGCCGGCGTTGCACAGTGAGGGGCCCGCATCGATCCTGGCCCTCTTGGGGGTGGCCGGGGCTACCCACCAGGGGCTGGGCCGGGCCGAGTCAGCACCTGTCCCGTGCACACGCCTGGAAGCCCGCTCCCTGCGGGCTCCTCGTCGGTGCTCTGATGGGTGAGGGTGTCCGTGTGGGCAGGCGTGGGGAGCGTGCATGTAGGGTTTAGAGCCCGTGGGGTCACGTGGAGGCCCCCCGCCCTTGCCAGAGGTAGGAATGTCATGGACAAGGCCTGAGCAGTGTTGACCCGGGGGACGGTAACTCAGGCTCTCTCTCAGAGGGGATGGGACTCCCACCCTTGTTTCAGGTCCTGAGGGTCAGCCACGCACCTCGCTCAACCCCGCCTCAGCTCTGCGCTCAGTCCCTCCGTCGTGTTTGACTCTTACCCATAGCCCGAGCTGCGGCCGCCCGTGCCCAGCTCCCAGTCCTTAGGGAGCTCACCGTCTAGTGACGCGAGCAATTCCAGTCAAGGGGCTCCTCTCGTAGGAGCTGAGGAGAAGGCTTGCCTCTCCCGACCTGGAAGGGCCAGAGTCCCAGCTGGGGAGGGGCAGCCCCCTCCTTTTGGCACCCCAAGTGCGGGGCGTCTCGGGGGCCAGACCTTTGTGACCTTCCCTGTCTACCTTCCACCTCGCCTCCTCTCTCCTCACTGTGCCTAAGCGCCGCGCGACCCCAGGGCCCTTGGCACGGGCGGCTCCCTCACCCGGGACCTCCCACCTCCAGCCACATCTGAAACCTCCGCGCCCTCTCTCCCTTCGATGTCCGCTCCTCTCAGTAACCTTTACCCCGGACAGCCTGTTTAAAATTGCAGCCTCCCACCCCCTCCCGACTTTCCATCACAAGGATGGCTTTCCGCACACTCTGTAATTTCCTGATTGATTGTGCCTGTTTGTTGATCATCTGTCTCCCCCGAGCGGGACCTGAGCGCTTGGGGAGTCTGCTCCTTGGTTTGCGTTTGGAGGTCCGGGGCCTTGACTCCGGCCTGGCCCACCATCGGCACTCGAGAACTCAGCTGAGTGAATGGAGGGGGTTCCTCCCAAAGGAGGCAGACCCAGGGGGCTCCCCCCGCCGGCGTTGCACAGTGAGGGGCCCGCATCGATCCTGGCCCTCTTGGGGGTGGCCGGGGCTACCCACCAGGGGCTGGGCCGGGCCGAGTCAGCACCTGTCCCGTGCACACGCCTGGAAGCCCGCTCCCTGCGGGCTCCTCGTCGGTGCTCTGATGGGTGAGGGTGTCCGTGTGGGCAGGCGTGGGGAGCGTGCATGTAGGGTTTAGAGCCCGTGGGGTCACGTGGAGGCCCCCCGCCCTTGCCAGAGGTAGGAATGTCATGGACAAGGCCTGAGCAGTGTTGACCCGGGGGACGGTAACTCAGGCTCTCTCTCAGAGGGGGATGGGACTCCCACCCTTGTTTCAGGTCCTGAGGGGTCAGCCACGCACACCTCGCTCAACCCCGCCTCAGCTCTGCGCTCAGTCCCTCCGTCGTGTTTGACTCTGTGACCCCATAGACTCTAGTCTGCCAGGCTCCTCTGTCCATAGGATTCTCCAGGCAAGAATACTGGAGTGGGGGCTTCCCTGGTGGTCCAGTGGGTACGGAGTCTGCCTTGCAGTGCAAGGGGCGCCAGTTTGATCCCTGGCCTGGGGAGATCCCACGTGCCATGGAGCCACTGGACCAATGTGTCCAATTACGAGCCAGCGCTCTGGAGCGCATGCGTCCGGAGCCAGTGCTCTGCGACGAGAGAGGCCCCTGCGATGAGAGGCCCGCACGGGCCAAAGAATAAAGATGGATGAGAAATAAATAAATGAAAAATCAATAAAAAGCAGCCAAAATTAAAAAAGAAAAACAACTGGAGTGGGTTGCCGTGCCCTCCTCCAGGGGATCTTCCCGACCCAGGGATTGAACCCGTGCCTCTTGCGTCTCCACATGAGCAGGAGGACTCTCCACCACCCCCCGCTGCCACCCTCCCCACCACCCCCCTCCAACTCCAAAATCTGGGGAAGATAAAAATTCCAATAAATAGATGGCCAGGCTAAAAACAGCCTTTCCCCCCACCCTCCCCAAAACTACAAGGAGCCAGGGCCTTCTCTCAGAGGCTGCAAATACGGGGAAGGAAGCCAGGTGGGTGTCCAGTGGGTGCCAGAGAGGTGCAGACAGGTGAGGGGCCCAGGCCAGGGTCTCCCCGCTGTGGCCTTCCTGACGTGGGCGGTGTCCTTCTTTGGGGTGGCCTGTGCCTCACGGGACTTTTCAGCATCCCTCGCCTCTCCCTGTAGACCCCAGGAGCAGTGCCCCCCCCCTACACTGAATTGTGATGTAAAAAGGCCTCCAGAGGATGCCAGACAGCCTCTGGAGGGAGCAGAACCGTGCCCCCTCCCTGGTGAGTCCTGTTGCTCTGGACCAGGGGTCTGCCCTCAGTGACAACCCAGACAGCAAGCGCTGGAGACCCACTTAGCAGCCCTGTTACATAAACTCCCTCAGCCTCCTCTTCCTAACCCTTTGAAAGCGGCGCCACCGTGCTTCGCACTTTGGCAGAGGGCAGTGCCCAGGCTGTGGGTGGTCAGCTCCCACGCTGGAACGCCCACCCACCTCCTTTTTGCACCTGGTGGTGGAGGTCAGCGCACCCTCATGAGCAGAGGGGCCACCCCACTGGGGACCAGTCTGCGGTCATCTGTCCATTTCACCTCCTTGGCCCCACCCCCTCCCACTTCCCACGCTCGCTCCTTCCCTGGCCACCACACTCTCTCCCCAGCCCCAGGGCCTTTGCACAAACTGTGTTGTCCGCTTAGAATGCTCTTCTCCTCCATGGGCACCTTTATGGCGCCTCCCTCACCTTCTCTGACACGTCAGAGCTTTACTGATCTGTCCAGCCTTTCTCCATCACTGTATTTAAGATTTCATGATACCCCCCCCCCTCACCAATCCCTGACACACGCACACACACAATTGCCTTTTTTTTTTTTTAGTTTTCTTTATGTCTGGCTCGTGCACAGCTGCTTATCCAGAGCTAGATCAGGGCCTCCCACACAGTAGGTGCTCTAGAAGAGACGTGTGGGGACTTTCCTTGTGGTCTAGTGGTTACAGTACGGGCTTTCACGGCTGTGTGCCTGGGTTTGATAAAAATTCCAATAAATAGATGGCCAGGCTAAAACAGCCTTTCCCCACCCTCCCCAAAACTACAAGGAGCCAGGGCCTTCTCTCAGAGGCTGCAAATACGGGGCAGGAAGCCAGGTGGGTGTCCAGTGGGTGCCAGAGAGGTGCAGACAGGTGAGGGGCCCAGGCCAGGGTCTCCCCGCTGTGGCCTTCCTGACGTGGGCGGTGTCCTTCTTTGGGGTGGCCTGTGCCTCACGGGACTTTTCAGCATCCCTCGCCTCTCCCTGTAGACCCCAGGAGCAGTGCCCCCCCCCTACACTGAATTGTGATGTAAAAAGGCCTCCAGAGGATGCCAGACAGCCTCTGGAGGGAGCAGAACCGTGCCCCCTCCCTGGTGAGTCCTGTTGCTCTGGACCAGGGGTCTGCCCTCAGTGACAACCCAGACGGCAAGCGCTGGAGACCCACTTAGCAGCCCTGTTACATAAACTCCCTCAGCCTCCTCTTCCTAACCCTTTGAAAGCGGCGCCACCGTGCTTCGCACTTTGGCAGAGGGCAGTGCCCAGGCTGTGGGTGGTCAGCTCCCACGCTGGAACGCCCACCCACCTCCTTTTTGCACCTGGTGGTGGAGGTCAGCGCACCCTCATGAGCAGAGGGGCCACCCCACTGGGGACCAGTCTGCGGTCATCTGTCCATTTCACCTCCTTGGCCCCACCCCCTCCCACTTCCCACGCTCGCTCCTTCCCTGGCCACCACACTCTCTCCCCAGCCCCAGGGCCTTTGCACAAACTGTGTTGTCCGCTTAGAATGCTCTTCTCCTCCATGGGCACCTTTATGGCGCCTCCCTCACCTTCTCTGACACGTCAGAGCTTTACTGATCTGTCCAGCCTTTCTCCATCACTGTATTTAAGATTTCATGATACCCCCCCCCCTCACCAATCCCTGACACACGCACACACACAATTGCCTTTTTTTTTTTTTAGTTTTCTTTATGTCTGGCTCGTGCACAGCTGCTTATCCAGAGCTAGATCAGGGCCTCCCACACAGTAGGTGCTCTAGAAGAGACGTGTGGGGACTTTCCTTGTGGTCTAGTGGTTACAGTACGGGCTTTCACGGCTGTGTGCCTGGGTTTGATCCCTGGTCGGGGAACCAAGACCTCACAGGCTGTTCAGTGTGGCACATAAATAAGATAAAAAAGAAATATAGAATTGCTGAATAGTCTTTCTAAGCCCCACAGCCACCCTGTGAGACTTTGGTCCTATTTCCCTGGGGAAGAGATGGAATGCAGAGGACGGATGGGGGCGGGCGGTGGGGTGGGCGCCTCGTCACACGGCCTGAAGTGGGCACAGCTGGGATTTAAGCCCAGGGCCCTGAGACCCGGGGCCTCTTCCCTCTTGCCCCACCGAGCAGCATCTCCCCTGCCCTCTGGCCTCTGCCCCGTCACTGTAGAGCCCCAGAGCCTTCTTCCACGTCCTCAGCCTCAGGCCTTGGCTCCCTTGACCATTTTTAGCACTGCTCTACCGGACCTGGGGGCTTCGCCCAGGACTCAGCAGTAAAGAATCTGCCTGTGAAGCAGGAGACATGGGTTCAATCCCTGGGTCAGGAGATCCCCTGGAGAAGGCAATGGCAACCCACTCCAGGATTCCTGCCTGGGAAATCCCATGGACAGAGGAGCCGGGCGGGCTACAGTCCACGGGGTCGCAAAAGGGTTGGACACGACTAGGCGACTAAGCACCTGTGGTTCCTGGAGTGTGTGTGAAGCTTGTGGCTGGTCAGGGAACACCTTGCGGGTAGAAATGGACCTCGGGTCACTCTGGTACCGACCCGCTGTGGAGAAGAGTGTCAAAGAGGTGCCTAGCTGACCTGTAAGTCAGGGAGAGCTTCCTGGTGGAGGGCTTCCAGCCGAGGCCTGGAAGAGAAGAAAGGATAAAGTGGAGGGGAAGGAGAATTTGGGAGAGGGAGAGACTCGCCCTGAAGTCAGAAAGAAGCGGGGAGGCTCAGAGGGGACAGGGAAAGCCATGTCCTGGCCGGGCAGGGAGAGAGGACGCACGTCTTGGGGGCTGAAGGACTGGGATGTGTTTCTCCTCGTGCGCGGGGCTGAGGAGGCCTGCGAAGGGGTCGAGGCCCACGAGGCCGGGTTAGAATGTTTAGCAGGTGCGCCTTCCGTCTGCTTTGCAGGGGAGAGCTCTGCAGGGGGGGGGGGGAGGGAGGTCAGTGGGGAAGTGGGCGCGAGGCCAGTGCAGGAGAAGACCTCCACAGCTGCCATGGTGAGGGCTCAGGTGGGGGCCTTGAGATGCTAACCGTGGGTCTGTGTGCAGCTTTCGAGGCAGAAAGCAACTAAGCCCCACAGCCACCCTGTGAGACTTTGGTCCTATTTCCTGGGGAAGAGATGGAATGCAGAGGACGGATGGGGCGGGCGGTGGGTGGGCGCCTGTCACACGGCCTGAAGTGGGCACAGCTGGGATTTAAGCCCAGGGCCCTGAGACCCGGGGCCTCTTCCCTCTTGCCCCACCGAGCAGCATCTCCCCTGCCCTCTGGCCTCTGCCCCGTCACTGTAGAGCCCCAGAGCCTTCTTCCACGTCCTCAGCCTCAGGCCTTGGCTCCCTTGACCATTTTCAGCACTGCTCTACCGGACCTGGGGGCTTCGCCCAGGACTCAGCAGTAAAGAATCTGCCTGCGAAGCAGGAGACATGGGTTCAATCCCTGGGTCAGGAGATCCCCTGGAGAAGGCAATGGCAACCCACTCCAGGATTCCTGCCTGGGAAATCCCATGGACAGAGGAGCCGGGCGGGCTACAGTCCACGGGGTCGCAAAAGGGTTGGACACGACTAGGCGACTAAGCACCTGTGGTTCCTGGAGTGTGTGTGAAGCTTGTGGCTGGTCAGGGAACACCTTGCGGGTAGAAATGGACCTCGGGTCACTCTGGTACCGACCCGCTGTGGAGAAGAGTGTCAAAGAGGTGCCTAGCTGACCTGTAAGTCAGGGAGAGCTTCCTGGTGGAGGGGGCTTCCCAGCCGAGGCCTGGAAGAGAAGAAAGGATAAAGTGGAGGGGAAGGAGAATTTGGGAGAGGGAGAGACTCGCCCTGAAGTCAGAAAGAAGCGGGGAGGCTCAGAGGGGACAGGGAAAGCCATGTCCTGGCCGGGCAGGGAGAGAGGACGCACGTCTTGGGGGCTGAAGGACTGGGATGTGTTTCTCCTCGTGCGCGGGGCTGAGGAGGCCTGCGAAGGGGTCGAGGCCCACGAGGCCGGGTTAGAATGTTTAGCAGGTGCGCCTTCCGTCTGCTTTGCAGGGGAGAGCTCTGCAGGGTGGGCGGGGAGGGAGGTCAGTGGGGAAGTGGGCGCGAGGCCAGTGCAGGAGAAGACCTCCACAGCTGCCATGGTGAGGGCTCAGGTGGGGGCCTTGAGATGCTAACCGTGGGTCTGTGTGCAGCTTTCGAGGCAGAAAGCGAACGTCCCTCAGTCGTGTCCGACTCTTTGCGTCCCCCCGGAGGGGCCATGGAGTTCTGCAGGCAAGAATACTGCAGGGGGTAGCCGCTCCCTTCTCCCGGGGGTCTTCCCCACCCAGGGATGGAACCCACGCCTCCCGCACTGACAAGCAGATTCTTTACCCTCTGAGCCACCAGAGTTGATGCGACTCAGTGGATGATCAGCCGGAAGGCAGAGAGAAAGGGGGGACAGGGAAACCAGGGGGCCTCTGGTTCGGACAGCAGGGTGACCCAGAGGAACGAAGAGGATGGGGCCGGGCGCACCCTCTGCTCCCAGCAGCACCCTCCTCACATAGAACAGTCCAGTCTCCCCTCGCCAGCAGGAGTCTGGGTACCCCAGTCAGGGCATGAAATGTCCCCACTTGGTCTCAAGTTGAGACTTCCCTGGCTGCCCAGTGATTAGGACTCCACGCTCCCAGTGCAGAGGGCCCGGGTTTGATCCTTGGTCGGGACACTAGATCTCACATACGGCAACTAAGAGCTGGCCTAGCCAAGTAAATAAATATTTTGAAAAAGAAGGAGCAGCAGCTCCACCGCTCCCACCTCATTCCCACAGGCCCTGCTGGCTCTGCCCTCTTCACCTGCCCTCACCTCTTCACACTCTCCCTCTCTCTCTGGACCAAAGCCACACTCTATAGCACATTCCTACCCCAGGGCCTTTGCATGTGCTGTTCCCACGGCCTGGATACCCTTTCTTCAACAGCTAGACAGCTCACCTCCTTGAGACCTTTGCTAAAATGTTGCCTTCTTGGCCAGGTGTTCTCTGACACCCCCCCAGCTATGTTTCCATCCGCACATACTCCCCTCCCTCAACTCTTGCTCTGCCCAGAGGGCAATTTTCCTCCAAAGCACGTGTGACCCCAGGTGGGACCTGGGTAACGACCCCCTGAATGGACAAGCCCTTCTGTGGGTCTGTTTCATCTTTGTTCATTAAACAGATTAATGAGAACCCTCTCCTCACCCAGGGCCGGGCACGCAACAGAGCGCCAGGCCTACCCACGATGGGACACTCCCTGGTGGAACACACAGACTTGCAGCCACAGAGCCCGAGTCCAATTAGCAGAGCAAAATGTGGAGGCCAGTGGGTACCCACACAGGCCTGGCAGGCAGGGCCTTTTGGAGGAAGGAGACACAGAGGGCGGGAGTCCTCTGGGTAGGTGAGCGGGAGGTATGAGGGTGAGGAAAGAACAGGCCAGAGCAGAAAAGGTGGTGAGAAGGTAGCAGGAGATCCGGCTCTGAAATGCCATGTTATGGCCTCTGGGGCAGTAGGAAGCCATGGAGGGTTATAGGCAGGGAGGGACGGGATGGAGTTTTCATTTTGCACAGAGCGCTCTGGGTGAGGGATGGAGATCAGAAGGGGCTGGGGCGGGCGGAGGAGGGGCGCGGGGAGCAGCTAGAGGAGGAGGGGACCAGGGAGAAGAGAAGGCTTTGAATGGTCCCACCCCCTGCAGCCCAGCGCCACTCAGCAGCCAGAGTGACCTTTTCGAATTTACAGGCAGACAGACCCCACCCTGTGGCACCGACATCTAGCGGGAGAGAGAGAATGAGCAAATAAGTGAACCGCGCGGCTGGCATGATAGCGGCGAGTGCCATGGAGAAAACCTAAAGCCAGAGCAGGACGTGGAGTGTGGGGGCCAGCGGGACCTCCCGGAGCTGGCGGCCTCCGTGTAAAAGACCCGAAGGAGGCCAGGGAGGAGCTTTGCAGGTGTCTGGGGAGGAGGGAGCGGCCCGTGCTCAGTCCCTGAGAGGGTACCGTGCCGGGTGTCCGTGAGTGGGGGGAAAAAGTAGAAGGAGATGGGAGAGGGAGGCGACAGGGCAGAGCGTGCAGGACCTTGTGGGCCGAGGACCAGGTTTCTCCAGTCTGGGGCCTGGGGGTTGAGAGGGAAAAAGACATGCGGGCTCCCTCAACTCTTGCTCTGCCCAGAGGGCAATTTTCCTCAAAGCACGTGTGACCACAGGTGGGACCCGGTGACGACCCCTGAATGGACAAGCCCTTCTGTGGGTCTGTTTCATCTTTGTTCATTAAACAGATTAATGAGAACCCTCTCCTCACCCAGGGCCGGGCACGCAACAGAGCGCCAGGCCTACCCACGATGGGACACTCCCTGGTGGAACACACAGACTTGCAGCCACAGAGCCCGAGTCCAATTAGCAGAGCAAAATGTGGAGGCCAGTGGGTACCCACACAGGCCTGGCAGGCAGGGCCTTTTGGAGGAAGGAGACACAGAGGGCGGGAGTCCTCTGGGTAGGTGAGCGGGAGGTATGAGGGTGAGGAAAGAACAGGCCAGAGCAGAAAAGGTGGTGAGAAGGTAGCAGGAGATCCGGCTCTGAAATGCCATGTTATGGCCTCTGGGGCAGTAGGAAGCCATGGAGGGTTATAGGCAGGGAGGGACGGGATGGAGTTTTCATTTTGCACAGAGCGCTCTGGGTGAGGGATGGAGATCAGAAGGGGCTGGGGCGGGCGGAGGAGGGGCGCGGGAGCAGCTAGAGGAGGAGGGGACCAGGGAGAAGAGAAGGCTTTGAATGGTCCCACCCCCTGCAGCCCAGCGCCACTCAGCAGCCAGAGTGACCTTTTCGAATTTACAGGCAGACAGACCCCACCCTGTGGCACCGACATCTAGCGGGAGAGAGAGAATGAGCAAATAAGTGAACCGCGCGGCTGGCATGATAGCGGCGAGTGCCATGGAGAAAACCTAAAGCCAGAGCAGGACGTGGAGTGTGGGGGCCAGCGGGACCTCCCGGAGCTGGCGGCCTCCGTGTAAAAGACCCGAAGGAGGCCAGGGAGGAGCTTTGCAGGTGTCTGGGGAGGAGGGAGCGGCCCGTGCTCAGTCCCTGAGAGGGTACCGTGCCGGGTGTCCGTGAGTGGGGGGAAAAAGTAGAAGGAGATGGGAGAGGGAGGCGACAGGGCAGAGCGTGCAGGACCTTGTGGGCCGAGGAAGGGCTCTTGAGGTTTGCTCCGAGTGACGTGGGAGCCATGGAGGGTTGAGAAGGGAAAAAAGACATTGCCGGGACGCAGGTGCTCGCCGGCGCCCTCTGGCTGCTGTAGTGGGAATCGACCGGGCTGCAGGGGCGCAGAGCCAGGAGATAGGGGAGCAGGGAGGGGGCCGGGGATGGGGAGAAAGGGAGCCGACGCTGGAAGAGGAGACGCAGGAGCTGCCGTAGGGATGGGAGGAGGAGAGGGGTCCAGGATAGCTGTGTGATTCTTGAGCGCCTGGGAGGACGAGGCTGCCCTCCGCTGGGAAGTGGGACGATGAGAGGGTGGAGCTAAGGGTTGGGTGGGGACCCGACCTCTCTCCCGTCCCCCTCCCCCCCCTCCCCGCCCCAAGCCCACAGCTCTCTTCCTGAAGGAAGTTAGGGGCCGGACACTCTCTGGGCACTTGCTGCATCTCTGAGAAGTCTGTTAGTTTCAGAGTTGGGATGGGGACATGGGCTCAGAGAGGCCCGGGGTCTGGCCCGAGATCACACAGCCCACAGCCGATTCAGACCCAGGAGCCAAGTCCTTGGACGGACCGACTTCCCCACTCTCCAAGGGTTTCCTGGGCTTTCGGGCTGCTGGGTTTGGGGAAGACTCAAGGCCACTGGGAACATCCCGGGTGGCTCGAAGGATAATCTGCCTGCCCTGCAGGAGACCTGGTGTCAGTCCCTGGGTGGGAAGATTCCCTGGAGAATCCCATGGGCAGAGGAGCCTGGCGGGCTCCAGCCGGTGGGGTTGCAGTGTCAGACACGACGGAGGGGTAACGCCTTCACACTTTCAGGGCGGCTGGGGAGGGCGCAGGAGGAAGGAGGCCTGTGCTGAGGGGCCCGGAACCCTGCTGGTGGTGCCCCCAGGCACTCAGACGCCCACCCGCTCAGGCACAGAGGGTTGCCATGACAACCCCACTCTAGGGCACGCTGGCGGCGCCTCTGCTCCAGCAGCCGGTGCACCTCCTGTCGCCCTCCCGCCCGTCTCAGGGCAGCTGAGGACAGACCCCCAAGCCCCCAGCTGCCGGTGAAGGAGATGGGGGGGGCGACAGGGCAGAGCGTGCAGGACCTTGTGGGCCGAGGAAGGGCTCTTGAGGTTTGCTCCGAGTGACGTGGGAGCCATGGAGGGTTGAGAAGGGAAAAAAGACATTGCCGGGACGCAGGTGCTCGCCGGCGCCCTCTGGCTGCTGTAGTGGGAATCGACCGGGCTGCGGGGGCGCAGAGCCAGGAGATAGGGGAGCAGGGAGGGGGCCGGGGATGGGGAGAAAGGGAGCCGACGCTGGAAGAGGAGACGCAGGAGCTGCCGTAGGGATGGGAGGAGGAGAGGGGTCCAGGATAGCTGTGTGATTCTTGAGCGCCTGGGAGGACGAGGCTGCCCTCCGCTGGGAAGTGGGACGATGAGAGGGTGGAGCTAAGGGTTGGGTGGGGACCCGACCTCTCTCCCGTCCCCCTCCCCCCCCTCCCCGCCCCAAGCCCACAGCTCTCTTCCTGAAGGAAGTTAGGGGCCGGACACTCTCTGGGCACTTGCTGCATCTCTGAGAAGTCTGTTAGTTTCAGAGTTGGGATGGGGACATGGGCTCAGAGAGGCCCGGGGTCTGGCCCGAGATCACACAGCCCACAGCCGATTCAGACCCAGGAGCCAAGTCCTTGGACGGACCGACTTCCCCACTCTCCAAGGGTTTCCTGGGCTTTCAGGCTGCTGGGTTTGGGGAGGACTCAAGGCCACTGGGAACATCCCGGGTGGCTCGAAGGATAATCTGCCTGCCCTGCAGGAGACCTGGTGTCAGTCCCTGGGTGGGAAGATTCCCTGGAGAATCCCATGGGCAGAGGAGCCTGGCGGGCTCCAGCCGGTGGGGTTGCAGTGTCAGACACGACGGAGGGGTAACACCTTCACACTTTCAGGGCGGCTGGGGAGGGCGCAGGAGGAAGGAGGCCTGTGCTGAGGGGCCCGGAACCCTGCTGGTGGTGCCCCCAGGCACTCAGACGCCCACCCGCTCAGGCACAGAGGGTTGCCATGACAACCCCACTCTAGGGCACGCTGGCGGCGCCCCCTCTGCTCCAGCAGCCGGTGCACCTCCTGTCGCCCTCCCCGCCCCGTCTCAGGGCAACTGAGGACAGAGCCTGGGCTGCGTCCCAAGCCCGGGACCCCCCTGCGTCCTCCCCTCAACTCGAGCCTGCCCTGGGGCTCCGGCCAGCCCAGAGGCAGGGGCAGGGTAGGGGGCACCCCACGGCCTGGGGGCCGGACACGCCTGGCAGGCCCAGTCCCCCTCTTAGCACGAGGGTGGTGAGCCCCGTTTCCCATGGGATAAACTGGGGGTCCCTCAAGTCCCCTGAGGCTCGAGGTGGGGACAGATGCAGGTGCGGGCTCGCCTGACCCCTGTGGGCGTCTCCACTTCTGAGGGTGCTCAGTCAGACAGAGGCGGCGGGGCGGGGCGGGGGGCTCCTGAGGACCCCTAGGTCCCCGCATCTCCCCGGGATCAGGGTTCAGAGCCCACTTTGCCACTCGAGTGCCCCAGGATCTCTTTTCTGCTGTAAAGTGTGGGTAGGCAGCCCCCCATCCTTACTGCATTCTTATGAGCATTAAAGGAGATATAGGCGTATAGTGCCCAGAACCGGGCACCGAGGTGTCAGCCGCTGCCCCTGCATTGGGGGCAGTCCTGACAAACGGGAGAGCCCACTCGACTCCCCCACGCCCCGTGGCTGAAGGTTGTGAGGTTCAGGGCCCCGTCCCCGTCTCTGCCTCCACCCCCTCCTCTGCCCTGATCCCAGTGTGTGTTCCGTGGGGCTGCTGTGACAGATCCCCCAGACTGGGCAGCTCTAACCACAGAAATGTGTCGTCTCCCAGTGCTAGAGGCCAGAAGTCCAAGATCTGAGCGTTGGCTTGGTCCCTTCTGGGGACGCAGGGAGAGAACCTCTCCCCCGGCTTCTGTGGGAGTGCCAGCCACCCCTGGCTTGCCGCTGCGTCCCCCCGATCTCTGCCTCCGTCCTCACGCAGTGTTCTCCTTGGAGGGGTGTGCGTCTGTGTCCACAGAGCCCCTTTTCAGAAGGACACCAGTCTGATTGGATCAGGGTCCACTCTAGAGGGCTTCCCAGGGGCTCAGCGGTGAGGACTCCGCCGCCAGCGCAGGAGACGCGAGTTCTATCCATGGGTCTGGAAGGTCCTCTAGAGTAGGAAATGACCTGCTCCTGGATTCTTTTTTCTTTTCTTTTCTTTTCTTCCTCACTAAGCCCTGATCACTGCAGTCGTCTTGCCTGGAAAATCCCATGGACGGAGGAGCCTGGCAGGCGACAGCCTATAGGGTCACAGAGTCGGACATGACTGAGCACGCACATGTTCTCTCTCTCTCTCTCTCTCTCTCTCTGTCTCTCTCTCACACACACACACACACACACATCACCCTGATGACCTCATTGCTTTTAACTTGATTACCTCTTCATCTCCAAATAAGGTCCCATGCTGGTCCTGGGAGGCGGGACGCCAGCATATCTTTTCTGGGGGCCGTATAGTTCTGTCCACCCCAAGGCCTCGAGGATGGCCAAGCCTGGGTCTCTCGGGGGGTTCCCACCAAACCCTGTCTGACCTTACCTCCTCACTTAGGTGAGCCCCAGGCGGCAGGTGGAACTCCCCAGGATGGAGTGGGTGTGCAGTCAGGCCAGGAAGAGAGGGAACGGAGCTGCAGTGCCCAGCTCCCCTGGCTCCAGCCCAAGGTAGAGACAGTCCTGGGGGTGCCTGGGGCTTGGTGGGGGGCTGCTCCAGGGATGGGCTCCTGGGAACAGCAGGCAGCCAGCCCGTGAGGGACACTTTCTTGGCTCCTGACGCATTGGTATCCAGCCCGTGCGGGCCACAGGTCCCAGGGCAGACGCTTCATCCAGCTGTGTCCACCGCCGTCCCTGTGTCCATTTGGTGCATATTTGTTTGAGCACCTGCTGTACATCTGGGCTTTCCTGGTGGCTCAGCGGGAACGATCCCATCTGCCAAGGCAGGAGACCCGGTTCTATCCCTGGTTCAGGAAGATCCCCTGGAGGAGGGCACGGCAACCCACTCCAGGATTCTCGCCTGGAGAATCCCATGGACAGAGGAGCCTGGCGGGCTGCAGTGCATGGGGGCTCAGAGAGTCCGACATGACTGAGCAACTAAACAGCAATATATATACCACAATCTTTTTTAAAGGCCCCTCTGGCTGCCCAGGGGGTGCCTGGGCTGTGGGAGGGGAGGGGCGGGCGGCTGGGAAGGAGTCAGGGCTGCTGTCTGGTGGGAACAGAAATGCCCTGGTCTGGGCTTTCCCTGGTGGTCCAGTGGGTAAGGACACCGCCTGGCAGTGCAAGGGGCGCCGGTTCGATCCCTGGCCTGGGAAGATCCCGCGTGCTGCAGAGCGGCTGGACCGATGTGTCCAACTGCCAAGCCGGAGCTCTGGAGCGCATGCGCCCAGAGCCGGTGCTCTGTGACAACAGAGGCCACTGCGATGGGAGGCCCACACGGGCCAAAGAACAAAGATGGAAATAAATGAAAGATCAATAGAAGTGGCCAAAAAAAAAAAAAGAAATGTCCTGGTCTGAAGGACAAATGCTGAGAATGGACAGATGGACGCCGGGATGTTCTGGAGGTGCGGGCTCAGGCCTCACTCCTGAGCTGGCTTTGGGGGTGACGGAAGGAATTGGGAACCCGAGATTTTGACTCCTGGGATTCTAAGGCCCTGGGAGGATTGGAAGGGGGACTTGTGCCCTGAAATGAGGAGTTTGATCAGGGCTGGTCAAGCTCAAGGTGTGCTGGAAAGCCAGATGGACGTGTAGACAGCAGGAGAGAAGTGGGGCTGGGACCCGGAGGTGGCTGTCGGCACGGGTACAGGTGGGGTTTATAAGGCGCGAGGCTGACGGGATCCCCGAGGCGGGGGGTGAACAGGGAAGAGGGCTGGCGCCCCAGCATCCTGGGTGGGTGGGGGACAGACGGCCCAGGAGGAGGAAAGGACCCTTTTCCTTCCAGTGGACGCTCCCGTGCCCTGCCTCTCGCGGCGCTGACAGCAGCCTCCTCCGGTCCCATCCTGGCTTACCGTGGGTGCAGACCGCAGGCCTTACCAGAACCCCGCGGAATCGAGACCGCGAGGGACGGTGGGCTGTGGAGACTGGGTGGGTGGGAAGAATCCACTCAGGGTCCTGGGGCATTGAAGGACAGAGTCGGGCCCCGGAACAGGATCGGGCCCCAGACCCATGCTGGCCGGCCGCCCCCAGAGCCTGGCACCGGCAGCCTCCCCAGCATTCACCAGCCGCTAACCGGTCTAACTCCGTAAGGGAGCCAGGGAGGGGATGCTCACTGGTTTGACCCCCGAGGGGAGAGTCGGGGGACAGGAGCGTCCATCAGCCAAGGGTCCTCTCGCCAGCTGCCCCCTGCACCCGTCTCACCAGGGCTGGAACGTTGCCTGTTGGGGCGGGGCGCGGAAAGGAGGTGGTGAAGAATGCCCCCCACCATGTACAGCTGTAAAATGCTGCGAAATGAGCCAGAACCATCCAAGGCCTTATCTGGACAGGGCTGCAGGAGGAGGGATGGTGGAGGGTGGAGGAAGTCGAGGGGGGTTTGCTGAAGGCTGGGAGCTGGGGAGGGTCCTGAGGGCGTCTGGGTCGGCCTTGGGGAGCAGAGCAGCAGGGCTGCGCTGGGAAATGATTGCCTCGTCACATAAGAGCACACGGGCCTGCCTCTTGAGCAAGCCGCCCGAATCTTTATTTCTTGAGAAGCTGAACTAAGGCCCTGCCAGCAAGTGGCTCCTGGTCTAGTGTGGAAGGCTGACAACCGGCCGGAGAAGGGGACTTGTGCCCTGAAATGAGGAGTTTGATCAGGGCTGGTCAAGCTCAAGGTGTGCTGGAAAGCCAGATGGACGTGTAGACAGCAGGAGAGAAGTGGGGCTGGGACCCGGAGGTGGCTGTCGGCACGGGTACAGGTGGGGTTTATAAGGCGCGAGGCTGACGGGATCCCCGAGGCAGGGTGTGAACAGGGAAGAGGGCTGGCGCCCCAGCATCCTGGGTGGGTGGGGGACAGACGGCCCAGGAGGAGGAAAGGACCCTTTTCCTTCCAATGGACGCTCCCGTGCCCTGCCTCTCGCGGCGCTGACAGCAGCCTCCTCCGGTCCCATCCTGGCTTACCGTGGGTGCAGACCGCAGGCCTTACCAGAACCCCGCGGAATCGAGACCGCGAGGGACGGTGGGCTGTGGAGACTGGGTGGGTGGGAAGAATCCACTCAGGGTCCTGGGGCATGGAAGGACAGAGTCGGGCCCCGGAACAGGATCGGGCCCCAGACCCATGCTGGCCGGCCGCCCCCAGAGCCTGGCACCGGCAGCCTCCCCAGCATTCACCAGCCGCTAACCGGTCTAACTCTGTAAGGGAGCCAGGGAGGGGATGCTCACCGGTTTAACCCCCGAGGGGAGAGTCGGGGGACAAGAGCGTCCATCAGCCAAGGGTCCTCTCGCCAGCTGCCCCCTGCACCCGTCTCACCAGGGCTGGAACGTTGCCTGTTGGGGCGGGGCGCGGTAAGGAGGTGGTGAAGAATGCCCCCCACCATGTACAGCTGTAAAATGCTGCGAAATGAACCAGAAGCATCCAAGGCCTTATCTGGACAGGGCTGCAGGAGGAGGGATGGTGGAGGGTGGAGGAAGTCGAGGGGGGTTTGCTGAAGGCTGGGAGCTGGGGAGGGTCCTGAGGGCGTCTGGGTCGGCCTTGGGGAGCAGAGCAGCAGGGCTGCACTGGGAAATGATTGCCTCGTCACATGAGAGCACACGGGCCTGCCTCTTGAGCAAGCCGCCCGAATCTTTATTTCTTGAGAAGCTGAACTAAGGCCCTGCCGGCAAGTGGCTCCTGGTCTAGTGTGGAAGGCTGACAACCGGCCTGCTGATACCAGAAGGCGATTTCAGGGCCTTCCCTGGTGGTCCAGTGGCTAAGCCTCCATGCTGCCAGTACAGGAAACCTGAGTTCAATCCCTGGTCGGGCAACTAGATCCCACATGCTGAGACTAAGCCAGTGTAGCCAAATAAATAAATTCTTCTTCTTCTTTTTTAAGCAAGATGTTTAAAAGAAAAAAGAAGGTGATTTCAGGTGCTGTGAATTAAAAATGGGACTAGGCACTTCCCGGTGGCTCAGTGGTTAAGACGCTTTCCTTCCACCGCAGGGTCCAGGGTTCGATCCCTGGTCGGGAAACTAAGATCCCTCAAGCTGCACCGTGTGGCCAAAATAAACTAAAATAAAACCAGGGCTAAAGGATGGTGGGCGAGGGCAACCGGGTGGTTGGGGAGATCAGGATAGGTCGCTCTGCTGGGTGACCTTGAGGCTGAGCCCGGAATGACGCTGGGAGGTTGGGTGGAGGAGTTCAGGACAAGTGTCTGGGCGCGGCAGGACGGTGGCCCCGGCCTGGGAAGTGGGCAGGTTGGCGAGGTACTTTGGAGGGAGGCAGAGCCCATAGGACTCGCGGGTAGAGCTTATGAAGGGGAGGAGAGCAGAGGATTCAGGCACTGAGGGGAATCCTCGGTTCAGGTTCTTAGAGTCATTCGACCTGGAGGAAGACATGGCAGCCCACGCCGGTGTTCCTGCCTGGGAAATCCCGTGGACAGAGGAGCCTGGCGGGCTACAGTCCATGGCGTCGCAAAGAGTCAGACACGACCAGGCGACTAAACAGCAACAAGCATTCAACAAACATTCAGGCCTGTTGCGGAAGCAGAAACAAAACAATGCGATGATCCCTGACTGTGCAGGGGCCCTTCCATCAAAGAGAGAAATAGGTGCATTTGAACCGAGTTCTAAAGGAGGCAAGCGAGCATAGGAAGAGGCCCTGTGAGTCGCGGGCACATTTGTGCAGAGGAGGTGGCACATACCAAGGCCCTGGGGCAGGGTCCGGGCTGCTGGAGGAACAGCAGGAGGCAGAAGTGGCCAGAGCAGAGGTGCGGTCAGGGAGCTCACTGGGCTTTCGGTTGTGGCTAGGGGGCGGGTGGGAGAACAGCTGCCAGTGTTCTCTTGTGAGATTCCAAACCATCAATAAGATATTTGGAAAGTGGGAAACGGTTGGGGTAGGAAGACCCTAGGATAGACGGGGGTGGGGGGCGGTGGAGAAAGAGGCCAGACCAGGGGTTTGCAGATTGGAGAGCTGGTTAAAACTTGGGGTGTCGGGACTTTGCTGGTGATCCAGTGATTAACAGTCAGCCTTGCAATGCAGGGGATGCGGGTTCGATCCCTGGTCAGGGAACTAAGATCCCACGTGCCACGGGCCAGCGAAGCCCACGCCCCACAGCCACTGAGCCTGGGCCCCACAACTAAGACAGCACACAGCCAATCCGTCAAGAGAAAGAGACGCTGTTTTCTAAACGGGAACACAGACGGTGACCCTTCTCAGAGAATGTGCGTTTCTAGGAAGTGCCTGGCCAGGCTGGGGCCCCCGGGCCGGGGCCGTGCTTGGGAAACAGGGGTGTGGAAACGGGAGTTCAGGACAAGTGTCTGGGCGCGGCAGGACGGTGGCCCCGGCCTGGGAAGTGGGCAGGTTGGCGAGGTACTTTGGAGGGAGGCAGAGCCCATAGGACTCGCGGGTGGAGCTTATGAAGGGGAGGAGAGCAGAGGATTCAGGCACAGAGGGGAATCCTCGGTTCAGGTTCTGAGAGTCATTCGACCTGGAGGAAGACATGGCAGCCCACGCCGGTGTTCCTGCCTGGGAAATCCCGTGGACAGAGGAGCCTGGCGGGCTACAGTCCATGGCGTCGCAAAGAGTCAGACACGACCAGGCGACTAAACAGCAACAAGCATTCAACAAACATTCAGGCCTGTTGCGGAAGCAGAAACAAAACAATGCGATGATCCCTGACTGTGCAGGGGCCCTTCCATCAAAGAGAGAAATAGGTGCATTTGAACCGAGTTCTAAAGGAGGCAAGCGAGCATAGGAAGAGGCCCTGTGAGTCGCGGGCACATTTGTGCAGAGGAGGTGGCACATACCAAGGCCCTGGGGCAGGGTCCGGGCTGCTGGAGGAACAGCAGGAGGCAGAAGTGGCCAGAGCAGAGGTGCGGTCAGGGAGCTCACTGGGCTTTCGGTTGTGGCTAGGGGGCGGGTGGGAGAACAGCTGCCAGTGTTCTCTTGTGAGATTCCAAACCATCAGTAAGATATTTGGAAAGTGGGAAACGGTTGGGGTAGGAAGACCCTAGGATAGACGGGGGTGGGGGGCGGTGGAGAAAGAGGCCAGACCAGGGGTTTGCAGATTGGAGAGCTGGTTAAAACTTGGGGTGTCGGGACTTTGCTGGTGATCCAGTGATTAACAGTCAGCCTTGCAATGCAGGGGATGCGGGTTCGATCCCTGGTCAGGGAACTAAGATCCCACGTGCCACGGGCCAGCGAAGCCCACGCCCCACAGCCACTGAGCCTGGGCCCCACAACTAAGACAGCACACAGCCAATCCGTCAAGAGAAAGAGACGCTGTTTTCTAAACGGGAACACAGACGGTGACCCTTCTCAGAGAATGTGCGTTTCTAGGAAGTGCCTGGCCAGGCTGGGGCCCCCGGGCCGGGGCCGTGCTTGGGAAACAGGGGTGTAGGGGAAGCAGAGGGGACCAAGAGGAGAGATCTGGACGTCCAATCTGGAGAGAATCCCTGAGGAGACCGAGGCAGTGAGAAGAAGAAGAGAGGCCGTAAGGGAGGAAAAGTGGGTCAGGGCCCAGCCGTGAGTCCTCCAGGCTGCCCGGGGGTGGACAGGCTCGGGGCAGGGGCAAGGAAGGCAGGGGAGGATGTGCGATCCCTGCCCCTCCTTTGCCTTCCCCAGTTCCCCAGGGGCTGCACCCGCCCCTCACCCCGTCTGCCTGTCTCCACCTTACACCCGAGGGTCCCCCCAGGAGGAGAGAGGGGACTCCGTTGTCCCTGGTCCCCGATCGGTGGCGCCAGCCAGCTGGATTCTAATTAGCTACCAGAGCCAGAAAGGCAGGAAGCACGGGGCTGGGGGTGGGGCCCTGGACTCCTGCCCAAGAGTGGCAGGCTGCAAGCTGGGGCCCGTGCGCCTGGGTCCCCCAGCCTGGATGCCGTGCTGGGCGAGGAAGAGGGGGTGAGGGAGACAAACGGGCAGGGTCTCAAGAGGCTTCCAGAGGGTTCTCCTCAGGGACGGAGGGTCTGGGGCCCACCTGCATGCAGGTAGGTGCATCATAGCTGTGACGGCCTGAAAAATGACCCCGGTCGCCTGGGGAAGAGGGGCTGGCGGACCCCAGAAGGTGCTTCCAGGAAGTCCAGGGTGCCCAGATGGGCGGATCCATCGGTCAGGGTGGGCGTAGGGGGGGCAGTGTGAGCCGGAGGCTTTGGAGAGGGGCAGCTTATGTCAGATATGGCGCAGCTCAAGGGAGGGTCATTGAACAGTCCCCCTTGGGGCTGCAGGCTGGAGGCCCTCAGCCCCCTGCAGGAAGAGATAGGACCTGCCCTCCTACTGAGCCCGCTGGGGACCAGCCTCTGCCCCCGCCTCACTCTCCCTGTCCTCCTCAGGCTGGTGGGCCAGGCCGTGGTGCCCACTTGGTGATGCGGGGCGAAGCCCCCAGCTCAGGCCACTGAGAGCTGCGAACGCACGCGCCCCCCCCAGCCGCCGCCATGGCCCGCCTGGCTGCCGTGCTCTGGAGTCTCTGCGTCACGGCCGTCCTGGTGACCTCGGCCACCCAAGGTAGGTGCTGATGGGGCCTGGGGGGCGGGCGGCGGGCCTCCGTTACCCTGTCAGCAGCGGGGAGGAAGCGCTGAAGTGTCTCTCGATCCGGACTTCCCTGGTGGCTCAGCGGTAAAGAACCCGCCTGCCAAGTGCAAGACGTGGGTTCGATCCCTGGGTCGGGAAGATCCCCTGGAGAAGGATACGGCAACCCACTCCAGTATTCTTGCCTGGGAAGTCCCGCGGACAAAGCAGCCTGGAGAGCTACCGTCTATGGAATTGCAAAAGGGCCAAGGAAGACGTGGTGATTACACCCCCTTGCACCACCGCGGGGGTCCCCGGATCCGCCCGTCGCGCCCTCCAGCCCAGAGCGCCAGGGTTCGTCCCACGAGGGGTCCTGGAGCCTGGGGTCTGGGCTGTGGCCTTCATGGGCCGGGACAGGCCTTCCCAGGGAGGCGACGCGCCTCTCTCTCAGGCGTGCATTTCTCTGTGTGATCACATCTCCAAAGCTCTCGCCAGGAAGAAGGCTTAATTAAAGCATGCCCACTGCCGTTTATTTAAAAACAACTAATTACCCGGCTCGGCCCTAGGCCGGCCCCGGGCTCCTGCACAGGCCACAATTAGTGCCCCCAGCCTGCCCGTCCACCCTCTCTGATTACTCAATTACTGTCCCCGTGGTGGGCGCAGGCAGGGGCCAGGGCGGGGTGGAGCGGGAGGAGAGGCAGAGAGAGGAGGCCCACCGGCCCTCCCTCGCCCTGGGGTGCCCCCTGCCAGCCCTGACTGGAGGGCATTGGTGGTGCCCCTGCTCTCCAGTGCTCCCTCTTACACCCCTCTCCCCTGCAAGGTGGAGGGGCATTGTTCGGCCCAGCCACGGGGCCTTGGCACGGCGCTGCCCAGCTGGCGCCCCACGCTCCCCCAGCACCCGCCCTCTCTGCCCATCCGGGTCCTGCCCCCAGCCCCAGCTGGGCTGGGAGGGGCTGCTTCCACCCCCAGACCCATCTGAGCCAGCCCTCCACCCCCGGCCTCCTTCCCAGGCCCAGGAAAAGCTAAAATTAGCTGCGCCAGCAGATGGTGCGAGAGGAACACATGTAAAACTTTCCCCCAAGTGGGGCCCAACTCACCCCGAAAAACCCCGAGGGCCTGGCTGCCAACCCCGTTGGGCCCCCAGCTGGCATCGGAGGGGCCAGACCTCCGAAAAGGGGGCCCGTTTGGTTCCGCTGCCAGCATGCTCTGCTGTCTCACAGGAGCAGTCCCCACTTGGGTGGCTCCGGACTTCTCTGTGCGTCCCCACCCCCTCCGGCCCCCAGCCAAGAGGCCCAGCTGGGACCAGCGTGCGGGACGGTGGCTGCCCTGGCGGGGCTGAGCCCGCTGTATCCCTCAGAGACGAACCGCCTTGATCCCCTTCGTGACGGTTGTCGTTAAGGGCCAGTCATGGTGCTCTGCGTCCCTCAGCACGGGTCTGGGGGGTCTGCGTCATCGGCTCCTTAGAGAAGGAAACGGGGGCACAGGGGTGGTCAGTGACTGGACGAGGCCACCAGCCAGGGAGTGGCCGAGCCGGGATCTAAACCCCAGCCACCTGGCTCCTGAGCCCCAGCTCTGGTCCCCGAGTGGCACGGGAAGGGGACTTGGCGCCGCCGTCTCCGAGAGCAGGGCGTGCCCATGGCAGGTTCCTCATTGTCATGGCAACCCTAGGTTTCCCGGGTGAAAGGCAGGAGGCCTCTCGCTGGAACGCCTCACCCTACACAGCACCTCCTTCAAGAATCCCGCTCCAGGACCTCCCTGGTAGCTCAGTGGTAAAGAGTTCGCCTGCCAATGCAGGAGACACAGGTTTGATCCCTGACCCGGGAAGATTCCACAGGCTGTGGAGCAATGAAGCCCTTGAGCCACAACGATGGAGCCTGTGCTCTAGAGCCTCAGAGCCACAACAGTGGAGCCCATGGGCCGCAGCGACTGAAGCCCGTGAGCCCTAGAGCCCGAGTTCCACCACAAGAGAAGTCACAGCAACGAGAAGCCTGCTCACCTCAACGAGAGAGGAGCCCCCACTCCCTGCAACTAAAGAAGAGCCTGTGGCAGCAGTGAAAACCCAGAATAGCCAAAAATTAATTAATTAATTAAAAATCTTTCCAAAAAGAAAAAAAAAAGAATCGTCCTCCTTTCTAGCACATAGTCTTCCCAGTTCAGCCCTGGGCTGTGGTTTGCCCATTTCGCAGATCCAGAAACTGAGGCCCAGTGAGGCGTCTGCAGTGGCTGACCAAACGAGAGTGTGCGTGAGACTCACTGGTGAATGCATCTATTCAGGGGCTCCTGGTTTCACCCCTCACCCAGAGATTCTGAATCAGCAGGCCTGCGTCAGGGAGGCACCCAGAATCTACATGCTGAACACAGTGCTGATGCCCGGGCCACAGCGGGAGCTCTGGCCCAGCGGAGACGCCCGGCCTGTCAACTGGGAAGTAGCAAAGCCAGCCTCTGTGGTTTCTCACAGAACATGAGGGCATTCGCTTCCATCCGCTCTTGGCTTCACACACGGGAACCATGTGAAGCTCGACAAGTGCCCCGGCCTCCCTCAGTTCTGACGATTCGCCGGAAGGATTCACGGAATTCACAAAATACCTTTATCCTCATGATTAGAGTTGATTACTTCCCTGGTGGCCCAGATGGTAAGGAACCCGGCTGCCAAGGCAGGAGACCCAGACTCGATGCCTTGGTGGGGAAGATCGCCTGACGCAGGGACTGGCTACTCCCTCTAGTCTTCTTGCCTGGAGAATCCCATGGACAGAGGAGCCGGGCAGGCTCTGGTCCACGGGGTCTCAAAGAGTTGGACGTGACTTAGCGACTAGACAGCAACATCATTGATTGCAGTGAACTGATACAGATTAAAATCAGTCAAGAAAAGAGAGGTGTGTGGGACGACATCAGGAAAAGTTCTCTTCCCAGGGGCTTCTGGTGGTCCCTTCCTGTGCGGTCACAGACAGCGGGAACTCTCCAGGCGACGACGAGCGACACCGTGCGTGTTCCCTCCACCCAGGAAGCTCTTCGGAGCCTCGGTGTCCACAGTCTTTCCTGGGCTGAGCCAGACGTGGCTGACCTCAGTCTCCAGCCCCTCCAGAGGCCAGCTGGTATGTGACCCAACACACCTACCTGAAACCACATGGTTGGTGAGCTGCGGATCGTTGGCTAGGACTGTTGCAACAAAGTAGCAAAGACTGAGGGGCTTAAGCAGCTGGACGTTCAAGATCAAGGTGTCGGCAGCATGGTTGCCTTTGAAGGCCGCCAGGGAAATGCTCTGGGCCCCTCTCCTTGGTTCACAGGTGACCACCTTCTCCCTACGTGTCCACGTCGTCTTCCTTCTGTGTGTGCCACGGGGTCCATATTTCCTCTACGTGAGAGGACGCCGTTCGTATTGGATTTGTTGTTTTTGTTCAGTCGCTCAGTCGTGTCTGACTCTGCGACCCCGTGGACAGCAGCACGCCAGGCCTCCCTGTCCTTCCCCATCTCCCGGAGCTTGCTAAGACTCATGTGCATGGACTCAGGGATGCCCTCCAACCGTCTCATCCTCTGTCGCCCCCTTCTCCTTCTGCCTCGAGTCTTTCCCAGCATCAGGGGCTTTTCCCGTGAGTCGGCTCTTTGCATCAGGCGACCAAAGACCTGGAGCTTCAGCTTCAGCATCCATCGTTGCAGTGAAGGTTCAGGGTTGATTTCCTTTCAGACGGATTGCTTTGATCTCCTTGGTGTCCAAGGGACTCTCAAGAACCTTCTCCAGCACTAGAAGTTGAAAGCATCAATTCTTCTGCACTCATCTTGGATTAGGGCCCACCTTCATGGCCTCATTTTAACTTGAGTACCTCTGTAAAGATGCTATCTCCAAATGTGCTCATATTCTAAGGCAGGAATCCCCAGCCCTCAGGGCCACAGACTGGTAGGGGTGCTGGTCTGTTAAGAACTGGGCCACAGGGCTTCCCTGGTGGCCCAGTGGGTAAAGAGTGCACCTTGCAGCACAAGGGGCACCAGTTCGATCCCTGGCCTGGGAAGATCCCACGTGCCGCGGAGCGACTGGACTGATGTGTCCAATTACCGAGCTGGAGCTCTGGAGCGCATGCGCCCAGAGCCCCGGTGCTCTGCAGCGACAGAGGCCACGGCGATGGGAGGCCCACACGGGCCAAAAGAACAAAACTGGATGAAAATAGATAAATGAAAGACCAATAGAAGTGACCCGCCCGCCCCCCTCCCTCCCCACCCTACCCCCACAAAAAAAGTAAAATAAAATAAACTTCACGGGAGTAAAAATCTTGTCTCCTTAAAAAAAAAAAAGAACTGGGCCGCAGAGCTGGAGCAGAGCGGGGGCCAGCCGGGAAAGCGTCATCTGTCCCTCTAAGCCACTCCCCATCACTTACACATACCCCTGACCTCTGGTCAGATCAGCGGCAACATTCGATTCCCTTAGGAGCGCGAACCCTCCTGTGAACTTCACGTGGGAGGGATCTCAGTTGCTCTCGCCTTACGAGAATCATCCCCAAACCGTCCTCCCCACCCCTCTGTCTGTGGAAAAAGGTGTCCTCCACGAAACTGGTCCTTGGTGCCCCGCAGGGGCTTACAGGGCTCCTCAGCAGCGGAGGCAAAGGCCAGACTCCTTGGGCCGGGCTCGTGGCCTTCCTACTCAGGTGGGCATGCTAAGAAGCCCGTTTCACAGATGAGTAAACTGAGGTCCATAGAGCCCACAGCCCGAAACAGTCAAGCTGGAGGTGGAGCCTCTTCAGTGGGATCTTTCCTCCACTCCTGGGCCTCCTGACGGACTCCCTCTCCCTTCTCCCTGCAGGCCTGAGCCGGGCCGGACTCCCGTTTGGGCTGATGCGCCGGGAGCTGGCGTGTGAAGGCTACCCCATCGAGCTGCGGTGCCCGGGCAGCGACGTCATCATGGTGGAGAACGCCAACTACGGGCGCACGGACGACAAGATCTGTGACGCCGACCCTTTCCAGATGGAGAACGTGCAGTGTTACCTGCCGGACGCCTTCAAGATCATGTCCCAGAGGTGAGGGCCCCGCTCTGAGTAGCTCCTAGGAAACAGGGGGCCGCCAGCCCCAGGCTCCTTGAAGAAGGTGCCCATCCTCTGTACACTGCCCCCGGTCTGCACACCCCGTTCCCCTCAGTCTCCTTGTATGCGTTTGACACATGCTTCCTGAGCAATGCCTGGGGGCCAGGGGCCGTGCAGACAGCCCAGGAGACCCAGCCAGCCTGTCCCCTCCCCTAGCTGTCCCCTTCCCCGCAAGCCTAATGCCTCTGGACGCTCATCCCAAGACGAGTGAGGACTCACAGAGTCAGAGCCAGGAGGAGGTGTCGTGGGAGTTGAGGGACAACCCAGAGGGCTTCCCTGAGGAGGTGACATCTGACCACGGAGGGCAGAAGGCTATGTGCTTCAGAGAGAACGTGTGAGGATGTGAGGGAGTGAGCGTAAGGACTGTTTGTGTCTGTATGTGTGTGTGTGAGTGTGGGGGTGTGCATGTGCAAAGCTACGAAGTCTCACTCCGGCCAGACCACCTGGAGCTCATCGGCTCTTCCTTCACATTTTACCCAGATTCGGGACTTTCCTGGGCTTCCCTGGTGGTCCAATGGTTAAGAAGCCCCCCTGCCAATGCAGGGGACACAGGTTCAATCCCTGGCCGGGGAAGATCCCACATGCCACGGGGCAACTAAGCCCCTGTGCCAGGACTGAGCGCATCTGCCGCATCTACTGACGCCCACGTGCCTAGAGCCTGTGCTCAGCAACTAGAGAGAAGAGAAGCCACCAAGTGAGAAGCCTGCGCACCACAACTAGAGAGGAGCCCCCGCTAGCAGCAACTAGAGAAAGCCAACATACAGCACCCCCCTTGAAATTTTTTTTAAAAAAACATTTACTTATTTATTTTGGGGGTGTGGGGTGGGGAGGGAGGGGGTGGGCAGGCCACTTCTATTGGTCTTTCATTTGTCTATTTTCATCCGTCTTTGTTCTTTGGTTCTTGTGGGCCTCCCATCGCGGTGGCCTCTGTTGTCGCAGAGCGCCGGCTCTGGACGCATGCGCTCCAAAGCTCGGGCTCGGTAATTGGACACATCCGTCCAGACGCTCCGCGGCCTGTGGGATCTTCCCAGACCAGGGATCGAACTGGCACCCCTTGCACTGCAAGGCGGTGTCCTTACCCACTGGACCACCAGGGAAGCCCTTGAAATGTTTTTCACCCAGCTTTGATCGCAGCTTCCGTGCCCAAACCCCCAGGGCTGCTTAGGGCGCCTTCTGCCCCCTCTCCTTGCCTTCTCGTGCCTGCTACAGTGTGTTCCCTCCACAGCCGCCAGAGGGCGCCCGTGAGCTCTTGAGTCAGGGCCTGCCCTCCCCCGCTCAGATCCCTCCTTGGCGCCCACCTCACTCAGAGCAAAAGCTAGTAAGTCCTTCTATGGTCCACAAGGCCCTGCACGCTCTGTCTGCACGGTCCTCTCTAGCTCGCACCTCCTGCATGGTCCTCTTCCCTGGGCTTCTGTTACCTGGCCACTCCTTCAGGCATCTTCTGCTAGGGCTTCCTTCGGGGCCTTTGCACTGGCTGTTCCCCCGTCTGGAATGTTCTTCCCCCAAACCCGCTCGGCTCCTCCCTCCCCTTATTTCAAAGTCTTTCATTTTAATTATTCTTTTTTGCTGCATCCCACTGGCATGTGGGATCTCATTTCCCTGACCAGGATTTGAACCCATGCCCCACCCCCTACCCCCACATTAAAAGCACAGTCTTCACCACTGGACTTCCAGAGAAATCCCCTACCTGGGAATCTTCGCTCTTTTTTTTTTTTTTTGCCTAACTAACTTCTCAAGGAGGTCAACCTGACCACCCTCTAAAATCACAGCCGCCACCCTGCTTCCCAGCCTCCTCCCTGATTCTCTCTCTTCTGGTCCTGACTTCTGCCCACAGTTCCTTTTTGCCTCATTGTCATGCCTGTTTTCTGTCCTCCCTCACTGGGCTGTCAGCCCCCTGGGGAAAGGAATTGTGGTCCGTCACCACCAGGTCCACAGCCAGATACGCCAGAGGCACTCGCTGAATTGTTGCCAAATGCCTGAGAGAGCACGGGGTTCACTCCAGGATGCTGAGCAGAAAACTGGGAAAGAGAAGGCGGTCTGGGGCCTGTCCACGGCTCCTTGGGGATGCTAGGCTGTGCCACTGGGTGGGGTCGCCCTAAGTCTTCTGATTGGGGGGCAGGGAAGGGGCGTGGTCGGGCGGCTCAGGCAGGTGGGCGGGACCGGCACCGCGCATCCCCTCCTTCCAATCATGTCTTTCTGAGACATCTCTTCCCAGAACTTCCCTGGCGATCCAGCGGTGAAGACTCTGAGCTTTCGCTGCAGGAGGCTCAGGTCAGGGGCTTCCCATGTAGCACTCGGGGTAAGGAACCTGCCAGTCAGTGCAAAAGACACAAGAGACGCGGGTTCAATCCCTGGGTTAGGATGATCCCCTGGAGGAGGGCATGGCAACCCACTCCAGTCTTCTTGCCTGGAGAATCCCATGGACAGAGGAGCCTGGCGGGCTATGGTCCACAGGGTGGCAAAGAGCTGGACACAACTGAAGCGACTTAGCATGCACACTGGATCAGAATTGAAAAGACCCTCCATACCTGCTTCTCTCTCTCTTAGCACGAGCCCCATCCCCCACCCCAGGCCAGGCCCTTGATGGCCACATCGTGCCTGCTCCCACCTCCCAGGTTAGAGATCAGTCACAGGCACTTACGGGCAGGAGAGGCAGGGCAGGCTGACTCCAGCTGGAAGGTTAGCGGTTCTGTGGTTTTGTTTTCATCTTCTATGGAGGTGTGTGATCCACGCAACAGAGGCGTCACCGTTTTAAAGTGAACAGTTCCGCAACACTCGTTCCATTCGTGATATTGTGCCATCTCCGGGTCTGTCAAGTTCCAGAACGTTCTCACCACCGCAAAAGGAAACCTCTGTCACCCTGAGCCACCACTGCCCAAGTCCCCGCACTCCTCCCTCCCCTCTGAGTCCCTGGCAACCATTAATCGACTTTCTGTCTCTGGAGTTGCCTGTTTTGGACATTACATATAAATAGAACCACGAACCACGTGGCCTCTGAGGCTGGCTTCTTTCACTGAGTGTGATGTTTTCAAGGCTCGTCCACATTGTGGGACTAGAGCTTCCTTCCTTTTTCTGGCTGAGTACTACTCCACGGTGTGGCGGTGCTGTGCTCTATCTGTCCAGGATGCTGACAGGGGGCTTGGGGCTCCTTGGGGATGCTAGGCTGTGCCACTGGGTGGGGTCGCCCTAAGTCTTCTGATTGGGGGGCAGGGAAGGGGCGTGGTCGGGCGGCTCAGGCAGGTGGGCGGGAGCGGCACCGCGTATCCCCTCCTTCCAATCATGTCTTTCTGAGACATCTCTTCCCAGAACTTCCCTGGCGATCCAGCGGTGAAGGCTCTGAGCTTTCGCTGCAGGAGGCTCAGGTCAGGGGCTTCCCATGTAGCACTCGGGGTAAGGAACCTGCCAGTCAGTGCAAAAGACACAAGAGACGCGGGTTCAATCCCTGGGTTAGGAAGATCCCCTGGAGGAGGGCATGGCAACCCACTCCAGTCTTCTTGCCTGGAGAATCCCATGGACAGAGGAGCCTGGCGGGCTATGGTCCACAGGGTGGCAAAGAGCTGGACACAACTGAAGCGACTTAGCATGCACACTGGATCAGAATTGAAAAGACCCTCCATACCTGCTTCTCTCTCTCTTAGCACGAGTCCCATCCCCCACCCCAGGCCAGGCCCTTGATGGCCACATCGTGCCTGCTCCTACCTCCCAGGTTAGAGATCAGTCACAGGCACTTACGGGCAGGAGAGGCAGGGCAGGCTGACTCCAGCTGGAAGGTCGGCGGTTCTGTGGTTTTGTTTTCATCTTCTATGGAGGTGTGTGATCCACGCAACAGAGGCGTCACCGTTTTAAAGTGAACAGTTCCGCAACACTCGTTCCATTCGTGATATTGTGCCATCTCCGGGTCTGTCAAGTTCCAGAACGTTCTCACCACCGCAAAAGGAAACCTCTGTCACCCTGAGCCACCACTGCCCAAGTCCCCGCACTCCTCCCTCCCCTCTGAGTCCCTGGCAACCATTAATCGACTTTCTGTCTCTGGAGTTGCCTGTTTTGGACATTACATATAAATAGAACCACGAACCACGTGGCCTCTGGGGCTGGCTTCTTTCACTGAGTGTGATGTTTTCAAGGCTCGTCCACATTGTGGGACTAGAGCTTCCTTCCTTTTTCTGGCTGAGTACTACTCCACGGTGTGGCGGTGCTGTGCTCTATCTGTCCACTCATTCGTCAGTGGGGTACCTCTCCCTTTCGGTGACTGCGTGACTGACGCTGCTGTGAACACCCGTATATAAGTAGCTGTGCACGAATCCACCTGCAGTGTTGTGGTAGATGAGCACACCAGCTGTCAGTCCTTCTGAGAACAGAACTGGCTCTTTAGGTCGTAAGTAGCTAAGTCGCTTTGCAGTCCACGGGGTCTCAGAGAGGCAGACGTGAGTGAGCGATTGCACTGAACTGACCTGAATCGTCTGAGCTCCATGTTGGTTTCTTTTATTTAGTTTTAGTTGAAGGATAATTGCCTTACGATATTGTGGTGGATTCTGCCATCCATCCACATGGATCAGCCATAAGTATACACATATCTCCTCCCTCTTGAGCCTCCCTGCCACCTCCCATCAGTGCTGTGTTTTTGAAAAGCGGAGTTGAGGGGGCTGTGATGAGTTAAGCACTCACTGGTTAGAGCAGGACTGAGGCGAAGACCCAGGGCCCCTCTGTCCCATTCCTTTCCCCCCACCCCACCCCACGCCACTTCTTTTTGCTTTTCTTTTTTTTCAGAGTGAGAGGAAAGTAAAGTTTATTGGAGTGGGGGAAGGGAGAGTCGCTGCCAGCACAGCGGGCTAGCTTAAGGGAGAATCAGCGCTGTTAAAGTGGAGGACACTGTGAGACAGGCCGACTCAAAGGAGAGCCGACCCCAAGCAAGATTTTTTTTTTTTTTAATTTTGGGCTCTTTTATTGGTTTTTTATTTATTTATTTTCAACCGTCTTTATTCTCTAGAGCACTGGCTTGCAATTGGACATACCAGTACAGCCGCTGTGTGGCACGTGGGATCTTCCCAGGCCAGGGCTCAAACCGGTGCCCCTTGCATTGCAAGGCAGACTCTTCACCCACTGGACCATCAGGAAGCCCAAGCAGAGGTCTTTGATCTGTCTTATAGCTAGGCTCTAAGGAGTGGCCTAGGGGTCTTAAGGATCATTGCTGATTGGATGGCCTACTGGGTGGGATAAAGTTATGACTACAGCCTGAGGGAAAGACAGGAGGGTCCAAGGAGTGGCCAAGGGGTCTTAAGGATTGGGCGGTGTACTATAGCCCGGAGGAGGGTGTATCTCTTCCTTTTTTTTTTTTTGGCCACCTTCATTTATCCATTTTCATCCATCTTTGTTCTTTGGCCTGTGTAGGCCTCCCATCGCAGTGACCCCTGTTGCTGCAGAGCACCGGTTCTGGGTGCAAACGCTCCAGAGCTCTGACTCGGTCGTTGGGCACATACGTCCAGCCTCTCCGCGGCACACGGGATCTTCCCAGGCCAGGGATCAAACCGGCGCCCTTTGCACTGCAAAGCGGTGTGCTTACCTGCTGGACCACCAGGGAAGCCCCTGGTTTATCACTTCTTGCATTCCAAGACCCTCCTCGTCTGCCTTGTTCTTTCGTCCTTGGCACCACATTCCTCTCTTCATTTTAGGGCCTATTACCCTCCCTGAGCCTCCCTGCCACCTCCCATCAGTGCTGTGTTTTTGAAAGCGGAGTTGAGGGGGCTGTGATGAGTTAAGCACTCACTGGTTAGAGCAGGACTGAGGCGAAGACCCAGGGCCCCTCTGTCCCATTCCTTTCCCCCCACCCCACCCCACGCCACTTCTTTTTGCTTTTCTTTTTTTTCAGAGTGAGAGGAAAGTAAAGTTTATTGGAGTGGGGGAAGGGAGAGTCGCTGCCAGCACAGCGGGCTAGCTTAAGGGAGAATCAGCGCTGTTAAAGTGGAGGACACTGTGAGACAGGCCGACTCAAAGGAGAGCCGACCCCAAGCAAGATTTTTTTTTTTTTTAATTTTGGTCTCTTTTATTGGTTTTTTATTTATTTATTTTCAACCGTCTTTATTCTCTAGAGCACTGGCTTGCAATTGGACATACCAGTACAGCCGCTGTGTGGCACGTGGGATCTTCCCAGGCCAGGGCTCAAACCGGTGCCCCTTGCATTGCAAGGCAGACTCTTCACCCACTGGACCATCAGGAAGCCCAAGCAGAGGTCTTTGATCTGTCTTATAGCTAGGCTCTAAGGAGTGGCCTAGGGGTCTTAAGGATCATTGCTGATTGGATGGCCTACTGGGTGGGATAAAGTTATGACTACAGCCTGAGGGAAAGACAGGAGGGTCCAAGGAGTGGCCAAGGGGTCTTAAGGATTGGGCGGTGTACTATAGCCCGGAGGAGGGTGTATCTCTTCCTTTTTTTTTTTTGGCCACCTTCATTTATCCATTTTCATCCATCTTTGTTCTTTGGCCTGTGTAGGCCTCCCATCGCAGTGACCCCTGTTGCTGCAGAGCACCGGTTCTGGGTGCAAACGCTCCAGAGCTCTGACTCGGTCGTTGGGCACATACGTCCAGCCTCTCCGCGGCACACGGGATCTTCCCAGGCCAGGGATCAAACCGGCGCCCTTTGCACTGCAAAGCGGTGTGCTTACCTGCTGGACCACCAGGGAAGCCCCTGGTTTATCGCTTCTTGCATTCCAAGACCCTCCTCGTCTGCCTTGTTCTTTCGTCCTTGGGCACCACATTCCTCTCTTCATTTTTAGGGCCAATTCTTTGGCTCCTTTGGATGCCCTGCTCATGGCTAGCTATCCACCTGTTTCCCTTCTCAGGCATTTGGGGGCCCCGTCTCAACCAAGCCACTTCTTGACACCCGCAGTCAGCTGGCTGTCCTGGTTCGTCAGGACTCGGCCTGCTCCGGGAAGTGGAAACCTTGACTATGGGCACAGATGGCAGAGAAGAACCAGGTTTTTATGCTGTTGCTCAGGAGGTGTCCCATGACATGATGGCCAGCCTTCGGAGAGGTTGACAGGGACTCGGGGTGTTCCCCCGAGGATGGGGGTACCGAGGATGATTTCAGCACGAGGGGAAGACTGCCCATCTCTGGCTGCAGAGCCTCGTGGCAGCTCGGTCCAAAGGGTGGGACACGGCAAGACGTGGTCTGAGGTGGCACTGGGAGCATTTCATCAACAGTGTGTGCGCAAAGACGCCACCTGCTGTGTCTGGCTTCACATCTTATTGAACAGAAGACAGGCTTTACGGTTGGTTTATGAAAAAAGAAAAAGACATAATGGCCCAGGGGACGCTCAGGACAAAGGTGACAAAGGGCGGTGGGGGAGCCATGTAGGGGCGACCCCTCTGGCGCAGCCCTGGGCTTCAGGCTGTGCCGGACCTGAAAAGAGAAGAACCCTCTCTGGTAGGAGGGAGCAGCCAGGAAAAAGAGAATGACGCCCGCAGGAGGCCCTGGCGCGGTCTCCAGGCTCGTTCCCCGCCTGAAGGGGTCCGCGCCTCTCCTGACCCCCCCCGGCCACCTTCATTTATCCATTTTCATCCATCTTTGTTCTTTGGCCTGTGTAGGCCTCCCATAGTGACCCCTGTTGCTGCAGAGCACCGGTTCTGGGTGCAAACGCTCCAGAGCTCTGACTCGGTCGTTGGGCACATACGTCCAGCCTCTCCGCGGCACACGGGATCTTCCCAGGCCAGGGATCAAACCGGCGCCCTTTGCACTGCAAAGCGGTGTGCTTACCTGCTGGACCACCAGGGAAGCCCCTGGTTTATCACTTCTTGCATTCCAAGACCCTCCTCGTCTGCCTTGTTCTTTCGTCCTTGGGCACCACATTCCTCTCTTCATTTTTAGGGCCAATTCTTTGGCTCTTTTGGATGCCCTGCTCATGGCTAGCTATCCACCTGTTTCCCTTCTCAGGCATTTGGGGGCCCCGTCTCAACCAAGCCACTTCTTGACACCCGCAGTCAGCTGGCTGTCCTGGTTCGTCAGGACTCGGCCTGCTCCGGGAAGTGGAAACCTTGACCGTGGGCACAGATGGCAGAGAAGAACCAGGTTTTTATGCTGTTGCTCAGGAGGTGTCCCATGACATGATGGCCAGCCTTCGGAGAGGTTGACAGGGACTCGGGGTGTTCCCCCGAGGATGGGGGTACCGAGGATGATTTCAGCACGAGAGGAAGACTGCCCGTCTCTGGCTGCAGAGCCTCGTGGCAGCTCGGTCCAAAGGGTGGGACACGGCAAGACGTGGTCTGAGGTGGCACTGGGAGCATTTCATCAACAGTGTGTGCGCAAAGACGCCACCTGCTGTGTCTGGCTTCACATCTTATTGAACAGAAGACAGGCTTTACGGTTGGTTTATGAAAAAAGAAAAAGACATAATGGCCCAGGGGACGCTCAGGACAAAGGTGACAAAGGGCGGTGGGGGAGCCATGTAGGGGCGACCCCTCTGGCGCAGCCCTGGGCTTCAGGCTGTGCCGGACCTGAAAAGAGAAGAACCCTCTCTGGTAGGAGGGAGCAGCCAGGAAAAAGAGAATGACGCCCGCAGGAGGCCCTGGCGCGGTCTCCAGGCTCGTTCCCCGCCTGAAGGGGTCCGCGCCTCTCCTGACCCGGCCCGCTCCCCCGCCCCGGTGCCAGGCGCATCTTTGCCCAGCGCCCCGTCTCCTCCGCAGGTGTAACAACCGCACCCAGTGCGTGGTGGTCGCCGGCTCCGACGCCTTTCCGGACCCCTGCCCCGGGACCTACAAGTACCTGGAGGTGCAGTACGACTGTGTGCCCTACAGTGAGTCATCTTGTTCCTCGTGCAGACGGGCCCTGCCCTCTCCCAGAGCACGTGAGGAGGAGACACCTTGCACACACACGTACACACACACGGCCACGTAGAGCCAGGAACACCAGGGACGCAGGGCTTGCTCGCTCCCTCCCGGACGCCCTCGTCCACACTGCTGTCTGCCCCGCCCCCACAGACCCGTCCCCCCCGACTGGGCGCCTCCTCCAGCTCGTGTCACCCCGGCCTGCTCACCCCGCCTCGTCACCTGCCCTTGGCTTATTGACACACACCTCAAGGACACACTCGAGTACTCCACTTGGCACGCTTAGTCTCTCTCCTGTCCTCTGGACCTTGACCTCGCTGCCCTCTCATTGCTCTTCCCCGCTCCCCGTCTCGCATCCCTTCCCTTCTCGACCACCTCTCACACCCCTGCTCTCCCCTCTCACCCCACTTCCTCTCAGCTCCTTTCTCTGACCCCCTCACTCCCCACAGGCCCCCACTCCAGCCCCTTCCCAGTCCTGGAAGCTGGACTCTAGACCATAGAGAGGCGGACCACCCTCCAAGGCCTGGCGGCAGATCTGGCATGAAGGGCTAGGAGCATCTAACACAGATTCCTAACTCTTGGTTGGTTTGCCCATTAGCCCAATAGTACTTCCTGTCTGCACAGGAAGTGCCGCCATGTTGGATGGAGGGCGGCACCCAGGCAGCCTGAGGAAGGTGATCCGGGGAGCCAGGCGCCAGCCATTCTTGCACCTGACCAAGGAGAGCAAACCATGACAGGGTCTCTCCTCCTCAGCCCCCCTCCCTTCACACGGCCCTTCTTTCCAGCCCTCACGCTTCCCCAACTCTTGCCCATCATCCATACCCTCCTCCCTACCCCTGGCTTCACACAGCCAACCAGGAGGCAGGGCCCTCCGGGCAGAGGGGGGAGGAGGCAGGGCCACCAGGGTGTCTGAGTGTGGGGGGCAGGGGCCAGGGAGCAGGAGGCCCTGTGATTCTCCCTCCTCTCCCCTCCCACCCCAGCCTTCCCCCCACCCCCAGCCTTTGATTTCTCCTCTCAGGTGACCACGGACGTGCTGGGGGAGACAGGATCGCTCCTGTGCTTCCATAATCTTCTTCTTTTCCTCCTCGCCCTTTCCTTTCAGCGACCGAGGCCTCCAGCCACCGCCCGAGGGGGACGCCCATCTGATCCTTGAAGCTTCCCCACAGCACTGGGGCACTGTCCACCCCCGCGGCTGGGGCAGCAGGGGAGCGGGGGGCAGGAGCGGGGAGGAGCACAGCTCAGTGGAGAGATCAAGCTGGGGTCAAGGGTCAGCCCCGGCCCTTGGGGTTTCCGGCTCGGACACTTGAGCAAAGGACTTCCGGGCTGCTGTAGAAGGAGGCAAGAACCCGGGAGGTCGTGTGTGCGGCGTGCCCAGCCCAGGGCCAGCCCGCTCAGGGTGCCAATGGGCTGTATATAAACTATAAACCCCGCCTCATCTTTAACCCCCTCCCCAGCGCCCAGACCCGAGCCTGGTTCAGGATGTGCTCAGGAACAGTCTGAGTGGCCTTTCGATCTAGCTGAGCCTGTGCCTTCCTCTGTGATGGTAGGAGAAGGGGTCAGACACCTTCCCTGAGGTGCTGTCGAAGTACAGGGAACGGGGGTAAGAGCTCTGTGTGCACCCCCGGCTGCAGATGTGTCAGAAACGCCCGTCTTGTTAGCCGTAGGACTTCACGGATCCTGTTTCCCCATTTACAGACAGGGCTCTCGAAAGGCTGCCAAGGGGTGCTCAGCACAGTTCCGGCCACATAGTAAGTGCTGAGCACTCGGTCATTGGTTTTCTTGTGACCGTTATGATACACCCCATTCTTGCACCTGACCAAGGAGGCAAACCATGACAGGGTCTCTCCTCCTCAGCCCCCCTCCCTTCACACGGCCCTTCTTTCCAGCCCTCACGCTTCCCCAACTCTTGCCCATCATCCATACCCTCCTCCCTACCCCTGGCTTCACACAGCCAACCAGGAGGCAGGGCCCTCCGGGCAGAGGGGGGAGGAGGCAGGGCCACCAGGGTGTCTGAGTGTGGGGGGCAGGGGCCAGGGAGCAGGAGGCCCTGTGATTCTCCCTCCTCTCCCCTCCCACCCCAGCCTTCCCCCCACCCCCAGCCTTTGATTTCTCCTCTCAGGTGACCACGGACGTGCTGGGGGAGACAGGATCGCTCCTGTGCTTCCATAACCTTCTTCTTTTCCTCCTCGCCCTTTCCTTTCAGCGACCGAGGCCTCCAGCCACCGCCCGAGGGGGACGCCCATCTGATCCTTGAAGCTTCCCCACAGCACTGGGGCACTGTCCACCCCCGCGGCTGGGGCAGCAGGGGAGCGGGGGGCAGGAGCGGGGAGGAGCACAGCTCAGTGGAGAGATCAAGCTGGGGTCAAGGGTCAGCCCCGGCCCTTGGGGTTTCCGGCTCGGACACTTGAGCAAAGGACTTCCGGGCTGCTGTAGAAGGAGGCAAGAACCCGGGAGGTCGTGTGTGCGGCGTGCCCAGCCCAGGGCCAGCCCACTTAGGGTGCCAATGGGCTGTATATAAACTATAAACCCCGCCTCATCTTTAACCCCCTCCCCAGCGCCCAGACCCGAGCCTGGTTCAGGATGTGCTCAGGAACAGTCTGAGTGGCCTTTCGATCTAGCTGAGCCTGTGCCTTCCTCTGTGATGGTAGGAGAAGGGGTCAGACACCTTCCCTGAGGTGCTGTCGAAGTACAGGGAACGGGGGTAAGAGCTCTGTGTGCACCCCCGGCTGCAGATGTGTCAGAAACGCCCGTCTTGTTAGCCGTAGGACTTCACGGATCCTGTTTCCCCATTTACAGACAGGGCTCTCGAAAGGCTGCCAAGGGGTGCTCAGCACAGTTCCGGCCACATAGTAAGTGCTGAGCACTCGGTCGTCATTGGTTTTCTTGTGACCGTTATGATACGTACCAACGATGGTTACTGCTTTTGGCCATCAAACATGAAACTAACAACAGATGCCAAAAAAAAATTTTTCTCCTGAGACAGGTAAGGCAGACAGAAGGAAAAGAATACATTTCCTAGTCCAAGTGGCATCCAAAAGCAAGTGGAAAGAAAAGAGAAAAAAACGAGTGGCTACATGCAGGCAAAGAGAGGCAGGGAGCCTCCTGGAGCTGAACCTCCGCGTGTGGGCAGGAGGGCCTGACCCACGGAGACTCGGAGGGCTCAAGGGATGGGCAGCGCCCAGTTCGACGGGAGAGCGCTCCCTGTGCCCTGGGAGAAGCAGGGGCGTGTGCAGTTGTGCCCTCCACACACACACACGCGTGCCCTCATCACAGACACAGAGGCTCTAAGGGAGGGGCCGGGCTAGCTCCTGGCCCCAGACGGCATCCCAAGAGTGCTGGAAGCCAGGCCATAGCACAGGAAGGCCAAGCACTCAGCCCCCAGACCGTTCTTTCTCTGAGCACCTCCTGTGGACCAGGCCCTGGGAGAGGCGCTGGGAAGGCAGCCAGGCCCTGCCCCTCCCAAGAGGTGGCAGGAGAGCGAGGCCCTGGTCAGAGGTTCCTAAGGGGCCGGGGGCCCAGAACCTGGAGGGGCGCACAGCCTGGGCAGCCCCTCTCGCCCTGGGCTTCCGAGGCTGGGGTGACCCCAGTGCTGGTCAGGGGTGGGTGCAGGGCGTGTGGGGGCACCCTCCCCCCGACACACATATACCGGACAGGCCCGACTAACGCTGGATTTGCCTTGCAGCTGCGCAGTCTAACCGTGGCCCCTTCCTTCCCAGGTGCTGCCCGCCCGCCAGCCCATCCCCGCCACCGGCGGGGCAGCTCCCGGCTCCTAGGCCCCCGGGGGGGAGCAGGGCAGAGAAACTGAGGCTGGGGCTTGCCCCCGGGGAGTGTGGGAGCGTGTCTGTGCCCTCACCTGCTGTCCTGCCCCGTCTGTGATGTGCCCCCCACCCTGACCCCAGCCTTTTCCCTCTCTGCCTCGTCTCCCCACTGGGATCTTGGAGGCCCCAGGGGCTCCACCTGGCTGCCTCTCCGTCATCCTGTGTCCTCTTTGTGTTGGCTTTGGGGAGGGTTCTGAGGGCTTGGGGAAACTCAGCTGGCCTCTTTTACAGCCAGCACAGAAGGGGAGGGAGCTCTGTGTGTCTCTTGTGGGGCTCCCAGGCTGGGGGAGGCACGGATGCCCCTCCCCTGGGCCCCTGGCGGGAGGGCGGCAGGCAGGGCTGGAGGGGACCTACCCCCTCCACCGTCCCTTCCTGGTGCCCTCCTGAGCGGAGCCACCTCCCAGCTGGGGCTCCCCCTCCAGCCCCTGCCGCACTGAGGGTACCCCTTCTGGTCCCAGGGCTCCGTCCGTCCGCTGTCCTGCCTGTTCGCCCCTCCCCGCCCGCCCCGTGTCTCTCTCGGTCTCTGTCCTGCCGTGTGTCTCCCTTTCCCCGTGCCTGTCTCCCCAGCACCCTCCCTAGGAGGACAGGACGCGGGGGCGGGGGCTGATGCTACCTTCGGGGCTGGGGAACCAGGAGTGAGGAAAGGAAGGAAAAGGGGGCGTGTTGCCAGAAAAGAAACGAAAGCAATTTAATCTTTTTTTTTTTCTCTTTTTTTCTTGCACATTTTTTTTTCAATTTGTTTTCTCTCTCTCTTCCGATGCTTAAAGTAGAAGTGGAGCAGAAAGGTAAACGCACTGTTACCAATGCTAACCCCTAACTCAGACTTTGTTTCACCTGTACCATACTTATGTGACCCGCCCTCCCCTCCGGCCCCTTCTTCTCCCCTACCCCCCAACTTGGTCCAGTCGCTCTCCCCCACCCCGGGGGTGTCCCCCTGGTGGGGCCAGCCCTGGGGCAGCCAGGCGACTCCTCCAGACCCCCGAGGGAGCTTGTCTGAGCTCTGGCGGGACCTTCTGTCTCTCTGCCTCTCTCTCTTCCCCCGTCTTCTCTCTCTCTCTCTCCCCCTGTCCCTCCTTTCTAGTCCCTGGCCCTTGTTGGGGGACCTGGCCTCCTCTCATACTTCTTTTGCCTCCTTCAGGAGAAGTCTGTAAACATCCAGGGTGGGTGGGGAGGGCGGGACACCCTTCCCTGGCTCCCACCTGGGGGCGGAGGGCGCTGGGTCAGCCGTTTCTGTCCCCTCTCTTCTTCCTGCCCCAACTTTTGAGTCCGGTTTGGGGGGAGGTGGGATGGAGGGGACACCTTTGTTTTCCTTTTGGGGAGCAGAATTTCCTCCTCCTCCTCTTCCTCTCTTTCTCTCTCTCTCTCTCTGGCTCCTGGTGGCTTAAGTTCCTTCTGGTTTGGCGTTTCCAAGGCCCAGAGCTGTTTTGGAGCACCGAGCACCAGCTCCCCCCTCCACCCCAATCCTCCACCAGCGCGGGGCCCAGCCCTGGGGAGAGGGGTGTGAGCTGTCCCCAGCCCAGGGAGGGCGCCTGCCAGCATCTTGGGGGCGAGGGGGCGGGGGCGGGCCTCCTGGTTGGGGGAGCGAGGGGCGGGGGAAGAGGGTTTTTTTTTTCTCTGGTTCTTAAACACTTGCGAAGCTGCAGTCAGGGTTTCTTCTGGGCTGTTGTGGTTAGAGGACCAGGGAGCGAGGGGCGGGGAGGGGGCCCAGGCTGGGTCTGGGGTCTTCCGCGAGCACCGTAATTTCTTCCTTCAGCGGAGGAGGGGAGAGCGCCCCCTGGGCAGGGACGGCCGCGGGGCTGGAGGCCGTGGCTACGGGGGAGGGTCGCTTCCGCCCCCGGAAGTCTTGGGCAGTGGCCAGCGTGGAAGAGGTGGCCTGTCAGGATCACGCTGGCCTGGAAATTACGGTGGTCGGCGGAGCAGCCCCTCGGAGGGAGGCGGGCGGGGTCCCTCCGAGCTGCTCCCCTCCCGCTGCCCCTCCCCCCCATCTCACGGCGGCCTGGACCACCAGCCCAGCGCCCAGACCCTCACCGCACCCCCCCACTCTCTCCCTCTGTCTCCTGGAGTCTCTCTCCGCCCAGCACCAGACACTCTTCTTGCAGGCCCGGTGGTGGTCGAATCCGCAGCCTGGGATCTTTTCTCTTCAAGGGGCGGGTGGGAGGGGGCTGGAGGGCAGAGGAGGTTTCTGGAGCTTGGTGCTGGGGCGGCGGGGTCCTTGCTGGCCAAAGCCCCAGGCAGGCCCTTCCTCATCGTCTCCCCTGCCCCCCCTCGGGGTAACCTCTCCCACCTTTCCCTCCTCCATGCCCTGCCCCCCAGGCGGGGCTCTGAGACCTCCCACTGCCCCCCACCCCTACACACCCACCCACACACACACCTGCTCAGGTACCACCGAGCTGGCTGTGTTGGGGAGAGGGAAGCCCCAGGCCCAGGGGATAAAGACAGAGGCCTGCGTGCTGGACAGAAGGTGCAGGCCGACCCCTCAGGGCACGGGGACAGGGAGACGGAGCCCCAGGCTCCCCCCACCCCAAAGCAGGGCATGCACCTGGCTGCTCTGTGACCAGAGACCCTTGGGTCAAAATGTCCCTGATGCTGTGGAGGGAGGGCTGGATACCCCCACCCCACCCCCGAAGCCTGCTGAAGAGGGAGGCGGGAAGGTGGAGAATGAGGAAGGGTTCCTGGCCAAGCCCCTCAGCACGGCGCCACCCCTCCCCGAGCCAGCACCAAGTCCCAGCCCTCTCTGGTCCCCTGGGGCTGGCTGCTTTGGCGACAGGCCAAGCAGGAGCAGAGAATTCACGACAAACTCTCACCCTGGCCTGTCTAGGGGTTCTGCTAGGAGGGAGGCCCCCACCCACCCCGGTTGGAGGGACCTCGCCCCTGTGGGAGGAGGAGAAGGGGAGCCGGGCCCCACGGTGCAAGCCCAGAGCCCCCCCTCCCCCGCCCCGGGTCAGTCAGGGGCATCCAGGAGTAGGGGGCACGGCACGGGACGTGGACGTGGCGGGCGAGGGCGGGCCGGCCGGTGGTGGCCAACGAGATGCAGTTGAGGTTTTCCTCCTTTTCAGGGAATGGGGGGGTGGGGCGGGGGCCCCCCACCTTTCTGACATCAGCGCTGCCTTGGTCCCTCCTCCCGAGCCGGGGATGGTCGCAGGTAAATCGGGTCGGGGCAGGGGAGGCGGGGGCCTGGCGGGGCGGGCTGGGTCTTTGTCCTAGCACCTGGTTCCCTCCCCGGCCCCCTCTGAGCTGGACCCGGGCCCGCCCCCCAAGGGACCCTCAGTCGGGCCTGGGCCTTGGCGTGAATTCTCTGCTCACCCCCTCTCTCCTCGCCAGCACTAACCCTTTCTTCCCAGGTGCTCTCGCGGCGCGACGCCCCCGGAGCCAGGACCTCGCCGAGCCCCCCCCACTTGTCTCTCTTCCCTCCACACAGCTCTCCCCCCCACCTCCCCCGGGAGCCCCCCTGCGCCCTCCCACCCGTGTACAGTGTCAGTGCTGGTACCACCGAGCTGGCTGTGTTGGGGAGAGGGAAGCCCCAGGCCCGGGGGATAAAGACAGAGGCCTGCGTGCTGGACAGAAGGTGCAGGCCGACCCCTCAGGGCACGGGGACAGGGAGACGGAGCCCCAGGCTCCCCCCACCCCAAAGCAGGGCATGCACCTGGCTGCTCTGTGACCAGAGACCCTTGGGTCAAAATATCCCTGATGCTGTGGAGGGAGGGCTGGATACCCCCACCCCACCCCCGAAGCCTGCTGAAGAGGGAGGCGGGAAGGTGGGGAATGAGGAAGGGTTCCTGGCCGAGCCCCTCAGCACGGCGCCACCCCTCCCCGAGCCAGCACCAAGTCCCAGCCCTCTCTGGTCCCCTGGGGCTGGCTGCTTTGGCGACAGGCCAAGCAGGAGCAGAGAATTCACGACAAACTCTCACCCTGGCCTGTCTGGGGGTTCTGCTAGGAGGGAGGCCCCCACCCACCCCGGTTGGAGGGACCTCGCCCCTGTGGGAGGAGGAGAAGGGGAGCCGGGCCCCACGGTGCAAGCCCAGAGCCCCCCCTCCCCCGCCCCGGGTCAGTCAGGGGCATCCAGGAGTAGGGGGCACGGCACGGGACGTGGACGTGGCGGGCGAGGCGGCCGGCGGGTGGTGGCAAACGGGATGCAGTGGGGGTTTTCCCCCTTTTAAGGGAAGGGGGGGGTGGGGCGGGGGCCCCCCACCTTTCTGACATCAGCGCTGCCTTGGTCCCTCCTCCCGAGCCGGGGATGGTCGCAGGTAAATCGGGTCGGGGCAGGGGAGGCGGGGGCCTGGCGGGGCGGGCTGGGTCTTTGTCCTAGCACCTGGTTCCCTCCCCGGCCCCCTCTGAGCTGGACCCGGGCCCGCCCCCCAAGGGACCCTCAGTCGGGCCTGGGCCTTGGCGTGAATTCTCTGCTCACCCCCTCTCTCCTCGCCAGCACTAACCCTTTCTTCCCAGGTGCTCTCGCGGCGCGACGCCCCCGGAGCCAGGACCTCGCCGAGCCCCCCCCACTTGTCTCTCTTCCCTCCACACAGCTCTCCTCCCCCTCCCCAGGAGCCCCCCTCCCTGCGCCCTCCCCACCCGTGTACAGTGTCAGTGTCTGCTGCTCAGTAACCCATGAGAGACCCTGCCGGCTGGGGGCAGGGCTGGGCACCCCTCAGGAGGGCCTAGGCTCTTTTGAAAACCCTTCCTCAGCTGCTGACTTCCTGGGTGCTGGGGGAGGGGTACCTCTCTCACCCTGGAATAGGAGTGCGCTCCTGACACCCACCCACAGTGGGTCCAGAAACATCTACCTTGCAGCTTTTGCAGGAGGAAGACAATGGAGTTAAAAAAAAAATTATATATATATTATCTGTCTCCTGGTGTGGTTGGTGAAGGATGGGACCCTTGACCCCTAGCTCTTCCCTAGGGGGCGCAGACGATGGCGAAGGAGCAGGGTGCTGAGTCCCTGCAATCTCAAAGCCATCCGTGGCTGCAGGGAGGACATCTTTCCACCCGCCGCCGTCTCTCGGATGGCGCTTGGCAAACCGCTTATTCCCAGCCTGTGGGGTCTCTAGCAGCCAGGGAAGGAACGGGGGGGGGGGCACCTCCTCCTCCCCCCCCACCACCACTAACCCTGCTCTTAATGGCCTCCAGGGTTGACATCTCCAGGGAGAGGGGCAGCTGGGCGGGGCAGGGGTCCCAGCCCGGAAACCCCCTTCCCATCACCAGCCCTACCAAGCAACCGTGACTGCAGCAGCAGGAGGGGACAGCCTGGCGCCCCCCGCTGGCCGCGTGACCGACTTGCCTCTCTCTCTCCCCCTCCCTCGCCCCTGCTCCTCCTCCCCGCTGTCTTCCCCGCCTCCCCGCCCGGCCCAGTCTTCGTGTGCCCAGGGACCCTGCAGAAGGTGCTGGAGCCCACGTCCACGCACGAGTCGGAGCACCAGTCCGGCGCCTGGTGCAAGGACCCCCTGCAGGCGGGTGACCGCATCTACGTCATGCCCTGGATCCCCTACCGCACGGACACGCTGACCGAGTACGCCTCCTGGGAGGACTACGTGGCGGCGCGCCACACCACCACCTACCGCCTGCCCAACCGCGTGGACGGCACGGGCTTCGTGGTCTACGACGGCGCCGTCTTCTACAACAAGGAGCGCACGCGCAACATCGTCAAGTACGACCTGCGCACGCGCATCAAGAGCGGGGAGACGGTCATCAACACGGCCAACTACCACGACACCTCGCCCTACCGCTGGGGGGGCAAGACGGACATCGACCTGGCCGTGGACGAGAACGGGCTGTGGGTCATCTACGCCACCGAGGGCAACAACGGGCGGCTGGTGGTCAGCCAGCTCAACCCCTACACGCTGCGCTTCGAGGGCACGTGGGAGACGGGCTACGACAAGCGCTCGGCGTCCAACGCCTTCATGGTGTGCGGGGTCCTCTACGTGCTGCGCTCGGTGTACGTGGACGACGACAGCGAGGCGGCCGGCAACCGCGTGGACTACGCCTTCAACACCAACGCCAACCGCGAGGAGCCCGTGAGCCTGGCCTTCCCCAACCCCTACCAGTTCGTCTCCTCCGTCGACTATAACCCTCGCGACAACCAGCTCTATGTCTGGAACAACTACTTCGTGGTGCGCTACAGCCTGGAGTTCGGGCCGCCCGACCCCAGTGCCGGTGAGGACCGCGCAAGGGCACGCTCCCGCCCCCCGGCCCCTGACTTTCGCGGTGGGACCGCCTCCCGCGGGGGTGCACGCTATGAGTCTGGGGGACCCAGAGGTGGGATGGGAGAACCCAGCGGGTCACAGATGTGGCAGGGACAGGCTGTGCTCAGCGCTTAGGAGTTTATTCCTCTGATCCTTGCAATCTGAGAGAGGGGCTTACTGCTGCCCCAGTTGGAAACCCAGGCCATAGGGGTTCCTGAGATCAGCTTGCTTATTTCAGGATTTGGACCAAGAACCCAGGGCTCCTAGTGAAGCTGCACTACGTCTCCTAAAGGCTTGGCACCCTTTCAGCCCCAGTCTTGGGTGGGAGCCCAGTATCAGGAAAACAGAGCTGAGCTGCTGGTACTGGCCAGCCCGGGAGCCTCTTCGCAGTCCCCTCCTGACCCCTCAGCTGCCCTAAACCAGCTCTGAGAAGCCCCACCGGCCCAGGAAAGAGTCCCGTGGAATCCTAAAGGAGGAGCTGAGATCGCATAGAGGGAAGGGACCTGGTGGGGTCAGAGAGATCAGAAGAGGAAGAGGAGAATGAGGATGGCAGGTGGTGTTAGGCAGACACCTCCTTCCTGCCTGTGCTCTGATGTAGCTGCCAGTCTTCCGAGCACAAATGAGTGAATGTCTGCCACCTTCGGACGTGTGATCGTCCCAGAGGGACGCCAGGGGAAATCAAGCCTGGGGGTAACTCTGTCTCTCCCTTCCAGGCCCAGCCACTTCCCCGCCCCTCAGCACGACCACCACGGCCCGGCCCACCCCCCTGACCAGCACGGCCTCGCCCGCGGCCACCACCCCGCTCCGCCGGGCGCCCCTCACCACGCACCCTGTGGGTGCCATCAACCAGCTGGGACCTGACCTACCTCCAGCCACCGCCCCGGCCCCCAGCACCCGGCGGCCCCCCGCCCCCAACCTGCACGTGTCCCCAGAACTCTTCTGTGAGCCTCGGGAGGTGCGGCGGGTCCAGTGGCCGGCCACCCAGCAGGGCATGCTGGTGGAGCGGCCCTGCCCCAAGGGCACCCGGGGTGAGTGCCGAGCCTGGGCGACCTCCGCGGCAGCGGGCGTGGGGAATGGCCGCTGCTGATCTGGCCCGGGAGGGGACGGGGCTCTGCCCCCAGACTCAGCTCAGATGCACCTGCCTGCCCGCCTCCCCTGCCACAGAGTAGGGGGCTTTATGCCGGGTCCCACCTGAGGTCCGCAGCGGTGTCCCTGGGCCATAGTGACAGCTCGGTTAGCGCCCTGGCCCTGGCCCGTGCCCTCCGGCAGTACTGAGCACCTGCCACTCGCAGAGCCTTGGGTGGACCCTGCAGGGAGCCGCCAGGAGGGGACCTGAGTCCTGGCCTTAGACCGAAATGGACACAGGCCCAGACACAGCAGCAGACGGGCCAGAGAGGGCAGGGCCGGGACCACACGCCCCAGGGATCCCAGGGGAGGGTCAGAAGGAGCTTCGCAGGAGGTGTGGTGGGGCTTCCCAGGTGGGCTTTGCAGGGAGGTTCCCACTCTGATAGGCCGAGCCGGAAGAGGAGCCAGGAGGGTGGGTTTAGCGGGAGAGAGGGGCGGCTCACGTCACCTCAGGGTGACGCCTCTCTTGACGGCCCGGCCTGCTTCGTGTCTGGTCTTCCGTGTCCCCCTCACTGCGCCCCTCACCCACGGAGGTCGGGGGGGGGCAGGTGGCGTTAGGCAGACACCTCCTTCCTGCCTGTGCTCTGATGTAGCTGCCAGTCTTCCGAGCACAAATGAGTGAATGTCTGCCACCTTCGGACGTGTGATCGTCCCAGAGGGACGCCAGGGGAAATCAAGCCTGGGGGTAACTCTGTCTCTCCCTTCCAGGCCCAGCCACTTCCCCGCCCCCCAGCACGACCACCCCGGCCCGGCCCACCCCTGACCAGCACGGCCTCGCCCCGGCCACCACCCGCTCCCCGGGCGCCCCTCACCACGCACCCTGTGGGTGCCATCAACCAGCTGGGACCTGACCTACCTCCAGCCACCGCCCCGGCCCCCAGCACCCGGCGGCCCCCCGCCCCCAACCTGCACGTGTCCCCAGAACTCTTCTGTGAGCCTCGGGAGGTGCGGCGGGTCCAGTGGCCGGCCACCCAGCAGGGCATGCTGGTGGAGCGGCCCTGCCCCAAGGGCACCCGGGGTGAGTGCCGAGCCTGGGCGACCTCCGCGGCAGCGGGCGTGGGGAATGGCCGCTGCTGATCTGGCCCGGGAGGGGACGGGGCTCTGCCCCCAGACTCAGCTCAGATGCACCTGCCTGCCCGCCTCCCCTGCCACAGAGTAGGGGGCTTTATGCCGGGTCCCACCTGAGGTCCGCAGCGGTGTCCCTGGGCCATAGTGACAGCTCGGTTAGCGCCCTGGCCCTGGCCCGTGCCCTCCGGCAGTACTGAGCACCTGCCACTCGCAGAGCCTTGGGTGGACCCTGCAGGGAGCCGCCAGGAGGGGACCTGAGTCCTGGCCTTAGACCGAAATGGACACAGGCCCAGACACAGCAGCAGACGGGCCAGAGAGGGCAGGGCCGGGACCACACGCCCCAGGGATCCCAGGGGAGGGTCAGAAGGAGCTTCGCAGGAGGTGTGGTGGGGCTTCCCAGGTGGGCTTTGCAGGGAGGTTCCCACTCTGATAGGCCGAGCCGGAAGAGGAGCCAGGAGGGTGGGTTTAGCGGGAGAGAGGGGCGGCTCACGTCACCTCAGGGTGACGCCTCTCTTGACGGCCCGGCCTGCTTCGTGTCTGGTCTTCCGTGTCCCCCTCACTGCGCCCCTCACCCACTCGTCCCCCTCTCTCTGCCATCTCCTGTCTCCCTGCTTTGGCCCCACCTCCACTCCTTCCCTGCGGCTGCCTTATCTGTTCCCGTGTGTCTGTCCCTACAGGAATTGCCTCCTTCCAGTGCCTGCCAGCCCTGGGGCTCTGGAACCCCCGGGGCCCTGACCTCAGCAACTGCACCTCCCCCTGGGTCAACCAGGTGGCCCAGAAGGTACCGGCCGCCGCCGCCCCTCCCAGACAGGCACACGCACTCACGACCCGGGAGACAGGCTGGGGTCCACCGGCTGGTCCCACGAGGGGACAGACGGGGCGGGAGAGGGCAGGCAGCAGAAGGGGCCCCCGAGAGAGGGATGAGAGGGACTGAGCAGGCGGGGCATGTGGCGGGGGAGGCAGGCTGGTCCCTGACGGGGCCGGGGCTCCCACTCCCACCTGCCGCAGATCAAGAGTGGGGAGAACGCGGCCAACATCGCCAGCGAGCTGGCCCGCCACACCCGGGGCTCCATCTATGCGGGCGACGTGTCCTCCTCGGTGAAGCTGATGGAGCAGCTGCTGGACATCCTGGACGCCCAGCTGCAGGCCCTGCGGCCCATCGAGCGCGAGTCGGCCGGCAAGAACTACAACAAGGTGGGCCTGGCGGCAGGGCCCGGCAGCCCGGCCCTGGGACCATGGGAGACACCCGGCCGGACGCCCCAGCGCTGGGCGGCCACCCACGGTGACGAGAGAGGAAGGAAGGACAGACCCCAGGCCAACGGGTCTCCCTCCTGGACAGTCCTGGCGGGTGGGTTCCCTTAGGAATGGCTCTCGCTTGTGGTCTAGCCCCGGGTCAGTGGCAGCGGCGGGACAAGAGGCCCAGCGGTGAGTGTCGGGCTAGAGCAGCGGGGCTGGGAGACCGGTCCTGACCCATCTCCGTCTTTCCCCAGATGCACAAGCGGGAAAGGACCTGCAAGGACTACATCAAGGTGAGGCCAGGGCTCCTGCCGGCCGAGGGGGCCCCTGTCGCTCCCGGGCGGGCCCCTGCTGGTACCGCGGACGGAGGTTCAGAGAAGGGGGCGCAGAGCCCAGCTGGAGGGGAAATGACAGCGCCGCCCCACCCTGCTGCAGGCGGTGGTGGAGACGGTGGACAACCTGCTGCGGCCAGAGGCCCTCGAGTCCTGGAAGGACATGAACGCCACGGAGCAGGTGCACACGGCCACCATGCTGCTGGACGTGCTGGAGGAGGGCGCCTTCCTGCTGGCGGACAACGTCCGGGAGCCGGCCCGCTTCCTGGCCGCCAAGCAGAACGTGGGTGAGTGCTGCCGGCAGGCCGGGGCTGCCTGGGCCCTCGACCTGGGGCCTCTGGACGGTGGACGGAGCCCAACCTTGTGCGCCCTGCCGCCCGCTCGTCCCCACAGTCCTTGAGGTCACGGTCCTGAACACCGAGGGCCAAGTGCAGGAGCTGGTGTTCCCCCAGGAGTACCCGAGCGAGAACTCGATCCAGCTGTCCGCCAACACCATCAAGCAGAACAGCCGCAACGGTCAGTGCTCAAGCCCCGGCCGGCAGCCCGGCTCCTCTCGCGGGGGAGCTCTCCGCTCTGAGCAGGCTGGAGAATCTGACAGGAGGGCGGGCCCCAAACAGCACACAGAGGAGCGCGTCCTTCAAGCCAGTGTAGCACTTCAGAGGAGGCAGGGGGACCCCGCAAAGCCCCACAGACCCTTGGACCCGTTGCAGCTGGTTGGGCTCACTTCTGCATGGTCGCCGTTGACCCTCACGGAGGGCTGTTCAGGGAAGGTTGTGCCATTTGAGATCAAGGGCCAGAGAGGTTAGGCATTTGCACAAGGTCACGCAGGAAGTGAGAGGTGGGCGGGCTGTGTCCCGGCTCCTGGCCCCGGTTGCCTGGGCAGCAGCCTGGCTCCAGAGGTCCCGGCGGCCGGCACGGCACCAGTGGGGGCTGACGACACACCCGCCGCGCCTGTCCTCCCCAGGAGTGGTCAAGGTTGTCTTCATCCTGTACAACAACCTGGGCCTCTTTCCCCAGATGCACCAATGCAAGGACTACATCAAGGTGAGGCCAGGGCTCCTGCCGGCCGAGGGCCCCTGTCGCTCCCGGGCGGGCCCTGCTGGTACCGCGGACGGAGGTTCAGAGAAGGCGCAGAGCCCAGCTGGAGGAAATGACAGCGCCCCCCCACCCTGCTGCAGGCGGTGGTGGAGACGGTGGACAACCTGCTGCGGCCAGAGGCCCTCGAGTCCTGGAAGGACATGAACGCCACGGAGCAGGTGCACACGGCCACCATGCTGCTGGACGTGCTGGAGGAGGGCGCCTTCCTGCTGGCGGACAACGTCCGGGAGCCGGCCCGCTTCCTGGCCGCCAAGCAGAACGTGGGTGAGTGCTGCCGGCAGGCCGGCTGCCTGGGCCCTCGACCTGGGGCCTCTGGACGGTGGACGGAGCCCAACCTTGTGCGCCCTGCCGCCCGCTCGTCCCCACAGTCCTTGAGGTCACGGTCCTGAACACCGAGGGCCAAGTGCAGGAGCTGGTGTTCCCCCAGGAGTACCCGAGCGAGAACTCGATCCAGCTGTCCGCCAACACCATCAAGCAGAACAGCCGCAACGGTCAGTGCTCAAGCCCCGGCCGGCAGCCCGGCTCCTCTCGCGGGGGAGCTCTCCGCTCTGAGCAGGCTGGAGAATCTGACAGGAGGGCGGGCCCCAAACAGCACACAGAGGAGCGCGTCCTTCAAGCCAGTGTAGCACTTCAGAGGAGGCAGGGGGACCCCGCAAAGCCCCACAGACCCTTGGACCCGTTGCAGCTGGTTGGGCTCACTTCTGCATGGTCGCCGTTGACCCTCACGGAGGGCTGTTCAGGGAAGGTTGTGCCATTTGAGATCAAGGGCCAGAGAGGTTAGGCATTTGCACAAGGTCACGCAGGAAGTGAGAGGTGGGCGGGCTGTGTCCCGGCTCCTGGCCCCGGTTGCCTGGGCAGCAGCCTGGCTCCAGAGGTCCCGGCGGCCGGCACGGCACCAGTGGGGGCTGACGACACACCCGCCGCGCCTGTCCTCCCCAGGAGTGGTCAAGGTTGTCTTCATCCTGTACAACAACCTGGGCCTCTTCCTGTCCACCGAGAATGCCACGGTGAAGCTGGCGGGCGAGGCGGGCGCAGGGGGCGCGGGCGGCGCCTCCCTGGTGGTGAACTCGCAGGTCATCGCGGCCTCCATCAACAAGGAGTCCAGCCGAGTCTTCCTCATGGACCCCGTTGTCTTCACCGTGGCCCACCTGGAGGTGAGCGGGCGCGCCCTGCCCTCCGTGAAGGTCTCAGCGCCTTCTGTTTTCCCAGATCGCCCCCAGACCCATCCTGTGTCCACTCGCCCCCAGAGCAGGTTACAGCCCCTTCCTGGGGCTCCAGCCCCCCAGCCCCACCGTGGCCGCTCAGGCCGTCTGTCCCCGGGGATCTGCTGCTTGTCGCTGTCCCTGTAGCAGGCGGCGGGGCTGGAGCGGGATGCCCGGTTCTGACCCCCCGGCCCCCACCACCCACCAGGCCAAGAACCACTTCAACGCCAACTGCTCCTTCTGGAACTACTCGGAGCGCTCCATGCTGGGCTACTGGTCAACCCAGGGCTGCCGCCTGGTGGAGTCCAACAAGACCCACACCACGTGTGCCTGCAGCCACCTCACCAACTTCGCCGTGCTCATGGCTCACCGCGAGATCGTAAGCTGGCCGGCACCCCACGCTTCCCGGCAGGCCCGCTTGCTGGCCCGGCTTTGCATGGCGTTTTAGAGAGCACTGCATGGCCCGTGTCCGGGAGAGCCAGCTCTGGGCACAGGGGAGCCAAGTCTGGCCCGGGGCAGGAGGCCGCACGTCTGACTCTCCCTGGTCCCGGTCCCACCTTCTCCCAAGGCCTCTGGAGAAGCAAGTTGGCGTCAGCCGTGGTCATCTCTCCACGAGCCTTCCTGAGCATGAGGAAGCGAGCGTGCCGCCTGCAGAGGCGTGGGGGCCCGGCCAGTGGGCCAGGGTGGGGCAGAAGTCCAGGGGGGCTGCGCCAGGGGGTGCTTGTGGCCCCTGGACCCTCAGCCTGGCGCCTGAGCTGAGCCCTGGCTCAGCAGGCCCCCTGCTCCTCCCCCAGTACCAGGGCCGCATCAACGAGCTGCTGCTGTCGGTCATCACCTGGGTGGGCATCGTCATCTCCCTGGTCTGCCTGGCCATCTGCATCTCCACCTTCTGCTTCCTGCGGGGCCTGCAGACGGACCGCAACACCATCCACAAGAACCTCTGCATCAACCTCTTCCTAGCCGAGCTGCTCTTCCTCGTTGGGATAGACAAGACTCAGTATGAGGTGGGCGGGACTCCAGGGCAGGCTCAGATCGGGGAGAGGTGACTCCCGCGGGCCTGCGGCCAGCCCCTGCAGCCCCTCACCCGCCGCGGTGTCCCCCGCCCCCGCCCCCAGATCGCCTGCCCCATCTTCGCTGGCCTGCTGCACTACTTCTTCCTGGCTGCCTTCTCCTGGCTGTGCCTGGAGGGTGTGCACCTCTACCTGCTGCTGGTGGAGGTGTTTGAGAGCGAGTACTCCCGCACCAAGTACTACTACCTGGGCGGGTACTGCTTCCCCGCGCTGGTGGTGGGCATCGCTGCCGCCGTCGACTACCGCAGCTACGGCACCGAGAAGGCGTGAGTCCCCCGCCTGCCCCGCCCCGCGTCTCTCCCCGCTGCTCAGCAGCCTCCCCGGGGCCAGGACCCTCAGGGCCCTGGCCGCCCTCCTCCTGAGCCCCAGGGCCACAGCGGGTCGGAGTCCCTGGGCTCTGGGGGTCCGAGGCAGGGACGGGTCCGCCCCCTCAGCCCTCTCTCCCCCGGCCCTGCTCCCTTTGCAGCTGCTGGCTCCGAGTGGACAATTACTTCATCTGGAGCTTCATCGGGCCCGTCTCCTTTGTGATCGTGGTGAGTTGGAAGGCAGTGCTCCCGATACTGAGTCTCTGTCCTTCATCCGGGCCGCCTCTGACCCCAAGGCCCCCGTTCTCCCCGAGCTCTTGCAAAGGGAGTAGCCGACTGAGCAAAGAGCTCCTGCCCCGTGTCAGGCCCCAGGCCCTGCACCCCCAGCCCTGGGAGCCCCATGATCAGTTACCCCAGTCATCAGGCACCTGGGGGGCAGGAAACAGCACCCCACTCCAGTATTCCCGCCTGGAGAATTCCACGGACAGGAGCCTGGCAGCTACAGTCCGTGGGGCCGCAAGGGTCAGCCGTGACTGAGCATGCACACCCGCAGAGGGGACCCTGAAGAGGTGGGGTCGTGGCTGAGACGTGGCCAGGAGCTGCCTCTGGGAGGCAGGGGCACCCCGGCCCAGCCCCTGCCCTTGTCCCGCCCTCAGGTGAACCTGGTGTTCCTCATGGTGACCCTGCACAAGATGATCCGCAGCTCGTCCGTGCTCAAGCCTGACTCCAGTCGCCTCGACAACATCAAGTGAGCGCCCCTTCCCGCCGCCCTGCCCTGGGCCCTCCAGGCTTGGTGGGCCTCTCCCGGGGCTTCCTGAAAGGTGGGGTTCTCCCCTCTCAAGTGCCACACTGTGATTTTTAAGGGCAAAGATGGTGTCTTCCTGTGTTCTTTATCGATCGAACGAGGATTAGAAAACACGGCATCCGCACATCCAGTGATGGTTTTAGGCACGTGGCTGCTTAGGGTGAGACTGAATCACACAGCCGGTCCAGGGAGAGCCCTGCGGTCCAGGGGTTAGGACTCGGCTTTCACTGCCAGGGGTGCAGGTTCAGCCCCCAGCTGGGGAACGAAAGATCCCATAAGCTGTGTGGCGTGGCCGAAAAAAGTGAGTCCATTTCAGGGCAACTTAAAGACAAACAGGCAGCCAAAGGTAGATAAAAGGTTCGGAAATATGATCAAGAGGAAGGATGCAGGAGAATGACTGGCCATTCCGAGAACCCTGACCCCTGACCCCCGACCCCCGACCCTCAGCCTCCGCCTGCCCCTCAGGCCCAGCTGGGGTGGAAGCCACATCGCTGGGCAGGCCCGCTCCCGCCAGGGCAGGGGGACCCAGACCCACCCAAAGAGGGCCGCAAGGTGTCTCCAATGGCGGGGACTTTGACGTCCTGTCCCCTCCCCAGATCCTGGGCCCTGGGGGCCATCGCGCTTCTCTTCCTGCTGGGCCTCACGTGGGCTTTCGGCCTCCTCTTCATCAACAAGGAGTCGGTGGTCATGGCCTATCTCTTCACCACCTTCAACGCCTTCCAGGGGGTGTTCATCTTCGTCTTTCACTGCGCCTTACAGAAGAAGGTGAGGTCCGGAGCCTGCCGCCTGCAGCCGGACCGTGTCCGCCGCGAGGGGAGCACAGGCTCAGGCAGACTTTCGCCCCGGGGGAGGACGGTTCTGGAAGAGAGCAAGACGCCGCGGCCCAGAGGCACGAGAAGGCGAGACGGATGTGAGGAGTCAGGAGAGCGCACACGGGGCGGGGACGCAGGGTGGGGAGGCGCCTCGGGGCGCCACCCAGACAGAACATTGCCTGCTTTAATCGTTGTGGGCAAACTGAGCTCTGTGGTGACAGGAAGTTTCCTTTTTAAATAATGTGGGTTTGAGTTCGGGTCTTCACAGTAAGTTGAGGAGATAAGGGAAGCAGAGGAATCGCGTGGGGAAGGGTGTCCGGGCCGCAGACTCTAGGCTGAAGCCAGGGAAGTGGAGCCAGGGCGTCTTAGACTCCATCCGGAAGGCAGTGGGCGCCCCGGTCAGGCTTGGTCTCGGGGGACAGCGAGGTGGGTAAGGGGTTGGAGGCAGGGATCGCAGGTCTTGGCTGCAGGGTCGGCTGCCTCCCTCTTCTGCTCAAACCTGTCCCACGGTCCTCATCGGACACACAGTGGCAGGGACGTCCAGGCCCGTGTGGTCCAGCCTGGCCCCATTTCTCTTCCCTTCCCTCCAGCCACGCTCTGTCTTCTGCTTCCTCAGACACCTAGACGTGGACCCTCCTCAGGGCTTGTCCACTCCGCTTCCCCAGATCCCCACGGGGCCTGCTGCCTTATTTCTTTTTCTTTTTTTTTTTTAAGATTTATTATTTATTTATTTATTTATTTACTCTGGGCGGGGGTCGGGTTGGGGAGGGAGGGGAGCGGGCGGGCCACTTCCATTGGTCTTTTTTATTTCTCTATTTTCATTCGTCTTCGTTCTTTGGCTCCTGTGGGCCTCCCATCACGGTGGTGTCTGTCGTTGCAGAGCACTGACTCTGGGTGCACGCGCTCCAGAGCTCCGGCTTGGTAATTGGACACATCAGTCCAGCCGCTCCGCGGCACGTGGGATCTTCCCAGGCCAGGGCTCGAACCGGCGCCCCTTGCACTGCAAGGCGGTGTCCTTACCCACTGGACCACCAGGGGAAGCCCTGCCTTATTTCTTTGCGGAAATGTCTCTTTAGTGAGGCCTCGCCCTGATCGGTGTGAAATCACCCCCACCCCCAGTGCCAGGACTGCCGAAGCCCCAGTCATGGTTCTCTGGGCAATGCCTCACACCATCGGACATCCTGCATAATGCCCTGTCCTCGGAGCCTAAACCACACTTGGCATGTAGAAGATGGTCCTTAAGAGATCTGTTGAGGGCTTCCCTGGTGGTCTAGTGGGTAAAGAGTCAGCCTTGCCGTGCAAGGGCCGCCGGTTCAACCCCTGGCCCCGAAAGATCCCATGTGCCCTGGAGCGGCTGGACCGGTGCGTCCAATTACAAGCCAGCACTCTGGAGCACATGCGCCCAGAACCAGTGCTCTGCACTGAGAGAGGCCACTGCAATGGGAGGCCCACACAGGCCGAAGAGTAAAGATGGATGAAAAATAAACGAATAGAAAACCAATTAAAAAAATAGAGAGGCCAAAATTTAAAAAAAATGATCTGTTGAGAGGATGCATGCGTGGATGAGGACTTCCTGGTGGAGGTAGAGAAAGGAGAATGGGCCTGAGTGAGAAGGGAGCCTGCTTGGCTGATGGCCGGGGGGCAGGAGGAGAGAGCGGGTTTCTGACGCCCAGCGAGAGCTGGGTGTCTGGACTCCCAGGCGGGGGCACCTGCTCCCAGCGGCCTGTCCTCCCCACCCCCCAGGTGCACAAGGAGTACAGCAAGTGCCTGCGTCACTCCTATTGCTGCATCCGCTCCCCGCCCGGGGGCGCGCACGGCTCCCTCAAGACCTCAGCCATGCGGAGCAATACCCGCTACTACACGGGGACCCAGGTATCTGGGCCGGGCGGGGCGCCAGGCAGGGCTGCCCGGGGTGGAGTGGTGGACCCGAGTCCCCGGGGCAGGGCCGTTCCCTGCCCGGGTCCCTGAGGTCGTGCTCACCAGGCAGGCGGTCTCAGAAAGCTCAGGGAGGGCAGGCGGCCCGCAGGCCCCCTCACGTGCGGGCTGTGTCCCCAGAGCCGGATCCGGAGGATGTGGAACGACACAGTGAGGAAGCAGACGGAATCCTCCTTCATGGCGGGCGACATCAACAGCACCCCCACCCTGAACCGAGGTGAGGCGGCACCCCCGAGCCCCGGCTCCGGCCCCTCGAGAGGCTCTGGGCCGCCCTGTGACCCCCGGCTTCCCGGGCAGGTACCATGGGGAACCACCTGCTGACCAACCCCGTGCTGCAGCCCCGTGGGGGCACCAGCCCCTACAACACCCTCATCGCCGAGTCGGTGGGCTTCAACCCCTCCTCGCCCCCCGTCTTCAACTCCCCAGGTGAGAGCACTCTGGTGCTGGGAGAGGGGGTCCCGGGCGCGGGGGGTCTCCACATGGGGCCTCCTCGCGCCTCCTGAACGGCAGTTGGGACGCGGCGGTCTGAGCCCGCTCTCACCTTCTCTCTCTTCCTTCCTGGCCGACCCCTGCAGGGAGCTACCGGGAGCCCAGTAAGTGTGACTGTTCCCCGGTGAGGTGCCAGGGCCGGGAAGGGAGCGCAGTAGCGGCCCCCCTCGGGCGACCCAGCTCAGAGAGAACGGGGGTGCCCCCCTGCATACAGAGTCTCTGGCGTGGCAGCTGGTGGATGATGTTGCACTAGGTGGGCCGCGAAGGTGATGGAGGTCGGAGCGTGGGAAAGGGACCTGGCTGCCCAGGCTCCTCCTCCCGCTGACGAGCCCCTCAGCCCCAGCTGGGGGGGCACCTGGGGGAACTGGCCCCCACCCCGCTAATCTGCTCCTGAGCTGGTGTCCCCACTGCCAGTGGGGAGGAGAGGGAATAGAAGACCCCAAGCCCCAGGGTGGGGGTGAACCCGGGGAAAGCCAGACGAAGGCCACCCACGCCCCTGCCCGGCCCTCCCCCTGAGTGGCTCCCTCCTGCCCGCAGAGCACCCCCTGGGAGGCCGGGACGCCTGCGGCATGGACACGCTGCCCCTCAACGGCAACTTCAACAACAGCTACTCCTTGCGAAGCGGGGACTTCCCTCCAGGCGACGGGGCCCCCGAGCCGCCTCGAGGCCGGAACCTGGCCGACGCGGCCGCCTTCGAGAAGATGATCATCTCGGAGCTGGTGCACAACAACCTGCGGGGCGGCGGCAGCGGAGCCAAGGGCCCTCCACCGCCCGAGCCCCCCGTGCCCCCCGTGCCAGGGGGCGGCGGGGAGGAAGAGGCCGGCGGGCCCGGGGGCGCTGACCGGGCCGAGATCGAACTTCTCTACAAGGCCCTGGAGGAGCCGCTGCTGCTGCCCCGGGCCCAGTCGGTGCTGTACCAGAGCGACCTGGACGAGTCGGAGAGCTGCACGGCGGAGGACGGAGCCACCAGCCGGCCCCTCTCCTCGCCGCCAGGCCGGGACTCCCTCTACGCCAGCGGGGCCAACCTGCGGGACTCGCCCTCCTACCCGGACAGCAGCCCCGAGGGGCCCAGTGAGGCCCTGCCCCCGCCCCCACCTGCGCCCCCAGGCCCCCCTGAAATCTACTACACCTCGCGCCCGCCGGCCCTGGTGGCCCGGAACCCCCTGCAGGGCTACTACCAGGTGCGGCGGCCCAGCCACGAGGGCTACCTGGCGGCCCCCGGCCTCGAGGGGCCAGGGCCCGATGGGGACGGGCAGATGCAGCTGGTTACCAGTCTCTGAGGGACCTCGTGGACCAGGGGCTGGTGGCCCGGGCCCGGGAGGGAACCCTGGGCGGGGCTCCGGTGGGAGAGGGAGACGGATGGAGACCGTGGCCGCCGGGCCCCTCTCTCCAGGCGCCCCTCGGCCGTGGGCCCTCCAGGCCCCGTGGGGGCTCTGCTGTGGGGCCCGAGGTGCGGGGTTCACAGACAGGGTTTCCCACCAGCCATGCGCACCAGCTCAACCGGGGGAACTGCAGTGAGGAGCCAGGAGGCCCCAGGGGAGTGAGGAAGGAGAGCTCGGAGGGGTGCAGCCCACCCCTGACCTCCCCCGCCCCGCTGCCCTTCCTGCTCCCTGGAGGCACGTGAGGGCTCCGCTTTCCCTGGGCCAGAAGCCCTGCTGGATGAAACCCATCAGCTGCTCCTCTCTGCAGCCGGAAGTGCTGCCGCCACCGGCCGCACCCAGACGGAGCAGTGGTGGCAGGACAGATGGACAGGTTCCTCTGCACTCCAGTTCCCTGCTCCTCGGAGACTGGGGCCTCTGGCCAGGGAGCGGGCCCTCGGGGAGAGAGCCCCAGGGCACGAGGAACAGGCTGTGGCTGGTGGTTAAAGGTGGAACTTTCTCCGAAGCTCCTTCTCTCTGCTCTTCGTCCCCGCTTTCCCGGCAAGCCTGCCCCTCAGCCCTCCCTGATGCACCCCATGATCCCCTCCCTGGGGCGACTCCTGATGAAGCACAACTCCCCGCAGGCCCCGGCCCACAGGGGTGGCCGCATTTGAGCAGTTCCCAGCCCTGTGGGCTCGGCTATCTGGGGAGCAGATTTTGGGTCTGGATCTCCCTGGGGAGTGGGTCCTGGGCTTGGATCTTTCCCTAGGGGGCCCTCTTCCTCCTGCCTCTCTTCCTCCTCCTCCCCCGCCCCCCCATTGCTGTAAATATTTCAATGAAATGGAAACGAAAAAAAAGACAAAAAAAAAGAAAGAAGGAAAAATCTCATCACTTGAAGCCACCGGGAGCCTGCGGCCCGGCCCGCCCGGGATTTCTCCGGAGCAGAGCTGCGCCCTCGGGCCCTGGCAGCCAGGACTTCTCCGTGTACGTGTGCATCCCCCAGCCGGGTGGGCGGGCCAGCAGAGCAGCTCTTTACAATCCAGAGACAAAAAAAACCTAGAAGCAACATCGAGACAAAGAGCCCGTCTCCTCCCCGGCACCCGGCTCTGCGGGGGTGGGGCCCCTCTCCAGGCGCCTCGGCCGTGGGCCCTCCAGGCCCGTGGGGCTCTGCTGTGGGGCCCGAGGTGCGGGGTTCACAGACAGGGTTTCCCACCAGCCATGCGCACCAGCTCAACCGGGGGAACTGCAGTGAGGAGCCAGGAGGCCCCAGGGGAGTGAGGAAGGAGAGCTCGGAGGGGTGCAGCCCACCCCTGACCTCCCCCGCCCCGCTGCCCTTCCTGCTCCCTGGAGGCACGTGAGGGCTCCGCTTTCCCTGGGCCAGAAGCCCTGCTGGATGAAACCCATCAGCTGCTCCTCTCTGCAGCCGGAAGTGCTGCCGCCACCGGCCGCACCCAGACGGAGCAGTGGTGGCAGGACAGATGGACAGGTTCCTCTGCACTCCAGTTCCCTGCTCCTCGGAGACTGGGGCCTCTGGCCAGGGAGCGGGCCCTTGGGGAGAGAGCCCCAGGGCACGAGGAACAGGCTGTGGCTGGTGGTTAAAGGTGGAACTTTCTCCGAAGCTCCTTCTCTCTGCTCTTCGTCCCCGCTTTCCCGGCAAGCCTGCCCCTCAGCCCTCCCTGATGCACCCCATGATCCCCTCCCTGGGGCGACTCCTGATGAAGCACAACTCCCCGCAGGCCCCGGCCCACAGGGGTGGCCGCATTTGAGCAGTTCCCAGCCCTGTGGGCTCGGCTATCTGGGGAGCAGATTTTGGGTCTGGATCTCCCTGGGGAGTGGGTCCTGGGCTTGGATCTTTCCCTAGGGGGCCCTCTTCCTCCTGCCTCTCTTCCTCCTCCTCCCCCGCCCCCCCATTGCTGTAAATATTTCAATGAAATGGAAACGAAAAAAAAGACAAAAAAAAAGAAAGAAGGAAAAATCTCATCACTTGAAGCCACCGGGAGCCTGCGGCCCGGCCCGCCCGGGATTTCTCCGGAGCAGAGCTGCGCCCTCGGGCCCTGGCAGCCAGGACTTCTCCGTGTACGTGTGCATCCCCCAGCCGGGTGGGCGGGCCAGCAGAGCAGCTCTTTACAATCCAGAGACAAAAAAAATCTAGAAGCAACATCGAGACAAAGAACCCGTCTCCTCCCCGGCACCCGGTTCTGTTGCCGCCTCCCCCGCCCCGCCTCCCCCTGGCATCGGTCAGGCCTCCTGGGGCGTGTACCTCACTGCCTGCCCCGGGACGCGGCCTGCCGCCCGCCCTCCCCGCGGCCCGGGGGAGGCACCCTCACACCCAAAGATGCTTTTGCCAAGATGGCTATGCTGTCCCTTCGAGTTCCTGCTTCTTGTACATTGCTTCTGGGACTCTGGGCCTGGGAAGAAGGGGTTGATTTCCCGCCCAGAGAGATCGCCAGGGGAAGGAAAGTGAGGGCAGCAGGGTTTGCGGGGGCTGGGGTATGACTGAAGGAAGGGCCGGGAGCAGGAGCGGGAGGTGGTCTTGCACCGGGTGAGGAGGCCGAAGGTGAGCGGTTGCCTCGCCTCCCCTCCGCCCTCCCGCCGGAGAGGCCGAGTCTGGTCCCAGGGCCTGCGGGCTCAGCCCCAGCCTGCAGATGCGGAAGCTCCAGGCTCGGGCTGTCCTGAGCACCGCGCCCAGCCCCTCTCCAGCCGGTCCCCCGGCCTTCCCAGCACCGTCCCCAGGGAGCGTTGTCCATTGCCATAGCCAGCCCTGTCATTGCCATGTCCCCAGGGTGTCCTCCACCTTCGCTCTGACCCCTCATCTCTCTTGTCCCTCTTTTCTCACAAGTGCCATGAGTTTTCAGACATCTTCGGGTCTCAGCCTGCTGCTGCCATGAACTTCTTTGGGTTCAGGGGGAGGGACTCTAGGGAGGAACTGGGGGAAAAGGATGGAGAGGGGGCTGGAGGGACCCTTTTTGCTGCTAGAAAGCCCCTCCCTCCTGAGGAGCCGGGGCTGGCGTGTCCCCATCAGTGCGGGGAGAAGGGGCCAGACCAAAGACCGGTGGTTTGTCCCAGGCAGGGGGACAGGTGTGGGGAGCAGAAGGTTGGGTGCCATCTGTTTTCTGGTAGGGAGGCTTAAGCCCTTTCTCCAGACCGTGGGCGAGTCTGGATGGGGAGGGGAAGTGAGGATGGCGGTGGCCTAGGCTCGATGGCTCTGTGAGGAGGGTAGGAGGCGGCCGCGTGGCTTTCTTGGGAGGCCAGGCACCTCTCTGGGGAGGCGTGAGTGGAGAGCGAGTGGGAGGCACAGGCGGATGGGAGGGTGGGCCTGGCTGAGGCATTGGCCCACCTACAGTCAGAGGCCGCCTCTGCTACCAGCCGAGAGGTCTGGAGGAGGGGCCGGGTGGGAGAGCCCCAGGGGGACTGGAGGCAAGCAAGCGGTCCTGCTTCCTCTCCCCGGCCAGCCCGCCTTTTTCCTCTCCAGACTCTGACAATCAAGGGGAGAGAGGGTGCAGCGGGTCCCACGGCTCCCATTCTAGTCAGAATCCCCGAGGTAGACTTGCCAGGCCCGAGTCGTGTGGCAGGGCCCCCTGGTGGGTAGGGCTGGACACACTGCAGTCCAGCACTCGGCTACCCCGAGAGCCCAGGCGTCCCCCACCCCCACCAGACCTGGTGCCTTGACACCCCACCCCAGCTGGGACGGTATAGAGAAGGGTCTTGGTTTCCTCTCCTCCTCCCCTCCTTGGGCTCCTGAATTCATTTGCTTTTAAATCTTGTTATTTTTCTCCGGGTTTGGTGTTTTGGGTATCGTTTTGAGGGAATTTTGGTTTTCCCTGCCTTCCTTTCTCTCAGTGTCTCCACCTCCTTCCCCGTGTCTTCCTTGCTGTCTCTGTGTTCCTCCTCTCACCCTCAGTTTCTCTCTGTCCATTTGGGCCTCCTCCCTCTTCTCCCATGCCCCAGCCCCTCCTTGGTCTCCTTTTCGATATGCCAAACCAATTTTGGGTCGAGTGCATTTAACGAGAACAAAACAAAAGGCTCATAACAACAAGAACGTTTCAGGAAAAACAAAAGTTCAAAAAATTGTTGAGTCAAAAAAAATCAAACAATAAATTAAGATTTCTTGGAATAACAAGAGTGGCGGGGGTCCCCATCAGTGCGGGGAGAAGGGGCCAGACCAAAGACCGGTGGTTTGTCCCAGGCAGGGGGACAGGTGTGGGGAGCAGAAGGTTGGGTGCCATCTGTTTTCTGGTAGGGAGGCTTAAGCCCTTTCTCCAGACCGTGGGCGAGTCTGGATGGGGAGGAAGTGAGGATGGCGGTGGCCTAGGCTCGATGGCTCTGTGAGGAGGGTAGGAGGCGGCGTGGCTTTCTTGGGAGGCCAGGCACCTCTCTGGGGAGGCGTGAGTGGAGAGCGAGTGGGAGGCACAGGCGGATGGGAGGGTGGGCCTGGCTGAGGCATTGGCCCACCTACAGTCAGAGGCCGCCTCTGCTACCAGCCGAGAGGTCTGGAGGAGGGGCCGGGTGGGAGAGCCCCAGGGGGACTGGAGGCAAGCAAGCGGTCCTGCTTCCTCTCCCCGGCCAGCCCGCCTTTTTCCTCTCCAGACTCTGACAATCAAGGGGAGAGAGGGTGCAGCGGGTCCCACGGCTCCCATTCTAGTCAGAATCCCCGAGGTAGACTTGCCAGGCCCGAGTCGTGTGGCAGGGCCCCCTGGTGGGTAGGGCTGGACACACTGCAGTCCAGCACTCTGCTACCCCGAGAGCCCAGGCGTCCCCCACCCCCACCAGACCTGGTGCCTTGACACCCCACCCCAGCTGGGACGGTATAGAGAAGGGTCTTGGTTTCCTCTCCTCCTCCCCTCCTTGGGCTCCTGAATTCATTTGCTTTTAAATCTTGTTATTTTTCTCCGGGTTTGGTGTTTTGGGTATCGTTTTGAGGGAATTTTGGTTTTCCCTGCCTTCCTTTCTCTCAGTGTCTCCACCTCCTTCCCCGTGTCTTCCTTGCTGTCTCTGTGTTCCTCCTCTCACCCTCAGTTTCTCTCTGTCCATTTGGGCCTCCTCCCTCTTCTCCCATGCCCCCAGCCCCTCCTTGGTCTCCTTTTCGATATGCCAAACCAATTTTGGGTCGAGTGCATTTAACGAGAACAAAACAAAAGGCTCATAACAACAAGAACGTTTCAGAAAAAAACAAAAAGTTCAAAAAAAAAATTGTTGAGTCAAAAAAAAAAATCAAACAATAAATTAAGATTTCTTGGAATAACAAGAGTGGCGTGACTCACTGCGGGGGGAGGCGAGGAGCGGGTGAGAGGGTCTGCCCAGAGCATGCCCGTGAGGCTGTGACAGTGAGGAGCCTGCCCTGCCGCGTTCAGACCCACAGCGGAGGCCCGGAGACCCAGAGTTACTCGTGTTCGTGCCACTTGGTAGGCTCAAGGGCCTGGCTGGGCAGTTTAGGTGCAGTTTCTCTCTGAAGCCTCATCAGTGCTCTGGGTGGAGGTTGTAAGAGCTCCATTTTACAGGTGGGGAAACTGAGGCCTAGAGCACCGGGAGGCACAGCCCAATCTGGGCCAGGCCGCTGGGCCATGGTGTGTCTCAGGCAAGCCCTTCTCGGCCCGGACATCACAGGCTCTGTAGAGCCAAGTCCAGGAACCACGCACTGTGCCTGTCTGATTCCAGCTGCCACTGCCAGACGCCCAGGCGCTCCTGGAGTAGTGTGCTTTTGATCATGACAGCACAGAGGAAAGGCTTCCTGTGTGTCTCACACTCACACACAGCTGCCGGTACTGAGAGACAGGGAGGACCAAACTGCGCAAGCACCTGTCCCCACGCCCCTCCGCCCTCGACACAGGTGCCCAGGACACCACGCGCCTCCTTCCCGGTCTCCCAGTCTCCACACTGGTGCCTTCTCATCTGCTGACCTCTTATGCATTTATCTTGGGCTGTGTTGGGTTTTCATTGCTGTGTGCAGGCATTGCTCTAGCTGCGACAGCCAAGCCTACCCTCTAGCTGTGTGCGCAGGCTTCTCACTGCGCTGGCTTCTCTTGTGGAGCGCGGGCTCTCGACCCTTGGGCTTCAGGAGTTGCGGCTCCCAGGCTCTGGAGCACAGACTCGATAGTTGTCGCATGGGAGCTTAGCTGCTCTGCAGCATGTGGAATCTCCCTGGACCAAGAAGGTTCAATCAACCCACGTCTCCTGCGTTGGCAGGCAGATTCTTAACCACTGGTCCACCAGGGACGTTCTCCTGACCTCTTAATGTTGGTGAGTCCAAGGGTTCAGCCTTGGAGTTTTACCTACACTCATTCTCTGGGAGAATCTCATCCCATTTCATGGCTTTAAAATACAGCTTTGAGAAACATAGATTTGAACCACATGGGTTCACCTAGATGAGAACACTTTTTCAATAAGTATATTGGAAAAATTTTTGGAGATTTGCAACAAGTGGAAAAAACTCACAAATGGACCATGTAGCCCAGAGATATTAAAAAACTAAGAGTTATGTCATGAATGTATAAAATACATACTAGAATATATGAATGTATAAAATAACAATGAATCATAATGAATGTATAAAATAGATCCTAGTCTATTTTACCATTTATTACTATAATATATGTGGCTCAGAGGTAAAGGATCCATCTGCCAATGCCGAAGACGCTGGTTCAATCCCTGGGTCGGGAAGATCCCCTGGAGAAGGATATGGCGCCCCACTCTAGCATTCTTGCCTGGGAAATCCCATGGACAGAGGAGCCTGGTGGACTACAGTCCGTAGGGTCGCAAAGAGTCGGACACGATTTAGCAACTAAACGACAACCGTAAAATACCTACATATCTATTATAAAAAGCTAAAGTTAAGATTTATCAAAACTTCCGCATACTTACAGACCATACATGCTGCCACTGACTATACCAGGCTACCATAAAGCAGGCCCATTGCTGCTGCTTCATCTCCAATGCACGAAGCATTACACCTGTAAATAAAAATGCATCCCTTTTTCACATTTTATTTTCACTTTTGATGTCTAGTGTTAGGAACATGTGTAGCATCTACAGTGCTTTGTATCCTATATGCCAACATGGATGTACGTACCAAGAGACAATTCGTCTTGTAGACAGATGAGGTAAACTTGCAGCATCGATAGTCTAGTACTGTAAATCTATATTCCCTGATGATTTTCTTAATAACAGTTTCTTTTCTATAGTTTATTTTACTGTAAGAATACAGGATGTAGTACATATAACATACAAAATATGTGTCAATCGAATCTTAGCCCAGCATGTGGAATCTCCCTGGACCAAGAAGGTCCAATCAACCCACGTCTCCTGCGTTGGCAGGCAGATTCTTAACCACTGGTCCACCAGGGACGTTCTCCTGACCTCTTAATGTTGGTGAGTCCAAGGGTTCAGCCTTGGAGTTTTACCTACACTCATTCTCTGGGAGAATCTCATCCCATTTCATGGCTTTAAAATACAGCTTTGAGAAACATAGATTTGAACCACATGGGTTCACCTAGATGAGAACTCTTTTTCAATAAGTATAGTGGAAAAATTTTTGGAGATTTGCAACAAGGGGAAAAACCTCACGAATGGACCATGTAGCCCAGAGATATTAAAAAACTAAGAGTTATGTCATGAATGTATAAAATACATACTAGAATATATGAATGTATAAAATAACAATGAATCATAATGAATGTATAAAATAGATCCTAGTCTATTTTACCATTTATTACTATAATATATGTGGCTCAGAGGTAAAGGATCCATCTGCCAATGCCGAAGACGCTGGTTCAATCCCTGGGTCGGGAAGATCCCCTGGAGAAGGATATGGCGCCCCACTCTAGCATTCTTGCCTGGGAAATCCCATGGACAGAGGAGCCTGGTGGACTACAGTCCGTAGGGTCGCAAAGAGTCGGACACGATTTAGCAACTAAACGACAACCGTAAAATACCTACATATCTATTATAAAAAGCTAAAGTTAAGATTTATCAAAACTTCCGCATACTTACAGACCATACATGCTGCCACTGACTATACCAGGCTACCATAAAGCAGGCCCATTGCTGCTGCTTCATCTCCAATGCACGAAGCATTACACCTGTAAATAAAAATGCATCCCTTTTTCACATTTTATTTTCACTTTTGATGTCTAGTGTTAGGAACATGTGTAGCATCTACAGTGCTTTGTATCCTATATGCCAACATGGATGTACGTACCAAGAGACAATTCGTCTTGTAGACAGATGAGGTAAACTTGCAGCATCGATAGTCTAGTACTGTAAATCTATATTCCCTGATGATTTTCTTAATAACAGTTTCTTTTCTATAGTTTATTTTACTGTAAGAATACAGGATGTAGTACATATAACATACAAAATATGTGTCAATCGACTGTATGTGTTATTTGTAAAGCTTCCAGTCAACAATAGGCCATTAGTCGTTAAGTTCTGGGGGAGTCGAGAGTTACACATAGAGGGACTTTGCTGGTGGTCCAGTGGTTATAACAGACCCTGCGTTTCTACTTCAGGGGACACGGGTTCGCTCCCTGATGCAGGAATATGCTGCATGGTACGGACAGAAGAAAAATGGTACGCACGGATTTCGGATTGCACAGGATCAGTATCGCTAACCTCCGCATTGTTCCAGGTCTGGTGTACCATCCATTACCTTGATGACTTCCAAATGCAGGGCTCCAGCCTCAACTCTTTTGAGCTCTAGATTGATTTACATCCAACTACCACCCTGTATCTCCCCCAGGCGTCTGGTAGGATTTCAAACTCCACCTGCCCAGAACCCAGGTCGCCCTCTACACACGTACTCCCGACACACACACGCCGCTGCCCCAGTGCCTCCTACAGGCCTCCCCACCTCCGTCAATGTCAAGTCCATCCTGAGCCTCAAGCCTCCCGACTGAACTCATTGTTTCATACACGCCCCACATCTCATCTGAAGCAGATGCAAGGGCGGCTCTTTGCAATATCCAGAATTAACCAGCTATCACTGCCTTGAGTCAAGCCACCACTGCCTCTCACCGGGACCACAGCAACAGTCCCCTCCGTCCCTCCGTTGTCCCTTTTCAGGTTTTTCTCAACACAGAAACGAGAGTGATCTCAGTAAGCCTGTTTTTCTCCCTCCTCTGCTCACAGCTCTCCAGAGCCCTCCTCTTGGCCCAGATGAAAGGCCCAGGCCAGCACCATGGCCCCAAAGGCCCTACAGTATCAGGCTTCAGCCCACGGCTCTCCTCTTCCTTCACGCCAGCCGCCCTGGGGTCCTCTCTGCCCACAAACATGCAGCCTCCCGTCTGCCTCAGGGCCCTTGCTCCAGCTGCTCCTAGGCTTCACCTAGTCTCCCTACAGGGCGTATGGAAACCAGAGCTCCCCAGCAGGCCTTGCCAGGCTACTCCATTTAAATGGTAACTGCCGCTCCAGAACGTCCTAACCCTTGTCCTGCTTTTTCTTCCACCTCACAAACTATCTTTTTTGCTTGTTTATGGTCTGCCTTCCCCAACTAACAGATCATGTACAGTGGCCTGTTTTTTCACTGTCATCCCCCACCGTTTAGCACAGCGTATGGCACACCGTAGGTGATCAACGAACATCTGTTAAAGAACGTAAAGCTGACCTGAGCATCAGACCCAGAGTAGGCCTGAAATGAGAGTGAAGAGCCTCCCACAGCGGCTCTCAGCTGCCAGGCAGCGCTCTGGGAGATGCTGATGTTAGGTCAGCATGGCCCTGAAACCCAAGGTCAGTGGCTTAGCTGGTGCCCAACCCTATCCTGTGCTGAAGAGGAACGGGTTCTACTGGACATACCAAGAGACGCTCGCTCTGTAGCAAGTTCAGGAGCTTTAAGCATAGTTAAGCTTAATTACATGTGATTCAGACTTCACGCTCTGACTGAAAGGTATTCCTGGCATAAGATGAGGTTCGGCATCAAGGCCAGCTCTTCCGCCTTTTTGCCCTTTACTCTCCCAGCCCTGTACACATCTGACTCCCCTGCCCGTACGGCAAAACCTGCTGTGCCTGACAGCCTTGACCCTCGGGGCTTGTGATGGGAACCTGTCCATGCCTGGGGCAATCGTTTGCACGTGTGTAGGAACAACAGCATTTATGTTCAGACGCCTTTCAAAACTCTTGACTACATTTCATCTTACTTAATTGTCATAAGATAGGTTGTATTGTCCCCACAAATCAGATGAAGAAACTGAAGGGAGACGAATGAAATGACTCACTCCAGGAAGATCACGAAGCAGCTCAGAGGGCCCACACCCTGCAGATGCTTACACATGCTGGCCAGTGTGACCCTCACCTACCCAGGGAAGCAGGTTCTACTCCAATTTACACCCGCAGAAGCCCAGAAAGGTGGAAGAACATACCGACACTCCCTCAGCTAATTAGAAGAGAGCTGGACCAGGCCTCCATCTAGGTCTTCTGACCCCAGGGCTGCCTCTCGGGCTGCCTGCCCTCAGCCCTTCCTGCCAAGCCCGTGCAGCACACACCAAGGGCGGCTGACTTGCTGGGCTCCCCACATCAGAGGAGACACCCACTCACCACGCGACGCCCTGAGGGTTCCTCCGTCGCTAGCAGGTTAGGGCTGTCCAGAGTGGACTCACGCAAGTTAAGCTAGAGGGAAGGCCTTCATGCAGAGCAATGGAGGAGTCCTTTCAGAATCCCCAAGGACTCGAAGCACTGGAGCCTCTGCTGTTGGGAAAACCTCCTCTCTGCCATGAACTCCTGGGAACGTCTAGGGGTGCCAGGCTGAGGCTATCCCTTTATCCCTACAACATCTTCAGGCGTATTCTTTTAAAAAATATAGTATTTATTTTATTTTTGGCTGTGCTGGGTCCTTGTTGCTATGCATGGGCCTTCTCTAGTTGCAGTGAGTGGGGGCTACTCTCTAGTTGCAGTGCACAGGATTTCTCATGCTGGTGGCTTCACTTGTTGTGACGCATGGGCTCTAGAGCACCTGGGCTTTAGCAGTTGTAGTGCCCGGGCTTAGCTGCCCTGCGGTACGTGGAATCTTCCGGGATCAGATAACGAACCTGTGTCCCATGCAACGGTAGACAGATTCTTAACCAATGGATCACCAAGGAAGTCCCTCCTCAGGCTTTTTCATTTTTTTATATTTATTTATTTGGCTGTGCTAGGTCTTAGCTGTGGCATGTGGGATCTTTGATCTTTAGTTGAGGCATGTGGGATTCAGTTCTCTAACCAGGGATTGAACCCAGGCCCCCTACACTGGGAATGGAGAATCTTAGCCACTGGACCACCAGGGAAGCTTCCCTCCTCGGGCTTACTCTGCTCTTCTTTTACCATTTCAAACATCTCAGTCATGGCAAGGAGCTGTGATGACAGGCCCCTTCTCCACTTCTATCCCTTCTTACTTCACTGGAACTCTCCTTGACAAGAACGCTTGCAACCACAACTGTCTCTCCTTTTTTTTTTTTTTATGAAGTAGTCCTCTTTTTTGAGGGGGGACAGGTGGGCCACTTCTATTGATCTTCATTTATTCAGTTTCATCCATCTTTGTTCTTTGGCCCGTGTGGGCCTCCCATTGCAGTGGCCTCTGTTGTCGCGGAGCACTGGCTCTGGGCACGTGCGCTCCAGAGCTCCAGCTCGGTATTTGGACACATCGGTCCAGCTGCTCTGCGGCACGTGGGATCTTCCCAGGCCAGGGATCGAACTGGCGCCCCTTGCACTGCAAGGCGGTGTCCTTACCCACTGGACCACCAGGGAAGCCCGACCACAACTCTTGTGTCTGTCTTGCCCCACAGTCTTCCCCCTCCACCTCTGTCCAAGGGACCCCAGCTCCTCACAACTGAAGCCCTCACTTTAAGCCAGCCAGTCCTCTCTCTCCTGGAACCTGATCCTAAAGAACCACACGTGTGCATGAAGACGGAGACAAGACGTTTCACTGTAAAAACACTGATATGCTGAGTTATTATACTTCACTGTACAGTATCTTTTTCAATACCTGTTAATTATATCACCACTGATCTCACCAAGAAACACTTTAAGTATTAAAAAGCTGGGGACTTTCCTGGTGGTCCAGCGGCTAAGACCTCGTGTTCCCAATAGACGGCCCTGGTTTGATCTCTGGTCAGAGAATTAGATCCCACAGGCCACAGTGAAGATCGAGGATCCCACGTGCCCCAACTAAGACCCAGTGCAACTATATACATATATACACACACAAATGATCAAACTCACAGCGGTGAATAAAAGCTTCCCAAATGGCTAAGTTTTGCTTAAAGGCTCAAATATTACCATTAGCAACACACTGTCCATTTTCCTCCTGGGGTGACCACTCGCTTCATTCATTTCTAAGAAAATACATGGCAGATATCCTAATCTGACTAACTAATAAGCAGTGATGATTCAAGTAAAAACAGCATTCATGGAAAGTCAGCTGTTTCACGGTCACTCAACAGCCACACAAACGTATGGCCTCCCCACCGCCACGCGCCAGCAGACAAAGTGCTCTGGACGAACGGCCCGCGTCACCACCTGGCTTCCACGGCTTCCTCTGGGGCAGTCCTCGGGGAAGCTGCCTCCACCCTGCGTGTGCGGTGGTGAGCAACAGTGACGCCCGCTCTCACAACCCGGCGACACTACTCCAGATCCCGCCAGGCCGCCGGCCGTCTTAACCCACCGCTGCTTCTATACTGACAGCAGCACAACTGAGAAACGCTTTAGAAACTTAGGAAAACAGTTTATCTTGTGGATGCCCTAAGAGGTTCCTGGGGACCCCCAAGGGATCACATTTTGAGAGCCACTAGACTACTCAATAAATGGAGCTGGGACACGTGGTTGTCCATATGAAAAAAAATTAAACCTACCTCACATCATAAACAAAAATAAATTCCAGGTTGACATTTTTAACTTAAATATGAAAAGTAGAACTTTCAGAAGAACATACAGTAACGTTGACCTCAGTGTAAGATTTCTTAAGCAAGACACAAAAAAACACCGACTGTAAGTAGATTTGTAATTCCAATGACATTGAAATAACGATGATGATGACAGTCATAATAAATTCTGAACATCAGAAGACATCACAGAGGGACTTCTCTGGTGGTGCAAGGGTTAAGAATCCATCTTGCAATGCAGGAGATTCGTTTGATTCCTCGCTGAGGAACTAAGATCCCACATGCCTAAGCCCGCGGGCCAAAACTAGAGAGAATTAAGACCCAACACAGCCACATAAATATTTTTTTAAAAAAAGAAAATGACACCATACAACCAAAAAGGCACACCTCACTTATAAGAAGTCCTGCACTCAGGAAGATGAAGACAGTCCAGCAGGAACATGGACAAAGATATGAACAAGCAATTCACAGAAAGCAAATGGTCAATAGACATGAAAAAAAGCTCAATCTTCCTGCTAATCAGGGTAATGCAAACTGAAACCAGTAATTCACACCTATCATAAAGACAAGCATGTAAGAGTCTGATCACAGCAAGTGTTGATAAGCACATGGAGCAACAGCAACTCGGCAGGCGGGAGTGAAAACTGGAACAGTCATTTTCAAGGACACACTGGCAATACTCAGTAAAAGTGAATACTCCCCAAACCAGCAATTCAACTCCTACATAAGCGTCCCAGGGAAACTCCCGGATGGACACAACAAACACTACAGTGCTGTCTGCAAGAGTCAAAAACTGGACCCCAGGCTTCCCTGGTGGCTCAGTGGTAAAGAATCCACCTGCCAATGCAGAAGAGATGGGTTCGATCCCTGATCTCGGAAGATCCCACATGCCGTGGCACAACTAAGCCCGTTCACCTAGAGCCTGTGCTCCGCAACAAGAGAAGCCCCTGCAGGGAGAAGCCCAGGCATCACGAGAGTCGCCCCTGCTTGTCCCAGCTAGAGAAAAGCCAGTACAGCCAGCAGACCCAGGCAGCCATAAAGAAACATATTTTTTAAATTTAAGAAAAAAACCAACTGGAAACAACCTAAATAACAAGCAAGGCATAGCTGGATAACTAAGCACTGTCCAACAAAACTTTCTGTGATCACAGAGGTATTCTTTTTTTTGTTGTTAATTTTTATTTTACTTTTTGCTTTTAGTTTCGTTTACAGATATGTATGATCCCAGATTAGTCATATGTATATCCTCCCATCCCACCCCTCCAGACCGTTGCACAGCGCCCCTGCAGGATCCCCTTTACCCACAGCGCAATGACAATAGCTATTTTTTTCACTATGATAGTATAGGTTTTCATGCTACTTCCTTTACACCTCCCACCCACTGTTCATTCCCCACAATGTCCATACGTCTGTTCCCCATGTCTGTTTTTTCACTGCTTCATTGTGTTATCATTACCATCCTACTAGACTCCATATATATGTGTTAGTATATTATACTCATCTTTCTCTTTTTGACTTACTTCACTTTTTATGATAGGTTCTAGATCCAACCAACAGAGGTATTCTTTATCTGAGCTAAAGTGGCAGCCACAAGCCATGGTGTCTAGTAAACATATGAAACGTGGCTAAGTGACTGGGGAATTAAATTTTTCATTTAATTTGGACTCACTGAAAAAAACAAAAAGTCACATGTGGCTAACAGCTACTGCACCAGACAACACAGCAATACAGCAGGAAAAACAAATGACCAGAGCGAAACGTGGTGTCACAAATATATCTCAAAAGCATTATGTCTGACTGAAAGAAAAGTAAGCTTCAGAAGGCAGGGCTTGGACCGAGTGACACAAGGTAGGTGTCTGGAGTGACAACTTTGGGGAGCACTTGCCTTCAGAGTCAGGCAGGGACAGGCTGGCACTTGTGTGACTTGAAGGGTACGTGTCTCCTTGAATATTGTGCCCTTGCTTTTCCCTCCGTGACTCCGGTCCTGATGGGATCTATCTGGTATATCCCCAGATCACCCCTAGCTTCGATGATTCGCGAGGAGGATTCATAGGATTAGCATCTAGCCCAGTCAAAGTATGATTTTTTTTGACTTTTTTTTGTTTTTAGCTGCACCATGTGGCACATGTGGGGTCTTTGTTCCCTGACCAGGGACAGAACCCATGCCCTCTGCAGTGGAAGCACGGAGGCAGTCCTACCCACTGGACCGCCAGGGAACTTCCCGGGCTATGATTTCTTACCATGAAAGGATACAAAGCAAAACTGCCCAAGACAAGGTACATGGGAGAAGTTTGGCGGAAGCCAGGCACCCGCTTCTACGAGTCCTCTCCTGGGGAAGTCGCAAGGGTTTGAGGCACGGTTATATCTCGCCTTAATTGCATCACAAATATTTTACTTCTTAATCTGGGTAACAGGCAAAGATTGCACTGCAAGGCGGAGTCTTTACCCACTGGACCACCAGGGAAGCCCCAAACATGTATTTTGTTAGAACATTTCTTACCCTTTTTTGAGTGTGAGTGTACCTAAAATATTACATAAGAAAAACAATGACTTATCTCATTACTATGTGCTGCTAACATTTCCTGTTTACAGAGTACCTTTCAATATTTCAGGTACCATGTAAGCCCTTTATACGGATTTATCATTAAAAAAAAAAATCTACTGAACACTTCCTACACGTGAGATTCTGTGTTAAGTTCTGGAAACAACACACTGAGAGGTCAGTGTGAGACAGGGAAGATCTCTGTCCTCACCCAGCTTTCGGTCTACTGAGGATGATCAGAGATAAGAAGTACAACTAGGGAATTCTCTGGTGGTCTAGTGGTTAGGACTCACTACTCGCACTGCTGTGACCGGGGTTCAATCCCAGGTCAGGGAACCAAGATCCCACAAACTATGCAGTGTGGCCCCATAAAAAGAAAACTTAAAATCAACATATCTACAGGTTTTGGTAAGTGTTCCTATTAAGCAGGCTTTTGTGATTAATGAAGGTCTACTTGAACTAGGGTGGTTCAAGAAGGCTTCTTCAGGAGAGATATCTGAAGTGAACCATAAATACGAAATGAGACAGTCAAGCAATTATCTAAAGGAAACACACTCCAGGCAGGGGAACAGCAAGTGAAAAGCCTTGCAAATTGTGGTCTTGATGTTTCAATCCCCCCGATGATTCGCGAGGAGGATTCATAGGATTAGCATCTAGCCCAGTCAAAGTATGATTTTTTGACTTTTTGTTTTAGCTGCACCATGTGGCACATGTGGGGTCTTTGTTCCCTGACCAGGGACAGAACCCATGCCCTCTGCAGTGGAAGCACGGAGGCAGTCCTACCCACTGGACCGCCAGGGAACTTCCCGGGCTATGATTTCTTACCATGAAAGGATACAAAGCAAAACTGCCCAAGACAAGGTACATGGGAGAAGTTTGGCGGAAGCCAGGCACCCGCTTCTACGAGTCCTCTCCTGGGGAAGTCGCAAGGGTTTGAGGCACGGTTATATCTCGCCTTAATTGCATCACAAATATTTTACTTCTTAATCTGGGTAACAGGCAAAGATTGCACTGCAAGGCGGAGTCTTTACCCACTGGACCACCAGGGAAGCCCCAAACATGTATTTTGTTAGAACATTTCTTACCCTTTTTTGAGTGTGAGTGTACCTAAAATATTACATAAGAAAAACAATGACTTATCTCATTACTATGTGCTGCTAACATTTCCTGTTTACAGAGTACCTTTCAATATTTCAGGTACCATGTAAGCCCTTTATACGGATTTATCATTAAAAAAAAAAATCTACTGAACACTTCCTACACGTGAGATTCTGTGTTAAGTTCTGGAAACAACACACTGAGAGGTCAGTGTGAGACAGGGAAGATCTCTGTCCTCACCCAGCTTTCGGTCTACTGAGGATGATCAGAGATAAGAAGTACAACTAGGGAATTCTCTGGTGGTCTAGTGGTTAGGACTCACTACTCGCACTGCTGTGACCGGGGTTCAATCCCAGGTCAGGGAACCAAGATCCCACAAACTATGCAGTGTGGCCCCATAAAAAGAAAACTTAAAATCAACATATCTACAGGTTTTGGTAAGTGTTCCTATTAAGCAGGCTTTTGTGATTAATGAAGGTCTACTTGAACTAGGGTGGTTCAAGAAGGCTTCTTCAGGAGAGATATCTGAAGTGAACCATAAATGACGAGAATGAGACAGTCAAGCAATTATCTAAAGGAAACACACTCCAGGCAGGGGGAACAGCAAGTGAAAAGCCTTGCAGCAGGAATAAGCTTGATGTGTTGAGAGACAGGAAATAAAGCCAGCAGGGCTTGGGAGTGGTGACTGGTAAGAGGCAGCCTGAGAGGTCAGCTGAGGCCGCTGTGCAGGGCCTCCTAAGCCACAGTAAAGATCTTAAGTTTCATTCTAAGTATGATAAGCCTTTGAAGGTTTTAAGCAGAGTAATGACATGATCTGGTTTACAACTGAAGATTATTCAGCCAGCTGTAGGGAAAAGGCATTACAGACAGAATCACTTTCTTCCTCAGCACCACCAACATCAGGCTCGTGGCTGACAAGCTTTTCAGGGGCTCTGAAAAGATTGGGGCTGAGGTTAAAGGAAAAACGGTCCACGATGCAGAAAAGAAAACTACAAAGTTGTAATGAGTAAGTGTTTAATGAAATATCTAGAAAACAGAACATCGTAATAACTTCATTCATCAAATTTCGTATTCACAAGCAATTGAATTACATTTGGGAATAATTGGAAAATTAGATCTTCTCAAGTCACAAAAATTCCTAAGAATGCCCAATGACTGCCAAGAAAGCACAGTCAATCATAATGTGAATTTTCCTGCTGCCAAATCATTTCAATGGGGGAAAAAAATCCTTTCAATCCTACTTAATGGGGTGGAAATTAACAAAATATATATATGTGTGTGTGTGTGTATATATATATATACACTGAGCATCATTAAGGCACAGAGCAGGATGGAGAAATGCTAGTGGCTTGCACGTACCATTCAGGCTTGTATGAGTGTGAACATTGTCCAGCAGACTCTTGGAAAGGCTTCTCCAGGAAGACATCTAAGAAGCGGAGACTTCACTGCTGTGACCGGGGTTCAATCCCAGGTCAGGGAACCAAGATCCCACAAACTATGCAGTGTGGCCCCATAAAAAGAAAACTTAAAATCAACATATCTACAGGTTTTGGTAAGTGTTCCTATTAAGCAGGCTTTTGTGATTAATGAAGGTCTACTTGAACTAGGGTGGTTCAAGAAGGCTTCTTCAGGAGAGATATCTGAAGTGAACCATAAATGACGAGAATGAGACAGTCAAGCAATTATCTAAAGGAAACACACTCCAGGCAGGGGGAACAGCAAGTGAAAAGCCTTGCAGCAGGAATAAGCTTGATGTGTTGAGAGACAGGAAATAAAGCCAGCAGGGCTTGGGAGTGGTGACTGGTAAGAGGCAGCCTGAGAGGTCAGCTGAGGCCGCTGTGCAGGGCCTCCTAAGCCACAGTAAAGATCTTAAGTTTCATTCTAAGTATGATAAGCCTTTGAAGGTTTTAAGCAGAGTAATGACATGATCTGGTTTACAACTGAAGATTATTCAGCCAGCTGTAGGGAAAAGGCATTACAGACAGAATCACTTTCTTCCTCAGCACCACCAACATCATGCTCGTGGCTGACAAGCTTTTCAGGGGCTCTGAAAAGATTGGGGCTGAGGTTAAAGGAAAAACGGTCCACGATGCAGAAAAGAAAACTACAAAGTTGTAATGAGTAAGTGTTTAATGAAATATCTAGAAAACAGAACATCGTAATAACTTCATTCATCAAATTTCGTATTCACAAGCAATTGAATTACATTTGGGAATAATTGGAAAATTAGATCTTCTCAAGTCACAAAAATTCCTAAGAATGCCCAATGACTGCCAAGAAAGCACAGTCAATCATAATGTGAATTTTCCTGCTGCCAAATCATTTCAATGGGGGAAAAAAATCCTTTCAATCCTACTTAATGGGGTGGAAATTAACAAAATATATATATGTGTGTGTGTGTGTATATATATATATACACTGAGCATCATTAAGGCACAGAGCAGGATGGAGAAATGCTAGTGGCTTGCAACGTACCATTCAGGCTTGTATGAGTGTGAACATTGTCCAGCAGACTCTTGGAAAGGCTTCTCCAGGAAGACATCTAAGAAGCGGAGACTTGAGTAACAAGGAGGCACCAGAGAAGGGGCGGGGATGCCATGGCAGATGTTTATGAAACCCAAATCAGAGGGTCAGTTCGGCTGAACTGAAACTGGGGCTGGGTGGGGAGTTAAACAAAGCAGGTAATTTTGAAGACAATACTTTCACACAGAGACTATTTTACGGAGAGGAGGGGTGACTGATCCAATCAGTTCCCATCCGCGTTGTCCAGTCCCGGAGGCCACAAGGGTCACGAACACCTGACTATGGCCGGCGCCGCCGTGAAACAGAACTCTCCACGTCGCTTCACTTTCCCCAGTGAACATCTCAACTCAGCACCGACAGGAAATGGCGCTCTCTGGGAAACGTTTCAGGCCGCTGGGATTGTGCGGGCATGTAAATCTACAGTTCACCTGTACGTTTCAGGAAACCTCAACTCTTTCCGGTGAAAATGCAGCGTCCGGATCACAGAGGTGGGGTCAAGTGTAAAACACACAGGTCTTCAAACCCTTTACTGCTAAGTAACAAAACGTAAGATAGCTCAGTTGTTTTTTTAATATCGATCATAGGATGAAATGATATGGTGGCTATCCTATATCCACTTTATACATTAAAATTATTTTTTAATCTTTTTTTTTTAACATGGTTCCTATATAAAAGTGTAAAATTAGGCGGAAGCGGAGTGAGTGCGGAAGTCTGGCGACAGTGGTCCCGTCTATGCTGGGAGTGGAGTCAGACTTCTATGTATTACGTAGTCGTAAGTCAGGCCAGTCAATTTTCCCGATCCTGTTTAATGGGTGAGGACACGAGGCCTCGGGTGGTCCGTGGCAGAGGCCGGAATCGAACTCCCATTTACAGCGCTGTCCGCCTGACACCTCCCCGGAGGCTCTCGAGGGAGTAAGAAGGGAATTCGAACCAGGCCGCCTTCCCGGGTCCCCGGCCCCTGCGCGCCGCGTCACGGCCGCACCGTCTCCCCTCAAGGGTGAGTTCAACGTTCACAACGAACTCCCAGGCCGCTGGGCCTGCAGGCCCAGGAGCCTCTTAGAGAAACTTCCGGCAACGCTCACCTGCGGACCGACGGCGAGGCTGCAAACGCTCCCGCTTGCACTTCACTCTCAGCTCAACCGCGCCAAGAGTCGACTTCCGCTCCACTTCCGCGAGTCCCCGGCCAAGTCTCCTCTCCTCCCGCCCCCCGCAGCCCACTTAGCCAATCATCTCGCACACTTCTGCCTGCCAATCATCGCCAAGCCGGCACCGCCCTTCCTCCCAGCTTAAGCGAGCGCCGCGCGCCACCCTTCGGCGGTTGGCCGCGCTGCCCTCTGCTGGATGCGTCTCCCGGACAGGCGGGGCTGAGCGCTGACCACGGAGGTGCGGGGACCTTCGGGTCTGGCCGAGAAGAGCCCGGGGCTCCGGCTCCACCCTTGACATCCAGGTCGGCGACTCAGGGAATTCGTTCGCCGCGGACAGCAAAGAAGCCGAGACGCGATCCCGCCTCCCTTTCCCAGTCCGGAGAGGGAGCTCCACGGATTGGCCCCGGGAGCCTCGGCGCGCGCCTCCCGGCGCTCCAGGATTGGTGGAGGAGGCGCTCGCGCAGCCGTGGAGCGTGGACGGGGATTGGCTGGAGCGTGGGGCCGGCTATTTGAAGGAGGGCGCGCGGACTAGCTACGCGCTTCGCGTCGCGGTCGGAGGAGGAGGCGGCCTATTTGGCCAACGCGGCTCCGCTGACCCGACGGGACCCCGCCGCGAGGTCGGCCCCAGCTCTGGTTTCGGCCGCGACCCGACGAGGCGATGGCTAAGGTGTCAGTCTTGAACGTGGCGGTGCTGGAGAATCCGAGCCCTTTCCACAGCCCTTTCCGGTTCGAGATCAGCTTCGAATGCAATGAGGCCCTGGCGGACGGTGAGGCTGGGCCCTTATGGAGACCCCACTCCCCTGGGCTAACCCCGACCTCCCCTGGCCAGACCACCCCGAGGCCAGCTCTGCGAAACACCCCCCGCCCCCTCCCCCAACCGCGATCTCCCGTGACCCAAAGCCCGCCCAACCTCCCCTGGGAGACGACCCCCCCCACGGCTACCCCTCCTTCCCCCACCCCGTGGAGACCACCTCACCCCCTTCTTTCTCTCGGAGGAGACCTCAGCCTCCGTTCTTTAATAACCTACTGAGACCTTCAGCCACCCATTTTTCCTTGTAGCAAATAACCCTGCATCTGCTCTTGCTGTATGGGCAGACTACCGTTCCAGCCACCCGATCTTCCTCCACTAAGCCCCTTTCTCCCCGTGGTGAGACACTCCCACCTCGCTCTTTCCCTTTGGAGGCCGCTAGAGGTTAGGAAACCTCTAGCCCCCTCGAATTTCCCCTGTGGGCTCCCCAGCCCCCGCCTCCATTTTCCCTGTGAAGATTCTCACTCCTATGGCAAAGGCCTCCCTCAACCCTTTCTCCCCAGTTGTTTCCCATAATATTCTCCCTTACCGGCTGATGCTTAACTCCAGCCCCACCCACTTCTGTCCCAAAGCACAAAAACCCTAGAACCTGGCTTCCCTCCTTAAGTCTGGCCCCCATCCTCCACTCCATTCTAAGGAGGCCCACTCCATTCTAAGGAGGCTTGGCCTGGCTTCCGCCTCCAGGGTTTGAGGATAATCTGGTCTCGCCAGCTCCTTGTCCTCCCTTCTCTCTGACTTCCAGAGACTTGAAGGAACACACTCATATCTGAGGGACTGTGTGGCCAGGCACGCGTTAGCCAGTTCCTGCTGTCGGCCTGCCTGATTCCTGATGACCCACTGCAGCAACGCTCCCAGCGCTTTTGATGGCCTGATCTAGTCTCGGGGGACAGCTGTGCCGGGCCGAGCTGTGACGGTGTTTTTGGCTTCAAGCCGGGGGTCACAGCCTTTGTACATCTTTTCCAAGCACCGATGTATTTATCCATCTGTGCGACAAAGGCGGACCTGGGTCTCATCTGACAGAGAAGGCAGAAGCCACAGAGAGTAAAAGACCTTTCGAGTAAAGGTGTATAAAAACCAAAACATCTCAGGTCTTTCAGCGAGGCTGGGCACCACTTCCAGGAAAAGTACTTCAGTAGATCTCTAATCCCCTTGGTGGTTAAAAGAGAAGAGGCATGGCTGAGGAGGTGGTGGAGACTCTGGGAGGCAAGGGCGGGCCAGCGAGCGCCTCTCGGTGGTCGGTGGGTGGTTTGCCTGCAAATGGGCTTCTTGGACTAGCCTGGGGTTGATAAGAGTTTTGATGCGTGTGTGCTTGGGCAGGGCCATCATATCAGTCCCTGCTTTCTCTCCTTTTTTTAAATCAAGGAGTCCGGCTACTTGTGACTAACTATAGAATGAGTCCTGTTAAATCCTTTCTGGAACAAGGCAGGGTGTAAATAAATAAATAAAGGGTAGAATGACCCTGGGGGATAAGATTTAATTTTAAAGCCAGGAGGAGATGTAAGGAGCTAATAGGTTAAGGGATTCAGAGTTCCCAGATGACAGGAGATCGGGTTTCTATCAGTCTGTTTGTGTTCCTTGTTTTTAAAAATGGTTGCGGGGTCATTATCTAGTACTTTTCATTCCAGCAAAGCTCTTGCCCCATCACTTTAGTAATCTGTTTATAGAATCCGCGCAGGAGAGCCTAAAGTCAACTTGCTGGTCATTGTTTTTTATTTGTATTATATATTTTTTTAAGATTTATTTATTTTTGGCTGAGCTGCATCTTGGTTGTTGCGCTCCAGCTTTCTCTGGTTTGGGCAGGCAGGGATTACTCTATGAGGTGTGTGGGCTTCTTGCTGTGGCCTCTCTTGTTGCCGAGCACAGGCTCTGGGTGGGCAGGCTTCAGTAATTGTAGCGCTCGGGCATAGTTACCCTGAGGCATGGGGGGATCTTCCCAGACCAGGGCTCGAACCTGTGTCCCCTGCATTGGCAGAGGGCTTCTTAGTCACTGGACCATCAGGTAAAGACTGTCCCCCTTTTTTTTTTTAACCCCAAGATCATTGCTTTTTTAATAGAAACAAAATTTCACGCAGCCAGTTTGTAGAATTATTAACACTAGGTCTTGTCTCTGAGTTCTGTGTCCAGGGTTCTTCATCTTTGCTGTAACCTGGGAAAGAATGCATCCCCTATTTTAGAAGTGGGGTGTAAGCAGGACAGAACAGGGTAATGCAGTGCTGTGATTAATTATACCTGGACAATAAAGCTTTTGCTCAGAGAAATTCCAGTTGAAAAGCCAACTCTGACCTGGAAATCCAAACTCTCTAGTTGTACCTGTAGGGCTGTGCTTCACTATAACCTGCCAACTTCCTTTCTGCCTCTTCCCACAGAGCAGAGAGGATTTCTTTCCTGTCTCTCAAACAGATGAAGCAGCCCTGCCTTTAGAAGTCTCTTAAGATTCTGGAGAAATCTGTCAGTCTTATTACCTGGCCACACCTAGCCCTGAGTCTGACCCATTGCTCAAGGGCTCTGAACCCTCTTTGCTCTCTCTCTCCTCCTCAGCATCTGGAAATAGATGCATCCAAGGCCTGGATCTACCTTCAGGACATTGGGTGTGTTTTTCCCCTGTTTAGTTGAGAAATTCAGCGAATACTGCTTGAATAAGTTATGGAGTCAGGTGTCCTGACCCACACCTAACACACTGTGGTCAGGCCAGGGATCATCTGTGTTGCAAAGAGAAAGTGATCATCAGAAAAAGGTCTGCGAGATAAGTTTCTGGGATTGAAGGTGTTTTTGTTTTTGATTGTTTTTGTGTGTGTGTGGCTGTGATGGGCCTTTATTGCTGCACTGGAGCTTTCTCTCGTTGCAGTGAGCTGGGTGGGGGAGGCTGCTCTTTGTGGTAGCACGTGGGTGTCTCACTGCGGTGGCTTCTCTTGTGGAGCACAGGCTCTAGCGTGATTGCCCTGCAGCAGTTGCAGCATGTGGGCTCAGTAGTTGGGGCACACGGGTTTAGTTACTCTGAGACACGTGGAATCTTCCTGGACCAGGAATCGAACCTGTGTCCTCTGCATTGCAGGTGGATTCTTGTCTGCTCTGCCACCAGGGACGTCGTGTTTGTTTGTTGCAGGAAACAGATTCTCCAGCTCGTTCAACTATGATCATTTTTTTTAACCTGACTTTCATCATCTCATTGGTCTGGATTTTGTTTTCATACATAGTGGAGGAGCATCTCCTACATTGGTCAGAAGATAAAGTGAAGGCACAAAGACAAGACGTAATGTAATGCGTTTACCCTTGGAATTCTCAGAAGGCACATGTTACATGTGTGTGGCCACGTCTCATGTTCGGTAGGAAGGAGCCTGTGCTGTGTCGGTGTTTGGTCAATGTAGCTCATTCAGAAAATGAAGTCACTTCCAGATGCTTCCGCTTATGGCATTTCAGCAGCTTTAAGGCAATTCCAATTTGTAGGCCCTCATTTGAGTCATTGTCTGTCTTCTGTGGATGATTTTATCAACTTCTGAATTTTTTTTTCTTTTTTTAATATGTATTTATTTATATGGCTGCCTCGGGTCTTAGTTGCAGTGTATGGTATCTTTTTAGTTGTGACATATGAACTTTTTTATTTTTGTTATTTATTACTGTTTACTTATGTCTGTGTATTATTTATTTTTTTATGGGTCTTCATTGCCGCATGCGGGTTATTTCCCTTTGCGGTAGCTTCTCTTGTTGCAGAGCTCAGGGTCTAGCATGTGGGCTCGGTAGTTGTAGCTCATGGGTTTAGTTGCCCCGCAGCATGTGGGATCTCCCTGGACCAGGGATCGAACCTGTGTCTCCTGCCTGGGGCAGATTCTTAACCACTGAGCCAACAGGGAGTTCCCAACATGTGAACTCTTAGTTGCAGTATGTGGGATCTAGTTCCCTGACAGGGAATCAAACCTGGGACCCCTGCATTGGGAGCTTGGAGGTTTAGTCACTGAATCACCAGGGAAGTCCCTCAGCTGCTTAACTCAGAGTGTTTCTCTGTAGTTGTTAGTTGATTGTCTGGTCTCTTTCTGACCCGAGTAGCAGGCACCATCTTGACCCATTCACCTGGTCACCTTCGTTTCTCTCTTCCAGACTTTAGGTTTTCCCGACAGGTGTTTTGGTTTTTGGCCATACCATGCCAATTTAGCATCTCAGTTTTTTGACAACCGGAATCGAGTCCGGCCACGGCAGTGAATCCTAACCACTAGGCCACCAGGGAACTCCCTTGCTAACAGTGTGGATCACTGAGTGCCCGTGGCGTACACCAGGGCCTATTCTATTAACATCTCCCTTTTGTATGCCCTCCTCCCAACACACTAATTGGGCTTCCCAGGTGAGTGGCTCAGTGGTAAAGAATCCTGCTACCAGTGCAGGAGAGGCAGCTTCAGTCCCCGGGTCGGGAAGATCCCCTGGAGGAGGAAATGGGAACCCACTCCAGTATCCTTGCCTGAGAAATCCCACGGATAGAGGAGCCTGTGCTGTGTCGGTGTTTGGTCAATGTAGCTCATTCAGAAAATGAAGTCACTTCCAGATGCTTCCGCTTATGGCATTTCAGCAGCTTTAAGGCAATTCCAATTTGTAGGCCCTCATTTGAGTCATTGTCTGTCTTCTGTGGATGATTTTATCAACTTCTGAATTTTTTTTTCTTTTTTTAATATGTATTTATTTATATGGCTGCCTCGGGTCTTAGTTGCAGTGTATGGTATCTTTTTAGTTGTGACATATGAACTTTTTTATTTTTGTTATTTATTACTGTTTACTTATGTCTGTGTATTATTTATTTTTTTATGGGTCTTCATTCCCGCATGCGGGTTATTTCCCTTGCGGTAGCTTCTCTTGTTGCAGAGCTCAGGGTCTAGCATGTGGGCTCGGTAGTTGTAGCTCATGGGTTTAGTTGCCCCGCAGCATGTGGGATCTCCCTGGACCAGGGATCGAACCTGTGTCTCCTGCCTGGGGCAGATTCTTAACCACTGAGCCAACAGGGAGTTCCCAACATGTGAACTCTTAGTTGCAGTATGTGGGATCTAGTTCCCTGACAGGGAATCAAACCTGGGACCCCTGCATTGGGAGCTTGGAGGTTTAGTCACTGAATCACCAGGGAAGTCCCTCAGCTGCTTAACTCAGAGTGTTTCTCTGTAGTTGTTAGTTGATTGTCTGGTCTCTTTCTGACCCGAGTAGCAGGCACCATCTTGACCCATTCACCTGGTCACCTTCGTTTCTCTCTTCCAGACTTTAGGTTTTCCCGACAGGTGTTTTGGTTTTTGGCCATACCATGCCAATTTAGCATCTCAGTTTTTTGACAACCGGGAATCGAGTCGGGCCACGGCAGTGAATCCTAACCACTAGGCCACCAGGGAACTCCCTTGCTAACAGTGTGGATCACTGAGTGCCCGTGGCGTACACCAGGGCCTATTCTATTAACATCTCCCTTTTGTATGCCCTCCTCCCAACACACTAATTGGGCTTCCCAGGTGAGTGGCTCAGTGGTAAAGAATCCTGCTACCAGTGCAGGAGAGGCAGCTTCAGTCCCCGGGTCGGGAAGATCCCCTGGAGGAGGAAATGGGAACCCACTCCAGTATCCTTGCCTGAGAAATCCCACGGATAGAGGAGCCTGGTGGGCTGCAGTCCATGGTGTGGCAAGAGGCAGACGCGACTTAGCAACTGAGCGCACGCAGTTATCCATTAGTTAAGGGCACACACATACGAGTCCACTGGGGCCGGGGGAGGAGGCTCAAAGGAAAGATCCCAGGTGACAGAGCTGTGTCAGAAAGCTGAGAACAGAGCTAGCTTGTTTTCTGTTCATCCAGATTATTGGATGTTATTTCCAATTCCATCACTACTTGTAGCAAAAATAAATCAGTAAGCTTATCTCCTCCCTTCAAATAATAAGAGACCGGAATTTGACTGAACCCCCGTGAGCGCAGTGGCCACCACACCCTGCAGGCCTGTCAGCGACCCTGAGCAAGAAGGCCCGGTGTCTGCCTGGGCGTCAGCTGGGGAAGAGCAGGAAGCCCGAGTCTCGAGGGAGGGTCTGGAGCTCCGTGACTCGCCTCCACGGGCACGGCCCGGCCTTGCTGCGCTTCCGCAGTGGGTGCTCGGGGACTTCCCTGGGGGCCCAGTGGCTAAGACTCCAGCCTTCCAATGCAGGGGCTCAGGGTTCGATCCTTAGTCGGGGACCTAGGATCCTACATGCTGTGTGACAAGGCCAAAACTAAAAAATATAATAATAATTAAGATTATAGGGCTTCCCCTGGTGGCCCATGGATAAGCACACTGCCTTGCAGTGCAAGGGGCGCCGGTTCGATCCCTGGCCTGGGAAGATCCCATGTGCCGCGGAGCGGCTGGACCGATGTGTCCAATTACCGAGCCGGAGCTCTGGAGCGCATGCGCCCAGAGCCGGCGCTCTGCAACAACAGAGGCCACCGCGATGGGAGGCCCGCAGGAGCCAAAGAACAAAGACGATGAAAAATAGAGAAATGAAAGACCAATAGAAGTGGCCAGCCCGCTCCCCAACCCGACCCCTGCCCAAAATAAATAAATCTTTTAAAAAATAATAATAATAATTAAGATTATAAAAGAGACTGTCACTGGTTTAAATTAGGTTTAGGACACAACAAGATTAATAAGGAACTGGGGTCTTAGGGAGTCTGAGAGGGCATTGCCCCTCCTCCTCACAAACACCTCAGAGGAAACTGCAGTAGTGTTCAAAAGGGAGCCTTCTCAGGCCCTTGTGTGCTCAGTCATGTCTGACTCTCTGCAGCCCTTTGGGCTATAGCTCACCAGGCTCCTCTGCCCGAGGAATTTTCCAGGCAAGGCTACTGGAGTGGGTTGCCATTTCCTACTCCAGGGGATCTTCCCAACCTAGGGATCAAACCCGCATCTCTTTCATCTCCTGCACTGGCAGGCGGATTCTTTACCACTAGCGCTACTTGTAGACCTGGGGGCGACCTTATCCATTCCCAGCTCTACCCTCGTTCACTGCCCTTGCCCTCCGAGTAAACACTCCGTTCAAATGACAAGTGTTTCTGACTTACCAATGGGCGTTTTAAAAAAGAGACAGTCACGTTTCCGTTAGGAACTGTCTCAGGAAGACGTCGGTTCCTTGTGGTAAAATGCCCTTTACTTGATAGGATGAGCCGTCTTAGAGGCAGGCATTGCCTGTACTGCCTAACGGGCTAAGTGATTTCAGAGGGACTGCCCTGGTGGTCCAGCGGCTAAGAGTCTGCGCTCCCAACGCAGCAGTTTGAGTGCTCTTGGGAGCCACTAGCAACAGGGCAACTTCTAAGACAGTTTGCTTCCTGTGAAAAATCACAGCTTGTGAAACTTCCCTGGCAGCTGACCCCCGTAGGTTGTGTAATTTCAAAGAACCTAAAATAAGTTTCAGGTCTCCGGCCAGATTTCCCTGTACTAGCGTGACCTTGCCCCTGATACACTTGGCCCTCCTGCCGGAGCCTGCGGTCGCGGGGAATTTCCTGCGATGGATGGCTGGGGGCTCACAGAGTGCTTTTCCTTTTATCTTGCTAGAAGAGAGCCAGGAATGGGGGTCCCCCGACTGGAGGGGGGATGCAAGAGAGTCGGGGTTCAGGATGGACGTGGGATGCCACATTTGTGGACTGGGGCCGCTGTCCCCCGAAGGTCTGGGAGCAGGCACGACTTGATGCGGGATCTGGAGGACCCGGGGACCTCATCTCCCCTCCTGCCTACTGGCTCCCTGACTGGCTTGCAGCCCGCCGCCTGCCCCAGTTGTCGAGGGATCTTCTCCGCTTGGTGGCACGAGTCCCTGTGTGTGAAAGAGGATGCTCCCTCCCGTCCCAGCACCCAGTGGGCAGGGCCCTTGAATGGCCCAGCTCCCTGCTCTTCCCTTCTCAGCACGCCTCTGAGCCTCTGTCACATGACCCTTAATTCAGCCTCTGCCATGCGGTTCATCCTCAGGCTCCGAGATGCCCGAGTGGAGATGCAGAGTCAAGGTCGCTGGCCAAGCTAGGCCTATAGATGTAATCTCCCCACTGGAAATAGAGCTTCAGGGCTGCCCTGGTGACCAGGACCCCAGTGCCTGGCCCTGGGTGCCCAGTAGCTTAAAGACCTGGGGCGACCTTATCCATTCCCAGCTCTACCCTCGTTCACTGCCCTTGCCCTCCGAGTAAACACTCCGTTCAAATGACAAGTGTTTCTGACTTACCAATGGGCGTTTAAAAAGAGACAGTCACGTTTCCGTTAGGAACTGTCTCAGGAAGACGTCGGTTCCTTGTGGTAAAATGCCCTTTACTTGATAGGATGAGCCGTCTTAGAGGCAGGCATTGCCTGTACTGCCTAACGGGCTAAGTGATTTCAGAGGGACTGCCCTGGTGGTCCAGCGGCTAAGAGTCTGCGCTCCCAACGCAGCAGTTTGAGTGCTCTTGGGAGCCACTAGCAACAGGGCAACTTCTAAGACAGTTTGCTTCCTGTGAAAAATCACAGCTTGTGAAACTTCCCTGGCAGCTGACCCCCGTAGGTTGTGTAATTTCAAAGAACCTAAAATAAGTTTCAGGTCTCCGGCCAGATTTCCCTGTACTAGCGTGACCTTGCCCCTGATACACTTGGCCCTCCTGCCGGAGCCTGCGGTCGCGGGGAATTTCCTGCGATGGATGGCTGGGGGCTCACAGAGTGCTTGTCCTTTTATCTTGCTCGAAGAGAGCCAGGAATGGGGTCCCCGACTGGAGGGGATGCAAGAGAGTCGGGGTTCAGGATGGACGTGGGATGCCACATTTGTGGACTGGGGCCGCTGTCCCCCGAAGGTCTGGGAGCAGGCACGACTTGATGCGGGATCTGGAGGACCCGGGGACCTCATCTCCCCTCCTGCCTACTGGCTCCCTGACTGGCTTGCAGCCCGCCGCCTGCCCCAGTTGTCGAGGGATCTCCTCCGCTTGGTGGCACGAGTCCCTGTGTGTGAAAGAGGATGCTCCCTCCCGTCCCAGCACCCAGTGGGCAGGGCCCTTGAATGGCCCAGCTCCCTGCTCTTCCCTTCTCAGCACGCCTCTGAGCCTCTGTCACATGACCCTTAATTCAGCCTCTGCCATGCGGTTCATCCTCAGGCTCCGAGATGCCCGAGTGGAGATGCAGAGTCAAGGTCGCTGGCCAAGCTAGGCCTATAGATGTAATCTCCCCACTGGAAATAGAGCTTCAGGGCTGCCCTGGTGACCAGGACCCCAGTGCCTGGCCCTGGGTGCCCAGTAGATATCCGGTGTTCTTTTTTAAAATTCAAAAAAAAATTTTTTAATATATAGTATTATTCACAGTAACCCTCTGAGGTTTTCTCCATTTTATAGAAGAAGAAACTGAGGTTAAGGAATTCCTGAAGGTCACAGGGCAGGCTGGGGATTCAAACCTTGGCAGTCTGCCTCCCGTGGATGTCAGGTGTCCTCGAGAATTAAAAATCTACCAGTACATGAAGGACTGATCCAAAACTACCACGAGGAGGCCCTTTCCCAGCCTTCATGCTGTCAAGCTATTGCAGTTCCTAACGCCCCGCGTATCCTTGCAGACCTAGAGTGGAAGATCATTTACGTCGGCTCAGCCGAGAGCGAGGCGTTTGATCAAATCCTAGACTCCGTGCTGGTCGGCCCTGTCCCGGCAGGGAGACACATGTTCGTCTTTCAGGTAAGAAAGACTGGGCCTTGGGCCCTGACCCCTAGAAATGTCCTCTTCGACCCAGAAGCACACAGATGGCTCACAGGCCAGAGTTCAGGGTCAGATCCTGGCTCCGCTCTCCAGCACTGTCTGCACCCCTCAGTGGTCGATCAGACGCCTCCCTCGCCTCCCCTTCTCTTGGGCCGTAGCTATTCCCACGAGCCACGGGCTTGCGGTGGATTCTCGCCATGCAAGGGGGTTCTGGTGTGTGAAGCTGCTGCACACACTCAGTTAGTGGCTTCATGAATCTCGAGCCATTGCACCTAGAGCCGCGGCCCCAGTTGTCGAGGGATCTCCTCCGCTTGGTGGCACGAGTCCCTGTGTGTGAAAGAGGATGCTCCCTCCCGTCCCAGCACCCAGTGGGCAGGGCCCTTGAATGGCCCAGCTCCCTGCTCTTCCCTTCTCAGCACGCCTCTGAGCCTCTGTCACATGACCCTTAATTCAGCCTCTGCCATGCGGTTCATCCTCAGGCTCCGAGATGCCCGAGTGGAGATGCAGAGTCAAGGTCGCTGGCCAAGCTAGGCCTATAGATGTAATCTCCCCACTGGAAATAGAGCTTCAGGGCTGCCCTGGTGACCAGGACCCCAGTGCCTGGCCCTGGGTGCCCAGTAGATATCCGGTGTTCTTTTTTAAAATTCAAAAAAAAATTTTTTAATATATAGTATTATTCACAGTAACCCTCTGAGGTTTTCTCCATTTTATAGAAGAAGAAACTGAGGTTAAGGAATTCCTGAAGGTCACAGGGCAGGCTGGGGATTCAAACCTTGGCAGTCTGCCTCCCGTGGATGTCAGGTGTCCTCGAGAATTAAAAATCTACCAGTACATGAAGGACTGATCCAAAACTACCACGAGGAGGCCCTTTCCCAGCCTTCATGCTGTCAAGCTATTGCAGTTCCTAACGCCCCGCGTATCCTTGCAGACCTAGAGTGGAAGATCATTTACGTCGGCTCAGCCGAGAGCGAGGCGTTTGATCAAATCCTAGACTCCGTGCTGGTCGGCCCTGTCCCGGCAGGGAGACACATGTTCGTCTTTCAGGTAAGAAAGACTGGGCCTTGGGCCCTGACCCCTAGAAATGTCCTCTTCGACCCAGAAGCACACAGATGGCTCACAGGCCAGAGTTCAGGGTCAGATCCTGGCTCGGCTCTCCAGCACTGTCTGCACCCCTCAGTGGTCGATCAGACGCCTCCCTCGCCTCCCCTTCTCTTGGGCCGTAGCTATTTCCACGAGCCACGGGCTTGCGGTGGATTCTCGCCACGCAAGGGGGTTCTGGTGTGTGAAGCTGCTGCACACACTCAGTTAGTGGCTTCATGAATCTCGAGCCATTGCGCCTAGAGCCGCGGCCCCAGCTTCTTGGGCACCAAGTACCAGTTTCAGTGCTTAGTTTCTCAGTCATATCCGACTCTTTGCAACCCCATGGACTCTGGGCTGCTCTGCCCATGGGATGCTCCAGGCGAGAGCACCGGAGTGGGTTGCCATGCCCTCCGCCAGGGGATCTTCCTGATCCAGGGATGGAACCCAGGTCTTCTGCACTGCAGGCGGGTTCTTTACCGTCTGAGCCACCGGGAAGGCCAATCTCAGGGAAGACGATTTTTCCACAGACCCGGAGAGGCGGGAGGATCCAAGTACATTACATGAATTGTGACCTTTATTTATTTATTTATTTTTTTAGATTTATTTATTTACTTTGGGCGGGGGTCAGGTTGGGGAGGGAGGGGAGTGGGCAGGCCACTTCTATTGGTCTTCCATTTCTCTATTTTCATTCGTCTTCGTTCTTTGGCTCCTGTGAGCCTCCCATCGCGGTGGCGTCTGTCGTTGCAGAGCACCGGCTCTGGGCGCATGCGCGCCAGAGCTCCAGCTCGGTGATTGGACACATCGGTCCAGCCGCTCCGCGGCACGTGGGATCTTCCCAGGCCAGGGCTCGAACCGGCGCCCCTTGCACTGCAAGGCGGTGTCCTTACCCACTGGACCACCAGGGGAAGCCCCTTTATTTATATTATTATCACATCAGCTCCACCTCAGATCATCAGGCCTTAGATCTGGGAGGCTGGAAGACTGGGGAGGAAATACAGGGTGACGTTCCAGCAAGTAACATGGTTGTCAGCATAATCATAATACTGTTTCATGTGTTTTTCTGTTTAAAGACACCTTATTTTGGATTTATTCACATTGAATGCATGGCCCACAGCACCATAACTCATGCCTGAACAAAGCTTACCCAACACACATGTTCTCTCTGTAAGCTTCAGCCCTTCTCACGTTTAGGAACACAGCAGCCCTCTCAGCACCACACTTTCGAGCCCTTTTAAACAGCAAAATTACCGGCAAAAATGCAGAAACCATGGCCTGATGAGATGGCAAAAAGACGCATATTTAGTCTGAGACCAGTGGTTCTGCCTCAGCTGGGGGCATGCACGATGAGCGAGCTACTCAGATCCCACCCGTGCTCTGTCCGTGTCCTTCAGTGACTGAAAGCCCCCGAATGTTGACTTGAGGGTGACAAATTTGAGTGAGTAGTCGAATTTGCGAATACGGAATGCATGAATGAGAATCAGTTGTAGCTTCTGAATGGCTCTGTAGTCCAGCATCATAGGCTTCCCTGATGGCTCTGTGGGTGAAGAACCCCCGTGCCATACAGGAGACGCGGGTTCAGCCCCTGGGTCAGGAAGATCCCCTGGAGAAGGGAGAGGTAGCTCACTCCAGTGTTGCCTGGAGAATCCCAAGGACAGAGGAGCCTGGCGGGCTACAGTCCATGGGGTCACAAAGGAGTCGGATGCCACTTAGCAACTAAACAACAATCCAGCTTCACAGGAGTTGTCAGAACTGGAGATTTCCTGTGATTCTGAAGCACACACACGTTTTAGCCATGGCTCGGGTGCATTCACTTACCTGATCGTGGCTTTTCCTGCCCAGTCTCAGCAACCTCGTCCCATCCCCTAGCCTCTCGCCCACCTCTTCCCATCTACCGGCCAGCCCCATCTACCCTACGCTGCAACCAGGGCCTGCTTCCTGGACAGGCAGCCCTTGCAACCACACGGGGCCTCACGCTTTTTGAACCCGAGGCCCCGTGTTTTGGTTTTGCGTTAGTCTGCTTTTGCGTCAGTTGTACAGCTGGTCAGGTCCTTAGCAACCCCCCACAAATCTGCCCACTTCCGTCCTTCTCTAATGCCTGGTCTGAGCCACTGTCCTCTCTCCAGGGCGCCCTCCTGAGCCTCCTGTCTGGTCTCCCTCCTGCCGCTCATCTCTCTTCCTATGGCAGCTTCTCTGGCCTCCAGAGTCGAATTTTCAGAAGGAAGGAGCCATGCCACACAGATCTCCTGCTAAACGTCTTCAATCTTTCCTGAGCCCTCAACTCACAGACCTCTGCCTTCTGCCCTGCTCAGCCTCATTGTGCACCACTCTCCCGCTGGCTTCCCAGGGCTTCCCAGGTGGCTCGGGGATAAAGAATCCCCCTATCAGTGCAGGAGATGTGGGTTCAGGCCCTGGGTTGGGAAGATCCCCTGGAGCAGGAAATAGCAACTTACTCAGTACTCTTGCCTGGGAAATCCCATGGACAGAGGAGCCTGGCGGGCTACTGTCCATGGGGTCGCAAAGAGTTGGACACGACTGAGCGACTTATCCACAGCAGCCCCCTTGCTTATGACATTCCGCAGCGCCACGCACGTCCCCTGTGGCGTCTGTCACACTCGGCCCTGTGCAGACTGACGGGTGTGACGGACTCTGTCTTCCCACTCAGCTGAAAACTCCTAAGGGCAGAGAGCATCCTTTGGCTCTGTAAACCCACTTTGCTTGAGAATCATTACAGGTCGACGTGAGGCTGACTGGCTGTGCTAAAGTCCCACCTGTGTTTCCCCAGGCGGACGCCCCCAACCCGGCCCTCATCCCCGAGACCGATGCCGTGGGCGTGACGGTGGTCCTCATCACCTGCACCTACCACGAACAGGAGTTCATCCGCGTCGGCTACTATGTCAACAACGAGTACCTCGACCCGGAGCTGCGGGAGAACCCACCCCTGAAACCAGACTTCTCCCAGGTGGGGCCTTTCTCCGCACTTCCTGCTCCGACAGGCCGACTCCTTTGCACTTGGGAGTAGTTGAGTCCTTGGAATTGGGAGTCAGGGTCACTTCTTAACCGTTTTCAAGTGGTGCTCAGCTCTCGCAGCACCGGGCTGGACCAAGACAGCGAAAGGTCTTTTGTTCCTCAGAACTTTGCCTCACAGAATGAAAATGAGTTAAGGGTTCCTCATCATGGGGGTAATGAGCCACTGTCCTCTCTCCAGGGCGCCCTCCTGAGCCTCCTGTCTGGTCTCCCTCCTGCCGCTCATCTCTCTTCCTATGGCAGCTTCTCTGGCCTCCAGAGTCGAATTTTCAGAAGGAAGGAGCCATGCCACACAGATCTCCTGCTAAACGTCTTCAATCTTTCCTGAGCCCTCAACTCACAGACCTCTGCCTTCTGCCCTGCTCAGCCTCATTGTGCACCACTCTCCCGCTGGCTTCCCAGGGCTTCCCAGGTGGCTCGGGGATAAAGAATCCCCCTATCAGTGCAGGAGATGTGGGTTCAGGCCCTGGGTTGGGAAGATCCCCTGGAGCAGGAAATAGCAACTTACTCAGTACTCTTGCCTGGGAAATCCCATGGACAGAGGAGCCTGGCGGGCTACTGTCCATGGGGTCGCAAAGAGTTGGACACGACTGAGCGACTTATCCACAGCAGCCCCCTTGCTTATGACATTCCGCAGCGCCACGCACGTCCCCTGTGGCGTCTGTCACACTCGGCCCTGTGCAGACTGACGGGTGTGACGGACTCTGTCTTCCCACTCAGCTGAAAACTCCTAAGGGCAGAGAGCATCCTTTGGCTCTGTAAACCCACTTTGCTTGAGAATCATTACAGGTCGACGTGAGGCTGACTGGCTGTGCTAAAGTCCCACCTGTGTTTCCCCAGGCGGACGCCCCCAACCCGGCCCTCATCCCCGAGACCGATGCCGTGGGCGTGACGGTGGTCCTCATCACCTGCACCTACCACGAACAGGAGTTCATCCGCGTCGGCTACTATGTCAACAACGAGTACCTCGACCCGGAGCTGCGGGAGAACCCACCCCTGAAACCAGACTTCTCCCAGGTGGGGCCTTTCTCCGCACTTCCTGCTCCGACAGGCCGACTCCTTTGCACTTGGGAGTAGTTGAGTCCTTGGAATTGGGAGTCAGGGTCACTTCTTAACCGTTTTCAAGTGGTGCTCAGCTCTCGCAGCACCGGGCTGGACCAAGACAGCGAAAGGTCTTTTGTTCCTCAGAACTTTGCCTCACAGAATGAAAATGAGTTAAGCCCCAGGACTTCCCTGGTAGTCCATTGGTTAAGACTGCACTTCCAATGCAGGGGGCACAGGTTCAATCCCTAGTCGGGGAACTAAGATCCCACATGCCACGCAGTGTGTCCAAAATAAAAATAATGATAATATGTTCTTTCTCTAGCCTTTATTAAGCACAGAAGAAAAACTTTTGTATACGTGTATATATAGTATATATAATATATATTTTTTAGAAAACTTAACAAATTTTTGCCTAACTAAAAAAGGTATGCCATTTTGATTCTGCTTGTTTGACTAAGTATGAATAGAATGTTAGATTTCTATTTTTAAAAAATAGATATATAGCAAGCAACAAAGTTCTACTGTATAACACAGGGAACTGTAGTCAGCCTCTTACACTAGCCTATAATGGAAAATAGTAAGTCAGCTATACGTCATTAAGATATGTGTATTAAGGAAAAGGGCTTCCCTGGTAGCTCAGTGGTAGAGTTTGCCTGCCAATGCAGGAGACACAGGTTCAATCCCTGGTCTGGGGAGATCCCACATGCTAAGGAGCAGCTAATAAGCCCATGGGCCACAACTGTGAGACCCGTGGGCCACAACTATGGAGCCTGTGTGCCGCAACTACTGAAGCCCAAGGTCCACAACAAGAGAAGTCACCGCAACGAGAAGCCTGCTCACCTCAGCTAGAGAGTAGCCTGCAGCAGCAGTGAAAACCCAGAATAGCCAAAAACATAAATAATTTTAAAAAAGATATATGTATTAAGAAAAAAATAATACAATTAAGATTAGATAGGCCCCCGCCCTACATCTTGGCGCCCAGGCATTCCCTGGACTTGTGCATACACGGTTGGTGATGGCATAAGCCCAGTGTGCTTTCCATGGGCTTGTGGAAGGGGTCTGAGAATACACTGCTTTATGGGAGGAGCGCGAGGGTGAGCTGACGAGGCTTGACGTTCCTTTTCCTGCTGCAGCTCCAGCGGAACATCTTGGCCTCAAACCCCCGGGTGACCCGCTTCCATATCAACTGGGACAACAACACGGACAGGCTGGAGGCCCTGGAGAGCCAGGACCCCGCCCTGGGCTGCGGTCCCCCTCTCAGCTGCACCCCCGTCAAGGGCTTGGGTCTCCCTGGCTGCATCCCCGGCCTTCTCCCTGAGAACTCCATGGACTGCATCTAACTTGGACTCCAGGCCCTGCCTGGGCCCACCTGCGGCCAGTCTCCTGGCGCACCTGAAGGGGGCAGCCGGGCCTCCCAGAGAGCCTAGGGGAGGCCGCATGGAGGACTGTGCTATATCGAGGCCATCAGCTATAACCAGGCCAGTCAAACTTGGCCCTGAGGAAGGAAGGGGCTTCTGGTCTCTCCTTGCCGTGGCCAGAGGATCATCTCACCTCTACTGCCCAGACCTGAAAGAAGCAGGTACTTCAGTTCTTAATTCTTTCCGTCTCATGTCCTTTCTCTCTTCCAGACACAATATAGCCCCACCTGCAGGCCATTGTGCCACCGTGCTCCTGGGAGTACCGTTGACCCAAAGCGCTTCCCACAGACCTCCCAGCCTGCCTTGAGGCTTTCTTGGTCAATGCCTGGCGAGGCTCCGGCCCTATTGGGCCAAAAGCTCTGCCATTCATTTTGCTTCCCAACCATCTGAGCGGATCCACTCGGCTTTCTGGAGTCCCAGGCCGGGAGTCTTCGTAGAAGACAGGCTCAATCCTTCTGCTAGGATGGTTTTTTGTTTAGGTCTTTTCAATCCAGTTAGCCCTTTGGAAAACTGTTGTTCCCAAAAAGGTGATCAGCAGGATGCTGAGGAGAGATGGTTGGCTCTCCTCTCAGTCAGGACAACTTTCTTCTTACACGTGCTTCCAATCCTTCTCAGCGTTGGGTTAGATAGGCCCCGCCCTACATCTTGGCGCCCAGGCATTCCCTGGACTTGTGCATACACGGTTGGTGATGGCATAAGCCCAGTGTGCTTTCCATGGGCTTGTGGAAGGGGTCTGAGAATACACTGCTTTATGGGAGGAGCGCGAGGGTGAGCTGACGAGGCTTGACGTTCCTTTTCCTGCTGCAGCTCCAGCGGAACATCTTGGCCTCAAACCCCCGGGTGACCCGCTTCCATATCAACTGGGACAACAACACGGACAGGCTGGAGGCCCTGGAGAGCCAGGACCCCGCCCTGGGCTGCGGTCCCCCTCTCAGCTGCACCCCCGTCAAGGGCTTGGGTCTCCCTGGCTGCATCCCTGGCCTTCTCCCTGAGAACTCCATGGACTGCATCTAACTTGGACTCCAGGCCCTGCCTGGGCCCACCTGCGGCCAGTCTCCTGGCGCACCTGAAGGGGGCAGCCGGGCCTCCCAGAGAGCCTAGGGGAGGCCGCATGGAGGACTGTGCTATATCGAGGCCATCAGCTATAACCAGGCCAGTCAAACTTGGCCCTGAGGAAGGAAGGGGCTTCTGGTCTCTCCTTGCCGTGGCCAGAGGATCATCTCACCTCTACTGCCCAGACCTGAAAGAAGCAGGTACTTCAGTTCTTAATTCTTTCCGTCTCATGTCCTTTCTCTCTTCCAGACACAATATAGCCCCACCTGCAGGCCATTGTGCCACCGTGCTCCTGGGAGTACCGTTGACCCAAAGCGCTTCCCACAGACCTCCCAGCCTGCCTTGAGGCTTTCTTGGTCAATGCCTGGCGAGGCTCCGGCCCTATTGGGCCAAAAGCTCTGCCATTCATTTTGCTTCCCAACCATCTGAGCGGATCCACTCGGCTTTCTGGAGTCCCAGGCCGGGAGTCTTCGTAGAAGACAGGCTCAATCCTTCTGCTAGGATGGTTTTTTGTTTAGGTCTTTTCAATCCAGTTAGCCCTTTGGAAAACTGTTGTTCCCAAAAAGGTGATCAGCAGGATGCTGAGGAGAGATGGTTGGCTCTCCTCTCAGTCAGGACAACTTTCTTCTTACCTCCCAACTGGATCTAGCTTTCCCTGGAGGCTGCCCCTCAGGGCGTGGGGGAGAGGCCTGTTCGCAAACTCTCAGCGTTGGGTTCAGGGCCCCTCTGCTTCTGGCTCCCGCCTTCTGCCCTCTGCCAGAACCTCGTGCTCTCAGAGGCCGCAGCGCGGGCCGGGGGAGCAGCAGGGACCCTGAAAACCTTCACTCCCTGCCACGCTCTCCACCCTCGCCCCTGTCCCCTCGCTGCTACGTGGATGCTGTTGTGACTGCAGATTGTATGTTAAAGGATTTTTATATTAAATGTATTTGGTTGGTCTGACAATAAAAAGCACTTCATCTGGACTCTTCCTGCTTTTGTCTCCAGAAGGCTGAGGCGGTTCGCTCCATCTCATGATGAGGGATGAGCCCTTGTCACACCCAGTATGTTGATGGTCCCTTTCCCCCTTGCCCAGCTTCTTGACTGTAGTCTTGTCAGACTTGTATTCCAGACCGAGGTCCAGGGAGGGGTTTTTGTTTGTCAAAACTTAAGCAGCCCAGCTGTTCTGTAGATAAAGCATAACCCGTGATTTTTCAGACTTGTCGTATCTCTGACCCACAGGAAGAAATTAACATTATGTTCCAAGGACACAAAAACAGTTGTGTTAAATTTTACTTAACCTTACCTTGTAACTCCGTAGCGCAGGTGGAGAGGTGAGCTGTTTCCCCATAATTCACAGGAAAACCGGGACTCCTCTCTTCCCCTCTTCCCTTCACTGTGGTGGACTTAGGAGCCCAGGCCCAGGCAGCTGCTGGGTGGGGCGTACGGGTTGCATCAGTCCAGACCCGGAGCAGCCAGTTGGCTTGTAGACCTGAGACCAGCCAGCCTCCCCGAGCCACGGGAGCCGGCTCCCCCAGTCTACTGTCCCTGCGGTCGCCTCCTGTTTGGGCTTTCCTCTACCTCCTTGGCTCTCACCTGGGGCGGGGGTGCAGTTCTCCACCACCCAGGGCACATTTAACAATGTCTCGAGATGGTTCTGGGCTTCCTGGATGTCGCTAGTGGTAGAACCCACCTGCCAATGCAGGAGACTTAAGAGACTCCAGCTCAGTCTCTGGGTCAGGAAGATCCCCTGGAGGAGAAAAGACAACCCACTCCAGTATTCTTGCCTGGAGAATCCCATGGACAGAGGAGCCTGAAGGGCTCCAGTCGATAGAGTCGCACAAAGTCGGGCACGACCGAAGCGACTGAGCAAAGGAGACTCTAATGGCCTCGGGTGGGGATACTGCTCAACACCCTACAGTGCACAAGGCAGCGCCCCGGCCCGCCCCAGCCACAGAATGGTCCAGCCCCGAAGGTCAGAAACGTGGCGAGTGGGAAACCGACTATCCTCAAGCTGTATTTATTTATTTATTTATTTATTTTTAAAATTTTGGCTGCTTTTTTTTTTTTTTTAAATTTTCATCCATCTTCTTTTGCCATATGTTGGCCTCCCATGGCATTGAACTCTCACTGCAGAGCACTGGCTCTGGGCACATGCACTCCAGAGAGCTGGCTCATAGTTGGCCACACAGGTCCAGCCACTCCGCAGCATGTGGGATCTTCTCCGGCCGGGGATCGAACCAGTGCCCCTTGCACTGCAAGGCAGACTCTTTACCTGCTGAACCACCAGGGAAGCCTGAAGCTGTATGTATTTAAAGGGGACCCTGAAGGAAGAAGGGGGGGCTTCCCAGATGGTAAGGGGGGGTCTGTTTGCCTATGCAGGGAATGCAAATAAAAAACAGGGCTCAATCCCTGGGTTGGGAAGATCCTCTGCAGGAGGAAATGACAACCCATTCCAGTATTCGCCCCAGGATAACCCCACGGACAGGAGCTCAGAGTCACAACTGAGCATGCGCACACGCACCCTGAGGGAAGGGGCGTCAGGCTCCTGAAGATGAAGTTCCTTTTGCACTGCCTAGAGGGAATCCTCCACCTGGCTGTGCCCCAGATGCCTCATCTGTAAAATGGGAGTGATGATAATAGTACCTATGTAATCGGAGTGTGTGGTGCGAAGTAATGTACTTAACAAGTGCCAGCTCTTAACTACTGGCGTGAGCCCAAGGTGGCCAGCAAAGAGAAGCCTACTGATCGCCCCGCTTCCTGAGCCCAGCTTCCTCCTGAAGCGTGGGCTGTGGCTACGGGAGACCCAGGAGGCTCCAGCCTGGTCCCCGGGCCTCTGTTGCTATCCTGCGCCAGGCTTTATGAATGACGACGGCCGGCGACCTCTGACCCGCGGAGCCTGCCGCGCCCCTCCCCCGCTGGCAGGTGGACAGCGGCTGCGCCGGGGTTGGGGTGGAGGGGCGAGGCGCCAACCTTAGCCAGCCGGCAGCCGCTGCCGCACTGAACGGGGGCGGGGGACTGCGGCGCGCACGGGGCCGGGCGAACGCCCGCCTGGACCGCCTCCCGGGCCTCGGAGCGCGGGGCGTCCGCCTGCCAGCGTCCGCCGGCGCGCCCGGGCAGCAGACTGCGCCTCCGCCCCGCCCTCTCACCCAGGGATTGATGCTGAACGTTCTGCCGGGGGCTTGCCGAACCGCGCGCCTCCACCAATTGGCAGCCTCGCTAGGCGGACCCCGGGAGCCTCGGCCAATCAGACGTGTGAGCCCGCCGAGCTGTGGTCTCACTAGCGCGCGAGTGGCCAGGCGTCCTAGGAGCGCGTCATGGGGCCGAGAGCCTATGGCAGCGCGGGAGGGTCGCGAAAGTCCAATGAGTGGCGGCACAGCGCCGTCAGTCAGGGTGGCCTAGGCCAATGAGCGGCGGGCTGCGGGGGCGTCACGGTCAGCAGCAGCGGACTTGGGCTGAGGTTCCCGGGCGGGCGGGCGCGGAGAGACGCGGGAAGCAGGGGCCGGGCGGGGGTCGCGGCGCCGCAGCCAGCGCAGCCAACCCCAGGGGCCGCCGCCGCCGCCGCCCAGCGCGCTCCGGGGCCGCGGGCCGCCTCCAGTACCCGCCGCGCCGCAGCTCCGGGACCGGCCCCGGCCGCCGCCGCCGCGATGGGCAACGCCGCCGCCGCCAAGAAGGGCAGCGAGCAAGAGAGCGGTGAGTGCCAGGGCCGTGACCCCGATCCCGGCCCCGCGCTGCCAGCCTCCTCCCTGTCCATCACTGCTTGGCCCCTCCCCCCACGCGCCCCCCCCCTCTCCCCAGCGCCCCTTCCCGCTGCCTATCCAGGGTTGGGGCCCAGGACCGCAGAAGACCCCGTAGGAGCCCCCTTGCCAAAGACCGTCCCCCAGTGCAAAGACTGGGCTCCCCCCAGCTGTCACTGCCAACCGTGGCACGTATGACCGCTGGGGCCCCACATGGGGCCCTGTCACCACCCCACTCCCTACTTTCCTGGTCTCTCTCCGCAGATTCTAATCCCACTTCCTCACTCACCTCTTCCACAGATGGGACCCACTGCCAAACCCCGACCCAGGCTTCTGCCAGTCTGGGAGTGCTATGGGGTCCAGCACCCCCCCCCCCCCGGCAGGGACCTTGGCCACTTGGCGACCACACCCCTCCCCCCTCCAGCCCCCGCCATCTTTCTCCTGCCCTTCTCCTCTTCACCGTATCACAGCCCCCCCAGCCCACTCTGTCCCCTCTTAAGCGTTCCCCACAGCCACCCCCAGCCTTGTTTTTCCCTTCTGTGTCACTTGGCATGGGGGACAGGATCTTTCTGGGTCCCTCTGCCCCTCTCTCAGCCTGTCACTCTCTGTCACTGCTTCTCGGCTTGTGCTTCTTCTGCAAGCAAGCGTCTGTCCCTGGCTAGTAGCAGACTGTTTATGAACCTGGAGAACTGCTTCTGTGCTTTGCAACGCCAAGTTTGAGCCCATCGGGCTGGAATGCATTGCGTCCTCTTTGCCGGCCTTTGGGGTGAGGGGTGTCAACGGAGAGCCCCTTCCCATCCCCTGCTGTGCAGTGAGCTCTAGGCTCTTTGGGGGGCCCCTCAATACATGGTTGTCGCACAGTTGAGGCAGCATCATTCACCCAGTCCCCCAGGCTTCTTTACCTGCTCCTAGCTTGGAATGAAAAGTGGGGGATAAAGAATGAGTTTAGCAAGGCTCCTTCCGCTTGAGCTGGGATGGTGAGAAAGAAGACTCAAGGGAACGCAGCGGGGAAGAGTAGTGGGTCACCTCTAATGCCTCATTCTGCCAAGAGACAGATTCTGGTCCTCCCAAGGGTTCAGCCAGAGAGGGGCCTACTTACCCCTCGGCCCTCAAATCCCATTGGCCTTTTCCAGCCAGCCAGGGGACACGATTCTGTATCTGGAGATGCCTTCAGAAATGGTCTCGCGCTCCTTCCTCAACTCCTCCAGCTCTCAAATTGTCATTGCTCCAGGCTGGGCCTCAACTAGAATCCCCTTCCAGTTACCCAGAAATAGAGTTGAGAAGGCACGGTCACATCCAGATATGCTCGTCTCAGTTCACTGATCTCAGACCCCCGCGTCTGAGTTCCCTGAAGGCTCCCTCCCAGAAGGACCCGAGCATGAAAGCCAGGAGCCTTCTTCCACAGATGGGACCCACTGCCAAACCCCGACCCAGGCTTCTGCCAGTCTGGGAGTGCTATGGGGTCCAGCACCCCCGGCAGGGACCTTGGCCACTTGGCGACCACACCCCTCCTCCCATCCAGCCCCCGCCATCTTTCTCCTGCCCTTCTCCTCTTCACCGTATCACAGCCCCCCCAGCCCACTCTGTCCCCTCTTAAGCGTTCCCCACAGCCACCCCCAGCCTTGTTTTTCCCTTCTGTGTCACTTGGCATGGGGGACAGGATCTTTCTGGGTCCCTCTGCCCCTCTCTCAGCCTGTCACTCTCTGTCACTGCTTCTCGGCTTGTGCTTCTTCTGCAAGCAAGCGTCTGTCCCTGGCTAGTAGCAGACTGTTTATGAACCTGGAGAACTGCTTCTGTGCTTTGCAACGCCAAGTTTGAGCCCATCGGGCTGGAATGCATTGCATCCTCTTTGCCGGCCTTTGGGGTGAGGGGTGTCAACGGAGAGCCCCTTCCCATCCCCTGCTGTGCAGTGAGCTCTAGGCTCTTTGGGGGGCCCCTCAATACATGGTTGTCGCACAGTTGAGGCAGCATCATTCACCCAGTCCCCCAGGCTTCTTTACCTGCTCCTAGCTTGGAATGAAAAGTGGGGGATAAAGAATGAGTTTAGCAAGGCTCCTTCCGCTTGAGCTGGGATGGTGAGAAAGAAGACTCAAGGGAACGCAGCGGGGAAGAGTAGTGGGTCACCTCTAATGCCTCATTCTGCCAAGAGACAGATTCTGGTCCTCCCAAGGGTTCAGCCAGAGGGGGGCCTACTTACCCCTCGGCCCTCAAATCCCATTGGCCTTTTCCAGCCAGCCAGGGGACACGATTCTGTATCTGGAGATGCCTTCAGAAATGGTCTCGCGCTCCTTCCTCAACTCCTCCAGCTCTCAAATTGTCATTGCTCCAGGCTGGGCCTCAACTAGAATCCCCTTCCAGTTACCCAGAAATAGAGTTGAGAAGGCACGGTCACATCCAGATATGCTCGTCTCAGTTCACTGATCTCAGACCCCCGCGTCTGAGTTCCCTGAAGGCTCCCTCCCAGAAGGACCCGAGCATGAAAGCCAGGGAGCCTTCTTCCCAGCCGGATTCAAATAGCAGAACTCAGCCGCCGAGCAGCCACGGAGAGGCCTGACATGTCACTGATGGGTGGGGGACAGGGAGGCAAGTGCCTGTAGCTGAGCGCTTGATGACAGAGGAGCAGGTGGGTCGTGACCAGAAAAGGCCTGGGCATGAGCTCAGAGGGGGCCAGACAGAGGAGGAGGGGCCGGGCCCCAGCAGGTGAGGCAGTTGAGAGGTGGAAGGTGGAGGCAGGCAGCTGTGTATTTCAGCAGCCCGGTTGAAAGTTGGGGAGATGACATAGTCCTGGAAAACTTACAAGGCATATCAAGCACATGCAGTGGGGAGAGGCGGGGTGGAAAAGCCGCACAGGGAACAGGATCCCCAAGAAAAACACCAGAAGCTCCAGAAGGAACCGCTAATTCAGAGCACAGGCCGGACACCCAGGAATGGACTCTCAGGATGAAATAGAGCCCCTGTGTACTGGGCAGCCAGGATGGGCCAGGCTAAACAGTCTCCGTAGACCTTTCTATCTGCTCGAGTGATTTTTCATAACGGGCTGTTACCTGAGTTTGACAGACTCAGAGCTCTCTGAGTTTGACATAGATGATGCCACAGAGGCAGGATTCACATCCCGGTCCATCTACGAGCCAACTTCCTGGACCCCAGAATTTCCCAACCCAAACATGCACAAGCCACCTCCTTGATTTTTCCTATATTCACTTCTACTGTTAACTTAAATAAAAAATTTGACTCACTTTTGTTCAGATGTAAATTTTGATCTGTCCTGAGCAAGAATATAAATGAAATCATGGGCTTGCTGTACCCGTCTCTCTGTTAACGCCTTAAAATACATCCCTAACGTCAGGCTCATGCCCTGCTAGCGGGACCGTTGTTACACTCTGGGGAACGCCCGAAGCTGTACTTCCTTCCAGAGGCTTGCAGGGACTCTCAGAGAAGGAAATCGGAGGGAACAAGCCTCTCTTTGCTTCAAAGCTCTGATTCTGAGAGGACAGAGTTAGACAAGAATTGCTCTCTCACACAACTGGGATGGGGTGGGGGTGGGGGTAGTAGCCAGGTCAGCCTGCAGGGGGCACCTGAATTTCATCTGCCAGACGTCAGCGCGGCTGGAGTTAAGGAAGGTGCCCAACCCTTGGTAGGCACCAGTTCAGCATCCTGCAGCCCCCTATGCTACCCTCTCCATTGCCAGGGCAGGACGGTACTGGCCTCCTCCCAAGAGGGCAGGGATCTAGAACCATCCCTGGGATGGAGTGGAGGAAAGCATCAGTCGCTCAGTCGTGTCCAGCTCTTTGTGACCCCGTGGACTGTAGCCTGCCAGGCTCCTCTGTCCGTGGGGTTCTCCAGGCAAGAATACTGGAGTGGGTAGCCATTCCCTTCTCCAGGGGATCTTCCCAACCCCGGGATCGAACCTGAATCTCCTGCATGGCAGGCAGATTCTTTACCGTCTCAGCCACCAGAGAAGGGGAAATCTATGCCCAGGGATTCCCAGAGCCATTGGCAGGAGCCTGGGTAAGAGGGCAGAGGAAAAATAAGACCGAGCCCGGGGTTCTAAACAAACTAGAGGAATTGAGAGAGGGCAGCGGTCCTAAGAAGCCCTGGAGACAGGCAGCCGAGGGGACCTCCAGCCTTGGCTGCCCTGGCCAAAGGCACCCTTAAGATGCTGGTCCTGGCGAGAGGACGCCCTCCAGACATCCCCCCACCCCCCACGCCAGGTCCCAGAGACAAGACGATCCAGGCTCTGAGAGTGAGGATGACCCGCAAGAGGTCCCTACATGGGAAGAATCCTGGCCCTGATAACATACGACGGAAGCCTGAAAGGGCCGAGCCCCGCGTCTGCACTGGCGGTTGTATGGGTGCCCGAGAGGGTCCTGCCAGCGCAGTTTTTCCTTTAAGTCCAACTGGGGCTTAAAGCAGCTTGAGGGTCCTCTCTCCCTTTGCCCTACACTCGCTGGCCCCCAGGTTGGGTTTCTCTTCCTGCCACCACCCCACAACTCCCTGGCTCCCCCTACAGGCAGGGCTCTGGAGATGGGCGGCTGGCTGAAGCCGCAGGTCTCATGAGCCTTCTCAGCCACCGTAGTCGGCTGCCCTGGAAGGAAGACTTGAGTGATGGCTTCCAACCCCAACGATGGTGAGGCTGAGCCCTGTTGCTATAGCAACTTCCCAGGCACTCTGACCCTCAAGTCAAGGAGGGATTGCAGGAGAGTTTAGGGATCAGGTGGAGAGGAAAGGTCTGGGGACCCCTGACTGGCCCTGGACGCCCTTCCTTCCTAACAACCCTGAGCCTGGGGGCCCCGGGGCTGGGGAAAAGCAGGGGAGGTGGGGGATTCAGTTCAGACAAGGGAGGGGATGGTCTCCCCAGAATGGGGGTCCAGCTCAGACCCAGGCAGTGGGGTAGTCCAGCTCAGTGTTGGGATTCAGCTCAGAATGGGGGTTGGTCCAGCTCAGTGATGGAGTTCAGGTTTTAATGGACAGTGGTCCAGGACAGAATGGAGATCCATCAGACCGCGGGGCTGGCCCAGCCCAGTGTTGAGGTCCAGCCCGGACTGGGGGATGGCCCAACCTCAGGCTTAGCATTCCTGCCCCAGAGTTTCCAGGACCACCAGGTTTCAGTGAGCAGAAGATCTCCTAAGACTGTTGTCTGGGGGTGTTAGGAGGGGTCTGAGGCTGGGCTCCTGTCCTCCTGCTGCGGCCCTTAGCTTTTTGAAGGATGTTCTCCCTGTGAGCCCAAATCAGATCGAATCCGGACCAGGGTGGAGGCTGGCATGCCTCCTGTGAGCGACAGGAACAGGCCAGACCAGCAGTCTCCAAAGACAGTAGTCAGCCGGGGTTCCCTTCTCTGCCACTTCCTGTTGTCAGCAGCCACCGTGGGTGCCGAGCCCTCCCGGGAGAAGCTGCCACTGACCCTATACTTCTTTGGGGATCTGGAAAGAAGGAGGAAGATGGTCAGGTTGCCTCCCCCTCCCCCACCCCTCGGTTTAGCGTCTCGTTTCCGGTTTGGACTTTCAGGGCTGAGAGCAGAGCCGAGCACAGGGCAAGGTTTGACCGAGGCCAGGGACATCCCACGGTGCCATTCCCCTCTCCGCCCCTGCACAGGAGCGGGACAGAGCCAGTTACCCATTTCTTTCTCAAAATAGCCAAATTGGGGGGTGCAGCTTCAGAGAGCACCTGGGGGAGGAGATAGGGTCGTTCTCACTGCCCCCCACCCCCGCCTTTCTCTCCGGCTGCTCTTGCGGCTAATTAACGGAGTTTTGGGGCCTCTTTGGCCTCCAGGGAGGCCCCGGCTGCTGCCTGGGCCTGAGCCTTAACTCCTTCCCCTCTGCCCAGTGGGCACCGCCCTGGGCACATTGGGTGCTGTCTTCTGGGCTGTCCAGCACCCTGGACTGAGAAAGGCAGGGCCTGGCAGCTGGGAAGCAGTGAAATCCCTGGAACAGGAAGTTAGCTTTAGCACCCCGCCCCCAGGACAGGCAGGCCAGCCAGGAGGGACACCCTCAGGAGAGTCTTCCCACCGCCTGCTGCCAAGGAGGGCCTTTATCAACCTTGGCCAGCCAGCCAGGAGCAGGTACCTTTAAATGCTTCCCCGGCAACCAGCTCCTCCTCCCCTGTCCCCCGAGGCCCTCCCAAGGAAGCCAGCTCAGAGGCTCTGCGGATTCCTGGTTTCCCTGACGAGGAGCGCCTCCCGGGAGAGCTCAGGGCGGCCTGGGATGGACCCGGGCTCAGGCCGAGGCTGGGATCCGGACTCGGAGACCCCCTTCCAGCTGTGGCTGCAGCTGCTGCTCTGGGGCCACCTGACGGTCCGCTTCCTGGGCTACCTGCGCCACGCCCTCTGGGCACCTAAGCCGCCGCCCGCGCCCTGAGCCTCCCTGGCCAGGGGCAGATGAGCCCCCAGTCTCCCCATCCCACTCCACCCCCCACCCGTTATACCCTCTGCTGGAAGAGGCAGGAAACAGGTGAGTATGGGGGCTCCTGGCTGGGGTTCCCCCATCCTGACCCCTCTTCACCTGCCCGCTTTCCTTGCCGCTGCCCCACCCTGTCTTGCACCCCCACATGTGGCAAGCTGCTGAGAGCGCACACGGCATTGTCCCTCCCGCACTTTGAAAAGTGAAAAGGCTGGCGCGGGGCTACGTCCGGATCAAGGCATCCTGTGGAGTCTCTTAGTGGGGGCCAGCAGGCAGACCCACCCTGTCGGTGGCCACAAAACATAGGACATGGCATTTCTAACATAAAAGGGACAGAGCCTGTTACCCATTTCTTGCTCAAAATAGCCAAATTGGGGGGTGCAGCTTCAGAGAGCACCTGGGGGAGGAGATAGGGTCGTTCTCACTGCCCCCCACCCCCGCCTTTCTCTCCGGCTGCTCTTGCGGCTAATTAACGGAGTTTTGGGGCCTCTTTGGCCTCCAGGGAGGCCCCGGCTGCTGCCTGGGCCTGAGCCTTAACTCCTTCCCCTCTGCCCAGTGGGCACCGCCCTGGGCACATTGGGTGCTGTCTTCTGGGCTGTCCAGCACCCTGGACTGAGAAAGGCAGGGCCTGGCAGCTGGGAAGCAGTGAAATCCCTGGAACAGGAAGTTAGCTTTAGCACCCCGCCCCCAGGACAGGCAGGCCAGCCAGGAGGGACACCCTCAGGAGAGTCTTCCCACCGCCTGCTGCCAAGGAGGGCCTTTATCAACCTTGGCCAGCCAGCCAGGAGCAGGTACCTTTAAATGCTTCCCCGGCAACCAGCTCCTCCTCCCCTGTCCCCCGAGGCCCTCCCAAGGAAGCCAGCTCAGAGGCTCTGCGGATTCCTGGTTTCCCTGACGAGGAGCGCCTCCCGGGAGAGCTCAGGGCGGCCTGGGATGGACCCGGGCTCAGGCCGAGGCTGGGATCCGGACTCGGAGACCCCCTTCCAGCTGTGGCTGCAGCTGCTGCTCTGGGGCCACCTGACGGTCCGCTTCCTGGGCTACCTGCGCCACGCCCTCTGGGCACCTAAGCCGCCGCCCGCGCCCTGAGCCTCCCTGGCCAGGGGCAGATGAGCCCCCAGTCTCCCCATCCCACTCCACCCCCCACCCGTTATACCCTCTGCTGGAAGAGGCAGGAAACAGGTGAGTATGGGGGCTCCTGGCTGGGGTTCCCCCATCCTGACCCCTCTTCACCTGCCCGCTTTCCTTGCCGCTGCCCCACCCTGTCTTGCACCCCCACATGTGGCAAGCTGCTGAGAGCGCACACGGCATTGTCCCTCCCGCACTTTGAAAAGTGAAAAGGCTGGCGCAGGGCTACGTCCGGATCAAGGCATCCTGTGGAGTCTCTTAGTGGGGGGCCAGCAGGCAGACCCACCCTGTCGGTGGCCACAAAACATAGGACATGGCATTTCTCAGGGACAACTGAGAGCAGAAGAAGCAGGACCTGGTTCTCTCCTGGATTCCTCTCAAATGCGCTCCTCTCTGCCATCTTGGGTGGGTGACGGTAGGTCCGGAGAGGGCACCCTCACCCTCCTTCATCCAGAATTCGGTGTGTGCGGCCAGCGATTTCCGAGAAAGGCGGCCTATGTCCACAAAGATACAGCTAGCGAAAGCCTCGCGTAGGGTGCGGCCCCCAGGCTCAGAGAGGTCTCCTACAGCTGGCGGCTCCGCCAGGTACACCAGCCTGAGACTCCTGGCCCTTCCTTAACCGCCTGTCTCCGCCCGGTCATTCGATGGAGGGCTTTCCCGGCCACTCCATCGGCCCCTCTTGTGGTCCCCGCAGAAGGCTCTTCTGTTGGAACGCTGAGGGGGAGCCCTAGGGTTGATGGGGCTGGGGTGGCCACCCGCAGCGCTGTGGGGATTTCCGGCACTGCCTACGGTGAGATAGGCGGAGGGCAAGCAAAGCCAAAGAACGATGTGCAGGACCTCCTCAGGCTGGCCACTGCTCCCAGGACATCGAGGTTTAGCACAGCTCTGTCCATGGCCGACCCTGGTACCGTGCCACTGGTCAGCGGCAGAGCAGTTCGTCTCGTGGACATTACGGTCCGGGAAGTGATCTGAGACCCGTGTTCCCATCTGTAGAATGGGAGCGAATGGAGCTCCGACCCTTCAGTGTAGGAATTCAGGCATGGACAGCAGTCGGCACGGAGCGGGCACGCAGGGGAGGGTCCCTGCACCGCAGCATGCCTGGCCCTGGGTGGCAGTGACCAGGACAGGTCCATACCGTGAGAGTTCGTCAGGCTACACATTCAAGATGGGAGTGCTCAGTGGTCCACCTGTATTTTAGACCTCCATTAAAAAAGAAAACAAAATACTTGGACCTCCCTGCTGAGCCACTGCTTACAACCCCACGCTTCCGCTACGGGGGCCACAGGTTGCATCCCTGGTTGGAGAAGTTTTGCCTGCTGCGCCACGAGGCCAAAAAAACCTAAAAAAAAAAAAAAAAAAATCTTCAAAGCAAAATTAATAGCTGACATTGACATGGCACTAACTCTGTGACAACCACGATCCAAACCCCCTCTGCCAAGATGAGCCCATCCGGTTCCCACAATCACCCTGCCCGGTCACTACAACTTATTATCCCCACTTTATGGCTGAGAAAAATCGGGGCCCAGAGATCAGTGGCCAAAGGTCACACCACTCATCAGGGACCAGGCTGGGACCTGAACTTGCTCGTATCCCAGAGCCCTGGCCCCTGCTTGCTTCCCGGGGCCACCACTCCCCACTGGCAGGAATGCCTGTTCTCAGGCTTCGGTGTCTTGGGGTGGTAGATGGGGAGAAAGGATAAAAATTAAAGTCGGCAAGGGAACCCAATGAGAGAGGGGACGCGGAACAGCAAGCCAGGGTCCGCCAGGAACTCTTTGGTTCAGCCCAGTGGGATGTTCGCCTGGCATTTCCGAGGGGCCTGAGGGGCAGACACTAGGCGGGGCTTCCCTAGAATCCGCTGGAGCGAGGGGCCCTCCATTGGCAAAGACGGGAGTGGAGCCAGCTGGGGGCCGAGGCAACAGCTGAACCCCGCAAGGGCGCCTGCCACCTGAGCCCCAGAGGCCCCCAGCCCGGGCCGGCCTCCCCAGAGAAGGGGCCAGAGAGCTGCCAGATCCAGAGGCTATAAATACCTCGGCTGGCGTCTTCCTGGGTCCTGGAATGTCCGTCAGAACTGGGGCAAGTGGGGGTGGGCTGGCCCGGATGCCGCTCTCTGTCCCCCCTGCCCAGGGTGACCCCCAGGTCTCCCTGTCCCCCATGTGGGACAGAGTTGAGGCTGGACCCCAGGTCTCTCTAGTAGAGGGTACCCAGGCCCCAGCCCAGATCAAGCCCCCCCGCCCCCGCCCCCCAGATTACCCTCAGACTCAGCCAGGACACCCAGAGTCACCGGGAGATGGTCTGGCTCTGGGTTAAGGCGACCGCACCCCACTTTCCACCAACTGGCATCTCCCCAGGAGTAACCCAGGCCCAGCCTAGCAAGATGCGGTCCTCAGCTCACTGTCTCCTCTCTTCCTTTCAGTGAAAGAGTTCTTAGCCAAAGCCAAAGAAGATTTCCTTAAAAAATGGGAAAACCCTGCTCAGGTAAGCGCCCTGGGTCCAGAGCCCTGGGAGGGGCAGCTGGTGGCCCCCTCACCTCCAGCCGCATCTGGGTGACCCGGCTAGGACTTCGGGGCCCGTGGGGGCTCCTCAGCCTGCCCTCCTTCCCCCCGACAGATGCGCCTGGGGGCACCTGATCACTCCCTGCCGGGCTCCCCCACCCCACCACCCGCTTCCAACTGGCGGCCCCTGGCCCCAGGCAGCTGCCAGCAGCTCCGGGCCCCCAGCCAGGGCCAGATCCGGCCCCTGCCACCAGCCTCGAGGAATGCACCCTCCCGCCATCTTGAGTTTCCTCGCCCCCCTCACCCCCCACCGGTCCTCACCCACCTCGCTCCACCTGGTCCCCGCGGCCCCCTCTGCTGGTGGCACGAGGGGACGCCCCCCGCTGCAGCCTGGCAGGCCTGACCCTCCAGACCCCTCTGCCCACAGAATACAGCCAACTTGGAGCAGTTCGAACGAATCAAGACCCTTGGCACAGGCTCCTTTGGGCGCGTCATGCTGGTGAAACACAAGGAGACGGGCAGCCACTATGCCATGAAGATCCTCGACAAACAGAAGGTGAGCCCAGGCTCGCCCCGCGGCCTTGCTCCCAGCCCCCAGAGCTCGCCGGGGCAGTGGTCCCCACCTGGAGCATCTCCATCACAGGCCAGATCCAAGGGTGGGAAGGGTACCACGCTGCCTTCAGGAAGGCTCCCCTCCTGGGGGCCACCAGGGCAGATCTGAGCGTGGACGCGGGGTCAGACGCCCAGCCTGGCCCGAGGGTGCCAGGGCTCTTCCTAAGAGACCTCTCCACAGGGCCTCCTTTCTGTAAATGTTTTTGCCAGGCAGTGCTCTAGAGCGGCGCCGACCAGGAGACCTATCACGCAAGCCACATACGGGCTTACATTTTCTAGAATCCTCATTGTATTTTAATTTCTTGATTCGGCTGAGCAGCTTCTGGGATTTTAGTTCTCTGCAGTGGAGCGTGGAGTCCTCACCACTAGACCACCAAGGATATCCCCAGAAACCACATTTTAAGCATTTTAAAGGTAAAAAAAAAAAGAACACAGGTGGAATTCATTTTAACAATGTGTTGTTATTAAGCCAATATATCTCCAATATTATCATTTCAATATACATATCCAATGTAGAAATATCATTAAAGAGATATTTTACACATTCTTTTTTTTCCATCCTAAGTCTTAGAAATCCAGTGTGTGTGTTACACACTTATAACACATCTCCATTTGGATGTTAATTTTTACTGGAAAGATAAGAAAAAGCAGAGAAATTGAAAAAGCAGATCCTTATAGCTCAAGTTGTTTCAAACAGGTTTGAAAGTTTCCCAGTAACTGTGCCGAGTGTCACTTTCTAAATTTTCATTTTAGATACTTGAAGTGTTATTCGTATGTCTATATATACTGTGTATGTTTTTCTTTTTTCGGCTGTGCTGGGTCTTGGTCGCGGCGCAGGCTTTCTCTAGTCGCGGCAAGCGGGGCTGCTCTCTGGTCGTGGTGCACAGGCTTCTCGTTGCAGTGGATCCTCTTGTTGCAGAGCACGGGAGTGCAGGGTTCCATAGTTACGATGCACGGGCTTAGTTCCTCTGAGGCAGGTGGGATCTTCCCGCATCAGAGATCGAACCCCCTTATCCTCCATTGGCAGATGGATTCTTTACCACTGAGCCACCAGAAGCCCCAAGATACTTTACATTTTGAACTTGGTCAGCCAGCCACATTTCAAGCCCTTGGCGGCTGTCCGTGGCTAGTGTGGACTCTACTAGATAGTGCAGGTGTAGACCCAAAGGATGAGCTGAGGGCAAGGCAGAAAAGGCCCTGGCCCAGTGGGTCTTACAGCCGACCGAGTGTCCAGGCTGCGTGCGTGTGACAAGCTGGTCTGAGGCTGACTAGCAGCGTGTGACCTTGGGCAGGGCACTTCCCCTCTCCACATCTAGGCTTCCCAGCTCACATGCTCCCAGCACATACTCATCAGGGCTCTGCCAGAGAGTGTGTGAGGCTGCTGCTGGGGCCGGCGGAGGGCCGAGGAGGGATTAGCCCTGGTGCAGGGGGATTGTGGAGGGGGGACATGCACTAGTCACAGAGGAGGTGTTTCTAACCCCCACACCCATACCCCTTGGGTGCTCCTCCCGCCTGTCTGGGTGGTTTCAGCTCAGCTGCCCCTTCCTCCAGGCAGCCTTCTCTGACCCTCGGACTTTACCAGGTGCCTTATCTGGGCATCCACCGGCCCCAGGCTTCCTCCACCGTGGCTCTGACCCCTGTGGCCTGGTGACTCATGTGTTCTTGCCCTGCGCTGCATGCCATGTGGGGACAGGCACCTGGCCCAGGGCTTGACAGTTCCCACACTCAAATGTTTTGTTTTGTTTTGTTTTGTTTATGGTCATAGCTTATTTGTTTATGTATGACTGCACTGGGGCTTCACTGCTGTGTGCAGGCTTTCTCCAGTTGCGGCCAGTGGGGCCTCTCTAGATGTGGCATGCTGGCTTCTCATTGCAGTGGCTTCTTTTGTTGCAGAGCCCAGGCTCTAGGGAGCGTGGGCTTCAGGAGTTATAGCTCATGGGCTCAGTCATTGCAACCGGCCAGCTTTAGAGCTCAGGCTCAGAAGCTGTGGTACACAGGCTTAGTTGCTCCATGGCATGTGGAATCTTCCTGGACCAGGGATCGAACCCGTGTCCCCTGCATTGGCAGGCGAATTCTTAACCACTGGACCACAGGGGAGTCTCCACTCAGACAGTTCTGGATGAAGGACCTGGGCTGGCTTGGACCCTTCTCCTTCTTGGGGGCATGGCAGGGAAGAAAAGGACTCACTCACCGCACCCCCTCCCCACTCTCCCCTCCCTTCCCCACAGGTGGTGAAGCTGAAACAGATTGAGCACACGCTGAACGAAAAGCGCATCCTGCAAGCAGTCAACTTTCCGTTCCTCGTCAAACTCGAGTTCTCCTTCAAGGTGGGGTCCCAGTGGCCACAGACAGGGGCCACTGCCAGGCAGTGCAGCCTCTGGGTTCCCAGGGCTGGGGCCGGGCCAACCACACCCAGTGGCTGCCGAGAAGATGGACCCACTGATGGGATAGGAGGAGGAGACTCTCCCCCTACCCCAGGGTCGGCTCTTGGTCAGCCTGGGGCTTTGGTATCCCCGAGTTCAGCTGGGCCTGCCAGCTTCTAGCTTGATCACCTGGGCCAAGTCCCCAGACCTGGATAACGTCCCTCAAAATGATCACTCTGAAAAAAAAAAAAAAAATGATCACTCCATGTGTCAGCAAGAACCTGACACAGCCACAACCTGTGCCACTCAGTTTCCGTTCCAATCCCAGCCCTGCGCTTCCTGGCCGTGGAACTCTGGCCGGGACGTCACTCCCCGAGCCTCGGTTTCTTCATCTGTTAAATAGGTACCCTGGCACTCCCCATCTGGGGCTGCCAGGACAGCTCAAGGCATAGCCCTGAGTGATCTGTTTTGGGTGCTGTCCTGACCCTCAACTCTGAGACCTGGGCAGGCCACTCAGGGTCTGTGACCCCTGAGGTCACAAGGACCCTGGGCTTGGTTTAAGCCCCTGCTGTCACTGTCGTGAAATTCGTGTCTTTTTTTATTTTTTATATTTTGGCCTCGTTTATTGTTTTCTTTCTTTCTTTCTTTCTTTATTTTCATCCATCTTTTTTCCCTGGCCTGTGTGGGCCTCCCATCGCAATGGCCTCCCTCACTGCAGAGCACTGGCTCTGGGCGCACGTGCTCCAGATGGCTCACAATTGGACACGCCGGTCCAGCCGCTCCACAGCATGCGGGATCTTCCCAGGCCAGGGATCAAACCGGCGCCCCTTGCACTGCAAAGCGGATTCCTTACCCACTGGACCACCAGGGAAGCCCCCTTTTTTTTTTTTTAACAAGAGTTACACACTTTTATTAGGGGAGAGGCCCACAATTCTATAGCCCATCCTGGTCGCAGTTGACAGGGGACCAACCCATGGCCCCAAGATCCTTTGCTCGAGACAGTGACAGACATAAGCCACCACGGAGTCCTGGCTGCGGCCCAGACACGCCGGCCAGGTCCCTTATGTGCCCCGAGGCGTCCCTCACTTTGGGGCCCCATAAACAGGATCATGGCTGCCCCTAGCTTCTCACGGGCAGAAGGAAATGCGAGGTCCTTGGTGAGCATGGCACCTGGCACTTGGAACATGCTCCACTTGGGAGCCAAGACTGTTGCTGTCACTTTATGTCTGAACACCTGCCGGGTATGGGCACCAGGCCTTCAGGCAGCGCCCAGGGCTGGGGGAGCAGGACCCTGATCACCTGCTGCTTCCCGCAGGACAACTCGAATTTATACATGGTCATGGAGTACGTGCCCGGTGGGGAGATGTTTTCACACCTGCGGCGGATCGGGAGGTTCAGGTGAGCCTGCCACCCTCCTCCGCCCCGGACCTGGGGTTGCCCATAGGCCTCATCCGTGGAAGTGGTCACTCCGGGTCCCTGTGGGTTCTTGGGCCCCCTGAGCTGAGGAATCTGAATTTACAGTGTCTCAACCACCGCAAAATGAAACAAACAGTGTCACCTTGTAAGTGGGTGATTTTATGTCATTTTTGAGTTTATACTATCGTGTTACTATACTTATTTAGTGATGCACTTTATGTAGAGTAAAACACCCGGGTTTCCAGTGCCCTGCCCGTCAGTGTTGACAACTTGCACACACAAGTGTAATCACCATCCCGGAAAATCCTTTGAATGCCTTTCATGGCAAATCGCTGGCCCAACAAAGGCCCACATCCTTTCTGGCTTCAAACACCGCAAATGTGTGTGGTTTGGGTCTGGACTGATACAAATGGACACACACAGTTCATCTTCTTTGTCCCTTTCTCCTCTTGATTTTGAGGCCCAGCGACATTGTTGGGTATAGTCAGCATTCAGCCCAGTGGTGGTGTCGGGTCCCCTCCCATTGCGGGAATAGGTCACAACCTAAAATTCCATTCCTGTGCTGATGGGCACTTGGGACTGTCTCCAGGCTGGAGAGAAGAAGGTTGTTCTGCTGCTGCATTTTGATCGCTGAGCTGGAGGCAGCTGCCCAGGCCCACCTGTTGGACCGCTTGACGGGTGGGCGGGTCCTGCCGGTGTGGCCACGCCCACTCACCCAGCCCGCCCGCTTGTGCCCCGAGGCGTCCCTCACTTTGGGGCCCCATAAACAGGATCATGGCTGCCCCTAGCTTCTCACGGGCAGAAGGAAATGCGAGGTCCTTGGTGAGCATGGCACCTGGCACTTGGAACATGCTCCACTTGGGAGCCAAGACTGTTGCTGTCACTTTATGTCTGAACACCTGCCGGGTATGGGCACCAGGCCTTCAGGCAGCGCCCAGGGCTGGGGGAGCAGGACCCTGATCACCTGCTGCTTCCCGCAGGACAACTCGAATTTATACATGGTCATGGAGTACGTGCCCGGTGGGGAGATGTTTTCACACCTGCGGCGGATCGGGAGGTTCAGGTGAGCCTGCCACCCTCCTCCGCCCCGGACCTGGGGTTGCCCATAGGCCTCATCCGTGGAAGTGGTCACTCCGGGTCCCTGTGGGTTCTTGGGCCCCCTGAGCTGAGGAATCTGAATTTACAGTGTCTCAACCACCGCAAAATGAAACAAACAGTGTCACCTTGTAAGTGGGTGATTTTATGTCATTTTTGAGTTTATACTATCGTGTTACTATACTTATTTAGTGATGCACTTTATGTAGAGTAAAACACCCGGGTTTCCAGTGCCCTGCCCGTCAGTGTTGACAACTTGCACACACAAGTGTAATCACCATCCCGGAAAATCCTTTGAATGCCTTTCATGGCAAATCGCTGGCCCAACAAAGGCCCACATCCTTTCTGGCTTCAAACACCGCAAATGTGTGTGGTTTGGGTCTGGACTGATACAAATGGACACACACAGTTCATCTTCTTTGTCCCTTTCTCCTCTTGATTTTGAGGCCCAGCGACATTGTTGGGTATAGTCAGCATTCAGCCCAGTGGTGGTGTCGGGTCCCCTCCCATTGCGGGAATAGGTCACAACCTAAAATTCCATTCCTGTGCTGATGGGCACTTGGGACTGTCTCCAGGCTGGAGAGAAGAAGGTTGTTCTGCTGCTGCATTTTGATCGCTGAGCTGGAGGCAGCTGCCCAGGCCCACCTGTTGGACCGCTTGGCGGGTGGGCGGGTCCTGCCGGTGTGGCCACGCCCACTCACCCAGCCCCGCCCCGCTTGTCCCCATCAGCGAGCCACATGCCCGCTTCTACGCGGCCCAGATCGTCCTGACCTTCGAGTACCTGCACTCGCTGGATCTCATCTACCGGGACCTGAAGCCCGAAAACCTCCTCATCGACCAGCAGGGCTACATTCAGGTGCCCATCGGGCCGGGCAAGGGGCAGCCCCCAGGTGAGCTTGGCCTGCGCCCTCCCGGCCAACTGCTCGATCTTGTACCCACAGGTGACGGACTTCGGTTTCGCCAAGCGTGTAAAGGGCCGCACCTGGACCTTGTGCGGGACCCCTGAGTACCTGGCCCCCGAGATCATCCTGAGTAAAGTAGGCACTCTCTTGCTCCTCCCGCAACTCCAAGGCCTCCTCCGCCGCCGCAGGCGCCCCCTCCTCACCCCCCTCCCCTTACCGGTGCCCACCTCTCTCGCTCCAGGGCTACAACAAAGCTGTGGACTGGTGGGCCCTGGGGGTCCTCATCTACGAAATGGCCGCTGGCTACCCGCCCTTCTTCGCTGACCAGCCCATCCAGATCTATGAGAAGATTGTCTCTGGGAAGGTGAGGCCCGGATGTAAGGGGCTGAGCCCTAAGACCGACCCTTCCCCGCCCTTCCTGCTCACCAGGGAGCCCGTGTTCCCCCTCGTCAGAACAATCGGGGAATCCCCTGATGGTCCAGTGGTTAGGACTCCGCACTTGCTTCCACGGCTGGGCGCACAGATTCCATCCCTGGTTGGGAAACTTAAGTCCTGCATGCCTCAAGGGATGAGCCAAGAAAAGCAAACCAAAGCCTGCCTGACATGAGACTCACCTTACCTCTACTGGGCCCCCTTAGCATGAGTTTTCACAAGTTTCACAGCAGAAAAGCAGGCACGACCCCAGACCTCCCCCCAGGGAGTCACTCAGCACGTAGAGCCCGGCCTCCTTTCCCAAGTGCAGACGGTCTAGCTTGGAGCACCTGGGTAAGGGGTGACTGAACGGTTAGGACCCTGGAGGGCATCAAGTGTCCACCACCCCGTGCAACCCCTCAGTCGTACCGCAGCACAGGAGGAGGAAGCTGAGGGCCGGAGATCAGGCATATCTGGTTCCGGATCGCACACCAGCAGCATCCCAAGAAAGTTTGGGAGCCCCACCTCCCCTGGAGGACCAGCCATCCCTCCATCTGGCCCAGGAAGTGGTAGGAGCAGCTCCCGGCTCAGCCCCGGCAGGCTGACCTGGCTCCACGTCCCACCTCTGCCCTCCTCGGCTTTGAAACCTCAGGCCAATCGTGTCTTTGCTTCTCTGAGTCTCGTCCATCTCAGAACTAGAGAACTAGCCACTTGTTTCTCAAGGAGGTTGAGAGAATTGCAAAGTAGAGTCGTTAAAAAATAAAAAAGGGAAAGATGAGGTGTCTATCACCAGGCAGAATAGTGGGTGCCAAGAAAATGGCCCAGGATGGGGAGGGAAAAAAAAGTCACTGAAGTGTTTGAGGGGGAGAGGAGACGATGAGCTTGACTCCCTTCTTTGTAGCATTTCACAGTTCCCATGCACCCTCAGCGGGGTTATCTCCCTCCTGCAGCCCTGGGATATCTGCCCCATGCCAGGGAGGCAGGCACAGGCCCAGAGAGGTTAACGGCCATGGCCAAGGTCACGCAGCATGTATGAGGTGGAGCAGTTCTGGAAATCAGTTCTCTTTGTTTCTTTTTATTTTGGAAGTCAGTTCTTGCCATTGTAAATCTAGTGACTACCTGCATATAAGGCTGTGGCCTCAAAGCACTTGGGGCAAGTTTTTGGAAGAATTGAACCAAGCCTCAGAGAATGGAAGAGCCTTAGCTATGTAGAGAGAGAAATAGAAAAACAGTTACTTCTCTCAGAAACATGAATATTTCTGAAGATTCCAGCAGAGCTGGCTTAGGAAACAGTGACCAAGGATGCATGTTTTGGAGTCCATCAGGCCCCACATGGAACCAACTTGTCCTGCTCCTCTGTGTGACCTTGGGCAAGGTGTGTAACCCAGCTGAGTCTCAGTTTCCTCTTCTCTAAAATGAGGAAACAGTTAGAGCCCGGCCTCCTTTCCCAAGTGCAGACGGTCTAGCTTGGAGCACCTGGGTAAGGGGTGACTGAACGGTTAGGACCCTGGAGGGCATCAAGTGTCCACCACCCCGTGCAACCCCTCAGTCGTACCGCAGCACAGGAGGAGGAAGCTGAGGGCCGGAGATCAGGCATATCTGGTTCCGGATCGCACACCAGCAGCATCCCAAGAAAGTTTGGGAGCCCCACCTCCCCTGGAGGACCAGCCATCCCTCCATCTGGCCCAGGAAGTGGTAGGAGCAGCTCCCGGCTCAGCCCCGGCAGGCTGACCTGGCTCCACGTCCCACCTCTGCCCTCCTCGGCTTTGAAACCTCAGGCCAATCGTGTCTTTGCTTCTCTGAGTCTCGTCCATCTCAGAACTAGAGAACTAGCCACTTGTTTCTCAAGGAGGTTGAGAGAATTGCAAAGTAGAGTCGTTAAAAAATAAAAAAGGGAAAGATGAGGTGTCTATCACCAGGCAGAATAGTGGGTGCCAAGAAAATGGCCCAGGATGGGGAGGGAAAAAAAAGTCACTGAAGTGTTTGAGGGGGAGAGGAGACGATGAGCTTGACTCCCTTCTTTGTAGCATTTCACAGTTCCCATGCACCCTCAGCGGGGTTATCTCCCTCCTGCAGCCCTGGGATATCTGCCCCATGCCAGGGAGGCAGGCACAGGCCCAGAGAGGTTAACGGCCATGGCCAAGGTCACGCAGCATGTATGAGGTGGAGCAGTTCTGGAAATCAGTTCTCTTTGTTTCTTTTTATTTTGGAAGTCAGTTCTTGCCATTGTAAATCTAGTGACTACCTGCATATAAGGCTGTGGCCTCAAAGCACTTGGGGCAAGTTTTTGGAAGAATTGAACCAAGCCTCAGAGAATGGAAGAGCCTTAGCTATGTAGAGAGAGAGAAATAGAAAAACAGTTACTTCTCTCAGAAACATGAATATTTCTGAAGATTCCAGCAGAGCTGGCTTAGGAAACAGTGACCAAGGATGCATGTTTTGGAGTCCATCAGGCCCCACATGGAACCAACTTGTCCTGCTCCTCTGTGTGACCTTGGGCAAGGTGTGTAACCCAGCTGAGTCTCAGTTTCCTCTTCTCTAAAATGAGAACCTTGGGAATTCCCCAGCAGTCCAGAGGTTAGGAGTCTATGTTTTCACTGCTGAGGGCCCAGGTTCGATCCCTGGTGAGGGAACTGAGATCCCACAAGGTGCGTGGCAAGGCCAGAAAAATAAAAAAATTAAAAAAACATAAAAATGGAAACCTCATAGCACTTCGCTTGAAGCAGTGGTTCCCAAAGTGGTCCCCTTTCCAGCAGCATCTGCATGACCCGGGAACGGGCTAGAGACATGGACTCTCAGACCCCACCCAGACCTCCTGAACCAGAAACTCCAGTGGGCCTAAGACGCTGTTCTACATGGGACCCCAACACACCCTCCAGTCTGGGGTCCTCCAACCTAATAAGACTGATGGATGAAGAAGGCAGTGTTCTGGGTTCCCCAAGCTCCAGACTGGTTTCCAAGTCTGTCTGTGTTACCCTCTCTCCAGGTGCGGTTTCCGTCCCACTTCAGCTCCGACCTAAAGGATCTGCTGCGGAACCTCCTGCAGGTGGACCTCACCAAGCGCTTTGGGAACCTCAAGAATGGAGTCAATGACATCAAGAACCACAAGTGGTTTGCCACAACTGACTGGATTGCCATCTACCAAAGGAAGGTAAGACCCGTCCACCCCCCCACCTTCCTTCCCTGGCTGCTCTGAGGGTTTGGGGAGGAAGGGAGGCGTGTTCTCAATGGAGAGAAGAAAAGGCAAGGGGAATGTGAAAATCGACATCAAGCTCTGGGTGAATCTAGATGTGGCAACTTAGAGCAATGGGGGTCTAGAAACAGAATTGCAGGGTTATTTGGCCACTCTGTGACCTTGAGCAGGAGATTTCCCCATCAGTGTATTGGCTATAAAATTCTTTTTAAATTAATTTACTTATACATCTGCACCTAGTTTTAGTTGCAGGGTCTTTATTTTTTTTATTATTTTATTTTTGGGCAGGGGTCGGTTTGGGGAGGGAAGGGAGTGGGCAGGCCACTTCCATTGGTCTTTCATTTCTCCATTTTCATCCGTCTTTGTTCTTTGGCTCTTGTGGGCCTCCCATCATGGTGGCGTCTGTCGCAGATTGCTCTGGGAATTCCCCAAATGAGAACCTTGGGAATTCCCCAGCAGTCCAGAGGTTAGGAGTCTATGTTTTCACTGCTGAGGGCCCAGGTTCGATCCCTGGTGAGGGAACTGAGATCCCACAAGGTGCGTGGCAAGGCCAGAAAAATAAAAAAATTAAAAAAACATAAAAATGGAAACCTCATAGCACTTCGCTTGAAGCAGTGGTTCCCAAAGTGGTCCCCTTTCCAGCAGCATCTGCATGACCCGGGAACGGGCTAGAGACATGGACTCTCAGACCCCACCCAGACCTCCTGAACCAGAAACTCCAGTGGGCCTAAGACGCTGTTCTACATGGGACCCCAACACACCCTCCAGTCTGGGGTCCTCCAACCTAATAAGACTGATGGATGAAGAAGGCAGTGTTCTGGGTTCCCCAAGCTCCAGACTGGTTTCCAAGTCTGTCTGTGTTACCCTCTCTCCAGGTGCGGTTTCCGTCCCACTTCAGCTCCGACCTAAAGGATCTGCTGCGGAACCTCCTGCAGGTGGACCTCACCAAGCGCTTTGGGAACCTCAAGAATGGAGTCAATGACATCAAGAACCACAAGTGGTTTGCCACAACTGACTGGATTGCCATCTACCAAAGGAAGGTAAGACCCGTCCACCCCCCCACCTTCCTTCCCTGGCTGCTCTGAGGGTTTGGGGAGGAAGGGAGGCGTGTTCTCAATGGAGAGAAGAAAAGGCAAGGGGAATGTGAAAATCGACATCAAGCTCTGGGTGAATCTAGATGTGGCAACTTAGAGCAATGGGGGTCTAGAAACAGAATTGCAGGGTTATTTGGCCACTCTGTGACCTTGAGCAGGAGATTTCCCCATCAGTGTATTGGCTATAAAATTCTTTTTAAATTAATTTACTTATACATCTGCACCTAGTTTTAGTTGCAGGGTCTTTATTTTTTTTATTATTTTATTTTTTTTTTTAAAGATTTATTTATTTTGGGCAGGGGTCGGGTTGGGGAGGGAGGGGAGTGGGCAGGCCACTTCCATTGGTCTTTCATTTCTCCATTTTCATCCGTCTTTGTTCTTTGGCTCCTGTGGGCCTCCCATCATGGTGGCGTCTGTCGTTGCAGAGTGCTGGCTCTGGGCGCATGCGCTCCAGAGCTCCGGAGCCGCTCCACATCGGTCCAGCCGCTCCAAGGCACGTGGGATCTTCCCAGGCCAGGGATCGAACCGGCGCCGCTTGCACTGCAAGGCGGTGTCCTTACCCACTGGACCACCAGGGGAAGCCCAGTTGCAGGGTCTTTAGTCATGGTGTGTGAACTCTCAGTTGGGGCATGTGAGATCTAGTTCCCCAACTAGGGATCAAACCTGGGCCCCCTGCCTTGGGAGCACAGCGTCTTAGCCACTGGACCCTTAGGGAAGTCCCTGTTTGGATTCTTAAGATGAATCCACACCCTCATGTTAAGCTCAGGCCTGGGTCAGAATAAGTTATTTGATGAATATTAGCCTGTTCACATTTATTGTTGTAATGAGAATTATGTTGACTGCCAAGGTCTGAGTGGTTTTTGACCCCCTCTCCAGGTGGAAGCTCCCTTCATACCAAAGTTTAAAGGCCCTGGGGACACAAGTAACTTTGATGACTACGAGGAAGAAGAGATCCGAGTCTCCATCAATGAGAAGTGTGGCAAGGAGTTTTCTGAGTTTTAGGGGTGTGCCTGTGCCCCTATGGGTTTTCCTTCTTTCCTTTTTTTTCTTTCGGTCGGGGGGTGGGAGGGTTGGATTGAACAGCCAGAGGGCCCCAGAGTTCCTTGCATCTAAGTTCACCCACCCCTGCCCCACCCTCCGGGCAGGGGGGAGCAGAAAGCCCTGGCATTTGGGAGGAAACACCACCTGCTCCCCTGTACCCCCTTTGCCCTCCTGGCCCCCACCCACTGCTTTTGCCTTCCTCCTCCCCGACAGCCCCCCACCCCAGCCCACTTCTGCCTGTTTGCAATGAATTTCTCAGTGCTTCCCTTCTTCAGGTCAGACCAGATCTTGCTGGTCTCAGGGACAGGGTGTGGCAAGAGGGTCCCAAATGTACAGCCACTCATCCCCTCCCCCAATAAAACCACAGGCACCCCTCTCAAAGAGTGAATGAATGAAAGGCCAACCTTCTTTCAGAATAATCCTGCCAGGGAAAGAGATTTTAGTGACACATTCAGTGCGCCACTTGCTAGAATTTAATTTAAAAAAAAAAAAAAAATTTACAATCTTACTTAAGTGCAACCCATGCCTCCCTCTATCTTTCCTCTCCCACCCCTTCCCATGCCCTTCCTCCCCAAATCCTTTTTAACAAGGCTGGGAGGCAGACGGACTGTAAAGGAAGGAGCTGGGGTTCAAACCTCTCCCTCAGCTGCTCATCTCCCCTCCTCCACCGTCCCCCGTTCCCTGGGGTCCTCTGGCAAGCCTGGAAGGGTCTCAGCCTCTTTAGGAAGCCCCTACTCCACCCCAGTAGACCTGTCTTCACCCTTGGGCTTCCGGACGCAGGCAAAGCAGCTGCCCCTCTCCCTGCCAAAAAAGGAGTTGTCCCCTGAAAAGACGGAGGGGGAGTCCCGAGCCCAGGGTCTACCCTCCCAGTAACACTCTCCCCAAACTCCTTAATTTTATTCTCAGCTAGATTTTAATGTCCAGCCTCCTCTCGGTTGGGAAAGTAACCACCGCAAAAGGAGGCAAAGCCCCCCTCTCCCCCAGATGGGCCCAGGTTCAAGGCCAGGGTTGCTGGGGAGGGGCTGCTTGTTTTATTCAACCAGCAGCCTTCGCCCTCCACCTCCCACCCATCCTGGGCGCTCCTCCTCTGCTTAGCTGTCAGCTGTCAATCACCCGTTCCACCCCCCATCCACTTGTAGTTTTCTCTCTTAAATAGCAAAGTCGGGGTCACCCGTTCATCCCCATGTTTGTCTCTCACAATTCCTCCCCATCCCAGGAGGAGCTCCCAGGCCTGGGGTGGGGCCCCGGGTGGGCGCGGGGCGATTCAACCTGTGTGCTGCGAAGGACGCAACTTCCTCTTGAACAGTGTGCTGTTGTAAACATATTTGAAAACTATTATCAATAAAGTTTTGTTTAAAAAAAAGTGTCGCTGGTGCTCCTGACTTCGGACACCCACCCACATACCCACGAGGGGGTTGGAAAGGGAATTTCAGACCCCAGCGTCCAGGCTGATCGGCACCTGGCCGAGAGCCCTTGGAAAGCCACTCATCCCCTCCCCCAATAAAACCACAGGCACCCCTCTCAAAGAGTGAATGAATGAAAGGCCAACCTTCTTTCAGAATAATCCTGCCAGGGAAAGAGATTTTAGTGACACATTCAGTGCGCCACTTGCTAGAATTTAATTTAAAAAAAAAAAATTTACAATCTTACTTAAGTGCAACCCATGCCTCCTCTATCTTTCCTCTCCCACCTTCCCAGGCCCTGCCTCCCCACATCCTTTTTAACAAGGCTGGGAGGCAGACGGACTGTAAAGGAAGGAGCTGGGGTTCAAACCTCTCCCTCAGCTGCTCATCTCCCCTCCTCCACCGTCCCCCGTTCCCTGGGGTCCTCTGGCAAGCCTGGAAGGGTCTCAGCCTCTTTAGGAAGCCCCTACTCCACCCCAGTAGACCTGTCTTCACCCTTGGGCTTCCGGACGCAGGCAAAGCAGCTGCCCCTCTCCCTGCCAAAAAAGGAGTTGTCCCCTGAAAAGACGGAGGGGGAGTCCCGAGCCCAGGGTCTACCCTCCCAGTAACACTCTCCCCAAACTCCTTAATTTTATTCTCAGCTAGATTTTAATGTCCAGCCTCCTCTCGGTTGGGAAAGTAACCACCGCAAAAGGAGGCAAAGCCCCCCTCTCCCCCAGATGGGCCCAGGTTCAAGGCCAGGGTTGCTGGGGAGGGGCTGCTTGTTTTATTCAACCAGCAGCCTTCGCCCTCCACCTCCCACCCATCCTGGGCGCTCCTCCTCTGCTTAGCTGTCAGCTGTCAATCACCCGTTCCACCCCCCCCCCCATCCACTTGTAGTTTTTTCTCTCTTAAATAGCAAAAGTCGGGGGTCACCCCGTTCATCCCCATGTTTGTCTCTCACAATTCCTCCCCATCCCAGGAGGAGCTCCCAGGCCTGGGGTGGGGCCCCGGGTGGGCGCGGGGCGATTCAACCTGTGTGCTGCGAAGGACGCAACTTCCTCTTGAACAGTGTGCTGTTGTAAACATATTTGAAAACTATTATCAATAAAGTTTTGTTTAAAAAAAAGTGTCGCTGGTGCTCCTGACTTCGGACACCCACCCACATACCCACGAGGGGGTTGGAAAGGGAATTTCAGACCCCAGCGTCCAGGCTGATCGGCACCTGGCCGAGAGCCCTTGGAAAGCCGGGTTTAGCTGGAATTCCGCCACTCCCCCCCACCCCCGGCGCCGCCGCCGCCCTGCGGGAGAAGGGGGCGCCAAACTGCCCTCTGACCCCGGATTAGGGGTCCCTACATTCTGAGGCGCGCCCCCTCTGCGTCCAACCTGAGGCCGAAAGGGCGGGAGCTCTAGGGAGACTCTGGGGCTGGCGCGCCGGGAAGCCGAGCGGCAGCGGGGGCGGCCCTGGCAAGGGGGGGTATGGGGTGGGGGAGACGGTGCGCGCCCTCCCCGCATCCTCCGCGCAGGGCCAAGCGCGCCCGAGGGGCGCGGAGGCGGCGGTGGTCCGGAGGTCCCCGCGGCGCCGGGCGAGCGCAGTGGCCCGGCCCGCGGGCGGCGAGTTCCCGGTAAGTGCGGTCCCGAGAGCGGAGCGCGCCGGGGAGGCGTGGAGAGGGGGGCTGGGCGCCGGGGACGTCTGGGTCCCGCGCCCAATGGCTGGAGGGCGGCCGAGCACCGCCCGCCCGCCCCGCCCGCCCCCTCTCCCCTCCCCGGCCCTCCCTCCCCTCCCCGCCCGCCGCTTTCCCCGCCCCGCCCCGGCGCCAACTCCGCGGCGCCTCCTTAAAAAGCGCGCGGGAGTTGTAAGGGGGGGCCGGAGCGAGCCGGAGTGAGCGAGAGCGCAGGGTAAAGGGGGCGGGCGGGGGGCCCGGGCTCCACCTTAAAAGCGGGCGCGTGGGGGTGGGAGGGAGGAAGGCGGGCGGCGGAGAGGAGGGAGGGAGGGAAGGAAGGGGGGCCGGAGTGTCCCGGGCGCAGGGCGCGCGTGCGGCGGCGGCGGGGAGGGGCCGGCCGCGCCGCGCTCCCCTCCTCCCTCCTCGCATCCCCGGCCCCGCGCGCGCCCAGCAGAAGCGGGTCTGTGTGTGCGTGCGTGCGAGTGAGTGAGTGTGTGCATATTTTTTTCTCTCTTTTCTTTCTCTCTCACTGTTTTTTCTCCCTCTCTCTCGCTCCCTCTCTCTCGTTCTTTTTTTTTTTTTTTTTTTTGCAAAGAAACAGCAGCGCCGCCGCCGCTCCGCCGAGGCGCTGCGCCCCCCGGGGGGGGGAGGCGGAGGAGGCGGGCAGCGGCGGAGGGCGGGGAGCCGGGGAGGGGGGCGCCGCGCTGGGAGGGAGGCAGCGCGCACGGTGCAGCCGGGCCGGGCGGGAGGCATGGCGGGGCCCCCGGCCCTACCCCCGCCAGAGACGGCGGCGGCCGCCACCACGGCGGCCGCTGCCTCGTCGTCCGCCGCTTCCCCGCACTACCAAGAGTGGATCTTGGACACCATCGACTCGCTGCGCTCGCGCAAGGCGCGGCCGGACCTGGAGCGCATCTGCCGGATGGTGCGGCGGCGGCACGGCCCGGAGCCGGAGCGCACGCGCGCCGAGCTAGAGAAACTGATCCAGCAGCGCGCCGTGCTCCGGGTCAGCTACAAGGGGAGCATCTCGTACCGCAACGCGGCGCGCGTCCAGCCGCCCCGGCGCGGAGCCACCCCGCCGGCCCCGCCGCGCGCCCCCCGCGGGGGCCCCGCTGCCGCCGCCGCGCCGCCGCCCACGCCCGCCCCGCCGCCACCGCCCGCGCCCGTCGCCGCCGCCGCCCCGGCCCGGGCGCCCCGCGCGGCCGCCGCGGCCGCCGCCACAGCGCCCCTCGCCCGGCCCCGCGCAGCCGGGCCCCGCGCGCAGCGGGCCGCGCCCCTGGCCGCGCCACCGCCCGCGCCCGCCGCTCCTCCAGCAGTGGCGCCCCGGCCGGCCCGCGCCGCGCCCCCCCGCCCGCCGTCGCCGCCCGGGAGCCGCCGCTGCCGCCGCCGCCACAGCCGCCGGCGCCGCCACAGCAGCCGCCGCCGCCGCCGCCGCAGCCACAGCAGCCGCCGGAGGGGGGCGCGGCGCGGGCCGGCGGCCCGGCGCGGCCCGTGAGCCTGCGGGAAGTCGTGCGCTACCTCGGGGGCAGCGGCGGCGCCGGCGGCCGCCTGACCCGCGGCCGCGTGCAGGGTCTGCTAGAGGAGGAGGCGGCTCGGGGCCGCCTGGAGCGCACTCGTCTCGGAACGCTCGCGCTGCCCCGCGGGGACAGGCCCGGGCGGGCGCCACCGGCCGCCAGCGCCCGCGCGTCGCGGAGCAAGGTGAGCGCGCCGCGGAGGGGGGCGCCGCGCGGTGGGCAGGTGCGGGCGAAGTTGGTGGCGGGGCGAGAGTCCCGGGCGGAACCGGGCCGCGGACGGCCGGGGCTTTGCGCCTCGTCCCTGCGGGCTTGTCGGGTGGTGACCTTGGCAAGTGACTCGATCTTCGCCAGCCTCAGTTTCCTCCGCTGTAAAAGGCGACTTAATAACAGTAGCGACCTCTTGGGGTTGTTGAGCGAGTTTAGTGAGATTTGGCTCCTGAGAGCTTTCTGAACACAGAACCTGGCACGGAGTGAACGTGTAAAAGTTAGTGCGTGTTGGTGTTAAAGGGGGTGGCGAGGCACACCACTCGGTCCTGGATCCCAGAGCTTGGGCCCAGGGCGAGGATAGGTCCTCACCTTACCGGGTCTCCCGCTCTTGCGCCAGCGGGGTGGAGAAGAGCGAGTGCTTGAGAAAGAAGAGGAGGATGAAGACGACGAAGATGAGGATGATGAAGACGAAGTGTCTGAGGGCTCTGAGGTGCCGGAAGGCGACCGTCCTGCAGGTGCCCAGCACCACCAGCTTAACGGCGAACGGGGCCCTCAGAGCGCCAAGGAGCGGGTCAAGGAGTGGACGCCCTGTGGACCCCACCAGGGCCAGGATGAAGGGCGGGGGCCGGCGCCAGGCAGCGGCACCCGTCAGGTGTTCTCGATGGCCGCCATGAATAAAGAAGGGGGATCAGGTAAAGGACTCCTCTGGGTGGGTGAGAGAGGCTGGTGGGAAGGACCCGAACCCCAAAACAGAATCACAAGTGTATGTTTTTACTTCCCAGCCTCTGCTGCCACTGGCCCAGACTCCCCATCCCCCGTGCCTTTGCCCCCAGGAAAACCAGCCTTACCTGGAGCTGATGGGACCCCCTTTGGCTGTCCGTAAGTTGAGCTGTTTGAGACATGGGGGGGTGTCAGCCAGGTGTGTGTGAACAGAGAACCACGGGAGCCTCCCTGCTCACGGGTTCCCCCGTTCTAACACAGTTCGGGGCGCAAGGAGAAGCCGGCAGATCCGGTGGAGTGGACCGTGACAGACGTGGTCGAGTATTTCACGGAGGCCGGCTTCCCCGAGCAGGCAACCGCTTTCCAAGAGCAGGCGAGTCCCCGCCCCTCGACGTAGCCCCAGCGTTTCCAGGGTCTCTGGGCGGTGTGCTCTGACCCTGGGCGCGCTCTCTCTGTCCCACCCAGGAAATCGACGGCAAGTCTTTACTGCTCATGCAGCGCACCGACGTGCTGACGGGCCTGTCCATCCGCCTCGGGCCAGCCCTGAAAATCTACGAGCACCACATCAAGGTGCTGCAGCAAGGCCACTTTGAGGACGACGACCCTGACGGCTTTCTTGGCTGAGCGCCCAGCCTCACGCCCCTGCCCCAGCCCATCCCAGTCTCCATCTCACCCAAGAACCCCCCCAAGAGTCCAGGAGCGGGACCGGGGACACTCTCGGCTGTCGTAAAGGATTCCAGTGAGGGGGCATTCTTACTCATCTTTTCCCTGTGTCTCCCCAACATACACACACATCTCTGGCCGCCAGCACGTCCTGTACTCCCATGCGAGGGGAGCCTGGGGTACCACAGGGCCTGCTCATTTCACCCCAGGAGGCCGACCCTCTCCCACCCCACCCAGTCTAGGACATTTTGGGCGGGGAAGAATGGGGGCTTCCCATCTCCCCTAGATCCTCTTCAGTTCAGCCAGATGTTTCCTATATCAATGTTTTTTCTGCCTGTCCACTTTGGTGGGTGGCCTTGCCTCTCTCCCCCACCACCCAGGCCCCTCCCCAGTCTGTCCCTGGCCTCGCGCCCCTGGGAGCAGCTGGGATGGGGTCCCTGGATCCTCCCTCCCCGTCGTCCTCCCCTTTCTTTTTTGTTCGTTGTCGCTCCAGCTCGCTGTATTGCTTTTTAATATTGCACCGAAGGTTTTTTAAATAAAATTTTAAAAAAAGAGAGAAGAAAAGAAATGCCAGGGAGTCCATTTTATGAAAGCAGTCCAGTCGGGGAGAGGAAGAGCCGCACCAGCCTGTCCGGAGTCTCGGGTTAGGACAAAGTTGTTTTGAGGAGGAAGACAGGTGGTGAATCGGGCTGCCTCGGAGCCGGCCATAATTATGATAGTAACTGCTTAAGGAGGACAGGATTGTATGTTTCTTCTGCCCTCTGTTCCCAGAATAGTCCCTGGGCACACAGTAGGTGCTCAAATCATTTGTTAAGTGACTAGCAGTTAACTCGAGGTTTAATGAGCATTCACAGCTCCATGAGGCAGAGCTCATAAAAGACCCACTTTATAGACCTGGCAACCGGCTGGTCACTGCAAGGAGGCTCAGTGTCACGCAGGGTGGGGTCGGACACCTGTTACTCTTTACCCAGAGTCTTCAAGTATAACTAATGGATTTGGCTTCAGCGCTCTGTGTCTGACAGCCTTGGCGTGTTACAAAGAATCCAGCCTACGATTTAGCCGGCAGAGGCCTCCCCGCAGGGAGGGTCCTTGAGTCTTAAGCTTCTCTCCATAAAAAGGACAGAGGGACTGGGCCACCAAGAGGAGATGGGAAAATCTTTTCCAAGGAAAAAATTTTTATTTAGTAGTGACCTCACAAGAGCCTACAAAGTTCTAATGCAGTTTCTCACTCCATTAGTGGGTTAAAAAATAAATAAATACAGATTCCGGGGCCTTGGAGTCTTGCGATTCCCCGAGCGGGGCGGGGCCGTCCTCGATTTCTATACCAGTAATCCCAGCGGTTGGAGGCGCGGTAAAGACCCCTCCTCCCTAGGAAACTGGCTCGGAGACTTAAACGCGTTGGCCCCGGGCCGTGCCCCCGGGACACTGCCGCGTCAGCAGCGGTCCAGGTCACCTCCTCCGGACGCGAACCCCACGGCCAGGTTCCGGGAGCGCGCGTGTGCGCGGGACGCCGCTGCCGCGCAGCGCGGGCTGGAGCGGCGCGCCCCTCCGGCGTGTTGAGATTCAAACGAGGCGAACTCCCTCCACGCGGCGCCGGCAAGGAGGTCGCAGCCGGGCAGAGCTGAAGCGGGGACGCGCTCCCAGCCCAGACAAGTCCGAGGTCCCCTAGGCGGGGCCGAACCCGCGGCCAATGTGAGCGGCGGAGGCGTAAAAGAGCTCCGGTGGTCCCCGCCTCTTGCCGCACGATGGCAACCGAGCCGTGGTTCGGAGGGCCGCTCCCCGCGGGCTCTGGGGAAACGCCGCCTCCCGCTGACTTGGCACCTGGGGCACAGCCCTGCGAAGACCCTTCGTGGTCGCCTCCCACTGGCCGACCTGGGGAGCCACCCGAGGCGGAGCCTGAGGACGTCCTGGGGCAGCTGCCCCAGGCCTCCACCTCCCCACCTTCCCCCGAGCCTCTGGCCCCAGGCCCTGGGCCCGCCCCTTCTCGCCTATCCTTGGACACCATGTTCAGCCCCGTCACCGAACAGCTCCGCTACCTGCTCAAGAAGGCAGATGATTTCCAGAGCTACTTGCTTTACAGGTGATGCTCGACGGGGTCCTAAGTTCTACCATGAATGAGACAAAGGAGGGGATTACAAGATGGGCGAAATCCACTACATCTGCAAACGCAAAAACCATTGGGAGCCAAAGGAGACAGATGACGCTCTCTGATGCGCAGCCCAATTTCAAAGAGTTATGAGAAACTAAGTAGCAATTCGGGGTTAGGGAGGGCAGGCCATTAGGTGGGCCCTTGGGATTGCCAAACGGCTAGAACTTTTCTCCTGCTTTTTAACTGCTGACTTAAGTTTTGAACCCTAGGTAAGCGAAACAGAACCCATCTGAGCCAGATTTGGCCTGCTGGCCACCAGATTGAGACCTCAAAGCATAACATGATTTCTAGACCAAGGGAAAGTGGACTGTGATGCTCATAGATCAATGTTCATTGGAATTCCCTGGGAGGTGGTTTCAACCATAAATTTCTAGGCTGCACCCAGGAAACAGGTCCATGTCAGTCATGGGGCTCAGGTGTCTGCATTTTAACAAGTGTTTCAAATGGTGTCAATGGCGGTGGTCCTGAAAGATGCTCTGAGAAAGAAAGGCCTGATAAGGCGATATTTTGTTCGTGTTGGAAGTCCAGGCCAGGAACACAGGTGGGGGTTGAATGGAATGGGAGAAATCGGTGGGGAGGGGGGCCAGGGATCTCCGGAAAAGGCCCCATTTCTCCCTTCAGCAGGGACCGCGTGCAGAAGGAGCAGCTGGCAAAGGCCATGCCCACCTTCCTGCAGATGTGTGAGCCCTACTTCCTGTACCTGGAGGCAGCTGCTCGGAGCGTGCCCTCCATCTACGGAGGCCTGCAGGAGCTGATCCGGAAAGGGGTGTGTGTGGAGCCGCTTTCCTAGACCCGGTGCTCCTTTCTGCATCCCTCAGGCCTGGGGGTTGGGGAGAAGGCTCCAGGCAGGCCAGCTAACTTCCTTCTGCCCCCTCTTCCCCGCAGCTGCTGGAGATCTCCCAGCAGCTGACGCTGCGCCTGGAAGAGCTGGTCCTGATGTATGCCTCCTTTGGGTTCGTGGACTTGGAGGAGACTGACCCCCGAAGGTAAAAGGATGAGGGACTGGAACTGGAGGGGTCCAGGGTGGAGGCGTCCGGGGTGTAGCCTCATGCCCACCTCTCCCATCGCCTGCCAGCACCTCCTGTTTCTTCTGCGGGAGGTTCTCGATCAGCCCTTCGCACGAAGTATCCATCTTCAGATACTGTGCCCCCGCCGCCTACACCGCCGGCCGCTTCCCCCGCCACCTCTATAAGAAGATGCGCTGGAACCTAGAAACCACGCCGGAGCCCAGCAGCCAGGGGCAAGATTCTCACGTGGATTAGTGAGTCCCCTTGTCAAAGTCTTCCCCTCACCATGGAGAAGGCATGCGGGCCACTGAACCACCACCACCACCAAACATGGAAAGTCAAGCAGGAAATTGAAGATCTTTGCAAGGTCATCCCCACCTTAAATATACATGCATATATGCCCCCATCCGAAAAAAGTCCTTATCTACAAAAGCAGGCTGACCCGGAGAATAGGCCTCAGTATTGTCCTATGCCTCCCTCAGACCTTAAAGGCGACGTAGATGAGATTCCTCCTTACCTCCGAAATGAAAGCCCTCAAACAGGAGACGCTAAAGCAAATGGTGTCAATGGCGGTGGTCCTGAAAGATGCTCTGAGAAAGAAAGGCCTGATAAGGCGATATTTTGTTCGTGTTGGAAGTCCAGGCCAGGAACACAGGTGGGGTTGAATGGAATGGGAGAAATCGGTGGGAGGGGCCAGGGATCTCGGAAAAGGCCCCATTTCTCCCTTCAGCAGGGACCGCGTGCAGAAGGAGCAGCTGGCAAAGGCCATGCCCACCTTCCTGCAGATGTGTGAGCCCTACTTCCTGTACCTGGAGGCAGCTGCTCGGAGCGTGCCCTCCATCTACAGAGGCCTGCAGGAGCTGATCCGGAAAGGGGTGTGTGGAGCCGCTTTCCTAGACCCGGTGCTCCTTTCTGCATCCCTCAGGCCTGGGGGTTGGGGAGAAGGCTCCAGGCAGGCCAGCTAACTTCCTTCTGCCCCCTCTTCCCCGCAGCTGCTGGAGATCTCCCAGCAGCTGACGCTGCGCCTGGAAGAGCTGGTCCTGATGTATGCCTCCTTTGGGTTCGTGGACTTGGAGGAGACTGACCCCCGAAGGTAAAAGGATGAGGGACTGGAACTGGAGGGGTCCAGGGTGGAGGCGTCCGGGGTGTAGCCTCATGCCCACCTCTCCCATCGCCTGCCAGCACCTCCTGTTTCTTCTGCGGGAGGTTCTCGATCAGCCCTTCGCACGAAGTATCCATCTTCAGATACTGTGCCCCCGCCGCCTACACCGCCGGCCGCTTCCCCCGCCACCTCTATAAGAAGATGCGCTGGAACCTAGAAACCACGCCGGAGCCCAGCAGCCAGGGGCAAGATTCTCACGTGGATTAGTGAGTCCCCTTGTCAAAGTCTTCCCCTCACCATGGAGAAGGCATGCGGGCCACTGAACCACCACCACCACCAAACATGGAAAGTCAAGCAGGAAATTGAAGATCTTTGCAAGGTCATCCCCACCTTAAATATACATGCATATATGCCCCCATCCGAAAAAAAGTCCTTATCTTCAAAAGTAGGCTGACCCGGAGAAAAGGCCTCAGTATTGTCCTATGCCTCCCTGAGAACTTAAAGGCAACTTAGATGAGATTCCTCCTTACCTCCGAAATGAAAGCCCTCAAACAGGAGACGCTAAGAAACTGCTCACTGCTCATTTTTAATTACTGCACCTTCCCCTCCCAGCTACTTCCTGTGCTACAAAGACACTTGGGAAGACACAGGCAAGAGTCCAGTCAATTCCTGCCCCCAGATTCAGAAGCTGTGGTCCATCGGCCGATGGGTGCCCCTAGGACCAGCCGAGGATGACCTTTATTCATGGTAGGCGCCAGGGCAACGGTAAGGTGGATGTGGGGTCTGGAGGGAGGGGCAGAAGCAACCAGAGACCAACTGCCTCCCCAAACACTTGCCGTTGGTAATAATGAATTTTACTGTGCCCTAAAAAGCGCTTAAGGCAGACATGTGTAACCGCCCACTGAGGTCTATACGACTAAGGAGGAAACAGGTGCTCAGAGAGGTTAAGCTACCTGCCCAAGGACACACAGCTCGTTGAGTAATCAGCCAGGTCAGGGCTAGAGTTGCTTAGCCTCCCAGAGCCTTTAGTCTCTAGGTTTCTCATTAACAAGGAAACCACTTTCCCCCAGGGTTTTTCCCACCCCCAGCTGAAACAAAGCCTCTTTCAGCCACAGCCTCTCGCTCAAGGGGAGGGGCTGTCGAGTAGCCGGGGACGCTCACGTCCAGGCCTGTCTGTACCCGGACCCCAGGATTTTGTGCCCGCAGCCGCCTGGGGACTACCAGCAGCTGCTGACCATCGGCTTCGAAGAGCCGTCCCACATGCTGGCCACCGACCTACTGGTGCAGATCCTCACGGGCCAGACAGGCACGGCTCGGCCCCCGAGCGCCGCCGGGCCCGCGGCGTGGGCCGCGCAGGGGTCTTGAACCTGGAGACAGGGTGGGAGCTGGAGCTTGACAGTTCCAAACTCCAGGAGAGGGGGTAGGGGAGGGGCTCACTCGTTCTCCTCGGGCAGCTCGGCCTCGCCTTCCAAAGGGTCAGGCCGAGCTGGCCCGTCCGGGGCTGGGTCCCGCCAGGCCGCGGGGCCCTGCGTGTGAACACACCAGTTTTGTGTTAAATAAAAGAAAGAAAGAGGTCACAGGCTCAGCGTCCGCTCGGAGCGCCGCTCCCCTCCCCTGGAGGAGAGGAGGCCCCGCCCCCTCGTGTGGCCTTCTGGGTAATGTAGTCTCCGGGAAACAAACCCGTGGTCCACCGTCTGGTCGACGGGAGCTCCGAGCATGCGCACGGGTGCGCATGAAGCAAAAAGGGGAAGTAGCGGCTCCTGTCAACAACCGGAACCCAGAAAACCGCAAGTTTCTGGTAGCGATGAAATTCAACGCCCACTGTGAGAAGGGACGCAGAACCACGCCCTCGCTAATGTTTTGACCCGGAAATCATTTCCCTGTACCGAAAAGACTATATTTCCCGACGTGCCCCAGGTAAGGGCCAGCGATCAGTTTCCTCCGTGTTAGAGCTTTCTTTTCCAGCGTTTGGGCAGGTTGCTGTACCTTGTGGGTGTTTCAGTGGATGGTTGGTAATAATGAATTTTACTGTGCCCTAAAAGCGCTTAAGGCAGACATGTGTAACCCCACTGAGGTCTATACGACTAAGGAGGAAACAGGTGCTCAGAGAGGTTAAGCTACCTGCCCAAGGACACACAGCTCGTTGAGTAATCAGCCAGGTCAGGGCTAGAGTTGCTTAGCCTCCCAGAGCCTTTAGTCTCTAGGTTTCTCATTAACAAGGAAACCACTTTCCCCCAGGGTTTTTCCCACCCCCAGCTGAAACAAAGCCTCTTTCAGCCACAGCCTCTCGCTCAAGGGGAGGGGCTGTCGAGTAGCCGGGGACGCTCACGTCCAGGCCTGTCTGTACCCGGACCCCAGGATTTTGTGCCCGCAGCCGCCTGGGGACTACCAGCAGCTGCTGACCATCGGCTTCGAAGAGCCGTCCCACATGCTGGCCACCGACCTACTGGTGCAGATCCTCACGGGCCAGACAGGCACGGCTCGGCCCCCGAGCGCCGCCGGGCCCGCGGCGTGGGCCGCGCAGGGGTCTTGAACCTGGAGACAGGGTGGGAGCTGGAGCTTGACAGTTCCAAACTCCAGGAGAGGGGGTAGGGGAGGGGCTCACTCGTTCTCCTCGGGCAGCTCGGCCTCGCCTTCCAAAGGGTCAGGCCGAGCTGGCCCGTCCGGGGCTGGGTCCCGCCAGGCCGCGGGGCCCTGCGTGTGAACACACCAGTTTTGTGTTAAATAAAAGAAAGAAAGAGGTCACAGGCTCAGCGTCCGCTCGGAGCGCCGCTCCCCTCCCCTGGAGGAGAGGAGGCCCCGCCCCCTCGTGTGGCCTTCTGGGTAATGTAGTCTCCGGGAAACAAACCCGTGGTCCACCGTCTGGTCGACGGGAGCTCCGAGCATGCGCACGGGTGCGCATGAAGCAAAAAGGGGAAGTAGCGGCTCCTGTCAACAACCGGAACCCAGAAAACCGCAAGTTTCTGGTAGCGATGAAATTCAACGCCCACTGTGAGAAGGGACGCAGAACCACGCCCTCGCTAATGTTTTGACCCGGAAATCATTTCCCTGTACCGAAAAAGACTATATTTCCCGACGTGCCCCAGGTAAGGGCCAGCGATCAGTTTCCTCCGTGTTAGAGCTTTCTTTTCCAGCGTTTGGGCAGGTTGCTGTACCTTGTGGGGTGTTTCGGGAGTGGACTGGGTGAGAGAGTGGTGAGAGGCTGCAACTCGGGGCCGCTGAGCTTCACCTCAACCTTGGACTGGAGAGGAGACCCGGATAGAGAGGTGAACTCACTTACCTAGAGCTACGGAGGCCAAGGGGAGGATCCTGGGCCTGAACTGGGTTCTTAGGATCGCACCTGTCGCTTGGCAGGGCTGGAGGGTCCTTGTTTACTCGGCTGTCACTCAGCTGCAGCTTATCCGCACCCCCTCCCCCATAAACTAAGGGACACCTTTTGGTTCCCCCTAGCATTCTCAGAATTAGAGGAGAGACTAGAAACCCTGCTTCATGGAGCAAAGCCCTTGATTACCTAATAGTCCCTGACACATAGTAATTATCATGAATATGATGACCATCGCAGTTTATAAATGATAAAAAATGGAGTGAGAGGTGAAGCGAATCAAGATCGAACCAAAACCCTTGTCCTTTCAGAGTGGGACTGGAGGCTTGAATGGTGATGATTTCTGACTGCACCAAGGATCTTTTTAGTCCTTTAGCCCAACCCACAAGTCTGAATGAGTCCAGAGGGGTTCTGAAGTTCCCTAATACTGAGGGAGGGCCCCTGTGAGTTCCCCACCACCGCTGTTTAGACTAGTCCAGTCCAATAGAAATTTGAGCCACAAATATGAGTTACAGATATAATTTCAGATTTTCTGGTAGATACATTAGAAGAATAAAAAGATCAGGCTTTTAGTGATATTTTTATTTAACACCAGATATCCAAACTATTTTTCCAACATATAATCAATGTAAGAAATTTTCGACTAGGGTTTTGAAGTTGCGTGTGTTTTACACATACAGCACATTTCAGTTTGGACTAGCCACATGCAGCTTTAATTTATCTTCCCTTAAGACAAACCCACAAGCCACATAAAACTGGATCCCTGGTGGGTGGTGGCAGTCCTGATTTCCTGGGTCTTGTTGCTCAGGAGGGATGCCCTCGTGGCTCCGTGGTAAAGAACCTGCCTGCCCCTCCAGGAAACGGGGGCCTCAACCCCTGGGTGGGGAAGATCTCCTGGAGAAGGGAATGCAACCCGCTCCTGTATTCTTGCCTGGAGACTCCCATGGACAGAGGAAATTGATGGGGAAATTGACAGTCCACGGGGTCCTAAGCGTTGGGCATAACTTGGCGCCTCAGCAACCTCAGTCCTTGCTCAGGAACTGTCTCCCCCCATGATGCTCTAACTTTAGAATCACGTGGAGGGTCGGATCACTGATTCTGGGATGGAACTTTTTTTCTTACAAGTTCCCACGTGATGCTGATGTTGCTCGTCCAGACACCAGACGTTGAGAAATGCTAGCCGAGATTGACCTCGCCCCTGTCCAGCTTGGCTCCATGTTGGAAACACCTGAGGTTACCTGATAGTCCCCTGAGGAACTTTATGGATGCCAAGGCCTCTGTCAGATTCTGACTTGTTTGGCATAAGGGGCCTTGGGTCATTAGGTCGTGAACCCAGGTCTGCACTTAAGGAGCTCTGTCCACTGAACACACGGAGTTGTTAGCTCCCCTAGGGGGGGATTAAGAACAGGTTCTCAGCGTTTCCGTTTTCCACCTCGGCAGTGCCGGCTCTTTCCTGCCTTTCTCTCCATACTGCCCAGAGTCACGGTCCAACATGTGGTCAGTGTGCTGATGATGGGGTCAGGGTGGGTCTCTGGGCTGAGCTACTGTTGGAATGCAGTGATGTGTGAGCTAGATCCAGGGCGTACAGAATTGGACACATCCAAGCATTTAAGCCGTGAATCTAAAACAGTCTTTTCTGGGTCTCAGCCCACCTCTGAGAAGCTGATACATTAAAACCGCACATACACACACACACAAAACCGCACAGATGCAGTTTTATAGCTTATCGTGAACCCCATCCGGGCGGCCCTGGACCCCTGGTCTTGGGACAGAGGGAAGGCAACACATACAGCACATTTCAGTTTGGACTAGCCACATGCAGCTTTAATTTATCTTCCCTTAAGACAAACCCACAAGCCACATAAAACTGGATCCCTGGTGGGTGGTGGCAGTCCTGATTTCCTGGGTCTTGTTGCTCAGGAGGGATGCCCTCGTGGCTCCGTGGTAAAGAACCTGCCTGCCCCTCCAGGAAACGGGGGCCTCAACCCCTGGGTGGGGAAGATCTCCTGGAGAAGGGAATGCAACCCGCTCCTGTATTCTTGCCTGGAGACTCCCATGGACAGAGGAAATTGATGGGGAAATTGACAGTCCACGGGGTCCTAAGCGTTGGGCATAACTTGGCGCCTCAGCAACCTCAGTCCTTGCTCAGGAACTGTCTCCCCCCATGATGCTCTAACTTTAGAATCACGTGGAGGGTCGGATCACTGATTCTGGGATGGAACTTTTTTTCTTACAAGTTCCCACGTGATGCTGATGTTGCTCGTCCAGACACCAGACGTTGAGAAATGCTAGCCGAGATTGACCTCGCCGCTGTCCAGCTTGGCTCCATGTTGGAAACACCTGAGGTTACCTGATAGTCCCCTGAGGAACTTTATGGATGCCAAGGCCTCTGTCAGATTCTGACTTGTTTGGCATAAGGGGGCCTTGGGTCATTAGGTCGTGAACCCAGGTCTGCACTTAAGGAGCTCTGTCCACTGAACACACGGAGTTGTTAGCTCCCCTAGGGGGGGATTAAGAACAGGTTCTCAGCGTTTCCGTTTTCCACCTCGGCAGTGCCGGCTCTTTCCTGCCTTTCTCTCCATACTGCCCAGAGTCACGGTCCAACATGTGGTCAGTGTGCTGATGATGGGGTCAGGGTGGGTCTCTGGGCTGAGCTACTGTTGGAATGCAGTGATGTGTGAGCTAGATCCAGGGCGTACAGAATTGGACACATCCAAGCATTTAAGCCGTGAATCTAAAACAGTCTTTTCTGGGTCTCAGCCCACCTCTGAGAAGCTGATACATTAAAACCGCACATACACACACACACAAAACCGCACAGATGCAGTTTTATAGCTTATCGTGAACCCCATCCGGGCGGCCCTGGACCCCTGGTCTTGGGACAGAGGGAAGGCAAGGGGGCCTGCCAACTGACACCACAAGCCGCACTGCAAACAGGTATTTGCTGTCCCCTCCTCCCCCCTACCAATTAAAGTTTCCAAATAGTCACAATTACTTAAAGTTCAGTAGATTTCTCTTTTAAAGCCTGAATTTCCATTCTCTTTAGGAGTTTTCTTTTGGTTTTGTTTTTTGGTTTGTTTTCTAGGGTTGTTTTTTTTCTTTCTTTCTTTCTTTTTTGCCACACCATGGGGCTTGTGGGATCTTAGTTCCCAGACCAGGGATTGAATAATGGGTGCCTTCCTTCGGCAGTGAAAGCAAGGAGTCCTAACCAGTGGACCACCAGGGAATTCCCTTCAGTTGCTTTTGGAAAGCAGAAATTTGAGCCCACTCACTCATAGCATCGGTGAAACCTACCTCCTGCGGGTTGAAACAAGGCATTTGTTTTACAGCAGAGGCTCTCCCTGTTAAACCTGCCCGGGGTCTGTGAGGGCTTGCCTGGAGGCTCAGACGGTAAAGAATCTGCCTGCAGTGCGGGAGACCCGCGTTCGATCCCTGGGTCAGGAAGATCCCCTGGAGAAGGGAATGGCCACCCACTCCAGTATTCTTGCCTGGAGAATTCCATGGACTGAGGAGCCCGGCGAGCTACAGTCCATGGGACCGCAAAGAGTCGGACGGGAGTGAGCGGCGAACATACACACTGGGGTGTGTATGTGAGGTTTGCGATTGATTTCCCGGCCGATTATAAATGGCCTTGCATGCCCTGCTAAGGAGCTTGAACTACCAGCACCGCTCTTGTTTTTTTTGTTTGTTTTTTTTTTTTTAGTAGCTATTGTTTACGTCCCCAGGGCTAAGACAATCTTTTATCACTTCTGTCTAGCCAGCACCCTGCGCGGAGCACGTCGTTTGGCACCAATAAATGTTGACGAAATCTGCAAAGGGAGGGCATGAGTTCGTCTGTCCCAGCGCCGCAGTTCGCGCCCGCGTCGTTAGGGGGCACTAGGACTCCGGCCGGGCTCGGGGAGACCTGAGGCCACGGGCGATAAGGGGACATTCCGCATTCCGCCTGGCGCCTCTCGATCCTCTCAGGCCTTCCATGTCTCGCCGCGCGCCTGCCCCACCCCAGGCAAAGAGGACCCAGAGGAAAGCAGCCTGCACTGCCCAGAGAGAAGGGGCTTTATTGGAGAGTGCGGGCGGCCAAAGACCCCTTTCCTCTAACAGACAAGGCCAGGAGGAGAGTCTGATTCCGTTTGCAGTCAGGCGGAGAAGGGCTGGGCAATGCTACTGGCGGGGTGGCGGCGGCCGTGTTTCCCAATGAGAACTAAGTTTTAATAGGAGATTCTGGTCATTTTCACAATGTCAGGTTCAAGGATAGGTTGACCGATCGCGTCTTTCCCAGCGCAGAGCTGTGGCCCTTCGCCAGGCCTTCCGCCGATCCGAAGAGCACTCCTGGGCGCCCCGGCCTGAGTCCTCTGCGGGGCATGTCACTTTCCTCCAGGGACCCCAGCCGGCTGGAACCTCAAGGCTTCCGCGCCTCCTGCCAGGGGGACGGGCCAGACCGAAGGCGTGCTTTAAGGCCCGCGCACCGCGAGTGGGGACACCCAGGTGGGGCCCACGACCACCTCCTCCTCCTCACCCCTGGGCCACGCCCCGGACTCGCGCAGAGTGACTACCCAGGGGGCCCCTTCTCCAGCGCAGCCTTCTCCCACGCAGAGGGGCAGCGGCAAACCCCCGAGGCAGGAGGGGAAAGGGGTTCCCACCTGTTCCAGACCGTTCTCCGAAGCCTTTCTGCGGGGAGGCCAGATTACCGCCAGCTTTCCGTTGCCCCTGCTCACTGCGGAGGAAGGGGCGCTCAGCCGGGATTGCCCCTCCTCCCCCGCCCGCGTACCAGCAGGAGGCGGCCAGGACGTGGGAGAGAGCGGCCGCGCCCCTTAAACACACAGCGGCGTGCACCTTCCTCCTCCCCATGGAGGGCTCCATCCCGAGAGAGGAGAGGGGAACGTCAGGGAGGGCGAAGGCGAACAAACCCAGAGTGAGGATGTAGGAACCCTAAAATTCAGAGGGAGGTTCCAGGTGTGCCAGAACCTAGGGAGGGTCCCCTGGAACCCGGCAAAGACACCTGGACTTACCCTTCCCCCACCACGAGCCTAGGTGGGGTGGGTCGGGGAGTCCAGAGGGTGTGGGGGAGAGCACAGGGACTGTCAGTCCAGAAAGGTGGGCAGAGAGAGGAAAATGGGGCCGGGGGAGGAGTCCAGGGAGTCTGGGATCCAGGAAGGGGGACCCTGAGGATCAAAGGGCCATTGGAGTTGGGGAGTCGGTGAAAGCAGCTGGAGTCCTGAGCATCCCCCGCGTTGGGGCGCCGGTGGCTTACCCGTCAGGCTGGGCGCGGGCTCCTTGAACTCCGCGGTGCCGTAGAGGCTGAGGCGCTGGCGCTGCAGCTCCAACTCGCGTTCCTGCACCTCGCGCACCTCCTGCTCCAGCAGCGATGGTGCGACGGGCGGGCCGGGCCCCCCGGAAGAGCACTCCTGGGCGCCGGCCTGAGTCCTCTGCGGGGCATGTCACTTTCCTCCAGGGACCCCAGCCGGCTGGAACCTCAAGGCTTCCGCGCCTCCTGCCAGGGGGACGGGCCAGACCGAAGGCGTGCTTTAAGGCCCGCGCACCGCGAGTGGGGACACCCAGGTGGGGCCCACGACCACCTCCTCCTCCTCACCCCTGGGCCACGCCCCGGACTCGCGCAGAGTGACTACCCAGGGGGCCCCTTCTCCAGCGCAGCCTTCTCCCACGCAGAGGGGCAGCGGCAAACCCCCGAGGCAGGAGGGGAAAGGGGTTCCCACCTGTTCCAGACCGTTCTCCGAAGCCTTTCTGCGGGGAGGCCAGATTACCGCCAGCTTTCCGTTGCCCCTGCTCACTGCGGAGGAAGGGGCGCTCAGCCGGGATTGCCCCTCCTCCCCCGCCCGCGTACCAGCAGGAGGCGGCCAGGACGTGGGAGAGAGCGGCCGCGCCCCTTAAACACACAGCGGCGTGCACCTTCCTCCTCCCCATGGAGGGCTCCATCCCGAGAGAGGAGAGGGGAACGTCAGGGAGGGCGAAGGCGAACAAACCCAGAGTGAGGATGTAGGAACCCTAAAATTCAGAGGGAGGTTCCAGGTGTGCCAGAACCTAGGGAGGGTCCCCTGGAACCCGGCAAAGACACCTGGAATTACCCTTCCCCCACCACGAGCCTAGGTGGGGTGGGTCGGGGAGTCCAGAGGGTGTGGGGGAGAGCACAGGGACTGTCAGTCCAGAAAGGTGGGCAGAGAGAGGAAAATGGGGCCGGGGGAGGAGTCCAGGGAGTCTGGGATCCAGGAAGGGGGACCCTGAGGATCAAAGGGCCATTGGAGTTGGGGAGTCGGTGAAAGCAGCTGGAGTCCTGAGCATCCCCCGCGTTGGGGCGCCGGTGGCTTACCCGTCAGGCTGGGCGCGGGCTCCTTGAACTCCGCGGTGCCGTAGAGGCTGAGGCGCTGGCGCTGCAGCTCCAACTCGCGTTCCTGCACCTCGCGCACCTCCTGCTCCAGCAGCGATGGTGCGACGGGCGGCGGGGCCCGGGCCAGCACCGGACACCGGCCCTGCACGACTGCACGCGGCCGGCCTCCGGGCTCCGGCAGCCTCTGCGGGTCCGCGCTGCCCTCCGCCGCCGGGGAGGAGTCGCACCCGCCGGCAGCCTCGAAGAAGCGCTTGAGCTCGCCCAGCGGCGGCGGCGGCGACCGGGCGCGCTGCTCCGCAACCTCGGGGCGCGCCAGCGCCGCCTGCCGACAGGCCTCCCGCTCAATGTCGCGCTGCATCTGCGCGCCCGCCCGAGCGCGCTCCAAGGCGCGCGGGAGCGCGGGGCAGGGGCCGGGCAGGCTGAGCACCGGCCGCACGCGCAGTTCGACGAGTTCACTGCCCGCGCGACCTGGGCTCAGGCCCCGGCTCCGGCGCAAGCTCTCCTCGCGTTCGCAGCTGCGGCGGATTTCGCGCTCGATGGGCGTCTCCATGGGCGACTCCTCTCGGGGCTGTTGTGGGGTCTCCGAACGCAGCTGGGGGTCTTCCGAGTCTGACTCAGAGGAGGTTTCCGGACCTCGAGAGGGACCCTGCTCCAGGAGTCCCGTTCCTCGCGCTCCAGAGGGTTCAGGGTCGTCGCTTCCTTGCCCAGTACTTTCAAAGCCCCCAGCTGCGGTCGGCCCAGGGCACACTGCGTCCTGCCCCGCTGATGGCCCAGGGACTTCCCTGCCTTGCTCCGGGGTCTCCGCGCCCTGGTCTGGGGAGGGCACGGGGACCTCGGTATCCTGCTCTGAGGCAGGCCCGAGAATTTCGCTGTCTAACCGGGGGGGTTCAGGCCCCCGCTCTTCGGACGACCCCAGGGTTCCGTTCTCCGGCCCGGGGGCCTCGGTGTCCAGGGTTGGGAGCAGCTCGGAAGCCGGAGCTCCCAGCGCTGGAGTTCTGATGCCCAGAGCTGGGACACACTGCCCTGCTCAGCCACCTGTGGCTGCAGTCGCCCCGTCCGCGGGTTACAAGGCGTCGTCCGCACCGGCCGCTTCTCTGACCCGCCCCTGGCCTCGAAGAACTGCCCCCGGGGCACCGGGCACCGCCCCCTGCACCTGCCGGCAAGACCCGGGGCCCCGCCCTAGCCCCGCCCTCGAGGCCCCGGCCCCGCCCTCGAGGCCCGGCGCCTCAGCTGGGCACTGGGTTTCGTCTCCTGGCGGGCCTTATGTCAGCTCCGGGCATGGGCTGTTTCAGAAGAGGGCTTCCCTAGACCTAGCCCGCTAGCTGGGGCGCCAGTCGATGCAGTGTTCACTCAGTGGGCGTCACCCTGGCACCTTTTTCGGCCTCACTCCTCGGCATCGCCAGGAGGCTTGGACCCGTCCAGCTGCACGCCTGGCTGGATGTCTAAGCCACTGTCCTCTGGTGGAGGGTCCCCCGAAACCGTCTTTCCGGGGCCTGGTCTGTCCCGCCAATCGGGCCTCTGGGCTGTCCCTCCACGTCCCGCCCCTGCAGCTCCCAGCTCGGGCTGGAGGGGGCGCCAGGAACCGCCTCACCGCCCGCCCCAGTTTCCCAGTGCCCGGGCTCGCAGTGTTCCGAGCGGAGCGCCAGCGCCGAGCTCAGAGGGCCCTTCCTCCTCCACCCGCCCGGAAGAGCCCGCGAGCCGGCCGCCGGCAAGCGCGCTCGCAGGCTGGGGAGCGAGGCAGGGGCGCACGCGCGGCGCGCCCAGGGCTCCGCAGAGCGGCTGAGGTTTGAAAGGCCGGGGACCGGGACCGGGAGGCCCAGAGAGGTATCCCGGCTTGTGGGGGATGTAGCTCCTGCACCTGGGGCCAGATTGTGGCGCTCTTAGCCAGGACCGATGCCAGAACAGGAGACCTACTCCCGGGGACATTTTCTTTTTTTTTTTTTAAACCTTTATTTTGCTTTTAACTTTTACAGAGTTTTGTTATTTACAGATTTGTATGTTCCCAGATTAGTCATATGTATATCCTCCCCCGGGGACATTTTCTCACTCTCTTCCACCGAGCTTACTCCAAAACCTGCCTTCTCCCTTTCCACTTCCCCCACCATCTTGGGATGACCAGTAGAAAAGATATAGTTACCTAAAGAAACTGGGGGCTACACAGTCTCGTGTGCGCCAATAGTCCTCCTCTCTGCCTACGCTGGCCGCCCGGCTTTCCATCCACCTTCCCACTCCAGTCTGCCCTGGATCCCGCTCGCAACCTGCTACCTCCTCCCTCTGACTCTTAAACAAAATTTCGCCTCAGCTGGGCACTGGGTTTCGTCTCCTGGCGGGCCTTATGTCAGCTCCGGGCATGGGCTGTTTCAGAAGAGGGCTTCCCAGACCTAGCCCGCTAGCTGGGGCGCCAGTCGATGCAGTGTTCACTCAGTGGGCGTCACCCTGGCACCTTTTTCGGCCTCACTCCTCGGCATCGCCAGGAGGCTTGGACCCGTCCAGCTGCACGCCTGGCTGGATGTCTAAGCCACTGTCCTCTGGTGGAGGGTCCCCCGAAACCGTCTTTCCGGGGCCTGGTCTGTCCCGCCAATCGGGCCTCTGGGCTGTCCCTCCACGTCCCGCCCCTGCAGCTCCCAGCTCGGGCTGGAGGGGGCGCCAGGAACCGCCTCACCGCCCGCCCCAGTTTCCCAGTGCCCGGGCTCGCAGTGTTCCGAGCGGAGCGCCAGCGCCGAGCTCAGAGGGCCCTTCCTCCTCCACCCGCCCGGAAGAGCCCGCGAGCCGGCCGCCGGCAAGCGCGCTCGCAGGCTGGGGAGCGAGGCAGGGGCGCACGCGCGGCGCGCCCAGGGCTCCGCAGAGCGGCTGAGGTTTGAAAGGCCGGGGACCGGGACCGGGAGGCCCAGAGAGGTATCCCGGCTTGTGGGGGATGTAGCTCCTGCACCTGGGGCCAGATTGTGGCGCTCTTAGCCAGGACCGATGCCAGAACAGGAGACCTACTCCCGGGGACATTTTCTTTTTTTTTTTTTAAACCTTTATTTTGCTTTTAACTTTTACAGAGTTTTGTTATTTACAGATTTGTATGTTCCCAGATTAGTCATATGTATATCCTCCCCCGGGGACATTTTCTCACTCTCTTCCACCGAGCTTACTCCAAAACCTGCCTTCTCCCTTTCCACTTCCCCCACCATCTTGGGATGACCAGTAGAAAAGATATAGTTACCTAAAGAAACTGGGGGCTACACAGTCTCGTGTGCGCCAATAGTCCTCCTCTCTGCCTACGCTGGCCGCCCGGCTTTCCATCCACCTTCCCACTCCAGTCTCCCCTGGATCCCGATTGCAAACTGCTACCTCCTCCCTCTGACTCTATTGACCCAATTGGAATCCGACCCACCTGGGTTCCATGCCACTCAGAACCTCTGAGTGTCTTCTCCAAGACTCAGTTTCCTTGTCTGTAAAATGGGGATGGCAGCACTTACTCCCTAGAGAGGTGATGATGATGAACACTGTACTTTTGGAATGAGTCGTCTCTACAGTGGACTCTGCTTGGTCACCTCCCATCCCTCTTCTTCCCGGTCCCGTAAAGAGCCACGCGTCTAACCCTGGACCAAGAAGATCCCCTGAGGAGGAAATAGCAAACCACTCCACTGTTGTATTTCTTCCCCCGCCCCCATCATGCCTCTTTCATTTATATTTGTTTTCATCCATCTTTTTTATTCTTTGGCCTGTGTGGGCCCCTCATCGCAGTGGCCTCTCTCGCTGCAGAGCATCGGCTCTAAGCACATGCGCTCCACAGCTCCGGCGAGCAATCAGACATACGGGTCCAGTCACTCTGCGGCCCGTGGGATCCCCCAGGGCCAGGGATTGAATGGTTGCCCCTTGCACTGCAAGGCGGACTCTTCACCCACTGGACCACCAGGGAAGCCCCCACTCCACTGTTTTTTTTTTATTTTATTTATTTTATTTTTTCACTCCACTGTTCTTGTCTGGAGAATCCCATGGACAGAGGAGCCTGGCGGACTGCAGTCCACCGGGTCGCAAAGGGTTGGACGCAACTGAGCGCTCACGTGCAGGTTCGTCTTCCAGCCATGTGTACGGGCTGTTGGTTCCACCATGCCACTGACCTTCTCTGTCCGAGGACCTCTGTGACCTCCATTTACCAGACCTGGCCACTGGCTTTTCCCTGAGTTCCATTCTACTAGCTCCTTAGTCTTGGAGGATACCACCCTTTCCTTTGACAGTTTGACCTCCTTCAATGGACTTCCTTCCCCTCTGGCTTCCATTGGGTTTGGCTGATGGGGGGGGTGGAGGTTCCAACCTGACGGCCGTCACGGTATCCGACTCTATTTTTTGGGACCCAAAGCTTGGGAATGTCCTCCTCTCTGCCTCGCTGGCCCGGCTTTCCATCCACCTTCCCACTCCAGTCTCCCTGGATCCCGATTGCAAACTGCTACCTCCTCCCTCTGACTCTATTGACCCAATTGGAATCCGACCCACCTGGGTTCCATGCCACTCAGAACCTCTGAGTGTCTTCTCCAAGACTCAGTTTCCTTGTCTGTAAAATGGGGATGGCAGCACTTACTCCCTAGAGAGGTGATGATGATGAACACTGTACTTTTGGAATGAGTCGTCTCTACAGTGGACTCTGCTTGGTCACCTCCCCTCCCTCTTCTTCCCGGTCCCGTAAAGAGCCACGCGTCTAACCCTGGACCAAGAAGATCCCCTGAGGAGGAAATAGCAAACCACTCCACTGTTGTATTTCTTCCCCCGCCCCCATCATGCCTCTTTCATTTATATTTGTTTTCATCCATCTTTTTTATTCTTTGGCCTGTGTGGGCCCCTCATCGCAGTGGCCTCTCTCGCTGCAGAGCATCGGCTCTAAGCACATGCGCTCCACAGCTCCGGCGAGCAATCAGACATACGGGTCCAGTCACTCTGCGGCCCGTGGGATCCCCCAGGGCCAGGGATTGAATGGTTGCCCCTTGCACTGCAAGGCGGACTCTTCACCCACTGGACCACCAGGGAAGCCCCCACTCCACTGTTTTTTTTTTATTTTATTTATTTTATTTTTTCACTCCACTGTTCTTGTCTGGAGAATCCCATGGACAGAGGAGCCTGGCGGACTGCAGTCCACCGGGTCGCAAAGGGTTGGACGCAACTGAGCGCTCACGTGCAGGTTCGTCTTCCAGCCATGTGTACGGGCTGTTGGTTCCACCATGCCACTGACCTTCTCTGTCCGAGGACCTCTGTGACCTCCATTTACCAGACCTGGCCACTGGCTTTTCCCTGAGTTCCATTCTACTAGCTCCTTAGTCTTGGAGGATACCACCCTTTCCTTTGACAGTTTGACCTCCTTCAATGGACTTCCTTCCCCTCTGGCTTCCATTGGGTTTGGCTGATGGGAGCGAGGAGAGGGACAGGTCAGGATGTATATTCCACGCGCCCTTCCTCCAAGCTTTCTTGACTGTGTCCGTCCACGGTAGGCAGCAGCTCCAAACAGCTCTGTCCCTCCAGGGCTGTGGGATCATGAGTTCCCTGCTGTTGCTGACCCAAGGGGCGCACCATGCCTTGTTTATTTCCTTGTATTCTGTGTGCGTGTGAGTGTGCTAAGTCACTTCTTCCATGTCTGACTCTTTGCAACTCTATGACCTGTGGCCCACCAGGCTCCTCTGTCCGTGGGATTTTCCAGGCAAGAATACTGGAGTGAGGGACTTCCCCAATGGTTCAGTGGTTAAGAATCCACCTTGCAATGCGGGGGACGCAGGTTTGATCCCTGGTCGGGGAACTAAGATCCCACGTGCCTTGGAGCGACTAAGCCCGTTGCACGACTCCTGAGCCCAAACGCCACCCTGGAGAGTCCACGGGCCACAGTGAAAGACAGTGCATGACACAATGAGGATCCAGAGTACCGCAGCTAAGACCCAACACAGCCAAATACTAAATAAAATTTTTTTTAAATTAAAAAAAAAAATACTGGAGTGAGTTGCCATGCCCACTTCCAGGGGATATTCCCGGCCCAGGGATTGAACCCACATCTCTTATGTCTCCTGCATTGGCAGATAGGTTATTTACCACTAGTGCCACCTGGGAAGCCCCCAAATTCCCTCCTAGCTCAGAAAGCCCTTCCCACTTCTCAGATCTCATCTCCAGACACCCGCTCCCTTGATCCCTCCTCCATTCCCCACCTTTGTGCTTTCCTCAGACTCTGCAATCGCATTCCCACCCCAGGGCCCTTGCTGGCCTTTCTCTGGGAATGACTCAGCACATGGTTGCCTTCTGCCCTTCAGATCTTGCTTCAGATGTCACTGCCTCAGAGAAGTAGTCTCTGATCCCCCAGCCTATTTCCAACACAGCTCTTCTCCACGACTCCATCCCTCTTCGCTTCCGTAACTCACCCAATACTACAGGGATCTTCAATTACCATTGTTTCTTCCTGTGTATATTGTCCATCGCTGCCCGCTGATCCCAGCTGGAAAGTGAGTTGCATGACAACGTTTTCTTTTTTTTTTTTTTTTAAACAGTTATTTTAATGACAGCGTTTTCTGTTTGTCATGCTCGTTCAACTCCTCCATGCCTGGAACAGGGCCTGACATATAACACTTGTTTAAGAAGGTTCCCAAAGCTGGGAGCAAAGACATAAACTTGCCTTGGAAGTTGCAGTTGAGTGTGGAAACAGACACGATTAGAAACAGAACAATCTTGCCTCAATGTGGAACCCAGGCCAAGAGTACCAAAAAGCCTATATATTATTGATCTACATACCTGATGGTTGTAAAAATCAAGCTACAAAAATAAAACATTGCGGGCTGTGAGTGTGCTAAGTCACTTCTTCCATGTCTGACTCTTTGCAACTCTATGACTAAGCCCGTTGGGATTTTCCAGGCAAGAATACTGGAGTGAGGGACTTCCCAATGGTTCAGTGGTTAAGAATCCACCTTGCAATGCGGGGACGAGGTTTGATCCTGGTCGGGGAACTAAGATCCCACGTCCCTTTGGGAGCGACTAAGCCCGTTGCACGACTCCTGAGCCCAAACGCCACCCTGGAGAGTCCACGGGCCACAGTGAAAGACAGTGCATGACACAATGAGGATCCAGAGTACCGCAGCTAAGACCCAACACAGCCAAATACTAAATAAAATTTTTTTTAAATTAAAAAAAAAAATACTGGAGTGAGTTGCCATGCCCACTTCCAGGGGATATTCCCGGCCCAGGGATTGAACCCACATCTCTTATGTCTCCTGCATTGGCAGATAGGTTATTTACCACTAGTGCCACCTGGGAAGCCCCCAAATTCCCTCCTAGCTCAGAAAGCCCTTCCCACTTCTCAGATCTCATCTCCAGACACCCGCTCCCTTGATCCCTCCTCCATTCCCCACCTTTGTGCTTTCCTCAGACTCTGCAATCGCATTCCCACCCCAGGGCCCTTGCTGGCCTTTCTCTGGGAATGACTCAGCACATGGTTGCCTTCTGCCCTTCAGATCTTGCTTCAGATGTCACTGCCTCAGAGAAGTAGTCTCTGATCCCCCAGCCTATTTCCAACACAGCTCTTCTCCACGACTCCATCCCTCTTCGCTTCCGTAACTCACCCAATACTACAGGGATCTTCAATTACCATTGTTTCTTCCTGTGTATATTGTCCATCGCTGCCCGCTGATCCCAGCTGGAAAGTGAGTTGCATGACAACGTTTTCTTTTTTTTTTTTTTTTAAACAGTTATTTTAATGACAGCGTTTTCTGTTTGTCATGCTCGTTCAACTCCTCCATGCCTGGAACAGGGCCTGACATATAACACTTGTTTAAGAAGGTTCCCAAAGCTGGGAGCAAAGACATAAACTTGCCTTGGAAGTTGCAGTTGAGTGTGGGAAACAGACACGATTAGAAACAGAACAATCTTGCCTCAATGTGGAACCCAGGCCAAGAGTACCAAAAAAAGCCTATATATTATTGATCTACATACCTGATGGTTGTAAAAATCAAGCTACAAGAAATGAAGTAAAACATATACTCTCCTCCAAAAGGTGAGGAAACCCCAAATGCCCATCAGCAAATGAATGGATAAGCCAAATGTGAAACATTCGTACAATGGAATATGATTCAACCACAGAAAGAAAGGAAGCCCTGATTCATGCTAAAATATGGATAAGTCTTGAAAACATTATGGAGGAGGGCATGGCAACCCACACCAGCATTCCTGCCTGGGAAACCCCACGGACAGAGGAGCCTGGGAGGCTACAGTCCACAGGGTCGCAAAGAGGTGGACATGACTCCAGTGAGTAACACTTTTTCTTTTGAAAATATTATGTTCTGTGAAGGAAGCCAGACAGAACAGGTCACATATGATATGAGTCCATTGATAAAAAATGTCCAGAATAGGTAAATTTGTAGAGATAGAGGCAAATCCGTGGTTGTCAGGGGCTGGGGAAAGGATTTCCTGTGTAATGGGTCCAGGATTTTCTTTCCAGAAAAGCTTCTGGAACTAGATAAATGGCAAGTTACACAGCACTGTGACTGTACTAGATACCACCAATGGTAAGTTCTGTTTTGTGTATTTTACCACCATTAAAAACTGATTTTTTTTAACGTGTTCTATCATGGCAAATAAGCTTTTATTTATTTCTTAAAGTTTTTTTATTTTATTTTATTTTTATTTTTTGCTGTTCTAGGTGTTCACTGCTGCCACAGGCTCTTCTCTAATTGCAGGGAGTGGGGGTTACTCTCTAGTTGAGGTGAGCGGGCTTCCTGTTGTGGTGACTTCTCTTGTTGTGGAACTCGGGCTCTAGGGTGCAAGGGCTTCAGCAGTTGTGACACGTGGGCTCCATTGTTGTGGCTCCGAGGCTCTAGAGCACAGGCTCCCTAGTTGTGGCTCACGGGCTTCATTGCTCCACAGGCTGTGGGATCTTCCCCGGTCAGGGATTGAACCTGTGTCTCCTGCATTGGCGGGTGAACTCTTTACCACTGAGCTACTAGCGAAGCCCGACCCCTAAGTTTTTATTTAAAAAACTACTTATTTATTTATTTGCCTGCCTTGGGGTCTTAGTTGATGCACAAGAGGTCTTCATTGTATCTCGCGGGCTCTTTCCTTGTGGCGCACAGGCTCAGTTGCCCCATGCAGGCTTAGCTGCCTCACAGCATGTGAAATCTTGATTTCCAGACCAGGGATCAAACTGCCCTACATTGCAAGGCAGGGGGGTTCTTCACCACTGGACCATCAAGGAAGTTCCCCCAAATATGCTTTTAGAAGGACCTACTGGATTGGTCAAAAAGTTCCTTCAGGATTTTCCCATAATATCTTCAGATGTTATTACAGAAAAGCATAAAGTCATAAACAGTCCGACACTACTCTTTTAAATATTTTTTGGCTACTTCCATTGATCTTTCATTTCTTCATCTTCATCCATCTTTGTTCTTTGGCCTGTGTGGGCCTCCCATTGCAGTGGCCTCTGTCACCGCAGAGCACCAGCTCCGGGCGCATGCGCTCCAGAGCTCCAGCTCGATAGTTGGACACATCAGTCCAGCTGCTCCGCGGCACGTGGGATCTTCCCAGGCCAGGGATGGAACCGGTGCCCCTTGCACCGCAAAGCGGTGTCCCTACCCACTGGACCACCAGGGAAACCCCGGACACGACTCTTTACTCGGACACGACTGAGTAATTAAGTCCGCACTTGGCACAGGAAAACCCTAGGTCTCAGTCTGGCCCCTTGCTTCCCAGCCCCTAGTCTGTCCTACACAATGAGGGATCTTGTGCATGTACCTGGGGACCCCATCCTGGGTGCCCAAACTTTTTTTCTCGCTCCTCTGCCAACATCTGCCCTTGGCCTCTTCTTGGCCACCCTGAGTAAGGTCTAGAGCAGGGAGGAAGGATTTAGTTGGGTCCATTCCCTTTGTCCCATGGGGAGCATCCTCTCTAAAGCCGGGGGCCCAGGGGACTTCCCTGGTGGTCCAGTGGTGAGGACTGCAGGGTTCTGGCATAGGCTTCATCCCAGTTCCGGGGGAACTAAGATCCTCCACGTCCTACCCTTGGCCACAGAGAGAGCTGGGGCTGTAGCAGACCAACCTAGAGAGAAGGACATGATTTCTCCAAAAGAGTGCTTGGATAAAACACATAATCAGCTGAGAAAGGGGATGCTGGCCCTTTAAGAATGGGACGGTGGGAGGCTTGAACAGCAACTCACAAGATTTCGGTAGGACCTTCTCCAGACCTTCCTCATCCCCCACCTCCCCCAATAGTTATCACATCTAAGGGGTGCCCCATGTTCTGGAGGGTGTTTGATAGAATTCTCTCATTTTCCAAGGAAACTGAGGCCTGGAGACCTAGGGGAGTCACCCTGAGTTGTCCAGAGCCCAAGCCTTCTGGTTTCCCTGAAACCCAGGGACCTCCACCACTGGACCATCAAGGAAGTTCCCCCAAATATGCTTTTAGAAGGACCTACTGGATTGGTCAAAAAGTTCCTTCAGGATTTTCCCATAATATCTTCAGATGTTATTACAGAAAAGCATAAAGTCATAAACAGTCCGACACTACTCTTTTAAATATTTTTTGGCTACTTCCATTGATCTTTCATTTCTTCATCTTCATCCATCTTTGTTCTTTGGCCTGTGTGGGCCTCCCATTGCAGTGGCCTCTGTCACCGCAGAGCACCAGCTCCGGGCGCATGCGCTCCAGAGCTCCAGCTCGATAGTTGGACACATCAGTCCAGCCGCTCCGCAGCACGTGGGACCCTCTCAGGCCAGGGATCGAACCGGCGCCCCTTGCACTGCAAGCGGTGTCCCTACCCACTGGACCACCAGGAAACCCCGGACACGACTCTTTACTCGGACACGACTGAGTAATTAAGTCCGCACTTGGCACAGGAAAACCCTAGGTCTCAGTCTGGCCCCTTGCTTCCCAGCCCCTAGTCTGTCCTACACAATGAGGGATCTTGTGCATGTACCTGGGGACCCCATCCTGGGTGCCCAAACTTTTTTTCTCGCTCCTCTGCCAACATCTGCCCTTGGCCTCTTCTTGGCCACCCTGAGTAAGGTCTAGAGCAGGGAGGAAGGATTTAGTTGGGTCCATTCCCTTTGTCCCATGGGGAGCATCCTCTCTAAAGCCGGGGGCCCAGGGGACTTCCCTGGTGGTCCAGTGGTGAGGACTGCAGGGTTCTGGCATAGGCTTCATCCCAGTTCCGGGGGAACTAAGATCCTCCACGTCCTACCCTTGGCCACAGAGAGAGCTGGGGCTGTAGCAGACCAACCTAGAGAGAAGGACATGATTTCTCCAAAAGAGTGCTTGGATAAAACACATAATCAGCTGAGAAAGGGGATGCTGGCCCTTTAAGAATGGGACGGTGGGAGGCTTGAACAGCAACTCACAAGATTTCGGTAGGACCTTCTCCAGACCTTCCTCATCCCCCACCTCCCCCAATAGTTATCACATCTAAGGGGTGCCCCATGTTCTGGAGGGTGTTTGATAGAATTCTCTCATTTTCCAAAAGGGGAAACTGAGGCCTGGAGACCTAGGGGGAGTCACCCTGAGTTGTCCAGAGCCCAAGCCTTCTGGTTTCCCTGAAACCCAGGCTCAGAATCCTCCAGGGCATCCGTCCTCCCTCCTCACTCCAGGCATCAGGGTCCAAGAAGGGGAGACAGCAGTGTATAAAAGCAACCAGGCTTGAAGGCGGGGGACCCTTGGTGGGCAGCTGGACTTGACATGTCCAGGGTCCCAGATGGAGATGCCCTTGTCTCCGGGGTCAGGGACTCCCAGCTCCAGTCCACGGACTTGACCAGGCATGTGAGAGGCTTTGCCCGGAGGCAGCCGAGTGCAGCAAGGAGGCCAGTGGCTGGTAAATAATTGATCAGGACAGCTGATAGTACCTCCCTAGCGCTGGGCCCGCCGGCCCCCAGCCCCCCTCGGCCCGGCCCAGGCGTCTCCCGCCTCCCGGCCCAAACCAGCTGGACCAGCTCTCCCAGTGCCCGCCTGCTGTCCCCCCCACTCCCGACAGCCGAGTCACAGCCTCCGGGACACCTTTCGGCAAGCACCCGGGGTGGTGGTGGGTCCAGAACTGGGAAACCGGAACGTGGGCTTCTAGGCAGAGATGGCCCTGCAGAGCCCTGTGTGGTCTCTGGCCACACCCATGTAAGTGTCCGGGGTCAGGGGGGCCAGTGGGCAGGGCCTGGGAGGGGCTCATGGAAGACGCTGGCCTTCCTGCAGAGGTCGGTGGGCAGGTAGAGCTCCAGCTAGCCTCTCCTAAGGGGGCCAGGAAGAGGGAAGGGCGACGGGCCGCCAACCCCACAGCCTCTTCAATGCCCCCCTCCCCAGAAAGCCAGGTGGGAGATGGGGGCTCTCACGCCCTTCTTTTTGGGGGATTTTCCACTGGCAAGCTTCAAGCCCAAAGTCCAGCCTGGAGCGCGGGAGCAATTATTGGAGTGGGGGATGGGGAACATCAGGGTCCCCCACACTCATATTTTGCCTCTGAAATCATCGTCAGGTGTTTGGGGAAGAGGAAATGCTTGAGAGCCAACAGGAAGTAAAGTTAACCGTTCCCAAACTGGAAAAGAGGATTTCAACAGGGAAATGTTCACCTGCTTAATGAGATGACCACCAACGGCACCTGGTGGGACCAAAAGCCACCCCTGTGAATGTCATAGAGACAAGCAGCGTTGAACCAAGGGGGCCGATGGTTTTAGCATCTGAGATGTGAGGGCTTCTGACAGTCAGCGGGCAGAGGGGGCTCCAGAGGTCTGTAGAGACATCTGGAAAAGGGGCTCCCCCAGGGACCCCAATTTGGTCCCTCACTCTTTTGGGTTCCCTGATGCATTATTCACCAACTACAAACCTGGTTGCCTAGCAATGGGAATCCGATCTGCCCCCCAGCAAGGAAGAGGCCAGGGAGATTACATCTTGGGGGTGGGAGAGCAGGGGGGCGGACTTCAGCCTTCCCCCAGGGGTGAGCCTATTACCGGGGGTCTGAGCGTACTCTGGGATACCCTGCAAAGCATGAACTTCAGCATCCTGCCTAATTGGAACTGGTGACCCCACCCCCCAATCGGGCAGATCCCCGGTCTCCTGGCTGTAAAGACAAGGGTGTCTGACTTTTCATTTCCCTCAGTGTTCTCAGTATTTGGGCTCTAAGAGCCTCCATTTCCAATTCTGACTCAATGACCTTAGGCAAGTCTTCTGCCACTTCTCAGACCCTTAGTTTCCTTATCTGTAAAATGGGACTACTCCTTACCTTCTAGGATGATCAAGAGGGTTAAATAAGTCACTACAGGTAAAGCATTTAACAGTGCCCAGCACATGGTGTGCACGGGCTGATGGGTGGCTGATTTTCTTCCCAGTTTGGAATGTCAGCTCAGCAAAAAGTTGACGACCGTGTCTCAAGATCAGGGCAGGGAGGAGGAGGTGGCGGCCGAGAGGGCTGCGGGAGTCTAGCGGAAGCCCCGTAGAGCACTTAGAGAGCTATATATAGTAAGTGCTAGATGTGAGCTCAGTCTTATGCCTTCACCGTGAGGCCAGAGCAGAGCCGAGAGGCCCCACCAGAGTCTGGGCAGTGAGGTTTAAGCGCATCCAATATAGGTTAGTGCTCAAATGAAGACGTTTGAGGGCTTGCTCTGTCCCCACCCTCGGCGACGTGTCAGGGCCAAGGGGTGGACAGACATATCCTTCTAGATATTGGCCCACAAAGCACCTGCATGTGGTCAGGGCTCAGTGCGTGTCAGCGATGGCTGGTGTGACATGCCTGTCCCCAAAGTACCCTGCAGTGCCAACCAGTCTCCAGCCTCCAGGGGGAGCCCAAATGGACTCGGGGGGCCTTGGAGGCTGAGAACTGGGGAACCTGGGATGCTTTGAGGAGGACAACGCTAGGAGAATCCCGGGTTAAACCTTAAGCGGCAAGTCCCCCTCCCCCCAGGCTCAGAGTCCAGCAGTAGGCAGTGTGACCTGGTGGCTGCTGCCCCGGAGGGTGATTTGCAAGTGGTAGAGAGCTCCAGAGTTACCATGGCAATGGTGTGTGTCCATAGTAGGATGGACACCTCTCTCCAACTCCCTCACCCCAGGGGTCTGAGCGTACTCTGGGATACCCTGCAAAGCATGAACTTCAGCATCCTGCCTAATTGGAACTGGTGACCCCACCCCAATCGGGCAGATCCCCGGTCTCCTGGCTGTAAAGACAAGGGTGTCTGACTTTTCATTTCCCTCAGTGTTCTCAGTATTTGGGCTCTAAGAGCCTCCATTTCCAATTCTGACTCAATGACCTTAGGCAAGTCTTCTGCCACTTCTCAGACCCTTAGTTTCCTTATCTGTAAAATGGGACTACTCCTTACCTTCTAGGATGATCAAGAGGGTTAAATAAGTCACTACAGGTAAAGCATTTAACAGTGCCCAGCACATGGTGTGCACGGGCTGATGGGTGGCTGATTTTCTTCCCAGTTTGGAATGTCAGCTCAGCAAAAAGTTGACGACCGTGTCTCAAGATCAGGGCAGGGAGGAGGAGGTGGCGGCCGAGAGGGCTGCGGGAGTCTAGCGGAAGCCCCGTAGAGCACTTAGAGAGCTATATATAGTAAGTGCTAGATGTGAGCTCAGTCTTATGCCTTCACCGTGAGGCCAGAGCAGAGCCGAGAGGCCCCACCAGAGTCTGGGCAGTGAGGTTTAAGCGCATCCAATATAGGTTAGTGCTCAAATGAAGACGTTTGAGGGCTTGCTCTGTCCCCACCCTCGGCGACGTGTCAGGGCCAAGGGGTGGACAGACATATCCTTCTAGATATTGGCCCACAAAGCACCTGCATGCGGTCAGGGCTCAGTGCGTGTCAGCGATGGCTGGTGTGACATGCCTGTCCCCAAAGTACCCTGCAGTGCCAACCAGTCTCCAGCCTCCAGGGGGAGCCCAAATGGACTCGGGGGGCCTTGGAGGCTGAGAACTGGGGAACCTGGGATGCTTTGAGGAGGACAACGCTAGGAGAATCCCGGGTTAAACCTTAAGCGGCAAGTCCCCCTCCCCCCAGGCTCAGAGTCCAGCAGTAGGCAGTGTGACCTGGTGGCCGTTGCCCCCGGGAGGGTGATTTGCAAGTGGTAGAGAGAGCTCCAGAGTTACCATGGCAATGGTGTGTGTCCATAGTAGGATGGACACCTCTCTCCCAACTCCCTCACCCCAGCATGTCAGGGATGCTGGGTAGCAGCCAAGGTCCAGCGAGGGTGTGGGATTGGTAAAAAACAGCGCATGTTCAGGTCTGGTGGGCTTTGAGTTTCTGGGAATGGTTATAATTAATTAAAAACATTATTAGTCATGGGAATTATTTAAATTACTATTTTTCGACTTGTAGGAGCTTAGTTTCCCCGTCAGGGATTGAACCCCTGCTCTCCACAGTAAGCGCCCACTCCTAATCCCCTGGACCATCAGGGAATTCCCCCAAATTATTATCAATAATAACTTATGCTACTGTCCGGGGGGGACACAGTGTCCTAAGTTTTTTCTCTTCATAGATACTTCTTTGCAAGGGCATCTCTCTGCAAGGTGAGGGGAGGTCCAGCTATTACCATCCATTTTACCAATGGGGAAACCGAGGCTCGGAGGGGGTGATGTCAAGCCTAGGAAGGGATTTAGCTCCACCTGTCATGGGCTCTGCTCTCTCCGCCTCAGAGGACCCCTGCTCTCTGCCCCGGTTCCTCCCAGGTGCCAAGGGGAAATCAAATAAAGTCCTGGGTTTTGGTTGGCTTCTTAGCAGCGCAGGGGGCTTGGCTCAGAGACGGGTATTCAAGAGATGGGTCTGCTGAGGTTGGGGCCCCGGGAGACCCCTTTCGCAAGCGCATTCCGCTCCCCGCCATCTCCCTGCAGGCCCATGGCAGAGAGCTCCCTGTACCGGCAGCGACTAGAGGTCATCGCGGTAAGTGACGCCCTACCAGGGTGCGGCGCCCTGAGCCCTGGGCACCCCTTGCCACTCCCCACGTCTCTTCCTCACCTCCTTCCTACCCTCGGAAGCAGGCCTAGCGCTATAGAGGTTCGGGAAGCACTCTGAGTTTCAGCCGTGCCTGAAATCCTCAGACCCCTCTGGTCCCCATTTCTGTCTGGTCACCGACACCCCCAGAATGGAGAGCTGCGGTCTCCGTACTTTCCACATCTGCAGCTTCCGATGCTCCATCCTTGAACTCTGTCTCCCAAATACACCATGTCTGAATCCCCTCTCTCTGAGGACCCCCATGTCTGGACCTCAGCTCTCTGAGCTCCCATATCGAAATCTCCATCTCTGTGGGCCTCATCTCTCTGAACCCTCCGTCTCTGAATCCCCATCGCACTAACCTCCGTCGCTCCGGTCCTCCGCCTCTGCATCCCCATCCCTCTGGACCATCTCTACATCCTAGTCCTGCCCGACCCTCCCGGTTGCACCTGCATTTCCTACCCCCTGCCTCACTAGCCCGTCCATTTGATCCTCATGTGTGGACCCCCATCCCTCTGTATCCCTCCTAACCCCAGATCTCAGACCCCCCCTCCTCCACCGAATTCCCATTCCAGGGCCCTCCCCATCCACAGACCCCCTCCATCGGCGAGGCCTCCGCAGCATCCCGGGCGCGGCCGGCCCCGCCCCCCGCCGGCCCCGCCCCTCCCCGCTGCTGACTCAGCGCCCCCCGCCCCGCCCCGCCCCGCCCCGGGCCCCGACGTGTGCTCCGCTACCCAGTGAGACTCGCAGCCCTGGGAGTCCCGGGAGCCCCCGGGCGCCCCGGCGAGCCTGGCGGAGGAGGGAGGGCAGAAGGGGAGGCGGCGGCCCCGCCCCGCCCCGCCCCGCCCGCGGGCAGCTCGGGGTCCTTCGTGCGCAGGAGAAGCGGCGGCTGCAGGAGGAGATCCGCGCGGCGCACCGGGAGCTGGAGGAAGAGAAACTCCGCGTCGAGCGGCTCAAGGTTGGGGGCGGTTCGGGACGCCGGCTGAAGCCCGGGAAATGAAGTAGGGGTGTTTGTGAGCGTCAGTTCTGGGAACCAAAGGCCCTTCTGGTCTGAACATGGGCGGCACTGGTTCCAGCTTTGGAGGTGGCGTCTTCCCCCGCTTGGGAGAGCGGGTGGTGGTGATGGGTGCGGGCATTTGTGCCACCTTTGGGAAGATGATGGGGACGTGTTCCGCTTTGGGGTAGGGAGGGGCTAAGAGGGACACGGATTTCACCTTCGGTGGTGTCTGTCCGGTTCTGGAAAAGTTGGAGAGATTAATGGGTGTTTGTTCCAGTGTGGGAAGCCGTCGGCTGGTCAGGGGGCGTCTTCCCACCTGGCATTTTGGGGGCACGTATCCCAGCCCGAGTCAGAAATATCTGTCTCATCTGAGTGATTGTGGGGCAATAAAATCTGCCCGGGGTGGGGCGTCTGGAGAGAGTTCGGCATAAAGTGGCCCCTTCCCATGGCCAGAGAAAGTCTCTCCGGGAACGCTGGCTCATGGACGGGGCGGCTGAGGAGCCAGAGCGGCCCCAGGACCCCTCCTCACAGGAGCCCCAGTCACCGGAGGACCAGGCTCAGGCTCGCATCCGGAACCTGGAAGACAGTTTGTTCACGTGAGTGGGGCCCGCTGCCTGATGGCTTTGCCCCAGTCAGACCAGGCTGGGCCCCTCGGCCCACTCCAACGGATACTTCCGGTGGGGGGGTGGCCCGTGGAGCTTGGGGTCCAGCCTCCCAGCAGCCCCTTCTCCTCCCCAGACTCCAGTCCCAGCTGCAGCTGTTGCAGAGCGCGTCCACAGGTGCCCAGCACAAGCCCTCAGGCAGGCCCACCTGGCGCCGGCAGGTGAGGAAGGAGGGGAGCAGGTGGTGAGCTCAGGGGGCGTGACCAGCAGAGCTCCAAGGAGGGCCTCGCCAGCACAGTTGTTGCTTGTTTCGGGGCCATGTGGCATCTTAATTCCACAGGAATCGAACCTGTGCCCCCCCACAGTGGAAGTGCAGATACTTAACCACTGGACTCCCAGGGAAGTACCCAAGGACGGTTTAGATACTGGGTCCTCTGCTTTGTGGTCTTGAGAAAATCGCTTTTGATGCCTAAGCCTCAGTTCCTCTGTCCCTAAAATGACCATCACTTGAGCGCACACCTGGAAGAAGTGTGAGAGAGGGCCAACGAGATCATAGCTTGGCCCGGCAACGGGCACAAGGGAATGTTTCGATGTACTGTGTTAGTCGCTCAGTCGTGTTCGACTTCACCACCCCATGGACTGTAGCCTCCAGGCCGGGCCCGCCATCCATGGGATTCTCCAGGCGAGAATACTGGAGTGGGTATCCATTTCCTTCTCTAGGGAATCTTCCCAACCCAGGGTCCCTGCATTGCAAGTAGATTCTTTACCATCTGAGCCACCAGGGAAGCCCTGTTTTGACTTAAGACAGCAATAAGACTTGAACGAAGAAAGTAGTCAGAAAATGTTGTGGGCGGGGCCGGGGGCTGAGAGGGCGGGGTTTGGGGCGGGAATTCCCTAGTGTCTGGCGGTTAGGACTTCGTATGCTCACTGTGGTGGCCTGGGTTGAGTCCCTGGTCGGCATTGCTAAAATGATTCCACAAGCCACAAGCTTTGGCCAAAAAGAAAAATAACATGTAGGGAAGGGGAAGCATTGTTGGAATTCAGCCCCAAAGATGGGAAAGGGTCCCCATGACATGCTCTCATGATTTGAGGCATCTCCATGGTTTGGGGGGTTTGGATTTTGTTTTGGTAATACTTCAATTAATATACAATACCAAAAAAAAAAAGATACAATACACATGCCACGCAACATACGGATCTTTGGAAACCTAGACCACTAATCATAAAAATCTGGCTCTCAGAGTTGTCCTTGAAGTCCATAGATCCAGTAACATTTGCACCTGGCCACAGTAAGCTGTGGGTTTTCCACAACCTCCTCCTCTCCCTGATGCCTTCTTTGGCTCCCAGGTGCCTGTCTCAGGAGAGAAGGGGACAGGAATAGGAAGTCCTTGTTGGGTTTTTAGTCTAAGCCAAGAGTTCTTTGCTAGCAACGCAGCCCCCACAGTGGAAGTGCAGATACTTAACCACTGGACTCCCAGGAAGTACCCAAGGACGGTTTAGATACTGGGTCCTCTGCTTTGTGGTCTTGAGAAAATCGCTTTTGATGCCTAAGCCTCAGTTCCTCTGTCCCTAAAATGACCATCACTTGAGCGCACACCTGGAAGAAGTGTGAGAGAGGGCCAACGAGATCATAGCTTGGCCCGGCAACGGGCACAAGGGAATGTTTCGATGTACTGTGTTAGTCGCTCAGTCGTGTTCGACTTCACCACCCCATGGACTGTAGCCTCCAGGCCGGGCCCGCCATCCATGGGATTCTCCAGGCGAGAATACTGGAGTGGGTATCCATTTCCTTCTCTAGGGAATCTTCCCAACCCAGGGTCCCTGCATTGCAAGTAGATTCTTTACCATCTGAGCCACCAGGGAAGCCCTGTTTTGACTTAAGACAGCAATAAGACTTGAACGAAGAAAGTAGTCAGAAAATGTTGTGGGCGGGGCCGGGGGCTGAGAGGGCGGGGTTTGGGGCGGGGAATTCCCTAGTGTCTGGCGGTTAGGACTTCGTGCGTTCACTGTGGTGGCCTGGGTTGAGTCCCTGGTCGGCATTGCTAAAATGATTCCACAAGCCACAAGCTTTGGCCAAAAAGAAAAATAACATGTAGGGAAGGGGAAGCATTGTTGGAATTCAGCCCCAAAGATGGGAAAGGGTCCCCATGACATGCTCTCATGATTTGAGGCATCTCCATGGTTTGGGGGGTTTGGATTTTGTTTTGGTAATACTTCAATTAATATACAATACCAAAAAAAAAAAGATACAATACACATGCCACGCAACATACGGATCTTTGGAAACCTAGACCACTAATCATAAAAATCTGGCTCTCAGAGTTGTCCTTGAAGTCCATAGATCCAGTAACATTTGCACCTGGCCACAGTAAGCTGTGGGTTTTCCACAACCTCCTCCTCTCCCTGATGCCTTCTTTGGCTCCCAGGTGCCTGTCTCAGGAGAGAAGGGGACAGGAATAGGAAGTCCTTGTTGGGTTTTTAGTCTAAGCCAAGAGTTCTTTGCTAGCAACGCAGAAGGCATGGTCCCTGGCCTAAGAGAGCAGATAGTCCAGATGAGGAGATGGGATGCAAAGAGACTGTGGTAGGGGAGGCTAGGATGTGGGCAAAGCTCTTAAGAACCACCTGAGTGAGGGTAGGGGTTCAGGGATGGCTTCCTGGAGGTGGTGATGTCTATGCTGGATCTGGAGGGAAGTCAGAATCCAGGCAGAGAAAATGGTCTGGGCAAAGACTAGAGGCTCGAGAGAGGAGGGCAGGAGTGGAGATCTATGAGGAGTCCTGTGAGGTTTGGTATAGGTGGCCTGCATGGCCAGGCCCCCAGCTCCCCTCCATCCCTTTCTCACTCCACTCCACCCACCTGGACCCTCTTTTCTACCCCTTAGATTTGCCTAATTCATGACAGCCCCAGGGCCTTTGCACATGCTGTCCCCTCTGACTGGAATGCCCTCTCCCCCCTCTTGACTCAAGGCTGGCTCATCTGACCCTTCAGGCCTTTGTTCAATGACACCTCCTCCAAGAGGCCCTCCAGCATCGTTTTTTTTTAATTTAATATATAAAATATTTATTTACTTGGCTGTATCAGATCTTACAGCATGTAGGAATCTAGTTCCCTAACCAGGGATCGAACCTGTGCCCCCTGCATTGGGAGCATGGAGTCTTAGCCATTGGATCACTAGGGAAGCCCCCCTCCTGCACCTCATACTTCAGGAGGCACCCTATCACCTCCCAGGCACTCCCACCCCCTTAGCCTACCTTTCCCCCTGCTCATCCTGGCCCTTATCACTTCCTGAATTATAGATTTGTGTTTTATGTTCATTACTTGCTTCTTCCCACTGCAGTGTGAATTCAATAGCAAAAGGCTTAAGTATCCCTTAAGTAGGGCTTCCCAGGTGGCTCAGGGGTAAAGAATCCGCCTGCCAGTGCAGGAGATTTGAGTTCGATCCCTGGGTCAGAAAGATCCCCTGGAGGAGCACATGGCAACCCACTCCAGTATTCTTGCTTGGAAAACTCCACGAACAGAGGAGCCTGGTGGGCTACAGCCCGCAGGGTGGCAGAGTCAGACCCGACAGAGCACGAACATGTGTCCCTAAGTAACCTCAGTAGCTGGCAGAACGGACCCCCAGTACAGAGGGACTGGCTGATGGACACAGGACTGATGGGGAGGAAGGCTGAGGCACAGCAAAGGGTGTGGTCCTGAAGGTGCTGGGGGCCATCGAGGGTGTCTGAGCAGGGCAGGGGGAGCGGCATGCAGGAGGCGGGAGGTGAGAGGGGGGCGAGCCTGACCTTGTTTCTGCCATTCCCCGCAGGGTCCCCGTCCTCTCTCCCAGCCCAGCGTGGAGGCAGGTCCTGCAGGTGGGTGTTTTGCGGTCTCGTGGGATTGCACGAGGAAGGCTCTGAATCTCACTCAGTTGCCCCATCTCTCCTCTCCCCTTCTCCCCTGACTCCCCCAGGCCAGACTGATCTAAACAAGAGAGCCTCCTTACCAGCCGGACCGGTGGGCACATACCCGGAGTCCCCCTCTGCGCCCAGAGACGAGGCTTCCGGGGTTCCAGCAGCCCCGGGGCGGGTCCCTGGGGCCGCAGGGGCCTCCTCGGAAGCCAACGGCCCCTGCCCGGGATCTAGCCCCGCTCCGGAGCAGGAGACGAGGCGGGGGGCGGTCGCATCTGAGGGGGCGGTGAATGAGGCCAAAGGGGGGGGCGCAGTGAAGGTGGTGTGGGAGGGGCTGAGGGCCACGGAGGACGGTGCCACCGGGGCCACAGGCCCAGAGCTGGAGGCTAAGGTGGAGGAGATGGTACGGGAGGCCATCGGGGACAGGCAGGAGGCCAGCCGCCCAGCGCTGCCCTCGTGGGTCAAGGAGGACAGGGATGCTGTGGAGGTGGTCTGGGAGGGGGTAGGGGGCCCAGAGGCCACGGACACCAGCTCCTGAGGCTCCGGCGGGGTCAGGGGAGCAGCTCCTGGAGAAGGCGCCCCAGGGGCAGCCCTGACGGTGACGGGCAGGGGGCCTCGGGAGAGGACGGGTCCGCCTGCCAGTGCAGGAGATTTGAGTTCGATCCCTGGGTCAGAAAGATCCCCTGGAGGAGCACATGGCAACCCACTCCAGTATTCTTGCTTGGAAAACTCCACGAACAGAGGAGCCTGGTGGGCTACAGCCCGCAGGGTGGCAGAGTCAGACCCGACAGAGCACGAACATGTGTCCCTAAGTAACCTCAGTAGCTGGCAGAACGGACCCCCAGTACAGAGGGACTGGCTGATGGACACAGGACTGATGGGGAGGAAGGCTGAGGCACAGCAAAGGGTGTGGTCCTGAAGGTGCTGGGGGCCATCGAGGGTGTCTGAGCAGGGCAGGGGGAGCGGCATGCAGGAGGCGGGAGGTGAGAGGGGGGCGAGCCTGACCTTGTTTCTGCCATTCCCCGCAGGGTCCCCGTCCTCTCTCCCAGCCCAGCGTGGAGGCAGGTCCTGCAGGTGGGTGTTTTGCGGTCTCGTGGGATTGCACGAGGAAGGCTCTGAATCTCACTCAGTTGCCCCATCTCTCCTCTCCCCTTCTCCCCTGACTCCCCCAGGCCAGACTGATCTAAACAAGAGAGCCTCCTTACCAGCCGGACCGGTGGGCACATACCCGGAGTCCCCCTCTGCGCCCAGAGACGAGGCTTCCGGGGTTCCAGCAGCCCCGGGGCGGGTCCCTGGGGCCGCAGGGGCCTCCTCGGAAGCCAACGGCCCCTGCCCGGGATCTAGCCCCGCTCCGGAGCAGGAGACGAGGCGGGGGGCGGTCGCATCTGAGGGGGCGGTGAATGAGGCCAAAGGGGGGGGCGCAGTGAAGGTGGTGTGGGAGGGGCTGAGGGCCACGGAGGACGGTGCCACCGGGGCCACAGGCCCAGAGCTGGAGGCTAAGGTGGAGGAGATGGTACGGGAGGCCATCGGGGACAGGCAGGAGGCCAGCCGCCCAGCGCTGCCCTCGTGGGTCAAGGAGGACAGGGATGCTGTGGAGGTGGTCTGGGAGGGGGTAGGGGGCCCAGAGGCCACGGACACCAGCTCCCTGAGGCTCCGGGCGGGGTCAGGGGGAGCAGCTCCTGGAGAAGGCGCTCCCAGGGGCAGCCCTGACGGTGACGGGCAGGGGGGCCTCGGGGGAGAGGACGGGTCCTTCATCTGGGTGGAGAGAGTGACCCTCAGTGAGGAGTGGGAGGAGCTCGAGGTGGAAGGGTGGGAAGGGCCAAAGGCGCTGGGGAGGGAGGGAGAGGACGAGAGGGCGCTGGGGGTCGGGCGCAGAGGCGAGGAGGCGACCTGGGAGGTGGAGAGGAGGCAGGCAGAGGCATCTGAGGGTGCGGAGAAGAGAGACGGTGAGGGAGAGGCAGGCCCGGAGCCAAAAGGCTCAGTGGAGAGTAAAGCAAGCCAGGCATCCTGCGAGCTGGCGAGGAAAGGAGGTGAGGAACAGGTGGAAATGGAGATGGGAGGAAGTGACGAACCACTGTCGGCTGAAAGAAGAGAAACTGAGGGACCTCTTGGGGCAGAGACGGAAAGAAGTGAGGAACCGCTGGGAGGAGAGCAGAAAGGAGGCGAGGAAAAGCCCGAGGCCATCACAGAGCCATTGGTGGCAGAGAGAAGCCAAGGAGAGGAGTTACCGCCGGTAGAGAAAAGAGGAGGTGAGGAGCCATCGGAGGAAAAGGACCAAGGAGATGAGAAATCGCAGAAAGTGGAGAGAATGGGAGGCGAGGAGCCCACGGAGGCAGAGAAAACAGAAGATGAGAAATCCCAGAAGGTAGAGAGAACGGGAGGCGAGGATCCACTGGAGAAAACAGGAGATGACGACGCACAGAAGGGAGCGAGAACAGGAGGTGAAGAGCCCTTGGAAGCAGAGAAGAAAGATGACTCGAAGGCAGAGAGAACGGGAGGTGAGGAGCCCTCGGAGGCAGAGAAAAATGGAGACAAGGACTCGCTGAAGGTGCAGAGCACAGGAGGTGAAGAGCCATTGCAGACGGAGAAGACTCAAGGGGCAGAGGATGAGCAGACAGAGTCAGGAGGAGCCAAGGAATGTCAGGCAGCGGAGGCGAGCAAGGCAGGGGCTCCCCTGGAAGCCAAGGAGCAGCCACGGCCGGAGGACGGGGCACAGCAGCCCCAGGGGCAGCAGGAGGGCTCCCCGGAAGCAGAAGCAGTGAAGCCCCAGACCTCTGCCGAGGACCGGGACCCCACTGGCGATGCCGCCCCCCTCCTGGCAGAGACCCCCGCTCAGGAGCAGCCTGCGGAGTGCCAGCCCCTGCTGCAGGGGCAGGGGCCCAGGGCCAACCCCAGTGCCCGCCCCGTGCCCATCCACGCGCCTGCCCGGCAGCTGGAGCCCTCTGCCCCGCCTGAGGGCGAAGAGGCAGGCGGCCCGAAGCAGAAGACGTGCCAGTGCTGTGCGGTCATGTGAGCCCGCGCCCTCCACCCACCCCCAGCGCCTCTCACAGCTACCTCGGCCTCTCGGCATCCAGCAGACGGTCCCGGGCACAGACGGGGCACCCCGGGACTGACGGTGGCCCCTGGGAGCCAGCTGGTCCACACCTCCACCTCCACCTGGGCTTTCTGGACCCCTTGCCCGCTGCCTGTGACCCCAGCCCCCTTCTGTGACAAAGCCTTTATACTTGAAAATAAAATGTTAAGCATTCTGACAGGGTGTGTGGGTGTGTGTGTGTGTGTGTCGTTGGCCCAGAACCCCCTCCCTGTCTTCTCCTGGTGGGAAGTGGAGGGCTTGACTCTTCTAGAAGCAACGATTATGAGTCAGGGAGAGCTGCTGGAACACAAAGATCTCAAGCGACAGGAGCTATCAAAACAGTTTATTTCTCTAGGCACATCTAGGCGATCACTTGGAACCTCGCGTTCTCTCTCCTGCTTGCTCCACCTTCGCCGTGGGTGTGGCCAAAGCTGTGGTACAGGACACATCAACGCGCCAGCTCCTGGGAAAGGAAAGGGAATGGGGAAGAGTTCTCTCCCAGACCTGGCGCTAGCAGCTGTCAGGTCTGCATATGTTCAGTCCATGGCTGCACCTAGCTGCAAGGGAGGCGGGGCATGTGGCCAACTGCAGTGTTGCCCTAGCAGCAGGACAGCAGGACAGAGCTGCGGAGGCAGCTACCGCCTAGCTTTTGTAGATTTTCCTTTGCTCCCTCATCTGGCGACAGAGTCCTTGGAAGGCCACGCCCTGCTCTGTAGGGGTCCACCCGGCTCAGCTCTCCCTTGGCTGGGTGTCCGAGGGAAGTGACTCAGCTTCTCTGAGCCTCCAAGTCTTCATCTGTCAAAGAAGCTCCTCCCAGCGCCCGGGGTCATTAGCTCAGGCCACCGCCTGGACCCTGGGGTGGGGCCCAGAAGGCCCAGCTCCTCAGGTGTGGGCAGAAAGTGTTTCTCATAGCCAGAGTCCAGGGGCGCCGCGGGCTGGGGGGACTCCTTCAAGAAAGCCTGCTCGATTTCTTCCACTTCCAGGATGGGCGAGTCGCCAGGGGGCTGGGCCTGGGGCACGTCCTGGAAGAGAAGAGGCTGAGGTTTCTCCCCTCATAAATGCAGGCACGCTAAGTCGTTCTCAGTTGTGCCCAGCTCTTTGCAACGCCATGGACTGTAGCCCGCCAGGCTCCTCTGTCCATGGGATTCTCCAGGCAAGAATACTGGAGTGGGTTGCCATTCTCCCCTCCGGGGGATCTACCCAGGTCAGGGACAGAAGCTACATCTCCTGCATTGGCAGGTGGATCCTTTACCACGAGGGCCGCCGGGGAAGCCTCTCCCACTTCTCAGTTAGTCCCCATTTCCCTAAGAGGGCCCCACGTCACTCACTCTCATGTAGGGCAGGCTGCAGTTGCTGTTGGCAGGATGTCTTCTCCTGGTGGGAAGTGGAGGGCTTGACTCTTCTAGAAGCAACGATTATGAGTCAGGGAGAGCTGCTGGAACACAAAGATCTCAAGCGACAGGAGCTATCAAAACAGTTTATTTCTCTAGGCACATCTAGGCGATCACTTGGAACCTCGCGTTCTCTCTCCTGCTTGCTCCACCTTCGCCGTGGGTGTGGCCAAAGCTGTGGTACAGGACACATCAACGCGCCAGCTCCTGGGAAAGGAAAGGGAATGGGGAAGAGTTCTCTCCCAGACCTGGCGCTAGCAGCTGTCAGGTCTGCATATGTTCAGTCCATGGCTGCACCTAGCTGCAAGGGAGGCGGGGCATGTGGCCAACTGCAGTGTTGCCCTAGCAGCAGGACAGCAGGACAGAGCTGCGGAGGCAGCTACCGCTCTAGCTTTTGTAGATTTTCCTTTGCTCCCTCATCTGGCGACAGAGTCCTTGGAAGGCCACGCCCTGCTCTGTAGGGGTCCACCCGGCTCAGCTCTCCCTTGGCTGGGTGTCCGCAGGGAAGTGACTCAGCTTCTCTGAGCCTCCAAGTCTTCATCTGTCAAAGAAGCTCCCCTCCCAGCGCCCGGGGTCATTAGCTCAGGCCACCGCCTGGACCCTGGGGTGGGGCCCAGAAGGCCCAGCTCCTCAGGTGTGGGCAGAAAGTGTTTCTCATAGCCAGAGTCCAGGGGCGCCGCGGGCTGGGGGGACTCCTTCAAGAAAGCCTGCTCGATTTCTTCCACTTCCAGGATGGGCGAGTCGCCAGGGGGCTGGGCCTGGGGCACGTCCTGGAAGAGAAGAGGCTGAGGTTTCTCCCCTCATAAATGCAGGCACGCTAAGTCGTTCTCAGTTGTGCCCAGCTCTTTGCAACGCCATGGACTGTAGCCCGCCAGGCTCCTCTGTCCATGGGATTCTCCAGGCAAGAATACTGGAGTGGGTTGCCATTCTCCCCTCCGGGGGATCTACCCAGGTCAGGGACAGAAGCTACATCTCCTGCATTGGCAGGTGGATCCTTTACCACGAGGGCCGCCGGGGAAGCCTCTCCCCCACTTCTCAGTTAGTCCCCATTTCCCTAAGAGGGCCCCACGTTCACTCACTCTCATGTAGGGCAGGCTGCAGTTGCTGTTGGCAGGATCGGGAATCTTCTCCCAGAGCCAGTGGGGTAGTACCTTGTGCTGCAGATGGACGCACCTGGCAAGCAGTTAAGATTCAAGGCAGGGAGTCCAGGCAGCTAGACACCCATGTCCAGATAGCAAGGTCCAGAAACGTCAGAGAGCCCTGACGCATCATGCCCTTGTCCCACCACCCAAGCTCAGCGACGCCCAGCTGCCCTCTCCACCTGGGAGAGACTCACGTGTCCAACAGCCTCACCTTCCACACATGGCCAAGCTTACACCACAGCCGGTCAGGAGCAAACCCCACAGGACAAAGACAACTGACAGAACCTTCCAATTCAGGGTATTCTCTGGGGAGACAGGGGGGAAGGGCAGAAGAACATTGGGGCACCAGGAAGGCAAGGAGGGGTCCAGTAAGGCTCACGGGTGGGGCAGCGAATGGGTCAGGGAGGTGGATCAATGGGCAGGGTTCATGAATGGGAGAGGGCTTCCCAGGTGGCTCAGTGGTAAAGAGTCCACCTGACAATGCAGGAGACGTGGGTTTGATCCCTGGGCCGGGAAGATCCCCTGGAAGAGGCCATGGCGCCCCCCTCCAGTATTCTTGCCTGGAGAATCCCATGGACAGAGGCGCCTGGCGGGCTGCAGTCCATAGGGTCGCAAAGAGTTGGGCACCACAGAGCGCCCGAGCGTGCACGCATGAATGGGTCGGGAACGACGAGAGAGGGGTGCGGGACGTCTTGGGGTGGGAGCGGGGCTTGTGAGATGGTCAAGGGCAGGAACGGGTGAAAGGGTCAGAGACACACGCTGCCTGTTAATCCGCAGCAGTATTCAGCAGCAACCAAATCCGTCCCCAACGTTCCCACGTCAAAAGGCTGTCCGCCCAGTAGAGTTCTGTAAAGATTCTGTAGCCCCCTCCAGGGGAACAAACGCCCAGCCACAGCAGTCCCACCCCAGACCCCTACCTGGCAGGTGAACCTGGAGGCTCGGACCCGGTGGGCCCTGTCCCGCGGTGGTGGACGCGGTCACCCACAGCTTGCAGGGACCCCGGTGAAGGTCAGGCAGGGTGACGGTGCGGGTGCTGCCACTCACTGAAGGACACACCCAGAGAAGGGGAGGGCTGTCAAGTCCTACCTCAGGGCCTTTGCACGTACCATGCTGGCTGCACCTCTCCCCTAGATAGCCGCGTGGTTCCCGCCCCACCTCCTTCAGCTCTTTGCTCAAAGGCCACCTATTCAGTGGGGCCGTCCCTGACCGCACCCCACCTCCGCCACAACCAATGAAAATAGCGCTTGGTTCACCATCCATCTTTCTTGTGTCATTCCTCTACCGAGCATTTGCCACCATCGGACACACTGCTTAGATATTATTTATGTTGTCTATGCTTGTACGTCCCCCATGAGAGAGTTAGCACCACAGAGGCCGTGGTCCCAATAAGGAGATCAGTGCCTGGCACTGAGAAAGCACTCAAAAATGATGCACAGTTGATCTTTGAACAATGCAGGGATTAGGGGTGCCGACTCTCCACTCTGTTACAAATCTAACCCTAGTCGGTCCTCCTCATCTGTGGGCTGCTGCTGCTCGTATCTGACTCTCTGCGACCCTATGCACTGGAGCCCGTCAGGCTCCTCTGTCCATGGGATTCTTCTGGCAAGAAGACTGGAGTGGGTTGCCATTTCCTCCTCCAGGGGTTCACCCCCACCCAGGGGTCAAACCTGAACCACCTGCCTCCCCTGCGCTGGAGGTGGATTCTCTACCACTGAGTCCCCGGGGAAGCCCTCCTTATCGGTGGTCCCTCAAGAGCGGCTTCCCTGGTGGCTCAGGTGGTAAAGGTTCTGCCTGCCATGCAGGAGACCTGGGTTCAATCCTTGGATCAGGAAGATCCCCTGGAGAAGGGAACGGCTACCCACGGGCCTAGCGGGTTACAGATCGTGGGTCACAAAGAGTCAGACACGACTAAGCAGTGAACACACACTCTGTAGTTCTTAGTTCCACACCAGCAGATTCAAACAAACAGAGACGGTGCTATCATATTTACTAAGGAAAGAAGTCATGTGTACCTAGACCTGTACAGTTCAACCCTGTGCTGCTCAAGGGTCACCTGTGCATTTGAATAAATAAAAGAATGCATGACTATCAGATCCCTCACCTGCACAGCCCCTGAAGGAGGGCCTGGCAACCCAAGCCAGTCTTCTTGCCTGGAGAATCCCCACTGACAGAGAAGCCTGGTGGGCTGCCGTCCATGGGGTCACAAAGAGTTGGACACGACTAAGCACACCTGCATAGAATCCAGTGAAGGGAAATTCGCCCCAGACGATGGGAAGACATCGTGCCTTACAGCTTGTGTGATTTTAGTTCCCCGAGCAGGGATTGAACCTAGATCTTCAGCAGCAGCACAGAGCCCTAACCACCTATCCACCAGCTATTGCCAGTCACTGGTAAAGGCTCTACCTGGGGGGACCTGATTCCTCAGCACCTCCAGCTGTCCAGGCAGGCAACATGCTTCAGACCAGAAAAAGCCCTCAGGCCAGGAATGCGGTGCCAGACGCTGGGAGATAAACTGGGTCTAACTGGGGCCCTGACATCACCCATCACGGTAAAAGGCTCCTAACCCTAAACGGGGCCTATGGCCCTCCTCAACTGGGAATTTTCCAGAACTGGGGCTCCTCTTTTCTGTTCAAATCTAACCCTAGTCGGTCCTCCTCATCTGTGGGCTGCTGCTGCTCGTATCTGACTCTCTGCGACCCTATGCACTGGAGCCCGTCAGGCTCCTCTGTCCATGGGATTCTTCTGGCAAGAAGACTGGAGTGGGTTGCCATTTCCTCCTCCAGGGGTTCACCCCCACCCAGGGGTCAAACCTGAACCACCTGCCTCCCCTGCGCTGGAGGTGGATTCTCTACCACTGAGTCCCCGGGGAAGCCCTCCTTATCGGTGGTCCCTCAAGAGCGGCTTCCCTGGTGGCTCAGGTGGTAAAGGTTCTGCCTGCCATGCAGGAGACCTGGGTTCAATCCTTGGATCAGGAAGATCCCCTGGAGAAGGGAACGGCTACCCACGGGCCTAGCGGGTTACAGATCGTGGGTCACAAAGAGTCAGACACGACTAAGCAGTGAACACACACTCTGTAGTTCTTAGTTCCACACCAGCAGATTCAAACAAACAGAGACGGTGCTATCATATTTACTAAGGAAAGAAGTCATGTGTACCTAGACCTGTACAGTTCAACCCTGTGCTGCTCAAGGGTCACCTGTGCATTTGAATAAATAAAAGAATGCATGACTATCAGATCCCTCACCTGCACAGCCCCTGAAGGAGGGCCTGGCAACCCAAGCCAGTCTTCTTGCCTGGAGAATCCCCACTGACAGAGAAGCCTGGTGGGCTGCCGTCCATGGGGTCACAAAGAGTTGGACACGACTAAGCACACCTGCATAGAATCCAGTGAAGGGAAATTCGCCCCAGACGATGGGAAGACATCGTGCCTTACAGCTTGTGTGATTTTAGTTCCCCGAGCAGGGATTGAACCTAGATCTTCAGCAGCAGCACAGAGCCCTAACCACCTATCCACCAGCTATTGCCAGTCACTGGTAAAGGCTCTACCTGGGGGGACCTGATTCCTCAGCACCTCCAGCTGTCCAGGCAGGCAACATGCTTCAGACCAGAAAAAGCCCTCAGGCCAGGAATGCGGGTGCCAGACGCTGGGAGATAAACGCTGGGCTCTAACTGGGGCCCTGACATCACCCATCACGGTAAATAAGGCTCCTGAAATCCCTTCTCAAAATCCAGGGCTGCCATATGGCCCTCCTCAACTGGGAATTTTCCAGAACTGGGGCTCCTCTTTTTCTGTTCACATATACTTCGGGTCTTGGGACTCCATCCCAAATCTCTCGCTCAACACCTTCTCAGGCTGTCCCAAAATTCTTTACACCCAGGACAGACGCCCCACTGTTAAATCTCAGCCTGGAACTTTTTGCTGGATCTGAGGCTTGAGCATCTGACAGCCCCATGGATGATCCCACTTGGATGAGCCTAGCAGGTGCAGCATATACAATGGGTCCCCCACATTCTGTTCTAAGGTCTTAATCCCTGGACCACCAGGGAATTCCTGCTTTTGTTTACGTTTTAACTGAATATGCCACATAAAGATGTCCAAGCTAAATCATCGAGTAGAAAAAGAAAGCTGCAAAACATCACAGTCATAAGCTTTAAGGGGCTATCCCATGGTCCTCTTTTAATGATACTAATAGATACATGTACGTATCAAAAGAGAAGGGGGTGACAGAGGAGGAGATGGTTGGATGGCATCACTGACTCAGTGGACAAGAGTTTGAGCAAGCTCTGGGAGACGGGGAAGGACCGGGAAGCCTGGTGGGCTGCCGTTCATGGGGTCGCAAAGAGTCAGACACGACTTAGCAACTAAACAAAATCACATAAATATATATGACTTTTGACCCAGTGATACTATATGCTTATGCATGGTGAAGTCATGGCATAGTAACTGTGTTAAAAAAAAAATAGGCTTTATCAGTTAAGAGACAAATGGTGAAGTACCAAATTATTTAGGGATGAAATGACACAAAAGACACTAGAAAAAAACGGGGGGGGGAGTACACTGAAACAAGATTGATAAAATGTCATTGGTGAAACTGGATGGTGCATATGTAAGGCTTTGTTCATACTCTTTTTTCTACTTTTGCTTGACATTTTCTATGGTTAAAAGGTTTAAAATTTTCAAACAACACAATCAAAACACAACACAGGGCTTCCCTGGTTGTCCAGTAGACACGCTTGCAGTGCAGGCGCAGTTCGATCCTGGCCTGGGAAGATCCCACGTGCCGCGGAGCAGCTGGACCGATGTGTCCAATCACCGAGCCGGAGCTCTGGCGCGCATGCGCCCAGAGCCGGCGCTCTGTGACAACAGAGGCCACTGCGATGGGAGGCTCACACGGGCCAAAGAACAAAGACGGATGGAACTAGATAAATGAAAGACCAACAGAAGTGGCCCCCCCCCCCCCCCCCCCACCCCACTCCGCCCCCCCCCCCCAAATAATAATAACTTGGTGAAAGCCCTTGCACTGTAACAAAGGTTCAGCACATCCATAAATTAAAAAAAAAAAAAAAACAAAACCACAACACAACACAACTCTTATCTCTGTGTTAAGGTACATGGGGCAAAATATGGAAAAAGCATGGTCATTCTCCATGAAATGACGAGACTGCTGTATTTTATGGTTCTCTAGTATATCAGTTTTTATTTTTTTTTTTTTTTTTTTATTTTTTTTAAAGATTTATTTATTTATTTATTTTGGGCGGGGGTCGGGTTGGGGAGGGGGGGGAGCGGGCGGGCCACTTCTATTGGTCTTTCATTTCTCTATTTTCATCCGTCTTTGTTCTTTGGCTCCTGTGGGCCTCCCATCGCGGTGGCGTCTGTCGTTGCAGAGCACCGGCTCTGGGCGCATGCGCCCCAGAGCTCCGGCTCAGTGATTGGACACATCAGTCCAGCGCCCGCTGCATGTGGGATCTTCCCAGGCCAGGATCGAACCGTGCCCCTGCACTGCAAGGCGGTGTCTCTACCCACTGGGCCACCAGGGAAGCCCAGTGATCATGTAACTGCATAGTAACTGTGTTAAAAAAAGAGTAGGCTTTATCAGTTAAGAGACAAATGGTGAAGTACCAAATTATTTAGGGATGAAATGACACAAAAGACACTAGAAAAAAACGGGGGGGGGAGTACACTGAAACAAGATTGATAAAATGTCATTGGTGAAACTGGATGGTGCATATGTAAGGCTTTGTTCATACTCTTTTTTCTACTTTTGCTTGACATTTTCTATGGTTAAAAGGTTTAAAATTTTCAAACAACACAATCAAAACACAACACAGGGCTTCCCTGGTTGTCCAGTGGGTAGGGACACCGCCTTGCAGTGCAAGGGGCGCCGGTTCGATCCCTGGCCTGGGAAGATCCCACGTGCCGCGGAGCGGCTGGACCGATGTGTCCAATCACCGAGCCGGAGCTCTGGCGCGCATGCGCCCAGAGCCGGCGCTCTGTGACAACAGAGGCCACTGCGATGGGAGGCTCACACGGGCCAAAGAACAAAGACGGATGGAACTAGATAAATGAAAGACCAACAGAAGTGGCCCACCCGCCCTCCTCCCAACGCCACTCCGCCCCCCCCCCCCAAATAATAATAACTTGGTGAAAGCCCTTGCACTGTAACAAAGGTTCAGCACATCCATAAATTAAAAAAAAAAAAAAAACAAAACCACAACACAACACAACTCTTATCTCTGTGTTAAGGTACATGGGGCAAAATATGGAAAAAGCATGGTCATTCTCCATGAAATGACGAGACTGCTGTATTTTATGGTTCTCTAGTATATCAGTTTTTATTTTTTTTTTTTATTTTTTTTATTTTTTTTAAAGATTTATTTATTTATTTATTTTGGGCGGGGGTCGGGTTGGGGAGGGAGGGGAGCGGGCGGGCCACTTCTATTGGTCTTTCATTTCTCTATTTTCATCCATCTTTGTTCTTTGGCTCCTGTGGGCCTCCCATCGCGGTGGCGTCTGTCGTTGCAGAGTGCCGGCTCTGGGCGCATGCGCTCCAGAGCTCCGGCTCAGTGATTGGACACATCTGTCCAGCCGCTCCGCGGCATGTGGGATCTTCCCAGGCCAGGGATCGAACCGGTGCCCCTTGCACTGCAAGGCGGTGTCCTTACCCACTGGGCCACCAGGGGAAGCCCAGTATATCAGTTTTTAACAACTTTTACTTATTTATTTTTGGCTGTGCTGGGTCTTTGTTGATGTGTGGGTTTAGCTGCTCTGCGGTATGTGGGATCTTCCCGGATCAGGGCTCGAACCTGTGTCTCCCTGCATTGGCAGATGCGTTCTTATCCACTGAGCCACAAAGGAAGCCCTAGTATATCAGTTTTTAAAACAAGAACACATAACTTATAATAAAAGGGAATCTTTTGAATTTTTATTATTTTTTCTTTTTTATAATACATATAATATAATTATATGTATTCTATTTCTCTTTTAATTCTTATTGTTGGCTATTCTGGGTTTTCACTGCTGCCACAGGCTCTTCTCTAGTGGCAGGGAGTGGGGGCTCCTCTCTAGATGAGGTAAGCAGGCTTCTTGTGGCGGTGACTTCTCTTGTGGAACTCAGGCTCTAGGGCTCACGGGCTTCAGTAGTTGTGGCCCATGGGTTCCATAGTTGCGGCTCCGAGGCTCTAGAGCACAGGCTCCACAGCTGTGGCTCACGGGCTCAGCTGTTCTGCAGCGTGTGGGATCTTCCCGGATCAGGGATCAAACGTGTCTCCTGCATTGGCAGGTGACTCTTCACCACTGAGCTACCAGGGAAGCCCTCTCTCTCTCTTGCTATGAGACAATGGGTGTTATAATTTATAATGGGCATCATTTCATAGTATTTGTAAATCAAATCATTACAATGTGCCCCCTAAACCTACACAGTGACATCTGTCAATTATATCTCAATATGACTGTGGGGGAAAGGGTAATAAAGATATTTTAGGGACCTCCCCGGTGGTCCAGGGGTTAAGAATCCACTGGCCAATGCAGAGGACACCGCTTCGATCCCTGGTCTGGGAAGATCCCACATGCTGCGGAGCAAGTAAGCCCGTGAGCCACAACTACTGACGTCCAAGTGCCCTGGAGTCCGTGCTCAGCCTCAAGAGAAGCCACTGCAATGAGAAGCCTGTGTATTTCTGTACGTAGGGAAAGTTTGCAAGCAGCAACGAAGAAACAGCGAAGCCTCAAATAAGAAGGAAAGCTATTTTTTAAAAGGATTTTGTGCTCAGAGTAAAACTTTACCCCACACCCGAAGGTACGAAAAAGAAATAAAAATCATACGTAATCCTACAATCCCTATTGACATGTTGGGGAATTTCTTTTCCTAGCTGTCCCTCTGCATCGCTCACTGCTGGTTGATGGTACAAAACTGGAACCGCCCACAAAGTTTTATCACCCTTTTATCTCTTTCATTTAATAACATAAGACAGGCATTTTTCAATGTCAATAAATATAGATTATAGAGTCTTCCTTTTAAACGGCCAAATGACAGTCTGTTACCCTGAGAGCCTCTAGGGTTATTAGCCCCCAGGGAACCCGTAACACCAGGTGTTTCTGCAGCGGCGGCGAGGGAGCCAGAAGGTCCCATCTGGAGACAAGGGGAGGACGCATGGGTGGGATTTGTGGGGGAGCTCACCGTTCTTGCAGACGACAGGCCCGGCCCCGCTCTGCGAACACAGCGTGTAGTGGGTGACGTGGCCCCGGAGTTGGTGCCTGGGGACCTCTCCCCAGGCGACAGCGGGGGCCCCGGAGGGGGCGTCCTGGACTCGCCACAGCACTGGTCCTGCTACGGGTACTGGCGAGAGAAAGTCGGCGGGTCACGTTCTGCCAGGACTCCAGGAGCCTCCACCCTCCCGCCCCATGACTTACCTAGTTCCTCTCGGAACTTCCAGACGGAGGGGGCAGGGGCCAAACCCCAGGGAAAGACCGCTGTCACCGTAACTCGGTAGGGGACCCCTTCTTTGAAATCCACTGGGTCGGGGAGGAACAAAGACCAGTTAGAGTTGGCTCCCCTCCCCGACTCGTTTCTGATTTTGTAAGGAAACTTGGTTTGTGTCCCCAGAGGGACACCCCGCTACAAAGGTTTGAGTTAAAGTAATTTATTTGAGAAAACACCCGCAGTGCGGTGGGGACGTGAAGCAGGGAAGGAAAGACGCTCCGTGAACAGCGTAAAACAAGCGTCCAATACAGCCAACCAAGGCGCAGTCTCACTAGTGACCGCAGGGTGGCAGCAGAGAGCCCACGCCTGAGCGCCCTCCCACCCAAGCAGGGAGAGAGTCGGGGCATTTATCCATCAACCCTTATCAGTCACTGGTAAAGAGCTGCATCTGAGGAGCCTTGATTCCTCGGTACTTCCAACTATCCAGGCAGGCAAAATCCTTCAGACCAGAAAAAGCCCTCAGGCCAGGAATGCGGGTGCCAGACGCTGGGAGATGAACCCTGGCCTCTGAGTGGGGCCCTGACATCACCCATCACGGTAAATAAGGCTCCTGAAATCCCTTCTCAAAATCCAGGGCTGCCATATGGCCCTGCTCAACTTTGCCAGAGGGCCATAGGGGCCATCCAAATAGAGGTTTTATAAAAAGGCTTCCTTTTAAACGGCCAAATGACAGTCTGTTACCCTGAGAGCCTCTAGGGTTATTAGCCCCAGGGAACCCGTAACACCAGGTGTTTCTGCAGCGGCGAGGGAGCCAGAAGGTCCCATCTGGAGACAAGGGAGGACGATGGGTGGGATTTGTGGGGAGCTCACCGTTCTTGCAGGCGACAGGCCCGGCCCCGCTCTGCGAACACAGCGTGTAGTGGGTGACGTGGCCCCGGAGTTGGTGCCTGGGGACCTCTCCCCAGGCGACAGCGGGGGCCCCGGAGGGGGCGTCCTGGACTCGCCACAGCACTGGTCCTGCTACGGGTACTGGCGAGAGAAAGTCGGCGGGTCACGTTCTGCCAGGACTCCAGGAGCCTCCACCCTCCCGCCCCATGACTTACCTAGTTCCTCTCGGAACTTCCAGACGGAGGGGGCAGGGGCCAAACCCCAGGGAAAGACCGCTGTCACCGTAACTCGGTAGGGGACCCCTTCTTTGAAATCCACTGGGTCGGGGAGGAACAAAGACCAGTTAGAGTTGGCTCCCCTCCCCGACTCGTTTCTGATGTTGTAAGGAAACTTGGTTTGTGTCCCCAGAGGGACACCCCTACAAAGGGTTGAGTTAAAGTAATTTATTTGAGAAAACACCCGCAGTGCGGTGGGGACGTGAAGCAGGGAAGGAAAGACGCTCCGTGAACAGCGTAAAACAAGCGTCCAATACAGCCAACCAAGGCGCAGTCTCACTAGTGACCGCAGGGTGGCAGCAGAGAGCCCACGCCTGAGCGCCCTCCCACCCAAGCAGGGAGAGAGTCGGGGCATTTATCCATCAACCCTTATCAGTCACTGGTAAAGAGCTGCATCTGAGGAGCCTTGATTCCTCGGTACTTCCAACTATCCAGGCAGGCAAAATCCTTCAGACCAGAAAAAGCCCTCAGGCCAGGAATGCGGGTGCCAGACGCTGGGAGATAAACCCTGGCCTCTGAGTGGGGCCCTGACATCACCCATCACGGTAAATAAGGCTCCTGAAATCCCTTCTCAAAATCCAGGGCTGCCATATGGCCCTGCTCAACTGCGAATTTGCCAGATCTGGGGCTCCTCTTCTTCTGTCCACATATACTTTGGGTCTTGGGACTCCATCCCAAATCTCTCATTCGACACCTCAGGCTGTCCCAAGTTCTTTACCCCAGGACAGATGCCCCACTGTTAAATCTTCTAAACTTCTTGCTGGATCTGAGACTTCCATCTGACAGTTCCATGGACAATCCCACTTGGAAGGGCCTATCAGGTGCAGCATATCCAATGGGTTACCCACATTCTGCCTAAGACTCCTCAGCAAGAACGTGCCTGCTCCTCTCCCTTTCCTAGTTGAACCCAGTGCATTGCAAGCAACTTCTTTTTTGTGGGGGTGGGGGGCTCTTTTATTGGTTTATTTATTTATTTATTTTCACCCATTTTATTCTTTGTCCTGTGTGGGCCTCCCACTGTAGTGGCCTCTCTCACTGCATGTGCTCCAGAGCACTGGCTCCTAATGGGACACACCGGTCCAGCTGCTCCGTGGCACATGGGATCTTCCTGGGCCAGGGATTGAACTGGTGCCCTCTGCGCTGCAAGGCAGACTCTTTACCCACTGGGCCACTAGGGAAGCTGGCAGGCAAATGCTTTACCGTCTGAGGGACAGGGAAGCCCACAGGCCCTTCTAGGTTTCTCAATTCCAGCTCCTACCCTCCCTGTCTATTCCTCCCACAGCCGCCAGGGGGAGCCAGTGAGCACTGGAGTCAGGCCACACCTTCCCCTTCTCAGAGCCCTCTGAGCTCCCACCTCACTGCGAACAAAACCCAAAGTCCTCTCCACATGCCAGCAGGCTTTGCACATTCTGCCCCACGCCCTCCCTGCCCTCCCGTCCTCCCACTTCGGTCCTTGCCCTCCACTCCAGCCACACTGGCCTCCTCGCTGAGGTTCTAACACATCAGGCACATTCCTGCCTCAGGACCTTTGCGCTCCTTGTCCCCTCTTGCATTTCCTTAGATACCTCAGAGTCCTCCCTGCCTCTTAGGTCTTAGTTCATAGGTCATTTCCCCTAGGGCATTTCCCTTTTCCCCAAAAAGTTTCCTTTCCCCCTCCCCATCCTGTTTAGTCCTTTCTATGGGGCCTTTCATGCCCCAGGGTCTGCCACCCCCAGTGGGGCCCTGACATCACCCATCACGGTAAATAAGGCTCCTGAAATCCCTTCTCAAAATCCAGGGCTGCGGAATTTGCCAGATCTGGGGCTCCTCTTCTTCTGTCCACATATACTTTGGGTCTTGGGACTCCATCCCAAATCTCTCATTCGACACCTCAGGCTGTCCCAAGTTCTTTACCCCAGGACAGATGCCCCACTGTTAAATCTTCTAAACTTCTTGCTGGATCTGAGACTTCCATCTGACAGTTCCATGGACAATCCCACTTGGAAGGGCCTATCAGGTGCAGCATATCCAATGGGTTACCCACATTCTGCCTAAGACTCCTCAGCAAGAACGTGCCTGCTCCTCTCCCTTTCCTAGTTGAACCCAGTGCATTGCAAGCAACTTCTTTTTTGTGGGGGTGGGGGGCTCTTTTATTGGTTTATTTATTTATTTATTTTCACCCATTTTATTCTTTGTCCTGTGTGGGCCTCCCACTGTAGTGGCCTCTCTCACTGCATGTGCTCCAGAGCACTGGCTCCTAATGGGACACACCGGTCCAGCTGCTCCGTGGCACATGGGATCTTCCTGGGCCAGGGATTGAACTGGTGCCCTCTGCGCTGCAAGGCAGACTCTTTACCCACTGGGCCACTAGGGAAGCTGGCAGGCAAATGCTTTACCGTCTGAGGGACAGGGAAGCCCACAGGCCCTTCTAGGTTTCTCAATTCCAGCTCCTACCCTCCCTGTCTATTCCTCCCACAGCCGCCAGGGGGAGCCAGTGAGCACTGGAGTCAGGCCACACCTTCCCCTTCTCAGAGCCCTCTGAGCTCCCACCTCACTGCGAACAAAACCCAAAGTCCTCTCCACATGCCAGCAGGCTTTGCACATTCTGCCCCACGCCCTCCCTGCCCTCCCGTCCTCCCACTTCGGTCCTTGCCCACTCCACTCCAGCCACACTGGCCTCCTCGCTGAGGTTCTAACACATCAGGCACATTCCTGCCTCAGGACCTTTGCGCTCTTTGTCCCCTCTTGCATTTCCCTTAGATATCCTCAGAGTTCCCTCCCTTGCCTCTTCAGGTCTTAGTTCATAGGTCACTTTCGCCTAGAGGCCTTCTCTAACTCTTTTTCCCCCGAAAATAGCTATTCTTCCTCCTCCCCCACATCCTGATTTACTTTGCCCTGCTTACATTATAGGGGCTCTTTCAGTGGCTCAGTGGTAAAGAACCCTCCTACAATGCAGGAGACAGGTTTGATCCCTGGGTCGGGAGTATCTCCTGGAAAAGGGAACGGCAACCCACTCCAGTATTCCTGTCTGGAGAATTCCATGGACAGAGGAACCTGGAAGGCTACAGTGCACGGGGTCACAAAGAGTCAGACACGACTTTGCGACTAAATAAATAACAAATTACATTCCAGAGATGCTTGTTGTTCCATTGGCTGCCTGTCCTACAAGGTGAGGATGGCAGTGTGGGTGGGGTGAGGGCAGGGATCAGCTGAGAGGGGAGTGACAGTTCAGGGTCTGGCCTCAGGCGCCTGACTAAGACCTGGTTCTGCCACGTAAGTGCTGTACGGCCTCAGGGGAGTTGCTTAACCTCTCTGAGCCTTTTTCTTTATCTTCGTAAGAATAGCAGAAACCTACTTCATCTGCCATCACTGTCTTCGTTTTTGTTTGGTTGCTATGTTGTGTCGGACTCTAGCGACCCATGAACTATAGCCTACCAGGCTCCTCTGTCCATGGGATTCTCCAGGCAAGAAGACTGGAGTGGATGTCCATTTGTTTCTCCAGGGGAAATTCCTGACCCAGGGATCCAACCTGTGTCTCCATCAGGGTAGTCCATGACTGTGTCTAGAACAGGGCTTGGCACCCAGTGGGTGGTCGGTGAATACTTCTTGCATGAATGGACAATACATTAACACACTCTTCTGCAAATCCAGCCAGCCACCCGCTCTCCAACAGCTGAAATGGGAACCCGGGTGCCCTGTGGCCTCACCTGGTAACACAGCACTGAGGTTCCCAGGAGGAAGCCGGACCCAGCTGAGGTCCTCCCGGGGGCTCCCATCTCGAGCCCAGTCCACCACGTGCTCCTGCAGCTCCCCGGGCCCCTGCTGCCAGGTCACCAGCACTCTTGTCCCTCTTGCATTTCCTCCAGAGTTCCCTCCCTTGCCTCTTCAGGTCTTAGTTCATAGGTCACTTTCGCCTAGAGGCCTTCTCTAACTCTTTTTCCCCCGAAAATAGCTATTCTTCCTCCTCCCCCACATCCTGATTTACTTTGCCCTGCTTACATTATAGGGGCTCTTTCAGTGGCTCAGTGGTAAAGAACCCTCCTACAATGCAGGAGACAGGTTTGATCCCTGGGTCGGGAGTATCTCCTGGAAAAGGGAACGGCAACCCACTCCAGTATTCCTGTCTGGAGAATTCCATGGACAGAGGAACCTGGAAGGCTACAGTGCACGGGGTCACAAAGAGTCAGACACGACTTTGCGACTAAATAAATAACAAATTACATTCCAGAGATGCTTGTTGTTCCATTGGCTGCCTGTCCTACAAGGTGAGGATGGCAGTGTGGGTGGGGTGAGGGCAGGGATCAGCTGAGAGGGGAGTGACAGTTCAGGGTCTGGCCTCAGGCGCCTGACTAAGACCTGGTTCTGCCACGTAAGTGCTGTACGGCCTCAGGGGAGTTGCTTAACCTCTCTGAGCCTTTTTCTTTATCTTCGTAAGAATAGCAGAAACCTACTTCATCTGCCATCACTGTCTTCGTTTTTGTTTGGTTGCTATGTTGTGTCGGACTCTAGCGACCCATGAACTATAGCCTACCAGGCTCCTCTGTCCATGGGATTCTCCAGGCAAGAAGACTGGAGTGGATGTCCATTTGTTTCTCCAGGGGAAATTCCTGACCCAGGGATCCAACCTGTGTCTCCATCAGGGTAGTCCATGACTGTGTCTAGAACAGGGCTTGGCACCCAGTGGGTGGTCGGTGAATACTTCTTGCATGAATGGACAATACATTAACACACTCTTCTGCAAATCCAGCCAGCCACCCGCTCTCCAACAGCTGAAATGGGAACCCGGGTGCCCTGTGGCCTCACCTGGTAACACAGCACTGAGGTTCCCAGGAGGAAGCCGGACCCAGCTGAGGTCCTCCCGGGGGCTCCCATCTCGAGCCCAGTCCACCACGTGCTCCTGCAGCTCCCCGGGCCCCTGCTGCCAGGTCACCAGCAGTTCCGTGTCTCCAGAGATGCTCCTGACCACCACGTCGTGGGGGGCAAAGTCTGGGCCTTGAGAATCAGGAGAAATCTCAGCTGTCCACTCGGGAAGTCTCCTAGAGGAAGTACCTCTAGGGCATCACCCAGGGGAAGCTCGCAGCCTCTTACCCAAGCAGGTCAAAGAGAGGTTGGTAGGAAGGTCCCAGCTGACGGCATTCACGGCGGACACTCCCACCCACTCCGCTTGGGTGGGGATGGAGAAGTTGCAGCAGGGGGTCTCCTCCTGGATCACCTCCTCCTGATCTTTAACCTGGAACCAGACCCTGTAGGTCACCTGCACACAGTGCCCCAAAGCCTGAAGGATGAACGAAGAAAGGGTCAATCTCTCCCGTTAATCAGGTACCGACTGTGCGTCTCAGTGAGGTCACTTGATAAACCCGTCAGTGACATATTTCTGTTGGTTTCACTGCTGTTGTTTAGTTGCTAAGTTCTGTCCAACTCTTTTGCAACCCCATGGATGGCATGCAGCCTGCCAGGCTCCTCTGTCCATGGGATGCTCCAGGCAAGAATATGGGAGTGGCTTGCCAGGCCCTTCCCCAGGGGATCTTCCAGACCCAGGGATGGAACCTGAGTCTCCTGCATGGGCAAGCGGATTCTTTACCCTGAGCCACCCGGGACGCCCCGGTTTCACAGCTCAGATGAGGAAACCAAGTCTCAGAGGGGCTCAGCAGCAGACGAGGGATTAGAATCCAGCTCTTGACCGAGAACAAGGGTGCAAAGCAAGCAAGATACCGAAAATCTAATCAATGTAAATGGTATTTTAATATGTTTAAAAGTTAATTTTTCCTGAAATATAGTGGAAGTGGAATGTTGTGTTAATTACAACCATATAGCAAAGTGACTTAGTTACACATACCTATACATGCTTTTTCATATTCTTTTCCATTATAAGGATATTGACTACACTTCTCTGCTATACAGTAGGACCTTGTTGTATGCAGTATTTTAATCAATCAAAATTAATGCAGGGCTTCCCTAGTAGCTCAGTGGTAAAGAGTTCACCTGTCAATGCAGGAGACACGGGTTAGATCCCTGATCCGGGAAGATCCCACCTGCTGAGGAGCAATGAAGCCCGTGAGACACAACGATGGAGCCTGTGCTCTAGAGCCTCGGAGCCACCACTAGGGAGCCCATGTATTGCGACTACGGAAGCCCGTGTGCCCTACAGCCCAAGTTCCACAAGAGAAGTCACCGCCACAAGAAGCCTGCTCACCTCTCCCTGCAACTAGATAAGAGCCTGTGGCAGCAGTGAAAACCCAGAACAGCCAAAACTAACATTTAAAAAAATCCTTAAAAAAAATGAATGCAAAAAACCCCCATGACAAACCAATGATCACAATCTTAAGGGATTTATTTATTGGTGCAGTGGATAAGAATCTGTCTTCCAGGGTAGGAGACATGCATTCAGTCCTTGGTCCAGGAAGACTCCACATGGCTGGGAGTAACTAAACCACGGGCCACGATTAGGGCCAGTGCCCTCTAGGGCCAGTGCCCTCTAGGGCCGGCGGGCCACCGATGAGCCCCTGTGCTGCAGCGGCTGAAGCCAGCAAACTGCGGCGACTGAAGCGACTGAAGCCTGTGCGTCCAGAGCCTGTGGACCACAACAGAAGTCCGCCATGAGCAGCTCACGGACCGCAGCTGGAGCTGCTCTCCACGACGAGAGAAAAGCCCTCGCACAGCGATGAAGACCCAGCACGGCCACAATAAACTTTGAAACACTAGAGAACATACGTGACTTTTTTTCAAAAAAAGATTTTAAGTAGAGACAGGATCCGACCGTGCCTTTCTATGACCCTGCCTCCCTCCCCTGGTCCCATTCTGTCCTGTGCAATCCTTAGGGACTGCAAAATCCCCAGAGGAGTGAGGCAGAGGAGTACAGAGGAGTGGTTATGTGGAGCCAAGAGGACAGTACCTCGCGTGCTCTGGGAAACTTGGGAGCATCTTTGGCTGCCTCGGTGATGGGTATGTGATAGGCAAGAGTCAGAACACCAGCCTCTCCTAGAAACCAAAGATTGTCCCACGTCCCTCGTGCTTTTCGAATGTCATTCCAACTGGAAACTCCATAGAGGAAAAAACCTGTCTCACAACGTGAACGAACCCTAGAGCCGAACACCTTTTGATGTATAAATACAAAACCTTTGGGGGCCTGGTTTTAATATTCACTGCATTTTTAAATACTCAGAACATAGGAGGGCTTTCCAGGCAGTTTGTAATATCAATTTCCAGCGCCATCTGTGTTCTGATCAGAGAAATTTCTCAGTGTGTCCGGCATCCCTTTGAAGTCCCTGGAAACTGGCTTGAGTCTGGTATGTGGACGGCTTGGGTGAATGTCCTGGTCGATACGGAAAGAATGCATGCTCAGATCTCGCCTACGTGAGCCCACTAGGTTGTATCTCCCATGTTCAGATCTTCTTGATCTTGACTTGCTTACTACCTACTTGTTATGACATCACTTAGAGGCATATGTTAAAATTGTAGTGGACTCAGAGTTCTTAAAGTTCTGTTCATTTTGACTGTGTGTATTTCAAAGCCGTGTTATGAGGTTCATGAGGCTTCCCCGGTGGCTCAGATGGTAAAGAATCTGCCAGCAATGCAGGAGACCTGGGTTCGATCCCTGAGTCAGGAAGATCCCCTGAAGAAGAGAATGGCTAACCCACTCCAGCATTCTTGCCTGGAAAAGTCCGTGGACAGAGAAGCCTAGCGGACTCCAGTCCATGGGGTCACAGAGTTGGTCACGACTGAGCAACTAACACAATGCTATGAGGTACGGACAGATTTATCATCGTACTGGGGAACTGAATATTTTGGCATTATGTAGTAGCCTTATTTCCCCTTTATGTTTTACTCAATGTTACAGTACACTGAGCACTATAACAGTATACACTATAATACATTTTAAATACAGTATATTATACACATTTACTTATATACTATATTATACACATTTTAAAATACGTATATATATGGTTTGGATGACCTATATATTTTTTATAATTTAACTTTTTCATGATTTTATTTACGTATTATTTTTGGCTGTAGTGGGTCTTTGTTGTCTCACAGGGTTTTTTTTTTCCTAGTTGCAGAGAGTGGAGGCTACTCTCTTGCTGTGGTACTTGGGCTTCTCATTTCAGTGGCTTCTCTTATGAGCTCTCCTATGGGTTCTAGGGCACTTGAGCTTCAGCAGTTGCAGCACATGGGCTCAGCTGTGGCTGCTGGGCTCTAGGGTGCAGGGTAAACAGCTATGGCTTACAGGTTTAGTTGCTTCACCGTTTGTAGGATCTTCCCGGATCAGGGATCGCACCCATGTCTCCGGCACTGGTAGGCAGAGTCTTTACCCCTGAGCCACCGGGGAAGCCCTGAGTTATGTACGTCACTTCAGTGTGGCAAAGGGGCATGACAAGGGATGTGTCACGCAACAAAGGCCCTGAGGGACTCCCCTGGCGGTCCAGTGGTTGAGATTCCATGCTTCCAACACAGGGGTGCAGGTTTGATTTTTGGTCAAGGAACTAAGATGCCACATGCCTGCAGCTGGGCCAAATATATATATATTTTTTTTTTTTTTTTCTTTTTTTTTAAATAAAATAGAAGCACTGAAACTGAATTACAGTTTGAAAGCTACTTACCAGTTGTGTGGTTTGGGGCAACCTCTCTCTATAAACTTTGTTAATGTAAATACGTGTGTAGGCAAGGCCATGGCACATAGTAAGAGCTTTGTAAGTATTCTTGTTGCTCAGTTGTCTCCGACTCTTTTGTGACCCCATGGACTCTAGCCTGCCCGGCTCCTGTCCAAGGGACCGTTCAGGCAAGAATACTGGAGGGGATGGCCATGCCCTCATCTTTCTTTTTTGGCCTGTGTGGGCCTCCCATTGCAGTGGCCTCTCTCCTTGCAGAGCACTGGCTCCAGGCACATGCGCTCCACAGCTCTGGCTCCTAATTGGACACATCGGTCCAGCCGCTCCGCGGCACGCGGGATCTTCCCAGGCCAGGGATCAAACCGACGCCGCGTGCATTACAAGGAGAGCTCTTTATCCACTGGACCATCAGGGAAGCCCCGGAGTCTTTTTAAAATTTTTTTTACAGTTTCATTGTTTACTGCCACACATTGACCTGAAACCCCCCCCGGGGGGGGGGACCCTTTGGCTGTAGTGGGTCTTTGTTGTCTCACAGGGTTTTTTTTTTCCTAGTTGCAGAGAGTGGAGGCTACTCTCTTGCTGTGGTACTTGGGCTTCTCATTTCAGTGGCTTCTCTTATGAGCTCTCCTATGGGTTCTAGGGCACTTGAGCTTCAGCAGTTGCAGCACATGGGCTCAGCTGTGGCTGCTGGGCTCTAGGGTGCAGGGTAAACAGCTATGGCTTACAGGTTTAGTTGCTTCACCGTTTGTAGGATCTTCCCGGATCAGGGATCGCACCCATGTCTCCGGCACTGGTAGGCAGAGTCTTTACCCCTGAGCCACCGGGGAAGCCCTGAGTTATGTACGTCACTTCAGTGTGGCAAAGGGGCATGACAAGGGATGTGTCACGCAACAAAGGCCCTGAGGGACTCCCCTGGCGGTCCAGTGGTTGAGATTCCATGCTTCCAACACAGGGGTGCAGGTTTGATTTTTGGTCAAGGAACTAAGATGCCACATGCCTGCAGCTGGGCCAAATATATATATATTTTTTTTTTTTTTTTCTTTTTTTTTAAATAAAATAGAAGCACTGAAACTGAATTACAGTTTGAAAGCTACTTACCAGTTGTGTGGTTTGGGGCAACCTCTCTCTATAAACTTTGTTAATGTAAATACGTGTGTAGGCAAGGCCATGGCACATAGTAAGAGCTTTGTAAGTATTCTTGTTGCTCAGTTGTCTCCGACTCTTTTGTGACCCCATGGACTCTAGCCTGCCCGGCTCCTGTCCAAGGGACCGTTCAGGCAAGAATACTGGAGGGGATGGCCATGCCCTCATCTTTGTTCTTTGGCCTGTGTGGGCCTCCCTTGCAGTGGCCTCTCTCATTGCAGAGCACTGGCTCCAGGCATATGCGCTCCAGAGCGCAGGCTCCTAATTGGACACATCGGTCCAGCTGCTCCTTGGCACGTGGGATCTTCCCAGGCCAGGGATCAAACCGACGCCGCGTGCATTACAAGGAGAGCTCTTTATCCACTGGACCATCAGGGAAGCCCCGGAGTCTTTTTAAAATTTTTTTTACAGTTTCATTGTTTACTGCCACACATTGACCTGAACTGGTGACTGGGTTCTTTAACCCTGAGCGCCACAGGGGAAGCTGTCTTTAAGTATTATGGGCAGTTAAAGTTAGTGATGTTAAGACTGTGTGGCCCAAGAAAGCATGTTGTTTTGTTTCTTGCCCTGTATTTACTGTGAGCCGGGGCCTTGCAATGCCTGGAACACAGGAGGTGCTCAGCAAATTTGGGTCACTAAGAATTGTTTCACCCTTGCCTCTCATCTCACAATGCCCTTCCGCCTTAAAAAAATATTTATTTATTCAGCTGCACTGGGATCTCTGATCTCCCTTGTGGAAAATGGAATCTTTTAATTGCAGCATACGGTATCAAGTTTCCTAACCAGGGATCGAACTCTGCTTGGGGAGCTCAAAGTCTTGCTACTGGACCATCAGGGAAGTCCCTACAATACCCTCTGGATGCTAGCATCCAGGCCCTTAGCATACTCTTGCTGTTTGGTGGAGCTGGGCCTCGTACTGCTTCTAAAGCTTTGCATCCAATGTCCTCCCACCCCCTGCTTAGAGCACCTGTACCCGCTTCATGTCGCAGAGCTACTTTCAGTCAGCATTGGTGGAATCTTGCCCGGTGCCCAACAAGCGGCCTCCCTGAGGCTCTCCTCCTTGAAGCCCTGAAGTGGCCTCAAGAGGGCAGCAGAGTAGCCTCTGTCTCGTTTACATCACTGTTTTTGTTTTTTGATTTTGCAACCCCAGGCAGCTTGCAGGATCTTAGTTCCCCGACCAGGAATTGAACTCGCACCCTTGGCAGTGAAAGCACGGAGTCTTAACCACTAGACTGCCAGGGAAATCCCTGCATCATTGTTCTCTAGGATTTGATTTGGGTTTTGGTTTGCTTTTTTGCAGCCCTGAGCCCACATGGGATCTTAGTTCCCTGACCAGGGATGGGAGCCACGCCTTTGGCAGTGAAAAGGCAGTCCTAATCGCTGGACTGCCACAGAAGTCCCGGCATCACTGTGATCTGGGGCTTCCTGACGGGTGCAGAGAGATGGTCTTCACACTCACCTTCCACACGAGCAGGAGCTCCTGTCTGTCCAGTGCCCCGCAGACGTCCCCAGTTATCCACACGTCTTTTGGAGCTGGGAAGGATGAAAAAAAAGAGACACATGGGAAGGGCGCGACTAGCCAGACTTCCCGGGGAGGAGAAGAGGGCCAGCGCAGAGATCCTCACCTGCGGGCGGTGTCTGGAAGGACAGAACAGGGCTCCACTTGCCCCAGAGCTCCTCTTCGTTCTCCATTCGACAGCGGCCGTACACCTCATAGCGCGTGGCGACCTCCAGGTCCTGGATCACTAACGGGGCCAGGGGTATGGACTGCACTTCTGCTCCCAGCTGGGGAGAGGCAGGGGACAGTGATGAGGTTGAAGACTGAATTGAAAGCTGACCTTATACGTCCATCTGTGTGCTCAGTCGCGTCCGACTCCTTCCAAGCGCATGGACTGTGGCCCGCCAGGCTCCTCTATCCATGGGCTTCTCCAGGCAAGAACACTGGAGTGGCTTGCCGTGCCCTTCTCCAGGGGGTCTTCCCAACCCAGGGATGGAACCGGTGTCTCCTGCGTCTCCTGCATTGCAGCCAGATTCTTTACTACTGAGCCACCGGGGAACCCTTATAGGTCAACAGGAGGACCAACGCGGTCTTGCTTTGCCTGGGATAGCATAGGTTCCCAGAACACAGAACGTTGAGTTTTAAAATTGGGACCGTCCCTGGCAAAAAGAGACAATTTGATCATCCTCTGGGTCAGGTACAGCAGTAGGTGGGAGAGGCTATTAGTATCCCCATTTTACAGATGAGGAAAACTAAGGTCGAGAGGGAAAGTGACATATCAAGGTCACAGAGCTGGGGGGTGCTAGAGCTGAGACTCACACTCAGGTGGTCAGATTTCAAAGTCTGCTGCATCTCAGCAAGGCTCTGAATTGCACGAATATTCACGACAACAACTCTGCTCTATATTACAGTGTTTTGCCTCAAAAGCTGCGACTGAGACGGTTGGTTCTCCCTCAATATCCATTCTCACCTTCTTCTTTTGCAAACAGACTTCCTGCGTATCTGTCAGAAGCATGTGTGTAAAAAATAAACACTGCATTTCCCAGCCTCCCTTGAAGTCAGGTCAGACCATGTGACTGTGTTCTCGCCAATGAGATATGAGATGAAAGATACATGCAACTTTGGGCTTGTGCTCTTAAAGTGCTTGGGCAGGCTCCCCAACTCCTGAGGTCCCACTGCTCCAGAGTTGTTCCTTTTTTTTTGCGGTGTGAGCTTGGGAAAGTTGCTTAACCTCTCTAAGGTTCTGCTTCTCCAACTATACAATAAAGATTTTACTAAATATAGGGAAGTTGGCGGGTACAGGACTCATCAAGATAATCCACGAACACTGCTTCGCTTGGGAGCTGATGCATGGTCGGTTCTCAGAAATGCAAGCTGCTTTTTTTTATTAACACGTCTGCGTGCTTATTACTGAAAACCAGCCTTTGTTCCTCATCTGTAAAATGGGTAGGCATAAAATACACTTACCTCAAAGAGTTCTTGTAACGATTCAATAAAGAGCCTCCGACAGTGCTTGGCACAAAGTAGGTATGAGGTGTCTTCTATTAACCTCTCTTTTTATTTTAGGGTTCACTTATTTATTTGGCTGTGCTGTCTTAGCTGCAACATGTGGATCCATTTCCCTGCCCAGAGACTGAACCCACCCCCACTGCACTGGGAGCCTGGAGCCTTAGCCACTGGACCACCAGGGAAGTCCCCTGCTGTTAACCTCTTATTTTGAGGTTAATGTAAACTATCTGACGAGACAGCAAGGAGACCAAACCAGTCGATCCTAAAGGAAATCAACCCTAAATATTCACTGGCAGGACGGATGCTGAAGCTGAAACTGCAATACTTTGGCCACCTGAGGCGAAGCGCCGACTCACTGGAAAAGACCCGGACGCTGGGTAAGAGTGAAGGCAGAATGGGACGACAGAGGATGAGATGGTTGGATGGCATCACCGACTCAATGCACATGAGTTTGCGCCAACTCTGGGAGATGGTGAAGGACAGGGAAGCCTGGTGTGCTGCAGTCCATGGGGTCACAAAGAGTCAGACCCAACTTAGCGACTGAACAACAATTCATTAAACCAAAAGTGTTTGAGGAAGTTGACTGAGTGTCTCAAGAATTCCAAACAAAAGGAATTAATCTCCTAGTGGTCCAGTGCTTAGGACTCCATGCCTTCACTGCTGAGGGCCCAGGTTCAATCCCTGGTTGGGGAACTAAGATTTGGCAAGCTTCATGGCATGGCCAAAAAAGAAAAATCAGTTCCAAGTGGAATTTAGATTGAGACTGCCTGAAATGGATAGATGCTCTTGCTGGAGGTAGAGCACTGGGACACTTCTTTCAGCTGAATGAGATGCCTGTACAGGCCTTTTGTGAAGAATGTGGACGGGCTCCAGGCATGGGTAGTAAGGAGTTCTGGGCTGGGTCTCTGGTTTTGGAAATGATGTCCCAGGCCCCGCCCAGAGCAGGGGGAGGGAAAGGGGGTCCTTGACACTCACCAGCACCCAGGGCATCTGGCACTTTCGGTAGAAGAACTGGCAGACCAAGACCATAAGGGGCGGCCACAAAGGAGGGTCCCACTCAACAAAAGCGTCCATGATGTCATCCTCAATGTCCACATCAGGGTGAAGGCGGGGGGCATCTGGCTTCACTGAGGAAGGACGGGTGCATTGTGCTGGGGCCTCCAGGACCACCCACCCCACCCCCAGCGTGTCCCCACACTCCTGCCCATTACTTCGGGTTTCGAGGTCCACCAACACTGGGGGCCAGAGAGGCTGGCCGGCCCTGGCCACCCAGACTAGGAGTTTGTCAAACGCGGTGAGCTGTTCCCGTGGGACGGTCACCCCGTTCTGCCCGGTAGGCACTGCCACAGTCCAGATCCTGTTGAAATGGCTGCGAGGAGAGAGGAGGGAACAGAGGTGGTAGACAATGGGCTGGCCCAGAGCCGTAAGGGCAACACCTGCTCTGCCCGGGTTCAAGTCTCAGTTCTCCTGCTTCAGAGCTGTGTGACCTTGAGCAAGCAACTTAACCCCTCTGTGCGGCAAACGTGCCTGCTGAACAGCGGAGGGGACTCGATGAGATGAGAAAGGCAATGCATTCAGAATAACAAGCAGGACGTCCCCGATGGTCCCCGTGTGAGTGCTCAGGCGTGTCTGATGCTTTGTGACCCCATGGACTGTAGCCCGCCAGGCTGCTCTGTCGATGGGATTTCCCAGGCAAGGATACTGACTGGAGTGGGGTGCCTTTTCCTCCTCCAGGGATCTCGCCCACCTAGGGATCGAACCTGAGTCTCCTGCATTGGCAAGCAGTTCTTTACCTCTGAGTGACCTGAGAAGCCATCCTTGATGGGCCAATGATGAAGAATTTACTTTGCAATGCAGGGGAGGTGGGTTCCATCCTTAGCTGGGGAACTAAGATCCCAAGTGGTGCAAAGCAACTAAGTCTGAGTGCGGCGACTACTATGCCCTCAGGCCATTCGTTCCGTGCACCGCAATGAAGACCCTATATGCCGAAACTAAGACCCGATGCAACCAAAAAAAAAAAAGAATTTAGGAAATGATGTCCCGGGCCCCCGCCCAGAGCAGGGGGAGGGAAAGGGGGTCCTTGACACTCACCAGCACCCAGGGCATCTGGCACTTTCGGTAGAAGAACTGGCAGACCAAGACCATAAGGGGCGGCCACAAAGGAGGGTCCCACTCAACAAAAGCGTCCATGATGTCATCCTCAATGTCCACATCAGGGTGAAGGCGGGGGGCATCTGGCTTCACTGAGGAAGGACGGGTGCATTGTGCTGGGGCCTCCAGGACCACCCACCCCACCCCCAGCGTGTCCCCACACTCCTGCCCATTACTTCGGGTTTCGAGGTCCACCAACACTGGGGGCCAGAGAGGCTGGCCGGCCCTGGCCACCCAGACTAGGAGTTTGTCAAACGCGGTGAGCTGTTCCCGTGGGACGGTCACCCCGTTCTGCCCGGTAGGCACTGCCACAGTCCAGATCCTGTTGAAATGGCTGCGAGGAGAGAGGAGGGAACAGAGGTGGTAGACAATGGGCTGGCCCAGAGCCGTAAGGGCAACACCTGCTCTGCCCGGGTTCAAGTCTCAGTTCTCCTGCTTCAGAGCTGTGTGACCTTGAGCAAGCAACTTAACCCCTCTGTGCGGCAAACGTGCCTGCTGAACAGCGGAGGGGACTCGATGAGATGAGAAAGGCAATGCATTCAGAATAACAAGCAGGACGTCCCCGATGGTCCCCGTGTGAGTGCTCAGGCGTGTCTGATGCTTTGTGACCCCATGGACTGTAGCCCGCCAGGCTGCTCTGTCGATGGGATTTCCCAGGCAAGGATACTGACTGGAGTGGGTTGCCTTTTCCTCCTCCAGGGGATCTCGCCCACCTAGGGATCGAACCTGAGTCTCCTGCATTGGCAAGCGGATTCTTTACCTCTGAGTGACCTGAGAAGCCATCCTTGATGGGCCAATGATGAAGAATTTACTTTGCAATGCAGGGGAGGTGGGTTCCATCCTTAGCTGGGGAACTAAGATCCCAAGTGGTGCAAAGCAACTAAGTCTGAGTGCGGCGACTACTATGCCCTCAGGCCATTCGTTCCGTGCACCGCAATGAAGACCCTATATGCCGAAACTAAGACCCGATGCAACCAAAAAAAAAAAAAGAATTTAAATAGCACACATCAGGGGCACAGTACATGCTGTATAAGCATCGATGTTTTATTTATTGAACACCTATTATATCTATGCACAATTACTTCTATATTTTCTTGGGCTCCAAAATCACTGCAGATGGTGACTAACAGCCATGAAATTAAAGGATGCTTGCTCCTTGGAAGAAAAGCTATGCCAAAGCTAGACAGCCTGTTAAAAAGCAGAGAGATCACCTTGCCAACAAAGGTTCGTACAATCAAAGCTGCTTTTTCCAGGAGTCACGTGTGGATGTGAGAGTTGGACCATAAATAAGACTGAATGACAAAGAACTGACGTTTTCAAATTGTGGAGAAGACTCTTGAGAGTCCCTTGGACACCAAGGAGATCAAAGCCGTCCATCCTAAAGGAAGTCAACCCTGAATATTCATTGGAAGGGCTGATGCTGAAGCTGAAGCTCCAATACTTCGGCCGTCTAGTAAGAGATGACTCACTGAAAAAGACCCTGACGCTGGGAAAGACTGAGGGCAAAGGAGAAGGGAATGACAGAGGATGAGATGGTTGGATGGCATCACTGACTCAATGGACAGGAATTGGAGCCGACTCTGGGAGACAGTGGAGGACGGAGGAGCCTGGGAGGGCTGAAAAGAGTCGAACACAACTGAGCGACTAAATGGCAACAACTATTCAGTTAGCAACTCAGAGCCTGTCCCCGGGCCTGTTGTAGAAGCTGAGACGAGGACTATGACCAAAGCAGGCAAGGGTCCACTCTCCGGAGCAGGTATTTCAGTGGGGGAGGCAGATGAGGAACACAGAAATATGTAACTGATTGCGATATAAGCGACAGAAAGACCAATCAAGGGACTTCCCTGGTGGTCCAGTGGTTAGGACTCCACACTCTCAGGTCCCACAAGCCTTGCAGAGAGGCCAACCATACACACATAATTTTTTTTTTAAATCAAGCAGGACGAGCAGGATGCGGTGTGCAGATGGGACGGAGAGTGACCGTAGTTTAGGCAAGGCGGTGGAGGCACTATGCCCTCAGATTCGTTCCGTGCACCGCAATGAAGACCCTATATGCCGAAACTAAGACCCGATGCAACCAAAAAAAAAAAAAAGAATTTAAATAGCACACATCAGGGGCACAGTACATGCTGTATAAGCATCGATGTTTTATTTATTGAACACCTATTATATCTATGCACAATTACTTCTATATTTTCTTGGGCTCCAAAATCACTGCAGATGGTGACTAACAGCCATGAAATTAAAGGATGCTTGCTCCTTGGAAGAAAAGCTATGCCAAAGCTAGACAGCCTGTTAAAAAGCAGAGAGATCACCTTGCCAACAAAGGTTCGTACAATCAAAGCTGCTTTTTCCAGGAGTCACGTGTGGATGTGAGAGTTGGACCATAAATAAGACTGAATGACAAAGAACTGACGTTTTCAAATTGTGGAGAAGACTCTTGAGAGTCCCTTGGACACCAAGGAGATCAAAGCCGTCCATCCTAAAGGAAGTCAACCCTGAATATTCATTGGAAGGGCTGATGCTGAAGCTGAAGCTCCAATACTTCGGCCGTCTAGTAAGAGATGACTCACTGAAAAAGACCCTGACGCTGGGAAAGACTGAGGGCAAAGGAGAAGGGAATGACAGAGGATGAGATGGTTGGATGGCATCACTGACTCAATGGACAGGAATTGGAGCCGACTCTGGGAGACAGTGGAGGACGGAGGAGCCTGGGAGGGCTGAAAAGAGTCGAACACAACTGAGCGACTAAATGGCAACAACTATTCAGTTAGCAACTCAGAGCCTGTCCCCGGGCCTGTTGTAGAAGCTGAGACGAGGACTATGACCAAAGCAGGCAAGGGTCCACTCTCCGGAGCAGGTATTTCAGTGGGGGAGGCAGATGAGGAACACAGAAATATGTAACTGATTGCGATATAAGCGACAGAAAGACCAATCAAGGGACTTCCCTGGTGGTCCAGTGGTTAGGACTCCACACTCTCAGGTCCCACAAGCCTTGCAGAGAGGCCAACCATACACACATAATTTTTTTTTTAAATCAAGCAGGACGAGCAGGATGCGGTGTGCAGATGGGACGGAGAGTGACCGCGGTAGTTTAGGCAAGGCGGTGGGAGAGCTCTCTCTCTGCTGAGACATGTGAATAAAGGTCTGCAGGATGTGGGTGCACAGTCGTGCAAGACCTCAAAATGAAGAGCCTTTGAGGAAGAAGGCACAATCAAAGGTCAAACTGTGCCTGGTGTGGTTATTTTTCTCTTTTATAGATTTAATTGACTTATTTTGGGGCTGCGCTGGGTCTCAGTTGCTATGCACGGGCTTTTCTCTAGTTGCGGTGAGCCGCGGCCACTCTCTAGCTGCGGGGCGCGGACTTCTCACTGTGGCGTCTTCCCTTCACAGGCTCTAGGGGCGCGGGCCTCGGCAGCCGCGGTGTGTCGGCTCACCAGCTGCTCTAGAGTGCAGGCTCTGTTGGGCTTCCCAGGTGGGGTGGCACTAGCGGTAATGAACCCACCTGCCAATGCAAGGTTTGGTGGGGTGGCGCTAGCGGTAATGAACCCACCTGCCAATGCAAGGTTTGATGCCTGGATTGGGAAGATCCCCTGGAGGAGGGCATGGCAACCCACTCCAGTGTCCTGGCATTCTTTGGGGGGGGGGGGTGCCATTTTTTAAAATTTTGCTTTTACAGAGTTTTGTTGTTTACAGGTATGTATTATCCTGGTGTTTTTTTTTGAGGAACAGTGAGAGGAGGCGTGTACCCTGGAGTAAACTGAGGGAGGAGGAGGGAAGGAGGAGGTGAGGGTAGGGAGGAGACAGCAGATTATACAGGGCCTGGAGGATGGCAAGGAAGGATTTTGGCTTTTACCCTGAATGAGCGGGGAGCCCGGGAGCGCTCCCGGGAGGGACCTGCTCCCTGTGAGCAGGGGAGGGACCTGTCCTGATTCAGAAGTTCACAGGCCCCTCTGGATGCTGCGGCAGAAAACAGTCCGTGGGGCCGCAGGTGGAAACCTGAGTCCAGGCCAGCGATGACGGGGACTGGACCACAGTGGGTGCCCGAAAAGTAAGGAGTGCCAGACTCTCGATCATGTAGAAGGTACACTTGGCAAGGCCTGCTTGAAAGGGTTTTACCTCGATTTGAAACTTACACCCAGGGCCCAGACCTGATCAAACCCTGTTTGGGACTCGAACCCACGCGGCTGGGACTTAAACCCAGCCAAAACCCTGTTTGGGACTTGAACTCACATGGCTGGGGCTTGAATCTAGCCAAAACCCGGTTTGGGACTCGAACCCACATGGCTAAGGCTTAACCCCAGCCAAAACCCTGCTTGGGAATTGAATCCACGTAGTCAGGACTCCACCCCAGCCAAAAACCTGTCTGGAACTCAAACCCATGCAGCCAGGACTTAATCCAGCACCACTCAACGTCTGGACCCAAGGTTCTTCATGCCTCAACGCAGAAGGAACTCAGCGAGAAGCAGAGTGATAGACAAGAAGATTTACTAGGATAGGGCACTTGTAAGAGGTGCAAGCGGGCAGACAGGAATGCTCTGCTCTGCTCTCCCTTCAATTGAGTAGGCAGCCATATATATAGGATGGTAGAGGACCACCCCCCTCAAGCAGACGCAGGTGCAGGACATACATCATTAGTTCCTTCTTCGCCAGCTCCTCCTTCATCAGCTGTTTATATCCAGTCAAGCCTGCTTTACTGAGCAAGGAGCAGCCCTCCTGAGTTATAATCAACTCACTGGCCTCCCAACCTTTCTCAGGTTTCACCCTTCTGCCTACCATCCCCTACTAAGGCTCTACAACCACCTACCTATTCTACTCTGTCCCTATCATGCTGATGGATCAGATGTGTATGAGAGAGAGAGGCGTTGAGGATGTCCCAAAAGGACTGGATTTCAAATGTTCCCATCAAAACCTTCATTAAAGAAAAAAAAAAAAAAACACGTGCTGGCAAAGATGTGGAGAAATTTGGGTCCTCTCACATGGCTGGTAGGAACGTAAGACAGAGCCATAGTTAGGTGGTTCTTCAACACAGAACTGCCCTAGGCCCGAGCCACTTCACTCCTAGGCGTATACCTCCAAAGAACTGAAAACAAGGCCGTGAAACTTGCACACGCATGCTCACGGTGCTAGTTACCATCGCCCAACTACAATCTCTCAATGGCGGAGGAAGCGAACGTGCTAGGTGCTCACTCGTGTCTGACTTTTTGGGACCCCATGGACACCAGCTCACCAGGAGCCTCTGTCCATGGAATTCTCCAGGCAAGAAGACTGGAGTGGGTTGCCATTCCCTTCTCCAGGGGATCTTCCCGACCTAGGGCTTGAACATGGGTCTCTTGCGTTGCAGGCACATTCTTTACCGTCTGAGCCACCAGGGAGGCCCCGGGTCTCAGTGGTGGAGACAACCTGAATGTCCATCAACAGATGTGTGGATGAACATGGTATATCCATACAACGGAGTATCATTCAGCCACAAAAAAGGAATGAAGTTCCGATGCACACTACAACAGAATGAGCCTGAGAAACACGCTCCTAAGTGAAAGAAACCAGATAGAAAAAATCACGTATGGTTTGATTCCATTTACAGGAAATGTCCAGGACAGGCAAATCAAAGAGATGGAAAATAGATCAGTAGCAGCCAGACGATAAGCAGTGACTGTGGTTGGGGATGGAACTTCCTTTTGGGGTGATGGACATGTTTTGGAACAAGATGGGGCACTGGTTACACAACATGTGAAGTCCTAATCGCTACTGAACTGTTCTCTTGCAAATACTTAATTTCATGCTACGCGAATTTCACCTCATTGCAAAAAAAAGGGGGAGAAGACCTTCTCTTCCTCCCTCGCGTGTGCATGCATAGTAAGTCTCTAAGCCTCTTCAGCTGTGTCCAACTCTTAGCAACTCTAGCCCGTCAGGCTCTTCTGTCTGTGGGGTTCTCCAGGCAAGAATGCTGGAGTGGAAAAAAAATCCTGGAGTGAGTTGTCATTGCCCCCTCCGGGGGATCTCCCCACCCAGGGATCAAGCTCACGCCTCTTACGTCTCCGCACTGGCAAGTGGGTTCTTTACCATCAGCCTCGCCTGGGGAGCCCTTGACGTCCTCATCCTCTGTGAACTAAACCCCGAGCCCCCTTTCTGGACACGGATGGTGGGGATGGCTGTCCAACGGCGTGTACTCAATGCCGCTGAACTGGACACTCTGAAAAGACTGGGGGACTTCCCTGGTGGTCCACTGGTTAAGAACCTGCCTTTCCAACAGTAACATGGAAACTTACATTACCGTCTGTAAACGAGACAACCAATGTGAATGTGCTGTAAGACTAAGGGGGGGCTTCCCTTGTGGCTCAGTGGATAGGAACCCGTCTGCCAATGCAGGAGACGCAGGTTCGATCCCTGATCCGGGAAGATTCCACATACCACAGAGCAGCTAAACCCACACATCAACAAAGACCCAGCACAGCCAAAAATAAATAAAAAGTTTAAAAAAAAAAAAAAAAAGACTAAGGGGACTTACATGGGGGCTATGCAACGACCTGGGAGGGGTGGGATGGGGAGGGTGTGGGAGGGAGGTTCAGGTGGAAGGGGTCAAGGGTACACCTATGACTTATTCGGGCTTGTGTATAGCAGTAAACAACAAAACTCTGTCAAAGTAAAATAAAAATAAATTATGTACATATATATATATATAAGAAGCTACAAGGATACATTGTACAGCATAGGGAATATAGCTAGTATTTTATAATAGCTATAAATGGTGTATAATCTTTAAACATTGTGATTCCTAAGGTGCACGGTTTGAACTAATATAATACTGTTCACCAGCTATACTTCAATAAAAAAAGAGAAAAGGGAAAAAAAAAATCTGCCTTTCAAAGCAGGGGATGTGGGATTGACCCCTGGTCAAGGAACTGGGATCTCACACGCCCTGGGGGCATCTAAGTCCTTGGGCTGCAACCAGTGAGAAGCCTGTGAGCCTCACCTAGAGAGTCCGTGCTGCAAAGAAGATCTAGCAAAACACAAAACAGATTGAGAAAAAAGGTGGTGAATTTTACGTGTACTTTACCACCATTAAAAACAAAAGACCAGCCTCCCTCACCAATTCCCATCTTCAAATGCACCTTTTCCTCACCTCTCACTCAGCCAAATTTGAAACGAATTTGAGTTTCCAAGTGTGATTCATCGTGAAGGAACACCAGTCACCCCTCCCACCGTGGGCTCCACGAGGCCGGGTTTCTTTTACTGCTCTACCCTCAGCACTCAACCAAAGGATCTTTCCATATGCTCAGAGATTCAGCTACTTGCCTAAGGTCACACAGCAATAAAAAACAGCTTCTCATCATTAAGCCTCTTCCCTTTCCCAAGTGGCCAAACTCACTGAATTCTCTGAACCAACCCCTGGGGAGCAGGTTCCATCATTATCAGCATTTGATAGAGGAAGAAACAGAGGCTCAGAGAGGGAAAGGGACTGGCCCAGGGTAACATTGCAAGGCCGTGAAAGTGGGGCAGGGCTGGGAGGTGCGGGTGGGCAGGATGAAGGGGTCCTCTCAACCTGGGAAGGCTGGAACCTGAGTGACCTCAGTTTCCCCAAATCACCCCATTGTACTCACTACTTGAGGCTCTGGACGTACAGCGTGGAGGGGTCTGTCAAGTTCCCCAAAGGCTCCCATGAGCAGTTCAAATGGCCCCAGGGTCCAAAAGCGTAGCACTCCAGGGGTCCGCCTGGAGAAGGAGGCGGGAGGGTTCCGGGGAAGGGGGTCAGTTCTCCCAGCCACGGGCACACCCCAGAACTTGAAACGCCCCAACTTCTGACCACTGTGGAGGGCGATCCAGGGTCCCTTACTGAAGCCAGCAGCAGGAAGGGGGCGCTGGGTACCGCTCCCCAGGCTTTGGGCATAACTCCTCCCTTCCTATCAGCCACATCCTGTCCCCCGCCCCCAACCACCACCAAAGAGCCCTTACCCTACCCCCGCCCCCAACCCCGGGCTCTGGCTCCCACCTCGCGACGGCCCGTTCCCAAGCCCCTTGCACCGCCCGGCCCCGGCCCCGGCGCGGGGGGGAAGCCAGTGGCTCCCGGGCCTTTGCTCATTCATTCCGCAAACTTGCGGATCACCCTGGCGGACGTGCGCTTTCGCGAGCATGAGACACGAGCTCGCTCCAGAACTCACCCTGAGTCCGACTGAACAGCAGCAACAACAGAAGCAGCAGCAGCAGCAGCAGCAGCAGCGGCGCCGGCCGCGGTGGGAAGGGGGCGGCCGGGGTCCCCCGCATGGTGCCCCCGCGCCCCGCGTCCGGCCCGGCCCTGTCCGGCCCTGGGCGGCCGCGCCGCCCGCCTCGCTCTCGGGGACCGGCGCCTGAGCCGCGACGGGAAGCCGAGCCACCCCTCCCCGCCGCCTCCGCACCTTGCGCGCCGCGTCCCCGCTCCTCCTCTGCGCCGGAAAGTCCCCGGCCGCGCTCGCAGGGGGCACGGGAAGGAGATTGGGGAGGGGGTGGGAGCTGCGCGGAGGGCGTGGCCGAGCTCCCCTGAGACCCGCCCCTCTCCCTCCCAAACATCGCACGCCAGCAGCCACGGCCTGTGCAACTTTTTTATTTTGCAGGGCTGGAGAAGGTTCTGATCCGTTCCTTTCCCACTGATCTTCCCACCCCAGGATATGAAGAGAACCCGGGGTCCCTCCACCAACCCTGGGGCGGACAGCTTTAGAATCGCCCCCTCCTTCAGCGACGCGGGTTGAAGAGAGAGGGGCTGGGAGGCAACCAGAAGGGAAGGGAAAGGTAGGGTAGGGTGAGGGTATAATTTGGCCTGGGGAGTGGTCACAGGCGGGCCAGGAGAGGGGCGCCGTTTGAGCAGGGGCTTCAGTGTGGCCAGCTTGGGTAAGCAGGGACATCCATTGCAACTGGAGACAGAATAGGCAAGGAAAGGTGTCCTTAGAGGGGCTGCTTAGACGTCCGGGTTCCCATTTGGCCAGGCTGGGGCAGAGCTTGCTCAGGGGCGGGATCGACGGCAGGGAGATCAGAGTTGGGTGGGAGGGTCTCTGAGCCCACCGTGGCGGACCTCTGTGACTTGCTGATGAATGAATGCATGAGGGGCCCGAAACAAGGGACCAGCAGGACACCGGTCAGATGGACAGCCGGGCTGGGGCATTCACCCCGGCGCCCCCCGCTGCCCGGTCCCCCTTCTAGCAGAGTCGGCTGATTTCACTCTTGCTGCACCCCCACTTGCAGCAGCTGCTGGACAGGCCCGGCAGGACGTCGCGACTGCTCCGCATGGCCCCTGGGGTTCCCTGCCAGCCCTGCCGGCCCCCGTAGAAGGCCTGGGGTGACTTGGTCAGGGCCAGCCACTCGCTGGAGGCCCCCGTTTCATCCAGCTCGCTGTCCGCCTCTGGGACGGGATCTTCTGCAAAAGACGAAGCGTTAGTGCTCAGGACTCTGTCACACCCAGAATCTGGGCTCCTGCCCTGTCCAGCGACTTCTCTATTCTTGTGGCTCAGCCTCGTCGTGATGAAAGACTTTGATCCCAGTCAGGCCTAGCTTCCCTTCTCCGTGGCAGCTTAGTCAACCCCACTGAGCTTACCTTTCCCCTTCTGTCATAGCTTTCCCTCTATTATTTATTTATGGAGGACCTGATGGTGAAAATCCTGTGTCTGGGAGCTGAATTGACTGAGCAGCAATCCGGTTATCATCCCTGAGCTTTGGCTTCCTTGTCTGCAAAGAGGGGATATTAATAACTGCTGGGACTTCCCTGGCGGTTCAGTGGTTAAGACTGCCTTCCAGTGTGGGGTCCGTGGATTCCATCCCTGGTCAGGGAGGTCAGATCCTGCCTGCCTCGCAGACAAAAGACCAAAACTTGAAACAGAAGCAGTATTGTAACAAATTCAATAGACTTTAAAAATGGTCCACATCAAAAGAATAATTTAAAAAAACTACCTATCAGAGTTTTATACAAAGTAGATAATTAACACCCATTAAAAAAAATTGGGCTTTCCCTGGTGGTCCAGGGGGTAAGGACACCACCTTGCAGTGCAAGGGGCGCCGGTTCGATCCCTGGCCTGGGAAGATCCACGGAGCAGCTGGACCAGTGTGTCCAATTACTGAGCCGGAGCTCTGGAGCGCATGCGCCCAGAGCTGGCGCTCTGTGACAATAGAGGCCACCGCGATGGGAGGCCCACGCGGGCCAAAGAACAAAGACGGATGAAAATAGAGAAATGTTAAGAACAATAGAAGTGGCCTTCCCGCTCCCCTCCCTCCCCAATCCGCCCCCCACCCAAAATAAATAAATAAATAAATCTTAAAAAAAAGAAATTTAGAATAGCATCTGGACCGTGGTAAGCCCTCAGTTTTGTCCTAATCTGTTTTAACTCAGTTTAAACAATGCCTGCAAGATGTGTTAAGATACATCTTGATACAGGGGCTGTGCCTCCCGATTTGCTGGTAAAGCGAGTCAGGGAAGAAAAGCAACTTGGCGAGAGGATCACCTAGTCGGTGGCAAGTCTAGTCTTGACCTCAGCTCCCCCCTACACACACACTGTCTTCCCCAAAGGCTTAGAAGGCACTTTAGTTTCAGTTCCTGAATGAGCCTGATCCGGGCTGTTCAAATAGCATCCCTGCCTAAGACAGGGCTCACACAGGGCAGGTGTTCCAGATCCCAGCGGATGTGGAAGGCTTGCCCTCCCCCCGCCCCTCCCCATCCCAGCTCTGCAGCTCTGCTGACCGACCCGCTCAGCCTTGGCACAGCTTCAAGAGCCTGGCACGTCTCTCTGGTGGCCTGGGGTGAAGGAGTGACCCTCCAGCCCCAGGCCCTCATCTCCCCGCCGTCCCTGGTTCCTGGGACCCATCTCTTGTCTCGTGAACCCCGCGGCTACGCACACTGCCTCCCCAGCCTTACCCAGAGCTTCGAGGGGCAGGGTGTCCGAACGCCTCCACCGGGAGCCCCCGCAGGTGAAGATGACTGCCCGGATGAATTCACGGCCGCACAGCTTCACGCCGTAGGGTCCTGTCCGGGCCTCGGTCCTCAGCCACAGCTCCCCAGCCAGCACCCCCACGGCCAGGAGCAGCAGCAGCGGGCGGCTGGCCATGCTGGACGGGGCTACGTGAGACGAGAGAATGGCCACAGCGAGGCAGCTTCCTGCCAGTTGGTGCCTCCGCGGCCTCCTGGCCCCCTATTTATACATCTCAGCGAACTCCCTCCTGTCGTGGAGGAGCCAAGTGACCTCCTTTATCTCCACCGGCAGAGGGGAGGCGGACATGCTCCCCCCCAACCCTGACCTTTCCCGTTTCCCGGACCAAGTGATAACCTTTCGAAGGGATGGGGTGACGTGGTCCCGTTCTCACCAGCTGTCATCGTCAACAGAGAGAGGCAAGAAGGCCTCTCAGCTCGGCAGAGACCAGGAACGCAGACCCCCACCAGACCAGGAGAGAGGGCACAGCCAGCCCCCGTCACCAACATATGGCTAGGGTCCTGGGCTTCCTCTATAATAGTGAGTGCTTTCAGGGTGTGGGTGACGGGGACAGGCACTCCTCTAAATATTTCAGATATGGTTGAATCGATTTAAGCCTCCCAACAAACGATGATCATGATTCTATAAATCTGGGCAAGCCTCAGAATCTGAAGGGGCTTGTGAAAATGCAGACTGCTGGGCACTCCTTACAAAGCATCTGAGAGCCAACTTGCATGTGTGCTCAGTCACGTCTGACTCTTTAGACCCCATGGACTGCCGCCTGCCAGGCTCCTCTGTCAATGGGATTCTCCAGGCAAGAAGACTGGAGTAGGTTGCCATTTCCTCCTTCAGGGGATCTTCCCAGCCCTGGGATCAAACTCACGTCTCCTTCGTTTCCTGCACTGGCAGGGGGTTCTTGACCACTGAGTCATTTGGAAAGCCTTCCTGAGGAATTGCACTGGCAACAAGTTTCTGAACCACATCGATACTGCTGGTCCGGAAAGCACATTCCAAAACAAAAGGAATTGACTGCCCTGGGCTTCGTTGTAACATGCGGGATCTTTTTTTTTTCTTCTTTTTTAAATAGTTGTGGCATGTGAACTCTTAATTGCGACACACAAGATCTAGTTCCCTGACCAGGAATTGAACCTGGGACCCTTGCTTGCAATAGTCACGCCGTAGGGTCCTGTCCGGGCCTCGGTCCTCAGCCACAGCTCCCCAGCCAGCACCCCACGGCCAGGAGCAGCAGCAGCGGGCGGCTGGCCATGCTGGACGGGGCTACGTGAGACGAGAGAATGGCCACAGCGAGGCAGCTTCCTGCCAGTTGGTGCCTCCGCGGCCTCCTGGCCCCCTATTTATACATCTCAGCGAACTCCCTCCTGTCGTGGAGGAGCCAAGTGACCTCCTTTATCTCCACCGGCAGAGGGGAGGCGGACATGCTCCCCCCCAACCCTGACCTTTCCCGTTTCCCGGACCAAGTGATAACCTTTCGAAGGGATGGGGTGACGTGGTCCCGTTCTCACCAGCTGTCATCGTCAACAGAGAGAGGCAAGAAGGCCTCTCAGCTCGGCAGAGACCAGGAACGCAGACCCCCACCAGACCAGGAGAGAGGGCACAGCCAGCCCCCGTCACCAACATATGGCTAGGGTCCTGGGCTTCCTCTATAATAGTGAGTGCTTTCAGGGTGTGGGTGACGGGGACAGGCACTCCTCTAAATATTTCAGATATGGTTGAATCGATTTAAGCCTCCCAACAAACGATGATCATGATTCTATAAATCTGGGCAAGCCTCAGAATCTGAAGGGGCTTGTGAAAATGCAGACTGCTGGGCACTCCTTACAAAGCATCTGAGAGCCAACTTGCATGTGTGCTCAGTCACGTCTGACTCTTTAGACCCCATGGACTGCCGCCTGCCAGGCTCCTCTGTCAATGGGATTCTCCAGGCAAGAAGACTGGAGTAGGTTGCCATTTCCTCCTTCAGGGGATCTTCCCAGCCCTGGGATCAAACTCACGTCTCCTTCGTTTCCTGCACTGGCAGGGGTGTCTTGACCACTGAGTCATTTGGAAAGCCTTCCTGAGGAATTGCACTGGCAACAAGTTTCTGAACCACATCGATACTGCTGGTCCGGAAAGCACATTCCAAAACAAAAGGAATTGACTGCCCTGGGCTTCGTTGTAACATGCGGGATCTTTTTTTTTTCTTCTTTTTTAAATAGTTGTGGCATGTGAACTCTTAATTGCGACACACAAGATCTAGTTCCCTGACCAGGAATTGAACCTGGGACCCTTGCTTGCAAGTGCATAGTCTCAGCCACTGGACCCTTGGGGAAGTCCCCAGAAGCCACACTTTTCTTTTATTAAGCTTTTATTTTACTTTTAACTTTTACAGAGTTTTGTTGTTTACAGATACGTATGTTCCCAGATTAGTCTATGTATATCCCCCCCATCCCACCCCTCCAGGCCATCACACAGCACCCCTGAAGGATCCCCTTTTCTCACAGAGCAATGACTAGAGCTATTTTCTTCACATATGGTAGTACAGGCCTTCATGCTACTTCCTTTACGCCTCCCACCCACTGTTCCTTCCCGACAATGTCCATATGTCCACTGTCCATGTCTGTTTCTCCATTGTTTCACTGCATGTGCCATCATCACCATCCTACTAGATTCCATATATATGTGTTAGTATATTGCACTTGTCCTTCTCTTTCTGACTGACTTCACTTTTTATGATAGGTTCTAGATCCAGCCACCTCATTAGGGCTGATTCTTCTGCATTTATCTTTACAGCTGAGTAGTATTCCATTGTATGTACCAGAGCTTTTGTATCCATTTGTTCGTCGATGGACATCTAGGTTGCTTCCATGTTCTAGCTGTTGTATAGAGAGCTGCAATGAACTTTGGGGTACAGGTGCTTCTTTCAGATTTGATTTCATCAGGGTATAAGCGTAAGAGTGGGATTGCTGGGTCATATGGCAGAAGTCACACTTTTGAGAGCCACTGGACTACGAGATGAGGATCAAGATTGTCTCCATGTTACAGATGAGGAAACCATGGTGAGGGTCAGGTGCCCAAGGTCAGTTAGGAAGGGAAGGTGGGAAGGAAAATTCAAACAACCTCTGGCTCCAGAGCCCAAGTTCTCTAAAAAAAAAAAAAAAATTTTCTTTTTTATTGAAGTATAGTTAATTTACAAAGGTTAATTTCAGGTGTACAGCAAAGTGAATCATTTACTCATATACAAAGATCCACAGTTAGTTTTTAGGCTCTTTTCTCATGTAGGCCATTACTACATATTGAGTAGAGTTCCCTGTGCTATACAGCAGCTTCTTTTTTAAATATAATTTAATTTATTTATTTTGGGTTATTCTGGGTTTTCACTGCTGCTGCAGGCTCTTCTCTAATTGCAGGGAGTGGGGGCTACTCTCTCGTTGAGGGGAGCAGGCTTCTTGTTGTGGTGACTTCTCTTGTTGTGGAACTCGGGCTCTAGGGCACATGGGTTTCAGTCGTTGCAGCACATGGGCTCTGTAGTTGTGGCTCATGGGCTTAGTTGCTCTGTAGTAGGTGGGATCTTCCCGGATCAGGGATCGAACCCATGTCTCCTGCATTGGCAGGTGGACTCTTCACCACTGAGCTACCAGGGAAGCCCCAGCAGCTTCTTACTCGCTATCTGTTTTATTTACAGTAGTGTGTATATGTCAATCTCAGTCTCCTAATTTATGCCCCCCGCTACCCTGGGAAAAAATTTTAAAGATTTTTTAAAAATTATGAAGACAGGGAGCAGTCTGTCAGAGCTTTCTGGGGTGCTGCCTCCCGGGCTGCAGTCCTAATTATGCCCCAAATAAAACTTAACCCACAAAAAAAAAAGATTATGAAGACAGAGTTTCAGCTTCTCAAGATGAAAAGAGGTCTGAAGAGGGATGGTGGTGATGTTTGCATAGCTGTGTGAACGTGCTTTACAACCCTTAAAATGGTTAGTAAGATGGTACCTTTCATGTTATGAGGATGTTACCATAATTCAAAAACTAATTTTAAATGTTTAACTAGTATCATACACGGGCTTTCCGGGTGGCTCCGATGGGAAAGGATCCACCTGCAGTGCAGGAGACCCAGGTTCCACCCCTGGGTTGGGAAGATCCCCTGGAGAAGGGAATGGCTATCCACTCCATGCAGAGAGCGCCTGTCCTGCTCTGGGCAGTGTTTCACCCTGGGCTCTCCAGGTAGGTACAAATGAACTTGTTTACAAAATGGGAAGAGACACACAGATGGAGAAGACAAGTTTATGGTCACCAAAGGAGAAAGGAGTAGGAGTTCCCTTCTCCAGGGGATCATATACGTACTACTATATGTAAACTAGGATATACCAGGGCTTCCCTTGGTGGTCCAGTGGGTAAGGACACCACCTTGCAGTGCAAGGGGCGCCGGTTCGATCCCTGGCCTGGGAAGATCCCACGTGCCGCGGAGCGACTGGACCGATGTGTCCAATTACCGAGCTGGAGCTCTGGGGCGCATGCGCCCAGAGTCAGTGCTCTACGACGACAGAGACCACTGCAATGGGAGGTCCACAGGAGCCAAGGAACAAAGACGGATGAAAATAGAGAAATGGAAGACCAATAGAAGTGGCCCACCCGTCCCCCTCCCTCTCCACCCCACTCCCCAAAAAGATAAATAAATAAAATAAATGTTTAAAAAAAATAGGATATACTATATATAGGGATCTGCAGGAGGAAATGGCAAGCCACTCCAGTATTCTTGCCCAAAGAATCCCATGGACAGAGGAGCCTGGCAGGCTGCAGTCTATGGGGTCACAAAGAGTCAGACACGACTGAGCGACTAAGCACACACACACACACACAGGGAACTGTGCTCAATGTTTTGTAATGATCTATAAGGGAAAAGAATCTGAAAAAGAATGTATATATAGGTATATATACACATATACACGTGTGTGAATAACTGAATTACTGCTTACACCTGAACTAATACAACATTGTACATCAACTATTGATCAATTTTTTAAATATGAAAAAATAGCAAGCCAAAAAAAAAACACAAAACCTCAATGGGCTCTCTAGAAAAAAAAAAAAAGTCCTGATTTATAGCAGTTATAAGCTTCTGGTCACTTTCAAGCTACCCGTGTGATAACGGTGTGATGTTGCAAGTTTCCTGAAAAGTTATTAATCAATTCTCACAAGTCCATATAAGCAAGCTCCAGGACATCACATGTGAAAAAAAAAATCTCAGTTTGTACAATTTAAAAGAATAATGATTGGATGGTTTCCCTGCTGGTCCAGGGGCTAAGATTCCACACTCCGAATGCAGAGGGGGGTGGCTCAGGTTCAGTCCCTGGTCAGGGAACTAGATCCCACATGCTGGAACAAAGAAGTCGCATGCCACAACTAAAAGATCCTGCATGCCGCGTCTAGGATATTTGTATATATTTATAAAAATAAATTTATTTTTTAAAAATGAATTTTGAACTCCGTGTCATCACGACCCGGCTCGGGGAGACGGTGCCAGCATCACAGATGTGCTCCGCACCCCTCGTCCCTTCTCTGCTGAGGTAACTACATCCCGACCTCAGCCGGCAGCATTTCTCTGCTTTTCATTTGCTTTGTTTTGACCTGGCTGCTGGCTCGTGGAATCTTAGTTCTCTAACCAGGGATGAACCCAAACTAGAGAGGGAACCCAGACCCTCGGCAGTGAGAACACAGAGTCCTAACCACTGGACCGCCAGGGAATTCCCTGCTTTTCATTCGGTTTTTTTTTTTTTTAATTTATTCATTTTATTTTTGGCAGCACTGTCTCTTTGTTGCTGCTCATAAGGTTTTTCTAGTTGCAGCAAGTGGGGGCTACTCTGTAGTCGCCGCGTTTGGCTTCTCATTCATTGCATGGCTTCGCTTGTCTCAGAGCACGGGCCGAGTCGTTGTATCCCATGGGCCTAGTTGCCCCTTGGCATGTGGATCTTCCCAGACCAGGGATCGAACCCATGTCCCCTGCATTGGCAGGTGGATTCTTACCCACTGCCCTACAGGGAAGTCCTGCTTTTCATTAGTTTTAACACTAACAAAGGTATCTCTGAGAAAGAAAACAGAATCTCTGAATCATAACTGAATTTTTTCCCCTTTTTTTCTCCATTCTAACAAATTGCACTTTTTTTAAATCAAAGTACAACATGCATAAAGTGCCCCAGCCATCAGTGGACACCTGAAATGATTTGACAAACTGGACACACTTCTGCAGCCACTAATCAGGTCCAGAAACAGAACATCCCCAGCCTCCACCCAGAGCCCGGGAACTATGCTCCACTGTCTTGAGGAATATGAAGAATTGGTGGACATATGTTAAACAGGGCATGAGATGGTTCGATAGCATCACTACCTCAATGGACATGAATTTGAGCAGACTCTGGGAGATGGCAGAGGACAGGGCGGCCTGGTCTGCTGCAGTCCATGGGGCTGCAGAGATGGGACACGACTGAGTGACTGACCAGCAACAATGTTAAATTATACTAATGAATGAATACTTTGAGACGTTCTGAGGCGATGCAAAGATCCTGTTCTTCATTGCACCCACCGAGTTTAGCCTTCGTGGGTGGATTGTGTGCAGAAATTATTACTGGGCTGTTTGTTTATTAGTCAGTTACCGTATGCCTCACTCCTTCTGCATTTGTTATTAGTTATTTTTCGGAATTCTCGTGTAGGGAAGAAAGCCCCCAAAATCGTGGAATCTTAGTTCTCTAACCAGGGATGAACCCAAACTAGAGAGGGAACCCAGACCCTCGGCAGTGAGAACACAGAGTCCTAACCACTGGACCGCCAGGGAATTCCCTGCTTTTCATTCGGTTTTTTTTTTTTTTAATTTATTCATTTTATTTTTGGCAGCACTGTCTCTTTGTTGCTGCTCATAAGGTTTTTCTAGTTGCAGCAAGTGGGGGCTACTCTGTAGTCGCCGCGTTTGGCTTCTCATTCATTGCATGGCTTCGCTTGTCTCAGAGCACGGGCCGAGTCGTTGTATCCCATGGGCCTAGTTGCCCCTTGGCATGTGGATCTTCCCAGACCAGGGATCGAACCCATGTCCCCTGCATTGGCAGGTGGATTCTTACCCACTGCCCTACAGGGAAGTCCTGCTTTTCATTAGTTTTAACACTAACAAAGGTATCTCTGAGAAAGAAAACAGAATCTCTGAATCATAACTGAATTTTTTCCCCTTTTTTTCTCCATTCTAACAAATTGCACTTTTTTTAAATCAAAGTACAACATGCATAAAGTGCCCCAGCCATCAGTGGACACCTGAAATGATTTGACAAACTGGACACACTTCTGCAGCCACTAATCAGGTCCAGAAACAGAACATCCCCAGCCTCCACCCAGAGCCCGGGAACTATGCTCCACTGTCTTGAGGAATATGAAGAATTGGTGGACATATGTTAAACAGGGCATGAGATGGTTCGATAGCATCACTACCTCAATGGACATGAATTTGAGCAGACTCTGGGAGATGGCAGAGGACAGGGCGGCCTGGTCTGCTGCAGTCCATGGGGCTGCAGAGAGTGGGACACGACTGAGTGACTGACCAGCAACAATGTTAAATTATACTAATGAATGAATACTTTGAGACGTTCTGAGGCGATGCAAAGATCCTGTTCTTCATTGCACCCACCGAGTTTAGCCTTCGTGGGTGGATTGTGTGTGCAGAAATTATTACTGGGCTGTTTGTTTATTAGTCAGTTACCGTATGCCTCACTCCTTCTGCATTTGTTATTAGTTATTTTTCGGAATTCTCGTGTAGGGAAGAGCCATTTCATCTCCATTTACTTGCTTGCTCCATCATTTATTTATACCAGGACGGACTCACGAAGAGTTATTTTTATTCATTGGGTTAAAAATCCAATGTTCTTATTGTGTATTTTCCCACCCAAATTGCTCCAGCTTTGGCCACAGAAAGCTGTTTCAGTTGGCCTCTGTTCCAAGCATTTTCTCTCTTGACGTGACACCATATTTCTTTTTTTACTGCTTCCTTACTCTCTGGCTTATCTTGCATTCTCCCTGCCCCAGTCCTAGAAGCAGCCATTTTCCCAAGGATCCCGGGTTCCCTTTACTGAAGAGCAGCATTGAGGAGCCAAGACCTGGGTGCTGAGTCGGTTTGTTGTTACTGTGGGTGACAGTGGATGTTGCTGCTTCTGGACTCTCTCAGCTGATAGTATTACTTTAAAAAATATTGGGGGGCTTCCCTGGTGGTCCACTGGGGAAAGAGTCCACCTTGCAGTGCAAAGGGCACCGGTTCGATCCCTGGCCTGGGAGGATCTTACATGCTGCGGAGCGACTGGACCGGTGTGTCCATTGATGAGCTGGGACTCTGGAGCGCATGCGCCCAGAGCCGGCGCTCTGCAATGGAAGAAGCCACTGTGATGGGAGGCCCACACAGGCCAAGGAATAGAAATGGATGAAAATAAACGGATAGAAAAATCAATGAAAAGAGGCCAAAATTTAAAAAAAAAAAAAAAAATTGAACTTCTCTCATGGTCCAGTGGTTAAGAATTCGTCTGCCAGTCCAGGGGACAGAGATTTAATCCCTGGTCCTGGAAGATTCCATGTGCCACGGGCAACTAAGCCGCTGTGCCACAACTACTGAGCCTGTGCTCTAGAGCCCAAGCGCTGCAACTGTCGAAGCCCACAAGCCCTGAGCCCCAGCAAGAAAAGCCGCCACAATGAGAAGCCCATGCACCGCAGCTCCAGAGTACCCACTTCTCTCCACAACTGAAAAAAGCTGTGCGGAGTCTTCACTGGGGCATTCGGGATCTTTGATCTTTGTTGCAGCAAATGGGATCTTTTTTTTTGAGAAGAAAGTAAAAAAGTAAAGTTTATTAGAGTCGGGGAAGGGAGAGTCGCTGCCAGTACAGCGGGCCGGTTTAAGGGAGAACCGACTGGGATGTTTCGTTTTGACAGTTGGTATCCCCACCGGCGATTGAACCCAGGCCCTCTGCATTGGGAGCATGGAATCTTAGCCACTGGACCACCAGGAAAGCCCCCATCAAACTGCCTGTTTTAGTGTTCCCTGGACATGCACGTTCAGAGTAGCACTAATCACAACAGCCAGAGTGAAAACAACCCAGATGCCCATCGGGAGATGAATGGATAAACAAAGTATGGTCCATGCCACACAATGGAATACTACTCATACAAAGGAACAAAGTGAAGACACACATTACAATGTGGATGAACTTTGGGAACATGCTGAGTGAAAGAACCCAGACACCAAAGGTCACATCGTATAATTCTAAAACCAAAGGCCTGGGAGGATCTTTTACATGCTCGAGCGAACAAAAAGGGGGCCCACGGGGGTCCACCTTGCAGTGCAAAGGGCACCGGTTCGATCCCTGGCCTGGGAGGATCTTACATGCTGCGGAGCGACTGGACCGGTGTGTCCATTGATGAGCTGGGACTCTGGAGCGCATGCGCCCAGAGCCGGCGCTCTGCAATGGAAGAAGCCACTGTGATGGGAGGCCCACACAGGCCAAGGAATAGAAATGGATGAAAATAAACGGATAGAAAAATCAATGAAAAGAGGCCAAAATTTAAAAAAAAAAAAAAAAATTGAACTTCTCTCATGGTCCAGTGGTTAAGAATTCGTCTGCCAGTCCAGGGGACAGAGATTTAATCCCTGGTCCTGGAAGATTCCATGTGCCACGGGCAACTAAGCCGCTGTGCCACAACTACTGAGCCTGTGCTCTAGAGCCCAAGCGCTGCAACTGTCGAAGCCCACAAGCCCTGAGCCCCAGCAAGAAAAGCCGCCACAATGAGAAGCCCATGCACCGCAGCTCCAGAGTACCCACTTCTCTCCACAACTGAAAAAAGCTGTGCGGAGTCTTCACTGGGGCATTCGGGATCTTTGATCTTTGTTGCAGCAAATGGGATCTTTTTTTTTGAGAAGAAAGTAAAAAAGTAAAGTTTATTAGAGTCGGGGAAGGGAGAGTCGCTGCCAGTACAGCGGGCCGGTTTAAGGGAGAACCGACTGGGATGTTTCGTTTTGACAGTTGGTATCCCCACCGGCGATTGAACCCAGGCCCTCTGCATTGGGAGCATGGAATCTTAGCCACTGGACCACCAGGAAAGCCCCCATCAAACTGCCTGTTTTAGTGTTCCCTGGACATGCACGTTCAGAGTAGCACTAATCACAACAGCCAGAGTGAAAACAACCCAGATGCCCATCGGGAGATGAATGGATAAACAAAGTATGGTCCATGCCACACAATGGAATACTACTCATACAAAGGAACAAAGTGAAGACACACATTACAATGTGGATGAACTTTGGGAACATGCTGAGTGAAAGAACCCAGACACCAAAGGTCACATCGTGTATAATTCTATGTATAGGAAATGCCCAGAAGAGGCGCACCCATTCAGGCCGAGAACAGAGTACAGTTGCCAAGGGTTGGGAGGAGGGAGGAATTGGAAACAATTGTACCAGGTATATCTCTGGGTTGAGGAAATTGTTCAGGAACTAGACAGAAGGGGTGGCTGCAGAACATTGGGAATATACAAAACACCACTTAATTGTTTGTTTTAACACTGCTTATTTTATGTGATGTCAATTTCACCTCAATTTATTTTTTTTTTAAGATTTATTTATTTATTTATTTTGGTGGAGGAGGGGTGGGGAGGAAGGGGAGCGGGCGGGCCACTTCTATTGGTCTTTCGTTTATCCATTTTCATCCATCTTTGTTCTTTGGCCCGTGTGGGCCTCCCATCACAGTGGCCTCTGTTGTCGCAGAGCGCCCGCTCTGGGCGCATGCGCTCCAGAGCTCCGGCTCGGTAGTTGGACACATGGGTCCAGCCGCTCCGCGGCTGGTGGGATCTTCCCAGGCCAGGGATGGAACCGGCGCCCCTTGCACTGCAAGGTGGTGTGTCCTTATCCACTGGACCACCAGGGAAGCCCCAATTTATTTCTTTATTTTTAATTTCACCTCAGTTAAAACAGAATCATCCATGGGGCTCTGGGGAAAGGCAGAGCTGAGTTTGAATCCCATCTCTGCCTACTTCCTGCTGTGTGACCTTTGGCAAGTCACTTAACCTGTCTGTGCCTTGCTTTCCTCACCAGTAAAATGAGGAGGATTCCATGAGTGCGTCAAATTCTTTAACAAGTCTGTGGCTCGCAGTAAGCACAGTTTAATTAAATGTTATTTCTACTTGACACGCTCCCTTTGGATTCGAACTTTATTCCTTTGTCCTTTTCTTCATGACAAACTCCTGGCCTTGGTTGCCCTGAAAGCCAAGGGCAATGCTCTAGAAGGCAGGAGTCATATCTGATTATACTGCTTCGAAAGGGCTGATGAATAACACTCTCCCTCCCCTGCCTCTTCCTTTCCTGGTGACTCTCCAAGAGACGCACCCTTCTGCCCTTTTCTCCATATTCCCAACCCTGGCCCGGGGTGGGGGCGGCCACTGCTGATGAACAAACACACCAGGAAATATTTGCTGCCTGACTGTTTGCCTTTAACAGATGATCCCAGGACCAGAAGTTTCTTTCTGTGCCTCACACAGAATCAGGGTTTGAGCCCCACACAGCTGGGTTCAAATTCCACTTCGCGTAAGCAAGGTACAGCACCTCACTGGGAAAACAGAGATAATAAGCATATGTACTTTATGGGCTGGTTCCAGTACCTGGGGCTTCCCTGGTGGCTCAGTCAGTAAAGAATCCACCTGCCAATGCAGGAGACCTGGGTTCGATCCCTGGGTCGGGAAGATCCCCTGGAGAAGGAACGGCAACCCACTGCAGGATTCTTGCCTGGAGAATTCCATGGCCAGAGGAGCCTGTAGGATGCAGTCCATGATGTTGCAAAGGGGCTGGACATGATTGAGCAACTCACACACACTCTCTAATTTCTAGTTCCGCACCAGCAGATTCAAACAGAGACAATACTGTATACTATAATATTTGTTATAGAAAGACGTTATATGTAACTACACCCACACAGTTCAGACCTGTACTTTTCAGGGTCATCTGTATATTGGAATAAATAAGAGAATGCATGAGTGCAGGACGTGTGTGTGTCCTAAGTCAGCTGTAGCCCGCCAGGCTCCTCTGTCCGTGGAATCCTCCAGGCAAGAACACTGGAGTGGGTTGCCATTTCCTCCTTCAGGGGATCTTCCCAGCCCTGGGATCAAACTCACGTCTCCTTCGTTTCCTGCACTGGCAGGGGGTTCTTGACCACTGAGTCATTTGGAAAGCCTTCCTGAGGAATTGCACTGGCAACAAGTTTCTGAACCACATCGATACTGCTGGTCCGGAAAGCACATTCCAAAACAAAAGGAATTGACTGCCCTGGGCTTCGTTGTAACATGCGGGATCTTTTTTTTTTCTTCTTTTTTAAATAGTTGTGGCATGTGAACTCTTAATTGCGACACACAAGATCTAGTTCCCTGACCAGGAATTGAACCTGGGACCCTTGCTTGCAAGTGCATAGTCTCAGCCACTGGACCCTTGGGGAAGTCCCCAGAAGCCACACTTTTTCTTTTATTAAGCTTTTATTTTACTTTTAACTTTTACAGAGTTTTGTTGTTTACAGATACGTATGTTCCCAGATTAGTCTATGTATATCCCCCCCATCCCACCCCTCCAGGCCATCACACAGCACCCCTGAAGGATCCCCTTTTCTCACAGAGCAATGACTAGAGTTATTTTCTTCACATATGATAGTACAGGCCTTCATGCTACTTCCTTTACGCCTCCCACCCACTGTTCCTTCCCGACAATGTCCATATGTCCACTGTCCATGTCTGTTTCTCCATTGTTTCACTGCATGTGCCATCATCACCATCCTACTAGATTCCATATATATGTGTTAGTATATTGCACTTGTCCTTCTCTTTCTGACTGACTTCACTTTTTATGATAGGTTCTAGATCCAGCCACCTCATTAGGGCTGATTCTTCTGCATTTATCTTTACAGCTGAGTAGTATTCCATTGTATGTACCAGAGCTTTTGTATCCATTTGTTCGTCGATGGACATCTAGGTTGCTTCCATGTTCTAGCTGTTGTATAGAGAGCTGCAATGAACTTTGGGGTACAGGTGCTTCTTTCAGATTTGATTTCATCAGGGTATAAGCGTAAGAGTGGGATTGCTGGGTCATATGGCAGAAGTCACACTTTTGAGAGCCACTGGACTACGAGATGAGGAACCTGCTTCTTGTAGGTCTATTGCAAATGAAAACCCCATCTCTCCCAGGCAAGAAGACTGGAGTGGGTTGCCATTTCCTCCTTCAGGGGATCTTCCCAGCCCTGGGATCAAACTCACGTCTCCTTCGTTTCCTGCACTGGCAGGGGGTTCTTGACCACTGAGTCATTTGGAAAGCCTTCCTGAGGAATTGCACTGGCAACAAGTTTCTGAACCACATCGATACTGCTGGTCCGGAAAGCACATTCCAAAACAAAAGGAATTGACTGCCCTGGGCTTCGTTGTAACATGCGGGATCTTTTTTTTTTCTTCTTTTTTAAATAGTTGTGGCATGTGAACTCTTAATTGCGACACACAAGATCTAGTTCCCTGACCAGGAATTGAACCTGGGACCCTTGCTTGCAAGTGCATAGTCTCAGCCACTGGACCCTTGGGGAAGTCCCCAGAAGCCACACTTTTTCTTTTATTAAGCTTTTATTTTACTTTTAACTTTTACAGAGTTTTGTTGTTTACAGATACGTATGTTCCCAGATTAGTCTATGTATATCCCCCCCATCCCACCCCTCCAGGCCATCACACAGCACCCCTGAAGGATCCCCTTTTCTCACAGAGCAATGACTAGAGTTATTTTCTTCACATATGATAGTACAGGCCTTCATGCTACTTCCTTTACGCCTCCCACCCACTGTTCCTTCCCGACAATGTCCATATGTCCACTGTCCATGTCTGTTTCTCCATTGTTTCACTGCATGTGCCATCATCACCATCCTACTAGATTCCATATATATGTGTTAGTATATTGCACTTGTCCTTCTCTTTCTGACTGACTTCACTTTTTATGATAGGTTCTAGATCCAGCCACCTCATTAGGGCTGATTCTTCTGCATTTATCTTTACAGCTGAGTAGTATTCCATTGTATGTACCAGAGCTTTTGTATCCATTTGTTCGTCGATGGACATCTAGGTTGCTTCCATGTTCTAGCTGTTGTATAGAGAGCTGCAATGAACTTTGGGGTACAGGTGCTTCTTTCAGATTTGATTTCATCAGGGTATAAGCGTAAGAGTGGGATTGCTGGGTCATATGGCAGAAGTCACACTTTTGAGAGCCACTGGACTACGAGATGAGGAACCTGCTTCTTGTAGGTCTATTGCAAATGAAAAGGATACAGTATTTGCCCTTTGGTGTCTAGACTCTTGCGTTTAGCATACCAGTTCAGGGTTCATCCACGTGGTGGAATGTGTTAGGATTTCTGTGAAGGCAGCAGGTTTCACATATGCTCCTGCGCCTCCCTTCGCACCCCACTATAGGCAACAACGAATGCGGGCCATCTCTCCCTTCCAAAACTCTGTTTCCGCTCCCTTGTCATTTTCTACAGCCACACAGTGTTCTGCCGCGAGGATGCTCCATGGTTAATTTCACTCCTGGAAACAAACACTCTTTCATCCGTTTGATCTTACGTTAACACTGCAGCGGAGAATCTCATACAAACCCCATTTCACCCATACTGCCAGTATATTTGTAGATAAATTCTGCACAGTGAGATTTCTGGCTCGAAGATGATGCGCATTTGTCATTGTTACAGATAGGACCAGATTTCCCCCCTTGAGGGTCAGATTAATTCCCACTCCCTCCAGCAATGGGTAAGAGTCCTGTTTTCCTTCAGCTCTACCGAAAGAGTATTACCAGATTTTGGATCTTTACCAACAGGACAAGTGAAGAATGGTATCTCAGAATAGAGAAGATTTGCATTTCCCTTATCCCAGGCCAGACAGAACATATTTTCATAGTTCCATGTGTTTAAGAGCTATTTATAGTTTTCTTTTTCCATTCTGGTTGCCTCCCTTGCCCATTATTCTTTGTTGATCTTTTCCTTCCTGATTTCTAGGAGTTTTTTTTTAAATGATTATTTTTTTTAAAAAAGTTTTGGCCACTTCATGTGGCTTGCATGATCTCAGTCCCTTATCAGGGAATGAACTTGAGGAACGACTGTGAAAGCCCAGAATCCTAACCACTAGGCAACCAGGAAATTCCCCTAGGAGCTCTTATCGTATGGTTATGAAATGTGTGGTAAATATTTTTTCCCCTATTTGTCACTTCTCCAAACTTTTAAAGTACTGACCACTAATATTTACTGAGGATTTGCTACCTGCCTGGTTTTGTCCTAGGTACTTTAAAAATACCATCTCACAGGGCTTCCCTGGTGATCCAGTGGGTAGAGAGTCTGCCTTGCAATGCCAGGAGCACTGGTTTCATCCCTGGCCCAGGAAGATCCCATGTGCTGCGGAGAGACTGGGCCGGTGTGTCTGAGTACAAGCCAGGGCTCTGGAGCTCATGCGCCCAGAGCCGGTGCTCTGCAACGAGAGAGGCCACTGCAACGGGAGGCCCACACCGGCCAAAGAATAAAGACGAATGAAAATAAATAAATAAATAAACAATAAAAGAGGCCAACATTTTTTAAAAAAATACCATCTCACTTTTCTTTTCTATTTTTCTAAAAAATATTTCTTTGGCTGTGCCAGGTCTTAGTCGTGGCACACGGGATGTACCTCCCTGACCAGAACTTGAACCCCGGCCCCCTGCACTGGGAGTGTAAAATTTAGTTTAGAGCATTGATGCCCAATAGAACTTTCTCTGATGATAAGACTGTGTTTTCCAATGCAGTAGGCACTAGCTCTTAATACATGTGGCTGTTGAGTGCTTTAACTGTGCTCAGTGAGGGCTTCCCTGGTGGTCCAGCGGTTAAGAACCTGCCTTGTGATGCAAGGGACACTAGTTCAATCCCTGGCCTGGGGAGATGCCACGTGCTACAGGGCAACCAAGTCCCTGTGCCACAGCTACTGAGCCCATATGTCACAACCACTGAAGCCCTCGCACCCTAGAACTTGTGCTCCCCAACAAGAGAAGTCAGTGCAATGAGAAGCCCTCACACCACAACCAGCGAGCAGTCCCGCCCTCCAAAATAGTGAAAGCCGTGTGCAGCAACGAAGACCCAGCACAGCCTCCCCTCAAAAAATGTGTCCAGTGAGATAGAGAAACTGAATTCTTCACTGTATTTTTATACATTTTTATTTATTTGTTGGCTATTCTGGGTTTTTACTGCTGCTGCAGGCTCTCTCTAGTTGCAGGGAGTGGGGGCTACTCTCTAGTTGAGGTGAGCAGGCTTCTTGTTGCAGTGACCTCTCTTGTGGAACTCGGGCTCTAGGGCACACGGGCTTCAGGACTTGCAGCACACGGGCTCCATAGTTGCGGCTCCGAGGCTCTAGAGCACAGGCTCCATAGTTGTGGCTCATGGGCTTAGTTGCTCTGTAGCAGGTGGGATCTTCCCGGATCAGGGATCGAACCCGTGTCTCCTGTATTGGCAGGTGAACTCTTTACCACTGAGCTACCAGGGAAGCCCTCCTCAATGTACTTTATTTTAGTTTCTTGAAGTTTGAAGAACCACATGGAGAATATAGGCCAAAATCCCTGATGAAGTTAAATGTAAAAAATTCTCAACAAAATCTTAGCAAATCAGGGATTTCATGGTTAAGACTCTGCGTCTCCCACTGCAGAGGGCTTGAGTTCGATCCCAGGTTGGGGAACCAAGATCGCACATGTCCTGTGTCATAGAGCAAAAAAAAATGAGCAAATCAAATTCAACCATCCATTAAGAGGATCATATAGAACTTGAACCCCGGCCCCCTGCATTGGGAGTGTAAAATTTAGTTTAGAGCATTGATGCCCAATAGAACTTTCTCTGATGATAAGACTGTGTTTTCCAATGCAGTAGGCACTAGCTCTTAATACATGTGGCTGTTGAGTGCTTTAACTGTGCTCAGTGAGGGCTTCCCTGGTGGTCCAGCGGTTAAGAACCTGCCTTGTGATGCAAGGGACACTAGTTCAATCCCTGGCCTGGGGAGATGCCACGTGCTACAGGGCAACCAAGTCCCTGTGCCACAGCTACTGAGCCCATATGTCACAACCACTGAAGCCCTCGCACCCTAGAACTTGTGCTCCCCAACAAGAGAAGTCAGTGCAATGAGAAGCCCTCACACCACAACCAGCGAGCAGTCCCGCCCTCCAAAATAGTGAAAGCCGTGTGCAGCAACGAAGACCCAGCACAGCCTCCCCTCAAAAAATGTGTCCAGTGAGATAGAGAAACTGAATTCTTCACTGTATTTTTATACATTTTTATTTATTTGTTGGCTATTCTGGGTTTTTACTGCTGCTGCAGGCTCTCTCTAGTTGCAGGGAGTGGGGGCTACTCTCTAGTTGAGGTGAGCAGGCTTCTTGTTGCAGTGACCTCTCTTGTGGAACTCGGGCTCTAGGGCACACGGGCTTCAGGACTTGCAGCACACGGGCTCCATAGTTGCGGCTCCGAGGCTCTAGAGCACAGGCTCCATAGTTGTGGCTCATGGGCTTAGTTGCTCTGTAGCAGGTGGGATCTTCCCGGATCAGGGATCGAACCCGTGTCTCCTGTATTGGCAGGTGAACTCTTTACCACTGAGCTACCAGGGAAGCCCTCCTCAATGTACTTTATTTTAGTTTCTTGAAGTTTGAAGAACCACATGGAGAATATAGGCCAAAATCCCTGATGAAGTTAAATGTAAAAAATTCTCAACAAAATCTTAGCAAATCAGGGATTTCATGGTTAAGACTCTGCGTCTCCCACTGCAGAGGGCTTGAGTTCGATCCCAGGTTGGGGAACCAAGATCGCACATGTCCTGTGTCATAGAGCAAAAAAAAATGAGCAAATCAAATTCAACCATCCATTAAGAGGATCATATATCATAGTCAAGTAGAATTTATTCTAAGGATGCCAGAGGGTTCAACATCTTGTCAATTAATCAGTGTGATATACCATATTAACAAAATGATGGATAAAAAATCATATCCAGGGGCTTCCCCTGGTGGTCCAGTGGGTAAGGACACAGCCTTGCAGTGCAAGGGGCACCAGTTCGATCCCTGGCCTGGGAAGATCCCACGTGCCGCGGAGCGGCTGGACTGATGTGTCCAATTACCGAGCCGGAGCTCTGGAGCGCATGCGCCCAGAGCCAGAGCTCTGCAACGACAGACGCCACCGCGATGGGAGGCCCATAGGGGCCGAAGAACAAAGACGGATGAAAATGGAGAAATGAAAGACCAATAGAAGTGGCCCGCCCGCTCCCCTCCCTCCCCAACCCGATCCCCGCCCATAACAAATAAATAAATAAATCTTAAAAAAAAAAATCATATCCAAAATCGTATCAATTTTCCACTCATGATGAGAAAGTGAGAACCTTGAAACCTGGTCTTTAATGGTCGACCAGAAACGCTGACTTTTGTTTTTATAAAACTTTGCTAAAAACAGATCAAAAGGTATAGAAAAAATACCTGACAAATTTCAACATCCTTTCATGATTAAAAGAAAAAAACTTTCAACATCCCGCTACTTAAGAGGAAATGTACTTAATGTAACAAAAGCCACATAGGACAAGCCCACAGCTAACAGGGTATTCAACCCTGAAAGCATTTGCACCAAGAGTAGCAATAAGTCAAGGGCGTCTTCTCTCACTTCTTCTATTTAATACAGCCCTACAAGCTCTAGCCAGAGCAATTAAGCAGGAAAAAGAAACAAAAGGCATTCCCTCCCTGTAAAAATAGCTACACGGGACCAGCGATGACCATGTAAGACAGTGCAGGTTTAGAATCTGATTTCCTCCCCCAAATACATCTCATCTCTACTCACAGTCTCCATTCGGAGCAAATGATAAAATTCTCAACAAAATCTTAGCAAATCAGGGATTTCATGGTTAAGACTCTGCTCCCACTGCAGAGGGCTTGAGTTCGATCCCAGGTTGGGGAACCAAGATCGCACATGTCCTGTGTCATAGAGCAAAAAAAAATGAGCAAATCAAATTCAACCATCCATTAAGAGGATCATATATCATAGTCAAGTAGAATTTATTCTAAGGATGCCAGAGGGTTCAACATCTTGTCAATTAATCAGTGTGATATACCATATTAACAAAATGATGGATAAAAAATCATATCCAGGGGCTTCCCCTGGTGGTCCAGTGGGTAAGGACACAGCCTTGCAGTGCAAGGGGCACCAGTTCGATCCCTGGCCTGGGAAGATCCCACGTGCCGCGGAGCGGCTGGACTGATGTGTCCAATTACCGAGCCGGAGCTCTGGAGCGCATGCGCCCAGAGCCAGAGCTCTGCAACGACAGACGCCACCGCGATGGGAGGCCCATAGGGGCCGAAGAACAAAGACGGATGAAAATGGAGAAATGAAAGACCAATAGAAGTGGCCTGCCTGCTCCCTCCCTCCCCAACCCGATCCCCGCCCATAACAAATAAATAAATAAATCTTAAAAAAAAAAATCATATCCAAAATCGTATCAATTTTCCACTCATGATGAGAAAGTGAGAACCTTGAAACCTGGTCTTTAATGGTCGACCAGAAACGCTGACTTTGTTTTTATAAAACTTTGCTAAAAACAGATCAAAAGGTATAGAAAAAATACCTGACAAATTTCAACATCCTTTCATGATTAAAAGAAAAAAACTTTCAACATCCCGCTACTTAAGAGGAAATGTACTTAATGTAACAAAAGCCACATAGGACAAGCCCACAGCTAACAGGGTATTCAACCCTGAAAGCATTTGCACCAAGAGTAGCAATAAGTCAAGGGCGTCTTCTCTCACTTCTTCTATTTAATACAGCCCTACAAGCTCTAGCCAGAGCAATTAAGCAGGAAAAAGAAACAAAAGGCATTCCCTCCCTGTAAAAATAGCTACACGGGACCAGCGATGACCATGTAAGACAGTGCAGGTTTAGAATCTGATTTCCTCCCCCAAATACATCTCATCTCTACTCACAGTCTCCATTCCTCACCTCCCACCTGGCCCTCATCCTTTCAAACTGTGACATGTGCGCCCCCACCCCTGCAAATGTTACTGAGCCCAGGCCTCACCCAGCCCCGTCTCTCTCTAAACTCTACGATACCTTCATCACGAAAAGTTTAATACCTTCATCATCACAAGGTTACTTTCTGCCCCCTCCCTCCCAGATCCCCAATTCCTTACCTTTCCCAAACCACTTCAGGCATCTCTAAGTCATTCACTGCATGTTGCTGAGCGGGTAGATATTCTCAAATAATAGGATGTATCCTTTTGTATGTTTCTACGTTTACTTTGTATGTTTATTCAAGTATGTTGTAATTTGCAAAATGAGACTGTACTCGGTCTCCATCTGTATCATTTCCAGTGATACACTGTGGGACGTTTTGTTTATTTCGTTTGGTCTTTTTTTTAAAACCACATTGAAAGTCTTTATTAACTTCTTTCCTGCAGCTTCCTCCCCACAAAAATATGTCTTTCCGCTGGGAGTGGGAATGGGAAGGGGTGGGGATAGGTTAACACAGGTTCATGTAGGTTTAGAGCGTCATCTCTCAGATCTATATTTTTATTTTGAAATCTCAATTCATTCGTTTCTTTCACAAATTTTATTTCCAGTACTTCCAGCAGTAGGTCCACAGGGTTGTTTTCATGTATCAAGATCCTGCTTCCAATATATTTCCTGAAACCTGTTTGACTCCGTGTTCCTTGACATTAGACTCCATTTTATTCACCTATATATTTGCACAGTGTTTATATATCATATATATATGTGTGTGTGTATATATATATATGTATATATATTTCTTTTACCCTATTGTGTGCATGTGTGCTCGTTGCTCAGTTGTGAACAACTCTTTGTGACCCTATAGACTGCAACCTGCAGGCTCTTCTTACCTTGGAATTTTCCAGGCAAGAATACTGGAATGGCTTGCCACTTCCTTCTCCAGAGGATCTTTCTGGCCCAGAGGACGGACCTGCATCTCCGGAGCCTTCTGCATTGGCAGACGGATTCTTTATCACTGTCCCACTTGTGAAGTATACCTCTTGTGTACACAGTTTGAAAAGTCGAAGAACCAGCTTGCAAATCATTCACTACACTTCATGTTTAATATGCAGAAAGGCACAAACTTTTAAGATGAATTTCCCGCATGACAGAAGGACATCTTGTTTGCATTTCAATATACCAAGTGGCAGACTCTTTTTTTTTTTTCCCCCAAGTGGCAGACTCTTATCTGATTATTTGCTGGCACCTTAGTGGATGACGTTTCATTTCTTTTTCTCTGACTCCACAGAGATCTCTCATTCTTCCTACCTGGGTCAGAGTAAGGTTGCAAAGAGTCAGACAGGACTGAAGGGACTTTGCATGTCTGCCAGCCAGGTTGGTTTATTTTAAAATGCTATAGTGTCTGAGTTTTTCCCCATCAGCTCCACATTTTTAAAAGTTACTTTGTAGCTTTCACTGCTGGCTTAGTATTCTGTATCATGCCCTTCTATTTCATCTTTCTAGTCCCTTAGCAGCTGACCAACACCTTCATCACTCCCAACTTCCTGCTTCAATGAGCATTCTTACCCGATGCAAAACACAATGAATATAAAACTCTGGAACAGTTTCTTTACTACTGAGCTTTCCTGGTGGCTCCCTAGTAAAAACTCCACCTGCCAATGCAGGAGACACAGGTTCAATCCGTGGTCCAGGAAGATCCCACATGTGGCCAAGCAACGAAGCCTGTGCTCCACAACTATTAAGCCTGTGCTCAGGAACCACAACTACTGAAATAGAGCCCATGCTGCTCAAGAAAAGAAGTCATCGCAATGAGAAGCCTGCATACTGCAACTAGAAAGCAGCCCTGCTCGCCACAACTAGAGAAAAAACCTCCGCAGCAACAAAAATCCAGCACAGTCAAAAATAAGTAAATAAAAAACTTAGAATTACCAAAGTCGTAGCTCGCTCAGTTTAAAAGGGATCCAGTAACTGGTTTAAACAGAAATGTCTGTGTCTTCTGGCACACAGCCTGGGGACCCTGGGTCCTTTTTTTCAGTTGCTCCACCATCCTCTGGAGCAGTATCTTCAAGGATATTTGTCTGTGTCTGGAGGCATCTTTGGGGCTTCCCAGGTGGTTAGTAGTAAAGAACCCAACTGCCAATTCAAGCAATGAAAGAGCTGCAGGTTTGATCCCAGGGTCAGGAAGATCCCCTGGAGGAGGGCTTGGTAATCCACTCCAGTATTCTTTTATTTTTTAAATAATAATACTTTTATATGTTTACAGAGTTTGTTGTTTAAAGATATGTATGTTCCCAAATTAGTCATGTGTATATTCCTGGCCCCCTCCCTCCTCCACCCCCCGCCCGGTCCCCCTGTCCCACCCCTCCAGGCCATCGCACCGCGCCCCTGCAGGATCCCCTATTCCCACAGCGCAATGACAATAGCTATCTTTTTCACATATGATAGTACAGGCTTCCATGTTACTCCCTCTACGCCTCCCACCCACTGTTCATTCCCCACAATGTCCATATGTCTGTTCTCTATAGCTGTTTTTCCATCACTTCACTGCATGTGTTATCGTTACCCTCTTACTAGATTCCTTATATACGTGTTAGTATACTGTACTTGTCTTTCTCTTTTTGGCTTACTTCACTTTTTATGATAGGTTCTAGATCCATCCACCTCATTAGGACTGAGTCTTCTGCATTTCTTTTAAAAGCTGAGTAATATTCCATTCATTCGTCGATGGGCGTCTAGGTTGCTTCCATGTTCTAGCTATTGGATAGAGAGCTGCAACGAACACTGGGGTACCACTCCGATATTCTTACCTGAAGAATCCTACGGACTGAGGAGCCTGGCGGGCTGCAGTCCATGGGGTCGCAATGAGTCAGACACGACTGAAGTGAATGAGCACGCATGCAGGCCCAGAGACATCTTTGGTGGTCACACCTGGCAAAGGGAGGGGAGTTGTGTGGTACTGGCATGTCGTGTTACTGGCAGTGCACAGAACAGCTCTAGGACAAAGAACAATTTGGCCTCAAATATCAATGACGTCATCTGCCCGAGACGAGTTTCCGCGCCTCAAATATCAATGATTTTATGCCACGTCTGTTGCTCCACCTCTGGCACACAGACTGGGGACCCTGGGTCCTTTTTTTCAGTTGCTCCACCATCCTCTGGAGCAGTATCTTCAAGGATATTTGTCTGTGTCTGGAGGCATCTTTGGGGCTTCCCAGGTGGTTAGTAGTAAAGAACCCAACTGCCAATTCAAGCAATGAAAGAGCTGCAGGTTTGATCCCAGGGTCAGGAAGATCCCCTGGAGGAGGGCTTGGTAATCCACTCCAGTATTCTTTTATTTTTTAAATAATAATACTTTTATATGTTTACAGAGTTTGTTGTTTAAAGATATGTATGTTCCCAAATTAGTCATGTGTATATTCCTGGCCCCCTCCCTCCTCCACCCCCGCCCGGTCCCCTGTCCCACCCTCCAGGCCATCGCACCGCGCCTGCAGGATCCCCTATTCCCACAGCGCAATGACAATAGCTATCTTTTTCACATATGATAGTACAGGCTTCCATGTTACTCCCTCTACGCCTCCCACCCACTGTTCATTCCCCACAATGTCCATATGTCTGTTCTCTATAGCTGTTTTTCCATCACTTCACTGCATGTGTTATCGTTACCCTCTTACTAGATTCCTTATATACGTGTTAGTATACTGTACTTGTCTTTCTCTTTTTGGCTTACTTCACTTTTTATGATAGGTTCTAGATCCATCCACCTCATTAGGACTGAGTCTTCTGCATTTCTTTTAAAAGCTGAGTAATATTCCATTCATTCGTCGATGGGCGTCTAGGTTGCTTCCATGTTCTAGCTATTGGATAGAGAGCTGCAACGAACACTGGGGTACCACTCCGATATTCTTACCTGAAGAATCCTACGGACTGAGGAGCCTGGCGGGCTGCAGTCCATGGGGTCGCAATGAGTCAGACACGACTGAAGTGAATGAGCACGCATGCAGGCCCAGAGACATCTTTGGTGGTCACACCTGGCAAAGGGAGGGGAGTTGTGTGGTACTGGCATGTCGTGTTACTGGCAGTGCACAGAACAGCTCTAGGACAAAGAACAATTTGGCCTCAAATATCAATGACGTCATCTGCCCGAGACGAGTCCCGCCTCCTTTCCGTCATGACTAACACGTTGGCTGGTAGCACACTTCACTCTCAGGGGTTTGTCAGTTGTTTCCTGATGTCGTTTCACTTGTTCCTCTAGACTTCCGATTTCCCACAAACTGGATGTTGCGTTGAGAGACTTGATTAACAAGTTTCATAGTTTGCCAAGAGGTGTTACAACACTTAACAACCTAAGCTGTGAACTTCCTTTGGAATCGAATCAGGAGGTCCAGGAGGCCCAAGGGTCCCTCTATGGCGATGCCCAGCTTCCCTGCAGCTGATCCTGGTGACTGTCTGGGCTCCGCGATGAAGACTCCGCCCCAACGCCTAGTGGAGGCTTTGGCATCCTGTGTGTAATGTCCTGTCCTCTTCTCGCCTGATGCTTTTTCAAATAATTTTGTCTTTTGCCTGTGCTGGGTCTCCACTGCTTTGTGTGTGTGTGTGTGGAGGGGGGGCTTTCCCTAGCTGCTACTCTTCCTTGACGTGAGCAGGCTGCTCATTGCAGTGGCTTCTCGTGTTGCAGAGCACAGACTCTTGGGCGCATGCGCTTCAGTAGTTGCAGTGCATAGGCAGTCACTGCGGCTCACAGGTCCAAGAGTGTGGGCTCGGTAGTTGTGGTGCATAGACGGCATTGCTCCATGGCATATTGAATCTTCCCAGATCTGGGATCGAACCTGTGTCCTCTGCATTGGCAGGGAGGTTCTTTCTTTCTTTCTTTAAAATTTGGCCTCTTTCATTGGTCCTCCATTTATTTATTTTCATCCATCTTTATTCTTTAGCCTGTTTGGGTCTAGAAAGGGCTGCAACACTGGGGTACCACTCCGATATTCTTACCTGAAGAATCCTACGGACTGAGGAGCCTGGCGGGCTGCAGTCCATGGGGTCGCAATGAGTCAGACACGACTGAAGTGAATGAGCACGCATGCAGGCCCAGAGACATCTTTGGTGGTCACACCTGGCAAAGGGAGGGGAGTTGTGTGGTACTGGCATGTCGTGTTACTGGCAGTGCACAGAACAGCTCTAGGACAAAGAACAATTTGGCCTCAAATATCAATGACGTCATCTGCCCGAGACGAGTCCCGCCTCCTTTCCGTCATGACTAACACGTTGGCTGGTAGCACACTTCACTCTCAGGGGTTTGTCAGTTGTTTCCTGATGTCGTTTCACTTGTTCCTCTAGACTTCCGATTTCCCACAAACTGGATGTTGCGTTGAGAGACTTGATTAACAAGTTTCATAGTTTGCCAAGAGGTGTTACAACACTTAACAACCTAAGCTGTGAACTTCCTTTGGAATCGAATCAGGAGGTCCAGGAGGCCCAAGGGTCCCTCTATGGCGATGCCCAGCTTCCCTGCAGCTGATCCTGGTGACTGTCTGGGCTCCGCGATGAAGACTCCGCCCCAACGCCTAGTGGAGGCTTTGGCATCCTGTGTGTAATGTCCTGTCCTCTTCTCGCCTGATGCTTTTTCAAATAATTTTGTCTTTTGCCTGTGCTGGGTCTCCACTGCTTTGTGTGTGTGTGTGTGGAGGGGGGGCTTTCCCTAGCTGCTACTCTTCCTTGACGTGAGCAGGCTGCTCATTGCAGTGGCTTCTCGTGTTGCAGAGCACAGACTCTTGGGCGCATGCGCTTCAGTAGTTGCAGTGCATAGGCAGTCACTGCGGCTCACAGGTCCAAGAGTGTGGGCTCGGTAGTTGTGGTGCATAGACGGCATTGCTCCATGGCATATTGAATCTTCCCAGATCTGGGATCGAACCTGTGTCCTCTGCATTGGCAGGGAGGTTCTTTCTTTCTTTCTTTAAAATTTGGCCTCTTTCATTGGTCCTCCATTTATTTATTTTCATCCATCTTTATTCTTTAGCCTGTGTGGGTCTCCCATTGCAGTGGCCTCTCTCATTGTGGAACCCCGGCTCTGGGTGCATGCGCTCCAGAGCCCTGGTTTGTCATTGGACACTCCAGTCCAGCCGCTCCACTTCATGTGGGATCCCCCGGGGCCAGGGATCGAACAGGTGACCCTTGTGCTGCAAGGCTGACTCTCTCCCCACTGGACCACTAGGGAAGCCTGGCAGGGACATTCTTTATCCACTGCTCCACCGGGGAAGTCCTCAGCTGAGGTTTGATAACACCCATCGATGATTACCTTCTAAACAAATTACTGTATTGGCTTTTGGAAAATGGTGATTTTTTTTTTTTCCAGTTCTCTCATGCCTTCCATATTTTTTAGTTGGTGTTCTTCAGCTGTTTGGTGACCATGAGAAGCTATTACTGGGAAGGCAAGATCATGCTTAATTCCTTACTTGTAATAACTAACATTCAGGAAGGAGTTAGTTGAAAGCTCCTCCCAAGGGGTTAATGTGTGTGTGTATTAACTTTCACAGTGAGGTGTGACACACACAAAGTACTCAGACCTTTCTTTCTTTTTTTGTTTTTTTCCAATTGGACAAAATTCCCCAAGCCAGGGGTTGAACCTAGACTGGCAGTGAAAATGTCCAGTCCTAACCACTGAACCTGCAGGAAATTCCCAGCGTGCAAAGCTCAGGGAATTTTTACATGTAATACCTGTGCAGTCACCATCAGATAAAGATACAGAGCACTTCTAATCCCACACTGCCTTCCTGCCATTAAGTTGGGTTTTGTTTTGTTTTGTTTTTTTGGTTGCACTGGGTCTTTGTCGCCCTAAGCAGGCTTTCTCTAGTTGTAGCGAACAGGGTCTACTCTTCTCTGCGGCAAGCAGGCTTCTCATTGCAGTGGCTTCTCCCATTACAGAGCACAGGCTCCAGGAACACGGGCTTCAACAGGGAGACATGCGGGCTCAGTAACTGTGGTGCACCGGCTTATTGACTTCTCGAGTTTGGGATCTTCCTAGATCAAAGACAGAACCTGTGTCACCTTCAATGGGAGGCAAACTCTTTACCACTGAGCCACCAGGGAAGCCCCCACCCACTAAGGTTTATATTGAATATTTCAATTGAAGAAATGATTTTGAGGCTTGGTTGGACCCATCTTTGGAGTTCAAGGACTTCATAAAGCTGGGGACAAGAGTGGGCAGTAAAATTAGGGCATCTCGCCCCCCCCACCCAACATGGCTGGTTCTGACACCCAAAACTGTCTCGTGGAAGCAGCTGAAGGATTGCTTTGCCAGCCAGGATTTACCTCTGGCATCTCCTGTCCTCAACCCAGGACATGGCTGGTTCTCGACACCCAAAACTGTCTTCAGTGAGGGCACACCCCCTCGATGATTACCTTCTAAACAAATTACTGTATTGGCTTTTGGAAAATGGTGATTTTTTTTTTTTCCAGTTCTCTCATGCCTTCCATATTTTTTAGTTGGTGTTCTTCAGCTGTTTGGTGACCATGAGAAGCTATTACTGGGAAGGCAAGATCATGCTTAATTCCTTACTTGTAATAACTAACATTCAGGAAGGAGTTAGTTGAAAGCTCCTCCCAAGGGGTTAATGTGTGTGTGTATTAACTTTCACAGTGAGGTGTGACACACACAAAGTACTCAGACCTTTCTTTCTTTTTTTGTTTTTGTCCAATTGGACAAAATTCCCCAAGCCAGGGGTTGAACCTAGACTGGCAGTGAAAATGTCCAGTCCTAACCACTGAACCTGCAGGAAATTCCCAGCGTGCAAAGCTCAGGGAATTTTTACATGTAATACCTGTGCAGTCACCATCAGATAAAGATACAGAGCACTTCTAATCCCACACTGCCTTCCTGCCATTAAGTTGGGTTTTGTTTTGTTTTGTTTTTTTGGTTGCACTGGGTCTTTGTCGCCCTAAGCAGGCTTTCTCTAGTTGTAGCGAACAGGGTCTACTCTTCTCTGCGGCAAGCAGGCTTCTCATTGCAGTGGCTTCTCCCATTACAGAGCACAGGCTCCAGGAACACGGGCTTCAACAGGGAGACATGCGGGCTCAGTAACTGTGGTGCACCGGCTTATTGACTTCTCGAGTTTGGGATCTTCCTAGATCAAAGACAGAACCTGTGTCACCTTCAATGGGAGGCAAACTCTTTACCACTGAGCCACCAGGGAAGCCCCCACCCACTAAGGTTTATATTGAATATTTCAATTGAAGAAATGATTTTGAGGCTTGGTTGGACCCATCTTTGGAGTTCAAGGACTTCATAAAGCTGGGGACAAGAGTGGGCAGTAAAATTAGGGCATCTCGCCCCCCCCACCCAACATGGCTGGTTCTGACACCCAAAACTGTCTCGTGGAAGCAGCTGAAGGGATTGCTTTGCCAGCCAGGATTTACCTCTGGCATCTCCTGTCTGGAAGTCTCATGAACTCTTGGGGCTCAGCGAGCATTTCCAAGCCAAGTGCTGCTTCTTGTCTTCCATCTAGGGTCACACCCAGGGGCAGCAGAGCACACTGGAAAGTCCCAGAAAAGGAGACAGGCTGTCTGGGTGCTGCTGCCTTTCATTACATGATCCTAGGGGATCGTCCTTTCCCTTCCGAGCCTTTGTTTATTCACCTGGCAAGTGGAGGGGGAAATACTCCACTTTGCTGGCTTCCTGGGAGGACTTCCCCAGAATCCTGCAGCTTTACATATCTGACCTCACCTCCTGGCGCTTTCCTCTTTGCTCATGGCACTCTGACCAGATGTGTGTTCCTGTCCCCAGACCTTTGCTCCTGCAGTCCCTCCACCTCCATTGTCTAGGGGCTCGCTTGGTTCTTCTCTCAACTCAGGCTCAGTTCAAATGACTCCTCCTCAGGTTACTGGGCTACAACATCACTTTTTTTTTTTTTTTTAATTGATTTATTTGACTGTGCTGGGTCCTAATTGCGACATGTGTGATCTAGTTCCTGGACTAGGGGTCAAACCTAGGTCCCCTGCACTGGGAGTTCCATGGAATCTTAACCCCTGGACCACCAGGGAAGTTCCTGCAGAATCACTCTCACCGCACACAGTGTAATGTTGCTCTCACAGTTTTTCTTTTTTTTTTTTTAAGAGCCTCTGTTGTTTTCTAAAATATAGGTGATTTACAGGGGCTTCCTTGATGGTCCAGTGGGTAAAGAGTCCACCTTGCAGTGCAAGGGACCTGGGTTGGATTCCTGGCCTGGGGAGGATCCCGCATGCCTCGGAGCGGCTGGACTAGTGTGTCCAATGACGTGCCAGCACTCCTGGAGTGCATGCGCCCAGAGCCGGTGCTCTGCAATGAGAGCGACCACTGCAACGGGAGGCCCACACAGGCTAAAGAATAAAGATGGATGAAAATAAGTAAATACAAAACTAATTAAAGAGGCCAAAATTTAAAAAAAAAAGAATCCTTAAAGTATAGGTGATTTACAATGTTGTGTTAGTTTCAGGTGTACAGCAAAGGGATTTAGATGTATCTACATATATTCTAGATCTGTGTGTGCGCGTGCACGCATGCCCAGTCATTGAGTCATGTTCCACTCTTTGAGACCCCATGGTCTGTAGCTCACCAGGCTCCTCTGTCCATGGGATTTTTCCAGGCAAGAATATTGGAGTGGGTTGCCAGTTCTTCACCCATTGAACCTGAGTTTCCTGCATTGGCAGGCACAGATTTGTGTTCCTGTTCTTGTCGTTACCACTGAGCCACCTAGATATTCTTTTCAGATTTTTTTCCCTTTTTAGATTATTACAAAATATTGAGCATAGGGCTTCCCCAGTGGTCCAGTGGTTAAGAATCTGCCTCGTGATGCAGAGGACACAGGTTCCATCCCCGGTCTGGGAAGATCCCACATGCTGCAGGGCAACTAAGCCCACATGCCAGAACGACTGCAGCCAGAGCACCCTAGAGCCAGTGCTCTGCTAGAAGCCACCATAAGGAGAACCCGTGCGTGGCAATGAAGAGTAGCTCCTGCTTGCTACTAGAGAAAGTCCACACGCAGCAAAAAAGACCCTCCACAGCCAAAAAATAAAATAAATCAATTAAAAAAAAAAGTTGAGCATAGTTCCCTGGGTTATGTAATCTAGCCTTGCTGATCATCTGTTTTATGCATAGTGGCATCTCACAGCTCTTATGAATCTTTTTTTTTTAATATTTCTTTTTCCTTTTTGGATTTGGACCGTTTTTAAAGTCTTTATTGAATCTGTTACAATATTGCTTTTATCTTATGTTTTCGGGTTTTTTGGCTGCGAAGCATGTGGGATCTTGGCCAGGGATAGAATTTGTACTGCCCCCTGCCCAGTGACATTGGGAGGTGAAGACCTATCCACTGGACCACCAGGGAAATTCCCAACACCTATCTTAAGTTCATTGCTTACTGTGTCATTTGGGGCGGGCAGGTCGTGCTATGGTTTGCGGGACTTTTGTTATCTTAGTTTTCTTTCCAGAAATCAAACTCAGGTCCCATTCAGTGCAAGTTCAGGGTCCTAACCACTGCACCATGAGGTAATTTTTATTGTCTCTTGATTTGTTGTAGAATGAAGACTCTAGGAACTTGACTGCTTATTTAACTTTTACAACCAGGACCTTGCAGAGGTACTGTATAATGCTGGCTGAACTAGGAAACAGAAGCTCAGAGAAATGGAGCCACTTTCTCAGTGTCTCACAGCAGAATCTGAATTAGAATGTCAGGCTCTGAGTCTTTGCTTTCTTCTTTCTCCTCCTTGGTCTGGGTTGAGGATTAGAGTACAAAATTGAAGGGATGTCCAAAACCTCAGTCATGAAGGTATTGTTAAAGGTCAAAATTAATGCAAAAAAAAAGCAAAAGGTTAAGATTGGACCCTATAGTTGCATGACTCACTTCTCCCTAATACCTGTCCTGGCAGATTCTGTCTTTATGTGAATTTCTGCTATTTTGTTCACCATGAATTTATTTATTTTCCCATTAAATCTGATATTTAAAAGATTCCAATATTGCATTAGAATACTATTCATGTTGATGATTGAATTTTTGCACAAAAGACGCTCACCCTAACACAGACCCCGCTTCTGTCTCTTCGCCCCTAGAGACGCTGAGGCACGTGGGGCTGAGGGTGGGAGAAGGGGAGAGATAGGATAGGGATGGGAGAGCCGTGTGGAGCCGGGTTGAGCAATCCGAGCGGCCCGCGTAGGGCTGACGCTGACCTTTGCTTATCGCCCATGGTAGAACCTGCTAATTAAGCCCCCTCCTGCGGAGACCTTTCGCAGACAGCCTGCGCCTCCTGCGGGGCCGAGATAGCCGCGGTCGCCCCGGCAGCCGTGACCTTTCCGGGCCCGATGGGCTGGGGAGGAGGGAGAGAGCGGGACGAGCCTAAGCGCAAGCGGTGGCGGCGTCGCTCCGGGGCTCGGCCCTGGGATCGAACCGTCCCCACCTTCATCCCACCTCCGCAGGGCAACAGGTGGGGAGGGAAAGAGCGTCCGGTGACGTCATCGAACTGGAGCCCGCCGCCGTCATAGACAGGGAGCGCTGCGTCACCGCATTCCTCTCGTGACGTCAGCGCGCGAGGCCAAGAACTGGCTCACGGGGGAAGGGAGAAGTCTGAAGGAAGAGATCTTTCCTTTCTGGCTCTTTATATTCGGTAAGGCGTTTCAGGTAGGCAGGAACGGACTACCACTCCCATGTGGCTTGGCGCGATCCGTATGCGCATAGGCTCCAGCGAGAGAGCGCGGCAAACCCTTGGGCTAGATTGACGTCCTTTCAGTCGAATCAGAAGGCAGGCTTCACGGCCGCAACCCAATCCCAATCTCAGAAACCCCACCCCCTTTATTCTTAGTCCGGTACTTCCTTGCGGGAGTGACGGGCTCCGCTGCCTTTGAAGGCTCCGTTTCCTTTGATGGACATTAACACCGGTGAATCAGAGCGCCGGGAAATCAAGAGGCTGTTGAAAAGCGTGCCTTGGAGCCAATAGCTTAGCGGCAGGGCCTGGCGCCGTCCAATCTCTTTTCCCGGAGCCGCCAATCACCCTGGACCCCGCCCCCGGAGCGTGACGTAGGTAGGGTGGGTAGCAACAGTTGCCCCGGTGAGGGAAACGGAGGCGCCATAGCCACGGTAGTCGTGGCGACCAAGCAACCCGGCAACGCGAGTCAACAACAACAACCGCCTGGCCGACCCCCACCCCCACCCCCCCGGCCCGGCCCGGGGACCCCAGCACGTCCTGTCCCCCTCCCAGCATCGCCTCCGAGACCTCTGGAAAGCCTTCCGCAGACAGAAGTGGGAAGAAGTCGAGGTAACCCGGGCGGCCCCAGGGTGGCGGGCCCGGCCGGGGAGGGCGGCGGGGCCCGGGCGGCGGGTGTCGCTGTGATCATAGTCTTGGGGGAAGGGGCGGACGGTCAAAATGGCGGCGGCGACTGTCGGGGCCGTGGGGGAGGGGGCTGGGTCCCGGCTGGGGCGACACCACCCGCCCCCGGGTCCCGCGGCCCGGCCCCCGCAAGGGGCGGGCGCTCGCAGGCCGGCGGCGAGTGGAGGTCGGCCAGCCTGGGCGGGGGGCTTTTATATGCCGAGAGGTGCAAGGGGGCGGGACTGGGAGGGCTGGGCCAATAGGAGTAAGGGAGGGGCGAGGCGGGACCTAGGTGGATGGGTGGGGCCAGACCATAAGGTGTGGGCGGGGCCGGCCGGTGCCCTGGGAACCGGGTGGGGCAGCTCCTGCCTAGGCCTTCCTCCTTCCGCAAGCCGTGGAGGCCACCTGTGTGCCTCGTCGCTTTAGAACCTGCCAGTACTCAGTGCCTGCCACATCAGAGGCCTCAGTTTTCCATCCTCTAAAGTGGGTTGAATCATTGCCCTAGCCTGGTTTCTTTTGCGTTTCAGGGACTCCTAACTCCTTTCAGGAATTTCACTAGGGCTCATCCTTGAACTTTTTACTCCTATTTCTGTGTTGTATAGATGAACTGTTAATCTTGAGGTCAACGTTGCTGTTCACTCCTAAATCTACCTTTTCTTTGAGAGGAGGTGAGGGTAGACAGTTTCATGAAGCTGTGGCCGGTGGGATATGGCTTTAGTCTGGATGATGGGGTTTGCTGAGAGCCATGCTCCATGGCTGAGAGGAATGATCTTGGGTGACTGAGTTAGAGGAACCGAAATTTGATTGCTTCTCTGTGGGCAGTTCTAAGATCGTCTTGTCCCTGGGGCAGAGGGCTTGTTCCTGAAAATGGGACCATTGCTAGCAGTTCTGCCCATCCTGAGCTTCTTTTCTGGGCATGGGGAGTAAATGGTGCCCGAGGACGTTTCTGAAGCTGCTTCTCTTGGCTAGACACATGTTTTTGACTCCATCCAAGTTGGTGTCAACTGAGTCACATGTCACGGAGGAGGTACCAGCCTCCAGAGCCATGTGGGGGGGGAACAGACACTGGAGGTCAGAGAAAGGGGAAGCGCTCCACTTTGTCAGAGGAGAAGGATCTGAGTGACTGCTTTGCCAGGCAACAAGATCTGCCAGCTTGGGGAAGTTTGTTTTTTTTTTTTTTTAATAGCCAGGCAAGCCAAGTCCACTGTGCTTATTCTCAGTCTTGCTTTGGAGCTTGGCATCGGCAGAGCCGAGGGCAAACTGCAGCCGTTTTCTTTTCAAATCAATCAATAAACTTCAAGGAGAAGAAAGGGTTCAGGTTCTCCTAAAACTTTTCCCCCAGAATTTTGAGATAAGGCTGAGGCAGGGTGGCGGGCCGCCCCAGGGCCGGTGCCCTGGGAACCGGGTGGGGCAGCTCCTGCCTAGGCCTTCCTCCTTCCGCAAGCCGTGGAGGCCACCTGTGTGCCTCGTCGCTTTAGAACCTGCCAGTACTCAGTGCCTGCCACATCAGAGGCCTCAGTTTTCCATCCTCTAAAGTGGGTTGAATCATTGCCCTAGCCTGGTTTCTTTTGCGTTTCAGGGACTCCTAACTCCTTTCAGGAATTTCACTAGGGCTCATCCTTGAACTTTTTACTCCTATTTCTGTGTTGTATAGATGAACTGTTAATCTTGAGGTCAACGTTGCTGTTCACTCCTAAATCTACCTTTTCTTTGAGAGGAGGTGAGGGTAGACAGTTTCATGAAGCTGTGGCCGGTGGGATATGGCTTTAGTCTGGATGATGGGGTTTGCTGAGAGCCATGCTCCATGGCTGAGAGGAATGATCTTGGGTGACTGAGTTAGAGGAACCGAAATTTGATTGCTTCTCTGTGGGCAGTTCTAAGATCGTCTTGTCCCTGGGGCAGAGGGCTTGTTCCTGAAAATGGGACCATTGCTAGCAGTTCTGCCCATCCTGAGCTTCTTTTCTGGGCATGGGGAGTAAATGGTGCCCGAGGACGTTTCTGAAGCTGCTTCTCTTGGCTAGACACATGTTTTTGACTCCATCCAAGTTGGTGTCAACTGAGTCACATGTCACGGAGGAGGTACCAGCCTCCAGAGCCATGTGGGGAGGGAACAGACACTGGAGGTCAGAGAAAGGGGAAGCGCTCCACTTTGTCAGAGGAGAAGGATCTGAGTGACTGCTTTGCCAGGCAACAAGATCTGCCAGCTTGGGGAAGTTTGTTTTTTTTTTTTTTTAATAGCCAGGCAAGCCAAGTCCACTGTGCTTATTCTCAGTCTTGCTTTGGAGCTTGGCATCGGCAGAGCCGAGGGCAAACTGCAGCCGTTTTCTTTTCAAATCAATCAATAAACTTCAAGGAGAAGAAAGGGTTCAGGTTCTCCTAAAACTTTTCCCCCAGAATTTTGAGATAAGGCTGAGGCAGGGTGGCGGGGAGGGTGTCACTGCTCCAGGGAATTCTCCCAGGTCAGGCCCTCTTTAAGAGGTGGTAGGACCCCTTAAAAGTTCAGCAAGGAGGGAAATTGATCTTTCAGTAAAAATCTAGAAATAACCAGGTTGCCAGGCTGTGGGCCCCTGTTAGAAAGGCGAGTTCTGAGGCAGAAGGCGGTCCTGTTGACTGCTTCTTCCTTGACCCTCCCCTCTGCCCGCCCTCCCGTATCTTAGGCATCTGAAAGGCTCAAGCCCAGAGCCCAGACTGCAGAAGACAACACTGACTCTGGTTGTTTGTCTTGGAAACTGTCAACTGCTCTCTAGCTGTGTGTTCCTGGGCAAGTAACTTAACTTCTCTGGGCCGTAGTTTTCTCCTGTCTAAACTAGGGACTGTGATCATCGGTAATGATTTTAATCTCATAGTATGGTACTGTGAATCCCGTAAAAGAATGCATGTCGAGCATCAGATACATAGTAATTGCTTGGACTCTGTTCACCACTACTGTTATTATGATGATTGTTGCTTCCTGCTTAGCCATTGGAATGATACCACTCGCATTTATTTTTATCGTCTCGAATCGGCCGACCGCCTTGTGGCTTTAAAGCTTGACTCACTTGCTGGGCTGTGTGGGTTGATCCCCGGGATCCCGGGAAGCTGGGTACTAGGACTTCAGTTTCTAGCAGGAAAGCGTCACTCTCCTAAGGCTCTTCTCCAGCTTTGGAAGAGGAGCCAGAAAGAAAGTTTGTTCCTGGGCCCAGGCTCGGACTCAGCCTTCTGGGAAGCAGCTGGATAAGCTGGGGTGGTGGGTGTCGTGGGGCAGGTTGGGACCTGGGAAAGGTCTCACCCTTCCCTGCTGCTACACGCCCCCGCCCCTTGGGGCTGAAGACAAGGGATGGGCCAGACAGGAGCCCCCCACCCCTCCCAGCCGCCACCGCCACCTGCCACGGACGTGGCCGCCAGATAGCAGCGACATAGCGCATCGTCTTCCTGGCCACAGGGGCCTGCTCGGGATCGGGGGCCAGCCCCCATCGCTGTGGCACGTGCTCGCTGCTGGCAGGAGGCAGTCACTTTTCACAAGGTCTCACCAGTTGGTAGATTCGAACCAGCTATTGAGAGTCACTAGCAGTGGGTTGTTCCCAGCATTGTGGACGCTCGTTTGGCAGTGACAGTGGAGCCCCAGTTGTGTGCTTGTCTGTGTTCTAGAGTCTGGGAAGAGAGGGACGGGCCCCCATGGGGAAAGCGTACTTTTCTGGTTGTGGAGGGAAGAGGAAAATAAATAGGATCAAGAGCCAGAGAAAAAACCCAGGAGTCTGTATTCCAGAGGGCTTGGAAGGGGGCGGCGCTTGAGACCGAAGAAGGTGACCTGTGAGCTGAGATGTGAGTGATAAGGAGCCAGCAGGTGGAGGTGAGGAGAGCGTGCCAGTAGGTGAAAGAGCTGGTGCAAAGGTCCTGAGGCAGGAGGCGGCCTGGAGCGTTTGGGAAGGAGAGACGGGGTAGCTAGAACATTCAGAGAAAGGGGACTGGAACGGACCAGATCCCGTGAGGCCCACTGGGTCACGGGCAGGGCTCTGGAGGACATCTGTTCTCTGCGACAGGAGCCTTCTCAGTAGAGGAGCAACCTAGTTGGATGTGTGTTTTCAAAGAGTCCTGTAGACTCTAGGGGCAGAGAGAAGCCAGGAGCCAGTGACGAGCAGGTCCAGGCAGGAGGCGACCGTAACCATCAAGACTAGCATAGTGTTGATAAAGACGGAGGGATGAGCCCAGCCTCGGGGCCTGTGGTAGAGGGAGTCACTGGTAAGTCTTCAAAACTAACCGGTGGGACTTCGCTGGTGGCCCAGTGACTAAGACTCCGTCCTCCCAGTGCAGGCGGCCCGGACTCGATCCTTGCTCAGGGAACTCGGTCCCACCTGCCGCCAGTCCCGTGCGCCGCCACTAAGACCCAGCACAGCCAAGCAACTAAGGAAAACGACAACAACTAACTGGCTAGGGACTTTGCTGATGGTCTAGCGATTAGGACTTTGGGCTTTCACTGCTGGGGTCTGGGTTCAGCCCTTGGTTGGGAAACTAAGATCCTGCAAGCCATGCGGTGCGACCGACAGACAGACAAACAACCCCCCTGCCCCGGCCATAAAAGCCCCCGGAATATAGAGGATGAGGGGAAACTCACTTTGTTCTGTTTAATTTCTCAATTCCTCCAAAAGCACATTTTGGAAGCCAATCTACAAGTGAGGAAAGGGAGCTTTTCTTTCCATTTCCTTCGGAGGGTCTTGTCCAAGATGTAAACCACTTGGTTAAGGAGCTGGCATCTAAAACAGGTCGGCCAGTGAGGAGCGGGTCCAGGCTGCAGCCTTCATCCGTTTTTTTATGGCCAGTGAGCTGAGCATGAGTTTTACGTTTTTTTCTTTATTACTTCATTTACATTTTTTTAAGCATGAGTACAATTCACATCTCAGTGTCTGGAAATAAAGTCGATGGGCACACAGCCACACCCGCTTGTTGCCATGCTGTCCACAGCTGCTTTCCCGCTGCAGGGGCAGCGCCGAGTCCCTGCCGTAGACGTGTCTGTCCTCAGAGCCAAAAATGTCGACTGGCCCTTCAGAGACGTGCCAGCCCTGTCCTAAAGAAGGCATTCAACCATTCTCCAAAAACAGGTGTTGGCCTGGAACTTAGGTGCAGCCATTGGTGCCGTTTGGGGCAGTTTCATTGCTCAGGAGCAGATGTGCTGAGTCACGCTCAGATCCATGGGGACCGCCGCGTCCTGGAGAGATACTTGTGACTTATTCCTCTCCAGGAAACACCCCACAGGACTTGGCTGAACCTAGTCGGCCACAGTTAGAAAAGAAGAGGCGGGGAGTCCCCTGGTGAAATCATTCTGGGAAGTTCGGCATTCTGTATCATTCTTCCTGGAGACTCATCATGACTGTGCCGAGAAGGTCTCCAATATGGTTGAACTATTTCTGCATCTCCGCTTCCCCCTTGGAGCTCAGCCTTCCAGGTGTCTCATTGCCATCTTCCCCTGCCCCTGAGTGGAGACAAGGAGGCCTGCAGGGTTTGTACCTTGAGGGGGAGAAAGTACCAGCAAGTGTGGCGCTTTTAAAGCCCTTTGGTGGTGGGAGTGGCCGCCAAGGGGCCCTCTCCTAAGGCCCCTTAGGGAAGGTCTAGGCCAGGGTTTCTGAGTGTGCCCCATACCACCTGCCCCAGAATTAGCCAGGCGACCAGCTCAGACAGCAAACTCCAGGGTCATCCCAGACTGTCCGTGGGGCCTAGGTACCTGCATTTTAACCAGCTCCTCACGTGAGGCTGATGCACACCAGAGTCAGAATGCCGCTCAGAGCCTGTTTCCAAGAGCTTGAGGATTATCTCTCTCTCCTTCCCCCTCTAACCCCATGGATGCTGGTTGAATGAATAATAATAATAATAATAGCAGCTTCACTTCTCAGTGCTTACTTGGTGCTGGGGTGATCACGTCGACTGTTTGGAGCAGCCCTATGAATCAGGAGGTCGCCTCATCCCCAGGGGACAGACGGGGAAACTAAGGCCCAGAGGAACGTCAGTTGTATGTTCGTGAATTAAGAGACAAGCCAGGGTTCAAGTGGACGTGCGTCTGATGCCAGCAGACAGGCAGCGACTCTAGCACTTGATCAGGGCCAGAGTTTGGGCCCAGTAGGGCGAGGAGGCCTGAGGAAGTGGGCCCCTCCAATGCTGGCAGAAAGGAGTTTGGGGAAGGCAGATGATGATGCGGACGAGGCAGACAGATGACGTGCTCCCCGTGTGCCGGGGAGGCAGTAGCCCCGTCCTCTTCCAGGTGGGCAAGCTCTCTGTGCTCCTGAGTCCCCGGCAGGTCACCCTTCCATCCTGCCCAATGGGCAAGCCCAGAACTGCTTCCCAGCCTTGGGCCAGGGCCCATTCCCCCTGTCTCTGCCTCTCTCTGTAATGACCAGGCTTGGAAGGGAGGGTGGCCCCGGGGCTCTGCCAGCCCCACTCACACCAGCCATTGGAGCCTGGCCTACCCCACACCCAGGGAGCCCACCCAAGTGCAGACAGCAGCTCTGTTTCCTTTGTCCTCTGCAGCCCAAAGCCGGGAGGCAGGGTCAGGAGACGCTTCGTCTTGCCTGGAGCCTTGTGCAAGGGCCCTCTGGGTAGTGACGGGAACCAGAGCCATTTCTGAAGTGCTCAGGCGGCACCAGACCCTTGGCTAAGCATTGCCCACATGGGTGGACTGAACACTGCAGCAGTCCAGCGTGATAGGCCTGCTGCCCTTCCATTGCGCAGATGGGGCTGTGGAGGCCCAGAGAAGGGACACCCTCCTCACAAGTCACCCAGCTGGGAGGTAGCCAAGTTCAAGTCGTGCATGGGCCGGTCCAGGGCTTGTGACTCCCCTGCTGGCCTGGACTCTCCTTGGGTGTGGCCGCCTAGGGCAGATCCCCAGAGAGCGAGGCACAGGGAGGTATGAAGAGCATAGGCACCATGGTCGTGCCTGGCCTGCAGTCTCCCCAGGGCTGCTCTGGTGGGCTCCCCGCCCCTGAGTTGGGCTGCCCCGAGCAGGCCCTTGGGCAGGTGGCGTTGCCTCTGTGTGGGTAGAGCTTAGGTGTCCCCATCTGAAACAGGAAAGTGCCATCCACTGAGTGTGAGAAATGCTCCCTGGGCCTGGCTCCCCAAGTAGGACTGGAGACCAGCAGCGCATGTCTGGCGGTCAAAGAGGCCTGGCTTCACATCTGTTCCCTCACTAGTTGCTGCAGGTCTGTGAGCAGTCTGCTCCTGGGCCTCTGTTTTGCTCATCTGTGAAATGGGCACAGTGGCTTCTCCCTCAGGTCTGCTAGAAGGAGGTAATCACAGTGATTACCTAGGGCTTCTGATCCCCCAGCAGCAGTTTGTTTTCTCTTCCCCTTGAAAGATCTCACTCGCAGGTGCTAGAGGGTTAATTCAGAAGAGCCTCTGGGTCAGCCCTGGAGTGCCATGCTTCTGAAGGCCACAGGTCATCGCGACCCCGCAGGCAAAGCGCTTTCTCTCAAAACCCTCGGGGCCACCAGGGGCCAGGAAACTGTGAGGGGTGGAGCTTCTCCTAACCACTCCTGGGTTTGAACCACTGTGTCCCTATGCTCAGATCTGGGGAGACGGCTTGTTCGCGTAGGAGCCCGGAAACCATCTCCGCCCCCCGCGGAGGCGGGGCTTAGTGAGGGGCGGGGCCTATCCAGAGGGCCCACCTGCCTCTCCCGGAAGCTGGGCAAGGCACCACATATCTTTCAGCAGACGGAAAAACTGCCTCTTCCTGGTCAGGTGGAAGAGGCAGTTTTTCCGTCTGCTGAAAGACATGTGGTACCTGGTCCATTCCGAGGTCAGCAGTGCCTGCCGAACCTGCTCCCAGCCCAGTCGCCGCAGGCCCTAGAAGGCCACTCTCCAGAGAGGAGCTCACATCTGTCACCACCCATAACTGCCCTCGCTTCTGTGGCTGCAAGCAGCGCAGGGGGCTTTTTGGACTCAAAACACCTTCCTTGTGTCTGGCACCCCCTCAGGAATGATCTTCAGCCAAGAATCCAGGCCCAGATGGCAGGCAAGGAGGGAATTGGCACAGCCTGGCTGGGAGACAACTTTCCCTGTGACCTTTCTTTCCAGCAATTAGCCGGCTAATCCAGCCCTCAGAGCACCTATGGTGTAGACCCAGTCCAGCCACTTCCCTGCTGTGTGGCCTGGGACAAGCTCCTTAACCTCTCTGAGCCTCAGTTCCTCGTCTGACAGAAGGAACCCAACCTCAGATGTGATTGTTACAATCACATGTACACACTTACCTGGCTGTCCAGTGGTTAAGACTCAGTGCTTCCACTGCCTAAGGCACAGGTTCGGTTTCTGGTTGGGGAATTAAGATCCAGCGTGTCATGTGGCATGGCCCAAAGATTAAAAAATTAAGTAAAGAAAGTGCTCAGCCCAGTGCCCAGCCTGCAGGAGCCCTCCGGAGAGCTGTGTTGTTTGTTTGTTTCTAGATGAAAGCTGGAGCTCTCCCAGGTCGGGGGTCCCCCAGGGGCTGGGGCCTGGGAGGGAAGACACCAGGGCTCCTGGGCCAGGGAGAGTGGAAGAGGTACAGACCGGCCCTGGTCCATCCTCAGTTGCTGTGCAGTAACGGGCTGGTTAGATCCCGCCACCAGCCTCGGGATGTAATTAAGTTGCTGATGAACCCGCACGTGTCTCTGGGGAGCTGGGAGCTGTCCCTGGTTTCCTCTGCCTGTAGATTAATTCTTGTTTTTCCTTCTTTTTTTCCCTCCTCTTCTCTCCCCCCCCTCCCTCCTTCTTCCCAAGCAAGCAAAAAAAAAAAAAAAAAAAAGCCTTATTTATTATCATTCTCCCACTGTTGGCATGGCAACACAGGCGTACGTTACTGAGCTGCAGGCGGCCCCGCAACCATCCCAGCCGCCACAGGCCCCTCCGCAGGCCCAGCCGCCGCCGCCGCCACCCTCTGCGGCACCCCAGCCTCCCCAGCCCCCCGCCACCGCCGCCACCCCCCAGCCCCAGTATGTCACCGAGCTGCAGAGTCCGCAGCCCCAGGCACAGCCCCCGGGCAGCCAGAAGCCGTACGTGACCGAGCTCCCGGCCGCCCCCACGCCCTCGCAGCCGGCCGGCGCGCCCACCCCGTCCCCGGCCGCCCAGCAGTACATCGTGGTCACCGTCTCCGGTAAGTGGACGCGAGCTCGGGGCCAGGGCCTTCGGTGAGCAACTCCAGCTGGAGTCTGGGGGAGCCTAGACGCCGGGACGTGGGGGCCCCAGGAGCCCTCCCATCGTCGTCTACTGTGCCGGTCACCCGGAGGGCCGCGTCTCAGCTCTCTGGGGCTCCCAGGTGAGACTCACCTGGCATCTCTGGGAACAGCTTCGCTGGTGGCTCAGATGGTGAAGAATCCGCCTGCGGTGCGGGAGACCTGGGTTCCGTCCCTGGGTTGGGACGAGCCCCTGGAGAAGGGAAGGCTGCCCACTCCAGTGTTCTTCTCCGGAGAATTCCATGGCTCGTCCACGGGTCGCGGAGTCGGACACAACCGAGCGACCAACCCTTTCCCTTTTTTCACTTTCTGGGAAAGGCGTCTCAGACCAAGCAAGGAGGACACTGTGCCCCCAAGATTCCTCCCTCCCAGACACCTCTTCAGGCTGTGTCTGTCTCTGTCCTCAAGTGAGGGGTCACGTAATAAATTAGGCTTGGGTAGTGGAGCTAGTTTTCGAACGCCTGCCGGAGCTTGAGGGGGAGCCCTCAGCCATCATCCATAAAGGCCCTGGAACAGCTTCAAGGGACTGGTCCAGTGGTTGAGAGTCTACCGGCTAACGCAGGGGGTCAGGGTTCGAGCCCTGGTTGGGGAACTAAGATCCCACGGGCCTCAGGACAGCTAAGCCCGAGCGCTCAGGAGCCTGGAAGCCACTAAAGAGACGCCTGTCTGCTGCCACTGAGACCCAGCACAGTTAAAACCAAACCGTGACAGCTCTGAGCGCTCAGGGGCTGCGCGTGAGACGCTCCTGTGGCATTTCAGGGAGGTCCGCTGGGTGGCCTGGAAGGGTCACGTCCCCTCCCCTCCCGTTTCGTTTCTGGCAAGACACGGGCCAAGCAGGGCTCTGTAGCTGGGCAGGTTCGTGACGGTGATGTGGTCAGGAGATCCTGGGTGTCACCGTAGGCGCCCCCTGAGGCTGTGGAGCAAATGACCGGGAAGCTTGGGTCCTGGCACCCGTGGTTCCTGTCTGAGGGCCTCTTCCCTGCGCCCCCTGGCTCCAGAATGGGGTGCACTGAGCAGCCGGGAGCAGGCGCGGGGGATTGGGGCAGGCAGTCGCTCCCCTGAGGGAGAAGGTGGGGCTCAGAGGGACTTCCCTGGCGGTCCAGTGGGTGGGATTCCATGCTTCTGTTGCAAGAGGAACAAGTTCAATCCCTGGGTTGGGAAACTAAGACCTTAACATCCCACAAGCTGCCTAATGCAGCCAGAAAAACCCAGGTGTCGCTCAGGACAGGACTTGGTGTCATTAGTGGTTTCGGCTGTGCTCTGGGTAGAGGGGAGGCTGGCCCTGGCCTTCCAGGTGGAGGAGGAGGTGGTGGGGATCCTAAGGGCATCCTGGGAAGGTGCACGGCAAATAACTTAACCCTAGAAAATAGTCAAAATTGGTGGCCAGTGACCTGGCCCCCTGGGATCAGGACAGAAGCAGCTGGGGTCCCAGCAGCATCCTGGAGGCTCCTGGCAGTGTCGGGGTCCCCAGGGAGGGCCAGGGTAGGGCACGCAGGGGCTTAGGACAGTGACTCTCGGCCACACACACTGGTGTGGAGGGCTGGCGTGTGGGAGTCCGCTGAGTGCAGAGCGAGGCCAGGCCGCGGCTGTGGCCAGGGTCACCAGGCCACAGAGCTCCAGGGGGCTCTCAGCCTCACAGGATCCTCACCAGCATGCTGCCACTCTCTGAAAACACCCACACCCCCGCGTCCCTCCTCCCCTCCGTCACCTGCCTCTCATTCGGCGTTCTGAAGCCCTCACCCTGCTCCGGACCTCACTGGGGCCAAGGCGTCCTCTCGTAACAAGAAGGGTCTCGTCTCCCGCACACCCAGCCCCTCAGCACTCAGGGTCCGCGTCACCCACCAGCCCTGCCTTCTCGCGGCTGGCAGGGTGGCGTGGCCCCGTGCGGTTCCAGGCTGCCCCTCCGGGACGCCTCCTGCCACCCCAGCCTCGTGAGCCGGCCCCCCTCTTACAGCTCTTCTGCTTCCAGAGATACAGCAGCGTGCATTTTAGCCGGGCCCCCCTGGGCCCTGCACCTGCTTCAGCTGCTGTTCAGTTCTCTTCCCTTTAGGCTGTTGTTCAGTTACTAGGTCATGTCCAACCCTGCAGCACCATGGACTGTAGCCCACCAGGCTGCCCTGCCCATGGGGTTCTCCAGGCAAGAATACTGGAGTGGGTTGCCATGTCCTCCTCCAGGGGATCTTCCCCACCCAGGGACTGAACTCAGGTCTCCTGAATTGCAGGGGGATTCTTCATGGTCTGGGCCACCAGGGGAGCCCTCCCTTTAAGCGAGAATTCCTCAACCGATTCACCTTCCCTTCCTTGGCCTCTGCTCCTCACCTGGGGCGCTCTCTTCCACAGCCTGCACCTCCTCTCCCCAGCGTCCCAGTCAGGGTCACGCACGGCCCCCATCTTGGCGATCCCCTGGTCACTCTGTTCTGCCTTCCTTCGCCTCTAGGCAGCACCTGACACACTGGGCCCCTCCCCTTCCCCCGAGGAGCCCTCCTGCTCTGGTCCCTGCCCTCCCCCCACCACCCGTCTCTGTCCCTATTGCCGCTTCCTCCTGATTTGTCTCCCTGATTGTCCGCCACGACCTTGTCAGACTGAGGGCTCCTTCCTGCCCCAGGGACTCTCCCTTCACGGTGGCCTTGTCCGGTGCCTCAGCCTCTGATGCCACCTCTGTACGGGCAGTGCCCACACTGGGCTGCGGCCCTGAGCCCTCCCGCGCTGTGGGCCCACAGACCTCACCAGCCAGCCTGGCCAGATGGAAGTCTGGCTTTCCTTCCTTCTTCAAATCTGCTCTCCTCTGAGACTTCCTTGTCCCATGAAATATCACCGTCTCTCCCCGCCGACCCCCTGCCAGGCCTGGCTGGACTCCTGTCTCACCCACACATTTTCTTTTTTTTTCTGGCTAAACCGCATGGCATGCAGGGTCTTAGTTCCCAGGGATCGAACCTGTGCCACCCCTGCCGTGGGCGTGCAGAGTCCTAACCGCTGGACTGCCAGGGAGGTCCCCTTTCTTCTTACCCGTCCTTGAACCAGCAAGATCCCCGTCTTAAATCCAGCCACCACTGCCTCTCCCACCTCCACGGCCCCTAGCCCGGTCCAGCCCCTCTGCTCAGACCCGGCAGGTCCTCCTCCATAGCAGCCCGTGGGAGCGTGCTGACCGCCCTTGGTTCATTGATTCATTGACTCGTTTCCATCCTGTCCCCACTCAGCTCAGCTTACTCCGAGGCCCTAGGGCTACTCGCTGAGAAAGCTTGACCTGGCCTTTCTTGGCCCTAGGAGAGCTGGCTTCCTTCCTTGATTTGTTCTAAGAGGACTCAGGCTCGCTCCGTGGACCCTCCCCCACCCCCTGGCAGCGATTCTGAGGGTTCCCCTCCCAGTTTTAGTGGCCCCCTTAGGTCAGGGTGGCCTCTGGGCCGTGCGAGCCAGTCCCGGGGCTGGGGGTGGAGGTGGGGTGTAACTGACACCAGCCCAGGCGGCCACAAGGCAGGCGCCCGGGCTCCTCCGAGCCAGAAGCAACGTGAGCCGAGCAGGGACCCCGGGAGCTGCAGGCAGGGGGCAGGGAGGGGCCGGGAGCCAGACCTGGAGCAGCCACAGAGCAGCTCCTCTCGCCTGATCCTCACGAGCTCTACCCTGAGGTGACTTTGGAGGTGATGGGAAGAAAGCTCAAATGTCCCTACTTAGGAACAGCCCTCTAGATCCATGAAGTCCCTGTCCTCAGAGGCCACCGGCCTCTCACTCGAAACCCAGGTGGAAAGCGGGTACTGTGGGTCCCGCCAGCCGTCCCTCGAACGATGGCGCCAAGCCGGTGGAAGGGGACAGGGCTGGACTGAAGCAGGGACCGTGACAAGCTCTCTTCCCGGCTCGGGTCTCATTTGGAGCCCTGGGAATCCAAAAGACATGTGTCCAGGAGAGGGACCAGGGGATGTCTGTCCGTGTCCCCGAGCACAGATGGGGAAAGCGAGGTCAGGGCAGACAGGGCACCCAAGACCCTGGGGGCCGCGGGAGTCCACAGGGCCCCCTCCCAGAGAGCCTTTGACTGAAATCATCAGCAGGACGGGCACAGAGGATCAAGAGAGAGGACCAGACGGCCCCATCCGTGGTCCGTGGGGACCTGGGGCCTCCCAGGCTTCCCTCTGTCCTCTCCCACGCAGCTCAAAGTGGCGCGTGAGGCACGAGCGGGTCTCAGGGAGGAAGTGCAGCGCCCAGGGAGGAAGAGGCGCTCATCAGATTGAGGGACAGGAAATCAGCTGCCGCTTCCTGACCAGAGGCTGCAGGCAGCAGGGCCCTCTCTGGCCTGGTGCACATGCGCAGAATGGAGCATGCAGACAGATGGAGATGCTCGTGGGCTCAGGGTCCCCCTATACACACACCCATGCACACACACAGACACACACACACACACACACAGCCAGGGCTCGACATTGGCCAGGGCCCTGCCTTGACCACAGAAAGTCCCTTGTCCAAAGAGTAGAATCTAGAACCTCACCTGCTCATCCTTATGGTGAAGCCGGGTGTGCCCGCCTTGAGGGCCAGCCTTGAGGCAGGAGATGGGCAAGGTGGCCTCCCCGGGACTTCCCTGTCCCAGGTGACGCTGGATCTCAGCACATCCCCAGGCCTTCAGCTGCTCTGGGGCCCCTTCAGACGAGGCAGACCCCCAACTGGCTGCCCACCCTAAGCCAGGCTGAACTTGCCTTGGGCCTCCTCAGTCAGGCACTGTCCCTTGGGCTGGGCCATGGGCACCAGGTGTGCCGGGCCCCTCACGTGACTCATGGCTTTCTCAGGTTTCTCCCAGAGGATCAGCTCAGTGGGGGCCTCCTCTTCGACGATTCAGGGAAGCCTATGTGGGTACGAGGGATGATTCCAGTAAAACAGAGGAATCGGTGGTGCCTCCTGGACTGGGCTGCAGGGTTGCTGCAGGGCCTGCCCTCCATCTGCCCACACGCCTGTACACACATCCACCTGCCCGGCCTTCGCCTGGGCCCCTGGGGCCTGTGCCTCTACCTGCGTGCGCTCACCTTTCCATCCTGGCCAGGCTCCTTTCTGTGTCTCCCTAGAATAGCTGAGCCCCCAAAGGATGCTCTGGGCCTTGGGGGGTCCCCCGTAGGCCCCTGGTTCACACACATGCCTAAGTCTGCTCACCCCTGCCTCTGGGGCCTTGCCCTGGGCCTGGCCTGTGACTCGGGGCTCCACACACAGTGTGAGGTTCACGTGAGCACAGACACAAGCCTGCCTGCTCCCAGCTGGGTGACCTTAGGCAAGTCACTTCCTCTCTTCCGGTCTCTGGTGCTGTCTCTAAAAACAGAGATAAAAGCTCTTTCCATCTCCAGCCGCAGCGCCGGGGGCACCAGAAACGCCGTGTTGTTTAGTCACTAAGTCGTCTGGGACTCTGCGGCCCGTGGACGGCAGCACGCCAGGCTTCCCTGTCCTTCCCCGTCTCTGGGAATTTGCTCAAACTCTTATCCACTCAGTCAGTGATGCCATCCAGCCATCTCGTCCTCTGTCGCCCCCTTCGCCTCCTGCCCTCAGTCTTTTCCAGCATCTTTTGCACCGAGTCATCTCTTCGCTCAGGTGGCCAGCGTATCAGAGCTTCAGCTTCAGCATCAGTCCTTCCAGTGAACATTCAGGGTGGATTTCCTTTAGGACTGGCTATGGTTACTTCTGTTATTTGTTGCCCGCCACCCTGTAGTCCCACCAGGGGCTCCCGGGGGACAGGACTAGGACCTTGGCTCCTGGCAGCACATTGGAGGAAGGGGCGGGCACAAGGGAGCCCCCAGCCCCACCCCACCTCTGCAACTGCTGGGGGCAACCAGGCGACCCAGAAGGTGGCGTGGGTGGCATCCTGGCTGGGGGGAGGGTCTCCCAAGCAGGGCCTCTTGGGGATGCTGCCCCTCCCCACCCCCAGCTCCCCTGTAAATCACTTAGCAAGCTGTGTGTGAAACGTGACCTGCGCCTTCCTGACCGCATCTCTGGGTACCAGCCTCCCTCCTGACCTGAGAGCGTGGCTCCAGCCCCTCAACGGCCCCGCTCGAGCTGGGAGGGAAGTATGTTTATCCCAGGCGCACCGCGAGGAGCGCTGCATCCACCAGGAGGATTAGCTTCCCAAGGCTGCGGGCATAAAGCCGCCCGCGCACCCTGAGGTTCCTGGATAGGTGGGCAAGGAGCAAGGAGTGCCGAGCAGACTCCTGGGGACCGACGGACACGGGGCAGAGGCTGGGTGGGGGTTGGGGGCCACCATGTTCTATGACTGCCTCTTCTCGGCTGCCCGTCAGCGTGAGTACCCGCCCACCCAGCTCCAAGCCCTCTGCCACCCCCACCCCACCGAGGACGGGGGTTGTGACAGCAGAGAGGGAGGAGGGGGTATTTGACTGCAGGCCGGTGAGCCCTTCTAGGGCCACTTCCCTGACCAGCTTGTGCTCCTGGAAAGCCAGGGCTCATCTCAAGGAAGGTGGCTCGGCCACCTTCCAGGGCTTTGGGACCTGAGGGGTAGAATGGATGGGGTCGGTCCTGGTCCCCAGTCCTGAGTGTGGGGCAAAGGGAGCCAGCCCTCCGAGCCTCACTCCATCCTGGCTTCTCAGTCACCCCTACGGGACCCTGTGACTTCAGGACAGTGAGGGTGGGAGCCGGGGAGGCTGCTCGGGGGTATTGAGGATTACAGGTCCTTGTGGCCCCAGCCCACCCTTGTGGGCAGTCTTGGGGCTGCCCAGGGGCCAGGCAGGATCCTCGGAGGGGTCTAGCCCCGCCTCATTCATCTCGACGGCCTCAGGCTCAGGCCTCAGGCTCAGGGCAGGGGCGGCAGGCAGAGCTGACCTGGTGACCTTTCTCTGCAGAAGGCGCCATGCGGGCCAGCGAGACTGTGTCAGAGGCCAGCCCGGGCTCCACGGCCAGCCAGACCGGAGTCCCCACTCAGGTGGTCCAGCAGGTGCAGGGCACCCAGCAGGTAGGACGCGCCCCTCCCCCAGGGCTGGGCCGAGAGAACGTGTGAGGCGGGCAGGGAGGCTGTGGCCCTAGAAACTGTGCTTCCTGTTACGAGAAGCATTTGCTTACCTGTTCTTACTAGGATTCTCACTGCTTAAAAAGGAAAAAGGTGTTCATGGCTTCTGCCCCTCTGCCCCAGCACCCCTGACCCCGGCCAGGCCTCTCTGGGAAACCATCATGGCTCAGTCCTTCCTCCTTTGCCCACAGCGGCTGCTGGTCCAGACAAGTGTGCAGGCCAAGCCAGGCCACGTGTCACCCCTCCAGCTCACTAACATCCCGGTGCCCCAGCAGGTAAGCACCCTGCATCCGGCCCCCCCCCCCCCCGCCCTCAGAGCCTCCCCAGGGTGCAGAACCAACCCCCTCCCCGGCCGGATCGATCTGCAATCACCAGTATTGGGGATACGGGGCCCACCCGGGGCTGCCGGTGAGCCCGTGTCCATCAGGGCCGCTCAGCAAGAAGGACCTTTCAGGAGTCATCTTAATAGAGAGACCTCAGGGTTGACAGTAGGATTGACCGTAAGGCACGTGGCTGGTGGGTCCAGCCCCAGTGTCCCAAAGCAGAGAACACAGAGCCAGCTAGGACCCAGGAGCCCAGCCCAGGGACTGACTGCCCAGTGGTCTGTCACCTATAAGGCTGTACCCCCGGCCGGGGACCAGCACTGACTGGGACAAAGCCCTGCTCGGCTTCCAGGGCATATTCTGTGGCCGGTAGAGCCAGGCTGCTCGGGGGTATTGAGGATTACAGGTCCTTGTGGCCCCAGCCCACCCTTGTGGGCAGTCTTGGGGCTGCCCAGGGGCCAGGCAGGATCCTCGGAGGGGTCTAGCCCCGCCTCATTCATCTCGACGGCCTCAGGCTCAGGCCTCAGGCTCAGGGCAGGGGCGGCAGGCAGAGCTGACCTGGTGACCTTTCTCTGCAGAAGGCGCCATGCGGGCCAGCGAGACTGTGTCAGAGGCCAGCCCGGGCTCCACGGCCAGCCAGACCGGAGTCCCCACTCAGGTGGTCCAGCAGGTGCAGGGCACCCAGCAGGTAGGACGCGCCCCTCCCCCAGGGCTGGGCCGAGAGAACGTGTGAGGCGGGCAGGGAGGCTGTGGCCCTAGAAACTGTGCTTCCTGTTACGAGAAGCATTTGCTTACCTGTTCTTACTAGGATTCTCACTGCTTAAAAAGGAAAAAAGGTGTTCATGGCTTCTGCCCCTCTGCCCCAGCACCCCTGACCCCGGCCAGGCCTCTCTGGGAAACCATCATGGCTCAGTCCTTCCTCCTTTGCCCACAGCGGCTGCTGGTCCAGACAAGTGTGCAGGCCAAGCCAGGCCACGTGTCACCCCTCCAGCTCACTAACATCCCGGTGCCCCAGCAGGTAAGCACCCTGCATCCGGCCCCCCCCCCCCCGCCCTCAGAGCCTCCCCAGGGTGCAGAACCAACCCCCTCCCCGGCCGGATCGATCTGCAATCACCAGTATTGGGGATACGGGGCCCACCCGGGGCTGCCGGTGAGCCCGTGTCCATCAGGGCCGCTCAGCAAGAAGGACCTTTCAGGAGTCATCTTAATAGAGAGACCTCAGGGTTGACAGTAGGATTGACCGTAAGGAACGTGGCTGGTGGGTCCAGCCCCAGTGTCCCAAAGCAGAGAACACAGAGCCAGCTAGGACCCAGGAGCCCAGCCCAGGGACTGACTGCCCAGTGGTCTGTCACCTATAAGGCTGTACCCCCGGCCGGGGACCAGCACTGACTGGGACAAAGCCCTGCTCGGCTTCCAGGGCATATTCTGTGGCCGGTAGAGCCAGGCTGCCTGGAGACAGACTTCAGCTCTGCTGCTGATGGGCTCAGGACGCTGGGCAAGTACTTGCGCTGGCCTGAGCCCACGGCCACCCTCTGTGAGGTGGGGCGAGACCACTCGTCAGGACTGTTGGGGTGATTCTGGGAGCCGTCAGGCTTGAAGCGCTAGAACAGTGCCTGGCTCGGCACGTTGTCGTCGTTGGGTCATTCAGACCTGTTTGCCTCTGTGGCCCCGTGGACTGCAGCCCGCCAGGCTCCTCTGTCCATGGGACTCTCCAGGCAAGAGTCCTGGAGTGGGGTGCCATTGCCTCCTCCAGGGGATCTTCCTGCCTCAGGGATTCAACTCTTGTCTCTTGTGCTGGCAGGCGAGTTCTTTACCACCAAGCCACCAGGGAAGCCCCTGGCATGGCACAGGTGCTCATTAAAAACACACAGGCCAGGGCTTCCCTGGTGGTCCAGTGGGTAAGGACACCGCCTTGCAGTGCAAGGGGCGCCGGTTCGAGCCCTGGCCTGGGAAGATCCCACGTGCCATGGAGTGGCTGGACCGATGTGTCCAACTATCGAGCCGGAGCTCTGGAGCGCATGCGCCCAGAGCCGGCGCTCTGCGACAACAGAGGCCACCGTGATAGGAGGCCCACACGGGCCAAAGAACAAAGATGGATGAAAAATGGATAAATGAAAGACCAATAGAAGTGGCCTGCCCGCCCCCTCCCTCCCCAACCCGCCCCATCCCCCACCAAAAAGGATGTCGGTAATCATGTAGGTTAAAAAATGTTTATTAAAAAAACCCACACAGGCCAGGGATTTCCCTGATGATCTAGTGGTTACGACTCTGTGCTTCCAATGCTGGGGGCATTGGTTTGATCCCTAGTCGGGGAACTAAGATCCCACATGCCTCGAGGTGGAGAAAAAAATAAAAAACAACACACACACAGGCCACTGTCAGTGAACTGTGGTCCTTTCCCCTTCTGGCTCCAGGCTCTCCCCACGCAGCGTCTGGTGGTGCAGAGCACGGCCCCAGGGAGCAAAGGTGGCCAGGTCTCCCTAACGGTGCATGGCACCCAGCAAGTGCACTCACCCCCCGAGGTAGGTGGTGGCCCCTTCAGCCATCCTCCCTGCCCCTCTTCCCAAAGGAGCGAGGACTCCCTCCTCTCAAATCGTCGTTGACCCTGGGGGTGCGGGCGCTCAGCTGCTGGCTTCCTAGCTCTGCCATTCCTGAGCTGAGTTCGGCTCTGGGAGGAGGCACCTTTCCCCTGGGTCAGGATGGGTCTTGAAGCTCCAGCTCTGGACATCACGTCCCAGGAGGCAAAGTGGTCCCTCTTCCCTCCTCCGACCACAGAGTGGATTCTGGGGACCCCTAGCTTCCACGAGGGTGTGGAGGCAGGCGAGCTGTAGGTGGCCTGGAGCCAGGGGTACCAGCAGTCGGACTTTGAGGTCAGATCCCAGGCTTAGCCGTTCAGTCCTGGGGGGCTCTGGGGAACCCTTAGAGCCTTCTGAGCCCAGAGCTGTCTAGGCACGAAACAAGTTACCGATACCCACCCCACATCCACTTCCTGTGACACAGCACGGCCCAGAGCTGATGGGGCTCTGCAGCCGGCCCACCTGGGCTCAGCCCCTGGAGCCACCACTGACAGCCATGTGGCCTTGCACACGTCCCTTCCCATCTGTGCCTCCACAACTCATCTGGGAAGTGGGGACCTCCTGACCTGGCCTTGCTCACCTCGGGGCTTCCGTCCAGATGGTGGTGGAGGCAGCCGGTGGCTGCTGAGCCAAGGCTAGGGCCCCAGCCCTCCTTGCTGGGGAAGATGGGACTTGCCAGCATCGCTGAGCTGAACTCTGAGCCTTGCCCTGGGATGGCTGGGACTGCGGGAGGGACCAGGCCTCTGGATGCCCAGGTTACCAGCTTAGGTGGCTAGGGTCCATCCCCGCTGGCTGTTCCCCGCCCTCAGGACAGGGCTGTGTCAGGGCCCGCTGCCCCACACTCTGCATGTCTCCTTCCCTTGCAGCGGTCACCAGCGCAGGCCAGGAGCTCCTCCAGCAAGACGGCGGGGGCCCCCACGGGCACAGTGCCCCAGCAGCTGCAAGTCCACGCCGTCCAGCAGAGTGTCCCCGTCACCCAAGAGGTGCCAGGCTGAGGCGGGCGGGGCAGGGGCGGGGCGTGCTGGCTGTGGGAGCTGCAGGGGAAGGCCCGTGAGAGAGGAGCAGACGGGCGTCTAGCCCAGCCGACCACGGGGGCCTGTTGGAAGCTCTTCTGCTTCTCTCCAAACTCTGCATTCCCACCTAAACAACAGCTTTTGCGCTGGGAGCTGGGGAGCAGGGTAGTAGGGGCTTCTGTGGAAAGCCCTGAACAGGGCCTTGGAAACAGCTTCGAGAAACAGCCTTGGCATCTCCAGGCCCATTTGCCTGGAGGAAATCCCAAGGTGGGGTCCTGGCTCATCCCGGAGGGGCTCAAGGAGAGGCCTCAGCCCGCAAGCCCATGCTCAGTCTTCCCGGAGGAGGCCTCACTCGGAGCCGCAAGCCATGGCAGCCAGAGCAGGTTACGAGGCAAGATGGTTGTCTGCCATGTGGTCATTACCGCTCAGGTCGTCAGTGGAGGGAGGTTGCTAGTCCCTTGGAAAACCAGATGAAAACCATAGATCCTTTTCCCAAAGGAAAGCAAAACCTCTCCCCAAGCGACTCAGACACCCCCCTGCCGGCCAGCACCACCTCTCTGAGCCTCTAGATCTGGGTTCCTCACTCAGCTATTCCCTGCCGCCCAGCCTCTGCCCCTCACTCTCTCCTGAGGGTAATGCCAGTGTCTCGGCCACAGCACGGAAGTGAGGACACGCTGGATGTGGGGGCGGGAGGGGATGACCAGTGTAGGGAGTGGGCGTGGAGAGCCAGGACTCCCTGGGTCATTGGCAAGTTCAGCTCTGGGTCCTACTGCCCATCAGCCTTCCCTGGTTGAACCTGGGTTCAGCGTGGCTCCCGGAGTCAACCTGGTAATGAACCAGGAAACCTCTTGGTGCAGGGCCCCCTCAACACCAGGAGTGCTGTGGGCAGGGGAGTGGAGCCTAGGGGCAGGGGTGGAGCTTAGGGACAGGTGGGCGGCCATCCTGGCCACGGTGACCTCAGTCTGACTTGCCTTTCCCTCCCCGCCCAGCGGTCCGTGGTCCAGGCCACTCCACAGGTGCCCAAAGCTGGCCCCGTGCAGCAGCTCACCGTGCAAGGGCTCCAGCCCGTCCATGTGGCTCAAGAGGTGTGTGTCTCCGCCCACCCCCTGCCTCTGGGCTAACTGGGGCTGGGCTGGGCTGGGCTGGGCTGGGGGGTGGCGGTGTGCTGGCCCCTCATGCCACAGGGAGGGAGTGGAGCCCCCCTGAGGGGACTTGGGTTGGGGGAGACAGCTGGAGCCTTCAGAAGCCCGGCCCCACCCGCTTCTCCACCTCTGACCAAGGGCCCGGAGCCTTCCTCTTGGCCGGCACCCGGCACCCGGCAGACGAGGGCCCAGGTTTTGCCAAGAGAGAGCTCTGATTCTCCATTCCCGGGCCCGGGGCGGGGATCTTCTGGTCCGGCTGCTGACTGGTGGGCGGTGGAGGCCTGGAGCCCCTCCTGCGGCCTGCCCGGTGACCCCCCAGTGTCTCTGTTTGTCCTCCAGAGCTCAGACAGTCAGTTTCCCGCTAGGAAGGCAGAGCAGCAAGAGCCCTGGCCCACGCCGCCACCGGAGCCGCCGCCCACGCCTGGGCCCGGGCCGGGTGCGCTGGCCCCGGAACCGCCAGCTTGCCGCGGGGAGGCCCCGCCGCAGCTAGGCAGCCCCGAGCCGTCGCCGCCCCCTTACGAACCGGGCGCCGAGCAGTGGGTGGAGCTGGTGGGCGTCCTGCCCCCGCACCTGCTTCTGCCGCAGCAGAAAGTGGTCCTCGAGCCACTCTCCGGGCTGTCGGCCCGAGCCAGCCCCGACCAGAGGGTCAGGATCCAGAGAGTCCCCCAGGTGCTAGTGTTCGGCACGGCCGCCACGGCCCTCAAAGTAGGTGGCCGACACACGACACACGGGCGGGGGTGCGAGGGGCGGGCGGGGGCGGGATCCGCCGGCCCCGGCCCCGCTCCCGGCCCCGCAGGCCCTGTAGACCCCTCCTCCACCCAGCCAGTCCGGGGACCCGCCTCTGACTCCCCCAGCCACTCCCGCAGAGCGGGCTCGGGCCCCAGGCTCTGCCCCTACAGCCTGGGATGGGGGTTGGGGTGGGGAGCTCAGGCCACACCCCCACTCTGCTTTGTCGGTAGTCCCAGATTCTGGCCCACCAGTGGGGCCCCACCCCTGGCCCCGGCTCCACCCCTGGCTTCCGGTGCACCGTGTCTAGGTCCCGCCCCCGCCGACAGGGGTCCCTCCCTCCCTAGTGCAGACTCCTACCCCACAGCCTCGTCGAGTTCCAGGCTCCGGCTTGAATGTCAGCCTTGTACCAGAACTTGGCTCTGACCCTGGGGTTCAGCTTTCACGCCCGCAGCAGGACCCTGTCTGCGGTCCCCTCCATCCATCTCACCTCAGGCGCTGTCCTTGCTGTCCCCAGCCCAAGCAGAGAATCCTGGCTTCTCCTGACACGGCTGTGCCTCATTCCCAGCCCCAGCCCTGTCTAGGGTGTTCAGAGAGCCCAGAAGTGCAGCCTCCCAGCTGGGGAGCTGGCTGTCCCTGTGAGCTTGGGCAGCTGCGGAACGTTTAGCAGCAGAGGCGAGGAGCCAGCCCACCCCTGACCCTTCGTGTACCCTTCCTCCCACGCCAGGTGCAGCAGCTCCAGCAGGTGCCAGTCTCACACGTGTACCCCAGCCAAGTGCAGTATGTGGAGGGCGGTGATGCCAGCTACACGGCCAGCGCCATGTGAGTGCAGAGGGGGCGGGGGGAGGGACAGGAGGAGGGGCCTGGGTCTGCTCAGTACTGCCCCCCCCTCATCTGGAACTTGAAGCCCCAGTCTCCCGGAGACCAGCTAGCCTTCAAGACCTCAGGTGACAGAGCAGGTGGTGAGAGCTCCCCAAGGGGAGGAAGTGGCCAAGCAGAGGGGACTTTGGCAAGTCGGCCAGTGTGTTCCAGCATAGCGTCAGGCTTTAAAGTCAGGTGGGCCTAGGTCTTTGCATTAGAAAAATAACACAAAGAAACAGACTTCCATGGCAGTCCAGTGATTGAGACTGTGCTTCCACTGTAGGGGGCATTGGTTTGATCGCTGGTCAGGGAACTAAGATCCCACGTGTCACAAGACACGGCCCAAAAGAACAAAAGGAAAAAATTTTTTTATAAGATAAAAAGTTTTTAAGGGCTGTTGTTCACTCACTCAGTCATGTCTTCATCTTTGCAAACCCGTGGATAGCAGCCCATCAGGCTTCCCTGTTCTTCCCCACCTCCTGGAGCTTGCTCAAAGTCATGTCCATTGAGTCAGTGATGCCATTCAAGCATCTCATCCTATCATCCCCTTCTCCTCCTGCCCTCAATCCTTCCTAGCATCAGGGCTCTTTCAGTGAGCTGGCTCTTGGCATCAGGTGGCCAAAGAATTGAAGCTTCAGCTTCGGCATCAGCCCTTCCAATGCATATTCAGAGCTGATTTCCTTTAGGATGGACTGGTTTGAATGGGGAGCATGAAACAGTGAGAAAGCTCTTGTCCACTCCCGACCCCAGCCCTGCACCCGAGGGGATGCTGCAGCCCATTTCTTTGTTTTCTCCCAGAGATACTCTGAGAATAGAAATGACCCTGTTTGGGCTTCCCTGGTGGTCCAGTGGATAAGGACACCGCCTTGCAGTACAAGGGGCACCGGTTCGATCCCTGGCCTGGGAGGATCCCACGTGCCGTGGAGCGGCTGGACCGATGTGTCCAACTACCGAGCCAGAGCTCTGGAGCGCATGCGCCCAGAGCCGGCGCTCTCCGACAACAGAGGCCACTGTGATGGGAGGCCCGCAGGAGCCAAAGAACAAAGACGGATGAAAATGGATAAATGAAAGACCAAAAGAAGTGGCCCCCGCCCCTCCCTCCCCAACCCGCCCCCACAAAATAATTTAAAAAGGGACTGCTAAGAAGATAGCTAAAAAAAAAAAAAAGAAATGACCCTCTTTGGTTAATGAAAAATAGAGGCAGTGTGTCCTGTCCCCTCTTTCTTCCCCTGCCTGTAGCTCAGAGCTCTTCCCCATTTGACCGTGTGGGTCGGGGTCACCCGCCTTGAACACCGTGTGAGACTCCGCAGCCGCCGTGATTGAGACTGTGCTTCCACTGTAGGGGGCATTGGTTTGATCGCTGGTCAGGGAACTAAGATCCCACGTGTCACAAGACACGGCCCAAAAGAACAAAAGGAAAAAATTTTTTTATAAGATAAAAAGTTTTTAAGGGCTGTTGTTCACTCACTCAGTCATGTCTTCATCTTTGCAAACCCGTGGATAGCAGCCCATCAGGCTTCCCTGTTCTTCCCCACCTCCTGGAGCTTGCTCAAAGTCATGTCCATTGAGTCAGTGATGCCATTCAAGCATCTCATCCTATCATCCCCTTCTCCTCCTGCCCTCAATCCTTCCTAGCATCAGGGGCTCTTTCAGTGAGCTGGCTCTTGGCATCAGGTGGCCAAAGAATTGAAGCTTCAGCTTCGGCATCAGCCCTTCCAATGCATATTCAGAGCTGATTTCCTTTAGGATGGACTGGTTTGAATGGGGAGCATGAAACAGTGAGAAAGCTCTTGTCCACTCCCGACCCCAGCCCTGCACCCGAGGGGATGCTGCAGCCCATTTCTTTGTTTTCTCCCAGAGATACTCTGAGAATAGAAATGACCCTGTTTGGGCTTCCCTGGTGGTCCAGTGGATAAGGACACCGCCTTGCAGTACAAGGGGCACCGGTTCGATCCCTGGCCTGGGAGGATCCCACGTGCCGTGGAGCGGCTGGACCGATGTGTCCAACTACCGAGCCAGAGCTCTGGAGCGCATGCGCCCAGAGCGGGCGCTCTGCGACAACAGAGGCCACTGTGATGGGAGGCCCACACGGGCCAAAGAACAAAGATGGATGAAAATGGATAAATGAAAGACCAAAAGAAGTGGCCCGCCCGCCCCCTCCCTCCCCAACCCGACTCCCGCCCACAAAAATAATTTAAAAAAAAAGGGACTGCTAAGAAGATAGCTAAAAAAAAAAAAAAGAAATGACCCTCTTTGGTTATTGAAAAATAGAGGCAGTGTGTCCTGTCCCCTCTTTCTTCCCCTGCCGTGTAGCTCAGAGCTCTTCCCCCATTTGACCGTGTGGGTCGGGGTCACCCGCCTTGAACACCGTGTGAGACTCCGCCGCACAGCCGCAGCGTGAATGCCATATAGCCAGTCCCACCCAGCCTGCGCCCAGGCGACTTCCACTTCCTGGTCCTGCGCACCGCTCAGCGTCGACCTGCCGCATCAGGCGACGTCAGCCCCAGGCCTGCCCTGAACCGGGCTCTGGCTCCTGGCTGGGGCCCGACTGCTACCTTGCCTTTCCCCACGGTAATAATTCCAGGATGTGCAGGTTCTCTAGTTGTTTCCGCTTCCCAGGGGGCGCTAGTGGTTGAAAACCTGCCCTCCAGTGCCGTGGGTTTGACCCTTGGTCGGCCGATCCCCGGGAGGAGGGTGTGGCATCCAGTCCAGTGTTGTCCCATGGACACACGAGTTGTTGTAGTTTGGAGAAGTTTCCTTTGACTTCCTTTGCTTTTTTTCTGTTATTTTTCTCGGGTCCCACCTACCTGACCCTGTGGGTATGACCCTGGGGGTGGATTAGCTCCTGGAATGAATTGATCCCTGGATCCTGATGCTGTGGGTGTGGGGCCCCGGCCCCTGAGTTGCAGTCGACAGCATCCAGCGACCTCATGGTTCTGTTCGTTTATGTCCCATGCTGCCTGGCTCATCCCTGTACAGGTGACCAGTGCCGGCAGGGACCACAGAGGACATTCCAGACAGGAGCCTCACTCCCACGGGCCGCCTGGGGGCTCTGCTGCCTCTCCTCGTCTGTCTTCAGCTCCTGACTCAGCGCTTCCCTCCGTGATTACAGTGTGTGATCACACAGAGCCCACTGTCCCCTGCAGATGCTTCTGCTGTGTAACTTTCTTGAGGGCATTGTGTCTTCTGTCTCTCCCTTTCAGTGGGTCATGACCACGCTCCCAGCCCTTTGCTGGCCTGGATCCCTGCCCTGACCGAAGCCACACGCCTGGGCCTCTATCCTGTGTTCTTCTTTGTCTCTCTGCCTCCTCCCCAACCCGCCCCACAAAATAATTTAAAAAGGGACTGCTAAGAAGATAGCTAAAAAAAAAAAAAGAAATGACCCTCTTTGGTTATTGAAAAATAGAGGCAGTGTGTCCTGTCCCCTCTTTCTTCCCCTGCCGTGTAGCTCAGAGCTCTTCCCCCATTTGACCGTGTGGGTCGGGGTCACCCGCCTTGAACACCGTGTGAGACTCCGCCGCACAGCCGCAGCGTGAATGCCATATAGCCAGTCCCACCCAGCCTGCGCCCAGGCGACTTCCACTTCCTGGTCCTGCGCACCGCTCAGCGTCGACCTGCCGCATCAGGCGACGTCAGCCCCAGGCCTGCCCTGAACCGGGCTCTGGCTCCTGGCTGGGGCCCGACTGCTACCTTGCCTTTCCCCACGGTAATAATTCCAGGATGTGCAGGTTCTCTAATTGTTTCCGCTTCCCAGGGGGCGCTAGTGGTTGAAAACCTGCCCTCCAGTGCCGGAGATGCAAGAGACGTGGGTTTGACCCTTGGTCGCCGATCCCCGGGAGGAGGGTGTGGCATCCAGTCCAGTGTTGTCCCATGGACACACGAGTTGTTGTAGTTTGGAGAAGTTTCCTTTGACTTCCTTTGCTTTTTTTCTGTTATTTTTCTCGGGTCCCACCTACCTGACCCTGTGGGTATGACCCTGGGGGTGGATTAGCTCCTGGAATGAATTGATCCCTGGATCCTGATGCTGTGGGTGTGGGGCCCCGGCCCCTGAGTTGCAGTCGACAGCATCCAGCGACCTCATGGTTCTGTTCGTTTATGTCCCATGCTGCCTGGCTCATCCCTGTACAGGTGACCAGTGCCGGCAGGGACCACAGAGGACATTCCAGACAGGAGCCTCACTCCCACGGGCCGCCTGGGGGCTCTGCTGCCTCTCCTCGTCTGTCTTCAGCTCCTGACTCAGCGCTTCCCTCCGTGATTACAGTGTGTGATCACACAGAGCCCACTGTCCCCTGCAGATGCTTCTGCTGTGTAACTTTCTTGAGGGCATTGTGTCTTCTGTCTCTCCCTTTCAGTGGGTCATGACCACGCTCCCAGCCCTTTGCTGGCCTGGATCCCTGCCCTGACCGAAGCCACACGCCCTGGGCCTCTATCCCTGGCCCTGTTTAGCTTGTATGGGGCTGTTGTTCAGGCACTCAGGTGTGTCTGACTCTTTGCCACCCCATGGACTGCAGCACAGCAGGCTTCCCTGTCCTCCACTCTCTCCTGCAGCTTGCTCAGACTCACGTCCATTGAGTTGGTGAGCCCGTGCAACCATCTCATCCTTTGTCGTCCCCTTTTCCTCCTGCCTTCAGTCTTTCCCAGCATCCGAGTCTTTTCCAATGAGGTGACTCCTCGCAGCAGGTGGCCAGGGTAGATGCGCACGTTCATTCATTCAGTCATTCGGCAGTTACCATAACGTTTTCCGAGAGCGCCGTGTCGCAGGTGGGGTTCTTGGCTGGTTTGGGGGGCTGTAGAGGTGGGGGCAGGGGCACTGACAGTGCCGGCTCAGGTCATACACGTCCAGTGTCACTTGTGCCATAGGTGGGGACTGGCGTGAACCAGGCCACAGCGCACCAGAGCTGCGTCCTGGGGTCTGAGGGGCGACGCTGCATGCCTCGAGTGACCACCGTCACCCCAGTTCCTCTCCGTGCAGCCCCTGGGGTTCCACAGGGCTCCCTCTCCGGCATCCTTCACCACCTCTGGGCCAGGACGCTCCTGACGGGCCTCCCTGCCTTTCTGGATTTTTTTTTTTTGGCCACTTCTATTAGTCTTTCATTTATCTATTTTCATCCATCTTTGTTCTTTGGCCCGTGTGGGCCTCCCATCGCAGTGGCCTCTGTTGTCGCAGAGCACTGGCTCTGGGCGCATGCGCTCCAGAGCTCCGGCTCGGTAGTTGGACACATCGGTCCAGCGGCTCCGCGGCACGTGGGATCTTCCCAGGCCAGAGATCGAACCAGCGCCCCCTGTACTGCAAGGCGGTGTCCTTACCCACTGGACCACTAGGGAAGCCCTCTGGATTTTTTAACTTACGTTTTTTAATCATCATTTTTATTTTATTTATTTATTTTTGGCTGCGCTGGGTCTCCACTGTCGCGTGGGCTTTTCTCTTAACTGTGACCAGTAGAGGCTGCTTTCTAGTTGCGGTGCTCGGGCTTCTCACTGCAGTGGCTTCTCTTTTTTATTTATTTTATTTTTTATTTATTTATCTTTTTTGGGGAGTGGGGTGCGGAGGGAGGGGGATGGGCGGGCCACTTCTATTGGTCCTTCGTTTCTCTATTTTCATCCGTCTTTGTTCTTTGGCTCCTGTAGGCCTCCCATCGCAGTGGCCTCTGTCGTTGCAGAGCGCCCGCTCTGGGCACATGCGCTCCAGAGCTCCGGCTCGGTTATTGGACACATGGGTACAGCCGTTCTGCGGCACATGGGATCTTCCCAGGCCAGGGATCGAACCGGCGCCCCTTGCACTGCAAGGTGGTGTCCTTACCCACTGGACCACCAGAGGAAGCCCTGCAGTGGCTTCTCTTGCTGCGGAGCTCGGGCTCTAGAGCTCACAGGCTTCAGTAGTTGTGGTTCCTAGGCTCTAGAGCACCAACTCAAAAGTCATGGCACATGGGCTTAGTTGCTTTACAGCATGTGCGATCTCTGCAGACCAGGGATCGAACCTGTGTCTCTTGCAGTGGCAGGCAGATTCTTTCCCACTGAGCCACCAGGGAAGTCCAGCTTATGGTTTCAAATGGCTAATACATTGAGAGGGCTCAAAAATCAAAACTCTATCCAACCACATTTAGTGAAGCACCTGCCCCTTGGCCACAGGCCCTCGCCTCCCACAAATGGCAGATACAGATATGGGATGCTGGGTGATCTCCCCCTTTCTCCAGAGGTAACATCCATACCCATTCCTGCCTCTTTTGTTCACCTAACAGCACATTCTGGACCTTGTCCTTTGGCAGGACCTCAAGACTTTCCTCCTCCTCTCTCACCCCCGAGGAGGATTTCATCAGCTTTGAGCTTGATGTTCAAGGAAAGATGGACCCCCATCTGTCCATGTTGCTCTTTGCTTTGATTTGCAGCCTTGAGTTCGTGGGGACGAATAGTGGGAGGCCTCTCCAGGGCAGGATGGGTCGCTGGTCGAAGGGAAACCCCTCTGTGCCTTAGTAGTCATCCCTGACCAGTCCCACGGTGACAGCCGCTGGGTTTAGGAGTGGAGCCGCTGCCCTCCCAGCACCCACTTCCTGCCTCACGACCTTCTCACGTGCCGCCTTCCTTGATTTACCTTTGTACTTGGCTTCTCCTCTAGGCCCTTGACCACCTTCCCCGCCCCCACCCCCCGCACACATACCCAGGGGGGAGCCTTTTCTCTCTCATCCACTGTTGGGTTCAGTGTATTTAGGACAGTGCCCCGCATACAGCAGGCACTCAGTAGTTGTTGGTCTTTGTTTTTGTTTTGGCTGCACCACGAGGCTTGTGGGACTTTAGTTCCCCGACCAGGGACCCGGCTGTGGGAGTGAGGAGTGCTGAGGGCTGGAACGCCAGGGAATTTCCCCCCGTCCTTTGTTTTATGATTGACTGAAGTGCGGAGCCCTCATCCAGTTTCACTTCCTCCCGGCTGAAGGCGGCTCCTGTCACAGGGTCCCTTTGAGGATTCAAAGAATTTCCCATCAGGCACTTGGGGTGATGACTGGTACAGTGCATGGGGCTGTTGCTTCCCTCCTCTTCCTTTCGCTCAGGCCCTGGCCCCCAGACCAGGGATCGAACCTGTGTCTCTTGCATTGGCAGGCAGATTCTTTCCCACTGAGCCACCAGGGAAGTCCAGCTTATGGTTTCAAATGGCTAATACATTGAGAGGGCTCAAAAATCAAAACTCTATCCAACCACATTTAGTGAAGCACCTGCCCCTTGGCCACAGGCCCTCGCCTCCCACAAATGGCAGATACAGATATGGGATGCTGGGTGATCTCCCCCTTTCTCCAGAGGTAACATCCATACCCATTCCTGCCTCTTTTGTTCACCTAACAGCACATTCTGGACCTTGTCCTTTGGCAGGACCTCAAGACTTTCCTCCTCCTCTCTCACCCCCGAGGAGGATTTCATCAGCTTTGAGCTTGATGTTCAAGGAAAGATGGACCCCCATCTGTCCATGTTGCTCTTTGCTTTGATTTGCAGCCTTGAGTTCGTGGGGACGAATAGTGGGAGGCCTCTCCAGGGCAGGATGGGTCGCTGGTCGAAGGGAAACCCCTCTGTGCCTTAGTAGTCATCCCTGACCAGTCCCGCACGGTGACAGCCGCTGGGTTTAGGAGTGGAGCCGCTGCCCTCCCAGCACCCACTTCCTGCCTCACGACCTTCTCACGTGCCGCCTTCCTTGATTTACCTTTGTACTTGGCTTCTCCTCTAGGCCCTTGACCACCTTCCCCGCCCCCACCCCCCGCACACATACCCAGGGGGGAGCCTTTTCTCTCTCATCCACTGTTGGGTTCAGTGTATTTAGGACAGTGCCCCGCATACAGCAGGCACTCAGTAGTTGTTGGTCTTTGTTTTTGTTTTGGCTGCACCACGAGGCTTGTGGGACTTTAGTTCCCCGACCAGGGACCCGGCTGTGGGAGTGAGGAGTGCTGAGGGCTGGAACGCCAGGGAATTCCCTCCGTCCTTTGTTTTATGATTGACTGAAGTGCGGAGCCCTCATCCAGTTTCACTTCCTCCCGGCTGAAGCGGCGGCTCCTGTCACAGGGTCCCTTTGAGGATTCAAAGAATTTCCCATCAGGCACTTGGGGTGATGACTGGTACAGTGCATGGGGCTGTTGCTTCCCTCCTCTTCCTTTTCGCTCAGGCCCCTGGCCCCCCAGCTCTTGTCCCCTGACTCCCTCCCTCTACTTCTTTCGCAGCCGCTCCAGCACCTACCCCTACCCCGAGACGCCGCTGTACACGCAGACGGCGGGCACCAGCTACTACGAGGCCGCGGGCACGGCTGCCCAGGTCAGCACCCCTGCCACCTCCCAGGCGGTGGCTAGCAGTGGCTCTGTGCCCATGTACGTGTCCGGCAGCCAGGTCGTCGCCAGCTCCACCAGCAGTGGGAGCGGGGCCAGCAACAGCAGCGGCGGCAGCAGCGGTGGTGGGGGCGCGGGGGGCGGCGGTGGCGGCGGAGCAGGCACCTACGTGATCCAGGGCGGCTACATGCTGAGCAGTGCCGGCCAGTCCTACTCCCACACCACCCCTGCCTCACCAGCCACTGTAAGTGCCAACCCAGGCCCCAGAGGAGGCGGGTGGGAGGGGCCCTGGGCCGGGGGCAGGGTGGATAGGTGCCGCCCCCATCACCAGGATCCCAGGTAGTCTGACCCCAGGGTGCTCAGGGGAAGGTGACCTGGGATTGACTCCTCACTGTGTGGCCTCAGGCAAGTTACTCAGCCTCTCTGGGCCTCTGCTAATATGCCTGAAGCTCTTGGAGTTATTACCCAAGCGGGTCATCTAGTCTGACAGTGACTGGTGGTATTAAACCCGCAAGACGCGGCTGCACCCCGCACATACCCAGGGGACCCTCTCTCTCATCCACTGTTGGGTTCAGTGTATTTAGGACAGTGCCCCGCATACAGCAGGCACTCAGTAGTTGTTGGTCTTTGTTTTTGTTTTGGCTGCACCACGAGGCTTGTGGGACTTTAGTTCCCCGACCAGGGACCCGGCTGTGGGAGTGAGGAGTGCTGAGGGCTGGAACGCCAGGGAATTCCCTCCGTCCTTTGTTTTATGATTGACTGAAGTGCGGAGCCCTCATCCAGTTTCACTTCCTCCCGGCTGAAGCGGCGGCTCCTGTCACAGGGTCCCTTTGAGGATTCAAAGAATTTCCCATCAGGCACTTGGGGTGATGACTGGTACAGTGCATGGGGCTGTTGCTTCCCTCCTCTTCCTTTTCGCTCAGGCCCCTGGCCCCCCAGCTCTTGTCCCCTGACTCCCTCCCTCTACTTCTTTCGCAGCCGCTCCAGCACCTACCCCTACCCCGAGACGCCGCTGTACACGCAGACGGCGGGCACCAGCTACTACGAGGCCGCGGGCACGGCTGCCCAGGTCAGCACCCCTGCCACCTCCCAGGCGGTGGCTAGCAGTGGCTCTGTGCCCATGTACGTGTCCGGCAGCCAGGTCGTCGCCAGCTCCACCAGCAGTGGGAGCGGGGCCAGCAACAGCAGCGGCGGCAGCAGCGGTGGTGGGGGCGCGGGGGGCGGCGGTGGCGGCGGCGGCAGCGGCAGCGGCGGCGGAGCAGGCACCTACGTGATCCAGGGCGGCTACATGCTGAGCAGTGCCGGCCAGTCCTACTCCCACACCACCCGTGCCTCACCAGCCACTGTAAGTGCCAACCCAGGCCCCAGAGGAGGCGGGTGGGAGGGGCCCTGGGCCGGGGGCAGGGTGGATAGGTGCCGCCCCCATCACCAGGATCCCAGGTAGTCTGACCCCAGGGTGCTCAGGGGAAGGTGACCTGGGATTGACTCCTCACTGTGTGGCCTCAGGCAAGTTACTCAGCCTCTCTGGGCCTCTGCTAATATGCCTGAAGCTCTTGGAGTTATTACCCAAGACGGGTCATCTAGTCTGACAGTGACTGGTGATAGCGGATAGATAGCGAGGGGTGGGAAACTGCAGGCACCGCCATGTGAGGGGCTGCCGAGCTGGATCTGCACCCCGTCTGGAAGGCCAGAAGATAGCCTTCCTCTGCCCCAGAGTGGCTCTAGAACAGCCCGAGGGCCAGCTCTGTGGCTGCGGGCAGGTTGTCCCCGTGTGGCCCCTGTCCTCCTGGAGCTTGGGGTCAGAAGCGATGGCTTCTCCTCGCGCATGTGTGTGTGTGTGTGTGTTTTATTGGTTTGTTTTTGGCTGTGTTGGCTTACCGCTGCTACTCACGGGCTTTCTCCAGTTGCCGGCGAGTGGGACTCCCCTCCATCTGCAGTGTGCTGGCGTCTCCCGTCGCAGGGCACGGGCTTCGGGAGAGGTAGTTCTTGGGCTCCACAGCACAGGCTCAGTAGTTGAGGTGCAGGAACCTCATTGCTCCTGTGGGATCTTGGATCAGGGATCGAACCAGTTTCCTGTAGTGGCAGATGGACTCCTCACCACTGAGCCAGCAGGGAAGCCCTTCCTCTCTTTTTTAACTGTTGCCCTCTCCTGTGACCTCCCACTGTGGACGTCAGTACCAACAGGGAAGGCTTCTCAGAAGGCGGGATCTCCTTCACGCAGCCAGGCAGCCTGGCTTCTGTCCAATTGTTTTTGTTCTTGGCCACTTCTGTTCTTTCATTTATCTATTTTCATCCATCTTTGTCCTTTGGCCTGTGTGGGCCTCCCATCACAGTGGCGTCTCTCGTTGCAGAGCACTAGCTCTGGGCGTATGTGCTCCAGAGCTCTGGCTCAGTAATTGCAAACATGGGTCCTGCCGCTCCGCAGCACGTGGGATCTTCCTGGGCCGGGGATCAAACTGACGCCCCTTGCACTGCAAGGCGGTGTCCTTACCCACTGGACCACCAGGGAAGCCCTGTCTCATTTTTTTAATGCCGGTCACGATCCCCGTAACTGATCCCATGATGGGTCCTGAAGGCATGCTTCTCTCCACTCATGCTGTCCGATAGGACACCCAGCTCTGGGCCTCTGCTAATATGCCTGAAGCTCTTGGAGTTATTACCCAAGACGGGTCATCTAGTCTGACAGTGACTGGTGATAGCGGATAGATAGCGAGGGGTGGGAAACTGCAGGCACCGCCATGTGAGGGGCTGCCGAGCTGGATCTGCACCCCGTCTGGAAGGCCAGAAGATAGCCTTCCTCTGCCCCAGAGTGGCTCTAGAACAGCCCGAGGGCCAGCTCTGTGGCTGCGGGCAGGTTGTCCCCGTGTGGCCCCTGTCCTCCTGGAGCTTGGGGTCAGAAGCGATGGCTTCTCCTCGCGCATGTGTGTGTGTGTGTGTGTTTTATTGGTTTGTTTTTGGCTGTGTTGGCTTACCGCTGCTACTCACGGGCTTTCTCCAGTTGCCGGCGAGTGGGACTCCCCTCCATCTGCAGTGTGCTGGCGTCTCCCGTCGCAGGGCACGGGCTTCGGGAGAGGTAGTTCTTGGGCTCCACAGCACAGGCTCAGTAGTTGAGGTGCAGGAACCTCATTGCTCCTGTGGGATCTTGGATCAGGGATCGAACCAGTTTCCTGTAGTGGCAGATGGACTCCTCACCACTGAGCCAGCAGGGAAGCCCTTCCTCTCTTTTTTAACTGTTGCCCTCTCCTGTGACCTCCCACTGTGGACGTCAGTACCAACAGGGAAGGCTTCTCAGAAGGCGGGATCTCCTTCACGCAGCCAGGCAGCCTGGCTTCTGTCCAATTGTTTTTGTTCTTGGCCACTTCTGTTCTTTCATTTATCTATTTTCATCCATCTTTGTCCTTTGGCCTGTGTGGGCCTCCCATCACAGTGGCGTCTCTCGTTGCAGAGCACTAGCTCTGGGCGTATGTGCTCCAGAGCTCTGGCTCAGTAATTGCAAACATGGGTCCTGCCGCTCCGCAGCACGTGGGATCTTCCTGGGCCGGGGATCAAACTGACGCCCCTTGCACTGCAAGGCGGTGTCCTTACCCACTGGACCACCAGGGAAGCCCTGTCTCATTTTTTTAATGCCGGTCACGATCCCCGTAACTGATCCCATGATGGGTCCTGAAGGCATGCTTCTCTCCACTCATGCTGTCCGATAGGACACCCAGCAGTGACGGATGTTGCTCTGTCGTTGCTGCCTAGTGCAGAGACCTTGGGCCACATGAGGCCACTGAGCGCTTGAAATGTGAGTTTCATAGTTCTAGGAACAGAGTCGGCCTTTTATTTTTTAGAATTAAAAAGTATGCATTTATTGTTGGCTTCCTTGGGTCTTTGTTAGTGTGGGTAGGCCTTTCTTTCACTGCGGTGAGCGGCGCGCCTCCCTAGTTGCCGTGTGTGGGCTTCTCGCTGCGGCGGCTTCTCTCGTTGTGGAGCGCAGGCTCTGGAGCCTTCAGGCTGTGGCCGTCGTGGTGTATGGGCTTCGCTGCCCCGAGGCTTGTGGGATCTTCCCAGACCGGGGATCCAACCTGTGTCCCCTACACTGGCAGGCAGATCCTTAACCACTGAACCTCCAGGGACGTCCCTGTGCTGTTTTTGAAAAAAAAATAGCTTGAAAGAATGACGGTCACAGAAGCTGCAAAATGGTGCAGAGATCCCTGTGGACCCTTCGCCCAGGTTACCCCGTTAATTACAGTTTCTGTAACTGTAGGACAGTATCTAGGAAGCTGATGGTTGGTACCACGTGGGGTATCTACGTCTGTGTCTCTTTATCGCATGGGTGGATTTGGGAAACCTCCACCACACTCAACACGCAGACCTCTTCAGTCCCCACCAAGGTCTCTCTGCTGCTAAAACCCTTTATAGAGTCAGCCTGCCCCGCTCCCTTCCAGCACCCCGACTCCCGACCGTCAGGAATTGGTTCTAAATGCTTGTCCAATTGTTTTTGTTCTTGGCCACTTCTGTTCTTTCATTTATCTATTTTCATCCATCTTTGTCCTTTGGCCTGTGTGGGCCTCCCATCACAGTGGCGTCTCTCGTTGCAGAGCACTAGCTCTGGGCGTATGTGCTCCAGAGCTCTGGCTCAGTAATTGCAAACATGGGTCCTGCCGCTCCGCAGCACGTGGGATCTTCCTGGGCCGGGGATCAAACTGACGCCCCTTGCACTGCAAGGCGGTGTCCTTACCCACTGGACCACCAGGGAAGCCCTGTCTCATTTTTTTAATGCCGGTCACGATCCCCGTAACTGATCCCATGATGGGTCCTGAAGGCATGCTTCTCTCCACTCATGCTGTCCGATAGGACACCCAGCAGTGACGGATGTTGCTCTGTCGTTGCTGCCTAGTGCAGAGACCTTGGGCCACATGAGGCCACTGAGCGCTTGAAATGTGAGTTTCATAGTTCTAGGAACAGAGTCGGCCTTTTATTTTTTAGAATTAAAAAGTATGCATTTATTGTTGGCTTCCTTGGGTCTTTGTTAGTGTGGGTAGGCCTTTCTTTCACTGCGGTGAGCGGGCGCGCCTCCCTAGTTGCCGTGTGTGGGCTTCTCGCTGCGGCGGCTTCTCTCGTTGTGGAGCGCAGGCTCTGGAGCCTTCAGGCTGTGGCCGTCGTGGTGTATGGGCTTCGCTGCCCCGAGGCTTGTGGGATCTTCCCAGACCGGGGATCCAACCTGTGTCCCCTACACTGGCAGGCAGATCCTTAACCACTGAACCTCCAGGGACGTCCCTGTGCTGTTTTTGAAAAAAAAATAGCTTGAAAGAATGACGGTCACAGAAGCTGCAAAATGGTGCAGAGATCCCTGTGGACCCTTCGCCCAGGTTACCCCGTTAATTACAGTTTCTGTAACTGTAGGACAGTATCTAGGAAGCTGATGGTTGGTACCACGTGGGGTATCTACGTCTGTGTCTCTTTATCGCATGGGTGGATTTGGGAAACCTCCACCACACTCAACACGCAGACCTCTTCAGTCCCCACCAAGGTCTCTCTGCTGCTAAAACCCTTTATAGAGTCAGCCTGCCCCGCTCCCTTCCAGCACCCCCGACTCCCGACCGTCAGGAATTGGTTCCCCGTTGCTCTGATGCTGTCATTTGGAGAAGTCCTGTGAATGGGCTTCTCCTTGACGTGATCTTTTGGCTCTGGCTTTTTCCATTTAGCATCAGTTAATATAATAGTTCTGTGTGACTGTGGTGACGGATTTGGGCAGTGCCATTCTAGAATCTGGCTCCCGTGGGTGAGGTGTCGTGCCACCCTCTCCAGTGTGCTTGTTAGCATCCCCCCCGGAGATAAATATTGCGAACACTCAGCGAGGCCCCCTTGAGAAATGGAAGCCATTCTCAGCCTTCTTCCGGTTCTTCTGTCCCCCTTGGGCCCCAGGTCCAGTGGCTCCTGGACAACTATGAGACGGCCGAGGGCGTGAGCCTGCCTCGGAGCACCCTCTACTGCCACTACCTCCTGCACTGCCAGGAGCAGAAGCTGGAGCCCGTCAACGCCGCCTCCTTCGGCAAGCTCATCCGCTCCGTCTTCATGGGCCTGCGCACCCGACGTCTTGGCACCAGGTGGGGCCTCTGCCCCAACAGCCCCCAGCGGCCACAAGGCCCACTCTCGGCCTCAGTTATCAGGTCCTCAGCTTCCCTCGTCCCCTCCCTCCATCCAGCCCCACCGGCCTCCTCTTCACAGCTCCTCTGACCCTCGCACGCTCCTGCCCCAGGGCCTTTACACGGGCTCTGCCTTTCTCCATCTCCTGACTCAGTTGTCCCCTGGCCCCTTTCCTGACGCTGCAGCCTTCCCCCGCCTCCCTGGCAAGCATCCCTCTCAGCTTTTCTCCTGAGCACCATTCAGGATGCCATCTATGTTGTTTCTCACTTCTGATCTGTCTTCTGATTTTAAAATGGAAAGTACCCTGCAAAATGGTGCAGAGATCCCTGTGGACCCTTCGCCCAGGTTACCCCGTTAATTACAGTTTCTGTAACTGTAGGACAGTATCTAGGAAGCTGATGGTTGGTACCACGTGGGGTATCTACGTCTGTGTCTCTTTATCGCATGGGTGGATTTGGGAAACCTCCACCACACTCAACACGCAGACCTCTTCAGTCCCCACCAAGGTCTCTCTGCTGCTAAAACCCTTTATAGAGTCAGCCTGCCCCGCTCCCTTCCAGCACCCCCGACTCCCGACCGTCAGGAATTGGTTCCCCGTTGCTCTGATGCTGTCATTTGGAGAAGTCCTGTGAATGGGCTTCTCCTTGACGTGATCTTTTGGCTCTGGCTTTTTCCATTTAGCATCAGTTAATATAATAGTTCTGTGTGACTGTGGTGACGGATTTGGGCAGTGCCATTCTAGAATCTGGCTCCCGTGGGTGAGAGTGTCGTGCCACCCTCTCCAGTGTGCTTGTTAGCATCCCCCCCGGAGATAAATATTGCGAACACTCAGCGAGGCCCCCTTGAGAAATGGAAGCCATTCTCAGCCTTCTTCCGGTTCTTCTGTCCCCCTTGGGCCCCAGGTCCAGTGGCTCCTGGACAACTATGAGACGGCCGAGGGCGTGAGCCTGCCTCGGAGCACCCTCTACTGCCACTACCTCCTGCACTGCCAGGAGCAGAAGCTGGAGCCCGTCAACGCCGCCTCCTTCGGCAAGCTCATCCGCTCCGTCTTCATGGGCCTGCGCACCCGACGTCTTGGCACCAGGTGGGGCCTCTGCCCCCAACAGCCCCCAGCGGCCACAAGGCCCACTCTCGGCCTCAGTTATCAGGTCCTCAGCTTCCCTCGTCCCCTCCCTCCATCCAGCCCCACCGGCCTCCTCTTCACAGCTCCTCTGACCCTCGCACGCTCCTGCCCCAGGGCCTTTACACGGGCTCTGCCTTTCTCCATCTCCTGACTCAGTTGTCCCCTGGCCCCTTTCCTGACGCTGCAGCCTTCCCCCGCCTCCCTGGCAAGCATCCCTCTCAGCTTTTCTCCTGAGCACCATTCAGGATGCCATCTATGTTGTTTCTCACTTCTGATCTGTCTTCTGAGCCTGAAATGCCCGTCCCTTGAAAATGTGGAGACTGCACAGTCAGGGCCCGAGGATCAGTGAATTCACATAGAAGGGAGCAAGGAGCTCTCCCACGAGCCCACTCTTCCCTGCCTCTCCTTGGCCAATCCCCCATGCCCCCTGGGCTGAGCCCTGCTCTTCTCTGGGTTCCATCTCCCCAGTTAGGCCTTAGGCGTCGCCTCATTCTAGCATGTGTACATAGAGAACCTTGGGCAAAGTACCATGTCTCTCTGTGCCTCAGTTTCTGCAGCTGTCAAGCTAGGATGCTAGGAGTACCCTTCCTAGGGTGGGGAGAGCAAACACGTGCATTCTCATATGCTCAGCACTCAGAACGGTGCCTGGCAAATGGTTATGACAAGCAGTCAGTCAAGCCCTGCTGAGTGCCTGCCCCTGACTCTGGTACTGTCCTCACAGAGCCCAGTCTGCAGGTGGGGGCCTCTCCTGGCACCCCAGCACCCCCAGCTCTGGGGAACGTGGGTCTCACCCCCTGGGCTCTGTTGGGGCCCACCCCGCGGCCCAGCCCTCACCCTCTGCCTCCCTCCCAGGGGCAACTCCAAGTACCACTACTATGGCCTGCGCATCAAGGCCAGCTCACCCCTGCTGCGGCTGATGGAGGACCAGCAGCACATGGCCATGCGGGGCCAGCCCTTCTCCCAGAAGCAGAGGTAGGAGGGCGGGGCTGGCTGGGTGCTGGCAGCCCAGGGGAGGGCATGGCGGCCCATCCCTGCTCCCATCACCACCCATCCCTTCTCCAGGCTGAAAACCATCCAGAAGATGGAGGGCATGACCAACGGAGTGACCGTGGGGCCACAGCAGGCCACCGGGCTCTCCGACATCAGCGCCCAGGTCCAGCAGTACCAGCAGTTTCTGGGTGAGAGGCCTCCTGCACTCTAGGGGGGGGCCCGGGCCGGCGATGCCGCCGCCAGAGCGCCTGCGCGGCTCCACCGCCCTCCCTGAGCCTCCTCACCCCCGCTGGTCACGGGAAGCGTCTGCTTGGTGGCCGAGGGGTGCCAGCCTGACCGGATCCCAGGATGAGGCTGGAAGGGGCAGCCGGGTGGAGGGGAGGAGGGACTCACAGTGTCTCCTCTGCCCCCAGATGCCTCAAGGAGCCTCCCTGACTTCTCAGAGCTCGATCTCCAAGGCAAAGTGCTGCCCGAGGGCATCGGGCCTGGAGACCTCAAAGCCTTCCAGGTCCTGTACCGGGAACACTGTGAGGTAGGACCCCTGGGCCGTGGGTGGCAGTGGGGTAGAGCAGGAGGCGCCATGCGGCCGCCCGGCCCCTCGAGCACCCGGCCTCCCCCGCAGGCCATCGTCGACGTCATGGTGAACCTGCAGTTCACGCTGGTGGAGACGCTCTGGAAGACCTTCTGGAGGTACAGCCTGAGTCAGCCCAGCGAGGCGCCTCAGCTGGCTGCGTGAGTGCCCCGGGGGGCCCCGCTCAGGGCTGGGAGGGCCAGACCACGCAGGAGAGGGGCTCTGCTCTGACCCCTGCAGTCTGGGGGCCCATGTGCCCTCCTGAGCCTGCCTCCCCGAGTGTGCCTGGGCACCAGTCTGCTCCCGTGGGGGTGGCGGGCCCCGCTGAGCCATTTCCCCCCTGCGGTGGGTGGGCGCCTGGGCCCCCACGTGCAGGGTGGGGTTAAGGTTCCTCGCTGGCCCTGGGGGCAGTGAGGCCTGTGTCAGCCTGGTCCCGGGGGTCTCCAGGAGGCAGAGGGTACCTGCCTGGCCCCAGGGCAGGGTGTGGGTGCCGTGCCCTTTGGGTCCAGGGCTGCAGAACAGCCTCCTGACACCTGGGGGTGCGGTGGGCGCCCGCAGGCACGACGAGGCCGAGAAGCGGCTGCCCAAGGCCAGCCTGGTGCTCCTCTCCAAGTTCGAGCCTGTGCTGCAGTGGACCAAGCACTGTGACAACGTGCTGTACCAGGGCCTGGTGGAGATGCTCATCCCCGACGTGCTGCGGCCCATCCCCAGTGAGTGCCAGCCTGCCCCGCCCGGCTGGGCCTGCGCCCCACTCCGCCCCAGCCCTGACCAGCGCCCTGCTGCTGCCCCCAGGTGCCTTGACCCAAGCGATCCGGAACTTTGCCAAGAGCCTGGAGAGCTGGCTCACCCACGCCATGGTGAACATCCCTGAGGAGATGCTGCGGGTGAAGGTGAGAGGGGCAGGGGTGAGGCGCCAGCTCTGGCCTGCAGCTCTGCGTCCTCCCTCCTGGCTGGAATGCGTCTGTCCCCTCCAAGTGAGCCTTGGGCGTTGTCTTTACCAGCCAGTTTCCTCAGGTGCCCACTTCTGAAACACAGCCCGTTTGCGGTATTTCTGTATGCAACACAGCATCTAAAAAAAGATGCAAACGTGAGGTAGTTCTCTTCAGAGAGCTTCACCAGAAAGTGCTTTAGAGGTTTGGAAAGAGATAACATCTTAATAAAGAAAAAAAGACATCTATAAGGAAACTCAGTAATGCCCTCTTCGTCAGTGCTGCACATTGACGAACTGCCAGGATGTGTGGAATTAGATGGGATGGGCTTGCTCTTGAGCAAAAGGGAAAGAAAGAAAAAGAAAAGATTTTTAACTCCTGAAAATGCTAACAAGACTGGATGTCTGAAGAATGAGCCCTGGGTCTGCTGGTCAGCGGGCTGGGCTTGGGGGTCTGTGGAGAGACTAGAAGCTGGATCCAGGAGGAGCCCTTCAGAATTGGCAAGACTCATATATTCATTTATTCCACACACATGTATTGAGCGCCTGCTGTGTGCTCGGCCTGGGAGCATAGCACTGACCAAGGTGGACAGAACTCCAGCCCACCCAGAGCTGATCCGAGGGAATAATAATCCAAACAAAATAAAGCAAAAGGTTATGGAAGCAGTGTCCTTTCTGGACAGTGCCCTCCAAGATCTTGTGTCCTTTGATGAAAAATAATAGTGTGCAGGAAGACTGAGGGGTTTTTTTGGACACAGTCTTTGGTGTCCCTGAGACCCGTGGCCCCTCCAAGTGAGTGCCGGGCCAAGCACTGCCCGTACCAGGGCCTGGTGGAGATGCTCATCCCCGACGTGCTGCGGCCCATCCCCAGTGAGTGCCAGCCTGCCCCGCCCGGCTGGGCCTGCGCCCCACTCCGCCCCAGCCCTGACCAGCGCCCCGCTGCTGCCCCCAGGTGCCTTGACCCAAGCGATCCGGAACTTTGCCAAGAGCCTGGAGAGCTGGCTCACCCACGCCATGGTGAACATCCCTGAGGAGATGCTGCGGGTGAAGGTGAGAGGGGCAGGGGTGAGGCGCCAGCTCTGGCCTGCAGCTCTGCGTCCTCCCTCCTGGCTGGAATGCGTCTGTCCCCTCCAAGTGAGCCTTGGGCGTTGTCTTTACCAGCCAGTTTCCTCAGGTGCCCACTTCTGAAACACAGCCCGTTTGCGGTATTTCTGTATGCAACACAGCATCTAAAAAAAGATGCAAACGTGAGGTAGTTCTCTTCAGAGAGCTTCACCAGAAAGTGCTTTAGAGGTTTGGAAAGAGATAACATCTTAATAAAGAAAAAAAGACATCTATAAGGAAACTCAGTAATGCCCTCTTCGTCAGTGCTGCACATTGACGAACTGCCAGGATGTGTGGAATTAGATGGGATGGGCTTGCTCTTGAGCAAAAGGGAAAGAAAGAAAAAGAAAAGATTTTTAACTCCTGAAAATGCTAACAAGACTGGATGTCTGAAGAATGAGCCCTGGGTCTGCTGGTCAGCGGGCTGGGCTTGGGGGTCTGTGGAGAGACTAGAAGCTGGATCCAGGAGGAGCCCTTCAGAATTGGCAAGACTCATATATTCATTTATTCCACACACATGTATTGAGCGCCTGCTGTGTGCTCGGCCTGGGAGCATAGCACTGACCAAGGTGGACAGAACTCCAGCCCACCCAGAGCTGATCCGAGGGAATAATAATCCAAACAAAATAAAGCAAAAGGTTATGGAAGCAGTGTCCTTTCTGGACAGTGCCCTCCAAGATCTTGTGTCCTTTGATGAAAAATAATAGTGTGCAGGAAGACTGAGGGGTTTTTTTGGACACAGTCTTTGGGTGGATGGTGACCCCAAGTTGAAAAATCCAGACCCATTGATCTCCCAACAAAAGCAACAAGGTACATCCTTCCCTTTTAGGAGAGAGGCTCAGAGAGGTTGCAGTGGGCGGGCGGGGGTGGGGGTGGGGGGCGTTGGGCACACGGTCGGGAGTGTTCCGCGGTAGCCACAAGCCCCTGGCCCCACAGGTGGCCGCGGCCGGCGCCTTTGCACAGACCCTGCGGCGCTACACGTCGCTCAACCATTTGGCGCAGGCGGCGCGCGCTGTGCTGCAGAACACGGCGCAGATCAACCAGATGCTGAGCGATCTCAACCGCGTGGACTTCGCCAACGTGCAGGTGAGCGCAGGTGGGGAAGGCAGGCGTGGGGCGGCCCAGCGGTGCGGGCCCAGGGGCGGCGGCCAGGCCGGGTGGGTGGCGGCTGAGTCTCGGGCGCCGCCGCCCACTCGGTCCCAGGAGCAGGCCTCGTGGGTATGCCGCTGCGAGGACCGCGTGGTGCAGCGGCTGGAGCAGGACTTCAAAGTGACGCTGCAGCAGCAGAACTCCCTGGAGCAGTGGGCAGCCTGGCTGGACGGCGTCGTGAGCCAAGTGCTGAAGCCCTACCAGGGCAGCGCCGGCTTCCCCAAGGCCGCTAAGCTCTTCCTCCTCAAGTGGTCCTTCTACAGGTGCGCCCTGGCTGGGCGGGAAGAGTGCACTTTGGAGCCCGCAGAATGGGACCAGGGAAGGCCCCGCCCCTGGAGGGGTGTGGCTAGATAAGGCCCACCCACCTCTTTGGGGGTGTGGCCAGGGAAAGCCCCACCTCCTGGGGGGGCTCAGGTGCCTTTTTAGGAAGGCGAAGGTCCTGCTGGCGGTGGGTAGGGCTAGGGCCCTCAGGCCCTCTCTGGAGGGCCCTCTCTGGTGGTCCCAGGGAAAACTGTGCGGAGCCGGGCGGTGGTAACTGCGTTTGCTCAAGCCTAGGATTCTTACTTGGGGGAAGTGGGGCGAGGGGTGGATCTGAGCCTGAGGTTGTCCCCTGTCTCCGCCTCTAGCTCCATGGTGATCCGGGACCTGACCCTGCGCAGCGCCGCCAGCTTCGGCTCTTTCCATCTCATCAGGCTTCTCTACGATGAGTACATGTACTACCTGATCGAGCACCGTGTGGCCCAGGCTAAGGGCGAGACCCCCATCGCCGTCATGGGCGAGGTGCGTGCGGTGGGGCGCTGAGGGCACGGGCGGGCGCCGCTCGGCCGGACCCTCACCCCTTCTCTTCCTCTTTCCAGTTTGCCAATCTGGCCACCTCTCTGAACCCCCTGGACCCCGACAAAGGTAAGTAAAGCTTTTTCCTAAACAGGGTCCGAGTCTTGGGAGCTGAGGTGGAGGAGGCACCGGTTGGGACGCCAGGCGGGGGCCCGGGGCCCCGCTGCCCCGCCCTGAGCCAGGCTTGGTCCATGTGCCCCAGACGAGGAGGAGGAAGAGGAGGAGGAGAGTGAGGATGAGCTGCCGCAGGACATCTCGCTCGCGGCCGGCAGCGAGTCGCCCGCGCTGGGCCCCGAGGCTCTGGAGCCACCGGCCAAGCTGGCGCGGACAGAAGCGCGCGGCCTCTTCGTCCAGGCGCTGCCCTCCAGCTAAGCCGCGCCGCCCGCCCGCCCGCCGCCCCTCCTCGCCAGGGTCCCTCACAGCTTCTTTGGCCGCTGTCACCGCTCCAGCCTCGGCCCGCGCCAGGAGGGGCCTCAAGACAGGGAACTGGGCCGCCCCTGCTGGCCGCCCAGGGCCGGGCGGCCGCCAACCTTCTACAGGTGCGCCCTGGCTGGGCGGGAAGAGTGCACTTTGGAGCCCGCAGAATGGGACCAGGGAAGGCCCCGCCCCTGGAGGGGTGTGGCTAGATAAGGCCCACCCACCTCTTTGGGGGTGTGGCCAGGGAAAGCCCCACCTCCTGGGGGGGCTCAGGTGCCTTTTTAGGAAGGCGAAGGTCCTGCTGGCGGTGGGTAGGGCTAGGGCCCTCAGGCCCTCTCTGGAGGGCCCTCTCTGGTGGTCCCAGGGAAAACTGTGCGGAGCCGGGCGGTGGTAACTGCGTTTGCTCAAGCCTAGGATTCTTACTTGGGGGAAGTGGGGCGAGGGGTGGATCTGAGCCTGAGGTTGTCCCCCGTCTCCGCCTCTAGCTCCATGGTGATCCGGGACCTGACCCTGCGCAGCGCCGCCAGCTTCGGCTCTTTCCATCTCATCAGGCTTCTCTACGATGAGTACATGTACTACCTGATCGAGCACCGTGTGGCCCAGGCTAAGGGCGAGACCCCCATCGCCGTCATGGGCGAGGTGCGTGTGGTGGGGCGCTGAGGGCACGGGCGGGCGCCGCTCGGCCGGACCCTCACCCCTTCTCTTCCTCTTTCCAGTTTGCCAATCTGGCCACCTCTCTGAACCCCCTGGACCCCGACAAAGGTAAGTAAAGCTTTTTCCTAAACAGGGTCCGAGTCTTGGGAGCTGAGGTGGAGGAGGCACCGGTTGGGACGCCAGGCGGGGGCCCGGGGCCCCGCTGCCCCGCCCTGAGCCAGGCTTGGTCCATGTGCCCCAGACGAGGAGGAGGAAGAGGAGGAGGAGAGTGAGGATGAGCTGCCGCAGGACATCTCGCTCGCGGCCGGCAGCGAGTCGCCCGCGCTGGGCCCCGAGGCTCTGGAGCCACCGGCCAAGCTGGCGCGGACAGAAGCGCGCGGCCTCTTCGTCCAGGCGCTGCCCTCCAGCTAAGCCCGCGGCCGCCCCCGCCCCGCCCGCCCCGCCGCCCCTCCTCGCCAGGGTCCCTCACAGCTTCTTTGGCTTCGCTGTCACCGCTCCAGCCTCGGCCCGCGCCAGGAGGGGGCCTCCAAGACAGGGAAGGCTAGGGGGTCCCCGCCCCTGCTGGGGCCGGCACAATCACAGGGCCGGGCGGAGCCGCAGCTGCAACCTCTGACCCAAAAGACGTGCCTTAAGGAAGCCGCCGCCGTGCCCAGGTGCCCCCTGGGGCAGCCAGCTTTGGCCCCAAAGGCTGCAGCATCCCCCCTCACCCCAGCCCCACCCCCGCCACCCCAGGGGGGGCAGGCAGGCAGGCCCCCCTCCCTTACGGAACTATTAACTTATTCAGCTCGCTGGCTTTGCACAGCCTGCCCTGGGCCCAGCCCTGAGCCCTGGGTGGGCGCAGGTGGCATCGCCTGGGGACTGGCACCGTTAGCAGCAGCCCCGGGACTCCGCCCGCAGCAACCCCACCGCTTACCCCCTTGGTACTAAGTGCAATTAAAGCCGTGGGTGTCGCATCTACCCCAGCGCCAGCCCTCCCTTGCCCCACAGCGCGAGAGGGGCCACTGCCCGGCCTGGACAGGGCAGGGGAGGGCAGAAGGGGCACCACCTCTGGCTTCCAAAGAGCAGCAAGCCCGGCTGGGCGCTGAGCCCGGCGGGGCCTGCTGCGGGCAGCGGGCCTGCAAGTGCCCACGTCTGCCCCAGCTGGGGCTGGGTGCTCCTTGCTCCGAGGCCCGAGCGCCGGACCCTCGACGCTGGCTTGTAATGGAATCTCCACGCTCCTACTTCTCCCTGGAGACTGTGCTTCTCCTCCGTGCGTGCGACCCTGCCCCCCATGACGATTGTGCGATTTGTGAGCGCCGCCTGAGCGGAGTCGGTAACTTGTTGGGTTTTTTTCCAACCATCATGGCCTTATCTGTTCCGGTTTTCTCAAGTGTTTTCAACCTGTGAAATAGATGTTTATGGCAAAAAGCGAAAAAAAAAGAAAAAAAAAACCTGACCTACTGTATAAAAATCACTATTTTGTGTGCTCTGTGTGCTACAGCTTTTGGGGGTGGTTTGCCCACTCCCCCTCCCACCCCTCGGGGCCTCCCTCCCACTGGCGGTGAAAGTGTCCACGCGTGTGGTAGTCTAGTGTGCCCAGCTGTTTTCTATCTTTTTGTAGTCTTTCTTAAAACACAATAAATTGCGCTGTCATATTTGGCTACTGCTGACTTGCCGGCCTTGGTGGGAATTGGGGTTGTGGGTTCCACCTGGGCCCCCCAAGCGCCTGAGGGACAGGAAGTGAAGGGAAGTCAGTGAGGTTCAGAAATAAAACATTTATTACGTGAGGTGTGACGGCCACAAGGTTCACCCCCTCAGAGACGGGGAGACTAGGGGTGGTAGGAACGGGGGTCTGGGATCCATCTGGCCTTCCGGGGGCGGGTGAGGGGCCACGTCCACACCTCTAGCCGCAGAAGGGGGCAAACTCGAGAGGAACAAGGCCCCGTGCCCAGCTTTGAAGGTGGGCGTTCAAGGTGGGCGGGGCAGGCCTCCTCGGCCCTTCCCACTTAAATAGGCATAAATAGAAGCGTCCAGGCTCTCAGGCCACCAGGGGCCCGGAGTTGCAGCCAACACTAGTGCCGGTCATCGGTCGCCAAGAGCAGCCGATAGCCCCCGGCTAAGTGCAATTAAAGCCGTGGGTGTCGCATCTACCCCAGCGCCAGCCCTCCCTTGCCCCACAGCGAGAGGGCCACTGCCCGGCCTGGACAGGGCAGGGAGGCAGAAGGGCACCACCTCTGGCTTCCAAGAGCAGCAAGCCCGGCTGGGCGCTGAGCCCGGCGGGGCCTGCTGCGGGCAGCGGGCCTGCAAGTGCCCACGTCTGCCCCAGCTGGGGCTGGGTGCTCCTTGCTCCGAGGCCCGAGCGCCGGACCCTCGACGCTGGCTTGTAATGGAATCTCCACGCTCCTACTTCTCCCTGGAGACTGTGCTTCTCCTCCGTGCGTGCGACCCTGCCCCCCATGACGATTGTGCGATTTGTGAGCGCCGCCTGAGCGGAGTCGGTAACTTGTTGGGTTTTTTTCCAACCATCATGGCCTTATCTGTTCCGGTTTTCTCAAGTGTTTTCAACCTGTGAAATAGATGTTTATGGCAAAAAGCGAAAAAAAAAGAAAAAAAAAACCTGACCTACTGTATAAAAATCACTATTTTGTGTGCTCTGTGTGCTACAGCTTTTGGGGGTGGTTTGCCCACTCCCCCTCCCACCCCTCGGGGCCTCCCTCCCACTGGCGGTGAAAGTGTCCACGCGTGTGGTAGTCTAGTGTGCCCAGCTGTTTTCTATCTTTTTGTAGTCTTTCTTAAAACACAATAAATTGCGCTGTCATATTTGGCTACTGCTGACTTGCCGGCCTTGGTGGGAATTGGGGTTGGGGGTTCCACCTGGGCCCCCCAAGCGCCTGAGGGACAGGAAGTGAAGGGAAGTCAGTGAGGTTCAGAAATAAAACATTTATTACGTGAGGTGTGACGGCCACAAGGTTCACCCCCTCAGAGACGGGGAGACTAGGGGTGGTAGGAACGGGGGTCTGGGATCCATCTGGCCTTCCGGGGGCGGGTGAGGGGCCACGTCCACACCTCTAGCCGCAGAAGGGGGCAAACTCGAGAGGAACAAGGCCCCGTGCCCAGCTTTGAAGGTGGGCGTTCAAGGTGGGCGGGGCAGGGGGCGCCCTCCCTCGGCCCCTTCCCCACTTAAATAGGCATAAATAAGAAGCGTCCAGGCTCTCAGGCCACCAGGGGCTGCCCGGCCCAGCCCCCTTCCCGCAGCCTAACACTAGTGCCGGTCATCGGTCGATCGGTTGGCCGGCCAGCCAGCCGGGCGGCGGCTGGCAGGCAGGCGGCCAGCTCCCGGGCCGCGGAGGTAGTTGGAGTCAGTGTCCCGGGCGGGCGGCGCTCACAGCACAATCCACGTGTACCGCTCGCTGTCCGCCAGAACCTTCAACGAGCACCCTGCAGGGAGGGGTGAGGAAAGGGCCTTGGGACCTCTGGCTGGCCCAGCCTTTCCCTGACTTCACAGGGGCCCAGAAGGTTCTGGAAGGCCTTGCTACGTGGTCTCTGCCACCAGCCTGCAGCCGCTCAGTACGTCGGCTGGTCAGGGCTCCCTGGGGCCACGTCTGAGCTGGCACCCTGCCCGGGCTGCGCTCCCCTCCGCTCCCCCGAGCCAGCATCCACCAGCTCGGCCAACACCTGCCCCTCCTGGCAGTGGCCCCAGAAGGACCCGGGTCCTGGACCGCCGTCAGGCTGGGGGCCCACCTTTGTGCAGGGCCTCGTTGGTCATCCTGTTGACGTAGCGGCCGCTGCTCTCAGGCACCAGCCACTTCATGACCATGTCCACGCAGCTCTTACGATAGGAGCTCCAGACGCTGCCGCTGAGCGAAGAGGGCGTGAGCCGCCGCCCCAGCCCTGGGACCGGCCCACCCTGGCCTCGTCCACCCCCGCCGCCTCACCTGGTCTGCCCTTTGACCTCAGTGAGGTCACCCACGCTGACAGTCACAAAGATGCCCGTGTTGAGGTCCCATGCCACCTTGAGGCTGGTGTGATAGGTCTTCGGTCTAGAGGGAGGGGTGGCGAGCAGCGGAGAAAGAAGTGAGGTGTGACCACAAGGTTCACCCCTCAGAGCGGACTAGGGGTGGTAGGAACGGGGGTCTGGGATCCATCTGGCCTTCCGGGGGCGGGTGAGGGGCCACGTCCACACCTCTAGCCGCAGAAGGGGGCAAACTCGAGAGGAACAAGGCCCCGTGCCCAGCTTTGAAGGTGGGCGTTCAAGGTGGGCGGGGCAGGGGGCGCCCTCCCTCGGCCCCTTCCCCACTTAAATAGGCATAAATAAGAAGCGTCCAGGCTCTCAGGCCACCAGGGGCTGCCCGGCCCAGCCCCCTTCCCGCAGCCTAACACTAGTGCCGGTCATCGGTCGATCGGTTGGCCGGCCAGCCAGCCGGGCGGCGGCTGGCAGGCAGGCGGCCAGCTCCCGGGCCGCGGAGGTAGTTGGAGTCAGTGTCCCGGGCGGGCGGCGCTCACAGCACAATCCACGTGTACCGCTCGCTGTCCGCCAGAACCTTCAACGAGCACCCTGCAGGGAGGGGTGAGGAAAGGGCCTTGGGACCTCTGGCTGGCCCAGCCTTTCCCTGACTTCACAGGGGCCCAGAAGGTTCTGGAAGGCCTTGCTACGTGGTCTCTGCCACCAGCCTGCAGCCGCTCAGTACGTCGGCTGGTCAGGGCTCCCTGGGGCCACGTCTGAGCTGGCACCCTGCCCGGGCTGCGCTCCCCTCCGCTCCCCCGAGCCAGCATCCACCAGCTCGGCCAACACCTGCCCCTCCTGGCAGTGGCCCCAGAAGGACCCGGGTCCTGGACCGCCGTCAGGCTGGGGGCCCACCTTTGTGCAGGGCCTCGTTGGTCATCCTGTTGACGTAGCGGCCGCTGCTCTCAGGCACCAGCCACTTCATGACCATGTCCACGCAGCTCTTACGATAGGAGCTCCAGACGCTGCCGCTGAGCGAAGAGGGCGTGAGCCGCCGCCCCAGCCCTGGGACCGGCCCACCCTGGCCTCGTCTGCCCCCGCCGCCTCACCTGGTCTGCCCTTTGACCTCAGTGAGGTCACCCACGCTGACAGTCACAAAGATGCCCGTGTTGAGGTCCCATGCCACCTTGAGGCTGGTGTGATAGGTCTTCGGTCTAGAGGGAGGGGTGGCGAGCAGCGGAGAAAGAAGGGGACCACAGGGTCCCTGAGCTGGCGCCCAGGCTACCCTTGGGGGCTTTCATCTGGGGAGCAGGCATGAAGAGCCCACCCAAGCGGAGGGGGCACACGCCTCCTCCCTGCACTGACACGGATGAGGGCGGGCCCCCGCCCACTCACCGGAGCTGGCCTTCCTCGGTGGGGGACGGGAAGGCCAGGAGCAGCAGCCCGATGTTGATGAGGACCTGGCTGGTTTCTGGGCAGACCTGGGGTGCAGGGGGGACAGTGACAGCTACTGAGATGCCACCGAGAGCAGGAGCCTCCCTGGACTGCCCCGCCCGACCCCCGGGCCCACCTCCAGGATGACAATGTCATAGTCGCTGAAGGAACAGAACTGGTGGCCCCAGGTGGCGTCATGGCGGATGACCTCATTAATGACATACTCGAAGTCCAGTGTCAGCTGCTCGACGGTCAGGTACTGCCCCTGTGGACAGGGGGCAGGGGGAACTGTGCCCACCGCCACCCCAGGAGGCGCCAGGGCTGCCCCTCGGCCTGCCCGCTGCCCGCACCAACCTGGACGGCGGCCCGCTCCCGCATGGGCCGCAGGCGGCGGCCGCGGAGATCGGTCACCACGAAGGGCAGCGAGATCTTGTCGTCCTCGAACTCTGTGGGGGCAGGATGCGGGGCAGGGATGGCAGCAGGAGGCCAAGCGGCCCTCAAGGCCAGCCGCCCACACCCGGGACCCTGCCTGCCGGAGGAGCTCCCCACTCACCATCCTCAGGCTCGGTGCCCTCGCTGGACCCCAGCACGTAATACAGCTTGGTGTAGTTGACGTATCCGGGCTCCAGGCGCTGCCGCTGAGCGAGGCGTGAGCCGCCGCCCAGCCCTGGGACCGGCCCACCCTGGCCTCGTCTGCCCCCGCCGCCTCACCTGGTCTGCCCTTTGACCTCAGTGAGGTCACCCACGCTGACAGTCACAAAGATGCCCGTGTTGAGGTCCCATGCCACCTTGAGGCTGGTGTGATAGGTCTTCGGTCTAGAGGGAGGGGTGGCGAGCAGCGGAGAAAGAAGGGGACCACAGGGTCCCTGAGCTGGCGCCCAGGCTACCCTTGGGGGCTTTCATCTGGGGAGCAGGCATGAAGAGCCCACCCAAGCGGAGGGGGCACACGCCTCCTCCCTGCACTGACACGGATGAGGGCGGGCCCCCGCCCACTCACCGGAGCTGGCCTTCCTCGGTGGGGGCCGGGAAGGCCAGGAGCAGCAGCCCGATGTTGATGAGGACCTGGCTGGTTTCTGGGCAGACCTGGGGTGCAGGGGGGACAGTGACAGCTACTGAGATGCCACCGAGAGCAGGAGCCTCCCTGGACTGCCCCGCCCGACCCCCGGGCCCACCTCCAGGATGACAATGTCATAGTCGCTGAAGGAACAGAACTGGTGGCCCCAGGTGGCGTCATGGCGGATGACCTCATTAATGACATACTCGAAGTCCAGTGTCAGCTGCTCGACGGTCAGGTACTGCCCCTGTGGACAGGGGGCAGGGGGAACTGTGCCCACCGCCACCCCAGGAGGCGCCAGGGCTGCCCCTCGGCCTGCCCGCTGCCCGCACCAACCTGGACGGCGGCCCGCTCCCGCATGGGCCGCAGGCGGCGGCCGCGGAGATCGGTCACCACGAAGGGCAGCGAGATCTTGTCGTCCTCGAACTCTGTGGGGGCAGGATGCGGGGCAGGGATGGCAGCAGGAGGCCAAGCGGCCCTCAAGGCCAGCCGCCCACACCCGGGACCCTGCCTGCCGGAGGAGCTCCCCACTCACCATCCTCAGGCTCGGTGCCCTCGCTGGACCCCAGCACGTAATACAGCTTGGTGTAGTTGACGTATCCAGGCTCCGGGGCGGGGGCTCCTGCTGCAGGGGGGCTGTCCCGGGGCACCGCCTCCCCTCCTGGGGTGAGGGGCTCCGATGGCAGGCGGCAGCGGCTGCCCGAGGGCCCCGGGCAGGGCGGTGGCCGGACTTCCTCCGAGGCTCCCCCCTTGGCCTCTTTGGCCCGGCGAAAGATGTCCGCCACGAACTCCTTGGCTTTGGCAATGGCGGGCGAGGACTCGGGGGCCCCAGAGGGCCGGGCTGGGGCTGCTTCGGGGCAGAGGCTGGGGAGGACAGGGGCGTCTCTGGGCTCTGGGGCCCAGGGGCTGGGAGGGGCTGAGGGTAGGTGGTGTGGTCGTATAGGATCTGGCAGAAGCTGCTATCGTCTGGAACATACAATAAGAAGCAAGGGAGGTGGAAGGAATCAATAGATGAGTTCAGGTCGGGTGTGCTTTCCTGACCTCCCTCATTAGCCCAGGGGTCTTAGGAATTCAAGAGACCCTTCCAGAAGACTTACATATGTGGAGATCAGTCTGAAACAACCAAAAGGGAAAAAGGACTTACACACACACACGCACACGCGTGCTACCCTTTCCAATCTTCTTCCCGGAGCATCGGCTGCATGCCCCATACTCAGGCCAGAGGAGGGAACCACACAGACACAAATCCCTGCCCTTGGGGACCTGACAGTCTGTGGAGATGGCAGAAGGTACAAGGGCTTCCCTGGTGGCCCCGTGGTAAAGAACCGGCCTGCTGATGCAGGAGACACGGGTTTGCTCCTTGATCCAGGAAGATCCCACACGCTGACTGGACGGCGGCCCGCTCCCGCAGGCCATGCCCTCGGCCTGCCCGCTGCCCGCACCAACCTGACGGCGGCCCGCTCCGCATGGGCCGCGGCGGCGGCAGATCGGTCACCACGAAGGGCAGCGAGATCTTGTCGTCCTCGAACTCTGTGGGGGCAGGATGCGGGGCAGGGATGGCAGCAGGAGGCCAAGCGGCCCTCAAGGCCAGCCGCCCACACCCGGGACCCTGCCTGCCGGAGGAGCTCCCCACTCACCATCCTCAGGCTCGGTGCCCTCGCTGGACCCCAGCACGTAATACAGCTTGGTGTAGTTGACGTATCCAGGCTCCGGGGCGGGGGCTCCTGCTGCAGGGGGGCTGTCCCGGGGCACCGCCTCCCCTCCTGGGGTGAGGGGCTCCGATGGCAGGCGGCAGCGGCTGCCCGAGGGCCCCGGGCAGGGCGGTGGCCGGACTTCCTCCGAGGCTCCCCCCTTGGCCTCTTTGGCCCGGCGAAAGATGTCCGCCACGAACTCCTTGGCTTTGGCAATGGCGGGCGAGGACTCGGGGGCCCCAGAGGGCCGGGCTGGGGCTGCTTCGGGGCAGAGGCTGGGGAGGACAGGGGGCGTCTCTGGGCTCTGGGGCCCAGGGGGGCTGGGAGGGGCTGAGGGGTAGGTGGTGTGGTCGTATAGGATCTGGCAGAAGCTGCTATCGTCTGGAACATACAATAAGAAGCAAGGGAGGTGGAAGGAATCAATAGATGAGTTCAGGTCGGGTGTGCTTTCCTGACCTCCCTCATTAGCCCAGGGGTCTTAGGAATTCAAGAGACCCTTCCAGAAGACTTACATATGTGGAGATCAGTCTGAAACAACCAAAAGGGAAAAAGGACTTACACACACACACGCACACGCGTGCGCACCCTTTCAAATCTTCTTCCTGGAGCATCTGCTGGATGCCCCATACTGAGGACAGAGGAGGGAACCAGACAGACACAAATCCCTGCCCTTGGGGACCTGACAGTCTGTGGAGATGGCAGAAGGTACAAGGGCTTCCCTGGTGGCCCCGTGGTAAAGAACCTGCCTGCTGATGCAGGAGACACGGGTTTGATCCTTGATCCAGGAAGATCCCACACGCTGAGGGGCATCGAAGCCTGCACGCCACAACTAAGGAGCCTGTGGTCCAGAGCCTGGGAGCTGCAACTCCTGAAGCCCGCACCCAGCCCGTGCCCCACAGCAAGACGAGCCACTGCAGTGAGAAGCCCCCACACAACCAGAGAAGCCCCCGCTTGCCACAGCCAGAGACAGGCTGGCCCAGCAATGACGATCCAGCACGGCCCAAGAAGTAAGCCACAGAAGCCTGACCGTTTAGCAGTGTTCTGTCCTTTCCAACTCGAACCAGGCCAGCATAGGCACAGCCTGGCCGAATCCCAGGCCTCTGTCTGTGACTCCGGATCTCCCCAGGGAGACTCTCAGAGTGGAGAAGCCAAGGCACGCGCCCAGCAGCACCGCGGCCGGGGCCCGCTCTCTGCCTGCCGGGCTCCTTTAGGGCCCCTCCCACCTGCCACAAGCAACCTGCGGAGCGGGCAGCTGGCCTCCCAGTTCAGAGACTCATGAGGCTCAGAGAAACGTGTCCAAGGTCACCCTGAGAGATGAAACAAGTTCGCCAACGAACTCCTGTCTGCCAGGGTGGTGGCACTTCTTCCGGGGGAAGGGAATGAGTGGAAAATGTTCAAGTCAACATGTTCCCCTCTGTAAACACCCTCCCGGGGTGAGAGAGAAGAGTGTCGGGCACCGCTGACGATGCCCCTCCCCTGGGCTGCGGGCACACAGCTGCAGCCTGTCCCATGTGGTCCTTCCTAAGGGGCAGGGGGCGGCCACCCCATCAGGCCTGGCTGGCTGGGGATTCAGGTTTGGCGAGAAGCAGCGGGGAGCGGCCAGGGCAGGGGTGGGAGGGCCCTGAACAGACCTGAGGACAAGGCGCCCAGCCCCTTGCTGGTCTGTGGGCTTCGTTATACATACAGAGGGGCTTCCCTGGTGGCTCAGTGGTAAAGAATCCTCCTGTCAATGCAGGAGACGCAGGTTCGATTCCTGGGTCGGGAAGATTCCCCGGAGAAGGGCATGGCTATCCATTCCAGTAGTCTTGCCTGGGAAATCCCACGGACAGAGGAGCCCATGGGCTATAGTCTATGGGGTCAGGAGAGGACAGAACTGAAGCGAGTGAGCCCGCACACGGGAGCGCACACACGGGAGCGCACACACAGGAGGGCACACACAAGAGTCCACACACAGGAGCCCACACAGAGTCCTCTTCTGACACTCATCCTCCTTCCTCTCCAGGGGAAATCATTTTAAATGCAGTTAGTGCGCTGCTGCTTTTTTTTTTTAAGCCTTCCTACACCACTTGCAAGATCTTAGTTCCCTGACCAGGGACTGAACCTGGGCCCTCGTAGTCAAAGCAGGGAGTTCTGACCCCTGGACCGCCATGGAAGTCCGGTGGTCATCTTTACTGGACTAGGCTCTAGCAAAACTGAACATAGTTTAAATTTACGTATAAACAGCATCAGCATCAGGTTACACATCTTGTGTTTCACATCTGACCATGTCTTTAAGGCACAGTCTCCACTGCTGGGCACGCCAGGGCTCTCCTTGCTGATCCAAGGGAGGCGCCCGCACCGTCCTACCTTCCCAAATGCCAGGCGGCCTCTGGCTTCCGCCGCCAAAGCCGCGGATGTGCCTGGGTGCAGGACGGCTCTCGGCCACAGGCGCCCTCTGGTGCCACGAGGCCCTGGGGGAGCAGGCACCCTGGGGCTCCGTGGGGTCCACGGCCCACCCTGTAAGATGGCCATCTGTCCACTCACTGCTCCCTGAAGTTCTTATCACCCTTTCTCTTTTTGAAGAGAAGGAACCTCTGTGCTCTCCAGCATGGTGGACGGCGGCTGACCACGTGTGACTCTCTTAACTGAACGACTAAAGTTAAAGCTAACCACTCAGTCTTTGGTCACATGAGCCACAGTCAGGTGGCTACGGCGGCAGCTGTGGCAGATGCCGCAAATAAGGACCATCTCAGCCCCGCGGAACGTTCGCGTGGGCAGCACTGGGGTGGGGGGAGGGTAGCTGGCTTGGAGCCCACTCCCTATTTCCTGGCTACGTGACCTTGGACGGGGCTTCAGGCTCCTCGGCGGCGAGGCGGGGCAGGGACAGCACCGCGAGCGCCCGCCCAGCCAGGTCCCTGAGTTGTGGGGCGGAGGCAGACGGCGGGCGCGGGGCCTGGGGTCAGACCCGGGGCCTACCTGCAGAGTGGACCGAGACGGCGCAGGCCACCAGGGAGTAGCTGGTGTTGAGCAGCACCACGTGGTCCTTCTTGAGCTGGAAGGCAGGCTGGAAAGTGGGGAAGGGGTAGACCACCTGGTACTTGGTGTGCAGCACGAAGCCATGCCGCAGGCACTGCGCGCTCGGGTCACCTGCAGCGACACGGGCCGGGGGGGCTCAGCCGTGGCCCGAGGGCGGAAGGCCGGCCACCCCGCCCCCGCCCAGCCCCTCACCTGGGTGGGCGCGACTGGCGTCCCGGCAGGCGGCACAGCGGCCCGGCGGCGGCACGGCCACCGTGCTGATGTAGATGTCCCGGTGGTTCTCGTCGCTCATCATCATCATGTTCATGAGCATGCCGTTGGCCGAGCGGGTGCTGGGGGCCGGCAGAGCCTCAGAGCCCGGCCCGCGGCCCGCTCCCCACCCCCGACACCCTCTCCTCAAGTCTCACTTGAAGCCGAAGACGATGACCTTGGAGGCGTCACTGGGCCACTCGCACACGGTCAGGTAGAGGTCACTGTAGACCTCCTCGTCCTGGAAGAGCCGCACCTGGCGGACCTGAGCAGTGTGTTCTCGTCGGGATGGGTACGAGCGGACCAGGGCCCCCAGGCCGGGGCACCCCCCCAACTCCACCGTCGCCCCCACACGGCCCTCCTCTGCCATCCTGAGGACAGGCTGAGGCGGCTCACACACATTTCCCCCTCAAGGGGGAGACGCAGGGAGGTCGGGCGCCAGGACAGGAGGCCGCGGAAGGGCCTCAGCCACCCTGAGACCAGTTCACGAGTAAACAAGGGTAAGGGACTCAGCTCCTCCCGGGTGGGGCATTCGAGGAGGCAAGGTCAGGGCTAAACCGGGCATGGCAGCCTGCTCGCTCCTAAGGCTAATAGGTCTCTCCTGCCCCGAGTCATCGAACTAAAGCAAACGCTGGCATAGTTCCAACTCTAGAAGACGGCCATTGCCCATCCGACCTCACACTTGGGAAAGTGCCCGATGTCTGGCTCGGAGCCCACTCTCTATTTCCTGGCTACGTGACCTTGGACGGGGCTTCAGGCTCCTCGGCGGCGAGGCGGGGCAGGGACAGCACCGCGAGCGCCCGCCCAGCCAGGTCCCTGAGTTGTGGGGCGGAGGCAGACGGCGGGCGCGGGGCCTGGGGTCAGACCCGGGGCCTACCTGCAGAGTGGACCGAGACGGCGCAGGCCACCAGGGAGTAGCTGGTGTTGAGCAGCACCACGTGGTCCTTCTTGAGCTGGAAGGCAGGCTGGAAAGTGGGGAAGGGGTAGACCACCTGGTACTTGGTGTGCAGCACGAAGCCATGCCGCAGGCACTGCGCGCTCGGGTCACCTGCAGCGACACGGGCCGGGGGGGCTCAGCCGTGGCCCGAGGGCGGAAGGCCGGCCACCCCGCCCCCGCCCAGCCCCTCACCTGGGTGGGCGCGACTGGCGTCCCGGCAGGCGGCACAGCGGCCCGGCGGCGGCACGGCCACCGTGCTGATGTAGATGTCCCGGTGGTTCTCGTCGCTCATCATCATCATGTTCATGAGCATGCCGTTGGCCGAGCGGGTGCTGGGGGCCGGCAGAGCCTCAGAGCCCGGCCCGCGGCCCGCTCCCCACCCCCGACACCCTCTCCTCAAGTCTCACTTGAAGCCGAAGACGATGACCTTGGAGGCGTCACTGGGCCACTCGCACACGGTCAGGTAGAGGTCACTGTAGACCTCCTCGTCCTGGAAGAGCCGCACCTGGCGGACCTGAGCAGTGTGTTCTCGTCGGGATGGGTACGAGCGGACCAGGGCCCCCAGGCCGGGGCACCCCCCCAACTCCACCGTCGCCCCCACACGGCCCTCCTCTGCCATCCTGAGGACAGGCTGAGGCGGCTCACACACATTTCCCCCTCAAGGGGGAGACGCAGGGAGGTCGGGCGCCAGGACAGGAGGCCGCGGAAGGGCCTCAGCCACCCTGAGACCAGTTCACGAGTAAACAAGGGTAAGGGACTCAGCTCCTCCCGGGTGGGGCATTCGAGGAGGCAAGGTCAGGGCTAAACCGGGCATGGCAGCCTGCTCGCTCCTAAGGCTAATAGGTCTCTCCTGCCCCGAGTCATCGAACTAAAGCAAACGCTGGCATAGTTCCAACTCTAGAAGACGGCCATTGCCTCCATCCGACCTCACACTTGGGAGTCTTGACAATGGCCTTGCGAGTACCCCGTCTGCACCTGTCAGCCATGGAACCTAAGTGGGGGGGCGGGACCTGCGGGGTCATCGGTCGTGCTGCCGGGAGAGAGGGGCCCGGTGGCCGGCCTGGCCCTACCAGCTTAAGCTTGCTGTGGACGTTGAACTCCCACCAGTACAGGTGGTAGATGTAGAAGGAGAAGTCATCGTCCCCGCTGCTGCTTGTGTAGGAGAGGACATACCGGCCGCACTTGGAGAAGCCGAGGAAGATGTGCCTGTGGGGCGGGAGGGGCCGGTGGCCAGGTCAGGGCCAGCCTGTCTCCCCACCCTGCCGCCCCCATCTGGCCTGGCTCCCTCCAGCCCCTCCACCTGCCCTCAGCCTCACCCTGCATAGAGGAAGTCCTCGTCCACAATGTTCTTGAGAGACACGCAGACCCTGGGTGGCAGCTTCCGGAAGAGGCGAGGCGAGAGCTGCCCACTGATCTGGGGAAGGGGCAGCCAGGGCTCTTGAGGCACCCCGCAGTGGAAGCGGCCAGCAGCACCCCCAGATCCCGACGCGGCCCCTACTTCCGACCAACCCTAACGGTCCAGGGTGGCTCTAGCTCTGGAAGGTGTTAATAGCTTGAGCCTGTCCCGCCGCCAGGGCCCCATGCCACCCTCCCAACTCCAGAGGCTCTGGGTTCCTCTTGCTGGGGCCTCCCTGGTGGTCCCGGCAAGTAAAGAACCTGCCTGCCAATGCAGGAGATGTAAGTGACCTGGGTTCGATCCCTGGGCAGGGAAGATCCCCTGGAGAAGGAAATGGCAACCCACTCCAGTACTCTTGCCGGAGAATTCCATGGACAGAGGAGCCTGGCGGGCTACTATTCATGGGGTCACAGAGTTGGACATGCCTGACACGCCCACTTTCCTCTTGCCTAAGCCCCAGGCTGTCACCCTCTTCCTGAAGGCCGCCTCACTACACAGGAGCTGTGGGCATCAAGGACCACAAGCAGGCTGGGTGCAAGCTCGACCAACTCACCTGTGCCTGACCCACTAGCCTATACCTGGGGCACTCAGGCCCCTGGAAAACTAGCTGAGGCAGACTAAGCATAAAAAGGCTAATAGGTCTCTCCTGCCCCGAGTCATCGAACTAAAGCAAACGCTGGCATAGTTCCAACTCTAGAAGACGGCCATTGCCTCCATCCGACCTCACACTTGGGAGTCTTGACAATGGCCTTGCGAGTACCCCGTCTGCACCTGTCAGCCATGGAACCTAAGTGGGGGGGCGGGACCTGCGGGGTCATCGGTCGTGCTGCCGGGAGAGAGGGGCCCGGTGGCCGGCCTGGCCCTACCAGCTTAAGCTTGCTGTGGACGTTGAACTCCCACCAGTACAGGTGGTAGATGTAGAAGGAGAAGTCATCGTCCCCGCTGCTGCTTGTGTAGGAGAGGACATACCGGCCGCACTTGGAGAAGCCGAGGAAGATGTGCCTGTGGGGCGGGAGGGGCCGGTGGCCAGGTCAGGGCCAGCCTGTCTCCCCACCCTGCCGCCCCCATCTGGCCTGGCTCCCTCCAGCCCCTCCGCCTGCCCTCAGCCTCACCCTGCATAGAGGAAGTCCTCGTCCACAATGTTCTTGAGAGACACGCAGACCCTGGGTGGCAGCTTCCGGAAGAGGCGAGGCGAGAGCTGCCCACTGATCTGGGGAAGGGGCAGCCAGGGCTCTTGAGGCACCCCGCAGTGGAAGCGGCCAGCAGCACCCCCAGATCCCGACGCGGCCCCTACTTCCGACCAACCCTAACGGTCCAGGGTGGCTCTAGCTCTGGAAGGTGTTAATAGCTTGAGCCTGTCCCGCCGCCAGGGCCCCATGCCACCCTCCCAACTCCAGAGGCTCTGGGTTCCTCTTGCTGGGGCCTCCCTGGTGGTCCCGGCAAGTAAAGAACCTGCCTGCCAATGCAGGAGATGTAAGTGACCTGGGTTCGATCCCTGGGCAGGGAAGATCCCCTGGAGAAGGAAATGGCAACCCACTCCAGTACTCTTGCCCGGAGAATTCCATGGACAGAGGAGCCTGGCGGGCTACTATTCATGGGGTCACAGAGTTGGACATGCCTGACACGCCCACTTTCCTCTTGCCTAAGCCCCAGGCTGTCACCCTCTTCCTGAAGGCCGCCTCACTACACAGGGAGCTGTGGGCATTAAGGACCACGAAGCAGGCTGGGGTGCAAGCTCGACCAACTCACCTGTGCCTGACCCACTAGCCTATACCTGGGGCACTCAGGCCCCTGGAAAACTAGCTGAGGCAGACAGGAGAGGATACACCTGACCACGGACCATCCAACCCCTGTCCAACTCCCCTTCTCAATTAACAGCCACCTTCCAACCACCTCCCTCATCCTAACCTCCAAGGAAAGCTTTGGGGGTGGGGGGCAACCAAGCTCTGAGCACTGCAGGATGAGGGCACCTTGGATCCTGTGATGCAGTCTAACGGGGGAGATACAGCCCTGCCCTCAAGGAGACCCCAGGGAGGGTACGAGCCCTGTCAGCGAGGCCCAGGCTGACTAGGAGACACAATCCTGTCCAGGGAGCTTCCAAGCGAAGGGCGGAGCCACAGCCCAAGCCAGGGAGCCATCAGGCTGAAGGTGGAGACCGCCCCCGCCCCAGGAGCTCTTGTCACAAGAAGGCACACTCTTGCCCTCAAGAGTTCCCAGCCTCTTGGAGGAGACTCCCCGACCGACGGAGACACAGACCTGCCCCAGCTGCTGCCGACCTGACAACGGATTCACCACGCCTGCCCTCCCAAACCGAAGCCGGGGAGGGAGAGCCCGGCACACTGCGAGTTTACAGTCTCATGGGGGAGACAGAGCCCGGCTCAAGGAGCTGAAGATCAGGCCTTCTCCAAGGAGCTCCCTCCCATTCAACAGGGGAGGCAGACGCCGTTACAGGAACTCCCAGCTCTCGTGTGGTCAGAGCTGGACACAGAGAGGAACCCCAGGCGGAGGAATCCCAAAGTCGGTGGCAGGACTCTGCCCAAGGGGGCGGCAAGGCTCCATCACGGAGGAAGCGTGGAAGCAGGGTTTTGAAAAACGAGTCTGGACCCGGCATCGCCCCCTTCCTCCTCACTCCGCAGACGGCCTCCAAGGCCCCCTTTAGCCAAGCCGGTCCTCGGGACCCCGCCCCCAGCCCCTCCAAACAAGCGCCCTGCCAGGGACGCCAACCCCAACCCCCTCCATCGAAACTCCCGCCGCAGCCCCCCAACCTGGGCGCTCTCCACGGGGCCCCGCCCAACCCCCTTCGTCGGAGCCCCCTTCCCCGGGGCTCCGCCCCCAACCCCTCACCCCGCGAACGCCCTCCCTCCCGCCGCCTCCCTCGTCCCTCCTCCCTCCCCTCCGACGCGCTCCTCCGAGACGCCAGTCCTCACCTTAACCCGCTCCAGCTGTTTGAGGACATGCTCCCGCCGCCGCCCCGCTGCCCGCTTTCCCCCGGCGCTCCCGGAGCCGCCGCCACCGCCGCTCCCGGCCCCGCTGTTCCGCTCCGATTTCGAGCTGGGCGCCATTTTCACCCCCTCCCTCCACTTCCGGAGCAACCGGCTTCTTCGCCCCACCCCCGCCGCCTTTTCATTGGCTGTTTCTCAACACTGCGGCCCGCGGGTTGGGTGAAAACCCGCATTAGGGGCCTTTTCCCGCTACGCTTGTCCATCAATGCCATCTCGGCCCTTGATTGGTAGAGATGGTACAGTCCCGGCGGCCCGTCGCCGTATTCCCGCCTTCCCGCAAGGACGCACCCGTCAGAGGCCACATTTTCGCCCCTCGCTGAGATGATTTTAACTCGATAGGCAGAGGCCCCTATCCGTCTCCGGGGCGTCACGCCCTCTTGTGGCCGGTGGGTTTCCATGGAGACCCAGGCGGTCCTGGCCTGTGGGCGGGGCGATGGGAGCCGGTGATCCCCAAGGGCCAGAATCCCCAGCCCAGGGCTGTGCCCGCCCAGTGCGGGAACAGCGGAGGCCTGGCGAGCATCCCGCAGCCGCCAGCCGGACGGAGGAAAGGGATTTACAAAATAAAAAGATGAAATTGATTCAAACATATTTCACGACTTCCCTGGCGGTCCAGGGGCTTCAGGACTTCTTCCTGGTTTCAACTGCAGGGGACATGATCCAGGAACCAAGATACCGCATGCCGTGGGACGTGAGCAAAAAATAAATAAATAAATAAAAATTCAGTTGGGCAGAAAGGCGGCGGCCTGACCGGATAATGATGGTGGTAATGACATCAGTCCCTTATATTGTACTTTACACTTGCCAGAAACATTTCTTAGCTTACAATTCTGTGTAGTAGATCACTGTTATGCCCATTTTATAGATAATGGTAATAACAATTGTTTGATGTCTGGTATGAATATCATTTTCCTGTGCTTGAGCTTACTTAACTTTCAAAACCGTTTTGGAGATGGGATTTTTATTATCTTCATTTAACACGTGATGAAACTGAGGTTTACAGTATACTGCTCCATCTCATATATAAAACCTCAGATGCTGGCTGTTGTGACTATAATTAGAAAAAAAAAAAAAAAACAAAGAACAGATCTGGCTTTTATATTCTTCCACCCTCTCACATTCATTTATTCAATGAATACTTATTGATCACCTACTATGTTTAGTCAATAAGTCAGGATCTATTTAGACTTCCATGGTAGCTCATATGGGAAGGAATATGCCTGAAGTGTGGGAGACCTGGGTTTGATCCTTGGGTTGGGAAGATCCCCTGGAGAAGAGAGCAGCTACCCAATCCAGTATTCTTGCCTGGAAAATTCCATGGCTCGTCCATGGCGTTGCAAAGAGCTGGACACGACTGAGGGACTCATTTCACTTCAGTACTTCCTGGAGTGAACCTACCACGTTTTGTTCATCCATCCATCCATCCTCTGATGGACATTTGTGGATCCACTCTTGGCTGTTACAAATAATACTGCTATGAACATGGTACACAAATACCTGTTGAACTCCTTGCTCTGTTTTCAGAAGCATGTACACTGCAGTGCACTTGCTGGAATGTAATTCTGTGTTTAATTTTTTGAGGAACTTCCGTACTGTTTTCCACAGCAGCTATACCATTTGACGTTCCTCACAGTGCACAAGCATTGGAAAATTTCTACCTCCTCATCGACACATCTTCTGCTTTTTTCATTTCTTTGGTTACCAGCCACCGAACGGGCGTGGTCATTTACTTTTTTTTACAATTATTTTAAAATATTTTATTTATATTTATTTGGCTGCATTGGGTCTCAGTTGTAGCATGTGGGCTCTAGTTCCTGACCAGGGATCGAACCTGGGCCCCCTGCATTGGGAGCACAGAGTTTTAGCCACTGGACCACCAGAGAATTCCCGGTCATTTACTTTTTAGTAAGTATTATATTCAAAATTCAGAGACTTCTCTGGTGGTCCAGTGGTTAAGACTTCGTACCCCCAAGGCAGGAGGCCCAGGTTCAATCCCTAGGCAGAGGACGCGTCCCATTTGCTGAATCTAGGAGTTTGAGTGCCACAACTAAAAATCCCACATGCCACAATGAAGAATAGAAGATCCCACCAGCCACAGCCAAGACCCAGCACAGTCCAACAAATTACAACAAATTAAAATATATACATTCAACAGGAGGAAGACATATAACTAAATGAGTTTACAGTATCTGGCTTTTGACTATAATTAGAAAAAAAAAACAAAGAACAGATCTGGCTTTTATATTCTTCCACCCTCTCACATTCATTTATTCAATGAATACTTATTGATCACCTACTATGTTTAGTCAATAAGTCAGGATCTATTTAGACTTCCATGGTAGCTCATATGGGAAGGAATATGCCTGAAGTGTGGGAGACCTGGGTTTGATCCTTGGGTTGGGAAGATCCCCTGGAGAAGAGAGCAGCTACCCAATCCAGTATTCTTGCCTGGAAAATTCCATGGCTCGTCCATGGCGTTGCAAAGAGCTGGACACGACTGAGGGACTCATTTCACTTCAGTACTTCCTGGAGTGAACCTACCACGTTTTGTTCATCCATCCATCCATCCTCTGATGGACATTTGTGGATCCACTCTTGGCTGTTACAAATAATACTGCTATGAACATGGTACACAAATACCTGTTGAACTCCTTGCTCTGTTTTCAGAAGCATGTACACTGCAGTGCACTTGCTGGAATGTAATTCTGTGTTTAATTTTTTGAGGAACTTCCGTACTGTTTTCCACAGCAGCTATACCATTTGACGTTCCTCACAGTGCACAAGCATTGGAAAATTTCTACCTCCTCATCGACACATCTTCTGCTTTTTTCATTTCTTTGGTTACCAGCCACCGAACGGGCGTGGTCATTTACTTTTTTTTACAATTATTTTAAAATATTTTATTTATATTTATTTGGCTGCATTGGGTCTCAGTTGTAGCATGTGGGCTCTAGTTCCCTGACCAGGGATTGAACCTGGGCCCCCTGCATTGGGAGCACAGAGTTTTAGCCACTGGACCACCAGAGAATTCCCGGTCATTTACTTTTTAGTAAGTATTATATTCAAAATTCAGAGACTTCTCTGGTGGTCCAGTGGTTAAGACTTCGTACCCCCAAGGCAGGAGGCCCAGGTTCAATCCCTAGTCAGAGAACTCGGCCCACATGCTGAAGCTAGGAGTTTGAGTGCCACAACTAAAAATCCCACATGCCACAATGAAGAATAGAAGATCCCACCAGCCACAGCCAAGACCCAGCACAGTCCAACAAATTACAACAAATTAAAATATATACATTCAACAGGAGGAAGACATACAATGGGCAATAAACACGTGAAAAAATACGCAACATTATTCGTCAGGAAGAGAAAGCAGATAAAGTCACAATGAGGTACGACTATACACCCACTAACATGGCTAAAATTAAGCAGACTGATTACGCCAAGTGTCAGCAAGGATGTGGAAAATAACACAGCCACTTTGAAAGACAGTTTGGCAGTCTTTTTGTTTTGTTTGCTTTCAGTCACATCTCGCGATGTATCAATAGCCTCAGATATGCAGGCAGTACCACCCTAACGGCAGAAAGTGAAGAGGAACTAAAGAGCCTCTTGAAGATGAAAGAGGAGAGTGAAAAAGCTGGCTTAAAACCCAACATTCAAAAGGCTAAGATCATGGCATCTGGAGTCATCACTTCATAGTAAGTAGATGAGATAAAAATGGAAACATCAACAGACTTTATTTTCTGGGGCTCCAATATCACTGTGGATGGTGACTGCAGCCATGAAATTAAAGACACTTGCTCCTTGGAAGAAAAGTTATGACAAACCTAGACACTGTACTAAAAAGAGACATCACTTTGCCAACAAAAATCTGTCTAGTCAAGGCTGTGTTTTTTTTTCAGTAGGCATGTACAGGTAAGAGAGCTGGACCATAAAGGAGGCTAAGCCTAGGACTTCCCTGGTGGTCCAGTGGGTAAGGACACCGCCTTGCAGTGCAAGGAGCGCTGGTTCGATCCCTGGCCTGGGAAGATCCCACGTGCCGTGGAGCGGCTGGACCCATGTGTCCAATTACCGAGCTGGAGCTCTGGAGCGCATGCGCCCAGAGCCGGTGCTCTGTGACAACAGAGGCCACCGCAATGGGAGGCCCACACGGGCCAAAGAACAAAGATGGATGAAAACAGATAAACGAAAGACCAATAGAAGTGGCCTGCCCGCCCCCTGCCTCCCCAACCCGCCCCCCTCCAAAAAAAAAGAAGGCTAAGCCTTGAGGAATTGATGCTTTCCAACTGTGGTGCTGGAGAGGACTCTTGAGAGTCGCCAGGACAGCAAGGAGATCAAACCAGTCCATCCTAAAGGAAATCCACCCAGACTATCGTTGGAAGGACTGATGCCAAAGTTGAAACTCCAATATTTTGGCCACCTGATGTGAAGAGACGACTTGGAAAAGACCCTGATGCTGGGAAAAACAGAAGGCAGGAGAAGAAAGGGGCAGCAGAAGATGAGATAGTTGGATGGCATCACCAACTCAATGGACATGAGTTTGAGCAAGCTCTGGGGGATAGAGAAGGACCAGGAAGCCTGGTGTGCTGCAGGCCATGGGTCTGCAAAGACGCTGGCGTGACTGAGCAAGTGAACCAAAACAACACAGTATATGGCATCTTAGTTCCCCAACTTGGGATCAAACCTGCATCCCCTGCATTGAAGATGCAGAGTCCTAACCATTGGGACCACCAGGGAAGTCCCATTTGGGCAGTTTTACAAAAAGTTAAATTTACACTTACTATATAATCCAGCCATTTCACATCTACATATTTACCTAGAGTTTTATAGATTAACTTAAGTTTGTTTGTTTGTTTGTTTTTTAATTTTTATCTTTGCTGGGTCTTTGTTGCTGTAAGCTTTTTCTCCAGCTGCGGATACTGGGAACTGCTCTCTAGTGCTGATGCACAGGTATCTCATTGCAGTGACTTCTCTTGTTGCGGAGCTGGGGCTCTAGGGCTCGAGGGCTTCGGTCGTTGCAGCACTTGGGCTCAGTAATTATGGCACACAGGCTTAATTGCTCCGCAGCACATGCGATCTCCTGGATCAGGGCTCGAACCCATGTCTCCTACATTAGCAGGTGAATTCTGCACCACTGAGCCACCAGAGAAACCCTTGCCTAAGCTTTTTTTTTTTTTTTAATATTTATTTCTTTTTGTGGGGGGTGCGGGTTGGTGGGGAGGTGGGCGGGCCACTTCTATTAGTCTTTCATTTATCTATTCTCATCCATCTTTATTCTTTGGCCCGTGTGGGCCTCTCATCGTGGTGGTCTCTATCACAGCAGAGCACCGGCTCTGGGCACATGCGCTCCAGAGCTCCGGCTCAGTAATTGGACACATGGGTCCAGCCGCTCCATGGCACGTGGGATCTTCCCAGGCCAGGGATCGAACCAGTGCCCCTTGTACTGCAAAGCGGTGCCCTTACCCACGGGACCACCAGGGTAGCCCCCTTGCCTAAGTTTTTAAAAGACATGTTTACTCAGAGACTCATTTAGGATCATCCACAGCAGCTTCATTTGTATTATCCAAAAATGGGAAACAAGCCAGAAGTCTATCTGTATGTGATTTAAATAGCATGAAGACCTGTACTATCATATGTGAAGAAAATAGCTATAGTTCATTGCTCTGTGAGAAAAGGGGATCCTGCAGGGGTGCTGTGTGATGGTCTGCAGGGGTGGGATGGGGGGGATATACATATGACTAATCTGGGAACATACATATCTATAAACAACAAAACTCTGTAAAAGTTAAAAGTAAAATAAAAGCTTAAAAAAAGAAAGTTGGTTCATCCATTCAATGGATACTATCAAGTATCAGAAAAGAATAAACCCTGGTACACCTAAAATGAATACAATGTTTTATATTGATTATATCCCAATTTAAAAAATAAAGATAATTTTTAAAAAACCACTATGGTCAACATGTGATAACATGGATGAATCTCAAAATTACTACCAAATGGAAAAAGCCAGACAACAAAAACTACACACTCTATGTTTCCATTTATATTAATTTCTAGAAAATGAACCCTAACCCATAATGACAGCAGATCAGTGGTTGCTTGGGGGTGAGGATGAAAGGAGGGAGGGAGAGAAGGCTGATAAAGAGAGTGCGAAGACACTTTGGTGGATGATAGAAATATTCATTAACCACGGTCATAGTTTCGTTGCAGATTCATCCATGTTGAGTTCTGCAATGATGAGTTTTTTTTTTAACTGATACATAGTTGATACACAATGTTGTGTCAGTTACTGTGGTATAGCAGAGCCATTCAATTATGTGTATATATATTCTTTTCAAAATATTCTTTTTCATGATGGCTTCTCACAGGAAATTGAATACAGTTCTCTGTGTTGTACAGTAGGACCTCGTGGCGTATCCATTCTATATATAAAGGCTTGCACCTGATAACCCCAAGCTCCTACTCCACCCCCACCTCCCCCATCTTGGCAGCTATCAGTCTGTTCTCTATGTCCGTGCGTCTCTTTCTGTTTTGTAGACAGGTTCATTTGTGTCGTGTTTTAGACTTCATATTGAAGTGATATCCTATGGTGTTTGTCTTTCTCTTTCTGACTTACTTCACTTGGTATAATAATCTCCAGTTGCAGAAATGAATTTTGACTCAAATATGCTTTCGATATTTTCATTTTTATTGTATACCATCTATACCTCAATCAAAATTTTTAAAAATTTATTACTTTTATTATTTATTTTTGACTCTGCCGGGTCTTTGCTGCTGTGCATGGGCTTTCTCTACTTGTGGCAAGAGGCTACTTGTCCTTGTGGTGGGTGGGCTTCTCGCTGATGTGGCTTCTCTTGTTGGGAAACACAAGCTCCGGGCACACGAGCTTGTTGGCTCTAGAGGCTTGTGGATATCCCTGGAATCTTAAAAAACTCAAAGAAAAAAATCTTATTGAAAAGAACCCAAAAACTAAACCCTGGTACACCTAAAATGAATACAATGTTTTATATTGATTATATCCCAATTTAAAAAATAAAGATAATTTTTAAAAACCACTATGGTCAACATGTGATAACATGGATGAATCTCAAAATTACTACCAAATGGAAAAAGCCAGACAACAAAAACTACACACTCTATGTTTCCATTTATATTAATTTCTAGAAAATGAACCCTAACCCATAATGACAGCAGATCAGTGGTTGCTTGGGGGTGAGGATGAAAGGAGGGAGGGAGAGAAGGCTGATAAAGAGAGTGCGAAGACACTTTGGTGGATGATAGAAATATTCATTAACCACGGTCATAGTTTCGTTGCAGATTCATCCATGTTGAGTTCTGCAATGATGAGTTTTTAACTGATACATAGTTGATACACAATGTTGTGTCAGTTACTGTGGTATAGCAGAGCCATTCAATTATGTGTATATATATTCTTTTCAAAATATTCTTTTTCATGATGGCTTCTCACAGGAAATTGAATACAGTTCTCTGTGTTGTACAGTAGGACCTCGTGGCGTATCCATTCTATATATAAAGGCTTGCACCTGATAACCCCAAGCTCCTACTCCACCCCCACCTCCCCCATCTTGGCAGCTATCAGTCTGTTCTCTATGTCCGTGCGTCTCTTTCTGTTTTGTAGACAGGTTCATTTGTGTCGTGTTTTAGACTTCATATTGAAGTGATATCCTATGGTGTTTGTCTTTCTCTTTCTGACTTACTTCACTTGGTATAATAATCTCCAGTTGCAGAAATGAATTTTGACTCAAATATGCTTTCGATATTTTCATTTTTATTGTATACCATCTATACCTCAATCAAAATTTTTAAAAATTTATTACTTTTATTATTTATTTTTGACTCTGCCGGGTCTTTGCTGCTGTGCATGGGCTTTCTCTACTTGTGGCAAGCAGGGGCTACTTGTCCTTGTGGTGGGTGGGCTTCTCGCTGATGTGGCTTCTCTTGTTGGGAAACACAAGCTCCGGGCACACGAGCTTGAGTAGTTGCAGAGGCTCTAGAGCACAGGCTCAGTAGTTGTGATGCACAGGCTTCGTTGCGCAGTAGTATGCGGGATCTTCCCAGACCAGAGATTGAACTTGCGTCTCCTGCACTGGCAGGCAGATTCTTTTATCACTGAGCCACCAGGGAAGCCCTCGATCAATTTTTTTTTTTTATTTTTTAAGATTTATTTATTTATTTTGGGCGGGGGTCAGGTTGGGGAGAGAGGGGAGCAGGCGGGCCACTTCTATTGGTCTTTCATTTCTCTATTTTCATCTGTCTTTGTTCTTTGGCTCCTGTGGGCCTCCCATCGCAGTGGCGTCTGTCAATGCTGAGCGCCGGCTCTGGGCGCATGTGTTCCAGAGCTCCGGCTCAGTAATTGGACACATCAGTCCAGCCGCTCCACGGCACGTGGGATCTTCCCAGGCCAGGGCTCGAACCGGCGCCCCTTGCACTGCAAGGCGGTGTCCTTACCCACTGGACCACCAGGGGAAGCCCTCGATCAAATTTTTTATTCCACAGATATACAACTATGTAAGGTCGCAGCCCCCACCTCAGCCCCAGCTGCCCACTTCTTCCCTCTGAGACAACCAACTTCGGAAAAATTTTAGGTTATACAAAGGATTGTGATCGTTAGCCTCGCTCTGCAACTCTGTGGTCTTACATGAGCTCTCCTCACACTAAATCTGTCGTGGTTTGAATGGTGATCCACAGCTGTGCTGACATCCTAACCCCCAGAACAAGTAAGCGTGACCTTATTGGGGGGGGGGGTGGGCAGGAAGAAGATGTAATTAAACTAAGGATCTTGAGATTATCCTGGATTAACCGTGTATGCCCTAAATCCAGGGACCAGTGTCCTTCACAGAGACAGAAGAGGAGAAACACAGACGGACACAGAGAGAGAGAAAAAGGCCACGTGGAAACCGAGGCAGGGACTTGGGTGACGCAGCTAGAAAGTCAGGAGCAGCGAAGATTGCCAGCAACCACTAGAAACTGGAAGAGAGACAAAAGAGTAGTCTCCAAGAGGAGCCAAGCCAGCCAGCACCTCGACTGTGGACTCCTGGGCTCTACAAGTCCAAATAAATCACATGGATTTCTGAAATGAATCCATTGCTGCTGTTGCTGCTGTTGAAGGCCGTGCAGTTTGTGATCCCCAGTTACAACAGCCCCGGGGGAAACAAATACAATGTGTGTAGACCGTGTCCCTCCCGAGTCCTAGATCTTCTTGTCTATTATTTTAATACGATGCATTTTTTGTCCGTCTTGTCTCCTCTTCTTTTCTGTTGATTTAGTTAGGACGGTGTTGGGTCTTTGTGGCTACACACGAGCTTTCTCTGGTTGTGGCAAGTGAGGTGGCAGGGGCTCTACTCTCTAGTGCAGGGCTCAGGCTTCAGAGGCTCAAGGGTAAAGCATCTTTTAGGCAGGAGACACAGGTTTGGGCCCAGTGGCGTCTGTCAATGCTGAGCGCCGGCTCTGGGCGCATGTGTTCCAGAGCTCCGGCTCAGTAATTGGACACATCAGTCCAGCCGCTCCACGGCACGTGGGATCTTCCCAGGCCAGGGCTCGAACCGGCGCCCCTTGCACTGCAAGGCGGTGTCCTTACCCACTGGACCACCAGGGGAAGCCCTCGATCAAATTTTTTATTCCACAGATATACAACTATGTAAGGTCGCAGCCCCCACCTCAGCCCCAGCTGCCCACTTCTTCCCTCTGAGACAACCAACTTCGGAAAAATTTTAGGTTATACAAAGGATTGTGATCGTTAGCCTCGCTCTGCAACTCTGTGGTCTTACATGAGCTCTCCTCACACTAAATCTGTCGTGGTTTGAATGGTGATCCACAGCTGTGCTGACATCCTAACCCCCAGAACAAGTAAGCGTGACCTTATTGGGGGGGGGTGGTGGGCAGGAAGAAGATGTAATTAAACTAAGGATCTTGAGATTATCCTGGATTAACCGTGTATGCCCTAAATCCAGGGACCAGTGTCCTTCACAGAGACAGAAGAGGAGAAACACAGACGGACACAGAGAGAGAGAAAAAGGCCACGTGGAAACCGAGGCAGGGACTTGGGTGACGCAGCTAGAAAGTCAGGAGCAGCGAAGATTGCCAGCAACCACTAGAAACTGGAAGAGAGACAAAAGAGTAGTCTCCAAGAGGAGCCAAGCCAGCCAGCACCTCGACTGTGGACTCCTGGGCTCTACAAGTCCAAATAAATCACATGGATTTCTGAAATGAATCCATTGCTGCTGTTGCTGCTGTTGAAGGCCGTGCAGTTTGTGATCCCCAGTTACAACAGCCCCGGGGGAAACAAATACAATGTGTGTAGACCGTGTCCCTCCCGAGTCCTAGATCTTCTTGTCTATTATTTTAATACGATGCATTTTTTGTCCGTCTTGTCTCCTCTTCTTTTCTGTTGATTTAGTTAGGACGGTGTTGGGTCTTTGTGGCTACACACGAGCTTTCTCTGGTTGTGGCAAGTGAGGTGGCAGGGGCTCTACTCTCTAGTTGCAGGGCTCAGGCTTCAGAGGCTCAAGGGTAAAGCATCTGCCTGTTAAGGCAGGAGACACAGGTTTGACTCTTGGGTCAGGAAGCTCCCGCCAGAGAAGGAAATGGCAACCCACACCAGTATGCTTGCCGGGAGAGCCCCGCGGACAGAGGAACCTGGCCGGCTTACAGCTCATAGGGTCGCACCAGTCCGGCAGGACTCAAGAGACTGAGCACACACAAGCTCTTCTTACGGAGCACAGGCTCTAGAGCAGCCTCTGTTGGACCAAATCCCAGAACAGCTGTGGCTCCGAGGCCCTGCTGCTGATCTGTTGAGATTGTGGCGGTGTGGGTGACCGACTCCGGGGTTAGTCACTGACCTTTGCTGCGGGTTGTTGTGTAGAATGATCGTGCCTGCACCCACCACTGTTCTCGTTCTCTCTCTCTCTCTCTCTATGTACATATACATATTTTACCCTTGAACAGTGTGGAGGTTCGGTGGCTGTACCTCTCCATAGTCAAAAATACCAGCATAAGTTTACAGTTGACCCTTCAAATCCAAGGTTCTGAATGCAGATTTGATCCATCATGGTGTGACACTGTAGCAGAAATTTAGTGAAAAAAAAAAATCCGGGACTTCCCTGGTGGTCCAGTGGTTAAGACTCTGTGTTCCCAATGCAAGGGGCCTGGGTTTGATCCCTGGTCAGGGAACTGGATCCCATATGCCGCAACTAAGACCCAGTAGAGTCAAACAAATAAATAATTAAAAAAAAAAAAAATCCATGTATAAGTGGACCCATGTAGTTCAAGGAAATACATATATATGTGTGTATATGCACAATATTTTATACACACACACATAATATATACATAGTGCATACATACATGAATTTTTAGGGGTGTACATGTATGTATATAATGTATATAATATAGAGTATATATAAACTACTGTATGTGTGTATATGTATATATATATATAATATGTGTATATATAGTATTTCTGTATATATAATCCAGTGGTATGGGAGAAGACTCTTGGGAGTCCCTTGGAAAGCAAGGAGATCAAACCAGTCAATCCTGAAGGAAATCAACCCTGACTATTCACTGGAAGGAATGATGCTGAAGTCCATGGGGTCGCAGTGAGTCAGACACGACTGAGCTACTGAACTGAACTGATTTATTTACGGCCGTGCTGGGTCTTCTTGGCTGAGTGTGGGTTTTCTCTAGTTGGGGTGAGCCAGGGCTACCTTACGGTGGCTTCTCTTGTTGCAGAGCAGGGGCTCTAGAGCACAGGCTGAGTAGTTGTTGTGCATGGGCGTAGTGGCCCAGCAGCATGTGAGATCTTTCTGGACCAGGGCTTGAACCCATGCCCCTTGCATTGCAAGGCAGCTTCTTCACCACTGGACCACCGGGGAAGTCCTCCAAGGGCAGTTTTGATATCGCTGAGCTTTATAAGGCCCAGAAGGCGTCTGTGTGAGTTTCCCCTTTATTGTCAGAGGGGCACCCCGCCCCCAACCACCCGACTCATTGCTTTATCAGCCAGTCCAGCTCCTCCCCATCTAGTCCTCGGCCTCGTGGGTTTTATCTCTTTGGCAGCCTGAGAAATTATTCAAACAAGCCAATCACATCCTCTGAAGGGAGTCAGAAGTCACCCCACTGTTTTGTCACTACCAAGGCCATCTCCCGCAGTCCCCACTTCTTGGCTCTGTCCCTGCGTGCCCTCCTACCCACCGGTGGCTCACTGTCCTCCTCCAATTCCGGCCTGCGGGTATGTCTGTCTAATTAACCGATGATGATCTCCTCTGTCCTATGTTAGGGGCCCTATGTGTGACCATCATGCCTTTGTACTATTGTAGGGCACGTGACCTGTGTTCCTCCAACAGGGCCAAAAGGAGCTGATCAAAAGAGAGGTCAACTCGTGGAAGCACAGCCTTCTATAGCAGGTGAGACCCAGGTTCCTTGTATCATATCTTGTTGCTCTAGCATTCAAGGCTTCTAGTCCCAAGGCAGTCTCATGGCCCGAGAGAGCTGATGGGGTTCCAGCCGTCATGTCTACGTTCCATCCGTAGAAAACAAGAAGGCAGCCTACTTTCCTCAAAGTTGCAGATACCACTTCTCGTAGCCTAGCTTCCCAAGTGAGGCAGTGGTAAAGAATCCACCTGCCAGTGCGGGAGTCCCTTGAATAGCAAGGAGATCAAACCAGTCAATCCTGAAGGAAATCAACCCTGACTATTCACTGGAAGGAATGATGCTGAAGTCCATGGGGTCGCAGTGAGTCAGACACGACTGAGCTACTGAACTGAACTGATTTATTTACGGCCGTGCTGGGTCTTCTTGGCTGAGTGTGGGTTTTCTCTAGTTGGGGTGAGCCAGGGCTACCTTACGGTGGCTTCTCTTGTTGCAGAGCAGGGGCTCTAGAGCACAGGCTGAGTAGTTGTTGTGCATGGGCGTAGTGGCCCAGCAGCATGTGAGATCTTTCTGGACCAGGGCTTGAACCCATGCCCCTTGCATTGCAAGGCAGCTTCTTCACCACTGGACCACCGGGGAAGTCCTCCAAGGGCAGTTTTGATATCGCTGAGCTTTATAAGGCCCAGAAGGCGTCTGTGTGAGTTTCCCCTTTATTGTCAGAGGGGCACCCCGCCCTCAACCACCCGACTCATTGCTTTATCAGCCAGTCCAGCTCCTCCCCATCTAGTCCTCGGCCTCGTGGGTTTTATCTCTTTGGCAGCCTGAGAAATTATTCAAACAAGCCAATCACATCCTCTGAAGGGAGTCAGAAGTCACCCCACTGTTTTGTCACTACCAAGGCCATCTCCCGCAGTCCCCACTTCTTGGCTCTGTCCCTGCGTGCCCTCCTACCCACCGGTGGCTCACTGTCCTCCTCCAATTCCGGCCTGCGGGTATGTCTGTCTAATTAACCGATGATGATCTCCTCTGTCCTATGTTAGGGGCCCTATGTGTGACCATCATGCCTTTGTACTATTGTAGGGCACGTGACCTGTGTTCCTCCAACAGGGCCAAAAGGAGCTGATCAAAAGAGAGGTCAACTCGTGGAAGCACAGCCTTCTATAGCAGGTGAGACCCAGGTTCCTTGTATCATATCTTGTTGCTCTAGCATTCAAGGCTTCTAGTCCCAAGGCAGTCTCATGGCCCGAGAGAGCTGATGGGGTTCCAGCCGTCATGTCTACGTTCCATCCGTAGAAAACAAGAAGGCAGCCCCTACTTTCCTCAAAGTTGCAGATACCACTTCTACGTACCTAGTCCTATGGCTTCCCAAGTGAGGCAGTGGTAAAGAATCCACCTGCCAGTGCAGGAGATGCAAGACACACAGGTTCAATTCCCGGTTGGGAAGATGCCCTGGAGAAGGAAACGGCAACACACTCCAGTCTTCTTGCCTGGAAAATCCCATGGACAGAGGAGCCTGGTGGGCTAGAGTCCATGAGGTCGCAAAGAGTTGGACACGACTGAGCACAGCACAGCAGCGTGGCATGTCTCCCTGCAAAGGAGCCTGGGAAATGTTATTCTTTTTATTCCAGGCTGCCAGAGATTGGGCTAAGTATCAGTTAATTTTATGGACCGGGTCCAGCTCCTGAGGGGTGGGTGTGTCAACCAGATGAAGGCTGATTGAGGAGTTTGGTTTCAGCCTGTCTTATGGCTGGATCCCCTTAGAGGATGAGGAGGGGCAGGCCTCCTTGGGATCATTCACTGGTACTGAGTTAAGAACTCTCCTTCCCTCTTCTAATTGGGAAGCAACATTTTCTTTTCTTCTTCTTCCTTTTTGTAATGTGACCTCTTTTTATTGATTTTTTATGTATTTATTTTTCATCCATCTTTATTCTTCGACCTGTGTGGGCCTCCCATTGCAGTGGCCTCTCTCACTGCAGAGCGATGAAGCTGGGCGCATGCGCTCCAGAGCACTGACTGGTAATTGGACACACAGGTCCAGCCGCTCCATGGTATGTGGGATCTTCCCAGGCCAGGGATCGAACCAGTGCTCCTTGCACTGCAAGGCAGACTCTACCCACTGGACCACCAGGGAAACCCGGGAAGCAACATTTTCCATCAGCTTCTTGCTCCTTCATACATTAAGCCTGCCCATTCTTCCCACAAACCAACCAGAGATCAGATCCAGACTTCCTTGGTGGTCCAGTGGCTAAGACTCCATGTTCCCAATGCAAGGGGCCCAGGCTTGACTATCTTGGCACAATACAGAGAAGCCTGCTGGTAGAGCTGAGAGGTAGAGAGGGGTCCCTACTGAGGACGTCGTCTGAGGTCCTGCTAGTTTTTTGAGCCCTTTTTATTCAAGAAGGCAGCCCCTACTTTCCTCAAAGTTGCAGATACCACTTCTACGTACCTAGTCCTATGGCTTCCCAAGTGAGGCAGTGGTAAAGAATCCACCTGCCAGTGCAGGAGATGCAAGACACACAGGTTCAATTCCCGGTTGGGAAGATGCCCTGGAGAAGGAAACGGCAACACACTCCAGTCTTCTTGCCTGGAAAATCCCATGGACAGAGGAGCCTGGTGGGCTAGAGTCCATGAGGTCGCAAAGAGTTGGACACGACTGAGCACAGCACAGCAGCGTGGCATGTCTCCTGCAAAGGAGCCTGGGAAATGTTATTCTTTTTATTCCAGGCTGCCAGAGATTGGGCTAAGTATCAGTTAATTTTATGGACCGGGTCCAGCTCCTGAGGGGTGGGTGTGTCAACCAGATGAAGGCTGATTGAGGAGTTTGGTTTCAGCCTGTCTTATGGCTGGATCCCCTTAGAGGATGAGGAGGGGCAGGCCTCCTTGGGATCATTCACTGGTACTGAGTTAAGAACTCTCCTTCCCTCTTCTAATTGGGAAGCAACATTTTCTTTTCTTCTTCTTCCTTTTTGTAATGTGACCTCTTTTTATTGATTTTTTATGTATTTATTTTTCATCCATCTTTATTCTTCGACCTGTGTGGGCCTCCCATTGCAGTGGCCTCTCTCACTGCAGAGCGATGAAGCTGGGCGCATGCGCTCCAGAGCACTGACTGGTAATTGGACACACAGGTCCAGCTGCTCCATGGTATGTGGGATCTTCCCAGGCCAGGGATCGAACCAGTGCTCCTTGCACTGCAAGGCAGACTCTACCCACTGGACCACCAGGGAAACCCGGGAAGCAACATTTTCCATCAGCTTCTTGCTCCTTCATACATTAACCCTGCCCATTCTTCCCACAAACCAACCAGAGATCAGATCCAGACTTCCTTGGTGGTCCAGTGGCTAAGACTCCATGTTCCCAATGCAAGGGGCCCAGGCTTGACTATCTTGGCACAATACAGAGAAGCCTGCTGGTAGAGCTGAGAGGTAGAGAGGGGTTCCCTACTGAGGACGTCGTCTGAGCCCCTGGATCCAGCTATGCCTGAAGGACACCCCTTCAATATTTCCATTCATGAGTTAATACGCACCCTTGTTTGTATTAGTGTGTCTTGATTCTCTATTCCTTTGCATCTTGAAGAGTTTCCTGCTAGAAACTCACACATTCATTATTTGGTTCTCATTGCCAATTCCCTCTGGCTAGGATCAGTGCAGGAGCTCAGTAACTCCCTGGGGCTGGCCCCATTACTCTAACAGGGAATGTAAGAGGCTGCTACACAGTGTCTAAGCTAGTGTTTGTCTGTCTCACAGAGAGAACATGGAGTGGGGCATGTTGTTCTCTTCTTTTGTCCTAGTTCTCAGGGTCCCCTCTCCTGAGGCCACACAGTCCTGGGAAATGTGGTAAAATGACTACCTCTTTGGGTCCAAGTTTCTTCTTTTGTAAAAGATGGATTAATAATAGAAACACCCTCTCTCTCTAGCATTCTTCCACATCGTGGTCTTTTCTTCCCACAGCCCTGATATACTTCATTCCCATCACCCCAGGGCTTGACCATCCCTTTCCCCAGGTTGGGGTGCTGGGCACACGTGCTCCAGAGCGCTGGCTCCTAATTAAACACACCAGCTCAGTCACTCCATGGCACGTGGGATCTTCCCGGGCCAGGGATCGAACCAGGGCCCCTTGCACTGCAAGGCGGACTCTTTACCCACTGGAACACCAGGGAAGCCCCACTCCAGCATTCTTGCCTGAAGAATCCCATGGACAGAGGAGCCAGGCGGGCTGCAGTCCATGGGGTCACAGAGGGTCAGATACGACTGAAGTCCCTTAGCTCGCAGCACACACAGGAGTAAATCTCAGAACTTGCTCGCGTATTCATGTGTTCATTGGGCTGCACCAGGTCTTGGATGAGAAATGCAGGATATTTTAGTTGCAGCATGTGACCTCTTCGTTGGGGCATGTGGGGATCCAGTTCCCCGACCTGGGATCGATCAAACCATCTGCCTGCATTGAAAGCAGAGTCCTCCCCCAGACAACCAGGGACCTTTTGAAAAAATTCCACGCTTCCCCCCGTAACGCGCTAGGTAGAGAGGTTCCCTACTGAGGATCGTGAGCCCCTGGATCCAGCTATGCCTGAAGGCCTTCAATATTTCCATTCATGAGTTAATCCACCCTTGTTTGTATTAGTGTGTCTTGATTCTCTATTCCTTTGCATCTTGAAGAGTTTCCTGCTAGAAACTCACACATTCATTATTTGGTTCTCATTGCCAATTCCCTCTGGCTAGGATCAGTGCAGGAGCTCAGTAACTCCCTGGGGCTGGCCCCATTACTCTAACAGGGAATGTAAGAGGCTGCTACACAGTGTCTAAGCTAGTGTTTGTCTGTCTCACAGAGAGAACATGGAGTGGGGCATGTTGTTCTCTTCTTTTGTCCTAGTTCTCAGGGTCCCCTCTCCTGAGGCCACACAGTCCTGGGAAATGTGGTAAAATGACTACCTCTTTGGGTCCAAGTTTCTTCTTTTGTAAAAGATGGATTAATAATAGAAACACCCTCTCTCTCTAGCATTCTTCCACATCGTGGTCTTTTCTTCCCACAGCCCTGATATACTTCATTCCCATCACCCCAGGGCTTGACCATCCCTTTCCCCAGGTTGGGGTGCTGGGCACACGTGCTCCAGAGCGCTGGCTCCTAATTAAACACACCAGCTCAGTCACTCCATGGCACGTGGGATCTTCCCGGGCCAGGGATCGAACCAGGGCCCCTTGCACTGCAAGGCGGACTCTTTACCCACTGGAACACCAGGGAAGCCCCACTCCAGCATTCTTGCCTGAAGAATCCCATGGACAGAGGAGCCAGGCGGGCTGCAGTCCATGGGGTCACAGAGGGTCAGATACGACTGAAGTCCCTTAGCTCGCAGCACACACAGGAGTAAATCTCAGAACTTGCTCGCGTATTCATGTGTTCATTGGGCTGCACCAGGTCTTGGATGAGAAATGCAGGATATTTTAGTTGCAGCATGTGACCTCTTCGTTGGGGCATGTGGGGATCCAGTTCCCCGACCTGGGATCGATCAAACCATCTGCCTGCATTGAAAACGCAGAGTCCTCGCCGCCAGACAACCAGGGACTGTCTCTCTCACCCTTTTCTTATGCATTACCTCATTTAATCCTTATACCACTCTCAAGAGGCAAGACAGCCACGCCCCCCATCCTGCAGCGTGGGAAACCAAGGCCAGGAGAAGTGGCCGAGCACAGGTTCAAGCCCAGGCAGGCTGCCACTGAGCGCACATCCTTAACCACACGGCTGGTGTGGCCTCAATACGTGTAATTTCCTTTTGGGCGGCAGCAGCGGCTGTGGCCATTTGGGGACGGGGGAGTCTGGCTGCCGGTGAGGCCAGCTGGCAGTAGGGAGGAGGGGCCCAGATGGCAGGCCTGGCTGGGAGCCCCCAGGCTGGTGTCTGGACCGGCAGGCTGGGCCCCTGGCCTGCCCTGACCCGTCGCCGCCAGCCCCGGTCCCTCGAGGACCCTCCAGTGCCCTGAAGTGTCCTCCACCCCCCTGCCCCCTCCCCTACTCCTGCGGTCGGCCCAAATACCAGACAGGGCGAATCTCAGCTTTCCCCCAAACATTCCTCGCTCCTGTGGCCCGGCCCAGGCTGGCCGAGGTTACGCAAGCAGAACTGGGGCGGTGGGGGAGGCGGGTGGGACCGGGGGACGGGCAGGCCAGACCCATCTGGCGCCTGTCCGCCCCCGGCAGGGCGGGGAAAGGGTGGGCCGGCTCCCCTGGGCCCCTGGGGGGAACAGGCTGGAGGGGAGAAAGGGTGGCTTGTGCGAGATGGGGGGCGGTGGCGGCCACAGCACCACCTCCAGGAGGTGACCGCCTGGTTTCCATTAAGGAACCCTGGTCAGCAGTTCGGGCGCGACGGCAGAGCTGGGGCTGGCTATGGTAAGGTGGGGCAGGGGAGGGTCTGAGGGTGGGACCCGCCTGCTCGCCCCCCCCCACCAGGCGGGGATGCTTCCATTGCCATGGTGACCTGGTGCCCAGCCTGGGGACACCCTGACCCTTGGTCCCTCGACTCCCAGCGGCTGAGCCTGCTACTGCTGCTCCTGCTGCCGCCTGGCCCCCCTCCCGCCCTCGGCATGGAGGAGGACGCCTCCTTCCCCCACCTGGGCGAGAGCTCACAGCCCCCGCCCCGGGCCTGCCCCCCACGCTGCTCCTGCCCCCGGCCCGACACGGTGGACTGCGACGGCCTGGCATTACCTCATTTAATCCTTATACCACTCTCAAGAGGCAAGACAGCCACGCCCCCCATCCTGCAGCGTGGGAAACCAAGGCCAGGAGAAGCGGCCGAGCACAGGTTCAAGCCCAGGCAGGCTGCCACTGAGCGCACATCCTTAACCACACGGCTGGTGTGGCCTCAATACGTGTAATTTCCTTTTGGGCGGCAGCAGCGGCTGTGGCCATTTGGGGACGGGGGAGTCTGGCTGCCGGTGAGGCCAGCTGGCAGTAGGGAGGAGGGGCCCAGATGGCAGGCCTGGCTGGGAGCCCCCAGGCTGGTGTCTGGACCGGCAGGCGGGGCCCCCTGGCCTGCCCTGACCCTTTCGCCGCCAGCCCCGGTCCCTCGAGGACCCTCCAGTGCCCTGAAGTGTCCTCCACCCCCCTGCCCCCTCCCCTACTCCTGCGGTCGGCCCAAATACCAGACAGGGCGAATCTCAGCTTTCCCCCAAACATTCCTCGCTCCTGTGGCCCGGCCCAGGCTGGCCGAGGTTACGCAAGCAGAACTGGGGCGGTGGGGGAGGCGGGTGGGACCGGGGGACGGGCAGGCCAGACCCATCTGGCGCCTGTCCGCCCCCGGCAGGGCGGGGAAAGGGTGGGCCGGCTCCCCTGGGCCCCTGGGGGGAACAGGCTGGAGGGGAGAAAGGGTGGCTTGTGCGAGATGGGGGGCGGTGGCGGCCACAGCACCACCTCCAGGAGGTGACCGCCTGGTTTCCATTAAGGAACCCTGGTCAGCAGTTCGGGCGCGACGGCAGAGCTGGGGCTGGCTATGGTAAGGTGGGGCAGGGGAGGGTCTGAGGGTGGGACCCGCCTGCTCGCCCCCCCCCCACCAGGCGGGGATGCTTCCATTGCCATGGTGACCTGGTGCCCAGCCTGGGGACACCCTGACCCTTGGTCCCTCGACTCCCAGCGGCTGAGCCTGCTACTGCTGCTCCTGCTGCCGCCTGGCCCCCCTCCCGCCCTCGGCATGGAGGAGGACGCCTCCTTCCCCCACCTGGGCGAGAGCTCACAGCCCCCGCCCCGGGCCTGCCCCCCACGCTGCTCCTGCCCCCGGCCCGACACGGTGGACTGCGACGGCCTGGACCTTCAGGTGTTCCCGGACAGTATCACCAAGGCGGCTCAGCACCTCTCCCTGCAGGTGGGGCTCCCGGGGCGGAGGGGAGGGCCTGGGGCAGGCCGGGGGCGGCGGTGATGGAGTGTGGGGTCCACGCGTTGGGCATGTGGGTCGTGGCCGGGGTGGAAGGTGGCCTTGAGGAGCCGGCGGGGGTCTGTGCCGCAGGTGAGAGGAGGTGGGGGCACAGACGCTGACAGTGGGAGGGGCTGAGGCCTCAGGGGTGTTGGAGGGGTCGACAGCTGGTGAGGATGGGGTTGCTTGAGGTCAAGGATAAAGAGGCACCTGGGGTCAGTCGTAGGGGCGGATGGGGCGTCTGGGGCCCGTATCTTTCTGGTCACAGGGTTGTTACAAAGTAAGGCATTTGGGATCAAGTACAGGGTGAAAGCTCAGTGGTGACGACAGCCTGCCAAGCGGGAGGCGTGGGTTCAGGACCTGGGTCAGGAAGACCCCCTGGAGGAGGAAACAGGAAGCTACTTCCGTATTCTTGCCCGGCTCATCCCACGGACAGAGGGGCCTGGTGCAGAGGGGCAGAGTCGGAGGCCACTAAGCGACTAAAGACCAACAAGCAGGGCTGTCGGGCTCCCTGCTGAGGCTGATGGGAAGCCGAGAAGCAGGGCTTGGGGCCCTTCACTGAGGGCCCAGGTCGTGAGGGTCAGGGCGCGAATCCCCCACCCCCGGCCCCGCCCCGCAGAACAACCGGCTGCAGGAGCTCCCCTACAACGGGCTGTCCCGGCTCAGCGGGCTGCGGACCCTGAACCTCCACAACAACCTCATCTCCTCCGAGGGTGAGCGCCACGGTGGGCGGCAGCCGCTCCCCGCCGGTCCCACGGGCCTCCCCGCCCCGGCCGGGGCTGTGGGCAGCTCTGCGGTCCCCTCTGCCCTCCCTCTCCCCGGCCGGGGCTGTGGGCAGCCCTGGGGCGCTTCCCAGAACTGCTCTTTGCTGAGCAGGATGGAAACTCAGGGGCTGGACGTGGAGGGCGGGGCCCGGAGGCGCCTCTACCGGTCCCCGGGGCTGGACGGGAGCACAGGCAGGGGGTCCCCTCACCGTCCACCTCGCGCACAGGCCTGCCCGACGAGGCCTTCGAGTCCCTCACGCAGCTGCAGCACATCTACGTGGCCCACAACAAGGTGAGCCCCCTCTGCCCCCCACCCCAGGCCTGGCCCCGGAGGAGGGCCTGGGGCAGGCCGGGGGCGGCGGTGATGGAGTGTGGGGTCCACGCGTTGGGCATGTGGGTCGTGGCCGGGGTGGAAGGTGGCCTTGAGGAGCCGGCGGGGGTCTGTGCCGCAGGTGAGAGGAGGTGGGGGCACAGACGCTGACAGTGGGAGGGGCTGAGGCCTCAGGGGTGTTGGAGGGGTCGACAGCTGGTGAGGATGGGGTTGCTTGAGGTCAAGGATAAAGAGGCACCTGGGGTCAGTCGTAGGGGCGGATGGGGCGTCTGGGGCCCGTATCTTTCTGGTCACAGGGTTGTTACAAAGTAAGGCATTTGGGATCAAGTACAGGGTGAAAGCTCAGTGGTGACGACAGCCTGCCAAGCGGGAGGCGTGGGTTCAGGACCTGGGTCAGGAAGACCCCCTGGAGGAGGAAACAGGAAGCTACTTCCGTATTCTTGCCCGGCTCATCCCACGGACAGAGGGGCCTGGTGCAGAGGGGCAGAGTCGGAGGCCACTAAGCGACTAAAGACCAACAAGCAGGGCTGTCGGGCTCCCTGCTGAGGCTGATGGGAAGCCGAGAAGCAGGGCTTGGGGCCCTTCACTGAGGGCCCAGGTCGTGAGGGTCAGGGCGCGAATCCCCCACCCCCGGCCCCGCCCCGCAGAACAACCGGCTGCAGGAGCTCCCCTACAACGGGCTGTCCCGGCTCAGCGGGCTGCGGACCCTGAACCTCCACAACAACCTCATCTCCTCCGAGGGTGAGCGCCACGGTGGGCGGCAGCCGCTCCCCGCCGGTCCCACGGGCCTCCCCGCCCCGGCCGGGGCTGTGGGCAGCTCTGCGGTCCCCTCTGCCCTCCCTCTCCCCGGCCGGGGCTGTGGGCAGCCCTGGGGCGCTTCCCAGAACTGCTCTTTGCTGAGTAGGATGGAAACTCAGGGGCTGGACGTGGAGGGCGGGGCCCGGAGGCGCCTCTACCCGTCTGCCCGGGGCTGGATGGGAGCACAGGCAGGCAGGGGGTCCCCTCACCGTCCACCTCGCGCACAGGCCTGCCCGACGAGGCCTTCGAGTCCCTCACGCAGCTGCAGCACATCTACGTGGCCCACAACAAGGTGAGCCCCCTCTGCCCCCCACCCCAGGCCTGGCCCCGGAGGGGACGTGGGTTGGGGTCCCACGGACCAGACGGGGCGGCAGGTGGGGAGGGGGCGGGGCGGGGCCCACCGGGACCAGAGCGGCTGTGCTCCCGCAGCTGTCTGTGGCCCCCCAGTTCCTGCCCCGCTCCCTCCGGGTCGCGGATCTGGCCGCCAATGAAGTGACGGAGATTTTCCCACTCACCTTTGGGGAGAAGCCGGCGCTCAGGTATAGCCCCTGGCCCCCTCCAGGGTACCGCCCCACCCCGGGGTCTCAGATATGCCTGGGGTCCCTCTGCACCCTGGGCTCTGATGGGGTCATGAGCCAACCTGGGGAGGGTCTGGAGGGGCACCGACAGGGGCCTGGGTGGTCCACCTGGAGAACTCCAGAGGACTCCAGCCGAGAGCACACACACACCCACCATCTCACACGCCCTCACACCCCCCCCACGCACGCACCTGCACACACGGAAGCCCGCCTTGAGCTGGGGCGCCGGGCGGCGGGGAGGCCGGGCCGGGCTGGTGGCCGGAGCCTGGCTCCCCTCAGGTCCGTGTACCTCCACAACAACCAGCTGAGCAACGCCGGCCTGCCCCCCGACGCCTTCCGCGGCTCCGAGGCGGTGGCCACCCTCAGTCTCTCCAGCAACCGGCTCAGCTACGTGCCCCCCAGCCTGCCACCCTCGCTGGAGCGGCTCCACCTGCAGGTGCCCCTCCTTCCTCCGCCCGCCCCGTGTGCCCACCTCCCTGGGTCCCCGGCACCTCTCTCCCGGGGGACCCGTGTTACCCCAGCAGCCAGAATGTCCTTGAGTCCCTTTCCCGAGCACGGATTGCTCCGGCTTTCTCTGAGCAGCCGTGCTCAAGCGAGCGCCTCGTCCCTTACTCGAGGGCCCTCGGTGGCTCCCCGTTGCCCTCTGCCCCGGACCCTCAGTCTCGCTATCTCCTCCCAGAACAACGTCATCTCCAAGGTGCCCCGAGGCGCCCTGAGCCGCCAGACCCGCCTCCGTGAGCTCCACCTGCAGCACAACCAGCTGACGGACAGCGGCCTGGATGCCTCTGCGTTCAGGTGGGGCCTGGGCCCTGGGGTCTGGCTGTGCAGCCTCACACTGCCCGTAGGGGCCGAGGATTCAGAGCCCGGAGGCCCCAGGCCTCCACCCCCCACTCTGCATGACCACCCACTCAGGGCCTCGCTTCGCGAACGCCTACTGTGTGCCAGGCTTGGCCAAGCGCCAGGCAGCTTCCTAGCCCTCCCACCACCCTGGGCCTCGGTCTTACCGCCCTACATCACTGCTGCCACAAGATCTCAGGCTCCGAACTCTGTTCTGGTCATCCTCACATCCGACTCTGGGGCTGCAGCCTGCCCTGATGACCCCAGGGTCACCGCCTACCCAGATCTCTCAACGAACGTATCGCCCCCAAATCGGCGCCTCCGGCTTCCATCTCTCAGGGGTGCCTGGGTGCGTGCTCGCTTACTCTGCTGTGTTCGACTCTTTTTGTGGCCCCAGTAGGCTTTCCCAGGTGAGAATACTGGAGTCGGTTGCCACTTCCTCCTCCAGGGGATCTTCCCAACCCAGGGATCGAATCCACATCTGCTTCTCCTGCCTTGGCAGGCGGATTCTTTTACCACTGTGCCACCTGGGAAGCTGGGGACCTCTCTCAGGACGGCTCCTTAACGCCACCGCCCCCCACAAGACCCACCTGGGGCCCCCCTCTGGATGCCCACAGCCTGACGCCATCTTTCTCGCTCCCACCAGCAAGCTGCAGCGCCTGGAGTACCTGGACCTGTCTCACAACCAGCTGGCCACCCTGCCCGCCGGCCTGCCCCGCGCCCTGACCGTGCTGCACCTGGGCCGCAACCGCATCCGCTGGGTGGCGGCGGCCCGGCTGGGCGGCCTGCGGGGCCTGCGCTACCTGCTGCTGCAGCACAACCAGCTGGGGGCGGCGGGGCTGCCAGCCGGGGCGCTGCGGCCGCTGCGGGGCCTGCACACGCTGCACCTCTACGGCAACGGGCTGGACCGCGTGCCCCGGGCCCTGCCCCGCCGCCTGCGGGCCCTGGTGCTGCCCCACAACCGCGTGGCCGCGCTGGGCGCCCGCGACCTGGCCTCCACGCCCCGCCTGGCCGAGCTCAACCTGGCCTACAACCGCCTGGTCAGTGCCCGCGTGCACCGCCTGGCCTTCCGCCGGCTGCGGGCCCTGCGCAGCCTCGACCTGGCGGGCAACCAGCTGACCCAGCTGCCCTCCGGTCTGCCCGCCGGCCTGCACACCCTGCGGCTGCAGCGGAACCTGCTGAGGGCCCTGGAGCCAGAGCCGCTGGCCGGCCTGCACCAGCTTCGGGAGCTCAGCCTGGCGCACAACCGGCTGCGCGTGGGCGACATCGGGCCTGGCACCTGGCATGAGCTGCGGGCCCTGCAGGTCAGGCGCGGGCTGGTTGGCCACACCGACTCTCTGGAGATATCCCCGCAGCTCCTCCCCCGGAGGCCTTAAAGATCTAGAGCTGCAGGCCAGCCTAAGACAGATCCAGCCTCTGGCCCTTTGCCACTGCCATGCTGGCCGCCAGGTCCCCTGGGACCACCCCTCCGCCTCCCTGCCTCTAGCCCCTCTGAGCACTGCTGAGTCCCCAGCACTTAGGGCAGCTGTGGTGCCAGGCGCTGTCCCAGATCCTGGAGATGCCGCTGGGCACAGGACACAGCGGGCGGCCCCTGGCCCAAGCATCCTAGTTAGGGTGAGCGCAATCAACAAGGCACGTCAGCGAAGGAGAGCAGGGCACGGGCAGGCTCAGGAAGAGTGTGTTTGTGTTAGCCGCTCAGTCGCGTCTGACCCTTTGGGACCCCACGGACTGCAGCCTGCCAGGCTCCTCTGTCCATGGCAGTCTCCAGGCACCAGTACTGGAGTGGGTAGCCCTTCTCTTCTCTAGGGGGTCTTCCTGACCCAGGGATGGAACCCAGATCTCCAGCACTGCAGGCAGATTCTTTACCGTCTGAGCCACCAGGGAAGAATGCGGTTGGCCCAAAAGTTCGTGAGGTTTCTCCGTTAAGATGTTACAGCAAAACCCGAAGGAACTCTTGGGCCAACCCTGCACCGTCTTTGTGAGTGATTACCTGAATCGATGGCTCCCACGGCATGGACCCTGCCTGTCTGGGTCCCCACCAGCCACACGGGGCCTGTCCCCGAGGGGACTCGGTTTACCTCTGCTGAGGGCAGGACCTGGCTGCCCCGAGTAGGTGGGGGGCAGGGGGTGGAAGGACCGGGTTGGGCGTGGATAAGGAGGCCCGGGAGGAGAGTGGCCTGGGGCTTGGCTGAATGGGTGGCCCGGGGCCTGGGGCCGCCACGGCGCCATCTCTGCCCACCTGCCCAGGTGTTGGACCTCAGCCACAATGAGCTGTCCTTCGTGCCCCCCGACCTGCCCGAGGCCCTGGAGGAGCTGCACCTGCAGGGCAACCGCATCGGCCACGTGGGCCCCGAGGCCTTCCTCAGCACCCCCTGCCTGCGTGCCCTCTTCCTCAGGTATCCAGGCGGGTCTGGGTGGACGGGAAGGGCTGCGGGCTACGTGAGGGCGGGGCTCGGGCAGGCCCCTCCCCCGGAACCTGCCCTCACGCCTGTCTCTCGGTCCAGGGCCAACAAGCTTCACATGACCAGCATCGCGCCGGAGGCCTTCCTGGGCCTCGTGCACTTACGCGTGGTGGACACGACGGGCAACCCCGAGCCGGTCCTGGTCCGCCTGCCGCCCACAGCCCCCCGTCAGCCACGGGCAGCGAGCCCCTGAGCCCAGAGGGGCCCAGGAGAGCACGCTCAGGTCCCCTGGGGCTCTGCTGGGCTGTGGACGAAGGAGACAGCGCCCACGTGGGGCCTTGACCTGGCTCTCCCAGGCCTGGAGAGCCGGACCCGTCTGTCCTGTGCTGGCCTCCCGGGATGCTGGGACAGGGCACCGCGTCTGACCCTTTGGGACCCACGGACTGCAGCCTGCCAGGCTCCTCTGTCCATGGCAGTCTCCAGGCACCAGTACTGGAGTGGGTAGCCCTTCTCTTCTCTAGGGGGTCTTCCTGACCCAGGGATGGAACCCAGATCTCCAGCACTGCAGGCAGATTCTTTACCGTCTGAGCCACCAGGGAAGAATGCGGTTGGCCCAAAAGTTCGTGAGGTTTCTCCGTTAAGATGTTACAGCAAAACCCGAAGGAACTCTTGGGCCAACCCTGCACCGTCTTTGTGAGTGATTACCTGAATCGATGGCTCCCACGGCATGGACCCTGCCTGTCTGGGTCCCCACCAGCCACACGGGGCCTGTCCCCGAGGGGACTCGGTTTACCTCTGCTGAGGGCAGGACCTGGCTGCCCCGAGTAGGTGGGGGGCAGGGGGTGGAAGGACCGGGTTGGGCGTGGATAAGGAGGCCCGGGAGGAGAGTGGCCTGGGGCTTGGCTGAATGGGTGGCCCGGGGCCTGGGGCCGCCACGGCGCCATCTCTGCCCACCTGCCCAGGTGTTGGACCTCAGCCACAATGAGCTGTCCTTCGTGCCCCCCGACCTGCCCGAGGCCCTGGAGGAGCTGCACCTGCAGGGCAACCGCATCGGCCACGTGGGCCCCGAGGCCTTCCTCAGCACCCCCTGCCTGCGTGCCCTCTTCCTCAGGTATCCAGGCGGGTCTGGGTGGACGGGAAGGGCTGCGGGCTACGTGAGGGCGGGGCTCGGGCAGGCCCCTCCCCCGGAACCTGCCCTCACGCCTGTCTCTCGGTCCAGGGCCAACAAGCTTCACATGACCAGCATCGCGCCGGAGGCCTTCCTGGGCCTCGTGCACTTACGCGTGGTGGACACGACGGGCAACCCCGAGCCGGTCCTGGTCCGCCTGCCGCCCACAGCCCCCCGTCAGCCACGGGCAGCGAGCCCCTGAGCCCAGAGGGGCCCAGGAGAGCACGCTCAGGTCCCCTGGGGCTCTGCTGGGCTGTGGACGAAGGAGACAGCGCCCACGTGGGGCCTTGACCTGGCTCTCCCAGGCCTGGAGAGCCGGACCCGTCTGTCCTGTGCTGGCCTCCCGGGATGCTGGGACAGGGCACCGCCTTGTACACACCGGGAGCCCGGGAGAGACTGAAGCCGGCAATTCGCACACCCGGGCGTGCGGGTCACTCTGGCTCTGCTTCCGGTGCGGATGGAGGCAGCAGCAATAAAGCCTGGCCCGGGCCGTCCATGGCTGTCCAGTGGTCAAGATGCCACGCTTCCGTTGCAGGGGGGTGAGGGTTCAGTCCCTAACTGGGGACCTAAGATCCTGCATGCCTTGCATCTTGGCCAAAACACAGACAGAAAAACCCTTTCGAGGGCTCACCCTGGCACAGGCGCCCTTCAGCCTGTGGGCGAGGCTCTCGCCATGCCCGCCTCCAGCAGGAGAGGCAGGAGCTCCGGGATGCTGAGCGGGTCAGCGAGTCTGGGCCAGGGCCGGAGGCCCACGAGGCCCCGCGACGCACACGGGCCACCAAGCACCACCACGCATGACCCGACTCCGTGTGTACACCTGGACACGCCCGAGGCCACCAGCTGGAGAAACACAGGCAGATGCCCTCGGGCGCACCGCAGACCCTGCGGGCCCGCGCACGGGGCTTCGCACACGTCCCTGCAGCGAGTGCACGCGCAGAACCCGTCCCTCACGGGCTCGCTCCCCGCCAGCCGGCGCCTCTGGCCGGCACCTCTCAGCTGGCCTCCGGGGCTGGGGCTGGGGCTGGGGGAGACCCAGCCCGGGCAGTGCGGGCCGGAGCAAGAAACAAGGGCAGGACAGAGCGAGCTTGGTGTGGCCCTGGCTGTTTATTCCACGTGTCTGCCCTGGGAGCCCCGCTGGGCCAGGGCAACCCTCTGGGGCGCCAGGTGGACCCCGGCGGGCCTCCGCGGCTTCTTTGGGGTGTGGGTGGGCGTCAGGGTTAAGGCTGGGGGAGGCAGGAAGTAAAGTGCTTGCAAGGGCCCTGGGGGCTTGGTCGCAGCCGCCCTCCCACCTCGGGGGCAGCCAGGGGCTGTGCAAACGGCTCTCTGGGGCCCACCCAGCCGGGCCTGGGTGAGGGGGACACACAGGCTGGCAGCCCCTGTCCATGGCGCCCCCGGCCGGGGAGGCGGCCAGGCCGGGCGGGCCGCCCAGTAGGGCGCATGTCCATCTGGAGTCGACCGTCCACTGATTGTCTGCTTGTCTGGCCCGAGGTTGTGGCGGTGCCAGCTCCTCCCAGTGCCGGGGCCCTGGGCCCGCTCCCGGCTCTCGGGGGCCACCCGCCCCTTCCGGCCCTCACCGGCGGAGCCGCTGCAGCTGCGGGGAGAGGCCGCTGGGGTCAGGCCGGGGGACACGGCCGCAGCTGCCCACCTCCCGCCCCCAGGTCCGAGCCGCTCACCTCGCTCTCGACCAAGTTTCGTCTATACAGCGCCTCCTTGGCGGCCTCCTGGGGGGCAGAGAGCGGGTCAGCGGGCAGCCCCGGGTGGCCCTGGCCACGCCCCCACGCCCGTGCGCCCTGGGCCCGACTCACCCTGCTGCCATCGTTGCCCAGACGTCGGGCGGCCTCGGTGTAGAACTGCAGCTGGCGCTCCAGGTGGGCCACGTACTCTGCGGGGCGGGGCGGGGCGGGCGTCAGGAGGGAGCCCCCGCCCCCGCCCCTCTCCCCGCCACGCCCACCCCCGAGCGCTGACCTCGCCGGATGCCAGGGCCGCCCTGCTCCAGCTGCGCCCGCTGCCACTGGCTGCGCTGCACGATATCCTGGTACTGCTGAGCCACCTCCGGGGGCACCGGCCGCCGTGCCTGCCTGAGGCCCAGGATCTGGGGCGGGGGGCGGTGCAGAGCGCGCTGTGAGGACCCGGCCTGGGCCTGCAGACCCCACAGTCCCGCCCGCCCGAGCCTCGCAGATGAGACCCACCTTCCGCTCCAGACGCTCTTGGTCGAAGGCCAGCACGCTGAGACTATGCAGGGGCCGGGCTGATCTACGGGGGTGGGAAAGGGTGAGGGGCTACAGGGATCTCCCATCCCTGACACCCTTAGTTCAACAGACACACTGGGCACTGGGGGACTGTGGGAGGCAAGCCAGGCCCAACCCTGTGGTGCTGAGTCCACAACCTAATAGGGACGATGGGTGTACACCCAGGCAACTGTGATGGCACGTATCAGGGAGGGCTTCCTGGAGGAGGTGACAGCCAAGTTGGGACTCAAAGGAGAAAGCTGGGCAGAGGAGCAAGGGGCAAGTGTAGGGACGGGGTGCTCAGGGCACTGTAACACAGAGGAGTCCAGAGGCTAGTGAAAACTAAATGTAGCCATGAACCAACAGGAAGAAGTAGGGGGAGAGAAGGCTGGACATACTGACAGTGGTCAGATCACAAAAGGTCTTAAAGGAGTTTAAACGAGATGGCCCAGGAGAAGCGGAGAGACATGCTCCAATTTGTGTCTGATGGGAAGCTGTCCAGGAGAAGCTGGGACAAGAAGAGGGAGGTTCTCTCCTGCACAACCGGGCTGGGTCACCTACCTGTTCCCTGTCTCCCTCGTGGGAGCGGGAACGGGAGGGGCCTTCCCTTTGGGCCCAGCAACCTGCTTCAGAGAACAGAACCAGTCTGGTGAGTCTTGGCCACCTTGAACCAAGCCCCCCACCGTCCAGAGCTGCTGACGGGCAGGGTCTCACTGTGGGCGCAGGCGCTGGCACGGGGTCGATGACCAGCCACCTCTCAGTTGTCGTCTCCAACTGCTGGGCCGTCAGGGGCTCCCGAATCCGAACCATCACCTCCAGCCGGCCCCCCGTGGGCCTGCGACCGTCCAGGACCTGGCGGGAGGGAAGGGAGGCCGCTGAAAGGCAGGCAGTGGGCTTCCCTGATGGCTCCGTGGTGACGAATCCACCTGCCAGTGCAGGAGACACAGGTTCGATCTCTGGTCCGGGAAGATCCCACATGCTGTGGAGCAACTGAGCCCGTGAGCCACAGTGACGGAGCCTGTGCTCTGGGGCCCGGGAGCCGCCACGCCTGACGCCGGCGAGCCCCAGAGCCTGTGCTCACAGCATGAGAAGCCCCGCGATGGGAGGCCTGCCTGCCACCACCAGAGAGGGCCCCATCTACCACAACACGAAGGAAGCCTGAGCAGCCATGAGGCCTGGCACAACCAAGATAAATAGATACATAAAATGATAAAAATAAAAAAGACACAGGCAGCGGCAGAGGGTCAGGCTTAGGCTTCAGGACAACCAGAGAAATTTCCAAAAGAGGAGCCCCTGGGTGGAGCGGAGAGGGGACCTCGGCTGGGCAGTAGGGAGCTCTGGGACGCCTGGGGAGGGGCTGGGTCAGCAGAGGAGTGATGCTCACGAGGGGCACAGCCATACCGACGTCCAGGCCACTGTCCACCTCTCACCTCAAGGATCTCCCGAACCTCGCAGGCCGTCTCCAGGGCGTCCAGCTTCAGCTGGGCTGTGCCCAGGACTCGGTCGGTCTTGAACAGCCCCCTGCGTGTGAGAGAGGGGGCAGGATGGTGGGCCCAGGCCCGCTGCCCTCCTCCGGGGCCCACCCAGCACCCGCGGCGCCGGCTCACCCCTTGTGGACCACTTCGAACTTGATGCCTTTGGTCTGGACGGCCCTGCGGAAGCCACGGTGGCCGCGGCTGATGCACAGCTTGAACTGCTCCTTGAACTCTGCCCCGGGGAGGGAGAGGGGGGAGGGCGGAGTCAGGCTAGGGTTTCCTGGGCTTTCTGCAGCCGGGAGCTGCCTCCTGCCCAGGCTCACCAGGGGAGTCTGTGTTCTTGATCACGCTGGTCTTGTCTTTCTGCGCTTCTTCCTTATGATCAGACAGGAAGAGAAAGGGCTCAGAGGCTGGGGCCTGCCCTCGAACCCATGCCAGACCCTCCCCCCACCCCCAGGCTTGAGGGGGCTTGCGCCTGTCCCTCCTCAGCTCCCCACGTACCACGTTGGGATAGGGGAAGTCAAACCGAACAAAGACATCCAGATCACCAGGCGACAGCCCTGAGGGCAGACACGGGTTAGAGGGGCGCAGGGGGGTGGGCCCTGCGGCCCACCCTGCCGGGCGCCCCCTCACCTGGCGGTGTGGGCAAGTTGATGCCCTTCACGATGAACAGGAGCATGTCATTGCTGCTGAGGTCAGGGAAGATCCTTCGGGAGGGTGGGCGAGAGACAGGGGCACCTCAGCGCCACCAGCCTGCCAGCCTTCTTGGCCCTCCCTCCCGGTCTCCTGGGGGGCTCTCGGCTCCTAGGCTTGGGTTTTAGAACCAGACAGACTAGGATTCTCTGTTGAGGTCCGCCACTGACCACCGTGTGGGCCCGCTCTTCCGTCTGTACATATTTACTGGAGACCTGCTCCGTATGAACCAGTGGCCTCCCTTCTTTGGGACCTCTTTCCTTCCTGCGTAAGACTTCGGGAGCCTTCTGGAATTTTCTGGAACCTTCAAGAATTCAACAAGTGCCCTAGCTACTGTGGGACCTTCTCTTTCTCTGACAAGGTTTCTTGAGCGTCTATGCTATGCCAGTGTCCTCCCTGCTGAGAAGACAGAAGTAAAGGAGGCGGGCTCCATGCCTGTGGTCATGCATGTGTTCAAGAGGCGCTGCTTTAGGCAGAGGCATCAGGGAGGGCTTCTCGGGGGAAGGTAACATCATAGGCGATTCTGAATGGCAGGAAGAGGCAGGCCACTACAGGGCCTTCCCTGGCGGTCCAGTGGGTAAGACTCCAAGTCTCCACTGCAGGGAGCATGGGTTCGATCCCTGGTCGGGGAATAAGGATCCTGTGGGTTGTGCAGTGCAGTCAAAAAATTTTTTAAAAAAAGAATAAGGGCTTCCCTGGTGGTCCAGTGGGTAAGGACACCGCCTTGCAGTGCAAGGGGCGCCGGTTCGATCCCTGACCAGGGAAGATCCCGCGTGCCGCGGAGCGGCTGGACCCATGTGTCCAATGACCGAGCCAGAGCTCTGGGGCGAGGGAGGCCACTGCGATGGGAGGCTCACACAGGCTGAAGAACAAAGATGGAAATAAATGAAAGACCAATAGAAGTGGCCCAAAATAGATAAATTTAAAAAAGAATAAAAGGCCGCTACCTGGGACCCTGCATAAGAGGCTCTGAGCAGAGGAAGCAGCTGGAGCAGAGGCCCCGCGCGGGAGCAGGGCTGCTGCCTGCCTGGCCAGGGGGGCTGCGTGGCGGGGGGGTGACGCGGAGACAGGGAGGAGGTGAGGGGCGGCAGGGAGCCAGGCTGTGCGGGAGCGCCGGGGAAGGCGGGCGGCTGCCCTAGGGGTGGCGTGAGGGTCCCCCATGGCTGCGCCTCATCTGTGTACGAGTGAGAAAATGATCCCCGCTGCCCGGGGAGCGCGATGACCCAGAAGGAGCAGGACCCGCCTGCCACCCCAGGGGCCTGCCGGGCCTGTGGGTCGAGGCCGCTCTGCCTCCTGTCGCACCCCCGTTTCCAAGTGCGTCACTCTCAACGCTCCACCCCGCCCTTCGCGGGCACGGCTCGCCGGCCTCAGGACCCTTGCACGTGCCCTGCTCCCTCCAGGCCACCCCAGCTCTCCTCCAGAGGCCCGTCCTCTGCTGGCTTCCAGGGAGCGCGAGCCCCGGAACTCTCTCCAAAGGGCCAGGGGGCCTCGGAGGCCTTACTTGATGACGCTGAAGGTCCTCTGCTCAAAGCGAGCAGGAGGCGTGGGAAGACCCCGGGCAAAGGCCTGCTTCAGAATCTCCATGCTCCGCTTACAGTCCTCCGCCAGCTTCTCAAATCTGCCGGCAAGAGGGCCCTGCTCAGGTCCCTGGTCCCAGGGGCAGGCAGGGGGGTGCAGAGGTCGGGCGGGGCTGGGGGCGGGGCTTCTTACTTGCTGGTTTCGGCGATGTTGCCCAGCTGGGTGAACTGGTTAGAGTGGTTCAGGCACATCTGGGGGCGCAGAAGACAGTGAGGGGAAGGCTGGCGCGCCGTGCGACTGGTGACGACCTGGGCAGGGGTCCCCCTTCACCTCGTGCTGCTGCCGGATGAGCTTGGTGAGCTCGCCGTAGCGCCGGGCAGACTCCTGAGACAGACCCGGACCGGGGCGCTGGACCAGGGCGAAGTCATCCTTGTTGACGGGAGCAGGGGGCACCTGGGGAGGACGAGGCTCGTGAGGAAGGGGCCCGCTGGTCAGTCATGAACAGTCTCGCCCCGGGCGCTGCGGGAACATCACGCTTCCTTCAAGAGGGCTTCCCTGACGACAGCTTCATCCCTTGCCCCTGTCCTCTCCTTTCCCGCGAGGAGAAAAGGAATGCACAAAGAGAAGTGGATGGGTTGCCCCACGTAGATGAACTGGTTACCCCTCTCACCCCCCAGTCTGATCCTCGCCCCCTCTTCCCTAGCAACGGCATTCTGGCTGGGCACACATCAGCCCAGCAAGAGGACATGTCCCAGCCTCTCCTGAAGCCACGTGTGGTCACGTGACTCGACGCCGGCCAACACGAGGCGAGCAGCACTGATGGCGGCTCCACGTAACTTCCCGCGGCCAGGACGCTGCCAGAGCATCAACCCACGCGCGCGGACCGCGTGGACAAGGATGACCTCCTGGGCGGCGGCAGCGCGGCGAGAGGGAAGGAACTTTCGCACGTGCCCTTGCGGGCACGGCTCCCGGCCTCAGGACCCTTGCACGTGCCCTGCTCCCTCCAGGCCACCCCAGCTCTCCTCCAGAGGCCCGTCCTCTGCTGGCTTCCAGGGAGCGCGAGCCCCGGAACTCTCTCCAAAGGGCCAGGGGGCCTCGGAGGCCTTACTTGATGACGCTGAAGGTCCTCTGCTCAAAGCGAGCAGGAGGCGTGGGAAGACCCCGGGCAAAGGCCTGCTTCAGAATCTCCATGCTCCGCTTACAGTCCTCCGCCAGCTTCTCAAATCTGCCGGCAAGAGGGCCCTGCTCAGGTCCCTGGTCCCAGGGGCAGGCAGGGGGGTGCAGAGGTCGGGCGGGGCTGGGGGCGGGGCTTCTTACTTGCTGGTTTCGGCGATGTTGCCCAGCTGGGTGAACTGGTTAGAGTGGTTCAGGCACATCTGGGGGCGCAGAAGACAGTGAGGGGAAGGCTGGCGCGCCGTGCGACTGGTGACGACCTGGGCAGGGGTCCCCCTTCACCTCGTGCTGCTGCCGGATGAGCTTGGTGAGCTCGCCGTAGCGCCGGGCAGACTCCTGAGACAGACCCGGACCGGGGCGCTGGACCAGGGCGAAGTCATCCTTGTTGACGGGAGCAGGGGGCACCTGGGGAGGACGAGGCTCGTGAGGAAGGGGCCCGCTGGTCAGTCATGAACAGTCTCGCCCCGGGCGCTGCGGGAACATCACGCTTCCTTCAAGAGGGCTTCCCTGACGACAGCTTCATCCCTTGCCCCTGTCCTCTCCTTTCCCGCGAGGAGAAAAGGAATGCACAAAGAGAAGTGGATGGGTTGCCCCACGTAGATGAACTGGTTACCCCTCTCACCCCCCAGTCTGATCCTCGCCCCCTCTTCCCTAGCAACGGCATTCTGGCTGGGCACACATCAGCCCAGCAAGAGGACATGTCCCAGCCTCTCCTGAAGCCACGTGTGGTCACGTGACTCGACGCCGGCCAACACGAGGCGAGCAGCACTGATGGCGGCTCCACGTAACTTCCCGCGGCCAGGACGCTGCCAGAGCATCAACCCACGCGCGCGGACCGCGTGGACAAGGATGACCTCCTGGGCGGCGGCAGCGCGGCGAGAGGGAAGGAACCTGGCCCGTGGAGGGCTTTCTGATTTAGAGCCCAGCACGCCCTGAGTGTCACACGCAAGAAACACTCGTGTCTGCCTCGTCTCCGCCACCGTCTCGGCTGGGGACGGCCTGGGTGCGGCAGCCGCTGCGCCTGGACCCTGACTGACACGTGCCGCACCGCGCGGCTGCCAAGAGGCCGGAGCCCGGCGGGCGGGCGCCGGGGAAGTCCCGGCAGACCTGGAGGGCTCACCTTGGTGATGTCCACGGGCAGCCCGTTGCGCGAGGCCTCCAGCATGGGCTCCAGCCCCTTGGCCTGGCGCAGGTGCATCTTGGCGCCCTCCACGTCGTTCTTCTGCTTGGCTCGCAGCGCGGCCTGCAGGAGCTGCTTCTTGCGGCCCTCCAGGAAGGCCAGCTGCTGCTGGGCTGCGGGCACAGGGGCGTCTGCGGGTGCTGCCCCACCGAGGCCGGCAGCCCAGGCTGGGGGGACCTACCTCTGGTGGATGTGCCTTTGGGGGCCGCTTTGGCGGCGGGGGCGGATCCTGCCTGCGGTGCCTTCGAGGGCGGGGCTCTGGGCGGGGCTGCGGGGGCGGCGGGGCTGTTGAGCTGCAGAGGGACGGATACAAGTCACAGCATTCCCAGCAGGGGTGACGCGTCTGCCCCTCAGAGGGTCGGGCCCCACAGTGCCAACCCTGACCCCCTCGTCGTCCGTCTCCTCAGCACCGAACGCGGCACACGGTCATGCTCACACCGCGTCCCGACGACAGCCCCGGAGGAGGGACTCGGGCAGGGCCCGCTGTCAGAGGAGCCCGGGCTCAGAGAGCACGAGGACATGCCTGTGGCCACGCGGCCAGGAAGGGCCGGCCCGGAGGTGCAGCCGGTTCTGGCTGGCACAAGGCCAGACGACGGGGCGCTGCTCTGCTGCCACGCCAAGCCCCTCCCTGCCTCTCCCCCGGCCCACGCCACGCCCCTGCCTCTCCCCGCGGCCCCGCACACCTTCTGAGGCTCCTCGTCCTCTTCGTCCTCGGGGCCTTCCTCCTGGTTGGCCAGCTTCATGGCGGTCTCTAGGACTCCCACCAGGCTCTGCTGGGCGGGCTCGGTGGCCTCCAGGCCCTGGATCGGGGGGAAGCCTGGGCGGCCAGTTGAGACCCAGTCAGAGGGCAAGGCCCACACCACAATGATGGACGCACAGGTCCCTACCCTGTTAAGGCGCTTCAGGCCTTGGAATCTATGTGGGTCGACCAAACATTTCGTTAGAACCAACTCTCTGGCCAACCCAATCCTTTGGGTTTTCTTGGTTCTTTTGCGGAGGGGATATTGCTTCCCCAACCAGGGACTGAACCTGCACCCTCTGCAGTGGAAGCGTGGCGTCTTCACCACTGGACCACCAGGGAGGTCCCCCAATCAACTCTGTACGCAAGAAAAGAGCGCCTGCTGGTGTGGGGGAGATGCTGGGCCGCTCTAACCTCCCTCTCTGCTCTTGCCTGCCTCCAGCCAGGTCTCGACCAGACTCCAGAAAGCAGGCACTGCGGGAGGTGGGGAGCGGGGCATAGGCAGGGGTCCTGGGCCTGGCGGGACTCCTGGGGGACCCAGGTGCAGAGCCATGCTTGCTCTCACGGTGGGCGCACAGGCCGCTCTGAGACCCCAGAGGACGCCTCCAGCCCCTGGGGGCTGATGGGAGGCTGGGCAGGTATCTGAGAGACTGAGAGCTGATGACAGGAAGGGCGGAGCCAAAGCAAGGACCAGGGGCTGCCCCGGTGGCTCCGTGGAAGACTCTGCCCGCCAGTGCAGGACACGCAGGCCGGCGCCCTGGTCCGGGAAGATCCCACACGCTGTGGAGTGACTGAGCCGGGTGCCACAGCGACTGGGCCTGCGCTCTAGAGCTTGGGAGCGGCCGCTGCTGAAGCCCGCACGGCCGAGGGCCTGTGCTCTGTCACAAGAGAAGCCGCTGCAGGGGAAGCCTGCACACCACAACCTGAGAGCAGCCCCTGCTCGCCGCGACTAGAGAAAAGCCCGTGCAGCAGCCAAGACCCAGCCCCCAGGCAAAACCGAGAAAGAAAGAAAATTTCAAAAATAAATAAATGGGGCTTCCCTGGTGGTCCACTGGGTGAGGACCCACACCTTCTGAGGCTCCTCGTCCTCTTGTCCTCGGGGCCTTCCTCCTGGTTGGCCAGCTTCATGGCGGTCTCTAGGACTCCCACCAGGCTCTGCTGGGCGGGCTCGGTGGCCTCCAGGCCCTGGATCGGGGGGAAGCCTGGGCGGCCAGTTGAGACCCAGTCAGAGGGCAAGGCCCACACCACAATGATGGACGCACAGGTCCCTACCCTGTTAAGGCGCTTCAGGCCTTGGAATCTATGTGGGTCGACCAAACATTTCGTTAGAACCAACTCTCTGGCCAACCCAATCCTTTGGGTTTTCTTGGTTCTTTTGCGGAGGGGATATTGCTTCCCCAACCAGGGACTGAACCTGCACCCTCTGCAGTGGAAGCGTGGCGTCTTCACCACTGGACCACCAGGGAGGTCCCCCAATCAACTCTGTACGCAAGAAAAGAGCGCCTGCTGGTGTGGGGGAGATGCTGGGCCGCTCTAACCTCCCTCTCTGCTCTTGCCTGCCTCCAGCCAGGTCTCGACCAGACTCCAGAAAGCAGGCACTGCGGGAGGTGGGGAGCGGGGCATAGGCAGGGGTCCTGGGCCTGGCGGGACTCCTGGGGGACCCAGGTGCAGAGCCATGCTTGCTCTCACGGTGGGCGCACAGGCCGCTCTGAGACCCCAGAGGACGCCTCCAGCCCCTGGGGGCTGATGGGAGGCTGGGCAGGTATCTGAGAGACTGAGAGCTGATGACAGGAAGGGCGGAGCCAAAGCAAGGACCAGGGGCTGCCCCGGTGGCTCCGTGGAAGACTCTGCCCGCCAGTGCAGGACACGCAGGCCGGCGCCCTGGTCCGGGAAGATCCCACACGCTGTGGAGTGACTGAGCCGGGTGCCACAGCGACTGGGCCTGCGCTCTAGAGCTTGGGAGCGGCCGCTGCTGAAGCCCGCACGGCCGAGGGCCTGTGCTCTGTCACAAGAGAAGCCGCTGCAGGGGAAGCCTGCACACCACAACCTGAGAGCAGCCCCTGCTCGCCGCGACTAGAGAAAAGCCCGTGCAGCAGCCAAGACCCAGCCCCCAGGCAAAACCGAGAAAGAAAGAAAATTTCAAAAATAAATAAATGGGGCTTCCCTGGTGGTCCACTGGGTAAGGACACCGCCTTGCAGTGCAAGGGGTGCTGGTTCGATCCCTGACCTGGGAAGATCCCACGTGCCGCGGAGCGGCTGGACTGATATGTCCAATTACCGAGCCGGAGCTCTGGAGCGCATGCGCCCAGAGCCGGTGCTCTGCGACGACAGAGGCCACCGCGATGGGAGGCCCACACGGGCCAAAGAACAAAGATGGATGAAAATAGACAAATGAAAGACCAATAGAAGTGGTGCACCCATCCCCCGCCTCCCCAACCCGTCCCCCACCAAAATAAATAAATAAATAAATGACCCATGGCAGACTGGTGAACAGGTTCTGGATAAAACCTGATCTTTTTAGGGCTTGCTGATTTCCGCGGTGTAAACACGCCCATGGTGGATGAGTGTGAGCTACCCACTGTCTAAGAAGCTTGCAGAATTTCTAGAGGTGCAACTGTCAGCTCTGGGGCCTGCGGAGCGGGAGGGAACAGCACCTGCGAAGGCTCAGAGGCTGGAGAGGCGGCGCCAGGGCGGGGCCTACCTGGGGGCACGGGCAGCTCAGCCACGTCCACGGCTCGGCCCGCCTTGTGGGCCCGGATGGCATCTTGGTATTGCTGCAGGGGACACGGGGGTCAGGGCCTCCGGGGGTGGGTCTCCAGGGGCGGCTGACCCGCCCGCTTGGTCTCCACGCACCTTGACGATGCGCTCGTGCATGCGAGCCTTGCGCTGGTCCCCCTTGGTCGTGGCCTGAGCCGCGGCCACGCGGTACCGCTCCATCCGCTGCTCTAGCGCCTCCAGGAGAGTCCTCGGCGGGGGAGGGGCCTCTGGGCCAGACCGGAGGGTGGAGTTCAGGGTCTAGGCCAGGAGAGGCTCGCTGGCCCTGGCTGGCCCGCCCCACGGGGTCCCGCGAGCCTACCTGGCGTGGAGGGCGCCGTGGCAGGAGCTGGCGGCTGCGGAGGCGGAGACGGTGGGTCCGGAGGCAGCTGGTCTGGGGGCAGAGAGGTCCAGTCCAGTGGAGGGGCTTGCTTGCGGCCACCCTTCCCCCTGCTGGGCTAGCGTGGTCTGAGGCTGGAGTCTTTGGGGGCCCCCTGACCAGCGGGAACAGCAGCACCAGAAAGAATCGTGGAGACCTCCAGTTATACCGGAGGGTGGGGTCCTCACCAGGCGGAGGGGGCAGGCGTGACAGGTCCACAGGCTCCCCCCGGCTCAGGGCCTCCAAGACAGCGTCAAAGCTCTGGGAGAAGGAAGACCAGGGGAGGCGGCTGCGGCTGGGGGCCGGGACCCCATGCGGAGCCTCCACCTCATGCCAGTGACCGAGGATTCCCCACTCTGTCCCTTCCTTTGCAACATCTTTTTATTTTTATTTTTTAATATATATATATATTTTTGGCCATTCCGTGACCAAGGATTGAACCTGTTCCCCCTGCAGTGGAAGTGCAAAGTCTCAACCACTGGACCGCCAGAGAAATCCCTCTGCAGTATCTGGCTCAAGCCTCTTCTGGACACCCACACCCATTTCACAGAGAGAGTAAACTGAGGCTTCAAGAGGTGCCGCAAACTACAGCCACGGAGTGACCAGGATTCAAATCTGGGTCTGTTTGACTCCAGAGCCCCAGATCTTTGCCAACACGCAATGTCAGAAGCATCCCGTCCTCTCCCTCCGGCCCCGTCTGTCAGTCGGGACTCACCTTGGCCACGCGGAAGTGCTTGGTGGCGGTGGCGGTGTCTCCCTGCTGCTTGGCGTGGAGGGCGGCCAGCTTGTACTCGCGCTGGCGGCTCTGCAGCTGGGCCAGGGGGCCAGGGCTGCAAGGACCTTGGAAGGGAACGGCACGCAAACCATTTTCAATTTCAATCTCACAACAAAGGCCCACCTTAGAGATGCGAGAACTGAGGCTCAGAGAGGGGAGCTGTCCCCCCAAGTCTCACAGCCTCAGGATGGAATGGGGGACTCATCTCTAGGACTGTCAGTCTCTGCAGCCAATGCCGTTCTGCCCTCCAGAGAATTCTGGAAAACTTTATGGACTCTTACACATCTCTGAGTTGACATCTGAAACTTCTCCTTTTGAGCTGAAAAAGTGGCAACGGCTGTCATCCCCAGGATCTTCAAATACTGCCACTCGATAAAGAAACCAAACGGACCCTAACTACCATGGTGATGGGAAGCTCACCAATACTCTCTCTTTTTTGGAAGAAGTACCTTCCCTTTATTATATAGGTTTTTGTTTGTTTGTTTGGCCACTTCTATTGGTCACTCATCCATCCATTCTCATCTGTCTCTGTTCTTTTTTGGCCTGTGTGGGCTTCCCATCGCAGTGGCCTCTCTCGCTGCAGAGCACTGGCTCCGGGCGCATGTGCTCCAGAGCGCTGGCTCATAGTTGGACACAGCAGTCCAGCCTCTCCGCAGCCCGTGGGATCCTCCCAGGCCGGGGATCGAACTGGCACCCCTTGCACTGCAAGGCGGTGTCTTTAACCACTGGACCACCAGGGAAACTCACCAACAGTCTCTTTTTTTATTTTCGAATTGTGGGAAAACACATACCACATAAAATTTACCATCTTAGCCCTTTAGGAGTGGACAGTTTGTGGCATCAAGGACACTCACAGTGTCGTGCCACCATCACCGCCACCCATCCTCGGCACTCTTTCCTCTTTCCCAACGGAAGTTCTGCCCTCGTGAAACACAAACTCCCCCTCTCCCAGCCCCTGGCACCACTGGTCTACTTCCCTCTGTGAACTTGACTCCTCTGGGGACCTCCTACAAGTGGAATCATATAGTGTCTGTCCTTTCGTGATGGCTTATTTCATGCAGCGTAATGTCTTCAAGGTTCACCCACATACTGTGTCAGAATTTCCCTCCTTTTCAAGGGTGAGTAATGTTCCGCCGTGTGGATGGACCACATCTGTTTATCCACTTACAGGCATACCTCTGAGATATCTGGGTTTGGCTCCAGATCACCGCAGTAAAGCAAATACTATAATCAAGTGAGTCACTCAATTTCTTTTGGAGTCCCAGTGCATATAGAAGTTACATACTATATGTGTGCAAGTCACTCAGTTTTGTCCGACTCTCAGCGACTCCATGGACTGTAGCCCACCAGGCTCCTCTGTCCACGGAATCCGTCAGGCCTGGAGAATACTGGCGTGGGGAGCCCATTCCTTCTCCAGGGGATCGTCCCGGGGCAGGGATCAAATCCAGGTCTCCCGCATTGCAGGCCGATTCTTTACCGTCTGAGCCATCAGGGAAGCCCAAGAATACTGGAGCGGGTAGCCTATCCCTTCTCCAGAGGATACTATACAGTAGTCTATTAAGTACACAATAGCATTATGACTAAAAGAACAATGTACATACTTTAAAAATAAAAACGTTGTATTGTTCCACGGGGGAACTAAACCCAGGCATGGCAGCTACTGAGCCTGTACACCCTGGAGTCTGTGCTCTGCAACAGAAGCCACTACAAAGAGAAACCCACGCTCCCATCAAGAGCAGCCCTTGATCACCGTAGCTAAAGAAAGCCTGTGTGCAGCAATGAAGACCCAGCACAGTCAAAAGTAAATAAATTAATTAAGTTTTCAAATATTTTATCATTAAAAAATACTACCTACCAGCTAAGCCTTCAGCAAATTGTAAAAGTAACACTGAAAATCACTGATCACAGATCTAACAAATAGAATAATCAGGGAAAACTTGGAAATACTTCAAGAATTGCCAAAATGTAACAGAGTGAGCAAATGCTGCTGGGAAAATGGAGCCAACAGACTTGCTCAGAGTACAGGCGTCACAAACCCATTTGTTGAAAAAAAAAAAAAAAATCACAATAAGCTGTGAATTGCAAGAAAGCAAACAGAAGAAAACGAGGGGAGCCTCTATCCGTCAATAGACATTGGGCTCATGGAATCTTCTTGGACCAGAGATCAAACTCATGTCCCCCATGTTGGCAGGCAGATTTCAACCACAGGACCACCAGGGAAGGCCTACTTTTAAAATATACGGCTGGGTTCACATTTAGCAATTGAGGATTTCAGATCTCCCCTTATTTATATCCACATTTCTGGCAGAACGGATTCTAACATGATAGATGTGGGTAACTTGAAAGTCTTTTTCAAAATACTTTATTGTACATTTAAATGTACTTCTCTGCAGTGTATCAGTAAAGCTGGGAAACAGAATTAAATGGCTTTTTAAAAACTACATTAAGCATAGTTTCAAATAATATGCTTGACATGTTTTAGGACGTATCCATAAATTGAAAGCAACAGGTACAGTTGTTGGTATAAAAAATAAAATACAATAGATATACCACCCAATGCTCAGACATCCCAGAAACACCGGGAAAACAGCATGTGTTGTACCTTTCAGACTAACGACTGGACTCCCTGCTTTGTTTTGGTGGATTTGCCTGAAAAGGTGTCTAACTTCAAGCAAAATACCTTAGCATCTTTTTTTATTCAGGCATAATTAATTTCCAATGTGTTAATTTCAGGTGTAGAACAAGCTGATTCATTCATTTACATATATAAATATTCTTTTTCAGATTCTTTTCTATTACAGGCTTTACAAGACATAGACTGTAGTTCCCTGAGCTATATAGTAAATCCTATTTTTTGTCTATTTTATATACAATGGTGGCTCAGATGGTAAAGAATCCGCCTGCATGGGGGGGGATATACATATGACTAATCTGGGCTCATACATATCTGTAAACAACAAAACTCTGTAAAAGTAAAAAGTAAAATAAAAATTGAAAAAAAAAAAAAAAAAAAAAAAACCACCTGCAATGCGGGAGACCTGGGTTCCATCCCTGGGTTGGAAAGATCCCCCTGGAGAAGGAAATGGCCACCCACTCCAGAATTCTTGCCTGGAGAATCTCACGGACAGAGGAGCCCGCGGGCGGGCTACAGTCCATGGGGTCGCAAAGAGTCAGACACGACTGAAGTGACTAAAGCATACACGTATCCATTAATCCCGAAGTCCTAATTTACCTCCCCCTGTTCAACATATTCACATGTTTTAAAGATTTTTTTTGATGTGGACCATGGTTTTGAAAGTCGTTACTGAATTTGTTACAATATTGCTTGTGTTTTATGTTTTGGCTTTTTGGCCCCACGGCAGGTATGATCTTCGCTCCCCGACCAGGGATTGAACCTGCACGTCCTTCGCTGGACGGTGAAGTCTTAGCCCACTGGACCACCAGAGAAGTCCTACGACACCTTGACATTTGATTGACTATATCCTGCCATGGCAAGTCCCTCTCAGTGTTAACAAATTTTTCTTTTGGTGCAGAATTACTGTTACAATTATTTCTATCATGAAGCTGAGCAAAGCCTAAAGATACTGAGCTTTTTTGATAAACAACTTATTAACTAAAGTCTTATTGGCAAGGCAGCTTTTGTTGACACAGTGGGGGCTGGCATTTAGCTCCTATATCCCAATGCTCAGACATCCCAGAAACACCGGGAAAACAGCATGTGTTGTACCTTTCAGACTAACGACTGGACTCCCTGCTTTGTTTTGGTGGATTTGCCTGAAAAGGTGTCTAACTTCAAGCAAAATACCTTAGCATCTTTTTTTATTCAGGCATAATTAATTTCCAATGTGTTAATTTCAGGTGTAGAACAAGCTGATTCATTCATTTACATATATAAATATTCTTTTTCAGATTCTTTTCTATTACAGGCTTTACAAGACATAGACTGTAGTTCCCTGAGCTATATAGTAAATCCTATTTTTTGTCTATTTTATATACAATGGTGGCTCAGATGGTAAAGAATCCGCCTGCATGGGGGGGGATATACATATGACTAATCTGGGCTCATACATATCTGTAAACAACAAAACTCTGTAAAAGTAAAAAGTAAAATAAAAATTGAAAAAAAAAAAAAAAAAGAATCCACCTGCAATGCGGGAGACCTGGGTTCCATCCCTGGGTTGGAAAGATCCCCCTGGAGAAGGAAATGGCCACCCACTCCAGAATTCTTGCCTGGAGAATCTCACGGACAGAGGAGCCCGCGGGCGGGCTACAGTCCATGGGGTCGCAAAGAGTCAGACACGACTGAAGTGACTAAAGCATACACGTATCCATTAATCCCGAAGTCCTAATTTACCTCCCCCTGTTCAACATATTCACATGTTTTAAAGATTTTTTTTGATGTGGACCATGGTTTTGAAAGTCGTTACTGAATTTGTTACAATATTGCTTGTGTTTTATGTTTTGGCTTTTTGGCCCCACGGCAGGTATGATCTTCGCTCCCCGACCAGGGATTGAACCTGCACGTCCTTCGCTGGACGGTGAAGTCTTAGCCCACTGGACCACCAGAGAAGTCCTACGACACCTTGACATTTGATTGACTATATCCTGCCATGGCAAGTCCCTCTCAGTGTTAACAAATTTTTCTTTTGGTGCAGAATTACTGTTACAATTATTTCTATCATGAAGCTGAGCAAAGCCTAAAGATACTGAGCTTTTTTGATAAACAACTTTTATAAACTAACAGTAAAGTCTTATTGGCAAGGCAGCTTTTGTTGACACAGTGGGGGGCTGGCATTTAGCTCCTGTTTTCTTATTCATTCGTTTCCTACTTTCCTTTTTTTTTGATTTTAATGTGTGGAAAACCTCCCATCAAAAAATAGGGCTTCCCTGGTGGTCCAGTGGGTAGAGAGGCCACCTTGCAGTGCAGCGGGCACCGGTTCGATCCCTGGCCTGGGAGGATCCCATGTGCCACGGAGCAGCTGGACCGGCGCGTCCAATTATGAGCCGGCGCTCTGGAGCGCATGCGCCCAGAGCCAGTGCTCTGCAGTGAAGAGAGGCCACTGCAATGGGAGGCCCACACAGGCCGAAGAATAAAGATGGATGAAAATAAATAAATTAAAAGAAACCAATAAAAGAGGCCAAAATTTAAAAAAAAAAAGATCGAAAGAGTCTTATTATTGAGATGTCACGTGATTCTCACAGTCCTCGTGCAGCTATGCACAGAAAACCCATTATGAAACATTGTTGATGATTTCAGCTGGGAATCTCAGGTCATGATTTCCACTAGTTGTCTTTGAGCTTTACCAAAGGCAAAAGCTTAGAAACCAGCCTGACTAAAGTTCTTAAGTGACCAAGGACTCGCTTTCTGAACCTCGGACCAGCGTTTGGTTGGCCCCATCTTCCTTTCCTAAAGTGGGGGAAGGGGAGACTGGGGAAAGAAAACTTCATGGGAGGGGTGTGTTCTCCAGCAGGTGGGTTTTAGGAAAGATGGACAAGCTGAGCGCATGGCAACTACTCACTTAACACGCTATGGGTGGGGAGGGAGGCCTTCCCTGGCGGTCCAGTGGTTAAGAACCTCCTGCCTCAAAAAAAAAAAAAAAAAAAGGGGCTTCCCTGGTGGTCCAGTGGGTAAGGACACCGCCTTGCAGTGCAAGGGGCGCCGGTTCGATCCCTGGCCTGGGAAGATCCCATGTGTCGCGGAGGGGCTGGACCGATGTGTCCAATGACCGAGCCGGAGCTCTGGAGCGCGTGCGCCCAGAGCCGGTGCTCTGCGACAACAGAGGCCACTGTGATGGGAGGCCCACACGGGCCAAAGAACAAAAGATGGATGAAAACGGATAGGTGAAAGACCAATGGAAGTGGCTCGCCCGCCCCCCTCCCTCCCAACCCGACCCCCTCGCCTACCCCGCCAAAAAAAAAAAAAAAAGAACCTCCTGCCTGCCAGTGCAGGAGACATGGGTTCAACCCCTGGTTCGGGAAGATCCCGCATGCCACCAAGCAACTAAGCCTGTGCAGCACAACTACTGAGCCTGTGCTCGAGAGCCCTCAAGCTACAACTGCTGAGCTCCTGTGGTTAGAGCCCATTCTCTGCAACCAAGGAAGCCATCGCAATGAGAAGTCCATGCACCACTATGAAGAGGGCCCCTGCTTGCCACAATTAGAGAAAGCCCGTGAGCAGCAATGAAGAGCCACTGCAGCCACAGATAAATAAAACAAAAAGTTCAAAATCTTAAAAAAAAGAAAAAAAGAGCTCTATGGGAAATTGCCTGGTGGTCCACGGGTTGGGACTTCGCACTTCCACTGCCGTGGCCCAGGTCCCATCCCTGGTAGGGAAACTAAGATCCCGCAAGCCACGTGGCTTAGCCAAACCAACTCAAACCAAAAAAACCCTAATGCTATTCAGTCATAAAAAGGAATGGAGTTCTGACACACGCTGCGAGGTTTTGCTAAGTGAAGGAGGTCAGACACAGGAGACAAACGGTGGATGATTCTCCTTATGTGAAATACCTACAAGAGTCAAATCCACAGCGACAGAAGTAGAGGGAGGTTCCTAGGGGCTGGGGGAGAGAGACTGGGGAGTTAGAGTTGAATGCGGACAGAGTTTCTGTTTGGGCTGATGGAAACGTTTTGGAAATTGACAGAGGGGGTGGTTGCACAATACCCTGAGTATGCTGAACACCACTCAGTTACATGTTGAGAAACAGTTAAATGATACAACATTTTGTTAAATGTATCCTATAGCCACCACATACAAAGCCTGTGCTTCCATTTCCCTTGGAAGGCAGGATCAGGGGAGGCCAAGATGTTAAAAATATCCCCACATCCATGCAGGCGCAGCAGGCGCGGTACCCCCCACCAAAGCGTCCGCCCCTTAATAAACACCCCCTCATTTCACATCAGCCCAGGCCTTGCCCTTGACCCACCTGGGGGCGGCTGCGGCTTAGTCGAGACCAGGGAAGAGGCTGGGGCAGCGGGTGGAGGACTCTCCGTGATGACCCGGGGACCTGGGGCCGGTGGGTTCGGAGGGGCCGGCTGGGCGGGGGCAGGCGTGTGGCTGGGCGTGGTCCCTGGACCCCTCCCCACAGCCACGGGTGGCGGGATGTCCCCTTCGTCGATGGCTGTGCCCTTCCGGACCGAGGCCAGCAGGTTTTCGAGGGTCTAGGAGAAGGTGTGAATGTGGGTCCAGGAGGAGCCTGGAGCTGGGTGCAGGGGCCGTGGTGAAGTCCCAGCCACCCTCCGGTCTGCCCGCTTACCTTAAGCCCCCGGTCGTAGCGCCGCATCTTGGCACTGTCTCCGGCCTGCTTGGCGCTTTCGATCGCGGTCTGGTAGAGGGCTAGCCTTTCCTGCAAGGTGGCCTCTAGCCCGGGGCTGGGGGCTGTGGCCTTTGGCTGCGGGAGGGGCCAGGTGCACCTTCTGGGTGGTGGTCCCTGGCGGGCCCGCCCTGACAGCTTTCTGGGTTGAGCATCTACTGTAAACCAGGCGTGCTGCCCCCTCCAACCCCCGAAAGGGGCAGAAATCATCCCTCCACCTCCCAGGGTGGAGAACTGGGGATCAGAGGCACCCACCACCTGTGCCAGGACCCCCGGCTGAGAGGGGAGGAGGGAGGCCTTGACCCCCGGGCTGCGTGGACCAGAGTCCTTGAAGGAATACCTGGGCCACGGGCGGGTGGGACTCCGAAGCCTTCTGTTCCTCCCCGAGGACCTCATTCAGTTCCGCCTGCAGGGACACATGGCCCGGGGCCAGTCATGAGGGCCTGCCGGAGGGGACAACAACGGCAGGGAGATCCCCTGCCCCACCCCGGGCGCTCACCAGCAGGTCATCGTCGGCCTCCACGTCCTCCTCGTCTGTTCCCTCCTCCTCCTCATCCGGGTCCCTCATGCACAAGCTGGCCATCTTCTCAATGGCTTCCATGGGCAGGGGACCTGGAGCAGGGGAAGGCCCCAGTTGGACCAGGATCCTTCAAGAGATCCTGGCCTTCTGTCTTGGTCACCCACAGCCACGAAAATTAGGGTAGCAGGCAGTGGGGCAGTATGTCCCCTCCCGGCCCTTCCATGGCACCGCACTGCCCTCGGGCCCGCCTGGGATGATCCCACTTCCCACTGATCTCCCTGGCCTCATCTCTTCCTTATCAAGCCTGAGTTGGAACCCCAGATTTGCATCTTCCTCACTGTGGCGCCCTGGGCAAGTCACTTCACCTCCACGGGCCTCAGTCTTCCCATCTGTTAGATGGGGCCCATAAGAGTCTCTCTCTCCCAGTAGGCTGCAGGGACTAATGGTAAAGGAAGCTCTCGGAACGGCTCTCTGTCAGCATTCTGTTGTTCATGGAACTCTTGTTATTCGCGGCACCCACGTTCTATAAAGTTGCCGCAAACATGGTATGAGCAAATACTGAACCAACTGGCCCAGAAGGAAATAGAGCATTGGGTTCCCACAAGCTTCTGGGCACAACCTTGTTGTCAAACGGGCAATATGTATCCTGTTTCATATGTGTTTGTATTTAAAGCCGTCTTCTTTAGTATCTATTGTTGACTCATTCACGTTGAACTTGGGGTGAATAGCACCGTAACTCATGCCTGAGTGAAGCCTATCAGCAGGGCACAGCCTGGTCTGCTCACACTAAGGAACAGAAGGCGGCACTCTGGCACGACGCTTGGGGCCACGTGGATCCGCAAAATCACCCGCCCAAAAAAAAGCACAAACGTGAGAAACACGTGACATTCCACAGACCAAGAAAAGGACACTTATTTACGCCGAGACCAGAAGGCAGAGTGTCGCCTCGGCAGGAGCAGGCACAGTCGGGTGATTCAAGCTCTTGGCAGCTCCGTGCGTACGTGCAAGTGACGGCAAAAGCGCCGCAAGCAACTGACTGGGAGGCTCCAAATAAACAGAAGCCAGTCGGTGCGTTCGTAAATTAAAAATCCACAGCTAACGAGGATCAACTGCATCAGCTAGAAAGTGTAAGGGCTCCGTGTGCCCGAGCTCCAGCCCCTCATGCACAAGCTGGCCATCTTCTCAATGGCTTCCATGGGCAGGGGACCTGGAGCAGGAAGGCCCCAGTTGGACCAGGATCCTTCAAGAGATCCTGGCCTTCTGTCTTGGTCACCCACAGCCACGAAAATTAGGGTAGCAGGCAGTGGGGCAGTATGTCCCTCCCGGCCCTTCCATGGCACCGCACTGCCCTCGGGCCCGCCTGGGATGATCCCACTTCCCACTGATCTCCCTGGCCTCATCTCTTCCTTATCAAGCCTGAGTTGGAACCCCAGATTTGCATCTTCCTCACTGTGGCGCCCTGGGCAAGTCACTTCACCTCCACGGGCCTCAGTCTTCCCATCTGTTAGATGGGGCCCATAAGAGTCTCTCTCTCCCAGTAGGCTGCAGGGACTAATGGTAAAGGAAGCTCTCGGAACGGCTCTCTGTCAGCATTCTGTTGTTCATGGAACTCTTGTTATTCGCGCACCCACGTTCTATAAAGTTGCCGCAAACATGGTATGAGCAAATACTGAACCAACTGGCCCAGAAGGAAATAGAGCATTGGGTTCCCACAAGCTTCTGGGCACAACCTTGTTGTCAAACGGGCAATATGTATCCTGTTTCATATGTGTTTGTATTTAAAGCCGTCTTCTTTAGTATCTATTGTTGACTCATTCACGTTGAACTTGGGGTGAATAGCACCGTAACTCATGCCTGAGTGAAGCCTATCAGCAGGGCACAGCCTGGTCTGCTCACACTAAGGAACAGAAGGCGGCACTCTGGCACGACGCTTGGGGCCACGTGGATCCGCAAAATCACCCGCCCAAAAAAAAGCACAAACGTGAGAAACACGTGACATTCCACAGACCAAGAAAAGGACACTTATTTACGCGCCGAGACCAGAAGGCAGAGTGTCGCCTCGGCAGGAGCAGGCACAGTCGGGTGATTCAAGCTCTTGGCAGCTCCGTGCGTACGTGCAAGTGACGGCAAAAGCGCCGCAAGCAACTGACTGGGAGGCTCCAAATAAACAGAAGCCAGTCGGTGCGTTCGTAAATTAAAAATCCACAGCTAACGAGGATCAACTGCATCAGCTAGAAAGTGTAAGGGCTCCGTGTGCCCGAGCTCCAGCCCCACATGACCACCATTCCCTGTCATCTCTTCTAGGGCCTGCGTCCATATGGTGCCTCAGCTCCTCTTGAAAACCCTCCCCGCTTCTTCACCTGGCCCTCCCCATTGCAGGTGCCCCCTCCTGGAATCCCAGTCCAGCTTGCAGGTCTCCCTCCATCCCAGCCCCGATCACAGAACCGTGGGTTGGAGGACATGCCATGTCTTATGTGCAAGTGCCTGATGAACACTAGAAGATTAACTCCTGCGACGGACGGGTAGTCATTATTCCCATTTTACAGACAGGGAGACTGAGCCCTCTACAAGTGCTGAAACTCAGCAAGTCACAGCCACAGAGCCAGTTAGCTGCAGAAGTGGGATTTGATCCTCATTTTGGGTCCAACGTTGATCGCTTAATTCTTACCCAGACTGAGGATGCCAGGAGGGGAGGGACCTTCTCTGTCTCCATTCCCTCATTACGCCTGTGCCCAGCTTCAAGTCCCGCCCACAGCAGGAGCTCAGAAAATATTCAGGGGTGTGCTGAGAGTCTCACCTTTGCCTTTAAGTTTCTCCAGGGCTTGAGGCTGGCCCCCCACCAAGGCCAAGAACTCGGCCTCCAGTTCCTCATCGTTCACTCCATCTTCAGGGATCATCAGGCCGTCTGGGGAGAGGTCAACTAGCAGGCCCAGCTGTGGGAACAATGGGGGTTCAGTCAGACCCTAGGATGTGCCCCAGCTGGCTAGAGGCAAGTGTGAAGGACATCGAGTCCCCCGGGGAGGAACCCAGGGCTCCTGGGGAAAGTCAGGAGGCTGGAACAGGCCCAGGACACAACAGGTGTCCCAAGATGGGCCAGGCCCTCTGGCACAGATCAACATGGGGGGGAAAGTGGCATGGAGCGTCATGGACGCCGAGACCAGAAGGCAGAGTGTCGCCTCGGCAGGAGCAGGCACAGTCGGGTGATTCAAGCTCTTGGCAGCTCCGTGCGTACGTGCAAGTGACGGCAAAAGCGCCGCAAGCAACTGACTGGGAGGCTCCAAATAAACAGAAGCCAGTCGGTGCGTTCGTAAATTAAAAATCCACAGCTAACGAGGATCAACTGCATCAGCTAGAAAGTGTAAGGGCTCCGTGTGCCCGAGCTCCAGCCCCACATGACCACCATTCCCTGTCATCTCTTCTAGGGCCTGCGTCCATATGGTGCCTCAGCTCCTCTTGAAAACCCTCCCCGCTTCTTCACCTGGCCCTCCCCATTGCAGGTGCCCCCTCCTGGAATCCCAGTCCAGCTTGCAGGTCTCCCTCCATCCCAGCCCCGATCACAGAACCGTGGGTTGGAGGACATGCCATGTCTTATGTGCAAGTGCCTGATGAACACTAGAAGATTAACTCCTGCGACGGACGGGTAGTCATTATTCCCATTTTACAGACAGGGAGACTGAGCCCTCTACAAGTGCTGAAACTCAGCAAGTCACAGCCACAGAGCCAGTTAGCTGCAGAAGTGGGATTTGATCCTCATTTTGGGTCCAACGTTGATCGCTTAATTCTTACCCAGACTGAGGATGCCAGGAGGGGAGGGACCTTCTCTGTCTCCATTCCCTCATTACGCCTGTGCCCAGCTTCAAGTCCCGCCCACAGCAGGAGCTCAGAAAATATTCAGGGGTGTGCTGAGAGTCTCACCTTTGCCTTTAAGTTTCTCCAGGGCTTGAGGCTGGCCCCCCACCAAGGCCAAGAACTCGGCCTCCAGTTCCTCATCGTTCACTCCATCTTCAGGGATCATCAGGCCGTCTGGGGAGAGGTCAACTAGCAGGCCCAGCTGTGGGAACAATGGGGGTTCAGTCAGACCCTAGGATGTGCCCCAGCTGGCTAGAGGCAAGTGTGAAGGACATCGAGTCCCCCGGGGAGGAACCCAGGGCTCCTGGGGAAAGTCAGGAGGCTGGAACAGGCCCAGGACACAACAGGTGTCCCAAGATGGGCCAGGCCCTCTGGCACAGATCAACATGGGGCAAAGGGCAGGTCGAGAGACCCAACTGCCTTCTCTGAGCCCACACCCCTGAGGTGCTGCTAGCCAAGTTCAGTGGGGAAATCAGGCCCCACACCCTTACCCAAAGCAAAGCCATTCTGCACATCTGGGCTTTTCCATTCCAGAATTTCAGCAGAGGGAGCTGTGCAGGAAGGCTGCAGGTGTCAAGAGTAAATAGAAGCGGAGACAGCACTGAAGCTGGAAGTGAGGTCTTGGCTGTGTAACATCCCTGTCTTCCTATCCTATCCTGGTTAATGACCAACTATAATGTGATAATATTAGGTTGAAGTACACAAATTACCCCCCTTTCTTTAGGTCAAAAATGGCCAAGTATCAGCAATCGTTCACGCTCCATATAATAGTAATATTGATGACAACACCCTTTATTGAGCACTATGTTCTAGCACTTTCCATAAACTATTGCAATGAATTTTCACAACTATCTTGTGGCATACGGACTCTTAGGGCCTCCACTGTACAGATGAGGAAACCGAAGCACAGAGCTGAGAAGTCAAGTGTCCAATGAGCAGAAGCCAGGAGGGAACTTCAGGTCAGCCAGACTCTAACACCTGGGCACTAAGTTAGGGCCTTAGCTCCTTTCATCAAAGCTGAGAAAAATCAAACTCTCCCAGCGTCTAGGAAAAAGGTAATGAGGGAGGGGGAAGGGGCCCAACCACCATTCTGTGGGCTCATGACAGGCGGTCTGGATGTGTGCTTAGCTCTGGCCAAGCAGTTAATCCCTATGACCTTGGGCAGGGGTCTTCACCTCTCTGGGCCTCAGTGTCCTCATCTGTACAATGGGGATAAGAGTCTGATGTGACCAAGCTGATGCCGGAGTTCCACCAGTGCGCAGGCCAGGATAGCCAGTAACTTTCTGTCTTACACCAGGGTCCGAGGCCTTCCGCTCCCAACTGGAGCTACTACGGCAACAGGTGGCCCTGAGCCCTGGGCGGGGCGCCAGGAGCTGGGGGAAGCCCTGAGGGAGCCTAACCTAGGGGGCATCCACAAGGGCAGGTCCGAGAGACCACAACAAGGTGTCCCAAGATGGGCCAGGCCCTCTGGCACAGATCAACATGGGGCAAAGGGCAGGTCGAGAGACCCAACTGCCTTCTCTGAGCCCACACCCCTGAGGTGCTGCTAGCCAAGTTCAGTGGGGAAATCAGGCCCCACACCCTTACCCAAAGCAAAGCCATTCTGCACATCTGGGCTTTTCCATTCCAGAATTTCAGCAGAGGGAGCTGTGCAGGAAGGCTGCAGGTGTCAAGAGTAAATAGAAGCGGAGACAGCACTGAAGCTGGAAGTGAGGTCTTGGCTGTGTAACATCCCTGTCTTCCTATCCTATCCTGGTTAATGACCAACTATAATGTGATAATATTAGGTTGAAGTACACAAATTACCCCCCTTTCTTTAGGTCAAAAATGGCCAAGTATCAGCAATCGTTCACGCTCCATATAATAGTAATATTGATGACAACACCCTTTATTGAGCACTATGTTCTAGCACTTTCCATAAACTATTGCAATGAATTTTCACAACTATCTTGTGGCATACGGACTCTTAGGGCCTCCACTGTACAGATGAGGAAACCGAAGCACAGAGCTGAGAAGTCAAGTGTCCAATGAGCAGAAGCCAGGAGGGAACTTCAGGTCAGCCAGACTCTAACACCTGGGCACTAAGTTAGGGCCTTAGCTCCTTTCATCAAAGCTGAGAAAAATCAAACTCTCCCAGCGTCTAGGAAAAAGGTAATGAGGGAGGGGGAAGGGGCCCAACCACCATTCTGTGGGCTCATGACAGGCGGTCTGGATGTGTGCTTAGCTCTGGCCAAGCAGTTAATCCCTATGACCTTGGGCAGGGGTCTTCACCTCTCTGGGCCTCAGTGTCCTCATCTGTACAATGGGGATAAGAGTCTGATGTGACCAAGCTGATGCCGGAGTTCCACCAGTGCTCAGGCCAGGATAGCCAGTAACTTTCTGTCTTACACCAGGTCCGAGGCCTTCCGCTCCCCAACTGGAGCTACTACGGCAACAGGTGGCCCTGAGCCCTGGGCGGGGCGCCAGGAGCTGGGGAGCCGGGGCCAACAGGCCGCACCGTGAGGGTCGAGCCTAACCTAGGGGGCATGGACCTGGGCTCACCTGGGGGTGGAGAGCCAGCTCCCCTGGGGGGGTGGAGCCCTCCCTTGGACGAATGACAAGGGTGGGAAGCGATCCCTCGGCCCGGCGGTGGGGTACAGACTCACCTGCCGGGCGGTAGCGGCGCCTCGTCCCGGGGGTCCGGGGGGTCCCCTCCTCTTGTGCATCTTCCAGGCTGGCTACTCGGACCACTGGACCCCTGGCCTGGCCTGGCCCTGACTCCTCCCCCGGGGCCTAAGGCCGCGCACGCGCCCTTCCTGAGTCCCGCGCCCCTTGTCGGCGCCCCGAGATCGCCAATCCCGCGCCCTCGGCCCCCCAGGTGGCGTCCCACTTCCGCCTCGCCCCTCGGGCGCCGCGGCACCAGAGCGCAGCCACCGGGCTTGCCGGGCCCACCGCGCGGAAACTACACTTCCCAGCAGGCAGTGCGCAGGCGCGCGGGCGCGCTGTGGGCGATGGGCGGTGCCGCGGGGTAGCGCGGGAAAGAGGCGGAGCGTGCGCAGGAGAGTGGGGAGGCTCTGGCATCGCGCGTGCGCGGGACGGAGCGTCGTAGAGCGCGGGAAAGAGGCCGAGCGCTTGCAGGTGTGAGCGGTGGTGGCGGCTCCTGGGTTCACGGCGTTGCACTGCCATTTGCAAGCTCTGGCCGCTCCTGGTCTGGGCAGCCCTCACTTTTGGGTGACGAGGGTTGGGTTAGGGTGGGCCTAGTCACCAGACGCCGGGCCACGGCGCGGGCCGCAGACCCCAGGGGCCGCGAGGGCCGCTTCTGTGGGCTCATGACAGGCGGTCTGGATGTGTGCTTAGCTCTGGCCAAGCAGTTAATCCCTATGACCTTGGGCAGGGGTCTTCACCTCTCTGGGCCTCAGTGTCCTCATCTGTACAATGGGGATAAGAGTCTGATGTGACCAAGCTGATGCCGGAGTTCCACCAGTGCTCAGGCCAGGATAGCCAGTAACTTTCTGTCTTACACCAGGTCCGAGGCCTTCCGCTCCCCAACTGGAGCTACTACGGCAACAGGTGGCCCTGAGCCCTGGGCGGGGCGCCAGGAGCTGGGGAGCCGGGGCCAACAGGCCGCACCGTGAGGGTCGAGCCTAACCTAGGGGGCATGGACCTGGGCTCACCTGGGGGTGGAGAGCCAGCTCCCCTGGGGGGGTGGAGCCCTCCCTTGGACGAATGACAAGGGTGGGAAGCGATCCCTCGGCCCGGCGGTGGGGTACAGACTCACCTGCCGGGCGGTAGCGGCGCCTCGTCCCGGGGGTCCGGGGGGGCCCCTCCTCTTGTGCATCTTCCAGGCTGGCTACTCGGACCACTGGACCCCTGGCCTGGCCTGGCCCTGACTCCTCCCCCGGGGCCTAAGGCCGCGCACGCGCCCTTCCTGAGTCCCGCGCCCCTTGTCGGCGCCCCGAGATCGCCAATCCCGCGCCCTCGGCCCCCCAGGTGGCGTCCCACTTCCGCCTCGCCCCTCGGGCGCCGCGGCACCAGAGCGCAGCCACCGGGCTTGCCGGGCCCACCGCGCGGAAACTACACTTCCCAGCAGGCAGTGCGCAGGCGCGCGGGCGCGCTGTGGGCGATGGGCGGTGCCGCGGGGTAGCGCGGGAAAGAGGCGGAGCGTGCGCAGGAGAGTGGGGAGGCTCTGGCATCGCGCGTGCGCGGGACGGAGCGTCGTAGAGCGCGGGAAAGAGGCCGAGCGCTTGCAGGTGTGAGCGGTGGTGGCGGCTCCTGGGTTCACGGCGTTGCACTGCCATTTGCAAGCTCTGGCCGCTCCTGGTCTGGGCAGCCCTCACTTTTGGGTGACGAGGGTTGGGTTAGGGTGGGCCTAGTCACCAGACGCCGGGCCACGGCGCTCGGGCCGCAGACCCCCAGCCGCCCGGCCTCCGCGAGGGCCAACGTCGCCTTTTCTTATCTCAAAGAAAGCTCAATGCAGATCATGTACCCGAATTACCCCCAGCAGAGCCAGCTAGACCTTCCCCGTTCCCAAAAAAGACAGAGGGACCTCGGCCGCTTCGCTGGCCCAGGTTAGTTCAGGCCTGTTTGCCTCCTACGCCGGAAGGAATGGACCTAAGGCTGCGACTCCAGCCTCCCCAAGGCCCCGCGCCTCTCCCACCCCTTGAGGGCTCCCAGGTGGCCGCTCTAAAGGCCGCTCCTCCAAAATCCTGGGGTTCCCCTGGAAGGGTCCCATTCCCCGGACTGGAGGGAGAGAGCTTCACACAGGCGCCCCCATCTTCGAGGCTCGAGGGGGCGTCCCACGGCCCCAGCCCCCGACCCAGGGGCTTTCAGATCCTGGGCAGAAACTAGGCAATTTCCTCTCTGCAGTGTGGAGGGGTTTAAATTCTCTCGCGGCCACCGCCCAGGGTAGCCCTGACTCCCACCCTCTTGGGGCCCCGCTGACCCCGGGGCGCCAGGTGGGCCTCGGTGGGGGTGGCGTGGCGTCACGCAGGGCCACTGGGTCCTGGAGGCCCGCGACAGGACCCGCTGGTAATGATGTGATCTGCTTGTTTTCAGATTTCTCTGAGGAGAGATACAATGAGTAAGAGGAAGAAGCTTCGAACTGCAGGTATTTGGACCTTCTGCTTTCAGGAGGAATGTGGGCTTACTGCAGAAAGGTGCACAGGACCCCACCGGGCTCCTACAGTCACGACCACCGTGATTTCATACACGCGGTGACTTAATGCACCTGTCAGTCCTAGAGAAGTGCTTTCAGGAAAATGTGAACGCTTGGTGGAGCTTCCCCCAGCCTCTGGTGGGATCCCACAGCCCAGGGGGGACCCCCAGACTTCAGGGCAGGGGTGCCGCCTTGGTGCAGGTCCATGCTCAAGAGATACCCCATGAATAGACCTTGATGTGCTGGTATGTAGCCGTGTGCTTCATTCTCCAACCAGAAACCGGTTCATCTCACTGTGACAGTGGATGACTGGCTCTGTGTGTCACTTTCCTCCTGTAAGCAGGGGATAAGAGGACCTACCCTTTGCTTTAGTTTCTTTCTTTTTTTTTTAAAGATTTATTTATTTATTTATTTTGGGCGGAGGTCGGGTTGGGGAGGGAGGGGAGCAGGCGGGCCACTTCTATTTGTCTTTCGTTTCTCTATGTTCATCCGTCTTTGTTCTTTGGCTCCTGTGGGCCTCCCATCGCGGTGGCCTCTGTTGTCACAGAGCACCGGCTCTGGGCGCGTGCGCTCCAGAGCTCCGGCTCGGTAATTGGACACATTGGTCCAGCCGCTGTGCGGCACGTGGGATCTTCCCAGGCTGGGGATCAAACCAGCGCCCCTTGCACTACAAGGCAGTATCCTTCCCCACTGGATCACCAGGGAATCCCTAGAGACACTTTTTAAAACAGTATTGATTCATTTATTTGCCTGTGCCGGATCTTAGTTGTGGCATGTGATATCTTTTAGTTGGGACGTGTGGGATCTAATTCTCTGACCGTGGATTGACCCCCGGCCCCCTGCGTTGGGAACAGGAGTCTTAGCTACTGGACCACCAGGGAAGTCCCTAGAGACATTTCAGGTTCTTACAACTGGTGTGTGGGTGGGTGGGTGCGAGGTATTGGCATGTCCTGGGTCTAGGCCAGAGGGGTTGCTCAGAATCATAGCCTGCGGAGGACAGCCTCCACAGCACAGGGGACCCGGTTTAAATGCCAGTGGTGCGGGAGTTGAGGGCCTTGTCCTGGAGCTTGCACGTGAGTTCGTATTTTGTAAAACACTGAAAGTACACCTACGGCATGACACACGCACATGCTGCTGTGAAGATTGTCCTTTCAGATTAACTTTCTTTACATTTTGGCGCAATTTTGAGCTTACAGAAAAGTTGTCAAAGTAATTCGGAGTTCCGTTTACCCTTTCCTCAGCTTCCGCTGATGTTAAAGTCCCCCACAAACCATAGGATGATGGTCAGCCATATTGTTGTTGTTTCGTCACTCGGTCATGTCCACCTGTTTTGAAACCCCATGGAGTGCGGCCTCCCAGGCTCCTCTGTCCATGAAATTCTCCAGGCAAGACTACTGGAGCGGGTTGCCATGTCCTTCTCCAGGGCATGTTCCCGATGCAGGGGTCAAAATACATGTCTCCTGCGTTGGCAGGCAGATTACCACTGAGCCATCGGAGAACCCTGATCAACCATGTAGTATAGCATTAAAAAAAAAAAAATAATTAGGAAATGAACATCAGTACACTACTTCTTCCAGACTTTTTCTTTATGTACACAAATAAAGTGCTTTATTGGATACATAGAATCATCAGCATACTGATGTGAAAATTCTGATTTTCGACTTAGGTTTTCAAGGTTGTCTTTACTTCTCAATAGACCTATAGCATTGCCTTGTTTGGAAAGAAAAACACCTCGTGTTACGTAGTATAGCTTCATTCCCCCATCATTGGCTAAGGTGATTTACATTTCTTAAAAATTTAGGAATGACCTCTTCACCTAGTGATTAATGAACTTCAACGCTAGCACTCCTATTTTTTCCCCAGGATATGGGGCAGGAAAGAAATTACCAACAGATCAAAGATGTTATGTGCACGGGCTTTCTTGGTGGCTCAGTGGTAAAAAATCCGCCTGCCAATGCAGGGGACACGGATTCCATCCCTGGTCAGGAAGGTTTCCACATGCCTTGAGGCAGCTAAGCCTGTGCTCTAGAGCTTGGGAGCTGCAACTGAAGCCTGAATTCCCTAAAGCCTGTAGTCTGCAACAAGAGAAACCACAGCAATGAGAAACCCACGTAGCAGAACTAGAGAGTAGCCCCTGCTCGCTGCAACTAGAGAAAAACTTGTGCAGTGGCAAAGACCCAACACAGCCAAAAATACATAAATAGAATTTTTTAATTTTTATAAAAGGATGTTTGTGTAGAGATGAGTAACATGCTGCTTGGAGGCACAGAAATTTCTGCGACCTTGGAAGGGGAAGCTGGGGCCAGCCAAGCCCACCCACAGCTGGTCTCGCGGGGCCGCTCTTGGCATTGGACTCTCCGGCCCAGTGGATCCCGGGCTGGCCCAGGACAGTTCTTTCTGTGTGTCCTGGGTGGGGTGGGAGAAAGGAAGGCAGTTCTGGCTGGTGGTGAAAGAGGCTCTTTCCCTCCTGATGTCTTTGGCCTTGAGTGTTGAACACAAGGTTCTGCCTTAGTTTTTCTTAAATTAATCCTGTGGGGACAAATCTCAGGAAGGAAATGGGAGCCTCTTTACTCCTATTGATATTTTTGCGTTTTCATTTGGTCCTAATAAGTGTCCATTGGATGAGCAAAGCAAGCCAGGGTTTGGGCAGCTTAAAAAAGAAAAAATTCTACAACAGAATGGAAGTGCTTTATTGGATACATAGAATCATCAGCATACTGATGTGAAAATTCTGATTTTCGACTTAGGTTTTCAAGGTTGTCTTTACTTCTCAATAGACCTATAGCATTGCCTTGTTTGGAAAGAAAAACACCTCGTGTTACGTAGTATAGCTTCATTCCCCCATCATTGGCTAAGGTGATTTACATTTCTTAAAAATTTAGGAATGACCTCTTCACCTAGTGATTAATGAACTTCAACGCTAGCACTCCTATTTTTTCCCCAGGATATGGGGCAGGAAAGAAATTACCAACAGATCAAAGATGTTATGTGCACGGGCTTTCTTGGTGGCTCAGTGGTAAAAAATCCGCCTGCCAATGCAGGGGACACGGATTCCATCCCTGGTCAGGAAGGTTTCCACATGCCTTGAGGCAGCTAAGCCTGTGCTCTAGAGCTTGGGAGCTGCAACTGAAGCCTGAATTCCCTAAAGCCTGTAGTCTGCAACAAGAGAAACCACAGCAATGAGAAACCCACGTAGCAGAACTAGAGAGTAGCCCCTGCTCGCTGCAACTAGAGAAAACTTGTGCAGTGGCAAAGACCCAACACAGCCAAAAATACATAAATAGAATTTTTTAATTTTTATAAAAGGATGTTTGTGTAGAGATGAGTAACATGCTGCTTGGAGGCACAGAAATTTCTGCGACCTTGGAAGGGGAAGCTGGGGCCAGCCAAGCCCACCCACAGCTGGTCTCGCGGGGCCGCTCTTGGCATTGGACTCTCCGGCCCAGTGGATCCCGGGCTGGCCCAGGACAGTTCTTTCTGTGTGTCCTGGGTGGGGTGGGGAGAAAGGAAGGCAGTTCTGGCTGGTGGTGAAAGAGGCTCTTTCCCTCCTGATGTCTTTGGCCTTGAGTGTTGAACACAAGGTTCTGCCTTAGTTTTTCTTAAATTAATCCTGTGGGGACAAATCTCAGGAAGGAAATGGGAGCCTCTTTACTCCTATTGATATTTTTGCGTTTTCATTTGGTCCTAATAAGTGTCCATTGGATGAGCAAAGCAAGCCAGGGTTTGGGCATCTTAAGAAACTAAACAAATGAAACCACTATATTTCTGCATTTCCTGGCAGGCCACAGGGTGGGAATGTCTTTGTGTAGGAAATGTTCATGGGAGCTTTGCTCTGGGTGCAGTGCCCTGGGGGGCCCCTGAGGCCGGGGGTGGGAAACGGTGAAGGTGGGATCGAGCTGAGACTGAGTTCCTGCCGTTGATGCCTTCAAGGACCAGTTAGGGTAGAAGGAAAAGTGCTTCTCACCAAGGGAGTTAGTCAGATTCACAGCAGTGGGGTACAGTTCCTAATGGGCACCCTTGAACCATAACTGACACAGTTAGGAGAGATTACAGGAGAGTCAGTGTGGTCTAGTGGAGCCCAGGAAGCCAGATGGGTACTGAGGAGGAGCCCGGCATTCAGTGTTGGAGATTTCAGTAGATTTGTTGTTTTAGTCGTGTCTGACTCTTTGCCACCCCATGGACCTGCAACCCACCAGGCTCCTCTGTCCATGGGTTTTCCCAGGCTAGAATATTGGAGTGGGTTGCCATTTCCTTCTCCACTGACCTTCCTGACCCAGAGTCAAGCCAGCATCTCCTGCATTGGCAGACAGATTCTTTACCCCTGAGCCACCTGGGAAACCTTCATTGGGTTTACTTCAAGGTATATAAGGAGCTGAATTTGGAAAAGGCATTTGTGACTGACCTCCAAAAACACCAGACCTGTGTTTGGTTTGTCTTTTTGTTCTACTGCCTGGTCAGAGATGCATTACATAGTAGGTGCTCAATAAGTACTCAAGTACACTTAAGTGTGCAGGCTCTGGAGCTGGACTGCCTGGCTCCCATTCCAGATTCTTCCATCTCCCCATGTCTCGGCTTGCTCATTCGTAACATGAGCATAACATCAAGACCCTACCTTGAGGTTTTAGCCTAACGTACCTGAGTTCTCAGGACAACGTCTGGCATGGAACTCACTAGAATCAGCCCTTACTGTGTGGTCATTGAATAGATGGTTCATTTGGGGCCAGATTTTGGAGTGGTCTTACAAGTCAGCCCCTACTGGGAATTTGTAGAAGGGAATTTCCTTCATTCAGCAAAGTGAACGGGCTGCTCTCACTGCAGTGCACAGGCTTCTCACTGCAGTGGCTTCTCTCATCGAGGAGCACGGGCATTAGGTGCACAGGCTTCAGGAGTTGTGGCGTGTGGGCTCAGCAGTTCTGGGCACGGGGTTACAATGACACGTGGCATCCTCCTGGAGCAGGGATGGAACCCGTGTCCCCTTCCTTAGCAGGCAGAGTCTCAGCTACTGGGCCACCAGGGAAGCAGCCTTCACCTTTTGTCTTCAAACCAGGAGGGGAAGGACTCTGTCCACTGAAACGTCCAAAGAACCCAAGACTGGAAGACTGCAGCAGGGCCACCAGCCAGCGTTCCCCATTGGGCCGCTTGAACCACCCTGGAGAGTCAGAAGGCAGGTCACAGCCCACTCCCTCTGCCGAGCTGCTTCGGGAGGAACCAGGACAGGCCGCCTCCAGGTGGGTGGCTCGGAACGTCCCGGGAGGCCCCTCCGCTGACCTTGGGCGCAGCACAGTGGCCTAGGGGACAGGAGCCAGAGGGGAGGGGGCCGGTCACCACAACCCATCCAGTGCCGTGCCTCTCCACAGAGGTCACGGCCCTTGGATTGAGCTTCCCCAAGTTTTGTTCCAGAGACTTCTCTCTAGCAATAAAGGTTCACATATATATATATATTTGATTTAATTTATTTGTTTGCTTATTTATTTTTGGCTGAACTGGGTCTTTTTTTTTTAATTTTATTTGCTTATTTATTTTTGGCTATTCTGGGTTTTCACTGATGCCTAGGCTGCTCCAATAAGTACTCAAGTACACTTAAGTGTGCAGGCTCTGGAGCTGGACTGCCTGGCTCCCATTCCAGATTCTTCCATCTCCCCATGTCTCGGCTTGCTCATTCGTAACATGAGCATAACATCAAGACCCTACCTTGAGGTTTTAGCCTAACGTACCTGAGTTCTCAGGACAACGTCTGGCATGGAACTCACTAGAATCAGCCCTTACTGTGTGGTCATTGAATAGATGGTTCATTTGGGGCCAGATTTTGGAGTGGTCTTACAAGTCAGCCCCTACTGGGAATTTGTAGAAGGGAATTTCCTTCATTCAGCAAAGTGAACGGGCTGCTCTCACTGCAGTGCACAGGCTTCTCACTGCAGTGGCTTCTCTCATCGAGGAGCACGGGCATTAGGTGCACAGGCTTCAGGAGTTGTGGCGTGTGGGCTCAGCAGTTCTGGGCACGGGGTTACAATGACACGTGGCATCCTCCTGGAGCAGGGATGGAACCCGTGTCCCCTTCCTTAGCAGGCAGAGTCTCAGCTACTGGGCCACCAGGGAAGCAGCCTTCACCTTTTGTCTTCAAACCAGGAGGGGAAGGACTCTGTCCACTGAAACGTCCAAAGAACCCAAGACTGGAAGACTGCAGCAGGGCCACCAGCCAGCGTTCCCCATTGGGCCGCTTGAACCACCCTGGAGAGTCAGAAGGCAGGTCACAGCCCACTCCCTCTGCCGAGCTGCTTCGGGAGGAACCAGGACAGGCCGCCTCCAGGTGGGTGGCTCGGAACGTCCCGGGAGGCCCCTCCGCTGACCTTGGGCGCAGCACAGTGGCCTAGGGGACAGGAGCCAGAGGGGAGGGGGCCGGTCACCACAACCCATCCAGTGCCGTGCCTCTCCACAGAGGTCACGGCCCTTGGATTGAGCTTCCCCAAGTTTTGTTCCAGAGACTTCTCTCTAGCAATAAAGGTTCACATATATATATATATTTGATTTAATTTATTTGTTTGCTTATTTATTTTTGGCTGAACTGGGTCTTTTTTTTTTAATTTTATTTGCTTATTTATTTTTGGCTATTCTGGGTTTTCACTGCTGCCACAGGCTCTTCTCTAGTTGCAGGGAGTGGGGGCTCCTCTCTAGTTGAGGTGCGCAGGCTTCTTGTTGTGGTGACTTCTCTTATTGTGGAACTCGGGCTCTAGGACATGGGCTTCAGTCGTTAACGGCATGAGAGCTCCGTAGTTGCGGCTCCGGAGCTCTAGAGCCCAGACTCAGTAGTTGTGGCTCATGGGCTTCGTTGCTCCGCAGCATGTGGGATCTTCCCAGATCAGGAATCGAACCCGTGACTCTGACATTGGCAGGCGAACTCTTTACCAGGAGCTACCAGGGAAGCCCTGAGCTGGGCTGTGTGGGGGCTTCTCCAGTTACGAAGGAAGAGCAGGCTCCGCTCTTCACTGCGGTCCACGGTCTTCTCACTGCAGTGACTTCTCTTGTGGTGGAGCACAGGCTCTAGGCGTGCGGGCGGCAGCACGCTGCACACAGGCTCTGTAGTTGTGGCGCATGGGCTTAGCTGCCCCATGGCACATGAAATCTTCCCAGGCCAGGGATCAGACCTGTGTTCCCTGCATTGGCGTCCACTGTGCCGTCAGCAAAGTCCTCCCACATTCCTTAATGAAGAAGGGACTGAAGGAGTTGTGGGTCTGTGAAATAGTAACCCATAAGAAAGGATTAGCCATCTTTTTTTTTTAGGGTTAGCCATCTTTATGTTCCAGGCAGTGTGTTAATAAAAAACACTTTATACACATCAGCTTTCTTAATCCTCATGGCACTGTGACACAGGTTTTTAACCCCACTTGGCAGATGAGAACTCTGCGGCTTCGGGAGGAACCAGGACAGGCCGCCTCCAGGTGGGTGGCCGGTCCGGAGGCCCTCCGCTGACCTTGGGCAGCACAGTGGCCTAGGGGACAGGAGCCAGAGGGGAGGGGGCCGGTCACCACAACCCATCCAGTGCCGTGCCTCTCCACAGAGGTCACGGCCCTTGGATTGAGCTTCCCCAAGTTTTGTTCCAGAGACTTCTCTCTAGCAATAAAGGTTCACATATATATATATATTTGATTTAATTTATTTGTTTGCTTATTTATTTTTGGCTGAACTGGGTCTTTTTTTTTTAATTTTATTTGCTTATTTATTTTTGGCTATTCTGGGTTTTCACTGCTGCCACAGGCTCTTCTCTAGTTGCAGGGAGTGGGGGCTCCTCTCTAGTTGAGGTGCGCAGGCTTCTTGTTGTGGTGACTTCTCTTATTGTGGAACTCGGGCTCTAGGACATGGGCTTCAGTCGTTAACGGCATGAGAGCTCCGTAGTTGCGGCTCCGGAGCTCTAGAGCCCAGACTCAGTAGTTGTGGCTCATGGGCTTCGTTGCTCCGCAGCATGTGGGATCTTCCCAGATCAGGAATCGAACCCGTGACTCTGACATTGGCAGGCGAACTCTTTACCAGGAGCTACCAGGGAAGCCCTGAGCTGGGCTGTGTGGGGGCTTCTCCAGTTACGAAGGAAGAGCAGGCTCCGCTCTTCACTGCGGTCCACGGTCTTCTCACTGCAGTGACTTCTCTTGTGGTGGAGCACAGGCTCTAGGCGTGCGGGCGGCAGCACGCTGCACACAGGCTCTGTAGTTGTGGCGCATGGGCTTAGCTGCCCCATGGCACATGAAATCTTCCCAGGCCAGGGATCAGACCTGTGTTCCCTGCATTGGCGTCCACTGTGCCGTCAGCAAAGTCCTCCCACATTCCTTAATGAAGAAGGGACTGAAGGAGTTGTGGGTCTGTGAAATAGTAACCCATAAGAAAGGATTAGCCATCTTTTTTTTTTAGGGTTAGCCATCTTTATGTTCCAGGCAGTGTGTTAATAAAAAACACTTTATACACATCAGCTTTCTTAATCCTCATGGCACTGTGACACAGGTTTTTAACCCCACTTGGCAGATGAGAACTCTGAGGCTTCGAGTGAGCAAATGACTTTCCCAAGGGCCGCTGAGCTAGTACAAGGTGGGCTGCAGTTCTAGCTGCATCCGGTTCTGTGCTCCTCACCACTGTGGCTTCCCAATTCCCGTGTATTTTCAGGAAGTATGTAATAAGCACTGTGGGAAAAGAGGAAAGCTCTGGAGAACCATTTAGTCTCCAGGGGGCTAAGCCACGTGTAAGCAGCAAAGGAGAGAGGGTGAGTAGGAGCTGAGAGAAGGAAGGTTCCTGCCGTCTGAAGCCTTCAGAGAAAGTGTCGCAGATTGAAATTTCACATTCTCTGAATGAAAAAGTAGGGCACGCAGTCCGCCCAGCAGGACCATTTTCTGGGGTGCGTGCCTGTCTGATCTCAGGTCTTTGCTGTCTTGGGGCTAAAGCTGCATGTGTGATAGGAAGATAGGGGTCACGTGTCACAGTGAAGCCATCCTCCCAGACACCACGATGTCACCCCGCCCTTACCCAGAGAGGCCAGCGGGGCTGATGGGGTCACAGCGGTCGCCCACCCTGCTGTCGAGTCTGTACAAATAATCAGAACCCACGGAACTGGGTTCTCTTTTGTTTCTGTTTTATGAATGTTTTATTAAGAACTACTGCACGTGCAGAAATATAACAGAAAGTAAAGCCAACATAAAGCAGTTAGCCTAACACGTTTATGTTGAGAAATGAAATCTTGCCAGTACCCCAGAAGCCGCCCAAACAACCCGTCCCAATTAAAAACTTTGGAGCAGACGGTTGCTCTCGCTATCTAGACGCACGCTGTCTCCATAACCCTCCTTGGCACGACTCAAGCCCATTAGTGTAGCTTCATGCTTTTTCCTGCTCCACATTCAAAGTTGAAATCACAAAGTTTCAGTTCCAGATTTTGATCCTTTTTTTTAACTTTTTACAATATACATACCCACATTTATTTAGATACAGCCATAAGTCTCTCATAAGTTTTTTTAAAAGACTATTTTTTAGATCAGTTTTTGGTTTACAATAAGGTTGAAAGGAAGATACAGCTTTCTTAATCCTCATGGCACTGTGACACAGGTTTTTAACCCCACTTGGCAGATGAGAACTCTGAGGCTTCGAGTGAGCAAATGACTTTCCCAAGGGCCGCTGAGCTAGTACAAGGTGGGCTGCAGTTCTAGCTGCATCCGGTTCTGTGCTCCTCACCACTGTGGCTTCCCAATTCCCGTGTATTTTCAGGAAGTATGTAATAAGCACTGTGGGAAAAGAGGAAAGCTCTGGAGAACCATTTAGTCTCCAGGGGGCTAAGCCACGTGTAAGCAGCAAAGGAGAGAGGGTGAGTAGGAGCTGAGAGAAGGAAGGTTCCTGCCGTCTGAAGCCTTCAGAGAAAGTGTCGCAGATTGAAATTTCACATTCTCTGAATGAAAAAGTAGGGCACGCAGTCCGCCCAGCAGGACCATTTTCTGGGGTGCGTGCCTGTCTGATCTCAGGTCTTTGCTGTCTTGGGGCTAAAGCTGCATGTGTGATAGGAAGATAGGGGTCACGTGTCACAGTGAAGCCATCCTCCCAGACACCACGATGTCACCCCGCCCTTACCCAGAGAGGCCAGCGGGGCTGATGGGGTCACAGCGGTCGCCCACCCTGCTGTCGAGTCTGTACAAATAATCAGAACCCACGGAACTGGGTTCTCTTTTGTTTCTGTTTTATGAATGTTTTATTAAGAACTACTGCACGTGCAGAAATATAACAGAAAGTAAAGCCAACATAAAGCAGTTAGCCTAACACGTTTATGTTGAGAAATGAAATCTTGCCAGTACCCCAGAAGCCGCCCAAACAACCCGTCCCAATTAAAAACTTTGGAGCAGACGGTTGCTCTCGCTATCTAGACGCACGCTGTCTCCATAACCCTCCTTGGCACGACTCAAGCCCATTAGTGTAGCTTCATGCTTTTTCCTGCTCCACATTCAAAGTTGAAATCACAAAGTTTCAGTTCCAGATTTTGATCCTTTTTTTTAACTTTTTACAATATACATACCCACATTTATTTAGATACAGCCATAAGTCTCTCATAAGTTTTTTTAAAAGACTATTTTTTAGATCAGTTTTTGGTTTACAATAAGGTTGAAAGGAAGATACAGTGATTTTGGATATTCACCTGCCCCACACCTTCCTCGTTACCACCATCACTCACCAGAATCATGCATTGTTTTTTACCAAAGATGACCCCACATTGACACATAATAATAACCCACAGTTCATAGTTTAAATTTATCTTTAATGTATTTTTGTGTAATTGCTGTGCAGGCTTTTCTCTAGCTGTGGCGAGTGGGGCTCCTCTTTGGCTGTGGAGCGTGGGATTCTCACTGCAGTGTCTTTCCTTGTTGCAGAGCATGGGCTCTAGGGTATTCGAGCATCAGTCATTTTGGCTCCCTGGCTCCAGAGCACAGGCTCAGTAATTGTGGTGCATGGGCCTAATTGCCACATGACATGTGGCATCTTCCTGGACCAGGGATCGATCCCACATCTCTTGTGTTAGCAAGTGGATCCTTACTCACTGAACCACCAGGGAAGCCCCTCAGTTTACTTTAGAGTTCATTTTGTGTGTTTTACACTCTGTGGGTTTGCACAAAAGCATAATAACATATACCCATCTGTACAGCATCATGCAGAGTTTTCTCACAGCCATAAAAATCCTAGTCTATTCATTTCCTGAATGGATAAAGAAGCTATGGTACATTTATACAATGGAATACCTCTCAGTCATAAAAAGAAATGCAGAAGAATCAGTCCTAATGAGGTGGATGAATCTGGAACCTATTATACAAAGTGAAGTAACTCAAAAAGAGAAAGACAAGTACAATATACTAATACATATATATGGAATCTAGTAAGATGGTAATGATAACATTTGCAGTGAAGCGATGAAAAAACAGACACAGAGAACAGACTTACGGATATTGTGGAGAGTGAACAGTGGGTGAGAGGCATGGAGAGAGTAACATGGAAACCTACACTGTCGTATGTAAAAGATAAGTATTGTCAGTGCGCTGTGGGAATAAGGGATCCTACGTGGGGGCTGTACGACAGCCTGGAAGGCTGGGATGAGGGGGACTGGGAGAGGGGCAGAGAAGGGAAGGGTTGGGGATGTACATATGACCAATCTGGTATTACACATGTCTGTAAACAACAAAACTCTGTAAAAGCAAAAAAAAAGCCTAGTCTATTCATTCCTCCCAACACGCACCCTGGGGGAACCACAGATCTTTTTCACTGTCTCCATGGTTTGCCCTTTCCAAAATATCGTGTAATTGGAATCAAACAATATGTAACCATTGCAGATTGGCTTATTTCACGTGGTAATATGCATTTAAGGTATATCCACCTGTCTTCATGGCTTGAGAGCTTGTTTATTTATTTTATTTTATAAAGCGAATGGCATAATTTTGTTTATTTCTTTTTAAAAAGTTCAGACTTCTCTGGCGGTCCTGTGGTTAAGACTCCACGCTTCCAATGTGAGGGGCACAGGTTAGTCAGGGAAATTCTGCATTCCTTGGGGTGTGGTCAGAAATTAATTCAAAAATTTTTATTGGAGTGTAATTGATTTACAATGTGGTGTTTGTGTCAGGTGTACAGCAGAGTGAATTAGTTATGCATACCTATTGTACCTATTCTTTTTTAGATTTTTTTCCCGTATATGGGCTGTGACAGAGCATTGAGTAGAGGAGAGCTCATATTTTCTTAGCACTGGTTGGTTGCCATCCCACTGTCTGAATGCATCATAGATTAGTCTTTTTTTTTTTTTGGCAGGGGCGGGGGGCGGGTTGGAGAGGGAAAGGGGCCAGCCGGCCACTTCTATTGGTCTTTCATTTATCTGTTTTCATCCATCTTTGTTCTTTGGCCCGTGTGGGCCTCCCATCGCAGTGGCCTCTGTCGCCACAGAGCACCGGCTCTGCGTGCATGCGCGCCAGAGCTCTGGCTCGGTAATTGGACACATCGGTCCAGCCGCTCTGCGGCTCGTGGGATCTTCCCAGGCCAGGGATCGAACTGCGTCCCTTGCACTGCAAGGCGGTGTCCTTACCTGCTGGACCACCAGGGAAGCCCCAGATTAGTCATTTTTAAACCAATTTTATTTATTTATTTGTGTCCACGCTGGGTCTTCGTTACTGTGTGTGGGCTTTCTCTGGTTGCGGAGAGCAGGCCCTACTGTCTAGTCGTGGCGCTTGGGCTTCTCATTGCTTTGGCTTCTCTTGTTGCAGCGCACAGGCTCTAGGGCCCGTGCGCTTCGGTAGTCGCAGCACATGGGCTCAGGGATTGCGGCTCTCAGCTCTGAATCAGGGGCTGTGGCACTCAGGCTTTGTTGCCCCTCAGTATGTGGATCTTCCCGGACCCAGGACGGAACTTGTGTCCTCTGTGTTGGCAGGAAGACTCTTTACTGCTGGACCACCAGGGAAGCCCCACCACAGTGTATCTATCCACTCTCCCACCGAAGGCCATCTTGGTTGTGTCCACTGTTTGGCAATCATGAATACACCTGTTTTTTTAGACACTGTTTTTTGTTTTTTTCTTTTTTTTGTATTTACAACTTCTTTAGCATTTGTAGAGTTGGGGGCGGGCATGTCAGTCCACATGAGAACTCCTTATCCTCCTCTAGGAGCCAGTTCCTGACATTGTAAGAGTCAGGTGCGGCCAGAGCAGGCAGCTTGGCTTCCAGCTGCCGAACTCCTCACGTGCTTCCTGGCAGTTGTACGTCCCCCTCTCCATCCCACCCCCGCCAGCAGGTGCTCCAGGGCCCCCTCTTCAGAGACCCTGAACACTGCTCTGCCCTCAGATGCCATCGTTTGTCTCACTACGACAGCATAGGACGACTCGAGAACCTCCTGTCTTGTCTTTCTGCTCCTAGCTCTCCTGGTAACGGACCAGACACTCCCTCCAGGCTCCTCGGGCAGTCAGACAAGGAGCCCGTTCCTCTTCCTCCTTCCCAGGTGAGCCTGCTCTGTCGCCTCACATAGCACAAAAGATGCTGGACAGCTGTGTGTGTTCAGCATCAGCAGCTGTTGGTGGGAGTGTCAGCGGGGCCGGGAGGCGCGGACTGCAAGAGAGAAACTGGCACTTGTGTCTGCACGCTCGATGTCCGAGACCCCGTTCCTCCCTTAGCTTTACTGCTGTTTCTGTTTGTCTTGTGTCTGGTTCACAGAACTCATGTGGGAGGTTTGTCCCCCAGTTTGCAAAACCCAGGAAGACGGTGACAAGACAGGCAGAGAGGAGGGAAGAGGCTCTCGGGACTGGGGTGTTTAGCTCGGTAAGACCCCACCACCGACCAGGCTGCGCTCCGTAGATGGACCACCTCTCGGCCCCACCTCGGCAGCCAGGGTCCGCCTTGGTTTCCTTTGGCAATGGCTAGGCTTCCCAGGTGGCTCCGTGGTCAAGATTCCCCTTACCACTGCAGGAGACGGGGTTCGATTCCTGGGTCGGGAAGATCCCCTGGAGGAGGAAATGGCAACCCATTGCAGTGTTCTTGCCTCGGAAACCCCATGGATGTAGGAGCCTGGTGGGCTGCAGTCCATGGAGTCAAAAAGAGTCAGACCCGGCTGAGCCTGCACGCAGCCCTGCCCCTCTCCACACCTCGCCTACCTTATTCAGTGCCACGGGAGCTGTGGATGGCAGGGGCTGTGCCTGCAGCTTGCGGACCTGTGAGAGGCAGTCAGGGCAGCGTGCCTGCTCGGAAACTGTCAAGGCCAAAGCTTGCCTCCCGGGTTGTGTGAAAGCAGTGAACCTAAGAAAGGCAGTCCGCACGTAGCACAGGGAGCTCAGCCCGCTGCTCTGTGAGCACCCCGAGGGCTCGGAGGGGGAGGGCGAGGGGAGGCTTAGAGGGAGAGGACGTGGACTTAGAGTCGGCTCGCGTTGCCGTGCGGCAGACACCAGCACAGCATCGTACGACAGTCATCCTCCAATTAAAAATAGAAAGGCAGCCCACAGTCTGTCTCTGGACCCCTTTGCTTCTCAGAATCTTTTGTGTGAGTCAGGAAGGGGGTCTGCTGTGTGCCGTCTTGTCCGGGCCACCGTTGGCTCCAGGGGTCACGATCCATGTGTCTAGAACACAGTCCCCTAAAAAGTGATAGTGGGCATTCGCAGCCACTGTGTTTGGAATCACCCCCCAAGCAGGAACACCCCAGATACCCTTCAGCGGATGAATGGCCAAACAAACTGTGGTCCATCCACCTCAAGGAACACAACTCAGCAATAAAAAATAAGAAAGAAAAGAAAGGAGCAAACTAGTGTGATACACATAACCACCTGGTTGGAGGAGGGCCTCCGTAGGGGCAGAACTCATGTGGGAGGTTTGCCCCACAAACCCAGGAAGACGGTGACAAGACAGGCAGAGAGGAGGGAAGAGGCTCTCGGGACTGGGGTGTTTAGCTCGGTAAGACCCCACCACCGACCAGGCTGCGCTCCGTAGATGGACCACCTCTCGGCCCCACCTCGGCAGCCAGGGTCCGCCTTGGTTTCCTTTGGCAATGGCTAGGCTTCCCAGGTGGCTCCGTGGTCAAGATTCCCCTTACCACTGCAGGAGACGGGGTTCGATTCCTGGGTCGGGAAGATCCCCTGGAGGAGGAAATGGCAACCCATTGCAGTGTTCTTGCCTCGGAAACCCCATGGATGTAGGAGCCTGGTGGGCTGCAGTCCATGGAGTCAAAAAGAGTCAGACCCGGCTGAGCCTGCACGCAGCCCTGCCCCTCTCCACACCTCGCCTACCTTATTCAGTGCCACGGGAGCTGTGGATGGCAGGGGCTGTGCCTGCAGCTTGCGGACCTGTGAGAGGCAGTCAGGGCAGCGTGCCTGCTCGGAAACTGTCAAGGCCAAAGCTTGCCTCCCGGGTTGTGTGAAAGCAGTGAACCTAAGAAAGGCAGTCCGCACGTAGCACAGGGAGCTCAGCCCGCTGCTCTGTGAGCACCCCGAGGGCTCGGAGGGGGAGGGCGAGGGGAGGCTTAGAGGGAGAGGACGTGGACTTAGAGTCGGCTCGCGTTGCCGTGCGGCAGACACCAGCACAGCATCGTACGACAGTCATCCTCCAATTAAAAATAGAAAGGCAGCCCACAGTCTGTCTCTGGACCCCTTTGCTTCTCAGAATCTTTTGTGTGAGTCAGGAAGGGGGTCTGCTGTGTGCCGTCTTGTCCGGGCCACCGTTGGCTCCAGGGGTCACGATCCATGTGTCTAGAACACAGTCCCCTAAAAAGTGATAGTGGGCATTCGCAGCCACTGTGTTTGGAATCACCCCCCAAGCAGGAACACCCCAGATACCCTTCAGCGGATGAATGGCCAAACAAACTGTGGTCCATCCACCTCAAGGAACACAACTCAGCAATAAAAAATAAGAAAGAAAAGAAAGGAGCAAACTAGTGTGATACACATAACCACCTGGTTGGAGGAGGGCCTTAAGTGGACTCGGGATGTTGCAAAAACCATATGGCCGCAACTGTCCGTCCATTGTTGAATGGATTAAACAAAACGTAGGTAACATCCATACAACAGAATGGATATTTGTACATTCATGTTCATTGCAGTATTATTCACAGTAGCCCAAAGGTGAGAGCAACCCAGGCGTCCATCACCAGATGAATGAGCAGATAAAATGTCATCCATATGCACAATGGAATATTATTCACCTTTAAAAAGGGCTTCCCTGGTGGCTCAGATGATAAAGAATCCCTGCAATATAGGAGACCTGGGTTCAGTCCCTGGGTTGGGGAAGATTCCCTGAAGAAGGGAAAGGCTACCCACTCCAGTATTTTTTTTTTTTTTTTTGGCCACTTCTATTGATCTTTCATTTATGTCCATCTTTGTTCTTTGGCCTGTGTGGGCCTCCCATTGCAGTGGCCTTTCTCACTGCAGAACATCAGCTCCGGGTGCATACGCTCCAGAGCTCCGGCTCCGTCATTGGACACATGGGTCCAGCCGCTCTGTGGCACGTGGGATCTTCCCAGGCCAGGGATCAAACCGGCGCCCCTTGCACTGCAAGGCAGTGTCCTTACCCCCTGGACCACCAGGGAAACCCCCACTCCAGTATTCTTGCCTGGAGAGTTCCATGGCTCATCCATGGTCACAAAGAGTTGGACACAACTGAGTGACTTTCACTTTAAAAAGGAAGGCATTCTGACACATGCTACAACCTGGAGGGCACTGTGCTCATTGTGATAAGCCAGTCACAAAGCAACACTACTGCATGATCTCACTCATACGAGCTGCCTAGAACACTCACGTTCTAACCAATTCCACCGAAAGTAGAAAGGGGTTTGCCAGGGGCTGGGGGAGAGGTTCGCAGCCACTGTGTTTGGAATCACCCCCCAAGCAGGAACACCCCAGATACCCTTCAGCGGATGAATGGCCAAACAAACTGTGGTCCATCCACCTCAAGGAACACAACTCAGCAATAAAAAATAAGAAAGAAAAGAAAGGAGCAAACTAGTGTGATACACATAACCACCTGGTTGGAGGAGGGCCTTAAGTGGACTCGGGATGTTGCAAAAACCATATGGCCGCAACTGTCCGTCCATTGTTGAATGGATTAAACAAAACGTAGGTAACATCCATACAACAGAATGGATATTTGTACATTCATGTTCATTGCAGTATTATTCACAGTAGCCCAAAGGTGAGAGCAACCCAGGCGTCCATCACCAGATGAATGAGCAGATAAAATGTCATCCATATGCACAATGGAATATTATTCACCTTTAAAAAGGGCTTCCCTGGTGGCTCAGATGATAAAGAATCCCTGCAATATAGGAGACCTGGGTTCAGTCCCTGGGTTGGGGAAGATTCCCTGAAGAAGGGAAAGGCTACCCACTCCAGTATTTTTTTTTTTTTTTTTGGCCACTTCTATTGATCTTTCATTTATGTCCATCTTTGTTCTTTGGCCTGTGTGGGCCTCCCATTGCAGTGGCCTTTCTCACTGCAGAACATCAGCTCCGGGTGCATACGCTCCAGAGCTCCGGCTCCGTCATTGGACACATGGGTCCAGCCGCTCTGTGGCACGTGGGATCTTCCCAGGCCAGGGATCAAACCGGCGCCCCTTGCACTGCAAGGCAGTGTCCTTACCCCCTGGACCACCAGGGAAACCCCCACTCCAGTATTCTTGCCTGGAGAGTTCCATGGCTCATCCATGGTCACAAAGAGTTGGACACAACTGAGTGACTTTCACTTTAAAAAGGAAGGCATTCTGACACATGCTACAACCTGGAGGGCACTGTGCTCATTGTGATAAGCCAGTCACAAAGCAACACTACTGCATGATCTCACTCATACGAGCTGCCTAGAACACTCACGTTCTAACCAATTCCACCGAAAGTAGAAAGGGGTTTGCCAGGGGCTGGGGGAGAGGTTGGGAGTCAGTGTTTAATGAGGACAGAGTTTCCATCTGGGAAGAGGAAGGAGTCCTAGAGACGGACGACGGTGACAGTGGCACGATGGTGTGAATGTGCTTGATGCTGCTGCTCTGGACACTTCGCACTGGTTAAAGTGGTGAACTTCAGGTGAAGCGTTTACTACAATGAAAAGTAAGCCCAGAGAAGTCCCTGCGCGCCCTCTCCCAGCGTGCCCCACGCCCAGCCCGTGCTCACATGTCACATAGCCGTCGTTCATCAGCAACACCAGGCCATTGACATTGACACCCAGGGCCTCCTGATCTTCTCAGGAGCCTCCCCGTGCCCCGTGCTGGGGGCAGGAGGAGCGGTTCCTGTGCTGCCAGCCCCCGCCTCCAGCACGGAGCTCTGCCCAGGCTGGGTTGCGGTTTAGTTGCTGAGTCACGGCCAGCTCTGCAGCCCCACAGACTGTAGCCCTCTAGGCTCCTCTGTCCATGGGCTTCTCCAGACAAGGATACTGGAGTGGGTTGCCATTTCCTTCTCCAGGGAATCTTCCCAACCCAGGAGTCAAACTAAGGTCTCCTGCCTTGTCAGGCGGGTTCTTGACCACTGAGCCCCCTGGGACGCCTGCCCAGTACCAGTACTGATCCCTGTCTGGGTGCACTGTCGTCCACGCGGCACCCGAGGCTTGCTCTAAGGGCGGTAAGGACTAGACGAGTCTTCAGAGCAGTTGATTCTGGAGTGCCGAAGGCGGAGTCTTTCTCTCTCCCCAGGGAACGCTGCCAGAACCCAGTGCACAGCAGGCCAGAAGCCAACCTCAGGAGGAGTCCCCAGGGCTTGCCCACCAGGAGGCCCGGGACGCAGGCCATCTGTGGCACGTGGGATCTTCCCAGGCCAGGGATCAAACCGCGCCTCATGAGGCATTCTTGGACAAAAATGTTTTTGGAGTTCCATGGCTCATCCATGGTCACAAAGAGTTGGACACAACTGAGTGACTTTCACTTTAAAAAGGAAGGCATTCTGACACATGCTACAACCTGGAGGGCACTGTGCTCATTGTGATAAGCCAGTCACAAAGCAACACTACTGCATGATCTCACTCATACGAGCTGCCTAGAACACTCACGTTCTAACCAATTCCACCGAAAGTAGAAAGGGGTTTGCCAGGGGCTGGGGGAGAGGTTGGGAGTCAGTGTTTAATGAGGACAGAGTTTCCATCTGGGAAGAGGAAGGAGTCCTAGAGACGGACGACGGTGACAGTGGCACGATGGTGTGAATGTGCTTGATGCTGCTGCTCTGGACACTTCGCACTGGTTAAAGTGGTGAACTTCAGGTGAAGCGTTTACTACAATGAAAAGTAAGCCCAGAGAAGTCCCTGGACGCCCTCTCCCAGCGTGCCCCACGCCCAGCCCGTGCTCACATGTCACATAGCCGTCGTTCATCAGCAACACCAGGCCATTGACATTGACACCCAGGGCCTCCTGATCTTCTCAGGAGCCTCCCCGTGCCCCGTGCTGGGGGCAGGAGGAGCGGTTCCTGTGCTGCCAGCCCCCGCCTCCAGCACGGAGCTCTGCCCAGGCTGGGTTGCGGTTTAGTTGCTGAGTCACGGCCAGCTCTGCAGCCCCACAGACTGTAGCCCTCTAGGCTCCTCTGTCCATGGGCTTCTCCAGACAAGGATACTGGAGTGGGTTGCCATTTCCTTCTCCAGGGAATCTTCCCAACCCAGGAGTCAAACTAAGGTCTCCTGCCTTGTCAGGCGGGTTCTTGACCACTGAGCCCCCTGGGACGCCTGCCCAGTACCAGTACTGATCCCTGTCTGGGTGCACTGTCGTCCACGCGGCACCCGAGGCTTGCTCTAAGGGCGGTAAGGACTAGACGAGTCTTCAGAGCAGTTGATTCTGGAGTGCCGAAGGCGGAGTCTTTCTCTCTCCCCAGGGAACGCTGCCAGAACCCAGTGCACAGCAGGCCAGAAGCCAACCTCAGGAGGAGTCCCCAGGGCTTGCCCACCAGGAGGCCCGGGACGCAGGAGACCAGACCCAGGCAGCTGGTGCCCGCCCCGAGCCCAGTGGCCAAAGCCTCACGACACCTGGGCCTGGCGATGCCCATCCTCCGCCCTCAGCCTCCACCAGTGCCTGCCCAGAGTGGGGGACGGTGCCCTCGGCCTCCGAGAGGGCCTGCCAGGACCACCTCTCAGAGCCCAGGACCGGCGTGCCCGAGGGTGGAAGCACGGAGGAGGGCTGGGTTCCAGGCGATCATGGCCAGAAAGGGCACCTGCCAGGCACTGACACTGAAGAGCCAGAGCCCGGAGCCCCCCGGGAAGGAGGGACCCCAGGGCAAGCAGGCGCCGACCTGCCTGAGGGGCACTGGGAGGAAGGAGGTGGCCTCCTGGGCCCAGAGCCTGCATCTCCAGCCCAGGGCCCTCCTCGCCTGGAGCAGACCCCCAGGGGGGCCGACGGGGAAGCAGAGTGGAGCTGGAGCGGCCCCAGGTGCCCCCTGCTTGGGGCTGTTGTCATCACAGATGTGAGCACAGGCCCCGCTGAGCCAGAACACAGGCCTCCAGGGGAGGTCCAGCCAGACAGGGAGGTCAGCACTCGGGTGCCCGCCTCTCCCAGTGGGCAGGCTCCCGACGGAGGCCGCAGCGGGGCCTCGCTCAGCTGCACGCCTCTCAGCGAGACAGCCACCGGATGCAGAGGGGAGGCCCAGTGGGAAGACGAGCCCCCTGGTGATGTCCCAGGGCGCCCTGCAGCCTCCCCACCTCTGGCTCACGAGACCCAAGAACCCACACTAGGAGCGGGGGACCCTGGCCCTTCCGCCTTGGAAACAGGTCCAGGTGTTGGAGAGACACAGGCGCCTGGCCCAGATCAGGAGGGACTGGGGGGGCTGTGCTCGCCGCCGTGGCCACCACAGGCTGCGGGTGAGAAGGCGGCTGCCGGGGCCAGAGCCACAAGCAAGAGCCTGTACGGACTTTAAGGGCGGTAAGGACTAGACGAGTCTTCAGAGCAGTTGATTCTGGAGTGCCGAAGGCGGAGTCTTTCTCTCTCCCCAGGGAACGCTGCCAGAACCCAGTGCACAGCAGGCCAGAAGCCAACCTCAGGAGGAGTCCCCAGGGCTTGCCCACCAGGAGGCCCGGGACGCAGGAGACCAGACCCAGGCAGCTGGTGCCCGCCCCGAGCCCAGTGGCCAAAGCCTCACGACACCTGGGCCTGGCGATGCCCATCCTCCGCCCTCAGCCTCCACCAGTGCCTGCCCAGAGTGGGGGCCGGTGCCCTCGGCCTCCGAGAGGGCCTGCCAGGACCACCTCTCAGAGCCCAGGACCGGCGTGCCCGAGGGTGGAAGCACGGAGGAGGGCTGGGTTCCAGGCGATCATGGCCAGAAAGGGCACCTGCCAGGCACTGACACTGAAGAGCCAGAGCCCGGAGCCCCCCGGGAAGGAGGGACCCCAGGGCAAGCAGGCGCCGACCTGCCTGAGGGGCACTGGGAGGAAGGAGGTGGCCTCCTGGGCCCAGAGCCTGCATCTCCAGCCCAGGGCCCTCCTCGCCTGGAGCAGACCCCCAGGGGGGCCGACGGGGAAGCAGAGTGGAGCTGGAGCGGCCCCAGGTGCCCCCTGCTTGGGGCTGTTGTCATCACAGATGTGAGCACAGGCCCCGCTGAGCCAGAACACAGGCCTCCAGGGGAGGTCCAGCCAGACAGGGAGGTCAGCACTCGGGTGCCCGCCTCTCCCAGTGGGCAGGCTCCCGACGGAGGCCGCAGCGGGGCCTCGCTCAGCTGCACGCCTCTCAGCGAGACAGCCACCGGATGCAGAGGGGAGGCCCAGTGGGAAGACGAGCCCCCTGGTGATGTCCCAGGGCGCCCTGCAGCCTCCCCACCTCTGGCTCACGAGACCCAAGAACCCACACTAGGAGCGGGGGACCCTGGCCCTTCCGCCTTGGAAACAGGTCCAGGTGTTGGAGAGACACAGGCGCCTGGCCCAGATCAGGAGGGACTGGGGGGGCTGTGCTCGCCGCCGTGGCCACCACAGGCTGCGGGTGAGAAGGCGGCTGCCGGGAGCCAGAGCCACAAGCAAGAGCCTGAGGGGTTCAGTTTGTCCCTCGAAGCCTCTGCTCCACCCACATACAGAGAAGCAATGGGTAGCCCTCCCCTGGACGCTGGGGCAGGCCAGGGCAGCCCTGACGCCCCCACAGGCCCAGCAGGCCAGCCCCAGCACCCTCCTGACTCTTCCAAGCAGGCCGTCTGGGGGAGTTCCCTAGCCATGGAATTCGACTTCCTGCCAGACAGCCAGATACAGGATGCCCTGGAAGCCCCTGACTTTGAAGCCCCACCTGATCAGGTAAGAGCCTCCAAGTTACAGCCTGACGCCCCTGGGCAGGCGCCAGATGGCCACGAGCCCTCCCAGGCCACCCGGTCGTAGGGTAGAGGGGCGCGTGGCGGCCTGTTTATACAGCAGATGAGTCCAGGGTCTGAGTCACAGCCTCAGTGGGTGTGGAGTCAGAGATGTCCCGGAAGAGACAGACCTGCCCGTCTCTGAGAGGCCTGTCTGTCCAGGAGCTGAAGCGCCCTAGACGGTGATACCCACGTGCTCTGTCAGCCCAGGCAGAGCCCCCGGCGCACCTGCACCCTGAACCCCGGCAGTGCCCCGCGCAGACTCCTGAGGGGTGGCTGGAGGGTGCAGACCAGAAGGGACAACCTGAAGTAGCCATGACCTCAAAGCTCCCTCCCCTGCTGGAAAGAGCTTCTGCTCATCTTTAGGGTGACTGGGGACCCTGATACGGTTCTTTTTCAAGCATGCATGTGGCCTATCATCTGTCTGCTGGGGTTTTTGTTTGCTTCTCCCCTATTGCGCTTTGCAGATACTGAGTGTTTTCTTGTTTTGTTTTGTTTGTTTTAACAAATTGAAGGTTTGTGGCAACTCTGTTGTCAGCTGATAGGGTTAGTGTTTTTTTATTTACTTATATCTTGGGCTGAGCTGGGTCTTCATTGCTTTTGTGTGGCCTTTCTCTAGGCCTCAGTGGGCGGGGCCTGCCCTTCTGTTGCAGAGCAAGGGCTTCTCATTGCAATGACTTTGCTTGTTGTGAGCGCGGGCTCTAGGGCTGGAGGGCTTCAGTAGTTGTGGCGCGTGGGCTTAGCTGCCCCACGGCACGTGGCATCTTCCTGGATCAGGGATCGAATCCGTGTTCCCGGCATGGGCATTGGTGATCTTATCCACCAGGGAAGCCCTATCTGCTGGAATGTGTAAGGGTTTTACTTTAGGGATCACCCTCTGAGCCCGTGCTGGCTGCGGGCGGTCACCTGTCTGGGCAGGTGGCAGTCTGCTTTGATCCCGCCCCCCGGAAGGCTGCAGCTGGCACACCTGAGCCAGAGCTAAGTGCTCTGTGGCCTTGTCCAATAGGTGGGCGGTTCTCTTTCCACATACTGGGTGTGGCTGAGAGGCAGAAGAAGGTGGGGCACCTGCTCCAGGTGAGGCAGCCAGGAGGGGAGGAGCCTGGGTCTCGGGCTAGGTGAGCCGGATCCTGCAGCTCAGCCTTGACTGTTCCAACCTGGAACCAAGACAGAGCCCACGTCGCTTCACGCACGTAGCCTCCATTACTTTGGCTGTCCCTATTTTAAAACTTCTATTTTTGAAGGTGTTTGAAAAAGTTTTTTTAACTTGTATCAATTTATCACTTCTTTGACTACTCTGGGTCTTTGTTGCGACTTATGGACTAAAGTTGTGGTGTGCGGGCTTAGTTGCGGCATGTGGGATCTTAGTTCCCCAACCAGGGATCAAACCAGGGCCCCCTGCATTGGGAGCATTGAGTCTTAGCCGCTGGACCACCAGGGAAGCCCCCTGTTTGAAAATGTTTTAGAAAATGTGAGAGCCCACTCTGTGCTGGGAGTTAACAGATCCCTGCCCTGTGAGGTTTTCAGTAGCATCGTTCCGCCTGCCTCTGCCCGTGTGAGCGCTTTGTACCATCATTTCAGCACTGAAAGAGTCTCTTCATATGACTCAGCCCCCAGACAAACAAAGGACCTCATCTGGTGCCCAGCCGGGGGAAGCCAGCTCTTCCAGCCGCAGAGGGCAGTGTGTCTTGGGTCCAGGAAATGTAGGTCTGGGCACGGCCATCCCAAGGGATGGCCAGGGGTCGGTTGTAACACAGGCTTCCCTGCCTGGCCCCAATTCCTTGTACCATTCATCGCACGTTGCTGTGATCACCAGACAAGCAAGATCACAGAAAGCGAGTCACCATGTGGTTCCGTCATAGCGTTCAAACACGATCACCCAGGAGAAGTAGGCGCTCAGGTGCGGGGCAGAGCGGAAACTTTATAACTTGATAAACTCGCATCCCTTAGAAGCTGCACACCCCTCTCTTGGAAATAAGAGTTTGGTTGTCCCCAGTCGGTGGTCTCTTGGGCTGTGGCTGAGGGAGAGGGCTGGGGAAGCGGCTGGGACCTTGGGCAGCGTCCAAAGGAGAGAGCCCTCCTGGACCTGCCGCCAGCGAGCATGCTCTGAGTTCACCGCAGAGCCAGTGGTGCCCGTGCAGGAGAGGCAGCAGCCCGGCGTGGACAGGCCCGGGGAGGAGGCGCTGTCCTGATGAGGCCACGGACACCCAGGCGCATTTTGTTTTGACACTGGGCGGTCCTGAACAAGTCAGGGCAGCCAGGCATTCCCATGGGAAGGTTCCAAACAGCAGGCACTCTCCCTAGCAGGAAGGCCCTGTGGGAGCAGTGCCGGTGGAAAGAGACCCAGAACTTGGCCGTGGAACTCAGCGGGCTCAGCTGTGAGCACCACGGCAGAGGAGTGGCCTTGGGGACTCGCAGCGGTGACAGGCTGGCTGCAGACCCAGTGGCCTTCTTACTGTGGCTCACGCCAGGGCTGGTGGAGCCCCCCTCCACCCAAGAGAGCCTCGTTTAAAACGCTGATTCCTTGGCTCCTCTTGGAGCCCACGGGGGTGCCCCCCACACCTGCAGCATAAGTACTGCCTTTATCGCGACAAACACTGACACGGCTCTGATGGGAGCTGCGGCCCCCGTTGGGAAGGAGGTATTTCTCATGGCCAAAGTTGGGTGAAATCTGTGGCATCAATTTTTTTTTTTCTTCTTCTGGTTTGGCTGTTCTATGTCTTAATTGTGACATGCAGGATCTAGTTCCCAGACCAGGAGTCGAACCCAGGCCCCCTGGATTAGGCGCACAGGGTCTTAATCCTGCACCACCAGGAGAAGTCCCTGAATTGTATTTTCAGTCACAGAGTTGCCTCCATGGAAGTCGGGCAGGCACACGGGAGAAACTGTTGCCTAGAACGGGCGTCCCAAGCCTCAGCACTGCTGGCGATGGGGGCCCGACCGCTGCAGACGGACCTTCCCGTCCGTCCATTCCTTTGGTTCCGAGGACCCTTGGCAGGTTGAGCTCAAGCCCTTCACCCCATCCCTGGCCCAGGACTTGGGTCTCTGATAAGAGGCCCGACTGACAACCCCGGGGCTGGCCACTCCAAAGAGGCCAGGAGCCGTCACCTTCACGATTGAGCCTGACATTTTCCATGAAAATTAAACCACGGTTGACCTTTAGAAATGTAAGCTTCTCAGGGTTATCTGACTCTCCCCTATTAATTATGAATTTTCCCTTCAAAATATATTTGCAAAATTTTTTCCTTGACATGAAACTCACGGCTTATCTGCCCGACCACGGCCCCTCCACGCCAGACGCCCCCCTCACTCACCGCAGTCACCACCACTCAGCATCTTCCCCGACCTTCTAGACGCTGCAGGATAGGCGGGAGACCACACCAGGCCTCAGCTGCCAGGGACGGATATGCGGATGGAACCACCTGCTGGTGGCTCAGGCCCGCTTGTCCTAAGGCGCTGGCCTGGGAGGGGACCCCGGGGTCAGGCCAGCATTGTCCTTCTACTCTCTTCCCAAGGAGGGGAGGGGAGGGAGGGTAAGAGCAGCCCAGGCTGGTGGCCTGGAGGTCTGTCCATCACGGCCTCTGGCCCCCACACCACTTTTCCTCTCTGCAGGGGAAAACGCCACGCCTCAGTGTTCCCGGCATGGCAGAGGAGAAGCCAGACCCGCTCTGCATGACTGTCCTTCCCTGTCCGGGGCTTGACCAGCTGAGCCTCAGTGTGTGCCCACTCTCTTTCCAGCTGTTTACTGCAGGGAGCAGGCAGGACCCCTGCTGGCCTGGCACCAGTCCACGCGCGGACACAAACCCCCTTGCCGAGGCCCAGCCGAGGTAGGCAGGGTGGGAGACATCCCAGGACCCTCGGCTTGGGGGTCCTCCAAAGAAGCCCTCCTTTTCTCCCTGAGAGGGGGCGGGGTCCAGCTGCTTTCCTGGCACTGGCCCCGTTCGCTCCCCAACCCCTGCTGTGAAAGAGGGTGATAGAGGGGGCCCTGGCTCTCCCTCAAGGGGCCTCACTTTCCTCAGTCTAATAAAGTTGCTAAGTCCCAAATTTCTCACCTGTTTGGCTGTGCTGGGTCTTAGTTGCGGCATGCAGGATCTAGTTCCCTGACCAGGGACTGAACCTGAGCCCCCTGCACTGGAGGTCTTAGCCACCAGACCATCAGAGCAGTCCCAGGTTTTTTTCATTTTTGTTTTCTGGCTGTGCCCCTGCACTGGAATGCAAAGTCTTATTAATCACTGGACCACCGCCAGGAAGGTTCCTGCCCCACTGTCAGACTGAGCACAGCCCCTGCCCCCCGTGAGGGGAGAGCTCCAGTCAGCAGTCTGCACCCAAGCCAGCGTCTCTCCCTCGCTCCCCTGGGATGGCGCCCCCAGCCCTGTGCTTGTTTGAATGCACGTTGTGCCTTTTCCCGGAGAGACGGTCCAGAGCGTTCCTTGAATCTTGAGGGGGCGGGGACCCCTCAGGGCTCAGAACCACTGGCCCGCACGACCACGGGGCTGCGCCTGCGCTGGTGTCCTCTGGCCCTCCAGTGCCCGACCTGTCCCATCTTCTAGCCTGCTGGGTTCTGTCCCGAGGCGACCCTCCCTCTCCCCTCCTGCAGGTGTGCTGCCCCTCCAGCACATGGCGAGAGCTGGGGAGGGTATTATCCCCACCCCCCCCCAGAGCTGACCCCCCACAGCCAATTGCCTCCTTTCCTGTCCTCTCTCCCGGCCTTGCTGGCGGCCAGCACTGGGCAACAGCCCTCTCCCATTACCTTGACTTAAACTGGCCTCTGCAGAGAGGTTATCGATTATTTATGGCCAGGTTTCTGTTTCTGCCAGCTGAGCCTCAGTGCTGTTTACTGCAGGGAGCAGGCAGGACCCCTGCTGGCCTGGCACCAGTCCACGCGCGGACACAAACCCCCTTGCCGAGGCCCAGCCGAGGTAGGCAGGGTGGGAGACATCCCAGGACCCTCGGCTTGGGGGTCCTCCAAAGAAGCCCTCCTTTTCTCCCTGAGAGGGGGCGGGGTCCAGCTGCTTTCCTGGCACTGGCCCCGTTCGCTCCCCAACCCCTGCTGTGAAAGAGGGTGATAGAGGGGGCCCTGGCTCTCCCTCAAGGGGCCTCACTTTCCTCAGTCTAATAAAGTTGCTAAGTCCCAAATTTCTCACCTGTTTGGCTGTGCTGGGTCTTAGTTGCGGCATGCAGGATCTAGTTCCCTGACCAGGGACTGAACCTGAGCCCCCTGCACTGGAGGTCTTAGCCACCAGACCATCAGAGCAGTCCCAGGTTTTTTTCATTTTTGTTTTCTGGCTGTGCCCCTGCACTGGAATGCAAAGTCTTATTAATCACTGGACCACCGCCAGGAAGGTTCCTGCCCCACTGTCAGACTGAGCACAGCCCCTGCCCCCCGTGAGGGGAGAGCTCCAGTCAGCAGTCTGCACCCAAGCCAGCGTCTCTCCCTCGCTCCCCTGGGATGGCGCCCCCAGCCCTGTGCTTGTTTGAATGCACGTTGTGCCTTTTCCCGGAGAGACGGTCCAGAGCGTTCCTTGAATCTTGAGGGGGCGGGGACCCCTCAGGGCTCAGAACCACTGGCCCGCACGACCACGGGGCTGCGCCTGCGCTGGTGTCCTCTGGCCCTCCAGTGCCCGACCTGTCCCATCTTCTAGCCTGCTGGGTTCTGTCCCCGAGGCGACCCTCCCTCTCCCCCTCCTGCAGGTGTGCTGCCCCTCCAGCCCATGGAGAGAGCTGGGGAGGGTCTTCTCCCACCCCCACCCCAGAGCTGCCCTCCCACAGCCCATTGCTTCCTTTCCTGTCCTTTCTCCCGGCCTTGCTGGCGGCCAGCACTGGGCAACAGTCCTCTCCCATTACCTTGACTTAAACTGGCCTCTGCAGAGAGGTTATCGATTATTTATGGCCAGGTTTCTGTTTCTGCCTGGCAGGGGTGGCGGAGGAGCGAGGGATGCCGTCCATGGCAGGGTTTGTCTCCATCCTCTTCCTCCGCCTCAGGGTGGCGGGGGGCCGCGCTCCCACCCCTGCTCTTGCACACGTCTGTGTTCAGGACCTGCGGTGCCACATTGTTGCCCCCTGGACAGACACACACCCACGCCCTGCACGGGGACCAGCGGCGGTTTAGTCAGTTTGGCCCCTGTGGTTCGAACAAAGAGGAGGGAGACGTGTGTAGGGTTCTGAGGGCCTTGATGTGACAGCTGGAAGCCCCCGGGTGGGCCCCGAGGTCTGGTTATATGGCCCCCGGCCCAGGGATGAAAGGCCAGACACCGAGGCCCAGGCCGGGCTGTCACCCCAGGGTGACTGAGACGGGTGGAGCAGAGCCAGGGCGCCCGTGATGGGGAGAGAGGGCTCCCCGCTCACCTTCTTCCCACCCACCCCCACCACCAAGGAGGAGACATGTAGGAAAGAACATTCCAGAGCCCTAAGAAGTTGCTCAGGGGCAGCCAGGAATGGAGTGTGGCTGGAGCAGGAGGGAGGGGCTGGGTCTGGAGGGGCAGCAGATGGTTCGGGGCTGCGGGGAGGGGCTTCATGCTGGGTTTCCACAGCCAAGTCACTGGGGACAGGCTGCAGAGGCAGGAGGTGGGGCCGGGGAGGCTGTGGCGACTGGTCCGACAAGGGCCACCTGGTGCGGGGAGCAGGGGGATGCTGGGTGCGCTTTGGGCAGCAGAGCTGGTGGGTTGACCATTAGGGCCTGCGGGGCTTCATGGGAAGACAGCTGGAGCCTCAGCAGCTTTCCCCGGGAGGCTGGCGGGCTCTCCAGTGAGTCAGGCGACCCTCCCTCTCCCCTCCTGCAGGTGTGCTGCCTCCAGCCCATGGAGAGAGCTGGGGAGGGTCTTCTCCCACCCCCACCCCAGAGCTGCCCTCCCACAGCCCATTGCTTCCTTTCCTGTCCTTTCTCCCGGCCTTGCTGGCGGCCAGCACTGGGCAACAGTCCTCTCCCATTACCTTGACTTAAACTGGCCTCTGCAGAGAGGTTATCGATTATTTATGGCCAGGTTTCTGTTTCTGCCTGGCAGGGGTGGCGGAGGAGCGAGGGATGCCGTCCATGGCAGGGTTTGTCTCCATCCTCTTCCTCCGCCTCAGGGTGGCGGGGGGCCGCGCTCCCACCCCTGCTCTTGCACACGTCTGTGTTCAGGACCTGCGGTGCCACATTGTTGCCCCCTGGACAGACACACACCCACGCCCTGCACGGGGACCAGCGGCGGTTTAGTCAGTTTGGCCCCTGTGGTTCGAACAAAGAGGAGGGAGACGTGTGTAGGGTTCTGAGGGCCTTGATGTGACAGCTGGAAGCCCCCGGGTGGGCCCCGAGGTCTGGTTATATGGCCCCCGGCCCAGGGATGAAAGGCCAGACACCGAGGCCCAGGCCGGGCTGTCACCCCAGGGTGACTGAGACGGGTGGAGCAGAGCCAGGGCGCCCGTGATGGGGAGAGAGGGCTCCCCGCTCACCTTCTTCCCACCCACCCCCACCACCAAGGAGGAGACATGTAGGAAAGAACATTCCAGAGCCCTAAGAAGTTGCTCAGGGGCAGCCAGGAATGGAGTGTGGCTGGAGCAGGAGGGAGGGGCTGGGTCTGGAGGGGCAGCAGATGGTTCGGGGCTGCGGGGAGGGGCTTCATGCTGGGTTTCCACAGCCAAGTCACTGGGGACAGGCTGCAGAGGCAGGAGGTGGGGCCGGGGAGGCTGTGGCGACTGGTCCGACAAGGGCCACCTGGTGCGGGGAGCAGGGGGATGCTGGGTGCGCTTTGGGCAGCAGAGCTGGTGGGTTGACCATTAGGGCCTGCGGGGGGCTTCATGGAGAAGACAGCTGGAGCCTCAGCAGCTTTCCCCCCGGGGAGGCTGGCGGGGCTCTCCAGTGAGGTCAGGCCTCTCGTCCTCCCTTCCCGCCAGGACCCACATGGGGATGAAGACCTGCGAAGCCGCCAGCATGGAGGATGCCACAGACGTGGTGCGCGGCCTGGTCATCGAGCTCTCCAACCTGAAGTAAGGACTGGGCTGGGCCCCGTGGATCCCCCGTCCCTGGGGACGGGCAGAGGACATGGGGTTGAGGGTCAAGTCCAGCAGCGGTCCAGGGGTGCCAGGCTGGCCTGGACCCACAGCATGGGGCCCCTCTCCGGGAAGCTCCTCGTTCAGAGAGTTGTCAGGTTCCGAGGAGGGGCTCCAAGGGTCACAGCCTGCCCCCGCAACACGTGCATGTGCCTGTGCGCGACCCTTGAGCGTGCGAACCCGTATGAGCAGGCCAGGGTGCCCGAGTGTGAGGTGGGGCACAGCCCAGGCCTGTTTCCACGCAGCCGGCTGATCATGAGCACTCACCGGGACCTGGAGGCCTCCAGGCGCCTCAGCTACCGCCGCAAAGCCCAGCCGGCTGGGAAGGCCCCTGCCCCCTACACCCCCAAGCGGGCTGGGAGCCTCCCCCGAGGGGAGCAGTCCTGGAGAGATTCATAGGCGGAGCTCCAAACCGCCTGGGGTCGTGGCGCAGGCCCCTACGTGCTCACGGACCCCAGAACCCTTCTGCCAGCCAGCTGGAACCAGCCCCCCAGCAGACCTCGGAAAGCCTGCAGGCCCTTGTGTGCCCTCCCCCCGCCCCGGTATCTTGTTACCTCCGAAATGCTCCAAGAGGCCCCTCTTTGTCAGCAGCCTCCCCCGGGAGAAGCTGGAGCAGGAGGGAGGGGCTGGGTCCGAGGGCTGGGAGGGCTTCATGTGGGTTTCCACAGCCAAGTCACTGGGGACAGGCTGCAGAGGCAGGAGGTGGGGCCGGGGAGGCTGTGGCGACTGGTCCGACAAGGGCCACCTGGTGCGGGGAGCAGGGGGATGCTGGGTGCGCTTTGGGCAGCAGAGCTGGTGGGTTGACCATTAGGGCCTGCGGGGGGCTTCATGGAGAAGACAGCTGGAGCCTCAGCAGCTTTCCCCCCGGGGAGGCTGGCGGGGCTCTCCAGTGAGGTCAGGCCTCTCGTCCTCCCTTCCCGCCAGGACCCACATGGGGATGAAGACCTGCGAAGCCGCCAGCATGGAGGATGCCACAGACGTGGTGCGCGGCCTGGTCATCGAGCTCTCCAACCTGAAGTAAGGACTGGGCTGGGCCCCGTGGATCCCCCGTCCCTGGGGACGGGCAGAGGACATGGGGTTGAGGGTCAAGTCCAGCAGCGGTCCAGGGGTGCCAGGCTGGCCTGGACCCACAGCATGGGGCCCTCTCCGGGAAGCTCCTCGTTCAGAGAGTTGTCAGGTTCCGAGGAGGGGCTCCAAGGGTCACAGCCTGCCCCCGCAACACGTGCATGTGCCTGTGCGCGACCCTTGAGCGTGCGAACCCGTATGAGCAGGCCAGGGTGCCCGAGTGTGAGGTGGGGCACAGCCCAGGCCTGTTTCCACGCAGCCGGCTGATCATGAGCACTCACCGGGACCTGGAGGCCTCCAGGCGCCTCAGCTACCGCCGCAAAGCCCAGCCGGCTGGGAAGGCCCCTGCCCCCTACACCCCCAAGCGGGCTGGGAGCCTCCCCCGAGGGGAGCAGTCCTGGAGAGATTCATAGGCGGAGCTCCAAACCGCCTGGGGTCGTGGCGCAGGCCCCTACGTGCTCACGGACCCCAGAACCCTTCTGCCAGCCAGCTGGAACCAGCCCCCCAGCAGACCTCGGAAAGCCTGCAGGCCCTTGTGTGCCCTCCCCCCGCCCCGGTATCTTGTTACCTCCGAAATGCTCCAAGAGGCCCCTCTTTGTCAGCAGCCTCCCCCGGGAGAAGCCGGGGAGGGAACCTGCCCCTCCCAGAGGCCAGGCCTGGAGGCTGGAGGGGGAGGCCTGCTGGGGCCCAGGAAGCCGGCTGCTGGAACCAGGGGCCCAGGGCCGCCTAGATGTTTATCTGGGTTTGCAAATTTTGGCTCCTTAGCCAAGGTTACAGAAGGTTCAGAATGTGTTTCTTTCCGGGAGGAGAAAAGGGCTCGCTTTGTTGGTTGTACCCTTGTTTTTCACTGGATTTCCATTTTATTTCTTTTGGGAAGCCCATTAATAAATGATGCCCTAGCCAGACCTCAGACCTCGTGACCTGTTGTTCGGGGTCTGAGGCGTTTTCAGTTCCTGGACGTCCTGCCCACAGACCTCTGCTGCCACCTCTTTCTCCTTTTCACTTCTGCTTTTCATCCTCCCTGGGAGGACAGCCGGGGTCCCGCCGGGCCCTGCCCTCCGCGGCCGAGTGCCGGGGTCCCCGCGCGTTACTGAGTGCCGGGCCCTCCGGGAGCACGTGGCTCTGTGCACAGATGCTCTGGGACGGACGTCAGCATGCAAGTGCCCGTGAACCAGCGAGCCCGCCGAGGCATCCTGGTGGTCCAGCTGGAGTCTGTGTGTTGAGGGTCCAGTGCTGAGACAGCCTTGCCTCTGGGGACGGGCTGCTCTGAGGCCCTGGCCAGGCCGCGGCAGCCCTGGGGCTTGTCACTGATACAACCGCAGCTAAAGCCTGGAGGCTGGCGTGCGCACAGGCCCCCCCCAGTCCCAGCCCCGCCCCAGGGGCATCACCTAGGTCACCACGAGGGGACCAGACCCGAGACTAAGCTGTCGCTCTGCCTGTGGCTCCCGCCTCTTACCTCTTCCAGCCAGGGCACCACCTTGTCACGCCCCAGGAGGTCCATCCGGCGGCTCAGGGTCCTCTGCCACTGAGAATGTGCAGCCCGCTCCTTGAACCCACCAGGATGTGCCCAGCCGCCCAGTTCCCTGGCTCTCAAGCCCCAGCAGGCCTGGCGTATACAATTAGCATTTGTAGGCAGCTGAGAGTGGCAGGGGTGTTGTGTCTGCTCACTTGGGGTGAAACTCTTGGGGCTGCTAAGGAGGCCTCCCTTGTGCCTTTCTCCTCCTGTCCTCTTCTCTCCAGGCCTGGGCTGCAGGCTGTCTTCAAGGGTCCTCTCGGACCCTTGGATCATGCCAGCGCTCCTACTAGGTGGGCCTCAGGTCCAAGTTCGAGTGGAAAAGCCAAGGGCAAATTGAGGGAAATCCAAATCCTGCCCCCACTCAACCTCAGAGAGACCTCATAGGCTGGGATTGGAGAACAGGCTCAAGCCAGCCCTCAGATTGGGGAAGGAAAGTGGACTGGCACTTGTCACCTGTTGCCCCCAGAAGACAGCTGCACAAGATTTGGGGCTGGAGGAGGCACACAGAGAGTGGGAGTGCCCCCAAGCACAGCCCCCCAGGAGAACCAGATCATACTTCCTGGGTGGGGAGGGACCCCTGTCCCCTCCCACTCCCGACCACACAAAGCCAGATCACTTCCATGGTGCCCCCTGCCCAAGGCCACGCCTGGCACAACCCCCCAGGGCATGTGCCCATTCCTCGCCGCCCCCCACCCTCACCCCTGCCCCAACCCAGAAGTCCTTCCCTTGCTCTGAAGGGCCTGGCATGCCACTCCGTGGCCCACCAGATGCTGGGGTGTCAATGGTGACATCAACCGGGAGGGCCTCCTCCCTCAAATCACGCCTCCAGTGTGGGGATTCCGCCCATCCGGCATGTCAATATATAAAAGCTGGCCGGGAGAGTTTGCAAACACCAAACGCGCGGAAAGAGCCTCATAACACTAACTCGCTGCAGGTGCCTGCCCTGCACAGATGTGCCAGACTGGGGCGGCCCCTCAGAGCCCCACAATGGCTATTTCTCCGCAGAAAGCAGTCACCCCAGCACCCCAGGGTGAACAACAATCCACACTGGGGACAGCAGAGATCAGATTCACACGTGGAAGCTGAGGCACGCGACAGCCTCGGCGGCGCCCTTCACACTACCTTGTCCCGAGACCTGGCTTTGCAGGACGCTGATCCATTCATGAACATTTATTGAGCACTGACGGGGTGACCAGCGCTGGGGAAGGAGGGCGGGGGTGCCTGGAGAGCATCCTCTTCCGTGACGCGGATGGGCGCGCTTTGGGCGGTGGCCCCCAAGCTGGAGGCAGCCCCTAGGGGCGGATCCTCGAGGCGTGGGTCTTCCCTGAGATCCAGCGGCCGCTGAGCCAGGATCCCCATCCCCGGGTGAAGGCATCCCGGTCCTCCCCCGCGCCAGGCTCCTTAGGCAGAAGTGGAAAATCCGCAGGAAGAGGGAGGAGTTCCAGAAGACTTCCCGGCACCTTTGGAACCTAGATTTTAAAAACGGTGGAGGGGGCGTATGTGACATTCAGTGGCAAGGATGATTCGACGATCCGAAAGCTCCCGTTCACCGTCAGGGCTGCCGGTGTTCCGGCGCCACCTGCAGGCTACTTCTGGGATAGCGCCCTTGTGCGACACCCAGCCCAGGGCCGCCCGGGGTGGGACCCAGAACCCGACACAAAGCCTCCGAAACTCCAACTCAGCCCTGCTGTGCTGCCCCCTCGCGGCCGCGGGGCTCCGGGGCCACCGGATCTGTTACATTCACATTTCCTGGAAGGATGCCCTCTGGCATGGTAAAGTCAGGGCTCCCCCAGCCCAGCCCCCGTGCCCGCGGAGTCAAGTTTTCCTATTCCGTCGAACTTAAGGGTTTCGAAAGGGAAGATTTCTGAGACCATCACCTGTGTGTCCCTTCAACTTCCTCCCTCTCGAGCTGGACCCTGTCAGGCCTCACAGGAATCCCGTCTCCTCCTGGAGGCAGCCTCACACCCTTCTAACCTGTGTCCCCTGAACAGCTGCCAGGAGAGGGTGGGTCCTCCCCTCCGGTGACTTCCCGAGGGGCGCTCACCGCCTGATGGGAGAGGCATATCCACAAGGGGGCACCCAGATAGGCAGGGGTACCGCCCCATCAGACCCTCTCTGCTTCTTCCCAGTTAAAAGTTGCTAAAACGGATTTCTCGTTTACAAACCTGCAGAAGGGGAGGCCTTTCCAAGTCTGTAATAAGAACTGCTGATACTTAAGCCGGGAGCTACTCCTAGCCTGCCGGCCACGGAGGTGGGGATTGGGAGCTTGGTAGAACCGCAGATGCTCAGGCCTCACCCAGGCTTCCAGAACTGGAATCACATTTGATGACCAAGATAGGAGGGGGGACCCTGTGCGGCTGTGCAGTGTGAAGGGAGGCCTTAAGACCTCAGGGACGCTCCAGCCCCACCTCTCTTGTGAACTTTGGAGCCCCGGGCACCCTCCAGGCGTTCCTGACCCACACACAGGGTTTGGGTTTTTCCCTCCAAACTGAAGCTGACTTGAACACCTCAGCTTCTTCCAACCTCCTCACATCCATCTCCGCCGTCCAGTCTGACACACAATTAGCACTCAGACCTTATCCAAGTCCAAACTCTTTAAGGCAACCAGCAAGGAGACCTTCCCCCCAAATCTCTAACACCTTTCCCTCCACTCTCCACGCACACATGAGACACATGAGTTCCATGTCCAGAGACGTGGAACTTCACCGAGTTCCTGAATAAGCCCCGGGCCCCACTTCAGCACTCCACCAAACCGAGGGAGGCTTCCAGGAGCCACTTTCTCCAGGAAGCCCTCCTGGATCCTTTCCTCTGGATCGGATGCTTCTCTAGACTCCTCCATCCCTGTTTTCACTGTCTCCCACGTACCACTGAGGGCCAAGCCCAGCCTGGTGCATGGCACAGGACCAGCCTCACAAACTACCTAGCGAATGGGGGGACACGGACACGTGAGGCGGTTTCCCTCTGGCCATGTGGCTCCTACCTGCCACAGGATTGAAGCCCCCGCTCTGCCTGTCCCCAGACCCCATCCTTAGTCCCCACAGCCTCCGGGGGGTGATCTTCACCCAGCATCTGTTGTTTCCCCTACGGGCCCAGAGAAGGAGAGTGTCTTGCCCAAGGCCACACAGGGAACCCCAGTCCCCGCTTACCTACTTAGGCAACAATTCTAGAGTACTATTCTAAGTTTTCTATTATATATGGATTCTCTCCCCTGCCCTTAGCCCTCTGAAGTGGGTCAGCCCAGGGGTTAACCTGTTTCCCAGGGGGCTCCACCCAGGGCAGACCCCCTCCGCCGCGAGTTCCCCCAGGCACCTGCAGAAGCACCTGCTCCTCCTCCTCGGCGATGTCCAGGGTCTTGCATCTTCGCCTTGTCCAAGCGGGTCAGCTTCTTGCCCGCCGAGTTCCGAGTGGTGTAGCTGTAGACGGAGGTGTAGCCCTGGCCAGTGAGCGGGCAGAAGCGGCGCGTGTGGGCGCGGTCGCGGGTGGCTCCGCACTGGGGGCACACGTAGTCGCGAAGGATGGGGCACAGCACGCGGCCGGCTTCGTCCTTGAGCACGTGGGACTGGTAGATGGCCCGGGACTCGCCGTTGTGTTTGCAGAAAGAGCACAGGCGTTCGGGAACGGGGGAGGATTCCAGGCTGGGTCTCGGATCCCCCGGTCCTGGCACTGGCTCAGCCTGGGGGTCCAGCCTGGTCTCGGGCTCCTCTTCCCCACGCAGAGCCCCCACCACGCGCGCCAGACCCAGATAATCTGTCCATAGGTTGAAGGTCCCCATGGCTGGGCAGCGTGTGTCAGGCAGAGAGAGCAGAAACCCAGCGGCCCCCCAAAACTTGTCTCTACTGCTTCCTCCTCAGCCCTCCCTTGCCCTCTCGAAGTGAGCAGTCTGGGCTTTAGTTCCCTCCTTATACCACTGGGAAGAGGGAGGAGCAGGCTGTAGGAGGTTCCTTACGGTCACGGGGGGCTTGTAGCTGCCCCCCCAGCAGTGCACCTGCCGTGGGGCAGCATGGTCTCTGGGTGGGCTGGGGGTGAGAGGGAAAACAAGACACAGGCAACGAGTAGCCCCCCCCCACACCCAGAGGGCACTGAGAGGGCTTCCCCTGCGACCCCTCCCGGAGCCCCTCCTGCCCCACAGGGAGATGCAGGTGGCGGGGTTTGGAAGCCCTGCCCCAACGACTCACAGTGATGGAACCAGTAACTTAGTAACTTGTTTCTTCCTTCTCCAGGGCTAGGGGAAGGGTCGGGCCCCCTCAGGCTGTTGGGGACGGGGGAGGGGAGCCGTGGATGATCCAGTTGTCTTTGGAAGAAGGATGGGCCTGATTCACGGGCAAAGGACCAAGGACCGTCAGTACTTCTTTCACATCTGAGTTTGGGATTCTCCTGCCCTTAGCCCTCTGAAGTGGGTCAGCCCAGGGCTTAACCTGTTTCCGAGGGGGCTCCACCCAGGGCAGACCCCCTCCGCCGCGAGTTCCCCCAGGCACCTGCAGAAGCACCTGCTCCTCCTCCTCGGCGATGTCCAGGGTCTTGCATCTTCGCCTTGTCCAAGCGGGTCAGCTTCTTGCCCGCCGAGTTCCGAGTGGTGTAGCTGTAGACGGAGGTGTAGCCCTGGCCAGTGAGCGGGCAGAAGCGGCGCGTGTGGGCGCGGTCGCGGGTGGCTCCGCACTGGGGGCACACGTAGTCGCGAAGGATGGGGCACAGCACGCGGCCGGCTTCGTCCTTGAGCACGTGGGACTGGTAGATGGCCCGGGACTCGCCGTTGTGTTTGCAGAAAGAGCACAGGCGTTCGGGAACGGGGGAGGATTCCAGGCTGGGTCTCGGATCCCCCGGTCCTGGCACTGGCTCAGCCTGGGGGTCCAGCCTGGTCTCGGGCTCCTCTTCCCCACGCAGAGCCCCCACCACGCGCGCCAGACCCAGATAATCTGTCCATAGGTTGAAGGTCCCCATGGCTGGGCAGCGTGTGTCAGGCAGAGAGAGCAGAAACCCAGCGGCCCCCAAAGCTTGTCTCTACTGCTTCCTCCTCAGCCCTCCCTTGCCCTCTCGAAGTGAGCAGTCTGGGCTTTAGTTCCCTCCTTATACCACTGGGAAGAGGGAGGAGCAGGCTGTAGGAGGTTCCTTACGGTCACGGGGGGCTTGTAGCTGCCCCCCCAGCAGTGCACCTGCCGTGGGGCAGCATGGTCTCTGGGTGGGCTGGGGGTGAGAGGGAAAACAAGACACAGGCAACGAGTAGCCCCCCCCCACACCCAGAGGGCACTGAGAGGGCTTCCCCTGCGACCCCTCCCGGAGCCCCTCCTGCCCCACAGGGAGATGCAGGTGGCGGGGTTTGGAAGCCCTGCCCCAACGACTCACAGTGATGGAACCAGTAACTTAGTAACTTGTTTCTTCCTTCTCCAGGGCTAGGGGAAGGGTCGGGCCCCCTCAGGCTGTTGGGGACGGGGGAGGGGAGCCGTGGATGATCCAGTTGTCTTTGGAAGAAGGATGGGCCTGATTCACGGGGGCAAAAAGGACCAAGGCCCCCAAGTTCTGGTCACCCCCATGTAAGGGCTGAATAAACTGGAGTATGAAGCCACCTGACCCCGGGGTTGTTCACAATCACAAAGCCTGCCTCCTCCACCCCATTCCCGGAGCTTTAGGTGTTAATGGAGTCTGTCCCAGCCCAGGGGTGGAAAAGGGTGGACCCTGAGAATGACGGGGGTGGGGGAGAGCACAGGCACAGGTAGGGCTGGCCGGGGTCTGGGAGGCCCCTAGCTCTCATCAGCCCCTTTGTATCTCCCTCTCAGATGAGACCTCAGCTCCATCTCAGGAAGATGCAGAGTGCCCAGGAGTCACCCAGGTGGGGCAGACTGGCAAGTAGAAGGATCGATGGCATTGTCAAGGTGCTGGGGGGGCGGCTGAAGGTAAAGGAGGGGTACCAGGCAAGGAGGGCGAGAAAGCACGGCCCAGGACTGGAATGCAGAAAAGAGGTGCGTGCTAAACCACCTTTCATTCATTCATTCAGGAAACCTTTATTGAGCCTTCTGGAAGCAGGGCTCCCTAATCCCTCCCAGAAAGATTTTTCAGCTGCCATGCCCTAAGCTTGTCATTCCTGCCCACAGCCCTCTGGGATGGATTCCCCAGATCCTGCCTGTGTCTTTAAGGATCCCAGACACCAGCCCTGCTCGAGGGGTGAGAGGCGGGGGTCAGGCCTCGGTGCTGGCTGAGCAGTTGGGGTCTTGGGGAGGTGGGGCAAGTTCAGGGCGGGGTATGCCCCCCATCCCTTCCCCCCAAGGCTGTGTCCGGCCCAGCCACAGTGACATTCATCCCTCGGCGGGTCTGGCCTCCGTCCACACAACCCACCGACAACAATGAATGTTGATTGTGACCTTCGCTGTGGCCTAAGGGAGGGGGCGTGTTCTGGATCCCCGCCCCCCACCCCCAGAGCTAGAAGGCGGTCGGGGGTCGTGACGCGTGGACGTCAGTTCCAGGCCTCGGGGTCCACTCAACGGTCGATGGTTTGCCTGAGCTGCTCAAACTCACCGACAGGTTGAATGTTCCCCCAAACCCTTGGCAGCTCCTTGGGGGGCCGGGAGTGGAGGCTGGCGGGGGGATCAGGGAAGGGGATATGGTGAGGGAGGAGGGGGGAAGGGAACGAGGGACTTAATGTTTCTGTCTGCGAACAGTTTTGAGGTGCCAACTCTCTGCTCCAGGACCCAAAACAAGCGGAGATACATATAAATAATAGTCACGGTAGATGCTTCTGTCGCCTTTGCTATGCAAATGTAGCAGTAGTGGGCACTGGGCTTTGAACCCATTTATTCAAAGCATTCTCAAAAAACGCCCTCAGAGGTGCCTATTTCTTCCGGTTGTCAGTTTCTCAGAGACAGGCTGGGGAGGGGCGAGGCAGAGGAAGGATTCCGAGTGGCCCCGAGCCGTCAGGCGGGCTAGTGGCTCTGGCCCGGGGGCATCGATGGAACACTGAGGTAAAAACAAGGCATTTTAATACAATGTAATACCTTCTGGGAGCTTCAGGGCGTTCCGGACACAACTGTTGCTGCATCATAACAACCCCGCGGGGGTGTCAGGAGTCACTACTTGGCAAATTCGAGCCCCGAGTGGGGCCGCCGCCAGGCCCCGCCCTTGGGCCCACCGGCTCGTGGGACCGGGGCGAAGCAAGGGGACCACGGAGGGGACGGGCCACCCGCCTGCCTGCAGGGTCTTGGCTATCTGAACTCAGGCCTTTGGGGGGGTCGGCGCCCAAGCGCACGAAACGAGGTTTGCCGTTAGCCTTCCCATTTCTCACCCGTAGCCCGTAAGTTTTCCCTTCCACCGAACCCGGCTCGTTGGGGTCTTCGGGGAGGTGGGGCAAGTTCAGGGCGGGGTATGCCCCCCATCCCTTCCCCCCAAGGCTGTGTCCGGCCCAGCCACAGTGACATTCATCCCTCGGCGGGTCTGGCCTCCGTCCACACAACCCACCGACAACAATGAATGTTGATTGTGACCTTCGCTGTGGCCTAAGGGAGGCGGCGTGTTCTGGACCCCCGCCCCCCACCCCCAGAGCTAGAAGGCGGTCGGGGGTCGTGACGCGTGGACGTCAGTTCCAGGCCTCGGGGTCCACTCAACGGTCGATGGTTTGCCTGAGCTGCTCAAACTCACCGACAGGGTGAATGTTCCCCCAAACCCTTGGCAGCTCCTTGGGCGGCCGGGAGGGGCGGCTGGCGGGGGATCGGGGAAGGGATATGGTGAGGGAGGAGGGGGGAAGGGAACGAGGGACTTAATGTTTCTGTCTGCGAACAGTTTTGAGGTGCCAACTCTCTGCTCCAGGACCCAAAACAAGCGGAGATACATATAAATAATAGTCACGGTAGATGCTTCTGTCGCCTTTGCTATGCAAATGTAGCAGTAGTGGGCACTGGGCTTTGAACCCATTTATTCAAAGCATTCTCAAAAAACGCCCTCAGAGGTGCCTATTTCTTCCGGTTGTCAGTTTCTCAGAGACAGGCTGGGGAGGGGCGAGGCAGAGGAAGGATTCCGAGTGGCCCCGAGCCGTCAGGCGGGCTAGTGGCTCTGGCCCGGGGGCATCGATGGAACACTGAGGTAAAAACAAGGCATTTTAATACAATGTAATACCTTCTGGGAGCTTCAGGGCGTTCCGGACACAACTGTTGCTGCATCATAACAACCCCGCGGGGGTGTCAGGAGTCACTACTTGGCAAATTCGAGCCCCGAGTGGGGCCGCCGCCAGGCCCCGCCCTTGGGCCCACCGGCTCGTGGGACCGGGGCGAAGCAAGGGGACCACGGAGGGGACGGGCCACCCGCCTGCCTGCAGGGTCTTGGCTATCTGAACTCAGGCCTTTGGGGGGGTCGGCGCCCAAGCGCACGACCACCCGAGGTTTGCCCCGTTAATGCTCTTTCCCATTTCTTCACCCGTAAGCCCGGCTCCCAGTTCCTCCCTCCAGGGGACGCGCAGTCTCAGGGCAGGCTGCACCCCATCAGGGTCTGGGGACCCCCCCTTCCCAGGAGGCCTGGAGAGGGACCTCAAATTTCGAGTCCCTTCCCATTTCTCTGAATGCAGTTTCGAGCCCCCAAAGGATGAACCCATTGGCGTAAAGCTAAGGCAAATGACAGCCCCCCAGGTGCGTGGAATTTGAGTGAACCCCGAAACGACCTCCGCGGAGGCGAACAGAGGCTGCGCGGCCCTCGAAGTCCCGCCCAACCCCACCCCCCGAGATCCCCACCTAGAGCCCGCCTCCAGAGGCCCGCCCCTCGGAAGCCACCGACGGAGGGGCCTCCCCCAAGGACCGCCCCCAAATTGCCCACCCCCAAATTGCACGTCCCTAGGACCCTCCCTCTAAAGCCCGCCCAGATAGACTCCCAAGTAGCCCGCCCCCAAGCTCAACGTCCGTAAAACCCGCCCCCTAAGGCCTCCCACCTATTGCCGGCTCTCCGAGCGCCCCAAGCTACCGAACCACCAACCCTCCCCTTTGGGACCTCAGAAGCCCTCCTGCCTAGCTCCCCGGAGACCGCGCTCCTACGCAGTCCCCAAGGTCGTTCCCAGGGAGCTCAGCTCCGCTAAGACCCACCCTGAGTCCCTCGGGGCCCGACCCCCTCAAGACCCCGCGCCTTGGAAAGGCCCCACCTGACACGGTTTCCCAGAATCGGCCTCGCCCCCTGAGCCGAGGTCCAACCCCGTCCCCACCCCTGTCTGGAGCTCCGGGGTGGGGCTCCTCAAGGCCCATCCACCCGGCCTGCAGAGCTTCAGGGCTCACAACTGTTGCTGCATCATAACAACCCCGGGGTGTCAGGAGTCACTACTTGGCAAATTCAGCCCGAGTGGGGCCGCCGCCAGGCCCCGCCCTTGGGCCCACCGGCTCGTGGGACCTGGGCGAAGCAAGGGGACCACGGAGGGGACGGGCCACCCGCCTGCCTGCAGGGTCTTGGCTATCTGAACTCAGGCCTTTGGTGGGGTCGGCGCCCAAGCGCACGACCACCGAGGTTTGCCCCGTTAATGCTCTTTCCCATTTCTTCACCCGTAAGCCCGGCTCCCAGTTCCTCCCTCCAGGGGACGCGCAGTCTCAGGGCAGGCTGCACCCCATCAGGGTCTGGGGACCCCCCCTTCCCAGGAGGCCTGGAGAGGGACCTCAAATTTCGAGTCCCTTCCCATTTCTCTGAATGCAGTTTCGAGCCCCCAAAGGATGAACCCATTGGCGTAAAGCTAAGGCAAATGACAGCCCCCCAGGTGCGTGGAATTTGAGTGAACCCCGAAACGACCTCCGCGGAGGCGAACAGAGGCTGCGCGGCCCTCGAAGTCCCGCCCAACCCCACCCCCCGAGATCCCCACCTAGAGCCCGCCTCCAGAGGCCCGCCCCTCGGAAGCCACCGACGGAGGGGCCTCCCCCAAGGACCGCCCCCAAATTGCCCACCCCCAAATTGCACGTCCCTAGGACCCTCCCTCTAAAGCCCGCCCAGATAGACTCCCAAGTAGCCCGCCCCCAAGCTCAACGTCCGTAAAACCCGCCCCCTAAGGCCTCCCACCTATTGCCGGCTCTCCGAGCGCCCCAAGCTACCGAACCACCAACCCTCCCCTTTGGGACCTCAGAAGCCCTCCTGCCTAGCTCCCCGGAGACCGCGCTCCTACGCAGTCCCCAAGGTCGTTCCCAGGGAGCTCAGCTCCGCTAAGACCCACCCTGAGTCCCTCGGGGCCCGACCCCCTCAAGACCCCGCCGCCTTGGAAAGGCCCCCACCTGACACGGTTTCCCAGAATCGGCCTCGCCCCCCCTGAGCCGAGGTCCAACCCCGTCCCCACCCCTGTCTGGAGCTCCGGGGTGGGGGCTCCCTCCCAAGGCCCATCCACCCGGCCTGCAGAGCACCCCTATTCAGGCACGGGGTATCCAGGCCCTTCTTAGCGAGCGTGCTGGGGGAGGGGATCTCCTGCTGTGCGGACTGTGGCCCTAACTAGCAGGAGCCTGGGAGGAGAGGGCAGGTGAGGAGGAAGGAGTAACAACAATAATAGTAGTTGTAATAACAATGCTTTACCTCCACCACCCTGTTATTAGGATATCCGCTTCTTGCACGAGGAAGATGAGGTTCTGAGAGTTAGAAACAGCACTCGGCCTCTCCTAAAGAGCTTTGTTCTTAACGATCAAGAGGCTAGAATGCGGGGTCACGGGGCGAGAGGCACTCTGGCCGCACTGCGGCGGGGGCGAGAACAGGGGGGCTTCCCGTCCCACGGCTGCTGCTGCGCTTCCTCGCTGGCTTCCCTGAGGGCTTTGACCTTGACCTACCTAGGAGGTCAGTCCTAGTAAGAGGGCTCCCCAAATCGGGAAGGCGGGGTCGCTCTTGGGATCAAAGAGAGGCCCGCAGGCGCTGCCGCCCCAGCCCCCTCCTGTGGGGGAGGGGCCGTCTGGACACCACCTGGGGTCTGACCGGCTCCCTTTGTCTGTCACGGTCGCGGTAGGCTTCCCGCCCTCGCCGTCTCCTGTCTGGGCCTGACCGTGCCCCTCTCAGGCTGGGTATCTGTCCACGTCTCCAGCGCTGCTGTGTGCGCCCGTCCCTGCCGGTTGGGGGGTGTCTGTGCGCGTTGGACCCTTTACCCCGGATCTCCCCTCTGTCTGTCCGCCTGCTGTCCCCTCCCTGTCTGGGACTGCCCTGGGTGGAAGGCGGCCTCGGGGCTGTCTTCCTCTCTCTGTCTGCACCTGGGGTCCTTCAGCGGGCTGCTGAAGGTCCCCCTCCCTCCCTGCCAAGTGTCCTGAGGCCAAGAGGGGGGCTGTCGGGGCCTCGAGTTGACTCAAGCCCAGCCGTGGCCTCCTCCCACCCCTCAAGCCCGGGCCCTGGTGCAAGGCAGGGGTGGGGGGCAGCCTTTCGGCAGCCAGGCTGACCCAGAGCCTGTACCCACCCCTCCCCTCAAGGCCCTCCTGAGCTCAGGAAAGACAAGGCAGCTGGCACGGGGTCTGGGGGTCAGGGCTGGAGGTGAGAGGTCCCCGTGGAGCCAGCTGGGCAGGCCATGGACAGGAGGCCGCTCTGCTGTCAAGGTGAAGAACAAGGTGGGGGCAGGGCAGGGGCGAGGAGGAACACAAAGAGGTGCGGGGCTTCCAGGGGGCGCCTAGTGGCTTAGGTGCCTCTGCGTGTGTCCTTGTGTGTGTGCACAGGACCTGGGGGGCGGGGCACACACAAGGGAGGAGTTCCTTGGAGCCCGGCAGACAAAGGGCCCATTATGAAATGTGCGGTGGCAGAGGATATTAGGGTGCCCCTGCGGGGTCCTGTTGATGTCCCAGGTTGTCCACACGGGCGAGCAGGGGGCTCCTTGTATCCGTGATACCCGCAGGGCCTCTCAGGCTGCCACCCCGCCCTCCCCAGGCCGCCTCTCCACGGCCAGATGCTCAGACTTTGGGCTCCGCATCCTCAGACGAGGGGCTGGTCCCTCCTGCCCAGGACCTGGGGGCGGCCAGCCAGCCGGGGGCCTGAGTGTCCTTGTCCTTCTCGAGCCTACCAGGTGTGGGGCCAGGCCTGGGGAAGGGAGGAAGTCTTCCCTTGGGGTTGGGGTTGGGGCTGGAGGCCGTGGAGGGGCTGGGACAGAGAAATCCAGACACCTCTGCGGAGACGTGTCATGCAGGGTGACCCTGGGTCTGCGTCGGGGGTGGGGGCTCCGTCTGCAAAAACGGAGGCAGCAGCTGCCAATGGCCTGCTCCCAGGAGGCTGTGATGGCTTGAGGGGCCGAAAAGCGACTTCGGAGGGCTCTGTAAGGGGATCTGGGGCATCTGTAAGTTCAGGTAGGTGAGTGCCGTCGTGGGTGGGTGGCAGACTCTCCCAGGTGTGTGTGCACGCATGTGTGTGTGTGCTGGCACACCGTGGGCTTCTGTTTTTGCGTGGATGCCTGTGTGGCTTGGCAGTGGGCATGGGTCAGGCTAACTGTGGGCAGCTGCAGGCGTGAGCCGGTGTACGTGGGGGCCTGGTGTCTGTCAGTTTCCCCCTGGGTGACTGGGCTGTGTCACCTGACTCTGGTGTCCCCCTGACCCTCCTCTCTAAACATTCAGCTCCTGGAGGGTAGAGGTCTTCATCTCATCCCCCGTGCTGCACCAGTGCCTGGTACCTAACAGACGCTCAACACACAGGGCTGGATGTGTGGGCGCTCAGGTGACGGTGGATTTCTGCATGTCCCTCTGTCCTTGTCCTGTATGGCATTTTCACTGCAAACGTCTTATTGGGTTGGCGGGGGGTTTTTTTTGAATTAATTAATTTGGCGGTAGCGGATCTGAGTTGCAGCGTGCCGCGTCTTTGGGCGTGTGGGATCTATTCCCTGACCAGGGATGGAACCCAGGCCCCCCTGCATGGGGCGAATGGAGTCTTAAGCCATTGGAGGCCCAGGAAAGTCCCAGGAGTGTCTAAAGGTGTAATCACGCTAAGATGACTTAACCTGATGCCCGAATGTCAGTCATCGGTGCGGGCCCTGTTCCAAATGCATAAGTGTGTCAGGTCGCCAGGGGGACTGTGGGGGTGTCCTTGCCCGGGCCGGCAGGGAGCTGCCTGGGTGTGCCGGTCCAGGTTCTTAAGAATGATGGTGTCTGTGTGCACCTGGGTTGGGGCGTGTTGTCACAGTTACTCGGAGACAGCCTGTGGGCGCCCATGGGAGAGAGCATGGGCGTGTCTGAGGGGGCAATAGAAAACTGGGTGTGTGTCCGGGTCACGTGCAAGAACGCGTCTCCCGCGGTGGGCGGCAGCTTCGCGTCTCTGTGGGGCATCGTTTCCCAGGGGTCAGCCCTGGAGGTCCGTGTCACGGTGACTGCTGTGTGTGCTCACGTGGCACTGTTTTGATGGGTGACCGGGTGCGTAGCAGCGTGCTGGCGGGTGACGTGAGCACAGGGACGATGTATGCGGGAGTGTAGCGTGTGGATTTGGGGTCTTCATCAGCTCTTTGGGAATATCTAATTGTGACTCTGAGCAGTCCAGGGAGGCGGAGAACTGGGGGGGAAAGGAGATGGGGGAACAAAAATACAGTGGGGTGGGGTCGTGCTCCGATCCCATCAGCCAATGAGAGGTCTTCTCCGTCCCGCCCCCACCCCCTGCCCTCCAGGCGAGGTCCCTGTGAAAGGCGCCTTGTCGCTTTAAAAGGGCTCCCCAGCAGTGGGATTCCGGGCCGTTTCTTCCTTTTCACGGCCACTTTTGCAGGGCGTGTTCCTGTTAGCAAACCGCCCCAGTCAATACTCTGCAGCCGCCGCCGCGGGTAATGACACGCCGAGGGGGCGCCCGCGGAGGGCTCCGGGGCTCCGGCAGGCGGCGCCGCTGCAGCCCCGGGCCCCCGGCCGCAGCCAGGCCCGAGCGGGGCTCCCCGCCGGGATCGGTCTCCGCGGGGTCCGCACAGGCCTGCACGCCCGTGAACTTGGCCGGGAGCGCCTTGCCGAGCGCGCGCTCCGGCTCGGAGCCGCTCCGGATATCCGAGGCCTCCATCCGCCCCGCGCCCCCAAGAACAAAGCTCGCCGCCGCTCGGTCCCAGGGCCTCCTGCGGTCAGGTGTCAGGAGGCCCGGGCACCAGTGCCCCTCGACCCTCATCCTGCGTCCCCGACCCGCAGGGGCATATCGGCCCGCCCTCCCCCCAGCGGCCCCCACTCGCTCGGGATGTGTGGGTCTGTCTCCTATGGGGGGGGTCTGGTCTTCCGGGGGCCCCCCTCTCGGGGAAGGCGAGACACAGAGAAGCCGCCGGGGCCTCCCCGCCCCCCTTCCCCAGCCGCCTCAACAATGGAGGGCCGGGCTGCAGAGGCCGGGGCGCCCGCCCCCCGGCCGTGAGCAGGTGCGCGAGGGGGCTGCGGCCCGGCCCGCCGCCGCCCCGCCCCGCCCCGCCGCGCCCCTCCCCGCGGGCGGCCCCCGCCCCGCTCGCGCCCCCGGCCCGCCCGGCGCCCGCGCTCACCTCGTTCCGGAGCCGCCGGCGCGTTTCCCCCTCTTCTGTCCAAAACCCGCCCGGAAAAGCCCCCCGAGCCGCGGCGCCTGCACGGGAAATTGCATTTTGGCGGCTCCGGGGCTGGGCGGGGGCTCTCCAGGCCGCGGGCAGGGGGAGGGGGCCGCGGGGCTCCGGCGCCGGCTCGAACCCGCGGCCGCCGCCTCCCGCCCGCCCGCCTGTCTGTCTTGGTGACGTGCCCGCGCGCCCCGCCGCCGCCACCGCCCCCTCCCACCTCCACGCGCCTGCCGGGCGGTGGGTCCAGCCGCGGCCGCGTGCGCCCCGAGGCCTCCCGCTAGGCGCACCGGCATGCGAGCGGGGATGCCCACTGGGGCTCCGGGGCGCAGCTCCTGGACGCCGCGCAGGGGACACGGGGACACGGGGGCGCGAGCGGGCACACGCAGGAACCCAGATGCACGCGGACCTCAGAGGCGCACGGGGAGCACACGCGCACAAAGGCACGCGGATCACAAACACAGGGACGGGTGTGCAAGGGGATTCCAGACACAGAGCCACCGCAGGGAATGGTAAGGCCACGCGGGGATGGTCACAAAACGCGCTACACGCGTGGAGACACCCGGGGCCACGCCGACACAAGCTGGACAATCAGGGCATCCAAGGACTAAGAGGAATACAGTACCTAGAGGATCCCCGGAGCACACACACAACATACTTGCACACAAATACATAGACTCAGGAATGGCCCCCAAACACACGCACAAGTCCAGGGGCACACACGAGGTACACAGACCTGCTGGTGTCAGCACGGAGCCACCACACCTCTCGGCCGAGAAGGGAAGCCGCCGGGGCCTTTCCCGGGGGTCTGGTCTCCCCCTTCGGAAGGCGAGACACAGAGAAGCCGGGGCCTCCCGCCCCTTCCCCAGCCGCCTCAACAATGGAGGGCCGGGCTGCAGAGGCCGGGGCGCCCGCCCCCCGGCCGTGAGCAGGTGCGCGAGGGGGCTGCGGCCCGGCCCGCCGCCGCCCCGCCCCGCCCCGCCGCGCCCCTCCCGCGGGCGGCCCCCGCCCCGCTCGCGCCCCCGGCCCGCCCGGCGCCCGCGCTCACCTCGTTCCGGAGCCGCCGGCGCGTTTCCCCCTCTTCTGTCCAAAACCCGCCCGGAAAAGCCCCCCGAGCCGCGGCGCCTGCACGGGAAATTGCATTTTGGCGGCTCCGGGGCTGGGCGGGGGCTCTCCAGGCCGCGGGCAGGGGGAGGGGGCCGCGGGGCTCCGGCGCCGGCTCGAACCCGCGGCCGCCGCCTCCCGCCCGCCCGCCTGTCTGTCTTGGTGACGTGCCCGCGCGCCCCGCCGCCGCCACCGCCCCCTCCCACCTCCACGCGCCTGCCGGGCGGTGGGTCCAGCCGCGGCCGCGTGCGCCCCGAGGCCTCCCGCTAGGCGCACCGGCATGCGAGCGGGGATGCCCACTGGGGCTCCGGGGCGCAGCTCCTGGACGCCGCGCAGGGGACACGGGGACACGGGGGCGCGAGCGGGCACACGCAGGAACCCAGATGCACGCGGACCTCAGAGGCGCACGGGGAGCACACGCGCACAAAGGCACGCGGATCACAAACACAGGGACGGGTGTGCAAGGGGATTCCAGACACAGAGCCACCGCAGGGAATGGTAAGGCCACGCGGGGATGGTCACAAAACGCGCTACACGCGTGGAGACACCCGGGGCCACGCCGACACAAGCTGGACAATCAGGGCATCCAAGGACTAAGAGGAATACAGTACCTAGAGGATCCCCGGAGCACACACACAACATACTTGCACACAAATACATAGACTCAGGAATGGCCCCCAAACACACGCACAAGTCCAGGGGCACACACGAGGTACACAGACCTGCTGGTGTCAGCACGGAGCCACCACACCTCCCCGCTCATCAGGTGCACAGCCGTAGGGACACCTGACACACAGCACCTCAACACACATGGCTGTACACACAGACACAACACAGAGCTGTCTACACAAAACAGAACACGCCCCTGGAGACGTCAGGGACAGTCTCAGGGCACACCCGGACCACAGAGTTCACTGAGAGATACAGATATGCACCAGGGCTCTTGTACAAACTGCACCGGTGCGGACACGTCCGTGCACAACTCCTGCCACACAGGGATTCTCAGAGCCAACCTGCAGACGCGCGGAGTCCCTGGGCAGGCAACCAGGGTTCCGGGAGCCCGCAAGGACACACAATGTCCGGGGACCTTTGGGGCCGTGTGCACCTGGGACCATCTGGTGTGTGTGCTCAGGCAGGCCAAGTACTCAGGGGTCACATGCAGGAGTGGACCCTGACGTGTTTGGGGTGGGACTCTCCCCATCCCCAGAGAGGCTTACTGACACACAAGCACACACAGCAGAAGCAGTGCACGGGTGGAGGATCCTTCTTGTTTGTTTGTTTGATTTTTTTTTTTGTTTTTTCCTATGGTGGAGGATTCTTTCAGGAATTTGCAGACAGGTCCCTGCCTATCATCTCCAACCATACGCGCAATCCCCACCTCTCATGGCCACTTCCACTGGCTGAAAGAGGTCACCTCAGGCCCGACGGTGGTGGCAACCGAGCTTCCTTGGGCTGGGACAGCACTGACAGATTGCTCACCCTGTTTCTTTCCCCCCTTCCTGTCAGAGAGGAAACCTTTGAGCGCTCCCCCGGCCTGGGCCGGGACCCTGCTCATCAGGCCACGCCCTTCCCCCTCAGCCTCCTTACCAATATCTTGCCTCAGTGTCTCCTTGACAAGTCTCCTTTCCCACAGCCTCCCTCTTTCCTCAGGTCTCAGCCCAGAAAGCAAAGATCCAGCTGGCTCAGGAAGGTGGAGGTCCCCTGGGGCACACCCCACCAGAGTCCATGGAGGTTCAGCCCTACTCCATGCCTGACTTCCCTCCAAATGGGGGCTAATTCCTCGGTGGCAGAGGAGGACGATGAGAGTAAAGTCCTTGGGCCTCCGTACGTGGGGACAACTTTGTTGATGTCCCTTATAAGGCCTCCTCCACTAACTGCAAAGGAAGGGATCCCTTTGAAATACACATGTATTCATTCAATCCCAGTCATCTCAGGCTCTTCCCAGTAGGCCAATGAAGTGAATATTGAAATTTTTACAGACGGGAAACGGTGACCCAGAGAGGGACTGCTGATTGCCCAGAGAGGCACAGCCTGTAGGCTGCAGAGCTGAGATTCTGTGCAAGGCCGCCTTCCCCATCTTCCAGGATCCTTTGGAAGAAGTATTCGGGTCCCCGGAACTTCCCGTGACCACCAGCAGGGGGCAGCAGACTCCCAGCCCTCCTGCGGCTGGAGCTCCGCTCTCAATCCCTCTTGCCTGTATCCCCCAGGCTGGAGTTTCCAGTGCCGAAATGCAAAGGCCAAAGGCCCTTGAAGAAAGAAGCTTCTCTTAAGTAAAGCCCTCTAGAACGGACGTCCCGACCCGTGCCTCACTCGCACGTGGTCCCTCTGAAGGCCTACTCCTCCTCCTTGCTGCAACATAGGCCGGGCAGGCGGCCTCGGCATTCCTGAACTGGGTCAGATCAGGAGAGAGGATTCCTGGATCCGGGCCCAGTGCTTAGTCCCAGCCCTACCCCAAAGTCCTCTGAGTATCCCCCGGAGTCCAGCGCAGGATGGGAGGGGCCGAGGGGGAGGCCTCCGTGCCCAAGCCGTCTGGTGCCTTCTGGCGTGGGAACTGCCGCCGCCCCCACGACCTGGGGCCTTTGGGCTGGGACACCTGACTTCCCCTTTTCCCCCAGAGAGGAAACCTTTGAGCGCTCCCGGCCTGGGCGACCCTGCTCATCAGGCCACGCCCTTCCCCCTCAGCCTCCTTACCAATATCTTGCCTCAGTGTCTCCTTGACAAGTCTCCTTTCCCACAGCCTCCCTCTTTCCTCAGGTCTCAGCCCAGAAAGCAAAGATCCAGCTGGCTCAGGAAGGTGGAGGTCCCCTGGGGCACACCCCACCAGAGTCCATGGAGGTTCAGCCCTACTCCATGCCTGACTTCCCTCCAAATGGGGGCTAATTCCTCGGTGGCAGAGGAGGACGATGAGAGTAAAGTCCTTGGGCCTCCGTACGTGGGGACAACTTTGTTGATGTCCCTTATAAGGCCTCCTCCACTAACTGCAAAGGAAGGGATCCCTTTGAAATACACATGTATTCATTCAATCCCAGTCATCTCAGGCTCTTCCCAGTAGGCCAATGAAGTGAATATTGAAATTTTTACAGACGGGAAACGGTGACCCAGAGAGGGACTGCTGATTGCCCAGAGAGGCACAGCCTGTAGGCTGCAGAGCTGAGATTCTGTGCAAGGCCGCCTTCCCCATCTTCCAGGATCCTTTGGAAGAAGTATTCGGGTCCCCGGAACTTCCCGTGACCACCAGCAGGGGGCAGCAGACTCCCAGCCCTCCTGCGGCTGGAGCTCCGCTCTCAATCCCTCTTGCCTGTATCCCCCAGGCTGGAGTTTCCAGTGCCGAAATGCAAAGGCCAAAGGCCCTTGAAGAAAGAAGCTTCTCTTAAGTAAAGCCCTCTAGAACGGACGTCCCGACCCGTGCCTCACTCGCACGTGGTCCCTCTGAAGGCCTACTCCTCCTCCTTGCTGCAACATAGGCCGGGCAGGCGGCCTCGGCATTCCTGAACTGGGTCAGATCAGGAGAGAGGATTCCTGGATCCGGGCCCAGTGCTTAGTCCCAGCCCTACCCCAAAGTCCTCTGAGTATCCCCCGGAGTCCAGCGCAGGATGGGAGGGGCCGAGGGGGAGGCCTCCGTGCCCAAGCCGTCTGGTGCCTTCTGGCGTGGGAACTGCCCGCCCCACCTCAGCCCCTAGTTCCTGGGGCCCCTGCCAGTGCTGACTCATAGGGGACCCATGGCTGTGACTCAGCAGCAGTCCTTCCTGAGCCTCTCCCCGAGAGATTTTCCACCCCGTGTCACCTCCCGTCCCCTCAGGGGGTCTCCTCGGGGACCCAGATATAGCCCTGGTGGGTGTGTAAACCAGAAAGCTCTTCTCAGCTCCGTCCGCCCCAGAGCCCCAGTCCCCAGGGACCTCCCCGACCCAAGGCTGTGACCACGGGTAGGTGGCCCGGGCCGTGAGGGTCTTGGATGATATTCATGGGCGCCCAGGTGGGTTCCCAGGCAAGGCTTGGGCTGTGAACACGCCTTCCTCCACAACCCACTGGAGCGGGGGGCACCGTGCTCCAGGTCCCTCTGAGGCCTGGGCTGGGAGTGAGTTCACCCGACCGCAGACCCGCTTCTCCAGCCGTGTTCCGGAAATGGCAGCTCCAGTCTTCCGACGGCTCGGGCCAAAACCTCTGTTAACAAATGCAATCCATGAACAAGTTCAGTTACTGTCCCTTCTAAAGGCTTCTACAATCCTACTCTCTCCACAGCCCCTACCCAGGGCCAGCCCCCGTCGTCGCTGCCCCGTGCCTCAGCCTCACGCGGTCTGTTCTATCACAGACGCCTGAAAACATCTTAGTCTCTCTTCTGCTCAGACCCTTCCATGGCTCCCATGTCATTCATACCAAAAGCCCAAGTCCTTCTCTGCCTGTTTACACTCTACCTTGTCCCCTCCCTGCCTCACCGCCTCTATTCCTTCCCTCTGCTCCAGGCAGCCACATGGGCCTCCTCACTGGTCCTCAGACACACTGGGTATTGTCTGGCCTCAGGACCTTTTCACGTTCCCTCTGCCAAGGACTCTCTTCCCCTGGGTACCCACGAGGCTGCCTTCCTCACCCGCTTCAGGTCTCTGCTTAAATATCATGTCCTGGGCTTCCCTGGTGGTCCAGTGGGTAAGCACACCGCCTTGCAGTGCAAGGGGTGCCGGTCCGATCCCTGGCCTGGGAAGATCCCACGTGCCGCGGAGCGGCTGGACCGATGTGTCCAATTACCGAGCCGGAGCTCTGGAGCGCATGCGCCCAGAGCCGGCGCTCTGCAATGACAGAGGCCACTGCGATGGGAGGCCCACAGGAGCCAAAGAACAAAGATGGATGAACATAGATAAATGAAAGACCAATAGAAGTGGCCCACCCGACCCCTCCCTCCCCAACACCCCCCCAAAAAAGAAAAAAAATCATGTCCTTCAGGAGACCTTCCCTAATGCCCCTATTTAAAATCTCACAACCCCTTGCTCTATCTTGCTCTTTTTTCATCACCCTACCATCTTTTTTTCTTTTGGTTGCGCTGGATCTTGATTGCTATGCACAGGCTGTCTCTAGCCGTGGCACCTTGGGGCTGTTCTTCAGGGAGGTGCACAGGCTTTGCGCTGCGGTGGCTTCTCCTGCGAGCGCAGGCTCTGGGCGCATGGGCTTCAGTAGGTTTGGCTCAAGGGCTCTAGCGCTTCAGCCCAGAAGTTGCAGTGCGCGGGCTTAGCTGCCCCACGGTCTGTGGAATCCTCCCAGACCAGGGATTGAACTCACGTCCCCTGTATTACAGGGTGGATTCTTACCCATTGGACCACCAGGAAAGTCCACCCTATCACCTTTGAACACTGTATGTTTTACTGCGTCTTTTCCAGATTCTCGTTTCTTCTCTGACTCCTGTGGTCCCCCGTCAGCTTCCTCGGGCTGGGAGGCTTTGTCCCGATCACTGCTGGAGTGCTAAGAGCAGAGTCTTGGACTGCTGTGTGGACGTATGGCTAACTGCCATGCTTCTGGCATGCTGGGGAACAAGAACGATGTGGCACCAGCCTGCCTGCCCCTGTCATGGGGTGCCGACAGTCACAGACAGCTGATTGCAGTGAAGAGTTTTTAGTACAGAAAGCCAGAAAAACCAGGGAGTGTGAGGGAGGCATGGGGCCAGCCTGGAGGTTGAGATGCAATCAGGGAAGGCTTCTGGAGGAGGTGAGGCCATGCCGAGACTTGGTGGCCAGTGAGGAGTTTAAATATAAGTATAGGACGGTAAGATTTGTAGGTTTTTTTTTTTTTAATTTTTAAAATTTTTATTGGTTTTTTTTTTTATTATTATTTTTGGCCGGGTTGGGTTTTCATTGCCGTTTAAGGACTTTCTCCAGTTGTGGTGAGCGAGGGCTACTCTCTAGTTGCAGGGCCTGGGCTTCTCATTTTGGTGGCTTATCTTGTTGCAGAGCACGGGATCTCGGGCACGTGGGCCTCCGCAGTTGTGGCACATGAGCTCCAGAGCACAGGCTCAGTAGTTGCAGTGCATGGGCTTAGTTGCCCCGCTGCATGTGGAATCCCACCGGGGCCAGGGATTGAACGCATGCCCCGCCCCCCACCCCGTGTATTAGCGGGCAGATTCTTTGTCTTTGGACCACCAGGGGAGTCCCGGTTTCTATTTTCAGTTAGATTTATTGAAGTAAACATTTACATCGAGTAAAATTCAGCCTTTACACGGTTCTATGCATTTTGACATACGCATGCATCCAAGTTGTGTAACCAGTGCCTGAAATCACGACATAGCAGATTTAGTAGGAAATTATTAGCAAGAGTATAAGACGCAGTCTGCCAGACCACGCGCACAGCAACAGGGACATGACGGAAAGCAGAGGGCCAGCAAGGAGGGCACGGTGGCTGGCTGTTCATCGGCCTGAATCAGGACAGAGGACAGAGGCCTGGGGACAGGTGGAAACAGAAAGGGTTTAGGAAGCCAGGCGGACAGGTCTCCGAGGTGGATGGAGCGTGAGGGCTGAGGAGCCGGAGAGGAAGGATGAGCAGGCTAGGCTGAGGCAGAGGCCGCTGCAGGCCCCTGGGAGGACGTAATTGGAGAGGAAGGTCATCATCATGGGGTGAGCAGAGCTATGCCTGGGGAGGAGAGGATTTGAGACGCCCTTCACAAGACTGAGGAGGGGGAGCGGAGGAGGAGGGCCACTAGGAACATGTCGTGTCCTTGCGGCCAAGGAGGAAGTGGGCAAAGGTGATGAAATCTTTTTTGGGTTTGTTTGTTTGTTTGTTTTTGGCCATGCTGTGGTCATGTGGAATCTTAGTGTCCTGACTAGGGATCCAACGCGTGCCCCCTGCCCGGGAAGCACAGAATCCTGACCGATGAAGTGCCAGGGAGTTCCCCAAAGGTGACAGACTCTCTGGAGAGGTCAAGAATAGAAATGACTAGGAACATTGGTGCGACTCACCAATCTGGCAGCCCCCGTGATCAGGCAGCCCCTGGAGAAGGAAGAAAAAAACAAGGAAGAGAGGGACACGGGCAGTGAGCTCAGAGAGGCTCTCAATAACTAAAGGACTGTTTACCGTAACCACACACGGGCTTCCCTGGTGACCCAGCAGTAAAGAATCCCCCGGCCAAGTCAGGAGACATAGGTTTGATCCCTGGATCAGGAAGAACCCCTGGAGAAGGAAAAGGCAAGGATACTCGAGTCTCTTTGCCTGGGAAATCCTATGCACAGAGGAACCTGCCAGGCTCCAGTCCAGGAGCTGCGAAGGAGTCAGGCGCAACTCAACAACAACAAAGCCCCAGCGTGAGCTGTCACGTGTAATTAAAAAAAAAAAAAAAAGTAGTAGCTCCATTACACGTTTGTTTGTTTTATGTTTTAGGGAGTTTTATGACCACAGAGAACAACAGGCGGGATTTTAGTTCCCTAACCTGGGATCGAACAGGCATCCCCTGAAGTGGGGCTCAGAGTCCTAGCCACTGGACCACCCGGGAAGTCCCCGAGGAGCCCATGACGGACGTAAAAAGAGACAGGTGAAATGAATGTCGACGATATATTTGCTTAACCTGACATACCCCAAACAGCATTATTCAGCATGTCAGCATGATTCTGGAAAAAATTCTCAAGGTATTTCACATTCTTTAAAACAAACTTTGGAACAGCCAGGTTTCAGTGGCCCAGTAACCAGGTGACCAGGGGCAGCCTCCCTGAGAAAGCGCAGATCGAGACAGGACCTGATTTGGCCCTCGATGACTCACCTCACCCACGTTTCCCTGACCGCCACCCTGTCGAATCCTGTCCATTATTTGATTTCCCCCACAAAAACGAGTACGTGAATGTTCGTAGCAACCCTATTTATGCTCGCCCAAAAGGAAAAAACATTCAAATATCCCTTAACTGATGAATGGATTTTTAAAAATGTGGCCTCTCTATACCGCGTGTGATTTGGCAATCAAAAGGAATGAAGTTACGAGACATGCTGTAACACGAACCCATCTTGAAAAGTCAGTGAAGCCCCGTCACAGGCCACATTGTGTGAGTCTATTCATATAGAGGCGGGAGCACTTTGGGGGTGCCGGGGGCTGGGGAGGAGGGGTGCATGGGGAGTGGTCCCCTTATGGATACCGAGTTTCTGTGGAGGGTCATGGAAACGTGATGCTTACACAGTTCAGTGAAAATACAAGAAACACTGAATTATTTAGTTCAAATAGGCCCATGGGGGACGTCTCCGGTTGTTCGGCGGTTGGGACATCCTGCTTCCACTGCAGGGGTTTGATCTGGCTGGGGAACAAAGATCCCGCAAGCGGATCTTGTGGCCAAAAGAAAAAGAAAAGACATGTCTCTGTATGGCATGTGAATTTATCTCAATAAAGTGGTCTTGAGTGTTCTAGTAGGTGGCGCTAGGGGTGAAAACCCTGCCCCAGGGATGGGGGGTCCATCCCTGGGTCAGGAAGATCCCCTGGAGGAGGGCACCGCAGCCCACGCCAGCATTCTTGCCTGGAGAATCCCATGGACAGAGGAGCCTGGAGGCCTCCACAGGGTCACAAAGGGCTGGACGTGACTGAAGCGACAGCGCACGCACGCTGGGTGTTCTGTGTCCCCGTGAACGGTGCCCTCAGTGGAGTGCATCTCTGCACTCAGCCTCGTCCAGGCCCGCTGTCCTCCACACCAAGCTTAGGGGGCACAGCTGGGACTTTCCTGGTGGTTCAGTGGTTACGCCTCTGCCCTCCCACTGCAGGCAGCGCAGGTTCGATCCCTGGTCTGGGAACTAAGATCCTGGATGCCACACTGCATGGCCAAACTCCCACCCCACCCCACCCCTGTACCAAAAAAAACACAGAGGGACCGCAAGAAGAGGCCTGGGCAGAGAGCTAGTAAAGCCAGACAGACATGGGGAGACCTGTCCCCAGTTGCCTCGTTTCCTACGGGAAGTCACAGGCTTCCCTGAGTTGCAGGTTCTCCCTGGGGTGGGAAGAATGATGTCTTCAAAGCCTGATTCCCAGGGCCCGGGCCCACCCGCCCAACCAGACGGCCTGACTCAGTTTGCCCACTGTGTGCGGCTGACCCTCCACTGTCCCTCTAGTGACTCAGGCAGCCCGAAAGCCCCCTCTCCGGGGAGGCTCCGCTGCCCACGGTGACTGGCTTTTCACAGACATTGCGGAAGCGGGCTGGCGCCTTCCCGGCTCCGGCGGGGGTCCTGGGGGCAGCCCACCAGGGCCTTGGCCCCACTGCCTGCCGGGTCTCCTCCCCAGGCCCAGGGTCTGGGGGCGGGGGCGGGGAACTCTTCTCAAAGGGCCTTTGTGAGAGCGGCTGGGACGCTGGGGGGGCTGCCGGGGGACCACGCCCGCCCTGGGTGACTCACTCATTGCTGGGCGGTGACTCACGCCCAGGCCCCGCTCCTGCCCCTTTGCGGCAGGTGCTGCCAGCGCCAGCTCTGGGATGCCCCCCACCCCCACCCCGCAGCCAGGTTCACACCACCCTTCCATGGGGCTTTGATGCACGCTTATTTCCAGGGACGCCGGCCCTACCCTGCCTTCCTCACCCTACATGGCTCAGACCATGGTGAAACCTTCCCACAGTTCCTCTTAGCCTTGTGTGGCAGGCCGGGGGCAGAGCCCTGGTTCTGAGATGTGCCAGCTACCCTCTCAATATTGATGCGTGGAATCCCTAAACCACCGGAGGGGTGAGACTGTCCTTTGACAGATGGGGAAACTGAGGCTCGGCAAGATTATGAAATGTGCTCCAAGACACAAGATCAAACCCAGAAACGGAGCATCCCAAGGCGATGCCCAAGAGTGTAAACGGGTCATGATCTCAGCTGCCTTGTACCCCGGGAATGGTTTCCTGCAGCCTGTAAGGACGCGTCCATTTTACTGATGAGCACACGGAGGCAAGAGCATCTAAGTCACACCTGAGAGAGAGAGGCTGGGCGGGAATTCGAACCGATGTCGGCAGCCGAGGCTTGCTCTGTCGCTTCCCCACCGGCCTTGGGCGCCCACTTGGGGGCTGGGGCGCCCCCGCCGCCGGGCCCCTCCAGCCGCCGCCGCCGGGGCCAGCCGGGGCCGGGCCGCCCGCCAGGCTGCCGGGCGCCGCGCCCGCCCGCATCACGCCGCTGTGAGTCACCGCGCGCGCCGGCCCCGCCCCCCGCGCCAACAAACAGCGCGTTGCCCGGCAACCGCCGCCGGCTCCCCGCCCAGTCTGCGCGGGAGGACCCAGGTTCGAGCCTCAGCCGGGTGGGAGCCGTGCGAGGCTCCCGGACCCGGGGGCTTTACTCAGATTAGGGACGCAGATCAAGTCTACAGACCTGGTTAGCATGGAAATGAGGGCGAAAGACCAGGACTCAGTGGCAGCGGGATCGGGGATGGGGGAGATCAGAAGTCCCCAAGGCAGACCTGTCCGTGATTCTCAGAAGGCCGATGCCAGAGCCAAAGGTTGGCACTAGGGACTCTCTGTGGGGTGAGATGCACCCTGAGAAGCTAGGCTAGGGCTTCTGTCAAGAGGTCGAAGGTATTTTCCTAGAGAGATTTGGGGAGCCGACTTGGTAGTGGCGATCAGGAGGGCTGAGATGAGGTCTTTTGACTTTACCCCATTCCCCCACCCTCAAAGAAGCTAATAGCACGTTCAAAGTTCCAAGCTCTGTTCTACATACTGTGTAAATATGGAGTCCCTCAGTCATGACTGACTTTTTGTGACCCCATGGACTTCTTGTAGCCCACCAAGCTCCTCTGTCCAGGGATTCTCCAGGCAAGAGTACTGGAGTGGGTAGCCATGCCCTTCTCCAGGGGATCTTCTGGACCCAGGTTAGAACTAGAGTCTCTTGTCTCCTGCATTAGCAGGTGGATTCTTTACCACTATGGACATTACCTAATAATGTTCACAATAGTCCGCTGGTGTTCCCATTTGACGCATGTAAGGGTGTGACAGGGGTCCGGCGGGCTCCTTGGGGGCTGTTGACACAAGGCTGTGTCCTCCAAAGGCTGTGCCAGGCCCCCTCCCAGGCGGCCAGACTACTTGAGAGCGGGAGAAAGGCTCCCAAGAACCAGCGGCCCCTGAGGGGGCTTCGTGATGGGTTTCCCGGGGCCTCAGACCTCTTGGGGCGGGGGAAAAGAGTAGGTACCAACACTGAGGCAGGGCGGGCAGGTACACTCCCCAGCCCCCGTTACCTTTGCACCATTTAAGAAATGTTCATTTTACTCAACTGCTTGAATCAGTCGTTCAAATGGTTAAGTGGGGAGACAGCCCTGTAGAGAGTCCGTGGGGAGTGGAAAGTCAAGAGGGTTATGCTGGGAGTTATGGAAGGCTTCCTGGAGGAGGCGGTGGCCTCGGCTCTGAAGAATGCTCAGGAGTTGAAAGGCAGGGGTGTGTGAAAGGCAGATTGGTATGAAAGACAGGTTGGAAAGAACCTTGGGACCTGACGAGCAGGGTCTTGTAGGTGACAAGGCGGACCACAGAGGAGCTTTTCCCAGTGGACGGTAGAAAGGAGATGTGACTGGATGTAGTTGGCTCTCCCTGGAGAATGGATGAAGCAAGGCTGGAAGCCAGGAGATGAGGAAGATGAGACAGCTAGAGTGTGTTCAGGCCGGAGGGGATGGTGGCTCAGAAATACAGTTGCCAGTTTAACAAATACAAATAAAGGAGACCCAGTTAAATTCGATTTTCAGTCAGAGACCAAGTTAAAACAATTTTGTCTGTGTGCGTGTGTGTGGTCAAAGTGTGGCTCAACTATTGCAAGGGACATACTGATACTAAACGATTCATTTGGATCTGAAAATCAAATTTAACTGGGTGTCCTGTATTTTTCCTGGATGTCTCAGGGGACTCTGGGCATGGAGCAATGACATGGTAACGATGGAGCAAACGCATTTTGAGGCATTCCTACCCCATTCTACAGATAGGTAAACTGGGAGGCAAAAAAAATGTTTAGGGTTTGGGTTAGAACTAGAGTCTCTTGTCTCCTGCATTAGCAGGTGGATTCTTTACCACTATGGACATTACCTAATAATGTTCACAATAGTCCGCTGGTGTTCCCATTTGACGCATGTAAGGGTGTGACAGGGGTCCGGCGGGCTCCTTGGGGGCTGTTGACACAAGGCTGTGTCCTCCAAAGGCTGTGCCAGGCCCCCTCCCAGGCGGCCAGACTACTTGAGAGCGGGAGAAAGGCTCCCAAGAACCAGCGGCCCCTGAGGGGGCTTCGTGATGGGTTTCCCGGGGCCTCAGACCTCTTGGGGCGGGGGAAAAGAGTAGGTACCAACACTGAGGCAGGGCGGGCAGGTACACTCCCCAGCCCCCGTTACCTTTGCACCATTTAAGAAATGTTCATTTTACTCAACTGCTTGAATCAGTCGTTCAAATGGTTAAGTGGGGAGACAGCCCTGTAGAGAGTCCGTGGGGAGTGGAAAGTCAAGAGGGTTATGCTGGGAGTTATGGAAGGCTTCCTGGAGGAGGCGGTGGCCTCGGCTCTGAAGAATGCTCAGGAGTTGAAAGGCAGGGGTGTGTGAAAGGCAGATTGGTATGAAAGACAGGTTGGAAAGAACCTTGGGACCTGACGAGCAGGGTCTTGTAGGTGACAAGGCGGACCACAGAGGAGCTTTTCCCAGTGGACGGTAGAAAGGAGATGTGACTGGATGTAGTTGGCTCTCCCTGGAGAATGGATGAAGCAAGGCTGGAAGCCAGGAGATGAGGAAGATGAGACAGCTAGAGTGTGTTCAGGCCGGAGGGGATGGTGGCTCAGAAATACAGTTGCCAGTTTAACAAATACAAATAAAGGAGACCCAGTTAAATTCGATTTTCAGTCAGAGACCAAGTTAAAACAATTTTGTCTGTGTGCGTGTGTGTGGTCAAAGTGTGGCTCAACTATTGCAAGGGACATACTGATACTAAACGATTCATTTGGATCTGAAAATCAAATTTAACTGGGTGTCCTGTATTTTTCCTGGATGTCTCAGGGGACTCTGGGCATGGAGCAATGACATGGTAACGATGGAGCAAACGCATTTTGAGGCATTCCTACCACCCCATTCTACAGATAGGTAAACTGAGGCCCAGAGAGTTTTGTCTTTTTTTTCCTGTAACATATCTATACAGTTAATAAATGGGTGACCCCTAGTTGGAACCTAAGCCTATTGGTTACAGTTCCGTAGCCCATTCGGGCGACCTGTAATCGGGGTGAAGGATGGGACTTAGACGCCAGGGATTCCTCGCCGGGAATCTGTGTCACCTCCTTGGCGCTCCTCCTCAAAGGACACCGAGGCAGTGGGAGGGCCGGGAGTGGGCCTCCCGGGGCTCCGCGCCCCGGCGGCCTCGGCCTCCTCCCAGCCGGGAGGATCCGCCGTCCGCGCCGCCGGCAGGGGGAGGGGGAGGGTTATTTTTACCTCCCTCCAGGCAGCCGGGGCGACAGGAAGTGAGCGCGCAGCCCGCCAGATGTGGGGAGCCAGGCAGCTGGGAGCAGCCACAGCTGGACTGGCGGCGGCGGGGGCGGGGGAGGCAGGGTGTCGAGGGCGGGTCCCCGGCCTCAGGTCCCTCCTTTGTTCCCCGCCGCCCCAGCCTCCCCTCTGAGGTCCCCCCAGCTCATCTCGGGGGTGGCCTCGCTTTCCCCATCTGGGCGCCAGCCAGTGCCCCGGCCAGTGCGCATGGGCTCTGGGGACCCGGGCGGCGAGGGGACCCCGCTCCTCGCCCTGGGGACCCCCCTGGTCCCAGGAGACTGAGGAGTGGGAGGGGAGCCAGCCTCTCGCCGGCCCCGCCCGCACCGCCATTGTTTACCCGTCGGCTGCCTCCTAGGAAACTTAACCGCCCGCCTGGTCCACATGGAGTATCCTGAGGATGGTGGGAGACGGAGGCCCCATCTTAACCCTGCGCCTGCCGGGCCCCAGGATTTTCAGTCAGAGACCAAGTTAAAACAATTTTGTCTGTGTGCGTGTGTGTGGTCAAAGTGTGGCTCAACTATTGCAAGGGACATACTGATACTAAACGATTCATTTGGATCTGAAAATCAAATTTAACTGGGTGTCCTGTATTTTTCCTGGATGTCTCAGGGGACTCTGGGCATGGAGCAATGACATGGTAACGATGGAGCAAACGCATTTTGAGGCATTCCTACCACCCCATTCTACAGATAGGTAAACTGAGGCCCAGAGAGTTTTGTCTTTTTTTCCTGTAACATATCTATACAGTTAATAAATGGGTGACCCCTAGTTGGAACCTAAGCCTATTGGTTACAGTTCCGTAGCCCATTCGGGCGACCTGTAATCGGGGTGAAGGATGGGACTTAGACGCCAGGGATTCCTCGCCGGGAATCTGTGTCACCTCCTTGGCGCTCCTCCTCAAAGGACACCGAGGCAGTGGGAGGGCCGGGAGTGGGCCTCCCGGGGCTCCGCGCCCCGGCGGCCTCGGCCTCCTCCCAGCCGGGAGGATCCGCCGTCCGCGCCGCCGGCAGGGGGAGGGGGAGGGTTATTTTTACCTCCCTCCAGGCAGCCGGGGCGACAGGAAGTGAGCGCGCAGCCCGCCAGATGTGGGGAGCCAGGCAGCTGGGAGCAGCCACAGCTGGACTGGCGGCGGCGGGGGCGGGGGAGGCAGGGTGTCGAGGGCGGGTCCCCGGCCTCAGGTCCCTCCTTTGTTCCCCGCCGCCCCAGCCTCCCCTCTGAGGTCCCCCCAGCTCATCTCGGGGGTGGCCTCGCTTTCCCCATCTGGGCGCCAGCCAGTGCCCCGGCCAGTGCGCATGGGCTCTGGGGACCCGGGCGGCGAGGGGACCCCGCTCCTCGCCCTGGGGACCCCCCTGGTCCCAGGAGACTGAGGAGTGGGAGGGGAGCCAGCCTCTCGCCGGCCCCGCCCGCACCGCCATTGTTTACCCGTCGGCTGCCTCCTAGGAAACTTAACCCGCCCGCGGTAATTTTATTTGGGAACTTCGGCCTGTTGCCATAGCAACCTCCGGTGACGTCAGAGGGGCTGGGGCCCGAAATCCCCGGGCAAGGGGGGGATGGGATGAAGGGGGAGACCCCCGGGAGGGCCCCATCTTAACCCTGCGCCTGCCGGGCCCCAGGCAGAGGGGAGGAGGCCGCCGAAAGGGACACCTCTGGGACGCCCCCATCGAGCCCGGGGCCGAGTGAGGGTGGCCGGCCAGGCCCTGATGTCATCGGGTGCTGGGTAGGTGGTGAGTCAGTCCCCGAGTGGGGGCTGGGCTTGGCCTGGGGGGGGCCGTGCCTCTCTGACTCACCCGTCCCCTGTCCAGGAGCCGGCACCCTGATGGACCCTGCCCTGGGGACTTCAGGCCCCCTCCGGGGGACCCCAGCGGTCCCTGGGCCCCTCTGCCCCTCTGAACTGTAGGCGGCCAGACCAGAGCTTTCCCGGTGCTCTGAAACATTCAGGGGCGGCTGAATGAAAGGGTTCGTGGCGGCGCACTGGGGCCACCGTGTAAAGCCCTTCTCCGGAAGCGGGGTCGGCCGGTGGAGCCCTTAGTGAGGGCGCAGGTGGTGGGATCCCAACTCAGTCCATAACACAGCCTGTCACCAGGGTGACCGAGGCAGGGGCCCTGCCGGGCGAGGAGGAGCAGAGCGCCAGCCGGGGGCTGGGCTGGGCGGGGCCAGCCTAACCACAGTGACGTGGGACTTCCTCGGCAGGGCCTGTTTGATGTCTCTGTGTGCCGCGTTGCCATGGGGCCCGGCGGCCGCCCTGCCTAGGAGCCGCGGGGACCCACAGGGCCACCGAAACTGTCAGCGTCCCTTGACCCATCCTCCCCATCTCAGGTCTGAAGGGCTCTGGAAACCTGGTGTGCCCGAGGTGCACGGGCTTATCCAGCGCAAGCCCTGGGCCAGGACGTGGCGCAGCTCGCCTCAGAATCTCTTGACGGCTGTGAACGTGACATTTTTCAGGCCCATCTCATGAATTAAAAAGCCTGAAGCTCAGAGAGGTGTGATCACTTGGCGAAAGACATCCAGCTGGGTTCCGCAGAGCAAGAATCTGAAACTTGGTTCTTTCACTAGGCTCCCCTTCTCCTGGCTCTATCACACGGGCATGGTTCTCAAAGACACCAGGCACTTCCTGCCTCAGGGCCTTTGCACTGGCTGTTCCCTCTCTCTTCCTCCAGACATCTACATGGCTTCTCCCCACCGCCTGTACCTCTCTGCTGACATGTCATCGCCTATCCCCAGGGTAGCCTTTCCTGACCTGGCGCCCCAACCCCCTCCTCATCTCCTTATCCCCCATCTATTCTCCACCTAATATGTACCACCCAATACATGTATCTGTTTTTGTTTGTTTTCTTTTTTGTGTCTCACCTTATATAGGTGTATACCTGTCTCTTTACTGTGTGTGAGTTTCCCCTATGGATGTGGACTCCTTGAGGGCAGGATTGTTTTTTTTTTTTTTTTCTGGCGTGTTCTCCGCCTGTCCCCAGTGCTCTGAACAGCATAGCACCTGGCATCAAGCACTCCACGAATGTTTGAAGAATGAACAAATGGGTGTGTGTATGCACCCTGTGCCACTTGACCGCTTGGCCTGGTCTCACCCTGGCCCTGTCCTCTCACCTGTCCCCGATATTACAAAGGATCCGTTGGCCAGTTTGGAGAGCCCTGATGCCTCTTGGCTGCCGTCCCTGGGTAAATTGGCCAGTTCAGAACCAGGAGGGTGGGGCGGGGGGGGGTGAGGGGGCAAATGTCCAGAATCCAGACGGAGGGCTAAGGGCACCGGGAGAACCCTCCAAGCCTGGCCTGAGGGATGCTGAGCCGAGGTGGTCCAAGCCACGCGCAGGGACATGGCAGAATGGCAGAGAGAGGCTCAGGGCTTTCGACACAGGCATCCCTTGAGGCCAGCCTGGAAGAGGCATTTCCCCTACCTGTGTGCTGACTGGACTAAGCACAAGAGGAGGACGGTTCTGGAGGAAGATCTAGTCCTAGGGTGTAAAGGGAGTGTTCAGGAGGGGCGGTGTCGAAGAGGCGCCCCATTGTAATTTGGTCACTTTATACTTCTAAGATAGGGGTTTGTGTGTGTGTGTGTGTGTGTGTGCGTGCACTTGCACACCTGTGCACTGGAGTGACTCCACAGGAAGTCCCTGGACCCTGGGAACTCCACTCCTGCTTGTAGCTGCTCAGGAGGTCCCGTGGCGAGTGCCCCACCCACTCTGGGCCCCGCCCTGAGTCCTGGAATTCTGTGCCACCCCAAATTTTCCCTGGGGCCCCAGAGGCGGCTCTGCCCTCCTGCCCCAATCTGCTTTTGTTTCTATTTCTGCTGTCCCCATCCCCAGGGTAGCCTTTCCTGACCTGGCGCCCCAACCCCCTCCTCATCTCCTTATCCCCCATCTATTCTCCACCTAATATGTACCACCCAATACATGTATCTGTTTTTGTTTGTTTTCTTTTTTGTGTCTCACCTTATATAGGTGTATACCTGTCTCTTTACTGTGTGTGAGTTTCCCCTATGGATGTGGACTCCTTGAGGGCAGGATTGTTTTTTTTTTTTTTTTCTGGCGTGTTCTCCGCCTGTCCCCAGTGCTCTGAACAGCATAGCACCTGGCATCAAGCACTCCACGAATGTTTGAAGAATGAACAAATGGGTGTGTGTATGCACCCTGTGCCACTTGACCGCTTGGCCTGGTCTCACCCTGGCCCTGTCCTCTCACCTGTCCCCGATATTACAAAGGATCCGTTGGCCAGTTTGGGGGCCCTGATGCCTCTTGGCTGCCGTCCCTGGGTAAATTGGCCAGTTCAGAACCAGGAGGGTGGGGCGGGGGGGCAAATGTCCAGAATCCAGACGGAGGGCTAAGGGCACCGGGAGAACCCTCCAAGCCTGGCCTGAGGGATGCTGAGCCGAGATGGTCCAAGCCACGCGCAGGGGCATGGCAGAATGGCAGAGAGAGGCTCAGGGCTTTCAACACAGGCATCCCTTGAGGCCAGCCTGGAAGAGGCATTTCCCCTACCTGTGTGCTGACTGGACTAAGCACAAGAGGAGGACGGTTCTGGAGGAAGATCTAGTCCTAGGGTGTAAAGGGAGTGTTCAGGAGGGGCGGTGTCGAAGAGGCGCCCCATTGTAATTTGGTCACTTTATACTTCTAAGATAGGGGTTTGTGTGTGTGTGTGTGTGTGTGTGCGTGCACTTGCACACCTGTGCACTGGAGTGACTCCACAGGAAGTCCCTGGACCCTGGGAACTCCACTCCTGCTTGTAGCTGCTCAGGAGGTCCCGTGGCGAGTGCCCCACCCACTCTGGGCCCCGCCCTGAGTCCTGGAATTCTGTGCCACCCCAAATTTTCCCTGGGGCCCCAGAGGCGGCTCTGCCCCCTCCTGCCCCAACCTGCCAGATCCTGCAGCCTGGGCCAGCCTGCCCCTTGGGCCCCACAGAGAAGAAAGACCCGGGAGCCCCCAGGGCTGGGCCCCCTGGGATCGTAGCTAGGTGTGGCTTCCGCCCGCCTCTCCCCAATCCCACCAAGGTCCTAAGGGGGCGCCTGTGGAGTGGAGCTGAGATGAGGGAGTCTGGAGGAATTCTGCGGTGGGAGGCGATCCACGGGCATCCAACACACCCTACGGGTCTTCTGCCTGGGTCTTTTAGTGGGTAACCCCCCACCCGAGCTTTTTAGCCTTATTGCCCCGGGGAGGTGGGTGAGGAAGACTCTGACCCCTAGCCCCAGTGATATGACTTTGGAAGCCGTAAGGGTGGGTGGGAGAAAAATTGTCTCCCGAAGCAATGCCTACACGGGTCTGGGAAGGGTCCTCGGGCGGGTGCACAACCTTGCTGTGGCATTTCGGTGGTGGCGGTGGCGGTCTGCGGGTCACTGGCCCGTTCTGGACAGGGCCAAGGGGCATCCGGGCTTGCCCAAGGAGCCGGGCTGGGCAGCGGAGGGCACCCCGCCCCTCCTTTGCTGAGGTTTGTTCCGGGCCCCCCACCTGGGCACCGGGCCAGGCCCCAAGGCAGGGCCCCGGCCTGGGGAACAATGCCTCGGTGTTCCTCCCCGGTGGAGGGGCGGTCGGCGGAGGATGAGGTGGGACAGAGACTCCGGGAGCGCAGGAGGGAGGGATGCAGGGAGGGGCTCTCTCCCAGGGGTACTCCAGGAGCTGGGGAGTTTCCCAGAGGCCCCGGGGGTGGGGATGCCCGGAAGCCTGGCTGCGGGGGAGGGGACCTCGAGCAGGGACCGCCGGGACGGGGGTCTGCGTTTTCCAAGACAGCACGAGAGCGTTGGGTGGGATAACAGGAGGGACTTCCTGAGGCTCACGAGGGCGCTGCGGAACGGGACGGAGTGGGGATTCGTGCTGGGCGGGATCCCAGAATACCCGGGCCCGGGCCCCCCCCCAGGGCAGGCAGGGGTCCACTCTCTCGCCGCCCCTTGCCCACGGCTTCCTGGGTTTCCCTCCCTGCGCCGCGAGCAGGACGTAGGCCAGGGGGGGCGAGGGGTGCGCTGCGGCTTCGGACGCCCCTCCCGCCCTGGCCCAGCCGCCAGGGCCTTCGTTGAACCACGGGGGCCGGATCCCCGAGCCCCGCACGCCGAGGGGGACGCGGGGCCGACGCTGGGGCTCGAGAAGCCTCGGGAGAAGGGAGGGAAAAGTTGGGGCAGAGTTGGGGACGGGACGGAGCCGGGCGATCGGCGCGAGACGGTGGGGGCGGGCCGGCTCCGGGGGCACATGACGGCGCCGCCCCGCCCCGCGCCCGGCCCGGCGGGGAGGAGACAGGGAGGTTTTAAAAGCGCTTCGGCCCCGCGGCGGGTCGGCCAGTGAGTGGGCTGTAGCGCGGCCGGCGAGCGCCCCCGGCCCCTCGGGCCCCGCGCCCGCCCGCCGCGTCCCCGCCGGCCGGGCCGGGGCGGCGGCCGGAGCCCCGCGTGCCGGCTCCCCTCCCCCGCGGGTGAGTCGGGCGGGACCCGGGCGGGAGGCGGCGGCGGCAACTTTTCCGCGCCGGACTCGTGGGCGGAGTGAGGGGTGCGCCCGGTGGGTCCCCCGGCCCCGGGCCGGGCGGAGGGCGCCGCCTCGGCTGCCGGGGGCCGGGGTGGGGTCGGGGGACGCCGGCGGGCCGGTCGGAGGGTGGCGGCCGCCGCGTCCCGGGGCGCCCCCTGCGGAGCGGGGGAGGGGCGGCCCCCCGCTGCCTGGTCCCCCAGGCCCCCGCGGTCCCCCGGCCACTCCCCCCACGCGGGGGCATCGTGAGCGCGTGGAGCGGAGGGCGGGTCCAGTCGGGCAGGTCGGGGTGGGTCGGCGGTGGACGCGCGCTGGGTGGGCAGGCGCCCTGCTCGGGTGGGTGCCCCGGGCTGGGGATCCTGCCTGGGCCGTGGGGGTGGGGGGCTCCCAGAGTTGTGTGGACGCGGGCGGAGGACAGGGTTCCGAGTCCTTGACAGGTCAGCCGGTGGGGAGCCCTCTCTACAGAGGAGAGAAGTGGGAACCCAGTGGGGACAGCCTAGGCTTATCCGAGAACCAGGGGAACCCCTGTCCTCCCTTCTCACTCCTTCCGGGCCAGCTGGGAAGAGCTCATTCATGGAAAGGGGGCCCACGTCTGGGACATTCCTGGGGGGCTGAGTCCCCAGCCCTGCATAACTCGGGGTCCCCATGCCCTTGGGCAGCAAGAGGAGGGTGAAGGGGCCCAGACGGAAGCCCGACTGCTTCATCCTAGCCCCAGACTGACCGCTGACCCCAGCGCCGGGCTGGACTGCCACCCAGGCGCCCCAGCCCGACACTGCCTGTCCCATGCCAGCCAGCCAGGCACAGACCCAGTGGCCTCCTGAGGGCCTTGGCCCTGCTGCGGTTGGCTCCATGTCACCTGCCCTCTCTGCCCCCAGCCCCAACCCGCTGCCGGCTCGTGGTGGGTGGTCTGCGAGGGTGACGCTGGGGTGTGGGAGACCCCGGGCCCAAGGGTGTCCTCTGGCAGCGCTGCCCGTGCCAGCCCGAGCTGGAGGGCCGTCCCCAGCAGGTGCCCGGGGCTTCGGGGCGAGGTGATGGGGGACACACCCTGTCCGCTCGCCCACGCACCCTGCCTGGGCCAGCCCCTGCGCATGTGTTCACTTGCCGCCGTCCTGGAAGGCACGGGCCCTGGGGCTCAGGGCCAGCTCCGTTCTAGTGCCCAAGGGGCGCCCGTTGCCCTCTGCCCTTGCAGAATACCCTCCCGGAGCTCCCTCAAGATCCCAACGTGCGAGCTTTGTCTGTGGGCCTGGAGGGGGCCCCGAAATAGCTGGCGGCCTGGCTCGGGCCTGGCACGCGGAGCACATGCGTGACAGGGCGTGTCCGGGGGGTCGGGCCTGTCTGTACTGGCCCGGCCTCTGTCTCCGCAGACCCCTGCTCCGTGGAAGGAAACAATGGGGATGGAGGCTCCAGGGGTCCTCCGTGGGACCCCCCAACCCGCCCCTACCTGTTGCAGGTGGAAGCCAGATGTTGAGAGTAGGCCGCAGCGGCGGGGCAGACGCCTGTCCCCTTGGCCATCCCAGGGACACTGGCCCGAGGGGCACAGTGGGATGACCTGCTCGCCAAGGGCCCAGGTGGTGCTTGGATATGTTTCAGATAACTTCCAGAGTTTGCCCTTCGCCTTGGGAGGCTGGGTGGGGGAATCCTTTCGAAGCAAAGGACGCCGCCAGGAACCCTGGGCCGTCTGAAGAAAATTCCTTCCGGCTCCTCTGTGGGCCGCTGGCGGCTCTTTCCCACTCTGGATGCACTTTAACCCAAGATCAGGCCCTGGCTTTTCCTTCCACTTCTCGCGGGACCTTGGCCCTGGCTCTGAAGCCTCGGGGCCTCAGTTTCCCCATCTGTATATGGGCAACACTGGGAAGGCGGGCGGAGAGAAATGTCCATTTCCCCTCCCGGTCCCCAGGTCCCGCCTTTGAGGGTCGACCCTCTGACCCACCTTCCCTCCTGCCATACGGTGTCTCGGGCAACCACGGAGGTGTGTCTGGAGAAGGCTGGTCCCCAGGGAAGGACGCAGTCGGAAGCCAGTGGGTGTGGGCGTGTGAGAATCCTTGGGCAGAGAAGGACGCGCCATGCTGGGCATGGCTGAGTCATGTCCTCGCGGCGCCTTGCCCCAGGGCGCTCGGGCTGGCGCCACCCTGGGTGTGGTCACCGCGCTGTGGCCCTGGGCAGAGCAGGCCTTGGGTGGGCTGGGTTGGGGTCCTGGGTAGTGAGGGGCCCGGGAGCTGACTTGGGCAAGGCGAAGCCCCTGGGCCTGCGCCTGTCCTTGGTCTGGCGTCACCATCCGGGACCGTGGTCATCCACACCCTGGGAATGACTTTAGGGAGCCCGGGAACCCAGAGTTTTGGATCTGGGACTCATCGGGGTGCTGCAGGATGGGGACAGGACCTGGAAGCCAGCAACTGCCTTCGAGGCCAGCGGCCCCCCAAACTCAGGCCGGGAGGCAGGGACAGGGACCTATCTGAGGCTTAGGCGGAGGTCGACTTGGGCTAGCGTGTACCCCTCCGTGAAGGGCTCACCGTGTGGACATGAGGGCTCCCCTGGGAATTCTGTGACTGGTCTGAGGAGGATCGGAGTTGAAGGCAGGGGTTGGAGTGTGGCGTGGTTGGGCACCGTGGGGGTGCTGAGGCGTGACTTGCGTGAGTCCCCTATTTATAACAAGTGATTCAAGCCTCACTTACTCGCCCTGTTCAGAGCCGGCCCCCTCCCCCCAGCCCCGGTGGGCAGCAGGGCCCACCCCCTTGCCAGCGACCCGCCTTCCTCCAGCCCGGTGGGTGCCGACCTCCCAAGGGCCGCCCCTCGGTCAGGCCCGAGGTGCCGGTGGCCACGTCGGGATGGGGGCGAGGGGCAGGGGGTGCTGGTGGTCAGGCGGCACTTGGCTGGACGGCCCAGGTCAGCCGCTGGCTCGGGGCCCGGCCGGGAGCCTCTGCGGAGAGTCTGGGCCCATTAGGCAAAGCGTTAGTGACAGGCTGGGAGGGCGGGCAGCAGCGGCGGGCAGGGGGCGGGAGGCCTGAGAGGGTGGAAAGTTGCAGGTGGGGGGCGGTCTGCGCCCGGTCCCCAGGTCCCGCCTTTGAGGGTCGACCCTCTGACCCACCTTCCCTCCTGCCATCCGGTGTCTCGGGCAACCACGGAGGTGTGTCTGGAGAAGGCTGGTCCCCAGGGAAGGACGCAGTCGGAAGCCAGTGGGTGTGGGCGTGTGAGAATCCTTGGGCAGAGAAGGACGCGCCATGCTGGGCATGGCTGAGTCATGTCCTCGCGGCGCCTTGCCCCAGGGCGCTCGGGCTGGCGCCACCCTGGGTGTGGTCACCGCGCTGTGGCCCTGGGCAGAGCAGGCCTTGGGTGGGCTGGGTTGGGGTCCTGGGTAGTGAGGGGCCCGGGAGCTGACTTGGGCAAGGCGAAGCCCCTGGGCCTGCGCCTGTCCTTGGTCTGGCGTCACCATCCGGGACCGTGGTCATCCACACCCTGGGAATGACTTTAGGGAGCCCGGGAACCCAGAGTTTTGGATCTGGGACTCATCGGGGTGCTGCAGGATGGGGACAGGACCTGGAAGCCAGCAACTGCCTTCGAGGCCAGCGGCCCCCCAAACTCAGGCCGGGAGGCAGGGACAGGGACCTATCTGAGGCTTAGGCGGAGGTCGACTTGGGCTAGCGTGTACCCCTCCGTGAAGGGCTCACCGTGTGGACATGAGGGCTCCCCTGGGAATTCTGTGACTGGTCTGAGGAGGATCGGAGTTGAAGGCAGGGGTTGGAGCGTGGCGTGGTTGGGCACCGTGGGGGTGCTGAGGCGTGACTTGCGTGAGTCCCCTATTTATAACAAGTGATTCAAGCCTCACTTACTCGCCCTGTTCAGAGCCGGCCCCCTCCCCCCAGCCCCGGTGGGCAGCAGGGCCCACCCCCTTGCCAGCGACCCGCCTTCCTCCAGCCCGGTGGGTGCCGACCTCCCAAGGGCCGCCCCTCGGTCAGGCCCGAGGTGCCGGTGGCCACGTCGGGATGGGGGCGAGGGGCAGGGGGTGCTGGTGGTCAGGCGGCACTTGGCTGGACGGCCCAGGTCAGCCGCTGGCTCGGGGCCCGGCCGGGAGCCTCTGCGGAGAGTCTGGGCCCATTAGGCAAAGCGTTAGTGACAGGCTGGGAGGGCGGGCAGCAGCGGCGGGCAGGGCGGGGCCTGCAGTCCTTGGTATTTTCCGATCCCAGCTGCTCTGAGAGGGTGGAAAGTATTTGGGGACCAGGCTTGGGGGCGGCGGTGGCGGTGGCGCCCCCGGCGGAAGCTGTCCCTGATTCCGTCCCGGAGCCCGGGGCTTAGCGGGGTAGGCATTACAGAGGGTGTCTCTCGCGTCCACGCCCTGTCTCTGGAACCAGACGCCCGTCCGTCCATCCGTCCATCTATGGTGTGGCCTGGGACCTGCCATGCTCCCCTGGCCCAGAGCGCCCCCACCCCGCGACTCCCAGTCCCTCCAGCTGCCAGGCGCTCGGCCTTCCCTGGTCACCAGCTCCCGCCCCCCGCCCCTGGCCGGAGAGGCACGGAGGTGGGGCTCCTCCTGCTCCTGGGCACCTGCATGGCCGTGCCCCCTCCGCTGGAGACCCAGGCCTCTTGCTCCTGCGGGGACTGGGGAGTGGCCTTGGCCCCAGCCCGGGGCTCTGTGCAGGGGAAACCCCACAGGAAACGGACCCGGCCAAATGGCCGCCCTTCCCGTTCTCGTCCCTGGGACACGAATGTGCTGTCTCACTTCCGGAGGCGGCCCGGGGAGGCTGGCCGCCCTGCGGGGCCTTGTCTGCTCCCGGGTGGTGCCCCTAGACCTTGAGGAGTCCGGGCTGGGCTGGGGCCCCACCGGAAAGCAGGTGGCCCGGTGGGTGATGGGTCGGCCGTGCGCGGGAGACCTTCCGCTTGTCTCTCAGGGGTGGCCACCGCCTGCCAGATCTGGGTGCTTGGGGTGCTACCCATGTGCGGTGTCCTCAGTGCCATCATCCTTCCTGGTTCAGCCTGAGGAACGTGGCAGAGTAGGCCTGTCTCAGTTGTACGCAGCCCTCACGGCTTCCATACCAGGGCATTATCCCTGCTTTGCCGATGGAGAAACGGAGGCTCAGAGAGGCTGTGTGACCTGTCCGGAGGTGCCCAGCTGGGAAGCTTCAGAGGCAGAGTTCAAATGCATCTGACTGGCTCCAGCATTGGGGTCTCCTAGCCACAGGGATCTCATCATCATCATATGGGAGGTCTCTGCCTATTGAACACGGGGCTGGCTTCATAGGCATGGGACCTGTGTGGGTCACAGGGTGTCCCCTGATGGAGAAGGGCCTGGCGCTTGAATGCTTTGCTGTCATCCTGAACTTCTTAGCCTACGACCAGGGGGCCCTGAGTGTTCATTGTGCACCGAGTCTCGTAAATTCCGTAGGTGGTCCTGGTACCAGGTACTTGCTTGGTACCACGGGTGAAACCTCACCAGGTTATGCGGTTGACTCCACTTTACAGATGGGGAGACTGAGGTTAGAACGACATTTGGGAAACTCTGGAGATGGGGAGCCTGGGTCCAGTGCTCTGGGGGCGTGCATGTCCTGGGGCTGGGGGAGATCTGGGCGCCCTCTGTCAGCATCCGTTCTGGTGGGGCGCGGGTTGAGGCCTGGCCACCGAGCAGACGAGGCCACGGGGTGGGGGGGCGGAAGGCCCTGGTGGTTTCCTCCTGCCCTTCAGGCTTCTAGGAAGTGGCGCCAGCTGGGGTTAGATCACTTCCTCACCCGCCTGCCCGCCACCCCCTCAGCTTCCTCTCCCCGTGGCCCCATTGAGCCTGCCCAGGGCTCCGTGGTGGGGGGCGGGTGGCCAAGAAAGGGAGGGAGGGCCTGGCTCCGGGAGTTCCTGCAGCCTCCTTGGCCGAAAGTGACCCTCTGGGTATCTCTGCGGCGGGGGAACGGGGCTGGGGCTATCCGGCCTGGTGGTCCAGTTCTATCTTTAGCTGCTGCTGCACATGAAGAAGAAGGCTTCCCGGGAGATGCTAGTGGTCAAGCACCCGCCTGCCAATGCAGGAGACATGAGACACGGGTTCGATCCTTGGGTTCGGAAGATCCCCTGGAGGAGGGCACGGCAACCCACTCCAGGATTCTTGCCTGGAGAATCCCATGGACAGGGGAGCCTGGCGGGCGACAGTCCTTAAGGTAGCAAAGAGTCAGACACGACCAAAGGGACTTAGCACACACGCACGTGGGGAGAACGGCTTTCCTGCAAGACCTCAGAGGGCAGCACGGGGTGGGGGACCTGGAGGGCAGGTGTCCTCAAATCTCACCACCTCCTTTTGTTTCTCCTAGGTGCCAGCCGCTAGCCCTGCCCAGTGCCCCTCCCCGACCCCGTGCCATGGCCGATTGGGGTTCCTGGGGATGGGATTTGCTGCCTGTCACAAATCACATTGCCAGGGATTTCCAACCGACCCTGAGCCCTGCCTCCGGGGCCGCCGCCGTCTGCGCCACCGCTGAGGAAGCTGACCCGGGGCTGGGGATGGGGCGGCACAGCGGCCCCCACCACCCGCGCCTGGCCTGGGGAGCAGGGCTTAGCTGCTTGTGAGCAGGTCCACAGCCAGCCGTGTTCACAGTGGCTAAGTTCCGCCCCCCGGGGCCCGCCTCCTCCGGGTCTGCCCCCTCTCCCCTGAGCCTTGCCTGGCCGGCCTGAGGCCTCCCTGGGCTCTGCCTCCCGTGCCTACTGAGCTGAAACACAGTTGATTTGTGCAGACTGGCTCAGTTCAGCAGGAACAGGAGTCAAGCCCCCTTGGAGTCTGCGGCCCCTGCCCTCCTTGGGTGGGCCAGTCGCTGCCTGGGGCAAGAGACGAGGCCCCCTGCCCGCCATCCTGACCGGGTCTGGAGGAGGAACCTGAGGGTGGGTGGAGCCTGGGATGGGGTGGGTGAACCCAGCTGTCTGCCGCAGGCCTCCTCCTCCAACTCTGCACTCAGAGACACCCCCACCCAGGCCCGACTCAGGCTGGGCGGTGCTCCCAGGGAGGATGGGGAGACGGGCGAGCAAGTGGGTGGCTGGCTCTTCCATGAAGAAAGGAAGCCAGCTGTGTCTCCACCTGGTTGACCCTCCACCCCTCCTCTCCCAAGCCTGGGGGGCCTGGCTGGCCTTCCCAGAAGCCGGTTACCCAAGAGGAAGCTGCCTTGGGCCCCCCGGACCGTTAAATGCCAACCCCAGGCTTCCGGAACCAGGCTGGCCTGTCCTAAACCTGCCTGGCCCCTTCTCCCTGGGCCCTGTGGCTTCCTAATTTGAGGGGAGGGGCTATCGCCCCTCCTGGTTCATGGGGCGGGGAATGAGGGCCCTATGGGCTCAGATAGGACTGAAGCAGGCCTGTTCGGTCCTTGGGTGGGTCCAGGGCATGGTAAAGTTAAGGCCTTATCCAGCACCAGATGGAGTAGGGCTCTTTTCGGGGAGAGACTGGGGATGCAGAGAGAAGCCCCCAAGCTGTCAGGGCTGGCTCAGTGTACCCCTCTTCCATAGTGACAGGGGCAGACAGCAACTTGGGGAAGTCTTTTCTGCTTCTTGAGCCTGTTGTCCAATGAAATAAAAACTGCCCCCGGCCTTATTCCTCCTGGTCTGGTGGTTTGTGATTTATTCTAGCCCCCTACCCTGGACTTGTGGCTTTTGGGCTGGGAAGGGTTGAAGGGCCTGAATTTACTGTCCTGGCATCCTAGGCTCCCCACCTCGCAGCATCCTCGGCCTGGCCCTGCCCTCTCTGCGGAAGGTGACAGTTTTAGTCGCTTGGGCGGAAAGGGTGTCCTTGTCATGGCAAGGTGACCTTTAGGAGTGTCCCAGGGTTGTGGGGTGGGCTGGAGGGACTGACGTTGAGGGCTGGCGTGGCCCCAAGAACTGTTCTTAGAGGGACCAAGAACTGGATCAGGAAGGAGGAATGCCCCACGTCCCGGGGCTGGGGGTGGGAGGGAAGGGGACCCAGTCAAAGCTGGGGGTTGGGGGTGATCCTGAAGGAGACACTGGGTATTTGGGGATAAATAGTCCCTGAGGGTCTTTTTTTTTTTTTTTTAATTTTAAAGATTTTAATTTATTTATTTATTTTCTGCGGGGGTTGTGTTGGGGAGGGAGGGGAGTGGGCGGGCCACTTACATTGGTCCTTCATTTTTTTCTATTTTCATCCGTCTTTGTTCTTTGGCTCCTGTGGGCCTCCCATCGCGGTGGCGTCTGTCGTTGCAGAGCACCGGCTCTGGGCGCATGCGCTCCAGAGCTCCGGCTCGCTGATTGGACACATCAGTCCAGCCTCTCCGCGGCACGTGGGATCTTCCCGGGCCAGGGATCGAACTGGTGCCCCTTACACTGCAAGGCGGTGTCTTTACCCACTGGACCATCAGGGGAAGCCCTCCCTGAGGGTCTTGATCTAGAGACACCTAGGGACGACTTAGCCATAGGGACAACTTGGGTTGGGGATATGATTTGGGGTGTCTGGTATTTGAGAACCTTGGTGGGAAACGAGCTTGAGATGTATGTGGGCCCAAGGGGGACAGGTGGCTGTGCTTGGGACCCTAGGTCTGTGGGAACATCTGTAGAGGACTTTGAGAGCCGAGGGGTACAGTAAGCGGCACCCCAGCTTTGAGAACAGTTGAAGGCAGCTGGGACCCCAAGGGCCAAAGCTGCTTTAGAGCGCCCAGGATGGCCGACGCTACCCTCCCATGCCTCCGGTCGGCGCCAAGGAGCGGGTGGGTCCCCGGGGTCTCCCCTCGCATACCTGCGGGAGCGTGAGAGGCGGGGCAGAAGGTGAGGCTGCCGCCGACTGGCTCCCTCCAGCCCAGGCGGTGCCCCGAGCCAATCGGCTTGCCCAGAGCTCCCGAAGGCCCGCCCACGCCGACGCGCTGGCCCCGGGCGTCCTCGAGCGGCCGGCTCCGCCCAGCCTCGCTTCGAGCCCCGCCCCTCCGGGAAGCGTCTGTCCTCGGATGCCCGGGCGGTGACAGTGACCCAGACAGTCAGTCCGTCCGTCGCTAAAGTCAGGAAGCCAGTAAAGGAAGGCAACTAAGGGCCTTCCTGCCGTCCCCCAGATCCCCCACTCTAGCTACTGGGAGCCTCATCCGCGGTGTGGGCGCCCAGACACGCCCTAGGCGCGCCCCGCCCCCCACTGACCACACCCACCCCGTCCTAGCCCGAACCTCCCTCACCGAGGCCTAGTCTAAGCACAAGTCCTATATCGGGGGGCGCGTCTCCCCAACTCGGCACCGAACAGGCATCCCCCCCCCAAGCCCCTATCCCACGCTCAGAAACTTACAAATAACCCCAACAGCGAGGCTTTCCAGGTGGTAAAAAGAATCCATCTGCCAATGCAGGACACGTGGGTTTGACCCCTGGTTCTGGAAGATCCCATGGAGTAGGAGAGGGCAACCCACTCTAGTGTCCTTCCCTGGGAAATCTCACGGAGACAACCCCAAGAGCGAGTGTCTGGAGCCAGGGCACCCCCTAGTGGCCATCCTCAGCGCTGCACAGACCGGGCAGCCTGGGGCGAGCCATCAGCGGCCTCATGCCAGCAAAGGACTAAATCCAGCACTCAACTTTCTACAACTGAATGCCCTTTCCTTCAACTTTGGAGCTTCAGTTGTCTCCTCGGAGAGGTGTCCTAACAGAGGACAGGCGTAAAGCACAGATGTCAACCCCGGCTGTGCTCACAGTGAGCTCTCCATCCCTGTCTGCAACAGCAACCCGCCGTGGGCTGCCATGGCACCCCTGGCCTTCAGAGAAGAGGCTGGATATTTTCTATGGGAGAAGAACGCACTTGAATCTCAAAACGTAAAAGAACAAGCTGTGTTCCATCTTTACAAAAAAAAAAAGAGGGGGGAAATACAATATGTGGTTCAATAAATAGAAAAAAAGCTACAAAATGTGGCGATCTTTGTCCTTAATGACAAGAGGAGAAAGGACAAGGGAAGGTGAATGGGGGTGGGAAACACTCTTTCTCCTCCCTGGGCCAAGGTGCGGGGAGGGAGTCCGAAGAGACAGCAGCTGGGACTTGGGGGTGCAGCAACATAGAAAGGCAGGCTGGACGGGGGAAGCGTCTGTCCTCGGATGCCCGGGCGGTGACAGTGACCCAGACAGTCAGTCCGTCCGTCGCTAAAGTCAGGAAGCCAGTAAAGGAAGGCAACTAAGGGCCTTCCTGCCGTCCCCCAGATCCCCCACTCTAGCTACTGGGACCCGCAGCCGCGGTGTGTGCGCCCAGACCCGCCCTAGGCGCCCCCCGCCCCCACTGACCACACCCACCCCGTCCTAGCCCGAACCTCCCTCACCGAGGCCTAGTCTAAGCACAAGTCCTATATCGGGGGGCGCGTCTCCCCAACTCGGCACCGAACAGGCATCCCCCCCCCAAGCCCCTATCCCACGCTCAGAAACTTACAAATAACCCCAACAGCGAGGCTTTCCAGGTGGTAAAAAGAATCCATCTGCCAATGCAGGACACGTGGGTTTGACCCCTGGTTCTGGAAGATCCCATGGAGGAGGAGAGGGCAACCCCCTCTAGTGTCCTTCCCTGGGAAATCTCACGGAGACAACCCCAAGAGCGAGTGTCTGGAGCCAGGGCACCCCCTAGTGGCCATCCTCAGCGCTGCACAGACCGGGCAGCCTGGGGCGAGCCATCAGCGGCCTCATGCCAGCAAAGGACTAAATCCAGCACTCAACTTTCTACAACTGAATGCCCTTTCCTTCAACTTTGGAGCTTCAGTTGTCTCCTCGGAGAGGTGTCCTAACAGAGGACAGGCGTAAAGCACAGATGTCAACCCCGGCTGTGCTCACAGTGAGCTCTCCATCCCTGTCTGCAACAGCAACCCGCCGTGGGCTGCCATGGCACCCCTGGCCTTCAGAGAAGAGGCTGGATATTTTCTATGGGAGAAGAACGCACTTGAATCTCAAAACGTAAAAGAACAAGCTGTGTTCCATCTTTACAAAAAAAAAAAGAGGGGGGAAATACAATATGTGGTTCAATAAATAGAAAAAAAGCTACAAAATGTGGCGATCTTTGTCCTTAATGACAAGAGGAGAAAGGACAAGGGAAGGTGAATGGGGGTGGGAAACACTCTTTCTCCTCCCTGGGCCAAGGTGCGGGGAGGGAGTCCGAAGAGACAGCAGCTGGGACTTGGGGGTGCAGCAACATAGAAAGGCAGGCTGGACGGAGAGAAACAGGGGAGGTGGGAGTAAGCTGAAGGGCAGATCAGGGAGGCAGGGGAGGAGAAAGGGAGCGACAGAGAGCCAAAACATGCTAAGAGGTTGGCCCCTTTTCCTTCTAGATCAGGGGGCTGGGGTCCCTGGCTGGCCGGGTTTGGAGGACAGTGTGAGCGTGGCTCAGTTCCTGAGTTGTATGTCCAGTGACTAGCAGGTAGGAGGAGGGGCGGCAGTGACCCCCAGCCCGCCATGGAACCCTGACACCCGAGGGAATGGGAATCCTGGTGGGCGGAGGGGTGAGGTATGTGGCGAGGCCCTGAGCCTCTTCAGATCCTTCAGTGGGGGAGGGAGTCGTCGGTCCTGTCCGAGGGCAGCCTAGAGGGGTGCAGGGCCGCAGGCGGGGCCCCTGAGGCCGTGAGGGAGGGGTATAGGAGGAGTTCAGATGCCCTGACCCAAGCTCTCCACCCGCCCAGAGTTGGGCACAAGCAGGGTCTGCTCCATACACTTTGAAAGTCAGTGTCTGGAGGATCTCTCTTGCCTCCCTGCCCCTCCACGCCTCCAGCTGCAGCCAGACCTGTGGCTCTGGGGAGGGAGAGCTTGCCTATTGCTTTTGGGGTGCTCGTGGTCACACAGCTGCACCAGGCCTCTGGGTGGCAGTATGGCTTCTGATCCTCGTGTCTCGCATATGGGCTCGCAAGCTCCTAGGCACGCACGTGGCAGGAGGCCACCTCCCGCCTCCTGTGCTTCCCGCCTCCTTTGGGGCTTGAGGGAGGGGGATGGCAGGCAAGGCCACCCAGCGCCGGCCGGGCTCCTTCCCTAATTTAATACTGAAATGCCACACAGGGCCTCCAGCGTCGAGGCTCCCGGTGGAGAGTGGGTGCCACCGAGGCAGGGACGCCCCCACCGTCTCACTGCTGCCCCTCAGCCAAAGCGTTCCCGCACCAGGAGCATGAGCTTCTTCTTGCCCTTGTAGGTCTGTTTGAGGTTCTCCAGAAACTGGGCGAACTGCAGGTGTCCATCAGGCGCCAGCAGGAAGGTCTCTCGAGCTTTGCCCAAGAACTCAATGAAGTCGCCGTAGTGCCGCGGGCTGATGTGCGTCAGCCGCGAGTGGCTGGTGGTGATGTAGGCCGCCACAGCCGCGTCCAGCAGCTGGCACAGCGGCGCCCGGTCGGCGCCCAGGGGTTTGGCAGCCCGGCGAGCCCCGAGGGGCCCCAGGCCGGGCGCTGAGAGGGTCCAGCGGCGCAGGATGTCGGAGAGCATGGGGGCGCAGTGGATGCTGCGGATGATGAGGGGCACAATGGCAGAGAGCTCGTGGCGGCCCAGCGAGTGGCTGAGCGAGCAGGCCCAGAGCACGTCGTTGACGGCCGGGTGGCTGTCCTGGTTGAAGGCGATGCTGAGCTGAGCCAGGGCCAGCGTCGCCAGCTTGTAGGCCCGCAGCGGCAGGCCGCGGTGCTCCATGTAGCGCGCCACCGTGAAGAGGTGGGCGTGGCCCAGGCCGCCGGCGGCCGCGTCCAGCACGATCTGGTAGGCGGCCTCGAAGGCCGCGTGGTTCTTCTCGCACAGGGTGAGCGCCGGCAAGGCGCAGTTCTGCGGGTCTTTCATGGCGCACTGCAGGGCCAGGGTGCGCGCACAGGCCCAGAGCTCCTCCCGCCGCGCCGCGTCCAGCTGCAGCCGCAACAGCGTGGCGTGTGTGGTGCCCGTCACCGCCACGATGGTGGCCGCCTCCACCGGGGTGAACAAGGAGTACCAGTTCTGCATGATGTTCATCAGGGCTTGTGGGCCTGTGGAGACGAGAGAGGGCGACCCCGGTCGGGGGCGGGGCAGGGATTCACCTGTGCCTGGTGTACCCGGGGGGGAGGGGGGTTCAAGGATTCCCCAGGGCAGGGGTGTGCCTCTGTGCAGGAGTGACCCTGACCTGCCATCCCCACCAACAAGACTGAAGCCGCAGCCCCTCCACCTCCACACCAGGCTTCATGGAAACTTCACTTTCCCGAGTGAGCAGCGGGGCGGGGCGAGGACTGGGGAGGCAGGTCCTGAGCACTGGAGGGACTGTCCCCTCTCCACGTCCCGTGAGCCCAGCCAGCCTCCAGGTCCCTGTCCAGCTCCACTCCCCGCTCTGCTCTGCCCTCCTGGCCGAGCCCTGAGCACGGGCTCTGCTGCTCTCCGCGCCTGCCTGGCTCCACGGGGAGGTGGTCGGGGGGCCGCTGGGACGCTCACCGATTTCCGTGGCGCAGCTGACCAGCCAGCGGACCATCTCCCTCCGACGCCAGGTCATGGTGTTCAGGGTCATCCGCATCACCTGCACCAGGGGCCACAGGGAGGGAAGGGAGTGGCCCAAGAGCGTCCTAGGGAAGGGGGCTGGGACCATCTTTGGGTCCCTCCCCTAATAAGCACCTTACTCGCTGGCCTCTCCCCTGGGGCTTCCACCCCAGGTCCTGGCTGGAAGCTAAGTAGCGGGCCACCTCCCTAAAGCATCGTCCTTGGGGTCTTCCCTGGTGGTCCAATGGCTAAGACCCCACGCTCTGACTCTAGAGGCCCAGGTTCAATCCCTGGTCGGGGAACCTGATCCCACGTGCCACCACTAAGAAGTAATGTCCTGCATGCTGCAACTAAGACCTGGCACAGCCGAAAAAAAAAACCCCACTACCCCTTTCTCAGCCCCACACTCCTCCTATAAGGGCTCCATCCCGCTCAGGGGGTTGTCCAGAGGCCTGTTCTGCCACTTGTCTGCCCTCTGCTGGCCAGTTCTACCCGGAAAGCTGTCACCTGAATCTGTACCTTATTCTGTTATTTTACTTTGGCCACAGCCCGAGGCCCTGTCCCCACAAGCCTGTCTATCCCCCAGGGCTGAGCCCGTGCCCCTGCCTTGCCCTTACAGAAATGTCCCTCGTCTGGGCCCCTGAGGAGGACAGGGACACTCACCTGCCGGCCCCGCCTCCATGACTTGTAACCACAGACCCCGCCTCCAGAGGTGGCTCTTCACTCACAGGACCCTCCCTAAACCCCGCCCCTCAGGGGTGACCCCCTCCTTCTCGGGGTCAGTACCCTACAGGCCCTTTCCTCCAGAAAGTTCCTAGCAGGCCGGCTCTTCGGCGTCAGGCCGGCACTCCCGCTGGGAGGCAGGTCCTGAGCACTGGAGGGACTGTCCCTCCCCTGGAGCCCAGCCAGCCTCCAGGTCCCTGTCCAGCTCCACTCCCGCTCTGCTCTGCCCTCCTGGCCGAGCCCTGAGCACGGCTCTGCTGCTCTCGCGCCTGCCTGGCTCCACGGGGAGGTGGTCGGGGGGCCGCTGGGACGCTCACCGATTTCCGTGGCGCAGCTGACCAGCCAGCGGACCATCTCCCTCCGACGCCAGGTCATGGTGTTCAGGGTCATCCGCATCACCTGCACCAGGGGCCACAGGGAGGGAAGGGAGTGGCCCAAGAGCGTCCTAGGGAAGGGGGCTGGGACCATCTTTGGGTCCCTCCCCTAATAAGCACCTTACTCGCTGGCCTCTCCCCTGGGGCTTCCACCCCAGGTCCTGGCTGGAAGCTAAGTAGCGGGCCACCTCCCTAAAGCATCGTCCTTGGGGTCTTCCCTGGTGGTCCAATGGCTAAGACCCCACGCTCTGACTCTAGAGGCCCAGGTTCAATCCCTGGTCGGGGAACCTGATCCCACGTGCCACCACTAAGAAGTAATGTCCTGCATGCTGCAACTAAGACCTGGCACAGCCGAAAAAAAAAAACCCCACTACCCCTTTCTCAGCCCCACACTCCTCCTATAAGGGCTCCATCCCGCTCAGGGGGTTGTCCAGAGGCCTGTTCTGCCACTTGTCTGCCCTCTGCTGGCCAGTTCTACCCGGAAAGCTGTCACCTGAATCTGTACCTTATTCTGTTATTTTACTTTGGCCACAGCCCGAGGCCCTGTCCCCACAAGCCTGTCTATCCCCCAGGGCTGAGCCCGTGCCCCTGCCTTGCCCTTACAGAAATGTCCCTCGTCTGGGCCCCTGAGGAGGACAGGGACACTCACCTGCCGGCCCCGCCTCCATGACTTGTAACCACAGACCCCGCCTCCAGAGGTGGCTCTTCACTCACAGGACCCTCCCTAAACCCCGCCCCTCAGGGGTGACCCCCTCCTTCTCGGGGTCAGTACCCTACAGGCCCTTTCCTCCAGAAAGTTCCTAGCAGGCCGGCTCTTCGGCGTCAGGCCGGCCCACTCGTGGGCCGTAAGGCACACCAACCCCAGGCCCCAGCCCCAAGGCCGACACCCGTAGGTTCTGCTTCCTCTTGTGGCCCATCTACTCACCTGCATGCTCCGCGACCCTCTGCCCTCAGCCACACCCCCGGAAGTACATTCTCACCGTCAAGTTCTGCAACTGAGTCACTCGTTCAGAGGCCTCACCCTCACCGTGACTGCAGCTCGCAGGACGCCCACTCACAGACCCTGAGCCCCGCCTCGAGGGGCGGCTCACGCCCAGACCCCGCCCCCGGCCCTCACCTGCAGGCCCAGCTCCAGGGCAATGCCCAGCAGCGTCATGTCCGGCGGCGCGTTTGCCGGGGTGGCGGTTTTGCAGGCGTCCTGCGCCAGCTTGAAGAGCAAGGCTGGAGAGTGGATGTTCTCCTGGATGGAGCCGAGTACAGCGTGCAACCACTTGGGGTCCCCTAGGGTGAGGGGAGGGACAGAGCGTGTTGCGGGCACACCCTGCACCCACCTGCTACGGCTGGACCTGCTCACACGTGCAGACGCGTGAATGTGGTGGTGAGGCACCTGGCCATGGGTCTATGAGGACCTAGACCATTCTTGCCAATCCCCTTTTTCTCTCCTCTGCCCCTTCCCTTCGGGTGGGAGGAAGTCCCTGGACCCCGAACTGTCAAGGGCACCAGATGCCAGGGCTCAAATCCCTGCCACAAGCTGTGTGACCTTGAGCAAGTCACTGCACCTCTCTGTGCCTTGGCGGCCCCATCTGTACAATGGATAATATGAAGGCTGTGGTACATGTCCACAGGGCTGCGGTGAGCCCATACTTATAAATAAGGGCTTAATATGGCAAGACCTGGGCATGTGTGAGGGCCTTCCCAGTGGCTCAGTGGTAAAGAATCGCCTGCCAATGCAGGAGATCCAACTTCAATCCCTGGCTCAGGAAAATCCCCTGGAGGGAGAAATGGCAACCCACTCCAGTGTTCTTGCCGGGATAATCCCACGGACAGAGGAGCCTGGAGGGCTGCAGCCCACAGGACTGCAACGAGTCGACCGAGCATGCACACACAGGCAACTGTGAGCTCTCGTTTTTACTGTTATTATTGTTGATCCGGATCCTACACATCTGTGACTCGGCTCCGGCCACACCAGCTTCCTCTCAGTTCCTCAGTGCCATCCAGCCTCAGGGTCTTTGGGCTGGCTGTCCCCTCTGCCTGGACTGCTCTTCCCAGATGCCAATGGATGGAACTGTGCTGCCCAGATTCACAGACTGACTCCTGCCTCTCCCGCCTGACGGTATCTGGAGGCAGGCCGTCCGGAGGCGATTTGGTTTAGGTGAGGGCAGGAGGCTAGGGCCCCGGGGTGGGATGAGAGTTCTTATAGGTGGAGGAGGGAACGGGAGCTGTCTCTTTCTCTGCCATGTGAGGACACAGTGAGAAGGTGGCTGTCTGTAAGCTGGGAAGAGAGCCCTCACCAGGAGCTGATGGTGCTGTCTCCCTGAGCGTGACCTTCCAGCCTCTAGAACTGTAAGGAAACAGATTTCTCTTGTTTTAACCACCGTGTCTATGGTAGCTGGTTACAGCCGCTGAGCTAAGACACCAGACACTGGCACTACTCCACTTACACCTTCCTGTTGTGGCTTAAATGTGGACTGCCGTATGTCTCTCCGTAGCCCTGATGACCTCTCCCCGCCTAACGACCATCTTCACCTTCTTTATCGTCTGTCTGCCCTCTCGAGAATGAACACTGTGGAGCGTGGGATTTGGGACGGTTTTGTTTGCGGCTGAGGCTCAGCACCTGGGACAGTGCCTGCCTGGGCCATAGAGAAAGTGTGCAAGGAGGGGCTCCCCTGGCCGTCCAGTGGTTAAGAAGCCAAGCTTCCACGGCAGGAGGTGTGGGTTCAATCCCTGGTCAGGGCACTAAGATTCTGCAGGTCAAAAAAAAGAAGAATGTGGTCAACAAAAACTGCGTGTGCGTGCTCAGCTGTTTCCGAAGCTCTGTGACCCCACGGACCGCAGCCTGCCAGGCTCCTCTGTCCGTGGGGTTCTCTAGGCAAGACTACTGGAGTGGGATTTCATGTCCTCCTCTAGGGGATGTTCCCGACTCAGAGACGGAAGTCATGTCTCATCTACCTCCCACAGTACCAGGCAGGTTCTTTACCACGAGTGCTGGCACCTGGGAAACCCCAAGGAAAACTGTGGGATATGGTAAAAGTTAAGTGAGGGGAAAGGAGTGAGGGAGAAGAGGAAGAGAGTGATGGAAAGGAGGACAGGGGACAGAGGTGGGAGCAGCCCCCGTCCTCACCCTTGGCGGCGGTCAGCATCGTGGAGGCCAGTTCACACTGGCGGGTCTCCAGGTGGCCGAGGATGAACCAGCGGGGGAAGCGGCTGCTCGTGACGGAGTCCAGCGGGCTGCCGGGAGGTTCTCCAGCTGGAAACGCTGTCTCCAGCACGGGTAGCCTGGGGCGAGGAGAGAAGCAAGCCTGCTGTGAGACAAGGCCGGAGCCTCCATCCTCTCTAGGAGACACTTCCTGCCTCAGCCAGAGCCTACCCTCCTGGGCTCACAACGCCCTGGGCACCCAGGAGGAGGACAATGTGTGTTCAAGATGTTAACTGGATGAATGCAAAACAAGACCTTCCCAGGGGGTGCTCGTAGTAAAGAACCTGCCCGCCAGTGCTGGAGACAGAAGAGATGCGGGTTCCATCCCTGGGTCAGGAAGATCCCCTGGAGGAGGGCATGGCACCCCACTCCAGCCTTCCCGCCTGGAGAATCCCACGGACAGAGGAGCCTGGAGGGCTACCGTCCATGGGGTCACCAAGAGTCAGACAGAGTGAAGGCACGTAGCACTCATATCATATCATAACACGCACAGCTGCTGCTGTGGCTAAGCGGCTTCAGTCGTGTCCAACTCTCTGCAGCCCCATGGACTGCAGCCCACCAGGCTCCCGTGTCCATGGGATTCTCCAGGCAGGAACACTGGATTGGGGCGCCATGCCCTTCTCCAGACAATGGGGGTAACCATACTTATTTTGCTGGGGCGTTTAGAAGATTATACAGGACAATGTGAATCGCGGATTTAGATCAGAGTTCGCCATCGCTTTCTTGGCACTGGGCTGGAAAGCCAGCATTTTCATCTCCGTTAGCCACTGCGTCTCTGTCACAATTGTCATCGTTGTGTAAAAGTGGACACAGACGACACACCAACGAGTAAGAGGTGCTCTGTGCCCATAAGACTTTATTTCTAGAGAGTGAAATTTGAGTTTCATGTCCTTTCCCTGTGTCACAGGAATACTGTTTTGATTGTTTTGTAACCATCTAAAAATACACAAATAATTCTTATCCCATGGGCTGAACAAAAACGGGCAGCTGGCCACGTGTGGCCTGTGGGCTGTAATCTGCTGGCACGGGCTTAGAAACAAGTCTAGCACACAGAGGAGTGTTCTCCAAATCACGGTTCTCAACAGATCATTCTTTTCAAATATTCTGGAAAATGCACCTCAAACTGTTTTTTTTTTTTTTTGGCTGTGCTATGGCAGCGATGTGGGATGCTAGCTTCCCAACCAAGGATTGAACCTGATCCCTGTGTACCGGAAGCCAAGTCTTAATGACGGGATTGGCCGGGAAACTCTCAACTTTGTGAATAATATGAGAATAGGATCAGAGGGTGAGAGACAGATTTCACTTTCTTTGTTGGGCATGGTTTACTATGGAGAGGACCTTGTAAAATTCTGCTTTGGTGATCTCCTGGGGCACACGGGAAATGATAACCTGGCTACACACTGCAACATCTTTTGGAAAACAGGGTCAGTGTCTATTAGCTCCACGAGGGGCTTTTCATGGTCTATCCCTACAGGAGTTCACATTTTATGTGATAGGACCAAGCCTTTAAGATGCAAAGTTCAGTAAAATCAAGGTGCAATGAAAAGGTACAGGGGACTTCCTCGGTGGTCCCGTGGCTAAGACTCTGCACTCCCAATGCGGAGGACCTAGGCTTTATCCCTGGTCAGGACACTAGACCCTACACGCTGCAGCTAAGACCCAGCACAGGCAAATCAATAAATATCAAAAAAAAAACCAGAAAAGATTCTATGTGTTGCAACTAAGGATCCCTCGTATGTCAACTAAAGATCCCCAGTACAGCAACTAAGACCAAACGAAGCTAATACATCAATATTTTAAAAAAGAAAAAAAGAGATGAACTTTCATAATAAACTATCAGGTTACTTTTTTAAAAAAAGAACAGATTCAAGACGTACAGGGTGGCTCAGTGTTAAAGGAGCCGCCAGCCGATACAGGAGACCTGGGTTCGATCCCGAGGGTGGGAGGGTCCCCTGGAGAAGGAAAGGGCGACTCACTCCAGTCTTGTCTGGAGAATCCTACGGACAGAGAAGCCCGGCGGGCTACAGTCCACGAGGTTGCAAAAGACTTGGACACGACTGAGCGACTCCATTAAGCGCGGACTGTATCACGGCGTCAAGGAGAACCAACTCCTCGTTATCAGATTATGACTCTGCAGAAAGCTGCACTCTCGCAGAGCCGATAGGAAAGGGGTGACACCAGTGGCCTCCAGAGAGCGTAGGGTCGGTTGGGACAAACGTGTCTAGACAAGGACTCTCAATTCCGTGTCATGTGGCGATTTCCCGAATTCAAAATAAGATGACATGTTTCCAGTCACCAAGAGCCCAGAGCAGCCTGGAGCGCCAGCAGGAGGGAGACTAGCCTCAGCTGTGAATTCAGGTGGAAGGACGGGGATCCCAGCAGCCCCCCATCCTCCAATCCTTCCCGTCCCAGGGGGCGTCCCCAGCTGCGCTTCATCCTCACCTCATGGCTCTCAGCGCCAGGCGGTAGGCCAGGTCTGGGTCGTGGGGCAGCAGCGCGGTGAACAGGTAGCGGGCACAGGTGTGCATGGGCACGCTCTCCCGGAAGAGCACCTCTCCAAAGCCACTGAAAGGACCCCTGCGGGGCAGCCGAGCTCAGCCGGGGCGGGCGGGGTGGGCTAGCATGGCCCCTCCCCACACCCCAGGCTCCCAGGGCAGAGGCACGTTACGGTGACTGAGGCCAGAGAGGCCCCAGGAGTGGGAGTTCAGGGCCAAGACTAGTATTGCAAAATCCAAAGAGACCCCGGGCTTCTCTGGGTAGGGGGCAGGATTCAGGTGCGGTGTGGGGCTGCACCGGTCCAGCCGGCTTCCCTGCGTGGTAGGGGTGGGGCCTCACGAGGAAGGATGACTGGGCAGAGCCTAAGTCTAGCAGAGCATCAGGTATCAGGCTCATTGGCTTCAAAGTAGGCGGGGGTGGGGCCTCATTATCACAGCCGTGATTGGCTGCCATCCCTTGGTGGGGTGGTGAGGCCAAAGTTTTGGACCTCTCCTTTAGGGGCGGCCCAGGTGAGTAAAGGCAGGCAGGAGGTGAAGTAGGGGCGGGGTCTGCCGATCCAGCGGCAGCCAGGCCCCTGCAGAAGGCTGGACCCTGCCTTCGGGCAAAGCCAGGCATAGGAGTGTCTTGTCTGGAGCCAAGAAGCCCGGCGGCTACAGTCCACGAGGTTGCAAAGACTTGGACACGACTGAGCGACTCCATTGCGCGGACTGTATCACGGCGTCAAGGAGAACCAACTCCTCGTTATCAGATTATGACTCTGCAGAAAGCTGCACTCTCGCAGAGCCGATAGGAAAGGGGTGACACCAGTGGCCTCCAGAGAGCGTAGGGTCGGTTGGGACAAACGTGTCTAGACAAGGACTCTCAATTCCGTGTCATGTGGCGATTTCCCGAATTCAAAATAAGATGACATGTTTCCAGTCACCAAGAGCCCAGAGCAGCCTGGAGCGCCAGCAGGAGGGAGACTAGCCTCAGCTGTGAATTCAGGTGGAAGGACGGGGATCCCAGCAGCCCCCCATCCTCCAATCCTTCCCGTCCCAGGGGGCGTCCCCAGCTGCGCTTCATCCTCACCTCATGGCTCTCAGCGCCAGGCGGTAGGCCAGGTCTGGGTCGTGGGGCAGCAGCGCGGTGAACAGGTAGCGGGCACAGGTGTGCATGGGCACGCTCTCCCGGAAGAGCACTTCTCCAAAGCCACTGAAAGGACCCCCTGCGGGGGCAGCCCGAGCTCAGCCGGGGCGGGCGGGGGGTGGGCTAGCATGGCCCCTCCCCACACCCCAGGCTCCCAGGGCAGAGGCACGTTACGGTGACTGAGGCCAGAGAGGCCCCAGGAGTGGGAGTTCAGGGCCAAGACTAGTATTGCAAAATCCAAAGAGACCCCGGGCTTCTCTGGGTAGGGGGCAGGATTCAGGTGCGGTGTGGGGCTGCACCGGTCCAGCCGGCTTCCCTGCGTGGTAGGGGTGGGGCCTCACGAGGAAGGATGACTGGGCAGAGCCTAAGTCTAGCAGAGCATCAGGTATCAGGCTCATTGGCTTCAAAGTAGGCGGGGGTGGGGCCTCATTATCACAGCCGTGATTGGCTGCCATCCCTTGGTGGGGGTGGTGAGGCCAAAGTTTTGGACCTCTCCTTTTAGGGGCGGCCCAGGTGAGTAAAGGCAGGCAGGAGGTGAAGTAGGGGCGGGGTCTGCCGATCCAGCGGCAGCCAGGCCCCTGCAGAAGGCTGGACCCTGCCTTTCGGGCAAAGCCAGGCATAGGAGTGTGGCCTTACCTTCCATCAGCTGTCCCGCCTGCTTGCGCAGCACCTGCACCAGCCGCTCATCCAGCTCCACCTCCTCCAGCAGGGCCAGCAGCTGTTCCTCGTGGCGCACCACCTTGTCCTGGGCATACAGCCCCTCGGGCAGGGCCCGCTGCTGACCCAGGCCCAGCAATGCCACCTCTAGCGCCATGGCCAAGTAGGACTCCCCAGGGCTCCCGGGCACCGGGACATGCTGGTAGGCCACCTTCCGCTTCTCAGGGCCGGAGTCTGTGGAAGAAGGGCACCAAGGGCTGCTGGCGGGGAGGACCCCCTTTTCCTGGGACTCCAGTGGTCCTCAGCCTTAAGCGTGGGTACGGGCGGGGTGGAGGAGGTTCAGGGAGAGCCCAGCTGTTTCCGCACACACCAGAAGGTGGGGCCCACCTTCCAATAGCAAACCCATTCACTTTGAGGGGACGTTACGCCTCTTGGCCCAAGTGTGGGGATGTGGGGCATGACCCACTGTGGGGGCGTGGCCTCATTTTCTAGGGGTTCTGGGCCAGGGGGCGTCGCCAAGGGGTGGGGGTTCCCACCTCCTCCAGGGGTCCCCAGTGTGGGTACCTGGGTAGATGGTGAGGGTCTCCTCCTCCAGGCGACAGGCTTCCAGGAGTGCCCTGCAGAGGCAGCCAATGGGGTCCAGCGGGTGGCCCACCCATCCTTCCATGTTCGTGATGCGGGTGGAGCCTTTCTGCACGAGCTCTGCAGGTAGAAAAGAAAAGCTCAGCGCTCCCCGGCCCACCCCACCCCGCAGGCCTCCAGCGGTGTCCTCTCCCCACGCCCCGAGCCCAGCCTCCCGGCACTCCCTTCTCTGCCTCCCCGTGAGCTCCTCGGCAGCTCGCACCTCCTCGGCCCTGGCTAAACTGGGCGCTTTTTAAACCTCCTTAGAACCTTAATCCTCGTCTCCTCTCTCCAGCCCAGCCAGCTCCCAGCACTCCCAAGGACTGCTGTTTCCCTGCGGTCACCCACCCACCTGCCCCGTCTGGAAGCCCATCCTCGAATCTCCCCCCCCCAAGCTAAGAATCTCCCCCTACAAGCTGAGCTCGCCCTCGCCTCTGGGCTCCTGCCTGCGCTGTTCCTTCTGCCTGGAACATCCTAGTTCCCTCCCCGTCTCCTGGCAGCTTCTGCCGCATCCTTAGGATCTCAGCTCAACTCTCCCCGCCTGTGGGCTGGGCGAGGGTGGGGGCTTTCCCTGTGCCTCCAGGCTAGGTCAGAGCCCTGCTCAGGTACCAAAGCCCCCATTCTCTTGCCTTACAGCCCGTGTTCAATTTCCCGGTAATGAACCCATCAACCCAACCCCATCACCAAGAGCACGCAACTGCTGGCTGCCTCCTGCTCCCCATACCTAGTCCACAAACACACTCTTTTTGGGGTCATACAATCCGGGATACAAATTTGAATCTGCAGTCCATATTAAAAAAAAAAAAAAGTAAACTCCACATCAAATAATTCCAATTTCTGGCCTCTCTTGGAAAAATCCAATCTGGCCATGTTGGGTCCATGTTCCTGGCAGGCCATGTGGCTGGACGCAGAGAAACGACATTTCCCAGACTCCTTTGTGCGAGCAGTGGCAGGTGGGGGAGAGTGAGCCCATTATTCCCCTGCAGCAGCTGTGAGCAGGTGTGTGCGTGGGGCCGTCTGCTGGGCACAGACGTGAGGTTTGCCGGCAGGTTCCGGGCTGTCCTCTGAGGCACTGCCCCCCGTGAGGGCCACAGGCTGCGGCACTCGCCATGCTCCTGGAGGTCAAGCGAGTGAACACAAGCAGCAGCTTCCCCGACTTTCAGTCCGGCAGCCCTTCCAGCGGGTCGGTGAGCCCTCAGTCCCCTGCACTGAATTCCTTTCTGCTCCACACCCTGTTTTCCTGTTGTCCCCACAGACCCCTGGATACCCCAGCCCCCAGCCCTGGGCATCTGTGTTGTCGGGACACAACGATCGGATTGGTGCCCACCTTTTTTCAGCTGCTTGTACGTCTCAAGCTGGTGTCGCCGCTGCTGCCGGAGGGTGTGGACGATGGCGCTGGCCAGCCGCAGGGCCTGGCGGGGGTATCCGTGGGCCCGCAGGGTGTCCACGCGAGCGCAGGCGGTGGGGAAGGGCTCGCCCAGCCAGAGCGGGTGGCCCTGGGGGTCGAAGGCAGGCTTGCCGCCGCCCCCGCTGCCTGTGAGGTGGGGGCCGTAGGCGTCGCTGGCCAGGATCCTCTGCAGGTGGTCATCCCTCCAGTGCAGCGACCCCGCCTGCAGGGCGCGGCCAAACACGGTGTGGCGGGAACCTGCAGCCGCCACCACCTCCTCCTCTGGGCCTGTGGGAGAGGCACCCAATGGCGGCCCCATGAGGGGGGTCCTAGCCGTCAGGCGGGGCTCAGCTCACCCCACCAGTGCCAGCGTGGGGCTAGGCTCTGGGTACAGTGATGTGTGTGTGTATCATCTCCCCCAGAGTCTTCCAGAAGACAACGCGGCGTGCGTCTCAGGGGAGCTATGATAGCCCATCATGCAAGTCAAAGTGTTTGATATGAGAGAGTCGTGTGCGACTCTGCGACCCCGTGGACAGTAGCCCACCAGGCTCCTCTGTCCATGGAATTCCCCCGGTTAGAATACTGGAGTGGGTAGCTACTCCCTTCTCCAGGAGACCTTCCGGACCCAGGGATCGAACCTCGGTCTCCTGCTTGACAGGTGGATTCTCCACCGTCTGAGCCACCACAGGCAACTGAGCCTGAGCTACTGGATCTGCCTGTCCATCTTTCTCCCTCCGCACTCCGGTTCTTTTTCTCTCCTCCTGTCTCTCTTCCTCGCTCTCTGCCTGTCTTTACTTGTCTCTCTCTTCTCAATAGCTGTTTTTCCTTTTCTTTCAGTTTCCCCTTGCCCCCGCCCGATTCTTGCCTCTATGGCCAGGAGGAGGCTGAGTCAGCTCAGAACTCCAGTATCTTGAGTATTTCACATCGCTGTCCCTCGGGCTGCCTGCTGCCCGGGCCCTGGACACTCACCGACTGCTGGCGAGGAGGCAGGTAAGGGCTAGTCCGCTCCGGCCTGCCTCCGTTTTCCCCCAGAGGGTCACGATGGGCTGGCTGGGCCTCAGGCAGTAGGGGTGGTTTGTGGGGGAAATAGCAGGGACCCCTCTCCTACCTGGGCTGAGGGCCGCGGTGGGCTGCAGGCTGGGCCCATCAAAAGAGTAACTGCCCTCTTCCAGCGGGCACACGTCCAGCTTGTCCCACGTGCTGAGCAGCTGGAGCCAGCTCGTCCGCTCCTCAGGTTTGCAGTGGGGACTCAGGACGATGCACACCCACAGGGCGCCTGGGGGAGGGAGGGTAGCCAATGTGGGCAGAGGGGAGGCTCAGCCTTCATGCCAACAGGAGCAGCGCACTTACGGAGCGCCTGCTGTGTGTTGGGCACTGATCTCTGTGCAACGGTCACCTCGGGCCTCTGAAGTTGCAATTCATAGTCTCTTCAATGTACGGCTCAGAGAGGTAAAGTCACTTGCTCAGTGTCACACAGCTGGGAAGCCAGAAGTCAGGACTCAAACCCTGGCTGCTGGGCTCCCATTGCAATATTTTTTTTTCCCAAAGGTACTTATCACCATCAGTCACAGAGGTCAACAAACTCAGCTGTGGAGAAAATCAAACCTGCCACCTGTCTTTTTTTCCTTTTTTGAGCTACACAGCAGGTGAGATCTTACTTCTCCAATCAGGGCTCAAACTTGCACCTCTTACCTTGGAAGCAGAGTCTTAACCACTGAACCGCCAGGGAAGTCCCCCACCATCTGTTTTTGAATGGCCTGTGAGCTAAGATTTATTTTTACATTTTTTAAAAAAAACCTTTTATTTTGGCTGTGCTGGGTCTTTGTTGATGTGTAGGTTTGGCTGCTCTGCGGTATGTGGGATCTTCCCAGATCAGGGCTCGAACCTGTGTCTCCTGCATTGGCAGGTCTCTCCTCCTGTCTCTCTTCCTCGCTCTCTGCCTGTCTTTACTTGTCTCTCTCTTCTCAATAGCTGTTTTTCCTTTTCTTTCAGTTTCCCCTTGCCCCCGCCCGATTCTTGCCTCTATGGCCAGGAGGAGGCTGAGTCAGCTCAGAACTCCAGTATCTTGAGTATTTCACATCGCTGTCCCTCGGGCTGCCTGCTGCCCGGGCCCTGGACACTCACCGACTGCTGGCGAGGAGGCAGGTAAGGGCTAGTCCGCTCCGGCCTGCCTCCGTTTTCCCCCAGAGGGTCACGATGGGCTGGCTGGGCCTCAGGCAGTAGGGGTGGTTTGTGGGGGAAATAGCAGGGACCCCTCTCCTACCTGGGCTGGGGGCCCGCGGTGGGCTGCAGGCTGGGCCCATCAAAAGAGTAACTGCCCTCTTCCAGCGGGCACACGTCCAGCTTGTCCCACGTGCTGAGCAGCTGGAGCCAGCTCGTCCGCTCCTCAGGTTTGCAGTGGGGACTCAGGACGATGCACACCCACAGGGCGCCTGGGGGAGGGAGGGTAGCCAATGTGGGCAGAGGGGAGGCTCAGCCTTCATGCCAACAGGAGCAGCGCACTTACGGAGCGCCTGCTGTGTGTTGGGCACTGATCTCTGTGCAACGGTCACCTCGGGCCTCTGAAGTTGCAATTCATAGTCTCTTCAATGTACGGCTCAGAGAGGTAAAGTCACTTGCTCAGTGTCACACAGCTGGGAAGCCAGAAGTCAGGACTCAAACCCTGGCTGCTGGGCTCCCATTGCAATATTTTTTTTTCCCAAAGGTACTTATCACCATCAGTCACAGAGGTCAACAAACTCAGCTGTGGAGAAAATCAAACCTGCCACCTGTCTTTTTTTCCTTTTTTGAGCTACACAGCAGGTGAGATCTTACTTCTCCAATCAGGGCTCAAACTTGCACCTCTTACCTTGGAAGCAGAGTCTTAACCACTGAACCGCCAGGGAAGTCCCCCACCATCTGTTTTTGAATGGCCTGTGAGCTAAGATTTATTTTTACATTTTTTAAAAAAAACCTTTTATTTTGGCTGTGCTGGGTCTTTGTTGATGTGTAGGTTTGGCTGCTCTGCGGTATGTGGGATCTTCCCAGATCAGGGCTCGAACCTGTGTCTCCTGCATTGGCAGACGGGTTCTTATCCACTGAGCCACAAGGGAAGCCCCCTTATTTTTACATTTTTAAATGGTGGAGAATAAATAAAAATATTTTGTGACTTGTGAAAATGATATGAAATTCAAATAATTAAATCGTGTCCATACAGTTTATTGAAATGCTACCACGCCCACTTTATTATATGTCTGTGGCTGCTGCTTCTTGCTACAACAGAGAAAATCAGACAGTTGGGACAAAACCCACATGGCCTGAAAAGCCAAAACTATTAACTATCTGGCCCTATGGAAAACGTGTCGACCCCTCACCTAAAGGGCTTGCGGGAGTTTCTCGTCGCTGTCCTACCAGGTGTCAGCTCTCTGCGAGCTGGTATTCAATCCCTCATATTCCTTGCTGCACCCTAGAGCTCAGTACAGTGCTTCGTGTGTGGGCGGGGCTAATGAATGATTCTGCGCGGGCGAGCCAGGGGGCCTGCCCCGCTTCCGGGGTCTGGGGCTTACTTACCCAGCTCGTCCCATAGTTGGCGGCACTTGTCCGTCATGCCGGCGCCCTGCTGTCGCCACAAGGCCAGGCGCGGGTCCTGCAGGAACTGCTCCGTCATGAGGATCAGCATGCGCGCCCCGTTGGAGTCCCGCATCCGCAGCATCTCTCGCACCTGGGCCGAGAGCGGGAGGTGAGAAGGGGCGGGGCTCTGACGCCGCGCCCGCCCCGCCCCCGGGCGCGCCCGCGCCGCACCTTGCAGAACATGGAGCGCAGCTGCCGGCTGGCGCCGTAGTAGCCGCCGTTGGACAGCAGCTGCTTCACCTGCTCCTGGATCTGCTCCTCGTCCAGATGCCAGCAGTTGGCGTCCTCGATGCCTGCGCCCGCCGTGGGGTCTGGGGCCCCTGTGGGGAGGGAGGGAAAACCGAGGCGTGGGCTGGGGAGAGGGGTATGTCATCCGGTCCTCCAAGTCACCCAACCCATCCCAAAGTTCCACTACCCCACCTGAAACACCCTCCGACACCCATCCATCCTCCATCCATCATCTTACCCCAAACATCACTTACCCATCCATTCAGACCCCTCTGGAGCCTATCCACACCCCACGCCGTGCCATGCATCTTTCCTTCCACACATCATAACCCTTAGCACACCCACCTGCCATATCAGTCCATCGTCCACCCTACCTGTAACTCCCATCTGCTCACTGATCTACACCCCATCCTTCCAGTCCATCCATCCATCCATCCATCCATCCATCCATCCATCCATCCACCTACCCAACCCAATCTGTCTTTCCAACGCATCTGTACCAACCACTCAGAACACGTCTGAGTCGCCCACAGACCCACACAACCATGCCATCCATCCATCCGGTTGACCCACACTTTCCACCTATTCTTCCCACCATCCATTCATATGTATCTCCACAAACCCCCACCAGCCCATGAGTCCATCCATCCATACTGACTGGCTTGATCCAGACCCTGTAAGTCCATCCATAATCATATTCATGCACCATCAACTCACCCCCAGTCCATGCACCCCTCAGTCCTTCCAGTCTCTCAACCCCATCTGTCCACTACCTAAAACTCCCCAATCAAAGCCCGTCCCACCCGATCCTACCACCACTGACCACCAACTCCCCATCACGAACCCCTCTGAATGTTCAGGAACCCCTCCCTATTCATTCCATCCATTTCCCCACACCCTCAGTTCACCCAACACCCCATCCTGCACACCTGGATCCACCCACCGCCACCCTCCAATATCCATTCATGCCTCCACCTGCTCCTCGTCCATCTCCTCACCCTCCATCCCGCTCCACCCACCCACCGTGACAGTTAAGCAACGCTTGTACCTCCAGACCACACAGAACTCGTAACCTGCCCGGGTCTGTCTCCTACCTGTACCCCACCTCTGACACCCTCTAAGGTCCACACATACTCCTCGTGACCTCCACCCACCCAGGATCCCGGGCCGGCTCCTGGATCCTCAGACGCCCTCACCCTGGGGCTGGATCTTCCCATTGGCTGATTTCTGACCATTCGTCTGCCCGGCGCCAGACCAGATCCAGGATCTGCCACTTGCTAGGTGTGTGACCTTGACCTCAGGTGGTGATGCTCTCCCCACCCCCATTCCTAGATCAAGGCTGTCTCTGGATGCTGTGACAAGTGCCTGTTTGGAAGGTGCCTTTGGGCTGGGGCCTCACCGCTTCCGTCAGACCTCGGGGCGCCCTTACCGTGCACCAGGTTGATCTCAGAGCCCAGGAGGAGGATCTCGTCTGCCAGGCGCTGGGCAGTGGGCAGTACCTCGGTGTGGTGGGCGCTGATGAGGTACTGCACGAACTTCTGCAGCTGGTCCCGGTTCATCTGAGAGAGGGTCTCGGAGATGGGCAGCCTCAGCTCCACTTGGCGGGCGTGCCGAATGCGGTACAGCGACAGGGCCACCACGTGGGCGCAGTAGAAGAGGTCCCGGTTGTCACAGCCGCAGCTCACAGACGTGATTTTGCAGCGGTCAAAGCTGATGGAGACGTGGTAAAGGCGCTCGGGCTCTCCGGGGCCCCCCGGCTCCCGGATGTTTCCGCTCAGGTGGAACCCTAGGACCAAACCCCACCTGTCGCTGCTGTGTCACCGCAGCGACGCGTAGTACTCGCGGTCCACGCCACACGGCGAGACCAAGTGCAAATCCCAGCTGAGTAACCTAGCCCAAGTCCCTGATCCTCGCTGTGCCTCAGCGTCCACATGTGTGACATGGGAATATTAATGAATAAAGGAGGAGGTGACCTTCTCCTGGTGGGTCTGTATCGAGGACGAAATGGGCTAATGTAGAACACTGTTGGCAGACAGTAAATGCTAAATAAATGCTTGTTCTTGTTCGAATTCTGGGTAGGAAGCAAGGCTACAGCGAGGCTGTTGAAGATGATTTTCTTAGCCCTTGGGACATCGTGGATATAGCCCAGGCTCCAGGCACTCTGTCTCTTCCTGGGGAGATACCAAAGACTCTTGGGGGCAAGGGGTTGATGTGGCCGGCTAGGGGCCAGGTCACACCACGACTCCCTCCCCCTCCCTGGCCCCTGGGGAGCCCAGATGCCAGGCTCATCCGACTGGTCGGGCAGCTCAGGCCCCAGCTGGTCCCGTCTGTGTCATGCAGGGACACGGCAGCTTCCTCATACCAGCTGGAGGTGGCCGAGCCTGTGGCCAGCTGGGTCATGTCCAGACAAGGGGGCCCCAGGGCTGACAGGGTTCAGAGAGGGTCATCTTGGCGGAGTCCCTGCCTCCAGCATGGGAAGTGTGACATTCCAAGACTCATCTGCCTTCTGGCTCTGTCTCCACTGGTTGCCTTCTGCGTCCGGCTTCCTCAGGTCTAGATTCATCTTTCATGTCTAGCTCTACGCCTCCGCCTCCGCCTCCTCCCTTCGCCTGGACCCTGCTGTCTGGAGTTTAAGACCACTCCTCACAGATGATCAACTTCTACCCTGAACCTCACCGAAGCCTCATCACTTCACGTTCGAGACCCTCCCTAAACCTCTGAACCCAGCCTCCACTTGAGCCTCTGAGGTCTGTCTCTCACTGGTTAGGACTCTACCTTCCAGTCAGTGTGGGGGACATGGGTTCGACCCCCGGTCAGGGAACTCAGATTTTACTTGCCGCAGGGGAACAAATCTCTCGTGCCGCAACTAGAGAGAAGCCCACACACCCCAAGAATAAAGATTTAGAAAAGACACCAACTTTGCGACAAATTCTTACCTGGACCCTGCTGCCTGACCTCTAGGACCTCTTACTTCTGACAAGAACCTGGCTCTAAACCTTGGGCCCAGAGCATTGGGGTCCCTCTGTCTGAGGTCTGGAACCCCCTCTCACTTCTGGTTTATAATCGGTCCTCAAAACCACTGCCTTCCTCCCTGTCTCAGCACCTTTATCCCACCCCCAACTAAGCTGACTGAGGTTGAGGCAGATCACACACACACGCACACACACACCCTGTTCTGGACCCCTGGCTTCGCTGGCAGGGGTGGAGGGACAGGCACTCACCTACTTGCAGCACACGATCTACAGCCCCGCTCTGAAGCAGGTGCAGCCCGCGGGTGAAGGGCACCCGGGCATCATGCTCGCCCTCCGGGGGCTGGTAGCCCAGGGAGGAATACATACATATCTCCCGCTCACTGCGTGGAAATGACCAGAACACGATGCGCTTCTGGACTGGCTCCGGCACCCGGGAGAACCGCTCCTCAACCTGTGGGAAGGGCCGGTGGGTTAGAGACCCTGGTGCTGGAACCCTGGCTTTTACAAGTACCATGACCTTGGACAAGTCACTTGGCTGCTCTGAGCTTCAGGTTTTTTTTCTCAAGGGTAAGAAGGAGATGTTAAGAGCACCTGCCTTCTGGATGTCGAGTATGACAGGTGCATTAATATGTACAGCGCTTATAATAACACCTGGCCCACGGTTAGTGTTCTGGAACTTTCTGCAGTTTCCCTCCTGGATGTCAGGACCCAGGGTCCTAATGGAAGGTAGTCTCACCCTTCAGGCTTTTGGGGAAGCAGGAGGAAGGAAGACAAAAGTAATAATAAGAAGAGTGATCAGGCCTACATAGTCTTAGGCTACATTGTGCTAAATATTTTATGTATGTGATTTCTCTTGGGCTTCCCCAGTGGCTCAGTGATAACGAATCTGCCTGCAGTGTGGGAGACCTGGGTTGGATCCCTGGGTCAGGAAGATCCCCTCCCCACCCCGCCCCGGAGGAGGGCGTGGCATGCCACTCCAATATTCTTGCCTGGAGAATCCCATGGATGGAGGAGCCTGGCGGGCTACAGTCCATGGGTTTCGCAAAGAGACATGACTGAGTGATTTAGCACGCACGCATGTGATCTCCTTTAATGCTCTTAGCAACAACCCAATACTTTGCAGCCTAGGGAACCTAAGCTCAGAAGTAGGGTGAATTCATTTGTTTAGGATCCCATAGCTGGTGAGCTTCAGCTCCCAAGACAGGCTCACGATTCCAGCTTTTAAGGGCCGCCAGGAAGGGACGGGTATCCTGCCCACTCCTGGGGGCACTGGACAATGAACTGAGCTGGTTGAGCCTGCATTCCAATCCAGGCTTGCGACTCACAGGCTGGGTGCCCTTGGGAAAGTTTCTCAACTTCTCTGTGCCCTGGTTTCCTCAAAGTAGAGGGAGAGCAACCGCCAAAAGGCCGCAAAGGATTCCATGAGCTTCTGTGGGGCAAGAGCTTTCCTAGGGAGGAATACATACATATCTCCCGCTCACTGCGTGGAAATGACCAGAACACGATGCGCTTCTGGACTGGCTCCGGCACCCGGGAGAACCGCTCCTCAACCTGTGGGAAGGGCCGGTGGGTTAGAGACCCTGGTGCTGGAACCCTGGCTTTTACAAGTACCATGACCTTGGACAAGTCACTTGGCTGCTCTGAGCTTCAGGTTTTTTTTCTCAAGGGTAAGAAGGAGATGTTAAGAGCACCTGCCTTCTGGATGTCGAGTATGACAGGTGCATTAATATGTACAGCGCTTATAATAACACCTGGCCCACGGTTAGTGTTCTGGAACTTTCTGCAGTTTCCCTCCTGGATGTCAGGACCCAGGGTCCTAATGGAAGGTAGTCTCACCCTTCAGGCTTTTGGGGAAGCAGGAGGAAGGAAGACAAAAGTAATAATAAGAAGAGTGATCAGGCCTACATAGTCTTAGGCTACATTGTGCTAAATATTTTATGTATGTGATTTCTCTTGGGCTTCCCCAGTGGCTCAGTGATAACGAATCTGCCTGCAGTGTGGGAGACCTGGGTTGGATCCCTGGGTCAGGAAGATCCCCTCCCCACCCCGCCCCGGAGGAGGGCGTGGCATGCCACTCCAATATTCTTGCCTGGAGAATCCCATGGATGGAGGAGCCTGGCGGGCTACAGTCCATGGGTTTCGCAAAGAGACATGACTGAGTGATTTAGCACGCACGCATGTGATCTCCTTTAATGCTCTTAGCAACAACCCAATACTTTGCAGCCTAGGGAACCTAAGCTCAGAAGTAGGGTGAATTCATTTGTTTAGGATCCCATAGCTGGTGAGCTTCAGCTCCCAAGACAGGCTCACGATTCCAGCTTTTAAGGGCCGCCAGGAAGGGACGGGTATCCTGCCCACTCCTGGGGGCACTGGACAATGAACTGAGCTGGTTGAGCCTGCATTCCAATCCAGGCTTGCGACTCACAGGCTGGGTGCCCTTGGGAAAGTTTCTCAACTTCTCTGTGCCCTGGTTTCCTCAAAGTAGAGGGAGAGCAACCGCCAAAAGGCCGCAAAGGATTCCATGAGCTTCTGTGGGGCAAGAGCTTTCCTAGGGCCAAACCTACTGGAGGCAGGTACACACGAGCCATGGAGGAGGTTTTACAATTATGTTGGGAGCCTCACACGCAATGAAGGGGCAAGGACCCTTCAGAACCTTCAGTCCTGGATTTCAAAGGGAAGTGGGAGGGCCAGTGACTGGCCCAGGCCTCGGAGACACTTGGCAGATGACTAAGGAGGGATTTTCCAGGCCATGAATCAGAGCCCGCCCCATCTGCACTTGGCCCAGACCCTTTCATCGAGGCAGACTCCATCACGCTGGAGAGGCCAGGGAGCGGAGAAAGCCCCTCAGGGCCGACCAGAGGACAGAGCCTGAGGAAGGCTGGGTCGGGTCCTGGCCACAACTCCACTGAGGCAGGGAAAAGTGACTTTAACTGTTTCTGCCCCGGGGCCATCCTGGCAGGGCCCCCAGAAGCTATGGGGGCAGGGTGTCAGGTGCACCTGTTCAGGTAGAGAGACCCTGGTCCCTGATCTGCTGCCACACTCTGGACGGGACGGCTGGGGTGGGGGGAGGGTGGGCACGAGATAGGGTGGGGGGTGGGCTCTGACAATGGGCTGACTGATCACTGCACCCCGGTGGGAGATGGTCCCAGACCTGAGAGGGTGTGTTTCGGCGGGAGCAGGGGGTTGGGACAGGTGGGTTTAGGAGGCCGGAGACAGGGATCGGCGACAGACAGGGAGTCTTGGGGATGGAACCTATATAAATGGGGGTTCGGTAGGGGAGCCTGGCGGGCTACAGTCCATGGGTTTCGCAAAGAGACATGACTGAGTGATTTAGCACGCACGCATGTGATCTCCTTTAATGCTCTTAGCAACAACCCAATACTTTGCAGCCTAGGGAACCTAAGCTCAGAAGTAGGGTGAATTCATTTGTTTAGGATCCCATAGCTGGTGAGCTTCAGCTCCCAAGACAGGCTCACGATTCCAGCTTTTAAGGGCCGCCAGGAAGGGACGGGTATCCTGCCCACTCCTGGGGGCACTGGACAATGAACTGAGCTGGTTGAGCCTGCATTCCAATCCAGGCTTGCGACTCACAGGCTGGGTGCCCTTGGGAAAGTTTCTCAACTTCTCTGTGCCCTGGTTTCCTCAAAGTAGAGGGAGAGCAACCGCCAAAAGGCCGCAAAGGATTCCATGAGCTTCTGTGGGGCAAGAGCTTTCCTAGGGCCAAACCTACTGGAGGCAGGTACACACGAGCCATGGAGGAGGTTTTACAATTATGTTGGGAGCCTCACACGCAATGAAGGGGCAAGGACCCTTCAGAACCTTCAGTCCTGGATTTCAAAGGGAAGTGGGAGGGCCAGTGACTGGCCCAGGCCTCGGAGACACTTGGCAGATGACTAAGGAGGGATTTTCCAGGCCATGAATCAGAGCCCGCCCCATCTGCACTTGGCCCAGACCCTTTCATCGAGGCAGACTCCATCACGCTGGAGAGGCCAGGGAGCGGAGAAAGCCCCTCAGGGCCGACCAGAGGACAGAGCCTGAGGAAGGCTGGGTCGGGTCCTGGCCACAACTCCACTGAGGCAGGGAAAAGTGACTTTAACTGTTTCTGCCCCGGGGCCATCCTGGCAGGGCCCCCAGAAGCTATGGGGGCAGGGTGTCAGGTGCACCTGTTCAGGTAGAGAGACCCTGGTCCCTGATCTGCTGCCACACTCTGGACGGGACGGCTGGGGTGGGGGGAGGGTGGGCACGAGATAAGGTGGGGGGTGGGCTCTGACAATGGGCTGACTGATCACTGCACCCCGGTGGGAGATGGTCCCAGACCTGAGAGGGTGTGTTTCGGCGGGAGCAGGGGGTTGGGACAGGTGGGTTTAGGAGGCCGGAGACAGGGATCGGCGACAGACAGGGGAGTCTTGGGGATGGAACCTATATAAATGGGGGTCGTCTGCTAGGGGTGTAGGACAGACAGCAGGGTCTCTAAGGACTGAGATCTGGTCTGCTCCCAAGAGGGGGCGGTTGTAGGAGTTGGAGATAGGAGTGAGGACGGAATGGGGTGCCCTGCTTGGGTGATGCGGCTGAGGTGGGCCAAGAGAGGTATGCGGGGTTGTGAGGACCATGGGGCAGGAGGAGAAAAAAGGGTCGCGAGTCGGGATATAGGGCACTGTGGGCATCGCTGAGTCTTGCGGGTTGAAGAACAGTGTAGTCGAGGGAAGGGATGGGGTGGGTCGCGTGGGTCACAGGGTTGGGAGGAGCGAAATGGGAGGATGAGGGGATGTCCTGGGCAGAATTAAGAACTGTGGAGACCTGTGGGGGTGTCTCCGATAGGGACAGGTCCGGAGGCGGCGGTCTGGGCTGGGATAAGAGCAGATATGTCCAGGAAGGGGCCGGGAGCGGGTCCCTCCCCACCTGGCCTCGCTCACCTGCTCGAAGGCCCAGCTCTCGGCGACTCGCTTGGCGCTGAGGTCCAGCAGCGCTTCGGGCCGGCCCCGGCAGCGCATGGCCCCGGCCCCGGCGTCGCGCTCCTCCGGTCCTGCGGGGCAGCCCCGGCTCCGCTTGGCCGCGGGGGGGTCCATCCGGCCGGGCCGGGGCCTGTTGGGGGAGGATTCCGTTCTTAGCCTGCTTCGCCCGGCGGCTCCCGCGACCCTTGCCTGCCTCCCTGTCCTTGATCCTCGCTTGGTCTCCCCCAGACTTGCGCCGCACCCACCCCCGGGCCAGCGGGGTAACGCGGCTCCTTTAAGACTCTTCACAACAATGAAGTAGCCTCGGCCGCCGCTTTATCCTTCACGGTTGTCCCGCCCCCGCCGCCTGTCCCCATTGGCCCCCCCTGGGGCCTCCGAGGCCTTCCTCTTCTGTTGGCTGCACCGCCAGACCCGTGCCCAAGTCTCCGCTGTTCATTCGTTACCGGCACTGCCCGTCTTTCAGGGAAGACTCAATCAGAACGCTCAGCGAGCGGCGCTGTCAATCACGGGGCGCGGGAGACCAATCACAGTGGGAGGAACCCCCGGGGCGCCGGCCTTAAGCGGAGTTTCGGGGCGGGTCCTGGGTTCATTCACAACATTCCTCCCCCGCCCCCCTCGGGCTGGACAGCGTTCCCCGGGCAGCTGGGGCTGCGCCCACACACGGCTTTGTTTACTGAGGGTCGCTTCCGGGCTCCGAGAGGGGACAATCCACACGGCTCGGCCCGGGAGCGAGACAGAACAGCGGGATTCCCGGGCGGCCTCCCAGCCCCTCCTCCCTCTGGGCTGTATGAAGCGAGAAACTCAACTCTCTGGGCGGCGAGTCAAGTTTTGATGCTTTGCGGGATGGAGGGACCAGAGGTGCCTTGGTACAGTTCACGGGGGCTGCGGACATCGTGTCTAGAAATAAGAGATCATTTCAAATCTATCTTTGAAAGCTAAGACCCCTCAATCCTTTCTATGCCTCTTATATTACGTTGAGACATAGAATTTCTGATTTTCATCCATTTTGATACACTACGGATGATTACGTAAGGTTCAACATGATCGATGTCAAATCCGACCACCTGATTCACCTTGTCTGGGCCACACCTCTGAACTTGAAGCAATCTATGGTGCTCTTTGCAGGTCCGAACCAAATGGCCCCGGCCCCGGCGTCGCGCTCCTCCGGTCCTGCGGGGCAGCCCCGGCTCCGCTTGGCCGCGGGGGGGTCCATCCGGCCGGGCCGGGGCCTGTTGGGGGAGGATTCCGTTCTTAGCCTGCTTCGCCCGGCGGCTCCCGCGACCCTTGCCTGCCTCCCTGTCCTTGATCCTCGCTTGGTCTCCCCCAGACTTGCCCCGCACCCACCCCCGGCCAAGCGGGGTAACGCGGCTCCTTTAAGACTCTTCACAACAATGAAGTAGCCTCGGCCGCCGCTTTATCCTTCACGGTTGTCCCGCCCCCGCCGCCTGTCCCCATTGGCCCCCCCTGGGGCCTCCGAGGCCTTCCTCTTCTGTTGGCTGCACCGCCAGACCCGTGCCCAAGTCTCCGCTGTTCATTCGTTACCGGCACTGCCCGTCTTTCAGGGAAGACTCAATCAGAACGCTCAGCGAGCGGCGCTGTCAATCACGGGGCGCGGGAGACCAATCACAGTGGGAGGAACCCCCGGGGCGCCGGCCTTAAGCGGAGTTTCGGGGCGGGTCCTGGGTTCATTCACAACATTCCTCCCCCGCCCCCCTCGGGCTGGACAGCGTTCCCCGGGCAGCTGGGGCTGCGCCCACACACGGCTTTGTTTACTGAGGGTCGCTTCCGGGCTCCGAGAGGGGACAATCCACACGGCTCGGCCCGGGAGCGAGACAGAACAGCGGGATTCCCGGGCGGCCTCCCAGCCCCTCCTCCCTCTGGGCTGTGTGAAGCGAGAAACTCAACCTCTCTGGGCGGCGAGTCAAGTTTTGATGCTTTGCGGGATGGAGGGACCAGAGGTGCCTTGGTACAGTTCACGGGGGCTGCGGACATCGTGTCTAGAAATAAGAGATCATTTCAAATCTATCTTTGAAAGCTAAGACCCCTCAATCCTTTCTATGCCTCTTATATTACGTTGAGACATAGAATTTCTGATTTTCAACCATTTTTGATACACTACGGGATGATTTCGTAAGGTTCAACATGATCGATGTCAAATCCGACCACCTGATTCACCTTGTCTGGGCCACACCTCTGAACTTGAAGCAATCTATGGTGCTCTTTGCAGGTCCGCAACCAAACTTGCACCCTCTCCCTGCCCACCACGACCCCTACCATCGCCATGTCCGTATAAAGAACACTGCATTTCTCTCGTTCTCTGGTTCTTTATCATTTCATTAGCTGTTTAGCTTCTGCCTCTCCCTGCTCCATGGTGAGCCCCAAGAGTCAGCAATTTGTCCAGCTGACACACTGCTGTAGGGCCAGCACCTGGGCATCTGCGGACAGCCACCCATGCTCAGTCTGTGTATAACTTGCTGACTAAACCGACTCTTGTCTTGTTCCCATTCCACTGAAATGATCTGCGGAGCAGGAAAAACTCAAGCTGGCCCCTAAGTGGCCTAATTGCTATCCCCTGCCCCTCCCCATATGGAAACGCTGGCTTTTTCCTTCCAGGAATTTCCAGTTTCACAGCTATATTTTCTGGCCAGTCCCCAACCCTCCATTCAGTAAACTGCCTCAACCTGCACTGTCCAGCGTGGTCACCACTGGCCACAAGTGACCTTTAAGTCCTTGACACGGGGCCAGCCTGAAGTATGCTGTGCTGTGGGCTTCCCTGGGGGCTCGGACGGTAAAGAATCTGCCTGCAATGCAGGAGACGTGCACTCCATCCCTGGGTCAGAAAGACCCCCTGTAGAAGGGAATGACGACCCACTCCACTGTTCTTGCCTGGAGAATCCCATAGACAGAGGAAACCGACGGCTACTGTCCATGGGGTCGCAAAGAGTTGGACACAACTGACTAAGCACCTCAACATAAAACACCTTGGATTTCTCAAGGGGCGCAGTCAAGTTTTGATGCTTTGCGGGATGGAGGGACCAGAGGTGCCTTGGTACAGTTCACGGGGGCTGCGGACATCGTGTCTAGAAATAAGAGATCATTTCAAATCTATCTTTGAAAGCTAAGACCCCTCAATCCTTTCTATGCCTCTTATATTACGTTGAGACATAGAATTTCTGATTTTCAACCATTTTTGATACACTAGGGGATGATTTCGTAAGGTTCAACATGATCGATGTCAAATCCGACCACCTGATTCACCTTGTCTGGGCCACACCTCTGAACTTGAAGCAATCTATGGTGCTCTTTGCAGGTCCGCAACCAAACTTGCACCCTCTCCCTGCCCACCACGACCCCTACCATCGCCATGTCCGTATAAAGAACACTGCATTTCTCTCGTTCTCTGGTTCTTTATCATTTCATTAGCTGTTTAGCTTCTGCCTCTCCCTGCTCCATGGTGAGCCCCAAGAGTCAGCAATTTGTCCAGCTGACACACTGCTGTAGGGCCAGCACCTGGGCATCTGCGGACAGCCACCCATGCTCAGTCTGTGTATAACTTGCTGACTAAACCGACTCTTGTCTTGTTCCCATTCCACTGAAATGATCTGCGGAGCAGGAAAAACTCAAGCTGGCCCCTAAGTGGCCTAATTGCTATCCCCTGCCCCTCCCCATATGGAAACGCTGGTTTTTTCCTTCCAGGAATTTCCAGTTTCACAGCTATATTTTCTGGCCAGTCCCCAACCCTCCATTCAGTAAACTGCCTCAACCTGCACTGTCCAGCGTGGTCACCACTGGCCACAAGTGACCTTTAAGTCCTTGACACGGGGCCAGCCTGAAGTATGCTGTGCTGTGGGCTTCCCTGGGGGCTCGGACGGTAAAGAATCTGCCTGCAATGCAGGAGACGTGCACTCCATCCCTGGGTCAGAAAGACCCCCTGTAGAAGGGAATGACGACCCACTCCACTGTTCTTGCCTGGAGAATCCCATAGACAGAGGAAACCGACGGCTACTGTCCATGGGGTCGCAAAGAGTTGGACACAACTGACTAAGCACCTCAACATAAAACACCTTGGATTTTGGAGACTCAATAGGAAAAAATAAGGCTAGGTATCTCATTAAGAATTTTTCATATTTATTATGTGTTGAAACAATGCTATTTTAGATAAATTCGTGTTATACAAAATACATTATTGAAATTAATTCCACGTACTTCACTGTGTATTTTCTTCTCTGTGGTCTCAAGGCATGTCATGTTACATATGTGACTTGTCATTTCTATGGGTCTGGAGAAACCACATCTTAATTCTTCAGCCTGTGTGGGCCTCCCATTGCAGTGACCTCTCTCCTTGCAGAGCACCTGCTCTGCGTGCATGCGCTCCAGAGTGGCTGGCTCATGATCGGACACACTGGTCCTGCCGCTCTGCGGCTCATGGGATCTTCCTGGGCCAGGGGTCGAACCAGTGCCCCTTGCACTGTCAGGCGGACTCTTTACCCTCTGGACCACCAGGGAAGCCCTGTTAAGACATATGATCAAGTTTAAGCTTTCCAACAGAGCTACAAAATGGGGATGTCTTCTCCATTTCTCAGATGAGGACACTGAGGTTTAGAGAGGTGGAGTCCTTACCTGCCTCGGAAGTCCTAGACTTCTGAGAGCATGTCTTTCTTGCAAGGATTTGAAGTAAAGATAGATGTATGCGGAAGGACAAATGGGTGAGGGGAGGAGCAGGGAGCACTTCAACGAAACAAGTTGTTCAGCTGCTTTCCTGGCAAACGGGACTCAGGGTCCGGCTTTCCCAAGTGGCTCCCTTCAGCATCTAGTATGGGATTGCTCCTTGTCCATGCGGGTGTTTCAGTGGGTGCCCCAAGATACTGAATCAAGGAAGGCGCTCCAGGTCATTGGAATAGGATGTAGGAAGAATAGATAACAGGCCTTGCAAGGTGAGAATGTTTTATTTTATTCTGTAACAAGAGATCCTAATATTGCCATCATCCTCATCTCATGGATGAGAAAACTGAGGTACAGAAAAGTCAGGTGACCAAACCAACGTCTGCAGGAAAGGGTAGGACCAGTCTTCAAGTCTTGGTGGGTGGGCTGGCCTAGTCACATTGGCTGTGGATCAAATGTGCAGTTTGGGAAATGCCAACATTCTATTCTGATCTCCTGATTTTACCTATGAGGGGAATTAGGCCCAGAGAGGGTGGTAAAGTTGTCCAAGGTCACACAGCAATCCCAGGAGAACGTGAGAAGTCCAAAAGGCCCCTGGGAAATGGGGGTGGGGGGTGCCTCCAGGATGAAGGTTTGATGCTATTTCAAATGTAGCAACACTTTTAAGAAAGTTGTGTGTGTGTGCGGGGGTGGTGGTGGGGCGGCTCGAGCCATCCACAAGGCCTCTCTTCTGCTGTAGGCAGTAAGTCTGGGCTTCAGGGAGGCATTTATCCCGCCCGCTCCACCGTGAGCTCACTGTCTAGGCATCCACGGCTCCAGACCCCAAACCCACATGTCCTCGAGACCCATGGGAAACAGGACGACCCTGAAGTCTCGAGTGAGGGGGGCTGTGCCTCCCAACTCTGTGGCTGGCCACCCCATCCTAACTTTCTGAGGGTCCCTCCTTCTGCCAGCAGCACTCCAAGGCCCCTGAAGACTCAGGCAGGAAACCAGCCAGAGCAGTTTCACTTCCTGGCCCCAACGCAGCCCCTTTGGCGTGTCCAGCTGGCAAGAGCTGCCTCTTAGATTTCTTTTCTTCTCTCTTGGAACACAGGCTCACGGGCAGAGAGAGAGTCAGGGCCCTGCCAGGAAAAATGGGCATTCCAGGCAGCGGGGGAAGGTGGAGGCAAGAGAGGAAAAGACTAGAGCAGGAGTAATTGTCTGAAAAAGCAACATTTAGTGACTGGCGGGGGAAGGAGGGGGCAGGAGAAGGAGACAGGCTGAGTGTCTGGAACTGGGCTTCCCTCCTTGCCCAGGACACCAAGGCAGGTGTCACAGCCTTAAGGCTCGGCCAATTTTCCACCCTTGGGGAGGGGAGTTAGGGTCTCCATTTAACAGATGCGGAAACTGAGGCTCAGGGAGGGACTGGAGAGAATAAGAGGTCTGGGGATTTGCCAAAGTCTGGAGCGCTTGGCTGCTGAAAGAGGTTGGGCGGGCAGGACTGATGTGCTAGGAAGGACCTAGTACGAGAGAGAAGTCACCCCGGCAGTGACAGGGTCAAGGGTGCAGGTAGGTGGCGCGGGGGTGGGGGGTGGGGGGTGGTAAACGAGGCTGTTTGCGGAGACGGAGGGGGTGGGTGAAGAGGGAACAGGTGGCTGACAGTCCGGATCTCATACCTGCCACACCTGAATGCCTTTCCTCTCCCCTGGGGTCCCCCTCAAAGGGGCTGGCGTCGGAGGGACAAAGGGAGCGGGTTTGCCGGAGTCCCCGTTCCGCCCGGGCGCCGCCGGCCGCCCTGGGCTTGGCTCGGGTTCGGGGCGCCCCCTGGTGGCCGAGGGAAGCGCCAGACGCCACCCCGAGCCCGGGCGGCCCCAGCCCTCCGAGAGTCCACATCAAGGTTAAAAGATCCCTTTTCAAAAGCGGGTGCAATCTTGACTCTCATCGACCAATAAAGACGGACACGTGCTAAGATTTTTTAATTGAACTCGTCTGGGAACCGGGCAGATGTTACAGGAGGTTGTAAAGCGAGTCCGGAACACAGGGGCACTTTTATGACAGATCAGACTCTTCAAGTAAATACATATGCGAATGGAGGCAAATGGTTTTTCCACAGTGGAGGAGGGTTGTCAATGGGACCTCGGCTGGCTGGGCCGTAAGAAGCAGATAAGAGCGCTTTCGAATTGCTATCAGTTACTGACAATTCATGGAGCTGCGAAATACTTCAGAACGGTGCTATGAATCAGCAAACCAGGAAGGGAAGGGCGTGTTGGATAGAGATGATGCTTTGACTGGTCAGAATGGATTCACAGAGACCCAAAATGTTCTTTGCAGAATGAAGGCACAATGTCTTCCTTCCTTCATTCAATACCACCTGTTCCTGGAGCAAGTACTGGGGGCTGTTCCAGGTGCTTCAGCCAAGATGCAGAGTGACACTGAGTGACCACTTCCAGGAGACAGGGAATGGTTCACCTGACACCTGGGAGGGGCAGGCAACAGGGGGTGCAGGAGGCCAGGAGGCAGGTCAGGGAGGAGGTGGGGGTCTGAGGGGGCAGCTTGGGGTTTCCTGTGTTCTCTTCTCCCCACTAGAATGGCAGTTCTCAGTTCTACCTAGCCCAGAGGTTAGCATGCAGCAGGCACATGATAAATGCCCAGCGTGGACTTCCCTGGTGGTCCAATAGTTACGAATCCACCTGCTGATGCAGGAGACACGGGTTCGACCGTGATCCCGGAAGATCCCACATGCTATGGAGCAACGAAGCCCGTGTGCCACGACTCCTGAGCCTGTGCACCGCAATAAGACAAGTCACAATGAGAAACCCTCGCATCGCCATGAACAGTAGTCCCTGCGGGAGGCAACTAGAGAAAGCCCGAACACAGCGATGAAGATCCAGCGCAGCCAAAAATAAATAACTAAAAAAAAAAAAGAAGCCCATCCTGCAAAGTGACTCCATCTTAAGGGCAGAAGTAAGTCATTGGCTGTCTGCTTAGGGTAGAAACTTCTGTGAGGTGGGCTGATGGCAGGGTTCCAGGAAGGGTGTGCCCTAGGGGGTCACAGAGCTTAGCCTCACCCCACCCCCATCCTCCCTCACGGAAACACTGAGACCGGGCCCCCCAGGTAACTCCAAACTGTGAAGTCTCGCCATCAAATTAGAGCTCGGCTGCCAGAATTCCTGGGTTTGTTTGAGATGTAAATTAGGATGTGGTTTTTCTTTTTGCGTGTGAAATTTTCCTTCCTGCCTTTTTTCCTCCCAGTGGTTAAAACCCGCCAGGAATATTTATCATTTAGAAGGGTATAACTCAGTGGCATTTAGCACTGTCCCAATGTCTGCAGCCTCTATCAAGCTGCAAAATTGTATCAACCCCCCAAGGATGGAGCCACACCCATTAGCTGTCCCTCCCCACTCCCTGGTACCCCACAGTGAGCCACTGTCTTTGTGAATTTGCCTCTTCCAGACATCCCGGATAAAATGGAATCAGACATTATGTGGCTTTTAAATTTTTTGGCCTCTTTTATTGGTTATTTACTTATTTTCACCATCTTTATTCTTCGCCTGTGTGGGCAGGAGGCACCTGACACCTGGGAGGGCAGGCAACAGGGGTGCAGGAGGCCAGGAGGCAGGTCAGGGAGGAGGTGGGGGTCTGAGGGGGCAGCTTGGGGTTTCCTGTGTTCTCTTCTCCCCACTAGAATGGCAGTTCTCAGTTCTACCTAGCCCAGAGGTTAGCATGCAGCAGGCACATGATAAATGCCCAGCGTGGACTTCCCTGGTGGTCCAATAGTTACGAATCCACCTGCTGATGCAGGAGACACGGGTTCGACCGTGATCCCGGAAGATCCCACATGCTATGGAGCAACGAAGCCCGTGTGCCACGACTCCTGAGCCTGTGCACCGCAATAAGACAAGTCACAATGAGAAACCCTCGCATCGCCATGAACAGTAGTCCCTGCGGGAGGCAACTAGAGAAAGCCCGAACACAGCGATGAAGATCCAGCGCAGCCAAAATAAATAACTAAAAAAAAAAAAGCAGCCCATCCTGCAAAGTGACTCCATCTTAAGGGCAGAAGTAAGTCATTGGCTGTCTGCTTAGGGTAGAAACTTCTGTGAGGTGGGCTGATGGCAGGGTTCCAGGAAGGGTGTGCCCTAGGGGGTCACAGAGCTTAGCCTCACCCCACCCCCATCCTCCCTCACGGAAACACTGAGACCGGGCCCCCCAGGTAACTCCAAACTGTGAAGTCTCGCCATCAAATTAGAGCTCGGCTGCCAGAATTCCTGGGTTTGTTTGAGATGTAAATTAGGATGTGGTTTTTCTTTTTGCGTGTGAAATTTTCCTTCCTGCCTTTTTTCCTCCCAGTGGTTAAAACCCGCCAGGAATATTTATCATTTAGAAGGGTATAACTCAGTGGCATTTAGCACTGTCCCAATGTCTGCAGCCTCTATCAAGCTGCAAAATTGTATCAACCCCCCAAGGATGGAGCCACACCCATTAGCTGTCCCTCCCCACTCCCTGGTACCCCACAGTGAGCCACTGTCTTTGTGAATTTGCCTCTTCCAGACATCCCGGATAAAATGGAATCAGACATTATGTGGCTTTTAAATTTTTTGGCCTCTTTTATTGGTTATTTACTTATTTTCACCATCTTTATTCTTCGGCCTGTGTGGGCCTCCCATCGCAGTGGCTTCTCTCGTTCGTTGCAGAGCACCGGCTCTGGGCGCATGCGCTCCAGAGCACTGGCTCATAATTGGACACACCAGTCCAGCTGCTCTGCAGCACGTGGGATCTTCCCAGGCTAGGGATCGAACCGGCGCCCTTTGCACTGCAAGGCAGTGTCCTTACCCACTGGACCACCAGGGAAGCCCCTACTTTTAACTTTTACAGGGTTTTGTTGTTTACAGATATGTATGTTTCCAGATTAGTCACATGTATATCCCCCACACCCCACTCCTCCAGACCGTCGCACAGCACCCCTGCAGGATCCCCTTTTCTCACAGAGTGTTTCTCTGTTTTGCAATCAGTTTAGTTGCTCAGTCATGTCCAGCGCTTGCGACCCCATGGGCCTGTCCTCTGTCCATAGGATTTCCCTGGCAAGATACTGGTGTGGGTTGTCATTTCCTTCTCTGGGGGAATCTCCCTGATCCAGAGGCAGAACCCTGGATTGAAGGTAGATTCCTTCCTGCTGAGCCAGCAGGGAAGCCCATTCTGCTTTATATGGCTAATAATATGCCATCACGTGGATAAAGTACCCTTGGTTTATCCGGTCATCTGCTGGACATTTAGGTGGCTGCCACCTTTGAGTGACTGTGGCCAGCGCTGCCGTGACTTTGTCTGTGAGGTGTGGAGGCTGAATTCACTTCCTTGGGGTGTGTGCCTGGGAGGGAAGGGCTCCAGGTCGGCCTGATCGAGGGGCTGTCAGGCTGTTTTCCAACGTGGTTGTTCCCTGCTTTTTCTTTAACTGGCTGAGCCATGTGGCATCTTTCCCAGTCAGGGATTGAACCCGTGTCCTCTGTATTTGGGAGTGTGGGGTCTTAACCACTGGAATGCCAGGGAAGTCTGTTTCCTGATTTTAGAAAAATGTTGACCACCCTTGAGCGGGACCAAGCAAACCCACGCAGGATAAGGCTGGCAGGGAAAGGATGAGACAGGAGGGAATCAGTCGCCCACCTGGGGAGATCAGTCCCTGCGCATGTGCCCACCTCCCTCCAGACACCTGTGTGGCCTTCCCCAGGCTAATACCCGCCTGGCCCCTGCGCTGTAACCTGCTCCCCACCCCCACCCCCCACAGGGAGGGAGGACCTCAGACCAGAGCTCCTGGTGACAGCAAACTCATCATCCAGGGAAAATATGCAAGGGCGAATTCTGTACCAGATAGCTTTTGGCGGCTCTAGAGCTAATGTTTATGTAGAACGGATGTGGTTTTGTACTTCTTTTTTTTTTAAAAAAGATTTATTTATTTATTTATTTTGTGTGAGGGTAGGGTTGGGGAGGGAGGGGAGCGGGCGGGTCACTTCTATTAGTCTTTCATTTCTCTATTTTCATCCGTCTTTGTTCTTTGGCTCCTGTGGGCCTCCCATCGCGGTGGCGTCTGTCGTTGCAGAGCGCTGGCTCTGGGTGCATGTGCTCCAGAGCTCCGGCTCGGTGATTGGACACATCGGTCCAGCTGCTCCGCGGCACGTGGGATCTTCCTAGGCCAGGGATCGAACTGGTGCCCCTTGCACTGCAAGGCGGTGTCCTTACCCACTGGACCACCAGGGGAAGCCCGGTTTTGTATTTCTGACTCATCAGATACAACCGAAATATGAAAGCAATTCAGCTTCCCAAAGAACCAACCATGAAGTCGGAGATACCAGTGTGCCCAGCACATCAGGATTTGCAATCGCTACCTTCTTAGATTCTAAGGAGGGATATGCTGTGCTTTCTCTGGGAGTTCTTCCCTTAAGCTAACAGGGTCTTCTCTCTTAGAAACCGTGGTTGTATTCCATCCCAGGATACGACACTGGAGCATGTCACTCATGATGTCTGGGCTCTTTGTGAGTCCACGGACTGTAGCCCGCCAGGCTCCTCTGTCTGTGGGCATCTCCAGGCAAGACTACTGGGGTGGGTGGCCATGTCCTTCTCCAGGGCATCTTCCCGCCCCAGGGATTGAACCTGAGTCTCCAGTGTTCCCTGCATTCTAGACGGATTCCTCGCCGACCGAGCCACTGGGAAAGCCACTAGGGTAGGACAGTCACCCTCTTTAAGTAGGATTTTATCAGTTTCATCAGAATTGACTGCGTATCTCAAAACCTGAACTGGCTGGTCACCCAGATGGCAGATTTGAAGGAAGCCCACGATGGAGCAGGACAGGAGGGTGTGTCTGGGAAGGAGGCCGCTGAGAGGACGCACCTGGACTCTGCGGGTGGCGGGTTCAAGTCCCTGCTCAGGACGGTTACCGCCGAGACCCGCCCTGGGCCTCGTGAAGGCCGAGGGGACGGGTGCAGACCAGAGCTCCTGGTGACAGCAAACTCATCATCCAGGGAAAATATGCAAGGGCGAATTCTGTACCAGATAGCTTTTGGCGGCTCTAGAGCTAATGTTTATGTAGAACGGATGTGGTTTTGTACTTCTTTTTTTTTTAAAAAAGATTTATTTATTTATTTATTTTGTGTGAGGGTAGGGTTGGGGAGGGAGGGGAGCGGGCGGGTCACTTCTATTAGTCTTTCATTTCTCTATTTTCATCCGTCTTTGTTCTTTGGCTCCTGTGGGCCTCCCATCGCGGTGGCGTCTGTCGTTGCAGAGCGCTGGCTCTGGGTGCATGTGCTCCAGAGCTCCGGCTCGGTGATTGGACACATCGGTCCAGCTGCTCCGCGGCACGTGGGATCTTCCTAGGCCAGGGATCGAACTGGTGCCCCTTGCACTGCAAGGCGGTGTCCTTACCCACTGGACCACCAGGGGAAGCCCGGTTTTGTATTTCTGACTCATCAGATACAACCGAAATATGAAAGCAATTCAGCTTCCCAAAGAACCAACCATGAAGTCGGAGATACCAGTGTGCCCAGCACATCAGGATTTGCAATCGCTACCTTCTTAGATTCTAAGGAGGGATATGCTGTGCTTTCTCTGGGAGTTCTTCCCTTAAGCTAACAGGGTCTTCTCTCTTAGAAACCGTGGTTGTATTCCATCCCAGGATACGACACTGGAGCATGTCACTCATGATGTCTGGGCTCTTTGTGAGTCCACGGACTGTAGCCCGCCAGGCTCCTCTGTCTGTGGGCATCTCCAGGCAAGACTACTGGGGTGGGTGGCCATGTCCTTCTCCAGGGCATCTTCCCGCCCCAGGGATTGAACCTGAGTCTCCAGTGTTCCCTGCATTCTAGACGGATTCCTCGCCGACCGAGCCACTGGGAAAGCCACTAGGGTAGGACAGTCACCCTCTTTAAGTAGGATTTTATCAGTTTCATCAGAATTGACTGCGTATCTCAAAACCTGAACTGGCTGGTCACCCAGATGGCAGATTTGAAGGGAAGCCCACGATGGAGCAGGACAGGAGGGTGTGTCTGGGAAGGGAGGCCGCTGAGAGGACGCACCTGGACTCTGCGGGTGGCGGGTTCAAGTCCCTGCTCAGGACGGTTACCGCCGAGACCCGCCCTGGGCCTCGTGAAGGCCGAGGGGACGCGTGGGAAATGCCAGAGCAGCGCCCGAGCCACGGGCCCTGCCGCGCACTCGCTGTTGCACCTGTTTCTGTATTAAGGACAAAGGGGGCCCCCGAGACGTCTGTAAGCACATTCTGGTTTAATCGGCATTCTGACTCTACAGCGGCTGCCGGGCCTGTCGCCGGCGGAGGGGGTGACACGGGCATGTCCCTGGAGGGCAAGCAGGCACGTCACCCAAGGCAGGAGGCAAAGAAAAGCCTCTCCCTCGACAACCAGGCTGGAGGTGCAGAAGCTCGTCCATCCTTCCCTGGGCACGGGGCGCGCCTCCCCTGGCAACGGCTGGGGCTGACCGGGTGGGCAGGGCACCTGGCCCCAGCAGGGTGCCCTCGCAGGAGCATGTGACCACGGGCAGGAATGACCAGGTCAGCTTTTTTGAGACAGGAGGTGGAAAGAGGAAGGGAGAAGGGGGCCGCGGGGGGCACAGGACTCGGGGGAAGACACCCCCCGACCTTGCCCTGAGTTCTCGGCACCTGGGAAGCCAGTCAGTGAGCTTCCGACCTCCGAGGGAGGCCCCCAGTCAAGTTCGAGGCACAACCCGGGCTCTGGGGATCACGGCTCCTGCTCCCAGGGGGTCACCCGCGCAGGTCTGAGCACGCAGGAGGGGCTGCGGGGATGGCGTCTGCGGGGTGCGTCCTCAGGAAGGCGTCTTGGTGGCGGAGGAGGCGGCGGCCTTCTTCTTGGGGGGCGCCTTCAAGAGCGCCAGCTTCTTGGGCAGGCTGGTGCTGGCTTTCATCACCACGTCATGCTCGATCTTCTTCCTGATCCCAACCTCCAGGTTCTGGGGGAGCAACCACAGCACCATCAGACTGGGAGCTGAGCGGGGAGGGAGGGCCCGGGCGGCTGCCTTTGGCTCTGTGAGCTCACAGGGGCTGAGCTGGTGGCTAGGGGGCTCACGTCCTGCTTCTGCCCCATTCTCTAGGAACACCACGCACACACACACCTTCTCATCTCTGGACCTCAGCTTCTAAACCTCTGCTCATTCCCATTGTACAGATGGAGAAACAGAGGCACCCGAGGCAAGGAGGTACTTGCCCAGGGCTTCCAAACCACGTGAAGGGTGGGCGACTGGAACCCAGCGCCCGCAGGCTTTCTGGCCCCAGGCTCCAGGCAAGCAGCCCCTTCTCGTTTGGTCATCCCTGCTTGGCAGATGAATGGGGGCGCTGAGAGATGAGGGTGCGAACAATGAAAGGTGCCGTAATCGGAACCCAAGGGTTTGGATCCAAAACCAACAGTTTAATCTGATTACCGAAACTGCTCCCTTGCCTGCCTCTGAGTCCCAGTGACCACGATGACCACGGGTGTCGCACATGCCCAGGCGCAAGGGACACCACCGCCAAGACACAGAAAAACCTTTGCGGACACAGAAGAACCTCTGGGTTCACAGAGCTGACATTCAGTGTTCATGTGCGTGGACCACACAACGTTCACTGGCGCTCTGGTGAACTGCTGAATGACGGCCCATGATACGTGCTGCTGTGGAGAAAGGCCAAGGGCAATGGCGGGGGGCGGGGGGTGGGCTGGGGCGGTGAGGCTGCCCTCAGGTATGGTTGCTCGGGAGCCTCGCCGGCGGCCAGACTTGACTGGGAAGAAGGCTGCAGTGTGGATTTCTGGGAAAGTATCCCGGTGGAGGAAACAGAGCAGAAGTTCCCAGGTGAGGCAAGGAGCAGTTAAGGGGCCACTGAGGCTGTAGAGGGGGAGGCAGCAGGGCAGGAGAGAGGGAGGAGACGAGGACAGGGAAAAACAGGAGCAGAGCCCGCCCAATCCCGCGGGGAGAACTTGCGGAGGGCGGTGCTCAGACTCAGGGGCTCAGTGGCGCCCCCTGGCTGCTGCTGGGAGTGGTGGTGGGCAGGAGGTCTGGGAGGACCTGACTGCCTCCATCCAGGTGTGAGGTAATGGGATGAGACCAGGTTGGGAGGGAGTGGGGTCAAGAAGTGGGAAGTGAATGGATTCTAAATTAACCCTCAAGGCAAAAAGGATGAGATCCAACCTAGATACGAGAGAAAGGGGGAATCCCGAGGACTGGAAGGAGACACTGTGGCGGGATCATGGTGGGGTGATGGCACAGAACAGGGGAGCCTCCTGTTGGACATACTGAGCTTGAGATGCCTACGAGGCAACCTCCTCTTCCAGGGGGGCAAGTGAAGGGTGGGCGACTGGAACCCAGCGCCCGCAGGCTTTCTGGCCCCAGGCTCCAGGCAAGCAGCCCCTTCTCGTTTGGTCATCCCTGCTTGGCAGATGAATGGGGGCGCTGAGAGATGAGGGTGCGAACAATGAAAGGTGCCGTAATCGGAACCCAAGGGTTTGGATCCAAAACCAACAGTTTAATCTGATTACCGAAACTGCTCCCTTGCCTGCCTCTGAGTCCCAGTGACCACGATGACCACGGGTGTCGCACATGCCCAGGCGCAAGGGACACCACCGCCAAGACACAGAAAAACCTTTGCGGACACAGAAGAACCTCTGGGTTCACAGAGCTGACATTCAGTGTTCATGTGCGTGGACCACACAACGTTCACTGGCGCTCTGGTGAACTGCTGAATGACGGCCCATGATACGTGCTGCTGTGGAGAAAGGCCAAGGGCAATGGCGGGGGGCGGGGGGTGGGCTGGGGCGGTGAGGCTGCCCTCAGGTATGGTTGCTCGGGAGCCTCGCCGGCGGCCAGACTTGACTGGGAAGAAGGCTGCAGTGTGGATTTCTGGGAAAGTATCCCGGTGGAGGAAACAGAGCAGAAGTTCCCAGGTGAGGCAAGGAGCAGTTAAGGGGCCACTGAGGCTGTAGAGGGTGAGGCAGCAGGGCAGGAGAGAGGGAGGAGACGAGGACAGGGAAAAACAGGAGCAGAGCCCGCCCAATCCCGCGGGGAGAACTTGCGGAGGGCGGTGCTCAGACTCAGGGGCTCAGTGGCGCCCCCTGGCTGCTGCTGGGAGTGGTGGTGGGCAGGAGGTCTGGGAGGACCTGACTGCCTCCATCCAGGTGTGAGGTAATGGGATGAGACCAGGTTGGGAGGGAGTGGGGTCAAGAAGTGGGAAGTGAATGGATTCTAAATTAACCCTCAAGGCAAAAAGGATGAGATCCAACCTAGATACGAGAGAAAGGGGGAATCCCGAGGACTGGAAGGAGACACTGTGGCGGGATCATGGTGGGGTGATGGCACAGAACAGGGGAGCCTCCTGTTGGACATACTGAGCTTGAGATGCCTACGAGGCAACTTCTCTCCTCTTGTTGCCAGATGGAGGTAAGCAGGCTGCCCAGTACCCATGCCTAAGAAAACTGAGGCTCTCATACCCTGGGGTTAAGACTCTGCCCTTCCATTGCAGGGGATCAAGGGTTCAATTTCTGGTCAGGGAACTAAGACCCTGCAAGTGATGTGCCTCAGCTAAAACAAACCAAAAAAAAACAAAAAACTGAGGATCTGAACAAAACGCTCAAGATTATAGAGTGAGGTGCTTAAGAGTTGAGGCTTTTGAATTGGGGTGCTGGAAAAGGCTCTTGAGAGTCCTTTGGACTACAAGGAGATCAAACCAGTCAATCACAAAGGGCATCAACCCTGAATATTCATTGGAAGGACGGATGCTGACGCTCCAATACTCCGGCCACCGGATGAGAAGAACTGACTCCTTGGAAAAAATCCTGATGCTGGCAAAGACTGAGGGCAGGAGGAGTAGGGGACGGCAGAGGATGAGATGGTTGGATGGTGTCATCGACCCAATGGATATAAGTGTGAGCAAACTCTGGGAGACGGTGAAGGACAGGGAAGCCTGGCAGTCCATGGGGTCCCAAAGAGTAGGACACAACTTAGCGACTGAACAACATAGAGCGAGTTAGTGTGCGAGTATAATTTCAATTCAGATCTGACTCCAGCAGATCCCTTTGGAACTTCTCTTTGTAACCTCAACAAGTCTTCTTGCAACCTCTTTATAAACGACACCGAATCCTTACAATTCTAGAGAAAAGGGTTGTCACCACGACCATGTCACGGATCTTCCGGGTGAAGATACACTACTGTCGATGGAACTGCACTTTGCACCTAGCACTGCTTTCTTGCAAGGCTGGGGTTTTTAACATGCTGCCTGCCCTATTAAAACGAAAAGCTAACATGTGAACACTTCCTGCGCGCCAATCCCTGCTTTAGGCTAGGACGCTCCATGTTGAGAAACCATGGAGGGGGTCAAGAGGGGAAGATGGATTCTAAATTAACCCTCAAGGCAAAAAGGATGAGATCCGACCTAGATACGAGAGAGAGGGGAATCCGAGGACTGGAAGGAGACACTGTGGCGGGATCATGGTGGGGTGATGGCACAGAACAGGGGAGCCTCCTGTTGGACATACTGAGCTTGAGATGCCTACGAGGCAACTTCTCTCCTCTTGTTGCCAGATGGAGGTAAGCAGGCTGCCCAGTACCCATGCCTAAGAAAACTGAGGCTCTCATACCCTGGGGTTAAGACTCTGCCCTTCCATTGCAGGGGATCAAGGGTTCAATTTCTGGTCAGGGAACTAAGACCCTGCAAGTGATGTGCCTCAGCTAAAACAAACCAAAAAAAAACAAAAAACTGAGGATCTGAACAAAACGCTCAAGATTATAGAGTGAGGTGCTTAAGAGTTGAGGCTTTTGAATTGGGGTGCTGGAAAAGGCTCTTGAGAGTCCTTTGGACTACAAGGAGATCAAACCAGTCAATCACAAAGGGCATCAACCCTGAATATTCATTGGAAGGACAGATGCTGACGCTCCAATACTCCGGCCACCGGATGAGAAGAACTGACTCCTTGGAAAAAATCCTGATGCTGGCAAAGACTGAGGGCAGGAGGAGTAGGGGACGGCAGAGGATGAGATGGTTGGATGGTGTCATCGACCCAATGGATATAAGTGTGAGCAAACTCTGGGAGACGGTGAAGGACAGGGAAGCCTGGCAGTCCATGGGGTCCCAAAGAGTAGGACACAACTTAGCGACTGAACAACATAGAGCGAGTTAGTGTGCGAGTATAATTTCAATTCAGATCTGACTCCAGCAGATCCCTTTGGAACTTCTCTTTGTAACCTCAACAAGTCTTCTTGCAACCTCTTTATAAACGACACCGAATCCTTACAATTCTAGAGAAAAGGGTTGTCACCACGACCATGTCACGGATCTTCCGGGTGAAGATACACTACTGTCGATGGAACTGCACTTTGCACCTAGCACTGCTTTCTTGCAAGGCTGGGGTTTTTAACATGCTGCCTGCCCTATTAACGAGGACAATTTCGCCAAAGCAGCTAACATGTGAACACTTCCTGCGCGCCAATCCCTGCTTTAGGCTAGATAACGTTTCACTGCACAAACGAGGAAACCGAGGCTCACAAGACTGGGGCTTCTCCGTCCCCGATCCCTTGCACGCCTGCACTCACCTTCTTCAGCTGTTGCTGCTGGACGATGCGCGCCTTCTTGGGTGCGATAACGCGACCTGCGGAAACACGCGCTCTCGTGAGCCTGGAGAACATCGAGGCCACGTCCCCACCCCAGCCCCGGCCCGCTTCTCACCGCCCTTCTTCGGGCCCCGGTTCCGCTCCGAGGCCGCCGCCGCCGCCTTGCTCTTGGCTGACTTCCGCGCTTGGAACTTGCGCTGCCCCTGCGCCATGATCCGGCACGCGTCGGAAGGGGCGCGGCTGTGAGCGGTCGCGGACGGAAGGCGCAGGGCACGACGGGATACAGCGGGGCTGGAGCGCGCAGTGGCTCACGGGATACAACGTGGCAAACAGTGGACAGCATCGCGACCCACAGTGGTGATCATAGCCAGCGTTTCGCAAAAATGTCGAAGTAAAGGTTATAATGATACGCTAACATTTACAGGGCACTTATGTGTTTTGTAAAGCTGACACTGTTTTATGCTCTTTGTACGTAAAATTCAAGTCTAGGGTCTGGGTGGGGCGAGTGGGGCACTCTGGTGCTCCGAACTTTAGTAATCAAGATAAAGACATTTTCAACATTCAGAAATAAGATTTGAGTCTTAAAAAACAAAATCGTCCAACTACAGCCAGTGGACTGACTGCCCCATGTTGTAAATCAGTGTTATTGGAGCCAGTGCTGGTATCAGGAGTTGAGAAAAGTCAGGAATACGCAAGGTCAGGGTTTCATTCTATTTAATATCTTAACATTTTGTTCACCAAAGATCTCTTTGCATTTTTTTCTTTTCTGTTTTTAAGTTGTTTCTTCTTCTTCTTTTTTTTTGGCCGCGCTATGAGGCACGTGAGATCTCAGTTCCCTGTGTTCCCTGCGTCGGAAGAGCAGAACCTTGAGCACTGGGCCACCAGTGGGAAGCCTCAGTTTTCTCTTCTGCTGTGCCGCTGGCATGTGGGATCTTAGTTCCCCAACCAGCGGCTGAGTCTGAGGCCGCTGCCGTGGAAGCACAGAATCCGGAGCACTGGACTGTCAAGAGAACTTTCCTGCATTAATTTTGCTTTTTCAAAAATAATGCGTGAAGCTATTATTTATCTTGATAACTTAGCTTCTTATGGCCTCCCTTAAAATTCTGCCCCCGAGGTGTCACCTTCACTTCAGCCCTGAGCGCAGCTTAAGAGGGAGGTACTAGTACTGTCTGCAGTTTATAAACGAAGAAAACAAAGCATGGACCAGGTGAAGTGGTTTGGCCAAGATCCCACAGCAGAGAAGGTGGTGGAGCTGGAAGATGAATCCGGCAGCCGGGCTCCTGGTGCTGGCCTTTCAAGAGCCATGGAAAGGCCTTTTCTGCTCTTCCTGCTCTGGGAAGAACTCTGGTTGGCGGAAGAAGGTCAGCTTTGGGGCAGGCCATTCAGTAAGTTTATTATAAAAATAAAGGGGATATGGACGGATATGGAGGCTGTGACGAGCTAGGCGGGGTCCTTCTGGAGTCCACATGGGGCCTCGCTCTCAGGAGACGGTGGCACTGAGGGCTGCCCGGAGCTCCTCGGGGGCAAAGACGCCCAGCTCTGTGATGATGCCGCCCGTGATGAGGTCGTGGGGGGTGACGTCGAAGGCAGGATTCCAAACCCCGATTCCTGCAGCGGGGAGGGGAGGCAAGAAAGCAGGCGTTTGGCTCAGTGAAAGGCCTCAAGTGATGGTCACCTGCCCCCTTCCCGACAGCGTTTCTTGGGGTTGGGGAATCCTTGACAATCTGGGGATCCTCACCCCAAAAGTACACAAAGGCATGAGTTTGGACACCCTATAATGAGGTTAGACATCCTACTATTCCTAGATTGTTGCTGTCTAAGACGGGTTCAAAGTCTTCTGGGGTCCCCTGGGGTTTACATTCCTGTGACCCTTGGCCAGAGCAGAGTACTGGCGTCCCTGAGTTGAACCTGGTCTGTTTCACTCAGCTTTCTTTGAGGGAGGGGCAGGCTCAGGCTGGCTTGTCAGCTCTGCTGCTTTCCATGGTCTTGTGGATTTTGACCAGTACTTAATAATTAAGTCTCCAGGAAAGTGAGGGCACCAGGAAAATAATTAGAAAATTTTTTCAGAATGTATTTATTTTTATTTATTTATTTACTTGTCATAGTCTTTTCCATTATGGTTTATCACAGGATATTGAATACAGTTCCCTGTGCTATACAGGAAGATCTTGTTGTTTATCCATTCTCTCTATAATAGTTTGCTAATGTGTCTATTTTTAGGAGGCTATTAGGACTCAGAGCAGAAAACAACAGAAGATTAGGACTTCCCTCTGCTTAGTTGTACAGTATTGTTTAACTCTGATTCCATACTTGGGCTAAGGGATGGTGGCTGCATAGTATTTTCAGTACTTAGGAGTTTTAACTGGTCTTTTTAAAAAATTCTTCTGCAAATTCTTTTTCCATTTAGGTAGTTACATAATCCTGAGCAGAGTCTCCTGTGCTATGTGGTCGGTCCTTGTTGGTTATCCATTTTAAACACAGCAGTGTGCGTCAATCTTTGCACTGAAACGTGAACTAAATTGAATAAATGGATATCCATCCATCATGTGCCCAGTCATTTCTGACTCTTTGCGACCCATTGGGCTGTAGGGCAGCAGGCTCCTCTGTCCATGGAATTTTCTAGGCAAGAATACTAGAGTGGGGGTTTCCCTAGTGGTCCAGTGGGTAAAGATACCGCCTTGCAGTGCAAGGGGCGCCAGTTCGATCCCTGGCGTGAGAAGATCCCACGTGCCGTGGAGCGGCTGGACCAGTCTGTCCAGTTACTGAGTCTGCGCTCTGGAGCACATGCACCCGGAGCCGGTGCTCTGCAAGGAGGCCCACACAGTGATGGGAGGCCCACATGGGCCAAAGAACAAACATGGATGAAAGACCAATAGAAGTGGCCAAACAAAAAGAATACTGGAGTGGGTTGCCATTTCCTCCTCCAAGGGATCTTCCCAGCCTAGGAAATTGAACCTGCGTCTCCTGCACACAGATGGGTACTTTACCTCTGAGCCATCAGAAATAGATCGACATAAAAATAAATACATACGGACATAGTGGTGTACACATTTCAATCCCAAGTTCCCTAAATGGTCCTTTTTATAAAAGGTTTTCAATCATACCATTTAACGAGCACTAACTCAGGGTCAGGTCCTGTTCCACATCACCTGGGTTAATTCACTGAACATCCTGGGGTGTATGAAGCAGGTCATAACAACAGCCCACAGGGCCCCCACGGATGAGCTCTAGGCAGCCTGTCTCCACCGCCAGGAAGTGTAGGGAAGCTGAGAAATAACCTGGCTCTTCATAAGCACCTGACCAGGTAGTATTCTTACTTCTTATCTGGGTGAGAAAACAGAGCTGGGGAAGAGTAAGACAATTTGCTCAAGGTCTTACGACTGTACCTTCCGACCGTGCAAGGAGCTTGCCAGGTGGCACAGTGGTAAAGATGCCGCCTGCCCATGCAGGAGACAGCTGTTCAATCCCTGGGTCGGGAAAATCCCCTGGAAAAGGGAATGGCTATCCACTCCAGTATTCTTGCCAGGGGAATCCCATGGACAGAGGAGCCTGGTGGGGGTTCTCTGTCCATGGGGTCGCAAAGTATGCATATAACTGACTGCATATAACTGACCCCCATGAATCTGACCTCCAACACGTGTCTGCTTGAAAACATCGCTGGAAGGAACTGCTTACATCTCAGAAAGCTGGTGACACCTCAGATGCCACCTGCCACAGGACAGGGTCAGGGTGCCTAAACAGAGGTGCCTAGGCACTGTGCCCCCACCCCCACCCCCAACCCCACGCCATAGCTTACCAGGTGCTGCGATCCTGACGCCGTTGACATCAGTCAGCTCCTGGCCGGGACGCTCCTCGATGACGATCTCCTGGCCCGTCTCCAGGCGGAGGTCACACGAGGAGCTGGGGGCAGCGACGTAGAAGGAACGCCGTGGTGCTTGGCGGCAATGGCGAGCTGGTAGGTGCCCACCTTGTTGGCTGTGTCGCCATTGGCAACCACGGTCGGCGCCCACCACGACAGCTGGGGCGAGATCCTGGGATTCAGGACCTGGGCGGCCCACATGAATGGGTACTTTTTTTTAAAGGTTTCCCCAATCATCTGAGCCATCAGAAAAAGATCGACATAAAAATAAATACATACGGACATAGTGGTGTACACATTTCAATCCCAAGTTCCCTAAATGGTCCTTTTTATAAAAGGTTTTCAATCATACCATTTAACGAGCACTAACTCAGGGTCAGGTCCTGTTCCACATCACCTGGGTTAATTCACTGAACATCCTGGGGTGTATGAAGCAGGTCATAACAACAGCCCACAGGGCCCCCACGGATGAGCTCTAGGCAGCCTGTCTCCACCGCCAGGAAGTGTAGGGAAGCTGAGAAATAACCTGGCTCTTCATAAGCACCTGACCAGGTAGTATTCTTACTTCTTATCTGGGTGAGAAAACAGAGCTGGGGAAGAGTAAGACAATTTGCTCAAGGTCTTACGACTGTACCTTCCGACCGTGCAAGGAGCTTGCCAGGTGGCACAGTGGTAAAGATGCCGCCTGCCCATGCAGGAGACAGCTGTTCAATCCCTGGGTCGGGAAAATCCCCTGGAAAAGGGAATGGCTATCCACTCCAGTATTCTTGCCAGGGGAATCCCATGGACAGAGGAGCCTGGTGGGGGTTCTCTGTCCATGGGGTCGCAAAGTATGCATATAACTGACTGCATATAACTGACCCCCATGAATCTGACCTCCAACACGTGTCTGCTTGAAAACATCGCTGGAAGGAACTGCTTACATCTCAGAAAGCTGGTGACACCTCAGATGCCACCTGCCACAGGACAGGGTCAGGGTGCCTAAACAGAGGTGCCTAGGCACTGTGCCCCCACCCCCACCCCCAACCCCACGCCATAGCTTACCAGGTGCTGCGATCCTGACGCCGTTGACATCAGTCAGCTCCTGGCCGGGACGCTCCTCGATGACGATCTCCTGGCCCGTCTCCAGGCGGAGGTCACACGAGGAGCTGGGGGCAGCGACGTAGAAGGGAACGCCGTGGTGCTTGGCGGCAATGGCGAGCTGGTAGGTGCCCACCTTGTTGGCTGTGTCGCCATTGGCAACCACGCGGTCGGCGCCCACCACGACAGCTGGGGAACGAGATCCTGGGATTCAGGACCTGGGCGGCCCTGGATGCCGGAGCCCCGCCCACCGGCGCCCCCGGCCCGCTGACCTGACACGCCCCGGTGGGCCATGGCGGCGGCTGCCATGCTGTCGGTAATGAGCGTAGCGGGGATCTGCTCGTAGACCAGCTCGAAGGCCGTCAGCCGGGCTCCCTGGTTGTAGGGCCGCGTCTCCGTGCAGAAGGCATGCTCCAGACGGCCCAGGCTGTGCAGTGAGCGGATCACACCTGTGGGGCCCGCGGAAGGTGGCCCGGATGAGACAGAAGAGGACAGATGGGCAAGATGGTTCACTGGCTAGCAGTAGGGTACTCCGAACTGTGCAGTCCACCCCTGGGCCCTTGCAGTGGCTGCTTCTTGTTCCTGGTAAGCGTGTGCTTAGAATGCTTCCTCCCTGAGGTCTTCCAGGATTCCCCCCGTCTCCCATAGCAACCCCCACATGGTCAACCCCTCCCCTTTCTCTTTAACACTTATCACCTTCGAATGAATCATATAGGTCTTTGTTGACTTGCCTTGGTCTACTCCTTCTGCTTTCTCCACTGCTGGGTCCCAGCTGCTAGAACGGTGCTTGGCACAGTAGGTGCTTTGTAATTGTTGAGTGAATGCAGGAATGTGTGCATGAGTGACTGATGGCACACCCAGTGGGTGCTTAATAAATGCTGAGGGACTGCAGGCACGGACGCGTGCATGAACGATGGGCACACAGTAGATAAGCGCTTACTAAGCCTCAGTTATGTATTTTTTTTTTTTTAAAGATTTATTTGTTTATTTACTTTGGGCAGGGGTCGGGTTGTGGAGGGAGGGGAGCGGGTGGGCCACTTCTATTGGTCTTTCATTTCTCTATTTTCATTCGTCTTCGTTCTTTGGCTCCTGTGGGCCTCCCATCGCGGTGGCGTCTATCGTTGCAGAGCGCCGGCTCTGGGCACATGCGCTCCAGACTCCGGCTCGGTGATTGGACACATCAGTCCAGCCGCTCCGCGGCACGTGGGATCTTCCCAGGCCAGGGCTCGAACCGGCGCCCCTTGCACTGCAAGGCGGTGTCCTTACCCACTGGACCATCAGGGGAAGCCCTCAGTTATGTATTTTTAAAAAATATTTATTTGGCTGTGCCAGGTCTTAGTTGAGGCAGGTGGACCAGTCCTCCCAGTCTCTGTCGGGCTTCCCTGATCTCTTTCTTGGGGGTCTACACCCTCCCTCTGCTCTCTTAGAGCCCACGTGCCACTCACTGTCTAGGCACATGGCCAGGCCTCCTGAGGGACAGATGCTGGACGGGCAGACACCTCCATCAAGGCCCCCAAGATACAGGAGACTTTTCTGACACTGTCGGTATAGAGATCCTTGGCTCTTTTCCTCGTGATCTCGATCCTGGCCAGCAGTCTCGATCCTGGCCCAGCAGTCGCATGTGAGGAGGAGGCCACCATGGAGAAGGGCAGACCTAACGCAAAGGGACAGAGAGGTCCCGATGCTATTGTGTGAGCCCCTGGATCCAGCCACACCTGAAGCCAAGCCCTGAGAGTATGTCTGTCCAAGAACTGGTGAGTGCACACGTCTGCATAAGATGGCTGGGTTTCTTTCTCTTGCTCCCACACAGGGCCCACCCCACCCCTGTGGATGTCCACTCACCCAGGGCCGTGCCATAGCCGGCAGTGGCCAGTGCGCCCGTGTTGCAGTGGGTCAGTACCGTCACCTTGCCGCCCTGGGGCGCTGCCCGCTCGAGGAGGTGGTGGGCTCCCAGGTCCCCGATGCTCCGATTGTCCCGGAGGTCTTTCTCCAGCATGTCTTCGGCCCAGCGGATCACTCTGGGGCAGACGAGGGGCTCTGAACACCTGCCGCCAGGCTTCAGGGCCCACGCCAGCCCCTCCTCACTGCCCATCCCTGCTCCATGGGGGCTGGAAGCCTCTCTCTCACAGCTGTGGGGCTGGTCCCTTCAGTCACAACCACCTACGTGTAATCCCATTCGCTTGTGCAACACGTGTTTACCAAGCACCTCCTGCGTGTCAGGCACTGGGAGACACAGCAGTGTCTCTTCTAGGCAGTTGACACGGGTGTGGGGGAGGCAGAGGAGCAGCAGACTATAAAGCCAAGGAAAAAGCAGTAGAGTCAGGAGACAAAAGGGTAGGAGATGAGCTGTATTATATGTGAGGTGGGGAACGCAGAAACCTGAAACCTGAAGGAAAGAGATCAGCTAGGTGGATACATGGCTTGCCGGCACGGCACATGCAAAGGCCCTGAGGCAGGAGCCAGTCTAGTGGGGTTAAGGGACATAGCGTGTATCTAGGTAGCAGATGTGGAGGGGGAAAGAGTGGGGAGAGCAGCAGGGAGAGGGCCAGGGCTGGAAACAAAATTCCTCAAAAGCAAAAAGGAGGTAAACCAGCTGGCACTTAGAAGGGCCGATAGGGCTGAGGACCTTGAGGGAAGTCGCAGTCTGGGGATTATGTTCAAGGACCTTGGGGCCAGGCTGTCTGGGTGTGAGTCCTAGGCCTGCCTATGTGGCTCTGGATTAAAAGCACCCTGACTCAGTTTCCGCATCTGTAGAACAGGTAGCTATAGAAACAAACGAACGAAAAAGCCCAGACAATGCATGAGTAGTCTAGGGTTAGCGCCAATGCCCTGTACAGACGCCTTTACCTCTCTCGGACCGCCTCCTCCGTGGCGCCCTGCCCTCTTCGGCGGCGTGCTCCCACACAGGGCCCACCCACCCTGTGGATGTCCACTCACCCAGGGCGTGCCATAGCCGGCAGTGGCCAGTGCGCCCGTGTTGCAGTGGGTCAGTACCGTCACCTTGCCGCCCTGGGGCGCTGCCCGCTCGAGGAGGTGGTGGGCTCCCAGGTCCCCGATGCTCCGATTGTCCCGGAGGTCTTTCTCCAGCATGTCTTCGGCCCAGCGGATCACTCTGGGGCAGACGAGGGGCTCTGAACACCTGCCGCCAGGCTTCAGGGCCCACGCCAGCCCCTCCTCACTGCCCATCCCTGCTCCATGGGGGCTGGAAGCCTCTCTCTCACAGCTGTGGGGCTGGTCCCTTCAGTCACAACCACCTACGTGTAATCCCATTCGCTTGTGCAACACGTGTTTACCAAGCACCTCCTGCGTGTCAGGCACTGGGAGACACAGCAGTGTCTCTTCTAGGCAGTTGACACGGGTGTGGGGGAGGCAGAGGAGCAGCAGACTATAAAGCCAAGGAAAAAGCAGTAGAGTCAGGAGACAAAAGGGTAGGAGATGAGCTGTATTATATGTGAGGTGGGGAACGCAGAAACCTGAAACCTGAAGGAAAGAGATCAGCTAGGTGGATACATGGCTTGCCGGCACGGCACATGCAAAGGCCCTGAGGCAGGAGCCAGTCTAGTGGGGTTAAGGGACATAGCGTGTATCTAGGTAGCAGATGTGGAGGGGGAAAGAGTGGGGAGAGCAGCAGGGAGAGGGCCAGGGCTGGAAACAAAATTCCTCAAAAGCAAAAAGGAGGTAAACCAGCTGGCACTTAGAAGGGCCGATAGGGCTGAGGACCTTGAGGGAAGTCGCAGTCTGGGGATTATGTTCAAGGACCTTGGGGCCAGGCTGTCTGGGTGTGAGTCCTAGGCCTGCCTATGTGGCTCTGGATTAAAAGCACCCTGACTCAGTTTCCGCATCTGTAGAACAGGTAGCTATAGAAACAAACGAACGAAAAAGCCCAGACAATGCATGAGTAGTCTAGGGTTAGCGCCAATGCCCTGTACAGACGCCTTTACCTCTCTCGGACCGCCTCCTCCGTGGCGCCCTCCCGCGCCGCCTCTTCGGCGGCGCGGTCGGCCAGATCTCTGGCGGCGCGGGCCATGTTGACGGCAGTGGGCCGGGCGGTGACAAGGAAGCTCAGCGCGTCCCGGACGAAGGCCACAAGCGCGGCGAGGCCAGGTCCCCCGGCGCCCGCTTGCAGCTCCACGGCGAGGCTGAGGCACCCCACGAGGGCAATGGCTGGGGCGCCGCGCACCTGGAGGGGGAACTGGGGGCGTCATGGACGGCCGCGGCGGGACCCGGCCCCCACCCCGCCGGAGCCCCGCCGCACGACCCCACCTTCATGGCGCGGATGGCCTCCCAGGCTTGGCGCACCGAGCCCAGCGCCTCATAGCGGCTCTGCTGGGGCAGCAGCAGCTGGTCGAGAATCTGCAGGGAGCCCCGCGAGTAGCGGATCGCCTCCAGGGTCATGCTGCCCCGGCCGTGCTCAGCGCCGTCCCGCAGGATCCGGGGCCGCGCGCGGGGGGCGGGGCCGGAGTAGGCGAAGGGGCGCGGCCAGGGCCCGGGGGCGGCTCCGGAAGGAGGCGCATGCGCTCGCAGGCTCACCATCCGCGTGTCGCATCCTACTCCACCTTCCCAGCGGAGCCCAGAGAGCCGCCCCCTTCACTGTTAGTGCCCTCTGCCGCTGTTTTGGGGGCCACCACCGCATGCCCGGTGCTCTGTTTAGCGTTCGGTTAGAGCAAGATCTCCAAGTTCCTGACGGCCCCCTCCTGGAGCATGTGGCCAGAGCGAATGCTACCTGTGGCTTCACCTAGAGCAAGACCCTAATTGGGGGTCCTAGGGGCAGATAGACCCTTACTGCTTTACTGCCCTAGGTAGGACCTTGAGGGAAGTCGCAGTCTGGGGATTATGTTCAAGGACCTTGGGGCCAGGCTGTCTGGGTGTGAGTCCTAGGCCTGCCTATGTGGCTCTGGATTAAAAGCACCCTGACTCAGTTTCCGCATCTGTAGAACAGGTAGCTATAGAAACAAACGAACGAAAAAGCCCAGACAATGCATGAGTAGTCTAGGGTTAGCGCCAATGCCCTGTACAGACGCCTTTACCTCTCTCGGACCGCCTCCTCCGTGGCGCCCTCCCGCGCCGCCTCTTCGGCGGCGCGGTCGGCCAGATCTCTGGCGGCGCGGGCCATGTTGACGGCAGTGGGCCGGGCGGTGACAAGGAAGCTCAGCGCGTCCCGGACGAAGGCCACAAGCGCGGCGAGGCCAGGTCCCCCGGCGCCCGCTTGCAGCTCCACGGCGAGGCTGAGGCACCCCACGAGGGCAATGGCTGGGGCGCCGCGCACCTGGAGGGGGAACTGGGGGCGTCATGGACGGCCGCGGCGGGACCCGGCCCCCACCCCGCCGGAGCCCCGCCGCACGACCCCACCTTCATGGCGCGGATGGCCTCCCAGGCTTGGCGCACCGAGCCCAGCGCCTCATAGCGGCTCTGCTGGGGCAGCAGCAGCTGGTCGAGAATCTGCAGGGAGCCCCGCGAGTAGCGGATCGCCTCCAGGGTCATGCTGCCCCGGCCGTGCTCAGCGCCGTCCCGCAGGATCCGGGGCCGCGCGCGGGGGGCGGGGCCGGAGTAGGCGAAGGGGCGCGGCCAGGGCCCGGGGGCGGCTCCGGAAGGAGGCGCATGCGCTCGCAGGCTCACCATCCGCGTGTCGCATCCTACTCCACCTTCCCAGCGGAGCCCAGAGAGCCGCCCCCTTCACTGTTAGTGCCCTCTGCCGCTGTTTTGGGGGCCACCACCGCATGCCCGGTGCTCTGTTTAGCGTTCGGTTAGAGCAAGATCTCCAAGTTCCTGACGGCCCCCTCCTGGAGCATGTGGCCAGAGCGAATGCTACCTGTGGCTTCACCTAGAGCAAGACCCTAATTGGGGGTCCTAGGGGCAGATAGACCCTTACTGCTTTACTGCCCTGAGGCCGTCCCATCCCCGCCCAGGGGAAAGGTCAGCGGGCCGCCACCCCTCCAGACCGGGCACAAGTTCCAAAAAATTCCGACAGAACTTCAGCCCCAAGAGGGCGGCTGTTACCGCCAGCAGCTAGGATAGTGCCTGGGGCACTGCAGGTGCTCTGTCAATATTTGTGAACTGAGCCTTCTCTGGGCTTCTGGAGCAGGTGGTGGGCCATGAGTCGCCTGGCGATGCTCTGCTGTTTTGGGGCTGTTGTTGTTTTTGGCTCAATTTCCTAGTTTCCTTCAAAAGAAACCATACTCTGGGGACCCTCTCATGACCCTTCCAGGGCGTTCCCACGAGCAGGGGAATAATGAACAGCCCACACCCGTGCGCTCTGTCCCCTGCTGCTTCTGGCCAGGATCCTGAACACCCCATGTACCTGCCCTGGTGTCCAGTCCCGTTTTCATCCCTCACAAACGTGGCCTGTTCCACCTCCTCCAGGCAGTCAGCCCTGATATCAGGTCAGCCGGGGCTACTAACTCGACTCTCATCGAGCTGGGTGGGGACCAAGGTTGTGGATTCTGGGCAAGCTTGGCACGGGGTGGGGTGTGGGGTGGAGTGGGGGCATAGTAACCTGAGGCAGGGGCAAAGAAGCAGGCCTTTAATGTCTGGGGTCCCACAAGGCACAGATGCCCTCTCCAGGACCAAATAAATAACAAGTCCGTCTCTGTGAGAAAGCGAGGTCTGCGGAGGGGTGGGAGCCGAGCTCCCCGAAGGCTGGTGGGCCGGCGGGGCTGCAGCCTGAGGGGCCTCCTGGGTGAGTCCTGGCCTCTGGCGTGGATCCAGACCCTGGAATCACTCGCTCTCGGAGCCGGAGTAGTCAGCCACGAGGGAGGTGCCGAGGCTGCAGGCCGCCTCGGGGGAGGCACTGGGCGGGGGCCGGTCCTGAGAGCTGCCCTTCTGCCCCAGCGGCCCGCTGTTCCTGGGGGTCTCTGCTGTCTCCTGAGGGCAGTCTCGGGGGGAGGGGGGCCTGTCCTGGGAGGCCGCCTCTGGCATCTGTGGTTCCCCAGACGTGGGGGCTTCGGCCGGGTGCTGGGGGCTCTCGGGGACCTCCCGGGACCGCCGCCGCACGATGCCCAGGTGGCCCACGGTGACGGGGGAGCTGGAGGGAGCAGACCTGCGGTTCTGGGCCAGTTTCTTCAGGACGCTGCTGGCCTTGCTGCTGTTGCTGCTGCCGCTGGCGCTGGCACCCGCTCCTGGGGTGGAGGGGAACCAGGAGCGGCTGATGATCTCCGTTCGCTTGAGCTTCTGCTTGTCCTCGTAGGCTGAGAGGAGAGAAGGAGGTCCAGAGCCGCCCTCTGCCTGAGCACCTACCCCTGGTGCCCCCTACCCGACGCCCCGCGCCCACCAGCCCCCACGCACAGTCCAGGGTGTGGAACTTGAGCAGGGCAGCCAGCCTGCGGTCATCCTCCGTCTCTGGCACCAGCGGGATGGCCAGGCTCGCCTTGGCCTGCAGCGCCTGGTCCTTCTCTTCCTCCTCCTGGATGGCTTTCTTCTTTTCCTGGGTTTGGGGTAGAGAAGGGGCGGGGAGGGATGGTGCTCAGTCTCTCGGTCGTGTCTGACTCTTCGTGACCCTATGGACGGTGGCGCGCTAAGCTCCTCTGGCCGTGGACTTCTGCGGGCAAGGAGACTGGAGTGGGCTGCCATTTCCTCCTCCAGGGATCTTTCCAATCATCTCCTGCGTTGGGAAGTGGATTCTTTACCACCAATCCCTATAGAGCCGCTGTGGGGAGGGATGGCGGGCGCCGGAGCTGTGCATCTCCCACGCCCTCTGAGTTGGGGGCTGGCGTGGGACTCCCACCAGCTCTCCTCCTCTTTATGTCAGCAAAGGACCTCGTGCAATGCTCGGGATACTGAATTTGTAAGGCAAGCAGGAGACACAATCGTTATTGCTATGTGTACCACTGGGTCCTTTACTCATTCATTCTTTTCTTTTGGCTGTGACTCAAGGTAGGCAGGATCTTAGTTCCCTACAATGGAAGCATGGAATCCTAACTACTAGACTGCCAAGGAAGTCCCTACTCATTCATTCTTTCCACAGATATTTACAGAACGTCCTTCTGGTGCCAGGCCTTGTTCTAGACACTAGGGACGCAGCAGATAAAGTGATGAGGAGGAAAAGAATGCTGGGAAGCAGGTGAGGGTGGATGGGGCGGGGTGGGGGAGTTTTCAATTTAAAATATGGTGTGCGGTGGAGGGGAGGTCCAGGGCAATCTTCCTGAGAAGATCATGTTTGAGTGAGGGAGTCACGTGGGTTTGGATGGGAAAGTGTTCCAAGGGGGAGGGAACAGCCTGTGCAATGGTCCCGGGGCAGAAGTGTGCTCGGCAGTGAGATGGCCAATGTGGGTAGAGCAGAATGAACAAGTGGAGGGTGGAGATGAGGGTAGGAATGGCAAGGGGCAGGTCATTTGGGCCCAGCGGGCCATGGGGAGGACTTTGGCTTCTATTTAAAGCAAGCAGTAGCCATGGAGGGTTCTAAAAATAGGCAGGATGTGATCTGAATCAGGCGCTCATGGGCGCTGTCTGGTGGATCTGAGGGAAACAGGCTGTGGGACACCAGGGCAGGAGCCCCTGGGGACCCTGCTGGTCCAGGTGGGGGTCATGGAGGCTGTGGAAATGGTCAGAGCCTGCCAGAATCTGCTGACAAGTGGGGAGGTGGGGTAAGAACTGTGGTTATAACAAGAGGCACCAAGGCTGAGTGCCTGGAAAAACAGATGCTTCCACCACTGAGAAGCGGAGGATTCAGGCAGGTCAGGTTAGGTGCTGATGGGGCTTCTTTGGGATAAGTTTGAGGGCCCTTAGACCCCAGCCAAGGATGCCCAGAAGACTGGGAGAACACAGCTGAGGGTCAGCCCTGGCCAGAGGGACACACTTTAAAAAAATAAATAAATTAAAAAAAAATATATATATATATAGTTTTTTTTGGACCACTTCTATTGGTCTTTATTTATTTTCATCCATCTTTTGTTCTTCGGCCTGCGTGGGCCTCCCATCACAGTGGCCTCTCTCGCTGCAGAGCACTGGCTCTGGGCGCATGTGCTCCAGAGCTCCGGCTTGGTAGTTGGACACACCGGTCTAACCGCTCCGCGGCATGTGGGATCTTCCCAGGCCAGGGATCGAACTGGCGTCCCGTGCATTGCAAGGCGGTGTCCTCACCCACTGGACCACCAGGGAAGCCCAGAGGGGCACACTTTTAGTAATAAATAACTAGTAAGAAAACTTGCGGGCTTCCCTGGTGGTTTAATAGTTAAGAATCCGCCTGCCGGTGCAAGGGACATGGGTTCGATCCCTGGTTTGGGAAAACCCCACATGCCGTGTGTGTGGAGTAATTAAATAAACCCATGTGCCACCACGACTGAGCCTGTGCTCTAGAGCCCGGGAGCTGTAGTTACTGAAGCCCGTGTGCCCTAGAGCCCGTGCCCTGCAACAAGAGAAGCCACCGCCACGAGAAGCCCAGGCACTGCAACTAAAGACCCAGCACAGCCAAACAAACAAAATTATAAAAGATAAAGAAGCTGCTGGACCAGATGCCTGCCCCAGGCGCTAGGATGGAGGGACGTGGTCCCCAAGTGGCAGATGGGGAAACTGAGGGTGAAATGACCCGCCTATAGCTAGCAAGCGACGGGGCGCAGGCTGGACCTGGGTCCTGGCCCGCTTTGCGTTCTCCCCGCTCCACTTGGTGATGGTGCCAGGCACCCCCACCAAATGCCTGTGGTCCCGACCCCGGTCGGAGCCCCGCTCACCCGGAAGTGTCTCCGCAGCATGCTGTTAAGGGCGAAGTCATCCTTCCAGGCGCTCTGGAGCTCCTGGATGTGGCTCAGGGTGGGCAGGGCCTTCTTGAAGGTGCTCCGGTCAGCCTCCCCGTGCTCCAGGCGGAACATGGCGTCCGTCTCCAGCTTCTGCTTCTTCTCGTGCTCTGCGAAGGCGAGAGTGAGGCTGGGCTTTCGCGCCCCAGCTGGGGGCCGGGGTGGGGGTCCGGCCCCCCCCGCGGCGCTCACCTGTGGTCAGCACCTGCTCGTTGTCCTCCATGTCCCAGCGCTCCTCCTTGCGCTGGGCGCCACTCACGATCACGTAGTCGCAGTTGGCAGGGTCCGTCTGCATCTCGATGTAGTTGACGCAGAGGTGGCATTTCATCCTGAACCTGGGTGGGTGGGGGGCGGCGGGCAGGAGTCTGGACACTGCGGCCCTGGGACCGCGTGGCCCCTGCCTGCTCCCCTCTATCTGTGGACGTTACGTTATCAACTAGCATTTGCGGAGAACCTGCTACACGCTAGGCTCCGTGTCTGGGTACAGTCGCGGGGAGACAGATACGGTCCCAGCACCCTGGCAGTGACCCTCTCTGGAGTTTATTTGTTCGTCCATACAGTCATTCATTTGTTTGTTCATCTGTTCATTCACTCATTCAACAAACCCTCTTGTGCCAGGCTGCTCTGGGGCAGGCTGGGCGCTGGCTGCTGGGGACCCTGCCGTGAAAGCAGCCAGCCTGCTCTCGGCTGACGCTCCGTGGCGGCTGAGTGGGCAGGAAATGCTCGAAGCACCACAGTGTTGGGTAAAGAGCGCTGCTCCCCGAGAGGCGATTTCTGGAGCAGACGTCCGAGGAGGGAGAGGGAGCCCTGCGGACGTCTGGGGAGGGGGCTCCAGGTGGAGGGCAGCAGCAAGGGAGCGTCCTGGGTTGTGCGAGGGGCGGCAAGGAGGCTGCGTGGCTGGAGGGGAGTGACAGGGAGGGCAGGCGGGGCCTTTATGGGCCACCTGGAGGCTTGAGGCTTTCAGTCCAAGGAGGGCGAGAGCCATGGAGGGTTCTGGGAAGAAGGTGCCCTGACTGATGGGCCGTGACGGTCTCCAGGAGAGCCCCGCAGGGAGTGGCCATCAGGCAGAGGATCCCTCCCACGCAGACTCCTGCGCCCCGCGCGGCTGCCTCTACCTGTAGATCGGGGTGGTGTAGTAATTGCCAACCTTCTTCTTCTCTGCGTTGTAACGAACACCTGGGAGGATAGGGAGAGAGTGAGGCCAGGCGCACCCTCAGGGTCTCCCGGCGTGGGGGGCGCAGGCTCCATCGCCTGCTGAGGGTCGCCCAGCTGAGGGAGTGGCGGGGACAGGATGTGAACCCAGAGCCTCCTGACCCGTCTGCCAGGGGGTGTCCAGAGCCCGCCAGTCGTGGGGCGGGGGTGTTGTCTTGACTCCTGACAGGGCCCAGTGGAGCTGGGCTCTCACGGCGCCGGGCGCTTAGGGGCGCGCTGGCTGCGGGCCTGAATGTGGGGCAGGTGGGGAGCAGGGTGGATGGAGGCTCACCCATGCCGATGTGGTTCTTGCAGCCGTCGCACCAGATGTTATAGGGCATCTCGAACCTGCGCAGACAGAGAGCGGCTCATGGGTCCCCGCCCGTGTGGGTCCTCCCTGGGGTCTCCACGCCCGAGAATCAGGCCGCGGGACCGCTGCGAAGGGCGTCCACGTGGGAGGGGAGAGAACCAAGACCTTGGAGCTCCCCGGTGGCCTCGTGGTTAGGATTGGTGCTTTCACTACAGAGGCCCAGGTGTGATTTGTGGTTAGGGAACTCTCCTGCATGCCACGTGGCACAGCCAGATACAAAACAGAAATGAAAACAAACAAACAGAAAAAACAGTGGTCCTTCCTGTGGCCAGGCTGGGCCTCGCGCCGTCCGGCTCTCCGGACAGCTGAGCCAGGCGAGCGCCTCCGGAGGGTGGCGCCCTGCCTTCCACGTCCCACCCTGTCGGCTACACGGGCATCCGAGTAGGGGAGGCCACAGGCTGCCGGAGCCCTGGGGACCGATCCCAGCCTCGCTAGGTTATGGTACTGTCCCTGGATTTCTTTTTTCCAGCTCTATGTGCAACATGCAGTTCTGCTGAATTTCCATTAACAGTAGTGATACAGCTTCTCTTTCAAAAATAAAACCATTACGTAATGAAGAAAGAGGTGAATTTAAGACATGGTACATATGCGACGGTGGGTCTCCCTGGTGGTCAGTGGTAAAGGACCTGCCTGCCGGTGCAGGAGACCTGAGAGATGCGGATTCGACCCCTGGGTTGGGAAGATGCCCTGGAGGAGGGCGTGGAGACCCTCTCCCGTCTCCTTGCCTGGAGAATCCCGCGGACAGAAGAGCCTCGTGGGCTACAGTCCACGGGGTGGCAAAGAGTCCGACACGACTGAGCGACGGAGCCACAACACATGAGACGAGGGCTCGGCAGGCAGAGGGGATGCGAGCGGGTGCAGGCCCAGGGGTGTGGGCGTGGGGCACAGTGGGAGTTTGCAGGTGACCTGCAGCGACGTGCCTTGCGGGGCCTCTGCTGGGAGGTGCATCTGGACTCTGCTTACACGGTCCTGCATCTGGTGGTGGTGTCAGCGGAGGCTGTGCCCAGGCCCGGGCCGGGCCCCAGGGGCCGAGGGCAGAGTCCGCGAGGCAGAGAAGGAGGCAGCGAGGGGCGTGCCCTCCGGGGTGACACAGGCTGGCTTCTGCTTCCTGCCACGGCCGACCCACAGGGTGCTGGCCAGAAATAAGAGAACTCGGCAGGAAGGGCCATCGTTCCTGCTCATCCGCCCTAACAGCTGAGATTCTTTATGTTCCCCACGTCTGTGGCCCCCGTGAGGTGACTCCGCAGCGGTTCCTGTCAAGAGGGGCGCGGTGCTGCCCTGTCCCGCATCATGTCTCGCTTTGGGGAATGACTGAGACAGAGGACCGGGGTGCCAGCTCAGGGACGCTGCCTCAGGAAGCCCTGCCTGCCTCTCCGGGCCTCTCTGGGAACCCGGATGCTGCTGTGTGAGCAGGCCCGGGCAGCTGGCTGGAGAAGGGCAGCCGCTTGGAACAGAGCCCAGTCATGCCAGCCAAGGTCACGTGGGACCCACGAGTCCCCAGCCGGGCAACTGCCAAACCTGAGAGAGCGCCCAGCCCAGCGAGGCATCTGGCAGAGCCGCAGACGTGGGAGCAGCACGTCACGCACGCTTATTTGTTACGCGGCAACAGCTGACTGACACAGTCACTTCCTGCCTTGTGGGACGAAGACCCTGAAGCTCTGGGCAAAGCCAGGGGGCACCGAATGCGCCTGCGGTGGACGCCAGGTGACCCAGTGGACAGAGGTCCTCAGGGGACAGCGGGGCCTTACCTGATGATGAGGATGCCCTGGGACAGCTTGCGCGCCCGCTCCCGGAGCGGGTGGCTGTGGTGGTACCGGTTGAGCGAGCCATGCTGTGCGGAAGGAAGAGGGGACAGATGAGCCGGGGAGCGCGGGGCTCTCCCGCCGGCCAGAGAGGCTGCGTTCTGAGGTTCTGCTGGGAGCGCTAACAACACACAGGAAGCACGAGGTGCTGGTGAAGCCCCGAGTATCAGGAGCTGGCATCTCTCCTCTCCTAGTTAGGAGCTAAAAGGGCTGTGTGACCCTGGGCGGTGACCTCACCTTCTTGCCTGCCCGGGCCTGGGCTTCCCCTCTCAGTCCCCTGGGGACAAGGATCGTAACCGCCTCCAGGTGTCGTAGGGAGGACTGGGTGAGGGGACAAGACCGGTGAACGTCCGCCGAGGACTTTTCGTGCCTCGTGGCACTTTAATCCCTCCACGTTTCTGGAAGGTCAGGTGGTCTGTCTTCCCTTGGGACCTATGGGGAGACTGGGCGGGTGGAGAGGCCGGGTCTCCAGGGGCTACCGGCCAGGATGCTCGGACTCGTTCAAAGGCCCGTCCTGAGCGCCCAGCATGGGGACGCAGCCGTGAAGGAGGCAGGCACACGGGCCTGCTCTCAAGGAGAGGGCGTTCTAGGTGGGGAGACGGACAACTGGCAAAGAAATGGACGACGTGTCGGGGGCTGTGAGGGACACGAGAGGCATAGAGCACCAGATCACGTGACAGAAGGCAACGCGGCGGCCAGGGAGGCCCCTGGGAGGAGAGGCCTAAAGGAAGGGAAGAGGCTTATGGGTCAGGAGGAGGCAGAGAGTCCAGGCAGAGGGAGCAGGGGGTGGCCAGAGGAGCTAGAGCCAGGAGGGCGAGGGGTCTCATTCTGGCTCTGCTGCAAACACGCCACAGCCAGCCCTGGGCATGCTGGCATTTACGGGGGCACCGATGAGGGCCGCCCTGGCCACCTGGGAGGGAAGGCTGCCCCGGGACCCAGGGGACGGGCGCAAGGCAGGGAGACCTCTCGGGCCGCCTGGGCTCCTGCAGCCATGGCGCTGACTCCAGGAGGGGACGATGTGTGTGGGGTCCCTGCCCGGTGGGGTCGCTTCGCTACTGTGGCCACGGAGGAGGAGGAGGCCTGCCGCTTACCTTTTCAGGGTTGAAATCCGGAGGGTAGTACTTGTTTACGCCTTTCCTTTCACCCTGGAAAGCAGAAGGGAGATGTGACTCAGGGGATCCTGCAGGAGACCCACCTGTGCGGTCTCGCCGTGGCCCTGGGCTCTGTGTGTGGCTGAAACTGGTGACGTAGTCGGGAAAATCCCACTGTCAGGGTCTCCCTGGAAGTCCAGTGGTTAGGTGCTTCCACTGCGGTGGCCTGGGTTCAGTCCCTGGGTCTGAAAGTTCTAAGGAACTAAGATCCTGCAAGTCCCATGGCTCAGCCAAACAAAACAAAACAAAACAAAACAGAACGAAATGAAACAAAACACCCTCCACTGCTGTGTGCTGTGGAAATTCCATGAGCGTCAGACTCCCCTAGGACAACGACTTTCACAGTTATTTTGAGAGCATGACTTAAGGTAAGACATATTTAGGCTTCCCTGGTGGTCCAGTGGGTAAGCACACCGCCTTGCAGCGCAAGGGGCGCCAGTTCAATCCCCGGCCTGGGAAGATCCCACGTGCCCCGGAGCGGCTGGACCGATGTGTCCAATTACCAAGCCGGAGCTCTGGAGCGCATGCGCCCAGAGCCGGTGCGCTGCGACAACAGAGGCCACTGCGATGGGAGGCCCACATGGGCCAAAGAACAAAGATGGAAATAAATGAAAAACCAATAGAAGTGGCCAAAAAAAATAAAAAGACATATTTAACACCAAAGACACATGTGACTCAGTGGAAGCACAGGTTTTAGGAACGAACGCTCCCTCTGCTGTGAGTCTCTCTTAGATGCTGGCAGTCACCTGCTGAACTGACCGAATCACCCAGCAAAGCAGCGGGTCTCAAACTCGCCTACACGTTACAGCCGTTCAGGACTTTCTAAAATATAGATGCCTGGGGCCCGCCCCCAGAGCTCTTCCAGACACAGGGTCTGCTCTGGTGCCTGACACGGGGGTTTTCTGTGTTTATTTTTTTGGTGTGGTGGTTGTTGTTTAGTCACTAAGTTGTGTCTGACTCTTTGTGACTCCACGGACTGTCGCCCGCCAGGCCCCTCTGTCTGTGGAATTCTCCAGGCAAGAATACTGGCGCGGGTGGCCATTTCCTTCTCCAGGGGATCTTCCTCGACCCAGAGATTGAACCTGTGTCTCCTGCACTGTTAAGAGGAGTTTTTAGCACTGAACCACCAGGGAAGCCCATTTGAAAAAAATTGTTTATTTGCTGAGTTGGGTCTTAGTTGTGGCACCAGGGATCTTGCTCCTTGACCAGGGACTGAACCCGAGCCCCCTATACTGGAGGCCTGGAGTCTCAGCCACTGGACCCCCAGGGAAGTGGGGCTTTTTAAGAGCTACCTGAAAAAAGGGTTTGTACACATCCTTGTATATACATGTTTCTTGGCAACAGTCAAATAGTGGAAACAACCCAGGGGTCCATTAAGGAATGAATGGATAAAGGTCCAACCATGTGATGGGATACTATTTAGCCATAAAAAGGAAGCAAACTCTGATATCTGCCATAATGTATTAATAGATAAACCTTGAAAACACCCTGCCAAGGGAGAGCAACTGGACACAAAAGGACACAGGGTGCCTGATTCCACTGCCACGAAATGGTCCGAACAGACAAATCCAGAGGCAGGAAGCCGATGGGGGGGTCGCCATGGGCTGGGGTACGGGTGTGGGGGATGGGAGGGACTGCGGTCGGGTAGGAGGCTTCCTTCTGGGGCTGACGGACACATTTTGGAACTAGACGGAGGTGTCAGTTGCAAAATATTGTGCAGACACTAAATGCCACCGATCAGATACTTTAAAATGTTAATTTTAGGTCATGTGAATTTCACCTCATTAAAAATAAAAACAAAGGAAAGAAAAGAAGAAAATTCCCTGGGTGATTTTAGTACACAGCAGAGTCTGAGAACTAAAATGATGGCCGAAAAAGCAGCGGGTCTCAAACTCGCCTACACGTTACAGCCGTTCAGGACTTTCTAAAATATAGATGCCTGGGGCCCGCCCCCAGAGCTCTTCCAGACACAGGGTCTGCTCTGGTGCCTGACACGGGGGTTTTCTGTGTTTATTTTTTTGGTGTGGTGGTTGTTGTTTAGTCACTAAGTTGTGTCTGACTCTTTGTGACTCCACGGACTGTCGCCCGCCAGGCCCCTCTGTCTGTGGAATTCTCCAGGCAAGAATACTGGCGCGGGTGGCCATTTCCTTCTCCAGGGGATCTTCCTCGACCCAGAGATTGAACCTGTGTCTCCTGCACTGTTAAGAGGAGTTTTTAGCACTGAACCACCAGGGAAGCCCATTTGAAAAAAATTGTTTATTTGCTGAGTTGGGTCTTAGTTGTGGCACCAGGGATCTTGCTCCTTGACCAGGGACTGAACCCGAGCCCCCTATACTGGAGGCCTGGAGTCTCAGCCACTGGACCCCCAGGGAAGTGGGGCTTTTTAAGAGCTACCTGAAAAAAGGGTTTGTACACATCCTTGTATATACATGTTTCTTGGCAACAGTCAAATAGTGGAAACAACCCAGGGGTCCATTAAGGAATGAATGGATAAAGGTCCAACCATGTGATGGGATACTATTTAGCCATAAAAAGGAAGCAAACTCTGATATCTGCCATAATGTATTAATAGATAAACCTTGAAAACACCCTGCCAAGGGAGAGCAACTGGACACAAAAGGACACAGGGTGCCTGATTCCACTGCCACGAAATGGTCCGAACAGACAAATCCAGAGGCAGGAAGCCGATGGGGGGGTCGCCATGGGCTGGGGTACGGGTGTGGGGGATGGGAGGGACTGCGGTCAGGTAGGAGGCTTCCTTCTGGGGCTGACGGACACATTTTGGAACTAGACGGAGGTGTCAGTTGCAAAATATTGTGCAGACACTAAATGCCACCGATCAGATACTTTAAAATGTTAATTTTAGGTCATGTGAATTTCACCTCATTAAAAATAAAAACAAAGGAAAGAAAAGAAGAAAATTCCCTGGGTGATTTTAGTACACAGCAGAGTCTGAGAACAAGTGAATGGAAAAGATCATGATGTAGAGTCTGAAAATACCTTAGAAGTTGGGGGTGGGGGTGAGGAAGGGGACTTTTAGGGGAGGGAGGGGCTGTTGAGGGGGCCCCTGCCTTTACCAAAGCCCAGAGGAGAAGCCCAGTGAGCACAGCCAGTCTACTCACCATCTTGGTGGCTGCCTATTGGTCCTCGCCCTCCGTGTGGCCAAGCTGAAAAGACAAGAAGACACTGTTTTGACGACTCACTGCCCAGTGCTGCCCTGCTGGACAGCCTGGTGGACGGTCCAGACCTTCCCTGGGAAGACGCAGCGGGCTGGGTTCTGGTCCTCCCTCCAGGTGTAGGAGGCATCCGAGGAGCGGTATGGGGCTGTTTGGAAAGGGGGTGTCCTGTCCACACTCCATCCAACACATATTCCCAGCTGACACTTCTCACCCGTCCACGGCCCCCAGGATCGCTCACCTGGACGAGGACAGTGAGCGCCTTCCTCGGCGCCTGGCTCTGTCTGTGACTCTCATGGTGTGTTCTTCTCATAAAGCCCAGAAGGACCCCTTCAAATATAAATCTGAACTACAGCTCTCCTGCTTAAAACCCTCCAGGGGGCTTCCCTGGTGGCTCAGTGGTCAAGCGTCCACCTGACATGGGTTCAATCCCTGGTCTGGGAAGATGCCCACGTGCCACAGAGCAGTGAAGCCTTGCGCCACAACTATTGAGCCTGCGCTCTGGAGCCCGGGAGAGCAACTGGACACAAAAGGACACAGGGTGCCTGATTCCACTGCCACGAAATGGTCCGAACAGACAAATCCAGAGGCAGGAAGCCGATGGGGGGGTCGCCATGGGCTGGGGTACGGGTGTGGGGGATGGGAGGGACTGCGGTCGGGTAGGAGGCTTCCTTCTGGGGCTGACGGACACATTTTGGAACTAGACGGAGGTGTCAGTTGCAAAATATTGTGCAGACACTAAATGCCACCGATCAGATACTTTAAAATGTTAATTTTAGGTCATGTGAATTTCACCTCATTAAAAATAAAAACAAAGGAAAGAAAAGAAGAAAATTCCCTGGGTGATTTTAGTACACAGCAGAGTCTGAGAACAAGTGAATGGAAAAGATCATGATGTAGAGTCTGAAAATACCTTAGAAGTTGGGGGTGGGGGTGAGGAAGGGGACTTTTAGGGGAGGGAGGGGCTGTTGAGGGGGCCCCTGCCTTTACCAAAGCCCAGAGGAGAAGCCCAGTGAGCACAGCCAGTCTACTCACCATCTTGGTGGCTGCCTATTGGTCCTCGCCCTCCGTGTGGCCAAGCTGAAAAGACAAGAAGACACTGTTTTGACGACTCACTGCCCAGTGCTGCCCTGCTGGACAGCCTGGTGGACGGTCCAGACCTTCCCTGGGAAGACGCAGCGGGCTGGGTTCTGGTCCTCCCTCCAGGTGTAGGAGGCATCCGAGGAGCGGTATGGGGCTGTTTGGAAAGGGGGTGTCCTGTCCACACTCCATCCAACACATATTCCCAGCTGACACTTCTCACCCGTCCACGGCCCCCAGGATCGCTCACCTGGACGAGGACAGTGAGCGCCTTCCTCGGCGCCTGGCTCTGTCTGTGACTCTCATGGTGTGTTCTTCTCATAAAGCCCAGAAGGACCCCTTCAAATATAAATCTGAACTACAGCTCTCCTGCTTAAAACCCTCCAGGGGGCTTCCCTGGTGGCTCAGTGGTCAAGCGTCCACCTGACATGGGTTCAATCCCTGGTCTGGGAAGATGCCCACGTGCCACAGAGCAGTGAAGCCCCTTGCGCCACAACTATTGAGCCTGCGCTCTGGAGCCCGAGAGCCGCAACCACGGAAGCCCGCGTGCCCTCGAGCCTGTGCTCGGCGACAAGAGAAGCCACTGCAATGAGAAGCTGGAGCCCCGCATCTAGAGAGGAGAATCCGCTTGCCGAAACGAGAGAAAACCTCGTGCGGCCACGGAGAACCAGCAAAACCAAAACAAGAAAATCAACAGCCCTCCAGGGATGCTCATTGTTTTGAGAATCCAGTCAAGCCCTTGCCCACCGCCTATGGGGCCCCTGCCTGCCTCTCCAAGCCCACTGTTTTCTCCTTTCCCTCTTGCTCACCCTGTCCCGGTCACACCGGCTTCCTGCTGGCCCAGCAGGTGCAGGACAACTGCCTCAAGTGCAGCCACAGATCTCAGCTCAAATGTCACCTCGGTCAGAGGCCTCCTCTGACCGCCTCATCTCACGTCACTTCTTCCCTGGACTTTCTGTCGCATCGCCCTACGTCTGTTACTTGTTCACAGTCTGTCGCCTCTGCCGGGTCTCACTGTGGTATGCCTCTGGCACGCAGGACACTCCTGAGAGTTGCTGGCCTCTGGTAACTGAGGTTCCAGAAGAACCAGTGTGGCTGGCACAGGTGCCAAATGCAGGACTGCTTTAACAGGGGTGGGGTGGGGGTGGGGAGATGCCCTCCCCCTGCATGTTCAGAGGCGAGACTCTCAGCTCAAACAGAAGGAAGTTCAACTTGACGCTAAAGAGAGGCACCGTGGGGATTTGGGGTTAGCAGATGCAAACTATTATACAACGGATAGACAACAAGGTCCTACTGTATAGCACAGGGGAACTCTGTTCAGTAATCTATGCTAAGAGTGAGTGAGTGATAGTTGCTCAGTCATGTCCGACTCTTTGCGACCGCATGGACTATATAGCCCGCCAGGCTCCTCTAGCCATAGAATTCTCCAGGCAAGAATACTGGAGCGGGTTGCCATTTCCTTCTTCAGGAGGAATAATATCATTATTCTATGATAAACTGTAACAGACAAGAATATTTAAAGAGTGTGTGTATATATACATACACATACACACATCAATTTGCTGTACAGCAGATCTACAACATTGTAGATCAACTGTATTTCAATAAAAAAACTTTAAATCAAAAAAAAAAAAAGAGAGAGAAAGAGAGAAGGAGGGCCATTCTGAGCGACTGAAGTGTAGTCCAGAATGGGGACTGGGAAATCTTCTCTATTGAGAGCCAGTATTTCTGTCCTAAAGACTCTACTGGGGCTTCCCTGGTGATCCGGTGGGTAAGGACACCGCCTTGCAGTGCAAGGGAAGCCGGTTCGATCCCTGGCCTAGGAAGATCCCACATGGACCGATGTGTCCAACTCCCGAGCCGGAGCTCTGGAGCGCATGTGCCCAGAGCCGGTACTCCGCAGCAAGAATGGCCACTGCGATGGGAGGCCCACATGGGCCAAAGAACAAAGATGGATGAAAATAGATAAATGAAAGACCAACAGAAGTGGCTCCCCCAAAAAAGAAACTTAAAAGAAAAGAACAAAAAGACTCAACTGAGCCGCCACAGCCAGAAAGCAGCCGCAGACAGCATGTCAGTGAATGGGTGCACCTGTGTCCGAGCAAAACTTTATTAACAGACACTGACATCTGAATTTCATAGGACTGTCACCTGTCACAAAACAGTATTCTCCTTTTGCCAGACCATTCAAGAAGTTAGAGCCGTTTTAAGTTGGCAGGCTGTATACAATCAGGTGGCCGTGTGATTTCGGCCTGAGTGTAGTTTTCTGGCTCCCTGTGCGACAGTCAGGAACTCTCTGATTATTTCTGCCAACGTAGCTCTCTAACAGTCACTGTGTGCCACATGCAGCGTGGTGTTATCACTATCTCAAACGAGGATCCGGGAGCTTAAATAACTTTTCCAGGGTCAGAAGCCGATGAGAAGGCAGTGTCATGGTGAGAAGCCCCAGACAGAAAGTCTTCCACCATCCCTCTGCACCCACTCCTTCACCTGTCACATGTGCCCCTGGGCCCGATTCTCCTAATGTCAGTCCAAACCAAAAATGTTAACAAAATACCCAGTGCCCACCCGAGCTTTGGGGGCACACAGGTTCCTGGGCTGAGCCTAGCTCCACTCCTCACTCGCTGGGTAACCTTGGCCAGTGTCTGAGGCTCCCTAGACTACTGTTCCTCACCTGTAAGGAGTGGATGAGAGCTGAAGGACTTGCTGCGGTTGCTGTAAATGAAATAGCATACTGGGTAATGCCCGTACAGAGTGAGTACTCCGTTACAGGCGCTGGGGTCGCTCAGCGGGTTTATCACCCCAGTGAATGGCACAGGTTGGATTGCAGGGTGGATGCATAGAAATCTCTGGTTTTTGGTGTCAAGAATAATGATAAATTCAGCTGGCTCAGGGCATATGCGGATTGCTAGCGGTTTGACTTTGGGCAAATGCCTTCTCTCTCTGAGCCTCAGTTTTCTTATTTGTAAAATGTGGTTTTTAGAAAAGTCTCAACTTGATAAGGCTGCTGTCAAGACTCAGAGTTAAAGTACCTAGAACAGCGCCTGATGCCAAGTTAAATGCTGGTAGTTTTGATTATTTCTCAGGCCAAAACGTCTCATGCGTCATCTTAAAAAATCGTCACCACGACCCAGCGAGGTAAGGGCTTACTGTCCTGGAAGATTTGAAGAGGTATATAATACAGGCCGGGGCCCGGGGTTAAGGCTGGGTCGCGGGCGGATCCGAGCACCAGGCCCACGTCCGCAGAACCCAGCGGCTCTGGCACTTTCGTCCCCTTCGGCTCCGAGGCCCGGGAGGCAGCAGACGGACCCCCAGCCCTACCCCAGCTGCCCGCCCCTCTGCCCTGCAGCACTTACCTGCCCTCTTCCTGACGTCACGGCGCGCCGTCCCGGAAGAGCCTGCTGGGAGCGCAAGGGGGCGTGGCGAAGTCGCCGTGTGACCGGGACGCCTGCGCGAGGCGGGGCGAGGCGGCAGCGCCGCGCCGATTGGCTAGGTGTCGATCTAGCCTCTCCCTCTCCGCCGCGGGAGTGGACCAATTGGCACGCACTACACAATGCCCCACCCCTCCTCCCCGCCCATTTGTTGACCCAATCCGAGGCCCGCGTTTCTGACGGCGCGCTCAGGAGAACGGAATCTAGCCGGCTGAATCCGTGGAGCAAAGGTGGGCCTCCTCAGCTCTCGGGCCAACTCAAACTAACCTTTTAGTTTTGAATAGTTAGCGAGCTAAGAATTGTGTTACATTTTCAAAAGTTGTTGAGGGGGAAAATCAAAAGGGTAACGTCTTATGACTTGAGAAAATCACTTGAAGCTCAAACTTTAGTGTCTGCATATAAATTTTTATTGGAGTACGGTGGTGCTCATTCGTTTACCTGTTGTCTGTTGCTGCTTTTCCACGATAATGGCAAAGTTGAATGGTTGCCACAGAGCGCCGGTGCCCCAAGGAGCCTAAAAATGTACTGTCTGGCCCTTGTCTTAGAGCCTTCAGACCAGCTTGATTTAGCCTCTGCACAGGGCAATGACCTTTGAATGTACTTCTGGGCCTTGTAGAACCTGACAGAATCTGTTTGTTCATTTGCTCATGTAACAGCTGTTTACTAGATGCCTGCCAATGGGTCAGGCCAATGGGAATTCCAGAGCAAAGAACACACCTTTTTCTCACTGACGAGGCATGTACATCCATGGGCAGTTTGTCAGGGACAGTGTGAAAAATGATGACACCACCATCACCATGATTGCTACTGTTACTGTAGTATTTGGTGTCAGGCCCTGTTCTTAAAGCCCTCATAAATTAGATCCTGTGTAATCTCAATGCTGCATAGGGAGTGCTTACCAGTCACATGTATCACTTGGAAATGATTCCAGGAGATGATACTTGATCCTGTTCATGTTACAAATGAGGGGACAGATTCAGAGAGGTTAAGCAACTGGCCCGAGGTCACACAACTAGTGCGGAGTGGAGAATCTGACCTCTGTCTGTTGATGCTAACTAAACCTTGTTCCCCTAATCTGAGCTCTATGACTTTGTGTTATATGCATTAAACATAAAGTCTGTGGGAACCAGGAAGAATCTTTAACAAGGATGGGGCATTTGGGAGTGGGGGCAATTTTGCAATAAGGAGATCATGGTCTGAGCAACAGTCAGCTCCCGGTCTTGTTTTTGCTGAGGGTGTAGAGCTTCTCCACCTTCGGCTGCAAAGACTATAATCAATCGGATTTTGATATTGACCATTTGGTGATGTCCATGTGTAGAGTCGTCTCTTGCGTTGTTGGAAGAGGGTGTTTGCTATGACCAGTGCGTTCTCTTGGCAAAACTGTTAGCCTTTTCCCTGCTTCACTTTGTACCCAAGGCCAAAGTTGCCTGTGACTCCAGGGATCTCTTGACTTCCTACTTTTGCATTCTGGGCCCCAGTGATGAAAAGGACTTATTATTATTATTATTTTGGTATTAGTTCTAGAAGGTTTTGTAGGTCTTCACAGAACCGTTCAGCTTCAACTTCTTCAGTATCAATGGTTGGGGCATAGACTTGGATTACTGTGATATTGAATGGTTTGCCTTGGAAACGAACCGAGGTAATTCTGTTGTTTTTTTGGTTTGTTTGTTTGTTTTTGAGATGGCACCTAAGTATTGCATTTCAAACTGTTTTGTTGACGATGAGGGGCCACTCCATTTCTCCTAAGGGATTCTTGCCCACAGTAGTAGATATAATGGTCATCTGAATTAAATTCACCCATTCATGTCTGTTTTTTTTTAAAATTTTTTGGCCTCTTTTATTGATTTTTTAATCCATTTTATTTGCATCCATCTTTATTCTTTAGCATGTGTGGGCCTCTCATCGCAGTGGTTTCTCTCTTTGCAGAGCTCCAGCTCTGGGTGCAGGTGGTCCAGAATGCTGGCTCATAATTGGACACACTGGTCCAACCACTCTGTGGCATGTGGGATCCTTCTGGGCCAGGGATCAAACCGGTGCCCCTTGCACTGCAAGGTGGACTCTTTACCCACGGGACCACCAGGGAAGCCCCATTCCTATCTATTTTAATTCACTGAATACCTAAAATGTCAATGTTCATTCTTGCCATCTCCTATTTGACCACTTCCAATTTACTTTGATTCATGGACCTAACATTCCAGGTTTCTGTGCAATATTGGACTTTACTTTCACTACCAGACGCATCCACAACTGGACGTTGTTTCTGCTTTGGCTCAGCCTTTTCATTCTTCTGCAGCGCCTTCTCCCCACCTCTCTAGTAGCATCTCGGGCACCTGCCGACCTGGGGGTTCATCTTTCCATGTCATATCTTTTTGCCTTTTCATACTGTTCATGAGGCTCTCAAGGCAAGGATGCTGAAGTGACTTGCCATTCCCTTCTCCAGTGGACCACGTTTTGTCCGAACTCTCTACCATGACCTGTCCATCTTGGGTGGCCCTACATGGCATGGCTCATGGTTATATTGAGTGAGACAAGGCTGGCTTATTCTGCATCTAAACTTTTTTTTTTTTTGAAAAGAAAGAACAACTGTCTTTATTCAGAGATGACATGCTTTTAAAAATTATTTATTTTTCTGCATTGGGTCTTAGTTGTGTCATGCAGGGTCTCCATTGCACCCGTGGGGTCTTTCTTTGAGGTGCATGGGCTCTCTCGATGTAGCACACAGGTTCTGGACCATGTGGGCTCTGTGTGGCACATAGGCGTAGCAGCTCCAGGGCATGTGGGATCTTAGTTCCCCAACTGGGGATCGAACCAGCGTCCCCTGCATTGGAAGGAAGGTTCTTAACTATTGGGCCACTAAGTAAGTCCCTGCAGCTAAAGTCTTTGGCGGAAACAAAAATCTTGAACATCTGACGGATAAACAACAAGGTCCCTGTATAGCTCAGGGAACTATATTCAACATTGTGAGATAAACCATAACGGAAACAAAAAAAAAGTTACGAGTGGTTCCGCAGAGCTCCAGCTCTGGGTGCAGGTGGTCCAGAATGCTGGCTCATAATTGGACACACTGGTCCAACCACTCTGTGGCATGTGGGATCCTTCTGGGCCAGGGATCAAACCGGTGCCCCTTGCACTGCAAGGTGGACTCTTTACCCACGGGACCACCAGGGAAGCCCCATTCCTATCTATTTTAATTCACTGAATACCTAAAATGTCAATGTTCATTCTTGCCATCTCCTATTTGACCACTTCCAATTTACTTTGATTCATGGACCTAACATTCCAGGTTTCTGTGCAATATTGGACTTTACTTTCACTACCAGACGCATCCACAACTGGACGTTGTTTCTGCTTTGGCTCAGCCTTTTCATTCTTCTGCAGCGCCTTCTCCCCACCTCTCTAGTAGCATCTCGGGCACCTGCCGACCTGGGGGTTCATCTTTCCATGTCATATCTTTTTGCCTTTTCATACTGTTCATGAGGCTCTCAAGGCAAGGATGCTGAAGTGACTTGCCATTCCCTTCTCCAGTGGACCACGTTTTGTCCGAACTCTCTACCATGACCTGTCCATCTTGGGTGGCCCTACATGGCATGGCTCATGGTTATATTGAGTGAGACAAGGCTGGCTTATTCTGCATCTAAACTTTTTTTGATTTTTGAAAAGAAAGAACAACTGTCTTTATTCAGAGATGACATGCTTTTAAAAATTATTTATTTTTCTGCATTGGGTCTTAGTTGTGTCATGCAGGGTCTCCATTGCACCCGTGGGGTCTTTCTTTGAGGTGCATGGGCTCTCTCGATGTAGCACACAGGTTCTGGACCATGTGGGCTCTGTGTGGCACATAGGCGTAGCAGCTCCAGGGCATGTGGGATCTTAGTTCCCCAACTGGGGATCGAACCAGCGTCCCCTGCATTGGAAGGAAGGTTCTTAACTATTGGGCCACTAAGTAAGTCCCTGCAGCTAAAGTCTTTGGCGGAAACAAAAATCTTGAACATCTGACGGATAAACAACAAGGTCCCCTGTATAGCTCAGGGAACTATATTCAACATTGTGAGATAAACCATAACGGAAACAAATATAAAAAAGAATGTATATATGTATGTAATTGAATCACTTTGCTATACAGCAGAAATTAACACAACATTGTAAATGTGTGTGCATGCTTAATTGTGTCCAACTCTTTGTGACCCCGTGGACTGTAGCCCACCAAGCTCCTCACTCCACGAGACTCTTCAGGCAAGAATACTGGAGTGGGTTGCCTTTTCCTTCTCCAGAAAATTTTTCCCACCCCAGGGGCTGAACCTACGTCTCCTGTATCTCCTGCCTTGGCAGGTGGGTTCTTTATTATTGAGCCATAGAAATATGTTTTGCGTGTCACAAGAGGAGCGCAGCGACGCAAAGGGCTTTTTGGGATAAAGAGAGCTACTGAATTGGACTGTGTCTCTAAAGAGGAAGCAGGTAGGACTGGATTGAAAGAGACGGGGAGCCTCGCTTCCCAGGAAAGGCACCTTGAAGCCATGAGGCCCCATCATGACTTGAGGCTCTGTAATCAGCAAGAGAGAACAAGGAGGAGGACTGGACCTTGACAAGCTCAATGCCGTCTGTGAGTTATCTCCAAACAAGAAGAAAAACACGCTTAACTCAGGTGCTGCTTTTATTGTACCAAGTTCAAAAGACTTTTAAAGGAGGCCTGCGCGTTTTATGGGTTTAGGAAAACTGGATTCTCGGGTTCTATTCTTGGCTCTGCGGCTTCCTCTTTCAATCGACCTGGAGTGCCGTCAGAAGGGTCTGACCGTCTCTTGGAACTGACTGTTCTTGAAATTTAAGAAGAGAGCAAGGAACCAGAGAAATAGACACTCGGAGGATTGCTGGCTTTCTAAAAGCCTTTGAAAGAATAACTCAATGCATTTTGGTGTCGGGCTGGAAGAAGGAGGCCAGGAATGATCAATGATACCAACCAGAAGATGTTTCCTGCTCTCTCTCTCTCTTTCTAAAAAAATATTCCTTTAAAAATTTTCTTATTTGGCTGTACTGGGTCTTAGTTGTAGCATATGGGATCTAGTTCCCAGTCCAAGGATCGAACCCATGTACCTGCATTGGAAGGCAGGTGGGTGCTGTAGAAAACTAATTAAATAGAAGATCTGTGGCTTTTTGTGGGCTTCCCAGGGGACTCTGTGGCAAAGAATCCGCCTACCAATGCAGGAAACACAGGTTCCATCTCTGGGCTGGGAAGATTCCCTGGAATGGCATCCCACTCCCATATTCTTGCCTGGAGAAGTCTATGCACAGAGGAGCCTGGGGGGCTACAGTCCATGGCCTTGCCACAAGGGCTGGACACAACTGAAGCTGCTGAACAACTACATGTTTTTTTGTATGAAGACCAACCAGGTCAGAGTAATTTATGTGAATGCCTGAGACATTCCCGTAATTTAAGCAGCACATCATGAGGGTATTTTTAAAGACCACTTTTAATTTTATTTTTCCTCAGGCAAACTTCAGGGTGTCTTATGCTTAAACACCGTAATTTCTCGCAAACAATCCCCTGCCACTGCTGTGTTAAACGCCACCATAATTTACTTGTTAGAATCATGAAACAGAATGAGTTTGTCTGAGTGGAAACAACAGCCTGGAAGAACTGACTCTGTAAGATGTGTTTAAGACGACAGGCCAGGAGGCTGAGAGATGTTCACGAAAAGACATTTGAGGGTGAAGAGGGCGCTGGGAGGGAGGCTGGGTGGCTTAAATGACTTCAAGGTGAGAGGAGGTAGCTTGTCAGAATCTGAGCGTTTCCCAGTCCTTAAAAATCATCTCATTCTCCTCATTTGCCAGATGGGAAAATCAGTCCAGAAAGCTTAAGTGACAAGGCCTCAGAGTTTGTAAAGGCAGAACCTGGCACCCAGCCCAGCTCTCCTGATTCTTAGCTAATGCTTAGTCCACACCTAACCTATTCACTTCCATGATCCATTGTGTTCCATATAATCCAATTGCGATAACCAGTTTCCAGAAATTCGGGCTATTTTTAAAATTTTTTTTAAAAAAATTTATTTTATTTTTGGCTATTCTGGGTTTTCCGTGCTGCCTCCTCTCTAGCTGAGGCAAGCAGGCTTCTTGTTGCAGTGGCTTCTCTTGTTGTGGAACTTGGGCTCTAGGGCTCACGGGCTTCCGTAGTCGTGGCACACGGGCTCCGGAGTTGCAGCTCCGAGGCTCTAGAGCGCAGGCTCCATCGTTGTGGCTCATGGGCTTTGTTGCTCCACAGCATGTGCGAGCTTCCCAGATCAGGGATTGAACCCATGTCTGCTGCATTGACAGGCGAACTCTTTACCACTGAGCTACCAAGGAAGCCCCAATTTGGGTTATTTTAAGGATCTCCAGCGAGACGGAGAGAGGGAAAGAGAATTAATATGATATATGCTTTGGGGCAGGAAGTCAATCCTAAATATTCATTGGAAGGACTGTTGTTGAAGCATAAGCTCTAATAGTTTGGCCATTTGATGTTAAGAGACAACTCATTGGAAGAGACCCTGATGCTGGGAAAGGCTGAAAGCCAAAGAAAGGGACAGCAGAGGAGGAGATGGTTAGATAGCATCACTGACTCTGTGGACATGAATTTGAGCAAACTGCAGGGGATAGTGGAGGACAGGGGAGCCTGGCGGGCTCTAGTCCATGGGGCCGCAAAGAGACGGACACGACTTAGCGACTGAACAGCAACAGCAAGAATAACACTTTAGAGCATAGAGCATGGTTCAAGAATTGGGCTTCCCTGGTGGTCCAGTGGGTAAGGACACCGCCTTGCAGTGCAAGGGGCGCCGGTTTGATCCCTGGCCTGGGAAGATCCCACGTGCCGCGGAGCGGCTGGACTGCTGTGTCCAACTATGGAGCCGGAGCTCTGGAGCGCATGTGCCCGGAGCCGGTGCTCTGTGACAACAGAGGCCACCGTGATGGGAGGCCCACACGGGCCAAAGAACAAAGATGGATGAAAATAGACAAATGAAAGACAAATAGAAGTAGCCTGCCTGCTCCCCTCCCTCCCCACCCTACTCCCTCAAAATAAATAAATAAATAAATAAATCTTTAAAAAAAAAAAGAATTAAATATTTAGTGAAAACAGATTTATCTGTCTTTTAAAAATGGATGTGTTCATTTATTTTTGGCTGCACTGGGTTTTCATTGCGTGTGTGGGCTTTCTTGTTATGTTGAGTGGGGGCTCCTCTTTGTCGCGTGCTCAGGCTTCTCACTGCAGTGGCTTCTCTTGTTGCAGAGCACAGGCTCTAGCCCACTGGCTTCAGCAGTTGCAGCACATGGGCTTAGTTGCCCAGCAGGATGTGAAATCTTCCCGGACTAGGGACTGAACCTGTGTGCCCTGCGTTGGCAGGCAGATGCTCATCCACTGTGCCATCAGGGAGGTCCAGAGACAGACTGTCTTTTAACTTTTGGCCCCGGCCAGTGGTTCTCAGTAGGGGAGAGTTGTCCCCTCATTGTCACATTGAGTTGGGACGTCTTGGGGGTGGTCATGTTCATGGCACCTAGCAGGTAGAGGCTGGGAATGTTGCTAGATGAAAACATCTTACAGAGAACGAGACAGCATCCCCCCTCCATTGCATCACAAACAATCATCTGTCCCAGGCTACTTCCCCCCGTCAAGAATGATCCAACCACTAATACCAGTAGTGCTGATGTTGAGAAACCCAGAGGCACCTGAACCAAAGTGGGAGCTCAGATTAGAACCGGGACCATAGTGGAGACCATGGCCAAGTGGACTGAAGAATCTGCCAATAAAGGTATTGTTTCAAAAGGCAAACATATATGGGCTCCTAAATCCAACCCTGTGCCATTCCATTTACTATCCAGATGATTCTCGGGGCACTCTGGGCTCCTATTTCTTGCCTTCACTCCTCCTCACCCCAACATTTGAACATAACCCTTTCACTCCTGCTAAGGCACAAGGGTCATCGCATCCTCTGTCCTGCAGTGGGGGTGGCCTCAGGGTGGGCCCCTTCCCCTCCTCCTCCTGCCAGGCACTGGCTGACCTTCTTGAGTGGGTCTCACCTCACCTCACTTTTCTGGCTACAGATTCTTTGTAAAATGACAGTAATATGCCCACCTCCTCGGGCTGCTGAAGGGCTTCGTTCACTCATCAGTCCCACCACCAAACCCGTCCTGTTTCCAGTTTTATGAATCTTCTTTGGCCTCATGGGGTAGGAGCTGTGAACCCCCACTGTACAGATATGGAAACTGAGGCTAACCACACAGACCGGAATTGCGGTCTCCTACCGCCTTGAAAGAAGTTGCCGGCCTGGGAGGCGGGGTCTTCTCCAGAGTCCTCAGGTGGGCTCTCAGCATGAGGGGGTCATCCAGCTGCTTATTCTTCCTGGGTCCCTGTGATCCTGCTTCCCTGCTCTTGCGAGGGACAGAGGCCAACTGAGGGGCTCAAGAAAGTCGAACTGCCGCGGCGCGAGACCGGTGCTAGGGCGCGTGCCTGAGTGCCAACTCGCGTGGGACTCTGGGAAATTGGCCAAGAACTCCTGGCTCTACCCTGACCCCCGCTGGGTTGTCATGGCAGTGGGGCCGGGGCGCGGCAAGAATTTGACCTTGTAGGCTTCTTTTGTTCATTCATAGCTTTTGACATCAACTTGGTGCGACTTTTCCGAGTTGTTCTTTGTTTTCCTTTGTTCGTCCGCTTTCCACTGGGACCGAAGCTGATCTTTCTGTCCTCAGGGCCATGTGTTAATTAAATGACCACTATGGGTAGCTTGACCTTGGCCAGGATTAGGTGCTGGATGACGCTAGTAATAAAGAACCTGCAATTTGAGAGACATAAGAGACGCAGGTTCCATCCCCGGGTGGGGAAGGTCCCCTGGAGGAGGACATGGCCACCCACTCCAGTGTTCTGGCCTGGAGAATCCCATGGACAGAGGAGCCTGGGAGCGGGGCTACAGTCCATGGGGTCGCAAAGAGTCGAATGCGACTTTAAGTGACTCATCATGGCCGGACAGAGACACTTTAAAGATTTCCACCCCAGTGTCCATCAGTTCACATCCACATATCATTTTTTTCCTTTGGCTTTTGAATACCCCGTAACTTATTAACGTCATCTGTGATTTATCTGGCTTCTCTGGCCAGATCCTGCTAAGACCAAATCACGAATCTGAATTCTGTAGTGATGACTCAGTGGTGACTAACCCCATCAGGAAAGCGTTTTCTGCAAAGGCATTCGCAGTAGGATTTCTTTAAATAGAGAACTTCCTCAGTGCGCTGAAAATGATTAACTTTATAGAAAATTCATTTAAATACAAGATTCCACTTCCATTTTGTGCATACAGACATAAACTGCTGTGTTTGGCTCTTCATGCCATGCCTGGCTGAGAGGCTGGAAGGCAGGCAGGAATCCTGCCTAGGCTGTGTTTCCCAGATTGGAGGACTGTGCACTTTATTCTCATTCTATTAGAGTCAGATGCCTTTTCCTATTTGCATGAAGTTTTCCTCTGTGTTAGTTACCTTCCCGCAGGTGACTCAGTGGTAAAGAACCCACCTGCCAAGCAGGAGATGAGAGTTCAATCCCTGGATCAGGGAGATCCCCTGGAGAAGGACATGGCAACCCACTCCAGTAGTTTTGCCTAGGAAATCCCATGGGTAGAGAAGCCTGGTTCCGTGGGGGTCCGTGGGATGGGAAAGAGTCAGACAGGACTTAGTGAGTCAACAACATTGACCTTCCTGTAATTACTTACATGGCTTTGAGCTTTATGGAATGTTTAAGCAAGCTTTTATAGAATGTCATTTCATTTTATTCATGATACATTCTTTGTGTGGACTCAAGTCTGATGAAAATTAAACAGGGTGAATTAAGGTCAATGTAGGCTGGGTATTAATTCTTTTCTGTGCTCCTTCATGTCCTCCAGGAATGCAGATTCCTTCTGTTTTGTCGCTTCTCCATCTCCTAGGGTCTGTCCTCGGACACACAGTAGAAGCAGGCTTGCTTCTGTATCCAAGTTCCCAGCAGAAGAGGGAGGAGGACGGGTAAGAGTGTGCACTTTAAGTGACTCATCATGGCCGGACAGAGACACTTTAAAGATTTCCACCCCAGTGTCCATCAGTTCACATCCACATATCATTTTTTTCCTTTGGCTTTTGAATACCCCGTAACTTATTAACGTCATCTGTGATTTATCTGGCTTCTCTGGCCAGATCCTGCTAAGACCAAATCACGAATCTGAATTCTGTAGTGATGACTCAGTGGTGACTAACCCCATCAGGAAAGCGTTTTCTGCAAAGGCATTCGCAGTAGGATTTCTTTAAATAGAGAACTTCCTCAGTGCGCTGAAAATGATTAACTTTATAGAAAATTCATTTAAATACAAGATTCCACTTCCATTTTGTGCATACAGACATAAACTGCTGTGTTTGGCTCTTCATGCCATGCCTGGCTGAGAGGCTGGAAGGCAGGCAGGAATCCTGCCTAGGCTGTGTTTCCCAGATTGGAGGACTGTGCACTTTATTCTCATTCTATTAGAGTCAGATGCCTTTTCCTATTTGCATGAAGTTTTCCTCTGTGTTAGTTACCTTCCCGCAGGTGACTCAGTGGTAAAGAACCCACCTGCCAAGCAGGAGATGAGAGTTCAATCCCTGGATCAGGGAGATCCCCTGGAGAAGGACATGGCAACCCACTCCAGTAGTTTTGCCTAGGAAATCCCATGGGTAGAAGCCTGGTTCCGTGGGGGTCCGTGGGATGGGAAAGAGTCAGACAGGACTTAGTGAGTCAACAACATTGACCTTCCTGTAATTACTTACATGGCTTTGAGCTTTATGGAATGTTTAAGCAAGCTTTTATAGAATGTCATTTCATTTTATTCATGATACATTCTTTGTGTGGACTCAAGTCTGATGAAAATTAAACAGGGTGAATTAAGGTCAATGTAGGCTGGGTATTAATTCTTTTCTGTGCTCCTTCATGTCCTCCAGGAATGCAGATTCCTTCTGTTTTGTCGCTTCTCCATCTCCTAGGGTCTGTCCTCGGACACACAGTAGAAGCAGGCTTGCTTCTGTATCCAAGTTCCCAGCAGAAGAGGGAGGAGGAGGTCTGGGCAAGTAGTTTTGTGCTTAAGGAGATGACCTCCAAATTGCTCTGATGATTGGTTGAATCCCACCGGGAATCAGCGTAGTCACATGGCCACACCTGGCAGCAAGGGTTCCTGGGAAATGTAGTTTCTAGTTTCCTGGGGTCATGTGTTTCTCCTCTCTACAGTTCTGGCAGTTGTGTTACTTAAAGGAATAGATGGAGAATGGATTCTGGAGATTTTTTTTTTTTTTTAAGTTGTAAACCTCTTGAGAGTAAGGACTGGTTCATCAAACTTTTTGAATAAACAAGCAGACATATGGTAAGTTTTTCAGTTGATGAAGAAAGGTCCTGCTATATTTGATCAACAGCATTGGATAGGAGAGAAGCAGGGATTCCAATCCTCCCTGTGCCATTTACTGAGCATACTACATTGACCAAATCATTATCATCACCTAACTTCAGTTACTCTTTCTATATAAAATATCATTTCTAATATCCTCTATAATAAACCAGTAATGGTACCTCTGGGCTTCCCTGGTGGCTCAGTGGTGAAGAATCTGCCTACCAAATGCAGAAGATGTGGGTTCAATCCCTGGGTTAGGAAGGTCCCCTGGAGTAGGAAATGGCAACCCACTTCAGTGTTCTTGCCTGGAGAATCCCATGGACAGGGGAGCCTGGTGCACTACGGTCCACGGAGTCACAAAGGAGTCGGACAGGACTTAGCATGTAAACAACAAACAGTAACTCAGCTATTTCCCTTGAATTATGTGAACTGTTTCAGCAAATAATTGAACCCACGGAGAGGATCCTGGGAGCCCACACTTTATAGGTGGTTGGTCGTAAGTACAGGAGGCCCAGGACTTGTGATTGGCATATGAAGTGGGGGACAGCCTTGTGGAACTGAGCCCTTAACCTTTGGGGTCTGGCATAAGCTCTTCTTAGCCAAGGACAGTGTCCTGAGTAAGGCCCATAGGTCTGCCTTCTTTCAGCTGGTACATTTTTGGGATATCTGTTATAGCAACTTAAGTTTTTCTTTTTCCTTTTTCTTTTTTACACTATTAATGATCATTACAACATGGAACACTACAGCTTTTTCCTCCCAGAAGCTGCACTTTCATTTTCCTCCTCCTCCCTTTTTTTCCCTCATTTTGTCTGTTTCAGAAAACTTTCTCCCATCTTGGAATATCCCTGTTTACTGCTCTAGGTTTGTGGCTGACTGCTTCTGAGTGCTGCTTTCGAGGGAGGACTGTAGAAGCCGTAAGAGCTCTATGTGACAACTTTGGCATTCTGGAACACCAACCAGATTACGAGGGTTTTTGAGGGGGGAGGTTTGGGAGACAACAGCATGAATTAACCCGATTATTTGTAAGTAAAATTAGAGTAGTTTCAAGCTGTTACTTTTCTCTGCGTTACACATGTTATGTGAAGAAGTTGGCGGAGGATGGTGTTCAGGTTTGTACTGGGGAATCATGCGGACACAAATCTGGGTTTAAATGAGTGAAATTTAAAAAGATTGTAACACTCATGACTCATTTTTTTTTTTTTTTGTAAAGCTTTATTATTTATTTATTTTTAAAATTTAATTAATTAATTTATTTTTGGCTATTCTGGGTTTTCCCTGCTGCTGCAGGCTCTTCTCTTGTTTCAGGGAGTGGGGGCTCCTCTCTAGTGGAGGTGAGCAGGCTTCTTGTTGCAGTGGCTTCTCTTGTTGTGGAACTCGGGCTCTGGGGCACACGGGCTTCAGTCGTTGTGGCACATGGGCTCCATAGTTGCGGCTCCGAGGCTCTAGGGCACAGGCTCCATCGTTATGGCTCACGGGCTTAGCTGCTCCACTGCATGTGGGATCCTCCGAGATCAGGGATTGAACCCATGTCTGCTGCATTGACAGGCGAACTCTTTACCACTGAAGATACCACGGAAGCCCTCTTTATTTATTTATTTTTTTTCTGAGAGGGGGGTTGGGGAGGGAGTGGGGCAGGCGGGCCACTTCTATTGGTCTTTCATTTCTCTATTTTCATCCGTCTTTGTTCTTTGGCTCCTGTGGGCCTCCCATCGCGGTGGCGTCTTTTACAGAGCACCAGTGTCCTGTACCAATCTTTATGGTACATTTACCTTAAGTTTTCTTTTCCTTTTTCTTTTTTACACTATTAATGATCATTACAACATGGAACACTACAGCTTTTTCCTCCCAGAAGCTGCACTTTCATTTTCCTCCTCCTCCCTTTTTTTCCCTCATTTTGTCTGTTTCAGAAAACTTTCTCCCATCTTGGAATATCCCTGTTTACTGCTCTAGGTTTGTGGCTGACTGCTTCTGAGTGCTGCTTTCGAGGGAGGACTGTAGAAGCCGTAAGAGCTCTATGTGACAACTTTGGCATTCTGGAACACCAACCAGATTACGAGGGTTTTTGAGGGGGGAGGTTTGGGAGACAACAGCATGAATTAACCCGATTATTTGTAAGTAAAATTAGAGTAGTTTCAAGCTGTTACTTTTCTCTGCGTTACACATGTTATGTGAAGAAGTTGGCGGAGGATGGTGTTCAGGTTTGTACTGGGGAATCATGCGGACACAAATCTGGGTTTAAATGAGTGAAATTTAAAAAGATTGTAACACTCATGACTCATTTTTTTTTTTTTTTGTAAAGCTTTATTATTTATTTATTTTTAAAATTTAATTAATTAATTTATTTTTGGCTATTCTGGGTTTTCCCTGCTGCTGCAGGCTCTTCTCTTGTTTCAGGGAGTGGGGGCTCCTCTCTAGTGGAGGTGAGCAGGCTTCTTGTTGCAGTGGCTTCTCTTGTTGTGGAACTCGGGCTCTGGGGCACACGGGCTTCAGTCGTTGTGGCACATGGGCTCCATAGTTGCGGCTCCGAGGCTCTAGGGCACAGGCTCCATCGTTATGGCTCACGGGCTTAGCTGCTCCACTGCATGTGGGATCCTCCGAGATCAGGGATTGAACCCATGTCTGCTGCATTGACAGGCGAACTCTTTACCACTGAAGATACCACGGAAGCCCTCTTTATTTATTTATTTTTTTTCTGAGAGGGGGGTTGGGGAGGGAGTGGGGCAGGCGGGCCACTTCTATTGGTCTTTCATTTCTCTATTTTCATCCGTCTTTGTTCTTTGGCTCCTGCGGGCCTCCCATCGCGGTGGCGTCTGTTGTCACAGAGCACCAGCTCTGGGCGCGTGCACTCCAGAGCTCCGGCTCGCTAATTGGACACATCGGTCCAGCCGCTCTGCGGCACGTGGGATCTTCCCAGGCCAGGGATCGAACCGGCGCCCCCTGCACTGCAAGGCAGTGTCCTTACCCACTGGACCACCAGGGAAGCCCTCACGTTTGTTTTAAAAATGTTTTCTTTATTTATTTTTGGTTGTTATGGGTTTTTGTTGCCACATGAGGGCTTTCTCAATTTGTGATGAATGGGGGCTACTCTGCTGTGGTGCACTCACTTCGTATTATGGTGGCTTCTCTTGTGGTGGATCAAGGGCTCTAGGCACACGGACTTCAGTCGTTGTGGCTCCTGGGCTTGAGAGCACGGGTTCAGTAGATCCAGGGGCAGGTGGAATCATCACAGACCAGGGATCAAACCTGTGTCCCCTAAATGGGCAGATACATTCCTATCCACTTTGACACCAGGGAAGTTCTAAATTAGTGAAATTTAAAATGGGAAACCCTGGAACTTCCCTGGACTCTTGAGTGGTCCATTGACTGGGACTCTGCTCCCAATGCGGGGGCCCTGGGTTTGATCCCTGGTCAGGGAACTTGATCCCACATGCTGCAAGTGGAATCCAGTATCGCCAAATAAATAGATAGAAAAATAGTAAATACACAAGGGAAGTCCTTTAATTCTTAGAGGAGTATGTGTCATCATCTAGAGGGCAGACCCTGGTGCTAGGCTGTCTGTTTGATGCCTTATCTCTACCATTTCCTGACTGTTAAACCTTAGGAATACACCTTACCTGCTATGTGCCTCGTTTTCCTCAATCTATTAAATGAAATTTGTCTTAGTTCGGGTCCCCTTGAGACAAGAACTTGGGTTCAAGTTGTTTATTTGGGAGACATCAAAGAAAAATTGTACTGGACGATGTTAAACACGCAAGGAAGATTTTATTCAAGACCAGGGCTTGTTCGTGGGCTCACGGAGAGTCAGACATGACTGAGCAGCTTGCCTTTGACTTGAGGGCTTCCCCAGTGGCTCAGAGTAAAGAATCTGCCTTTAATGTGGGAGACGTGGGTTTGATCCCTGGGCTGGGAAGATCCCCTGGAGGAAGGCATGGCAACCCACTCCAGTATTCTTGCCTGGAGAATCCCATGGATAGAGGAGCCTGGCGGGCGACAGTCCATGCAGTCGCAGAATGTCGGACATGACTGAGTGACTAACACTTTCACTTTTCATGGCAAGAGGGAAGAGAGTGTGACCTCAACGCCTGATACGGCAGGGGCAGCCAGTAGGTTATAACCAGTGGGCAGGGTGGGGGGATCTGTGAATGGACAGTGACTAAGAAGAACTTGGTTATGTGTCAAGGGTGGGGAGATTCTTACTCGACTGGACTCAGTAGGACAAGGACAAGAGCTGGCCCAAAAGAGAGCTCTGAGGAGCCTGATTGAAGTTTGGTCAAAGAGTGGGGTCCTTGTCAGAGGTGACCCTCGGGAGCAGGAGTGAGAGAGCTGGGAGAATACAGCCAAGAAGGAGGAAAAGCCGCGATATGGTGTGTTGCTGTGAGCCACAGGGAAACGATTTCTCCCAACAATGCCTTTTTGAAAGCTAGAGGCAGGGATAGTCATCATGTCCACTCCAGTGTTCTTAGGCTTTCCTGGTGGCTCAGATGGCAGAGAATCTGCCTGCAATGTGGGAGACTTGGGTTCGATCCCTGGGCTGGGAAGATCCCCTGGAGGAGGGCATGGAAACCCATCCTAGTGTCCATGTCTGGAGAATCCACGGATAGGGGATCCTGGAGGGCGACCGTCCAGGGGGCCGCAGAGTCGGACACGACTGAGCAACAGAGCCCAGCACCGCACAGTGAATGCATGTCAGTCCCGACCTCCCAGTCCGTCCCGCCCTCCTCCCCTGCCCCACGGTGTCCATACGCTTGTTCTCTATAGGGCTTAGATTTTTCTGTCTTTCTATTTTTTTTTTTTTTTAGCATAAATAGGCTCTTTTATTTGTCACCACTAAAAGTCTACATTTTAAACAGATTCTTGAACTGATGGCTCATATCCATCAGCTCGCTCAACTTTAGCACCTGTCTCGTCCCCAGTAGCTTTTCCAGAACTACTGCCTTCTCCATGTAGCTCCATGAGTTTTCCCAATTCAAACTTGGGCTTCTTCAGCATTTTCACTTTTCTAACAGACATCATGGAGTGGATAAATAGATTGGCGAGCCTTTTCTATGTCTTTTCCAATGCTATCTGGAATCAATTTATTGACCACCTCTTTCAAGTCATTTGTCTGCGCCTCTTGGGTCATGATTTCCATCATCTTCTTGTGGATCTGGCGAACCTGCTGGTGCTGGGCATAAGAGGGCTTCCAAATCTGATTGTTGCGTTTTTTAGTAAAACCCACACAGAGCAGACGAAGCAAATAACCATCGGGAGTCTTGGCATCAATATGAGCTTCAATCATGGTCTGCCATTTTTTGACCATTGAGCACATTTTGTCATGGGTAAGATCCATGCCATGGAAGTTCGTCAGGCAGTTTTTGCCCTGAACATCCTCAGTAATCAGCCTGAATTTTCTAAATGCTACTTCATCATTCTGCAGATCAGCAAGACTCACTTCAAAAACACGATCCTTGAGGCCATCAAATGCGATTTTGGTTCCTTGAGTTCTCGTGACCAATGTTTCCCCAATATTCCTTATGTTAAGCATAGCTGGTGCTTTCACATCATGCCAATCTTTTTTAGAAAATGGGTCAACCACTTTCTTCTTGGCTCCTTTTTGCCTCCTTCCGTAAGGCACTTGTTCTTGCCGACTGCCATGGTGCCGCTCAGAGAGTCAAAAGGAGGGCTTAGGTTTTGTTGTTGTTTTTTGTTTGTTTTAAAAATGTCTGCTTGATTTCTTTCTTTCTTTTTTTTTTTATTTTGGGGTGGGCGAGTTGAGGAGGGAGGGGGGTGGGCGGGCCGCTTCTGTTGGTCTTTCATTTGTCTATTTTTCATCCATCTTTGTTCTTTGGCCCGCGTGGGCCTCCCATTGCGGTGGCCTCTCTTGTCGCAGAGCACCGGCTCTGGGCGCATGTGCTCCAGAGCTCTGGCTCGGTAATTGGACACATTGGTTCAGCTGCTCCGCGGCACGTGGGATCTTCCCAGGCCAGGGATTGAACCGGCGCCCCTTGCACTGCAAGGCGGTGTCTTACCCACTGGACCACCAGGGAAGCTCTGCTTGATTTCTTTAAAAAAAATTTTTTTTTAATTTGTTTATTTTTGGCTATTCTGGGTTTTCACTGCTGCCACAGGCTCTTCTCTACTTGCAGGGAGTGGAGGCTACTCTCTAGTTGAGGTGAGCAGTCTTCTTGTTGTGGAACTTGGGCTCTAGGGCACACAGGCTTCAGTAGTTGTGGCAGGCGGGCTTCATAGTTGCGACCTTGAGGCTCTAGAGAGCACAGGCTCTATAGTTGTGGCTCATGGGCTTAGTTGCTCTGCAGCCTGTGGGATCTTCCCGGACCAGGGATTGAACCCATGTCTCCTGCATTGGCAGGCGAACTCTTTGCCACTGAGCTACCAGGGAAGATGTGATTGCTTTTTAAACTGATAAAATGTTTCATCATATACATTCTTTTTAAATTTTTACCTCTAAGTCATCATTTGTTTTCATCCATCTTTATTCTTTGGCATGTTTGGGCCTCCCATTGCAGGGGCCTCTCTCGTGGCAGAGCACCGGCTCGGCGCATGCGCTCCAGAGCACTGGCTGGTGTAATTGGACCCTCCAGTCCAGCTGCTCCACAGCACGTGAGATCTTCCCAGGCCAGGGATCAAACTGGTGCCGCTTGTACTGCATGGCGGTGTCTTTACCCACTGGACCACCAGGGAAGCCCCATTTACACTCTTTAAAAATTTTTTTAAAACTTTTCATTTTATATTGGGATATAGCTGATTAACAGGGGGCTTAGATTTTTAACGTATGGGATTTAGAAGGACATAAACTTTCAGTTTATAGCAATCCTTTGGAGTATACCCTGCTAGGGAACACGTGACATGGTGCGTTGATATTCACCGTGACCAACCATGTCCTGGCGACCTTTAACTCCACACCTTTCTCCAGCCTGAAAGATGTATGACGTTGGGTTGAGATGGGACACAGTCAGCAAGAGGTGACTTGAAGCTTGCAGTCTCCTGAGGCTGAAAGGGTAAGGGCTGAAGGAAAGGCACGTGCCGCATTCAAGGGTTCACTGCAGAAAGGATGATAAAACAGCGCATCCGCTCACAAAATGTATCAGTTCAGTTCAGTTGCTCAGCCGTGCCCGACTCTTTGCGGCCCCATGGCCGGCAGCACACCGGGCTTCCCTGCCTCTCACCATCTCCCGGAGCTTGCTCACACTCACGTCCATTGAGTTGGTGATGCCATCCAACCATCTCATCCTCTGTCGCCCCCTTCTTCTTCTGCTTTCTATTTTCCCCAGCCTCAGGGGCCTTTCCAATGAGCTGTCTCTTCATATCTTCATATCACAGGATTGAAGCTTCGACTTCATCATCAGTCCTTGCAGTGACTCTTCAGGGTTGATTTCCTTTAGGATGGACTGGTTTGATCATAGGCATATGCTCACGAGAACATGGGATCATATGGAGCTTGATATAGCATGCTCCCCAAAGGTGTTAACTTTTGCTACAAGATGCCAGCACTGGGGCACTGTCTGTCTGAGACCATCAGATTGTGGATCCCACCAGTTTGCCCACTTTTCTTTCTTTTTCACAGATTTATTTGACTGTGCTGTGCCTTGGTTGTGGCAGGTGGTCTCTTGCTCTCCTCTGACCAGGGATTGAACCTGGTGCCCCTGCATTGGGAGCACAGAGCCTTAACCGCTGGACCACCAGAGAAGTCCCCACACCTTTGCTTCTTGCCTTTCTTCTTTCCTAAGACTAGGAAGCTAAGCAGTTCCAGTGGCACTGAGACAAAGCATTTTGTGTTCCTCAAGAAATATTTCAGAAATAATAGAACCAACGGAAGTAAAGTGGCTGAAGCTGAAGGACTTGGGCACCGGCAGCTTGGGCTCTGGCAGCTTGGGCCCTGGCCTCCTAGTAAGTCTATTCTCCACTCGGCCGCTAGAGGGAGCCTTTGTTTTTCCTTTTCAGCAAAGTTTCGCATTTGCATATCTTTCTTTTTGCTTTTAAAAATTGACGTTCACAAAACACGAAATTAGCTATTTAAAAATGAGCAATTCAGTGGCATTTGGTACCCTCACAGGGTTGTGCAATGTAACCAGATAGGGGACGGAGGGAATCCTTGCAGAAAAAAGGACCAGGAATGGCTTTGCGGACAGAAGTGAAGCCTCTTCTCTTGTATTGTTTGTTGTCTTTAGTTGCTAAGTCGCCACCTCGGCTGGGTTGGCTGCCGGTAGCCTTTCTTTTGCGAAAAAGCTGGCGTGCTGCAGTCCACAGGATCTCAGACGACCAAACGACTGAACTAGAACTGAACTGAACTTTATTACTCAACTTTGCTTTTCTTCCTCTTCTCATTTGGGTGTGAGCTGAGTAAACAGTTAACTAAATCACTCATTGATTTGTTTGAGGACAATCATTTATTTTGCATCAGGTGCTGGACCAGATGGTGAAGCTATAGGGATGGAAAAGCTTGCCCTTGCCTCAAGGTAGTTGTACTTGATAGAGGAGATGAAGCAATTCAAACATGGTAAATATCAGAGGCTGACAAACCATGGCCCCAAGGCCAGTGCCTGTGGCTGTACATAAATCTTTATTGGAACACACACATGCCCATTTGTCTATGGTTACTTTCATGATACAAGGGCAGAGTTGAGTGATTTCAAAAGAGACCATCTCTCCTGAAAAGCTGACGATATTTACTTCCTGGTCCTTTAGGTTTGCCAACCCTTAATATATAATTAAGGCAGGGTGACAGTGTGGGCAGAGAGCCTTGGAAACTGAGGAAGGGCAGTTAGCTGGGAGTGAGAAGAGGTGCAGTGTGTTAAAAAGCCTTGATGGTGGGACTTCTCTGGTGGTCCAGTGGCAAAGACTCCACACTTGCCATAGAAGGAAAGTTTTTTCGGTGAAGTGAAGGTTTCTCAGCTGTGTCTGACTCTTTGAGACTCTTTGATGAGCCATGGAATTCTCAAGGCAAGAATGCTGGATTGAGTAGCCTTTCCCTTCTAAAGGGGTACCTTCCCAACTCAGGGATCCTCAGGTTCGGTTCGTAGTCAGGGAACATGAGATCCCACATGCCACAACTAAGAATGCACAAGCTGCAGCTAAAGATCCTGAATGCTGTTGCAAAGACAGAAGATCACATGAGCCTCAGTTAAGACCTGGTGCAGCCAAACAAATATATACATACTAATAAAAAAATTCTTAAAAAAAAAAAAAGGCTTGCTGGTGCTAAGACTTTGGTCCATAAATGGATAAATCTTAAGTATACAGCTTGATGAATTTTTACATTTGTATGTGCTCAAGGGCATCACTGACTCAATGGACGTGAGTTTGAGCAAGCTCTGGGAGATGGTGAAGGACAGGGAAGCCTGGTGGGATACCGTCCATGACGTCTCAAAGAGTTGGACACGACTGAGTGAGTGAACTGAACTAAGTAACCACTACTGGGATCCAGAGACAGGACATTTCCAGCCTCTAAGAAGCTCACAATATCTTTGGCATAAAGAGCACTGCAGTAGAAGTTGCTTCACGTAGCTGTTCATTTGTTCTCTCCTGATGTGTCCTTCCAACTTGGTTGGCTCACAACTGCCTGGCATTCCAGCAGCGGGTGCTCAGAGGCTCGTCTGTGGCTGGAAGTCACGGAGCCTCTGTCGTTCTCACTGGCTGCTCTTTGAACTGCGTCACCCCCTGGGGTGTGTGACACTCACGGGGGGGGGGGGGGGGGGGCAGGAAATCGGTTGCCATATCCAGATATCAGCCTTTGTCTCAGAAAGAGTTCTTGGACTTCCCTGGAGGTCCTGTGGTGAAGAACCTACCTGCCACGGTGGAAATGCGGACACAGAGTACAGACTTACGTACACGGGCGGGGGAGAGGAAGGAGAGGGTGGAATGAATGAAGAGAATGACACCGTGTGTAACATAGATAGCCTATGGGAATTTGCTGTATGACTCAGTAAACTCAAACCAGGGCTCTGTAGCAGCCTAGAGAAGGGGAGGAGAGGTGTGTGGGGAGGGGGGCAGGTTAAAGAGGGAGGGGACACGTGTAGACCTATGACTGACGCATGTTGATGTAGGGCAGAAGCCAACACAATATTGTAAAGCAATTTTCCTTCAATTAATAAGTTTGGGAAAAAAAAGAAAAAAAAATCTACATGCTGATGCATGGGACACGGGTTCTGTTTCTGATGTGGGGAGATCCCACATGTTGTGAATCAAGTCAGCCCACTCGCCATACCTCGGAGTCTGTGCTTTAGAGCACTTGAGTCGTAACTGCTGAGACCACGTACATCGAGTCTGTGCTCTGCAACAAGCAGAGCGACTGCAAGGAGAAGCCTGTGCACCTCAATGAAGAGCATCCCCTGCGCAGCCCCAGAGACCCAGAGAAGCCCAAAAGAAAATACATAATTTGATTAATGGATGAAACTTTAAAAAGAAAGATTTCTTTTACTTACCTTTTACTTCTTTTTTTTTTTTTTTTAATTTATTTATTTATCTTTTGGGGGGTGGGGTGGGGAGGGAGGGGGATGGGCGGGCCACCTCCATTGGTCTTTCATTTCTCCATTTTCATCCGTCCTTGTTCTTTGGCTCCTGTGGGCCTCCCATTGCGGTGGCCTCTGTCGTTGCAGAGCGCTGGCTCTGGGTGCATGTGCGCCAGAGCTCCGGCTCGGTGATTGGACACATCGGTCCAGCCGCTCCACGGCACGTGGGATCTTCCCAGGCCAGGGATCGAACCGGCGCCTCTTGCACTGCAAGGCGGTGTCTTTACCCACTGGACCACCAGGGGAAGCCCACCTTTTACTTCTTTTGAGGGGCTTCCCCGGTGGTAAAGAATCCACCTGCAATGCAGGAGACGTGGGTTCAATCCCTGAGTCGAGAAGATCCCCTGGAGGAGGGCGTGGCAACCCACTCCAGTATTCTTGCCTGGTGAATCCCATGGACAGAGGAGCCTAGCAAGGTCACAAAGGACATGACTGAAGTAACCAAGCATAAGCATTCCTTTTTTTAAAAAAAATTTAAATAAATTTTAAATTTATTTAAATTTTAAATTTTATTTATTGAATTTTGGCTATTCTGAGTTTTCACTGCTGCCACAGGCTGTTCTGTAGTTGCAGGGAGTGGGGGCCACTCTCTAGTTGAGATGAACCAGGCTTCTTGTTGTAGTGACTTCTCTTGTTGTGGAACTTGGGCTCTAGGGCACAGGGCTTCAGTCATTGCAGCACATGGGCTCAGTCGTTGTGGCTCCGAGGCTCTAGAGCACAGGCTCCATAATTGTGGCTCACAGGCTCAGTTGCTGCACAGCATATGGAATCCTCCCAGACCAGGGATCAAACCTGTGTGTCCTATGTTGGCAGGCGAACTCTTCACCACCTAGCCACCAGGAAAGCTCTCCTTTTTTTCTTTTTTATTATTATTATTTTTAAGTTTTTTATTTTTGGCCACTTCTATTGATCTTTCATTTATTTATCTTTGTTCTTTGGCCTGTGTGGGCTTCCCATCGCAGGGGCCTCTCTCACTGCAGCACGCTGGCTCTGGGCGCATGCGCTCCAGAGTTCCAGCTCGGATCAGTTCAGCTGCTCCACAGCACGTGGGATCTTCCCAGGCCAGGGATCGAACCGGTACCCCTTCCATTGCAAGGTGGTGTCCTTACTCACTGGACCACCAGGGAAGCCCTTTTTTTTGTTTATTTTTTTTTAAGATTATTTATTTGTTTATTTGGCTGCTTTGGGTCTTTGTTGTTGTGCTTGGTCTTTTCTCTAGTTGTGGTGCAAGGCCTTCTCATTGCAGTGGCTTCACTGGTGAAGCATGGGCTCTAGGGCATGCGGGCTTCAGTAGTTGCTGCACACAGACTTAGTTGTCCCACAGAATGTGAGATCTTCTTGGACCAGAGATCGAACCTGTGTTCCCTGCACTGGAAGACAGACTCTTAACCACTGGACCAGCAGGGAGGCTCTGGCCTTCAGGTCCACTATATACTGGTCCTAATCAGCCCAGGTCTAGGTATTGGACAACTAGGGGCAGCACGTATGCCCAGAGATTGCTGAAATTACTCCAGCTCGTCAACCCCAAGTCCGTTTACCCTGCTTTACTTGTTTCCTCCTGAGACAGCATGGCTTGGCGGGACCCGATCCTCCTGGGAATTTTGGGTAATAAGCTGTCTGTCAATGGAAATCATCTTCTGATCTGTTGGTCTTACTATATGTCAAGCTTTCTGCAGCACACTAATGTTATTTTTTTTGACATTTATTTATTATTATTTTTTTTTATGTTCAAATCACAACTGTTCTAATTATGGTTTTTTGTTTTTGTTTTTTTAAAATTCTTTATTTTAAAGATTTTACAGAGTTTTGTTGTTCACCGACATGTATGTTCCCAGATCATTCATATGCATATCCTCGTGCCCCACCCCTACCGCTCTGGACCATCGCCCCAAGTGATTGTAGGCACTCCTATTCCTTAGCACAATGACAATAGCTATCTTTTCCACACGTGCCAGTATAGGTTTCGATGTTACTTTCTCTATGCCTCCCTCCCACTGTTTGTTCTCCACAATGTTTTTATTTTTGGCCACTTCTATTGATCTTTCATTTATTTATCTTTGTTCTTTGGCCTGTGTGGGCTTCCCATCGCAGGGGCCTCTCTCACTGCAGCACGCTGGCTCTGGGCGCATGCGCCCAGAGTTCCAGCTCGGATCAGTTCAGCTGCTCCACAGCACGTGGGATCTTCCCAGGCCAGGGATCGAACCGGTACCCCTTCCATTGCAAGGTGGTGTCCTTACTCACTGGACCACCAGGGAAGCCCTTTTTTTTGTTTATTTTTTTTTAAGATTATTTATTTGTTTATTTGGCTGCTTTGGGTCTTTGTTGTTGTGCTTGGTCTTTTCTCTAGTTGTGGTGCAAGGCCTTCTCATTGCAGTGGCTTCACTGGTGAAGCATGGGCTCTAGGGCATGCGGGCTTCAGTAGTTGCTGCACACAGACTTAGTTGTCCCACAGAATGTGAGATCTTCCTGGACCAGAGATCGAACCTGTGTTCCCTGCACTGGAAGACAGACTCTTAACCACTGGACCAGCAGGGAGGCTCTGGCCTTCAGGTCCACTATATACTGGTCCTAATCAGCCCAGGTCTAGGTATTGGACAACTAGGGGCAGCACGTATGCCCAGAGATTGCTGAAATTACTCCAGCTCGTCAACCCCAAGTCCGTTTACCCTGCTTTACTTGTTTCCTCCTGAGACAGCATGGCTTGGCGGGACCCGATCCTCCTGGGAATTTTGGGTAATAAGCTGTCTGTCAATGGAAATCATCTTCTGATCTGTTGGTCTTACTATATGTCAAGCTTTCTGCAGCACACTAATGTTATTTTTTTTGACATTTATTTATTATTATTTTTTTTTATGTTCAAATCACAACTGTTCTAATTATGGTTTTTTGTTTTTGTTTTTTTAAAATTCTTTATTTTAAAGATTTTACAGAGTTTTGTTGTTCACCGACATGTATGTTCCCAGATCATTCATATGCATATCCCTCGTGCCCCACCCCCTACCGCTCTGGACCATCGCCCCAAGTGATTGTAGGCACTCCTATTCCCTTAGCACAATGACAATAGCTATCTTTTCCACACGTGCCAGTATAGGTTTCGATGTTACTTTCTCTATGCCTCCCTCCCACTGTTTGTTCTCCACAATGTCCTTATGTCTATTCTCTGTCTGTTTTTCCATGAGTTCACTGCGTGTGTTATCATGACCATCTTACTAGATTCCATATATATGAGTTAGTATACTGTACTTGTCTTTCTCTTTTTGACTTACTTCACTTTTTGTGATAGGTTCTAGAGCTAGCCACCTCGTTAGGACTGAGTCTTCTGCATTTCTTTTAACAGCTGAGTAGTATTCCACTGTATATATGTACCAGAGCTTCTGTGTCCATTCATTTGTCGATGGACATCTAGGTTGTTTCCATGTTCTAGCTATTGTATAGAGAGCTGCAATGAACATTGGGGTACAGGTGCTTCTTTCAGTTTTGATTTCATCAGGATATAGGCCTAGTAGTGGGATTGCTGGGTCATAGGGTGCTTCTATTTTCAGTTTTTTAAGGAATCTCCATACTGTCTTCCATAGAGGCTGTATCAGTTTACATTCCCACCAGCAATGCAAGAGGGTTCCCTTTTCTCCGCACCCTCTCCAGCATTTATTGTCTGCAGATTTATTGATGATGGCCATTCTGATGGGTGTGAGGTGGTATCTCACTGTGGTTTTAATTTGCATTTCTCTAATAATAAGCGAGGTTGAGCATCTTTCATGTGCTTTTGGGCCATCTGTATGTCCTCTTTGGAGAGGCGTCTCTTTAGATCTTTTTTCCATTTTTTGATTATGGTTTTTTTTAACTTTTTTAAAAAAATTTATTTTACTTTTTACTTTCAGGTTTTTTTTGTCTTTTTTTAAAAAACTTTTATTTTACTTTTAACTTTTATAGAGTTTTGTTGTTTACATATATGTATAAAGAGACATGGAAAGAGTAACATGGAAACCTATACTATCATACGTGAAAGAGATAGCTATTGTCATTGCGCTGTGGGAATGCGGGATCCTGCAGGGGTGCGGTGCGATGGCCTGGAGGGGTCAGGTTGGGGGGACTGGGAAGGGGTGGAGGAGGAAGGGGTCAGGAATATACATATGACTAATCTGGGATTATATATTTATTATTATCTTTTATTTGTTTATTTTCATCCATCTTTATTCTTTTTTTTTTGGTCACTTCTATTGATCTTTCATTTATTTATCTTTGTTCTTTTGGCCTGTGTGGGCCTCCCATCGCTGTGGCCTCTCTCGTTGCAGAGCACCGGCTCTGGGCGCATCCGCTCCAGAGCTCCCACTCCGTGGTTGGACATATTGGTCCAGCGGCTCCACGGCATGTGTGATCCTCCCAGGCTAGGGATGGAACTGGCGCCCCTTGCACTGCAAGGTGGACTCTTTACCCACTGGACCACCAGGGAAGCCCCACACTAATGTTTTAAAATATAAGAGGCAGGGACTCTGCCTCTAGTGAGAATCACAGTAAAGTTCCATGGTGCCAGGTATGGATTGAGGAGGAGTCAAAAAGATGAGACCACAGGATTTCCCTTTTGGCCCATTGATTAAGATTCCCCACTCCCAGTGCAGGGAGCCTGGGTTCGATTCCTGGTTGGAGAGCTAGATCTTGCAGGCTGCAACTAACAGTTTGCATGCTGTGACTATCCTACAGGCTGCCACAAAGATGGGAGATTCTGCGTGCCACAACTGAGACCTGGCACAGCCAAAGAAAGAGAGAGAGAGAGAATGAAAGAAAGAAATGGGACCGTAATTCAATCCACCATACTCATTACTACTTCCCTTGGTCCCACTGGCCTCCAAGCCTCCAGGGGCAGAAACTGGCAGAATCCTCTGTTTTCCAAAGCTTAGCATAGCACCTAGAACACAAGCATTTCACGAATGTAAATCAAACGGATCAGTTAATAGTAGGAGCCGTGGCTATTGTAGTACCCCCGTTAGACGTGGACAGGTTGGGTATGTGGGCATTGCTTCTCAGACAGCTGTTCTGGTTTCGAGAAAGTGTTCTGGTTCCACAGCTGGGCATTCTGACCCAAATTTGGAAAGGGAGGAAAAGGGTATGTTTTCATGTATCCCTTCCACCCTCTCTCATTTTCTCAAACTCTCTGCTTGACATTCACTCACTCTGGGATGTCGAAGGCCCCACGCGACATTTGTCGGACGCGCTGTGAAAGGGCGTCTTGAGCATCTTTTTTCAGGCTTTTGACAGCATCGCCTTCCCGCCTGTCAGCTCCCTCCACTCCATCTGTTCCCAGCAGGGCAGAGACGTTGCCACTCATTTGTTGACCGGGAGTTGCAGATTCCTATTTTGTCGTGCAGATTTTTTTCTCACTAGCTTCAAAATATTCGAACAACCCCACACGCCAAGATTCGCATCTCTCCCAAAGTTCCCTGGCCATGAATTGGTTTATGTAAATATCGAAGGCATTCTGACATTCAGAGGAGGAAAATGACTCTCTCCACCGGACCGCACAATATTGTTGAATAAATGCTTGTAGGTAGAGACGGGACATGTAGACCATCCATGGCGAATGTGTAGTGATAACCAGAAAATTTCAGAGACTCTCCAATGTTCTTCCTCTTTTTCTTTTATTAAGCTCTAATTGCAGGGTGGGGGAGCATTTTGGAACCTAGATCACTTACTTGAAATAATTAAAATTCTGGTAATAGGGCTTCCCTTGTGGTCTAGGGATTGAGGATCTGCCTGCCAATCCGGGGACACGTGTTCAATCCCTGGTTGGGGATCTTCCCAACCCAGGGATCAAACCTGGGTCTCCTGGATTGCAGGCAGATTCCTCACCATCTGAGCCACACTGCCACGACCATGGATGGAGAGAATTCCAGAGGACCGAGCATGGGATTTGAACTCAAATGGAATATAATCAGGAAGACATGAAAACCTATTAAAAATTCAGCACCAAGATATTCTGAGGTTAGATATTCTAAAAGTTCCATATGTCCGATATTGCATAGCAATATTTGTTCACCCATCCATTCCTTGAAGAATGTGTGCTGTGTATCTACGCTGAAGGGGGTATGTGGGCATTGCTTCTCAGACAGCTGTTCTGGTTTCGAGAAAGTGTTCTGGTTCCACAGCTGGGCATTCTGACCCAAATTTGGAAAGGGAGGAAAAGGGTATGTTTTCATGTATCCCTTCCACCCTCTCTCATTTTCTCAAACTCTCTGCTTGACATTCACTCACTCTGGGATGTCGAAGGCCCCACGCGACATTTGTCGGACGCGCTGTGAAAGGGCGTCTTGAGCATCTTTTTTCAGGCTTTTGACAGCATCGCCTTCCCGCCTGTCAGCTCCCTCCACTCCATCTGTTCCCAGCAGGGCAGAGACGTTGCCACTCATTTGTTGACCGGGAGTTGCAGATTCCTATTTTGTCGTGCAGATTTTTTTCTCACTAGCTTCAAAATATTCGAACAACCCCACACGCCAAGATTCGCATCTCTCCCAAAGTTCCCTGGCCATGAATTGGTTTATGTAAATATCGAAGGCATTCTGACATTCAGAGGAGGAAAATGACTCTCTCCACCGGACCGCACAATATTGTTGAATAAATGCTTGTAGGTAGAGACGGGACATGTAGACCATCCATGGCGAATGTGTAGTGATAACCAGAAAATTTCAGAGACTCTCCAATGTTCTTCCTCTTTTTCTTTTATTAAGCTCTAATTGCAGGGTGGGGGAGCATTTTGGAACCTAGATCACTTACTTGAAATAATTAAAATTCTGGTAATAGGGCTTCCCTTGTGGTCTAGGGATTGAGGATCTGCCTGCCAATCCGGGGACACGTGTTCAATCCCTGGTTGGGGATCTTCCCAACCCAGGGATCAAACCTGGGTCTCCTGGATTGCAGGCAGATTCCTCACCATCTGAGCCACACTGCCACGACCATGGATGGAGAGAATTCCAGAGGACCGAGCATGGGATTTGAACTCAAATGGAATATAATCAGGAAGACATGAAAACCTATTAAAAATTCAGCACCAAGATATTCTGAGGTTAGATATTCTAAAAGTTCCATATGTCCGATATTGCATAGCAATATTTGTTCACCCATCCATTCCTTCAAGAATGTGTGCTGTGTATCTACGCTGAGCAAGGTGCTTTTAGATGTCTGAGCTACAGTAGAGGATAAACAAAGCTCCTATCCTCATGGGACTTCAATTCGAGTGAGGAGGTGGTGGGTAATAAAGATGAAACATAAAGTATGTTCAAAGGTAGGAAATATTATGGGGAAACATATAGAATAAGTGGATCAGGGTGCTAGGGAATGAGTGGCAGTTTCTGGTGGTCAATAGGGAGACCATCAAGAATGTGAGAACTGGGGCTTCCCTGGTGGTCCAGTGGGTAAGGACACCGCCTTGCAGTGCAAGGGGCGCCTGTTTGATCTCTGGCCTAGGAAGATCCCACGTGCTGCGGAGCGGCTGGACCGATGTGTACAATTACCGAGCCGGAGCTCTGGAGCACATGCGCCCAGAGCCAGTGCTCTGTGACAACAGAGGCCACTGTGATGGGAGGCCCACACGAGCCAAAGAGCAAAGATGGATGAAACTGAATGAATGAAAGACCAATAGAAGTGGCCTGCCCACCCACCTCCCTCCCCAACCCGCCCCCGCCGCCCAAAATATTAAAAAAAAAAAAAGAATGTGAGAACTGAGTTAACCTGATGCAGCTGAAGGAGGAAGCTGGGAGGGAGGGGGCTTTCTAGGCATTGGGAACAGTAAGTGCAAAGGGCCTGAGGTGGACCTTGACTAATCTATCTGAGCAACAGCAGGGAAGCCACATGGCTGGAGGGAATGGGGAGAGGAGACGAAGGCAGGGAGGGGTTGGGGACAGACAGTGGAGGCCTTGGGGGAAGTGGGAAGGACTTTGGCTTTTATCCCAAAGAAATGCGAGCTCTCAAAAGTTCTGAGCAGGGAGGCCAGTGAGCGGATTCAGGTGCTCTCTGGTCCCTCTGGTTGTGTCGGGGGACGGACCATGTGGTGGGAGGACAGGAGCCGAGAGGTCTGGGGAGAAACAACAGGCCCGATCCAGGTGAGAAATGAGAGAGGCTCAGACCATGGTGTTAACAGTTTGTGGTGTTTTCTGTTTCTCAGGCTGTGCCGCCTGACATGCGGGATCCTCGTTCCTCGACTGGGGATCAGACTCACCCCCTCAGCAGATATTGATAGATATTTGTTCACCCATCCATTCCTTGAAGAATGTGTGCTGTGTATCTACGCTGAGCAAGGTGCTTTTAGATGTCTGAGCTACAGTAGAGGATAAACAAAGCTCCTATCCTCATGGGACTTCAATTCGAGTGAGGAGGTGGTGGGTAATAAAGATGAAACATAAAGTATGTTCAAAGGTAGGAAATATTATGGGGAAACATATAGAATAAGTGGATCAGGGTGCTAGGGAATGAGTGGCAGTTTCTGGTGGTCAATAGGGAGACCATCAAGAATGTGAGAACTGGGGCTTCCCTGGTGGTCCAGTGGGTAAGGACACCGCCTTGCAGTGCAAGGGGCGCCTGTTTGATCTCTGGCCTAGGAAGATCCCACGTGCTGCGGAGCGGCTGGACCGATGTGTCCAATTACCGAGCCGGAACTCTGGAGCACATGCGCCCAGAGCTGGTGCTCTGTGACAACAGAGGCCACTGTGATGGGAGGCCCACACGAGCCAAAGAGCAAAGATGGATGAAACTGAATGAATGAAAGACCAATAGAAGTGGCCCGCCCACCCTCCTCCCTCCCCAACCCGCCCCCGCCGCCCAAAATATTAAAAAAAAAAAAGAATGTGAGAACTGAGTTAACCTGATGCAGCTGAAGGAGGAAGCTGGGAGGGAGGGGACTTTCTAGGCATTGGGAACAGTAAGTGCAAAGGGCCTGAAGTGGACCTTGACTAGTCTATCTGAGCAACAGCAGGGAAGCCACATGGCTGGAGGGAATGGGGAGAGGAGACGAAGGCAGGGAGGGGTTGGGGACAGACAGTAGAGGCCTTGGGGGAAGTGGGAAGGACTTTGGCTTTTATCCCAAAGAAATGCGAGCTCTCAAAAGTTCTGAGCAGGGAGGCCAGTGAGCGGATTCAGGTGCTCTCTGGTCCCTCTGGTTGTGTCGGGGGACGGACCATGTGGTGGGAGGACAGGAGCCGAGAGGTCTGGGGAGAAACAACAGGCCCGATCCAGGTGAGAAATGAGAGAGGCTCAGACCACGGTGTTAACAGTTTGTGGTGTTTTCTGTTTCTCAGGCTGTGCCGCCTGACATGCGGGATCCTCGTTCCTCGACTGGGGATCAGACTCACCCCCTCAGCAGTGGAGACGCAGAACCCGCACCACTGGATCGCCAGGTAAGTCCCATTTTGTGTCCTTTTAGGTCATTACTTTTCACCTTTTGCCTTTTCATATGATGGCTGCTTTATTATGCGTTACAAACGTACTGGAATGGTCTGGGCAAAAGAAAGTCTGTGCTGAGAAGGAGCTCAGGTGGTTAAGAAAGTCCAATTTTGCTAAATTTAATACATGTACAACTCGAGGACAGTGCCCAAGCTGTTATTATAATTATTTTTCTTCTGCAAAAGGTTTTTTCCTCCTTATCCTGCCTCGGGCATTCGGGCATTTACATGAAATGTCTGCGTGCCAACCTCTCACATTCTAATTTGATGAACATGACCTTTGAAACTGAGGACATGACACAGCGGCAGAGTGGAGAGGGAAAACTGGAAGTAAATTTGGGCACAATCAGTTATGTGCGTGGAAAACTGTTACGGCACTGAGGACAGACCCAACATAAGCAAACCAGCCATTTGTTAATTTCAGTGAGTTTCTTGGCAGAAAGAGGCTTGAGGGTGTTGCCAAAATCTCTGCCAAGTTTCAATTTAGGACAGCAGGTGCCTCAGGAGTAGAGAAGTTTTAGAATTCTTGCTCCCATTTTCACTGTAACCTTTTTTTTTATGGTGATCTTCAGGGGTTGCTACCTGGAGGGGAATTATTTCCAAATTTCCTCTCTTCTCCCCTTCCCCAGATTACTCAGACTAAATTAACATCAAAGAAATTTAAAAAATGACTTGCTTATCTTCTTTTGGATGCAGTATGCCTTTTTGGCTTCAAGGACTTTCTTTAGTTGCGGCCAACAGTGGGCCACTGTCCGTGTGGTGTTTCTCAGTGTGGCGGCGTCTCTTGTTGTGGGGTGTGGACTCCAGGTGCTCGGGTTGCAGTAGTTCCAGCAGGTGGGCTCGACAGTTGCGGCTCCCAGGCTCTAGAACATGGGCTCAGTAACTGTGGCAATGGGCTTAGTTGCTCTGAGTCATGTGGAATCTTTTTGGATCAGGGATGGAACCCGTGTCCCCTTTATCAGCAGGAGGATTCTTTCTTTCTTTCTTTCTTTCTTTTTTTTTTTTAATTTTTGGCCTCTTTTATTGGTCTTTCATTTATTTATTTTCATCCATCTTTGTTCCCTGGCCTGTGTGGGCCTCCCGTCGCAGTGGCCTTTCCCCTTGCAGAGCACCGGCTCCGGGCGCACGCACCGCAGACCAGTGCCTAGTAATTGGACACATCGGTCCAGCCGCTCCTCAGCATGGGGGATCTTCCTGAGCCAGGGATTGAACGGGCGCCCCTTGCACTGCAAGGAGGTCTCTTTACCCACTGGACCACCAGGGAAGACCTACTTCTTCCTTAGGAAGACCTAAGGAAATTATGTGGAATGAAAAAAGTCAGCTTCAGAAGGATGCATTCTGTGTGGTTCCATTACTATGCTGTTAATGAAATGACATAATTACAGAGATGGAGAGCAGGTTAGTGGCTGTTAAAGGGTAAAGAGGCCTGAGGTGATGGTATAGGAAGCGTTTTTGCTTGTAGCTGGTGTTTACGCAAAGTTATGCATGATGAAATTACATAGAGTCACACACACACAAAGACACAGACACACACGTGCACGCACACCCATTCGTGAATGCGTCTGTGACTGATGCGACGTGAGTCAGCTCTGTGCATTGTTGTTCAGTCACTCAGTCACATCTGACTCTTGGCGACCCCATGGACGGCAGTGCGCCAGGCTCCTGTCCTTCACCATCTCCCGGAGCTTGCTCAAACGCATGTGCATGGAGTCAGTGATGCCATCCAACCATCTCATCCTCTGTCACCCCCTTCTCCTCCTGCCCTCAGTCTTTCCCAGCATCAGAGGCTTTTCCAGCAAGTCAGATCTTCACATCAGATGGCCAGCGTATTGGAGCTTCAGCTTCGGCATCAGTCCTGTAAATTGTACCATCATCAGTTTCTGATTTGAATATTGCATTATAGTTATGCAAGATGTTAGCCTTGTGGGAGGTGAGTGCAGGGTGTGTGGAAACTAGGTACGTTTCTTTACAACATCCTGTGCATCTAGAATTATTTCATAATCAAAAGATTAAAAACAGTTGGGTTAAAGAGCTTGTCCTGTCCTGCATTGATGTAATCATGAGAACCACATCTTTACCACCAGAGACGCAAGCGAACATGTGAACAAAACACACTGAAGAATGCAGCAGGGTAACTACAACTACCTAACAGAAAGTTTGGCTGAAAAACTGTTGCAGTATTAGTTTAATGGGATTATGGATGCTTTTCTTTTCACATTTCTTCTTTGCTTCTCTTTCTTCTTCATTCCCTCTTCCCCCCTCCCTCTATCCCCCTTTCTTTCTCTCATCCTCCCTCCCTCTTTCTTTCTTCTTTTCTTACTCCCTCCCCCGTTTCTTTCTTCCTTCCCTTTCTTTTCTCTCTGTTTGAGTTCCTCTCAAAGCAGATCCTGAGACAAGAATTTGAGGTCAAATGCTCTATTTGAGAGGCAACCCCAGAAACACCAGTGGCGGAGAGAGGAAGGGAAGGAAGACAGTGAAGGGTGTGTTTTATGTATGTTCCTGCTGGAGCAACTGGAGCTTAATCCTACGGGGGACCTGTGGGAGATCGCAGAAGTGCCCACTGCAGGGCGAGCGAGCTGGGGGATTTACCCACCAACTCCTGCCGGTTGCTGGTTGAGAGCTGGTCCTCAGGGTGTTCATTCTGTGACTCGTGCATGGCAAAGCGTGATTCAGCAGCAAACAACAGCTCCCTCTTCTGGCCATTGGAAGACAGGCTTGTATAGATTGAAGGGTAAAGGCAAGAGCGCATGGGCCAGAATTCCTGTGCAAGAAACAGAAGCCAGAAGGGAAATGCAGCCTGCTGACTGTGGCAGAGACTGCTTGCTTCTTGCATCCTCAGTATGAATCCTCTGTTCTTTGTTCGAACAGGAACAGGACTCCCCATATTTATTGGGGGTGACAGTGGGCTCAGCTAAAGACACATTTCCTAGCCTTTAATGCAGACAGCAGTGACCTCATGAAATATGAAAGTTACTGAGGGGAGAGCTTCTAGTAGACTCTTAAACAATGCTGACTCATTTGGCAGCTCTTCCCCATCCCTTGACCTCTGAACACTGCCCTGGGTATGGATGTGATGGCTGGAGGTGTAGTACCCATTTTAGAGCCATGAAGATGGAAGCCAAGGACGAGAGAGAGAAAGGTTAAAAGACCCTTAGGTCCCTGATAGCTCTGCAGCTGCCTTGCCACCTATGAACTGCCCACCACTGTACACCTATATGAGAGAGGAAATGTCTCTGTTTCTTGTTTAACTCACTAGTATTTCAGTTTTCTGATCTGTGTAGCCGAACTGAAAGGGAAAAAGATTACTACTCAGATACTTCCTCTTTCTCTTCCTCTTTTGCTGAAATGTGCTCGGAAGGGTCTGTATGTCCAGTGGCCTCTTCTATGAAACATTGGTAATCAGAACCTAACTTTTTAGGTAGTGGCTTGGATTGTGTGAGATAAGGCACCTGAAGCACATAGAACAGTGGCCCAGAAAGGACCCAGAAATGGACTGTCCCTTATTCTATTCCAAAGTAGAGTAAGTCCATCAGAAATGACACTTCTTGGGGCTTCCCTGGTGGTCCAGTGGATAAAGAGTCCGCTAGCAGTGCAAGGGGCGCTGGTTCAATCCCCGGCCTGGGAAGATCCCACGTGCTGTGGAGCAACTGGGCCAGTGTGTCCAATTAGGAGCCAGTGCTCTGGAGCGCGGGCGCTGAGAGCTGGTGCTCTGCAATGAGAGAGGCCACTGCAAGGGGAGGTCCACACAGGCCAAAGAATAAAGATGGATGAAAATAAATGAATAAAAAAACCAGTAAAAGAGGCCAAAATTGAAAAAAAAAGAAATGACACTTCTTATAGCAGAAGACTTTTGAGGGCACTGTCCTCCATGTTTGATTCATCTATAGTTCAGTGTGGCTATCCCAGAGGAAATAATGCACCACATTGCTTTCCAAAAATCCGTGGTGCTTGGCTATTTATTCTTGTTATGTGAAACCTCCAGACAGTCTGTCTATTTCATTGTTCTGGCTGGAGCTGTAAAAAATGAACAGTGACCTCATGAAATATGAAAGTTACTGAGGGGAGAGCTTCTAGTAGACTCTTAAACAATGCTGACTCATTTGGCAGCTCTTCCCCATCCCTTGACCTCTGAACACTGCCCTGGGTATGGATGTGATGGCTGGAGGTGTAGTACCCATTTTAGAGCCATGAAGATGGAAGCCAAGGCGAGAGAGAAAGGTTAAAAGACCCTTAGGTCCCTGATAGCTCTGCAGCTGCCTTGCCACCTATGAACTGCCCACCACTGTACACCTATATGAGAGAGGAAATGTCTCTGTTTCTTGTTTAACTCACTATTATTTCAGTTTTCTGATCTGTGTAGCCGAACTGAAAGGGAAAAAGATTACTACTCAGATACTTCCTCTTTCTCTTCCTCTTTTGCTGAAATGTGCTCGGAAGGGTCTGTATGTCCAGTGGCCTCTTCTATGAAACATTGGTAATCAGAACCTAACTTTTTAGGTAGTGGCTTGGATTGTGTGAGATAAGGCACCTGAAGCACATAGAACAGTGGCCCAGAAAGGACCCAGAAATGGACTGTCCCTTATTCTATTCCAAAGTAGAGTAAGTCCATCAGAAATGACACTTCTTGGGGCTTCCCTGGTGGTCCAGTGGATAAAGAGTCCGCTAGCAGTGCAAGGGGCGCTGGTTCAATCCCCGGCCTGGGAAGATCCCACGTGCTGTGGAGCAACTGGGCCAGTGTGTCCAATTAGGAGCCAGTGCTCTGGAGCGCGGGCGCTGAGAGCTGGTGCTCTGCAATGAGAGAGGCCACTGCAAGGGGAGGTCCACACAGGCCAAAGAATAAAGATGGATGAAAATAAATGAATAAAAAAACCAGTAAAAGAGGCCAAAATTGAAAAAAAAAGAAATGACACTTCTTATAGCAGAAGACTTTTGAGGGCACTGTCCTCCATGTTTGATTCATCTATAGTTCAGTGTGGCTATCCCAGAGGAAATAATGCACCACATTGCTTTCCAAAAATCCGTGGTGCTTGGCTATTTATTCTTGTTATGTGAAACCTCCAGACAGTCTGTCTATTTCATTGTTCTGGCTGGAGCTGTAAGAAATTGTTTTGAACATCTGTAAGGAAGGTTTTTATAACATGGGATTTGGGGCTAACGGAGTAAGATCCTATCCCAGTTTTGACCAGTGGGAGCTCCTTCAAGCTTGTGTATTGTTTTGACAAAATCTTTAGCCTTTAAAAACCCTTCCCTTGCTTTCTGACCCAAGTGAATAGTCTAAGCCCACCCTGTTTATTTCCGGGGCCCAGAATGTCTGTTTTTTTTTTTTTTTTTAAATGTTGGCTTCTTTTATTAGTTTTTAATTATTTATTTTCATCCATCTTTATTCCTTGGTCTGCATGGGCCTTCCATCGCAGTGGCCTCTCTCACTGCAGACACTGGCTCTGGGCACACGTGCTCCAGAGTGCTGGCTCGCAATTGAGCACACTGGTCCATCCGCTCTGCGGCAGGTGGGATCTTCACAGGCCAGGGATTGAACTGGTGCCCCTTGCACTGTAAGGCAGACACTTTACCCACTGGACCACCAGGGAAGCCCCAGAATGTCTGTTTTGTTTCTGTTTGCCCATTACCCAGAAAAAAGCCTGCAATGAAAGTGTTAGTTAGTCACTGGGTTATGTTCAACTCTTTGCGACCCTTGGACTGAAGCCCACTGGGCTCCTCTGTTCATGGACTTCTCCAGGCAAGAATACTGGGTTGCCATGACCTCCTTCAGGGCATCTTCCCAACCCAGGGATCGAACCCACATCTCCCACATTGCAGGTGGATTCTTTACCAGCTGAGCCACCAGGGAAGCTGAAGAGAGCCTGGCGCTGAATGAATGAATTCTTCCCCTTCACTCATTCTTCTACTATTTCCCCAATAACTCTCAAATTATAACCCCTACTAAGTCAGATATTGTAACTTACACGTTATAAAGATTCTCAAAATCGTCTCTGAGATGAGACTTCATCACCCACATGTTTTTGCTTCAGTGAAGCCTAGCCTGGTCACAACCTAGATCCCAAGGTTAAAAATAGCTCACTGCAGCCTCAACAGCTTCCAACCTCCTGGTTATTTTTAGGACAGAGGAGGGGATGAAGGAAAAATGTGACCAAGAGTCACCTCCAGGGAGGAGTAGCATCCCCTTCCACTGGCTCAGAACTAGGAGCTTCACCCACTGCCTGGAGACGTTTACTCTTAAGTATGAGAAGCCGAGGGCCACAAGATACGGGTTTTCCCCAGTAAGGGTTGGTGAATGGTAGGCAGGTTTCTTGCTCTGCTGGGATGCAAAGAAACACAGTGCTTGAGGGTCAAATCAGAGAAGCCACTAAGATTCTACATAGGCTCTAGGCTTTCACCACCCATGGTGAAGAGTAAACATTCCATACCTCGTGAAATACATATAGATCAGTTCCTTCATGCGTAACTGGCACTGTCCGTGGTGCTGATGGGAGAGGAGAGACCAGCAAAACAGATGAACGTTCCTGCCTTCATGGCTCCTCTTCTGGAGCCACTCAATAAAGTAAAGAAGGAAACTATACAGTTATTAAACTATTTTTTTTGGACCACACCACGTGGCATATGGCATGTTAGTTCCCCGACCAGGGATTAAAACTGCACTCCCTGCATTTGAAGAGGAGAGTCTTAACCACTGGACCACCAAGGAAGTCTTTAAACTACACAGTATTGTTAACTGATATGGAGAAAAACAATGCAAGAAAGCGGAGCAGAGTTGAGTTTTATTTTTTTTAAATTTTATGTATTTGTTTGGCTGCACTGGATCTTCGTTGCAGCATGTAGGCTCTTCCATCTTCATTGTAGCAAGCAGCATCTTTAGTTACAGCATAGGAACTCTTAGATGCAGCCTTTTAACTCTTCATTGAGACGTGGGGTCTAGTTCCCCGACCAAGGATTGATCCTGGGTCCCCTGCATTGGAAATGCAGACTCTTAGCAACTGGCCCACCAGTGAAGTCCCTCAGTCAGGGTTTTTGTTTGCATGCAGGCAAAAGAAATAGATTTTAGGGGCTTCCCTGGTGGTCCAGTGGGTAAGGACACCGCTTTGCAGTGCAAGGGGCGCCGGTTCGATCCCTGGCCTGGGAAGATCCCACGTGCCGCGGAGCGGCTGGACCGCTGTGTCCCACTATGGAGCCGGAGCTCTGAAGCGCATGCGCCCGGAGCCAGTGCTCTGTGACAACAGAGGCCGCCGTGATGGGAGGCCCACATGGGCCAAAGAACAAAGATGGATGAAAATAGACAAATGAAAGACCAATAGAAGTAGCCCTCCTGCTCCCCTCCCTCCCCATCCTACCCACCCCAAAATAAATAAATAAATAAATCTTTAAGAAATAGATTTTATTCATAGTATTAATAAATTTAAAAGATGAGTTTTAGGGGAAAAATATCAGGGGCTCAGAGAATGGACCAAAAGCTTAGAAATATTCTTGGAGAAAGGGGAGAAACTGAGGAATCTCTGGGGTGTCTAGTGGACACTGTGAGGCTTAGGAGTTGCTGATGCTAATGTTGCACAACTGGAACCTTTGGTAGACACTTCTAGCTGCTAGTGTTTGTGTCTTTTTGCTCAACAGGCTTCTTTAAAGTTGCCAAAGGCTGGGCAGTGCGTTAGAAGTGCCTGGAAATGAACAGCGAACAGCCTTGTCCCCACTTCTACCGCAGCCATCAACCAATGACTGATGATGGATCAGTTCCCCAGATCCCTCTGCCTGAGCTCAGGCGGGCTGACTCAGAAGGGCATGACCCAGAGTTTCCCAGCCACAGGGGCCATGAGGGAAACCTGCTTATCTATGGACCAGTATGGGGCACCCTTCTCTCTTAATCACATCTCTAAACCCCTACTGGTGTTTCCTAGGGTCACCTTCCAAATAACTGATTTGCCCACAAATTTTGGGGTCAGAATCTACTTCTGGGGGAACCAAAGCAAAGACAATTACATTTCATGGCAGAAACCACCACATCCAGGCATTTGGAACCCATGTTGAGAGTGAAGGGCTGAGAAATGGTGTTAAGATCAGAATCTAGAAGTTTCCTAGAATCTCCCAGCCACCTGGAGACAGCAGACCCAGAGACAAGAGCTGGGCACAGCAGGTGTGCTCAGGTCTGGGAGCTCAGCTCTGTCCAGATTTCTTCTTTCCACCCAGCTAAGGGGCTTCCCAGATGGTGCTAGTGGTGAAGAACCTGACTTCCAAAGCAGGAGACGTAAGAGACACGAGTTTGATCCCTAATTTGGGAAGATCCCTTGGAGAAGGGCATGGCAATTCACTCCAATATTATTGCCTGGAAAACTCCGTGAACAGAGGAGCCTGGTGGGCTATGTATAGTCTATGGGGTTGCAAAGAGTCAGACACGACTGAAGGGACTTACCATGCATGCACCCAACTAATACTTCACATTGTGGGGAGGGGAGCAGTCCCAGGACTCAGTGCATCCCTTCTCCTGGTCACTTTTACTACAGGACACCTGTGAACTTTAATGATGGAGAGAATGTTCACAGGAAGCTCACCCTCAGCATGTCTGTATGAGGTGACCTTCCTCCTTCGGGGCCAGCAAGAGGATTCCGAGCCAAGGCAGACTGAGCTGGCAGACCGCCCTGGCCGTGTGCCGCCCCTGCCTCTGTCCTGCAAACAGCGCATCCCAGTGACCCTGGGCCACTCACCTGGGGGTCAAAACGATGCGCCTGAGGTTGGCCAAACATGGGTCCCATGCCTGCCCCAGTTGGGGAGGGCTGACGTTGGAGCAGTCCTTATATTAGGACTATTCTCAGTGGGAAATTTCCCCCCTAAAAGGGAGATCAAGCTGATCATAGGAAGATGGAAGGTTAAATGATAGGTAGCCAGAAATACAGCCAATGTCACTCCCCAAGGGAAGGAGGTGCTGTCACCTTCATAAATTCTTTCTTTCTTTTTTTTTTAATTATGTATTGATTTCGTTTTTGGCTCTGCTGGGCATTAATTGCTGTGTGTGGGCTTTCTCTAGTTGCGGTGAGTGGGGGGTACTCTGTGGCAGAGTTTGGGCTCTCACTGTGTTGGCTTCTCTTGGTGTGGAGCGCAGGCTCTAGAGAGCATGGACGTCAGTAGTTGGGGCACACAGGCTCTCTCACTCCGAGGCATGTGGATTCTTCCCAGACCAAGGAGCGAACCCGTGTCCCCTTCACTGACAGGAAGATTCTTTTTTTTTTAACAACTTTTATTTATTTGTTTTTGGCTGTGCTGGGTCTTTGTTGATGTGTGGGTTTAGCTGCTCTGCGGTATGTGGGATCCTCCCGGATCAGGGATCGAACCCGTGTCTCCTGCATTGGCAGACGGGCTCCCATCCACTGAGCCACAAGGAAAGCCCGACAGGTAGATTCTTAACCACTGAGCCACCAGGGAAGTCCCAACCTTCATAATTTCTTGGTGGCATTTGCAGCGCCTTTCCAGAGATAATAAAAGGACTCTGCAATAGCAGCTGCTGTTGGCGTTCCTACTCCTGGGAGGTCCATTTGCAGACAGTTCCCTTTTACTCCAACCACGGCCCTCCGCTTTCTGACTGTATGGGTTTCCTAACACGGCCGGAACAACTGACCACATGGGCTTCCAAAACAGAAAACTGTTAAGTTCTGTAAGGACTGGGATCCCGAATCAAAGTATCTGTGGTTCTGGATTCTTCCCGATTACAGAAGAATGCATGTCATGCCTCTCTTCTTTTGTGGATTCCGAGCCAAGGCAGACTGATGGCCCCTGCCCGTGTGCCGCCTGCCTCTGTCCTGCAAACAGCGCATCCCAGTGACCCTGGGCCACTCACCTGGGGTCAAAACGATGTGCCTGAGGTTGGCCAAACATGGGTCCCATGCCTGCCCCAGTTGGGGAGGGCTGACGTTGGAGCAGTCCTTATATTAGGACTATTCTCAGTGGGAAATTTCCCCCCTAAAAGGGAGATCAAGCTGATCATAGGAAGATGGAAGGTTAAATGATAGGTAGCCAGAAATACAGCCAATGTCACTCCCCAAGGGAAGGAGGTGCTGTCACCTTCATAAATTCTTTCTTTCTTTTTTTTTTAATTATGTATTGATTTCGTTTTTGGCTCTGCTGGGCATTAATTGCTGTGTGTGGGCTTTCTCTAGTTGCGGTGAGTGGGGGGTACTCTGTGGCAGAGTTTGGGCTCTCACTGTGTTGGCTTCTCTTGGTGTGGAGCGCAGGCTCTAGAGAGCATGGACGTCAGTAGTTGGGGCACACAGGCTCTCTCACTCCGAGGCATGTGGATTCTTCCCAGACCAAGGAGCGAACCCGTGTCCCCTTCACTGACAGGAAGATTCTTTTTTTAACAACTTTTATTTATTTGTTTTTGGCTGTGCTGGGTCTTTGTTGATGTGTGGGTTTAGCTGCTCTGCGGTATGTGGGATCCTCCCGGATCAGGGATCGAACCCGTGTCTCCTGCATTGGCAGACGGGCTCCCATCCACTGAGCCACAAGGAAAGCCCGACAGGTAGATTCTTAACCACTGAGCCACCAGGGAAGTCCCAACCTTCATAATTTCTTGGTGGCATTTGCAGCGCCTTTCCAGAGATAATAAAAGGACTCTGCAATAGCAGCTGCTGTTGGCGTTCCTACTCCTGGGAGGTCCATTTGCAGACAGTTCCCTTTTACTCCAACCACGGCCCTCCGCTTTCTGACTGTATGGGTTTCCTAACACGGCCGGAACAACTGACCACATGGGCTTCCAAAACAGAAAACTGTTAAGTTCTGTAAGGACTGGGATCCCGAATCAAAGTATCTGTGGTTCTGGATTCTTCCCGATTACAGAAGAATGCATGTCATGCCTCTCTTCCCACTTCTGGTGGTTTCCAGCAGTCCTTGGCATTTCTTGGCCTTTGGCTACATCATCCCAATTTTGACTTCCATTATCAAGGGGTCTTCTTCCCTACATGTGTCTCGCTGTGTTATCTCCTCCTCTTTTTTCTTTTTAAAATTTATTTCAGGCTGCACTGTGCAGCATATGGGATCTTAGTTCCCTGACCAGGTATCGAACCCATACCCCTTGTGGCAACAGGGCCATGTCTTAACTAGTGGACCACCAGGGAAGACCGGAGAGGAAAGTAGTTTAGACTGCAAGGCAGCACTGAGAGATCTGGCCTGGTCACTGAGCTCATTTGCTTGTTCCAGAGGAGTTCCAGTCTCCCAGGACATGGCCTGCCTCGGTGTCCTTGCCCGGCTCCGTCACTGGTGGGGGCAGCTTGTGGGAAGCATGGCCTTAGCCCTGGGCCAGGCGTGGATTTCAGAAGCTAGCTGTACTCTTTCCCCCACAAAATGTGTGCTAGCTCTTCATAGCGAGATTATTCACGATTGCCGAGAGGTGGAGGAACCCAAGTGTCCCTCATCAGAGGAAGGGCTGAACAAAATGTAGTATACCTGCATGAAGTGAAAATGAAGTTCTCTCAGTTGTGTCCAACTCTCTGTGACCCCATGGACTGTAGCCCACCAGGCTCCTCTGTCCATGAGAGTGGGTAACCATTCCCTTCTCCAGGGGATCTTCCTAATCCAGGGATAAAACCCAGATCGTCTGCAATGCAGGTAGATTCTTTACCATGTGAGCCACCAGGGAAGCCCAAGAATACTAGAGTGGGTAGCCGTTCCCTTCTCCAAGGGACCTTCCTGACCCAAGAATTGAACTGGGGTGTCCTGCATTGCAGATGAAGTCTTTGATGGCTGAGCTACCAGGGAAGCCCATAGTATATCCATACAAAGGAATATTACTCAGCCTTAAGAAGAAATGAAAATTTGAAAGGTGCTACAGCACAGATGAATCTCAAGGGCCTTATGATAAGTCAAGTGAGCCAGTCACGAAAGGACAGATATTGCATCATTCCACTTACATGAGGCCTCTTTTTAGAAAGTAGCTCCAGAAAGTGTCAGTAGATTCTAGAGATGGAAGATGGGGAAGACAAGGCAGACAGCAGATGATGCATTGGCAAGAGGGCTCCTGCCGTGAGTTACCGGAGCTGAATCACTCTGGAAGTTTGGCAGCCAGCAGTCCTTGGCATTTCTTGGCCTTTGGCTACATCATCCCAATTTTGACTTCCATTATCAAGGGGTCTTCTTCCCTACATGTGTCTCGCTGTGTTATCTCCTCCTCTTTTTTCTTTTTAAAATTTATTTCAGGCTGCACTGTGCAGCATATGGGATCTTAGTTCCCTGACCAGGTATCGAACCCATACCCCTTGTGGCAACAGGGCCATGTCTTAACTAGTGGACCACCAGGGAAGACCGGAGAGGAAAGTAGTTTAGACTGCAAGGCAGCACTGAGAGATCTGGCCTGGTCACTGAGCTCATTTGGTTGTTCCAGAGGAGTTCCAGTCTCCCAGGACATGGCCTGCCTCGGTGTCCTTGCCCGGCTCCGTCACTGGTGGGGGCAGCTTGTGGGAAGCATGGCCTTAGCCCTGGGCCAGGCGTGGATTTCAGAAGCTAGCTGTACTCTTTCCCCCACAAAATGTGTGCTAGCTCTTCATAGCGAGATTATTCACAATTGCCGAGAGGTGGAGGAACCCAAGTGTCCCTCATCAGAGGAAGGGCTGAACAAAATGTAGTATACCTGCATGAAGTGAAAATGAAGTTCTCTCAGTTGTGTCCAACTCTCTGTGACCCCATGGACTGTAGCCCACCAGGCTCCTCTGTCCATGAGAGTGGGTAACCATTCCCTTCTCCAGGGGATCTTCCTAATCCAGGGATAAAACCCAGATCGTCTGCAATGCAGGTAGATTCTTTACCATGTGAGCCACCAGGGAAGCCCAAGAATACTAGAGTGGGTAGCCGTTCCCTTCTCCAAGGGACCTTCCTGACCCAAGAATTGAACTGGGGTGTCCTGCATTGCAGATGAAGTCTGATGGCTGAGCTACCAGGGAAGCCCATAGTATATCCATACAAAGGAATATTACTCAGCCTTAAGAAGAAATGAAAATTTGAAAGGTGCTACAGCACAGATGAATCTCAAGGGCCTTATGATAAGTCAAGTGAGCCAGTCACGAAAGGACAGATATTGCATCATTCCACTTACATGAGGCCTCTTTTTAGAAAGTAGCTCCAGAAAGTGTCAGTAGATTCTAGAGATGGAAGATGGGGAAGACAAGGCAGACAGCAGATGATGCATTGGCAAGAGGGCTCCTGCCGTGAGTTACCGGAGCTGAATCACTCTGGAAGTTTGGCAGCCAGTGTCAGATTCATAGAGATATTAAATAGAATGCTCAGTGCCAGAGGTTGAACGGTTTGTGTTTATTGGGTCTAGAGTTTCAGTTTTACAAGCTGAAAAGAGTTCTGGAGATGGATACAAAATCTGAATGTACTGAATGCCACTGAAAGTGTTAGTCGCTCAGTCGTGTCTGACTCTTTGCGACCCCATGGACTGTAGCCCGTTAGGCTCCTCTGTCCATGGGGATTCTCCAGGCAACAATATTGGACTGGCTTACCTTTCCCTTCTCCGGAGGATCTTCCCAACCCAGGAATCAACCCCCAGTCTCCGGCATTGCAGGCAGATTCTTTACCGTCTGGGCCACCAGGGAAGCCCACTGAACTATACGCCTAAAAATGGTTAAGATGGTAAATCTTGGGCTTCCCTGGGGGTCCAGTGGGTAGAGAGTCCACCTTGCAGTGCAAGGGGCATGGATTCGATCCCTGACCCGGGAAGATCCCATGTGCTGCAGAGCAGCTGGACTGGTGTGTCCAATTGCAAGCCAGCGCTCTGGAGCACATGTGCCCTGGGCCAGTGCTCTCCAGCAAGAGAGGCCACAGTGATGGGAGGCCCACACAGGCTGAAGAATAAAGATGGATGAAAAATGAAACAATGACTTAGAGGCAAAAAAAAGGAAAAAAAAAAAAAGGTGGTAAATCTTATGTTATGCATTTTGTACCACAGTTGAAAAAAGAAGAGCTTTTCCTCCCTCTTCCTATAAGGTAAGCCTGCCTGGTCCACTGAACCTTTTGGTTTCTATTTATCATTAGATGGGTCACCAAAGCTTAGTGTTGCTTATGTGACTTGAGTCTCATCCCCTGAAACATAAAAATTTGCCTTAAGAAGAAATGAAAATTTGAAAGGTGCTACAGCACAGATGAATCTCAAGGGCCTTATGATAAGTCAAGTGAGCCAGTCACGAAAGGACAGATATTGCATCATTCCACTTACATGAGGCCTCTTTTTAGAAAGTAGCTCCAGAAAGTGTCAGTAGATTCTAGAGATGGAAGATGGGGAAGACAAGGCAGACAGCAGATGATGCATTGGCAAGAGGGCTCCTGCCGTGAGTTACCGGAGCTGAATCACTCTGGAAGTTTGGCAGCCAGTGTCAGATTCATAGAGATATTAAATAGAATGCTCAGTGCCAGAGGTTGAACGGTTTGTGTTTATTGGGTCTAGAGTTTCAGTTTTACAAGCTGAAAAGAGTTCTGGAGATGGATACAAAATCTGAATGTACTGAATGCCACTGAAAGTGTTAGTCGCTCAGTCGTGTCTGACTCTTTGCGACCCCATGGACTGTAGCCCGTTAGGCTCCTCTGTCCATGGGGATTCTCCAAACAACAATATTGGACTGGCTTACCTTTCCCTTCTCCGGAGGATCTTCCCAACCCAGGAATCAACCCCCAGTCTCCGGCATTGCAGGCAGATTCTTTACCGTCTGGGCCACCAGGGAAGCCCACTGAACTATACGCCTAAAAATGGTTAAGATGGTAAATCTTGGGCTTCCCTGGGGGTCCAGTGGGTAGAGAGTCCACCTTGCAGTGCAAGGGGCATGGATTCGATCCCTGACCCGGGAAGATCCCATGTGCTGCAGAGCAGCTGGACTGGTGTGTCCAATTGCAAGCCAGCGCTCTGGAGCACATGTGCCCTGGGCCAGTGCTCTCCAGCAAGAGAGGCCACAGTGATGGGAGGCCCACACAGGCTGAAGAATAAAGATGGATGAAAAATGAAACAATGACTTAGAGGCAAAAAAAAGGAAAAAAAAAAAAAGGTGGTAAATCTTATGTTATGCATTTTGTACCACAGTTGAAAAAAGAAGAGCTTTTCCTCCCTCTTCCTATAAGGTAAGCCTGCCTGGTCCACTGAACCTTTTGGTTTTCTATTTATCATTCAAGTGATGGGTCACCAAAGCTTAGTGTTGCTTATGTGACTTGAGTCTCATCCCCTGAAACATGGGGATTTCCCCTCTCCCTCAATATTCTAGTGAACACTAGCCCCATCTCTGTCTCTCAGAACTGGTATCTCAGATCAGAAGTGTTTTTCTTTCAACTGGAGTCTGTTTTGCTTTCACTGTGGTAGCCAAAAGTCCTCAGCAAAGTCTCTGCTGCAAGCAGCCTTCTACAAATGACTGACAGGTGCTGGTGGATGGATACCCCAGCTCTCTCCCTTCTGGGGTACGAGAACTCTTAGGGGTATGTTCCCTGCCAGACTTCCAGAGGAATTAAGCTCTGGTAACTCACGTCAAGAGCCCTCTTGCCCATGCGTCATTTACGGTCTGCCTTGTCTTTTCCATCTTCCATCTCTAGAATCTACTGACACTTTCTACATTCTAAATAGTGGCATGTGTGCATGCTAAGTCTCTACAGTTGTGTCTGACTCTGTGCGACTCCATGGACTGTAGCCCTCCAGGCTCCTCTGTCCTTGGGATTCTCCAGGCAAGAATTCTGGAATGGGTTGCCATGCCCTCCTCCAGGGGATCTTCTCACCCACGGATCGAACCACACCTCTTACGTCTCCTGCATTGGCAGGCGACTTCTTTACCGTGGACCGGCCTGAAAATGGTTAAGATGGTAAATCTTGGGCTTCCTGGGGTCCAGTGAGTAGAGAGTCCACCTTGCAGTGCAAGGGGCATGGATTCGATCCCTGACCCGGGAAGATCCCATGTGCTGCAGAGCAGCTGGACTGGTGTGTCCAATTGCAAGCCAGCGCTCTGGAGCACATGTGCCCTGGGCCAGTGCTCTCCAGCAAGAGAGGCCACAGTGATGGGAGGCCCACACAGGCTGAAGAATAAAGATGGATGAAAAATGAAACAATGACTTAGAGGCAAAAAAAAGGAAAAAAAAAAAAAGGTGGTAAATCTTATGTTATGCATTTTGTACCACAGTTGAAAAAAGAAGAGCTTTTCCTCCCTCTTCCTATAAGGTAAGCCTGCCTGGTCCACTGAACCTTTTGGTTTTCTATTTATCATTCAAGTGATGGGTCACCAAAGCTTAGTGTTGCTTATGTGACTTGAGTCTCATCCCCTGAAACATGGGGATTTCCCCTCTCCCTCAATATTCTAGTGAACACTAGCCCCATCTCTGTCTCTCAGAACTGGTATCTCAGATCAGAAGTGTTTTTCTTTCAACTGGAGTCTGTTTTGCTTTCACTGTGGTAGCCAAAAGTCCTCAGCAAAGTCTCTGCTGCACGCCGCCTTCTACAAATGACTGACAGGTGCTGGTGGATGGATACCCCAGCTCTCCCTTCTGGGGTACGAGAACTCTTAGGGGTATGTTCCCTGCCAGACTTCCAGAGGAATTAAGCTCTGGTAACTCACGTCAAGAGCCCTCTTGCCCATGCGTCATTTACGGTCTGCCTTGTCTTTTCCATCTTCCATCTCTAGAATCTACTGACACTTTCTACATTCTAAATAGTGGCATGTGTGCATGCTAAGTCTCTACAGTTGTGTCTGACTCTGTGCGACTCCATGGACTGTAGCCCTCCAGGCTCCTCTGTCCTTGGGATTCTCCAGGCAAGAATTCTGGAATGGGTTGCCATGCCCTCCTCCAGGGGATCTTCTCACCCACGGATCGAACCACACCTCTTACGTCTCCTGCATTGGCAGGCGACTTCTTTACCATTAGCATTACCTGGGAAGCCCTTTGAATAGTGGATGGATTTATCCTGAAATCTTCGTTTCAGCTTCTGAGGGAATTTAAATTAAGATGGTCTCAAAGTATATTGAATATATTAAGTCTGTCCAACTTGAACTTGTGTGTGTGCATGTGTGTAGAAATCACAATTTGTTTTTATGTTTAGCATTTTACAATTATTTAATTAATTACTTTATTTGCCTGCCTCAGTTGTAGCATGAGGGATATTCATTCCCTCCTATAGGACTCTCAAGCTGTGGCCAGCAGGCTCAGTAGTTGCGGTGATCGGGTTTAGTTGCTCCATGACATGTGGGATCTTAGTTCCCCGACCAGGGATCGAACCTTTGTCCCCTGCACCGCAAGGAGTATTCTTAACCACTGGACCACCAGGGAAGTCCCCAAAGCACAATTTTTTTTTTGACCTCTTTTATTGGTTATTTTATTTATTTATTTTCATCCATCTTTATTCCTCGGCTTGTGTGGGCCTCCCACTGCAGTGGCCCCTCTTGGTGCAGAGCACCAGCTCTGGGCTCATGGGCTTCAGGGCGCTGACTTGCAATTGGACACACCGATCCAGCCTTTGGGCAGCTTGTGGGATCTTCCCGTGCCAGGAATCGAACTGGCGCCCTTTGCACTGCAAGGTGGACACTTTACCCACTGGACCACCAGGGAAGCCCCCCAAAGCACAATTTTGAAAGTGAAAACTTTACAAGGAGTTGGGATTGCCCCAACAAAGGCATTACCTTGACATCTTCTGTAGCACAGGGTCTAAGACTCAAGTAGACATATGTGTCCTAGTAATGGTTGTATCACTTTGTGATTTTTTTTTAAAATTAATTAATTTATTTATTTATTTTGGGGAGATGGGGTGGGGAGGGAGGAGGCTGGGCAGGCCACTTCCATTAGTCTTTCACTTTATCTATTTTCATCCATCTTTGTTCTTTGGCCCACGTGGGCTTCCCATTGCAGTGGCCTCTGTTGTCACAGAGCACCGGCTCTGGGCGCATGCGCTCCAGAGCTTCAGCTTGGTAGTTAGACACATCGGTCCAGCCGCTCCGCGGCACGTGGGATCTTCCTAGGCCAGGGATCAAACCGGCGCCCCTTGCACTGCAAGGCGGTGTCCTTACCCACTGGACCACCAGGAAAGCCTGTGATTTTTTTTAAAATAAAAAAAACTATTTTTAATAATTTTTTTTTTTTGCCTCTAGGTCATCATTCATTTATCTTCATCTATCTTTTTTATTCTTTGGCCTGTGTGGGCCTCCCACTGCAGTGGCCTCTCGTTGCAGAGCATCAGCTCTGGGCGCATGTGCTCCAGAGTGCTGGCTCGCAATTGGACACACCCGTCCAGCCGCTCTGCGGCAAGTGGGATCTTCCCAGGCCGGGGATTGAACTGGTGCCCCTTGCACTGCAAGGTGGGGCTCTCTACCCACTGGACCACCAGGGAAGCCCTCAGTTTGTGATTTGAAGCAGGGGAGGAAAACCAAAGAACTGTGTTTGCCATCCACTGAGGACTGCTAACCGTCCTTTTAATATTTCTGAAGTAGGTTATGGAGGAGCTGGCAGCTTCCCCTCTCTCTTCTGTGTGCAACTGGATAGAACCACAGGCGTTTCTGAGTGCAGAGAGCAAATGCACAACTGTTATGTGCCCAGCTTTCGCATCCAAGCAGAATTTCCATTTTCTGACCCCACTTTGGAAATGACAAGGCTGTCGATATCTATAAAACATGGAGCCATTTCTCTGCCAACTCTAACTTTGACTGGAAGAAATCTCTCGGTCTTCCAGCCAAGGAGCACCTGCGATGCTTGGCACCACACCTGGCTTGGCTGCTCTGGGATGATGCAGTGGCGTGTGGCCTCTTGAGTCACAGTCTCTCCGTGGGCACTGCCAGCCCGCTGATGTTCATCTCATTGCTCCTGTGCCAGCTACTGACGTCCACGGGACCCAGGACTTGAGTCACTGCCTCTTCTAGGAGTTGGTCAAGAAATAGAAGCAGAAAATGGATTCCTTTTCTATTGCACAGAAGTTGGCTGGATTTCAAGGCAAATGCTTCTCAGACAGATGCTTGATTGGGCTCTGGGAGGAAGTTTCTGGTTTTTTTTTCCCTCACTGTCAGAGCAGTCTGACAGGGAGATCAACCAGGCCTTGGCAGTCGTTTGGAACCATCTGAATAGGGAGGAAATCAAAGCCCTGTGGTTGCCATTATGGATTTTGTGAAAAACCTAGGAAGTCTTTTGAGCACATTGCCAGGTTGTGAGAGGAAACGGGAAGGTAACTCTGTGGAAATTTCCTAGTCTAGCAGAAGACTTCACAGCCTGGTGTGCAGGGTCAGAAATGTGCAGGTACACAATTATAATCGATGTCCTCCACAAGAACAGATGCATAAGCCTGTTTCTTACTGATACAACACTGGAGTACCTTAAAGTGTTTTTGCCACCAGACCTAGCTAGACCGCAGCTCTATCCTGCATCCCCCAGCTTCTTAAAGCTTGCATGTTCCTTGCTCACACCTATGACCTTCAGGGGGCTGCTCATTAACAGGAGAGCCAAGCTGCTCACACGGAGGACCAGCGTGCCTGGGAGTCTATTTCTCTTCCCCATCCTGGCGGCCAGTTGCCGATGGTTTAAGAATCGGCTGTGGGACTGAAGTTTGTATACCTTCCTCCCGCCAATTTGTATATTGAAGCCTTAACCCCCACTGTGAATATATTTGAAGATGGGGACTTTATGAAGTACTTAAGGTTCAATGCAGTATTAATGGTGGGGCCCTGATTAGATAGGATTTTTGATCTTAGAAGAAGCAGAAGAGGGACTTCCTGGGTGGGTCAGTGGCTAAGACTCCAAAGCAGGGAGCCCAGGTTCGATCCCTGGTCAGTGAACTAGATCTGATATGGTGCACCTAAAGATCCCAAGTGCTGCAACTAAAGCTTCCCTGATCTACCTGCAATACTGGAGACTTAGCTTCTATCCCTGGGTCAGAAGATCTGGAGAATGGGATGGCTACCCAGTATTCTTGCTTGGGAAATTCCAGGGACAGAGAAGCAGGCTTCCGAACACATGGACTTCAGTAGTTGCAGCACATGGGCTAGAGTGTGTGATCTTACTTGCTCTGCAACAAGTGGACCTTAGTTCCCTGACTAGGGATCAAACCTGAATCCCTTGTGTTGCAAGGCAGATTCTTAATCACTGGACCCACTAGGGAAGTCCCTATTCCAATTTTTTTTTTTGGAGTGTTAATTGATTTACAGTGCTTTAGTTTCGTTGTGATGCCTGGGGAGATCAACCAGGCCTTGGCAGTCGTTTGGAACCATCTGAATAGGGAGGAAATCAAAGCCCTGTGGTTGCCATTATGGATTTTGTGAAAAACCTAGGAAGTCTTTTGAGCACATTGCCAGGTTGTGAGAGGAAACGGGAAGGTAACTCTGTGGAAATTTCCTAGTCTAGCAGAAGACTTCACAGCCTGGTGTGCAGGGTCAGAAATGTGCAGGTACACAATTATAATCGATGTCCTCCACAAGAACAGATGCATAAGCCTGTTTCTTACTGATACAACACTGGAGTACCTTAAAGTTTTTTTGCCACCAGACCTAGCTAGACCGCAGCTCTATCCTGCATCCCCCAGCTTCTTAAAGCTTGCATGTTCCTTGCTCACACCTATGACCTTCAGGGGGCTGCTCATTAACAGGAGAGCCAAGCTGCTCACACGGAGGACCAGCGTGCCTGGGAGTCTATTTCTCTTCCCCATCCTGGCGGCCAGTTGCCGATGGTTTAAGAATCGGCTGTGGGACTGAAGTTTGTATACCTTCCTCCCGCCAATTTGTATATTGAAGCCTTAACCCCCACTGTGAATATATTTGAAGATGGGGACTTTATGAAGTACTTAAGGTTCAATGCAGTATTAATGGTGGGGCCCTGATTAGATAGGATTTTGATCTTAGAAGAAGCAGAAGAGGGACTTCCTGGGTGGGTCAGTGGCTAAGACTCCAAAGCAGGGAGCCCAGGTTCGATCCCTGGTCAGTGAACTAGATCTGATATGGTGCACCTAAAGATCCCAAGTGCTGCAACTAAAGCTTCCCTGATCTACCTGCAATACTGGAGACTTAGCTTCTATCCCTGGGTCAGAAGATCTGGAGAATGGGATGGCTACCCAGTATTCTTGCTTGGGAAATTCCAGGGACAGAGAAGCAGGCTTCCGAACACATGGACTTCAGTAGTTGCAGCACATGGGCTAGAGTGTGTGATCTTACTTGCTCTGCAACAAGTGGACCTTAGTTCCCTGACTAGGGATCAAACCTGAATCCCTTGTGTTGCAAGGCAGATTCTTAATCACTGGACCCACTAGGGAAGTCCCTATTCCAATATTTTATTTTAAAAAAATATTTTAATTTTTTGGAGTGTTAATTGATTTACAGTGCTGTGTTAGTTTCAGATGTACAGCAAAGGGATTCAGTTATGTATATACATCCATCCATTCTTTTTTTTTTTTTTTAAAGATTTATTTATTTATTTATTTTGGGCGGGGGTCAAGTTGGGGAGGGAGGGGAGCAGGCGGGCCACTTCTATTGGTCTTTCATTTCTCTATTTTCATCCGTCTTTGTTCTTTGGCTCGTGTGGGCCTCCCATCGCGGTGGCGTCTGTCGTTGCAGAGCGCCGGCTCTGGGCGCATGCGCTCCAGAGCTCCGGCTGGGCAGTTGGACACATCGGTCCAGCTACTCTGCAGCACGTGGGATCTTCCCAGGCCAGGGATCGCACTGGCGCCCCTTGCACTGCAAGTCAGTATCCTTACCCACTGGACCACCAGGGGAAGCCTACATCCATCCATTCTTTTTAAGATTCTTTTCTCATTAAGTTCATAGTGGGACACTGAGTAGAGTTCCCAGTGCTATACAGTAGGTCCTTGTCGGTTATCCATTGTTCCGTTCCAACTTCTGGTTTTTTTTTGTAATATATCTGCCTTTTTTTGGGGAGGGGATTACACTTTTAAAGTTTGTTTATTTATCTTTGACTATTCTGGGTTTTCACTGCTGCCTCAGGCTCTTTTGTAGTGGAGGCTACTCTCTAGTTGAGGTGAGCAGGCTTCTTGTTGCAGTGACGTCTCTTATTGTGGAACTCTGGCTCTAGGGCACACGGACTTCCGTAGTTGTGACTCCGAGGCTCTAGAGCACAGGCTCCATAGTTGTGGCTCACAGGCTTAGTTGCTCCGCACCATGTGGGATCTTCCCAGATCAGGGATTGAACTTGTGTCTCCTGCATTGTCAGGCAGATTCTTAATCACTGGACCCACTAGGGAAGTCCCTATTCCAATATTTTATTTTAAAAAAATATTTTAATTTTTTGGAGTGTTAATTGATTTACAGTGCTGTGTTAGTTTCAGATGTACAGCAAAGGGATTCAGTTATGTATATACATCCATCCATTCTTTTTTTTTTTTTTAAAGATTTATTTATTTATTTATTTTGGGCGGGGGTCAAGTTGGGGAGGGAGGGGAGCAGGCGGGCCACTTCTATTGGTCTTTCATTTCTCTATTTTCATCCGTCTTTGTTCTTTGGCTCGTGTGGGCCTCCCATCGCGGTGGCGTCTGTCGTTGCAGAGCGCCGGCTCTGGGCGCATGCGCTCCAGAGCTCCGGCTGGGCAGTTGGACACATCGGTCCAGCTACTCTGCAGCACGTGGGATCTTCCCAGGCCAGGGATCGCACTGGCGCCCCTTGCACTGCAAGTCAGTATCCTTACCCACTGGACCACCAGGGGAAGCCTACATCCATCCATTCTTTTTAAGATTCTTTTCTCATTAAGTTCATAGTGGGACACTGAGTAGAGTTCCCAGTGCTATACAGTAGGTCCTTGTCGGTTATCCATTGTTCCGTTCCAACTTCTGGTTTTTTTTTGTAATATATCTGCCTTTTTTTGGGGAGGGGATTACACTTTTAAAGTTTGTTTATTTATCTTTGACTATTCTGGGTTTTCACTGCTGCCTCAGGCTCTTTTGTAGTGGAGGCTACTCTCTAGTTGAGGTGAGCAGGCTTCTTGTTGCAGTGACGTCTCTTATTGTGGAACTCTGGCTCTAGGGCACACGGACTTCCGTAGTTGTGACTCCGAGGCTCTAGAGCACAGGCTCCATAGTTGTGGCTCACAGGCTTAGTTGCTCCGCACCATGTGGGATCTTCCCAGATCAGGGATTGAACTTGTGTCTCCTGCATTGTCAGGCAAACTCTTTACCACTGAACTACCAGGGAAGCCCCATTCCATCTTTTAATTTGAGAGCAATGTGAAGTTACTCAGTTGTGTCCAAGACTTTGCAATGCATGGATGAGCCATGGAATTCCCCAGGCAAGAATACTGGAGTGGGTAGCCTTTCCCTTCTCCAGGGGACTTTCCTAATCCAGCACTGTAGGCGGATCTTTCCCATCTGAGCCATCAGGGAAGCCCAAGAACACTGGAGCAATAAGTACTGAAAATTCTGACTCAGAAGAGTTGCAATAAAGAACACGTCCTGAATATCACTATATGCCGGCACTGTGAGAAGCACTTTACTTGTTATTAATTCATTTATCACTCACGACACACTGCAAGGTAGGTGCTATTAACAATCTGCATTTTATGGATAAAGGAAGTGAGGTTTTGTCTGACAGAAAAAGTAATTCTTTAGTGGTTATATAGTCACTGTACTGCTCAACTTGGAATTAATTTCAAAATATCTTAGGAAGCATTCATTAATACTTGCCTGTAAACACAGACAAAGGAAACAAATTTGTGGTTACCAAAGGAGAAAGTGTGGAGGTGGGATAAAATCAGGGTTTGGGATTAACAGATACATATTATATAAAATAGATAGCCAATGAGGTCCTACTATATTAGCACAGGGAACCATATTTAATATTTTGTAATAACCTGTAATGGAAAATAATCTACAAAAGAATATGTATGTGTGTAACTGAAAACTTTGCTGTATATCTGAAACTAAACAACATTGTAAATCAACTCTCCTTCCATAGAAAATGTTTGCCTGCAAAATGAATGAGAAAAGCTTACAGCTTTCTACTGTTGTTCTTCTATACCATGAAGGAAGGTACCTTCCAGTGCATTAAAATAAGCAATGTTTATGTGAAAAGATGGGCCTTTGGAAAGGAAGGAGCAGGCTTCTTGTTGCAGTGACGTCTCTTATTGTGGAACTCTGGCTCTAGGGCACACGGACTTCCGTAGTTGTGACTCCGAGGCTCTAGAGCACAGGCTCCATAGTTGTGGCTCACAGGCTTAGTTGCTCCGCACCATGTGGGATCTTCCCAGATCAGGGATTGAACTTGTGTCTCCTGCATTGTCAGGCAAACTCTTTACCACTGAACTACCAGGGAAGCCCCATTCCATCTTTTAATTTGAGAGCAATGTGAAGTTACTCAGTTGTGTCCAAGACTTTGCAATGCATGGATGAGCCATGGAATTCCCCAGGCAAGAATACTGGAGTGGGTAGCCTTTCCCTTCTCCAGGGGACTTTCCTAATCCAGCACTGTAGGCGGATCTTTCCCATCTGAGCCATCAGGGAAGCCCAAGAACACTGGAGCAATAAGTACTGAAAATTCTGACTCAGAAGAGTTGCAATAAAGAACACGTCCTGAATATCACTATATGCCGGCACTGTGAGAAGCACTTTACTTGTTATTAATTCATTTATCACTCACGACACACTGCAAGGTAGGTGCTATTAACAATCTGCATTTTATGGATAAAGGAAGTGAGGTTTTGTCTGACAGAAAAAGTAATTCTTTAGTGGTTATATAGTCACTGTACTGCTCAACTTGGAATTAATTTCAAAATATCTTAGGAAGCATTCATTAATACTTGCCTGTAAACACAGACAAAGGAAACAAATTTGTGGTTACCAAAGGAGAAAGTGTGGAGGTGGGATAAAATCAGGGTTTGGGATTAACAGATACATATTATATAAAATAGATAGCCAATGAGGTCCTACTATATTAGCACAGGGAACCATATTTAATATTTTGTAATAACCTGTAATGGAAAATAATCTACAAAAGAATATGTATGTGTGTAACTGAAAACTTTGCTGTATATCTGAAACTAAACAACATTGTAAATCAACTCTCCTTCCATAGAAAATGTTTGCCTGCAAAATGAATGAGAAAAGCTTACAGCTTTCTACTGTTGTTCTTCTATACCATGAAGGAAGGTACCTTCCAGTGCATTAAAATAAGCAATGTTTATGTGAAAAGATGGGCCTTTGGAAAGGAAGGAGCCATCTCGGTCTGATTTCCACAGGACCTGTGATTCCCAAAATGATAAACCACTGAATTACAGGAAGTAGGTTGCAACAATGATCAGTTTCTAGAAAAATTTGCAAAGTGAACTCTGGGCTCCTGTTGGTGAGTGTAGCCATATATTTTTCCGTTTCTCTTTCGGTGCATTTAGAAATGAGGTTTGGGGCTTTCCTGGTGGTCCAGTGGGTAAGGACACTGCCTTGCAGTACAAGGGATGCCGGTTTGATCCCTGGCCTGGGAAGATCCCACGTGCTGCACAGTGGCTGGACCGATGTGTCCAACTACCGAGCCCAAGCCCTAGAGCACATGCTCTGCGACAACAGAGGCCACTGCCTCTGATGGGAGGCCCACACAGGCCAAAGAACAAAGAAATAAATGAAAGACCAATAGAAGTGGCCAAAAAAAAAAAAAAAAAGAAAAAAGAGAAATGAGGTTTGGTTTCTTTTGCTGGTACCAGCTGTGGGTGCCGACCATGAATGATCCTCTTGAAAGGTGGGTGCTGAGTGGCTAGTGACCCAGTTGCCTTGTGGCTCCTGGGTGCTGAAGCTGTACTTCTTTTCATTAGTCTTCTATAGTACAATGATGTTATGAGACAAACCACCCCAAACCAGCGGCTTACTCCGAAGAAGTGTTTATTTTCAAAAAATTCCTTTCATTGAAGTATAGTTGATAGACAGTGTTGTGTTTGTTTCTGCTGTATAGTGGGCTTCCTTGGTGGCTCAGATGGTAAAGAATCTGCCTGGGATGCAGGAGGCTGGGGTTTGGGCCCTGGGTCAGGAAGACCCCTGGAGAAGGGCATGGCTACCCACGCCAGTACTCTTGCCTGGAGAATTCCATGGACAGGGGAGCCTGGCGGGCTACAGTCCATGGGGTCCCAAAAGAGTGGGACACAATGGAGTGACAGACACACACATGCTGCTGTCTAGCATAGTGATTTGGTTATATATAAATACATATCTTCTTTTTCCTATTCTTTCCGTTATTGTCTATCATAGGATATTGAATATAGTTCCCTGTGCTAAATAGTAGGGACTTTGTTTTTTATTCGTTCTACATATAAATTTGCATCTGCTAATCCCAAACTCCCCCACCCCCACTCCTTTCCCTTGGCAACCACAGGGCTGTTCTCTATATCTGTTAGTCTGTTTCTGTTTCCCATATACATTCGTGTGTATTGTCTCTTAGATTCCAAATGTAAGTGATATCATATGATACCTGTCTTTCTCCTTCCTTTTTTTTTTTCAAGCTTTCATTTTACTTTTAACTTTTACAGAGTTTTGTCTTTCTCCTTCTGACTTAACTTCACTTAGTCTGATAATCTCTAGTTCTTCTGTGTCCTGCAAATGACAGTGTTTCATACTTTTTAATGGAAACAAGTCCTTATTCTTATGCTTGCGGGCCTGGTTGTAAAGACTGGTTCAGAATTGATCCGTTAAAGGCTTGGCTGGGTGACCCACTTCAGATCAGGGAGGATTGGTTGGGCTCAGCTGGGGAGGGCGGGGTTTACTCTGATCTGGGTTTGTTCAATCTGTGGCCCAGGAGAAGAGGGAAGCCGTTTCCTGGTGCATGCTGTTCTAACAAAATAACAAGAGCTGTGTTCAATCATGCAGGCACATTTTAAAACCTCTGTTCACATCTGCTAACATCCCATTGGCCAAAGCAATTCACATGGTCAAGCCCAATGTCGATATAGTGGGGAAATATGTTCCACCCAGGAGAGTGGATGTTGCACCTTCACATGCAAAGGGTCGAGATGTATAGCATTTCTAGTATTGCATCCCATCTACCCAGAGTTGTCATGGTTAGGTTATGGGAGGGAGGGAGAGTGGTCCTTACTCAATGGGCCAGCAGATCTGAGAGACAAAGTGAGTTCTGATGATGCCTTTGACCTTGACCTAGTCATACTGGGAGCCCGATTTAACCTTGCACTTCCCAGAGTCATGAATAAATAACCCCACATATCACTTCCCCCTTCTTTTTTTTTTTTTCTTGGCCATGCTGCTCAGTTTGTGGAATTTTAGTTCTCTGATCTGGGACTGAACCTGGACTTTCAGCCCAGAGTCCTAACCACTGGACCACTAGAAAATTCTCGGCTTCCCTTTTTGATTAAACAGTGTTTTAAAAAGGTTTTTCTGATGTGGACCATTTTTAAAGTCTTTCTTGAATTTGTTACAATATTGCTTCTGTTTTACCTTTTGTTGGTTTGGCTGCGAGGCATGTGGGATCTTAACTCCCTGACCACCTGTAACCAGGTGATTCCCGATAGGTACTCTCTCACAGTGAATCAGAGTGCTCGTTTCTTCTAACCAACAAGAGCGTGCGTGCCACGTCTCTTCAGTCGTGTCTGACTCTGTGACCCTATGAACTGTAGCCCCCTGGCTCCTCTGTCCATGGGGCTCTCCAGGCAAGAATCCTGGAGTGAGTTGCCATGCCCTCCTCCCGGGGACCTTCCTGACCCAGGGATCGTCATCTCTTATATCTCCTGCGTTAGCCGGTGGGTTCCTTACCCGCAGCGCCACCCGGGAGGCCCGCCTAGACAACAGCAGCACTGGATGTTAAAATTTCTTTTTAGTTTTCCCAGTTTTCCAGTGAAGCATGGTGTCTTGTTTAAACTTCCTTTGTTTACCAGTCGTATTGAATGTCTCCACACACTTAGCTGCTGTTTATCTTTCTCTGAGATGAATGTAGCTTATTTTCGCAACGTGCTGATTTTTCAAGCTGGAGTTGGGCTTGCCATAGGGAGACATGCCTCAAGGGTTTCTGGGTGTGGAAATGGTTTTTGCTGTTGATTATAACATCCCTGCAGGCTGAGGGTGTTTCTGCCTTCAGGTCATCGATGTTTCCTGCAGAGGTGCTCACCAACCTCTTCTAAGCAGCCTCTATGAGTGTGATACTTGGTTAGAGAGCTAGAGGAAGAAAAGGCAGAAGCTGTCACGAGATCTCTGGAGAGTGGCATCCTGTTTCACCATTTCACCGTGCCCTGGAGGAAGGCATGGCAACCCCCTCCCGTATTCTCTTTTTTCTTTTTCTTTTTCTTTTTTTCCCCCTCTAGTATTCTTGCCTGGAGGAGCCCATGGACAGAGGGGCCTGACGGGCTCCAGTCCGTAGGGTCGCCAAGAATCAGACAGGATGGAAACAACTAAGCGTGCACGCCTGTTCTTTGACATGAGACATCTTCCTAGGAGGAATCTGATGCTTGAAAGAAAATTGGCCTGTTAGAAAAACCTGAATTGATGAAGCCGACTGATTTTTAAAAATTATTTATTTATTTATTTGTTTTTGGCTTTTCTGGGTTTTCCCTGCTGCTGCAGGCTTTTCTCTCATTGCAGGGAGTTGGGGCTGCTCTCTAGTTGAGGTGAGCAGACTTCTTGTTGTGGAACTTGGGCTCGAGGGCACACGGGCTTCAGTAGTTGCCGCACACGGGCTAAGTTGTGGCTCCGAGGCTCTAGAGCACAGGCTTCATAATTGTGGCTCACGGGCTCACCTGGTTTTCCAGGGGTTCCAGGCAAGAATCCTGGAGTGAGTTGCCATGCCCTCCTCCGGGACCTTCCTGACCCAGGGATCGTCATCTCTTATATCTCCTGCGTTAGCCGGTGGGTTCCTTACCCGCAGCGCCACCCGGAGGCCCGCCTAGACAACAGCAGCACTGGATGTTAAAATTTCTTTTTAGTTTTCCCAGTTTTCCAGTGAAGCATGGTGTCTTGTTTAAACTTCCTTTGTTTACCAGTCGTATTGAATGTCTCCACACACTTAGCTGCTGTTTATCTTTCTCTGAGATGAATGTAGCTTATTTTCGCAACGTGCTGATTTTTCAAGCTGGAGTTGGGCTTGCCATAGGGAGACATGCCTCAAGGGTTTCTGGGTGTGGAAATGGTTTTTGCTGTTGATTATAACATCCCTGCAGGCTGAGGGTGTTTCTGCCTTCAGGTCATCGATGTTTCCTGCAGAGGTGCTCACCAACCTCTTCTAAGCAGCCTCTATGAGTGTGATACTTGGTTAGAGAGCTAGAGGAAGAAAAGGCAGAAGCTGTCACGAGATCTCTGGAGAGTGGCATCCTGTTTCACCATTTCACCGTGCCCTGGAGGAAGGCATGGCAACCCCCTCCCGTATTCTCTTTTTTCTTTTTCTTTTTCTTTTTTTCCCCCTCTAGTATTCTTGCCTGGAGGAGCCCATGGACAGAGGGGCCTGACGGGCTCCAGTCCGTAGGGTCGCCAAGAATCAGACAGGATGGAAACAACTAAGCGTGCACGCCTGTTCTTTGACATGAGACATCTTCCTAGGAGGAATCTGATGCTTGAAAGAAAATTGGCCTGTTAGAAAAACCTGAATTGATGAAGCCGACTGATTTTTAAAAATTATTTATTTATTTATTTGTTTTTGGCTTTTCTGGGTTTTCCCTGCTGCTGCAGGCTTTTCTCTCATTGCAGGGAGTTGGGGCTGCTCTCTAGTTGAGGTGAGCAGACTTCTTGTTGTGGAACTTGGGCTCGAGGGCACACGGGCTTCAGTAGTTGCCGCACACGGGCTAAGTTGTGGCTCCGAGGCTCTAGAGCACAGGCTTCATAATTGTGGCTCACGGGCTCAGTTGCTCCTCAGCATGTGGGATCTTCCCGGATCAGGGCTCGAAGCTGTCTCCTGCATTGACAGGTGAACTCTTTACCACTGAGATACCAGGGAAGCCCGAATCCAACTAATTTTTAGGAGAAGGGAACAGCCTGGAGAGTCGAGCAATTTTTGAGAATGTTCTTTGTTGTCATTTAGAGATCTGAGACGGGAATGGGGGTTATGTGAAAGTTTAACTCCTAAATCCTGGGGGCGGCAGCGGGGCGGAGTGGTTGAAATCCTCACTCCACGAATTGTGGTTCATGCATGGCCTAGAGCACCACTACCACCTGGGAACTTTCTAGAAACTGGTAATCTCTCCCTCTGCCCTGGACCTACTGATTCAGAACCTTGGGCGTGAGCTTTTGGAGCTTGGTAACCCTGGCTCCCCATTCTGTGTGCACCACTTGCTGGTTTCAGGATTGAGGGCAAGTGATATATTTATTTATTATTATTATTTTTTAGTTTTGGCTGTGCTGGGTCTTTGTTGCTGCTCCAGGGCTTTCTCTGGTTGTAGTGATAGGGGGCTACTCTCTAGTTGGGGTGTGTGGGCTTCTCCTTGCGGTCGCTTCGCTTGTGGAGCGTGGGCTCGGTAGTTGTGGCACAATTTAGTTTCTCTTCAGTACATGGAATCTTCCTTCCCCGACCAGGGATCAAACCTGTGTCCCCTGCACTGGAAGGGAGATTCTTTTTCTCATTATTATTATTATTATCCTTAATCCTCATGTTATTTTTATTGTCCCCACTTTACAGAGGAGGAAACCAAAGCATAGAGAGCATCCACTAGCTAGCCGAAGTCTCTCAGCCAGCAACCCGCAAAACCAGGGTGCAAATCCAGGCCGCTTGATGACATCAAAGCCCGTTCCTTTCACATTTTTGGCTTTTCTGGGTTTTCCCTGCTGCTGCAGGCTTTTCTCTCATTGCAGGGAGTTGGGGCTGCTCTCTAGTTGAGGTGAGCAGACTTCTTGTTGTGGAACTTGGGCTCGAGGGCACACGGGCTTCAGTAGTTGCCGCACACGGGCTAAGTTGTGGCTCCGAGGCTCTAGAGCACAGGCTTCATAATTGTGGCTCACGGGCTCAGTTGCTCCTCAGCATGTGGGATCTTCCCGGATCAGGGCTCGAAGCTGTCTCCTGCATTGACAGGTGAACTCTTTACCACTGAGATACCAGGGAAGCCCGAATCCAACTAATTTTTAGGAGAAGGGAACAGCCTGGAGAGTCGAGCAATTTTTGAGAATGTTCTTTGTTGTCATTTAGAGATCTGAGACGGGAATGGGGGTTATGTGAAAGTTTAACTCCTAAATCCTGGGGGCGGCAGCGGGGCGGAGTGGTTGAAATCCTCACTCCACGAATTGTGGTTCATGCATGGCCTAGAGCACCACTACCACCTGGGAACTTTCTAGAAACTGGTAATCTCTCCCTCTGCCCTGGACCTACTGATTCAGAACCTTGGGCGTGAGCTTTTGGAGCTTGGTAACCCTGGCTCCCCATTCTGTGTGCACCACTTGCTGGTTTCAGGATTGAGGGCAAGTGATATATTTATTTATTATTATTATTTTTTAGTTTTGGCTGTGCTGGGTCTTTGTTGCTGCTCCAGGGCTTTCTCTGGTTGTAGTGATAGGGGGCTACTCTCTAGTTGGGGTGTGTGGGCTTCTCCTTGCGGTCGCTTCGCTTGTGGAGCGTGGGCTCGGTAGTTGTGGCACAATTTAGTTTCTCTTCAGTACATGGAATCTTCCTTCCCCGACCAGGGATCAAACCTGTGTCCCCTGCACTGGAAGGGAGATTCTTTTTCTCATTATTATTATTATTATCCTTAATCCTCATGTTATTTTTATTGTCCCCACTTTACAGAGGAGGAAACCAAAGCATAGAGAGCATCCACTAGCTAGCCCGAAGTCTCTCAGCCAGCAACCCGCAAAACCAGGGTGCAAATCCAGGCCGCTTGATGACATCAAAGCCCGTTCCTTTCACAGCAAACGTCGAGGTCCCTTGGCAGGGACAGATTCTGAACTGCTGGACCCAGTGAGTCACTTTCTTTATCTGCCAAATGAGATGATTTTGCCAAGGGGATTTGTAATAGAGCCCATGTGTGGTGGGAAGATGAAAACCCTGAGACTGAAATTGCTCTGACTCTATCCCAGGGGGCAAATGGATTGTTGTGAGGATTCAATGAGCTAGTCTGTTGTTTTACAGTAAGGGTTAAGATGCTGTAACAAAAAAGGATGCCCCAGAACAGCAGCTTAAAAAGCACAGACCCAGTGTTTCTCTTTCCTGTAGCAGTCTTTGATGAGCTGTCTTCTCAGGGCAAAGGTGTTCCTCACGCCATCATCCCAAGATCCTGCTTCTTCCCTTCTTATTTCCTTACCATTCCTTTCCTGCACTGTCCATATCTGATAGACTGAGACTGGATAAGAGGCACATCTACATTCCAGTTCTTGGACAAGCCACTTACCACTGCGGCTCATGCTCCACTGGCATGATCTTACTAACCGGCCACACCAAGACCCCAGGGAGGCAGAGAAGTGGCGTCTCCAATCTGAGCCCCCCTGTGCCCCCTCCAGCCGTCTCCTGCGCCCCTGCATCACGGAGTCTTGCTTGATGCATTTCACCCTCTGCTGTTGCATTATTTTTCCTGGAATGTTTCTCAGCTCAGAAGCACTTTCAACCTCTGCTCCTGCCACACAGCTTGTGGTCGCACAGGCTATGTTTTGGGCTGGGTCGTAGTTGTGAGTGATAGGGGCTACTCTAGTTGGGGTGTGTGGGCTTCTCCTTGCGGTCGCTCGCTTGTGGAGCGTGGGCTCGGTAGTTGTGGCACAATTTAGTTTCTCTTCAGTACATGGAATCTTCCTTCCCCGACCAGGGATCAAACCTGTGTCCCCTGCACTGGAAGGGAGATTCTTTTTCTCATTATTATTATTATTATCCTTAATCCTCATGTTATTTTTATTGTCCCCACTTTACAGAGGAGGAAACCAAAGCATAGAGAGCATCCACTAGCTAGCCCGAAGTCTCTCAGCCAGCAACCCGCAAAACCAGGGTGCAAATCCAGGCCGCTTGATGACATCAAAGCCCGTTCCTTTCACAGCAAACGTCGAGGTCCCTTGGCAGGGACAGATTCTGAACTGCTGGACCCAGTGAGTCACTTTCTTTATCTGCCAAATGAGATGATTTTGCCAAGGGGATTTGTAATAGAGCCCATGTGTGGTGGGAAGATGAAAACCCTGAGACTGAAATTGCTCTGACTCTATCCCAGGGGGCAAATGGATTGTTGTGAGGATTCAATGAGCTAGTCTGTTGTTTTACAGTAAGGGTTAAGATGCTGTAACAAAAAAGGATGCCCCAGAACAGCAGCTTAAAAAGCACAGACCCAGTGTTTCTCTTTCCTGTAGCAGTCTTTGATGAGCTGTCTTCTCAGGGCAAAGGTGTTCCTCACGCCATCATCCCAAGATCCTGCTTCTTCCCTTCTTATTTCCTTACCATTCCTTTCCTGCACTGTCCATATCTGATAGACTGAGACTGGATAAGAGGCACATCTACATTCCAGTTCTTGGACAAGCCACTTACCACTGCGGCTCATGCTCCACTGGCATGATCTTACTAACCGGCCACACCAAGACCCCAGGGAGGCAGAGAAGTGGCGTCTCCAATCTGAGCCCCCCTGTGCCCCCTCCAGCCGTCTCCTGCGCCCCTGCATCACGGAGTCTTGCTTGATGCATTTCACCCTCTGCTGTTGCATTATTTTTCCTGGAATGTTTCTCAGCTCAGAAGCACTTTCAACCTCTGATCCTGCCACACAGCTTGTGGTACGTCACAGGTTATGACCTATCACTGCCTCTGCTATTTGGCCAAGGCCGAGGTTCTTTCTAATCACCTGGTCAGGAGGAAGATGCATAGCACCACCATCACCCGGGGATTTAGCAGCGGGTGGTGGATTTAGAATACTTCCCCCGTGTGTGTGTGTGTGTGTGTGTGTGTGTGTGTGTGTGTGTGTGTGTGTGTGTGTGTGTGTGTTCCCAGGGGACAAATATTTGCTCTCAGTATCTGTATGTTAGGGGCCGGGAAGGACTGTTTTCTGGATCCTGAAGATTTCTAGCTGGGGGGATTTGTCGCAGACCCCACAAGCCCACATTTGGTGGAAAGATTAAACCCTGAGATTGAAATTGCTTTGACTTCATCCCAGGAGCAAATGGATTTTGTTCTGTCAGAGGATTTGCCCTTAGAGATGAACAAGGGAAAGTGTAAGGTTGTCTTCTTGGTACTAAATTGGATACCAGTTACTTTGCTAGATTTCTTGTTCTCATTCCTAGGAATATCCTTAGCATTTCCCACAAGAATTACTTTGCAGATAAAATGCAAAGTCGTGTTTGGAAATGGATTTTCTTAAGACTTTCAGCTAGAGTTTTTTTTTTTTTTATTAGGGAGTGGGCGGGTGGGCCACTTTTATTGGTCTTCCATTTCTCTATTTTCATCTGTCTTTGTTCTTTTGGCTCTTGTGGGCCTCCCATTGCAGTGGCCTCTGTCGTCACAGAGCACTGACTCTGGGCGCATGCGCTCCAGAGCTCCGGCTCGGTAATTGAAACATTGGTCCAGCCACTCTGCGGCATGTGGGATCTTCCCAGACCAGGGATCGAACTGGCGCCCCTTGTACTGCAAGGCGGTGTCCTTACCCACTGGACCACCAGGGAAGCCCCTCAGCTAGAGTTGTAAAACTCCAGCCGTACTACTTGCTGTGGGTCACTGGTTCCATCACTTAGTCCTTCTAGATCTTTCTTATTTTGCTTATAAAATGAGGTTAACAATACTAACTAATTCATAGAGATGAAGATTAAATGAATGAATAAAGTATTGGGTTGACCAAAGGGGAAAAAAAATTGTTTGAATTTTCCCATAACATCTTATGGAAAAACCCAAACAAATGTTTTGGCCAACCTAATACTTAAAATGGTGCCTGGCATAGCATATGTTAGCTAGTAGTATTATTGCTATTAGTAAAAAGGCTTCCCTCCTAGTTCAGTAGGTAAAGAATCTGCCTGCAACGCAGGAGACCTGGGTCCGATTCCTGGGTCAGGAAGATCCCCTGGAGAAGGAAATGGCAACCCACTCCAGTATCCTTGCCTGGAGAATCCCATGGACAGTGGAGCCTGGTGGTCTGCAGTCCATGGCGTCACAAGGAGTCAGACAGGACTGAGCGACTAAACCACCACTTTTCTAAAAAACCATTGTTCTTATCCCCTTCCTTCCTTGACAGGCATTGTCCTCTGTCCTAGGAGTCCTTCTCTTTGTACGTTTGGCAATAAGTCCTTGAGTTCTCGCAGGGCACATGGTTGTCCAGCTTCTCTTGCAGCTACTGTAAGGCCACGTGGCCAAGGTTGTAACAGTGGAGTATGGGTGGAAACAATCCATGCACGTTCTGGGTTGCTTTCTTAAGAGGAAATGCTTGCCCTCGCCTTCTCCACGCCCTGCCCAGCCCCATGATGGCCATCAGGTAAGGCAGGATGGACATGTGAATGAAGACATGCTCTGGACACGGTGCAGCAATGAGGCCGAAGGAACCAGCTCCCTCCCCAGTCGACCTTGTGCCATGGAGCCTGTGTCCAAGCACCTGCCCACTGCTGGATTCTTAAGTCAAAGAGAATGAAACTTACTTTGTCTTTGAGTTACTGTTTTCTTGAGTCTCTCTCTCTCTCTTTTTTTTAAATATAATTTTATTTAGTTAGTTTTTTGGTTGTGCTGGGTTTTTTGTTGCTTTGTGTGAGTTTTCTCTAGTTGCGGGGTGTAGGTGGTGCTACTCTTCCTTGTCTTGACTCTGTTTCAGGATCTTTGTGTGTGGGTCACTGGTTCCATCACTTAGTCCTTCTAGATCTTTCTTATTTTGCTTATAAAATGAGGTTAACAATACTAACTAATTCATAGAGATGAAGATTAAATGAATGAATAAAGTATTGGGTTGACCAAAGGGGAAAAAAAAATTGTTTGAATTTTCCCATAACATCTTATGGAAAAACCCAAACAAATGTTTTGGCCAACCTAATACTTAAAATGGTGCCTGGCATAGCATATGTTAGCTAGTAGTATTATTGCTATTAGTAAAAAGGCTTCCCTCCTAGTTCAGTAGGTAAAGAATCTGCCTGCAACGCAGGAGACCTGGGTCCGATTCCTGGGTCAGGAAGATCCCCTGGAGAAGGAAATGGCAACCCACTCCAGTATCCTTGCCTGGAGAATCCCATGGACAGTGGAGCCTGGTGGTCTGCAGTCCATGGCGTCACAAGGAGTCAGACAGGACTGAGCGACTAAACCACCACTTTTCTAAAAAACCATTGTTCTTATCCCCTTCCTTCCTTGACAGGCATTGTCCTCTGTCCTAGGAGTCCTTCCCTTTGTACGTTTGGCAATAAGTCCTTGAGTTCTCGCAGGGCACATGGTTGTCCAGCTTCTCTTGCAGCTACTGTAAGGCCACGTGGCCAAGGTTGTAACAGTGGAGTATGGGTGGAAACAATCCATGCACGTTCTGGGTTGCTTTCTTAAGAGGAAATGCTTGCCCTCGCCTTCTCCACGCCCTGCCCAGCCCCATGATGGCCATCAGGTAAGGCAGGATGGACATGTGAATGAAGACATGCTCTGGACACGGTGCAGCAATGAGGCCGAAGGAACCAGCTCCCTCCCCAGTCGACCTTGTGCCATGGAGCCTGTGTCCAAGCACCTGCCCACTGCTGGATTCTTAAGTCAAAGAGAATGAAACTTACTTTGTCTTTGAGTTACTGTTTTCTTGAGTCTCTCTCTCTTTTTTTTAAATATAATTTTATTTAGTTAGTTTTTTGGTTGTGCTGGGTTTTTTGTTGCTTTGTGTGAGTTTTCTCTAGTTGCGGGGTGTAGGTGGTGCTACTCTTCCTTGTCTTGACTCTGTTTCAGGATCTTTGTGTGTGTGTGTATATATATATGGAAGGCTTGTGGGATGTTAGTTCCCCATCAGGAATTGAACCCAGGCCCACAGCTGTGAAAGTGCCAGGATGTCCTGGGGCTTCCTCTAGTTGCAGCGAGTGGGGGCTACTCTTGATTGCAGTGCTCCAAGCTTCTCCTTTTGGTGGCTTCTCTTGTTGCTGAGCACAGGCTCTAGGTGTGTGGGCTTCCGTAGTTGCAGCCCCCAGGCTCTAGAGCCACAGGCTTCCTAGTTTTGGTCCAGTGGCTTTGTTGCTCCGTGGCATGTAGAATCTTCTGGGAACGAAGGGTGGAACTCACATCCCCTGCGTTGGCAGGCAGATTCTTAACCGCTGCGCCACTAGGGAAGTTCCTGGCTGCCATTCTATTACTTTGGAAGGAGAGGAAAATTGATCTGGGACAAAGGATGGGGTCCAGAGAGCCAGTGAGCCTGTAGAGGCAGCTCTGGCAGTGACTGACACTGGCTCTTGTGCTAATTTCCAAGGCTTGCCACAAATGGGGTGGCTGAAAACAATAGAATGTATTTCCTCATAGTTCTGGTGGCTAGAAGTCTGAAATTAAGATGTGGGGGGCACAGTCCGTCTAAAACCTATAAGAGAGAATCTTTGTTTGCCTCTTCCCAGCTTCCAGTGGCTTCCTTGCAATCCGTCGTGGCATTGCTTGACTTGGAACCATGGCCCTTCTATCTCAACCTCCTTGTTACATGATGTTCTCCAAGTATCTCAGTGTCTTCTCTCCCTTTTTAATTTTCATTTCTTTTTTTGCAAACTTTGGCAATCTTATTCTCTCTTTTATGATTTTATTTATTTATATTCATTTCGAGGGGTATTCTGAGTCTTTGGGGGCTGCTCAGGCTTTTCTCTAGGTGTGGTGAGCAGGAGGTACTCTCTCGTGGCTGTGTGCAGGCTTCTCCTTGGGGTGGCTTCTAATGGTGTGGAGCACAGGCTCTAGGGCTCGCTGGCTTCTGCAGTGGCAGCTCAGGGTCCAGTGGTTGCGGTTCCCAGGCCCTAGAGCACAGGCTCCACTGTAGTGGCAAAGGATCTTAGTTTCCCTGCCGCGTGTGGGATCATCCCAGACCAGGGAAGGCTGGATAGAAGTGATCATGCTAAGGGAAGTAAGTCAGAGAGAGAAAGACAGTATCATAGTCTGTCACTTATGTGTGGAATCTAAAATATGACACAAATGAATTATCTACAAAACAGAAACAGACTCACAGACATAGAGAACCCCTTGTGCTTGCCCAGGGGAGGAGGGTGGAGGAAAATACCATTGGGAGTTTGAGTTTAGCAGATATAAACATACAGAGAATGGATAAACAACAAGGTCCTACTGTATAGCACAGGGAGCCATAGTCAATACCCTGTGATAAACCATAGTGGATATTAAAAAAGAATGTGTATATATATATATATATATATATATATATATATATATGTATAAATAGCAGAGATACCACTTTTCTGACAGAAGTCCTTATAGTCAAAGCTATGGTTTTTCCAATAGTCATGTACAGATGTGAGAGATGGACCATAAAAAAGGATGAGTGCTGAAGAATTGATGCTTTTGAACTGTGGTGCTGGAGAAGACTCTGGAGTGTCCCTTCAACAGCAAGGAGATCACACCAGTCAATCCTAAAGGAAATCAACCCTGAATATTCATAGGAAGGACTGCTAGTGAAGCTGAAGCTCCAATACTTTGGTTACCTGATGTGAAGAGCCAATTCATTGAAAAAGACACTGCTTCAGGGAAAGACTGAGGGCAGGAGGAGGAGAAGGGTGACTTGGAACCATGGCCCTTCTATCTCAACCTCCTTGTTACATGATGTTCTCCAAGTATCTCAGTGTCTTCTCTCCCTTTTTAATTTTCATTTCTTTTTTTGCAAACTTTGGCAATCTTATTCTCTCTTTTATGATTTTATTTATTTATATTCATTTCGAGGGGTATTCTGAGTCTTTGGGGGCTGCTCAGGCTTTTCTCTAGGTGTGGTGAGCAGGAGGTACTCTCTCATGGCTGTGTGCAGGCTTCTCCTTGGGGTGGCTTCTAATGGTGTGGAGCACAGGCTCTAGGGCTCGCTGGCTTCTGCAGTGGCAGCTCAGGGTCCAGTGGTTGCGGTTCCCAGGCCCTAGAGCACAGGCTCCACTGTAGTGGCAAAGGATCTTAGTTTCCCTGCCGCGTGTGGGATCATCCCAGACCAGGGAAGGCTGGATAGAAGTGATCATGCTAAGGGAAGTAAGTCAGAGAGAGAAAGACAGTATCATAGTCTGTCACTTATGTGTGGAATCTAAAATATGACACAAATGAATTATCTACAAAACAGAAACAGACTCACAGACATAGAGAACCCCTTGTGCTTGCCCAGGGGAGGAGGGTGGAGGAAAATACCATTGGGAGTTTGAGTTTAGCAGATATAAACATACAGAGAATGGATAAACAACAAGGTCCTACTGTATAGCACAGGGAGCCATAGTCAATACCCTGTGATAAACCATAGTGGATATTAAAAAAGAATGTGTATATATATATATATATATATATATATATATATATGTATAAATAGCAGAGATACCACTTTTCTGACAGAAGTCCTTATAGTCAAAGCTATGGTTTTTCCAATAGTCATGTACAGATGTGAGAGATGGACCATAAAAAAGGATGAGTGCTGAAGAATTGATGCTTTTGAACTGTGGTGCTGGAGAAGACTCTGGAGTGTCCCTTCAACAGCAAGGAGATCACACCAGTCAATCCTAAAGGAAATCAACCCTGAATATTCATAGGAAGGACTGCTAGTGAAGCTGAAGCTCCAATACTTTGGTTACCTGATGTGAAGAGCCAATTCATTGAAAAAGACACTGCTTCAGGGAAAGACTGAGGGCAGGAGGAGGAGAGGGTGACAGAGGATGAGATGGTTGGATGGCATCACCGACTCAATGGACATGCGTTTGAGCAACTTTGGGAGACAGTGAAGAATGGCAGGGAAGCCAGATGTGCTACAGTCTGTGGGGTCGCAGAGAGTCAGACAGGACTTAGCAACTGAACAACAGTTTGTATAACTGACTCACTTTGCTGTAAAGCAGAAATGAACGCAACATTTAAATAAATTATACTTCAATTTAAAAAAATTAAGAAATAACTGTTACCTGCCGAGTCCTCTAAAGCCATTATCTCTAAAAACTTTTTTGTCCCCCAACACAACTCGGAGAGAATCAAGACCCCACCTCTTCCCACTTTCCAGTGGAAAACAACTAGGTGGTAAGAAGTCATGTCATCCTAAACACATCCTGAAATTTGAGGAATGGTGTGTACATCTGCTTCGGCAGTGATAGTGCAGCTGACTCCTAGTTTCACTCAATACATATATGACTTAAAGTCTACTTATTGAAAAATTACAGACCCAAAGTTCTGCTGATTGCAAATGAATGTTATTAAATGCTGTAGGATTTGCCAAACAACCCACGACAAATTAAATTGATAATAACAAGCTAAGCCCACAGTAATTTATCATTAGCTAGGCAAAAAGAACAGCATTTGAAAACCGTGGCCAACTCGAGATAATAGAAAGGCAAAATGTTCCTTCAGGGAATTATGGAAAGGCCTGCTATTGGTGTATACATGTGTGTGATGCTGTGGGGTAGTATTTGGCAGCCAGATTTCCAGGTGGAATACCAAATTAGAATGCCCAGCTAACTGTAGTGACTGTCTATTTTAAATTTATGAACTCTAGGTTTTAGTAAGCCCCCATGACTCAGCACGGGCATAGTGGATATCTGTTGAGTTTGCCTGTCCGATGTACATTTCTTTTTCTTGTTTATCAGTATTATTTTTTTAAATTATTTTTTAATTGAAGAATAATTGCTTTACAGAGTTTTGCTGTTTTCTGCCAAACATCAACATGAATCAGCCATAGGGATACATGTGTCTGTTTCTGCTGTTGATATATTTCTTCTGGTTTTCTTTTGGGGAATCATTGTCTCTCTCTCCATCTCTCTCCTTTTTTTAAAATTTGACTGTGCCAGGTCTTAGTTGTGGCACATGGGATCTTTGTTGCCCTCTGAGGGATCTTTGTTTTGGCACGAAGATCTTGAGTTGTGGCATGTGGGCTGTTGGTTGCAGCAGGTGGGATCTTAGTTCACTGACCAGGGATTGAACTGAGGCTTTCTGCATTGGGAGTGTGGAGTCTTCATCACCGGACCGCCGGAGTCCCTGCGGTTTGAGAAGGGCCATCTTTAGAAATGGGTAAAGGACCAAGACTGGCCGTTCAGTGTATTTTTTCTCGTTGTTCATAGTTCCAACATGAGCACATATCTCAAACTGTTGAGCTTAGTCCCAGGATTTCGGTCACAGTTGCGAAGGTTGGCGAATGGAACTGCCTACAGCATGCAGAACCTTCCAGCTAGTGAAGACAAAGCGGGGCCGAGGATGGAAAGAGACAGACCCCTGACACAGCTGAGCCCCTGGCTTCAGCCACGCCTGAGGCCTTAGCTGAAATCGCCCTTAAGAATCAGAGAAGGGATTTTTAGGTATTCCAAGACGCATAGCTAAGCATTTGAAAACCGTGGCCTGTAGGATTTGCCAAACAACGACAAATTAAATTGATAATAACAAGCTAAGCCCACAGTAATTTATCATTAGCTAGGCAAAAGAACAGCATTTGAAAACCGTGGCCAACTCGAGATAATAGAAAGGCAAAATGTTCCTTCAGGGAATTATGGAAAGGCCTGCTATTGGTGTATACATGTGTGTGATGCTGTGGGGTAGTATTTGGCAGCCAGATTTCCAGGTGGAATACCAAATTAGAATGCCCAGCTAACTGTAGTGACTGTCTATTTTAAATTTATGAACTCTAGGTTTTAGTAAGCCCCCATGACTCAGCACGGGCATAGTGGATATCTGTTGAGTTTGCCTGTCCAATGTACATTTCTTTTTCTTGTTTATCAGTGTTATTTTTTTAAATTATTTTTTAATTGAAGAATAATTGCTTTACAGAGTTTTGCTGTTTTCTGCCAAACATCAACATGAATCAGCCATAGGGATACATGTGTGTTTCTGCTGTTGATATATTTCTTCTGGTTTTCTTTTGGGGAATCATTGTCTCTCTCTCCATCTCTCTCCTTTTTTTAAAATTTGACTGTGCCAGGTCTTAGTTGTGGCACATGGGATCTTTGTTGCCCTCTGAGGGATCTTTGTTTTGGCACGAAGATCTTGAGTTGTGGCATGTGGGCTGTTGGTTGCAGCAGGTGGGATCTTAGTTCACTGACCAGGGATTGAACTGAGGCTTTCTGCGTTGGGAGTGTGGAGTCTTCATCACCGGACCGCCGGAGTCCCTGCGGTTTGAGAAGGGCCATCTTTAGAAATGGGTAAAGGACCAAGACTGGCCGTTCAGTGTATTTTTTCTCGTTGTTCATAGTTCCAACATGAGCACATATCTCAAACTGTTGAGCTTAGTCCCAGGATTTCGGTCACAGTTGCGAAGGTTGGCGAATGGAACTGCCTACAGCATGCAGAACCTTCCAGCTAGTGAAGACAAAGGGAAGCGGGGCCGAGGATGGAAAGAGACAGACCCCTGACACAGCTGAGCCCCTGGCTTCAGCCACGCCTGAGGCCTTAGCTGAAATCGCCCTTAAGAATCAGAGAAGGGATTTGCACTTTTGTAGGTATTCCAAGACCATACTCTGAGAAACAATTTACCCTGTACCTGCTGGAAGTGTGAATGAGCCCCATGTTCTTGTCTTTTGAAGCAAAATGCTGACTCATGAGTTAATGGTTGGTGTGAAGATGTGGAGACAGAGAGTAGCTGCTGACCTGGGGAGCTGGTTACAATTTAGACTATGATTCTGCCACATAGCAGAATCGCTGAACTCCTGGTTCCCCGAAAGATACACATGAAGGCTTGATACACATTCCTGAGTTTTTTGGTTTTTTTTTTTTAGGCCACTTCTATTGGTTTTTCATTTATCTATTTCATCCATCTTCGCTCTTTGGCCTGTGTGGGCCTCCCATTGCAGCAGCCCCTCTCGCTGCAGAGCACCGGCTCAGTAGTTGGACACATCAGTCCAGCCGCTCTGCGGCACGTGGGATCTTCCCAGGCCAGGGATTGAACCGGCGCCCGTTGTACTGCAAGGCAGTGTCCTTACCCACTGGACCCCCAGGGAAGCCCTCCTGAGTTGTTTTACAGGAAGAAGACCCCTCTCTAGATGAAAACTGCTCACCACAAGAACACAGACCCTAAACCGGTTGCAACCAGAAAAGTTGATGATGCTTGAAACTTCACCTTGATGTCGGCTGATCCAAGAACTGTCCATGAGCTGATCACGCCCTGCTCCTTGAATACTATAAAACTCCTCACTGTCCCCTACAGGGTGGGTCACACGGTCTTCAGGGAACGAGCCTCCCGCGGCCCCCCTTTGCCTGGCAAAGCAGTGAAAGCTACTTTTCTACTTCACCCAAAACTCTGTCTCTGTGTTTCTATTCTGCCCCGGTGAACAGAGGCCAAGTTTTGGCAACAATGCCAATAAAGGCACATTTTCTTTTTTAAAATGTATGTGGCTGAGCTGAGTCTTAGTTGTGGCATGTGGGATCTTTAGTGTGGTATGTGGGCTGTTAGCTGCAGAACCCGGGCGCCCTGCATGGGAGCCCAAAATCTTAACCGCTGGATCACCAGGGAAGTCCCTAAAGTCACATTTTCTAACCAAGGTTTTATGTTGGAAAAATAAACCCCAGATGAGAATTTTTTTTTTTTTTTCATGTTTGCTATTGATGACTGAATGAAATTCAAGAGTATTTCTCCTTTCTGGAGATGATGAGGGAAAAAAGAAGCATACCTCCTGATCTCCATGAGTTTTCTGATGTGATATGAGCTCAAAACATTAGGCTTCAGGAGATGATATTAAATGATAAAAATAAATCACCCAGAGAAAGAGGCACACAGAGAGGATGAGAGTGGACTGCCTTGTGTTTGGAGGGGTAACTTGTCAGTGACTTTTCCAATTGTTTCCAAATGTTCCATACAGTTGTTAGACAAGGCTTGCCCAACGTGTGCTTCAGATTTCCTGAGTGCTTGTGTTTGTTTTTTCTTTTTTTTTTTTTATCTTTTGATTAGTCCTGCTTTTTTGCTTGTGTTTGTTTGTTAAGGCTGCCTTAACAAAGTACCATAAGCCCAGGGGCTTCAATAGCGGGAATCTGTTGTCTCAGTTCTGGAAGCTCAAGTCTGGGATCCAGGTGTTGGCAGGGTTGACTCTTCTTTTTTAAAAATAGTTTTATTTATTTATTTTTGGCCACGCTGAGTCTTTGTTGATGCTCACGGGCTTTCTCTAGTTTTTGTGAGCAAGGGCTACTTTTCATTGCAATGTACGGGCTTCTCATTGCAGTGGCTTCTCTTATTGTGGAGCAGGGCCTAGAGCGTGGGCTCAGTAGTTGTGGCACATAGGTTTAGTTGCTCTGCAGCATGGGGGGTCTTCTTGGACCAGGGATTGAACCTGTGTTCTCTGCATGGGCAGGTGAGCTCTTAACCACTGGCCCACCAGGGAAGTCCCTAATATATATATTTCTTATTATAAACCACAGTACCACAGATCCAAAGCTTCCTTTTCTTGACTTGTCAGTCCCAGGAAATTCTCATGATTTCCTGCCTGTCCATCAAGTATCTAGAATTGTCGATGGCCAGGTGCCTTATCACCCCCAGGAAATCCTCAGGTAAGCTCTCCTTTCACCTGTGAGTGAGAAATGTGGTCTCCATGGCAGCGAGGTTAAAGTTCTCTCTGATTTCATGTTACTTCGTTGGGTGTTTAAGTGCCCAGGACAAGGAAAAAAAAAAAAACAGAAACAAAAACAGATGCCTTTATACTGACTTGTGTACAACACAGATTTTGAATAATGCCCCTAAGGGAAATATTACTACCTTTCTCTTCTGTTGCTCCATAACAAAATGTCCAAAATATTGCCCTGAACCAATTTGTTGTAATGCCGAAAATCTGCCTTGACATCCAGTGAAAACAAGACAGAAGGCAAGGGGACAGGGCACAACCTTTAAAAGAACGACCTAACCACTGGCTTCCCAGGTGGCGCTAGTTATAAAGAACCCATCTACCAATACAAGAGACATAAGAGACAAGGGTTCATTCCTTGGGCCAGGAAGATCCCCCGGAGAAGGGCATGGCAATCCACTCCAGAGTTGTTCCTTTGGGAAATCCCATGAACAGAGGAGTCTGGCAGGCTCCCGTCCATAGGGTTACAAAGAGTTGAACATGACTGAGCAACTTAGCACACATAGCCACTGAGGATACGACAAAAACTGATTAAAACCAATTCAGCCCAAGAGGAGGGGCTTCCCTGTTGGCTCAGACAGTAAAATAATCTGCCTGCAATGTAGGAGACCCAGGTTCTATCCCTGGGTTGGGAATATCCCCTGGAGAAGGGAATGGCAACCCACTCCAGTATTCTTTTTTTCCCTTTAGTTTATTTTTATTTTCCTTTAACAGAGTTTTGTTGTTTACTATTATACATAAACCTGAATTAGTCATAGGTATACACTTGACCCTTCCCACTTGAACTTCTCTCCCATCTCCCTCCCCATCCCACCCCTCCAGGTTGTTGCATAGCCCCTGTGTAAGTTGCACATTCACTCTGTCTATTTTACCTATGGTAATGTAAGTTTCTATGTTACTCTTTCCATGCCTCTCTCCCACTCCTCCCTCCCCACAATGTCCACCAGTCTGCTCTCTATGTCTGATTCTCCATTGCCCACTCCAGTATTCTTGCCTGGAGAATTCCATGGGGGAAGAGCCTGGAGGGTTACCATCTTGGCAGGCTACGCCCCACAGCGTGGCAAAGCATTGGACACGAGTGGGCGAATAGCATTGTATAGCACAGGGAACAACAGTCAATATCCTGTGATACGCCATAACAGAAATATGTGTATGAATCACTTTTACTATACAGCTTAAACTACCACAACATTGTGAGTCAACTGTGCTTCAATAACATTTTCTTTTTTTTTTAAAAGTGAGCCAATCTAAAATATTCTGTTACAGCAACCCAAACAGACTAATAATAATAAAAGAATTATTATTAAACAATGAGCTCTGTTCTTAGAGTCTTCTGTTGCTCTGTGTATGTATCTTTCAGGTCTGTGTCCCTGTGGGCAATGTGTCACTTGGAAAGCCCCATGATCCAGAAGGCAGGAAAAGTTCCCAGCTGGGGCCAATTGGCTTTCTAAATTGAGACTAGATGTTTGGCTTGGGGGTCTTTTAGAGGTACCATGTGTCCCTGGGCTGATCACTAGTTTCTAAGGCCAGTGCTTCGGCTCTTCAGTTTCTTAGCACATGTGATGCTGAAATTCCATGATGTTCTACCACTGGAAAGACATTTAGTTGTGTGATTCTAAGAGATACCCTGTGGTTGTCATGGGAGCACTCCAGGCAGAAGAGACAACCAGTCCCTAGGGTTAGGAAAAACTGTCCTCACAGAGTTAAGAGAGAGTGAAGGGCATCAGGAAGAGGTTTAATGTTCAGAATAGCTACCTGAAGTAAAGTAAGTCAGAAAGAGAGAAGAAAATGCCATGTGATATCATTTATATATGGGGCTTCCCAGGTGGTCCAGTGGTAAAGAATCCACCTGCCATACAGAGATACAGGAGATGTGGGTTCAGTCCTTAGGTTCCATCCCACCCCCCCAGGTTGTTGCATAGCCCCTGTGTAAGTTGCACATTCACTCTGTCTATTTTACCTATGGTAATGTAAGTTTCCATGTTACTCTTTCCATGCCTCTCTCCCACTCCTCCCTCCCCACAATGTCCACCAGTCTGCTCTCTATGTCTGATTCTCCATTGCCCACTCCAGTATTCTTGCCTGGAGAATTCCATGGGGGAAGAGCCTGGAGGGTTACCATCTTGGCAGGCTCGCCCACAGCGTGGCAAAGCATTGGACACGAGTGGGCGAATAGCATTGTATAGCACAGGGAACAACAGTCGATATCCTGTGATAAGCCATAACAGAAATATGTGTATGAATCACTTTTACTATACAGCTTAAACTACCACAACATTGTGAGTCAACTGTGCTTCAATAACATTTTCTTTTTTTTTAAAAAGTGAGCCAATCTAAAATATTCTGTTACAGCAACCCAAACAGACTAATAATAATAAAAGAATTATTATTAAACAATGAGCTCTGTTCTTAGAGTCTTCTGTTGCTCTGTGTATGTATCTTTCAGGTCTGTGTCCCTGTGGGCAATGTGTCACTTGGAAAGCCCCATGATCCAGAAGGCAGGAAAAGTTTCCAGCTGGGGCCAATTGGCTTTCTAAATTGAGACTAGATGTTTGGCTTGGGGGTCTTTTAGAGGTACCATGTGTCCCTGGGCTGATCACTAGTTTCTAAGGCCAGTGCTTCGGCTCTTCAGTTTCTTAGCACATGTGATGCTGAAATTCCATGATGTTCTACCACTGGAAAGACATTTAGTTGTGTGATTCTAAGAGATACCCTGTGGTTGTCATGGGAGCACTCCAGGCAGAAGAGACAACCAGTCCCTAGGGTTAGGAAAAACTGTCCTCACAGAGTTAAGAGAGAGTGAAGGGCATCAGGAAGAGGTTTAATGTTCAGAATAGCTACCTGAAGTAAAGTAAGTCAGAAAGAGAGAAGAAAATGCCATGTGATATCATTTATATATGGGGCTTCCCAGGTGGTCCAGTGGTAAAGAATCCACCTGCCCATACAGGAGATACAGGAGATGTGGGTTCAGTCCTTAGGTTGGAAAGATCCCCAGGAGAAGGAAATGGCAACCCACTCTAGTATTTTTGCCTGGAAAATCCCATGGACAGAGGAGCCTGGCAGCCTGCAGTCCATGGGGTTGCAAAAGAGTTGGACATCAGTTAATAACTAAACAACACAACAAAAATACATGTAACACAATATTTAACCATTTTTCAGTCCAGTGGGATTAAGTATATTCACACTGTTGTTCAATCATCTCCAGTATCCATCTCCAGAAATTTCTCATCTTCTGAAATTGAACCTGTCTCCGTGGACAACAGCTCACCATTCTCCTTGCCCCCAACCCATGGCCACTGCCTTTCCACTTTCTATCTCTATGAATTTGACTATTCTACCTCAAAGAAGTGGAATCATCCACTATTTGTCTTTTTTAAAATTTTGGCCTCTTTTATTGTTTTTTAATTTATTTTCATCCATCTTAATTCTTTGACCTGTGTGGGCTTCCCATTGCAGTGGCCTCTCTTGTAGCAGAGCACCAGCTCTGGGTGCATATACTCCAGAGTGCTGGCTCATAATTGGACACACCGATCCAGCCGTTCTGTGGCATGTGGGATCTTCCTGTGCCAGGGATCAAACCAGTGACCCTTGCAGTGCAAGGCGCACTCTTTAGCCACTGGACCACCAGGTAAGCCTATTTGTTTTGTGATTGACACTTCACTGAGCAAAATGTAGAGATGTTGATGTTTTCCAATTTATTTTTTCACATTTTATTTAAAAAATTTAAAACTTTATTTAAAATAAATTTTAAAGTAAGTATAGTTGGTTTGCAATGTTATGTTAATTTCTACTGTACAGCAAAGTGATTCAGCTGTTCATATATATACACATCTATGCTTTTTCACATTTTTTGTTATGATTTATCACAGGATATTGAATATAGTTCTCTACACTATACAGTAGGACTTTGTTGTTTATCCATTCTATATATAATAGTTTACATCTGTTGATCCCAAACTCCCAATTCATCCTTCCCCTCCTCCTTCCCCCTTTGGCAACCACAAGTCTGTTCTCTGTGTCAGTGAGTTTGTTTCTGTTTCTTAGATAGGTGCATTTGTGTCATATTTTACATTCCACACATAAGTGATGTCATACGGTATTGTCTGTCTCTTTCTGACTTGCTTCACTTAGTACGGTAATCTCCAGGTCCATCCATGTTGTTGCAAATGGCATTGGTTTTTATTTCTGGTTTCCCTATGGGGTCCCATGGACAAAAGATTTGGGGAAACATCAGAACTAAACAACACAACAAAAATACATGTAACACAATATTTAACCATTTTTCAGTCCAGTGGGATTAAGTATATTCACACTGTTGTTCAATCATCTCCAGTATCCATCTCCAGAAATTTCTCATCTTCTGAAATTGAACCTGTCTCCGTGGACAACAGCTCACCATTCTCCTTGCCCCCAACCCATGGCCACTGCCTTTCCACTTTCTATCTCTATGAATTTGACTATTCTACCTCAAAGAAGTGGAATCATCCACTATTTGTCTTTTTAAAAAAATTTTGGCCTCTTTTATTGTTTTTTAATTTATTTTCATCCATCTTAATTCTTTGACCTGTGTGGGCCTCCCATTGCAGTGGCCTCTCCCGTTGCAGAGCACTGGCTCCAGGTGCGTGTGCTCCAGAGTGCTGGCTCATAATTGGACACACCAGTCCAGCTGCTCCGTGGCATGTGGGATCCTCCTGGGCCAGGGATCAAACCAGTGACCCCTGCACTGCAAGGCGGACTCTTTAGCCACTGGACCACCAGGGAAGCCCTATTTGTTTTGTGATTGACACTTCACTGAGCAAAATGTAGAGATGCTTGATGTTTTCCAATTTATTTTTACACATTTTATTTAAAAAATTTAAAACTTTATTTAAAATAAATTTTAAAGTAAGTATAGTTGGTTTGCAATGTTATGTTAATTTCTACTGTACAGCAAAGTGATTCAGCTGTTCATATATATACACATCTATGCTTTTTCACATTTTTTGTTATGATTTATCACAGGATATTGAATATAGTTCTCTACACTATACAGTAGGACTTTGTTGTTTATCCATTCTATATATAATAGTTTACATCTGTTGATCCCAAACTCCCAATTCATCCTTCCCCTCCTCCTTCCCCCTTTGGCAACCACAAGTCTGTTCTCTGTGTCAGTGAGTTTGTTTCTGTTTCTTAGATAGGTGCATTTGTGTCATATTTTACATTCCACACATAAGTGATGTCATACGGTATTGTCTGTCTCTTTCTGACTTACTTCACTTAGTACGGTAATCTCCAGGTCCATCCATGTTGTTGCAAATGGCATTGGTTTTTATTTCTGGTTTCTATTCTTGAATAATAGCTAACCACCCTGTGAATTTTTTCCTGTTTTTTTCTGCAGAGACTCTAATGGTCTTTCAATGTCTTTTAAAGGACATAGATCTTTAATTTCTCTTCTTGAGTAAACTGAAGTCTTCAGCAGATAGCTTGGTGAGTTTTTCTCTGTATATGCCCTTGTATGACCACCGTCTATGAAAGGATGTAGAATATTACCAAAATTTTAGGGGAAGTTCTTTGAATGCTTACACTTTTACTCATCAAATTATCAAAAGCTAAAAAGTTTGATAATAGCATGTATTGGTAAGGTAGTGGGAAAATGGACCATCTTCTACATTATCAGTGAAAGTATAAATTGGTGCCACATTCCTGGAGACAAAAAGGTGATACCTATGTCATATATTGACCTAGGAATCTCATTGTTAGCAATTTGCCCTTCAGATACAGTTTGCTAGGACATAGGGAAACGAACATGCACTGCAGCCTTGTTTGAAATAGCTAAAAACTGGAGCATGTCCAGCATTTGACATCTTATACACTATTTGAACAAATTAAGGCAACTATGCACAATAGAATACTATACAGTTATTAAGAAGAAAGACATAGGGCTTCCCTGGTGGTCCAGTGGGTAAGGACACCGCCTTGCAGTACAAGGGGCACCGGTTAGATCCCTGGCCTGGGAAGATCCCACGTGCGGTGGAGCAGCTGGACCGATGTGTCCAATGACCAAGCCGGAGCATCCCCGGGCTCTGGGCCCTGCCATGGAAGGCCCACATGGGCCAAAGAACAAATGATCACAGGATATTGAATATAGTTCTCTACATCTGTTGTTGTTTATCCATTCTATATATAATAGTTTACATCTGTTGATCCCAAACTCCCAATTCATCCTTCCCCTCCTCCTTCCCCCTTTGGCAACCACAAGTCTGTTCTCTGTGTCAGTGAGTTTGTTTCTGTTTCTTAGATAGGTGCATTTGTGTCATATTTTACATTCCACACATAAGTGATGTCATACGGTATTGTCTGTCTCTTTCTGACTTACTTCACTTAGTACGGTAATCTCCAGGTCCATCCATGTTGTTGCAAATGGCATTGGTTTTTATTTCTGGTTTCTATTCTTGAATAATAGCTAACCACCCTGTGAATTTTTTCCTGTTTTTTTCTGCAGAGACTCTAATGGTCTTTCAATGTCTTTTAAAGGACATAGATCTTTAATTTCTCTTCTTGAGTAAACTGAAGTCTTCAGCAGATAGCTTGGTGAGTTTTTCTCTGTATATGCCCTTGTATGACCACCGTCTATGAAAGGATGTAGAATATTACCAAAATTTTAGGGGAAGTTCTTTGAATGCTTACACTTTTACTCATCAAATTATCAAAAGCTAAAAAGTTTGATAATAGCATGTATTGGTAAGGTAGTGGGAAAATGGACCATCTTCTACATTATCAGTGAAAGTATAAATTGGTGCCACATTCCTGGAGACAAAAAGGTGATACCTATGTCATATATTGACCTAGGAATCTCATTGTTAGCAATTTGCCCTTCAGATACAGTTTGCTAGGACATAGGGAAACGAACATGCACTGCAGCCTTGTTTGAAATAGCTAAAAACTGGAGCATGTCCAGCATTTGACATCTTATACACTATTTGAACAAATTAAGGCAACTATGCACAATAGAATACTATACAGTTATTAAGAAGAAAGACATAGGGCTTCCCTGGTGGTCCAGTGGGTAAGGACACCGCCTTGCAGTACAAGGGGCACCGGTTAGATCCCTGGCCTGGGAAGATCCCACGTGCGGTGGAGCAGCTGGACCGATGTGTCCAATGACCAAGCCGGAGCTCTGGAGCGCATGTGCCCGGAGCTGGTGCTCTGCGACAACAGAGGCCACTGCCATGGAAGGCCCACATGGGCCAAAGAACAAAGATGGATGAAAATAGATAAATGAAAAACCAATAGAAGCGGCCCGCCTGCTCCCCTCCCTCCCCACCCCACCGCCCACCAATAATAAATAAATAAATAAATCTTAAAAAAAAAAAAAAGAAGAAAGATATAGATCTACATCAGTTCAGTTCAGTCACTCAGTTGCTCTTTGTGACCCCATGGACTGCAGCGCACCGGGCTTCCCTGTCCTTCACCATCTTCTGGAGCTTACTCGAGCTCATGTCCATTGAGTCTGTAAGCATTACTCAGAGTAGCATTCCTTTGCATATTTGTAAACCTTCTAGAAGATGGTGGTATTCTCATTTGAGAGATTATCCCATCACTCTGTCGTGATATGTTTTAGTCCAAGTCTGTGAAGAGAACCTATAAACTCATAGCTGGAAATAATATCTCAATAGTCTTTTTAGGAACTCGGAAATTCTTGCTACCATACCAAAACTCAAAAAAGTGGTAGTTTTGTCAAGGTAAGCTGCAGTGAGGAATCTCCTTTTGAGTTGAGATCTATTTTATTAAAATCCATGTATCTACCTTGCACTTTTCATGGATTTTTTTGTTTTTCCCAGCATCAAGGTCTTTTCAAGAACATGGAGACAGTGTGATTTCTCTCTCTTCCTCTTTAAAATATTATTTATTTATTATTTTTGGCTGTGCTGGGTCTTCATTGCTGTATGAGCTTTCTCTAGTTGTGGTGTGTGAGCTTCTCTTGTTATAAAGCCCTGGCTCTCGGGACACAGGTTCCAAGGCTGTAGAGCGAGGGCTCAGTATGGCATGCAAGGTCTTCCTGGACTAGGGATGGAACCCTGCATTAGCAGGTGCGTTGGAAGGTGGATTTTTAACCACTAGACTGCCAAGGAAGTCCTTGTCTCTTTGTCCTTTTGTTAGGACTGCAGCTCTTGAAGTAGGGCCCTACTCTTATGATCTCATTAATCTTTTTGGAGGGGTTTATAGAAGATTTTAATATCAAATAAAGTATAATTTACATGATCAAAAAGTTTTGATTTCCATACAAAGTACTCTACGTAAATAGTGTAAGAAGCTGACAAAGTAGTTTCTAAGTGACATCAACTAATTTTATCACATTTCACATGAATTGTTAATGGCCTAAAAACTACAGCATCTGCCACAAATGACAATAAGCAATGGCAGCACATACCCTTGGACCCTTATCGTATGTCACAAGTTCACATTTTTCTTCTTTGTGATCCCCAAACCGGCAGCATGTTCATTTCATCCACTCTGTTCTTACGTATTTGAAAAGCAGGTGTTATCCATCTGCCACATGAGCACTGTTCACCATGCCAACTGAAAGAACCCAACTTGGCATGGCATTTGGGGCAAAGAAGCTGTGCATCCATCACTCCCAACACAGTGGACTCCATCCAGTGTACAGGCTCAATGAAATAAGAGGTGCACTGAGCCAGACTCCCTGTGGAAAGCACTAGGGATGGTGTCTTCCTCTTGTGTGCAAAGGCTCTAGGCCCACTTCCTTCATTATGACCCCAAATGCTAGAACTTCGAAATAAAGATCACCTGCATTTCCTGCATTTGTACAGAACTCCATCTTTCAATCATTGTGAAATGACAGATGGGTCAATAGCAAAGAGCTCTTGAGGAAGGTTCTGCAATTCTGGATACTTCTTTGTAAATTTTTTTTTTTTTGGAGAGAGGCGGGTTGGGGAGGGAGAGGTGCGGGTGGGCCACTTCTATTGGTCTTTCATTTATCTATTTTTCATCCATCTTTGTTCTTTGGCCTGTGCGGGCCTCCCATCGCGGTGGCCTCTGTTGTCGCAGAGCACCGGCTTCAGGTGCACGCGCTCCAGAGCTCCGGTTCGGCAATTGGACACATTGGTCCAGCCGCTCCGCCGCACGTGGGATCTTCCCAGGCCAGGGATCTAACCGGCGCCCCTTGCACTGCAAGGCGGTGTCCTTACCCACTGGACCACCAGGGAAGCCCCTCTGTAACCTTTTGTAAACGATACTGTTTGTAGACTGCACTCGAGGTATCTACTTCACATCCTATTGCCTGGTATAGTTTCAGTTGCCACTCAAGCCCCTCATTCATCTTGGCCTCTTGTTTGATAGTCTTAAGGTTTTCATAGGCTTTTTCAAAGGTAAGTTGGTCCATCTTCATCATAAAAGTTGTAATCATAGCCATACTTCGATGGACCTCAGTGCACCAGCACCGCGCAACCCTCGGCACTGTCCTGGCTGATGAAGGCCACACCGCGGTCCAGAGGACTGAGCAGGTCGGCCTTGGGTTGGTCCAGCGCTGGCATGAAGAGATGCCGCAGAGCCTTGACCCCAGCCCTCATCTTGAAGTCGGGTTCCTCCGAGTCCACCATCAGTGCTGCCCACCTCCCTCAGGAGGTCTGGCTCCCCTCAGGCACAGCCCCGGCTGGTTCCACCTCCAGCACATGCCTAGCCGTGCTGGCCCGGCTCTGGCCTCAGACCCGGCGCTCGCAGCCAGGACTCTGGTCTTCGATCTCATTTAATCTTGAAACTGAAGTGTTAGTTACTCAGTCATGTCGGACTCTTTGTGAACCACAGACTGCCCTCTGCCAAGTTCCTCTGTCCATGGAATTCTCCAGGCAAGAATACCGGAATAGGTAACCGTTCCCTTTCTCCAGGAGATTTTCCTGTCCCAGGTATCGAACCCAGGTCTCCTGCCTTACTGACAGGTTCTTTACAGTCATTACCTTCTAAAAGCCTTATCTCCAAATCCAATCACACTGAGGGTTAGAGCTTTAGCATATGAATTTTAGAATGACACGATTCAATCCACAGCAACCAATAATTCTCTTTATGTCCCATTTTCAACTTGAGATTTTACTTACAACCAGAAGCATCCTAAATGATGCGGTGGAAACGGAAGTGATTTTTAGTAAGTCTGAGCCTCAATTTTCTCATCTGCAAAATGTTTAAAAGCCAGGAGGTACCTGTCATCCTTGTGTTTCCATGCAGATTAAGTGAAACAATGTATTTGTGAATATTTGGAATAATATAAAGTTCATGGAAGATATTCATGAAAATTACTATCAACAAGAAGGTTGGAGGACTTCTCTGGTGGTCCAGTGGTTAAGACTCCATGCTTCTAGTGCAGGGGGTGTGGGTTTGATCCCTGGTTTGGAACAGGGTCCTGCATGCTGCGTGATTGGCATAATAAAGAAGCAAATAAAATCAAATAAAAAGCAAGAAGGATGCCAGATGAGGGTCAAAGATAGGCACAGTCAGGTGAGGAAAAAAGGAAGAAATGATGGACTGTTTTTCCAAAGAGACAGAGAAATAGCCATAGGAACATGCGTACTTGGAGTATGCTTGCTTGGCTCAGATATCCAAAAATAAACCTGCAGACCCTACATGGGGAGAGTAACTATAAATATAACTGTTATTAGCTGTGAGTGACAAGCCCAATTAGAAGACGTAAAGATGATTTAGAAGGTCCTCATGCAAAGCATCTTGAGTTGCTATAAAAATATTTGATATTTACAGCTCAAGAAAGAGATGAAAATTAAGAGAAGATAGTTTATGACCTGCCTGGGTCTCCTCTGTCAATGCCCAGCTCTTTCCTTCTCATTCTCAGTCATTACAGCCTGGCCCAGATTCCAAAGGCCAGCTCTGCTGTGCTCTGCTCAGTCACTCCGTCTGACTCAGTCACTTGTGTCTGACTCTCTGAGGCCACAGGGACTGTAGCTGCCAGGCTCTTCTGCCCATGGAGTTTCCCAGGCAATAGTACTAGGGTGGATTGCCGTTTCCTTCTACAGGGAATCTTCCTGACCTGAGGACTGAACCTGCATCGCCTGTGCCTCCTACATTGCAGGTGTATTTTTTACCTGCTGAGCCATCGGGGAAGCCGTCAGGGTCCCCTGGAACCACCTCCAAAGTTAAAATCAATTACTCTCATTTGAATCATGCTTAAGGGTATGCCTCTGGGGCCCAAACTAAGAAAACTCTCCCACCTGCGTATATATATTTTGCCAGGAGAAACAAGAAAAAACCTTGTATAAAAATATTATTAGTAAGTCTGAGCCTCAATTTTCTCATCTGCAAAATGTTTAAAAGCCAGGAGGTACCTGTCATCCTTGTGTTTCCATGCAGATTAAGTGAAACAATGTATTTGTGAATATTTGGAATAATATAAAGTTCATGGAAGATATTCATGAAAATTACTATCAACAAGAAGGTTGGAGGACTTCTCTGGTGGTCCAGTGGTTAAGACTCCATGCTTCTAGTGCAGGGTGTGGGTTTGATCCCTGGTTTGGAACAGGGTCCTGCATGCTGCGTGATTGGCATAATAAAGAAGCAAATAAAATCAAATAAAAAGCAAGAAGGATGCCAGATGAGGGTCAAAGATAGGCACAGTCAGGTGAGGAAAAAAGGAAGAAATGATGGACTGTTTTTCCAAAGAGACAGAGAAATAGCCATAGGAACATGCGTACTTGGAGTATGCTTGCTTGGCTCAGATATCCAAAAATAAACCTGCAGACCCTACATGGGGAGAGTAACTATAAATATAACTGTTATTAGCTGTGAGTGACAAGCCCAATTAGAAGACGTAAAGATGATTTAGAAGGTCCTCATGCAAAGCATCTTGAGTTGCTATAAAAATATTTGGTATTTACAGCTCAAGAAAGAGATGAAAATTAAGAGAAGATAGTTTATGACCTGCCTGGGTCTCCTCTGTCAATGCCCAGCTCTTTCCTTCTCATTCTCAGTCATTACAGCCTGGCCCAGATTCCAAAGGCCAGCTCTGCTGTGCTCTGCTCAGTCACTCCGTCTGACTCAGTCACTTGTGTCTGACTCTCTGAGGCCACAGGGACTGTAGCTGCCAGGCTCTTCTGCCCATGGAGTTTCCCAGGCAATGGTACTAGGGTGGATTGCCGTTTCCTTCTACAGGGAATCTTCCTGACCTGAGGACTGAACCTGCATCGCCTGTGCCTCCTACATTGCAGGTGTATTTTTTACCTGCTGAGCCATCGGGGAAGCCGTCAGGGTCCCCTGGAACCACCTCCAAAGTTAAAATCAATTACTCTCATTTGAATCATGCTTAAGGGTATGCCTCTGGGGCCCAAACTAAGAAAACTCTCCCACCTGCGTATATATATTTTGCCAGGAGAAACAAGACCTTATGATTTTTTAAAATAACATTTCACACTTTCCAAGGTCAATTCACAAACAGGACATATTATTCAGTAATAAAGAAGAATAAAATAGTATGGACATATAATATGAAAGAGTCTTGTATGTATTATGCTGAATGAAAGAATCCATACTTAAATGGCTACATACAATATGTTGTTTCTGTTCAGTCCTTAAGTCCTGTCTGACTCTGTGACCCCATGGACTGCAGCGCACCAGGCTTCCTTGTCCTTCATTGTCTCCCAGGGTTTGCTCAGATTCATGTCCTTTGAGTCAGTGATGCTGTCTAACTATCTCATCCTTTGCCGCCCCCTTCTCCTCCTGCCCTCAATCTTTCCCAGCAATAGGGTCTTTTCCAATGAGTCGGCTCTTCGCATCAGGTGCCAAAGTATTGGAGCTTCAGCATCAGTCCTTCCAGTGAATATTCAGGGTTGATTTCCTTCTGAATTGACTGGTCTGATCTCTTTGCAGTCCAAGGGACTCTCAAGAGTCTTCTCTAGCACTGCAGTTTGAGAGCATCAGTTCTTCAGTGCTCGGCCTTCTTTATGGTCCAACTCTTACAGTCATACATGACTACTAGAAAAAACATAGCTTTGACTATGTGGACCTTTGTTGGCAAAGTGATGTCTCTGCTTTTTAAAACGTTGTCTAGTTTTTTCATAGCTTTCCTTTCAAGGAGCAAGCATCTTTTAGTTTCATGGCTGCATTCACCATCAGCAATGATTTTGGAGGCCAAGAAAATAAAATCTGTCACTGTTTCCACTTTTTCTGCCTTCTATTCACCATGAAGTGGTGGGACCAGATGCCATGATCTTAGTTTTTTGAATGTTGAGCTTTAAACCAGCTTTTTCATTCTCCTCTTTCACCCTCAACAAGAGGCTCTTTAGTTCTTCACTTTCTGCCATTAAAAGTGGTATTATCTGCTTATCTGAGGTGGTTGATGTTTCTCCCAATATTTTCTATTCCAGCTGGTGCTTCATCCAGCCTGGCATTTTGTGTGCTGTGCTCTGCATATAAGTTAAATAAACAGGGTGACAATATACAGCCTTGTTGTACTCCTTTCCCAATTCTGAACCAGTCAGTTATTCCATGTAAGGTTCTAACTGTTGCTTCTTGACCCATATACAAGTTTCTCAGGAGGTAGGTAAGGTAGTCTGGTAGTTCCATCTCTTTAAGAATTTTCCACAGTTTGTTGTGATCCACACAGTCAAAGTCTATAGTGTAGTCAATGAAGTAGTAGATATTTTTCTGAAATTCCTGTGTTTTATCTGTGAGCCACTGAATGTAAGCAATTTGATCTCTGGTTCCTCTGCCTTTTCTAAACTTTGCTTGTATATATGGAAATTCTCCTTCTTAATTGCTGTCTAACTATCTCATCCTTTGCCGCCCCCTTCTCCTCCTGCCCTCAATCTTTCCCAGCAATAGGGTCTTTTCCAATGAGTCGGCTCTTCGCATCAGGTCCCAAAGTATTGGAGCTTCAGCATCAGTCCTTCCAGTGAATATTCAGGGTTGATTTCCTTCTTAATTGACTGGTCTGATCTCTTTGCAGTCCAAGGGACTCTCAAGAGTCTTCTCTAGCACCGCAGTTTGAGAGCATCAGTTCTTCAGTGCTCGGCCTTCTTTATGGTCCAACTCTTACAGTCATACATGACTACTAGAAAAAACATAGCTTTGACTATGTGGACCTTTGTTGGCAAAGTCATGTCTCTGCTTTTTAAAACGTTGTCTAGGTTTTTCATAGCTTTCCTTTCAAGGAGCAAGCATCTTTTAGTTTCATGGCTGCATTCACCATCAGCAATGATTTTGGAGGCCAAGAAAACAAAATCTGTCACTGTTTCCACTTTTTCTGCCTTCTATTCACCATGAAGTGGTGGGACCAGATGCCATGATCTTAGTTTTTTGAATGTTGAGCTTTAAGCCAGCTTTTTCACTCTCCTCTTTCACCCTCAACAAGAGGCTCTTTAGTTCTTCACTTTCTGCCGTTAAAGTGGTATTATCTGCTTATCTGAGGTGGTTGATGTTTCTCCCAATATTCTCTATTCCAGCTGGTGCTTCATCCAGCCTGGCATTTTGTGTGCTGTGCTCTGCATATAAGTTAAATAAACAGGATGACAATATACAGCCTTGTTGTACTCCTTTCCCAATTCTGAACCAGTCAGTTATTCCATGTAAGGTTCTAACTGTTGCTTCTTGACCCATATACAAGTTTCTCAGGAGGTAGGTAAGGTAGTCTGGTAGTTCCATCTCTTTAAGAATTTTCCACAGTTTGTTGTGATCCACACAGTCAAAGGCTTTAGTGTAGTCAACGAAGCAGAAGTAGATATTTTTCTGAAATTCTTATGCTTTCTCTATGATCCAGCGAATGTTGGCAATTTGATCTCTGGTTCCTCTGCCTTTTCTAAACCATGCTTGTACATCTGGAAGTTCTTGGTTCACATACTGTTGAAGCCTAGCTTGAAGGATTTGGAGCATTGCCTTGCTAGTGTGTGAAATGAACACACTTGTACGATAGTTTGAATGTTCTTTGGCATTGCCCTTCTTTGGAATTGGAATGAAAACTGAGTTTTTCCAATTCTGTGGCTATAGCTGAGTTTCCCAAATTTGCTGACATATTGAGTGCAGCACTTTAACAGCATCATCTTTTAGGATATTAAATAGCTCGACTAGAATTCCATCACCTCCAGTAGCTTTGTTTGTAGCAGTGCTTCCCGAGGCCCACTTGACTTCATACTCCAGGATGTCTGGCTCTAGGTGAGTGGCCACACCATTATAATTATCCTAGTCATTAAGACTTTTTTTGTGTAGTTCTTCTGTATATTCTTGCCACCTCTTCTTAATTTTTTTTCTGCTTCTTTTAGGTCTTTACCATTTCTGTCCTTTATAAGTGCTCATCCTTGCATGAAATACTCCCTTGATATCTCCAATTTTCATGACGAGATCTCTGGTTTCTCCCATTCTATTACTTTCTTCTACCTCTTTGCATTGCTCGTCTAAAAAGCCCTTCTTATGTCTCCTTGGTATTCTCTGGAATGCATTCAGTTGGTTATGTCTTTCCCTTTCTCCCTTGTTTTTTGCTTCTTCTTCTTTTTTTTTAATTTGGCCTCTTTTATTGGTCCTTCATTTATTTATTTTCATCCATCTTAATTCTTTGGCCTGTTTGGGCCTCCCATTGCAGCGGCCTCTCTTGTAGCAGAGCACTGGCTCCGGGCACATACGCTCCAGAGCACTGGCTCATACTTGGACACACTGGTCCAGCTGCTTCCTGGCATATGGGATCTTACCGTGCCAGGGATCGAACTGGCACCCCTTGCACTGCAAGGTGGACTCTTTACCCACTGGACTACCAGGGAAGCCCCTTACTTATCTTTTTTTTTTTTTTCTCAGTTGTTAGTAAAGCCTCCTCAGACAACCACCTTGCCTTCTTGCATTTCTGTTTCTTGGGGATGGTTTTGATCACTGCCTTCTGTGCAATGTTATGAACCTCCGTTCATAGTTCTTCAGGCACTCTGTCTACCAGATCTAATCCCTTGAATCTATTCATTGCTTCCATTGTGTAATCACAAGGAATTTGATTTAGGTCACACTTGAATGGTGTGGTTTTGCCTATTTCAATCAATTTAGGTCTGAATTTTGCAATAAGAAGCTGATGATCTGAGTCTGCTAACTGTGTAGAGCTTCTCCATCTTTGGCTGCAAAGAATATAATCAATCTGATTTCAGTATTGACCATTTGGCGATGTTCATGTGCAGAGATGTCTCTTGTGTCGTTAGAAAAGGATGTTTGCTATGATCAGTGTGTTCTGTTGGTGAAACTCTATTAGCCTTTGCCCTGCTTCATTTTGTACTCCAAGGCCAAACTTGCCTGTTACTTCAGGTATCTCTTGAGTTTCTACTTTTGCATTCCAATCCCCTATGATGAATAGTAGGTGATAATTCTAGAAGATCTTATAGGTCTTCAAGAACAGGTCAATTTCAGCTTCTTTGGGATCAGTTGTTGGGGCATAGATTTGGATCACTGTGATGTTGAATAGTTTGCCTTGGAAATGAACCAATACCATTCTGTTGTTTTTGAGCTTGTAACCAAGTACTGCATTTTGGACTCTTCTGTTGATTTTGAGGGCTATTCTGTTTCTTCTAAGGGATTCTTGCTCACAGTAATAGATATAATGGTCATCCACGTTAAATTTGCCCATTTCTGTCCATTTTAATTCACTGATTCCTAAAATGTCGATGTTCACTCTTGCCTTTACTGTCTGACTGCTTCTAATTTACCTTGATTCACGGACCTAATTTTCCAGGTTCGTATGCAATATTATTCTTTATAGCATTGGACTTTATTTTCACCACCAGATACACCCACAACTTAGCGTTATTTCCGCTTTGGCCTAGCTGCTTCATTCTTTCTGGAGCTACTAGTAATTGCCCTTCACTCTTACCCAGTAGCGTGTTGGATACCTTCCAATCTGTCAGGCTCATATTTCAGTATCATATCTTTTTGCCTTTCATATGCTCAGACAACCACCTTGCCTTCTTGCATTTCTGTTTCTTGGGGATGGTTTTGATCACTGCCTTCTGTGCAATGTTATGAACCTCCGTTCATAGTTCTTCAGGCACTCTGTCTACCAGATCTAATCCCTTGAATCTATTCATCGCTTCCATTGTGTAATCACAAGGAATTTGATTTAGGTCACACTTGAATGGTATGGTTTTGCCTATTTCAATCAATTTAGGTCTGAATTTTGCAATAAGAAGCTGATGATCTGAGTCTGCTAACTGTGTAGAGCTTCTCCATCTTTGGCTGCAAAGAATATAATCAATCTGATTTCAGTATTGACCATTTGGCGATGTTCATGTGCTGAGATGTCTCTTGTGTCGTTAGAAAAGGATGTTTGCTATGATCAGTGTGTTCTGTTGGTGAAACTCTATTAGCCTTTGCCCTAATTCATTTTGTACTCCAAGGCCAAACTTGCCTGTTACTTCAGGTATCTCTTGAGTTTCTACTTTTGCGTTCCAATCCCCTATGATGAATAGTAGGTGTTAATTCTAGAAGATCTTATAGGTCTTCAAGAACAGGTCAATTTCAGCTTCTTTGGGATCAGTTGTTGGGGCATAGATTGATGTTGAATGGTTTGCCTTGGAAATGAACCAAGACCATTCTGTTGTTTTTGAGCTTGTACCCAAGTACTGCATTTTGAACTCTTCTGTTGATTTTGAGGGCTATTCTGTTTCTTCTAAGGGATTCTTGCTCACAGTAATAGATATAATGGTCATCCACGTTAAATTTGCCCATTTCTGTCCATTTTAATTCACTGATTCCTAAAATGTCGATGTTCACTCTTGCCTTTACTGTCTGACTGCTTCTAATTTACCTTGATTCACGGACCTAATTTTCCAGGTTCGTATGCAATATTGTTCTTTATAGCATTGGACTTTATTTTCACCACCAGATACACCCACAACTTAGCATTATTTCCGCTTTGGCCTAGCTGCTTCATTCTTTCTGGAGCTACTAGTAATTGCCCTTCACTCTTACCCAGTAGCATGTTGGATACCTTCCAATCTGTCAGGCTCATATTTCAGTATCATATCTTTTTGCCTTTTCATACTGTTCATGGATTTTCTGCAACATGAATACTTTAGTGGTTTGCCATTGTCTTCTCCAATGGACCATGTTTTGTCTGAACTCTTCACTGGGACCCATCCGTCTTGGGTGGCCGTACATGACTCATAGCATCATCGAGTTATGCAAGCCCCTTTGCCACGGCAAGGCTGTGATCCATGAAGGGGCCATGCAGTATAACTTCTATTTATGTGATCTCCTGGGGATGACAAAACTCTAGGGACAGAAAATCGATCAAGGATTGCTATGGGCTGAAGGTGCATGAGGCGTTAATTACAAAGAGTATGGAAGGAACTACCAGGAGTGATGGAACTCTTCTGTATCTTGATGTTGAAAATGATTCCACAGCTGTGACATTTTTCAAAAACTCATAGGACTGTACACTAATCAAAGGTGCATTTGGTTAGATGTAAATTAAGCCACAATAAAAAAGGTCATTTAAAGAAAGAACATTCATTATCATTGTCTTAGCTGGTTGTCACGACAACCGGCAACAATCAGGAATGAGTATTCATTTTTTCAGCCAGCTGTTTTGAGCCATATCTGAACTTCGCAGTGCTCCTTCCTTCTAAACCCATTGCTGACCCATTCCAGCCCACCAGTCCTCTCAAACTGTTCTTGCCAAGGTCATTAGTGACCTCCTATTTGCTCAAGTCTTTGGCTAATTTTCAGCTCTCATTTCTTTGACCTTTTTTCTTTCTTTTATTCTTCCTTCCTCCCTTCCTTCCCTCCCTCCTCTTCTTCCTCTCTCCCTCCCTTTCCTTCTTTTTTTCTTCTTTTTAAAACATATTTATTTATTTGACCACACTGGGTCTTAGTTGCAGTGGACCCACAATCTTTAGTTGGGGCATACAAACTCTAAGTTGTGGCACATGGGATCCAGTTGCCTGTCTGGGGATCAAACCCAGGCCTCCTGCATTGGGATCAGGGAGTTTTAGGCACTGGACCACTAAGGAAGTCCCTCCTTCTTTCTCTTTCACTCCCTCTCCCTTCCACTCTTTCTCCCTTTCTTTTTCTCTCCATTCCTCTCTCCCTCCTTTCCTCACTGTCTCTCTTTCTTTCCTTCTTTCTTTTTTCCCACTTGGCATTCCAGATGGGCACACGGTAGATCTAGCTCCTCCAGCCCATGACTTTTGAAATGCTGCTCTTTGCTGCTCTGTGGTTGACTGTCCTCCATTTATCCTATCTCTTTCTGTTTTGTCTGCTTTTCCTCTCCTCACTTTCTCCCCACCTCCCTAGGGGAGCACATCCAGCCTTTTGGTACCAAAGATCACTTAGACACTCATGACTGCCCAATCGGGTTTACATCTTACCGCCTTCCTTCCTACTTACCTGTGTTTCCAGTGTAATTTTCATCTGTTGATTTTGTAATTTCCCAAAAATGACATTAACAAGGTCCAAAAAATGACATTAACAAGGTCCAAAAAATGACATTAACGAGGTCCAAAAAATGACATTAACGAGGTCCAAAAAATGACATTAACAAGGAATGCTTTTTCTAAAGTTTCAAGATATACAGCTCAGTGCTGCTGTCACTAGGTTTCAGGCCACGTAATTAACTTCACATTTTCTTTTTTTTTTCTAAATTTATGTATATAACTTTTTATTTTGATATCGTTTCATAGATATAAAAGTGCAAAAAGAGGGCTTCCCTGGTGGTCCAGTGGGTAAAGAGTCTGCCTTGCATTGCAAGGGGCACTGATTCGATCCCTGGCCCAGGAATATCCCAGGTGCCGCAGAGCGGCTGGACTGGTGTGTCCAGTTGCGAGTCAGTGCCCTGGAGCGCATGCACCCAGAGCTCGCGCTCTGCAATGAGAGAGGCCACTGCAATGGGAGGCCCACACAAGCCAAAGAATAAAAGATGGATGAAAACAAATACATAAAAAAATAATACAAGAGGGCCAAAATTAAAACAAAAAAAGAAAAAAAAGTTTGCAAAAGGAGTACAGCCAATGCCTATAAAACCTTTTTCTAGATGTTAGTATCTTTAAAATATAAAAAGGAAATTAAGTTTTATATAATACTATCAACTAATCTATAGATATACCACTGTATTTCACCACCAATGTCATTTTCCTGGACAATACAAATCACACATATATTTATTTGTCATGGTTATTAATATTAGCTTCCTCCAAACTGAGGCAGTTCCTCAGTCTTTCTTTGTCTTACACGATACTGGCCCTTTTGAAGAGAAGCAGTTATTTTGGAGTCTCTCAATTTTGATTTTCTGATGTTTTCTCATGATTAAATTCAGATTATGCATTTTTGACAAAAGTGCCGTAGAATCATGCTATGATGTCAGGATGTCTAATTACTGATGATGGTAACTTTGATTTCTCAATTGAGGTTTGCCAGGTTTTCCCATTGCTAAGTTGCTAGTTTCCTTTTGGTAACTGGAAACTTTCTCATTGGGAGGTACCTTGAGACGATGTAATAATCAGTTTTTCATCATACTTTTAATCACAAAATTTAGCATTCAATGATGGTTCTTTATTGAAACAACTGTCACTGTGATATTTTCCAAATGGTGACTTTTTATTTTTTCTCTACATTTGTTAGTTGAAATTCTGCTGTAAGAAAGGATTTTCCTTGCTTTTTATTCAATTATTTACTTATATCCCCATGGACTTGTAGATATTTGCTTCAATCTGTGAGTTACAATCCATTAAACTGGTATTTGTTTATTTTTGTAAGCATTTGTTTATCGGGCTGTGTCGGGTCTTGCTTGTGCACGTGGACTCTTAGTTGCAGTACGCGGGATCCAGTTCCCTTACCAGGGATCGAACCTGGGCACCCTGCTTTGGGAGCTCGGAGTCTCAGCCACTGGACCACCAGGGAAGCCCCTTGGTATTTATTTTTAACTTTACATTTCCTTTCTCCGTTTATCTAAGATGGACATGTAGGTTGTTTTCATATTGTGGCTGTTGGGTATAATACCACAGAGAGCATGGGAGCACAGATAGCTAGCTCATCAAGATTCAGATTTCTCTTCCTTTGGATACATACTGGAAAATAAAAAAATAATACAAGAGGGCCAAAATTAAAACAAAAAAAGAAAAAAAAGTTTGCAAAAGGAGTACAACCAATGCCTATAAAACCTTTTTCTAGATGTTAGTATCTTTAAAATATAAAAAGGAAATTAAGTTTTATATAATACTATCAACTAATCTATAGATATACCAGTGTATTTCACCACCAATGTCATTTTCCTGGACAATACAAATCACACATATATTTATTTGTCATGGTTATTAATATTAGCTTCCTCCAAACTGAGGCAGTTCCTCAGTCTTTCTTTGTCTTACACGATACTGGCCCTTTTGAAGAGAAGCAGTTATTTTGGAGTCTCTCAATTTTGATTTTCTGATGTTTTCTCATGATTAAATTCAGATTATGCATTTTTGACAAAGTGCCGTAGAATCATGCTATGATGTCAGGATGTCTAATTACTGATGATGGTAACTTTGATTTCTCAATTGAGGTTTGCCAGGTTTTCCCATTGCTAAGTTGCTAGTTTCCTTTTGGTAACTGGAAACTATCTCATTGGGAGGTACCTTGAGACGATGTAATAATCAGTTTTTCATCATACTTTTAATCACAAAATTTAGCATTCAATGATGGTTCTTTATTGAAACAACTGTCACTGTGGTATTTTCCAAATGGTGACTTTTTATTTTTTCTCTACATTTGTTAGTTGAAATTCTGCTGTAAGAAAGGATTTTCCTTGCTTTTTATTCAATTATTTATTTATATCCCCATGGACTTGTAGATATTTGCTTCAATCTGTGAGTTACAATCCATTAAACTGGTATTTGTTTATTTTTGTAAGCATTTGTTTATTGGGCTGTGTCGGGTCTTGCTTGTGCACATGGACTCTTGGTTGCAGTACGCGGGATCCAGTTCCCTTACCAGGGATCGAACCTGGGCACCCTGCTTTGGGAGCTCGGAGTCTCAGCCGCTGGACCACCAGGGAAGCCCCTTGGTATTTATTTTTAACTTTACATTTCCTTTCTCCGTTTATCTAAGATGGACATGTAGGTTGTTTTCATATTGTGGCTGTTGGGTATAATACCACAGAGAGCATGGGAGCACAGATAGCTAGCTCATCAAGATTCAGATTTCTCTTCCTTTGGATACATACCTGGAAGTGAGAACTGTTGGCTCACAGGGTAGTTGTATTTTTAAGTTCTTGAGGAACCTCCATACTGTTTTTTCTAGTGGCTGTACCCATTTATATTCCCACTGACAGTATACAAGTATCCCTTTTCTCTGCATCCTTGCCCACTCTTGTTACCTCTTGTCTTTTTTTTTTTTTTTAAAGATTTATTTATTTATTTATTTATTTTGGTGGGGGTGGGGTGGGGAGGGAGGGTAGCGGGCGGGCCACTTCTATTGGTCTTTCATTTGTCTATTTTTTCATCCGTCTTTGTTCTTTGACTCCTGTGGGCCTCCCATCGCGGTGGCCTCTGTTGTCGCAGAGCACCGGCTCTGGGCGCATGTGCTCCAGAGCTCCGGCTTGGTCATTGGACACATCAGTCCAGCCGCTCCGCGGCACGTGGGATCTTCCCAGGCCAGGGATCGAACCGGCGCCTGTTGCACTGCAAGGTGGTGTCCTTACCCACTGGACCACCAGGGAAGCCCCCTCTTGTCTTTTTGAGAACAGCATAGGTTCATAATCTTGACCTCAACTGACTAAAGACAACACTGATATGAATGAAGCTGATTAAAAGAGCACTATTTCATCTTCCTTTACATTTTCATAACTGTGAAAGTTATACACGTTGAAAGAAAGAATACACTTCAAAAATGCAAAAACGGGAAACTGACCATCTCTGTTAATCTCTCACCAAGAGCTCACCCATATCTGTGGCTGTTGTTCAGTCGCTAAGTCATGTCTGATTCTTTGTGACCCCATGGATGGCAGCACCCCAGGTTTCCATGTCCTTCACTATCTCCTGGAGTTTGGTCAAATTCGTGTCCGTGAGTTGATGATGCTATCTAACCATATCATCCTCTCCTGCCCCCTTCTCTTTTTGCCTTCAAACTTTCCCAGCATCATTGTGACATTTTGAGGGTGGTCATGCTCATGGTGTCTAGGAGATAGAGGGTAGATATGCTGCTAGAGAGGAACATCTTACACAGAATAGGACAGGCCCCACCCCATCCCCCCAAAAGAGATGCCCTGGGTTATCCAAGCGGCTCCAGTGTAGTTACAGGGGGTCTCTACATTAAAAAGAAGGAAGCAGGAGATCAGATGCAATGTGACGATAGATGCAGAGGGAGAAAGGTGTTTGAAGATGCTATCCTGCTACCTTTGAAGATAGAGGAAGGGCTTGTGAGTCAAAAGATACAAGAAATGCATCTCCAGAGCCTGGGAAAGGCAAGGAAATGAGTTCTCGTCTTGCCTTTTCATACTGTTCATGGGGTTCTCCCAGTGAGAATACTGGAGTGGTTTGCCATTCCCTCTTCCAGTGGACTACGTTTTGTCAGAACTCTCCACTCCTCATCACCGACTCAGTGGACATGAGTTTGAGCAAGCTCTGGGAGACAGTGAAGGACAGGAGAGCCTGGTGTGCTGCAGTCCGTGGGGTTACAAGAGGAGGAGGCGACCTAGCGACCAAACAGCACCAATAGGGATGGATGCAGTGTGAGAAGTTTGAAGCTGATGTGTAAGTACTGGAGGCCTACTAGGGTCTGATATTTTTTTAAAAATTCTTTTTAAATTTTTTTTTAATGAATTAAAAAAAATTATTTATTTATTTTTGGCTATTCTCGGTTTTCACTGCTGCCACAGGCTCTTCTCTAGTTGCAGGGAGTGGGAGCTACTCTCTCGTTGAGGTGAGCAGCATTCTTGTTGCGGTGACTTCTCTTGTTGTGGAGCTCGGACTCTAGGGCTCACAGGCTTCAGTTGTTGCAGCACATGGGCTCCACAGTTGCGGCTCCGAGGCTCTAGAGCACAGGCTCCATAGTTGTGGCTCACAGGCTTAGTTGCTCTGCAGTATGTGGGATCTTCCCGGATCAGGGATAGAATGTGTGTCTCCTGCACTGGCAGATGAACTGTTTACCACTGAGCTACCAGGGAAGCCCAGTTCTGCTAGTTTTTTGAGGATGGGTTCTACTTTCAGTGGAAGGAACATTTGATCTGCATTATATGAGATATGACATGTCCTTCCCTTTTATCATCATTATCAGCATAATCATAATTTTGCTTAGGTTGTCTTTATTTAGCTTATGCTAAAAACATCCAAAAGATAAATAAGCATGACATGCATATTTAGGTTTTAAATAATATTTGAATAATATAAATACTAATGATATTAATATAACTTTGCCCTCCCAACAGTTCATAACAATGTTTACGCCTACAATAGCATTAATCACTGTCTGTCTTTCCACATCCTAGCCCACACTGGATATTACCAGCTTTTAATTTTGATTTATTTTTTATTAAAAAATAATTATTTATTTGGCTGCACTGGGTCTTAGTTGCAGCATGCAAGATCTTTACGGTGTCTGGGGTCTTGGTTCCCTTACTGGGAATCAAACCCAAGTCCCCTGCATTGGGACCATGGAGTCTTAGCCATTGGACCACCAAGGAAGTCCTTTATTATTATTATTTTTTAATGTATAGGAAGGAAACAAGCTTCCTTTTATTTTTCCTGGGCTGGTAGACAAAGTTTTCCTGGTATCCATTCCCTAGGGCTCTACCTGGCCCTACCTGAGTTCCAGCTCTGTATGAAGTGAAGTGTAGTGAAGTGAAAGTCGCTCAGTTGTGTCCGACTCTGTGACCCTATGGACTGGGGCCCGCCAGACTCCTCTGTCCATGCAATTCTCCAGGCAAGAACACTGGAGTCGCCAGCCGTTCCCTTCTCTAGGGTATCTTCCCAACCCAGGGATCGACTCCAGGTCTCCCGTGTTACAGGCAGATTCTTTACTGTCTGAGCCATAATGTCACTTCCTATTTATCCAATCACTGAGGACAGGAGGCCTCATCTCTTGCCTTCAAGTCAGTAAAGCCCCAAGTACATCCTCGCTGTTAGGTTCTGTGGGTTTTCTCAGTGCCATGCTGCATGCTTACCTCCTGACTCTCAGCTGTCTCTCTTCTGACTCCTGGGCAACTTTTATTTCTTTAAAACATTGTATTTATTATATTTTATTTTTGGTGGCCTTGAGTCTTTTTGTCTGTGAAAGGGCTTTCTCTAGTTGTGGTGAGGTGGGCTTCTCACTAGTTGAGGTGCAAGGGCTTCTCATAGTGGTGTCTTCTCTTGTTGCGGAGCATGGGCTCTGGAACACGCAGGCTTCAGCAATTGTGAAATATGAGTTCAGGTGCCCCTCAGCACGTGGGATCTTCCCAGACCAGGGATCGAATCCCTCTTCCCCACCCCGAATTGGCAGGTCGATTCTCAGCCACTAGACCACCAGGGAAGTCCCTTCTATTTCTTTAGAGCTCACTTGTGCATGTATTGGGCTTCCCAGTGGCTCAGTGGTAAAGAATCCACCTGCCAATGAAGGAGCCATGGGTTCGATCCCTGGGTTTGGAAGATTCCCTGGAGGAGGGCATGGCAACCCACCTGGAGAATCCCATGGACAGAGGAGCCTGTCAGGCTATAGTCTGTGGGACTGCAGAGTCAGACATGAGTGAGCACGAATGCAGAGACATGTGCATATATATTTGTATGGCATCATTAGCCATTAGGGAAATGCAAATGAGAACTCCAACAAGATATAACTACACACTCATTAGAATGACTGTCATCCTTAAAAGATGGATGATACCAATTGCTGGCGAGGCTGGGGGGTGACATGCCCACAGCTGGTGCAAAACAGTTTGGTATCTTTCTATGGAGTTCAATGTATGCTCACTAAATGACCTGGCTTTTCCATTCCTGGGTATTTACCCAGGATAAATGAAAACACATGTCCACACAAAGGGTTGTACGCGATTGTTCGCAGCAACTTTGTAATAGTCAAACACTGACACCAAGCCAGATGTCTATCACCAAGTGAGTGTACAAACTGTAGTCCAGCCACACAATGAAATACAACAAAAAGGGATGGAAACTGGTAAACAGACCAACCTGGATGAGTCCCAAAAGCATTATGTTCTGTGAAAGGAGCTGGACACACGAGAGGCCATTCGGTATGAGTTCATTTGTGTAAAATTAAAGGGTAGACGAGTTTAACCTAGAGGGACAGAAAACAGGTCCGTGGTGGCCTGGAGGCAGGGATGGGGTGCTGGGGACAAGCCTGGGGGAGCTGATAGGGAAGGGGCCTAAGGGAACTTTTGGGGTGATGGTAATGTTCTCATAGTGGTGTCTTCTCTTGTTGCGGAGCATGGGCTCTGGAACACGCAGGCTTCAGCAATTGTGAAACATGAGTTCAGGTGCCCCTCAGCACGTGGGATCTTCCCAGACCAGGGATCGAATCCCTCTTCCCCACCCCGAATTGGCAGGTCGATTCTCAGCCACTAGACCACCAGGGAAGTCCCTTCTATTTCTTTAGAGCTCACTTGTGCATGTATTGGGCTTCCCAGTGGCTCAGTGGTAAAGAATCCACCTGCCAATGAAGGAGCCATGGGTTCGATCCCTGGGTTTGGAAGATTCCCTGGAGGAGGGCATGGCAACCCACTTGGAGAATCCCATGGACAGAGGAGCCTGTCAGGCTATAGTCTGTGGGACTGCAGAGTCAGACACGAGTGAGCACGAATGCAGAGACATGTGCATATATATTTGTATGGCATCATTAGCCATTAGGGAAATGCAAATGAGAACTCCAACAAGATGTAACTACACACTCATTAGAATGACTGTCATCCTTAAAAGATGGATGATACCAATTGCTGGCGAGGCTGGGGGGTGACATGCCCACAGCTGGTGCAAAACAGTTTGGTATCTTTCTATGGAGTTCAATGTATGCTCACTAAATGACCTGGCTTTTCCATTCCTGGGTATTTACCCAGGATAAATGAAAACACATGTCCACACAAAGGGTTGTACGCGATTGTTCGCAGCAACTTTGTAATAGTCAAACACTGACACCAAGCCAGATGTCTATCACCAAGTGAGTGTACAAACTGTAGTCCAGCCACACAATGAAATACAACAAAAAGGGATGGAAACTGGTAAACAGACCAACCTGGATGAGTCCCAAAAGCATTATGTTCTGTGAAAGGAGCTGGACACACGAGAGGCCATTCGGTATGAGTTCATTTGTGTAAAATTAAAGGGTAGACGAGTTTAACCTAGAGGGACAGAAAACAGGTCTGTGGTGGCCTGGAGGCAGGGATGGGGTGCTGGGGACAAGCCTGGGGGAGCTGATAGGGAAGGGGCCTAAGGGAACTTTTGGGGTGATGGTAATGTTCTCAGTCTTGATGATTGTGGTCATTATGTGGGGTGTCATTAGTACAAAGTCATCAAATTGTATCCTACAGATGGATGCATTGTATTGTATGCAATAAATATGTATGTATGTATGTAATCAATAAAGTTGATTACAGTGTGTTACAGTGTGTTCTGTGTTATTCAGGATGCCTTGATATATTGTCAGACTTTTCTCCTTGTCCTGGACCACCATCAGACTTCACCTGGAAGTCTTCAGCGTTTCTTTTGCTGGCCCAACCTTTTTTTTTTTTTCAGTTACTCATGCTTGATAGAATGTCCCTTTCCCCCTCTACTCAGTGTACATATTAGCATTCCCCGTGTTCCTCTTTTTCTCTACTCAATATTACATATAAACATCCTTAGGAATCCAAGTTGGGGGGAGTGTTAGATCCTACAGAGACTCTCTGATTATTTCAGGGAATTTAAAAAATTAGGGTATAGTTGCTTTACCATGTTGTGTTGGTTTCTGCTGTTCAGCGAAATGAATCACTTCCATGTATACATATATCCCCTCATTTTGTGATTTCCTTCCCATCAGGTCACCGCAGAGCATTAAACTGTGTTTCCTGTGCCACACAGCAGGTTCTCGTTAGCTAGCTCTTGTACATATATTAACGTGCATATTAACTTAGTCTCCCAAGCCATCCCCTGCTCCTTTTTCCCTTTGTCGTCTATACCCTTTTTCTCTGTCTGTGTCTCTATTTCTAACTTGCAGACAGGTTCATTTGTACCGTTTTTCTAGAGTCCACATATATGTGTTCACATACGATATTTGTTTATCTCTTTCCAACTTACTTCGCTCCATAGGAAGTCTCTAGGGTCCCTCCATAGCTCTACAAATGACCCAATTTTGTTCCTTTTTATTAGCCCAACTTTTTTTTGAAGATTCACTTTGTGTGGGACACTATTTGACGTGCTTACTTCTATCAATCAAGATTAGTGCATTCAAGATTCTTATTTTTTTTTTCAATTTTGGCCTCTTTTATTGGGTTTTTGATTTATTTACTTTAATCTATCTTTATTTTTTGGCCTGTGTGGGCCTCCCATCTCAGTGGCCTCTCTTGCTGCAGAGCACCAGCTCTGGGCGCATGTGCTCCAGACTGCCTGCTTGCAATTGGACACACTGCTCCAGCCGCTCCGTGGCACATGGGATGCTCTCAAGCTAGGGATCGAACATGCCACGAGCCACAACTCATGGCTCATGAGTAGTTGTTTCACGGCATGTGGGATCTTCCCAGATCAGGGATCGAACCCACATCTCCTTCACTGGTAGGCGAACTCTTTACCACTGAGCTACCAGGGAAGCCCCTGAGTAGCTATTACGACATTGCGAATCAGCCATGATTATATATAGATCCCCTCCCTCTTGAACCTCCCTCCCTTTCCCACATCCAAGTCATCACAGAGTGCCAGACTGGGCTCCTATAAAAATATTGAAAATATATTATATTTTTAAATTTTGGCCTCTTTTGGGCTTCCCTGGTGGTCGTGGGTAAGGACACCACCTTGCAGTGCAAGGGGCGCTGGTTCGAGCCCTGGCCTGGGAAGATCCCACGTGCTGCGGAGCGGCTGGACCGATGTGTCCAATCACCGAGCCGGAGCTCTGGAGCACATGCGCCCAGAGCCGGCGCTCTGCGACAACAGACACCACCGCAATAGGAGGCCCACAGGAGCCAAAGAACAGAGACGGATGAAAATAGAGAAATGAAAGACCAATAGAAATAGCCCGCCTGCTCCCCTCCCCACCCCACCCCTCAAAATAAATAAATTAAATAAATCTTTAAAAAAAAAAGTTTAGCCTCTTTTATTGTTTTTATTTATTTAGTTAGTTAGTTTCATCCATCATTATTCTTTGGCCTGTGTGGGCCTCCCATTGCAGTGGCCTCTCTTCACTGCAGAGCACAGGCTCTGAGCGCATGCGCTCCAGAGTGGCCGCTTGTAATTGGACAGTCAGTTCAGGTGCTGTGCCGCACATGGGATCTTCCTGGGCCAGGAATTGGACCGGTGCCCCTTTCACTGCAAGGTGGACTCTTTACCCACTGAACTACCAGGGAAGCCCCCATCAACATATTTTTAATTAGTCTGGTTGTGCTTGAATTCCACAGGTTTTGGGCTTCTCTGGCCAGTGGGTCAGTTGTTGTTCAGTCGCTAACTCGTGTCCAACTCTTTGCGACTCCATGGTCTGCAGCATACTAGGCTTCACTGTCCTTCACCAACTCCCAGAGCTTGCTCAAACTCATATCTCTTGAGTCGGTGACGCCATCCAACCATCTCATCCTCTTAGCACCCACTTCTCCTGCCCTTAATCTTCCCCAGCATCAAAGTCTTTTTCAGTGAGTTAACTCTAGACATCAGGTGGCCATTGGCACTTCAGCTTCAGCATCAGTCCTTCCAATGAATATTCAGGTTCATTTCCTTTAGAATTGACTGGTTTGATCTCCTTGCTGTCCAAGGGACTCAAGAGGTTGTTACAATTTTGCTTCATTACAAACTACTCCAGAGCTCAGTGAAGAAGTGAAATGTTAGTTGCTCTGTTGTGTCCAACTCTTTGGGACCCCACGTAGTATAGCCCACCAGGCTCCTCTGTCCATGGGATTCTCCAGGCAAGAATACTGGAGGGAGTAGCCATGCCCTTCTCCAGGGGATCTTCCCGACCCAGGGATCAAACCCAGGTCTCCTGCATTGGTGGTGGATTCTTTACCATCTGAGCCACTAGGGAAGCCCAAAGCTCAGTGACTTAAAGCAATATATGTGTATCTGCATGCCTCTCTGAGTCGGCTGGGTTGGCTAATGTAGACAGGGCTCAATTGGCTGACTTGGCTCCATGGGTCTTTGGTGTTTATCCTGAGATAGTTGTATTCAAGGTGACAACTCTCTTGAGTGTGAGAGCGGGTGGGGCATGTGAAGCCTCTTAAGACCCAGGCTTGGGACTGGTGCCACTTCCGCTCACAAGCTGTTGACCAAAGCCAGTGCAAAGTCAAGGGTTGAGTCACTTCAGTCCTGTCCAACTCTTTATGACCCTATGAACTATAGCTCACCAGGCTCCTCTGTCCATGGGCTTCTCTAGGCAAGAATACTGGAGTGGGTCACCATGCCCTCCTCCAGGGGACCTTCCTGACCCAGAGATCAAACTGCATCTCTTACATCGCCTGCATTGGCAGGCGGGTTCTTTACCACTCATGCCCCCTGGGAAGCTCAAGTCCTAAGTCAAGGGTTGAGGACATAGATAGCACGCTTGCTGAGCATGTGGCAAAGAGGGACACAGGAAGGAGTGAATAATTGAGGCCAACCTATTAGTCATGGTCACCAACTCCTGCAAAAGACAGAAAAGTTCGAAAGTCGGTTGACTCAGGATGGTCTCATTTGCATAGAGGAAAAAGCAGAACTTTTTGACATTTTCAAAGGACTTTTAAGGAAACCAGGATGGTTATTTATGTTCATCATGAAGTGACTCATACAAGTCACGTGATTTAAAAATGGGAAAATTCAATGCTAATTGCGTAGACTTATGGCTTCCTGCAGAACAATAAGAACATCTTACATTGGAGAGTGTTTTAGAGTGCACCATTCATACGGGATGTCTCCTTTTATCCTCAAAACAATCCTCCTCAAGTATTATTATTCTAAGTTTGAGCTAGGTGATGGAGGGTGAGGTGACTTACCCAAGGTCACAGAGCTTGCCAGTGTCAGAGCCTCAAATTAATAGGATCTCTTGAGATGAAGCAGATGTGAAAGGATTTACATGCACCAGAGGTCAGCAAACTACAGTCTATAACAGTTTTTCTTTTGTCTGTGACATGTGGCATGGGAAATGTTAGTTCCCCAACCAGAAATTTAACAGTGCCCCCTGCATGGAGTCTTCACCGCTGGAGTGCCAGGGAAGTCCCTGTGATGAGTTTTTATACATAAAGTTGTTTTTTTTTTTTTTGAGAGGGGATGTTGGGGAGGGAGGGGGTACAGGCAGGCCACTTCCATTGGTCTTTCATTTATCTGTTTCCATCCATCTTTGTTCCTTGGCCTGTGTGGACCTCCCATCACAGTGGCCTCTGTTGTCGCAGAGCACTGGCTCTGGGCGCATGCGCTCCAGAGCTCTGACTCGGTAGTTGAACACATCGGTGCAGCTGCTCTGCAGCACGCGGGATCTTCCCAGGCCAGGGATCGAACCGATGCCCCTTGCACTGCAAGGTGGTGTCCTTACCCACTGGGCCACCAGGGAAGCCCTATACATAAAGTTTTATTAGCACACAGCCACTCCTGTTCATTGGCTCTTTGTCTGTGGCATTACTCCAGTGGCAGAATTGAATGGATGTCACAGGGTTGGTGGGCTTCCTGGGTGGCCCTAGTGGTAAAGAACCTGATTGCCAGTGCAGGAGATGTAAGAGAGGTGGGTTTGATCCCTGGGTTGGGAAGATCTCTTGGAGGAGGGCTGGCAGTCCACTCCAGTATTCTTTCCTGGGCATTGACTCAGGATGGTCTCATTTGCATAGAGGAAAAAGCAGAACTTTTTGACATTTTCAAAGGACTTTTAAGGAAACCAGGATGGTTATTTATGTTCATCATGAAGTGACTCATACAAGTCACGTGATTTAAAAATGGGAAAATTCAATGCTAATTGCGTAGACTTATGGCTTCCTGCAGAACAATAAGAACATCTTACATTGGAGAGTGTTTTAGAGTGCACCATTCATACGGGATGTCTCCTTTTATACTCAAAACAATCCTCCTCAAGTATTATTATTCTAAGTTTGAGCTAGGTGGTGGAGGGTGAGGTGACTTACCCAAGGTCACAGAGCTTGCCAGTGTCAGAGCCTCAAATTAATAGGATCTCTTGAGATGAAGCAGATGTGAAAGGATTTACATGCACCAGAGGTCAGCAAACTACAGTCTATAACAGTTTTTCTTTTGTCTGTGACATGTGGCATGGGAAATGTTAGTTCCCCAACCAGAAATTTAACAGTGCCCCCTGCATGGAGTCTTCACCGCTGGAGTGCCAGGGAAGTCCCTGTGATGAGTTTTTATACATAAAGTTGTTTTTTTTTTTTTTGAGAGGGGATGTTGGGGAGGGAGGGGGTACAGGCAGGCCACTTCCATTGGTCTTTCATTTATCTGTTTCCATCCATCTTTGTTCCTTGGCCTGTGTGGACCTCCCATCACAGTGGCCTCTGTTGTCGCAGAGCACTGGCTCTGGGCGCATGCGCTCCAGAGCTCTGACTCGGTAGTTGAACACATCGGTGCAGCTGCTCTGCAGCACGCGGGATCTTCCCAGGCCAGGGATCGAACCGATGCCCCTTGCACTGCAAGGTGGTGTCCTTACCCACTGGGCCACCAGGGAAGCCCTATACATAAAGTTTTATTAGCACACAGCCACTCCTGTTCATTGGCTCTTTGTCTGTGGCATTACTCCAGTGGCAGAATTGAATGGATGTCACAGGGTTGGTGGGCTTCCTGGGTGGCCCTAGTGGTAAAGAACCTGATTGCCAGTGCAGGAGACGTAAGAGAGGTGGGTTTGATCCCTGGGTTGGGAAGATCTCTTGGAGGAGGGCTGGCAGTCTACTCCAGTATTCTTTCCTGGGCAGTCCATGGATGGACAGTTAATAGGGTTGCAAAGAATCAGATATGACTGAAGTGAATAGCCCTAACCCTTCTCTACAATCGGACTTTTTCATTTGATGTTTTCATCTGTCTTATACCCACATGGTTCAAAATCCCCTAAATATGAGAAGGTAAGCAGGGAAATCCCTCTATCCCAGTTCCTTCAGGCAGGACCCCCCACTCCTCCACAGAGAGCCCCTGTGACTAGTTTTCTTGCATCTTTCTGGAGAGGGTTTCAGTACATGTAGAAGCAAATATTCTTTTCCAGTGAAATCTCAGATGATTCTCAAAACCCCGCAAGGTGAGAAGGATTAGCCCATTTTATTGGCGAGGAGACTGAGGCTTGTTTGGGTTCACAAGCTGACAAGCAGGGTCTGATGCTCTCCCGGGCGTTGGGACCCCAGCGCTCAGCTCTGTCCTCCGTACTCTGGCTTTGCTTTCAGTCACTCTGAAATCTAGGGGTTCACCTCGTTGCTGAACTGAGGGCTCCCGGCATGCTCAAAGAAGCCTCCTCTGCCCCACTTGTGTTGGTTCAAACTCACCTCCAAGAGCTATGTTCTTTCCTTTAAGGTTTACATCCTTGTCTTTAAAAAAGAAACTTTTAAGCAAAAATAAAGCAAAGGGAATACAATGAAAATAACAATGGGCTCCCTTGTCCCCATCACCCTGCTTCTTCAGTGAGCAGTGTCCTACCAGTCACGTTTATTCTGTCCTCTCTTTCTCATTACCTTAAAAAAACTGGTGGGAAACTCCTTTCACATAAAATGAGTCCCTTTATTTATTTAAAGTATATATATCTATATATATATATGTTTTTTGGCTGAGGCAGGTCTTAGTTGTGGCATGTGGGATCCAATTCCCTGACCAGGGATTAAATCCCAGGCCCTCCACACTGGGAGCATAGAGTCTTAGCCACTGGATCACCAGGGAAGTCCCTGAAGATTTTTTGGACGTGGATCATTGTTAAAGTCTTTATTAAATTTGTCACAATATTGTTTCTGTTCTGTGGGGAGTTTTTTGTTTATTGTTTTGGCCACAAGGTATGTGGGATCTTAGCTCCCTGACCAGCCAGGGACTGAACCCACACCTCCTGCACTGGAAGGCAAAGTCTTAACCAATGGACTGTTAGGGAAGTCTCTAACCCTTTTAAAGAAAACAGTTCAAAGCATTTAGTACACTTGTAGTATCATGCCACTTCTTTTCTATCTAGTTCCAGAATATTTCCATCACCCCGCAAAGGTAACCCCATACCCTCTACCCATCTACGCCTATCTACCCATCCACCTGCTCCTGGGAATTGCCAATCTACTTTCTCTGTCTGTGGAATTGACTGTTATGGATATTCATATAAAAGGAATCATACACTATGTGACCTTTTGTGTCTGACATTTTATTTTTTTTTTAAATTTTATTTATGTATCTTTTTGGAGGGTGGGGTGGGGAGGGAGGGGGATGGGTGGGCTACTTCTATTTGTCTTTCGTTTCTCTGTTTTCATCCGTCTTTGTTCTTTGGCTCCTGTGGGCCTCCCATCACGGTGGCCACTGTCATCGCAGAGCACCAGCTCTGGGCGCACACACGCCAGAGCTCCGGCTCGGCAATTGGACACATCGGTCCAGCTGCTCCGCAGCACGTGGGATCTTCCCAGGCCAGGGATTGAACCGGCACCCCTTGCACTGCAAGGCGGTGTCTTTACCCATTGGACCACCAGGGGAAGCCCTGACATTTTTTAATCAGCATAATGTTTTTGAGGTTTACCCATGTTGTAGCATGTCTCAACACTATTTTTTTTCTTTCTTTTTTTTTTGCTTTTACAGAGTTTTGTTGTTTACAGGTATGTATAATCCCAGATTAATCATATGTATATCCCATCCCCAGCCTCGACACAATTTTTAATGGCTGAATAATATTCCAAGGTGTTCCTGAGCCCAAGCTCCTACTGCTTGTTGCCTGACAGGCCAGTGAATCCAGCAACAAGTCGTTGGGGCAAGCAACATTGACTTTATTTGGAAAGCCAGCAGACTGAGAAGATGGTGGGCTAGTATCCCAAGAACTGCTTTCCCTGAGTTAGAATTCAGGCTTCTTTGATACTGAAGTTGGTGAGGGGAGGGGTGTGGTTGGTTGCTGCAAACTTCAGGTTGCCAGATCATTTGTTCTTGCAGTTGTTCACCTGGGTCAGGTCACCATGTTCAAACTCCCAGACAAATGTTAGTCTCTGTTCTGCAACTTTTTATCTCTGTATGAATGGAAAAGTTTATACATTTAAAAGTCAGAACCATGGAAGACAGTATGGAGGTTTCTTAAAAAACTAAAAAGAGAAGCACCATATGACCCAGAATCCCAGTTTTAGGCTTATACCTTGATGAAACCAAAACTGAAAGAGGCACCTGTACCTCAGTGTTCATTGCAGCTCTCTATACAATAGCTAGAACATGGAAGCAACCTAGATGCCCATCGACGAATGAATGGATACAAAGGCTCTGGTACATATATGCAATGGAATACTACACAGCTGTAAAAAGAAATGCAGAGGAATCAGTCCTAATGAGGTGGCTAGATCTAGAGCCTATCATAAAAAGTGAAGTAAGTCAAAAAGAGAAGGACAAGTACAATATACTAACACATATATATGGAATCTAGTAGGATAGTAATGATAACACACTCAGTGAAGCGATGGAAAAACAGACATGGACAGTAGACATATGGACATTGTGGGGAATGAACAGTGGGTGGGAGGCATAAAGGAAGTAGCATGAAAACCTATACTATCATATGTGAAAAAATAGCTATTGTCATTGCTCTGTGAGAAAAGGGGATCCTCCAGGGGTGCTGTGTGATGGCCTGGAGGGGTGGGATGGGGGTGAATATACATATGACTAATCTGGGATCATACATATCTGTGAACAGCAAAACTCTATAAAAGTTAAAAGTAAAAAAAAAAAAAAAGTCAGAACCTTAAGAATGGGCTGTCCTGTGTATTTCAGGTTATAGGCAACTTTTTTAGCTTCTGGCAAAAGCAACAGAGTAGAGAGGTTAAAGTAGAAGATTTAATATGGAGTCACATTTGTTCTTCCCTATAACAGAGGGTCCACAATTTTGTTTCTTCATCTATTACTGCTGAAAATGTTTCCTGGAGATAACTTATCGCCTTATGCATAAATACTTCAATATGCATCTCTAATACAGAAAGACTTTTAAAAAACATAATCAAATACTGGGCTTCCCAGGTGGAAGAATCTGCCTGCCAATGCGGGAGACACAGGTTCAATTCCTGGGCTGGGAAAATCCCCGGAGTAGGAAGTGGCAAGCCACTCCAGTGTTCTTGCCTGGAGATTCCTATGGACAGAGGAGCCCGGTGGGCTATGGTTCATGGGGCCGCAAAGAATCGGACACAACTGAGCACAATCAAAATATTACTGTGACTGTTTATAAAAAGAACAGTCATTCTTTAAGATTCCCCAACACCCAGCCGAGGTTTGATTGCTCCCAGCTGTCTAAACAGTGCTTCTTTCCCAAGTGAAGTAAACCCTCCCATTTTGACTCTACTATTGGGAAAAACAGGGGGCTTCTCTCAGCCCTAGAAGCCCCTTACAAGAGGAACATAACTGCTCACTTTTAAACGGAGCATCCTTTAAAAAGAAAAAGGGGGTTATCTCAGTTTTGGAAACCTAAGCCTACCAGAAGAAAACAACCCCAGGAAGCTTGCAATCAATTGCCTTTTTGCATCTAATGACTCACATTTTCTTCTCTTTCTTCTCTCCGTCTTTGCGTTCAAATCATACAACTCTCTGTGCCTTGAGGGGGTGGGCTGGGGGGCTGGGGCTTAAGGAGACGCTGTTTCCCCGGGGAACAGGAAAGACCGGGGAGCGTTAAGCAGCTGTCCCGTAATAAGTGTTTTTGTAAGGCCATCAATAATTTAGGTTGCAATCTGGCGGAGGGGAGATGGTTAAATTTTAAGTGTGATTCCATATTCCCGCAGCTTCACGCCTGCTACACACGCCCCTTCCGCAAACCCCCTGAGTGGAAGAGAAGGAGCCTTCCTCCGCTCCTTAAGAGAAGCCGCTCTGCAAGGAGGTAGAGTGGGTTTTGATAAACAGCATCCTTCCAGAGGTCAAGGCGCAGTGTTAAGGAGCGGAGAGAAGAGTTAGAATTCCGCCAGGAACCCAGGGGCTGGGGGGCTGGGGGCTGGAATTCTCTCCCTGCTGGGTTCTCTGCTGGAGCTGATTAGAGGCTGATGAGACATTAGTCCTCCCGTCTCCTCCCAATATTAGGGAAACCTCCTCCTCCTTTCCCACCCCCTGGCAGCTGGCACAGTCGCCCCACTCGGCGCCTGCCTTTGCGGGGAGCCCTCAGCTCGGAGCACAGCGTGCTCTTGGCCCCTTTTCACTCACCGCTCTCGTGGCGGGGCCCTTTTCCCTTCCATTGGGCAGGCAATGGATGCGTGGGCATCAGCTGGCTTGGGCCCTTGGGTGCTGACAAGGTGGGACCCTCAGGACAGCCGGAGGACTCGCTGCGCTGCCCATTAAGCACCCAGCCTGAGCGCCAGAGCCCATGCCAGGCAGGTGAGTGAGCGACTCAAGCTCCTGGGGCAGAGTTCCGCCAGGAGTCTAACCTTTCTTTCCTTGCTGCAGCATTACCTGTATACGCAAAGGTAGGAAACCAGCGACCCCCTCCTTCCTCTGAATAGCCTTTCTTTGCGAGTGGGCAATTTATTTCTCTCCGCAGCTTTTCTTGGTGGGGCAGACCCCCTGATGACCAGCTTCTCCTTGCTTCCTGCTGAAAAATCCATTTTCTTTCAACTGCCCTTAGCCCTCTTGGAGTACCTGATGTCTCTGCCACTTGCCTTGGACATGTGACATTTCCCCAAGGATCCTAGTTTTTAAACTAAGTCTAATTCTACTTTTTATTTATTTATTTTTTTGTCTCTCGCCTACCCCGTCCCTTGTCCCCGTCCCCCGCCCCGTGCCCCCACGGGCATCACTCAAGTTTATGTTAGTCTCTTTTTGCTTTAAGATCCAGGCAGGCTCGACGAGACGTTTCCCCCACCGCCACCGCTTACGGCTTTGCGGGGGTAGGGGTGGGAGGTGGGGGGGTGTGGTCCCTGAAACAAAAGTTCTCGATGTAGCTGGTCCTTGTTTGTCGTGCTCAACGCAGCGTGAATGCGTTGGGAAAAGGGAGGTGACAGATGGCTGTTGGGGATAATTACCCCGTCTTAGGCAATCTCTCGTTCTGTTTAATATTTAATATTCTCCCCTCCCTTTCTCCAAATGAAAAGCAGAGACGGAGGGCGCTTGGCACCCCTCTAGACCAACCCTTCGTTTATAAAATGTTTGGACAGAGTTGGTGGCTGGTATTTCTCAAGAGAAAGCATCCCTCTCCTCTCTGGCTCTCCGGGCGACACTTTCAGAGAACACGTGGCTGGTGGGGCGGAAGGGGGAAGCTCCTTACCCGCAGGGCTCTTCTGCCTTTTCCAGGGGCTCCAGCTTTCAGGGCTCCTGAGAGACTGAGCTGGGAGAAGGCATCAGACTAGAAGGCAAACAGGAGGACAAAGTACCTTCCTGGAGGCAGTGGCCTCTTTTGAGATGGAACGGACCAGAAGGGAGCGCTCCAACCTGTGCCAGGGCCTCCCTTAGCTCTGAGCTGTGGGGACAGCGTGAGGGGTCTCCACTAAGTATCTGGGCTCTATTCTGAATTTTCCTGTCCAGAGTCTGCCAACTTCAGGGCACATCTGCCATTTCCCCTGAGGGCTCTTTTAGGGAAGGTCTTAGATCCCTGGGGGATGGGAGGGTAGGGAGAAAGGAAGTCTCTTACCTTTATAACTGACTCTGGCCCCTCACTTCCCACTTGGATTCTAGCCCCTCTAACTCCAAGCCCCGGCTGCAGGAAGGCTCCCAACTCCAGACGTCTTAGTCGCTGACTATCCCGTTGATAATGTTTTCCTCTAGGACACTGGGATTTGCCTGGGACGCATAGAAGGTGTCACTTGGGGCAAATGCCATTGCCCCTGTAGATAAGGACTGGTCTAATTCAGTGCTGCCCTTCTCGCTCCCCCAGTGGAAAGATCAGGACCCTGGTTCCGGTGGCAGAGGACAGATTTTGTTTTTTCTTAAGATTTTTTGTTTTTGGCAGGGCAGCATGGTATGTGTGATCTTAGTTCTCCCAGCAGGAATCAAACCCATGGCCCCTACGGTAGAGGCACGGAGCCTCAACCGCTGGACAGCCAGGGAAGTCCCCCACGGGCAGATTTGACATTGAATGAATCACTGAGTAAATGACCTGCAAAGTGAGGCCAATTGCAGCTCTCGGACATCACACGCTCTGGCAGTGGGTTTGACTTATTTATTTTCTTATTCTTTCAGATATGTTAGCTGGCAGGACCAGAGGGCCCTTCGTGGCCGAGGGCAAGTGAGGGAAGGTTCTATTCCAGGATCTTTCAACCCGACTATCTTCATGGTGACAGACAGGCAAGGGCTCTCGGCATCCTCTCCTACCCGCCCTGCAAGGCCAAGCCAGTCTGACGGCAGCCAGCAGGACTGACTTAACTCAGCAGGGGAGGGGAGGGGAGCTGGTCAGAATCCCCAGACCTTGGTCTCCAAGTGCAGGCCCTGGACCGGCAGCATTCTCTGGGAATGCAGAGTCTCAGGCCCCGCCCAGGCCTGTTGAGTAGAACCTGCATTTGAATAAGATTCCGGGCAGAATCAGAGTCTGATGGGCTGGTCAGAGTCTTAGAACCTGGGAGTGTCACTCCACCCCTGTGTGGGTCCTGGCTGACAATCAGGCCAACCAGGGCATCCCACCCTGAGAGGCCAGGCCAGGTGAGGTTCAGTGTGGGCACAGAGTAGGTGCTCCCTAAAACTTAGCTGCTTTTTTGTTGTTGGTGTTCTTGTAAGAGCTGATTAATATAATGAATGTAATGTGGTTTTGTAAAGTTTTATTTCTTATGGGCTTCCCAGGTGGCTCAGTGATAAAGAATCCGCCTAGCAATGCAGGTAGACGTGGGTCATCCTGGGACGCATAGAAGGTGTCACTTGGGGCAAATGCCATTGCCCCTGTAGATAAGGACTGGTCTAATTCAGTGCTGCCCTTCTCGCTCCCCCAAAGTAAGTGGAAAGATCAGGACCCTGGTTCCGGTGGCAGAGGACAGATTTTGTTTTTTCTTAAGATTTTTTGTTTTTGGCAGGGCAGCATGGTATGTGTGATCTTAGTTCTCCCAGCAGGAATCAAACCCATGGCCCCTACGGTGGAGGCACGGAGCCTCAACCGCTGGACAGCCAGGGAAGTCCCCCACGGGCAGATTTGACATTGAATGAATCACTGAGTAAATGACCTGCAAAGTGAGGCCAATTGCAGCTCTCGGACATCACACGCTCCGTCAGTGGGTTTGACTTATTTATTTTCTTATTCTTTCAGATATGTTAGCTGGCAGGACCAGAGGGCCCTTTGTGGCCGAGGGCAAGTGAGGGAAGGTTCTATTCCAGGATCTTTCAACCCGACTATCTTCATGGTGACAGACAGGCAAGGGCTCTCGGCATCCTCTCCTACCCGCCCTGCAAGGCCAAGCCAGTCTGATGGCAGCCAGCAGGACTGACTTAACTCAGCAGGGGAGGGGAGGGGAGCTGGTCAGAATCCCCAGACCTTGGTCTCCAAGTGCAGGCCCTGGACCGGCAGCATTCTCTGGGAATGCAGAGTCTCAGGCCCCGCCCAGGCCTGTTGAGTAGAACCTGCATTTGAATAAGATTCCGGGGCAGAATCAGAGTCTGATGGGCTGGTCAGAGTCTTAGAACCTGGGAGTGTCACTCCACCCCTGTGTGGGTCCTGGCTGACAATCAGGCCAACCAGGGCATCCCACCCTGAGAGGCCAGGCCAGGTGAGGTTCAGTGTGGGCACAGAGTAGGTGCTCCCTAAAACTTAGCTGCTTTTTTGTTGTTGGTGTTCTTGTAAGAGCTGATTAATATAATGAATGTAATGTGGTTTTGTAAAGTTTTATTTCTTATGGGCTTCCCAGGTGGCTCAGTGATAAAGAATCCGCCTAGCAATGCAGGTAGATGTGGGTTCCATCCCTGGGTTGGGAAGATCCCTTGGAGGAGGGCATGGCCACCCACTCCAGTGTTCTTACCTGAAGAATCCTGTGGACCGAGGAGCCACCAGGTTCCTACAGTCCGTGGGGTCACCGAGAGTTGGACACGACAGAAGCGACTGAGCACGCACACGTACACATGACCGTTCCCAACTATTCCTCCCCCCCGACAACCAGAAGTCCGTTTTCTAAGTCCGTGAGTCTCTTTCGGTTTTGTAAGTTCATTTGTATCATTTCTTCTTAGATTCCACAGATAATGGGTGTCTTATGATAATTCTTCTCTTTCTGACTTACTTCACTCAGTATGAGACTCTCTAGGTCCATCCATGTTGCTGCGAACTGCAGTACTTCTTTCTTTTTTAATGGCTGAGTAGTATTCCATTGTGTAAATGTGGCACGTTTTCTTTATCCGTTCCCCTGTCCGTGGACATTTAGTCTTGGCTATTGTAAACAGTTCTGCAATGAACATGGGGGAGCACGTATCCTTTCAGATCATGTTTTCCTCAGGAGTGCCCAGGCGTGGGATGACAGGGTCCTATGGTGGTTCTTTTTTTAGTTTTTTAAGGAACCTCCACAGTCTTCTCCATAGTGGCTGCACCCGTGTACATTCCAACCAACAGTCACATGTTCATTCTTAGTGACCAGGAGCAACGTGTAGGGAGGCGCAGTCTTCAATTTTTTTTTTCAGGACTGGCCTCCCAGCTACTCATGTCTTCTTTTTCTAAAAGTTTGGATTCCAAGTTTGGTATCCAACCATCTCCCTCCACTCAAAACCCATCACTCCACTTTCTTTCAGCCTCAGTGGGAAGGCAGTTTCTAGACAACATCTGGAGAGGTTTAAGATCTCAAGGTGCGCAGTAATAGCGTCAGAGTACCACACAAATAGGCATTCAGTCAATATTTGCTGAGCAGATGACCCACATCAGCACCAATGATTGCCATCATAATGAATTAACATCTTCATGTATTCATATGTTGATAACCATCCACAGCCCCTGGTTGGGCAAGTTTTTCCCAGGTGGCTCAGTGATAAAGAATCCGCCTAGCAATGCAGGTAGACGTGGGTTCCATCCCTGGGTTGGGAAGATCCCTTGGAGGAGGGCATGGCCACCCACTCCAGTATTCTTACCTGAAGAATCCTGTGGACCGAGGAGCCACCAGGTTCCTACAGTCCGTGGGGTCACCAAGAGTTGGACACGACAGAAGCGACTGAGCACGCACACGTACACATGACCGTTCCCAACTATTCCTCCCCCCCGACAACCATAAGTCCGTTTTCTAAGTCCGTGAGTCTCTTTCGGTTTTGTAAGTTCATTTGTATCATTTCTTCTTAGATTCCACAGATAATGGGTGTCTTATGATAATTCTTCTCTTTCTGACTTACTTCACTCAGTATGAGACTCTCTAGGTCCATCCATGTTGCTGCGAACTGCAGTACTTCTTTCTTTTTTAATGGCTGAGTAGTATTCCATTGTGTAAATGTGGCACGTTTTCTTTATCCGTTCCCCTGTCCGTGGACATTTAGTCTTGGCTATTGTAAACAGTTCTGCAGTGAACATGGGGGAGCACGTATCCTTTCAGATCATGTTTTCCTCAGGAGTGCCCAGGCGTGGGATGGCAGGGTCCTATGGTGGTTCTTTTTTTAGTTTTTTAAGGAACCTCCACAGTCTTCTCCATAGTGGCTGCACCCGTGTACATTCCAACCAACAGTCACATGTTCATTCTTAGTGACCAGGAGCAACGTGTAGGGAGGCGCAGTCTTCAATTTTTTTTTTCAGGACTGGCCTCCCAGCTACTCATGTCTTCTTTTTCTAAAAGTTTGGATTCCAAGTTTGGTATCCAACCATCTCCCTCCAGTCAAAACCCATCACTCCACTTTCTTTCAGCCTCAGTGGGAAGGCAGTTTCTAGACAACATCTGGAGAGGTTTAAGATCTCAAGGTGCGCAGTAATAGCGTCAGAGTACCACACAAATAGGCATTCAGTCAATATTTGCTGAGCAGATGACCCACATCAGCACCAATGATTGCCATCATAATGAATTAACATCTTCATGTATTCATATGTTGATAACCATCCACAGCCCCTGGTTGGTCCAAGGGGCAGAGTAAATGATGCCAATCATGAATTTCCTAATGCTAAATACCAAGAAGTCAAAAAGCGGGTGTTGGGGACTCCCCTAGTGGTCCAGGGGCTAAGACGCCATGCTTGGCATGCAGGGCGTCCAGCTTCTCTCCTGGGACTAGATCCCACGTGCTGCAACTAAGAGTTCGAATGCCGTAACTGAAGATCCTATGTGCTGAAACTGAGCCCTGGTGCAAGCAAGTAAATAAAATCCATGTATTGAAGGCTGAGGATTCCAAAGATGCGACTTGTAGGCAAAACTGCGCCCCCAACCCTGAGAACACAGAAGCCAGCTAATGCGTAACAGTCTAGTGTCAGAGAGACGTCAAAGGCACAGCTTTCACTGGGACAAGTTTTATTTTTTTCCTGGCAGTCTGTTCTTTTTCCTTTTAACTATCCAATGGAGTCAAGGAAGTTCAAGAGGGAGAGAGAAAATAAAGGATAATAAATGGTGCTGAGCCATCTGAAGCCTGGGTCTACTTGCAATATTGCTCTGAAAGTGTTAATCACTCAGTCGTGTCCAACTGTTTGCAACCTCATGGACTGTAGCTCACCAGGCTCCTCTGTCCACAGGATTCTCCAGCAAGAATACTGGAGTGGGTAGCCATGCCCTTCTCCAAGGGATCTTCCCAACCCAGAGACTGAACTTGGATCTCCTGCATTGCTCGTGGATTCTTTTTTTTTTTTTTAAGATTTATTTATTTATTTATTTTGGGCGGGTGGGCCGCTTCTATTGGTCTTTCATTTCTCTATTTTCATCCGTCTTTGTTCTTTGGCTCCTATGGGCCTTCCATCACGGTGGCGTCTGTCGTTGCAGAGCGCCGGCTTTGGGCACATGCGCTCCAGAGCTCCGGCTTGGTGATTGGACACATCAGTCCAGCCGCTCCGCGGCACGTGGGATCTTCCCAGGCCAGGGCTCGAACCGGCACCCCTTGCACTGCAAGGCGGTGTCCTTACCCACTGGACCACCAGGGAAGCCCGAGTCAGTAGTTCTGATGGCGAGTACACTGTGAGGTGAAGGAGAGAGGGAACCCCACAATGGTTGGGTGGTCAATTCCGCTGCTTTTTGGGCTTCTTACAGATCGGACCTGCAGGGGGCGCCTGAGAACACCTGTGTCAGGTCATGTCCCTCCTCTGCTTAGAATCTTCCATGGCTCCCACTTTACTCAGAGCAAAAGCCAGTGTCTTCCCTGGGGTCCCCAAGGTTCTGTACCATCTGTCCCTGTATCACCTCATCCACTTACTGTACTCCAGGCTTCCTTGTTGTTCCTTGAACTCACCAGGCACACTCCAGCCACGGGGCCTTTGCACGACTGTTCCCTCTGCCTGGACCCATCTTCCCCCAGACACCCTCATGACTCCGCCCTCACCTTCTGCAGATCTTTACTTAAATTCTCTCTCTTTTTTTTTTTCTGGCCACTGTCATTGGTCTTTCATTTATTTATTCTCATCCATCCTTGTTCTTAGGCCTGTGTGGGCCTCCCATCACAGTGGCCTCTCTTGGTGCAGAGCACCGGCTCTGGGCACATGCGCTCCAGAGCTCTGGTTTGGTAGTTGGACACATCCGTCCAGCCGCTCTGCGGCAGGTGGGATCTTCCCAGGCCAGGGCTCCAACCAGCGCCCCTTGCACTGCAAGGCCGTGTCCTTACCCACTGGGCCACCAGGGAAGCCCTCTTTACTTAAATTATTTCCCACTAGTGTCTTTTCTGGCCACATTCTCCTTTTTAAAAAAAATTATTTAAAAATTTTGACTGTGCTTGGTCTCCATTGCAATGTGTGGGCTTTTCTAGTCATGGAACACAGGCTCAGTAATTACAGCACACAGACTTAGTTGCTCCGCAGCAGTGTGGACTTTTAGCTCCCTGACCAGGGGTTGAACCCGCCTCTCCTGCATTGGAAAGCGGATTCTTAACCATTGGACTACAGGGAAGTCCACCTCTCTAAATGACACCTTCCCCTTCCTTCTCCTCTTTTCCTGTTTTCTTTCCTCCATTTGCATAATTTTACTTGTTTATCTCATCTTTGTCTGTCTCCCCAACTAGAATGTCAGTTCCATGAGGTCAGGGAATCTGTTTTGTTCACTGCTGGGTCCCCAGAGTCTACCACAGTGCTAGGCACATAGTAGGTGCTCAATACATACCGTGGCATGGATGAATGAATGAATGAATGATGGAAAGGATAATGGAACCATGAAATTGAAGTTGGGAGAAAGAGTTCGGCTCAAGGGACTTCCCTGGCTGTCCAGTGGTTGAGAATCCATCTCCCAAAGCAGGGAATGTGGGTTCGATCCCAGGTCAGGGAACTAAGATCCCACATGCTATGGGGCAACTGATCTTGTGCGCTTCAACGAGAGAGCCTGCACGCTGCAACTACTGAGCCTGTGTGCTCTGGGGCCCGAGCGCCACAATGGGAGGGAAGCCAATGTGCCGAAACTAAGACCTGATTCAGCCATAAATACATAAATATCAGGGGTTCACTTGGACGTTGTCCAGCAGCCTGCACCTCAGAGGTCTCCCCGCCTTTCTCCCTTCCTAAAGCCCAGTCCGTGTCCTGAGGCTGCTGTGAAGTCACCCTAGGGGAACTGTTCATCCTGGCGGGCGGGAGTGTGTGTCTCACCCCTGTGATGGGCAACTGAGCGAGCGGGCGAAAAACGAGCCCAGCTGTGACATGGTTTCTTCTCGCCACGGGAGGGACCGTTCCTGCCGTCCCCAGGGCTACGCTGGCGTGCTGGTCTCAGCCTAGCCTTCAGCCGTTGCCATCTGGCCTGGCGTTTTATTTAGCTCTGTTCTTGTGTATGTGGGGCAGTTATGGAGTTTGGTCTCAAGTGCTGAGAGCTCTTGTCAGCCCTGGCTTTTTCGTTTCACCTTGCTCTTAACTTCTCTGTGCGTAGATGGGTTACGTGGTGAATTCAGTCAGCCTGAGACAGAGCTGTTCAGGTTGTCCAAATGAGCCTGAAACCTCTGGTCTGTGTCTAGATCTCCTCATTGGTGCCCTCAGTGAGTGAGTGTGTGCACGGCTATATTTAAAATGGATAACCAGCCAGGACTTACTGTACAGAGCAGAGAACTCTGCTCAATATTATGTAACAGCCTAAACAGGAAACAATTTGAAAAAGAATATGTACATGTATCTGTATAACCGAATCCTGAAATGAACACAATCTTGTCAACTATACTCTGGTATAAAAGAAAAAGTTTAAAAAGTGGGTGCTTTTAAAAAACTAACCCATCTTCAGTTGCACTGGGTCTTTGTTGCTGTGCTTGGGTTTTCTCTAGTGGCAGAGGTGGGAGGCTTCTCGTTGCGGTGACTTCTTATGTTGTGGGGCGCTGGCTCTAGGCACACGGCTTCACCAGTCACAGCACGCAGGCTCAGGAGTTTCGACTTGAGGGCTCTAGAGTGCCGGCTCAGGAGTTGTGGTGCATGGGGCTCGTTGCTCCGAGGCATGTGGGATCCTCCCGGACCAGGGATCGAACCCGGGTCTTCTGCGATGCCGGCAGGTGGATTCCTTGCACCACCAGGGAAGTCCCGTAATTGGGTATTGGTTGTTCTAAGTCAAAAAGGCTGAAATGCTGGGGCAACTGTGAATATCTAAGTACCTTCAAGAAGATGGGTGGACGTTTTGGGATCATCTGTCAAGAGTCTTTCTTTCTGTACTTTGTTAGGGGAGTAAGATAGACATTCCATTTTAACAAGTCTTCAGTGGCATTATGTACATTCATAATGCTTCGCATCCTTACTGTCCATCTCCAGCACTCTTTTTCATCTTCCCAGGCTGAAGCTCTGTCCCCATTAAGCACTCACCCCATTTCTCCTTCTCTTAGCCCCTGGCAACCCATCATTCTACCTTCTTTCTTTATAATTTGCCCTCATACTAATGGTAAAAGAAAAAACCCTGCCTACCAATGCAGGAGACATAAGAGATATGGGTTCAATCCCTGGGTGGGGAGCTCTTGTCAGCCCTGGCTTTTTCGTTTCACCTTGCTCTTAACTTCTCTGTGCGTAGATGGGTTACGTGGTGAATTCAGTCAGCCTGAGACAGAGCTGTTCAGGTTGTCCAAATGAGCCTGAAACCTCTGGTCTGTGTCTAGATCTCCTCATTGGTGCCCTCAGTGAGTGAGTGTGTGCACGGCTATATTTAAAATGGATAACCAGCCAGGACTTACTGTACAGAGCAGAGAACTCTGCTCAATATTATGTAACAGCCTAAACAGGAAAAAGTTTGAAAAAGAATATGTACATGTATCTGTATAACCGAATCCTGAAATGCACACAATCTTGTCAACTATACTCTGGTATAAAAGAAAAAGTTTAAAAAGTGGGTGCTTTTTAAAAACTAACCCATCTTCAGTTGCACTGGGTCTTTGTTGCTGTGCTTGGGTTTTCTCTAGTGGCAGAGGTGGGAGGCTTCTCGTTGCGGTGACTTCTTATGTTGTGGGGCGCTGGCTCTAGGCACACGGCTTCACCAGTCACAGCACGCAGGCTCAGGAGTTTCGACTTGAGGGCTCTAGAGTGCCGGCTCAGGAGTTGTGGTGCATGGGGCTCGTTGCTCCGAGGCATGTGGGATCCTCCCGGACCAGGGATCGAACCCGGGTCTTCTGCGATGCCGGCAGGTGGATTCCTTGCACCACCAGGGAAGTCCCGTAATTGGGTATTGGTTGTTCTAAGTCAAAAAGGCTGAAATGCTGGGGCAACTGTGAATATCTAAGTACCTTCAAGAAGATGGGTGGACGTTTTGGGATCATCTGTCAAGAGTCTTTCTTTCTGTACTTTGTTAGGGGAGTAAGATAGACATTCCATTTTAACAAGTCTTCAGTGGCATTATGTACATTCATAATGCTTCGCATCCTTACTGTCCATCTCCAGCACTCTTTTTCATCTTCCCAGGCTGAAGCTCTGTCCCCATTAAGCACTCACCCCATTTCTCCTTCTCTTAGCCCCTGGCAACCCATCATTCTACCTTCTTTCTTTATAATTTGCCCTCATACTAATGGTAAAAGAAAAAACCCTGCCTACCAATGCAGGAGACATAAGAGATATGGGTTCAATCCCTGGGTGGGGGAGATCTGGAGGAGGAAATGGCCACTCACTCCAGTACTCTTGCCTGGAGAATCCCATGGACAGAGGAGCCTGACGGGCCACAGGCCATGGGGTCACAAAGAGTCAGACACAACTGAAGTGACTTAGCATGCACACAAATGAAATCACATCATACATGCACTCTCGTAGCTGGCCCCTTTCCTTGAGCATGGTGTTCTCCAGGTGCATCCATGTTGTAGCAAGTGTCTGGAGTTCCTTCCTTCTCAAAGACAAATAACATCCCATTGGCTATTTTGTTCCTCTGTTCATCTATCAACAGACATTTAGATTGTTTCCCCGGTACCCATCAGCCCTTCCACGAACGGTGCATGAGGGTTCGCTTTTCTCCGTATCCTCGCCGGCACGTTTCATCCCTTGCCCTTTTTAAAATGCTTTTATTTAGGTATTGGTTGTGCTGGCTATTCATTGCTACAAGGGCTTCTCTCTAGTTTGGATGAGAGAAGGCTATTCTTTAGTTGGGGTGCACAGGCTTCTCATGGCAGCTGGCTTCTCTTGTTGCGAGCACAGGCTCTTGGGTTCGAGGGCTTCCATAGTTGCAGCTCTTGAGCTTGAAAGCAGTTTCAGTTGTTGCAGCCCTCGGAATTAGTTGCTCCACGGCATGTGGGATCTTCCCAGATCAGGGATGGGACTCGTGCCTTCTGTATTGGCAGGTGGATTCTTTACCACTGCGCCGCCAGGGAAGCCCTCTTGTCTTTTTGGATGATCATCATTCTAACCAGTGTGAAACAGTCTCTCATTGTGGTTTTTATTGGCGTCCTGATGATTAGTGATGTTGAGCACGTTTTCACGTGACTGCCAACCATTAGGATGTCTTCTTTGGAAAAATGTCAACTTAGTGTCTCTGTTGATTTCGCATCCTTACTGTCCATCTCCAGCACTCTTTTTCATCTTCCCAGGCTGAAGCTCTGTCCCCATTAAGCACTCACCCCATTTCTCCTTCTCTTAGCCCCTGGCAACCCATCATTCTACCTTCTTTCTTTATAATTTGCCCTCATACTAATGGTAAAAGAAAAAACCCTGCCTACCAATGCAGGAGACATAAGAGATATGGGTTCAATCCCTGGGTGGGGGAGATCTGGAGGAGGAAATGGCCACTCACTCCAGTACTCTTGCCTGGAGAATCCCATGGACAGAGGAGCCTGACGGGCCACAGGCCATGGGGTCACAAAGAGTCAGACACAACTGAAGTGACTTAGCATGCACACAAATGAAATCACATCATACATGCACTGTCGTAGCTGGCCCCTTTCCTTGAGCATGGTGTTCTCCAGGTGCATCCATGTTGTAGCAAGTGTCTGGAGTTCCTTCCTTCTCAAAGGCAAATAACATCCCATTGGCTATTTTGTTCCTCTGTTCATCTATCAACAGACATTTAGATTGTTTCCCCGGTACCCATCAGCCCTTCCACGAACGGTGCATGAGGGTTCGCTTTTCTCCGTATCCTCGCCGGCACGTTTCATCCCTTGCCCTTTTTAAAATGCTTTTATTTAGGTATTGGTTGTGCTGGCTATTCATTGCTACAAGGGCTTCTCTCTAGTTTGGATGAGAGAAGGCTATTCTTTAGTTGGGGTGCACAGGCTTCTCATGGCAGCTGGCTTCTCTTGTTGCGAGCACAGGCTCTTGGGTTCGAGGGCTTCCATAGTTGCAGCTCTTGAGCTTGAAAGCAGTTTCAGTTGTTGCAGCCCTCGGAATTAGTTGCTCCACGGCATGTGGGATCTTCCCAGATCAGGGATGGGACTCGTGCCTTCTGTATTGGCAGGTGGATTCTTTACCACTGCGCCGCCAGGGAAGCCCTCTTGTCTTTTTGGATGATCATCATTCTAACCAGTGTGAAACAGTCTCTCATTGTGGTTTTTATTGGCGTCTCCCTGATGATTAGTGATGTTGAGCACGTTTTCACGTGACTGCCAACCATTAGGATGTCTTCTTTGGAAAAATGTCAACTTAGTGTCTCTGTTGATTTTCAAGCACAAGTTTGTTTTTGGACTGCACCCCCAGGCATGTGGGGTCTTCGTTCCCCAACCACGGATCAAACCCGTGCCCCTTGCAGTGGAAGCTCAGAGCCTTAACCACTGGACCGCCAGGGAAGTTCCCTTTACCAGTTTTTTTTAAATTAAACTTTTGTTTTCTATTGGAGTAGAGCTGATGAGCAATGTTGTGATAGTTTCAGGTGGACAGTGAAAGGGCTCAGCCACACGTACATACCCTCTGTCGAGTTTTTAATCCTTTTTTTCCCTACTGAGTTGTATGAGTTCTTATAGATTTTGGATACCAACCACTTATCTAATACATAATTTGCAAATATACTCTCACATTCCATAGATTGCCTTTTTGTTTTGTTGATGGTTCCTTTGGCTGTACTAAAGTTTTTTAGTTTGATGCAGTCCCACTGGTTGAGTTTTGTTTTTGTTGCTCCCTGTTATAGGTTATTTTTTAACCTTTTTTTTTCCATTTTAAAATTTTTAATTGAAGGAGAATTGCTTCAGAGTATTGTGCTGGTTTCTGCCATACATCAACATGAATGAGCCATAAGTATACATATGTCCCCTCTTTCTTGAACCTCCTTCATCTTTTTAGTTTTTTTTTTTTTTCTTTTTTCCTGCACCACATGACATTCAGAATCTTCCCTGACCAGGCATTGAACCCATGTCCCCTGCACTGAAAGTGTACAGTCTTCACCACTGGACCGCCAGTGAAGTCCTTTTTTTTATTGTTTTTGTCATGCGTTTTTACTTCTAGGTTGAACCCTAACACTTGTCCCTTACCTGGCTACCTGCTCTGGAGATGGTGTAGGGTTCAGAAATCACTATCAGTCACATGAAACATCTGGATTTGAAGGGAGGTTGAAAATGGCATTTGAATGAACTTCATCCAGGCCATTAGCATCCACGGTCTGTTGAATTTCGCTCTCTGCAGCCTAGGACTCAGGAAGAGATACCATTTGTTTCCATTTGGGTCTTGGCAACCTGTGTTGAATCCAGGGCTAAGTGAAGAGGCCTTGCTAAGAGAAGCCTTAGCACACAGAGCAATACAGGAAGGCCTGAAACTGCCTGAGAGAAGTGCCAACAGCAAGAGGAAGACAGAGAACGAAGGCTGAGAGGGAGAACGAATGATCTCATGCAGGCATGCTATCTTTAGCCGTCTTTTTAATGAACACTTTGGCGTTCTCAACGGGACTCCACGCCTGTGTGGATTCCTCTTGAATGCAAAACGTTCAAAGCAGGAGACAAACATTCATTGAAAGAAACCTGTGCTGCTTCTATGAAGTATTGTATTGCACTGTGTATTATACAATGAATCATATTACGCTATGAATAGTATGCCGCTGAAGCTGAAGCTCCAACACTTGGCCACCTGATGCGAAGCGACGACTCAATAGAAAAGACCCCCATGCTGGGAAAACAGAAGGCAGAAGGAGTAGGGGACGAGATGGTTGGATGGCATCACCAACTCAATGGACATGAGTTTGAGCAGACTCCAGAAGATGGTGAAGGACAGGGGAGCCTGGCATGCTGCAGTCTGTGGGGTCGCAAAGAGTTGGACACGACTTGAGTGACTGAACTGATTGACTGATGAATAGTGTATTGCACCATGGGGTAAGCCCCGGCCCATGGTCATCTTCGCAAGTATGTCCCCTCTTTCTTGAACCTCCTTCATCTTTTTAGTTTTTTTTTTTTCTTTTTTCCTGCACCACATGACATTCAGAATCTTCCCTGACCAGGCATTGAACCCATGTCCCCTGCACTGAAAGTGTACAGTCTTCACCACTGGACCGCCAGTGAAGTCCTTTTTTTTATTGTTTTTGTCATGCGTTTTTACTTCTAGGTTGAACCCTAACACTTGTCCCTTACCTGGCTACCTGCTCTGGAGATGGTGTAGGGTTCAGAAATCACTATCAGTCACATGAAACGTCTGGATTTGAAGGGAGGTTGAAAATGGCATTTGAATGAACTTCATCCAGGCCATTAGCATCCACGGTCTGTTGAATTTCGCTCTCTGCAGCCTAGGACTCAGGAAGAGATACCATTTGTTTCCATTTGGGTCTTGGCAACCTGTGTTGAATCCAGGGCTAAGTGAAGAGGCCTTGCTAAGAGAAGCCTTAGCACACAGAGCAATACAGGAAGGCCTGAAACTGCCTGAGAGAAGTGCCAACAGCAAGAGGAAGACAGAGAACGAAGGCTGAGAGGGAGAACGAATGATCTCATGCAGGCATGCTATCTTTAGCCGTCTTTTTAATGAACACTTTGGCGTTCTCAACGGGACTCCACGCCTGTGTGGATTCCTCTTGAATGCAAAACGTTCAAAGCAGGAGACAAACATTCATTGAAAGAAACCTGTGCTGCTTCTATGAAGTATTGTATTGCACTGTGTATTATACAATGAATCATATTACGCTATGAATAGTATGCCGCTGAAGCTGAAGCTCCAACACTTGGCCACCTGATGCGAAGCGACGACTCAATGGAAAAGACCCCGATGCTGGGAAAAACAGAAGGCAGAAGGAGTAGGGGACGAGATGGTTGGATGGCATCACCAACTCAATGGACATGAGTTTGAGCAGACTCCAGAAGATGGTGAAGGACAGGGGAGCCTGGCATGCTGCAGTCTGTGGGGTCGCAAAGAGTTGGACACGACTTGAGTGACTGAACTGATTGACTGATGAATAGTGTATTGCACCATGAAGTATTATGGACTGGCTAATGTCCCCTAAGTTCATATGTTAAATCTTTAACTCCCAATGGGATGGTATTTGGAGATAGGAGGTCATCAGGTTTAAGTGACGTCATGAGGGTGGGGCCCTCCTGATGGGATTAATGCCCTTGTAAGAAGAGACACCAGACAACTTGGTCTCTTTCTCTCTTTCTCCTTCAGGTAAGGACACAGAGAGAAGGTGATCATCTACAAAGCAGAAAGAGAGCCCTCCCCAGAAACTGACCTGGTCTTGGACTTCCAGCTTTTAAGCTGTGAGAAAACTGATGTTTGTTATTTAAGCCACCCTGTCTGTGGTCTTTTGTTATAGCAGCTGAGTTAACTAAGACAGTAATACTGCTATACCAAATGGGCCCCCAAGTGGGTGAAAGGTTAAACATGGCAGAAGTTTGCTTCTAACTCACCTAATTGCCCCGGAAGGCTGTTCCTGGTGAGCAGATAGCTCTCCTCCTCCTGGCTGACTCAAGGACCCAGGTCCCCACCCTTTCATGGCCCCACCACACAGAGGGCCTTTAGTAGCCTCCACGTCTAACCGAGAGGAGAAAGGGAACTTGTCGAGGGCACACCTGCTCCTTAAAGCTTTGGCCCGGGGTGCCACTTCTTCCTGCTCCTATTCCTAGGTTACAAATGAGTTGCATGGCCACCCCAGTGTAAGAGGAGCTGTGTGCGTAGCTCCTGGCCATGGTCTCTCCCCCACTGTGTGGCCTTGATTTCGGTGGGAGTATCTGTCAAACTTGACTTTATCTTTGTAATGCTTTTATTTGTTGATTGATTATTTTTGGCCTCCCTGGGTCTTCTTGGCCGAGTGTGAGCTTTCTGTAGTTGCAGCAAGCAGGGGACTACTCTCTAGTGGTGAATGGGCTTCTCATTTCGGTCGCTTCTCTCGATGTGGAGTGTGGGCTCTAGGGCGCCTGGGGTTCCGTGGCTGGGGTGCAGTCCCTGGTCGGGGAAGCTGTGGTTCTTCCAGTAGTTATGTGTGGATGTGAGGGTTGGTCCATAAAGAAGGCTGAGCGCTGAAGAATTAATACTTTCAGATTGTGATGCTGGAGAAGACTCTTGAGAGTCCCTTGGACTGCAAGGAGATCAAACCAGTCCATCCTAAAGGAAATCCGCCCTGAATATTCATTGGAAGGACTGAAGCTGAAGCTCCAACACCTTGACCACCTGATGTGAAGAGCTGACTCATTGGAAAAGAACCCGACGCTAGGGAAAATAGAAGGAGAAGAGGACAACAGAGGACTAGATGGCTGGACGGGATCACTGACTCGATGGACACGAGTTTGTGCCCACCCTGGGGGATGGTGAAGGACGGGGAAGCCTGGCGTGCTGCCGTCCATGGGGTCGCAAAGAGTTGGACATGACTGAGCGGCTGAACAACAACAAATATCAAGTTACTCCCAGACTCCTAATTTCTCCCCTGCCTCCCCACCTTTCCTTTGGTAACCATCAGTTCTCTAATTTTAGGTGCCATATCTGTTGTTGATTTTTAGGAGAGAGAAGGCAGTTTTAGGAGTTATCGGTACTTGTTTCACCCATTGGTGGGGAAGCGGTGCCCAGCGCAGGTGTGTAAATGTCCCTGTCCATGTAGGGCGGTGCACAGAAGGCCCCCCGAGTGCCCTGCTATCCCTGCCTCCCTGTCCCCGCCCCCCGCCAGCTCCTGGACCAGCCTGCATTCATCAGGAGCATCTCCAGGTGCCATCTGGTTACTATGGCAACTCAGACTGGTCCAGGCTTGGCAGTGGGGGTTCGTCCCCATCTCAGGTGCGGTTTCAACCTGGATTCAGGGAAATAGAGACACACGATACATGGTACTTTTAGAAAGTCCTAGTCTGATTACATTAACAGTAAGGGGTGTGTGTGTGTGTGTGTGTGTGTGTGTGTGTGTGTGTGGTCTCAGGCTTAATGCTGCTTCTTTTTTTCTATTTGCTTTTCCTTCATTGTCCTCTCTTCGCACCGTCTGTTTGTGAACCCGGCCGCTTCTTAGGGAAGCAGACCTCACGCGCTTTGCCATTTCCTCCGCGCCTTGGTTGAGTAAACAGCAAGAGCGGGAACAGCACACCTGGTCACGGGCCCCCGCGGGTGCCAGGGACGGACACCCGGCTGGAAGCGCCCGCTGGCTGGGGGTGTGTTTGTTTCTCGTGAGTACACACAGGACAGCTGGGGTTCTGTTATTGGAAGCGCGCGTGACGATGGCTCTGCAGAGCGCGCCCCATGGTGCTGCTGGAGCAGCTGTTCCCAGGGCACCCGCTCCTCCTGCCCGCCTCGACCGGCTTCCAGGCTCCGCCCACCTGCCCCAAGGTCAGCCCGTGTTGACCTAGCACTTTCCATGGCCTAGCGCTGGGCTCAGGGCGCTGCCTCCCCACCTGGCGCAGGAGAAGAGAGACTCAGAGGATTAAATAATGCCGGGGAACACATAGGCTAGTGGATTGGGTTTGGGGTTGGGCAGGCCTGGCTCTGGAATCAATTTTATTTCCTTCCGCAGTTCATCCCTTCCCTACCTAGGAGATGTCCCAGACCCAGGCAGCCATTTTCAAGGGGCTTAGTGATGTTTTCTGGGGTATACCCACCCTTAAGATTTTTCATTCATTCAGGTAAGAAATATTTCAATTGTCACGGTGCATGCATGCTCAGTTGTTCAGTTGTGGATTCTTTGCCGCCCTCTGTAGCCCGCCAGGCTCCTCTGTCCATGGGATTTTCCAGGCGAGAATACTGGAGTGGGTTGCCTGCCCTCCTCCAGGGGATCTTCCCGACCTAGGGATCGAACCTGTGTCACCCCAAGTTGACAGGCGGATTCTTTACCATTGAGCCACCTGGGAAGTTCAAGCTGTCAGAGACGGAAAGGCAATGGAGATGGATTAAGATCCCTGCATGGGTGACACTGACATCCTAGGGGAGAGACAAAAGCCCCAGGGGGGGACCTCACTTGAGGATGTGATGGGCGGTGCCTGGCGTTGACCATAGCCTGAATGATGAGAGGGAGCTAGCCAATCAGAGACGAGGGAACAGCACTCTAGGAAGTGGAGTGCCTGCTCGTGTGCTCAGTCATGTCTGACTCTTTGTGACCCTATGGCCTCTAGCCCAGGCTCCGCTCTCCATGGGATTCTTCAGGCAAGAACACTGGAGTAGGTTCCCTCATCTCTGATTGGTCAGCTCCCTCTCATCATTCAGGCTATGGTCAAGACTGCAGGGGATCTTCTAGACCCAAGGTTGGAACTGGCGTCCCTTGTGACCCTTGCACTGATAGGCAGATTCCTTACCACCGCTCCACTAGGAAGAGGGACCATCAATTCCACAGGTGGAAAGAGCTTGGCCGAGCCCAGGAATGGCAAAGCCCATGACTCTGGAGCTTAGAGGCAAGAGGGAAAGGGGAGGGGAGGGAGCCAGGCAGGTGGGGCAGCCTGTAGAGAGTGGCTTTTGTTTCTATAACAGCAGAAGAGCCTGTGGACTCTTCAGAAGGACCGCAAGGACTATAGCAGGGAATGCAGGCTGGGAGCAGAGGGAGCCTGTGACCCGAGGGGTGCTGCCCAAGTCCAGGCCTGGCTCTGGAATCAATTTTATTTCCTTCCGCAGTTCATCCCTTCCCTACCTAGGAGATGTCCCAGACCCAGGCAGCCATTTTCAAGGGGCTTAGTGATGTTTTCTGGGGTATACCCACCCTTAAGATTTTTCATTCATTCAGGTAAGAAATATTTCAATTGTCACGGTGCATGCATGCTCAGTTGTTCAGTTGTGGATTCTTTGCCGCCCTCTGTAGCCCGCCAGGCTCCTCTGTCCATGGGATTTTCCAGGCGAGAATACTGGAGTGGGTTGCCTGCCCTCCTCCAGGGGATCTTCCCGACCTAGGGATCGAACCTGTGTCACCCCAAGTTGACAGGCGGATTCTTTACCATTGAGCCACCTGGGAAGTTCAAGCTGTCAGAGACGGAAAGGCAATGGAGATGGATTAAGATCCCTGCATGGGTGACACTGACATCCTAGGGGAGAGACAAAAGCCCCAGGGGAGGACCTCACTTGAGGATGTGATGGGCGGTGCCTGGCGTTGACCATAGCCTGAATGATGAGAGGGAGCTAGCCAATCAGAGACGAGGGAACAGCACTCTAGGAAGTGGAGTGCCTGCTCGTGTGCTCAGTCATGTCTGACTCTTTGTGACCCTATGGCCTCTAGCCCAGGCTCCGCTCTCCATGGGATTCTTCAGGCAAGAACACTGGAGTAGGTTCCCTCATCTCTGATTGGTCAGCTCCCTCTCATCATTCAGGCTATGGTCAAGACTGCAGGGGATCTTCTAGACCCAAGGTTGGAACTGGCGTCTCTTGTGTCCCTTGCACTGATAGGCAGATTCCTTACCACCGCTCCACTAGGAAGAGGGACCATCAATTCCACAGGTGGAAAGAGCTTGGCCGAGCCCAGGAATGGCAAAGCCCATGACTCTGGAGCTTAGAGGCAAGAGGGAAAGGGGAGGGGAGGGAGCCAGGCAGGTGGGGCAGCCTGTAGAGAGTGGCTTTTGTTTCTATAACAGCAGAAGAGCCTGTGGACTCTTCAGAAGGACCGCAAGGACTATAGCAGGGAATGCAGGCTGGGAGCAGAGAGGGAGGAAGCCTGCTGACCCAGGAGGGGTAGCTGCCCAAGTCCAGGCCAGCGATGAAGTAGGCTGTGCTGTGGTGGGAAGTGGCTGGAGTTGGGATCTATCTGGGAGGCAAATAGATGGGACCTGCTGCTGGCTTTGAGCTGGACAGTGAAGGGAAAGGGGGAACCGTGTGATTTGGGTGTCGAATTAAATTGGGGACCGGTGATGAGATGGGGGTGACTAGGAGCAAAGGGCTGTAGGGAGATTTCTGTCTTGAGCCTGTGGGACCAGCAGGTGGATGTCTCAAAAGGTATCACTTGCGTGTGCACCTTAGGTTTTGTCTTTCCTGCAGCGTCTCCCATCTCCCTGGGTACAAATGCCCCTTCTCTAGGTACCTGGACCTTTTCCCATCAAGCCTGGGCTCTGGGGTTTCAGTTGTGTTGGAGAATACTACAGAGTATGCCCAGCCTGTAAGCTAGTTTCCTTCTTTTATTTTTCAAAAATTTTTATTTAAGTGTAGTTGATTTTCAATGTTGTGTTAGTCACAGGTGTATAGCACATGATTCCGTTATGTAATTCCTATTCCGTTTCAGATTCTTTTCCCTTACGGGTTATTGCAACATATTGAGCATAGTTCCCTGGGCTGGATTCTTTCTTTAATAGTGACACAGTAAGCATGTTTTGGGGCTTCCCAGGTGGCGCTAGTGGTAAAGAACCCACCTGCCAATGGAGGAGACACAAGAGATGCAAGTTCGATCCCTGGGTCCAGAAGATCCCCTGGAGGAGGAAACAGCAACCCACTCCAGTATTCTCGCCTGGAGAATTCCACAGACAGAGGAGCTTTGTGGGCTGCAGTCTATGGGGTCACAAAGATTAGGACACGACTGAAGCGATTTAGCATGCATGCACAAGCACATTTTGAGCAGTGGGGAGTGACTCCCAGAAGTAAAAATGGAACTTGTAGCAAGGCACTTGAACCCGCCTTTTGTCCTCAGTTTTTTCCAAAAAATATTTACTTATTTATTTTGGCTGTGCCAGGTCTTGGTTGAGGCTTGTGGGATCTTTTCTAGTTTCAGCAGACAAACTCTTGCTTTTCAGTTGTGGCATGTGGAATCTAGTTCCCTGACCAGGGCTCGAACCTGGGCCCCTTGCATTGGGAGCGGGGAGTCTTAGTCACTGACACCAGGCCAGTCCCTGTCCTCAGTTTTGTTTCTGTAAAATGGGGAAGGAAAATGCCTTTGAGGCATAAGTGCTTTTCAAAGAATAAAAGACTTTTTTTTTCAATGTGAAGGGAATATATTTGGAAAAACACAAAAGGCTTTATAAATTCACAATCGTAGGCGATTAAGAGTAAGCTTTCATGGGAGTAAATTGAACCTTAAAGGCATCACAAAGATAGGTCTATTAAACTCCATTAGTTACAAGATTTGAGAAAAGACGCCTACCTAGAGGCTAACAGCTTTCATTAAACTGATATTGAGTTGATCTACTTAGGAGAGGCTGGGAGTGGTCTCACTTCTTGGAAGGCTTCATGCCAAGCAAGGGGAAACAGGAAGGAGATAAGCCTCCACTCCTATAGCCATCCTCTTATGCCTCTGGGAGTTGAGGTGACTCTTCCAATATTTGCGCATGGGATTTAAGCTCCTAATTCTGTTTCTTTCAGGCTGGCCTTCCAGTGGGTTTGCTTTTCTTGGACAGACACTGGGAAGCCAGTGATGGGGACTGACAGGTGGAAAAACTCAGTTTGGGGTTGAAAATATGCTGTTGGGTGAGTTGCGGGTCTGAAAACTATAGGGCGTCTCACTCCTCGCAGGACCAAGACACATTTTCTTCCCATGGCTCACAAGGTCCTGCGTGATCTGCTCCATACCCTCTCCACCCTTATCTTCTCTACTCTCCTTCTCCCTCACAGCCCCGCAGGCCGCCTCTTTGTGGTTCCTTGAGCAAGTCACACATAACCCTGCCTCAGGACCTTTGCACGTGCTGACCTCTGCTTGGAATGCTCTTTTCTCAGATGCCCAGCACGGCTACTGCATCAGGTCCTCCAGGCCTCTGCTCAGATGTCTCTTTCTCAGAGAGGCCTTCTCTGACCCTCTATTTCATATGATAATCAGCCCACCCACCACTTCCTGTGAGCAGAACTGTGTCTTCAGCCCACACATTCATATGTTATGGTCCTAACCCACAACAGCATGTGACTGTTTGTTTTTTAAAAAAGATGTTTTCGTTTGACTGTGGAGCATTTTTATTGAATGTGTTACAACATTGCTTCTGTTTTATGTTTTATTTTTTTGCCCAGGAGGCATGCAGGGTCTGAGATCCCTGAAGGGGATCTCACCCGCTGCATTGGGAGGTAGTCTTAACCAGCGGATGGCCAGGGAAGTCCCAGCGTGGGACCATATTTGGAGACAGGGCCTTTAAAGACATCATTGAGGCCTCCTCTCCCTCTGTCGTTTCATGGGAGTAAATTGAACCTTAAAGGCATCACAAAGATAGGTCTATTAAACTCCATTAGTTACAAGATTTGAGAAAAGACACCTACCTAGAGGCTAACAGCTTTCATTAAACTGATATTGAGTTGATCTACTTAGGAGAGGCTGGGAGTGGTCTCACTTCTTGGAAGGCTTCATGCCAAGCAAGGGGAAACAGGAAGGAGATAAGCCTCCACTCCTATAGCCATCCTCTTATGCCTCTGGGAGTTGAGGTGACTCTTCCAATATTTGCGCATGGGATTTAAGCTCCTAATTCTGTTTCTTTCAGGCTGGCCTTCCAGTGGGTTTGCTTTTCTTGGACAGACACTGGGAAGCCAGTGATGGGGACTGACAGGTGGAAAAACTCAGTTTGGGGTTGAAAATATGCTGTTGGGTGAGCTGCGGGTCTGAAAACTATAGGGCGTCTCACTCCTCGCAGGACCAAGACACATTTTCTTCCCATGGCTCACAAGGTCCTGCGTGATCTGCTCCATACCCTCTCCACCCTTATCTCCTCTACTCTCCTTCTCCCTCACAGCCCCGCAGGCCGCCTCTTTGTGGTTCCTTGAGCAAGTCACACATAACCCTGCCTCAGGACCTTTGCACGTGCTGACCTCTGCTTGGAATGCTCTTTTCTCAGATGCCCAGCACGGCTACTGCATCAGGTCCTCCAGGCCTCTGCTCAGATGTCTCTTTCTCAGAGAGGCCTTCTCTGACCCTCTATTTCATATGATAATCAGCCCACCCACCACTTCCTGTGAGCAGAACTGTGTCTTCAGCCCACACATTCATATGTTATGGTCCTAACCCACAACAGCATGTGACTGTTTGTTTTTTAAAAAAGATGTTTTCGTTTGACTGTGGAGCATTTTTATTGAATGTGTTACAACATTGCTTCTGTTTTATGTTTTATTTTTTTGCCCAGGAGGCATGCAGGGTCTGAGATCCCTGAAGGGGATCTCACCCGCTGCATTGGGAGGTAGTCTTAACCAGCGGATGGCCAGGGAAGTCCCAGCGTGGGACCATATTTGGAGACAGGGCCTTTAAAGACATCATTGAGGCTCCTCTCCCTCTTCCACACTCCTTCTGGGTCTCCGTGTGAACCCCTCACATCCTGCCTTGGCCTGGTCAGCAGGGGATGCTCTGGGGACCCTGGGGGTGGGGGCTGTAGGAGCCTGGGAACCTGGTGGGCTGTGGCTGGCTGCGGACCCAGCCCGGCTGCTCCTGCTGGCTGCAGGTGCAGACTGGGAGCTCAAGGAAGGTGGTGCTCATGTTCCCTTGACCTTGAGGACCCAGGAAGGTCATAGGCACCTCGACTATGACTAGCATTAGATTGACCGGCAGTATTTTAAGAAAGCCAGATACCTGGATTGGACTCTGGGGAGACGGCTTCACATAAACACAGCACTTTCTGGAATTGATACTTCTGTGTTTCTAGCACTAAGTTAAATGCATAGCATTATAAAACACATTTTTTGCGGGGAGGCACACTTCGAGGCCTGCAGGGTCTTAGTTCCCCAAACAGGGATCAAACCTGGGCCCCCTGCAGTGAAAGTGCGAGATAGGTGGAATCCTAACCACTAGACCATCAGGGAATTCCCATAAAATGCTTTTCTAACACAGTGTCTCATTGAGACCCCCAGGGCTTTTTTTGTTTTGTTTTTAGAAAGGCCCCACTGGCTTTTCTAATGGGAGACGGTAAAGAAGCAGAAACAGGTGGTGACACAGAGTCTTCTAAAAAAATAGTGTTTAAAGTGAAGACTGGTGGTGAGAAATACTGGGTGGTGCTGTGACAGCGGACAAAAGTGAAATTGCCTAAAAAGAGTATGCTCAAGTTTCAACAATAAGGCTGCTTTCTAGTGGTGGGGGAAAGGGCCAGGTTAAAAAAAGAACTTTTTAAAAAATTAAATTCTGGGCTTCCCTGGTGGTCCAGTGGGTAAGGACACCACCTTGCAGTGCAAGGGGTGCCGGTTCGATCCCTGGCCTGGGAAGATCCCAGATGCCACGGAGCAGCTGGACCGGTGTGTCCAACTACCGAGCTGGAGCTCTGGAGCACATGTGCCCAGAGCTAGTGCTCTGCAGCGAGACCACTGCGATGGGAGGCCCACACAGGCCAAAGAACAAAGATAAATAAAGAAAGATCAAAAAAAAAAAAGTTAAATTCTCTTATCTTTTGAGGATGAAAAGAAAAATAAAGAGGTGATTAAGGTACAACTGGGGCTTCGCAGGAGGCCTTAGTGGTAAAGAACCCGGCTTCCAGAGCAGGAGACACAGACGTGGGTTTGATCCCAGGGTCAGGAAGATCCCCTGGAGGAGGGCATGGCCACCCCCTCCAGTGTTCTTGCCTGGAGAATCCCATGGGCAGAGGAGCCTGGCGGGCTACAGTCCATTGGGTTGAAAAGAGTCGGACACGCTTAAAGAGATTTAGCACGCACGTGTGCAAAGTGAAATTAGCAGGCCATTAGGACGGCACACCCAGAAAGGAGACCATGTAAAGACACGGGGCAAAGACCGCCATCTACAAGGCAAGCAGGGAGGCCTCAGAAGAAACCAGCCTTGCCCACTGCTTGACCTCGCACTCGTAGCCTTCAGACTTGGGAGGAGTGTAAGCCACTCTGCACATGGTGCTTTGTTGTGGCAACACCAGCAAATGACACTCCCTTTCCTGCTTAACTGCCCTCCACAGCACTTTTAAAAAGCTTTTATGTATTTACTTCTATATTTGGCTGTGCTGGGTCTCCCTGGCTGCGTTGGGTCTCCCTTGCGGCCTGGGCTTTTCTCTCGCTGTGGCAAGTGGGGGCTGCGCTCTAGCGGTGGTATGCAGGCTTCACGGTGTCATGGCTTCTCTTTCTGTGGAGCGCGGGCTCTAGGCGTGCCGGCTTCAGTAGTTGCAGCCTGTGGGCTGAGTCGTTGTGGCTCCCGGGCTCAGGCTCAGCGGTTGTGATGCACGGGCTTAGTTGCTCCGCGGCATATGGAGTCGTCCCAGATCAGGGATCGCGTCCCCTGGACTCAAGGGCGGATGCCTGTCCACTGCCCCACCAGGGAAATCCCGGCATGACAGGGTTCACCTCCCAGTCCCTGCACGAGGTACCTGTTGTGTTCATTGTCTGCCTCCACCTCTAGAACCTCCATTCCAGGATGAGGGGGATAGGCGTTTCATTCACACTGGGTCCCCTGCGGCCAGCGCAAGGTCGGCACACCGCGGCTGCTCCTGCAGCATTTGTTGAGGGAACAAGTGAATGAAATAGAGATAGAACTCTTTTCTGGGTTCTCCATCCCTCTGGGGCTGAGTAGCCACGTGACACATTCATAAAGAGCAAGAACTGGGTCCATTTTCTCTTTTATTAACATGTTTAAAATTTTATTTTTTGGCCATGCCTCAGAAGGTGAGGGATTTCAGTTCCCAGACCAGGGATCGAACCCACCTCCCCTGTTGTGAAGGTGTCCACCAGGGAAGTCCCCCTTTTCTCTTTTTTAAAAAACCTGCCATGGTGGCAAAGGGCAGACTCACTCGCAGGTGCCCAGGCCCGGTGCAGAGGGAAACACTGAGATGTGCGGGGCCATCCCGAGCCCTACCCTCCATGGTCCGCACCTGGGAGGTGGAGCGGGTGTCCTGAGACACAGACTCGTGGTCTTTTGCTCCGTGGTGCTGCCTCGGTTGCCGGGCAGCTCCTAAAATGGCTTGCCAGCCCCAACTGCTTGACCTCGCACTCGTAGCCTTCAGACTTGGGAGGAGTGTAAGCCACTCTGCACATGGTGCTTTGTTGTGGCAACACCAGCAAATGACACTCCCTTTCCTGCTTAACTGCCCTCCACAGCACTTTTAAAAAGCTTTTATGTATTTACTTCTATATTTGGCTGTGCTGGGTCTCCCTGGCTGCGTTGGGTCTCCCTTGCGGCCTGGGCTTTTCTCTCGCTGTGGCAAGTGGGGGCTGCGCTCTAGCGGTGGTATGCAGGCTTCACGGTGTCATGGCTTCTCTTTCTGTGGAGCGCGGGCTCTAGGCGTGCCGGCTTCAGTAGTTGCAGCCTGTGGGCTGAGTCGTTGTGGCTCCCGGGCTCAGGCTCAGCGGTTGTGATGCACGGGCTTAGTTGCTCCGCGGCATATGGAGTCGTCCCAGATCAGGGATCGCGTCCCCTGGACTCAAGGGCGGATGCCTGTCCACTGCCCCACCAGGGAAATCCCGGCATGACAGGGTTCACCTCCCAGTCCCTGCACGAGGTACCTGTTGTGTTCATTGTCTGCCTCCACCTCTAGAACCTCCATTCCAGGATGAGGGGGATAGGCGTTTCATTCACACTGGGTCCCCTGCGGCCAGCGCAAGGTCGGCACACCGCGGCTGCTTCTGCAGCATTTGTTGAGGGAACAAGTGAATGAAATAGAGATAGAGCTCTTTTCTGGGTTCTCCATCCCTCTGGGGCTGAGTAGCCACGTGACACATTCATAAAGAGCAAGAACTGGGTCCATTTTCTCTTTTATTAACATGTTTAAAATTTTATTTTTTGGCCATGCCTCAGAAGGTGAGGGATTTCAGTTCCCAGACCAGGGATCGAACCCACCTCCCCTGTTGTGAAGGTGTCCACCAGGGAAGTCCCCCTTTTCTCTTTTTTAAAAAACCTGCCATGGTGGCAAAGGGCAGGCTCACTCGCAGGTGCCCAGGCCCGGTGCAGAGGGAAACACTGAGATGTGCGGGGCCATCCCGAGCCCTACCCTCCATGGTCCGCACCTGGGAGGTGGAGCGGGTGTCCTGAGACACAGACTCGTGGTCTTTTGCTCCGTGGTGCTGCCTCGGTTGCCGGGCAGCTCCTAAGAACTGGCTTGCCAGCCCCAAGTTGCCAAGGAAATGCTAAATCCCTTTGGGCCAGGCCTGGGGTGTCATTTTGACTTCCCAGGAAGGAGGCCCCAGCGCCTTTCTCTCCGCGTCTCCCTTACCCTCGCTCTCTCTCTTCCTGTCTCCTGCTTTAGTTGCGTCCGGGGCTGGAGGCAGAAGACCCAGGGATTTCTGAGTGAGGCCCATGGATGACGAAGTCCTCCCCGGTCGCGGACCCCATGTTCTCGCCCCGCAGTGATGATGCCCTGCACGACCGCCGCCGGGGGCCCCCGGGGCCAGACGGCGCCCTCGCGCGCACGGCCCGCCTTCCTCCGCGGGACGCGCGGTCCTCCCACCTGATGATCGGCGGCTGCGAGGGGCCCTCTCTGAAGCGGCGGGGCGGCGTGGTGGACCACCGTGATGTCATCTTGGCCCACCAGGCGCACAAAATCCACAGCACCCCCCAGGCGAGGAGGAAAGAATGGGAGTGAGTATGCCCTGGGTGGACGACCAGCCCCGCCAGCCCTCCGGGGATGGGAGCAGCCCGTAAGGGGGTCTCTTGGGGTCAGGAAACGCTTGTTTCCGACAAGCTTCAGGGGCGGGGCGGGGCTGGTGGTATTCTTAAGGCTCTGCTGGTTGTTGAAATTTCAAATTCCTTTCCTGCCCGTGGATCCGAGTCCCTTCTGTGAAACCCCAGGGCACCCACGGTGCAGCCACGAAAGGGTTAACAGTGGGCGTGGCAGGGCTCGCAGGACCTCTGCTCCGGGGCTGTTTCCTCCGGGGTTTCCGCTCTGAGGGATCGGCAGGTATTTCCAATGGGATGGACATTCCCGAACCAGGCTGAGAAGTGCTACTTCGGTGGGGGGCGTGGAGGGAGAGAGGGAGCGAGAGGGCGTGGGAGGGGGAGTAGGAATCACACTGCTACCTCAAGCTTGAGTCTAAACCTGCCAAGTGGGATGGGGTGGGGGACGTGCGGGGTTGGGAAGATTCCGTGACTGTGATCCCCGGTTCCCTTTCTCTTTGCCAGTGACCCTGAAAGGGGGGCTTCCCCTGGGAGCCGTGGAGGAGCGGGCTTAGAGATGGCTCCACTGGGCTCTCTCTCCACCCAGAAATCTTTCCAGACTGTTTGAGGATTGAAGGCAGTTTGTGTGAAGGTTCAGTCCCCCATAGGGAGGGACAGCTGGTGGTTTTTTTTTTTTTTCTTTTTCTCAAGAGCTTCCTTGGCCAAGAGTCAGAGCTGGGGTCACTCTTGGGCCGACAGCGGGGCAGTGAGATGTGAATACGAATTCAGGGCTGTTGGAACTGAGGCTGACGAGGACAGCCCATGGCTCTTGGGGACTCCGAAATCCCTTCTCCCACCTTCCTCTTGCCTGCCAGGTCTGACCTCTAGAAAGTCAGCAACTTCATCGCTAGGCTTGCCCCCACCCCTCCACCTGCCACCTCGCCCCTCCTCGCCGTTTTCTGTCTGCCGGAAGGGGGAACTGGGTTATAAATGCCAACTGGGTTCAGGGCTTACGGACAAAGGAAGTTTAAGTACAGAATGCTATGAAACCTGTGTTAGCCAAATGAGCCATGCTTCTTTTGAACCTGAGGGCTTTAGGTGAGGTCAGGAAGGTGGCGCCAGGGTGGACTCTGAGTGGTTTCCCGAGGTTAGGCTGCCATCTGGTGGCAAATTTGGGCATCATATAGAACAGCAAGGAAATGGGTAACCAAGCCTTATTATTACTATTATTATTTTGCTCATGCTGTCTTCTTTTGACATTCTCTCCTCTCCATGCATACATCTAGCCACCCCCTCCCAACACACACCTACTGGTCCCTCCATCCATTCATCTACTGGATGGTCCATCATCCGTCTGTCCATTCATCCGCTTACCCATCTATCCACTCTCCAGCCTTCCTATCCGTCCATCCATTCATTCATCTCCCATCCACCCATTCCTTCACCCACTCGTCTTTCTACCCACCCACCCACCCATCCAGTCTTCCATCTGCTCATCCGTCCATCCACCCACTTGCTCACACATCTGCCTATGCATCTATCAGTTCATCCATCTTCCCGTCTGTCCTTCCTACCCATCCATGTGTCCACTGGCCTGTCCATATTTCTGTCCACCCATCCTCCCGCCCACCCATATATCTATTGATCCATCCATCCATATATCCACCGATCCAGTTCTCTATCTAGTCGTCCATCCTTCTATTCCTCAGTCCACTCATCCACCTATCCATCCATCCATCTACCTACCCACCGTTTCATAAATAATTGGTGGTTGCTATTTAGTCGCTAAGTTGCATCCGACTATGGCGACCCCATGGACTCTACTGGATGGACCAGTAGGTAGGTGGGTGGGTAGATGTAAACACGGAGAGGAGAGAATGTCAACCTGCTGGTCAATGCAGGTTCTTCTGTCTGTGGGATTTTGCAGCGTACTGGAGTGGGTAGCCATTTCCTTCTCCAGGGGATCTTCCTGACCCAGGGATTGAACCCATGTCTCCTGCATGGCAGGCAGATGCTTTAACACTGAGCCGTGATCTCTGCAGCTGCAATGATAAATAAGACTCCTCTCTAATCCCCTCTCCAGGACTCATCTTTTCTCTTCTCTCCTTTCCCATTTATTTCCATTATCGTCTTGTTTTCTTTTATTTCTTATTGAAAAGAAATCTGATTAGCTCTCAACGAAACAAGGAGGCAAAACTCATGCTGAAAAGAGATTTTTAGGATAAGGGAAAATTGAACCTGAGGGCTTTAGGTGAGGTCAGGAAGGTGGCGCCAGGGTGGACTCTGAGTGGTTTCCCGAGGTTAGGCTGCCATCTGGTGGCAAATTTGGGCATCATATAGAACAGCAAGGAAATGGGTAACCAAGCCTTATTATTACTATTATTATTTTGCTCATGCTGTCTTCTTTTGACATTCTCTCCTCTCCATGCATACATCTAGCCACCCCCTCCCAACACACACCTACTGGTCCCTCCATCCATTCATCTACTGGATGGTCCATCATCCGTCTGTCCATTCATCCGCTTACCCATCTATCCACTCTCCAGCCTTCCTATCCGTCCATCCATTCATTCATCTCCCATCCACCCATTCCTTCACCCACTCGTCTTTCTACCCACCCACCCACCCATCCAGTCTTCCATCTGCTCATCCGTCCATCCACCCACTTGCTCACACATCTGCCTATGCATCTATCAGTTCATCCATCTTCCCGTCTGTCCTTCCTACCCATCCATGTGTCCACTGGCCTGTCCATATTTCTGTCCACCCATCCTCCCGCCCACCCATATATCTATTGATCCATCCATCCATATATCCACCGATCCAGTTCTCTATCTAGTCGTCCATCCTTCTATTCCTCAGTCCACTCATCCACCTATCCATCCATCCATCTACCTACCCACCGTTTCATAAATAATTGGTGGTTGCTATTTAGTCGCTAAGTTGCATCCGACTATGGCGACCCCATGGACTCTACTGGATGGACCAGTAGGTAGGTGGGTGGGTAGATGTAAACACGGAGAGGAGAGAATGTCAACCTGCTGGTCAATGCAGGCTCTTCTGTCTGTGGGATTTTGCAGCGTACTGGAGTGGGTAGCCATTTCCTTCTCCAGGGGATCTTCCTGACCCAGGGATTGAACCCATGTCTCCTGCATGGCAGGCAGATGCTTTAACACTGAGCCGTGATCTCTGCAGCTGCAATGATAAATAAGACTCCTCTCTAATCCCCTCTCCAGGACTCATCTTTTCTCTTCTCTCCTTTCACATTTATTTCCATTATCGTCTTGTTTTCTTTTATTTCTTATTGAAAAAGAAATCTGATTAGCTCTCAACGAAACAAGGAGGCTTCTTTAAGGGATTAGAATGAGTGTTTTCTGCCGACCTGCTGAAAAGAGATTTTTAGGATAAGGGAAAATGTCAGTAAATTAAAGAATGAAAAAATCTTGTTATTCAAGGAAAATGATAACTGTCATTTCTAACAATAGTGAAAGCTAATGTTTATTGGACACCTGCTATATGCCATACAGTTAAAAGTATATTTATTTATGGCTGTGCTGGGGCTTCATTGCTCACTGGGCTTTTCTCTAGTTGCAGTGAGCGGGGACTCCTCCTCAGCTGTGGTGTTTGGGGTTCTTGTTGCAGTGACTTCTCTTGTTGCAGAGCCCGGGCTCTCGGGCACGTGGGTTCAGTAGTTGCAGCTCCCAGGCTCCAGAAGCTCCATAGTTGTGGCACATGGGCTTAGTTACTCTGTGGCATCTTCCTGGACTGGGGATTGAACCCATATCTCCTGCACTGGCAGGTGGATTCTTTCCCATTGAGCCACCAGGGAAGTCCTGCCCGACGCTTTTGATCTCCTTGCCTTTTCATAGCACTGCCTGTCCTAGATTCTGCATCATCCCCACCTTACAGGTGAAAACAGAGAGACCAGGAGAAGTGAAGTAACTTGCTAGAAAGTGGCAGAACTGAGATTCAAACCTCAACCTCTCAGACTCTGAAACTTATACTCTTCATTATTTGGCCAAAAGGAGTTTCTGCAGTAGTTAAGTGGCAAGGATTTGCTCTCAAATAACTAACTCAGAAATTAAGAAAGCCAGTCACATCAGGGATAAAGACAGAAGCACTTCAGGGTATTCAGACATGGCACAAGTCTCCATTTCCACCACAGCCTCCTTGGATGGCTAACTTCAGCTTTCCATAGGTTTCCCTACTCTCTTTCCAGGACCATGAAAAGACTTGAGGAGCCTTTCTAGCCACGACCTTCAAACGTCTGAATTCCCGCTGTTACTGATAAAGCCAATACATCTCAGCACACGTACATGTTTTTTTTTTTCAGCTGAATTTAATTGATGCATATGTCAAAATTTCCATTATCGTCTTGTTTTCTTTTATTTCTTATTGAAAAGAAATCTGATTAGCTCTCAACGAAACAAGGAGGCTTCTTTAAGGGATTAGAATGAGTGTTTTCTGCCGACCTGCTGAAAAGAGATTTTTAGGATAAGGGAAAATGTCAGTAAATTAAAGAATGAAAAAATCTTGTTATTCAAGGAAAATGATAACTGTCATTTCTAACAATAGTGAAAGCTAATGTTTATTGGACACCTGCTATATGCCATACAGTTAAAAGTATATTTATTTATGGCTGTGCTGGGGCTTCATTGCTCACTGGGCTTTTCTCTAGTTGCAGTGAGCGGGGACTCCTCCTCAGCTGTGGTGTTTGGGGTTCTTGTTGCAGTGACTTCTCTTGTTGCAGAGCCCGGGCTCTCGGGCACGTGGGTTCAGTAGTTGCAGCTCCCAGGCTCCAGAAGCTCCATAGTTGTGGCACATGGGCTTAGTTACTCTGTGGCATCTTCCTGGACTGGGGATTGAACCCATATCTCCTGCACTGGCAGGTGGATTCTTTCCCATTGAGCCACCAGGGAAGTCCTGCCCGACGCTTTTGATCTCCTTGCCTTTTCATAGCACTGCCTGTCCTAGATTCTGCATCATCCCCACCTTACAGGTGAAAACAGAGAGACCAGGAGAAGTGAAGTAACTTGCTAGAAAGTGGCAGAACTGAGATTCAAACCTCAACCCCTCAGACTCTGAAACTTATACTCTTCATTATTTGGCCAAAAGGAGTTTCTGCAGTAGTTAAGTGGCAAGGATTTGCTCTCAAATAACTAACTCAGAAATTAAGAAAGCCAGTCACATCAGGGATAAAGACAGAAGCACTTCAGGGTATTCAGACATGGCACAAGTCTCCATTTCCACCACAGCCTCCTTGGATGGCTAACTTCAGCTTTCCATAGGTTTCCCTACTCTCTTTCCAGGACCATGAAAAGACTTGAGGAGCCTTTCTAGCCACGACCTTCAAACGTCTGAATTCCCGCTGTTACTGATAAAGCCAATACATCTCAGCACACGTACATGTTTTTTTTTTTCAGCTGAATTTAATTAATTAATTTATTTATTTTTGGCCACATCTATTGGTCTGTCATTTATCTATTTCCATCCACCTTTGTTCTTTGGCCCGTGTGGGCCTCCCATCACAGTGGCCTCTGTCGCTGCAGAGCATTGGCTCTGGGCGCATGCGCTCTAGAGCTCTGGCTCAGTAGTTGGACACAGCGGTCCAGCCGCTGTGCGGCACGTGGGATCTTCCCAGGCCAGGGATCAAACTGGCACCCCTTGCACTGCAAGGCGGTGTTCTTCCCCACTGGACCACCAGGGAAGCCCTCAGCTTTATTTTTGTTGTTTATTTACTTGTTTTTCTTTTCCATGATGGTTTATTATAGGATATTGAACACAGTTCCCTTTGCTATACAGTAAGAAGAAATGGAAAGGGTTAGTCACTCAGTCGTGTCTGACTCTTTGTGATCCCATGGTCTGTGGCCGCCAGGCTCCTCCGTCCATGGGATTCTCCAGGCAAGAAGACTGGAGTGGGTTACGATTTCCTTGTTGTTGTTTATCCATTCTCTCTAAAATAGCTTGCCTCTGCTAATTCCAAACTCCCAGTCCTTCCCACCTGCCCTCCCCTTTGGCTACTAGAGGTCTGTTTTCTGTCTTCAAATCAGTTTCTGTTCTGTAAGTAAGTTGATTCGTGTCATATTTTATTTATTTATTTTAAAAATTTGGTTGCTCTTTGTTGATTTTTTATTTTTCTCACCCATCGTTATTCTCTGGCCTGTGTGGGCCTTCCATCGCAGTGGCCTCTCTCGTTGCAGAGCACCGGCTCTGGGCGCATGCACTCCAGAGCGCTGGCTTATAATTGGACACACCAGTCCAGCTGCTCCACGGCACGTGGAATCTTCCCGGGCCAGGGATTGATCCGGTGCCCCTTGCACCGCAAGGTGGACTCTAGCCACTGGACCACCAGGGAAGCCCCCTTGCTTGATTTTTCACAGTTGATTTCTTTGAATCTACAACGTCTGCTTCTTACATTTGGTCGTCATATCTCTTTTAAAAAATTGTAGTGAAATAGGCATAAAATCTGCCGTTTTTGCCAGTTTTAAATGGTGCCATTCAGTCCATTCACATTTTTATGCAACCACCACCCCCGCCCATCTCCAGAACTCTTTTCATTTTGGGAACCTGAAGCTCTGCCCCCTTGAAAGACTAGCTCCTGTCCCTTTCCCTCTTCGTTGGGCTACCGCCGTGCTCTGCATGCTGTCTCCAGGAATGCGGCCTCTCCAGGAACCTCCTGTCAGTGTCCTCAAGGGTCATCCACGTCGTCACGTGTGCCAGAATTGAGTACTTTTCTTTGAGGATGACTGCTGTTCCCCTGTGTGGGTGAACCACCTTTTGCTGATCCATTCACCCACTGATGGACACTTGGGTTGTTTCTGCATTTTGGCGATTAGGAATAATGCTGCTGTGACAGTAGCTATGTATCGATGTCTACCTTTGAGGCCCTCCTTTCAGCTCCTCTGGGTCTATGCACAGAATGGGAACTGCTGGATCCTATGGGCTTCCTAGGCGGGTCAGTGGTAAAGAATGCACCTGCCAGTGCAGGAGCCCCGGGTTCCATCCCTGGGTTGGGACGATCCCCTTGGAGGAGGAAACGGCGATCCATGCCAGGGTTCTTTCCTGGAACATCCCACGGACAGAGGAGCCTGGTGGGCCACAGTCCACGGGGTCACGAAGAGTTGGGCTGACTGAGCGTGTGAGCATGACGGGGAGTGGAGTGCATCGCCCCCACCCGGCTACCTGTCTTGTTTGCCGTCTGTCTTGCCCGCTGGGCCGTCCATGGCAGGGGGACTGTCTGGGTCCTCGGTGCTGAGACAGGCTGGCCCCGGCGCTCAGGAGCGGTCTGTTGAATGCGAGCCCCAGGGAGGACGAGGGAGGAGGGCTGCTGCCCAGCAGCTCACCCATCGTTATTCTCTGGCCTGTGTGGGCCTTCCATCGCAGTGGCCTCTCTCGTTGCAGAGCACCGGCTCTGGGCGCATGCGCTCCAGAGCGCTGGCTTATAATTGGACACACCAGTCCAGCTGCTCCACGGCACGTGGAATCTTCCCGGGCCAGGGATTGATCCGGTGCCCCTTGCACCGCAAGGTGGACTCTAGCCACTGGACCACCAGGGAAGCCCCCTTGCTTGATTTTTCACAGTTGATTTCTTTGAATCTACAACGTCTGCTTCTTACATTTGGTCGTCATATCTCTTTTAAAAAATTGTAGTGAAATAGGCATAAAATCTGCCGTTTTTGCCAGTTTTAAATGGTGCCATTCAGTCCATTCACATTTTTATGCAACCACCACCCCCGCCCATCTCCAGAACTCTTTTCATTTTGGGAACCTGAAGCTCTGCCCCCTTGAAAGACTAGCTCCTGTCCCTTTCCCTCTTCGTTGGGCTACCGCCGTGCTCTGCATGCTGTCTCCAGGAATGCGGCCTCCAGGAACCTCCTGTCAGTGTCCTCAAGGGTCATCCACGTCGTCACGTGTGCCAGAATTGAGTACTTTTCTTTGAGGATGACTGCTGTTCCCCTGTGTGGGTGAACCACCTTTTGCTGATCCATTCACCCACTGATGGACACTTGGGTTGTTTCTGCATTTTGGCGATTAGGAATAATGCTGCTGTGACAGTAGCTATGTATCGATGTCTACCTTTGAGGCCCTCCTTTCAGCTCCTCTGGGTCTATGCACAGAATGGGAACTGCTGGATCCTATGGGCTTCCTAGGCGGGTCAGTGGTAAAGAATGCACCTGCCAGTGCAGGAGCCCCGGGTTCCATCCCTGGGTTGGGACGATCCCCTTGGAGGAGGAAACGGCGATCCATGCCAGGGTTCTTTCCTGGAACATCCCACGGACAGAGGAGCCTGGTGGGCCACAGTCCACGGGGTCACGAAGAGTTGGGCTGACTGAGCGTGTGAGCATGACGGGGAGTGGAGTGCATCGCCCCCACCCGGCTACCTGTCTTGTTTGCCGTCTGTCTTGCCCGCTGGGCCGTCCATGGCAGGGGGACTGTCTGGGTCCTCGGTGCTGAGACAGGCTGGCCCCCCGGGCGCTCAGGAGCGGTCTGTTGAATGCGAGCCCCAGGGGAGGACGAGGGAGGGAGGGCTGCTGCCCAGCAGCTCTGTGGATGTGGTCAGACATACAGGAGGGATGAGAAGAGTGCTCTGTTTCAGAGGAAACAGTCGCAGACGCGGATGTTTGAGTGTCTGGTTTGCACGCTCACAGATGTACGCCCTGGAGTGGCCCTAACCCACTCTGGAGGTTCTGGAGTTCAGAGGGAGGAGAGGCTGCCTTCCACCGCCCCCCGCCCTCCGCGTTTTCCCTTCTCCCTCCTTCCTCCTCCTTCCTCCCTCCCTTCTACCCTCCTCCCACTGTCTCTCTTCCTCAGCCCTGCACCCCTTTCTCCCCTCCTATCTACCTCCTCTCCACCCCTCATCCCTCCTCTCCATCCCCTTCTTCTTCCTTCCTCCTCCCTCCCTTTCTCCCTTCCTCTCCTTTCTCCCTCCTTCTCTCCATCTTCCTCCCTCCTCCCTCCCTCCCCTTCCCCCTCCCTCCATTCTCCTCTCATCCACCCCACCGCCTTTCCTCACCCCTTCACCCTTCCCTTCCGTCCTCCCCACCCTCCTCCCTTCCCTTCTTCCTTTCACCAGTATGTAGGACACCACCGTGCTCAGCTCCCTGTGGGGCCTTGGGACACATCAATCAACAGTCAGCTCTTTCCAGAATGACACTCTCTGCTCAGCAGGAAAAACCAACACGAAACAAACAGTGAGAAGCAGGGAGAGGGCCCAGACAGGAGCCATGTAAGAGTCTGGGGGGACCTGGGGGCCTCCCCAGGAAGAACTCCCATCCGGCGGGTCAGTGGTAAAGAATGCACCTGCCAGTGCAGGAGCCCGGTTCCATCCCTGGGTTGGGACGATCCCTTGGAGGAGGAAACGGCGATCCATGCCAGGGTTCTTTCCTGGAACATCCCACGGACAGAGGAGCCTGGTGGGCCACAGTCCACGGGGTCACGAAGAGTTGGGCTGACTGAGCGTGTGAGCATGACGGGGAGTGGAGTGCATCGCCCCCACCCGGCTACCTGTCTTGTTTGCCGTCTGTCTTGCCCGCTGGGCCGTCCATGGCAGGGGGACTGTCTGGGTCCTCGGTGCTGAGACAGGCTGGCCCCCCGGGCGCTCAGGAGCGGTCTGTTGAATGCGAGCCCCAGGGGAGGACGAGGGAGGGAGGGCTGCTGCCCAGCAGCTCTGTGGATGTGGTCAGACATACAGGAGGGATGAGAAGAGTGCTCTGTTTCAGAGGAAACAGTCGCAGACGCGGATGTTTGAGTGTCTGGTTTGCACGCTCACAGATGTACGCCCTGGAGTGGCCCTAACCCACTCTGGAGGTTCTGGAGTCCAGAGGGAGGAGAGGCTGCCTCCCACCGCCCCCCGCCCTCCGCGTTTTCCCTTCTCCCTCCTTCCTCCTCCTTCCTCCCTCCCTTCTACCCTCCTCCCACTGTCTCTCTTCCTCAGCCCTGCACCCCTTTCTCCCCTCCTATCTACCTCCTCTCCACCCCTCATCCCTCCTCTCCATCCCCTTCTTCTTCCTTCCTCCTCCCTCCCTTTCTCCCTTCCTCTCCTTTCTCCCTCCTTCTCTCCATCTTCCTCCCTCCTCCCTCCATCCCCTTCCTCCTCCCTCCATTCTCCTCTCATCCACCCCACCGCCTTTCCTCACCCCTTCACCCTTCCCTTCCGTCCTCCCCACCCTCCTCCCTTCCCTTCTTCCTTTCACCAGTATGTAGGACACCACCGTGCTCAGCTCCCTGTGGGGCCTTGGGGACACATCAATCAACAGTCAGCTCTTTCCAGAATGACACTCTCTGCTCAGCAGGAAAAACCAACACGAAACAAACAGTGAGAAGCAGGGAGAGGGCCCAGACAGGAGCCATGTAAGAGTCTGGGGGGACCTGGGGGCCTCCCCAGGAAGAACTTCCCAGGCTAGGTCCTCTTCCACCAGACTGCTCTTTGTTAAATGCAGATTCTGACTCAGCAGGTCTGCGCCGGGGCCTGGGACTCTGTGTTTCTTTCTAAGAGGTTCCCAGGGCTTCCCCTGGTGGTCCAGTGGGTAAAGACACCGCCTTGCAGTGCAAGGGGCACCGGTTCAATCCCTGGCCTTGGAATATCCCACGTGCCGCGGAGCGGCTGGACCGATGTGTCCAATTGCCAAGCCAGAGCTCTGGCGCGCGTGCGCCCAGAGCTGGTGCTCTGCGACAACAGAGGCCACCGCGATGGGAGGCCCACAGGAGCCAAAGAACAAAGACGGATGAAAATAGAGAAATGAAAGACCAATAGAAGTGGCCCGCCCATCCCCCTCCCTCCCCACCCTACCCTCCAAAAGATAAATAAATAAAATTTAAGAGGTGCCCAGCTGGAGTCAGTGCTGCCGTGTGTGGACCGGGTCTGAGCAGCTGGTTCTCAGTGGTCATGGTCACCATCCAATAGGGGCTGTGGGCGGGAGATTAGGGGACAGAGACAGAAGAGCTAAGTGAATCACAGCGCGTACTGTGAATCATACATGTGCTGTGATGAGAACAATGTCAGCCAACATTTGTGGAGGACTTACCCGCTGCAGGGCTCAGTTCCAAGCCCTTTATATCCATTCATTCATTTCGTCTTCATCCGCATGGTTATAAAGAAGCCTGTGTGGCATGTCGCTGGGTTCCTCGGTGTGTCTGGGGTTCATGCCTTACCACAGGCACAAAGCGGCTCATGAAGCAGCCAGGGCAGCCATTGTTGCTGTTATGATTATTATTTTAATGTAAATTTGTTATTATTATTATTAGTTTGGGTCTTCGTTGTGGGGCTTCGCTGGTGACTCAGATGGGAAAGGATCCACCTGCAATGCAGGAGGCCCAGGTTCCATCCCTGGGTTGGAAGGATCCCCTGGAGAAGGGCATGGCAACCCACTCCCATCTTCTTGCCTGGAGAATCCCATGGGCAGAGGAGCCTGGTGGGCTCGGGTTCATGGCGCCACAAAGAGGTGGACACGACTGAGTGACTAACACACTCACTTCACACGTGTGTTACAAAGAGTTGCTACAGAGACTAAGGCTTCCACTTTCACGTGTCTGGGTCTTCATTGCAGCACGTGGCCTCTCTTGGTGCCTCACGGCATGCGGGTCTTAGTTCCCCAACCGGGGATCGAACCCATGTCCCCTGCATTGGCAGGTGGATTCTTAACCGCAGGACCACCAAGGAAGTCTCTGTTATTGTTGTTACTATTACTGAGGTCCTAATGGAGATGGGCAGCCAGGTCCCTGGGGTTGCCAAGGCATCTGGAGCCTGAGCCAGGACAAGGAGGGCGTGACCTTGACTCCTAGGCCCAAACTGGGCATTTCTAGGATGTGGGGCTCACAGCCAACCATCCTGCAGTTCACCAGCTGGGGATGGGCAAGGGGCAGGCTGTACCATCCAGTTCCCAAAGCCTGAGCTGAGATAAGGGAGCATGCAAGGTAAGGAAGGAAACACTGTTACTTCTAGCGAATCCATTTTCCCATTTAGGGACTTTCATATTAGAGACTTATCACTTCCAGTGCAGGGGGCCTGGGTTCGATCCCTGATCAGGGAACTAGATCCCACATGCCACAACTAAAAAGGTCCCATGGGCTACAACTAAGACCCAGCACAGCCAAATGCATCCATCAATATTAAAGATTACCCCCATTTATTCTCTACCCTCTCCATCCCTCCATCTTCAGTGTCCCACAGAGTAGTTCCATTGTTTTCAGTGGAAAAATGAGAGTTCTTTAGGATTATACGAGACTGTTGGTAAAATGGTCAATGCCACTGAGTGAGTGATCGCCACTCAATCATGTCCAACTCTTTGCAATGCCGTGCACTATGTAGCCCGCCAGGCTCCTCTGTCCATGGACTTCTCCAGGGAAGAATACTGGAATGAGTTGCCATTCCCTTTTCCAAGGGATCTTTCCTGACCGAGGAATTGAACCTGGGTTTCCTGCATTGCAGGCAGATTCTTTACCATCTGAGTCATTGGAGGCTACAAAGGGAAGTCTTAAACACTAGACCACCAGGGGAATCTCAGAAAGTCTTATGGTGCAGTGACGTGGCTTTGAAGGCAAAAGGAGAAGGGGGCGGCAGAGGATGAGATGGTTAGGTAGCTTCATTGACTCACTGGACATGAATTTGAGCAAATTCCAGGAGACAGTGAAGGACAGAGGGGCCTGGTGGGTACAGTCTATGGGGTCGCAAAGAGTCAGACGCGACTTTGCGACTGAACAGCAACGATTTGGACTACAGAGAACAAGTTAAGCCTTTGTAAGAGACTGGCCATCAAAGCGGAAAATATTTACTCTGAGGGCCTTGACAGAAGAATGTTGGCGACCTCTGGGCTGGAACAGTGCCTGGCATGGAATAAATGTTCCATAAGGGGCCAGCTTTGATCACTGCGTGGGGAGAAGGAGGCCGGGGGACTCTGGCCTCGCCTGGGTTCACCCCTTCTCACTTGCGCTGCCACGACTAGCCACGAGGTGGCGCTGTGGCTCCCGAGTCTGATGAGCTGCGGTGAAAACCGGTGTACCATCAGCCAACTGGGCAAGGTAAGGAAGGAAACACTGTTACTTCTAGCAAACATTTTCCCATTTAGGGACTTTCATATTAGAGACTTATCACTTCCAGTGCAGGGGGCCTGGGTTCGATCCCTGATCAGGGAACTAGATCCCACATGCCACAACTAAAAAGGTCCCATGGGCTACAACTAAGACCCAGCACAGCCAAATGCATCCATCAATATTAAAGATTACCCCCATTTATTCTCTACCCTCTCCATCCCTCCATCTTCAGTGTCCCACAGAGTAGTTCCATTGTTTTCAGTGGAAAAATGAGAGTTCTTTAGGATTATACGAGACTGTTGGTAAAATGGTCAATGCCACTGAGTGAGTGATCGCCACTCAATCATGTCCAACTCTTTGCAATGCCGTGCACTATGTAGCCCGCCAGGCTCCTCTGTCCATGGACTTCTCCAGGGAAGAATACTGGAATGAGTTGCCATTCCCTTTTCCAAGGGATCTTTCCTGACCGAGGAATTGAACCTGGGTTTCCTGCATTGCAGGCAGATTCTTTACCATCTGAGTCATTGGAGGCTACAAAGGGAAGTCTTAAACACTAGACCACCAGGGGAATCTCAGAAAGTCTTATGGTGCAGTGACGTGGCTTTGAAGGCAAAAGGAGAAGGGGGCGGCAGAGGATGAGATGGTTAGGTAGCTTCATTGACTCACTGGACATGAATTTGAGCAAATTCCAGGAGACAGTGAAGGACAGAGGGGCCTGGTGGGTACAGTCTATGGGGTCGCAAAGAGTCAGACGCGACTTTGCGACTGAACAGCAACGATTTGGACTACAGAGAACGAGTTAAGCCTTTGTAAGAGACTGGCCATCAAAGCGGAAAATATTTACTCTGAGGGCCTTGACAGAAGAATGTTGGCGACCTCTGGGCTGGAACAGTGCCTGGCATGGAATAAATGTTCCATAAGGGGCCAGCTTTGATCACTGCGTGGGGAGAAGGAGGCCGGGGGACTCTGGCCTCGCCTGGGTTCACCCCTTCTCACTTGCGGCTGCCACGACTAGCCACGAGGTGGCGCTGTGGCTCCCGAGTCTGATGAGCTGTGAACCGCGGAGATGAGGGGAGCCATGGGCAAACCCTCCTTGGTATCCACTTCTGACCTTATCCTTTCCTGCTCGCCCGGGACTGAGTAATGGAAGAGAGCCCCAGATCAAGAATCCAGTTTTCATCATATAGTACTTAATTGTTACATAGCATAGAAGACGATTTCTCTGTTCATGCACAAAGTGCTTGGTAAAGGTGAATTGAGGGGACGCAGGGCTTGAATGGCTCCCAGAAAGACTGAAGGGTTTCAGGTGAGTCCTGGGATCAAGTGTGGGACCCGGCTGGCTTTGGTCTGGGGTGCGGTTGAATTCTGGACCAGGAGCTAGATAGCAGGTGTTCAAATCCCAGCTCTGGCCTTGGCTGACTCTGCGATTCTGGGAGGCGGCATGCTCTGCCCTGCCCTGTTCTGGGAATGACAATAGCACCTGCCTTTGTCATTCTGACAAAGATGAAATTCAACGCCGTATCAGACAGCAAGCCTAGAGGCCTGTGCAGGTGTGTAGTAAGCCTTCATAACAATTTGCTATGGTCTAGAGAGAGGTAGACCTTGACGCTTCTGGAAGCCTTCATTAACACACAGTTAAAAAAAGAAGAGCAGGTTGTGAAGCCATCAAAACTGAAACCTGGCCTTTAAAGAAGACCTGCTTGAGAATCAGAGCACCTTTTTTTTTTTTCTTTTTTCAGGGAGGCAGTCGGACAATTCTAGCCTAGTTGATATTAAAAAAAAAAAAAAAATAGGTCTGGTCCCAGGGAGCTTCTTTTTCAGTGCAGCAGGCTGACTTTAGCGCAGAAAGACCCTCCTTTTGTCCTTTGAATTAGCGGCTTTGGCTGCAGCTGGCCATGGAGGGCCTGGCGAGGCCACCCCGCCCCCCGGCGACAGCGTCCTTTTTCCTCTGTCAGATTTTCCACGCGCGTCTTTGGAACCCAAGTCGCTCGTGAGCCAGCATCCCCCCAGGGCCACCATTTTGCCCACTGCTGCCGCCATCTTTTCATTCTGCAGCCGTCACTCCAAAAGGCTCTCCTTTCAAACCCCCAGGCCTCTTTCGATAGCGTCCGTGCACTTTTTTCTCCGGCTCTCGCAAAACGCTTCTGCCCAGGTGGGGTGTATCGGCTTCATCTCTGCCTACGCTTAGACTGTGATGCCTCTCACTTCTGGTCAAGGCTCACTAGCCATGTTTCTGTGCCCTGCAGGTTCAAGTGTCTGCTCACCTCAGGACCTTTGCACGGGCTCTCCCCCGACCTGCAGCCCGTTGGCCACGGCTGGCTCCGTCGTGCCTTCCAGTCTCAGCACAGGTGTCACCTCACGTAGAGTCCCCGCTCCAACTGCCACACAGGGGTCATATCACTCTGTTTATTACAGCTATGTCTGTTCTTATTACAACTATTTCTTTTGGATTTTCTTGTCCACTACTGTGTCTCCTGTGCTTAGGAAATTGCCCAGTGCATAGAAGGTGCCAGTGTTTGTGGTTGGTGGCGGTAGTCCATCGCTCTGCTGTGTCCGACTCTCTGTGACCTCCTGGACTACAGCATACCAGGCTTCCCCGTTCTTCACTATCTTCCTGAGTTTGCTCAAACTTATGTGATGTCATCCGACCATCACCTCCTCTGTCATCCCCTTCTCCTCCTGCCCTCCATCTTTCCAGCACCAGGGTCTTTTCCAGTGAGTCATCTCTGCCTCAGGTGTTTGTTGAGTGAATAACGAATCAATCCTTGGGAACCTGAGCATCGATATTGATCATCTTCCTCAGTCTCTGGCTGAGAGACCTGAAGCCCCCTTAAAACAAGTGAACCCAATGTTCTTTTTAATGCTCTGCCCAGGGCCACCATTTTGCCCAGTGCCGCCGGTTCTGCGTGCTCTACTCAAGGTGGTCTGCCTGGAGGAGGAGACAGGCATACAGTCTAGTGATTGTACACAGCACCCAGTACACAGAGACCTGTCCTCGTTTACTTCACAGCTGCCAAAAACCCAGCCCTGGGCCAACAGGCTTAAGGTATGGGCTCAAGAAGTCCTTACACTAGGACCCATTTTACAGAGGAGGCAACCGAGGCACTGAACAAAAAATAATGAAGCCACTAGGGCAGATCTAACCTTGGAACCAGATTTGTCCAAGTCCAGAGCCCAGGTTCTTGAGTCCTCTCTTACATAACCATGAACTTGGAAACACCTTCCGCACAGCAGAATGAATGAATGATGTGTAATCACGAAGCTTTCTGTGGCACTTTAGGTACTAAACTCCGGAGACAAAACCCTTCTCTTCTTTATTCTTGAATCTTCGGAACGTTCGGTGTGGAGCTTTGAGGGTAGAAGGCACCTGCATCTGTTGAACTTGGTTGTGTCAGGCCTGGGATGGTTTCGGAATGAAATCTGTACAATCCTGAAGGCGTGCAGGATTCATTCTCTAAATGCTGGATGCAGCCTGATGAAGGGCAGATTGGGATAAGATAATGTAACTTTTTACCTTCTAACATTTCCAATGTTTCAGAACCCCTTTGGGTAGGGGTCAGGCCTTATAACCCCCTGGATGAACCCAGAGCCCCAAGTTGTATCAGCAACAGTGCAGTTAAAAAATAATTCTACCATCGCCTCGAAACGCCACTCCGCAGAGTGTTCTGTGGGCTTCCAAGAAGGCTGTGCTTGCCTGTTTGCAGGTTTCGCAGAGGGCCCTGAATGTGCTGCAAAGGACAGATTGGAAGGCAAAGGAGCTGCCTTCAAATCCGAGCCCGTCGCCCTAGAGCGGCGCGATCCTGAGCAAATGCTGCAGCCTCTGAGTGCTGGAGGACGGTTACCAAAGTCTCTGGTCTGGGAGAGTGCACTGATTAAGCAGGGCTCAGATCACAGGGTCTTGGAGGAAAATCCACTCTTGTCTTTTCCCCCTTGGTGGTCTGTGGACCACCATGCGGCTTCTCCAAATTGCATCTTAGCTCAAGGGATGCTGAATAAGAAACTCACACGGCTTAAGGGCTCTGGAGGTAGCCTGGCTGGGTTTATGCTCTGGTTCTCCTAGTTGCTGTGTGACTTTGGAAAAGTGACCCCCCTTCTCTGAGCACCGGGAGCACGGTGTCTCAGCCACCGGGCCCCCAGGGACGTCCCTGAACGCATTTGAGTTTTTCTGTAGATGTGTGGTTGCTTACAAAACGGCCCCACTAGGCCATTTGGAGGCAACGAGGCACTGAACAAAAATAATGAAGCCACTAGGGCAGATCTAACCTTGGAACCAGATTTGTCCAAGTCCAGAGCCCAGGTTCTTGAGTCCTCTCTTACATAACCATGAACTTGGAAACACCTTCCGCACAGCAGAATGAATGAATGATGTGTAATCACGAAGCTTTCTGTGGCACTTTAGGTACTAAACTCCGGAGACAAAACCCTTCTCTTCTTTATTCTTGAATCTTCGGAACGTTCGGTGTGGAGCTTTGAGGGTAGAAGGCACCTGCATCTGTTGAACTTGGTTGTGTCAGGCCTGGGATGGTTTCGGAATGAAATCTGTACAATCCTGAAGGCGTGCAGGATTCATTCTCTAAATGCTGGATGCAGCCTGATGAAGGGCAGATTGGGATAAGATAATGTAACTTTTTACCTTCTAACATTTCCAATGTTTCAGAACCCCTTTGGGTAGGGGTCAGGCCTTATAACCCCCTGGATGAACCCAGAGCCCCAAGTTGTATCAGCAACAGTGCAGTTAAAAAATAATTCTACCATCGCCTCGAAACGCCACTCCGCAGAGTGTTCTGTGGGCTTCCAAGAAGGCTGTGCTTGCCTGTTTGCAGGTTTCAGAGGGCCCTGAATGTGCTGCAAAGGACAGATTGGAAGGCAAAGGAGCTGCCTTCAAATCCGAGCCCGTCGCCCTAGGCGGCGCGATCCTGAGCAAATGCTGCAGCCTCTGAGTGCTGGAGGACGGTTACCAAAGTCTCTGGTCTGGGAGAGTGCACTGATTAAGCAGGGCTCAGATCACAGGGTCTTGGAGGAAAATCCACTCTTGTCTTTTCCCCCTTGGTGGTCTGTGGACCACCATGCGGCTTCTCCAAATTGCATCTTAGCTCAAGGGATGCTGAATAAGAAACTCACACGGCTTAAGGGCTCTGGAGGTAGCCTGGCTGGGTTTATGCTCTGGTTCTCCTAGTTGCTGTGTGACTTTGGAAAAGTGACCCCCCTTCTCTGAGCACCGGGAGCACGGTGTCTCAGCCACCGGGCCCCCAGGGACGTCCCTGAACGCATTTGAGTTTTTCTGCAGATGTGTGGTTGAAATTCTTACAAATTGATGGGGAGCCTGTGCATCGAGCCCGTTGGAACGTTCTGGAACTCTTCAGTTCTTGCCTCAGACTAAGAAGGCCACATTTTAAAAAGGCTTCATCAAGCGGGGCCAGGCTAGAGAGCTGATTGGGTTTCTTAGCCACGAATTAGTTCCTGTAAGCGCTGCCAGCACTTTAGATCTGTGTCTAAAACTTCCAGTCCTGAGTTAGGTCTGTGTGCTGAACTCTGGCTGACCTCAGCAGGTTAGCAGCACGGCCGAGTCTTGGATTTCTTTGCAGCAGAAAAGAGTTTCTGGTGACAGTGTGTCCACGTGGCTTTGGCTGCTTGCAGGACGATCAGCAGGAGATTTTAAATTCTGGCAGCCCTAAACACCCCTTTGTGGTTGTTCCGTCACTAAGTCGTGTCAGACTCTTTGCAACCCCGTGGAGTGTAGCATGCCAGGCTTCCCTGTCCTTCACCATCTCCCTGAGTTTGCTCCAACTCATGTCCAGTCAGTGATGCCACCCAGCCATCTCATCCTCTGTCGCCCCCTTCTCCTGCCTCCACCCTTTCCCAGCATCAGGGTCGTTTCCAATGAGTCTTCTCTTCGCCTCAGGTGGTCGAAGTATTGGAGCTTCAGCTTCAGCATCAGTCCTTCCAATGAATATTCAGGGTTGATTTCCTTTAGGATGGACTGGTTTGATTTCCTTGTCATCCACGGGACTCTCAAGAGTCTTCTCCAGCGTCACAATTCAAAAGCATCAGTTCTTTGGTGCTCAGCCTTCTTTATGGTTCAAGTCTCACCTCCATACCCCTTAGAAGACCTGTTAAACAGGTGTGGGGCTGCCCTGGTGGTCCAGTGGTTAAGAATCCACCTTCCAATGCAGGGGACACAGGTTCAGTCCCTGGTCTGGAAAGATCCCGCATACCTCGGAGCAGCTAAGCCCGCATGCCACCACGTCTGAAGCCCCCACGCTGGAAGCCTGTGCTCTGCAACAGGAGAAGCTGCCCCGTGAGAAGCTCTCACGCCAAGCTAGAGGAGCCTCCGCTCACCGCAGCAAGAGAAAGCCTGTCCACAGCAACAAAGACCCAGCACAGCCAAATACATAAATACATTAAAAAACCGCGCGGGTAGTACTCTGCTTGGAGGTTTTGATTCAGCAAGTCAGGGCAGGGCCTGAGAATCTGCATTTCTCCTAAGTTGCCAGGTGATGAAACTGCTGGTCCAGGGACCACACTCTGGGAAGCAAGTGTTTCAGTCAGTAGTTCCTAGTGTGGATGCTCATTGAGATCACTTGGGAAGGGACTTCCCTGGTGCCCAGCGGCTAAGACCCCACACTTCCGAGGCTCAGGTTCCATCCTTGAGAGAATGCGATCCCACAAGCCAAAGCTAAGAGTTTCTATGCTGCAACCTAAAACAAAAACAAACAAACAAAAAAACCCAAGGTCTTGCATGCTGCAAGCCCAGCACAACCAAATAAATAAAGAAATAAATGTTGTTTTCCAGTTCCTAAGTTGTGTCTGACTCTTTGCGATCCCATGGACTGTAGCCTACCAGGCTCCTCTCTCCATGGGGTTTCCCAGGCAAGAATACTGGAGTATGCTATTCCTTTCTCCAGGGGATTTTTCCAACCCAGGGAATGAACCCACGTCTCCTGCATTGGCATGCAGATTCTTTACGCAGGTGGATTCTTTACCATTGAGCCACCTGGGAAGTCCCAAATAAATAAATATATATATTTTTTTAAAGATAAATAGTTTTTTTTTTTAAATCCTGACATCCCAGTGGGACCCCCATCCTCATTAAAGCCCTTTCTGGGGTGGACTTGAAGCCTGGGCACTTTGGAAGTTTCCAGGTGATTCTCACCGGTGGTTTTGCTTGAGAACCAAGGTAGGGGTCATCACACTTCACTTTGCTCAGGAAACACTCAGAGGAGGCTCCCGGATTTACACACAACTCACAAGTTAAAAATCTGTTGAGAGGTTAAGAAAAAACCAAAATCGTCCCGGTGTCTCATCCATTCCTCAGCCAACATGGAATTATTCTCCTCTGATTCACGGTTTGGATTCTCACCCTTTTGGCTTCAGTGATCTCCTCTCTGTGTTTTCAGTGCAGAGATACTCAGCTGGGACACACTGGGACGGCTGGTTGTTCAAATATTAACATTTTGGCATCCTGGTTAGTAAATAGCTGTTGCCTGGAGCTCCCGAGTCTGTTCCTCCTCCAACCAAGTCCCCTCCTGGGTCCTCCTACGCCTCCTGACAATCCACGTGGGAGCCGTGGTACCTCTTGCTGGTTGTTAAGTATTTCACGTGTCTCCACTGTGCGTTTGACCTGCTCGCCTATTCTTATATCTTTAGTTTTCTGGTCGGAGCAGAGGGGTACCCGTCATATGTAGAAGGTGGGTTTGCAAACTCTGGAATGCGGGAAAATGCCTTTATGTTTGGAGAGGGAGTGGTACTGATTTCGGTCCTGGCTTTGGTCTTGACCAGCTGGGGAAGTCCTCTAGCCTCTCTGTGGTTTGGTTTTTCCCATACGATGGGGGGGAAGCTCAAGGGAATTCACGCATGGACTGGTCTTAGAGTGGGACCTCTACGTAGTTACCACCATTTATGTGCTCGTGTCTGTATTAGGTTATCTAGTGCTGAGTAACAAATGGCCCTAAACCATCTAACAAGTCCCCCCGCAGCCCCCACTCTCTTTTTTTCCTTTTTTTGTGGCCATGCTGTGTGGCATGCAGGATCTTAGTTCCCTGACCGTGAAATGAACCTGTGCCCCTTGCCATGGAAATTCAGAGTCCTAACCACTGGCTCAGCAGGAAGGTCCCTTCAGTGGCTTTAAATAACAGATATTTATTATTTCACTGTTCTTATGGGTCAGGGATCTCCATGCCACCTCACTGGACCTTCCGCTTGTGGATCACTCACCAGGTAATACTCAGGGTGTTGGCCAAAGCTTGGTCTCATCCAAAGGCTCACCTGGGGAAGGATCTGCCACCGTGCCATGCCTGGTTGGTGGCAACATTCAGGCAAATTGTTGAACTAAGGGCCTCAGTTCTTAATTGGCTGGTGGCCAGAGGCCACCCTCGGTTCCTCTCCAGTATGGCAGCATGCTTTGTCACAGTCAGTATAGAGAGTCTGCTAGTAAGACACAAGCTGAAATCTTTTGTAGTCTAAGTACAAGAGCAATATCTTCTTGGTACGTGTACAGAATGGAGTACTGTTACCATCTTAGTCACTGACTCGTGTCCGACTCTTTGTGACCCCGTGGGCTGTAGCCCGCCAGGCTCCTCTGTCCGTGGGATTCTCCAGGCAAGGAGTGGGTAGCCATTGCTTTCTCCAGGGGATCTTTCCAAGCCAGGGATCAAATTCAGGTCTCCTGCATTGCAGGCAGATGCTTTGATTGTCTGAGCGACTAGGGAATCCCACAATGGAATACTTTTACTCAGCTACAAAAAAAGAACAATAGCAAAAAATGCCATTTGTAGCAATGTGAATGCAATTCGAGATGATCATACTAAGTGAAGTAAGTCAGACAAAGACAGATACCATATGATATCACTTATATGTGGAAATTAAAATATGGCACAAATGAACCTATCTGCAAACCAGAAACAGACTCACAGTAGTTGATTCCCCACTGGAAGTCCTCTAGCCTCTCTGTGGTTTGGTTTCCCATACGATGGGGGGGAAGCTCAAGGGAATTCACGCATGGACTGGTCTTAGAGTGGGACCTCTACGTAGTTACCACCATTTATGTGCTCGTGTCTGTATTAGGTTATCTAGTGCTGAGTAACAAATGGCCCTAAACCATCTAACAAGTCCCCCCGCAGCCCCCACTCTCTTTTTTTCCTTTTTTTGTGGCCATGCTGTGTGGCATGCAGGATCTTAGTTCCCTGACCGTGAAATGAACCTGTGCCCCTTGCCATGGAAATTCAGAGTCCTAACCACTGGCTCAGCAGGAAGGTCCCTTCAGTGGCTTTAAATAACAGATATTTATTATTTCACTGTTCTTATGGGTCAGGGATCTCCATGCCACCTCACTGGACCTTCCGCTTGTGGATCACTCACCAGGTAATACTCAGGGTGTTGGCCAAAGCTTGGTCTCATCCAAAGGCTCACCTGGGGAAGGATCTGCCACCGTGCCATGCCTGGTTGGTGGCAACATTCAGGCAAATTGTTGAACTAAGGGCCTCAGTTCTTAATTGGCTGGTGGCCAGAGGCCACCCTCGGTTCCTCTCCAGTATGGCAGCATGCTTTGTCACAGTCAGTATAGAGAGTCTGCTAGTAAGACACAAGCTGAAATCTTTTGTAGTCTAAGTACAAGAGCAATATCTTCTTGGTACGTGTACAGAATGGAGTACTGTTACCATCTTAGTCACTGACTCGTGTCCGACTCTTTGTGACCCCGTGGGCTGTAGCCCGCCAGGCTCCTCTGTCCGTGGGATTCTCCAGGCAAGGAGTGGGTAGCCATTGCTTTCTCCAGGGGATCTTTCCAAGCCAGGGATCAAATTCAGGTCTCCTGCATTGCAGGCAGATGCTTTGATTGTCTGAGCGACTAGGGAATCCCACAATGGAATACTTTTACTCAGCTACAAAAAAAGAACAATAGCAAAAAATGCCATTTGTAGCAATGTGAATGCAATTCGAGATGATCATACTAAGTGAAGTAAGTCAGACAAAGACAGATACCATATGATATCACTTATATGTGGAAATTAAAATATGGCACAAATGAACCTATCTGCAAACCAGAAACAGACTCACAGACGTAGAGATTAGATGTGTGGTTGCCAAGAGGGCGGGCGAGGGAGAGGGAAGGACTGGGAATTTGGAATCGGGAGATGCAAACTATTACATTTAGAATGGATAAACAACAAGGTCCTACAGTGTAGTACAGGGAATTATATCTAATCTCCTGGGATAAACCACGATGGAAAAGAATATTAAAGAATGTACAACTGTGTGTTAGTCGCTCAGTGTACATGTATAAAACGGAATCACTTTTCTGTACAGCAGATTGGTACAGCATTGTAAATCAACTATCCCTCAATAAAGAAAGTGAAATGACGTTGCTCTGTCGCACCTCACTCTTTGCCACCTGTGGATGAGTCATGGAATTCTCCAGGCAAGAATATTGGAGTGGGTAGCTGTTCCCTTCTCCAGGGGATCTTCCCAACCCAGGGATTGAACCCAGGTCTCCTGCATTGCTGGCAGATTCTTTATCATCTGAGCCACCAGTAAAGAAAGCGACATCTTCTCCATGTTGAGCTGTTTGGTTGGTCAGAAACAACTTCCTCAGGAAAGAGAACAGGGCAGAGTCCTGAGCATCAGGAGGTGGAGCCCATGGGTGGCCATGTTAGAAGCTGCCTTCTGCAGTATTATTATTTTATCATTTTTGGATGTAGGTAGCATAAACTTGGGTTTCCCTGGTGGCTCAGATGGTTGCAGTGCAGGAGGCCCGGGTTCAGTCTCTGAGTCGGGAAGACCCCCTGGAGAAGGAAATGGGTGCCCACTCCAGTATTCTTGCCTGGAGAAGCCCATGAGCTTGGCAGGCTGCAGTTTACGGGAGTCACAAAGAGTTGGACATGACTGAGCGACTCCCACATGCCTCGTAACTTGTGGTTGGCCCTGCGTTTTTTGCATTCTGGTTGTTATGCATTCTGGTTGTTAGTTTCTGTTTTCTTTTGGGAGATCACATCCTGGAACATGTCAAACTTCCCTGACCAGGGATGGAACTGGAGCCCCATGCAGTGGAAGCGAGTAATATGGACCACCAGGAAAGTCCACGTTACACTGTGTGTGTGTATTTGCTTTTCTGTTTTTGTTTTGCCCTTTTTTTTTGACAAACTGTTTTGAGGACCAGCGCCATGTTGCTTGTGGGATCTTAGTTCCTCCACCAGGAATTGAACCTGGGCCTTTGGCAGTGAGGACACAGAGTCCTAACCACTGGACTGCCAGGAAATTCCCGGCTGTGTTACGCTGATGTAGGGCCCGGGCTGGACAATCTGAGAGGTTTCACTCACATGTCTCCAGGGGCGTCTTTCTCTCCAAGTGTTTCGCTGGGGTTTTCTTGCAGACTGGTGGTGCTGAACGTTGGAGAGGCTGGATTTCAGAAGAAAAAAATGTTAAACATGAAGGCAGAAGCCGCATGTCTCTAAAGGGAAGCTTCCAGGTTGGAAGGAACTCAGATACGAGGTTGAGTAGCTTGAAGTTTACCCCAGTGGGCAAGCTGTTGGAAGTCTTTAGGTAGCAGAGACCATCATATTGGTGTTTAAGCAAGTGATTGTGGAAGAGAGCGCCATTCAGTGGGAAGAACAGAGAATCTGGGAATGGAAGCCCCAGTGCTCTTTCTGTTCTGTGTGACAACGTGTATTATTCACTTCCCTGGGAGCTGCCTGCTGTGTTATCTGTGAAATAGGATGGTAAGGATCCCCACCTTAAATACTCTATGGCAGGCGTCCCCAACCTCCTGGATCTGATGCCTGATGATCTGAGGTGGAACTGATGTAATAATTATAGAAATAAAGGGCTCCATCAATGCAGTGAGCTTATATCATCCTGAGCCTCCCCCACCCTGGTATGTGGAAAAATTGTCTTCCGTGAAGCCAGTCCCTGGTGCCACAAAGGTTGGGAGCTGCTGCTCTGTAAGGCTTTTTAAAATTTATTTATTTTTTGGCCACTTCTATTGGTCTTCCTTTTATCTATTTTCATCCATCTTGTTCTTTGGCCTATGCGGGCCTCCCATCACAGTGGCCTCTCTTGTTGCAGAGCGCCGGCTCTGGGCACATGCGCGCCAGAGCTCCGGCTCGGTAGTTGGACACATCGGTCCAGCCGCTCCGCGGCTCGTGGGATCTTCCCAGGCCAGGGATGGAACCGGCGCCCCTTGCACTGCAAGGTGGTGTCCTTACCCACTGGACCACCAGGGAAGCCCTGTATGTGTGTTCTTAACATGTGTGTGTGTGTTCAGTTGCTCAGTCGTGTCCTGCTCTTGGTGACCTCATGGACTGCAGCATGCCAGGCCTCTCTGTCCCCTACCTCTCTGTCCCGAATTTGCTCAAGTTCGTGTCCATTGCATATCTTAAGATGGGGGTAGGCCAAGGAAGTTTTTGTGAGCACCCTACAGCATCCGCTGTAAACCCTAGTACTTTAGACACGAGTTGTGAATTTCTCACGGGCTCTTAAAACTGGAAGGCCAGGTTGGTGAGAGGGAGACCCGGAAGGAGGAAATGCCATGAGGCCGTGGAGATAAGGTAGATATGAACTGGGAAAGGAGTGTGGTGAGCAAAGATTGGAAAGACCCAGAAACATTTCAGATGGAGAATCAATATCCTTGACTGGGGCAGAGATCCTTCCCATTTGCTGAGTCATGGAGCTCTTTGGAGTCCAGTGAAGCCTAGGAACCCTTTTCCAGAATTGTGGGTGTCTTTTTTTCTTTTTTTGGCCATGTCATGTTCCCCGACCAGGGATTGAACCCGTGCCCCCTGCAGTGAAAGTGTAGCGTCTTAACCATGGACCACCCAGGAAGTCCCCAGAATTGTTCTTAAATGCATAAACTCAAACACAGTAAGACCAATTATATTTAAAATTCATGATCAAACTATCTTAAGGGGTGGAATTGCATACGTAACAAGTGTGCTTCTTTAATAATCCGTAAGAAATGAGATCCAGGGGCAGGCCCAATGATTTCAGAGTAGTGATAAGAAGCAATGATATTTTAAGAGATCTACAGTAATTAATGTGACATAAAAAGCCACTTTCTGTCAATGACAAAGGCACAGGTGCTGCAAACACTGTTAATACGACTATAATTTCTTACATCCATTCATGGGTTTCAGCTAGAGGCAGTGGAAATTAAGATGAGACTTTTTTTATTTCCCAACCAAAGTCACGGACTCCTTGAATTAAAAACAAGTTTAGTACCACTTCGTCTAGGAAGTGAAGGAAGAGGTGGGTTCAGAGGGAACTCTGGGGAAAATCAAGGTGAAGTTATCCATGAATCTGCAAGAAATTTCAGGATAGAGCATAGTGGTTAAGCCTGTGGAGCCAGAAGGCCTGGGTTCAAATTCTGGCCCAATTTCTTAGCAGCTTTAGAATCATAGTGTGTTCAGTAGCAATATATGAATTATTGGCTCAACTCGTGTCTCAGCCTGTGGTGAGTACCTACTTCCAAATAAGATCAAATGAATTTGCTCAGGCAGCATCCAAGGAAGTTTTTGTGAGCACCCTACAGCATCCGCTGTAAACCCTAGTACTTTAGACACGAGTTGTGAATTTCTCACGGGCTCTTAAAACTGGAAGGCCAGGTTGGTGAGAGGGAGACCCGGAAGGAGGAAATGCCATGAGGCCGTGGAGATAAGGTAGATATGAACTGGGAAAGGAGTGTGGTGAGCAAAGATTGGAAAGACCCAGAAACATTTCAGATGGAGAATCAATATCCTTGACTGGGGCAGAGATCCTTCCCATTTGCTGAGTCATGGAGCTCTTTGGAGTCCAGTGAAGCCTAGGAACCCTTTTCCAGAATTGTGGGTGTCTTTTTTTCTTTTTTTGGCCATGTCATGTTCCCCGACCAGGGATTGAACCCGTGCCCCCTGCAGTGAAAGTGTAGCGTCTTAACCATGGACCACCCAGGAAGTCCCCAGAATTGTTCTTAAATGCATAAACTCAAACACAGTAAGACCAATTATATTTAAAATTCATGATCAAACTATCTTAAGGGGTGGAATTGCATACGTAACAAGTGTGCTTCTTTAATAATCCGTAAGAAATGAGATCCAGGGGCAGGCCCAATGATTTCAGAGTAGTGATAAGAAGCAATGATATTTTAAGAGATCTACAGTAATTAATGTGACATAAAAAGCCACTTTCTGTCAATGACAAAGGCACAGGTGCTGCAAACACTGTTAATACGACTATAATTTCTTACATCCATTCATGGGTTTCAGCTAGAGGCAGTGGAAATTAAGATGAGACTTTTTTTATTTCCCAACCAAAGTCACGGACTCCTTGAATTAAAAACAAGTTTAGTACCACTTCGTCTAGGAAGTGAAGGAAGAGGTGGGTTCAGAGGGAACTCTGGGGAAAATCAAGGTGAAGTTATCCATGAATCTGCAAGAAATTTCAGGATAGAGCATAGTGGTTAAGCCTGTGGGAGCCAGAAGGCCTGGGTTCAAATTCTGACCCAATTTCTTAGCAGCTTTAGAATCATAGTGTGTTCAGTAGCAATATATGAATTATTGGCTCAACTCGTGTCTCAGTTTACCCAACTGTAACATGGGATAACAACTGCAGTACCTACTTCCTAGAATTAGTACAAGATCAAACGAGTGAATTCATACACGCAAACATTTCTTAGCCCAGGGATGGAACTTGCATACTCTCTGTCTTGTGTACTGGCAGGTGGATTCTTTACCCTGAAGCCACCAGGACGCCCCGGGAAGTACTGGATAGACATAACCATTGTTATGGAAGGAAAGGGAGCAGAGGGCTATTCATGAATCATTCGCTCAACACATATTCATTGGCTACTTTGAGGCAGAGAACAAATCAGACAAGGACCCTACGTTGATGGGGTTTAAATTCTCTAAGGTGATATGTAAGTGAGTAAAAAGATAGTGTCATAATTTAAGTAGTGATGAGTGACAATAAAGCAGGGGGTGGGGTGAAAGGTGAGGAGGACAGGATCATGGTTTTCTCTTTTTTTAAGCCTTTTTATTTTTTTTTGGCTGTATTGCACACGGTGTGACTGTTCAGTGAAGTAAGAGCTTTAAGAGAGCTATAATCGAGGCATTAGTCACTGCTTTCTAAACTTATCTTTATTAAATTTTTTGTTGGAGTATATAGTTGATTTACAATGTTGTGTTAGTTTCAGGTGCACAGCAAAGTGAGTCAGTTATGCATATGCATGGATCCCGTCCTTTTCGGATTCTTTTCCCATGTAGGTCATTCCAGAGGACTGAGTGGAGCTCTCTGTGCGATTCAGTAGGCTCCTCCTAGTTCCTTACTTTATACAGAGTAGTGTGTATATGTTAGTCCCAATCTCCCGGTTTATTCCTCTCCCCCTTTTTTTCTGGTAACTAAAAGATTGTTTTCAACATCTGTGACTCTATTTATGTTTTGTAAGTAAGTTCATTTGTACTCTTTCTTTAAGAGTCCACACATAAGCAATATCATATGATATTTGCCTTTCACTGTCTGACTTACTTCGCTCAGTATGACCATCTCTAGGTCCCTCCATATTACAGCACATGGCACAATCTCCTTCTTTTTTTTAACCACGTCTTCTTTAGTCCCAGCTTTCTAAAGGACTCAAGACAAAAGTCAGGAAAAATCAATTCAAGAACAGAACAACAAAGACTGTAGAGGCTACTAGAAGAACCAGCTAAGGAGATTACAATCGGAATTACAATCAGATCATGTAAAACCAGGGGAGGCTGGGTTTCAAGGAGAGCGGGGTCCCCTGTATCAGATCCAACAGAGACAAGTAGAGAGACTGGGCAGAAATCAGGTTTTGGCTGAGTGGGGGATTTCCAGGTGAGCGATGGCTGAGTACTGGATAGACATAACCATTGTTATGGAAGGAAAGGGAGCAGAGGGCTATTCATGAATCATTCGCTCAACACATATTCATTGGCTACTTTGAGGCAGAGAACAAATCAGACAAGGACCCTACGTTGATGGGGTTTAAATTCTCTAAGGTGATATGTAAGTGAGTAAAAAGATAGTGTCATAATTTAAGTAGTGATGAGTGACAATAAAGCAGGGGGTGGGGTGAAAGGTGAGGAGGACAGGATCATGGTTTTCTCTTTTTTTAAGCCTTTTTATTTTTTTTTGGCTGTATTGCACACGGTGTGACTGTTCAGTGAAGTAAGAGCTTTAAGAGAGCTATAATCGAGGCATTAGTCACTGCTTTCTAAACTTATCTTTATTAAATTTTTTGTTGGAGTATATAGTTGATTTACAATGTTGTGTTAGTTTCAGGTGCACAGCAAAGTGAGTCAGTTATGCATATGCATGGATCCCGTCCTTTTCGGATTCTTTTCCCATGTAGGTCATTCCAGAGGACTGAGTGGAGCTCTCTGTGCGATTCAGTAGGCTCCTCCTAGTTCCTTACTTTATACAGAGTAGTGTGTATATGTTAGTCCCAATCTCCCGGTTTATTCCTCTCCCCCTTTTTTTCTGGTAACTAAAAGATTGTTTTCAACATCTGTGACTCTATTTATGTTTTGTAAGTAAGTTCATTTGTACTCTTTCTTTAAGAGTCCACACATAAGCAATATCATATGATATTTGCCTTTCACTGTCTGACTTACTTCGCTCAGTATGACCATCTCTAGGTCCCTCCATATTACAGCACATGGCACAATCTCCTTCTTTTTTTTAACCACGTCTTCTTTAGTCCCAGCTTTCTAAAGGACTCAAGACAAAAGTCAGGAAAAATCAATTCAAGAACAGAACAACAAAGACTGTAGAGGCTACTAGAAGAACCAGCTAAGGAGATTACAATCGGAATTACAATCAGATCATGTAAAACCAGGGGAGGCTGGGTTTCAAGGAGAGCGGGGTCCCCTGTATCAGATCCAACAGAGACAAGTAGAGAGACTGGGCAGAAATCAGGTTTTGGCTGAGTGGGGGATTTCCAGGTGAGCGATGGCTGAGCACTTGATGACTGCCTCATGTGAACCCAGGGGATGGTGGGTGAACTCTATATCCTTTGTCCTAATCACTGGGCATCAGGTGAAGGAGTCATGTTTTGACTCATCTCCTTCTTTCAGTTCTGGACATCAGTGTGTCATCAGGCACTTTCCATCCTTGCTTTGCCGTGTCTTGCTCATCCACCATTGGTGAGTCTCCAAGAATCTGACTTCTGACATCAGATTCTGTTCCCCCCGAGCCAGTGAGCCAGTGACTGGACCTGCCTCTTCACTCTTGTCTCAAACTTCCGCCTCCTCCACCCACTTATCCATTGTCCTTCTCAATACGCTGTGCACTCGTGCAGCCAAACCCTTCCCATTTGATTTATCATCAGACATGTCCTCTGCTGCTATGGTGTTCCAGGCATTGAGATGGGGGCTCGACAGCCATTGTTCCCACTTCTCAAGGCCCCGACTTGGCAGAGTCAGCTTGGGTGAGGTTCTTGCTCATGAGGAGTTTCCAGTCTGATGGGAAAAGCAATTAGGGAAGTGATGATCAACTTAGTCACTGGCAATATTTATTACTTGGTGACCTTCACTGAATATTATTCTGGTCTGAATGCTATTCTGGTCCTCTCTTCCTCAGGGTGGAGGATTTGTTCTGGTTAGTAAGATGTGAGTGACAGTGACTTGAGTCATTTCTAAGTGGGAGTTTTTTTTTTTTTTTTTTTAAGATTTTTTTTTCCAATTTTTTTAAACCAGATCACTTTTTATTTATTTATTTATTTATTTTTGGCTATTCTGGGTTTTCACGACTGCCACAGGTTCTTCTCTAGTTGCAGGGAGTGGGGGCTCCTCTCTAGTTGAGGTGAGCAGGCTTCTTGTTCGGATGACGTCTCTCGTTGTGGAACTCAGGCTCTAGGGCACACGGGCTTCAGTAGTTCCAGCACACGGGCTCCATAGTTGTGGCTCCGAGACTCTAGAGCACAAGCTCCAGAGATATGGCTCACGGGCTTAGTTGCTCCGCAGCATGTAGGATCTTCCCGGATCAGAGATCGAACTCGTGTCTCCTGCCTTGGGAGGCGAACTCTCCACCACTGAGCTACCAGGGAAACCCCTAAGTGAGAGTTTTAAAAGCCAGCGTGTGATGTGCCGCATTCCCTTCTTCCCGCTGTGGTAAGATGGAGCTTCTGTCATCCTGGATCCAAATGACAGCCTCCCGCCTACCCTGTTGGACCCTATGTGGCAGGGGTCAAAAGATAAACGCTTGTTTTGTGAAGTCACTGGGGCGTGTCTGTTACAGCCTCAGGATCCGTGTCCTGGCTATGATCATAGGGTTTGTAACTTAACCTGCATATTGCATGCTGGTTTCTCCTTTACTATTATGACCACATTCTTCCTTTCACTCCTTTTTAAAAAAAAAATTTTTTTTTTATGTGTTTTAAAGTGTTTATTGAATTTGTTACAGTTATTGCTTCTGTTGTTTATGTTGTGGTTTCCTGGCCATGAGGCATGTATCAAGGTCTTAGCTTCCAGACCAGCTATCAAGCCCTTACTCCCTGCGTTGGAAGGTGAAGTCTTAACCGCTCGACTGTCAGGAAAGTCTCTTCCCTTCCCTTCAATTCCTTTATAGATCCCATCAGTGTTTAAACAACAACTTCAGTGAAGCCTGTTTTTTTTTATCCCTCCGCCCTGGCAACCACAAGTCTGTTCTCTGTTTGCGAGTCTGTTTCTGTTTTCTAGATACGTTCATTCATGTCATATTTGACATTCCACCTATAAGTCCTATGGCATTTGTCTTGCTCTGTCTGACTTCCTTCACTTCGTCTGAGTATCTCTAGGTTCATCCATCTTTGTTTTTTTTTGCTCTGTTTTTGACTTTATCTATTCCTCTGTCAATGGCTATTCTGGGTTTTCACGACTGCCACAGGTTCTTCTCTAGTTGCAGGAGTGGGCTCCTCTCTAGTTGAGGTGAGCAGGCTTCTTGTTCGGATGCGCTCGTTGTGGAACTCAGGCTCTAGGGCACACGGGCTTCAGTAGTTCCAGCACACGGGCTCCATAGTTGTGGCTCCGAGACTCTAGAGCACAAGCTCCAGAGATATGGCTCACGGGCTTAGTTGCTCCGCAGCATGTAGGATCTTCCCGGATCAGAGATCGAACTCGTGTCTCCTGCCTTGGGAGGCGAACTCTCCACCACTGAGCTACCAGGGAAACCCCTAAGTGAGAGTTTTAAAAGCCAGCGTGTGATGTGCCGCATTCCCTTCTTCCCGCTGTGGTAAGATGGAGCTTCTGTCATCCTGGATCCAAATGACAGCCTCCCGCCTACCCTGTTGGACCCTATGTGGCAGGGGTCAAAAGATAAACGCTTGTTTTGTGAAGTCACTGGGGCGTGTCTGTTACAGCCTCAGGATCCGTGTCCTGGCTATGATCATAGGGTTTGTAACTTAACCTGCATATTGCATGCTGGTTTCTCCTTTACTATTATGACCACATTCTTCCTTTCACTCCTTTTTAAAAAAAAAATTTTTTTTTTATGTGTTTTAAAGTGTTTATTGAATTTGTTACAGTTATTGCTTCTGTTGTTTATGTTGTGGTTTCCTGGCCATGAGGCATGTATCAAGGTCTTAGCTTCCAGACCAGCTATCAAGCCCTTACTCCCTGCGTTGGAAGGTGAAGTCTTAACCGCTCGACTGTCAGGAAAGTCTCTTCCCTTCCCTTCAATTCCTTTACAGATCCCATCAGTGTTTAAACAACAACTTCAGTGAAGCCTGTTTTTTTTTATCCCTCCGCCCTGGCAACCACAAGTCTGTTCTCTGTTTGCGAGTCTGTTTCTGTTTTCTAGATACGTTCATTCATGTCATATTTGACATTCCACCTATAAGTCCTATGGCATTTGTCTTGCTCTGTCTGACTTCCTTCACTTCGTCTGAGTATCTCTAGGTTCATCCATGTTGCTGCAGATGGCACCATTTCATTATTTTTTATGGCTAAGTAGTATTCTACTGTTTATCCATTCCAGATCTTTATCTATTCCTCTGTCAATGGATATTTAGGTTGAATGAAGCCTCTTTTTCCTAGTGATAACATAGACAGTCCCTTTATCACTACCTCAGATGGTTAAGAACCCTCCTGCCGTGCAGGAGACCCTGGTTCGGTTCCTGGGTCAGAAAGATTCCCCCAGAGAAGGGATAGGCTGCCACTCCAGTATTCCTGGGCTTCCTTAGTGGCTCAGCTGGTAAAGAACCTGCCTGCAATGTGGGAAACTTGGGTTCAATCTCTGGGTTGGGAAGACTCCCTGGAGAAGAAAATGGCAGCCCACTCCAGTATTCCTGCCTGGAGAATTCCATGGACAGAGGGGCCTGGCGGGCTGCAGTCCATGGGGTCACAAACATCAGACATGACCGAGCAATTAAGCACACATCACTATGTAATACCTGGCTGCTGGCTGTGGATATTTTGCCGTGGTTTCATAGGTTTGTCTTAGTTCACTCTTAGAGGCTGACTCATGTCCCTCGAAAATCATGTGACTTTATAGAGTTCTAACCCACAGGACTTTCGAGTGCAGCTGAATTTGGAGACGGGGCCTTGAAAGAGGCAACTGATAGAAGATGAAGTCATTAGACTTCATTAGAGTGGGCCCTACCCTGGCATGACAGGAGTCCTTACGAGAAGAGGGAATTAGGACACACACACACACACACACACACACACACACACACAGAAGGTGATGTGAAAACACAAGGAGAAGGCGCCGGCAGCAAGCCAAGCAGAGAGACCTCAGACACGCAGGTCTCAGGTCCCGAGCCTCCTGAACTGTAAGGAAACACGTGTCTGTCGTGTGAGCCACCCAGCCTGTGGGCCTGTCAGTGGTGATTCTGATGGACTAAGACATCTGCAGACCAAGAGCTTCTTGAAGCTGGGCCTTTGTACTTTCTGGTCCCTCTTCTTGAAACGCTCCCCCTCTCCCAGGTATTCTCATGGCGTCTCCCTCACCTTCACGCCTTTCCTCAAATGTCACCTTCTTGGTGAGGTCTTGCTGACAACTCTGTCTATAATAGGAGCCCACACCGCAGTTCCTAGTCTCTATTCCTTTGAAAATCTTTTCTCACTTTTTATTAAGATCAAAGAGTTCTTTTTTAGTATTTATTTTTATTTAATTCATTATTAATTTGGCCGCTCCGGCTCTTCATTGCAGCATGCGGGGTCTTCAGGCCTCTAGGTGTGGCATGAGGCGGCTTTCGTCGCAGCCTGGGAGCTCTTGGTTGCGGCACGTGGGGTCTAGCTCCCTGGCCAGGGGTCGCGCCCGGCCCCCTGCATTGGGAGAGCGGAGTCTTAGCCACTGGACCACCAGGGAAGTCCCAAAGTCTTTAACACTTTGTCCTGCCTAACATATGAAGATAAAAGTAACACACTGTACATTTTACTTATCCTGCTTATTATTCGTTTCTGTCCACGTATGTTTCAGAACATCAGCCCTCCCTAGGCAGGACCTTTCTCTGTTGTCTCTCAGCATCTAGGACTGTGCCAGAAGTCCGTAGGCATTCAGCAATATCTCTGCATGAATGAGCAGGAAGATGAATAATGAATGAGACCTTTTATGGAACTTCTTTTGAGCCCCTCATATCGCCTTGGCAGTGCAATGTTTTATAGTAGTTGCTTAATAAACACGGGCTGATTAAATGAGTGAAATCACAGCTTCTTCCCAGGAATGTAAGTGTAATTTTTTTGAAAGACTTTTTTTTTTGGCTATTCTGGGTTTTCACTACTGCCACAGGCTCTTCTCTCGTTGCAGGGAGTTGGGGCTTATTTCTAGTTGAGGTGAGCAGGCTTCTTGTGGCGGTGACTTCTCTTGTTGTGGAACTCGGGCTCTAGGGCACACAGGCTTCAGTCGTTGTGGCCCATGGGCTCCATCGTTGCAGCTCCAAGGCTCTAGGGCACAGGCTCCGTAGATGTGGCTCACGGGCTCAGCTGCTCTGCAGCCTGTGGGATCTTCCCGGATCAGGGATTGAACTCATGTCTCCTGCACTGGCAGGCGAACTCTTCACCACTGAGCTACCAGGGAAGCCCTACATGTTTTTCTCATAATTTGGAGGATAGTTGGCTTACCATGTTATGTTAGTTTCTGTTGTACGACAACAGGAATTTGCCATATATACACACCTAGGCCCTCCCTCTGGAGCCTCCCTCCCACCTCCCGCCCCTCTAGGTCCGCTTGGAGCCCCGAGCGGGCTGTGCTGTAGCAGGCTCCCACGAGTGCTCTGCGTTCCTCCTGGCCGTATGTCTGTGTCAGTGCTGCTCTCTCAACGCGTCCCACCCTCTCCTTAGAATTTTTTTTTTGAAGAAAGAATTGTATTTGGAATTTTAGGCAGAGACCTGCGAATAAAAGATGAGATGGATATGGGCTGGCATAAGGAAGATAGAGTCTGCAGGTCGGCCCGGCCAGTCAGTCTGAGAAACAGGGACACAGGAAATGGTGTCCTGAGGATTCCGGGTAAGAGAGTCAAAAGCTCCCAACTTTGGAATTACTGTTGTGAACCTTTTGGTTGTGAGGACCAGAAAACCCATGTCATGCTGTTCTTTTTAAATTGAGGTAGAATTCATATAACAACATTAACCACTGACCACTACAATTTAGTGGTATTCAGTACATTTGCAGTGTGGTGATGTCTAGGTTTGTCATTGCTTTCCTTCCAAGGAGGAAGAATCTCTAAATTTTGTGGCTGCAGTCACCATCCATGGTGATTTGGGGACCCAAGAAAATAGAATCTGTCACTGCTTCCACTTTCCCCCCTTCTATCCACCATGAAGGAATGGGACCGGATGCCGTGATTTCAGTTTTTGGTTTTTTTTTAAGATTTATTTATTTATTTATTTTGGTGGGGGTTGGGTTGGGGAGGGAGGGGAGCGGGTGGGCCACTTCTATTCGTCTTTCATTTCTCTGTTTTCATCCATCTTTGTTCTTTGGCTCTTGTGGGCCTCCCATCGCGGTGGCGTCTGTCGTTGCAGAGCGCCGGCTCTGGGCACATGTGCTCCAGAGCTCTGGCTCGGTGATTGGACACATCGGTCCAGCTGCTCCATGGCATGTGGGGTCCTCCCAGGCCAGGGATGGAACCGGCGCCCCTTGCACGACAAGGCGGTGTCCTTACCCACTGGACCACCAGGGGAAGCCCTAAATCTTACAACTCCACGAGTTAGGTAGTATCATTGTGCACATGGGGACTCTGAGGCACAGAGAGGTGAGGTCACTTGCCCTGGGTCGCATCACACAGGGCACACGTGACCTTTGAACCCAAGGAGCCTGACTCCAGTTCTTGTTCGCTTGCATCCACTGAGCGGTCAGTCTCCGGCGTAGTCACTCAGTCACGTCTGACTGTTGGTGCCTGTTTGGAATGCAGCCCACCAGGCTCCGCTATCCGTGGGTTTTCCCAGGTGAGAACACTGGCATGGGTTACCTTTTCCTCCTCCAGGGGGTCTTCCTGACTCAGGGATCAGATCCAGTTCTCCTGCCTTGGCAGGCGGGTTCTTTACCACGGAGCCACCTGGAAAGCCCATTGATTTCCAGTACTTGCCCACTATTGTGCTCTGCCCCCAGCACTTCATCTTTTACAGAACTCCAGAGGCACACATAAATAGTCAATACCCTTTATAGGTGCATTGAAACCAGGTGCCCAAGCGCTAGGCAGGCCAGCTGCAGGATTGAACCCACATCTGCCTGACACCAGCATGCAACCACATAAGCCCTGTACCAGGCGGCACAGAAGGTCTCTGGACCAGCCTGAGCTTCCCAGAGATGACCGAGATGGAGATCCACATCATTATCGTGATGATGGCAAAATATTTTAGTGAGTAGGTTTCAAACACTGTAAATAGGTTTAGTCTTTTTCCTTCTGCTTTTTTTTTTTTTTTTTTTTTTTGCAAAGAGGCGATTTACTCAGAGCAGAGTAACCTGAGCTAAATTTAACCAACCCAAGCTGGTGAGCCAGGGCAGCAGCCTGGGGCAGAGCTACCTAGGCAGCCTCAGATAAGACAGCTCGGTGCTCCTTGATGTCCTAGAGGGGCTGGACGAGGGGGTAGGAGGGAGGTTCAAGAGCTAGAGGGTACAGGCTGGGGAAGATTCAAGGCAGAAGGAGAAGAGGGTGACAGAGGACGAGATGGCTGGATGGCATCACCGACTCAGAGGACGTGAACTTGAGCAGTCTCTGGGAGGCGGTGAGGACAGGGACGCCTGGCATACTGCAGCCCGTGGGGTGGCAGAGAGTTGGATACAACTTGGCAGCTGGACAACAAATAGCTGATTCACCTTGCTGGACAGAAACTAACACAACACTGTAAAGCAATTTTACTCCAGTAATAATAATCAAAGACAGCCAGTGCATCCCACTATCTTGGAGTCCAGTTGGCGTTGGGGCGGGGGGCGGGGCGTCCGAGGACATTAGGACAGATTGTAGTTATGCTTTTAGACGTTGGAACCCACCTTTTGCATCACTCCGTGACCAGTCCTTCCCACAGCTGTGCCTTGTCAGCCCTGTTTTACAGATAAGGACACTGAGGCACAGTCATGGTGCCTCCATGTCCTGCAGATCCCAGTTTAAAGCTTTTTTCTTTTGACCACACCCCACAGCCATGTGGGATCTTCGTTCCCTGACCAGGGATCAGCTCTGAGTCCCCTGAATTGGAAGTATGGAATTCTAACCACTGGATCCCCAGGGAGGTCCCTCAGTTTAAGAGTTAAGGGACTTCTCTGGTGGCCTAGCGGCTAAGACTTTGAGTTCCCAGGGCAGGGGGGCTGGGTTTGCTCCCTGGTCCCGTGTGCCTCAACTAAGAGGTGGCGTGCTACAAATAAAGAGTCCTGCGTGCGCCCAAACCAAAGTTCCTGCAGCTACGACCTGGCACAGCCTACATAAATAAATACATATTTTTAAAAGTGAACATCTCAGGCTGTCCCTGACCACCATGTGGTCCATTCAGGCTTCTTCCAAACCAGCAAGCAGTCCCTTCGGTGGCCCGTAGAGTCAAGGACACATGCAGGCCTTCTGGAAACAGCAGAGTAGGGGAATGGAATGTGCGTGTGCTCAGTCACTCCCTCGTTTCCGACTCTTTGCGACCCCACGGCCTGGAGCCCTCCAGGCTCCTCTGTCCGTGGATTCTCCAGGCAAGGACACTGGAGTGGGTTGCCATGTCCTCCTCCAGAAATGACCACTTGATGGTTTTGAGGGAAACAGCTGTTAGGGCCAGTTGCCACCTTGTAGCAGCTCAAGAAATGAATCCACTCCACCCGTGGGCGCCTTCTGTTTTCTCTCTCCTTGGTCGACAGCGTCTTCCAGGGTGAAAGGCATGAGATTCCGAAACAGAAATGAACATTCTGTATTATTGAATTTATTTTTGTATCTTGAAAAGGGGCTTCCATGAGGACTCAGACAGCCTTATTTTTGACAGCCAGTGCATCCCACTATCTTGGAGTCCAGTTGGCGTTGGGGCGGGGGGCGGGGCGTCCGAGGACATTAGGACAGATTGTAGTTATGCTTTTAGACGTTGGAACCCACCTTTTGCATCACTCCGTGACCAGTCCTTCCCACAGCTGTGCCTTGTCAGCCCTGTTTTACAGATAAGGACACTGAGGCACAGTCATGGTGCCTCCATGTCCTGCAGATCCCAGTTTAAAGCTTTTTTCTTTTGACCACACCCCACAGCCATGTGGGATCTTCGTTCCCTGACCAGGGATCAGCTCTGAGTCCCCTGAATTGGAAGTATGGAATTCTAACCACTGGATCCCCAGGGAGGTCCCTCAGTTTAAGAGTTAAGGGACTTCTCTGGTGGCCTAGCGGCTAAGACTTTGAGTTCCCAGGGCAGGGGGGCTGGGTTTGCTCCCTGGTCCCGTGTGCCTCAACTAAGAGGTGGCGTGCTACAACTAAAGAGTCCTGCGTGCGCCCAAACCAAAGTTCCTGCAGCTACGACCTGGCACAGCCTACATAAATAAATACATATTTTTAAAAGTGAACATCTCAGGCTGTCCCTGACCACCATGTGGTCCATTCAGGCTTCTTCCAAACCAGCAAGCAGTCCCTTCGGTGGCCCGTAGAGTCAAGGACACATGCAGGCCTTCTGGAAACAGCAGAGTAGGGGAATGGAATGTGCGTGTGCTCAGTCACTCCCTCGTTTCCGACTCTTTGCGATCCCACGGCCTGGAGCCCTCCAGGCTCCTCTGTCCGTGGATTCTCCAGGCAAGGACACTGGAGTGGGTTGCCATGTCCTCCTCCAGAAATGACCACTTGATGGTTTTGAGGGAAACAGCTGTTAGGGCCAGTTGCCACCTTGTAGCAGCTCAAGAAATGAATCCACTCCACCCGTGGGCGCCTTCTGTTTTCTCTCTCCTTGGTCGACAGCGTCTTCCAGGGTGAAAGGCATGAGATTCCGAAACAGAAATGAACATTCTGTATTATTGAATTTATTTTTGTATCTTGAAAAGGGGTTGACAGCCTCTCTTGGGGGCTTCCATGAGGACTCAGACGGCAAGGAATGTGCCTGATGGGCTGTGTCCATGGGGTTACAAAAGAGTTGGACGTCGCTTAGCAACTAAACTAGGGGTCCTCTTTACCAAGCCTGGGGCGCCCATCTCTATGAGCCCAATGCCACCGTATTGCGTCACTTTTAAGGAGAAGCTGGAAATCAGATTTTTAAAAAGAGAGCTGGGATCTCTGGAAGTCTTCCTAGACACCCCCGTCTGCCTCCCTGGCCGAGTCAGGTCTCTGGGTGTCCCAAATGGGGCGGGGGTTGGAGGTCCTCAGACCACCCTCCGCTGCCTACAGAGGAGGCAGAACTGACTAGAAGGCGTTTCTCTCTCATGATCTTATGAGGGTCCTATGGGAGCTCCCCAGGGCTCTCTGTATCTCCCGCTCCCAATGCCTCTCTCACATTCACAGACTTTCTCTCACGTCTCCTTCGCCCACTCTTCTCTTTGCTGCTCCATCTGCACGACAAGAATGCCATCCTGTCTACGGATTGGATACCAGACACAGAAGAGAAATTCTCCAAAACCCCAGTGAGGGATCCCAGCCAGCAGGAAGGGCACGTTCCACGGAACGCATGCCTCTTGGGTCAGGTTCCCCGAAAGCAGAGCCCACGATGGGGATTCATGGACTAGGGATTTATCGGAGGGGGGGTATTCTCTGGAGAGAGCTTCCCAGGTGGTGCTAGGGGTCAGGAACCTGTCTGCCATTGCAAGAGATGTTAGAGACGTAAGTTCCATCCCTGGGTCAGGAAGATCCTCTGGAGGAGGGCACGGCAACCCACTCCAATCTTCTTGCCTGAAGAATCCCATGGACTGAGGAGCCTCGCAGGCTACAGTCCATAGGGTTGCAAAGAATCAGACACAACTGAAAGGGCTTAACACACACACACACACACACACACACACACACACTCTCTGGAGAGACCTCTAAGGCAGTTTTTCTCAAAGTTGCCTGCACATTATAATTCCCTGGGGAGGCTTAAACAACCTCAGTGGCTGGGCTTTACTCCTTACCAATTAAGTCGGAACCTCTGGGGGTGTTTCCAGGTTGAGAGCCAGTGGTCTATGGAAAATGAGGAACGTGGCGTAGGGCAGAAGAAGTAGGCGAAGGCTGTGTGGGTTCAGCCCAAGTTCAGCCTCTGCCTGATGAGGCAAGGGAACTTTGGAGGGGGGGGAAGACCACCCCAGAGCTGAGCCCACCCAGGGCTAGGGACTGGGCTGGGAGGCAGAAGCAGCCCAGCTTATAGGAATCTGGACCATTCATGGATACCTGGACTGTTTTCCCCGTTGGTTGTTGGTGCTGCTACGCATATTCATGGACACGAACCTGTTTCAATACTTGTTTTCAGTCCCTTTGGGGTGTATCCCTAGGAGTCCACATTTTTAAAAGATACCACTTGTTTCAGACTTCCCTGGCGGTCCAGTGGTTAAGACTCTGTGTTTCCCTGGCAGGGGGCATGGCTTTTATCCCTGGTGGGAGAGTGAAGATCCTGAAAGTCTCATGGCATGTGAAAACATTTTAAAAACATAAAAGACACCATTGGTTTCTGTGTGACGAAAAGATGGCTGGGAGTCCAGGGCAGGGCTGGAGGGCAGGAAGGAGGCCACTGTCATAGGCTGAGTGAGCCGTAATGCTGACCTGGAGGGGGTGTGGCAGTAGAGATGGGAACATGGATTTGGGTTCTTTTGGGGTCCCAGCACCGCCACGATTTACTGCTGGAGGACATGGGGGTAGGGGAGCATCTGGCTCAGGGAAATTCTCCTTAAAGGTTTCCTATGATTTTAAAGTGGAAAAGATCTGAAAAGAACAGCAGGAAGTCTCCAGTGAGACTTTTAGAATTCTCATCACTTAGTTCGTCTTCCATCGCTGAGCCAAGCTCCCCATGGACTCCTGCCCCTTCCTGCTTCTCTGACCCCATTTTCACCAAAACCATCCTTGTTTCCCACTCTCAGCCCCACTCGCCTTCCTTTCCTCCCCCAGACCCACAGGCTGATCTGCCCCAGGGCCTTTGCACATACCATTCATTCTGCATTGAGTCTCCTTCTCCTGAGGTTCCCAACTTGACTGAGTCTCAAGCGTCCACTCTGAAGTCACTTGCTCAGCAAGAGCCTTCCTGAATCCTTGTTATACTCTACCATATGTTCCCATATTTTTTTAAACTTAGCCTTGCTTTTAAAATTTTTATTTATTTTATATTCATTTATTTATTGGGCCACATCCTATCTTGCTGCTTGTGAGATCTTCACTGGGGCATGCAGGATCTCTCATTGTGGTTCTCAGGCCCTTTGTTGCAGCTCATAGGCTTCTCTCTAGCTGTGGCGAGAGGGCTTCATTGCCCTGGGATATGTGGGATCTTAGTTCCTTGAGCAGGGATCAAACCTGGGTCTCCTTCATTGGCAGGTGGGTTCTTAACCACTGGACCACCATGGGAGTCCCATAAATGTATAAATTTATCTGAAGTTTGGTTTGTGGGCTGATGGATTGCCCTTTTCGCTTCCTTAGAACATCAGCTCCTTGAGGTCATGAGTATTTGCGTGGTTCACAGCTGTATCTCCAGGTCTAGGACCGTGTCTGGCATACAGCTGGTGCTCATTTGTTGCCTTCCTGACTGGTAATTTGATTGACCGATCCAGATCATTCATTAACGTGTGTTGGATTCTGCCCTGAAGGGATCCAGGAATTCTGAATTTCCGAATGGGAGAAAGCCTGAACATATGGCCAAAGGAGTCACCCTGGCTCATTTAGTGTCTTACCAAGGCTAAGGTGCTAATGAGAGCCGCTGCGTCAGGGGGGAAATGTCAGTGGTCCTGACAGGGAGGCTGCTGTGTGCATGGGAAGAGCAGAGGATTAAAATACTGTGTGAGCTTTCTTGTTTCATGGGCAACAGCAACGTGGCCCAAGGGCTTCGTGGCTTCCAGCCCGGCTGCACGATGGACGGTTGGCTGTATGCCTTGAGCAAGAGTCCTAGCCTCCGTGAACCCATTTCCACATCTACTGAATGAGGACGAGAAAGTCTCCCTCCCAGGACTGTTAGAAGAACCCTAGAGAAGACTCTGGGTTTGGTCTCTTATGCGTAGTACATAAAGTGTCTCCAAATGATGCCGTGTTGGGTTGCTATTACAATCAGCTCATAATTGCTAGGAATGAATGTCTGTGATGATTCACGTTGTTATCATTAGAATGATCATTAGACTGGTGTAGCCACATAGGCAGCGGGCGGCTGTAACAGAGCAGTGCGGAGACTGGACAGTCAGCCCAAACGGTCTGGGTTCGAGTCCTGCTTCTGCCACACTTACAAGCTGGGTGATCTTGGGCAAGTACTTAGCCTCTCGGGATCTTGGTTTTCGCATCTGTAGGGTGGGATAGTGATCATTACCTGCCTCGTATGGAGAGTTAATATGTGTAAAATGCCTGGTATGCAGATAACACTAGAAAAGTATTTCCTATTTGTTCTTTCTTTTTAAAAAGTTTTACTTATTTATTTTGGGCTGTACTGGGTCTTTGTTGCTGCGCGGGTTTTCTCTAGTGGCAGTGAGCAGGGGTAGTTGAGTGGCAGTGTGCAGGCTTCTCGTTGCAGTGGCTTCTCTTGTTGCAGAGTGCGGGCTCTAGCCACGTGGGCTTCAGTAGTTGTGGCTCCTGGGCTCTGGAGCACAGGCTCAAGAGTTGTGGCTTAGTTGATCCACAGGATGTGGGATCTTCCTGGACCAGGAGTCAAACCCATGTCCCCTGCATTGGCAGGTGGATTCTTTACACTGAGCCACCAGGGAAGCCCCCTGTCCATTCCCGTGCTTGTCACTACTATGAGATCTGTCAAGTTTGAACCTTCCCTGTCATTTGAGACTTTTTCTTTGTGCAGAAAAGTGGGTAATACATTAAAATAGCTCTTTCTAAAATAACCTCGTTGGATGGTGCCCACAGCCCTGAATAGCTTCCTCCTCTCTCCTCCTCTCCAGCACTCCCTCCCCCAGTTCTGTGTCTGTGTTAGTCGCTCAATCGTGTCTGACTCTTTGCAACCCCCTGGACTGTAGCCCACCAGGCTCCCCTGTCCATGGGATTCTCCAGGCAAGAATACCGGAGTGGGTTGCCATGTCCTTCTCCAGGGGATCTTCCCAACCCAGGGCTCAAATTCAGGTCTTCTGCATGGCAAGTCTTGACCATCTTAGAAAGATGCTGAAAGTCAGTCTCCAAATGATGCCGTGTTGGGTTGCTATTACAATCAGCTCATAATTGCTAGGAATGAATGTCCGTGATGATTCACGTTGTTATCATTAGAATGATCATTAGACTGGTGTAGCCACATAGGCAGCGGGCGGCTGTAATAGAGCAGTGCGGAGACTGGACAGTCAGCCCAAACGGTCTGGGTTCGAGTCCTGCTTCTGCCACACTTACAAGCTGGGTGATCTTGGGCAAGTACTTAGCCTCTCGGGATCTTGGTTTTCGCATCTGTAGGGTGGGATAGTGATCATTACCTGCCTCGTATGGAGAGTTAATATGTGTAAAATGCCTGGTATGCAGATAACACTAGAAAAGTATTTCCTATTTGTTCTTTCTTTTTAAAAAGTTTTACTTATTTATTTTGGGCTGTACTGGGTCTTTGTTGCTGCGCGGGTTTTCTCTAGTGGCAGTGAGCAGGGGTAGTTGAGTGGCAGTGTGCAGGCTTCTCGTTGCAGTGGCTTCTCTTGTTGCAGAGTGCGGGCTCTAGCCACGTGGGCTTCAGTAGTTGTGGCTCCTGGGCTCTGGAGCACAGGCTCAAGAGTTGTGGCTTAGTTGATCCACAGGATGTGGGATCTTCCTGGACCAGGAGTCAAACCCATGTCCCCTGCATTGGCAGGTGGATTCTTTACACTGAGCCACCAGGGAAGCCCCCTGTCCATTCCCGTGCTTGTCACTACTATGAGATCTGTCAAGTTTGAACCTTCCCTGTCATTTGAGACTTTTTCTTTGTGCAGAAAAGTGGGTAATACATTAAAATAGCTCTTTCTAAAATAACCTCGTTGGATGGTGCCCACAGCCCTGAATAGCTTCCTCCTCTCTCCTCCTCTCCAGCACTCCCTCCCCCAGTTCTGTGTCTGTGTTAGTCGCTCAATCGTGTCTGACTCTTTGCAACCCCCTGGACTGTAGCCCACCAGGCTCCCCTGTCCATGGGATTCTCCAGGCAAGAATACCGGAGTGGGTTGCCATGTCCTTCTCCAGGGGATCTTCCCAACCCAGGGCTCAAATTCAGGTCTTCTGCATGGCAAGTCTTGACCATCTTAGAAAGATGCTGAAAGTCAGTGGAAGGTGAGGAAGAGAGATCCAGCCTGTGCAGCCTTGACCAGGCTTGCATTCACACAGGTGATGCGGCAGGAGGATGTCGGTGTGTTTTGAAATGGTCAGAGGAAGGGTCATCTCAAGATGCCTCATGCCATGGTTCCCACAGAGTACTGACCGAGGATTAAGGCTTTCTTCAGACTTGCTTTCACACACCAGAAACAAACACAATAAGTAGATGCACAAGGCAGACCTGGAGTTGCTGAAGCAGTCAGCCTGAGAGACGACAGAGAGCATCACACCTGCTTTGCTTTCTCTTTTTATGGTTTATCAGAGGCTATTGACTAGCGTTCTCTGTGTTGAATAGTAGGACCCTGTTGTTTATCCATCCTGTATATAGTAGTTTGCATCTGCTAAACCCAAGCCCCCCAGTCCGCCCCTCTCCTCCCTTCCTCCCCCTTGACACCCAAGTCTCTTCTCTGTGCCTGTGAATCTGTTTGTCTTGAAGGGGAGTTCATCTGTGTCGTATTTTAGAGCCCACATATAAGTGCTATCATAGGGCCTTTGTCTCTGTCTGACTTACTTCACTAGGTATGATCATCTCTAGGTCCATCCATGTTGCTGCAAATGGCTTCATTTCATTCTTTTTATGGCTGAGTAGTATTCCGTTGTATATATGTACCCACCTTCTTTATCCATTCACTTGTTAATGTTGATCCATTCAGTCATTTAGGTTGTTTCTCTGTCTTGGCTATTGTGAATAGTGCTGCAGTGAACACAGGGGTGGACGTATGTTTTGTTTTTTAAATTGGGGTATGTTTTTTTTACAATATTGCATCAGTTTCAGGTGTACAGCAAAGTTATGGTTAGACGTTTTTAGAGTTTTCTCATTTACGGGTATACACAATCCCCAGTCATAGGTATATCCCTGACCCCTCACACCTGAGCCCCCTTCCCTTTTCCCCACTTCCCCCCTCCCAAGGTTGATGTGTAGCCCCCATGTAGGTTCCTTTAGTCTTACAGCTTAATCACAATGGTGATCTCTTTTACATATGATAGTGTCGGTTTCCATATTGCTCTTTCCATACCTCTTGCCTGATCTTCCCTTCCCCCAATGTCCATAGGTCTGTTCTCTAAGTTGGTTTCTCCCTTGCCATTCTGCGTGTGCATGTTTTGGTACCATCTTACTAGATTCTGTGTATATGTGTTAGTATACTGTATTTGTCCTTTTCTTTTTAACTTACTTCACTTTGTATAATAGGTTTTAGATTCATCCACCTCATTAGGACTGATTCTTCTGCATTTCTTTTTACAGCTGAGAAGTACTCCATTGTATATATGTACCATAGCTTCTTTACCCATTCATTCATCAATGGACATCTAGATTGCTTCCATGTTCTAGCTATTGTAGAGTGCTACAATGAAAACTGGGGTACAGGTGTCTCTTTCAATTTTGATTTCATTAGGGTATATGCCTAACAGTGGAATTGCTGGGTCATATGGTGCTTCTATTCTTCGTTTTTTGAGGAATCTCCATACTGTCTTCCATAGAGGCTGTATCAATTTACAATCCCACCAACAAGGCAGGAGTGTTCCCTTTTCTCCGCACCCTCTCCAGCATTTACGATGTGTAGATATATATATTTTTTAAAGATTTGTTTATTTATTTATTTTGTGTGGGGGTCAGGTTGGGGAGGGAGGGGAGCGGGTGGGCCACTTTTATTGGTCTTTCATTTCTCTATTTTCATCCGTCTTTGTTCTTTGGCCCATGTGGGCCTCCCATCGCGGTGGCATCTGTCGTTGCAGAGCGCCGACTCTGGGCGCATGCGCTCCAGAGCTCCGGCTCGGTAATTGGACACATCGGTCCAGCCGCTCCACGGCACGTGGGATCTTCCCAGGCCAGGGATCGAACCGACGCCCCTTGCACTGCAAGGTGGTGTCCTTACCCACTGGACCACCAGGGGAAGCCCTGTAGATATTTTGATGATGGCCATTCTGACTGGTGTGAGGCGATATCTAGTTGAAGTTTTGATTTGCATTTCTGTAATCATGAGCAGTGTTGAGCATCATTTCATGTGTTTGTCGGCCATCTGTATGTCTTCCTTGGAGAGATGTCTCTTTAGGTCTTTTTCCCATTTTTTGATTGGGTTGTTTGTTTCTTCAGTGTTGAGTTGTCTGAGCTGCTTGTCTATTTTGGAAACTAATTCTTCGTCGGTTGTTTTGAACTGCAGTTTTGTCTGGATATATGCCCAGGAGTGGATCACTGGGTCATATGGTGCTTCTATTCTTCGTTTTTGAGGAATCTCCATACTGTCTTCCATAGAGGCTGTATCAATTTACAATCCCACCAACAAGGCGGGAGGGGTCCGTGTTCTCCGCACCGTCTTCAGCATTTACGATGTTGAGATATATATATTTTTTAAAGATTTATTTATTTATTTATTTTGTGTGGGAGTAGGGTTGGGGTGGGTGGGGGGTGGGGGGGCCACTTTTATTGGTCTTTCATTTCTCTATTTTCATCCGTCTTTGTTCTTTGGCCCATGTGGGCCTCCCATCGCGGTGGCATCTGTCGTTGCAGAGCGCCGACTCTGGGCGCATGCGCTCCAGAGCTCCGGCTCGGTAATTGGACACATCGGTCCAGCCGCTCCACGGCACGTGGGATCTTCCCAGGCCAGGGATCGAACCGACGCCCCTTGCACTGCAAGGTGGTGTCCTTACCCACTGGACCACCAGGGGAAGCCCTGTAGATATTTTGATGATGGCCATTCTGACTGGTGTGAGGCGATATCTAGTTGAAGTTTTGATTTGCATTTCTGTAATCATGAGCAGTGTTGAGCATCATTTCATGTGTTTGTCGGCCATCTGTATGTCTTCCTTGGAGAGATGTCTCTTTAGGTCTTTTTCCCATTTTTTGATTGGGTTGTTTGTTTCTTCAGTGTTGAGTTGTCTGAGCTGCTTGTCTATTTTGGAAACTAATTCTTCGTCGGTTGTTTTGAACTGCAGTTTTGTCTGGATATATGCCCAGGAGTGGATCACTGGATCATAGGGTGGTTCTGTTTTTAGTTTTTTGAGGAACCTCATACTGTTCTCCACAGTGGCTGCATCAGTTCACATTCCCACCAGCGGTGTAGGAGGGTCCTGCTTCTCCGCACCCTCTTCAGCATTTGTTATTTGTAGACTTTCTAAGTGATGGCCATTCTGACCGGTGTGTGGTGGTACCTCAGTGTAGTTTTGACCTGTGTGTCTCTAATCATTGTGCTTGGCTTCCACTTTCTGTTTCAAAAGAAACATCTTCGGTGGTGGTGGGGTTTGGGGTGCGGAAAGTCCAGCCTGATGAAGGGAGAAGTGAGACCCAGGGTGGCGGCAGGGGCAGCTGAGAAGGAGCCTGATTTCTTTAAACTTCCTCGGTCGGAATACGTCCCTTTGGAAGGCAGAGAAAAGAATAGGCCGAGGTGGTAGGGGAACCACTAGCTACAGACTAAGTCATGGGAAGGATTTAAAGTGCCAGACAGGGCTTCCCTGGTGGTCCAGTGAGTAGGGACACCACCTTGCAGTGCAAGGGGCGCCGGTTTGATCCATGGCCTGGAAAGATCCCACGTGCCGCGGAGCGGCTGGATCGCTGTGTCCAACGACTGAGCCCGGGGCTCTGGAGCGCATTCGCCCAGAGCCGGTGCTGTGCGATGAGAGAGGCCACTGCGATGGGAAGTCCACGCAGGCCAAAGAACAAAGATGCATAAATGAAAGGTCGATAGAAGTGGCCAAAAAAAAACCCCTTGCGACTTCTTAAAAAAAAAAAAAAAAATAGAGAGCTGGACAAGGACTGCCCGGATCAAGGTGAGGCGAATGAGGCATTTGCTTTGGATGCAAAATTCAAGAGGCAAAGTCCTCGAGACACATATCTAGTTGAAGTTTTGATTTGCATTTCTGTAATCATGAGCAGTGTTGAGCATCATTTCATGTGTTTGTCGGCCATCTGTATGTCTTCCTTGGAGAGATGTCTCTTTAGGTCTTTTTCCCATTTTTTGATTGGGTTGTTTGTTTCTTCAGTGTTGAGTTGTCTGAGCTGCTTGTCTATTTTGGAAACTAATTCTTCGTCGGTTGTTTTGAACTGCAGTTTTGTCTGGATATATGCCCAGGAGTGGATCACTGGATCATAGGGTGGTTCTGTTTTTAGTTTTTTGAGGAACCTCATACTGTTCTCCACAGTGGCTGCATCAGTTCACATTCCCACCAGCGGTGTAGGAGGGTCCTGCTTCTCCGCACCCTCTTCAGCATTTGTTATTTGTAGACTTTCTAAGTGATGGCCATTCTGACCGGTGTGTGGTGGTACCTCAGTGTAGTTTTGACCTGTGTGTCTCTAATCATTGTGCTTGGCTTCCACTTTCTGTTTCAAAAGAAACATCTTCGGTGGTGGTGGGGTTTGGGGTGCGGAAAGTCCAGCCTGATGAAGGGAGAAGTGAGACCCAGGGTGGCGGCAGGGGCAGCTGAGAAGGAGCCTGATTTCTTTAAACTTCCTCGGTCGGAATACGTCCCTTTGGAAGGCAGAGAAAAGAATAGGCCGAGGTGGTAGGGGAACCACTAGCTACAGACTAAGTCATGGGAAGGATTTAAAGTGCCAGACAGGGCTTCCCTGGTGGTCCAGTGAGTAGGGACACCACCTTGCAGTGCAAGGGGCGCCGGTTTGATCCATGGCCTGGGAAGATCCCACGTGCCGCGGAGCGGCTGGATCGCTGTGTCCAACGACTGAGCCCGGGGCTCTGGAGCGCATTCGCCCAGAGCCGGTGCTGTGCGATGAGAGAGGCCACTGCGATGGGAAGTCCACGCAGGCCAAAGAACAAAGATGCATAAATGAAAGGTCGATAGAAGTGGCCAAAAAAAAACCCCTTGCGACTTCTTAAAAAAAAAAAAAAAAAATAGAGAGCTGGACAAGGACTGCCCGGATCAAGGTGAGGCGAATGAGGCATTTGCTTTGGATGCAAAATTCAAGAGGCATCCCGAACCCTCAGTCCTCGAGACACATACTCTAACGAAAGATTCGAAAGCATAAAAATCAATGCAGAAATCCTTCATGAACAAAATATCACCATTTTATTTTTTTAGTGTTTTTTTTTTTTTTAAGTTTTATTTTGTTTTTGGTTGCTCTGTGTCTTTGTTGCTGTGTGGACTGTTTTTTCTCTAGGTGCGTCACATGGGGGGTACTCTCTCATTTCACAGGCTTCTCACTGTGGCGGCTTCTCTTGTTGCAGAGCTTGGGCTCTAGGCACTCGGGCTTCAGTAGTTTAGGCTCCTCAGCTTTAGGGCACAGGTTCAATAGTTGGGACGCAGGGGTTAAGTTGCCCCAAAGCATGTGGGATCTTCCTGGACCAGGGGTTTAACCTGTGTTCCCTGCATTGGCAGGTGGATTCTTTACGACAGAACCACCAGGGATGCCCCTTAATGTTTTAAGTAAAGGCAAGATCAGGATTTCTGGTTTTTTCTTTGGCCTCAGGCACTACTGTGGCTTGGCTTGGGTTATAGGTTGACAGGCTGTTGTTGTTGTTTAGTCACTAAACCCTGTCCAGCTCTTTTGTGACTCCATGGACTGTAGCCTACCAGCCTCCTCTGTCCATGGGATTCTCCAGACAAGAATACTGGAGTGGGTTGCCATTTCCTTCTCCAGGGAATCTTCCTGACCCAAGGATCAAACCTGTGTCTCCTGCATTGCAGGCTAATTCTTTACCGCTGTGTGACGAGGAGTCCTTCCCCAAATTCCTGTGTTGAAGTCCTACAGCCCAGGACCTCACAGTGTGACCTTATTTGGAAACAGGGCTGTTGCGGATGTCGTTAGTGAAGATGAGGCAGACCGGAATAGGGCAGGCCCCCATCCAGGGTGTTCTTAGAAGAGGAGGAAATTTGGACGTGGAGACACATGCATGTGGAGGGAATGCTGTGTAAAGCTTGTAAGTCTGTCTCAGGCCAGAGAACTTCCAGAAGCCAGGAGAGAGACCTGGAACAGAGTCTTCCTTAGGGGCTTCGGGGCTCCCCTGGCGGCCTAGATGGGAAAGAATTCACCTGCTAATGCAGTAGATGCGGGTTTGATCTCTGGATGTGGAAGGCCCCTTGGAGAAGGAAATGGCAACCCACTCCAGTATTCTTGCCTGGACAATTCCATGGACAGAGGAACCTGGCGGGCTACAGTCCAGGGGATCTCAAAGAGTCGAACATGACTGAGTGACTTTCCCTTTGATTCCATTATAAGTTATCACAAGAGCTATACACTATATCCATGTTGTTTGTCTATTATATACATAATAGTTTGTATCTGTTAATCTAGGCCCCTTATTTGCCCTCCCCCTTCCCTCTCCCCTTTGGTAAGCACAAGTTTGTTTTCTGTGTATGTGGGTCTGTTTCTGCTTTGTATACACATTACTTCATACATATAAGTAATACTCTACAGTGATTGTTTTCCTCAACCTGACTTTAAATAACAACTCTCTTAGAGAGAATTCACATCCATAACATCCTCCCCCTTGCAGTGTATAATTCTGTAGCTTTTAGAATATTCATAAGGTTGTCCAACCATCACTAACATCTAATTCCAGAACATTTTCCTCATCTCCTGAAGAATCCCATACCCATTCTAGACTTGTCTTCTGGGTTCAAAATAAAAACAAATGACTTAGTCTAGGGCTCACCTGACCAGCTCACGTAAAGCTGACCTGCTTTGGACTCCCCACTGAGGACTCATCTCTGTGATAATCCTATCGGGCACGGGGGTCAGTCAAGTCAGAGATCATAACCCTGGAGCCGGTCCCTGGGGCTCTCTTAATACCCAGTTGTTGTCAAGTCGCTCAGTTGTGTTTGCATCTTTCCGACCCCATGGACTGCAGCACACCAGGCTCTCCTGTCCTTCACCATCTCCCCGAGCTTACTCAAACTCATGTCCTTGAGTTGATGATGCCATCCAAACCATCTCATCCTCTGTCATCCCCTTCTCTTCCAGAGCTCAACCTTTCCCAGCATCAGGGTCTTTTCCAATGTGTCGGCTCTTCACATCAGGTGGCCAGACGACTGGAGCTTCAGGTTCACTGTCCGATCTGCCAGTGAATAAACCACCCCTTTAACTGCTGGTTCAAGGGAAGGTCCAGGATGGCTTGGAGGAGGCACCCAGACAGCAGATGGTAGGGCCCTCGGGCAGACTAGGAATAGTAGCTATCTATCAACTAGAGTAGAAATATTTCACCATTGTAACAGCCCAGAGGGTGAACAACAACTGTGATTATAACCTCCCAGTTGGAGATTTCTTCTTTTAAACACTAGGTTCCCAATTATACCTTGAGCTATTTAAGAGCAGGAATCTACAAATCAGTTATCTACGTGGCCTTGGTGCACACGTGACCATTCCATGGTGCTCAACAAACCTTTGTTCAATTGAAATGTAAAGCCTGGGGAGTCACAAGGTTTGGGGGCGAGAGAGATGGTGAGGCTGGTTTCTCCAGGATGAGCTTTCGAGGGGAGTACTTTTCCTCTTCCTTGGAGGGGTGCAGCTCATGTGGTTATAAGGTGGAATATTGTACTCACCCATGTTACCTCCTTGCTGGGTTCCCTGGAACGGCCTTGTGTTTCCAGGTCTGTAAGTTGGAGGTGATAATAGTCCCCCTCTGTCTAAGTTTGTGGTCTTTGGAGGCAGATCCTGAGATAAGAATTCAAGTGCAGGACTTCCCTGGTGGTCTAGTGGTTAAGACTCTGAGCTTCCAAAGCAGGGGATGCAGGTTCAGTCCTTGGTCGGGGAAATAAGGTCCCACGTGTCTCACGGTGTGGCCAAAAAACCCCAAAAAGCTGACCTGCTTTGGACTCCCACTGAGGACTCAGGTAATCCTATCGGGCACGGGGGTCAGTCAAGTCAGAGATCATAACCCTGGAGCCGGTCCCTGGGGCTCTCTTAATACCCAGTTGTTGTCAAGTCGCTCAGTTGTGTTTGCATCTTTCCGACCCCATGGACTGCAGCACACCAGGCTCTCCTGTCCTTCACCATCTCCCCGAGCTTACTCAAACTCATGTCCTTGAGTTGATGATGCCATCCAAACCATCTCATCCTCTGTCATCCCCTTCTCTTCCAGAGCTCAACCTTTCCCAGCATCAGGGTCTTTTCCAATGTGTCGGCTCTTCACATCAGGTGGCCAGACGACTGGAGCTTCAGGTTCACTGTCCGATCTGCCAGTGAATAAACCACCCCTTTAACTGCTGGTTCAAGGGAAGGTCCAGGATGGCTTGGAGGAGGCACCCAGACAGCAGATGGTAGGGCCCTCGGGCAGACTAGGAATAGTAGCTATCTATCAACTAGAGTAGAAATATTTCACCATTGTAACAGCCCAGAGGGTGAACAACAACTGTGATTATAACCTCCCAGTTGGAGATTTCTTCTTTTAAACACTAGGTTCCCAATTATACCTTGAGCTATTTAAGAGCAGGAATCTACAAATCAGTTATCTACGTGGCCTTGGTGCACACGTGACCATTCCATGGTGCTCAACAAACCTTTGTTCAATTGAAATGTAAAGCCTGGGAGTCACAAGGTTTGGGGGCGAGAGAGATGGTGAGGCTGGTTTCTCCAGGATGAGCTTTCGAGGGGAGTACTTTTCCTCTTCCTTGGAGGGGTGCAGCTCATGTGGTTATAAGGTGGAATATTGTACTCACCCATGTTACCTCCTTGCTGGGTTCCCTGGAACGGCCTTGTGTTTCCAGGTCTGTAAGTTGGAGGTGATAATAGTCCCCCTCTGTCTAAGTTTGTGGTCTTTGGAGGCAGATCCTGAGATAAGAATTCAAGTGCAGGACTTCCCTGGTGGTCTAGTGGTTAAGACTCTGAGCTTCCAAAGCAGGGGATGCAGGTTCAGTCCTTGGTCGGGGAAATAAGGTCCCACGTGTCTCACGGTGTGGCCAAAAAACCCCAAAAAGACTGAAAAAAAATTAAGTGTAGGAGGGAAGTAGTAGTAGCATTAGTCGCTCAGTCGTATCCAACTTTTTGTGACTCTAGGGACTGTAGCCCACCAGGCTCCAGGAATCTGTCGACGGGGATTCTCCAGGCAAGAATACTGGAGTGCCCGTCCTCCAGGGATCTCGAATCTGGGTCTCCTGCATTGCAAGCAGATTCTTTACTGTCTGAGCCATGAGGGAAGCCCCATCCGGAGGGAAGTGGGGAGGGAAATAAGGGTGAGAAAGCTGCTGGTAAGTGATTATGTTATCAAACCAGGTACCACTGTGGGCAACCGGGGTTCTGTTCCGCCAGTGACCTCTAGGAGGCAGCAGAGAGCATGTTCTTCAGAGTCACCCCATTTGAGGGGAGAGGGAGCTGAGATATGTATCCACCTGTTCTCATCGGGTGTTGGCTGAGGACAGTAATTGCCTCAGAGGATGTTAACCACGAGCACTTCTGTCGGTCCTCCCTCCCTCCCAACTCACCACGGGGGATGTCATGGGTGGGACACCTACTAGCATCTGGGGTAAGGTCTTAAGAAAATTAGCTGAAATAACGTGTGGAAACCGTAGGGCCTCAGTGTCTCCGAGTCTGTAGCTCCTAAGCTCAATGGAAAGAAGGCTGATACAGAGTAAGGCTAAGGTGCTGTAACAAACAGGACAGTACTCATTCAGTGCCTTAAAGAGGGTAGGAGTTTACCCCTCTCCTTTGCTAGAGACCAAGTTGATGTGACCCTGCTCCAGGCAATCACTCAGGGATCCAGGTTCCTTCTATTCTGTGGTTCTGCCATTGCAGTAGATGCTATGGATGCCTCACCCATAACCCCTGGCAGGACCTGCCAGTCCCATTCTCAACAGACAGCAGCTGCATCTCTTTGCCTAAGAGCTTTCCTGGTAACTGGAGCTCACTGGGTATACAAGCAAGGTAAGTCTGAAGCTCTGGAGAACTTCGCCTCTCCAGGGAGCAGCTCCCACCAATGTTGGCTGAGGCTTGGTGGATAAATACCATGACTCCCTCCGCCTTAGATGGGATGGCTCTGAAGGATGTGTTCTATGCTGCCTTCCAGAACTCTCCAGCAGGATCGAATCCCAGGCACCCATGGTGCTAACTGGCTGCCTTCCCTATTCTGTCATACTTCCCTGCACATCTGCTGTGTTCTTTCTGGGATCCCTTCATAAATAAATATTTACACTTGAATTCCCCTCACAGGGTCTCCTTTTGAGGAACCAATTCTAGATACTGGGGCTTCCCAGGTGGCGCTAGTGGTAAAGAACCTGCCTTCCAATGCAGGAGATGCAGGAAATGCAGGTTCGGTCCCTGGGTCAGGAAGATCCCCTGGAGGAGGGCTACAGAGTATAGGGTCACAAAGAGTCAGGCATGACGGAAGCAACTTAGTGCATGCACACATGTGCGCACACACACACACACACACATACACACACGCATGCCTAGATACCACCATCTTCTACCTATTGTCAATTGCTGGCTCATCAAGGATGACAGCCAAATGGGAAGAGATGTCCCTTTCCTTAAGGTCCAGAATGCATTTCACTGGTCATGTGACCACACTGAATCCCAGGGGCACCTGGGAAATGTGGTCCATCCTCATGGTAGGCGATGGGTGAATATGACTAATTTCTTTTACAGAGGTGATTGATGGAGGATGAAAACGTGATGACTTCTATTCATGAAGTGTATAATGCACGTGTGGATAACATTCTGTTCACAATCCTGCCTTCCTCCCTGAGTTAACCTAAAATTGCCTTTTAAGCTCATTTCCAAGAGTAAAGCAAGTTCCCCGTCCCGAATCTTAGCACCTGAAAAATGAAATGGAGAGAAATCTGCCTTGTTTTGATTAGATGATACATCTATGGATTAAATGTCTGGACCCTAAATTTCCTTCCCTGATACAAACCTGCCACCCAGACAGTTGCAGAGCCCCAAAATATGCATGCATTTTTTTTTTTTTTAGTTAGGTTGACCTAGTATTTGTACCCAATTTTCTTGGGAACACTTTCTGGCTAAATATTCTTTAGAGGGCTTAAAAATATTTTTAAAGTGAGCTCTATTTTCATGTTCTGTGTGGGGGGTGGGGTGGGAAGGGGAGGTTGCTGGTGAAGCTTAAACACGATGTCTCTTTTCTCTAGAGGAAGCAGGTATGGGCGGGAGTGTCTCCAGCCTGCCAGGCCTTGCATCTAGAGCCCAGAAAAGCGGGTTCTTCATCCTTTTTGCCTTGGAAGCATTTTTTTCCACCACCCCAGCATCTTGCCAGCCAGTTCTCCCATGCTCTCCTTTTCCTCCCCCGACGCAGAGCCTTTTTTTCCAAAGCTCTCAGATTAAAAAGTGCTGAGGCCAGTGTCTCTAAGTACTCTGCCATCCTGTTGTCATGGCAAAGGGAGCTGGCAGTGATGCACTAACTCATCCCTCCTCGGGACTAGCAATTGGGGACCATGGTTCCACTCGGAGCTTTAGCCCCTCATAATTCCCCATACCAGCCCTCAGCCAGCTAGTACCTCACTTTTATGTATTATTTGCTTACTTGTTTATTTAGTTTCTTTTCATTTTAAAGGTCTCTAAAAAATGAAATATGCAAGGCATATATACTTTAAGTTCATAGCGCTTGGAATTTTTAAGTTTTTAATTGGAGGATAATTGCTTTTCAGTGTTGTGTTGGTTTTTGCTATACAACAACATGAATCACTGTATGTGTACATAGATCCCTTCTCTCTTGAGCCTCCCTCCCAATCTCCCCCCATTCCGGCCCTCTAGGTCATCACAGACTCCTGAGCTAAGTTCTCAGTTATACAGCTTCCCATTAGCTGTCTATTTTTGTTTTACAATTATTTTTGGCCTTTTTTAGTGATTTTTTTTTAAAGATTTATTTATTTATTTATTTTTGGGCGGGGGTCGGGTTCGGGAGGGAGGGGAGCAGGCGGGCCACTTCTATTGGTCTTTCGTTTCTCTATGTTCATTCATCTTTGTTCTTTGGCTCCTGTGGGCCTCCCATCGCGGTGGTGTCTGTCGTTGCAGAGCGCCGGCTCTGGGCGCATGCGCTCCAGAGCTCTGGCTCCGTAATTGGACACATCAGTCCAGCCGCTCCGTGGCACATAGGATCTTCCCAGGCCAGGGCTCGAACCGGCGTCCCTTGCACTGCAAGGCGGTGCCCTTACCCACTGGACCACCAGGGGAAGCCCTTAGTGATTTTAAAAATCCATTTATTTACATCCATCTTTATTCTTTGGCTTGTGTGGGCCTCCCGTGGCAGTGGCCTCTCTCATCGCAGAGCACCGGCTCTGGGCGCATGTGCCCCAGAGCGCTGGCTCCTAATTGGTCACACGGTCCAGCCGTTCCGTGGCACATGGGATCTTCCTGGACCAGGGATCAAACTGCGGCCCCTTGCATTGCAAGGCGGACTCTTAACCCACTGGACCACCAGAGAAGCTCTTAGCTGTCTGTTTTACACCTGCTCATGGCTACTCTTTCCGTATGTCCCACCCCCGCCTTCCCCCGTTGTGTTTACAAGTCTGTCTTCCATGTCTGTCTCTATTTATCACCGGCAAATAGGTTCATCAGGGCCATTTTTCTAGATTCCACATATAGGTGTTAATGTATGATATTTCTATTCTTAGCCAAGGTATATAACCATGTGGACATCACTCACCTCCAGATGTAGAACAACTGCCCCCCACGGGCTCCTCAGTGCCCCTTCCCAGTGTCCCCCGTTATTCTATCACTACCTATTAAGTTTACTGCTCCTTGAACTTCCAATATGTAGAAACTCTCACTGTGTTCTTGTTCCCTGTCATAGACAATGGTCATGTTCCCAGCTGTAACCGTGACTGAAAACATCTTTAGGAAACTTTGCTAATTTTTTGTTGACTTAGGACAACAGTAGCAAGCGTTTGCATTGTGCTTTCTGTGTGCTGGACACTGGTCTGAGTGTCTTGCTTCTACAAGCTCTTTTATAAAAGCTTATTTATTTTATTCATATGGCTGCACTGGTCTTGTTGCTGCACGCAGGTTCTTTAGTTGCAGTGTGTGGGATCTAATTCTCTGATCAGGACCTGAACCTGCGTCCCTTGCATTGGCAGGTGGATTCTTAGCCACTGGATCACTGGGAAAGCCCTGAATTCTTATTTTTAAAAAATCACTGTTTCGAAATGACTGAATTTATCCCTTAGCCCCCACCCCACTCCAGGATGGGGTTGCCCTGGTGACCCAGACGGTAAAGAACCCGCCTGCAATGCAAGAGACCCGGGTTCGATCCCTGGGTCGGGAAGATCCGCTGGAGTAGGAAATGACAACCCACTCCAATATTTTTGCCTGGAGAATCCCATGGAGGGAGGAGCCTGGTGGGCTAGGTCCATGGGGTCATAAAAAAGTCAGAGAAGACGGAGCGAGGAACACTTTCCATCTCAAGATAATCCCCATTAACAAAGGCAATGGTGCTTTAGAATTGTTCCAATCTGGTACTAAAGGAAAATTAACATAAGACATATCTGTAGTTTTGGAATGTGTCCTTCCCCACGTTATAACGGAGGATGATGTTGTCTTTATGTTGTAGGCTAGGATTTCTTCAAAATCTTCTCTCTGCATTGTTAAATGAGCACCTCCTGTGTGCTAATCCGTGTTCCAGGGCTTGGGATCCATCAATGCCTTCCTTTGAAAATATTTTAGAAAAAATCTCTGCGTTGTCTCCTACTTGACTTTGGCTCCATGTTCTCATCTGTAACCAAGGTATATAACCATGTGGACATCACTCACCTCCAGATGTAGAACAACTGCCCCCCACGGGCTCCTCAGTGCCCCTTCCCAGTGTCCCCCGTTATTCTATCACTACCTATTAAGTTTACTGCTCCTTGAACTTCCAATATGTAGAAACTCTCACTGTGTTCTTGTTCCCTGTCATAGACAATGGTCATGTTCCCAGCTGTAACCGTGACTGAAAACATCTTTAGGAAACTTTGCTAATTTTTTGTTGACTTAGGACAACAGTAGCAAGCGTTTGCATTGTGCTTTCTGTGTGCTGGACACTGGTCTGAGTGTCTTGCTTCTACAAGCTCTTTTATAAAAGCTTATTTATTTTATTCATATGGCTGCACTGGTCTTGTTGCTGCACGCAGGTTCTTTAGTTGCAGTGTGTGGGATCTAATTCTCTGATCAGGACCTGAACCTGCGTCCCTTGCATTGGCAGGTGGATTCTTAGCCACTGGATCACTGGGAAAGCCCTGAATTCTTATTTTTAAAAAATCACTGTTTCGAAATGACTGAATTTATCCCTTAGCCCCCACCCCCACTCCAGGATGGGGTTGCCCTGGTGACCCAGATGGTAAAGAATCTGCCTGCAATGCAAGAGACCCGGGTTCGATCCCTGGATCAGGAAGATCCCCTGGAGTAGGAAATGGCAACCCACTCCAATATTTTTGCCTGGAGGATTCCATGGACAGGGGAGCCTGGTGGGCTAGGTCCATGGGGTCATAAAAAAGTCAGAGAAGACGGAGCGAGGAACACTTTCCATCTCAAGATAATCCCCATTAACAAAGGCAATGGTGCTTTAGAATTGTTCCAATCTGGTACTAAAGGAAAATTAACATAAGACATATCTGTAGTTTTGGAATGTGTTCTTCCCCACGTTATAACGGAGGATGATGTTGTCTTTATGTTGTAGGCTAGGATTTCTTCAAAATCTTCTCTCTGCATTGTTAAATGAGCACCTCCTGTGTGCTAATCCGTGTTCCAGGGCTTGGGATCCATCAATGCCTTCCTTTGAAAATATTTTAGAAAAAATCTCTGCGTTGTCTCCTACTTGACTTTGGCTCCATGTTCTCATCTGTAAAATGGGGATGATGCTGGGACCTTACCTCACACATTTGAAGAGGGATAAATCGAGTTGCTCTATGTGTCAAGCTGTCCGCTCAGTGCCTGGCACAGAGTCAGAGCTGTATTTATTAGCTCTCGCTGTGGCCATTTCTCCTTTCTCCTTTCCCTTCTTTCCTTCCCCCATCCATTTCTCTTTCGCACGCCTTCTCCCTTTTCCTTTGCGTAGGGAGGAAGGGTGGTTGAATGCCGACAGTGTCTTCGGTGTGGGTCCATCACCGGTGGCTGGGAAGAGAAGACTGAACTAAATTAGGAGACGCGTTTGGCTAGCTCTGAGAACAGTGGTGGAGAGTTGGAGCCAGCTAGAATGAAATAGACACATCTTCCTCCCCTTTCCCACCCGACCTCCCCTGCCCCCTCTGCAAGAAAGATCATCTCTCATTGTTTCCGGGGATCCAGAGGAGCTGCGCCTGGCAGGTGGGCCCTGGGGACCGTGGCTGGACATTCGGCAGCAGATGATGGGAGAAAAGGCCTGCTGCTGGCGAGAGCCGCCCACTCCTTTGTCTGCCTGTCCCCGAGGTCCCTCTGTTCTCTGCCCACACACACCTTGTTGCTATTTAATTGGAGGAGAGAATGCAAGCCTGAGCCCCGAAGCCTCCATCCGTGGGACAGCCTTTGTTTTCCTTTCTCTTTTTAAAAATAAATCCATTGTCAGAAGAAGGTGACACTTTACTATTTAATCATTCACTTCCTCGTTCATTCAACACACCAGCTATTTGTTGACTGCCACGGGGTCATCCCTGTGAACACATACGTGTAAAGGTCCTTGTTCTTCCTTGCCGGGGATGAACAAACAACCCAGTGCAGCCGAAACACAGACCAACAGTCATCCCAGGGTCAGCCTGATGCTTCAGGGGGGACCATGCAGAGTGTGCCAGGAACCCCTTGCTTTGCCCTGTGGAATCCTGGATGCCTTCCTAGCGGAGGAAGTGTGGCGTGATCAGCTGGAAGTTTGTCAGGCTGATAAGATGCGCTGGTCTCAGAGAGGGCATTCTAGATGGCTGAGAAAACCCAAGGATAGCCTTCTTCTAGCTGTAAGAGGTGGAAACAATAATGCAGACTGACTGAGGTTAAAAAAGAAGGGTGGCAGTGAATTCACTGACTCAGGTAATTTTATAATAAGGCTTCAGGAATGGTTGCATCCAGGGGCTGAAATAAGGTCAGGGTTTTAGGAATGACTGCCTTTGGGGGGCTGGACCCAGGTCATCAGCCTGTAGTATGTTAATAATAAAAAATAGGGCTTCTCTGGTGGTCCAGTGGTAAGGACACCGACTTGCAGTGCAAGGGGCGCCGGTTCGATCCCTGGCCTGGGAAGATTCCACGTGCCGTGGAGCGGCTGGACTGATGTGTCCAATCACCGAGCCGGAGCTCTGAAGCGCATGCACCTGGAGCCGGTGCTCTGCAGCGAGAAGGGCCACTGCGATGGGAGGCCCGCACAGGCCAGAGAACAAAGAAATAAATGAAGGATCAATAGAAGTGGCCAAAAAAAGAGAGACTTTCCAAAAATATCTGGGCTTTGTCCCCAGTTCCCAGCACAGAGCTTCTAAAACCACTGGAATCTCCGAAAGTGACAAGTGTGTTTGGTAGGCTGATAGGATGCCTTCTGGCTGAGCCGTTCCTGTTTGTCCGCACCCATTCCAGATGGAGGAGGAGCCCAGAGGACACGCTGTCCCTCCTCTCAGGGAGCTTACACTCTAGATGTGGCAGGGAGAACCTGCCGAGAGAGGGGTACATGGGACTCCAGGGGTGACCGGTGGTCCTGCTGAGAACTACGAGAAACATTTATAACATGTGTCATTCTTTTTTAGAATTAATTAATTGATGTTTAGCTGAGCTGGGTCTTTGTTGCTGTGCGTGGGCTTTCTCTAGTTGCCCTGAGTGGGGGATCCTCTTCTCTGTGGCCTGAGGACTTCTCATTGCGGTGGCTTCTCTTATTGTGGAGCTTGGGCTTTAGGACGCATGGGCCTCCGTCGTTGTGGGGCTGGGGCTTAGTTGCTCCATGATATGTGGAATCTTCCCAGACCAGGGACTGAACCTGTGTCCCCTGCATTGGCAGGCAGGTTCTTAACTATTGGACCACCAGGGAAGTCCCACTGTGTGATTTTTTTTTTCCAGAGTGTGATTCTTGATGTGGGTTGGTCTATATCAGGCACTCACGAAGAGAAAGTGTTTCCAGGGTGAAGGGAGATTGGTACACGAAGGCCTAGACATACGAAGCGTCTCACGTACCGCTGCGGACCTGACTTGCTCCTACCCAGCCTCAGTGTCTTCACCTATGAGATGGTTGATTGTTGGGGTATAGCTCATAAGGGTCCTCAAAACCTCAAGATAGAGTTACCATAGGATCCAGCAACCCCCCTCCTGAGCATACATCTAGACATACCTGTAATTTGAAAAGATACACACACCCCTAGGTTCATGACAGCAGTATTTACAAGAGCCAAGACATGGAAGTGACCTCAGTGTTCACAGACAGATGAGTGGATGTATATCCGCGGTGTGATCGTGAAAGCTATTAGTCACTCAGTCACACACACAATGGAATATTCTACGTGTACGTGTGTTTGTATATATATCATGTATGTACTGGAGAAGGAAATGGCAGCCCACTCCAGTATCCTTGCCTGGAGAATTCCATGGACAGAAGAGCCTGGCAGGTTACAGTTTGTTGGGTCACAAAGAGTCAAACACGACTGAAGGATGAACAGCTTAATACACCGCAGTTTATTAAACCACTGGCCCCTGATGGATACGGGGGTCATGTCCAATATCATACCATTACGTACAACACTGCAGTGAATCACATTGTACCTGCGCTGTTTTAAAAAGGATGTCAAGGATACCGTGGACAGTGGGATACATTTGGAAGAGTTGAATCGCTGGTCCAAGAGGGAAGACTGGGTAATTTTGATTGACATTGCCAAATGACCTTCTATGAGGCCTGCACCAATGCTCAGTCCCTCCTGCGACGGGGAAGACTACCCCCAGGGTGCCCCTCAGCCCAGCCAGTGGGGCCCATTATCATGCTTTTGGATTTAGGCCCATGTGATAGGTGGAAAATGGCATCTCCGTGCAATTTTAATTGCTTTTCTCTTATTACGCGTGAAAATGGCCCTTTGTCATCTATGTTGGGGCCATTTATATGTCCTCGGGCACCTAGGGGAAGTGATCACTAAAGCAAAAAGCAGGACACGCGTAATAGGTTGATGGGTCTGTTTTCAATCCCGGCCTCTGCTGCCCGCCAGCAGTGCAGCCTAAAGATCATTGGCTTGATTTCTTGCATGAAATTGGCATTCTCACCTGCTTAAGAGCCCGAGGTCTCGGATTAAAGGACACCTCCTCAGAGCACGTCTTGTGTGCCGTCTTCTGGCACCACCCAGTTTATTTGTGTGGTTTCTGTTGTCTTTGCTTGTGTCCTCGCCACCGTCTGCTCACCCTCAGAGAGGATGCAAGCTCCACAAGCACAAAGATGAATGAGAATAGGGCTTCATGGTTTTCGAGCTGTCAAAACGGCAGCTGACCTGGTTTCCTTTGGACTCACAGTTTCAAACTTAGCATCTTGAGGGAGAAATTTATCCATCCAACCATCCATCCATCCATCCATCCAACCTATCCATCCAATCATCCATTCATCCTTCCATCCAATTATCCATCCATCCAATCATCCATTTATATTAATTAAAACATCAATAATGGCCATGTGCCATGCTAGACCCCACAAACACAATCATGAACAAATCAGATGTAGTCCCTGCCAACCAGCCTCCTGGTCAAGCAGGTAATTGGAGTTCTCTGAATGAAGAAGAAAGTTTATAATTTCAGGGTCAAGTGTAGTCTAATGAGTTCAAAGAAGCCTTCTTGGAACAGTGGTTCAGTCAGTAAAGAATCTGCCTGCCATGCCAGAGATGTGGGTTTGATCCCTGGGGTTGGGAAGATCCCCTGGAAAAGGAAATGGCACCCCATTCTAATAGTCTTGTCTGGAGAATCCCATGGGCAGAGGAGCCTGGCGGGCTACAGACCATGGGGTCGCAAGAGTTGGACGTGACTTAGAGACTAAGTCACCACCACTCAAGCTGAACCCCGGAGTAAGTAGAAGTTGGTTTAATCATGCTTTTGGATTTAGGCCCATGTGATAGGTGGAAAATGGCATCTCCGTGCAATTTTAATTGCTTTTCTCTTATTACGCGTGAAAATGGCCCTTTGTCATCTATGTTGGGGCCATTTATATGTCCTCGGGCACCTAGGGGAAGTGATCACTAAAGCAAAAAGCAGGACACGCGTAATAGGTTGATGGGTCTGTTTTCAATCCCGGCCTCTGCTGCCCGCCAGCAGTGCAGCCTAAAGATCATTGGCTTGATTTCTTGCATGAAATTGGCATTCTCACCTGCTTAAGAGCCCGAGGTCTCGGATTAAAGGACACCTCCTCAGAGCACGTCTTGTGTGCCGTCTTCTGGCACCACCCAGTTTATTTGTGTGGTTTCTGTTGTCTTTGCTTGTGTCCTCGCCACCGTCTGCTCACCCTCAGAGAGGATGCAAGCTCCACAAGCACAAAGATGAATGAGAATAGGGCTTCATGGTTTTCGAGCTGTCAAAACGGCAGCTGACCTGGTTTCCTTTGGACTCACAGTTTCAAACTTAGCATCTTGAGGGAGAAATTTATCCATCCAACCATCCATCCATCCATCCATCCAACCTATCCATCCAATCATCCATTCATCCTTCCATCCAATTATCCATCCATCCAATCATCCATTTATATTAATTAAAACATCAATAATGGCCATGTGCCATGCTAGACCCCACAAACACAATCATGAACAAATCAGATGTAGTCCCTGCCAACCAGCCTCCTGGTCAAGCAGGTAATTGGAGTTCTCTGAATGAAGAAGAAAGTTTATAATTTCAGGGTCAAGTGTAGTCTAATGAGTTCAAAGAAGCCTTCTTGGAACAGTGGTTCAGTCAGTAAAGAATCTGCCTGCCATGCCAGAGATGTGGGTTTGATCCCTGGGGTTGGGAAGATCCCCTGGAAAAGGAAATGGCACCCCATTCTAATAGTCTTGTCTGGAGAATCCCATGGGCAGAGGAGCCTGGCGGGCTACAGCCCACGGGGTCGGAAGAGTTGGACGTGACTTAGAGACTAAGTCACCACCACTCAAGCTGAACCCCGGAGTAAGTAGAAGTTGGTTTGGGAAAGGGGGAAAGTTGGGGAGAATTTTTCTGACCATGAGGATAGTATTACAAAGGCCCAGAGATGAGAAGGCATGATGGTGCATTTGAAGAATTGAAAGAAGTCCAGGGCAGCTGTTGCTAGAAGGTAGAGCGTGAGAGAGAGGAGGCTTGGATGGGAGTGGGGGCCAGATCACACGGGGTCACAGGGGCGGAACTGGGCTCCTTCTTGGTGGCCTGGGATTGGATGGAAACAATGATGATGGAGAGCAATGGATGGACTGGAGAGATACTGGAATGTAGAATCAATACCTCTTGGCGACTGACTGAACAGTGGTTTAAGGAAGAGGGATGAGTGAACCAGCAATACCCCCCTCTTCATTTTAGTGACTGAACTGCCTTAAAAGCATACATGCTTGGTTTGCATCATGGCTAGAGGGCAGTCTCTCCAAGGCCAAAGTCGTGGGTATGATGCTTCCAACTGACTTTCAGCCTGTCCTCCAGCAGCGGACAGCAGGTCTGTCATTTAGACGGCAGCGCATGCGTGGTCTGCTGTAGGTCTTTGGTATTCCAGGTGGTCAATGGTGCCAGGGCAAAGACACAGAGGTGAGAGACGGGTTGGGGAGGATCGTGACTAAGATGGAGCTCCCTAAGAGACAGAGGTGGGGCTCCTTCATGGGCGATCTAAGTCTTGAAGGAGGATGGATTTTCCTGCAAAGGGAGGAAAATGAAGGTTTAGAAGCAGAATTAAAGAGGATGTTCCAGGGATTAATTAAAACATCAATAATGGCCATGTGCCATGCTAGACCCCACAAACACAATCATGAACAAATCAGATGTAGTCCCTGCCAACCAGCCTCCTGGTCAAGCAGGTAATTGGAGTTCTCTGAATGAAGAAGAAAGTTTATAATTTCAGGGTCAAGTGTAGTCTAATGAGTTCAAAGAAGCCTTCTTGGAACAGTGGTTCAGTCAGTAAAGAATCTGCCTGCCATGCCAGAGATGTGGGTTTGATCCCTGGGGTTGGGAAGATCCCCTGGAAAAGGAAATGGCACCCCATTCTAATAGTCTTGTCTGGAGAATCCCATGGGCAGAGGAGCCTGGCGGGCTACAGACCATGGGGTCGCAAGAGTTGGACGTGACTTAGAGACTAAGTCACCACCACTCAAGCTGAACCCCGGAGTAAGTAGAAGTTGGTTTGGGAAAGGGGGAAAGTTGGGGAGAATTTTTCTGACCATGAGGATAGTATTACAAAGGCCCAGAGATGAGAAGGCATGATGGTGCATTTGAAGAATTGAAAGAAGTCCAGGGCAGCTGTTGCTAGAAGGTAGAGCGTGAGAGAGAGGAGGCTTGGATGGGAGTGGGGGCCAGATCACACGGGGTCACAGGGGCGGAACTGGGCTCCTTCTTGGTGGCCTGGGATTGGATGGAAACAATGATGATGGAGAGCAATGGATGGACTGGAGAGATACTGGAATGTAGAATCAATACCTCTTGGCGACTGACTGAACAGTGGTTTAAGGAAGAGGGATGAGTGAACCAGCAATACCCCCCTCTTCATTTTAGTGACTGAACTGCCTTAAAAGCATACATGCTTGGTTTGCATCATGGCTAGAGGGCAGTCTCTCCAAGGCCAAAGTCGTGGGTATGATGCTTCCAACTGACTTTCAGCCTGTCCTCCAGCAGCGGACAGCAGGTCTGTCATTTAGACGGCAGCGCATGCGTGGTCTGCTGTAGGTCTTTGGTATTCCAGGTGGTCAATGGTGCCAGGGCAAAGACACAGAGGTGAGAGACGGGTTGGGGAGGATCGTGACTAAGATGGAGCTCCCTAAGAGACAGAGGTGGGGCTCCTTCATGGGCGATCTAAGTCTTGAAGGAGGATGGATTTTCCTGCAAAGGGAGGAAAATGAAGGTTTAGAAGCAGAATTAAAGAGGATGTCAGTTCTCCCAACGTGCTGGCTACCTGGGCCATTAGGGGAAAGGCGTATCCATCATGATAAGTAATGCCAGTTGCTGTTACAAATAAGCCCTGAACGCTCAGTGGCTGAGCACAGCGAAGATGCCCTTGCTCACTCAGTGATCCGAGATGACTGGTTCTCCCACGTAAATAAGATCGCCGGTGGGCAGTTGTCATGTGACAGAGGGCTCTCAATCCGCTGCTCTGTGATGAACGAGAGGGGCGGTGTGGGGTGGAGAGCGGGAGGGAAGTTCAAGAGGGAGGGGGCACCTGTAGGCATATGGCTGATTCACATAGCTGTATGAAAGAAACCAACTCAACACTGTAAAGCAGTTATCCTCCAATTAAAAGTAAATGGACGGTTCTCTTGCGAAGTTTTCATCCAGGTGGTGACTTAGGGACCCAGGATCCATCCATCTTACGCTTTTGCTTTCTTCTAGGTAGAGCTTTTGAATTCTCTGGTGGAGCGTTTGAATCAGGTTGGCCGATGAGGAAAGAGAAAGAACCTGGGGGAATTGTGCTGGCCAGTTTCTTAGGGACCAAGCTTGGAAGTGATTCGTATCACTTCTGTTTCAGCATCACCAGGCAGAACGCAGCTCCAGAGCCCTACCCAACTGCAGGGAAAGTTGGGACACGTAGCCTTGTTGTATGCCCAGGAGGAAAAGGGAATAGGATTTGGCAGATAGCTAGCTTTTTCTCTGCCACAAATGGGGCTTAGCACAAGAGAGTGGTTGAATAAATAATAATCCATCTCCACGATTTACTAAACTTGGAGGAAAATGAGTACGTACCCAGGGTGTACACTTGATCATAGTGAAGGCTCGGGGACCTGTACTGTGAAGATCGATACCACTTTTTAAAAAAAGTTGAAATATACTTGATTGACAATGTTTTATTTGTTTTAGGTGTGTGGCAAAGTGATTCAGTTACTCATATGTAAGCCTATCTATTCTTTTCTCGGGTTCTTTTCCATTATATGTTATTACAACATATTGAGGGCTTCCCAGGTGGCTCAGTGATAAAGAATCTGCTTGCCAATGCAGGAGATGTGGGTTTGATCTCTGGGTTGGGAAGATCCCCTGGAGGAGGAAATGGCAAGCCGCTCTAGTAATCTGGCCTGGAAAATCCCACAAACAGAGGAGCCTGGTGGGCTACTGTCTGTGGGGTCCCAAAGAGTTGGATTCAGCTGAGCATGCATGCACAAGATTTCAAGTATAGTTATATAGCAGGTCCTTGTTGGCAATGGATCACACTTTATTATTTTTAAATTTTTGGCCTCTTTTATTGTTTATTTATTCATTTATTTTCATCCATCTTCAGTCTTAGCCCTGCGTGGGCCTCCCATCGCAGTGGCCTCTCTCGTTGCAGAGCACCAGCTCTGGGCGCATGCACTCCAGAGCACTGGCTCCTAATTGGACACACTGGTCCAGCCGCTCCACTGCACATGGGATCCTCCGGGCCAGGGATTGAACCAGTGCCCTTGCCCCCTGCCAAGGGACGGTTCTCTTGCAAGGTGGTGACTTAGGGACCCAGGATCCATCCATCTTACGCTTTTGCTTTCTTCTAGGTAGAGCTTTTGAATTCTCTGGTGGAGCGTTTGAATCAGGTTGGCCGATGAGGAAAGAGAAAGAACCTGGGGGAATTGTGCTGGCCAGTTTCTTAGGGACCAAGCTTGGAAGTGGTTCGTATCACTTCTGTTTCAGCATCACCAGGCAGAACGCAGCTCCAGAGCCCTACCCAACTGCAGGGAAAGTTGGGACACGTAGCCTTGTTGTATGCCCAGGAGGAAAAGGGAATAGGATTTGGCAGATAGCTAGCTTTTTCTCTGCCACAAATGGGGCTTAGCACAAGAGAGTGGTTGAATAAATAATAATCCATCTCCACGATTTACTAAACTTGGAGGAAAATGAGTACGTACCCAGGGTGTACACTTGATCATAGTGAAGGCTCGGGGACCTGTACTGTGAAGATCGATACCACTTTTTAAAAAAAGTTGAAATATACTTGATTGACAATGTTTTATTTGTTTTAGGTGTGTGGCAAAGTGATTCAGTTACTCATATGTAAGCCTATCTATTCTTTTCTCGGGTTCTTTTCCATTATATGTTATTACAACATATTGAGGGCTTCCCAGGTGGCTCAGTGATAAAGAATCTGCTTGCCAATGCAGGAGATGTGGGTTTGATCTCTGGGTTGGGAAGATCCCCTGGAGGAGGAAATGGCAAGCCGCTCTAGTAATCTGGCCTGGAAAATCCCACAAACAGAGGAGCCTGGTGGGCTACTGTCTGTGGGGTCCCAAAGAGTTGGATTCAGCTGAGCATGCATGCACAAGATTTCAAGTATAGTTATATAGCAGGTCCTTGTTGGCAATGGATCACACTTTATTATTTTTAAATTTTTGGCCTCTTTTATTGTTTATTTATTCATTTATTTTCATCCATCTTCAGTCTTAGCCCTGCGTGGGCCTCCCATCGCAGTGGCCTCTCTCGTTGCAGAGCGCCAGCTCTGGGCACACACGCTCCAGAGCGCAGGCTCATAATTGGACACACTGGTCCAGCCGCTGCACAGCACGTGGGATCTCCCTAGGCCAGGGATTGAACCAGTGCCCCTTGCACTGCAAAGTGGATTCTTTACCCACTGGACCACAAGGGTATCCCTGGATTGCACTTTAGAGTCAAAGGCCTTCTTTTTTCATCCTACCAAGATCCCACTGACCATCAAAAACCTCTCTAGAACACCCTCCTTTTTTTTTTTTTTTAAAAAGAAATTTTTGGGGGGCCTCTTTTCATTTATTTTTTATCCATTTATTTGCATCCATCTTTGCTCTTTGGCCTGTGTGGGCTTCCCATCGCAGTGGCCTCTCTCGCTGCAGGGCACCGGGTCTGGGTGCATGCGCTCCAGAGCGCTGGCTCTCAATTGGACACACTGGTCCAGCTGCTCCACGGCACGTGGGATCTCCCCAGGCCAGGGATTGAACTGGTGCCCCCTGTACTGCAAGGCGGACTCTTCACCCACTGGACCACCAGGGAAGCCCCTCCCCCCCTTTTTAATACCCACCTTCCTTCTTGACCTCAGAATCACTTTATTTTGATAGGACCTTCAGAATATTTTTTTCCCAATGCCTAGCTCCTAGGCTGATTTTCCTTTCAAATGCCTGCTTAAGTCCTCGGTCCTTTCTCCAGCACAATTGGTTATTTTCTTTGCCAGCCCCAGGCAAGAGAGAGACAGAGCAGTTGTATACTAATTACTAGGCTATTACTGTTATTATTCAGCTGTGGAAAAGAGCATTCAGAAAGCTCCAAATATAATTCACTTTATTGACACCCCTCTCTGACTCTTTCTCTCGCGTGCTCATCCTCTCTTTTTCTTGTCTCTCTAGGCCTCTCTCTTCATACTTCTCTCTCTTTCTCCATCTTCATCTTCTAGGCGTACATGTGCGTGCTAAGTCACTTCAGTCGTGTCCAGCTCTCTGGGACCCCACGAACTGTAGTCTTCCAAGTTCCTCTGTCCACGGGATTCTCCGGGCAAGAATACTGGAGTGGGCTGCCATGCCCTTCTCAGCGTATCTTCCCGACCCAGGGATCGAACTCTCATCTCTTGGGTCTCCTGCATTGCAGGTGGCATCTTTACCACTAGCACCACCTGGAAAGCCCTTCTCTCCTGTACCTCCTGTCATATTCCTTGCTTCCATCGTGTGGTATTCTTTCATTATCCTTGTTGTATGATTAAACCATTGAAGGAACGTCTATTAATAGTAAAGTAGATCAGATTATGATCGGAAAAGAAACTTCTCTACCATGGAGTGCAAAGAAAATCTTAGGATGAGAAAAAAATGAAGAGTTTTTGACATAAATGACAATTTATTTTTCCTGATAACATTTTATTAGTTATTAGAAATTAATTTTTTTTTGAAGCACAGAAAATGGAAGGGAAAAACCACCCATAAGTGGGACATGTCTGTGTTTTTTTTTTTTAAAGATCTATTTATTTATTTATTTTGGGCGAGGGTCGGGTTGGGGAGGGAGGGGAGTTGGCGGGCCACTTCTATTGGTCTTTCATTTCTCTATTTTCATCCGTCTTTGTTCTTTGGCTCCTGTGGGTCTCCCATTGCGGTGGCGTCTGTCGTTGCAGAGCGCCGGCTCTGGGTGCATGCGCTCCAGAGCTCCGGCTTGGTAATTGGACACATCAGTCCAGCCACTCCGCGGCATGTGGGATCTTCCCAGGCCAGGGATTGAACTGGCGCCCCTTGCACTGCAAGGCGGTGTCTTTACCCACTGGACCACCAGGGGAAGCCCCTCTGTGTTTTCATACTATCATTTTAATGGCTCTTTTCCTTAGAACCTACCTGTGCTAAGTCACTTCAGTCATGTCCAACTCTTTGCGACCCCATGGCCGGTAGCTCGCCAAGCTCCTCTGTCCATGGGATTCTCCAGGCAAGAACACTGGAGTGGGTTGCCATTTCCTTCTCCAGGGGATCTTTCCGATCAAGGGATGGAACCTGTGTCTCCTACACTGGCCTGGAGATTTTTTGCCACCTAGGAAGTCCCTTGAAGAGGTATGGACAGAGTTAAGGGACCCTCAAGGGATGGGGGGCACGCAGTTGCTAGCAATAGCAGAGAGCCTTGAGTTGAAGAAATAGCAGAGCTAGAGCCATCAATAATTGGAATCATGAACGAACCTCCCCGGTGGTCCAGTGGTTAAGAATCGAACTCTCATCTCTTGGGTCTCCTGCATTGCAGGTGGCATCTTTACCACTAGCACCACCTGGAAAACCCTTCTCTCCTGTACCTCCTGTCATATTCCTTGCTTCCATCGTGTGGTATTCTTTCATTATCCTTGTTGTATGATTAAACCATTGAAGGAACGTCTATTAATAGTAAAGTAGATCAGATTATGATCGGAAAAGAAACTTCTCTACCATGGAGTGCAAAGAAAATCTTAGGATGAGAAAAAAATGAAGAGTTTTTGACATAAATGACAATTTATTTTTCCTGATAACATTTTATTAGTTATTAGAAATTAATTTTTTTTTGAAGCACAGAAAATGGAAGGGAAAAACCACCCATAAGTGGGACATGTCTGTGTTTTTTTTTTTAAAGATCTATTTATTTATTTATTTTGGGCGAGGGTCGGGTTGGGGAGGGAGGGGAGTTGGCGGGCCACTTCTATTGGTCTTTCATTTCTCTATTTTCATCCGTCTTTGTTCTTTGGCTCCTGTGGGTCTCCCATTGCGGTGGCGTCTGTCGTTGCAGAGCGCCGGCTCTGGGTGCATGCGCTCCAGAGCTCCGGCTTGGTAATTGGACACATCAGTCCAGCCACTCCGCGGCATGTGGGATCTTCCCAGGCCAGGGATTGAACTGGCGCCCCTTGCACTGCAAGGCGGTGTCTTTACCCACTGGACCACCAGGGGAAGCCCCTCTGTGTTTTCATACTATCATTTTAATGGCTCTTTTCCTTAGAACCTACCTGTGCTAAGTCACTTCAGTCATGTCCAACTCTTTGCGACCCCATGGCCGGTAGCTCGCCAAGCTCCTCTGTCCATGGGATTCTCCAGGCAAGAACACTGGAGTGGGTTGCCATTTCCTTCTCCAGGGGATCTTTCCGATCAAGGGATGGAACCTGTGTCTCCTACACTGGCCTGGAGATTTTTTGCCACCTAGGAAGTCCCTTGAAGAGGTATGGACAGAGTTAAGGGACCCTCAAGGGATGGGGGGCACGCAGTTGCTAGCAATAGCAGAGAGCCTTGAGTTGAAGAAATAGCAGAGCTAGAGCCATCAATAATTGGAATCATGAACGAACCTCCCCGGTGGTCCAGTGGTTAAGAATCTGAACTCCAATGCAGGGGTTGCAGGTTCGATCCCTGGGCGCTCCGGAGCCTGCACACCACAGTGAAGAGCCCGGTGCACTGCAACAAAGGATCCTGCCCACCTCAACTAAGACCTGAGGTGGCCAAATAAATAAAAAAGTGAAAAAAAAATATATTTTAAAGAATTGGAATCATGGAGAAAGAGCTGCTTCCATAGGCACTGTCATTGTGGAGGGACTCAGCTACTGGTTAGAGAGGTGTCACCAAAACAGAGAGAGAATGGGGAAGAAATACCCCATCCTCTTTCTCCTTTCCTGCTCTGAGTTCCTGCTGTGCCTCCTACCGGCTGAAAGCAGCAGAACCCGGAGGACCCGGAAATTAGATGACGCTCAGAGTAGAAAAGAGCAATGCATTGGAGCTGGTGTGGGTTGGGTGGGCAAATGAAGATCAACCTTCTCAGGTGAAGATGCTTATTAAATACATTAACAAATAAAAATAGTTGGGCCGAGGACCGTGAGGGAAGCCAAAAGGTGGTGTCATGCAGAGCAGTGCTGGGCAGGGGTGTGGGAGGTCGGATCACCTTCTGTTAGGGCTGGTGCTCCACAGTTCACGGGGTCCTGAAGAGTTGGACGCCACGGAGTGCCCACGCACAAGGACGCACGTCAGGAAATGCTCAGAGCCCTGGTAACATTTAAGAAGCACCTAACAATAGACCAGTTACCAATCTTGATCCTTTGGTGACTAATTTGACCCCCACAGAAAACCCAGCCAAAGATACTCTTACTAGTCTCATTTCACAGGCGAGGTTTTCCCCAGCTTTGGGAGTTCACTGTGGAAACCTGGGTAGGAGAGGTCTCAGATGGCCTCCATGGGCATTTTGACATTCAAAATCTGGCCTTTTATTTTTTAATTGTTAAAGGAGAGCTGCTTTGCTCATTCATTCGTTCAACGTGTTTTTTTTGGTCACATGGTTGTCTCCGAGATATTCTTACTCCAGGCGTCTGTTACAGTGCCTGGAACACAGTGGGCACGTAAGTGAGTAAATAAACAAGGTAGACGATGGCAGAACCGTTCCTATAAAAAGGCTAAGTGCCACTTGCTCAGTCATGTCCGACTCTTTGTGCCCTGGGGACTGTAGTCCACCAGGCTCCTCCATCCATAGGATTTCTCAGGCAAGAATACCAGAGTGGGTTGCCATTTTCTTCTCTAAAATGAAGGTTATACAAACACTAGTGGAAATGGAACTGGGAACTAGAATCCCGAGTTGGCAGAGGAGAAGAAGGAAAGGAGGCTGCCCTTGGGAAGAGGCAGTTCATTTCCTCTAAGTTTCTCCTTCTAGATTGAGGAGTCCTTATCCAATTTGTCCTTAAATTGCTAAATACCCTGCAATTACTTTATTTTCTTGTTTCCAGTCCTTCTTCAGCTCCGTTATGTTTATCCATATGTTCAGATGATCTGTGGTCTTGTAGAAGAGTAGATGAAGGAACGATCGTGTTAGATTTCTTGCTTGCTTTTTCTTGTTCTTTTTGGCTGCACCACGCAGCATGTGGGATCTTAGTTTCTCAACGAGAAATTGAACACAGGCCCCCCTGCAGTGGAAGCGCAACGTCTTAACCAATGGACCACCAGGGAAGTCCTGATGGTGTTAGATTAAAAGATTCTCACACGTGGCAGAGACGTCCCTTTTCTCCATATTCTCCCTGATGGCCTTTTATTGGCTTTGAGAGCTGTAGAAACTGAGTTTGGGGATTTTTCTGGCAAAATTCCCAGAGAGCCGGGTTTATCAAAACTACCTAATATGCAGCATTTGCAAATAATTATTAATAGATGTTTGCATTTTCCTTCTTTATGAATGCTGCTGTGGGGTGATTCACAGGCGAGGTTTTCCCCAGCTTTGGGAGTTCACTGTGGAAACCTGGGTAGGAGAGGTCTCAGATGGCCTCCATGGGCATTTTGACATTCAAAATCTGGCCTTTTATTTTTTAATTGTTAAAGGAGAGCTGCTTTGCTCATTCATTCGTTCAACGTGTTTTTCTTGGTCACATGGTTGTCTCCGAGATATTCTTACTCCAGGCGTCTGTTACAGTGCCTGGAACACAGTGGGCACGTAAGTGAGTAAATAAACAAGGTAGACGATGGCAGAACCGTTCCTATAAAAAGGCTAAGTGCCACTTGCTCAGTCATGTCCGACTCTTTGTGCCCTGGGGACTGTAGTCCACCAGGCTCCTCCATCCATAGGATTTCTCAGGCAAGAATACCAGAGTGGGTTGCCATTTTCTTCTCTAAAATGAAGGTTATACAAACACTAGTGGAAATGGAACTGGGAACTAGAATCCCGAGTTGGCAGAGGAGAAGAAGGAAAGGAGGCTGCCCTTGGGAAGAGGCAGTTCATTTCCTCTAAGTTTCTCCTTCTAGATTGAGGAGTCCTTATCCAATTTGTCCTTAAATTGCTAAATACCCTGCAATTACTTTATTTTCTTGTTTCCAGTCCTTCTTCAGCTCCGTTATGTTTATCCATATGTTCAGATGATCTGTGGTCTTGTAGAAGAGTAGATGAAGGAACGATCGTGTTAGATTTCTTGCTTGCTTTTTCTTGTTCTTTTTGGCTGCACCACGCAGCATGTGGGATCTTAGTTTCTCAACGAGAAATTGAACACAGGCCCCCCTGCAGTGGAAGCGCAACGTCTTAACCAATGGACCACCAGGGAAGTCCTGATGGTGTTAGATTAAAAAGATTCTCACACGTGGCAGAGACGTCCCTTTTCTCCATATTCTCCCTGATGGCCTTTTATTGGCTTTGAGAGCTGTAGAAACTGAGTTTGGGGATTTTTCTGGCAAAATTCCCAGAGAGCCGGGTTTATCAAAACTACCTAATATGCAGCATTTGCAAATAATTATTAATAGATGTTTGCATTTTCCTTCTTTATGAATGCTGCTGTGGGGTGATTCTGTAATTCAAGGAGGACGTGGCTAGTCAGTGTGAATTGCTTCATCCCTCCCAAGCTCCCCCTCTCTCTGTCTTCTCCGTCTTTGCAGATGGCAGCTGTGTCCTTAGGCTGCTCCTGGTAAAGTCCCCGAGGCATCCTTGGCTTCCTCCTTTGCTCACCTCCCCATGTCTAATCCATAAGCAACACCTGTCTGCTTTTCCTTCATCGTAAATGCAGAAATAACTCTCCAGGTACACACACGCTCCTGGCCCCCATCTTTCTGCACCTGCACCAGCACCGTTGCCTCTTTCCTAGTCTCTCAGTTGCTGCCTTCCTCTTCTCTTCTCTCCTGGAGACGATGAATGCCTGATTCAGGCCATGTCCCTCCTCTGCTCAGAACCCTCCCTAACTCCCACCTCCATCAGGAAAAAAAGCCAGAGTCTTCACTGCAGTCCCCAAGATCCCGAACAATCCACCCTCACCAGCTTATCTGTATGCATGAAGTATGTGTCTGCCTCAGGACCTTTGCACTTGTTCTCCCCTTAGCCTTCCCATAGATTTTTTTAAATTACTTTTTTTTGGAGTATAGTTGCTTTACAATGTTGTGTTAGCTTCTACAGTACAGCAAAATGAATCAGCCTATACATATAGGAGGAAATGTCAACCCACTCCAGTACTCTTGCCTGGAGAATCCTATGGACAGAGGAGCTTGGCGGGCTACGGTCCATAGAGTCGCAATGAGTCAGACATAACCTAAGCAACTTAGCGCATGCATACACATACGTATATTCCCTTGCGTTTTGGACTTCTTTCCTATTCAGGTCACCACAATGCATTAAGGAGAGTTTCCTGAGCTATGCGGTATGTTCTCCTTGTTGTTTAGTTGCTCAGTCAAGTCCAACTCTTTTCGCGACACCATAGACTGTAGCCTACCAGGCTCCCCTGTCCAGGGGATTTCCCAGGCAAGAATACTGGAGTGCCATTTCCTTCTCCAGGGGATCTTTCTGACCCAGGATTCGAACCCACATCTCCTGCAATAGTAGGTGGATTCTTTACCACTGAGCCACCTGGGAAGTCCCCAGGTTCTCATTAGTTAACTGTTTGATACATTGTATTGATATGTGTCCATCCTAACCTCCTGGTTCCTCCCACTCTTCCTCCTTCCTTTGTAACCATGTATTTATTCTCTGTGCCTGTGTCTCTATTTCTGCTTTGCACATAAGATCATCTGTATCATTTCTGGCTTCCTTCTTCACTTCTCTCCGGTTTCTTCTTCAATGTTACCTTACCCAGGAGGCTCTCTGATTATCCTTTCTCCCTAGCCCTCCCTTTACCACCATGCCCTCATTCATGATCTTCTACAACATCTGCCACATTCAATAGTTGCTTGCTGTCTGTTGTCCCCCAGTTAAGATGTCAGTTCCGTGAGGGCAGAGCTTTGAGGCCGTGCCGCTCTGGGCGGTGTCCTAGGGGCCTAGAACAGCCCTTGGCCACAGCAGGGGTCAACAAATATGTCTAATATATGAGAGGCAGAAACATCTCCTCACATGTCTCTGATGGCCAGGGACATTTTTACAGCCTGTTTGGGGAGACGCTGGAAATCAAGGATTTTACAAATGCAATAGTTCCACAGAGAGGGACATATCTTTGTGTTCAAAACACCAGGATGCAATGTTACTCATTGCCTACTACTTTTAAAAGCACCTAGTTGGAGACATTACGAAAAATTAGCAAAATGAGAATAAATGAATAAGTAAATGTTACCGTTAAAATGATGGTTATAATATGATTTTAAGTGAGAAAGTGATAGAGGAAACCTCTATTACAGAATACTTATTACTAGCTAAAGCTTCATGGAGATTTCCTTGGTGGTCCAGTAGCTAACACTCCGTGCTCCCAGTGCAGGGGGCCCGGGTTCAATCCCTGGTCAGGGAACTAGACCCCACATGCCCTCACCAAGTGTTCTCAAGCCACAACTAAAGGTCCCTTGTGCTCCAGCTGTGTTCCAGACCTGTGGAAGCCAAATACATTTTTTTAAACAAAAAACTTAAAGTGAATCCAGAGAAAAATAGGAATCCAACTGGGACTTTGTCCTAGACAAGGTATCCAAACTTCAGAACCCCGAATTTATTTTTAGATCCTGCTTAACAAAAGTTAAGTAATAGTTGCAAATATCCTCTAATTTATCAGTTAGCCAAGAATGAGTCAAAAGTTGATATCTGGCATGTATATCATTTCCTGCTGGAAACTTGTGTGTTGGACAGTTGAACACTTTTCATTTCATCTTTGGTTTTTGTGACGTGTTCCTACAGGGGGTCACTCTTTTGGGCACACTTATGCAAGATCTTCATTGCCCCACAGGGCTTTTAATGTCATTTGCTCATCAGCTCTTTCAAACATCACCCTGTCCTCCTGTGTTCAGTCTCTCCACTGTTTACCAGTGGGACCTTACAGGTTCCTCATTTGTCAGTGGAATCCTCTGCATTGCAAACCATTCTCCCACATCACTTCCATTGACTCCAGAAACCTCTCTGTCTTTTGCAAAGACTTCCAATCTTCATGTTACAATCGATTTCCATCACTTCGAATTATATTGTAAAATTTCAACCAACCATCAATAAGCAGGGGGACACCCTGGCAAGGATGTTGATCCGATGGACTCCTGAGTGATGTTCCTGTTCGTCCAGAATGGCTCATTGTGAAGTTGTAAGTTGGTGACTATTTTTATGTTAGGATAACTTTTGCTTCCCTAAAGTCATAACTGTGTGGATAACTGGAAGACGAATACTCCGATGATGAGGAACGATTCTATATGAAATACTTTTGCACTGTAATTACCTCTCTGTGTAAAATAAAACCACAGAGGTGGGAGAGAAACTAGATAGAAATACAATGAAATTCCCATTGCGTTTGTGTTAGGGGTCGTCCTGGGATAGAGACTTAAATTTTTTTAAATAGGAAAACTGCTTGACTTTTGAAAAATATTTAAAAACCAATTATAAAAGTTCTTTTTTAAAAAAGCTCAGACTTTTTTTGGAATCTGTTTGCTAACAAACAGGTGACTTCAGGTTGGAGAAAGGTAGCAATACCAACACCTAGATTCTGAGTTTGTCTAGCCCAGTCTGTGGATTCTCTCATTTAATTTTCACAAACACAGATTAAGTGAACACTGTTATCAGGGGTTTTGGCGGGGGGCATGCAGCTTGTGGTATCTCAATTCCCTGACCAGGGATGGAACCCAGGCCATACCAGTATCCTTGCCTGGGAAATCCCATGGACAGAGGAGCCTGGTGGGCTACAGTCCTTGGGGTCACAAGAGTCGGACACAACTTAGCAATGAAACCACTATAGCTGTGAAACCTCGAAATCCTAACCACTAGACTACCAGGGAACTAACTCCCTGAGTGAACACTGTCATTTCCCTGCTTTACAAATGAATACACTGAGGTCAGAGAGGTTGAATCGCTTGTCCAAAGCCACACAGCTCAACCACAGGTCACACAGGCTTGAAACACATCTGTGAGCCCAGTTAAGCTTCTTTTCTTTTACTTCTGGTCCCAACAAGGTGACTTGGGTTTTTTCTAGATTTGAGACATGGCTCTTAAAAAAGTGTCTCAGGTTTGAGGGTGAAGCGATTTCTGTCAGCCTGGGATGAAAGCATTTTCCACAACAGAAGACATCGGTGATGCCAGAGAAGGGGATAAAACAGGCCTAGAAAAGAGGCTTAATGTTGTGTCATGTCAACCCTTAAACCCAAGAATATTGGAGTGGGTGGGTAGCCTATCCCTTCTCCAGGGGATCTTCCCAACCTGGGAATCGAACTGGGGTCTCCTGCATTGCAGGTGGATCCTTTACCAGCTGAGCTACCAGGAAAGGCCTCCATGCCAACTCTTTAGGGGATCTCTGTGAGCCAGCAGGAATTCCAGGAGCCTGAATACAAGTACAGTCATGCTTCTCTCTGAGTGGAATTTTTAGATGGAAGCTTTACTGCCTTTTGATGACGTGTTGGGCTCTCTTCCCTGTTGTTTTATTTGTCTATGACTCTGGTGGGTACCCCCTCCTGCATTTTACCTGTCTTGTTTCTGGGGCATTGGATGCTTCTGAGATGACTTCCTCTTGACCCAAGATGCAATTTCATCTGCACACAGAAAGTATTCTCATCAACACAGCCAGCACGCATTTTTACCTATCGGTGCCTGGCCCATCACATGCAGGGTGTCATCCTTCCCTGATCCCACAGGGTGCATGCTGCCCGCATCCCCATTTCTCAGATGAGGAGACCGAGGCCGGGAGAGAGTCCATGATGGGTCCAACCCACGGGAGAGCATAGCTTGGACATTCATGCGGAGAGTTGGTATTGTTACTCTTAGTTACTGTGGCTGTGCTGTTCCTAAATGAGGAGACCTTCTCCCTCAGATTAAATGTTTTCAAAAAATAATTTTATGTATCCATTTCCTTATTTATGTGGCTACTCTGGACCTTCGTTGCTGTGCAGACTTTCCTCCAGTTGCGGCAAGAGGCGGGTGCCACTCTCTAGCTGCGGTGAGCGAGTGTCTCTTGTGAAGCGCGGGCTGTAGGGTGCGTGGGCTGTAGTAGCTGGGCTCTACAGCCCAGGCTCAGTGGTTGTGGCGCACGGGCTTGGCTGCTCTGCACCACGTGGAGTCTTCTTGGACTAGGGATCGAACGTGTGTCTCCTGCCTTGGCAGGTAGAGTTTTTAATCACTGAGCCACCAGGGAAGTCCTGGATTAAGAGTCTTGTCCTAAGTCATGGAGTTCGGAAGTACAGAGCTGGGCAAACATCCAGACCAGCGCCATCCAGCAGAAACATAACACAGCCACATACGCAATTTTAAGTATCCAAGCAGCCACATTAGGAGAGATAAAGAGGAACAGGTAGAGTTCGTTTAAAAATATATTTTATAAAACCAAATGCATTGCAAATGCTATCATGTCCGCCTAAATAAGTATAAAAATGATTGAGTATTTCACATAGGTTTCTTATACCAAGTTTTCAAAATCTGGTGTGTATTTTATTTTGTTATATTTGGGGGGGGGGGTCATACCTGGTGGCATGCAGGGTCTTCGTTCCCCGACCAGGTGTTGAACCCACACTGCCTGCATCAGGAGCTCAGAGTCTTAACCACTAGACCACCAGGGAAGTCCCCTGGTGTGTATTTTATTTATTTCTAAATGAGTTATATCTTTTAAAAATACGTGTGTATACCTTTGGCTGCTTTGGGTCTTAGTTGTGGCAGGTAGGACTTTCTTTTATGGATCATGTGGGATCTTTCACTGGGGTATGCAAACTCTTTAGTTACGATGCACAGGCTTAGTTACTCCACATCATCAGGGATCTTAGTTCCACAACCGGGGATACCTGAACCACCAGGGAAGTTCCGGATACGTGTTTTAATACTTACATCTCAATTTGGACCAGCCATATTGCAAGGACTCTGTGGTCACATGAGGCTTGTGGCTGCATTTGAAGAGGATGACTCCAAATCTTTTGACAAGTAGTTCTGTGGGTTTTGTTTTGTTTTTTTTTTAATTACACAGTAAGGCTAGGAGAGCACATATATTGGGGATATCTAAAAAGTTTATGTTCAACTTTTATCCTACAAGCTTTCCAGACTCTTTTGAAGAAGGAAGAGTGGCGGGGGTGGGTTGGGGAGAGAGAGGGAAAGAACAGGAGACGAGCAGGAGGAGGGGAAGGAAGGGGAAAAGGAAGGAAGGGAGAATGGGAAGGAGGAGGAAGGAAGATCTTTCTGCCTAAAGATTTTGAAATAACAGACTGTCCAGCTCCATTGTCATAGTTTGGGTTCCCCCCGGAAGCAGACATGGAAGCAAAGATTCAATTGTTTTTTTGGGGGGAGACCCCAGGACACTCTGGCAGAGGAGCCAGGGAGGGAAGAACCAACCAGAAAGGAATGGATGTGTCCTCAGACAAGTTATTAATACTGTAGCGAACCACCGGCGGAGACCTCTGGGGGGCAGCAGAGAGCACCCTGCTCAGAATTCTCACACCCTAGGACCAACGGTGGATGCCGAAGCGTTGATGCTTTTGAACTGTGGCGTTGGAGAAGACTCTGGAGAATCCCTTGGACTGCAAGGAGATCAAATCAGCCAATCCTAAAGGAAACCAACCCTGAATATTCATTAGAAGGGCAGATGTTGAAGCTGACGCTCCAGTCCTGTGGCCAGTGCAAAGACCTGACTCATTGGAAAAGGTCCCGATGCTGGGAAAGATTGGGGGCAGAGGGAGAAGGGGACGACAGAGGATGAGATGGTTGAATGGCATCACCGACTCAATGGACATGAGTCTGAGCGACTCTGGGAGATGGACTCAGACGGAGAAGCCCGGCGTGCTGCCATCCACGGGGTCACAAAGCGTCAGACGCGACTTAGTGACTGGACAACGGTAACAGCCAATGGAGCGGAGGTATTTATCCACCGGCTTCCATCCATCGTGGTTGGAAGGGTGCTCCCAGAGAAAGCCCTCTGACGGCTGCGAGTGGGAAGCCGGTCCTGTGTGCGCGGAGGTGGCCGGATCAAGCCTGGACAGTGCCTGGCACACTTGCGACACGTCTGCCTTCTCCTCCTTCAGAAGGTTCTCTTTGTCATCACAGACTCGCTTGAACTTTACGTGTGTTAGCTTGGCGACAGTCGGGGTGCCATATGGGACATGAAATTATTTAGCTGTTGTCGTCCCAGTGACAGAGAAGCAGAAGGGCCGTGCAGAGACCTCACAGATGTATACATTTATTCACGTGTCACCTCGCGAACACATGTACGTTCTTTCCATTCATCTTGTCACCGAGCTGAACTCTTGCCGTGTTCTTTGTTGTGTGTGTGTGCGCTTCCTGCTTGGTTTTAGTCACTGGGGAAAACAGAAGAAAATAAACAAAGTCCACCTTTTCCAGGGGAATACTTGCTATAAGCCGGTGCCAGGATCAGACTTCCCCTCCGCTCTGCCTCTGTTCCCTCTCTTTCCTGGCCTGGAAGTCTTTTGGTCTCTTGTTTCTTCTTCAAAAGATGGACATGCACTTTTATATTTTCATGCCTTCTGTCTCTTTCTCTCATGAAGATTGTCCACCCTTCTGTACTTCTCTGTAGCTTGCCCATTTCACTTATTAAGACAGGGAAGGGTTTCTTTTCCTTGTTTTAATATTGATTTATTTGGCTGCACTGGATCTTAGTGGTGGTGCAGGACCCTCTATCTGGCATGCGGGATCTGTTTTTATTAAGTTGTGGCATGTGACTTGTTCCCTGACCAGGCTTTGAACCTGGCAGACCCCCTGCACTGGAAGCACAAAGCCTTAGCCACTGGACCACCAGGGAAGTCCTCTCTTGGGAGCTTTGACTAAAACAAGCTCTGGACTCAGTGGCAGTTGTTTCTTGATCTGTTGGCCTCACTGCCCTGAAAAATAATACATCTTGTTGTTCGATCGCCATGTCATATCTGACTCTTCACGACCCGTGGGAGGCTTTCCTGTCCCTATCATCAACGGTAACAGCCAATGGAGCTATTTATCCACGGCTTCCATCCATCGTGGTTGGAAGGGTGCTCCCAGAGAAAGCCCTCTGACGGCTGCAGTGGGAAGCCGGTCCTGTGTGCGCGGAGGTGGCGGATCAAGCCTGGACAGTGCCTGGCACACTTGCGACACGTCTGCCTTCTCCTCCTTCAGAAGGTTCTCTTTGTCATCACAGACTCGCTTGAACTTTACGTGTGTTAGCTTGGCGACAGTCGGGGTGCCATATGGGACATGAAATTATTTAGCTGTTGTCGTCCCAGTGACAGAGAAGCAGAAGGGCCGTGCAGAGACCTCACAGATGTATACATTTATTCACGTGTCACCTCGCGAACACATGTACGTTCTTTCCATTCATCTTGTCACCGAGCTGAACTCTTGCCGTGTTCTTTGTTGTGTGTGTGTGCGCTTCCTGCTTGGTTTTAGTCACTGGGGAAAACAGAAGAAAATAAACAAAGTCCACCTTTTCCAGGGGAATACTTGCTATAAGCCGGTGCCAGGATCAGACTTCCCCTCCGCTCTGCCTCTGTTCCCTCTCTTTCCTGGCCTGGAAGTCTTTTGGTCTCTTGTTTCTTCTTCAAAAGATGGACATGCACTTTTATATTTTCATGCCTTCTGTCTCTTTCTCTCATGAAGATTGTCCACCCTTCTGTACTTCTCTGTAGCTTGCCCATTTCACTTATTAAGACAGGGAAGGGTTTCTTTTCCTTGTTTTAATATTGATTTATTTGGCTGCACTGGATCTTAGTGGTGGTGCAGGACCCTCTATCTGGCATGCGGGATCTGTTTTTATTAAGTTGTGGCATGTGACTTGTTCCCTGACCAGGCTTTGAACCTGGCAGACCCCCTGCACTGGAAGCACAAAGCCTTAGCCACTGGACCACCAGGGAAGTCCTCTCTTGGGAGCTTTGACTAAAACAAGCTCTGGACTCAGTGGCAGTTGTTTCTTGATCTGTTGGCCTCACTGCCCCTGAAAAATAATACATCTTGTTGTTCGATCGCCATGTCATATCTGACTCTTCACGACCCCGTGGACCCCAGCACGCCAGGCTTTCCTGTCCCTCATCATCGCCCAGAGTTTGCCCAAGTTCATGTCCGTTGAATCCGTGATGCCATCCAACCAACCATCTCATCCTCCGTCTCCCTCTTCTCCTCCTGCCTTCAGTCTTCTCCAGCATCTGGGTCTTTTCCATTGAATCAGTTGTTTGCATTGGGTAGCCAAAGTATTGGAGCTCCATTTAAAAGCCACCATTACAAAAGCTACATAATAGGGCTTTCCTGGTAGCTCAGTGGTGAAGAGTTCACCTGCCAATGCAGGAGACACGGGTTCAATCCCTGACCTGGGAAGATCCCACAGGCTGCGGAGCAACAAAACCTGTGAGCCACAATGATGGAACCTGTGCTCTAGAGCCTCAGAGCCACAACTAGGGAGCCCGTGTACTGCTATGACTGAAACCTGTGTGCCCTAGAGCCCGAGTTCCACGGCAAGAGACGTCATTGCAATGAGAAGCCTGCTCACCTCAACTTGAGAGGAACCACCCTCCCTGCAACTGCACTGTGGCAGCAGTGAAAACCCAGGGCAGCCACACAAAAAGGCTACATTTTAAAACAATAAAGCCTCAAGAGGGCTCCCTCAAACCTTCCTTATCTCGTCCCCTCTCATCCCTCCACTGGCCATGTGGGCCCACTCGCTGTTCTTTGAGCATCCGGTCACTGTCTTCACAAGCTTTTGCTGTTGATGCGTCCTCAGCCTGCAGCGCTCCTCTTCTGCCATTGGCTTCTCCGCTGCCCTCTGTCCTCCCGTGTCTGCTTCAACGTGACCTTCGCCGAGAGGTCTTTCCCATGTTACTCCCCTTTCCCTTCCTGCTGGCCCCACGCCTGCTCCCATTTTCCTTGTAGAGTTGGTCTCTACCTGACATAGGCTACAGCTGTCCACGTTCTTCTTCTGTCTCGTTTCTCTGACCTAAAACACGAGTTTCTTATTTGTTCTATTCACGGCTGTCTCTTTCCTCTGCGCCTGGGGGCGAGGCCTCATATCGAGCATAAGCACTCAATAAACATTTGTCGAAGGCTCACAGACACAGAACTGACGCTTACCTGAAGGGAAAGGGGGAGAAGGACAAATTAGGAGTTGGGGACTAACAGATACACACGACTAGATATAAAATAGATACACGGCGAGGACCTACTGTACAGCACAGGGAACTAGGCTCAGTGTCTTGTAACAGTCTCTAATGAGAAAGAATCTGAAAAAGAATATATGGATGTGTGTATATATCTACACAGGGCTTCCCTAGTGGCTCAGTCTGTAAAGAATCCACCTGCAATGCAGGAGACCCGGGATCGATCCCTGGGTCAGGAAGATCCCCTGGAGAAGGGATGGCAGCCCGCTGCAGTATTCTTGCCTGGAAAAGAAGAGACAGAGGAGCCTGGTGGGCTACCATCCCTGTGGTCACAGGAGTCGGACATGACTTAAGGAATAAACTGTCACCAGCATATGTACACATGTACACACACACAGAGACACACACACATCAGTGTGCTCTACACCTGAAATGAACACAACATTGTAAATCAACTACACTTCAATAGCAATTTTTTTAAAAAAAGAATAGATATTTTTAAAAAGCACACATTTGTCCAAGGAATGAGTACTTGAACACATGAAGCTGTTTATTTTTCTCAAGTGTTCCAGGGGAGAGGGCACGCTCCATTCTGTCACCTGTGACTTTGTCTCTGGGGATGGGAAGCCTTGTTCTTTTGCAAGCTGAGGGGACCTCGCTCAGTTCTCAGGAAGAACCGAGTCAGGAGGTGCTCCAAGCAGATGTAGTTCATTTGATTGCATTTCCCTGGCTAACTTCTCAGGATACACATGAATATATAAGCAAGCATTTAATCAAGCTTCCGACATAGCAGAGGGGTTAGATGCTGAATATAATTTGTAATTGCCTGAGAATATAGTAAGCTTGAGTACTTTTGTTTCCATAATTAAGTGTGAGGTTCTTATTGCAATGTGAATCAAGATGATTTCAAGTACTTTGCATGAAAAGAACTCTCTTTTTCCTTTGGGAAAAGCTCAAAAATATACAGAAGAGAGGATAGAATAGCCACCCCCCCTCCGTGTTCCTATCTTCCATCTTCAACAGTTATCAGCTCAGGACGTATTTTGTGTTACAGTATCTCAACCTTTCACATAACCTTCCTGTGCAAATGAAAGCAAACCTTTTCTTTGCTTTAACATAACCCTGGGTTATGTTAAAGCAAATCTCAGGCATCATGTGATTTCATCTGTAAATATTTTAATATGTACTTCTAAATGCTAAGGAGTCTGCAGCAACTGTGGAAAAGGGTACAGCGAGTCCTCAAAAAATGAAGCATAGAGACTTCCCTGGTGGCCCAGGGGTTAAGAATCCATCTTCCAGCACAGGGGACAGGGTTCCGTCCCCGGTCTGGGAAGATCCCACATGCAACAGGGCAACTAAGCCTGTGTGCCACAACTACAGAAGCCTGCTTTTCATGGAATAGTCCTCTCTCACTATGTGACTAATTCCCCCAAACTTAGCATCTTTAAAGAACAATGATTTAGGACTTCCTGGTGGTCCAGTGGTTATGAATCCATCTCCCAAGGCAGGGCACCTGGGTCCAATCCCTGGTCCACGTAGATTCCACAAGCCACAGGACAACGAAGCCCATGTACCGTAATTACTGAAACCCATGCACTCCAGCTAGAGAGTAGCCCCCACTTGCCACAGCTAGAGAAAACCTCGTGTGGCAAGGAAGACCCAGCACCACCAAAAATCAATAAAAATGAAAAGAGCAATCATTTATTGCCTCATAGTTTCTGGGAGGCCGGAACCAAGGCCTCGTTTGGCCTCCGTTTCAAGGTCTCTCATGAGGCTGCCAACCAGGCGTCCAGCGTTCCCGTCCAAGCTTGGACATGTGACTGCCGGCAGAGTTCAGCTTCTCATAGGCTGTAGGACTGAGGGTCTCTGCTCCTTGCTAGGTGCTTCCTGGAGGCCGCTCTTGGTTCTGTGCCCCGTGGGACCCTCCAGAAGGCAGCTCACAGCATGGACCCTGGCTCCCCTCTGGTCGGCAACAGAGATAGCTAGAGAGGGCACGTGGTGTACAAACCGCAGTCTCCTTGTAACTTGATCTCAGAAGTGCCATCCCGTCACGTTTTCATCTTTTATTCATTAAAAGCGAGTCACCAGGCTCACAGATAGAGAACGGGAACCAGAGGTTACCAGTGGGAAGCAGGGAGGGGCAATATGGGAGTCGGGGAGTGGGAGGCACAAGCGACTGGGTGTTAGACAGGGTCACGGACATACTGTACCTCACAGAAGAAAGGGGCTTCCATGGAGGTTCAGTGGCAAAGACTCCATGCTCCCAATGCAGTGGTGCCCAGGCTCTATCCTTGGTCGGGGGACTAGATCCCTCCTGACACAACTAGAAGATCCCGTGTGCTGCAATTAAGGCCCAGTGCATCCAACTAAATCAGTGATTTTAAAAACATGATAGGGCTTCCCTGGTGGTCCAGTGGGTAAGGACACTGCCTTGCAGTGCAAAGGGCACCAGTTCGATCCCTGGCCTGGGAAGATCCCACGTGCTGTGGAGCGACTGGACCGATGTGTCCAACTACTGAGCCAGAGCTCTGGAGCACATGCGCCCAGAGCCGGCGCTCTGTGACAACAGAGGCCACCGTGATGGGAGGCCCACACGGACCAAAGAACAAAGATGGAAATAAATGAAAGATCAGTAGAGGTGGCCAAAAAAAGAAATGATGGATCGAGTGGGGACAAAGGCAGGAGGGGGGTTCAGAATGGGGGGGACACATGGACACCTTTGGCTGGCTCATGTTGATGTATGGCCAAAGCCATGACAATGTTGTAAAGTACTTCAATTCAGTTTAGTTCAGTTTAGTCACTCAGTCACATCCGGCTCTTTGCGACCACATGGGCTGCCATACTCCAGGCTTCCCTCTCCTTCACCATCTCCTGGAGCTTGTCAAACTCATGCCAGTCAGTTACGCCATCCAACCATCTCATCCTCTGTTGTCCCCTTCTCCTTCTGCTTTGTATTTTCCCAACATGAGGGTCTTTTCCAATGACTCATCTCTTCACCTCAGGTGACTTATCCTCCAATGAAAATAAATTAATTAATTGAAAAAACATGGAGGAAATAGTCAATATTTTGTAATAATCACAAATGGAAAGTTACTTTTAAAAATTATATAAAAAATTTAAAGTTTTTTTTCCTTTTCCCCATCATGCCTCTTTTTTATTTATATTTATTTTCATCCATCTTTGTTCTTTGACCTGTGTGGGCCTCCCATTGCAATGGCCTCTCTCACTGCAGAGCACCAGCTCTGGGCGCATGTGCTCCAGAGCGCTGGCCAGGAACTGGAGATACCAGTCCAGCCGCTCCGTGGCACATGGGATCTTCTGGGGCCAGGGATCGAACCGCTGCCCCCTGCACTGCAAGGAGGAGTCCTTACCCACTGGACCACCAGGGAAGCCCCAGATTCTTTTAAGACAATAAAAAAATGTTACTAGAGCCCACCCACTTTCAAAGGGAGGCTGTTGCCCAAGGATGCGAACACTAAAAGGCAAGAATCATTGCAAGCCTTGTCAAAAGCAGCCTTCTACATTGAGAGATCAGGATTTAAGTGATATTTGGTTGACAAGTTCTTATAGAAAGCACATAGTATATATTGTCTGCACTGCTTTGTATAACATGTCCCAAAGATCTACTTGACTCCGCTTCTCGGGAAATGGCCGAGCCGGCGCTCTGTGACAACAGAGGCCACCGTGATGGGAGGCCCACACGGACCAAAGAACAAAGATGGAAATAAATGAAAGATCAGTAGAGGTGGCCAAAAAAAGAAATGATGGATCGAGTGGGGACAAAGGCAGGAGGGGGGTTCAGAATGGGGGGGACACATGGACACCTTTGGCTGGCTCATGTTGATGTATGGCCAAAGCCATGACAATGTTGTAAAGTACTTCAATTCAGTTTAGTTCAGTTTAGTCACTCAGTCACATCCGGCTCTTTGCGACCACATGGGCTGCCATACTCCAGGCTTCCCTCTCCTTCACCATCTCCTGGAGCTTGTCAAACTCATGCCAGTCAGTTACGCCATCCAACCATCTCATCCTCTGTTGTCCCCTTCTCCTTCTGCTTTGTATTTTTCCCAGCATGAGGGTCTTTTCCAATGAGTCATCTCTTCACCTCAGGTGACTTATCCTCCAATGAAAATAAATTAATTAATTGAAAAAACATGGAGGAAATAGTCAATATTTTGTAATAATCACAAATGGAAAGTTACTTTTAAAAATTATATAAAAAATTTAAAGTTTTTTTTCCTTTTCCCCATCATGCCTCTTTTTTATTTATATTTATTTTCATCCATCTTTGTTCTTTGACCTGTGTGGGCCTCCCATTGCAATGGCCTCTCTCACTGCAGAGCACCAGCTCTGGGCGCATGTGCTCCAGAGCGCTGGCCAGGAACTGGAGATACCAGTCCAGCCGCTCCGTGGCACATGGGATCTTCTGGGGCCAGGGATCGAACCGCTGCCCCCTGCACTGCAAGGAGGAGTCCTTACCCACTGGACCACCAGGGAAGCCCCAGATTCTTTTAAGACAATAAAAAAATGTTACTAGAGCCCACCCACTTTCAAAGGGAGGCTGTTGCCCAAGGATGCGAACACTAAAAGGCAAGAATCATTGCAAGCCTTGTCAAAAGCAGCCTTCTACATTGAGAGATCAGGATTTAAGTGATATTTGGTTGACAAGTTCTTATAGAAAGCACATAGTATATATTGTCTGCACTGCTTTGTATAACATGTCCCAAAGATCTACTTGACTCCGCTTCTCAGTGGCTGCACGCTCTATTCCCCTTTTTCTGCTGTGTTCTTCTCCTTTTTTAAAAAAAATATTTCTTGAGTGATTGGCTTCATCAGTCTTAGCTGCAGCAAGCAGGATCCTTCCTCTTGGCGCTCCGGCTCAGTAGGCTGAGTGTGCAGGCTTAGTTGCCCTGTGGGATGTGGGGTGTTAATCCCTGACCAGGGACGGAGCCCATGTTCCCCCGCCTTGGAGAGTGGATTCTTAACCACTGGACCACCGGGGAAGTCTTTGTTCTCCTTAGTACTTAATACCATCTGACAAGCTTTATTCCATTTCTTTCCGTCTGTTTCCACCCAGTTCCACAGCTTGAGGGATTTTTGTCTGTCTTTTTTGGGCATGGGAAAGCCAGCTGGCACATACGTAGCAGGTGCTCAACAAACAGAATGAAGCAATGAATGAAACGTGTCCATCTGTAACTTTTTGTAGCCACTTGTTTTTGTATTTTAACTTTTTATTTTGACAAAACTTCAGAATCACCCAAGAGTTGTAAGCACAGTACTAAGACTTCTTGTATATTCTTCATCCGGCTTCCCCAAATGTTAACATTTACAGCTTCCATTTTATTCTCTGTCTCTCTCTTTCTCTCTCTTGCCTCTTGAGCTACTGAGAAAAATTTCTAAGTATGATGGCCTGTAAACCTTATATACTTAAGTGTATTCTGAAGGTCCACTTTCTTGTATAACATGACACAGTGATCAAAATCTGGAAGTTAGCATTGATACACTATGATTATCTAGTCTACAGATCTTATTCAGATATTACCAGCTGTCCCAAGAACATCCTTTATAGCAGAAGCAGGTCCTGGCTTACGTGTTGAATTCCATCATCAAGTCTCCTTTAGTTTGTAAAAGTTTCTCAGTCTTTCTTTCTTTTTTTTTTTCTTTTATTTTTAAATTTTGGCCTCTTTGATTGGTTATTTATTTATTTATTTTCATCCATCTTTGTTCTTTGGCCCGTGTGGGCTTTCTATCACAGTGGCCTCTCTTGTTGCAGAGCACTGGCTCTGGGCACTTGCGCTCCAGGGTGCTGGCTCATAATTGGACACACCCATCCAGCCTCTCTGCAGCACGTGGGATCCTACCCGGTCAGGGGTCCAACGGGTGCCCGTTGCACTGCAAGGCAGACCCTTTACCCACTGGCATCAGGGAAGCCCAGTTTCTTGGTCTTTATTTGAGCTTCCTGATATTAACACTTTTAAAGAACATAGAGAAGTTATTTGGTAGAATGCCCCTCCCTTAGAATGGAATTCAGTGTATTCAAATGATACAATCATGGCCAGAAACCCTCAGACTCATGCTGTATCCTTTTCAGTAAATCATACCAAGAGGCGTATGATGTCAATTTGCCGCATACTGGTGTGGCTAACTTTGACGGCTTGCTTATCTGCCAGGGCACTGCACAATACAGTTACTACTTGTGCCATGAAAATGCTCAGTCGTCTGTGGGGAGTAACTATATAAATTTGTTACTCTTTGAACGATGATGGGTAAGAGGTCTTATAAGTTTTATGTGATTGAAATTACGTAGCAGGTGCTCAACAAACAGAATGAAGCAATGAATGAAACGTGTCCATCTGTAACTTTTGTAGCCACTTGTTTTTGTATTTTAACTTTTATTTTGACAAAACTTCAGAATCACCCAAGAGTTGTAAGCACAGTACTAAGACTTCTTGTATATTCTTCATCCGGCTTCCCCAAATGTTAACATTTACAGCTTCCATTTTATTCTCTGTCTCTCTCTGTCTCTCTCTTGCCTCTTGAGCTACTGAGAAAAATTTCTAAGTATGATGGCCTGTAAACCTTATATACTTAAGTGTATTCTGAAGGTCCACTTTCTTGTATAACATGACACAGTGATCAAAATCTGGAAGTTAGCATTGATACACTATGATTATCTAGTCTACAGATCTTATTCAGATATTACCAGCTGTCCCAAGAACATCCTTTATAGCAGAAGCAGGTCCTGGCTTACGTGTTGAATTCCATCATCAAGTCTCCTTTAGTTTGTAAAAGTTTCTCAGTCTTTCTTTCTTTTTTTTTTTCTTTTATTTTTAAATTTTGGCCTCTTTGATTGGTTATTTATTTATTTATTTTCATCCATCTTTGTTCTTTGGCCCGTGTGGGCTTTCTATCACAGTGGCCTCTCTTGTTGCAGAGCACTGGCTCTGGGCACTTGCGCTCCAGGGTGCTGGCTCATAATTGGACACACCCATCCAGCCTCTCTGCAGCACGTGGGATCCTACCCGGTCAGGGGTCCAACGGGTGCCCGTTGCACTGCAAGGCAGACCCTTTACCCACTGGCATCAGGGAAGCCCAGTTTCTTGGTCTTTATTTGAGCTTCCTGATATTAACACTTTTAAAGAACATAGAGAAGTTATTTGGTAGAATGCCCCTCCCTTAGAATGGAATTCAGTGTATTCAAATGATACAATCATGGCCAGAAACCCTCAGACTCATGCTGTATCCTTTTCAGTAAATCATACCAAGAGGCGTATGATGTCAATTTGCCGCATACTGGTGTGGCTAACTTTGACGGCTTGCTTATCTGCCAGGGCACTGCACAATACAGTTACTACTTGTGCCATGAAAATGCTCAGTCGTCTGTGGGGAGTAACTATATAAATTTGTTACTCTTTGAACGATGATGGGTAAGAGTTCTTGTAAGTTTTATGGTGATTGCCAAATTGCCTGTATATAAACTTCTACCAAAATAAAGGCTAAAAATTCAACGTTGCACCCAGCCCTGACATTATTAAATACCTTTTTCCAGTGAAAGGAATCAGAGATTCTTGGAGAAATGGCCAGTTTTAGGGCAGGGCAGTGAAAGATGGTCCTGGAGCCTCTTACAGTGCTAGAAGGTAAGAAAGGTGTTTTTTTTTTTTTTTGGCCACTGCTATTGGTCTTTCATTCATCCATCTCCGTTCTTTGGCCTGTGAGGGCCTCCCATCACAGTGGTCTCTCTTGTTGCAGAGCACTGCCTCTGGGCACATGCGCTCCAGAGCTCCAGCTTGGTAGTTGGACACATCGGTCTGGCCGCTCCATGGCACGTGGGATCTTCCCAGGCCAGGGATCGAACCGGCGCCCTTTGCACTGCAAGGTGATATCCTTACCCACTGGACCACTAGGGAAGCCCCTGCCCATGGTTTTACTCATTCGTCAATGTAGAATCCACAGATCACAGGACCACAACTTTCTCCTGCCAGCCTTTTGTCTGTTTTTTTTTTTTTTGACCACTCCCTGCAGCTTGCAGGGGTCTGAGTTCCCCAGTTAAGGATCAAATCTGGGCCCAAGGCAGTGGAAGTGCAAAGCCCTAGCCAGGAGACCACAGGGAATTCTGCCAGCCTTGTTTCCACAAGTGACTCCTCGGACCTTCACATATGTAGATGACTCCTGACTGTGGAAGTCCGTCCTCAACTATCTGCGGGACAGATCTGTGTATGGATCTCATGGGCACCTTGAACATAACATGCCCCCAAACCAGTCCCCCATCGGCTCCGCACCTGTCTAGCCGCCACCAGCTTTATTCTTCCTGATGATGACGACAAAATATCTTTATTCTTTGGCCTGTGTGGCCCTCCCACGGCTAAAACAAGAGAACCCTCAGACTCATGCTGTATCCTTTTCAGTAAATGGTCCGCATACTGGTGTGGCTAACTTTGACGCTTGCTTATCTGCCAGGGCACTGCACAATACAGTTACTACTTGTGCCATGAAAATGCTCAGTCGTCTGTGGGGAGTAACTATATAAATTTGTTACTCTTTGAACGATGATGGGTAAGAGTTCTTGTAAGTTTTATGGTGATTGCCAAATTGCCTGTATATAAACTTCTACCAAAATAAAGGCTAAAAATTCAACGTTGCACCCAGCCCTGACATTATTAAATACCTTTTTCCAGTGAAAGGAATCAGAGATTCTTGGAGAAATGGCCAGTTTTAGGGCAGGGCAGTGAAAGATGGTCCTGGAGCCTCTTACAGTGCTAGAAGGTAAGAAAGGTGTTTTTTTTTTTTTTTTTGGCCACTGCTATTGGTCTTTCATTCATCCATCTCCGTTCTTTGGCCTGTGAGGGCCTCCCATCACAGTGGTCTCTCTTGTTGCAGAGCACTGCCTCTGGGCACATGCGCTCCAGAGCTCCAGCTTGGTAGTTGGACACATCGGTCTGGCCGCTCCATGGCACGTGGGATCTTCCCAGGCCAGGGATCGAACCGGCGCCCTTTGCACTGCAAGGTGATATCCTTACCCACTGGACCACTGGGGAAGCCCCTGCCCATGGTTTTACTCATTCGTCAATGTAGAATCCACAGATCACAGGACCACAACTTTCTCCTGCCAGCCTTTTGTCTGTTTTTTTTTTTTTTGACCACTCCCTGCAGCTTGCAGGGGTCTGAGTTCCCCAGTTAAGGATCAAATCTGGGCCCAAGGCAGTGGAAGTGCAAAGCCCTAGCCAGGAGACCACAGGGAATTCTGCCAGCCTTGTTTCCACAAGTGACTCCTCGGACCTTCACATATGTAGATGACTCCTGACTGTGGAAGTCCGTCCTCAACTATCTGCGGGACAGATCTGTGTATGGATCTCATGGGCACCTTGAACATAACATGCCCCCAAACCAGTCCCCCATCGGCTCCGCACCTGTCTAGCCGCCACCAGCTTTATTCTTCCTGATGATGACGACAAAATATCTTTATTCTTTGGCCTGTGTGGGCCTCCCACGGCTGTGGCCTCTCTTGTGGCAGAGCACCAGCCCCAGGCGCATGCGCTCCAGAGCACTGGTTCGTAACTGGACACACGGTCCAGCCGCTCCGCGGCACGTGGGATCTTCCCAGGCCAGGGATCGAACCAGTGTCCCTTGCACTGCAAGGCAGTGTCCTTACCCACTGGACCACCAGGGAAGCCCTGGTAAGGAGGTTTTTACAAAATAAAAAAATAAATGGGAGCATGTCAAAGGAACACAGGAACAAATCTGAAGGAGTTCCCAAAGGGAACGTTTCAAGTGGCAAAATAAATAACATAGTTTGGATGGATAATCCAAAGAATAGAATAACTATATTGATCTGTACCAGTATAAATAAATGATTAAAAGTGGATAAATGAATATGAGAGAAGACACAGATTTTCCTTACAAAAGGATTCTAAAGAATATAGAGTTACTAGTGATAAAGAACCCGCCTGCCATGCAGGAGGCCTAAGAGACTCCGGTTCGATCCCTGGGGCAGGAAGATCCCCTGGAGAAGAGCATGACAACTCCCTCCAGTCTTCTTGCCTGGAGAATCCCACGGACAGAGGAGCCTGGCAGGCTACAGTCCATGGGGTCACATAGAGTGAACATGACTGAAGCGACTGCACACACATGCATATATGGAATCTAACACACACAAAAAAGATACAAGTGAATTTTTTCCAAAACAGGAATAGACTCACATGCATAGAAAACAGATTTATGGTTACCAAAGGGGAAAGGGAGGTGGTGGGGAGGGACGGATTTGGAGGTTGGGATTATATACACAATACTATATATCAAATAATCGACAGGGACCTACTGTGTAGCACAGGGAACTACAGCCAATATTTTGTAACAACCTGTAAAGGGAAAAGAATCTGAAGTGTATGCCTGCAGGCATGCTCTCTCAGTTGTGTTTAACTATTTTTGTGACCCTGTGGACTGTAGCCCACCAGCCTCCTCCATCCATGGGATCATCCTGGCACGAATACTGAAGTGAGTGCCATTAAGGCACCACCACACAGTAGAATACTAATACAGTTATTAAGAAGAAAGACAGATCTACTTCCATTCAGTTCAGTTGCTCAGTCATGTCCAACTCTTTGCGACCGAATGGACTGCAGCACTCCAGGTTTCTCTGTGCTTCACCATTTCCCAGAGCTTGCTCAAACTCATGTCCTTGGACTCAGTGATGCCATGCAACCATCTCATCCTCTGTCCTCTCTCTTCTTTTGCCCTCAATCTTTCCCAGCATCAGGGTCTTTCCACTGAGTCAACTCTTTGAATCAAGTGGTCATAATATTGGATCTTCAGAGTGGTGAATCTGTTACAACAAATGAACCTGCATAGATACATAATTTATAACCAAAGTCCACAATTAGGGTTCACTCTGGTTTGTGTTCTTATTGTTGAGTTGTAAGAGTTTTTATATATATATTTTGGATAACAGTTTTATTAATATTGAGTTTTCCTATCCATGAACATGGAATATCTCTCCAGACTCTGGTAATTTAAAAATCTATTTACCACCCTTGCTTGCATATTATATGCTAGTCCTTGTACAGGCTTCCTGGCTTGATCTTATTGAATCCTTACACCAATCTGTAGGGTAAAGAGTCATGCCTCTGTTTTACATAAAGAAACTGAGGCTCAGAGAGGCTAAGCACTTTCCCCAGAGCACACAACTAGGAAGTGTTAGAGCTAGGATTTGTGCCCAGGTCTGCATCCAGAGTTTGACTCTGTCTCACTTGGTTTTGGGAAGAGCGCTATGGAATCTTCTGCCTGGAGTTACAGCTATGTTCTGTCTTTGGATTCACTCTTGAATGCCTACCTCATGACCTGTAAATGTCTGGACTATTGCATTTGGTTATTGTTGTTTATAACTGTCAGCACCCAAAGATCTTGGTACTCACTCCCAAGGAGTATCCAGACCAGAAGGCGAAGACCAAATGTCTTTTGGCTGATTCTTGCAACTCAAAATGACTGGACGGCTCTCCTTCAGTTGTGTTTAACTATTTTTGTGACCCTGTGGACTGTAGCCCACCAGCCTCCTCCATCCATGGGATCATCCTGGCACGAATACTGAAGTGAGTGCCATTAAGGCACCACCACACAGTAGAATACTAATACAGTTATTAAGAAGAAAGACAGATCTACTTCCATTCAGTTCAGTTGCTCAGTCATGTCCAACTCTTTGCGACCGAATGGACTGCAGCACTCCAGGTTTCTCTGTGCTTCACCATTTCCCAGAGCTTGCTCAAACTCATGTCCTTGGACTCAGTGATGCCATGCAACCATCTCATCCTCTGTCCTCTCTCTTCTTTTGCCCTCAATCTTTCCCAGCATCAGGGTCTTTTCCACTGAGTCAACTCTTTGAATCAAGTGGTCATAATATTGGATCTTCAGAGTGGTGAATCTGTTACAACAAATGAACCTGCATAGATACATAATTTATAACCAAAGTCCACAATTAGGGTTCACTCTGGTTTGTGTTCTTATTGTTGAGTTGTAAGAGTTTTTATATATATATTTTGGATAACAGTTTTATTAATATTGAGTTTTCCTATCCATGAACATGGAATATCTCTCCAGACTCTGGTAATTTAAAAATCTATTTACCACCCTTGCTTGCATATTATATGCTAGTCCTTGTACAGGCTTCCTGGCTTGATCTTATTGAATCCTTACACCAATCTGTAGGGTAAAGAGTCATGCCTCTGTTTTACATAAAGAAACTGAGGCTCAGAGAGGCTAAGCACTTTCCCCAGAGCACACAACTAGGAAGTGTTAGAGCTAGGATTTGTGCCCAGGTCTGCATCCAGAGTTTGACTCTGTCTCACTTGGTTTTGGGAAGAGCGCTATGGAATCTTCTGCCTGGAGTTACAGCTATGTTCTGTCTTTGGATTCACTCTTGAATGCCTACCTCATGACCTGTAAATGTCTGGACTATTGCATTTGGTTATTGTTGTTTATAACTGTCAGCACCCAAAGATCTTGGTACTCACTCCCAAGGAGTATCCAGACCAGAAGGCGAAGACCAAATGTCTTTTGGCTGATTCTTGCAACTCAAAATGACTGGATTAGTTGATAATTGTTTTAGCAGCCAAATGAATGTGATTTGCAGTTATTTATTTGGGGCATTTATTTCAGAGATGTCTGCTCTGTTCAATTGAATGTAATCCTCAAAGCCAGTATGGTCATGCTGCTGACGATTGATAAATTAAGTCTCCAGCTGGCAAATATGTTAAAGATGAGAACCAATAATGAAGCCTGAGTTTTAGAGCTCCACTGTTAAACTGCTTCTGTCTGCAATGCTAACGAGATTTTAAATCTTTCGACTGGGTCAACATTTACTGATTTGGATTAATGGGGGAAAGAGGGCAAGGAACTCCCTACTGCAGTCATTTGAGGAGTCTATGAAGATTTCTTGCCCATTCACTTCCATTTGCTAGGTAGTATGTAAGATTCCAATATTAGAGACTCATTCCTTTGGCGAGATCCTTTTTGTTCACTGAAAAGTGAATCCATTAGGAAAATGCACCTGGATCCCTGTCACCCTTTAGGGTTCATGAGTTGAATTCTTTCCAGAAAAGCAGAATAGAGCAACTGAGAGGGTTGGAAGACTTTGGAAGATTCTGAAGAAAGAGAGGGGAACCCAGCACGTCAAACTTTAGAGTTAAGCAAGCATTGGGAATGCCATTTGATGAGATGAAAGTGTAGACTCTCCTGCCACTTGAATGGTAGTGTGGGGATTTGGAAACGTGGAGAGTCACAAGACTGTAAGTGCTACTGACCCCCAGTAGGCATATACCAGGGGTGCAAGGCAGCCCGGGATGTATCAGACAGGCTCATATGCCATAAACTGGTCCTTCAAAAATGCCCACCAGGATTTCCCTGGTGGTCCAGTGGGTAAGGACACTGCCTTGCAGTGCAAGGGGCACCGGTTTGATCCCTGGCCTGGGAAGATCCCACATGCCGCAGAGCGACTGGACTGATGTTTCCAACCATCGAGTGGGAGCTCCGAAGTGCATGTGCCCAGAGCCAGTGCTCTGCAGCAAGAGAGGCCACTGTGTTGGGAGGCCCACACAGGCCAAAGAACAAAGATGGAAATGAATGAAGACCAATAGAAGTGGCCAAAAGAAAAAAGTGCCCACCACATGACCATTGCTTACCTCTAGAGAATGCCAGGACATGGATTGTAGGTCTGTCCCTTCCAGAGGAGTGATTAGTAAGCCTGGATGCACCCCTACAGACTGGCTGAATGAAAGGGGAGAGGGAAGGCCCAGGACTCAGAATTTTTACAACCTTGTGCAGGCAGTTTTGACATGCAGTCAGTTTGTCTCCTGTCGGGGCTTGGGTCAGAGCATCTTGGAAGACTTTGTCTTCTGGTGAAAAGGCTGCCAGACTTTGTTGTAGGACTTCATGGTTCAAGTCCACAGGGAGGATTATCACTGACCATTCGAATGACGGGTGCCCCCTGGAATCTACTTTCAGAAGCCTTCCAAACACTTTCTGTTGAAATAGAGGACACACCGAAAACCGCACAACTCATAGATGCACAATGCAAGGAAAACGTACTGAATGCGCAGTATTTACAAAGGGGATACACCTGTGTCATTACCTCTCAGACTGTGACTCTTCCAGAAGGTGCCCCTTGTGCCAGTTTCTCCCCTGCCCTCAAGAGTGACCACTACTTGGACTTCTAATGGCATCGATTTATTCTGCCTACTTTGAACTTTATACACTAGACGTTGCCCACCATGTTCTATTGTACTCCTGTCTTCTTAGACACAAAATGATGTGTGTAAGATTCACCCATACACTTGTGTGTGACTGCTGATTGTTCATTCTCTTTGTGGCAGAGGGCTCCATGTGCAAATGCTGTACGTGGCACTGATCGATTCTGTGACTGATAGACATTTAGGAAGCTTCCAGTCTTTAACTCATATGACTATGATGCTGTTCACCTTCCAGGGCGTGTCCTTCCGTGGACGCATGCCCTGTATCCTCCTGGGGGTGTGCCCAGGAGTGCCCGTGCTGGGTCACAGGGTGTTCATATGTTCAGCATGAGAAGAAATGACCCATTTTTCAAAGTGTTTGTATCAAATTCCCCCAGCTCAATAGAGGCAGTAGTCTCAGACTCACATTAGTGACCTGGGCATGTTTTACAATTCTCTCTCAGCCTCGGTGTTTTCATCTGTTAAGTGAAAGAAAGAATCTTCTCTGAAGATTCGTAGATGCTTTATCTTAGGAAGGACTTTCCCACCAAGGGGTTACTCTTTATGAAAAGCTCTGGGGTCTTTAGAAACCTCTGTAGGTAATGCTCATGCTATGAGCTCAACTGTCTTCTCAGGAAAGTCCATCCTAACAGGTGGTGTGTACAAGTTTTGCTTTGCACAACCCAGGACTCAGAATTTTTACAACCTTGTGCAGGCAGTTTTGACATGCAGTCAGTTTGTCTCCTGTCGGGGCTTGGGTCAGAGCATCTTGGAAGACTTTGTCTTCTGGTGAAAAGGCTGCCAGACTTTGTTGTAGGACTTCATGGTTCAAGTCCACAGGGAGGATTATCACTGACCATTCGAATGACGGGTGCCCCCTGGAATCTACTTTCAGAAGCCTTCCAAACACTTTCTGTTGAAATAGAGGACACACCGAAAACCGCACAACTCATAGATGCACAATGCAAGGAAAACGTACTGAATGCGCAGTATTTACAAAGGGGATACACCTGTGTCATTACCTCTCAGACTGTGACTCTTCCAGAAGGTGCCCCTTGTGCCAGTTTCTCCCCTGCCCTCAAGAGTGACCACTACTTGGACTTCTAATGGCATCGATTTATTCTGCCTACTTTGAACTTTATACACTAGACGTTGCCCACCATGTTCTATTGTACTCCTGTCTTCTTAGACACAAAATGATGTGTGTAAGATTCACCCATACACTTGTGTGTGACTGCTGATTGTTCATTCTCTTTGTGGCAGAGGGCTCCATGTGCAAATGCTGTACGTGGCACTGATCGATTCTGTGACTGATAGACATTTAGGAAGCTTCCAGTCTTTAACTCATATGACTATGATGCTGTTCACCTTCCAGGGCGTGTCCTTCCGTGGACGCATGCCCTGTATCCTCCTGGGGGTGTGCCCAGGAGTGCCCGTGCTGGGTCACAGGGTGTTCATATGTTCAGCATGAGAAGAAATGACCCATTTTTCAAAGTGTTTGTATCAAATTCCCCCAGCTCAATAGAGGCAGTAGTCTCAGACTCACATTAGTGACCTGGGCATGTTTTTACAATTCTCTCTCAGCCTCGGTGTTTTCATCTGTTAAGTGAAAGAAAGAATCTTCTCTGAAGATTCGTAGATGCTTTATCTTAGGAAGGACTTTCCCACCAAGGGGTTACTCTTTTATGAAAAGCTCTGGGGTCTTTAGAAACCTCTGTAGGTAATGCTCATGCTATGAGACTCAACTGTCTTCTCAGGAAAGTCCATCCTAACAGGTGGTGTGTACAAGTTTTGCTTTGCACAATGCAGCTGCCTTGCACAATGGGCTGTTTACATCTGTGCATGTGAGATTTCTTCTAGATTCATATTACCTATTTGCCTGTGAAATCTGAAATACTGAGTACAAAAATCATTCATGTTTACTGAGAATCCTCTACATTCCATTTCCTTGCAGCTCTGATCACTCTTGGTTTAATCATTTTGTCCATACCTCTCCATGAAAATCACTCAGTTGTGTCCAACTCGTGGCCACCCCGTGGGCTGTAGCCTGCCAGGCTTCTCTGTCTATGAAATTCTCCAAGCAAGAATAGTGCAGTGGGTAGCTGTTCCCTTCTCCAGGGGATCTTCCCAACGCAGGGACTGAACCCAGGTCTCCCGCATTGCAGGCAGACTTTTTACCGTCTGAGCCACCAGGGAAGCCCAAGAATACTGCAGTGGGTAAGTCTATCCTTTCTCCAGGGTATCTTCCCACCCCAGGAATTGAACTGGGGTCTCCTGCATTGCAGGTGGATTCTTTACCAGCTGAGCTACCAGGGGAGCCCAAGTTATCTTAGAAGTGCTGCAGGCAGCCTGTAAAGGCTTACCCATGGTCACAGAATGGGGAATTTATGGAAAGACAAATCATCTTTTTTAGTGTGTTTCAAATGAACTCAAATACAGATGGGAGAACCTCGCCTAGGGTTTGACCAGCTAAGGCTTGGAAAAGTATTTGTCTTCTTCATCCTCTTCCCTCTCACCCCTGCCTTCCATTCAATATATGGCTTTTGTGAAAGTTCAGTGGTTTCTTGGTAGAAAGAAACCACCGTGGAAGGCAGTCTGGTGACATCATACAAACCTGAAGATATGCTACTGAGACCCAGAAAGTTTGTGCTTGAGGCTCTTCCTACAGAAACACGTACTTACAGGCACCAGGATTCCTCGAGGCAGGAATGTTTAAGAGCCTCGACTGGAAGACAACCGAGAGGTCTGCCGCAAGATTACGGATCAACAGATTCTGGCTTATCCTTTCGTTGAACTACTACACAGCGGTGAAAGTGAATCAGCCTCAGCTACAAGTGACAAAAGCAGATGAATCGTAAAAGACATTATGTTTTTAAATTTTATTTTATTGAAGTGCAGTTGATTTACAGTGTCGTGTTAATTTCAGCTGTACAGCAAAGTGGTTCAGTTATACACATATATACATTCTTTTTCATATTCTTTTCCATTAGGATTTATCACAGGATATTGAATGCAGTTCCCTGTGCTATATGATAGGACCTTGTTCATCCATTCTATACATTCTCTATATAATGGTTTGCATATGCTTAGTCCAAACTCCCGGTCCATCCTTCTCCTACCCCACCCCTTAGCAGCCACAAGTAGGCTCTCTTTGTCAAAGACATAATGTTGAACCAAAGAATAGTGCAGTGGGTAGCTGTTCCTTCTCCAGGGATCTTCCCAACGCAGGGACTGAACCCAGGTCTCCCGCATTGCAGGCAGACTTTTTACCGTCTGAGCCACCAGGGAAGCCCAAGAATACTGCAGTGGGTAAGTCTATCCTTTCTCCAGGGTATCTTCCCACCCCAGGAATTGAACTGGGGTCTCCTGCGTTGCAGGTGGATTCTTTACCAGCTGAGCTACCAGGGGAGCCCAAGTTATCTTAGAAGTGCTGCAGGCAGCCTGTAAAGGCTTACCCATGGTCACAGAATGGGGAATTTATGGAAAGACAAATCATCTTTTTTAGTGTGTTTCAAATGAACTCAAATACAGATGGGAGAACCTCGCCTAGGGTTTGACCAGCTAAGGCTTGGAAAAGTATTTGTCTTCTTCATCCTCTTCCCTCTCACCCCTGCCTTCCATTCAATATATGGCTTTTGTGAAAGTTCAGTGGTTTCTTGGTAGAAAGAAACCACCGTGGAAGGCAGTCTGGTGACATCATACAAACCTGAAGATATGCTACTGAGACCCAGAAAGTTTGTGCTTGAGGCTCTTCCTACAGAAACACGTACTTACAGGCACCAGGATTCCTCGAGGCAGGAATGTTTAAGAGCCTCGACTGGAAGACAACCGAGAGGTCTGCCCGCAAGATTACGGATCAACAGATTCTGGCTTATCCTTTCGTTGAACTACTACACAGCGGTGAAAGTGAATCAGCCTCAGCTACAAGTGACAAAAGCAGATGAATCGTAAAAGACATTATGTTTTTAAATTTTATTTTATTGAAGTGCAGTTGATTTACAGTGTCGTGTTAATTTCAGCTGTACAGCAAAGTGGTTCAGTTATACACATATATACATTCTTTTTCATATTCTTTTCCATTAGGATTTATCACAGGATATTGAATGCAGTTCCCTGTGCTATATGATAGGACCTTGTTCATCCATTCTATACATTCTCTATATAATGGTTTGCATATGCTTAGTCCAAACTCCCGGTCCATCCTTCTCCTACCCCACCCCTTAGCAGCCACAAGTAGGCTCTCTTTGTCAAAGACATAATGTTGAACCAAAGAAACCAGACATCATAGAACATATACTGATGATTATGATCACATAAGGGGCTTCCCAGGTAGCGCTAGTGGTAACGAATCCGCCTGCCAGTCTAGGAAACATAAGAGACTTAGGTTTGATCCTTGGGTTGCGAAGATCCCCTGGAGGAGGGCACGGCAACCCACTCTGGTATTCTTGCCTGGAGAATCCCCATGGACAGAGGAGCCTGGCTGGCTACAGTCCATGGAGTCACAAAGAGTTGGACCCAACTGAAGGGACTTAGCACACATGCATGCATATTCATATAAAATCCAAGTGGAACTGTTGATTTAAGATGTACAATAAAGTAGCAAATGTATAAAGAATAGCAAGGTTATTAATATCATAACACCAAGATGTGATTCTGTTGCTGAGAGTAATGGGCGTATGTGTGTTTCTGGAAAGGCGGCAAGGTTTCCTTTCCAGTTCTGAGCTCGGGTGTTAGTTTCATGTGTGTTCCATTCACAGCAACTTCTTGCACGGTAGGTTTATGCTCTGAGCATTTTTTCTGTGCGTTTTCATTTTCACAATATAGAAAGGGCCCTGTGGTGGCTCTGGAGGGAAGGGATCACCATGGGACACAGAGAAGCCGGGAACTTTCTCCAGCCAAGTAGGAATTGGTTAGTTTTCTGCCCCTGGCAGTTCAGATTTGGCACTTCCGAAGCTGAGGTCCATCTTTTATTCCAGGTTGCGGGGCCTCCGTGATTTGAAACGATCACAGAAATACCACCAAACCATGCCCCCGGGCTTGAAAATGGGTCTTTCTCTAAAGAGAGCAAATCTGGGTAGAGAATTCACTGCGCTCTAGACTGGCCTCTCCATCCTTGTCTATCTTTAAGTTTCTTCTTTCTTCCTCTGTCTTTCTCCTTGCAAGAGGCTGGGAGCGTCCGGCTGTCTGCAACCGAAATGGAACCCGTTGAAAAACAAGGTTTCCTCCCAAGGGAGGAGAAACCTGTCGTCCCAACTTCCCCCTTGCCACCCGACCAACCAGCTCTCCCCTCTCTCCCCTACAAAACTCCGCGAAGCCAGGTCCCCTCGCGCCTCCGCGATTGGTCGCGGGCCATCATGTGTCGATACTTGGGGTGGGTCTTTCTCCCGTTAAACTCATCAATCGCTCGTCTTTGGAGCTTCGCTGGCCAGTGGTTCAGACCTTTGCGCCCATTTTCCCTTAGGTTTGATCCTTGGGTTGCGAAGATCCCTGGAGGGGAGGGGGCACGGCAACCCACTCTGGTATTCTTGCCTGGAGAATCCCCATGGACAGAGGAGCCTGGCTGGCTACAGTCCATGGAGTCACAAAGAGTTGGACCCAACTGAAGGGACTTAGCACACATGCATGCATATTCATATAAAATCCAAGTGGAACTGTTGATTTAAGATGTACAATAAAGTAGCAAATGTATAAAGAATAGCAAGGTTATTAATATCATAACACCAAGATGTGATTCTGTTGCTGAGAGTAATGGGCGTATGTGTGTTTCTGGAAAGGCGGCAAGGTTTCCTTTCCAGTTCTGAGCTCGGGTGTTAGTTTCATGTGTGTTCCATTCACAGCAACTTCTTGCACGGTAGGTTTATGCTCTGAGCATTTTTTCTGTGCGTTTTCATTTTCACAATATAGAAAGGGCCCTGTGGTGGCTCTGGAGGGAAGGGATCACCATGGGACACAGAGAAGCCGGGAACTTTCTCCAGCCAAGTAGGAATTGGTTAGTTTTCTGCCCCTGGCAGTTCAGATTTGGCACTTCCAAGCTGAGGTCCATCTTTTATTCCAGGTTGCGGGCCTCCGTGATTTGAAACGATCACAGAAATACCACCAAACCATGCCCCCGGGCTTGAAAATGGGTCTTTCTCTAAAGAGAGCAAATCTGGGTAGAGAATTCACTGCGCTCTAGACTGGCCTCTCCATCCTTGTCTATCTTTAAGTTTCTTCTTTCTTCCTCTGTCTTTCTCCTTGCAAGAGGCTGGGAGCGTCCGGCTGTCTGCAACCGAAATGGAACCCGTTGAAAAACAAGGTTTCCTCCCAAGGGAGGAGAAACCTGTCGTCCCAACTTCCCCCTTGCCACCCGACCAACCAGCTCTCCCCTCTCTCCCCTACAAAACTCCGCGAAGCCAGGTCCCCTCGCGCCTCCGCGATTGGTCGCGGGCCATCATGTGTCGATACTTGGGGTGGGTCTTTCTCCCGTTAAACTCATCAATCGCTCGTCTTTGGAGCTTCGCTGGCCAGTGGTTCAGACCTTTGCGCCCATTTTCCCCTCTTCCTTCCTCTCCCTCCACCCCCCTCCCCCCCATCCCTCCACACCAGTCTTATTTTAGCAAAACCTAGAGGAGAAGGAGGCGGCGGCACTGGGGCGGGGGTGGGGTGGGGTGGTGGACGCTAGGCAATGCAGCATCCGGAGCAGCTATTGAGTGGCTAAGCGCATCCCTCTCCCCGCTCTCTCTCTATCTTTTTTTCTTCCTCTTGTTGGGAATTTTCAGGATTTCAGTGCTGCAATTTAACCCCAAGATGAGGCACGGTTGAGCGAAACGCTGCGCGCACACGCACATTCACACTCCTTGGGCAGAAGAGCCAGCCGCTGGTGATTCAGGAAGGGAAAAAAAAAAAAAAAATCACCCGGACCCTGCGGCTTCAAGACACCTTAAGAGCCCTTCGGAGTGTTTCCCTCCCCTCTCTCCTTTCCTTTCCCCTTAATGCTCTTCATTTTTTGGCTACAGATCTTTAAGCATTTTTAAGGTCTGGGCACTTAAGCCAAACAGAAAGGGTTTTTTTTTTTTTTAATTTTAAATTTTGGGGGCTGCCTCCCCCTTCCCCCCCAAGAAAGACTTGCTTTTTATTTTTTTTTTAATGAAAAAATGTTTTAAATGGGCCGAGCGCACTGCTTTTGCAAGATGCCAGCCTGACCCAGACCTCGGAGGAATCTGAAGCTCCCACTGCGTCCCGGGGGGCGTCCTTTGCAAACCGTTCGAGTCTTAAAGGGGGTGTGCGTTTTTTTTTTTTTAACTGCCTTTTTTTTTTTCCCTTTTCTTTCTTTCTTTTTTTTTTTTTTTTCCGGAGTGGGTGGATTGGGGATTGCCTGGATTCCTTTCTCGGTTATTTTTTGCCTCGCTTCCCTCTCCCCTCCCCCCTCTCCCGGCCCCCGCGCCCCGCCCCCGCACCCTCCTCCAGCCCCTCCTTCTCCGGGGTCAGCCAGGAAGATGTCCCGAGCTGCTATCCCCGGCTGGGGCCGGGCAGCCGCCTCGTGAGCCCCCGACCCGAGGCGCCGAGCCGCCGCCGCCCGATGGGCTGGGCCGTGGAGCGTCTCCGCAGTCGCAGCTCCAGCCGCCGTCTTCACAGCATCGGCGGCGGCGGCGGCGGCGTCTTCCGCATCGTTCGCCGCAGCGTAACCCGGAGCCCTTTGCTCTTTGCAGAATGGCCCGCTTCGGAGACGAGATGCCGGCCCGCTACGGGGGAGGAGGCTCCGGGGCAGCCGCCGGGGTGGTCGTGGGCGCCGGAGGCGGGCGAGGAGCCGGGGGCAGCCGGCAGGGCGGGCAGCCCGGGGCGCAAAGGATGTACAAGCAGTCAATGGCGCAGAGAGCGCGGACCATGGCCCTCTACAACCCCATCCCCGTCCGACAGAACTGCCTCACGGTCAACCGGTCTCTATTCCTCTTCAGCGAGGACAACGTGGTGAGAAAATACGCCAAAAAGATCACCGAATGGCCATATCCTTTGCCCGAACCCCGGCAGCTGCGCCTCCCCCTCCTCCCTCCGCTTCCCCTCTTCCAGGCTGGGAGAGAGACCCGGGGGTTGATGGGAGGTGGGGGGGTCTTCCAGGGGCTGGGAGAGGGGGCACCGGGGAGGAGTGTGGAGCGTCTCTCCACCCCGAGCTGGGTTGAGCTACCGTGGAGGCTTGGGGTTGGGGTTGGAGAAGAGGGCCGGGGGAGTGGATTCCTCCCAAGGACCGATTTCAGGATGAGGGCTGGGCCCTGGGGTCGTGCCGGGGCCTTTGGAGCCAGTTCCGGATGGGTCAGAGTTCCCGGATTGAGCGTAGACCGGGCCAGGGCCTGGGCACTCTGGCCAGGACAGGGGAAGGACCCGGGGTTGCGAGGCGGTGGGGAGGCTTAGCTGGGTTTCCCTAGCCGCCCCTCATTGAAATCCACCATTGCCTCTAGAGCTGGGGCCCGGTCTGAGCTCTTAGGCCTCTCCACCCCTGCTGCCCTGAGGTCGGGGGCTGGCCCTCTCAAGAAGGGTGCCCAGGGTCTCCTCGGACCAAGAACCAGCGGGATAGCATGTGGCGTCCACACCCAAGGGCCAGCACTGGCCAGAATTCAGATCCCAGGGTGGGTCGCCGGCTGGGAAGGGTTGGGGGCATTTATTCTCCCCCATGTCTGCAGGTTCCGTTCCCTTCCACCACCGATTAGGGCTCGCATCATCTTTGGGGGTGTGCAAAACATCCCCTTTGCCCCAGCTGGGGTCCTGACCCGGAAGACCCAGGATGAGCTGCTGCCATAAGAAAGATAGGACACGAGAAAATGAGGTGCCGGATCCTTCCTGGGGGCACCGTGTCAGGCCTTGGGTTGGAATCGACTTCCTCCACCCTAGAGACCTGGGAGGGGACATCAGGAGAGTCAGCTTCCATGTGGACATCTTGAAAGGTAAATGCCTTTTTTTTTTTTTCTAATGAAAGATCCAGAGGAAGAAGGTGGTGTCCAGACTTGCCTCTGTTGAGATGCTATCAAAATCCCCCCACCCCGTGCTTCTTTAAATTCGTGCCTGCTTGAAATAAACCTTGAGGAGGGCTTAACATCTGTTGAGAAGTAGGCAGGCAAGGATGGGTAATTAGTCGGGCTTTCTAGCAGTTATCTAAGCATGACCCAGATTCCGGGGTGGGTGGAACGCACCCTGCTCCCCAGGCCAGTCGGCCACCGTGCAGTACCCGCATGTGTCGCTCCTCGGCTCGATTCCAACTGGCCGCCCCTCAGGGGTAAAAATGAACTGGACTGGTTGGGTCCCTGGGCTTCACTGACGCGCCTCCGTCCTCTTTCTGCCGGGGTCTGACTGTTACACTCTGCCAGGCTGCGCCCCGGGTGGTCCTGGAGTGGCTTATTGGAGGAACGTGGTAGCTGGTGGATGCGCTTTGAGTGGGGCTCAGGACTGAGCACGGCTTGGGCTTCAGGGTGCTGAAAATTGCCACAGAGGGCTCTGAGCTTTTGGAGTGTGTGTGAGCAGTCTCCTTGGAGGGCTGGTGAAAATTCAGAGGTTCAGCTGCTGCTGGCTTTTGGAAGGGGCGTACCCTCATCACGATGTCGTTTGGAGGGTGCCCCAGGTCTCTGCTGCCTAAGTTTCAACCTTGTCGTGATCTGTTGAAAGGCTCAGGGTCTGGCGATCCCTCTGCCTGTCTCCCCTCCATCCCTGGAGGGGTTCTGGGTGGGGCACGGGAAAGGCAAGGTGTCCCTGTGTGCAGGATCAGCTAGCTGGGTGTCCAGGAGGGATTCACTGAGCTGACAGGTCTTCCGGGTTAAACCTTTCGCATTTATTCTCCCCCATGTCTGCAGGTTCCGTTCCCTTCCACCACCGATTAGGGCTCGCATCATCTTTGGGGGTGTGCAAAACATCCCCTTTGCCCCAGCTGGGGTCCTGACCCGGAAGACCCAGGATGAGCTGCTGCCATAAGAAAGATAGGACACGAGAAAATGAGGTGCCGGATCCTTCCTGGGGGCACCGTGTCAGGCCTTGGGTTGGAATCGACTTCCTCCACCCTAGAGACCTGGGAGGGGACATCAGGAGAGTCAGCTTCCATGTGGACATCTTGAAAGGTAAATGCCTTTTTTTTTTTTTCTAATGAAAGATCCAGAGGAAGAAGGTGGTGTCCAGACTTGCCTCTGTTGAGATGCTATCAAAATCCCCCCACCCCGTGCTTCTTTAAATTCGTGCCTGCTTGAAATAAACCTTGAGGAGGGCTTAACATCTGTTGAGAAGTAGGCAGGCAAGGATGGGTAATTAGTCGGGCTTTCTAGCAGTTATCTAAGCATGACCCAGATTCCGGGGGGGTGGGTGGAACGCACCCTGCTCCCCAGGCCAGTCGGCCACCGTGCAGTACCCGCATGTGTCGCTCCTCGGCTCGATTCCAACTGGCCGCCCCTCAGGGGTAAAAATGAACTGGACTGGTTGGGTCCCTGGGCTTCACTGACGCGCCTCCGTCCTCTTTCTGCCGGGGTCTGACTGTTACACTCTGCCAGGCTGCGCCCTGGGTGGTCCTGGAGTGGCTTATTGGAGGAACGTGGTAGCTGGTGGATGCGCTTTGAGTGGGGCTCAGGACTGAGCACGGCTTGGGCTTCAGGGTGCTGAAAATTGCCACAGAGGGCTCTGAGCTTTTGGAGTGTGTGTGAGCAGTCTCCTTGGAGGGCTGGTGAAAATTCAGAGGTTCAGCTGCTGCTGGCTTTTGGAAGGGGCGTACCCCTCATCACGATGTCGTTTGGAGGGGTGCCCCAGGTCTCTGCTGCCTAAGTTTCAACCTTGTCGTGATCTGTTGAAAGGCTCAGGGGTCTGGCGATCCCTCTGCCTGTCTCCCCCCTCCATCCCTGGAGGGGTTCTGGGGTGGGGCACGGGGAAAGGCAAGGTGTCCCTGTGTGCAGGATCAGCTAGCTCGGGGTGTCCAGGAGGGATTCACTGAGCTGACAGGTCTTCCGGGTTGAAACTGGCTTTCGATCGCCTTCCGGAGCCCGGATTTAGAGTCTTTTGAGAGGAAATGAAGAAGGTGGGAGTCCTAAGGTGTCCTTAGCTCACCTCGGTGCAGCCTGAATCCTGCCCGCCCGAGGGCTGCTGGGGGAGTGAGGGGTGGCAGCCGTCCCTCAGACACAGGAACCGTAAGAGAGAGATGCGGGTGACCCAGGAGCAGCCGGTCCTTGAGAGGCTTTCTCTGCCTTTCTTGCTCTCGGGAGCTTCGGGATGAGTTTGTGCATTTTGCTCTTTGTAGCCCGTTTCTGTTCCGCTCTCTGGCCAGGGGCCGCCGACACAAGATGCAGCCCTGCTCTCAGAGGGAAAGCTGTCCACTCCCCCAAGCTGTCCCCAGGCAGTCATCCGGGACTGAGCTTTCTCTGGGGTGGGGGATGAGAGGGGACGGGGGAGGGGTTGGGAAAGGAAATCTGGGCCAGTGCAAAGGAATGGGCTGTGCAAAAATACAGAGGAGCCAGGGTGCCGGGGCAGAACGTTGACTCGAGTATCCAGATACTTCTGCCGTTAAAAATATGTTTAAGTATTAGTTGAGAACTTTAAAACTAAAGCTTTTATTTATATATATACATTTCCTTGTATTTATGGATAGAGAGAGGAAAGTACACATGTCACGTCCAGCTTCGTCAGTGAACATAAGTACCACTAACATCTGGGTCAAGGAAAAGAATGTGACCAGTACCCCAAAAGTCCCCTCCTGTCCCCTCCAAGTTAATCCCCCCACAAGGGTTACGATACCCCAACTGCTGACGCCACGGGGTCATTCGCCCTCCTTTTGAGCCTCCAGGAAATGGAGTCTGTCCACAGAGGCTGTGCTCCCGTGTCTGGCTTTTTTTTTGGCTCAGCAATCCGTCCGTGAGATGCGTCCATGCCCCTTCAGGTCCCTGTTGCTTGTCCCTTCTCATCGCTGTGCGCCCCTTGATGGTGATCTCTCCATGAATGTAGCATTCTGTTCCCCAGCTGAGTGCCACTTGAGTCATTTGGAGATGGTGGTGCTGGGAACATTCTTGCGTTGTGTGTCTTTGATGGAATTTTGGGGGGACGCATTTCTCTTGAGTTGGTACCTAAGAGCAGAGGACTTGTACTTGGAAAGGGCACGTGCTGAGGGTCCCATGAGAGTGGGCAAAGAGGGTTTCTCGCCGTCGTGTGGAGGAGGAGTCAGTGCATGTTCCGTGAACTTGGCTGTGTGCTTCTAGCCCCGAGTGTCCGTTCACATGCAGATTCCAGCCAGGTACGCTGCTGGGGGCAGCCTCGCTTTCCCCTTGCTCACAGGCACTTGGCCACTGCGGCCCCCTTCGCCCCTTCTGCACCCCACCGCCCTCGGTAGCTCCTGCTTGAAGCCAGCCGTGAAGATTTAAGGGATGCTCAGGAATTTCATTTTTCTCTTCCTAAGTCCAAAAACCCACACGGAAATTTTTGATGTTCAGATTTCCATCGGTTTTCTTCACTCCCAGAGGATTCCAGGCAGCGGAGATGTCTGGACCACACACCCCGGATCTGTGTGCTCGTGGACTCGAAGTCGGACTTAAATATAGAGGTGACGGGGCTCTGATGAGGAAGTCTAAAGAGCTCAAATCTGTCAGCTCAATAAGGCGCATCTGTCAGCCTTCCCCGAGCCCCCACTTAATGCCGCTCGCTCCTTCTGACGCGCTACCCAGCGCCAACGTGAATGTCATCTTCCTTCAGTCTTGCTGATGCCAGCACATCTTCCACGGAGCACAGCGTAGGAATGTGGCCATGGCGAGAGCCTCAGACTCCGGTCTGTGTCTTTTCCTGCTCCGTCTCCTGAAGCGCCTGTGGGATTCCAAGTTAATCCCCCCACAAGGGTTACGATACCCCAACTGCTGACGCCACGGGGTCATTCGCCCTCCTTTTGAGCCTCCAGGAAATGGAGTCTGTCCACAGAGGCTGTGCTCCCGTGTCTGGCTTTTTTTTTGGCTCAGCAATCCGTCCGTGAGATGCGTCCATGCCCCTTCAGGTCCCTGTTGCTTGTCCCTTCTCATCGCTGTGCGCCCCTTGATGGTGATCTCTCCATGAATGTAGCATTCTGTTCCCCAGCTGAGTGCCACTTGAGTCATTTGGAGATGGTGGTGCTGGGAACATTCTTGCGTTGTGTGTCTTTGATGGAATTTTGGGGGGACGCATTTCTCTTGAGTTGGTACCTAAGAGCAGAGGACTTGTACTTGGAAAGGGCACGTGCTGAGGGTCCCATGAGAGTGGGCAAAGAGGGTTTCTCGCCGTCGTGTGGAGGAGGAGTCAGTGCATGTTCCGTGAACTTGGCTGTGTGCTTCTAGCCCCGAGTGTCCGTTCACATGCAGATTCCAGCCAGGTACGCTGCTGGGGGCAGCCTCGCTTTCCCCTTGCTCACAGGCACTTGGCCACTGCGGCCCCCTTCGCCCCTTCTGCACCCCACCGCCCTCGGTAGCTGCTGCTTGAAGCCAGCCGTGAAGATTTAAGGGATGCTCAGGAATTTCATTTTTCTCTTCCTAAGTCCAAAAACCCACACGGAAATTTTTGATGTTCAGATTTCCATCGGTTTTCTTCACTCCCAGAGGATTCCAGGCAGCGGAGATGTCTGGACCACACACCCCGGATCTGTGTGCTCGTGGACTCGAAGTCGGACTTAAATATAGAGGTGACGGGGCTCTGATGAGGAAGTCTAAAGAGCTCAAATCTGTCAGCTCAATAAGGCGCATCTGTCAGCCTTCCCCGAGCCCCCACTTAATGCCGCTCGCTCCTTCTGACGCGCTACCCAGCGCCAACGTGAATGTCATCTTCCTTCAGTCTTGCTGATGCCAGCACATCTTCCACGGAGCACAGCGTAGGAATGTGGCCATGGCGAGAGCCTCAGACTCCGGTCTGTGTCTTTTCCTGCTCCGTCTCCTGAAGCGCCTGTGGGATTCCAGGTTTTCACCCCTTGTTTTCGAGAATTTCAACAAGAAACCCAGAGTCCCCTCACCTCAGGTGCCCCACTTTTTTTTCTTTTAATCAAAACGTCTCTAAAGAGGAATAATTCTGCATAGGGGGCAGAGAGCAGTACCCTGGGAGACGTTGGAGTGTATTATCAGAGCCTTGGCCTACACAAGGAAAAATAGATTGGTCTATAAGGGCAGGAAGAAATGGCTATTTGAGTCTTCTCCTAGGTCAGCTCTTGGCTTCCCTGGTGACTCAGATGGTAAGGAACCTAGGGGCACTGCAGGAGACCAGGGTTCGATCCCTGGGTTAGGAAGATCCCCTGGAGGAGGACATGGCAACCCACTCCAGTATCCTTGCCTGGAGCATCCCATGGACAGAGGAGCCTGGGGGCTACAGCCTCTGAGGTCACGGAAGAGTTGGACATGACTGAGGGAACATAGCAAGCACACCTGCATGCCCGTTTGGAGTCAGACACGCTGCCACTGTGCCACGAGGGTGAGGTCGGGGGCTTTTCTGACGAGCCTCCCGGGACTGCCTCTACTGCTCGCCCACGAGTTACACTTGGAGTATCCAGGTCACATCAGAGATGCCTCCTTTTTCTTTTTTTTTCCTTTTTCTCAAAAGCTGGGTTTATTGAAGTCTTCCATATAAATTACTTCCAGCCAAATTCACCCTTTTAAGCGTACAGTTCTGAGTTTTGACAAATGCGTTCAGTCATGTAGCCAACACCAATGTCAAAATAGGGAGCAGTTTCGTCACCTCCCAAATATCCCCTAGTCCCTCTTTGAGTCAGCACCCCGTTGCCCTCAAGCCTCTCGCAAGCCCTGATCAGCATCCTTATTGCTGGTGTTCAGTCACAGTTGTGGCCAACTCTCTGCGACCCCATGGACTGTAGCCCACCAGGCTCCTCTGTCCATGGAATTCTCCAGGCAAGAATACTGGAGTGGGTTGCCATTTCCTCCTCCAGGGGATCTTCCCGAACCAGGGATTGAACTCATATCTCTTGCAGTGTCCAGTGGATTCTTTACCCCTTTGCCTCCTGGGAAGCCCCTTTCCATCCTCAGAGCTTTACCTTCTCTAGGAGATCATATAAATCAAATCATACAGGATGCAGGCCTCTGGATTCCGGCTTCTTTTCGTGTAGCCTTTGAGATCCCTTCATTTGCTGTGTGTTATCAGTAGCTTGTTCTTTGGCATGCTGAGTTGCATTCCCTGGGATGGCTGGACCTGAGGGTGTTCTTCCATTTCCCAATTCCTTGGGGGGTGTTTCCAGGTTGGGCAATTATGAATAGAGCTGCTCTCAACATTGGTTAGATGGGTTTTAGTGGGAACATTTGGGAATGTCCATTTTATTTCTCTTGGGGAGGAAAATACCCAGGAGTAGGTTTCCTGGGTTGTGTGATAAGAATATGTTTAACTTCGTAAGAGACTTCCAAACTGTTTTCCAAAGTGGTTGTGCCGTTTTATATATACCTATCCTTGTGATCTCTTTAAAAGCACCATGTTCTAAGCACCAAAGTGCATCGGGCCTCGAGGGTTTAGCATAAAGGGCTGTGGACGTGTGGAAAGCAGCAGAAGGTGGTAGTGTTAAGTGCCCGTTGGAGAGATGAGATGGGGTGAGGATGCCATTTGAAGCGATGTGCCTGCCCTGGTTTGAAATCTAGCAATGGAACGGGGTCTGCGGCAGAAGGGAGTCTCTGGTGGAGAGGGGTGCTTTGGTTCAATCACTTGGCAATAAAAAGTCAAGCTCCAAGGCTGTAAGATCTGTGCCTGTCACCCTTGTCCCTTCGGCCACCCCACCCCTTGGCACAAAGAAAGTACTCCATAAATGTTTGTCCAGCGGTGACAAAATTGCCTCTCTTCACCCATTTTCCAAGTCACAGGGCTCTGATTCACCTGTGTACCCATGTTTTAGGTTTTCTGTGGGTTTTAGGTTCAGATGGTGGGCCGACCAAAGATGTGTGTGTGCGCATGAGCTTATCAGACCCAAGAGGGTCTCTGAAATGCTAGTACTTGAGAAATTTGGGAGCAGTGGCCCCTTGAGAGTGGAGTCTTCTTTCTGGGGTTTTTTGGGGGATGTTTGTTGGATGGCTGTTGTTCAGGAGCTAAGTCATGTCTGACTCTTTGTGGTCCCATGGACTACAGCTCACCAGGCTTCTCTGTTCTGCACTGTCTCCCAGAGTTTGCTCACATTCATGACCACTGAGTTGGTGATGCCATCCAACCATCTCATCCTCGTTCATCCCCCTTTTCCTCCTCAGTCTTTCCCAGCATTGGGGTCTTTTCCAATGAGTTGACTCTTCGCATCAGGAGGCCAAAGTATTGGCACTTCAGCTTCAACCTCAATCCTTCCAATGAATATTCAGGGTTGATTTCCGTTGGGAACATGGGGGTTATGTACACACCCCCCTTACCCGCCTCCGTAGCAAGCATACACATGCAGTCCTTCAACAATGGAAGGCACCACCGGGAAGGTGGATTCAATCCAGAGATACGGAGTCCATCCTGAAATCCCAGTTCATACATTTCTGGAGATGCTAACTCAGTTCCTCACAGGGGATGCAGATGGTGCTGTGAAATATAACAGAGAGTTGAAGGAGGGCTTGCTGAACTTGAGATCAGCCAGTCCTGGGTTCAGATAGCTCACAAACAGGGTTGCCTTGAGCATCTGACCTCAGTTTTCTCATGTACATGACAAGGATGTTGCTTCTGAGGGCAGGTTCCTGGGAGGACTCTCGAGGAGGTCACATGGGGTCAGGTATGAGAAATGCTGAGCACAATTTTTGGCATGGAGAAAACTCGAAAATGCACGAACCATAATATTGGAGAGTAATTTCTTCTCCTCACGTTCTATTCTGGAAACTTTGTCTGGAAACCAGGCTCTCCGGGTAGGGGTGGGAGCAGAGGACCCCTCTATTGACTGGCCCATTTGAATTTCTTTTTTTTGGTGGGGGAGTGGGTTGGGGAGGGAGGGGGTGGGTGGGCCACTTATATTGGTCTTTCATTTATCTATTTTCATCCATCTTTGTTCTTTGGCCTGGTGTGGGCCTCCCATCGCAGTGGCCTCTGTTGTCGCAGAGTACTGGCTCTGGGCACATGCGCTCCAGAGCTCGGGCTTGGTAATTGGACACATCGGTCCAGCCGCTCTCCCAGGCCAGGGATCAAACCGGTGCCCCTTTCACTGCAAGGCGGTGTCCTTACCCACTGCACCACCAGGGAAGCCCCCATTTGGATTTCTTGATCTGAGCGTGGAGTATTTTTTTTTCAATTGTAGTTGATTTATAATGTGTCCATTTCAGGTATACAGCAAAGTGATTTAGTTGTGCATATGTATTTTTTTCAGAATCGTTTCCTCTATAGAGTCTTATAAAATATGGAATACAGTTTCCTGGGCTATTCCTAGGTCCTTGTTTATTTTTTATATCATAGTATGTTTATGCTCATCTCAAACTTGGAGTTTATCTGTTCCCCTCCGCCTTTCCCCTTTGGTAACCCATTTGCCTTCTTGTTCTCTGGACGCTTAAAGGGGTGGGGGCAATACCTGCCCATTGACCTATTTTTCTATTCTCTTTGGTCTGAGATAAAATCGTCTGCCTCTCCCTGATCCCTTCCTTTGTGGGTGATTAGCTTCCCTGCCCGCCCCATCTCCTTCTGAGCTCAAAAGTCCAGCCCAGGATGGAGCCTGCAAGCCTGGGACAGCTGCTGTGGCCACCCCAGGCGACATCCTGAGAGTTGAACAGGAGAAATTTGGGATTTAGAATACACCCCTCACACCCCCCAGATTCTGTCTGTCTTCTTTCTCCCCCTCCCTCACTTCCCAGGAGCCTAGAGGAAGTCGAGGGACATTCCAGGAGTGGGATCCAGGTGGGTGGGCTCAGCAACTTGGGTTTCAGAAACCACTGGGCGTGCATCCTTGTCTGGGTAGGGTGACCAGATGTCCCAGTTTGCCAGGGACTGCCCTGGTTTTTAGTATCTTGAAAACGTCAGCCGTTTGGGGCAAACGAGGACTTTGGTGACCCTAATGGTGAATTTGATTCTTTTTTTTTATTATTGGAGGTTAACCACTTTACCATGTTGGGTGGGTTTCTGCTGTACAACAGCTTGAATCAGCTGTAAGCGTACGTACATCCCCTCCGTCTCGTTACGCATGGCCTCTGTTGTCGCAGAGTACTGGCTCTGGGCACATGCGCTCCAGAGCTCGGGCTTGGTAATTGGACACATCGGTCCAGCCGCTCTCCCAGGCCAGGGATCAAACCGGTGCCCCTTTCACTGCAAGGCGGTGTCCTTACCCACTGCACCACCAGGGAAGCCCCCATTTGGATTTCTTGATCTGAGCGTGGAGTATTTTTTTTTCAATTGTAGTTGATTTATAATGTGTCCATTTCAGGTATACAGCAAAGTGATTTAGTTGTGCATATGTATTTTTTTCAGAATCGTTTCCTCTATAGAGTCTTATAAAATATGGAATACAGTTTCCTGGGCTATTCCTAGGTCCTTGTTTATTTTTTATATCATAGTATGTTTATGCTCATCTCAAACTTGGAGTTTATCTGTTCCCCTCCGCCTTTCCCCTTTGGTAACCCATTTGCCTTCTTGTTCTCTGGACGCTTAAAGGGGTGGGGGCAATACCTGCCCATTGACCTATTTTTCTATTCTCTTTGGTCTGAGATAAAATCGTCTGCCTCTCCCTGATCCCTTCCTTTGTGGGTGATTAGCTTCCCTGCCCCGCCCCATCTCCTTCTGAGCTCAAAAGTCCAGCCCAGGATGGAGCCTGCAAGCCTGGGACAGCTGCTGTGGCCACCCCAGGCGACATCCTGAGAGTTGAACAGGAGAAATTTGGGATTTAGAATACACCCCTCACACCCCCCAGATTCTGTCTGTCTTCTTTCTCCCCCTCCCTCACTTCCCAGGAGCCTAGAGGAAGTCGAGGGACATTCCAGGAGTGGGATCCAGGTGGGTGGGCTCAGCAACTTGGGTTTCAGAAACCACTGGGCGTGCATCCTTGTCTGGGTAGGGTGACCAGATGTCCCAGTTTGCCAGGGACTGCCCTGGTTTTTAGTATCTTGAAAACGTCAGCCGTTTGGGGCAAACGAGGACTTTGGTGACCCTAATGGTGAATTTGATTCTTTTTTTTTTTTATTGGAGGATAACCACTTTACCATGTTGGGTGGGTTTCTGCTGTACAACAGCTTGAGTCAGCTGTAAGCGTACGTACATCCCCTCCGTCTCGAGCCTCCATCCTAACCTGGCATCCCGGCCCTCTAGGGCATCACAGCGCGCGGAGCTGAGCCTCCTGGGCTACTCTGTGCTTCCTGCTAGCTAGCTGTGTCTACTAGTGAAGGAAGCCAGAGACCATACCCATGCCCAGGAAAGAAGAGAGGTTGCTTGTTCCCTCGGAAAAGCTGAGACTTTTTCTTGGAATGAATTGTGCTTTGGGAAGCGACTTACTTAAGGCAGCTAATGCGAGAGAGATCCCACTTCTGAAGCGCGAAATTCCAGAGTTAAATACGGATCAAATTCTGTCGTTTCTCTGGGGTCAGAGGCGGCTTTATCGTCTTTGCAGCCTGGGAACACGCCTGGGCCTTCCTTTAAGGTGTTCGTGGCTCAGATTGGACCCGGATCTCGGAATTAGCAGTCCCGCCCCCGCCCCCGCCCCGACATCACGTAAAAGGCCCGCCCCGCCCCCTCCCTGGAGCAACGACGGGAACGCAGTTTCATCGCCCACCTGCCAGTAAATAATATTCACGCTGTTAAGTTCTGTTCTCATTTTAGGTCTGTGCGTAAAAATGTTCTATAATTTTAAACCACTTTTAAAGTATTTTTATACAAGCAGCGTTTGCAGGAGGGCTGAGTCTGATCTGAATAAAACTGACCAGTTCGGCTTAAACGAGACTTTGGTACAGACCTAGAACTTGGTCACGGTTTCTGACCTTCCCGAGCCTGCTATATTCCTTTTTTTTAACTTTTAAAAAATTAAGCTTATCTGATACTAGCGTAGAGCTGATTAACAACGCTTGTGATAGTTTCAGGTGACCAGCAAAGGGATCAGCCGTGCACACCCATGTGTCTATTCTCCCCCAGACTCCCCTCCCATCCAGGCGGCCACATAACGTTGAGCAGAGTTCCCTGTGCTATACTGTAGATCCTTCTTGGCTATCCATTTCAGATGTAGCCTTGTGGGCATGTCCATCCCAAATTCCCTAACTATCCCTTCCTCCCCTGCTACCCCTTTGGCAGCTGTAAGTTTGGCGAACCTGTGCTATATTCTTTTGTCGCATTGACCTTTATGATTTCCTTTATTAAGAATAATGCACACGGGGCTTCCCTGGTGGTCCAGTGGATAGAGAGTCTGCCTTGCGGTGCAAGGGGCACGGGTTCGATCCCTGGCCCGGGAAGATCCCACATGCCGAGGAACAGCTGGGCTAGTGCGTCCAATTATGAGCCAGCGCTCTGGAGCACGTGCACTCAGAGCCGGTGCTCTGCAATGAGAGAGGCCACTGCAATGGGAGGCCCACACATGTCAAAGAATAAAGATGGATGAAAAATAAAATGATGACTTAGAGGTTAAAAAAAAAATGCTAAAAAAAAAAAAGAAGAAGAAGAATGTGCACGGGAACCTTTGCTGATCTGCACTTGCTACTATGATGTTCGTGGCGCCCATGGCAGGATGTGCTGTCTGAGCAATAGCACCAGGGATGGAGGCTTGAAAGGAGGAGAGGGGGTGGGTGGGGTGATCCTGGTGGAGGTGAAGCAACGGACTTGGGAATAAATAGGTGGCTCCGTTGCACCTCTCAGCGCCAGCTCCTAATAGCTGTGCCTCAGTCTCTTCATCTGTAAGATGGGTGTAGTCGTCTTAACAACCAGGAAAGTGTGAGAGGATTCAAAGATACAGGAAAGCATGTGGCGGAGGTGGTCACTCTGTAAAAACTATCCGACTGGGTGGACTGTAGATTCCATGATAGCAAGGGGTGGTCTGTTGTGGTTATCACTCCGGGCCTGTACTTGGCCCTGCATCATTGTCGGGTGGTTTCCTCACCCTCATTTGAACAATCAATTGCTCTAATCCTGTCCTGGGTTCATAACACCCTCTCAATGGCGTCTCTCCTTTTGTTTGTTTTTCCTTAATTTATTTTAATGCTATATGGAAATACACTGATGGATCTGCGACCTGAGTCCAGAACTAGAACAGTGGCCCCTCAAATGTGGCCCCCGGCCGCAGGGCAGAGATGCTTACCCTCGGGCACCCACCCGTGTCCTCAGGAGGGCTGTTGAGATGCAGGCGGTTGGCCTTTGCCCCCACAGTTTCCGATTCAGGAGGTTTGGGGTGGAACAGAGAAGTTTCATTTCCAGCACGTCCCGAGGTGCTGCGGACGCTGCTGGTTTGGTGGGGGCGGGGTCCCCCTGAGCTAGAACATATGTCATAACTTGCTTCTCCCTATAGCCTCTGACCCTGCTTGAGCTGCCTGCCTTTCCCCCGCTCAGTCCCCCAAAGGCGGCACTCTCTCTTGGATTCGATGCATCTCTTGTTTTTAAGTCATTTAATGTATTTATTCATTTATTTATGTAGGCTGTGGTGGGTCTTCATTGCTGCATGAGGTTTCTCTGGTTGCAGGGAGCGGGGACCACTCTCTGTTCGCGGTGTGCAGGCTTCTCACTGCAGTGACTTTTGTTGTGGAGCGCAGGCTCTAGGCTGCACGGGCTTCCGTAGTTGCAATTCCTGGGCTCTAGAGCACAGGCTCAATCGTTGTGGCCCTGGGCATAGTCGCTCTGCACAACACGTGGAATCTTCCAAGACCAGGGATTGAACCTGTGTCTCCTGCACTGGCAGGCAGATTCTTTCCCACTGAGCTTCCAGGGCAGCCCCTGGATTGGGTATGTCTCATTCCCTTTCTTTCTTTTTGAAGAAGTTTTATCACATATTTGTGTATGCCTTAGGTCTGAAGGTTTCACTTTTGTGGATTCTGAGCCTTTTTAGCCTTCTGCGACTTGCCCTTGCTTTTTTCACTCAACTGTATGTTTCTGAGATTCATCTCTCTGATTTGAGTGTAGCTGGAGGTCATTTATTTTTCTCTGTATAATATTGTATTCTGTGATGATACAACAATCTATCCACTTTCCTGGGTGATGGACATTTGGGATGCTTCCAGGTTTCTTGTGTTTTTGCTATTATGAACAGTGCTGCAGTACTGAATAAATAATTGTGGAATGAATGAATTGAAGGTGTTAATTTTAGTCTGTGTACTTGGGAATGTTGCTTCAGCTCGAATCAGCTGAGATTCATCAGCATTTATGGAATACTAGCCATCTGACAGGCACTGGCTAAGCCATTTCACAGTCTACCCATCCCTCTCCAAAGGGCTGGGTCAGCCAGACAGCCTCCATTCTCCCTTGTCTTCTGAGAGCCAACCTGCGTTTTAGGCGTCGGCAGTTGCTACGTTCGTAGAGAAGCAGCCGTGCTGACGGGAGAGCAGGGATTCTGGAGCCGGGGGGCTGGAGTTCCAACCCTCACTCTTGCTTAGTCACTAGCGGTGTGACCTTGCTCAAATCGTTTAAGCATTCTGTGCCTCCATTTCCTAATTTGTCTAAAGGGGATTCTAATAGCACCTGTCTTGGCAGATTAAACAAATTAATACATGTTCTGCTTGGAAAATAGTGCCTGTAACTTAGCCCTTTATGTGCTTCTATATGAATGCATGGATTGATGGATCAATGAATTGGTGGGTGGATCAATGGGAGGGAAGAAGAAAGGGTGGGCTTATTTGGATGGCCTCTCTGACTCAATGCTTGGAAGAGTGCATGGCACATAGTAAGTAGGTGCTACGTAAAAGTGTTAGTTGCTCAGTCGTGTCTGACTCTTTGTAGCCCCATGGATTGTAGCCCCCCAGGCTCCTCTGTCCATGGAATTCCTCAGGCAAGAATACTGGAGTGGGTTGCCATTTCCTTCTCCAGGGGATCTTCCCCACCCAGGGATCAAACCTGGGTTTCCTGCACTGCAGGCAGATTCTTTACCATTGGAGCCACCAGGGAAGCCCTGGGTGCTACGTAGTGTGAGTTATTCTGTCTTCTCTTGCCAAGGCTCTCAACCCCCTTGATCTCTGTTAGTCTTTGGCATCTATCTTGAGAATCTCTTCTCCTGGATTATCAGCTGAACCACCATTGCTCTAGTATATAGTTCAAGGGGAAATCAGTCACAGGGTCATGCTATCAATAATTATAGTTCCTAGAATTCCATGATCCCAAGGCCTAGGCAAAATTTTTCTCATCTCAGCAAGCTTTGTCTATATTCCTAATCAGCATCCTCTCCCATTCCGTATACCCCACTGCCAGGCTCTCTCCAACGCCAGACACTTTCCAGTCTGCCCACAACTCCCCGTTTCTTCTACCCATACCCTACTTGCTCAGAGCACCACCTTTGAAGATATCCAAGACTTCAAATCAGCTGAGATTCATCAGCATTTATGGAATACTAGCCATCTGACAGGCACTGGCTAAGCCATTTCACAGTCTACCCATCCCTCTCCAAAGGGCTGGGTCAGCCAGACAGCCTCCATTCTCCCTTGTCTTCTGAGAGCCAACCTGCGTTTTAGGCGTCGGCAGTTGCTACGTTCGAGAGAAGCAGCCGTGCTGACGGGAGAGCAGGGATTCTGGAGCCGGGGGGCTGGAGTTCCAACCCTCACTCTTGCTTAGTCACTAGCGGTGTGACCTTGCTCAAATCGTTTAAGCATTCTGTGCCTCCATTTCCTAATTTGTCTAAAGGGGATTCTAATAGCACCTGTCTTGGCAGATTAAACAAATTAATACATGTTCTGCTTGGAAAATAGTGCCTGTAACTTAGCCCTTTATGTGCTTCTATATGAATGCATGGATTGATGGATCAGTGAATTGGTGGGTGGATCAATGGGAGGGAAGAAGAAAGGGTGGGCTTATTTGGATGGCCTCTCTGACTCAATGCTTGGAAGAGTGCATGGCACATAGTAAGTAGGTGCTACGTAAAAGTGTTAGTTGCTCAGTCGTGTCTGACTCTTTGTAGCCCCATGGATTGTAGCCCCCCAGGCTCCTCTGTCCATGGAATTCCTCAGGCAAGAATACTGGAGTGGGTTGCCATTTCCTTCTCCAGGGGATCTTCCCCACCCAGGGATCAAACCTGGGTTTCCTGCACTGCAGGCAGATTCTTTACCATTGGAGCCACCAGGGAAGCCCTGGGTGCTACGTAGTGTGAGTTATTCTGTCTTCTCTTGCCAAGGCTCTCAACCCCCTTGATCTCTGTTAGTCTTTGGCATCTATCTTGAGAATCTCTTCTCCTGGATTATCAGCTGAACCACCATTGCTCTAGTATATAGTTCAAGGGGAAATCAGTCACAGGGTCATGCTATCAATAATTATAGTTCCTAGAATTCCATGATCCCAAGGCCTAGGCAAAATTTTTCTCATCTCAGCAAGCTTTGTCTATATTCCTAATCAGCATCCTCTCCCATTCCGTATACCCCACTGCCAGGCTCTCTCCAACGCCAGACACTTTCCAGTCTGCCCACAACTCCCCGTTTCTTCTACCCATACCCTACTTGCTCAGAGCACCACCTTTGAAGATATCCAAGACTTCAAACCAGTGAGAATAGGCCAGCTTCTGTACGGGTCTAATAAGGGCTTGGAGCACTTGAGTCTTGCACAGATTAGAATAGTCAGAAATGTTCGTGGGTTTGAATTGTTTTTTGGAAGAGTTGTTAGAATGTACAGTTTTAACAGTTTGGCCTGTTCCTAATCACAACAGAGTTGTCTGTTTACGATCATCCATGAGTATTTGTGATTCAGAGGGGAGAGGTTTCTTAGGCAGTTAGTGTTGAATGAGTGGATGGCTGGATAGATCCATGGATGGTTGGACAGATGGACATCCTTGGATAGCAGCATCAGTGTAGTTGTCCAAATTGCACACTGCACAGGGGTCTTGTATCTCATATCATAACTGTACATTTATTATTTAAATTTCTCAGATGATGAAAGCATCAGTATCTTGTTGTAGCCAAATGAAGATATTATGACAGTTTTTTGACAGACGGACCTTACAGCTTGAAAAAGGGGCAGCTTATTTAAATTTACACAGCGGTGCTGTATGGGTTAGCAGCAACTCCAGAAAAGACTTATTAATATCTGTTGGTATTCCACTTTGTGTATATATCCTGCTTCTTTATGGATAAATCAGACTTCTTGTAGCTATTCCCAGTTGTTTGTTTTGCTTATAAACGACAGTAAAAGGAACATCTTTTGTGCATACATCTCTGTCCAGGGTGCTGATTATTTTCAGATTAAAATTCTTTTGGTGTCGAGATGGCACTCCAGTCTTAAAACGGTTGCCGCCTCTTTCTTGCATCTGAAAAGAGATTTGGAGACCAGGTGACTCGAAATGTAGGAAGCTGAGGAGGAGGAGTGTGGAAGGAAGTTGATTGGTCTGGAATTTTTTCTAGGCTACATATGAAGCAGTGCTTTTGAATTGGGGAGAATTTTGCCTTCCAGGGGACTTTGGGTAATGTCTGGAGATATTTTGGTTGACACGAATGTGGAGGGTGGCATGCTACCAGGACTTAGCAGGTAGAAGCCAGGGACGTACTGAGCATCCTAAAGGCCCAGGACAGCACACTCCCATGGAATTCCATCCATGAAGAACTATCCAACCCTGGATGTCAGTATTGCCAAGACTGAGAAATCTTGTTGTAAAAGATGTCACAGATTCCTTGGAGGAGAGGGGGTGGACTTAGGGTTTGGGGGGTTACTTCAATTTTACTTACAGTTTCTCTTCCTAGCTGGGTGTCTGAGCCAGCTTTCTCTGAACTTTAGATCCCACACTATCAGCAACAGGCTTGCTACTGACAGATTCGTTGATGTAAATATAGATGCGTATATAGAAGGAAGTCTCAGCTGGAGTTGGAAAATGTTGGAATGAAAGCTGCTGCAACCTCCCTATCTCTCCCTCCTTCTCCTTCTGTTGCCCAGTTTTTAGATCGTGTCTCACTTTCTTTGGGCGCCTGCTTTGGGCATGGTGAGGACTGCTGGTCGAGACAGTGGTTCTGTCCCTTTCGTCTCCACACCCAAGGCTGGCCTTAGGCATGGCCAGGACTCCCCTGAGACAGATTAGCTTTGAGATGCGAAGAGGGAGATGAGTGCCTTCATGGTAAATTCATTCATTCCAAAACGTTTACTATGTGCCAGGTGAGCGAGGGGGAAGGAGCAGAGGAAGGTGGCAAGGGTAGGTGGTGTGGACCACAGAGAAGACTTTCACTCCAGACGAAGCTGCAGCATCCTTCACGTTTTCCACCTGGCATACGTACAGTTTTTGTCTTCCGTAACAGAAAATAGGGCCTTTTGCATATCCACAATGTTTTTCCTCCAACACTAGCCACACTACAGTGACCCCACCATGATGATCATACACGTCTGTGACTCTTTCCTTAGGACAGATTGCTGGAGGTGGCATGGCTGCATCCTCTGTCAGGCTTTGGGGCCAGGTTTCAGGGAACAGTCAGTCTCTGTCCTTTCAAGCTCTGAGGTTCTGTTTCCCTGATGACATGGCCCAATGAGATGGCCCTTGATGTTACATCGTCCCCAGTCAAATAAGTGGAAAAGGGGAATCTCCTTGTGAGGCAATGTGTATCTCTTCCATTCCCAAAGATGCAGAGCGTCTTCTAGAGCCATGCAAGTGGTCTGATGTCCTTGGTCACACCCTTGCCTCCATTTTCTCTGGGGACATTCATCACCAATATCTTTTGCGGAAGTGGCACCAGGTTCGATAGACACTGTGGGGTTCTTTGGCTGTATGTTGGGTCTGAGGCAGTAGAGTGGTTAAGAGAGGGGGCCTGTAGAATCAGGCTACCTGGGTTCAAATCCCAGCTCTACTTCTTTCCAACCTCATCATATCGGGCAAGTCATTCCACCTTCTGGACCTCAATTTCCTCATCTGTAAAATGGGTGTAATATGAGTTCCTGCCTCATGGGGTTGTTATAAGGCTTATGCAGCACTTAAAAACAATGCCTGGCACATGGCAGGTGCTGAATAAGAGTTTGCCCCTGTTATTGTGTGCTTTCTGTGGATGCTGAAAAGCCTCATTTCAGGGTGCCGTAGCCGTCACGTGATTTAGAGCAAGCTCTCCAAGCATTTAGTGCTTGTCACAGCTCTTTTAACTGACCAAACAGGATCTGCGCCTCCCTGCTCCCCCAGAACCAACTAGACCATTGGCCACATTCATGATGGGTTTCCTTTCTTCCGTCCTTAGACTTGTTCTTGGCTGGAATTTCACTGGAACGCCAGTGAAGAGGAAGTGCCGTATTTCAGGAGGACATGGAAACGGCCTTTTGTCAAGTCTAGTTGGTAGCTCCTCTTTATGGAGAGCTTCTGAGTCCTGAGGCTGTGTGCGAAGCTCTTTGATTTAATCTTTATATCAGTCCCAAGGGCTTGCTGGGTTTATTTTTTGCTCCCATTTGACAGATGCTCACACTGAGACTCAGAGACTCAACTCGATCCCAGGCTCTGAAAGACAAGGAGTGTTTCTTGCTGGAAACAACTTTTACTTCCTCTGGGCATCTGAAATCCACTCTTTTATCTGGAAAGTGGTCTCCTCCACGCCTGGCTTACACCCGTGCTCTGCCAAGGTCAGGCATCTATCCCATGGGGAGACCTCGTGGGCCAGCTAATGGCAAGGCAAGAACAGAGGCCCGAGGGGCAGGTGCTCAGGTCATGCCTGGGAAAACATTTGTGTGCCAGAGAGGTTGGCATGCCTGGAGGAAGAGATAGTACAAGGGACAGTTAAGGAATGTAACAAAGGGACATGGAGGTCAGCCAGGACAAGGTGCCTCTCTGACGGTTGGTGTTGCCTTTGGGAAGATATGAAGCATCAGTGACCCTCCGTTTCTTCATCTGTACAATGGGAAGAATAGTATTTTTTGCCCAGGGATCTTGTAAGGATGAAATAAATATGATAAATGAAAAATACCATGCTTGGCACAGACTAAATGCTCGACAGGTGGCCAAAGCTGTTTTTTTTCTCCTTAGCATGAGCTCTGGAACACACGGACAGACAGACAGACAGACGCAGACCTCTGTCCTGAGGCAGCTAACATTCTCGCTGGGGAGGCAGACCGAGGACCGGAGAAAGCCTACAGTTGACGTGTGGGTAGTGCTCTGGTGCAGACAGAAAGCAGGAGAGACAGAGGCTTGAAGACAGGGTGTTGGTGCTGAGGAACTGAGCTTGGACGAGACCTGAGGAGATGTGTGGGCTTCATCTGGGTCGCCCTGGGGAGCCGGAGAGATGAGGAACGGGTATGGTGAGGCCGCAGGTCTCTTTCCATACAGGACTCTATCTAGAGCGCAGAAGGTGTGGGATGCGGAGACTCAAGGTAGGGCTGACAAAGGGAACAGGTAAGGGTTTCCAAGCAGGTGAGCCATTATGTATATATTTGGAAGAATGGAGAAGAATCAGCTTCCTTATTCTCCAAGATCTCTTCTCATCCTTTGTGCCAGGTCTTGGATCACTTAAAGATGCAGACAGGGACTTCCCTGGCCATCCTGTGCTTAAGACTCCCAGCTTCTGCTGCACAGGGTGCAGGTTCGATTCCTGGTCAGGGAACTAAAATCCTGCATGCTGCGTGGTGCAGCCAAAAACTAAAAAGAAGGAAAAAAACAAGACACAGGCCAAGGGAGTGATGGGAGGCACTTTGGATTACTTTTTAGACTCTTGGTTATTTACTCAAGTTTGAGGTTATCATGTTTTTTGGATGTCTTGCATCTTTCTTTCCTTGGAATTTGTCTAGTAGACCTGCACTGCCCAGTAAGGTAGCCACTAGCCCTCTATCCCAGCCCCATGGCTGTTTCCACTTAAAAAAAAATCATTGCATTAAATCAAATGAAAAAAGTCACTCCCTGAGTTGCACCAACCACATGTGAGGTGCTCAGTTAACCACGTGTGGCTGGTAACCATTGTCCCGGACGTTACTGATGAGCACATTCCATCATCATGCCAAATTCTATGGCAGTGTTGTTGCAGACCCTTCCAGCAGCAGCATCTCCCAGAGGGAGCTTGTTAAAAATGCAGAATTGCCATTCCTCACCCCAGACCTGCTCAGTCCCAAGCTGAATCTCAGCAAAATCCCTCAAGCGCAATTGGCTCTAGTTGCAATCTGCTTGAAAGGTTTAAAGATGCTGATGATGCCCCAAGCCTCACCTCACAGATGCTGATAAGATTGGTTCAGGACTATCCCTAAGCATGGGGATTTTAAAAAAACTCCCCAGGTGATTCAAAAGTTCAGCTAGGATGGGCAGAGAGACCCAAGTAGTTAAGAACGCTTGGACGGTGAGTGGACTGGATGCAGTTGGAGCTGTGTGACCTAGGGCATGCCATGTGCCCTCTCTGAGCCCTCGGTAAATCCAGGGACCTGTCGGTCCCTCCCTCCCAGGGCTGCGAGCATCAATGATATGACGGTTTCTAGTGCTCAACAGGGGGCGTGAACTCTTTGTACATAAATAGGTGTTGAATTTTAAGAAATGAGTTTATCAGCCTTAGAGCTGGTAGTTGGAGTAGAAGAAACAGAACTCTTTTTGAAATGTATGATTTGTCCACTTTTTAAGCATGGTGGTAAAATTCCCATAACGTAGAATTAAGTATTAACTATTTAATTTTATTTTTTAATACGTATTTTGTATCATAGTTGATTAACAATGTTGTGTTAGTTTCAGGCGCATAGCAAAGTGATTCAATTATGTTAATACATATACTTGTATCGATACACTTGTACCTGATGGGGCATTGGAGGACTTTTTAGACTCTTGGTTATTTACTCAAGTTTGAGGTTATCATGTTTTTTGGATGTCTTGCATCTTTCTTTCCTTGGAATTTGTCTAGTAGACCTGCACTGCCCAGTAAGGTAGCCACTAGCCCTCTATCCCAGCCCCATGGCTGTTTCCACTTAAAAAAAAATCATTGCATTAAATCAAATGAAAAAAGTCACTCCCTGAGTTGCACCAACCACATGTGAGGTGCTCAGTTAACCACGTGTGGCTGGTAACCATTGTCCCGGACGTTACTGATGAGCACATTCCATCATCATGCCAAATTCTATGGCAGTGTTGTTGCAGACCCTTCCAGCAGCAGCATCTCCCAGAGGGAGCTTGTTAAAAATGCAGAATTGCCATTCCTCACCCCAGACCTGCTCAGTCCCAAGCTGAATCTCAGCAAAATCCCTCAAGCGCAATTGGCTCTAGTTGCAATCTGCTTGAAAGGTTTAAAGATGCTGATGATGCCCCAAGCCTCACCTCACAGATGCTGATAAGATTGGTTCAGGACTATCCCTAAGCATGGGGATTTTAAAAAAACTCCCCAGGTGATTCAAAAGTTCAGCTAGGATGGGCAGAGAGACCCAAGTAGTTAAGAACGCTTGGACGGTGAGTGGACTGGATGCAGTTGGAGCTGTGTGACCTAGGGCATGCCATGTGCCCTCTCTGAGCCCTCGGTAAATCCAGGGACCTGTCGGTCCCTCCCTCCCAGGGCTGCGAGCATCAATGATATGACGGTTTCTAGTGCTCAACAGGGGGCGTGAACTCTTTGTACATAAATAGGTGTTAATTTTTAAGAAATGAGTTTATCAGCCTTAGAGCTGGTAGTTGGAGTAGAAGAAACAGAACTCTTTTTGAAATGTATGATTTGTCCACTTTTTAAGCATGGTGGTAAAATTCCCATAACGTAGAATTAAGTATTAACTATTTAATTTTATTTTTTAATACGTATTTTGTATCATAGTTGATTAACAATGTTGTGTTAGTTTCAGGCGCATAGCAAAGTGATTCAATTATGTTAATACATATACTTGTATCGATACACTTGTACCTGTTTTTTCAGTTATGTTTCCCTTTAGGTCATCCACCGTTTTTTTGTTTTTTTCTTTTTAATTTTTTTCTAAAATTTATTTATCTTTTGGGGGGTGGGGTAGGGAGGGAGGGGGACAGATGAGCCACTTCTATTGGCCTTTCATTTCTCTATTTTCATCTGTCTTTGTTCTTTGGCTCCTGTGGGCCTCCCATCGCGGTGGCCTCTGTTATCACAGAGCGCCGGCTCTGGGCACACACGCCCCAGAGCTCCGGCTCGGTAATTGGTCACATCAGTCCAGCTGCTCCGCAGCACGTGGGATCTTCCCAGGCCAGGGATCGAACCGGCGCCCCTTGCACTGCAAGGCTGTGTCCTTACCCACTGGACCACCAGGGAAGCCCCATCCACCGTTTTAAAGTGTATAGTTCAGTGGCATTTAGTCTATTCACGATGTGGTACATTTATCTTGTTCGAAGACATTTTCATCTCTGAAAGGAAACCCCATACCCATTAAGCCATCCCTCCTCATCCCTGCTTCTCTCCCCTGGTTGCTCATCTGCATTTTTTTCTTTATGAATTGACCTCTTCTGGCTTTAGACAAGTGTCCCGTCTCTGGCCCCATCACCCCTTGGCATCCCGAGGGAGACTGGGGAGAGGCCCAGCTCTGTATCTCCGGGTCTCTCCGCCTCTGGGAGGAGGGCTGCCCCTGCTGGTGGCCCCCTCCGGCCCCCTGGGCCTCACCCACCAGCCGCACTTAATCCCAGCAGCAGGCCCCATGTTCTGCCCTCCTGGGGCCACCGCAAATGAGAGGTTTCATCTCAGCTGGGTTTCTCCTGGTTAAATATTTAATAAATAAGACCTACGACGTGTGATGCTGGGAATGTTTGATAGTGAAATTAATGAGGGGGAGAGAGTCGCCGGCTGCCCACAGGTCCATCCATGCCTGAGTCTGGTTGTGGGCGCCCCGGTGGCAGGCATCTAGGCCACCGCGATGGATCCTACCATCCTCGCTGTGACCTCCCTAGCACTGTGTCTGGCATAGAGTAACCGCATGATAAATATGTGTTAAAGAGAGATTAGGTGTTAAATATAAATCATGTGTTAATAAGTATGTGTTAAAGAGACAGCACTTTTAAAAAGCAAAGGCATCACTTTGCCGGCAAAGGTCTGTATAGTCAAAGCTACAGTTTTCCCAGGAGCCATGTACAGGTGTGAGAGTTGGACCTTAAAGAAGGCTGAGTGCCCAGGCTTCCCTGGTGGTTCAGTGGGTAAGGACACCGCCTTGCAGTGCAAGGGGCGCCAGTTCAATCCCTGGCCTGGGAAGAGCCACGTGCCGTGGAGCGGCTGGACTGATGTGTCCAACAACTGAGCTGGAGCTCTGGAACGCATGCGCCCAGAGCCAGTGCTCTGTGGCGAAAGAGGCCACTGTGATGGGAGGTCCACACAGGCCAAAGAACAAAGATGGAAATGCAAGACCAATAGAAGTGGCCCAAAAAAAAAAAAGAAGGCTGAGTGCCCAAGAGTTTATGCTTTCAAATTGTGGTGCTGGAGAAGACTCTTGAGAGTCCCTTGAACAGCAAGGAGATCAAACCAGTCCATCCTAAAGGAAATCAACCCTGAATATTCATTGGAAGGACTGATGCTGAAGCTGAAGCTCCAATACTTTGGCCTCCTGATGCAAAGAGCCCCTCAGTGGAAAAGATCCTGATGCTGGGAAAGATTGAAGGCAAAAGGAGGAGAGGGTGGCAGACGGTGAGATGGTTGGATGGCATCATCAACTCCATGGACGTGAGTTTGAGCAAACTCTGGAAGGTGGTGAAGGACAGAGAAGCCTGGCATGCTGCAGTCCCAAGGATCTCAAAGAATCAGATACAACTTAGCGACTGAACAATAGCTATGAAGAGAGACTCTATGTGGTGTGTTTATGCTGGAAGAGATGGAGAAGGAAAAGGAGGGAGAGACAAGGGTGTGAGAAAAATGGAAAGAGAAAGAAAGAAAGGGAAAGGAAAAGGCCTGCAGAAAAGCAAGGAAGATGATGATGAGGCTCGAGAAGCAGACCCAGAGAAAGAGGCAGAGGGAGAGAGATGGAGGGCGGGAGAGAGGAAGGAAAAGAGGGGAAATTCAGACAAAGAAGAAAGAACAGAAAGAAGAGAGACAATATCGACTCATGTATCTTTTCCCCTCCTCATTATCCTTGACAGCCCTTTCCCCCCTTATTTCCCTGTGACTCCCCACTTTTCATTTCCTTAGTCACGCCTTCTTGTTGGGCACTCATCCCTTTTCATTTCCTGTGTCTCTGTTATCTTTTAATTTTCTGTCTCAGTGTTTGTCCCTTTTCTCTTTCTCTTCATAAACTGGCTCTTGATGTATGTGTCTTATTTTTTCCTGGTCATTGTTTAGCTAGCTCTGTGTGTGTGTGTTTGAACATTTTAAAAACCATGTCCTGATAAAAATGAACTTATTTCTAAAACAGAAATAGGCTTACCAACACAGATAGCAAATTTATGATTACCAAAGAGGAGGTGGAGAGGGATAAATTAGGTGTTTGGGATTAACAGATACTCACTACTGTGTATAAAAGAGATAACCAACAAAGTTCTAGTGTATAGCACAGGAAACTATTTTTCATATCATGGCTTCCCTGGTGGCTCAGTTGGTAAAGAATCTGCCTGCAGTGCGGGAGACCCAGGTTCGATCCCTTGAGTTGGGAAGATCCCCTGGAGAAAGAAATAGCAACCGACTCCAGTATGCCTGCCTGGAGAATTCCAGGGACAGAGGAGCCTGGAGGGCCACAGTCCATGGGATCTCAAAGAATCAGATACAACTTAGCGACTGAACAATAGCTATGAAGAGAGACTCTATGTGGTGTGTTTATGCTGGAAGAGATGGAGAAGGAAAAGGAGGGAGAGACAAGGGTGTGAGAAAAATGGAAAGAGAAAGAAAGAAAGGGAAAGGAAAAGGCCTGCAGAAAAGCAAGGAAGATGATGATGAGGCTCGAGAAGCAGACCCAGAGAAAGAGGCAGAGGGAGAGAGATGGAGGGCGGGAGAGAGGAAGGAAAAGAGGGGAAATTCAGACAAAGAAGAAAGAACAGAAAGAAGAGAGACAATATCGACTCATGTATCTTTTCCCCTCCTCATTATCCTTGACAGCCCTTTCCCCCCTTATTTCCCTGTGACTCCCCACTTTTCATTTCCTTAGTCACGCCTTCTTGTTGGGCACTCATCCCTTTTCATTTCCTGTGTCTCTGTTATCTTTTAATTTTCTGTCTCAGTGTTTGTCCCTTTTCTCTTTCTCTTCATAAACTGGCTCTTGATGTATGTGTCTTATTTTTTCCTGGTCATTGTTTAGCTAGCTCTGTGTGTGTGTGTTTGAACATTTTAAAAACCATGTCCTGATAAAAATGAACTTATTTCTAAAACAGAAATAGGCTTACCAACACAGATAGCAAATTTATGATTACCAAAGAGGAGGTGGAGAGGGATAAATTAGGTGTTTGGGATTAACAGATACTCACTACTGTGTATAAAAGAGATAACCAACAAAGTTCTAGTGTATAGCACAGGAAACTATTTTTCATATCATGGCTTCCCTGGTGGCTCAGTTGGTAAAGAATCTGCCTGCAGTGCGGGAGACCCAGGTTCGATCCCTTGAGTTGGGAAGATCCCCTGGAGAAAGAAATAGCAACCGACTCCAGTATTCTTGCCTGGAGAATTCCAGGGACAGAGGAGCCTGGTGGGACACAGTCCATGGGGTCGCAAAGACTCAGACATGACTGAGTGCCGAACACTTTCAATAACCTACAGTGGAAAAGAATCTGAAAAAGAATAGGTACATATTTATGTGAATGATGGAATCCTTTTGCTGTACACTGGAAACTAACACATTATAAATCAACCAACATTGTAAACTAACATGGTAAATCAACTGTATTTCTTTTTTAAAAAAATAATTTTTTTTGGTTGCATTGGGTCTTTGTTGCTGTGCACGGTCTTTCTCTAGTTGTGGCAAGTGCGGGCTACTGGTCACTGCAGGGCATGGGCTTTTCATTGTTTCAGAGCACAGGCTCTAGGCAGTTGTAGCTCTTGGGCTCAGCAGTTGCCATGTGTGGCTCCAGGTACTCAGGCTTTGTTAGTTGTGGCTCGTGAGCTCTGGAGCGCGGGCTCAGAAGTTGTGGTGCACGAGCTTCCTTGCTCCATGGCATGTGGAATCTTCTCAGACCAGGGACTGAACTTGTGTTTCCTGCATTTTTAGGCAGATTATTATCCCGTATGCCACCAGGGAAGTCCAGCTTTATTTCAGTTAAAAAAAAATTATTTTTTAACCCAGATCAAGAGCCAGGACACCACCACATCCTCAGATTTTCCCATATGCCCATCCTCCATCACAACCCCACCTTCCTTCGCTGTTGAGGCTTTTCTGGGCCTCTTTAGCTTGCCTTTCTTTGTGGTTTGACCACCTGGGTGTGTGATGTAATTACATGTTTTGAGGTTTTGAACTTTATAAATTTAAAATTCTATGATATGAATTGTTTTGTATGTTGGCTCATGATTGCATTGCTAAGATCCATTCTCACTGTGGTCATTGTGACTCCTCTTTGTTCACCCACGGTGACCATGTTAGTTTGTTCCTTTGTTGGCTGCTGAAGATAAGACAGTGTAGCCAGTTGTCTTGCTGCGCACCTGTAGGAGTCTCTCAAAGGTACTGTGCCCCGGCACAAAGTTTCTAGATACTAAGTTTCTAGATACTAAAATGAGTACATCTTTAATTGGACTAAATAGCGCTAAACCATTCTTACAAAGTGTTTGTGCTGCTCTGCACTCCCGTCAGAAGCAGCCGAGCATTCAGGTTGTTCTACATCCTCACCCACACGTGGTGACATTTTAGCTGCAGCCGTTCTGGTCGATGTGTGGCAGTGACTCGTCATGAATTGCGTTTGTGCTATCCGATTACAAAATGGGTGGTATATTTGAATGCATTTATTGCCCATTCAAGTTTCTTCCTTTGTGAAATGCCTCTTCATGACCTGTTCACTTTGTTGTTGAGTTGCTTGGTTCTTTTTCTTTTTTTGGTATTGATCTGTAGGTGATCCTTATGTATTCTTCCTTTGTGAATGACCATATGCTGTGGGGCTCTGGCACTGCAGGGCATGGGCTTTCAGTTAAGCACAGGCTCTAGGCAGTTGTAGCTCTTGGGCTCAGCAGTTGCCATGTGTGGCTCCAGGTACTCAGGCTTTGTTAGTTGTGGCTCGTGAGCTCTGGAGCGCGGGCTCAGAAGTTGTGGTGCACGAGCTTCCTTGCTCCATGGCATGTGGAATCTTCTCAGACCAGGGACTGAACTTGTGTTTCCTGCATTTTTAGGCAGATTATTATCCCGTATGCCACCAGGGAAGTCCAGCTTTATTTCATTTAAAAAAAATTATTTTTTAACCCAGATCAAGAGCCAGGACACCACCACATCCTCAGATTTTCCCATATGCCCATCCTCCATCACAACCCCACCTTCCTTCGCTGTTGAGGCTTTTCTGGGCCTCTTTAGCTTGCCTTTCTTTGTGGTTTGACCACCTGGGTGTGTGATGTAATTACATGTTTTGAGGTTTTGAACTTTATAAATTTAAAATTCTATGATATGAATTGTTTTGTATGTTGGCTCATGATTGCATTGCTAAGATCCATTCTCACTGTGGTCATTGTGACTCCTCTTTGTTCACCCACGGTGACCATGTTAGTTTGTTCCTTTGTTGGCTGCTGAAGATAAGACAGTGTAGCCAGTTGTCTTGCTGCGCACCTGTAGGAGTCTCTCAAAGGTACTGTGCCCCGGCACAAAGTTTCTAGATACTAAGTTTCTAGATACTAAAATGAGTACATCTTTAATTGGACTAAATAGCGCTAAACCATTCTTACAAAGTGTTTGTGCTGCTCTGCACTCCCGTCAGAAGCAGCCGAGCATTCAGGTTGTTCTACATCCTCACCCACACGTGGTGACATTTTAGCTGCAGCCGTTCTGGTCGATGTGTGGCAGTGACTCGTCATGAATTGCGTTTGTGCTATCCGATTACAAAATGGGTGGTATATTTGAATGCATTTATTGCCCATTCAAGTTTCTTCCTTTGTGAAATGCCTCTTCATGACCTGTTCACTTTGTTGTTGAGTTGCTTGGTTCTTTTTCTTTTTTTGGTATTGATCTGTAGGTGATCCTTATGTATTGGAAACTGGTCCTTCATTATATGCTGTGCAATATCTTCTCTTGGGTTGTGTTTTGATCTTTCTTATGACATTTTGATCAATAGCAGTTCTTAATTTTAACGTGGTTGTATTTAGAAGTCTTTTACTTTACAGTGTGTGGGTTTTGCATCTTATGTAATTAAATTGTGATTTTACCACCTGGGTGTGTGATATAGCTAAATGTTTTTTAAATTTTTAATTTAATTTATTTATTTTTGGCTATTCTGGGTTTTCACTGCTCTGCAGAGAGTGGGGACTACTCTCCAGTTGAGGTGAGCAGGCTTCTTGTTGTGGTGACTTCTCTTGCTATGTAACTCGGGCTATAGGGCACACAGACTTCAATAGTTGTGGCACGTGGGCTCCGTAGTTGTGGGTCTGAGGCTGTAGGGCACAGGCTTCATAGTTGCGGCTCACGGGCTTGGTCACTTCACCGCATGTGGGGTCTTCCCAGATCAGGGATCGAACCCATGTCTCCTGCATTGGCCCGTGAACTCGTCACCCGTGAGCTACCAGAGAAGCCCTAGTTAAATGTTTTGAACTTTATACATTTAAAATTATGTGATATGAATTTTGTTTTGGCTCATGATTACAGGCCATGTTATTTCTGAAACTTCCACCGTTCTGCTCAGCGACCATCTTCCATCAGCACTGCTTCTTGTGCATGGCGTGATACAGGGTCCGATTTCCTTTTTGTTCCATATTCATTGTCCCTCTTCCATTGTTTCAAAAAATGCGTCCTTGCCTCAAGACAAACTCTCTCACTGTTGAGCGTTTACCTCATTTGATCTGTTTCATGCTCAGAAAGTCAGACCACACATTTCCATTGAGTGCCAACCACATACGAGGCACTGGGTTACAGTGATGAACATGGCTGATGCGGTCAGTGCTTTCATGGAGCTTCCATTGTGGCAAGGATGACAAGTAAATAGTTATGGCCACTCCGCTCACAGCTGTAGGTCCTTAGGAGGGACAAATCATGCTATGAGAGGAATACGTAAAACAACCTGCTCCAAAGAACGTAGTGACACAGTGACTGTTTAGTGGAAATTAGATATAGAGAGGGCAGGAGTGGTGGGAAATATGTTCTGACCAGAGAGAACAGCATGTGAAAAGGCCCTGTGGTCAATGCTTAAAACTTTGGTATTTATCCTAAAGGCACTGTCCAATCACCAGAGCAGCAATGCAATGAGATTATATCTGTGAACAGCTCCACTAACTGGTCTGTGGAGAAGGAATTCTACAGGGGCAAGAAAGAAAGCATAGGACCAGTGAGGAAATCAGTGTTCTCTTTAAAGGAAGAGACTGGAATGGTGGCTGTGGAAATGGACATCTCTGGTCAGATTAAAAGACATTTTGATCTAGCATGATTTTTCCTGGGGGCTTCCCAGGTGACTTAGTGGTAAAGAATCTGCCAGCAGTGCAGGAGATTCGGGTTCCATCCCTGGGTCTGGGAGATTTCCCTGGAGAAGGAAATGGCAACCCACTCCAGTATTCTTGGCTAGAAACTCCCATGGACAGAAGAGCCTGGAGGGCTACCGTCCATGGGGTTGCAAAGTCAGATATGACTTAGCAACTAGACAACAACAGTGATTTTTCTCTTCCCTCTCTCCACTTGCTGTATCTCTGTTCTTTTTCTGGTTGAGTTTTCTGGGTGAGAAGAGCAGCTTGTGTTTCTGCCAAGGGTATGTGCTCTGGAGGATGTATTCGCCACAGATGGTCTTTGGAATCCCAGCCAAGAAAGTCACTGGACAGCCCCTGGCCCCCAGGGTTTTCTGGAATGAATTCAACAATGGCCACCTATTAATAACAGTATGGTATTTATGAACAATGAGTGGATAGTTTTTCTTTGCAAACACCGATTAGCTATTGGACCCCATGTCACCCCAGCTAACCCTCACTAGATGAGTGAGGGAGAGAGGCGAGGATTTTTACCTCACTTTTACTTTGCATTAGGGTATGCTTGAGCAGCACTATGGGTAGTCGCTCATTTGTGTCCGGCTCTTTGAGACCCCCATGGACTGTACCCCACCAGGGTCCTCTGTCCACAGGGATTCTCCAGGCAAGAATACAGGAGTGCTGTGGCCATGACCTCCTTCAGGAGATCTTCCCAACTCAGGGATCAGACCCAGGTCTCCCACGTGGCAGGCAGATTCTTTGCCATCTGAGCCATCAGTGAAGCCCAAGAACACTGGAGTGGGTAGCCTATCCCTTTTCCATGGGATCTTCCCTACATTAGAATCAAACTGGCATTGGAAGCATTGCAGGCAGATTATTTACCAGCCGAACCATCAGGGAAGCCTCGGGCATGCTTGAGCTCTCACCCCAAAAAATGTTAGTTTTGGGTTTGGAACTCAGTACCTTGACTTCTGGCTCAATCCCATTTATATAAGATCACAATATACTCTTGCAAACTATTTCCTACTGCAGTGCTCTAGAGCAATTTATAGGGCTTCAGGAGGTTTCTTGACTGTAAAATGAGAATAAAAATACCTATCTCTAAACATTGTGCCTGACACATAGAGAGGCCTCAGTACATTTACCGACATGAATCCAGGAGTGCCCACCCTTTGCAAGGAGGAGAAAACTCAAAAGTGACAAGTAAGAATAGAGGAGTTGATTCCCTTATGAGACAGAAGAGTCTAGAGAGTGACCCGCTTTGGACTTGTCTGAGTCCACAAATCAGATGACATCATGAGGCTTTGACGGCTGGGCTCTGCCTTTTCAAACTGACTCCATTCACCACGCAGACTAGACTGTGGCTGCAGTTCCACCGCGTTCCCCCTCTCCAAATTGACTCTCTTCCCCAGTCATCCTCCCGTTTGCTCGGCAAATGATCTCTTGTTTTTGACTGGCTGAGCTGGGGTCACGTGCTCATCCCTGAACCAATCACTGTAGGGAGGAAGATGTGTTCTGATTGGCTTAGGCTTGAGCCACATGGTCTGATCTCTGGCATTGGGGGTGGAGCCAACTCCTTGCGAGTGAGGGGAGGAGGAGTGATCCCTTTAAAAGTGTCTTAGGATGTGCTATCTGGTATAAAAAAGAGCTCTCACATCTGCAGTGGTTTGGAACAGTAAAACGTACTTCTCACTCACCTAAAGCGCAATCACATAATTTGCAGGCGCCTTCCAAGTTATGATTACAGGGCCAGGGCCCTTCCCCTCTTGTGGCTTCACCGTCCCTTAAGCACTTGGAGGTCTTTCTAGTCTGTAGAGACACTATGAAAGCTCACAAAGGAAGTTTTGGTAGCCACATCTAGAAGTAGTGAGCTTCATTTCTGCACAGCATTCTGGTGAAATCAAACTTCTGTCCCATGGTGTGTAAAAGAGAGGGTCTGAGTAGGAAACTGAAGACACACCTCGAGAATTGAATTAAGACACGTGGGTGGGCATTTACCAAAACAGAGAGAGAGAGGGAGAGAGAGAATGAAACAGCAGCTGCCCACAGGATCAACAGAAGAAAACCCCCAACTTCATGCCCTTCCTCCATATCCTGCCAGGATTCCTCATGGTCCAAGCCCAACTGGAAGCCAGAGAGTAAGGTGCTCAGTGAGGCCGTCTGCACAAGTCAACCTCCCAGGACGTAAAATAGAGAAGGAGGAAGCGTGGATTCTGGGTGACAGAAGATAGTCAGAACCTTGGCTTACCTAACTTCAGGGTGCACTGGACCTCTGGCCTTCCCTGGTGGCTCAATAGTAAAGAATCCACCTACCAATGCAGGAGATCTGGATTTGATCCCTGGGTCAGGAAGATTTCCTGGAGAAGGAAATGGCAGTCCACTTCCTGGGAAATTCTTCTTGCCTGGGAAATACCCATGGGCAGAGACGCTTGGCAGGCTACAGTCCACAGAGTCTCAAAAGAGTTGGACACAGCTTAGCAACCAAAGAACAATTTAGCCACGTGTACATCTAGGAGGAGAAGGTTTGGTGGACATAATACATGGTCTTTGGCATCAGCCCAGGTGGCAAAAAAAAAAAAAAAAGAAATCGACTTCGGCTGTTATTAGCGGCGATGGTGGTGATTATTGGTTCTCTCTACCTGCTAGTACCTCCTTCCCACTGTCCTTGCCCTGAGAGTTATCTTTCTTCTAGTGGAAATCTTTTGGTGTCCTTGGAAGTGTTCAGTTCTATACCAGACTTGTGTGCAGGGCCCTCTGCTTAAGACTGATGATAGTTTGGCTGTCAGCAGGCAATCTGTGCCCCTGGCAAGGCTCTTGGATTCATCTCAGGCTGTGGTGGGGGAAGGAAGGTGTGTGGACGGAGTTAGAGCGGACAGCTTCCTGTCCAAAGAACGTGATCATCCTGCTGGAGGTGAAACCTAGGAGAGGCAGCTCAGGCTGAGCCAGGGAGGTGGACCACAGGCAGGAAGCAGGAAGCGGCTCCCTAACCCCTCATCAGCTCCTCCCTCTCTTTGGCAGCTAGAAGTAGGTGCACAAGTGAAATTGTAGCCTGGAGGTGCTAACAATGGCTCTGGCCCAGCCCACCCCAATCCGGTTCAGCTGTGTGAGCAGTGGATCCCCCCTCTCCAGCCTCCTCCAGGGTCAGCCCAACGGCTGAAACAATGGCTTGTTCCCTCCCTGCCTCGCCCACTTCTTTGAATCCCCCAGGACTCCGAGTTGATAAAGCAGCACTGTCCTGACTTCCCCCCTTCAAGTTTAACTGGCCTCTCCTCCCCTCCGCAGAGAGCAAAAGAGCAGCCCCTTCATTGCCTCTGGCCTCCAACCAGCCAGGTCCACTTCCCCCCTCCAACCACTCCAAGATCCAGGACAACAACGAGGAGAGAGGTGGTCAGACTTCTGTCCCCCAGGGTGCTGTGTGGGGTCCACCTCTCATGAGCTCCATGCTTCCCGATTTTCATCACCTGTTTCCCAAGTTTACTGGATCCCTGCTTTTGACAGTAATGGTGGCACAGGTTCACATCTCACTTGGACCACTGGCTGGCATGCACAAGCAACTCCTTGTGCACTGGTTTAGTCATCTGTCAATAAATCAATCATAAGAACAGGAGTTTTGGACAATAGGGTGAGTACCTCATTTGCATCAGTTAAGTTCATCTTCTCAATGCCTTGGGCTTCCCTAGTGGCTCAGATGGTAATGAATCCGCCTGCGATGTGGGAGACATGGGTTCAGTCCCTAGGTTGGGAAGATCCCCTGGAGAAGGGAATGGCAAGCCACTGCAGTACTCTTGCCTGGAGAATGCCATAGTGGGCTACGGTGCATGGGGTTGCAGAGAGTCAGACACGACTGAGCAATGAACACTTTCCCACTTTCTCAGTGCCTTAAGGTGGGGCCAGTCCTGTCATCATCCCATGGAACAAAAGAGAAAACCAGGACGGAGAGAGGTTCAATAGCTGGTCCGAGCCCTCCCCCTCCTGGAGCAACACTGTTGGGGTTTGCACCCAGGCTGCCTGGCTCCAGAGTCTGGGCTGTTAATCAACAACAGCAATAATGATAATGTTCTAATTCAATGAGTGGTTGAACAGGCTTAACGCAATGATGAAGGCAGAAAAGCTTCGTCCAGCACCCAGCACATGATGAGTACTTAACAGAAAAGTTAATTACATTTGTAATGACCTCATTTTATATTACAGTTATATATTGATATATAAACATATGCTCTAAGTACTTAATGTATTAATATATATTTCTACAGGGTCATAGTACAGGGTCAGGCAAACTTTTTCTTGTCAAAGGTGGAAGAGTAAAGATATGAAGTTTTGTGAGCTGTAAATCTCTGTTGAGGCCCCTCAGCTCTTGCTGGTGTAGCAGAGGCACCCACAGACGATATGTACAGAAGTGGGTGTGGCTGTTTTTCGATAAAGATTTATTTGTAAAACCTCACCACAAATGTTATCATCCCAGGCAGCCCAAGTGGTAAAGAACCTGCCTGCCCATGCAGGAGACAAAAGAGACCATAGGTTCTATCCCTGGGTCATAAAGATCCACTGGAGGAGGGCATGGCAATCCACTCCAATATCCTTGCCTGGAGAATCCCGTGGACAGAGGGACCTGGCAGGCCGCAGTCCATAGAACTGAAAAGAGTTGGACGTGACTGAAGCAACTGAACACGCATGCATGCATAACATAAAATTTACTATTTTGAGGTGTACAGTTCAGGGGGCTTTCGTGGATGTAGTGTCAAAGGATGTGCCACATTGTGCCACATTTCAGTGGCACAGCGTTGTGCAACCATCAGCTGTTTTAGTTTTACAGCACTTCATCCCCCCAGTCGGAAATCGTGCACCTGTTACTATGCCTCCTCAGTCACTAAGTTGTGTCCGACTCTTTGCGACCACATGGACTATAGCCCGCCAGTCTCCTCTTGTCCCTGGAATTTCCCAGACAAGAATACTGGAATGGGTTGCCGTTTCTTTCTCCAATACCTGTTATGAGTTGCTTCTTATCCTCTCTCCCCTCCTCCCCAATTCCTGGCAACCACCCATTCTGGGTATAGCTTGAAGGTTGACCAGTAGGATCCGGGGTAGATGGGTGGTGAAGGCTCGATAAATTCAAGTGCACAGAGTGCATAGGTAGCACACACAAGGTGCTCACAGCTGCAACGGCAGCAACAGTGAGGGCTTGCCTGAAGGCTTGCTCTCATGCTAAACTGGCCTCCCCCTCTATTTAGAATCCTGCTTGCTGGCTGGGTGTACAGGAGAGCCAGGATCTCTCGCTCATCCAGTCTGGCTTGGGTAGGGGTGGGAGGAGTACTCAGAAAAGCCAAGCCAGCACCATTCGTCTGTAACGCCATCCAACTCCAGTCCAGACTAACGTGCAGGAACGTGTCCAGGAAGTCTTTTTCTTGTCAAAGGTGGAAGAGTAAAGATATGAAGTTTTGTGAGCTGTAAATCTCTGTTGAGGCCCCTCAGCTCTTGCTGGTGTAGCAGAGGCACCCACAGACGATATGTACAGAAGTGGGTGTGGCTGTTTTTCGATAAAGATTTATTTGTAAAACCTCACCACAAATGTTATCATCCCAGGCAGCCCAAGTGGTAAAGAACCTGCCTGCCCATGCAGGAGACAAAAGAGACCATAGGTTCTATCCCTGGGTCATAAAGATCCACTGGAGGAGGGCATGGCAATCCACTCCAATATCCTTGCCTGGAGAATCCCGTGGACAGAGGGACCTGGCAGGCCGCAGTCCATAGAACTGAAAAGAGTTGGACGTGACTGAAGCAACTGAACACGCATGCATGCATAACATAAAATTTACTATTTTGAGGTGTACAGTTCAGGGGGCTTTCGTGGATGTAGTGTCAAAGGATGTGCCACATTGTGCCACATTTCAGTGGCACAGCGTTGTGCAACCATCAGCTGTTTTAGTTTTACAGCACTTCATCCCCCCAGTCGGAAATCGTGCACCTGTTACTATGCCTCCTCAGTCACTAAGTTGTGTCCGACTCTTTGCGACCACATGGACTATAGCCCGCCAGTCTCCTCTTGTCCCTGGAATTTCCCAGACAAGAATACTGGAATGGGTTGCCGTTTCTTTCTCCAATACCTGTTATGAGTTGCTTCTTATCCTCTCTCCCCTCCTCCCCAATTCCTGGCAACCACCCATTCTGGGTATAGCTTGAAGGTTGACCAGTAGGATCCGGGGTAGATGGGTGGTGAAGGCTCGATAAATTCAAGTGCACAGAGTGCATAGGTAGCACACACAAGGTGCTCACAGCTGCAACGGCAGCAACAGTGAGGGCTTGCCTGAAGGCTTGCTCTCATGCTAAACTGGCCTCCCCCTCTATTTAGAATCCTGCTTGCTGGCTGGGTGTACAGGAGAGCCAGGATCTCTCGCTCATCCAGTCTGGCTTGGGTAGGGGTGGGGGAGGAGTACTCAGAAAAGCCAAGCCAGCACCATTCGTTCTGTAACGCCATCCAACTCCAGTCCAGACTTCCCAGAACCGTGCAGGAACGTGTCCAGGGAGGGGCAGGGCCACTGATGGGAGCTCTGGCAAACCCTGGCCTTGGCATCCTGAGGCTGCTGTTATACCAACAAGCGTTTGTTGGACCTTCAACCAATATGGCGGCTCTCAGTGCAACAGCAGGATACAGACTTGTTCTCAGCGTGGTTGTGGCCCCCCTGCCTTACATGGCTTCACACAGATCCCGACTCCATTCTCTCGTTGTCATCTCTGAAAGGAGTGTGAGACTCTTCGTGGTGATTGTTTGGTTGCTAAGCAACGTTTGACTCTTTGCAGCCCCCAGGACTGTAGCCCGCTAGGCTCCCCTGTCCACGGAATTCTCCAGATGAGAATACTGGAGTGGGTTGCCATTCCCTGCTTCAGGGGATCTTTCTGACCCAGGGACCAAACCTGAGTTCCATGCAGGTACCATCTTTACCACGGAGCCACCACGGAAAGCCGTGAGACTCTTTATCCCTTTTCTAGTGGTAGTGGTATGTTTGGGCTTCTAAAGATGAGACCTCTTTACTTAGGCTCTGATGTTTACTTTCTGCCTCCTATCATCTCTTCCTCACTCCGTGCATTATTTTCCCTTGTCCCTTCTCTCCCTGCCTCTATTGATATTTACCCTTATTGTTAGCTAGGTTTTGTTCTCGGTTCTTGGCATGTGCGAGATGGTAAAGCTTAGAGAACAGGGCCCATATGGTCCTGGATTCTGATCCCACGTCTGCCCCCCTTTGAAGCTGTTTTGACTTTGGGCAAGTTATTTAATCTTCCTAAGTGGAAATTATTCACCTGGCTTAGCTAATAGTTTCTGATTCTTTGGTCTCACAGTGAAATTTCTCTCCCCTGCCTCCTTCAAGACAAATGGCCATGTAACCTCCTTTAGCCCATGGAATGTGAGGGGAAGTGGGATGTGTCTCTTCGGGGGAGAAGCTTTAAGACCAGTATGATTCACGTTTCCCTTTTCCTGTCTCCACCATCAGAGGCACACAGAGGGAGAGCCTCCCTCCCACTCGATGCTGGAGAGAGAATGGCGTAGCGCAGTGTGGTCATCCCACCTGCAGTGGACATGTGGCACGAGCAAGAAAATAGACCCATGATATTTTCAGTTACTAAGGTTTGGAGGGTTTTTTTTTTTTTTTTTTTTTTTACTGTAGAAAGATGTAGAACATTCAAAATGTATATTCATCATCTGTTCATTGGGGCTAACGTCTAAGCACCGTGTTCTCACGCGGGGTTTGTAGACTCCCATGTAAATGTCCAGCTAACAAAGATTATTTCCCTTCTGCTTTTTTCCTATGGGGGCTCTACATCCTGTCTCTGTTTGTCAGTCTTTGAAAACATACTTCTTTATCATTTCACTGTGTTGGGTCTTCATTGAGGCACAAAGGTGCACACTCTCTAGGTGGGGTGTGCAGGTCCAGGGGCTGTGGAGTAGGTTTAGTTGTTCTGCGGCATGTGGGGTCTTAGTTCCCTGACCAGGGATCGAACCCGGACCCTCTGCATTGCAAAGTGGATTCTTAACCGCTGGACCATCAGGGAAGTCTATGCTTTTCCATTTTGAAAAACAACTGGGAAAGAATTGACTCTTCCTTTGGAGAAATGAATGATTTCTAACTTTCTAACCCCCCGGGCATTGATTCAATCACCCTCAGGCTCCCTTTCCCTACTTTTTTTCTCTGTCCTTCCCTGACCACTTAGTAACTGTGGAGGAGTGAGGAAATCTCTGTTTCAATGCATTCAGTTTAACTCTTAGCATCTTCAGCTTCCTTTCCCCCACCTCCCCTTTGCCAACACTCCCCTACTCACCCCACCAGGGAGTTTATCCTCAGATTCTAGAACCCGCAGTCTGCCTCTGCTCACTTTGGTTTCTTGCTCGCTTAGCACCCCCTGGGAATCAGCTCTAGTCGCAAATTAACAAATAGTGCTGAGGTGCCTCCAGCTTGAAGACCTTTCCTTTTGCCCACCTAAGCAGGATCCTGGAGCAATTGCAAACCGCCTGTCCCCTCCTGTAAACCCTTCTTCATCACTGTGAGAGATTCGGTCAGGATCGCTGAAGACCCCAGCAGAAGCTCTTGGCCAAACCTTCTTGCTGTTCTGGCTGCACTGGGTGTTGTCATATTGATGAAGCTCCCGGGACCGCTGCCAGCAGCCTCTAGGATTAAATCAATAGAGTTTGCAAAAGTAAAAGCTTCTTTTGGAGGCAGGGAATATATTGGTTTATTTTTTAATGATAAAGCCTCAAGGAGAATCTTCACGGATGGCAGGGCCGGCAGAGGAAAAGGCTGGGGAGACCCAAATAGTTGAAGACGTGCATGGGGGGAGGGAATGAAGGCGGTTTCACACGGGACTTGGGGTTTTCCAGAAAATCGGTTTAACTCAGGCTGCCAGTGCAACAGCTGGGAGAGTTGGAAGAGAAGGTGGAAGATGCAGAAAGGACAGCTGGTGAGATGTTCAGAGAAATGAAATAAATGGAGATTCATTTACTCGTTTGACCAAGAATTACTGGGTCCCTGCTATGCGCTCAGGCTGGATGCTGAGGATGGAATGGTGAGTGACTTCTGTGACGAGTGTTCTTATAACGGAAGAGAGGAGGAGGAGGGAAGGCTTGGGAGAAGGTCATGTCAAGATGGAAGCAGAGATTGGAGTGATATTGCCGAAAACCAAGAAGCACCTAGAGCCACTGGAAGCCAGAAGAGGCAAGAAAGGATCCTTCCTTAGAACCTTTGAAGAGAGCTTGGTCTTGCAGACACCATAATTGTGGGTTCCTGGCCTGTATAACGGTTAGGGGATGCATTTTTTATGGGTTTTTATGGGGGAGTTTGGGGGCTTCCCCAGTGGCTCAGTGGATGCAAAGGTCGCAGGAAATGCAGGCTCAATCCCTGGGTCAGGAAGATCCCTTGGAGAAGGAAATGGCAACCTACTTGAGTATTCTTGCCTGGAGAATCTCACGGACAGAGGTAGGATACAGTCTATAGGGTCTCAAAGAGTCGGACACTACTGAAGTGACTTAGCATGCATGCGTGGGTGGGTTTTAAGCCACTCAGTTTGTCGTGATTTCTTGCTAGAGCCATAGGAAATGAGTATGGATGTGCCTGTGAAGTTTGTGATGTCTCTGAGATGGTGCAGTAGGACACAGCCATTGCCAGAACCTCACTCTAGAGCAGGGAGGAAAGCATCTTTTCTGTCTTTTCCTCCAGTCTCTTGCTGTGGCTTCCCATTGGCCAAACCCACCCGGAAGGCAGGAGATGAAGGCAGGATAATCCCATTTACCCATGGCTGTCCTGCTTTCCCCAGGACACAGAGCAGAGCAGTGAGTCGACAGACGAGAGGAAAGGGCGGGCAGAGACAACAAAGCACATCAAATTACACGAGCCCCCCTAGAAAGTGGACACAGGGAGAAAATGGGGGATAACCTAGGACTGATCCCCAAGGAAAACCGACATTTAGAGATTTAGTGGAAAGGGGGGAATAGGCTAGGGAAACAGAGAAATAATAAGAAGGTTCACAGGAAGGTGAAGAAGGTGGGCATGGCTCAGTCATCTGAGCACAGAAAAGCGGCCCTGGGATTTGGCAGCCTGGAGGTCTTTGGTGATCTTCACTAGAGGAATTTTAAGAGGGTTCTTAAGGCTTTTTTGGCACATTCGATCTGGACAAGGGAAATAAAACTGGTGAGATGTTCAGAGAAATGAAATAAATGGAGATTCATTTACTCGTTTGACCAAGAATTACTGGGTCCCTGCTATGCGCTCAGGCTGGATGCTGAGGATGGAATGGTGAGTGACTTCTGTGACGAGTGTTCTTATAACGGAAGAGAGGAGGAGGAGGGAAGGCTTGGGAGAAGGTCATGTCAAGATGGAAGCAGAGATTGGAGTGATATTGCCGAAAACCAAGAAGCACCTAGAGCCACTGGAAGCCAGAAGAGGCAAGAAAGGATCCTTCCTTAGAACCTTTGAAGAGAGCTTGGTCTTGCAGACACCATAATTGTGGGTTCCTGGCCTGTATAACGGTTAGGGATGCATTTTTTATGGGTTTTTATGGGGGAGTTTGGGGGCTTCCCCAGTGGCTCAGTGGATGCAAAGGTCGCAGGAAATGCAGGCTCAATCCCTGGGTCAGGAAGATCCCTTGGAGAAGGAAATGGCAACCTACTTGAGTATTCTTGCCTGGAGAATCTCACGGACAGAGGTAGGATACAGTCTATAGGGTCTCAAAGAGTCGGACACTACTGAAGTGACTTAGCATGCATGCGTGGGTGGGTTTTAAGCCACTCAGTTTGTCGTGATTTCTTGCTAGAGCCATAGGAAATGAGTATGGATGTGCCTGTGAAGTTTGTGATGTCTCTGAGATGGTGCAGTAGGACACAGCCATTGCCAGAACCTCACTCTAGAGCAGGGAGGAAAGCATCTTTTCTGTCTTTTCCTCCAGTCTCTTGCTGTGGCTTCCCATTGGCCAAACCCACCCGGAAGGCAGGAGATGAAGGCAGGATAATCCCATTTACCCATGGCTGTCCTGCTTTCCCCAGGACACAGAGCAGAGCAGTGAGTCGACAGACGAGAGGAAAGGGCGGGCAGAGACAACAAAGCACATCAAATTACACGAGCCCCCCTAGAAAGTGGACACAGGGAGAAAATGGGGGATAACCTAGGACTGATCCCCAAGGAAAACCGACATTTAGAGATTTAGTGGAAAGGGGGGAATAGGCTAGGGAAACAGAGAAATAATAAGAAGGTTCACAGGAAGGTGAAGAAGGTGGGCATGGCTCAGTCATCTGAGCACAGAAAAGCGGCCCTGGGATTTGGCAGCCTGGAGGTCTTTGGTGATCTTCACTAGAGGAATTTTAAGAGGGTCTTAGCTGTGGCACATGGGATCTTTGATCTTTCCATGCGGCATTCACAATTGTTAGTGAAGGCATGCGAACTCTTAGTTGCAGCATGTGGGATCTCATTCCTTGAGCAGGGATCGAACCCGGTCCCCTGCATTGGAAGCTCAGAGTCTTAGCCACTGGGTCAGCAGCCAAGTCCCCAGGATGCTATCATTCTTGAATGGCCTTAAAAGGTTGAGGATCATGAACTTCATGTCGTCATCCCAGATTGTTGATCTCATTCAGGAATGTTACTCTGTATAGACACTGGAAAAAGCAACTGGTTGTGTTCATCCAGGATATACTTTTTCCAGGAGAGAAAAAGAGGCAAGGGGGGGATACATAACCAGTCTACTGAAGGTTAACAAGGGGATGAAGGCAGGAGAGAATGCTGGGAAACGGTGGGGTCAGCGGGGTGCAGGGAGTTCATAGGGTGGGTGTTGGTTTTCATTTAGAGAATTCTTAGCTGGGAGGATTAGGGTAGTGGTTAAAGAGAAGATGATGGGAAGAGGCATTATGGAGGCAGCTGGTGTTCCTTCTTTGTGTGCATGGCTCAAGTGGCTTGGAGTTGACATCAGTTATTGGTGAGGAGGTAAGGGTGTCCTCCAGAGACCAAGGATGCAAGGGTCACCATGGACAACGGTCTCTCCGTGTGGAAATTGAAGATCATAGTTACAGATTCTACCAGAGTCTTGGGGCTTTCCTGGTGGTTCAGCAGTAAAGAATCTGCCTGCCAGTGTAGGAGACACGGGTTCCATCCCTGGGTCGAAAAGATCCCCTGGAGAAGGAAATGGCAACCCACTCCAGTATTCTTGCCTGGGAAATCCGATGGACAGAGGAGCCTGGTCGCTGCAGTCCATGGAGTTGCAAAAGAGTTGGCCACGACCGAACAACTCCCGGCTTTTGTTTTCCTGTGGACTCCAGCATCTTGGCTGCTGAAGTTTTGACCTTGGACTTCCTTCTGAGCCAGGCGGTCCTGGGAGGGACCTATGTGGCCTTGTATGGTTTGAGAGGGGGGATTTCTTGGCTTTGCTACCCTTCTTGGAGACCACCTCCTTGGCTTCACCTGGTTTTGAGGGAGCCTTCTTCACTTCGATGGCTTCTTGGATACCTTTCTAACCTCACCTGGGCTGGGAGGGTCCTTCTTTGTCTCTCTTGCTTTCTTGGGGCCCTTCTTGGGACCACTGAGGCAGATGTTTCCTGGGTTGTATTTTCCTTTTGTTTGGGGGAACTAATTTGAAGCCGCCATTGGCTCCCTTGGCTTTGGAGTTGATTGTCTTCAGGATATTTCCAGGCTTGGATTTAAGCCGAGGGGTCGATGGGATGTATAGAGAAGATGCCAGGAAAATGGAGGGTCTCACTGACCACTGTATAGACACTGGATATAGCAACTGGTTGTGTTCATCCAGGATATACTTTTTCCAGGAGAGAAAAAGAGGCAAGGGGGGGATACATAACCAGTCTACTGAAGGTTAACAAGGGGATGAAGGCAGGAGAGAATGCTGGGAAACGGTGGGGTCAGCGGGGTGCAGGGAGTTCATAGGGTGGGTGTTGGTTTTCATTTAGAGAATTCTTAGCTGGGAGGATTAGGGTAGTGGTTAAAGAGAAGATGATGGGAAGAGGCATTATGGAGGCAGCTGGTGTTCCTTCTTTGTGTGCATGGCTCAAGTGGCTTGGAGTTGACATCAGTTATTGGTGAGGAGGTAAGGGTGTCCTCCAGAGACCAAGGATGCAAGGGTCACCATGGACAACGGTCTCTCCGTGTGGAAATTGAAGATCATAGTTACAGATTCTACCAGAGTCTTGGGGCTTTCCTGGTGGTTCAGCAGTAAAGAATCTGCCTGCCAGTGTAGGAGACACGGGTTCCATCCCTGGGTCGAAAAGATCCCCTGGAGAAGGAAATGGCAACCCACTCCAGTATTCTTGCCTGGGAAATCCGATGGACAGAGGAGCCTGGTCGCTGCAGTCCATGGAGTTGCAAAAGAGTTGGCCACGACCGAACAACTCCCGGCTTTTGTTTTCCTGTGGACTCCAGCATCTTGGCTGCTGAAGTTTTGACCTTGGACTTCCTTCTGAGCCAGGCGGTCCTGGGAGGGACCTATGTGGCCTTGTATGGTTTGAGAGGGGGGATTTCTTGGCTTTGCTACCCTTCTTGGAGACCACCTCCTTGGCTTCACCTGGTTTTGAGGGAGCCTTCTTCACTTCGATGGCTTCTTGGATACCTTTCTAACCTCACCTGGGCTGGGAGGGTCCTTCTTTGTCTCTCTTGCTTTCTTGGGGCCCTTCTTGGGACCACTGAGGCAGATGTTTCCTGGGTTGTATTTTCCTTTTGTTTGGGGGAACTAATTTGAAGCCGCCATTGGCTCCCTTGGCTTTGGAGTTGATTGTCTTCAGGATATTTCCAGGCTTGGATTTAAGCCGAGGGGTCGATGGGATGTATAGAGAAGATGCCAGGAAAATGGAGGGTCTCACTGACCACTGCATAGGGGCAGCAGGACAACAAGACAGGAGAACAGTTTCCCCTCCATAGAGGGAACATACTAGGGGACATGGTTGTCAACCGGACCAGAAGACGAAGTTCTCACACCACTCAGGTGTCTCCAGGGGACTTTTCTATCCTGACAAAAGAGAGAGAGAGAGAAACAAAGGGTTTCTCTTCAGCTCTTACTTGGAGCCTCAGTGCTTAGATGATCAATCCTGTCCAACTCTTTGCGACCCCATGGACTGCAACCCACCAGGCTCCTCTGTCCATCGGATTTCCCAGGCAAGACTCCTGGAGTGGGTTTCCATGTCCTCCTCCGGGGGATCTTCCCAACCCAGGGATTGAACCCAAGTTTCCTCCATTGCAGGTGGATTTTTTACCATCTGAGCCACCAGAGAAACCCTCGAAGCCTCAGACCCCAAGAGTTTAAAATTGACCAGCACCTCCTGCTCAAAAGTTGTATAAGTGTTTTTTTCCTTTCTCTTTTTCATCAAGGGAACTTCCTCTTGCTGTGTGTGTGTGTGTGTGTGTGTGTGTGTGTGTGTGTTGTGTGTTTTCCATGAGTCACGTGAATTCTTCCACAACTGAACTTTTTGTTACCGAGCAACTTTGACATTGAAATTGGGGGTTTCATTTCAAAATGAAGGCAGACATACCTCACTTTCAAAAAACATTGGAAACTATAGTTCTGTGAATCTCCGGTGAGCATCTTGGCTGCTGAAGTTTTGATTGGCTTCCTTGGCTACCTTTGCTTATGGTTTGAGAGGGGGGATTTCTTGGCTTTGCTACCCTTCTTGGAGACCACCTCCTTGGCTTCACCTGGTTTTGAGGGAGCCTTCTTCACTTCGATGGCTTCTTGGATACCTTTCTAACCTCACCTGGGCTGGGAGGGTCCTTCTTTGTCTCTCTTGCTTTCTTGGGGCCCTTCTTGGGACCACTGAGGCAGATGTTTCCTGGGTTGTATTTTCCTTTTGTTTGGGGGAACTAATTTGAAGCCGCCATTGGCTCCCTTGGCTTTGGAGTTGATTGTCTTCAGGATATTTCCAGGCTTGGATTTAAGCCGAGGGGTCGATGGGATGTATAGAGAAGATGCCAGGAAAATGGAGGGTCTCACTGACCACTGCATAGGGGCAGCAGGACAACAAGACAGGAGAACAGTTTCCCCTCCATAGAGGGAACATACTAGGGGACATGGTTGTCAACCGGACCAGAAGACGAAGTTCTCACACCACTCAGGTGTCTCCAGGGGACTTTTCTATCCTGACAAAAGAGAGAGAGAGAGAAACAAAGGGTTTCTCTTCAGCTCTTACTTGGAGCCTCAGTGCTTAGATGATCAATCCTGTCCAACTCTTTGCGACCCCATGGACTGCAACCCACCAGGCTCCTCTGTCCATCGGATTTCCCAGGCAAGACTCCTGGAGTGGGTTTCCATGTCCTCCTCCGGGGGATCTTCCCAACCCAGGGATTGAACCCAAGTTTCCTCCATTGCAGGTGGATTTTTTACCATCTGAGCCACCAGAGAAACCCTCGAAGCCTCAGACCCCAAGAGTTTAAAATTGACCAGCACCTCCTGCTCAAAAGTTGTATAAGTGTTTTTTTCCTTTCTCTTTTTCATCAAGGGAACTTCCTCTTGCTGTGTGTGTGTGTGTGTGTGTGTGTGTGTGTGTGTGTTGTGTGTTTTCCATGAGTCACGTGAATTCTTCCACAACTGAACTTTTTGTTACCGAGCAACTTTGACATTGAAATTGGGGGTTTCATTTCAAAATGAAGGCAGACATACCTCACTTTCAAAAAACATTGGAAACTATAGTTCTGTGAATCTCCAGGGTTGCTTTGGCACTGTTTATGACCAGCATGCACCTTCCCCGCTTCCCAGCCCAGCAATTCCACATCTTGGAATTTCGCCGGCAGAGAGAAGAAATTCTCACAAACGCACAGGGATGTATGGTCAGATTATTCATCACAGCTTCGCTTGTAATAGCGACAGACTGGAAGCATTTAGGGGAATATTAAGCCAATGATGACACATTCATTCATAGTGATACTGCACAGGCTTTTAAAAGAGGGACATCCAGTGTGCCGTTGTAGAAAATGTGTCCAGTGTGGTGGAAGGCACAGCCAACGACCAGACGTTATGTGTCATGATCCCAGTTTTGTAAAAAAAAAAAAAAAAAAGTAATTTGGTATGCTTGTTTTTAGGGTTTCCCCAGGGGCTCTGACGGTAGAGGAGCTGCTGCAGGGGTGACCCGTGGGTCAAGAAGATCCTCTGGAGAAGGGAATGGCCACCCACTCGAGTGTTCTTGTCCGGAGAATCCCATGGACAGAGGAGCCTGGTAGACTCCAGCCTCAGCTAGCAAAGAGTTGGACATGACTGAGCTACTGATACACACCGTGTTTGGTTTCATGTGTTTCGTAGTGTTTATTGAGTACCTGCTCTGTGTTCGTATTGTCCTACTCGCTGAGCAGACAATCAAGAACGAGTTAGACAAAGCTAGCCCCCCACCTCCCTCCAGTTAGGGCTGAGTTCCAGTGAGGGAGACTGACATAAATAAGATCTGTGTGATGTGAAAAGTTGCTACAAAGTAACAAACAAATGAAAAACAACAGAGCAGAGAGGTAGAAATGTTGACAGTGTTGAGACTCTAGATCCGGCAGCCAGGGAAGGTCTTACTGGGAAGATCATGCTTTTTCACCCTAAACTATCATTGTTTTACAATATTGTTTTAGTTTCAGGTGTCCAGTAAAGGGAGTCATATTTTCAGATTCTTTTCCATTGTAGTCACTACGAGACATTGAATGTAGTTCTCTGTGTTATATAGGACATTCTTCTTGTCTATTTTATATATTGTGGTGTGTATTTGTTAATCCCATGTGTGTGCATATTAAGTCACTTCAGTCGTGTCCGACTCTTTGCGATCCTATGGACCACAGTCTGCCAGGCTCCTTTGTCCATGGGCTTCTCCAGGCAAGAGTACTGGAGTGGGTTGCGGTTCCCTTCTCCAGGGGATCTTCCTGACCTGGGGATCCAACTCATGTCTTTTATGTCTCCTGCATTGGCAGCCAGGTTCTTTGCCACTAATCCCATACTCCTCATTCTATTCAGTCCCCCACCCTCTTTCCCTTTTCAAAATCATAAATTTGCTTTCTATGTCTGTGAATCTGTTTCTGTTTTGTATATAAGTTCATTTATATCATTTTTTTAGATTACACATATAAACCATATCATGTTTTTGTCTTTCTCTGTCTGCTTTGCTTCAGTTAGTGTGATAATCTGTAAGTCCATCCATGTTGCTGCAAATGGCATTGTTTCATTTTTTGTGGGTGAGTAATAGTCCATTGCATCTATACACCACATCTCCCTTATCCCTTCCTCTGCTGATGGGCATTTAGGTTGCTTCCATGTCTTGACTGTTGTAAACAATGCTGCTTTGAATATTGGGGTGCATATTTCTTTCCAAATCAGAGTTTTCATTTTTTTCGGATAAATGCCCAGGAGTGGGATTGCTGGATCTTATGATGGCTCTATTTTTTGTTTTTTAAGGAATCCCTGTACTGGTTTTCCATAGTGGTTGCACCAATTTACATTTCCACCGACAGCGTAGGAAGTGTTTACACCCTGAAGGAGGTGAGAGAGTAAGTCCTGCTTTTAACTAGGGGGAAGGTAGTAGAGCGCCAGCCAGTGCAGAGACTGTGTGTAGAGAAAAATCCGAGAGAGGAACACCGAGCTGCTAGCATTGATTATTCCTGGGCTGTGGGGTGGTGTAAGGACGCTGCACTTTTCAAATGATGTATTATACATTTTAAAAACTAAAAATACAAGAAATACATATTCCTATTATAATTAAAACCATTTGTTTTCTAAAAGGGATCTTGAGGTCTGTCTGAGGAAATTTCAAAAGTATGTCAGCTTTTTTAAAGATTTTTATTTTATATATTGTGGTGTGTATTTGTTAATCCCATGTGTGTGCATATTAAGTCACTTCAGTCGTGTCCGACTCTTTGCGATCCTATGGACCACAGTCTGCCAGGCTCCTTTGTCCATGGGCTTCTCCAGGCAAGAGTACTGGAGTGGGTTGCGGTTCCCTTCTCCAGGGGATCTTCCTGACCTGGGGATCCAACTCATGTCTTTTATGTCTCCTGCATTGGCAGCCAGGTTCTTTGCCACTAATCCCATACTCCTCATTCTATTCAGTCCCCCACCCTCTTTCCCTTTTCAAAATCATAAATTTGCTTTCTATGTCTGTGAATCTGTTTCTGTTTTGTATATAAGTTCATTTATATCATTTTTTTAGATTACACATATAAACCATATCATGTTTTTGTCTTTCTCTGTCTGCTTTGCTTCAGTTAGTGTGATAATCTGTAAGTCCATCCATGTTGCTGCAAATGGCATTGTTTCATTTTTTGTGGGTGAGTAATAGTCCATTGCATCTATACACCACATCTCCCTTATCCCTTCCTCTGCTGATGGGCATTTAGGTTGCTTCCATGTCTTGACTGTTGTAAACAATGCTGCTTTGAATATTGGGGTGCATATTTCTTTCCAAATCAGAGTTTTCATTTTTTTCGGATAAATGCCCAGGAGTGGGATTGCTGGATCTTATGATGGCTCTATTTTTTGTTTTTTAAGGAATCCCTGTACTGGTTTTCCATAGTGGTTGCACCAATTTACATTTCCACCGACAGCGTAGGAAGTGTTTACACCCTGAAGGAGGTGAGAGAGTAAGTCCTGCTTTTAACTAGGGGGAAGGTAGTAGAGAGCGCCAGCCAGTGCAGAGACTGTGTGTAGAGAAAAATCCGAGAGAGGAACACCGAGCTGCTAGCATTGATTATTCCTGGGCTGTGGGGTGGTGTAAGGACGCTGCACTTTTCAAATGATGTATTATACATTTTAAAAACTAAAAATACAAGAAATACATATTCCTATTATAATTAAAACCATTTGTTTTCTAAAAGGGATCTTGAGGTCTGTCTGAGGAAAAGGTTACCTGCAAAAGTCAGTGACAGAAAACCATGTGAGAACTCTGAGAATCAAGGGGTGTAGGGCAAGGAGAAGGAAAGTGCGGGGATTTTTTAAAAGATTGAGGTGAGATTCACATATCATTTTAAGTGAATGGTTCAGCAAATCAATTGTATTTCATAGCCTAAATATCCATCAATAGATACGTGGATAGAGGCAATGTGGTAAAGATGGATGAAGACAGGATTCTTTTTTTTTTTTTTAAACACTCTAATTTTAAAAATTATTTATTTATTTGGCTACTCTGGGTCTTAGTGGTGGCATGTGGGGTCTAGTTCCCTGACCAGGGATCGAACCTGGGCCCCTTGCATTGGGAACACAGAGTCTTAACCACTGGACTGCCAGGGAAGCCCCAGGTCAATGTAGTGTTGGGGTTTTCATTTTCTCTTTGATTTTCCTGCTGAATCTTTTTGTCTGTGTGCACCTATACTATGTATGTTCAATGTGGTTCTTCACCATTGTCTCCAGGCATTTACTTGCCTGTAAACCTGTGTCTCTTGCCGCTGGCCGTGGTGCTGAAAACATCCTAGCCCAGGCCAGAGTTACCCTCGATAGCGCTTGACACCCGTCAGTCCCGATCTGACCAACTGGTGGAGAGCTCTTGTCTAGACTTCATTTTGGCTTTATTGTGTGTTGGAGGGTTTGAAGTCAATGCCTGAGAACTTGAGAGAGAGCCTTTGGATTGTTGAAAGTTGGTATTAATGTGACCCATTCTGACAGGGCTTTTGAGGATGTGGACTCGCCCGCAATGGCTAACAATTAGGATGTTGAATTATGGCACTGGTCACAGCCCGAGTGAGGGCTGATCCAGTTGGCCTCATCCATGGTGAAGATCCCAGGGTGTACCCCAACTCCCAATTTTTCAATAAAGGTCAAACATCCACCTTCTAACAAGCAAGTGTAAACTGTGGAGTGGTCTGTGGGGACCCCCCACCAGCATGATCTTGAGGTGAGCCCTAGCATATATAGGACCTGGAGCAATTTGTTTAGCCTTAATTTCTTTACCTGGGACATGAAGCTTGCAATAGAACCTACCTTGCAGATTTTCTGCAGGGAATTAACTGAAACAGTGGACTTTAAAAGATTCGCAAAGGTTGAGCAGAAATTACCTGCAAAAGTCAGTGACAGAAAACCATGTGAGAACTCTGAGAATCAAGGGGTGTAGGGCAAGGAGAAGGAAAGTGCGGGGATTTTTTAAAAGATTGAGGTGAGATTCACATATCATTTTAAGTGAATGGTTCAGCAAATCAATTGTATTTCATAGCCTAAATATCCATCAATAGATACGTGGATAGAGGCAATGTGGTAAAGATGGATGAAGACAGGATTCTTTTTTTTTTTTTTAAACACTCTAATTTTAAAAATTATTTATTTATTTGGCTACTCTGGGTCTTAGTGGTGGCATGTGGGGTCTAGTTCCCTGACCAGGGATCGAACCTGGGCCCCTTGCATTGGGAACACAGAGTCTTAACCACTGGACTGCCAGGGAAGCCCCAGGTCAATGTAGTGTTGGGGTTTTCATTTTCTCTTTGATTTTCCTGCTGAATCTTTTTGTCTGTGTGCACCTATACTATGTATGTTCAATGTGGTTCTTCACCATTGTCTCCAGGCATTTACTTGCCTGTAAACCTGTGTCTCTTGCCGCTGGCCGTGGTGCTGAAAACATCCTAGCCCAGGCCAGAGTTACCCTCGATAGCGCTTGACACCCGTCAGTCCCGATCTGACCAACTGGTGGAGAGCTCTTGTCTAGACTTCATTTTGGCTTTATTGTGTGTTGGAGGGTTTGAAGTCAATGCCTGAGAACTTGAGAGAGAGCCTTTGGATTGTTGAAAGTTGGTATTAATGTGACCCATTCTGACAGGGCTTTTGAGGATGTGGACTCGCCCGCAATGGCTAACAATTAGGATGTTGAATTATGGCACTGGTCACAGCCCGAGTGAGGGCTGATCCAGTTGGCCTCATCCATGGTGAAGATCCCAGGGTGTACCCCAACTCCCAATTTTTCAATAAAGGTCAAACATCCACCTTCTAACAAGCAAGTGTAAACTGTGGAGTGGTCTGTGGGGACCCCCCACCAGCATGATCTTGAGGTGAGCCCTAGCATATATAGGACCTGGAGCAATTTGTTTAGCCTTAATTTCTTTACCTGGGACATGAAGCTTGCAATAGAACCTACCTTGCAGATTTTCTGCAGGGAATTAACTGAAACAGTGAGTGTATGGTGCTTAACTGGGTGTCTGCCCAACAAAGCGGCAGCTGTAATTATGATTGTTGTGTCTGGGCCCCTCACCGTTGATGCAGATTGCTGATGTAAAATGTGACATCTGTTTAGTGTAGTAAAAAATACATCCATCGCCCATACATCCAGGGCCTTGGTTGTTGTTCAGCCGCTCAGTCGTGTCGGACTCTTTGCCGCCCCCTGGACGGCAGCTCGCCAGGCTTCCCTGTCCTTCACTATCTCCCAGAGTTTGCTCCAACTCATGTCCATCGAGTCAGTGATGCCGTCCAGCCATCTCGTCCTCTGTCGTGCCCTTCTCCTGCCTTCAGTCTCTCCCAGCATCAGGGTCTTTTCCAGTGAGTTGGCTCTGCACCTCGGGTGGCCAAAGGATTAGGCCTTGGTGCCCCGTCTTTTCCTAGGAAGGGTGACAAGCATGGGACGAACTTGAAAATAAGACCCACTTGGGTTTTCCCCACAGTCTCAGCTGCCTGGTTGGCTCATTGAAGTATCTGTTTTCTCAGAACACACCCATCAGGAAGCTCTCATAGTAGAGACAAGACCCTGATGAGTTCACAAACCTGATCTGATTTTCCACATCAGCTGCAGAAGGTGGAAAATGAGGTGGGAATGGGGTGCGGTACCACATGGAGAAGGATGGAATTCCGTTGGCCTGCTGCAAGGTCTTGCTCAGGGCCTGGAGCCGTCAGCCATGCCCACTGTACCAACTGATTCTCCTTGGTGTTCTGGATCTCAAGAGCAGCTCCTGTTCACAGACACAGCCCTCCTTCCCTGCAGAGAAATCGCTTGGCCATTTCACGTGTCACACGCAACCCCTCTGGGGCCTCTGGGGGTCCTGACCAGTCTAATTGTGGGGAAGCTCTGTGAGTCTGCCCTTGTCTGCAGGGCCCTTTGCTGGCCTGCCTTCCATGAGCCGTTTTGGGAGCCAGCTCTTCCTCCCACCGGGGGTGCTTCTCTCCTTTCATCTCCCCACCCCCTTTCTCTTGGCCTCTTCGTCTGGCTGATTATTCTGGATCCCGCTGACACAGGTGTTTTCTCCCTGAACCACTCGAGGAGCAGGAAGGCTCAGCTCCGCTAGCAGAGGCATTGCTCACTGCAGCTAGGAGTGAGAACCCAGGCTCTCTGAATCGACAGGATCAGGCACGACTCAAGGTTGGGCAGAGAAAGCCTCATCTCCGCTTGCCTGGACCACCTTTGAATTCTTCCTGGGGAGAAGATCTCCCACGCCAAGAACTCCTCACCTCATCCTGGTGTTTGTTCAGCCGCTCAGTCGTGTCGGACTCTTTGCCCCTGGACGGCAGCTCGCCAGGCTTCCCTGTCCTTCCAGGGCTCATGTCCATCGAGTCAGTGATGCCGTCCAGCCATCTCGTCCTCTGTCGTGCCCTTCTCCTGCCTTCAGTCTCTCCCAGCATCAGGGTCTTTTCCAGTGAGTTGGCTCTGCACCTCGGGTGGCCAAAGGATTAGGCCTTGGTGCCCCGTCTTTTCCTAGGAAGGGTGACAAGCATGGGACGAACTTGAAAATAAGACCCACTTGGGTTTTCCCCACAGTCTCAGCTGCCTGGTTGGCTCATTGAAGTATCTGTTTTCTCAGAACACACCCATCAGGAAGCTCTCATAGTAGAGACAAGACCCTGATGAGTTCACAAACCTGATCTGATTTTCCACATCAGCTGCAGAAGGTGGAAAATGAGGTGGGAATGGGGTTGGGTACCACAGAGAGAAGGATGGAATTACGTGGACCTTCTGCAAGGTCTTGCTCAGGGCCTGGAGCCGTCAGCCATGCCCACTGTACCAACTGATTCTCCTTGGTGTTCTGGATCTCAAGAGCAGCTCCTGTTCACAGACACAGCCCTCCTTCCCTGCAGAGAAATCGCTTGGCCATTTCACGTGTCACACGCAACCCCTCTGGGGCCTCTGGGGGTCCTGACCAGTCTAATTGTGGGGAAGCTCTGTGAGTCTGCCCTTGTCTGCAGGGCCCTTTGCTGGCCTGCCTTCCATGAGCCGTTTTGGGAGCCAGCTCTTCCTCCCACCGGGGGTGCTTCTCTCCTTTCATCTCCCCACCCCCTTTCTCTTGGCCTCTTCGTCTGGCTGATTATTCTGGATCCCGCTGACACAGGTGTTTTCTCCCTGAACCACTCGAGGAGCAGGAAGGCTCAGCTCCGCTAGCAGAGGCATTGCTCACTGCAGCTAGGAGTGAGAACCCAGGCTCTCTGAATCGACAGGATCAGGCACGACTCAAGGTTGGGCAGAGAAAGCCTCATCTCCGCTTGCCTGGACCACCTTTGAATTCTTCCTGGGGAGAAGATCTCCCACGCCAAGAACTCCTCACCTCATCCTGGTGTCTGTGCACCAGCCACGCCATTGCAGACCTCATAGAGGTGATTGTGTCCTTAAGGGGCCCGGGGAGACTTGAAACTCGAAGTGAGGGGAGAGAGGCAGACAGCAGGACCCACCCATCCTGCCTTCCTTCCATAGGTGTTTACTGAGCACCTGCTCTGTAATGATGCCTTTTTAGGTGCTGAGGACAAAGCAGTGGACAAAACAAATACTTTTTTTGCTTGGACAGGGCTTATAGTCTTATAGGCAAGAGAAACAGTGAGCCAGATAAAGGAAAAAAAAATAAAGTAGATGTTTGGGGACAAGGGCCAAGGAAAAATGTAAGTAGGGAAGGTGGTTATTTTGAGGCGCTAGCCTGCCATCTTCTCGGTCGGCTGGCTCCCCAATAAAATCCCTTTCTGATCTCCCCCCAAAAAAGATTAAGTAGGGAAAGGGGGTAAAAGGCCTTCCTGAGGATGTGAAAAGAGAAAAAAAACCACTAAAACAAGTGAGGGAGGGAACCATGTGAGACTTTGGGGAAAGAGCATTCTAGGAGAGAGAAAAGCAGGTGCCGATGTCTTGGTGGTAGAATGTACCTTATGTGTTTGAGAAGGAAGGTCAGCGAGGCTGTAGCTGGGTGATGCAGGGGGAAAATGAAGGAGACGGGGGCAGAGGCAATGGAGGGAAATCATGCAGGGCCTTGCCGGCTGCCGGGAAGACTGTGACTTTTCCTCTGGATGAGATGGTAGCCATGGGAGGGCTGTGACTGTTTCCACATGCACTACGCCAGAATTTTCTATGCTGCTTATTTCTCATTCCAACATCATCTCTTCTTGGATATCTCTTCAGCCCCCTTGAGTGGAAGGCAGAAGACTGGCCCAGGCCTCCTGCGTTCTCCTCTTGGGTCAGAAGGTGGAGAAGAAGGCTTGGAGTAGAAAGGCGAGCCCCTCTTCTTTCTGGACGACTCAAAGCTACAATAACCTAGGCTTCTCCTCCCTCCCCCCAAAATAGGTCTGAGACAGCACTTCCCAAATTTCAGTGGGCACACAGGGCCCCTGGAGATATTGCTAAAATTGTGAAAGCCTCATCTCCTTTGGCCCCGATTCTTCCTGGGAGAAGATCTCCACGCCAAGAACTCCTCACCTCATCCTGGAGACTGTGCACCAGCCACGCCATTGCAGACCTCATAGAGGTGATTGTGTCCTTAAGGGGCCCGGGGAGACTTGAAACTCGAAGTGAGGGGAGAGAGGCAGACAGCAGGACCCACCCATCCTGCCTTCCTTCCATAGGTGTTTACTGAGCACCTGCTCTGTAATGATGCCTTTTTAGGTGCTGAGGACAAAGCAGTGGACAAAACAAATACTTTTTTTGCTTGGACAGGGCTTATAGTCTTATAGGCAAGAGAAACAGTGAGCCAGATAAAGGAAAAAAAAATAAAGTAGATGTTTGGGGACAAGGGCCAAGGAAAAATGTAAGTAGGGAAGGTGGTTATTTTGAGGCGCTAGCCTGCCATCTTCTCGGTCGGCTGGCTCCCAATAAAATCCCTTTCTGATCTCCCCCCAAAAAAGATTAAGTAGGGAAAGGGGGTAAAAGGCCTTCCTGAGGATGTGAAAAGAGAAAAAAAACCACTAAAACAAGTGAGGGAGGGAACCATGTGAGACTTTGGGGAAAGAGCATTCTAGGAGAGAGAAAAGCAGGTGCCGATGTCTTGGTGGTAGAATGTACCTTATGTGTTTGAGAAGGAAGGTCAGCGAGGCTGTAGCTGGGTGATGCAGGGGGAAAATGAAGGAGACGGGGGCAGAGGCAATGGAGGGAAATCATGCAGGGCCTTGCCGGCTGCCGGGAAGACTGTGACTTTTCCTCTGGATGAGATGGTAGCCATGGGAGGGCTGTGACTGTTTCCACATGCACTACGCCAGAATTTTCTATGCTGCTTATTTCTCATTCCAACATCATCTCTTCTTGGATATCTCTTCAGCCCCCTTGAGTGGAAGGCAGAAGACTGGCCCAGGCCTCCTGCGTTCTCCTCTTGGGTCAGAAGGTGGAGAAGAAGGCTTGGAGTAGAAAGGCGAGCCCCTCTTCTTTCTGGACGACTCAAAGCTACAATAACCTAGGCTTCTCCTCCCTCCCCCCAAAATAGGTCTGAGACAGCACTTCCCAAATTTCAGTGGGCACACAGGGCCCCTGGAGATCTTGCTAAAATGTGTGCTCTGACTCAGCGGGTCAGCGTGGGCCCGACACTTGGCTTTTCCATTGGGTGTCGTCTCTGCTGTGTAGTTTGTGGACCACACATTAAGTACCAAGGGTGTAAGGTCAGTGTTGCAGATTCCCGTTTAGGGTGTGTCTTTGGACATTGGCAGAGTGCACGGGATGTGGAGAGAGAAGGAGGTGACATTTGAAAGCCAGTGTATCCATGCCTGCATGTCTGCTAAGTCTCCTCAGTCATGTCCGACGCTTTGAGACCCTATGTCCATATAGTCTCCAGGCAAGAATACTGGAGTGGGTTGCCATGCCCTCCTCCAGGACATCTTCCCAACCCAGGGATCAAACCCATGTCTCCTGCACGGCAGATGGATTCATTGCCACTGAACCACTGGGGAAGCCCCGTGTATCCGTATCTGACAAAAACATGAAAAAGAAACAAGTTGGGTGTGGGCAGTCCCCTTCCATCGGTTTACATGCTAACTAAGACTTCATTATCGTACCGGAGAGCTCGGGGGTCTGAAATCCAGGTGACCATGGGCAATTGAAAGGCTGATAATGTAGCGCATAAAAGGGCAGCTTGCTGCTGGTCTTCTGGGACTCTTCCTGGAATCTTAGCTCAAATCAGATACAAAGGAAGTCTCATCTCAGCCATTTAGGGGCACGAGGCCAGGGGGCCCCAAGAGGGAGGCAGCAGCTTGGTGCAGAAGCAGACAGGGAGGTTGCTGGCAGAGAAGAAAGGCAAAATCATCAGATTCAAATCATGGCTTCAGAAGCCTCGGCGAGGGCAGGCCGGGGAAGGGCTTGGCATTGCTTCTTTGTGTACAAATATTGTCTCTTATTTTCTGGGCTGCAGGGTGAGGCAGAATGGAGTATTTGTGCAACACAGCCCAGCTTTGTTCTCTGTGCTTCTAATGACTGTCAGCTCGGAGGCAGCAAGCCAGTCAGAGATGATCGTCAGCAGGAATGGCTTTTGTTGACGCCCCGAATTGCCCTGAGTCTTGGATTTGCTTTTCAAAGTGTGCGTGGAGCATGGCTCAGCTACTTTGAGCTGGAGGCAAAGGCCGAAGCTGGTGACAAAGAAGATCTGCTTTTCCTTTCTTAGACTCTAACTCCCAGGTTGTCTATTTCAGACTTCGTTTCACACCTGGAAAGTGGGTATATGCTCCGAATCCTCCTCCAGATAAGGCCCCTTGGTTCTTAGAGACTTTCCATGAGGCTAGATGTAACACTAGAGCCAAATGGGAGGCTGAGGCTAGTTAAGTTTCCAAGCGAGAGAGGTGGGAGGAGGGCAGGGGTTTATTAACATGGCCAAGTTTAAGGCAGGCTATTTGATCCTTCAGCAAAATAGTGGATTTCAGTGTTCCCAGGGGACACTGGGCACTATCTGGTTGATTTTTTTTTTTTTAAGATTTATTTATTTATTTATTTGGGGGGAGTGGGGAGGGAGGGGAGAGGGCGGGCCACTTCTGTTGGTCTTTCATTTGTCCCTTTTCATCCATCTTCGTTCTTTGGCCCGTGTGGGCCTCCCATCGCGGTGGCGTCTGTTGTCGCAGAGCACCAGCTCTGGGCGCATGTGCTCCAGAGCTCCAGCTCGGTAATTGGACACATCGGTCCAGCCGCTCCGTGGCACATGGGATCTTCCCAGGCCAGGGATCGAACTGGCGCCGCTTGCACTGCAAGGCAGTGTCCTTACCCACTGGACCACCAGGGAAGCCCCTATCTGGATGAATTTTAGTTGTCTTACGTTTCAATGGTCATAACTGGAGAGGAGGCTGCTATTGGCATCTAGGGAGTAACTTACGCTCAGTGATGCTGGTCAGCATCCTACAAGATATGGGACAGCTCCCCACCTGATCCCACCCACAGAGAACTGTTATTGTTGTTTTTCCATCACGTCCGACTTTGTGCCTCCAAGGAGTGCAGCACACCAGGCTCCCCTGTCCTTCACTGTCTCCCCTCAGTTTGCTTAAGCTTCTGTCCATTGAGTTGGTGATGCCCTCCGACTGCCCCATCCTCTGCTTCCCCCCTTCTCCCGCCTCCAGTCTTTCCCAGCACCAGGGTCTTTTCCAATGCGTAGGCTCTTCACATCAGGTGGCCAGAGTACTGGAGCTTCAGCTTCAGCCTCAGTCCTTCCAATGAATATTTAAGGATGATTTCCTTTAGGATGGACTGGCTTGATCTCCTTGCTCTCCAAGGGACGCTCGAGCATCTTCACCAGCAGCACCTTGCGTGTCAGTGATGCAGAAGTTGGGAGACCCTGCCCCAGAATAACCAAGACCCTCTGGCTTTCTCTCTCTAGCATCCATTTCCCCACCCCAAGCCTTCTTCTCAGAAATTGCAAGCTTTGTTGTGTTGGATTCATTTACCTTTAATTATTGATATGTATGTTTTTATTGCCATTTTGTTAATTGCTTTGGATTTGTTTTTGTACGTCTTTTTTCTTCCTCTTTTGTTCTCTTCCAATATAATATTCAAACATTAAATTAAAAAGGAAATAAATTGCCAACTTTGTTAACTAAGGCTCTTGGCCTGAGGATGCTCCTGCAGGTGGGGTAGGGAACAGGGATATTCTGGCTCCCCCACTGATCAGCCAGTCAGGCCCTTATATGAAGTGGGCAGGGCAGACCCACCCCAAGAGCAGACTTCAGTGTGACTCTCTGGTGGCCAGAGGAGCATTCCAGGTTTCAGGGAGGTGCGTGTGCCCAGAGGACGGAATCTGCATCTGGAAATGGCCACATGACCTATACCTTTCCTCCTGCAGATCTTGAAAGGTCTGCTTCTCAGAAGCCCCTATCTGAGAATGAACTGTTTAGTTTTTCTTACGTTTCAATGGTCATAACTGGAGAGGAGGCTGCTATTGGCATCTAGGGAGTAACTTACGCTCAGTGATGCTGGTCAGCATCCTACAAGATATGGGACAGCTCCCCACCTGATCCCACCCACAGAGAACTGTTATTGTTGTTTTTCCATCACGTCCGACTTTGTGCCTCCAAGGAGTGCAGCACACCAGGCTCCCCTGTCCTTCACTGTCTCCCCTCAGTTTGCTTAAGCTTCTGTCCATTGAGTTGGTGATGCCCTCCGACTGCCCCATCCTCTGCTTCCCCCCTTCTCCCGCCTCCAGTCTTTCCCAGCACCAGGGTCTTTTCCAATGCGTAGGCTCTTCACATCAGGTGGCCAGAGTACTGGAGCTTCAGCTTCAGCCTCAGTCCTTCCAATGAATATTTAAGGATGATTTCCTTTAGGATGGACTGGCTTGATCTCCTTGCTCTCCAAGGGACGCTCGAGCATCTTCACCAGCAGCACCTTGCGTGTCAGTGATGCAGAAGTTGGGAGACCCTGCCCCAGAATAACCAAGACCCTCTGGCTTTCTCTCTCTAGCATCCATTTCCCCACCCCAAGCCTTCTTCTCAGAAATTGCAAGCTTTGTTGTGTTGGATTCATTTACCTTTAATTATTGATATGTATGTTTTTATTGCCATTTTGTTAATTGCTTTGGATTTGTTTTTGTACGTCTTTTTTCTTCCTCTTTTGTTCTCTTCCAATATAATATTCAAACATTAAATTAAAAAGGAAATAAATTGCCAACTTTGTTAACTAAGGCTCTTGGCCTGAGGATGCTCCTGCAGGTGGGGTAGGGAACAGGGATATTCTGGCTCCCCCACTGATCAGCCAGTCAGGCCCTTATATGAAGTGGGCAGGGCAGACCCACCCCAAGAGCAGACTTCAGTGTGACTCTCTGGTGGCCAGAGGAGCATTCCAGGTTTCAGGGAGGTGCGTGTGCCCAGAGAGACGGAATCTGCATCTGGAAATGGCCACATGACCTATACCTTTCCTCCTGCAGATCTTGAAAGGTCTGCTTCTCAGAAGCTTGACCACCATATTGGGGGTTTTTTATTGAGGTGAAATTCACATGACAACATGAATCGTTTTTAATTCATTGGTATCCAGTGCATTCAGAATGTTGTTCAGCTATTGCCTTTGCCGAGTTCTGAAACATTAAGCAGGGCTTCCCTGATGACTCAGATGGTATAAAAGAGTCTGCCTGCCATGCAGGAGACCCAGGTTCGATCCCTGGGTTGGGAAGATTCCCCTGAAGCAGGAAATGGCAACCCACTCCAGTGTTCTTGCCTGGAGAATTCCATGGACAGAGGAACCAGGTGGGCTACAGTCCATGAGGTCACGAACAGTCGGACACAACTGAGCAACTAACTTTGTGACACTAAGACATTAAGCAATCACTCACAATTTACCCCTCTCCCAGCCCCATCTCAAGTCCTTGGCAACTAGCAATCTGCTTTCTGACTGTGAATTTGCCCATTATGGACATTTCATATCAGTGGAATTTGTACAATACGAATTGTCTTTTCTATCTGGCTTCTTTGACTGAACATGATGTTTTCGAGTTTAATCCACACTGTAATGTGTTTGTACTTTATTTTTGTTGTTGCTCAGTTGTGTCCGACTCTTTACCACCCCATGGACTGAAGCACGCCAGGCTTCCCTGTCCTTTACTATCTCCCTGAATTTACTCAAACTCATATCCATTGAGTCATGCCTTCCAACCGTCTCACCTCTGTCAGCCCCTTCTCCTCCTGCCCTCAATCTTTCCCAGCATCAGGGTCTTTTCCAGTGAGTCGTCACTTCACGTCATGTGGTCAAAGTATTAGAACTTCAGCTTCAGCATCAGTCCTTTGAATGAACATTCAGGGTTGATTTCCTTTAGCAATGACTGTGTTGGTTTCATCACACAACACAGTAGGTACTAAATGAATATTTGTCTAATGACTGTTGGGGGTGAGATGGAGGAAGAACAGCCATGTTTTCTTGACAGAGTCATCTGCTGGATTTTCAGGGAAGTGAAATTCCTCTAGATGAGGCTCTGTTGGTGGTGGGTCCATGTCATTGTGCATTTGCCCAGACTCGTGGAATGTACAAGAGATTCAGGTTTGATCCTTGGGTTAGGAAGATCGCCTGGAGGAGGAAAGGGCAATCCAGTCCAGGATTCTTGCCTGGAGAATCCCACGGACAGAGAGCCTGATGGGCTACAGTCTGTGGGGTCGCAAAGACTCAGACACAACTGCATGACCAGGCACCTGGAATGTACAACACCCAGAGTGGACCGCAAGTGGACTTTGGGTGATAATGATGTGTCATCAGTGGTCACAGATGCACCATTCTGGTGGGGACATTCATCATGGGACAGGCTCTGCCTACATGGGGGCAGGGGCCATGTGGGAAATCTCTGTGCCTTCCACTCCATTGTGGTTTGAATCTGAACAAAGCCGGAAAGATTTTTCCTTAACTCTGTGATACTCCCTTTGAATATATGATTTTAGCCACCATCATCGCCAACTGCATCGTCCTGGCCCTGGAACAACACCTCCCTGATGATGACAAGACCCCCATGTCTGAACGACTGGTGAGTGACACCTCTCCCCCGGGTCTCTGCTTTGGTGGCAAACAGGTGCGGTCGTGGGAGCTGAGAACAGAGTGGGCTCCTAGTTTCAGTACCAAGAACCAGATCCTGGGTCCCCTGACTGTTGTTTCATCTGTGAGTTGTGTCTGACTTTTTCGCTGCCCCATGGACTGTAGCCTGCCAGCTCCTCTGTCCGTGGGATTTCCCTGGCAAGATACTGGAGTGGGTTGCCACGTCCTGCTCCAGGGGATCTTCCCAACCCAGGGATCGAACTACATTGACCGGCAGATTCTTGACCACTGAGGAGCCTAAATTTCATGAATACCAATCATCAGGGGAGAGAGAAGGCTTCACTGGCCATCCTCCCCAATGCTTCCCACCTCCAGCAGACCTCCTGTGAATCTGGAGGGATATGGGCGAGAGTTTTCCATGAAAAGTCACATTCAAGATAAAATTCTTGGCAGTTCCCTGGCAATTGGATGGCTGGGACTCAGGACTTTCCCTGCCAGGACCCAGGCTCAGTCCCTGGATGGGGAACTAAGATCCTACAGACCTCGTGCTATGGCCATTATATATATATATATACATAAATAAATTTTTAAAAATACAAACAAAGCAAAAATCCTTGTGAAAATTATTGACCATACTCAAATACACAGAGTACCATGAACCCCGCATGAACCCACTGTGCAGGTTCAGCAAATGTCAAGATTTTGCCTCACTTTGTGTTTCCTTTTGTTTTTTAAAATGTCCTTGGTTTGGTTTTCTTGGCCCGGGTATTTCAAGGCAAATCCCAGACCATGTATCACTTCACAGCCATATACTTAAGTCTGCATTGCTCAAAACAGGGGCCTTTCCTGGGACTTCCCAGGTGGTCCAGTGGCTAGGACTTGTTGCTTTCACTGCCGTGACCTGAATTCAGTCCCTGGCTGAGGAACTAAGATCCCACACGCCACATGGTCCAGCCACGACAAAACGGGGGGCACTGTCTGCCATCCCCCAGTGACATGTTTACATCCAGCACAACAGGAGTTCCTGGGACTCCTTGAAGGTCCAACCAGTAATCACATATCCATGATTTTTTTCAGAAATGGCATTTTACAAGTTGTTTGTTTGAACCGAGATCCATACGTGGTCTGAATTTGACGTTAAGACTTTAATCTAAAGCATGCATCTCCCTGCCATTGACTCTGCAGAAGCCCGTCCAGTTGCCCTGAGGAAGGCCCCACATTCTGACTTTCATCTGATAGCTTGCTTAGTGTCACTTAGCTGGTTCCTTTCCCCAGGGTTTCCTAGATACGGATATCCTCTCCAGAGGACAGTCAACCCCCAGTTGATTCGAGGGAACTCTGCAGAGCTGTAAACTAGCACTGAGATCTTGCTCGATGCCCGGAGCCATCCCCCGGTCCCCTGGTTCACCTCCTGGCCTTCTGACCACACCAGGAAGGAGACCTCAGAAAAATTTTTTCCCTTTGCTAAGCTCCCACCTCCAGCAGACCTCCTGTGAATCTGGAGGGATATGGGCGAGAGTTTTCCATGAAAAGTCACATTCAAGATAAAATTCTTGGCAGTTCCCTGGCAATTGGATGGCTGGGACTCAGGACTTTCCCTGCCAGGACCCAGGCTCAGTCCCTGGATGGGGAACTAAGATCCTACAGACCTCGTGCTATGGCCATTATATATATATATATACATAAATAAATTTTTAAAATACAAACAAAGCAAAAATCCTTGTGAAAATTATTGACCATACTCAAATACACAGAGTACCATGAACCCCGCATGAACCCACTGTGCAGGTTCAGCAAATGTCAAGATTTTGCCTCACTTTGTGTTTCCTTTTGTTTTTTAAAATGTCCTTGGTTTGGTTTTCTTGGCCCGGGTATTTCAAGGCAAATCCCAGACCATGTATCACTTCACAGCCATATACTTAAGTCTGCATTGCTCAAAACAGGGGCCTTTCCTGGGACTTCCCAGGTGGTCCAGTGGCTAGGACTTGTTGCTTTCACTGCCGTGACCTGAATTCAGTCCCTGGCTGAGGAACTAAGATCCCACACGCCACATGGTCCAGCCACGACAAAACGGGGGGCACTGTCTGCCATCCCCCAGTGACATGTTTACATCCAGCACAACAGGAGTTCCTGGGACTCCTTGAAGGTCCAACCAGTAATCACATATCCATGATTTTTTTTCAGAAATGGCATTTTACAAGTTGTTTGTTTGAACCGAGATCCATACGTGGTCTGAATTTGACGTTAAGACTTTAATCTAAAGCATGCATCTCCCTGCCATTGACTCTGCAGAAGCCCGTCCAGTTGCCCTGAGGAAGGCCCCACATTCTGACTTTCATCTGATAGCTTGCTTAGTGTCACTTAGCTGGTTCCTTTCCCCAGGGTTTCCTAGATACGGATATCCTCTCCAGAGGACAGTCAACCCCCAGTTGATTCGAGGGAACTCTGCAGAGCTGTAAACTAGCACTGAGATCTTGCTCGATGCCCGGAGCCATCCCCCGGTCCCCTGGTTCACCTCCTGGCCTTCTGACCACACCAGGAAGGAGACCTCTCTCCCTCTCATGATCCTTTCAAAGCCAGCTGTCAAAATGCAACTGTGGGGAGAGAGCGATGAGAAGGCATTCCTTCCTAATCCACAAAGCATGGATGATTTCAAGTCCTTTGCATGTTCATAGTTATGTGTTGGGCTTCCCAGGTGGCGCTAGGGGTAAAGAACCTGTCTGCCAATGCAGGAGACGCAGGAGGCGAGGGTTCGATCCCTGGGTCAGAAAGATCCCCTGGAGTAGGAACCCCCTCCAGTAGTCTTGCCTGGAGAATCCCATGGACAGAGGAGCCTGGTGGGCTGTGGTCCATGGGGTGGCAAAGAGTCAGACATGACTCAGCACACATGCATCAGTTATGTGTTCTGATGTGTTTCCTAAAAACAGATAACCAGTCCAGAAAAGCTACGATTCAAAACTTTTTCTGAAAGTTTGTTTTTGCTTAAGATCAGGTTAAATAAAAAGCGTTTGTTCAAAGAGTAGTGAACAAATAGTAGTACCAGTGGTGAGCTGGTATGGGAAAGCTCAAGGAAGTGGAATGAAAATGATCGAAACTTGAGAAACTTGGTCATAACAGATGGGGAAAGATCGATACAGGGCTCTAACGGAACAGTGCTTATAGCTTAATTCCAAGTATTAATACTATAGACTGTCACTGGAAGCCGGGTCTGGCAGGCAGTCTGGCAAGGAGCTGGGAGCTGGGATGTTGGCCATTCACCAGCCAGTGCAGAAGTATTATTAATTCCAGTATTTTCTCAACCTGAACCACTGTCCTGGCGCATATCAGCTTAGAATCATCGCCTGTGTCAGATTTGAGGGTGAGCTCAGTGGCTTCCCAGGTAGCTCAGCTAGTAAAAAATCCGCCTACAATGCCGGAGACTCTGGTTCGATTCCTGGGTCAGGAAGATCCCCTGGAGAAGGGAATGGTGACCCACTCCCTTATTCTTCCCTGGAGAGTTCCATGGCATATCCATGGGTCGCAAAGAGTCGGACATGACTGAGGTACTTTCACATTTCACTTTCAGTGCACGGGGGCCAACCACAAGGGCTCAGATGATGTTTGTGTCAAGTAAACATTCTAAGCCAGTGCTTTCTTGTGGAACTTTCTACCGTGATAGAGGTAGCCATATCTGCACTGTCCAGTACGGTAGCCACTCGAAAGGTTGGCTAGTGTGGCCGCGGAACTGAATCTTTCATTTCACTTTAATTTATTTTTTATTATATGTTTATGATGTTTGGCTGTGCTGGGTCTTTGCTGCTCTGCGTGGCTTCTAGTTGCAGTGAGCAGGGGCTTCTCTTCGTTGTGATGCACAGGCTCCTCATTGCAGAGGTTTCTCTTGTTGTAGAGCAAGGCTCTAGGCGCAAGGGCTTCAGTCGTTGTGGCACTCGGGGCTTCGTTGCCCCACGGCTTGTGGGATCTTCCCCCACCAGGGATGCAACCCGTGTCCCCTGCATGGGCAGGTAGATTCCCAACCACTGGACCACCAGGAAATCCCTTCCTTTCAACTCAGTCACATGTGGCTGCCTCACTGGATAGCTCACATCCAAACAAACAGTTCTCTTGGGCCAAGTCGCGTGTCAAGTTGACTAGATGGAAAGGAGGCAACTTCTGGGTGCTTCTGTGTTTCTTGCCATAGCTTGGGACAGGGTTCCTCTGGTCAGGACACCGTGAGAGCAGTGAGTGCTGGAAAGTCTGGAGACGGGAGGGGGAGTGGGACTGATTCTGGGTGGGCTGGTTCCCGGTTCATCCTCTTCCCCAGCCGCAGACTTTGACCTTACCTTCTCTCCCTTCCAGGATGACACAGAACCATACTTCATTGGAATTTTCTGTTTCGAGGCTGGGATTAAAATCATTGCCCTTGGGTTTGCCTTCCATAAAGGCTCTTACTTGAGGAACGGCTGGAACGTGATGGACTTCGTGGTGGTGCTAACGGGGTAAGCAGCCTGTACTGCGTTTCCTAGGATTGTCTCGAAGGATGAGAACTTTGGAAATTCAGGGTCGGCGTGGTCCCGGTGGAGTCAGGAAGGCTGAGCCCCAGTGTGTTTCTGCTGTCTTATCCCTCCTCCACCTCCTCCCCTCGACTGTAGATCACAGCAGATCTTTCCGTTACAATTAGAATAATAGCTTAGGAGAATTGACTGCTTCCAAAGTGCTTTGTGTGCATTCTCTCATTTAATCCTCACAACAACCCAATGAATTAGGGAATATTAATATTCCCACGTGAGCGCTGAGGAATCTGAGGCATAGGAGGGACTTGCTGGAGATCTGTGAGCTCGTAAGTGACGGAGCTGTGATTTGCACCTGAGATGATGTGATTCCGGAACTCATGTTGGTAACGGTTGCACATGTGTCGTCCTTTGGCTTTGCCTGGGGGAATACCTTGCCTTTGCTTTAAATTGGTAAATGTTTTTTGAGGACTTCTGGGTGCCAGAGTTTACGGTGGGATTGCGGAGAAAACCGGTCAAAGTAAGGCATACTCACTGCTTAGGAGGAGGTTTTATGTGTGATACAATGAATCAGAGTTGAAAGGTGAATGTGTATACGCTTTCCACCTGTATTAAGGCAGTGCTCCCTGCTGCAACAGTAACAACAAGATGCAAAACTGAGTCAAGACGTAAACACAGCAGAAGTTTTAGTTATTACTTACTGAAAGACTAAAACAGTTGTTCCTCGTTGGCAGGCTTCTCTCCTCTGCACAGGGACGAGGGGTCCAGGCCCTGTGATACCTTGATGTGGTTCCTTACTGTTGGCCCACAGGTTGGGTCTGCTTGTCTACATCAAACCCTGGAAGAGACATGAGTATGGATGGCCGTGCTTGGGAGGCTGTAGGGTCCTGGCGGGAGCCTGGCTCCTAATCTCACTCATGTGACTTCTGCTAGAATTCAGGCACGTGCCCACCCTGGCTCAGGGAAGCTGGGAAACATCAGACTGTGCTTAGAAGGAAGTAGAAATGGGATTTGGCAAGTAGCCACCCATTCTCAGTTACAGACCCCGAAGGCCTTTATCAGGGCCCAGTATAGACGTGACCATTTTTTTTTGTAATTTTTTTTAGTAAAGATATAATTCACATACCATAAAATTGACCCTTTCAAGGTCTATGACTCAGTGATTTTTATTACATTTGTGAATCATTGTTGTCTAATTATTGTTATCTTTTTAAAAATTGTTTATTCTAATTGGAGGATAATTAGTTCACAATTCTGTGATGGTTTCTGCCATGCATTAACATGAATCGGCCACGGGCACAGAGGGGTCCCTCCATCCTGAGCCCCCTCCCTCTTCCGTCCCCGCCCTCGCCCTCTGGGTTGTCCCAGGGCTGGCTTCGGGTGCCCTGCTTCATGATCGAACTTGCACTGGCCATCTGTTCTCCATAGGGCAGTGGACGTGTTCCAGTGCTGTTCTGATGACCTCAGATTCCTTTGCTTACCGACCTCCATCTGCCCCACCCAGAGCTACAACTGTTTCTCCTCTTCCAAGATCCCTGTTCACTGGGAGATGTACCTCCTAGTTCTCCTCCCTGGGGTCCCCGTTTTCCTCTATGGGATTGCAGCCCTCTACAGGATCATTTCTGTGAGGAATCACAGTTCTCCTGGTGGGGTCAGAGTCCTCTTCTGTTGTTGTTTGGTCACTAAGTCATGTCCGACTCCTTTGCAACCCCATGGACTGTAACTGTCTAGGTTCCTCCATGCATGTGATTTCCTAGGCAAGAACACTGGAGGGGGTTGCCCTTTCCTTCTCCAAGTTCTCTTCTATGGGATTCTGTCTCTCCTCTAGACCCTGTTTCTGCTCCAGGGCCTTTCTCTCTTGGCAGATGTCATGGGCCTTGGTATCCATGATGTGTTGGCCAGGTTCTCATAATTCAGGTTTTGACCATATCTGTTGTGTTTTTTAAAAATTTTATTTATTTATTTATTTTTGGCTCTTCAGGGTTTTCACTGCTGCCACAGTTGCAGGGAATTGGGGCTTCTCTCTAGTTGAGGTGAGCAGGCTTCTTGTGGGGTGACTTCTCTTGTGGTGGAACTTGGGCTCCAGGGCACACAGGCTTCAGTCGTTGTGGCCTATGGGCTCCATAGTTGCAGCTCTGAGCCTCTAGAGGACAGGCTCCATCGTTGTGGCTCACGGGCTCAGTTGTTCCGCAGCATGTGGGATCTTCCTGGATCAGGGATCGAACTCGTGTCTCCTGCACTGGCAGGCGAACTCTTCACCACTGAGCCACCAGGGAAGTCTGACCATATCTGTTGAAAAGTGATGCTGCTTTCTCATAGAAGGAGCTTGCCAACTGGACTGTTTCATAGAGGCATTGACATTTGCATGGTCTATTGAGAGGTCTCTGGGGTCGCTCTCGTGTTTTCTGACAGGGCTCTGTTTGCTGTTCCCACAGCCCTTTGGCTCATGACTTTGGAAGTTTCCTAGGACATATCGTGACATTGAGGACTCTTCTTTTTGTATACTAAGAAACTTTTCTGGGCAACAGCTCGGTGGTTGACTCTGTTATTGTTGTTTAAAAATGTGTAATAAAAAAATGTATGGTAGAAATAGACATTGTGAAATAAGTAGAGAATAATACAGCAAATGCCTATGTGTGCAAATATTCATGCAGTGAATATTTATTGGGCAACTGCTATATGCTATAGAACATAGCAGTGTTTAGGACAAACAGAAGTCCCTCGTCTTGTGGTGTTGACGTTCTAGTGGTGAAGAAAGACAAAATGCACGAAAGCATGCGGTATCTAGTGTGTCAGATACTGATCAGATCATTTTACAGAGAGACAATAAAGCAGGGAAGAGATAGGGGAAGTATTATGGGCAGAAGGGCTGGAAACCAGGGGACACCAGCTTCGGGGAGGTGATATTTGACTGAAAACCTGGAGGAAGTCAGTGAATAAGCCATGAGGATGGCTGAAGAAGGAAAGGGCCGAGCAGAGAAAGCAGTAAGTGCAGAGGCCCTGAGGCTGAACTGTGTCTCCTTTGTTTGACGAGCAGTGAGGAGGCCAGCGTGCCTGGAGCAGTGAGTGAGGGAGAAGTGGAGGTGAGAACGGGGAGGTGACAGGGAAAACTGCCATCAAAAGGAGACTTTACACGATTAAGAATTTGATATTCCATTCAAAGAATACTTGTCTAAGTAAACTAAACAGCTTCAACCATATACATATGATTTTCTTTTTTCTTTCCCTTTTTTTCCTTCAATCGGTGGCTTTAAAAAGATCTTATCCATACTTCACAGAAGATACTTTTTTACTAAGAAAACAATACAAGACCCTTGAGAGCACAGGAAATTGCAGTAAAATATACAACCAATAGGGCTGCCCAGGTGGTGCTCGTGATAAAGAATCCATCTGTCCATGCAGGAGATGTAAGAGATGTGGGTCGATCTCTGGGTCCAAAAGATCCCTTGGAGGAGAACGTGGCAACGCAGTCCGGTATTCCTGCCTGGAGAACCCCCATGGACAGAGGGGCCTGGCAGGCTACGGTCCCTGGAGTCACTTCAGACACACTGAAGTGACTTAGCACACACATACGACCAATAAAAGTAAACATAGTGGTGACCAAAAAAAAAAAAAAACCCTTTATGTATAGCACAGATTACTGTACTCAATACTCTGTAATAACCTATATCGGAGAAGAATCTAAAAAAAGAGTGAATCATCGCTGGATAACAGATTCACTTTGCTGTACATCTGAAACGAACACAACAGTGTAAGTCAACCATACTCCAGTAAAAAGTTTATTTTATAATACGATGTAAGTCCCTGCCTTCCCTTTGCTGGTCCCTTTCCTTTCTCTTTCCCTCAAGAAGCACTTTTCTGAATTTTGTTCTTATCCTTTCTGTTAATGTATTTATACTTTTACGTAAGAACATAAGAAATCTGTGATACCTATGTTTCAGTTTAACTAGATAAGTAGGTGAGAGTATGAGGTTTATCGGTTTGACAAGAATGTTTCCCACTCATCCATTTTCACTGCTTCCTGGTCTTCTACTGTGAAATGGACCTTCTACCGTGTATTTATCCATTTGGGTTCTTTCCAGCTTCATGCTATTTTGAACCAAGCTGTCCCCTTGTTCTTCTGAGTGGATTTCTCTAGGGCATATACCCAGGAATGGAATTGCTGAGTTGTATGCTCTATACATCCCTGGCTTCACTAGATCCTGCCAAATTGCTCTGCAAAGTGATTGTCCAATTGGATATTCCTGGGGCTGACTTTTGCCATCAGGAGCTGACTGGACCTTGCAGGCAGAAAGAAGACTGCAAAACCCCGGGTTTCTTATAATATGGTTCTTGAAACACCCAGGGACACTCATATACTGTTGAGCATATTGTAAGTCTCAGTAAGTGATTGGTAAGTTGAGAGGAGGGGCGTCCCTGGTGGCTCACACAGTAAGGAACCTACCTGCAATGCAGGAGATTTGGGTTCGATTCTTGGGTTGGGAGATCCTCTGCACAAGGTAATGGCAACCCACTCCAGTATTCTTGCCTGGAGAAGTCCACAGACAAAGGGGCCTGGCAGGCTACGGTCCCTGGAGTCACTTCAGACACACTGAAGTGACTTAGCACACACATACGACCAATAAAAGTAAACATAGTGGTGACCAAAAAAAAAAAAAAACCCTTTATGTATAGCACAGATTACTGTACTCAATACTCTGTAATAACCTATATCGGAGAAGAATCTAAAAAAAGAGTGAATCATCGCTGGATAACAGATTCACTTTGCTGTACATCTGAAACGAACACAACAGTGTAAGTCAACCATACTCCAGTAAAAAGTTTATTTTATAATACGATGTAAGTCCCTGCCTTCCCTTTGCTGGTCCCTTTCCTTTCTCTTTCCCTCAAGAAGCACTTTTCTGAATTTTGTTCTTATCCTTTCTGTTAATGTATTTATACTTTTACGTAAGAACATAAGAAATCTGTGATACCTATGTTTCAGTTTAACTAGATAAGTAGGTGAGGAGTATGAGGTTTATCTGTTTGACAAGAATGTTTCCCACTCATCCATTTTCACTGCTTCCTGGTCTTCTACTGTGAAATGGACCTTCTACCGTGTATTTATCCATTTGGGTTCTTTCCAGCTTCATGCTATTTTGAACCAAGCTGTCCCCTTGTTCTTCTGAGTGGATTTCTCTAGGGCATATACCCAGGAATGGAATTGCTGAGTTGTATGCTCTATACATCCCTGGCTTCACTAGATCCTGCCAAATTGCTCTGCAAAGTGATTGTCCAATTGGATATTCCCTGGGGGCTGACTTTTGCCATCAGGAGCTGACTGGACCTTGCAGGCAGAAAGAAGACTGCAAAACCCCGGGTTTCTTATAATATGGTTCTTGAAACACCCAGGGACACTCATATACTGTTGAGCATATTGTAAGTCTCAGTAAGTGATTGGTAAGTTGAGAGGAGGGGCGTCCCTGGTGGCTCACACAGTAAGGAACCTACCTGCAATGCAGGAGATTTGGGTTCGATTCTTGGGTTGGGAGATCCTCTGCACAAGGTAATGGCAACCCACTCCAGTATTCTTGCCTGGAGAAGTCCACAGACAAAGGAACCTGGTGGGCTACGGTCCATGGGTTCGCAGACTCAGACATGACTGAGCAGGATACACACACACATAAGTTGAAAGGCAGCCATTGGATAGACCTGTCTGCTGCTTGGAAGTTTGTATCTACTACTTGATTACAACCAGGTGGTCTTTTTTTCTAGTTCTCTGATATCTGATGAGCCTCAAGAGGAGAAAGTACTCGTCTGGAGAAGATAGTTCCTAAGGATGTAAGCTCATAGTTGAAATGAACGTGATCCATTAGCCCTCTGAAATTTCATGTCAAAACTGTGTGTGTGTGTGTGTGTGTGAATGCGAGTGTGTGAGTGTAGTTTTCTGCTCGTAGTTTTCTTTAGAGTCTCAGGGAGTCCTGATTCAGAAGCTACAAGGAGACCCCATTGTGGATTCTGTTCATTTCTGAACCCCTTCTCCTTTCCTTCTTTATGTTTCTTCTTTATTCCTTTCTCTCTTTTTCTTACTTCTCCAATAGTCAACCCTTCTTCCTTACTGTCCGGTGGTTCTCTCTTCTTCAAATCAGGCTCATAGCTCAAATTGTATCACTTCAAATTCCGAGCGGCCATTTCGTCTCCTGTTGGGTTATAAGTTAGGATCAGAGAGAGAAGGTTTTAGCATCCCTGCAAGCCTAGACTTCAGTGCAATGTCAGCATTGAGGAAATGCAGTCAACTTAAGTGCTCTTCGGGGAAGGGGACTCAAGTGTATTAATTTGACATTGAGACACAGATGGCTTGGATGCATGCTTTCTGATTAAAACGCATGGTGTTCTCACATTTCTTTTTTTTTTTTTTTTTGTTCTTTTTCTTTTTTTTTTTTTTTTTTTTGTTCTCACATTTCAAAGCAATCTGCAACATTAAAATACCATTCATTGTTCATGGATTATCAGTGATTTTGGCCATGTTTTCATGTGACATTTGGTGAAAAAGATCATACCCATGGATTTTTGTGTGCTCTCTGGATCTCAAAACCTCAGAGACATTTTAACTTTGTAGTTGATCAATCCTATTTACAGCATCTTCCCCTTACACTTGAAGTGCTGATCATTAAACCGAAAACGTGAAAGAGAAGGATTTTAGCTTAGCTGTATCTCTGAGAGGACAGAGTTTTTACTGTAATGTTCACATATATATAAACATCAAAGAGGGCAAATGATACACTTGTACATGTTAAGAGACTGCAAATGCTGCCAGCGTGAGAGCAAAGAGGATTCTTCTTATTATTTTTTAATTTGTGGGCTTAGCCTTGTACCTGACTTGTATAGCATGTGCTTAGTAAAATAAATATAAGTGGGAAAGTGGTAACAATTCTGATAATCATTGTGTTTGAGAAAATTTGCTAAGCTTTTAAGAAGATGGTGTCCATTATGTTGGGGGTGGTGGTTGTTCAGTTGCTAAGTCATGTCTGATGCTTTTGTGACCCCATGAACTGTAGCCCTCCAGGCTCCTTTATCCATGGAATTCTCCAGGCAAGAGTACTGGAATGGGTTGCTATTTCCCCACTCCAGCGGATCTTCCTGAACCAGGGATCGAACCTGCACCTCCTGTGTCTTCTGCACTGCAGGTGGCTTCTTCCCTGCTGAGCCTCCTGGGAAGCCGCATTCCATTGGCAGAAGTAGGCCAGCGGTCCAGGAGCCCATGACAGGCACCCTGACATCAGATAAGGCAAACAGTGCGCAGCTGAGTAGATCTTTACCAGTTCTCTATTTTGTGACTATAAAAAAACTAGAAGATCCTTTTTGAAAGGTCCTATGAACCACTCCAGCCTTTGGGCAGTTTTGTGTTAGGTCAGAAGCGAGAAAAAGATGCAAGTACTTGGAGATCAGCAGGAAAGGACGTTGACTCTGTTTTCATCGCATCATCGAATGGGGCTCAGTGGACTCAGACAGGTCCAACCCTTTTATCTTACTCACAGGGAGTAAAGACACAGAGGGGCTAGGTAATTTGCCCAAAGTCATGCTGAGATGGTAGGTCATCAGGAATCTTCCAGAACCAGAAGGTATGCTCATGGCAAGGAGCCTTGGAGTCCCAGCTTGTGGGGCCTTGGGGGTTGTATAGAGGATTAATGCCACACCTTGGGTTCTGCCATCAGAGCTTTGCCTTCTCTTTCTTTCTCTCGTCACCCCAGGTAGCCAACCCATCCTCCATTCCTACAGAAATAGGGGGCCTCAGAGAGGAGTCCGAGTTTCCCCTTTTTTCCTTAGAGAGTTGAAGAAACTGAGGACTGGAAGAGTCAAAGTGACTTGGCCAGGGTCACACACCAGGTTTTACTAAATTTTTCATTTGAGGGCAAATGATACACTTGTACATGTTAAGAGACTGCAAATGCTGCCAGCGTGAGAGCAAAGAGGATTCTTCTTATTATTTTTAATTTGTGGGCTTAGCCTTGTACCTGACTTGTATAGCATGTGCTTAGTAAAATAAATATAAGTGGGAAAGTGGTAACAATTCTGATAATCATTGTGTTTGAGAAAATTTGCTAAGCTTTTAAGAAGATGGTGTCCATTATGTTGGGGGTGGTGGTTGTTCAGTTGCTAAGTCATGTCTGATGCTTTTGTGACCCCATGAACTGTAGCCCTCCAGGCTCCTTTATCCATGGAATTCTCCAGGCAAGAGTACTGGAATGGGTTGCTATTTCCCCACTCCAGCGGATCTTCCTGAACCAGGGATCGAACCTGCACCTCCTGTGTCTTCTGCACTGCAGGTGGCTTCTTCCCTGCTGAGCCTCCTGGGAAGCCGCATTCCATTGGCAGAAGTAGGCCAGCGGTCCAGGAGCCCATGACAGGCACCCTGACATCAGATAAGGCAAACAGTGCGCAGCTGAGTAGATCTTTACCAGTTCTCTATTTTGTGACTATAAAAAAACTAGAAGATCCTTTTTGAAAGGTCCTATGAACCACTCCAGCCTTTGGGCAGTTTTGTGTTAGGTCAGAAGCGAGAAAAAGATGCAAGTACTTGGAGATCAGCAGGAAAGGACGTTGACTCTGTTTTCATCGCATCATCGAATGGGGGCTCAGTGGACTCAGACAGGTCCAACCCTTTTATCTTACTCACAGGGAGTAAAGACACAGAGGGGCTAGGTAATTTGCCCAAAGTCATGCTGAGATGGTAGGTCATCAGGAATCTTCCAGAACCAGAAGGTATGCTCATGGCAAGGAGCCTTGGAGTCCCAGCTTGTGGGGCCTTGGGGGTTGTATAGAGGATTAATGCCACACCTTGGGTTCTGCCATCAGAGCTTTGCCTTCTCTTTCTTTCTCTCGTCACCCCAGGTAGCCAACCCATCCTCCATTCCTACAGAAATAGGGGGCCTCAGAGAGGAGTCCGAGTTTCCCCTTTTTTCCTTAGAGAGTTGAAGAAACTGAGGACTGGAAGAGTCAAAGTGACTTGGCCAGGGTCACACACCTCTCACCGTCTCTTGCCTTCTTGACTAATTGAACAGCCCACAGAGTGGTGCCTCAGCCTCTCCTGCATTGCCTGCCCGTGAAAGCAGTATTCCAAACAACAGTAACACACAGCTAGCCTCCTAACTCATGAGACCAACTAACAGCTCCTGTAAACACCCGCTGCACTTGATTTTAATGCCTCTTTGCATTCATCCCATGGCACCTGCCCTCAGCAGAGGATCCGTCACTTTTGGTGCCCAAAGGATTCCCCACTGTGGCACCAATGTTTTTGTCATTCAGATAACTTTATCATTGAGAGACTGTTGATTTTTTTTTTAATTTGACTAATTTATTTATTTATTTTGGGCTATTCTGGGTTTTCACTGCTAGTACAGGCTCTTCTCTAGTTGCAGAGAAAGGGGACTACTCTTTAGCTGAGGTGAGCAGGTTCTTGTTGCAGTAACTTCTCTTGTTGTGGAACTCGGGCTCTAGGGCTCACAGGCTTCAGTAGTTGCAGCACATTGTTGCTCTGCAGTATGCGGGATCTTCCCAGATCGGGGATCAAACCCGTGTTTCTTGCATTGGTAGGTGAACTCTTCACAACTGAGCTACCAGGGAAGCCCCCATTGATCTTTTTAGTGTTCAGAGCATGTGGCTGTCATGATATTTGCTGAACTGTGTTCCATGGGGAATCACCTCACTACCTAGCAGCAGGAGCTGGTTTCTCCAGTTTGTAACAGAGACTGAGAATAGTGCTGCTGGCTGCCATGAGGGTTACTCTCTTCATTTACTGAGCACGGACTGGGCGCCAGCGCTGTATTAACAATTTCATGTGTATTACCACGTTTCAGCTTCACAAGCCCTTTCTTTAGAGGTGAATTGGAGGCTCAGAGAGATCAAGCCACTTACAAAGGGTCTGCAGCGAGTAAAAGGCAGATTAGGATCTCAGCCGCTCTCTAGGACACATCCCTAAGTCTAGGACAACCCTGGGTCCAAGTTAAGTTCAGACAAAGAGCTACATTCAGCCCAGTATCCTGATGAACATAATTCTTGTTATTAAGAACAGTGGCAACATCAACACACTAGAATTTACAAGGCAGTTATGATATACTGTTTATATGTATATGTGTGTGTGTGTGTGTGTGTGTGTGTGTATGCTGTTAATTTCTACAACCCTCTGAGTTAAGTACCATTGTTATCCCCATTTCACAGATGAAGGAACTGAGGCTCAAAGGGCTTAAATAATGCCCAGATTCACCCTCCTCCAAATAGCGCATCCAGGATTTGAACTCCGGTGGATATGGATTCAGAATCCATTTGCCTTCCATCCTGTTTCCCTAAAGTCAGGTTTTCCAGGGAAGTCAGCAAGCATTCCTTCATTTTCTCCCCCATCTTGAACTCCGTGGTGGCAGGACAGCAATGGGCAACAGAGGTTTCCAGAAATGAGAAATAGGCATAGTCTAAATGGTTAAGATCCAGGCTTTAAAGTCGGGGGACTCTGCCAGTAATGAACCTGAGATTAAAACCTTGGTTTTCCCACCTGGAGAGAGGAAGTAATGAGAGTGTGTCTACCTCTTGGAGCTGTGGTAGAGAACTGTGGTTGTTGTTTAGCCACTAGGTCGTGTCCAACTCTTCTGTGACCCCATGGACTGTAGCCCTCCAGAGTCCTCTGTCCATGGGGTTTCCCCAAGCAAGAACACTGGAGTGAGTTGCCATTTCCTCCTCTAGGGGCTCTTCCCAACCCGGGGGTGGAAACTTCTGCTTGACAGGCGGATTCTTTACCACTGAGCCGCCTGGAAAGCCCCTGGTAGGGAGTAGAGGAGGCAAAATCAGTGGCAGATACTCTGAGCTGATCCCCTGGAGCTGTTTGAGTGCTTCATAAACAGGAGTTGGTGAGTGAAGGGAACGTTAAAACAGATTCCTTTGGAGGGTGGGGTTGTTGCTGCCCGACTCGTTGTTTGTACATCTCACTTCGGGGTTTACTTGCCGCTGGAGTGGGCGGTGCCTATGCAGTCCCACCTCTCTGCCCCTCCAGTACTCTCATCTCTCTGCATCTCTGTTGGAAAGTATTCTCCAGAGTGATAGGAGTTTGTTCAAGTCCATATGACAGACACTAAACGCCCGCAAGAGCAGCCCTTAACCAGTGGGATGTTGATGTGTAAATACCATCGCTTTCCCATTGCTCAGTGAGAAAACCCAGAGGTTTGTTTTAGGACCTCTTCAAAGGTCTTAGCAGGATTGAATCCCAGCTGCTCACAAGGAAACCCATCTGTTGGGACACCCTTTACCAACTTTTTGCTTCACCCTCTTGTAACTTCATGGATCACTCCAACCTTTCAAAGGGCTTAAATAATGCCCAGATTCACCCTCCTCCAAATAGCGCATCCAGGATTTGAACTCCGGTGGATATGGATTCAGAATCCATTTGCCTTCCATCCTGTTTCCCTAAAGTCAGGTTTTCCAGGGAAGTCAGCAAGCATTCCTTCATTTTCTCCCCCATCTTGAACTCCGTGGTGGCAGGACAGCAATGGGCAACAGAGGTTTCCAGAAATGAGAAATAGGCATAGTCTAAATGGTTAAGATCCAGGCTTTAAAGTCGGGGGACTCTGCCAGTAATGAACCTGAGATTAAAACCTTGGTTTTCCCACCTGGAGAGAGGAAGTAATGAGAGTGTGTCTACCTCTTGGAGCTGTGGTAGAGAACTGTGGTTGTTGTTTAGCCACTAGGTCGTGTCCAACTCTTCTGTGACCCCATGGACTGTAGCCCTCCAGAGTCCTCTGTCCATGGGGTTTCCCCAAGCAAGAACACTGGAGTGAGTTGCCATTTCCTCCTCTAGGGGCTCTTCCCAACCCGGGGGTGGAAACTTCTGCTTGACAGGCGGATTCTTTACCACTGAGCCGCCTGGAAAGCCCCTGGTAGGGAGTAGAGGAGGCAAAATCAGTGGCAGATACTCTGAGCTGATCCCCTGGAGCTGTTTGAGTGCTTCATAAACAGGAGTTGGTGAGTGAAGGGAACGTTAAAACAGATTCCTTTGGAGGGTGGGGTTGTTGCTGCCCGACTCGTTGTTTGTACATCTCACTTCGGGGTTTACTTGCCGCTGGAGTGGGCGGTGCCTATGCAGTCCCACCTCTCTGCCCCTCCAGTACTCTCATCTCTCTGCATCTCTGTTGGAAAGTATTCTCCAGAGTGATAGGAGTTTGTTCAAGTCCATATGACAGACACTAAACGCCCGCAAGAGCAGCCCTTAACCAGTGGGATGTTGATGTGTAAATACCATCGCTTTCCCATTGCTCAGTGAGAAAACCCAGAGGTTTGTTTTAGGACCTCTTCAAAGGTCTTAGCAGGATTGAATCCCAGCTGCTCACAAGGAAACCCATCTGTTGGGACACCCTTTACCAACTTTTTGCTTCACCCTCTTGTAACTTCATGGATCACCTCCAAAAGGTCCTTTCAGAGGATCCCAGATCAGCCCAGGGAGTGATAGTCAGATGCCTGGTGGGTTCCCTGGTGACTCAGATGGTAAAGAACCCGGCTGCAGTGCAGGAGACCTGGGTTCTGTCCCTGGGTTGGGAAGATCCCTTGAAGGACGGCATGGCAACTCACTCCAGTATTCTCGCCTGGAAAATCCCATGGACGGAGGAGCCTGGCGGGCTACCGTCCATGGGGTCACAAAGAGTCGGACACGACTGAGTGACTAAGCACTGCACACAGCCTGGTGGGTTAGAGGTTTCAGCACCAGGGACAGCGCCCATCACCGTCGCTGATCTACCTGCATCCTCTTCTCTCTCTCCGCCTCCAACTGGGGTGGGGCAGGATTGAGCAGAGGGCAGATGGCCAGGGGACGTTGTTCTGTACTGAGAGCTTCTTGGCTATTTTCCCTGTGTGGCGGGAGAAGACCTTGCCATCTCTCTCCCTGCAGGTTTGGGGGCTGATTGAAGTCTTGTCCTCTTGCATTGCTATGACAAATGCCAGCCAGCCTCTGAAACGGCATCTGGCTACTGCTTCCATAGTATTCGGGGCTAATACCTGCTCTCTTGTCACCAAGCCAGGGAGGGCAGCGGCCCAGTGGGCAGAAGAAATCTCAATGGGACAAGAGGCAAGTGGGTGCCTGGGGCCAGCACCGGGGCTGCCAACTGAAAAGACCCTGTGCTTTGATTGATGCAGGGAAGAACCTTAGGATCTGCACATGCTGTGTTGTGACAGAGTTTGTAGAGGCTGGACCGTCTCTTCTCCCCGAGAACCTGAGCCTGATCCACAGACAAAAGGCTATCACCCTCAGTGGGGCTGTGTGGTAGAAGGGTGAAGCTGAGAATGGGGCAGGACAAGAGGAATCAAAGCAGGGGGTCATTTAAGAAAAAGAACCCATTGACATGACCTCTCTGGTTCTGTTCAGCCCTTTGGTGATCTCATCCAACATTAATGGTTTAAATACTCTTTCTCGAGGCTTTCCTGGGGGCCCAGGGGCCAAGACTCTGTGCTCCCAATGCAGGGGAACCAGTTTCTATCCCTAAACGTGGAACCACATCCCACATGCTATAACTCAGAGTTCCCATGCTGCAACTAAGATCCGGCACATCCAAATCAAGAAAAAACTTACTTACGTCTCCAGCCTGGACCTCTCTCCATGTGCCCACTTTGAAGGGGGAGTTCGCAGGCATCTCACACTCAAAACATCCGAAACGTAGCTCCTGGTCATCCAGTATTGTCCCTCCATCCCTTCCCCTGACAGTGAATGGCAGCTCTGTCCTTCCAGGAGCGTTGGCCAATGATCTTGACGCCTCCTGGCACGAACGTGGCAGTCCTGCCCGACTCATTGGGACCCGTGGACCATAGCCCACCAGGCTCCTCTGTCCATGGAATTCTCCAGGCAAGGATGATGGAGTGGGTAGCCTTTCCCTTCTCTGGGGGATCTTCCCCACCCAGGGATCAAATGCACGTCTCCTGTAGGGCAGGCAGGTTCTTTACCATCTGGGCCTCCCAGGAAGCCCCCAGCTCTGTAGGTTCCATCTTGCACGTGCGTTCACTACTTACCCCACCTCGGCCACGGCCACCCCCGGCTGCGCCGTGCCCCTCTCTTGGCTGGATTGTGAGAGCGGTCTCTCCCCAGGGCTCTCTGCTTCTGCCCTCCTTCCCCCACAACCTGCTGTCAACACAAGCAGCCAGAAGGATCCATTTCACACCTGAATTAGATCACATCACTTCTCTGCTCACATCCCTCGTGTGGTTCACCCAGTGGAGAAGCCAGAGCCCTCAGCCTGGCCCCGCATCACCTCGCAACCTCGCCATCCCCGACCCTGAAGCTCACTTGGCTTCAGTGGCACCAGGCCCCTGCTCTTCCTGTTCCCTGAAACACTTCAGCCAAGTTTGAAAACTCAGAGCCTTTGTACCTCCAGTTCTTCTGACTGGCTTGCTCTTTCCCCAGATATCTGCTCCGTCCATTCCCTCATCTTCAAAACTTTACTCCAGCATCCCCTGACCGCTTACCTGCCATTGCAGCCCTCTCCCAGCACTTCCTGTCCTCTTTCATCTATTGATTTTTGTTTTTCCACGCACTTGGCACTTTCTGACAAGCTGGATACTTCACCTATTTGTTATTCCCCCATCTTCTCCACTAGGTCAAACACCATGAGGGCAGGATTTTGTTTCTTCTGCTCGGGGTTGTGTTCCCCAGTGCCTGGAATCGGACCTGGCCCATAGGAAGTGCTCCGTAAATGTTTTTGAATGCATGAATGCATCCATGGTATTTATAACCTACCACTGTTAAAGGGACCTTTCACTGAAAACTAAACTGATCCGGAGGTGGAGAGCCCCCTACCTGAGTGCTCATGCGTGTCGGCTGGTCTAGATGAGACGGTGCAGTTTGGGAGGGAAGTGGGAATGCCGACTTAATGAACCATCACGTGGGCTTCCACGGGGGCTCAGCGATACAGAATCTGCCTGCAGTTCAGGAGCCATAGCAAGCATAGGTTCGATCCCTAGGTCAGGACAATCCCCTGGAGGAGGGCATGGCAACCCATTCCAGTATTTCTGCCTGGAGAATTCCATGGACAGGGGAGCTTGGTGGGTCACAGTCCATGGAGTCACGAAGCACCACATGAGACTGAAGCGACTTGGCACGCCCGCGTGTGCTGGGGGCTGGAGCATACCTGCATGTGGTTGTGCTTATGGCGCATCTCTTGTGTCGTAACTCTGCGTGAACTAACCGTCCTTTGAAATCAGCATCGTTAGCTACCTGGCATTGATAGAGCAGCATAAGTATGGACAGATGTGTGCAGAAGAGGGGGAACCTAGTCAAGAGTGTGTTCTTGGGCTTTCCGTGTGTGGGTTTCACACAAAACCAGGCTGCTGGAGCACAGTCTCTTGTTGTAACTTGTTTATGTCGGCCGCGCGGGGTCTCTCTCTGGTGAGTGGAGGCTCCTCTCTAGCGGCAGTGTGCAGCCTTCTCATTGTAGCGGCTTCTCTTGTTGCAGAGCTCTGGCTCGCGAGCACGCCGGCTTCCACAGGTGCAGCTCACGGGCTCCAGAGTCCAGGCTCAGTAGCAGTGGCGCTCAGGTTTAGTTGCTCCGAGGCATGTGGAGTCTTCCCGGACCCGAGATGGAACCCGTATCCCCTGCATCGGCAGGTGGATTCTTATCCATTGTGCCACCGGGGAAAGTCCTGGAGTACATTTTCTAAGTGTGTAATTCACTTATGTGCAGCTCTCTTGTAACAAGTGTCAAATACGTTCTTCCAAGAGTCCCTTCAGCCCTGTAAGTGTTGATTTCAGAAGTCATGTGTTTTAGGTGGTACTGAAAGGATAGAGGAGCCTGGTGGGCTCCGGTCCGTGGAGTTGCAAATGAGTAACAGTTTCACTTAGGGCTTCCCAGGTGGCACTCGTTGTGATGAACCCACCTGCCAACGCAGGAGATGTAAGAGATGTGGGTTCAATCTCTGGGTCAGGAAGATCCCCGGGAGCAGGGCCTGGCAGCCCACTCCAGGATTCGTGCCTGGAGAATCCCACAGACAGAGGAGCCTGGTGGGCTATGGTTCATTGGGTCCCAGAGAGTTGGACTTACCTGAAGCTACTGGGTACACCCATGAAGGGATGCAGGCTGTGGGTGGTTTTGTTTTTACTGTTCACGGGCGCACTTGGAGGCCACCCACAAAATTTCAGGTCATGCAACTCTGGCATTAGGGACAGAAGCAGAAAGGAAACCCAAGACCTTCAAGTCCTGCTCTGGGCATCAGGGTGTGACTGGTGGCTGTTTCTTTTGCTCCATGTTGATCTCCTGGAGATTATAGGATTTTAATGGGACTAAACGGACAGGAGGGATCCGATCGGGAGGTCTTCATAAACTACACTGAGGAGTTCATACTGGTAGCAAGTAGCCTGGATGTTTTCAAAGAAGGAACTGGGAAGTGTGTCGCAGAATCGCATCCTGTGCACATTTCACTTCCTCAGAATCATCTCTAGATCCTGAGCATACATACAAGAAGGAAAAGGAAGATTCTAATAATTGAATAATAATAGTTGAATAATTAAATTTCTCCCTATCATTCCATTTACTGAACGTTTGTCAGGAACCGGCAGAACTTCTCTTGTTGCAGAGCTCTGGCTCGCGAGCACGCCGGCTTCCACAGGTGCAGCTCACGGGCTCCAGAGTCCAGGCTCAGTAGCAGTGGCGCTCAGGTTTAGTTGCTCCGAGGCATGTGGAGTCTTCCCGGACCCGAGATGGAACCCGTATCCCCTGCATCGGCAGGTGGATTCTTATCCATTGTGCCACCGGGGAAAGTCCTGGAGTACATTTTCTAAGTGTGTAATTCACTTATGTGCAGCTCTCTTGTAACAAGTGTCAAATACGTTCTTCCAAGAGTCCCTTCAGCCCTGTAAGTGTTGATTTCAGAAGTCATGTGTTTTAGGTGGTACTGAAAGGATAGAGGAGCCTGGTGGGCTCCGGTCCGTGGAGTTGCAAATGAGTAACAGTTTCACTTAGGGCTTCCCAGGTGGCACTCGTTGTGATGAACCCACCTGCCAACGCAGGAGATGTAAGAGATGTGGGTTCAATCTCTGGGTCAGGAAGATCCCCGGGAGCAGGGCCTGGCAGCCCACTCCAGGATTCGTGCCTGGAGAATCCCACAGACAGAGGAGCCTGGTGGGCTATGGTTCATTGGGTCCCAGAGAGTTGGACTTACCTGAAGCTACTGGGTACACCCATGAAGGGATGCAGGCTGTGGGTGGTTTTGTTTTTACTGTTCACGGGCGCACTTGGAGGCCACCCACAAAATTTCAGGTCATGCAACTCTGGCATTAGGGACAGAAGCAGAAAGGAAACCCAAGACCTTCAAGTCCTGCTCTGGGCATCAGGGTGTGACTGGTGGCTGTTTCTTTTGCTCCATGTTGATCTCCTGGAGATTATAGGATTTTAATGGGACTAAACGGACAGGAGGGATCCGATCGGGAGGTCTTCATAAACTACACTGAGGAGTTCATACTGGTAGCAAGTAGCCTGGATGTTTTCAAAGAAGGAACTGGGAAGTGTGTCGCAGAATCGCATCCTGTGCACATTTCACTTCCTCAGAATCATCTCTAGATCCTGAGCATACATACAAGAAGGAAAAGGAAGATTCTAATAATTGAATAATAATAGTTGAATAATTAAATTTCTCCCTATCATTCCATTTACTGAACGTTTGTCAGGGAACCGGCAGAAACCATTTGTAGATCCTAGTACAGCCGTTAGGAATGCTTTTTTCTGCCAAGGGACAACTAAAAGGGGGTTTCACAGTACAGACTTCTGTCACCTGACTTAGAAATCCACAAATCAGTGGGCCAGGATGCGTTGAATAACTCAGTGATGTCCTTCCACTTTCCACCCCACCTTCCTCCGTGTGTTGTATTTTTCCTTCATGCTTTCTTGCCTCAAGGTAGTAAAACGGCTGCTATGTCTCCTTGTCTCACAGCTTCATCCAAAATCAGAAAGAGGAAACTTCCTCTGGAGTCTTTTCTCATTTTATTTTTTTTTTTAAACCTTTATTTTACTTTTAACTTTTACAGAGTTTTGTTGTTCACAGACATGCATGTTCTCAGATTAGTCACATGTATATCCCCCCCTTCCCTCCCCTCCCGACCATCACACAGCACCCCTGAAGGATCCCCTTTTCTCACAGAGCAATGACTAGAGCTATTTTCTTCACTTATGATAGTACAGGCCTTCATGCTACTTCCTTTACACCTCTCACCCACTGTTCCTTCCCCACAATGTCCATATGTCCACTGTCCATGTCTGTCTTTCTGTCGCTTCACTGCATGTGCCATCATCACCATCCTACTAGATTCCATATATATGTGTTAATATACTGTATTTGTCCTTCTCTTTCTGACTGACTTCACTTTTTATGATACGTTCTAGATCTAGCCACCTCATTAGGGTTGATTCGCCTTTCCCAAACATTCCCGGCAGGCTTCTCCTCCATCTTACTGACCATAACTGGGTCACGTGACCCAGTTCTGGCTTCAGGAAAGACCAGAAACAGGAATGGCTGGCACTGTTGCAATTTTGTGGAAGGCTCGCTCGGCCTATGCTGTGTTGAGTCTCTCAGTCGTGTCTGACTCTTTGCAACATCGTGGACTGTGGCCGCCAGGCTCCTCAGTCCATGGCATTCTCCAGGCAAGAACACTGGAGGGGGTTTCCATTTCCTCCTCCAGGGGGTGTTCCTGACCCAGGGATTGAGCCCACATTTCTTATGCCTCTGGCATTGGCAGGCGGGTTCTTTACCGCTAACACCACTTGGATAGCCCATATTATTATCTATCTCTTCATTAATAAAGTCCCATCTGTGTTATACCATGGTGATTAAGACAATGGGCTTTGGAGTTGGAACAGATTTAAAACACAACCCCAGTGTTTCTGAGCTGTGTGACCTTGGGCAAGTGTCTGTCCCTCTCTGAATGTTAGTTTTTTCAGCTGGAAATTGGGAGTAAGGATACTCCCTCCCATGCAGAGTTGTTTTTAAAGGTTTACTGTGTTAGTCGCTGACACACAGAGTGTTGGGCTTGTGAATGGTATTTTACCCATGGATGGTCTGAAGAAAGAGGAAGGGATATGACACCTCTTTGGACTTCAGCTTTCTCATCTGTGAAATGGGAATAATAAGTGTACCTACCTCATCAGGTAGGATTCAGGGAGATAAAACATGTATAACACTTAAAAACTGGCAGAGAGTAAGTGCTCAATATTAGCTATTATAAACTAATAACTATAATTACAATGATGATAGTAATTATTGCTACTTCTGCAGACCCAGTTCCATAGACCAGTAAGTTACTATAGAGAACATTTGCTCTTGTTAGGTGGGGACCCAAATTTCCAACCTCTTCTCCCAGTTTAGGGGCAGCCCTCGTTGTGGGCCAGCGCGCAGGACCTCGTACTCGCAAATTGAAGGTTGAAGGAGGGAACATCTTCCTCTCGCAACCCCTTGCTCTTTAAGACCTGTGACTTACCTCAGCCAGTCCCAAGCTTCCCTCAGGAATTTGAAAAGGGAATAGATGCTTCCCCAGTGGCTCAGTGGTAAAGAACCTGTCTGCGATGTAGGAGATGCGGCTTTGATCCCTCAGTTGGGAAGATCCCCTGGAGAAGGAAATGACCAGCCACTCCAGTATTCTTGCCTGGAGAATCCGATGGACAGAGGTGCCTGGTGGGCTACAGTCCATAAGGTGGCATGGACTCGGACCTATTGAAGCAGCTAAGCGTGCACTTGTGGACTGCCAGCACTTGCTTAATCTCTCTTGAGACCTTTGGGAGGCCAAGTGGAACATGCCCCTAGTGCTGGCCCACCAAAGAAGTGTGGGAACTGGGCTGGGGGAGTCCTTCTCAGGCTTGCACTCTCTGGTTCTCCTGGCTTGCTCGGCATTTGGGTTGAGCAAGCTTCTGTGGCCAGGAAGTCATAGATGTTGAACGTAGGCACGGCACCCACAGTTTCTTCCTGGCTGGCCATGGTCTCCTAGTTTTGCTGTGAATCGTCGCTCAGCCACTTACAGTTCCTGGGGAAGCATTGGAGAACCAGTTCATCCCCAAGGCTCACCCGGTTGGCCCCAAATACAAAGTGAGAACAGGTGTTCCGAAGGGAACGGAGAAATGAGGAGTGGCTGAAAGCCTGACCCTTGTTGTTGGGGGAGTTTGGGCTCCATCCCTAGTCCTGAGGCAGTCCGCCGCTTCTCCTTCCTGGCCTAGCGGGTCACAGGATTTCTAGGCAGAGATGCTCAGAGGTTGGCGCGAATTCAAGGCATGGAAATTCAAACTGGAAGAGTCAGATGGAATTCAGATGGGATCCAGGACCCAGGACGGGGGATGAGTTAGCAGCATTTTTATTGTCTTTGGCTGGTGACAATGAGCAGACTTTGTTCCAGGAAGGGAGACATGAGCGGACTGGGTTTCTCTCTCTCTGGGAGATGAGAGCTGCCTCAGCAGGGCGGCCTCTGCACCCACAATGGCACCGCAGCCCGTGTGGTTACGCCTGGAAAAGGAAGCAGCGCGGGTCCTCCATGCCTGTGTGGCGTCATGTGGCCCAGAAACGGGGCAACATCTGAAGGCTGTCTTAGGAGTACGTTCAGGGGCATGTAACAGAACATCCAACGCATGGAGGTTTCAACACATAGAGGCTTACATGTTCTCATGTTACAAAATGTCTGGAGTGGGTACTCGTTGGCATTGGTTGGCATCTCTCATATTCCCAGCCTTTACCTCATGGTTGCAAGATGGTTGCTGGAGCTCCTGGCATTGTGTCCACATTGAAGGCAGGGAGGAAGCAGGTTGGCGGTTTGGGTGAGACTCAGTTCTGTTGCTCATTTGTGTCCAACTCTTTGCAGCCCCAAGGACTGTGGCATGCTAGGCTTCCCTGTCCTTCACCATCTCCTGGAGCTTGCTCAGACTCCTGTCCATTGATTCCGTGATGCCATCCAATTATGTCACCCTCTGTTGTTCCCTTCTCCTTTTGCCTTCTGTTTTCCCTAGTGCAAGGTCTTTTCCAGAGAGTTGCCTCTTTGCATCAGGCGGCCAAAATATGGGAGCTTCAGCTTCAGCATCAGTCCTTCCGATGAATAGTCAGGGTTGATTTCCTTTAGGACTGACGGGTTTGATCCCTTTGCAGTCCAAGGGACTCTCAAGAGCCTTCTCCAGCACCACAGTTCAAAGGCATCAGTTCGTCGTGGCGAGACTCACCTGTGTCTTTTCCTGGTCTCAGCTGAGCGCATTCAAGCCTCTGTGGTCCACTGTGGGGCGGCGGGGGGGCTCTCCTGTCTGGGTGTCGGCTGCCTGTGGCGGGCCTTGCCTGGAAGCACCGTGCTCTGCTCACATGGCCTTGTCTTCCTCCAGGCGAGCTTGTCACCTGGGAGAAGCAGGGTTCTAGGAGAAGGAGGAAGTGCATGGGTCTCTGGAGGGCTCGTGTGAGGAAAGGACACCCTCGATGTGGCCACTGTTGTCCAAAGCAAGTAATGAGACTCGTCCAGATTCAAGGCGTGGGCCTTGGGGAGAGAAATAATACGTAACATTGCAATGGGCTTCCCAGGGAGCTTAGGGGATACAGAATCTGCTTGTGATGGAGGAGACACAGGTTCGATCCCTGGGTCAGGAGGATTCCCTGGAGGAGGGCCTGGCCGCCCACTCCAGTCTTCTCGTCTAGAGAATCCCCTGGACAGGGGAGCCTGGTGGGCTACGGCCCATCGGGTCTCAAAAAGTCGAACATGAATGAAGCGAATGAGTGCACACACACACACGTGTGTACCTAAGCATGTGTTTATGAGGGGCGCTGTGGTCCCAATTCCTGTCCCCCAAGGCCTTCTGCCCCCTTTCTTTTCATCCCTGACTCTTAGCAAGAAATGGGGGTGATGTATGAGGATTATCTCGCCACTCACACAATGAAAAGGAGAGCACATGCCAGCAAAGGCCCCGCTCAGAGCCCGGGGCCCGTCACACCACCTGGGAATTCAAGGTGGGGAGATTACACGGCCTCTTCAGATCCCTTCCCCTTTTATCCAATCTCAACTTGGTATCTGATCTCTCAGCCCTCGTGGGTGGTGGAAGGAAGATAAAGGCCGTCTTGCCTGCCATGTTGACCCAGCGCAGTTCAAGTCCTGCAGCCTGGCTCCCTGTGTTGGCGGGGACTTTTGATTCCGTTTTTCCTTTTAAATGTCACTCACTCCTGATGGTCGCTGGATGGAGACACTTATTCTGATTCCAGCAGCTCCCAGGGACAGAGGCCAGGCTGGTAATAAGCATCTGCTCTGAGGCCTTTTTGTCCATCCCAGCCGTTTCTTTTGGTTTCTGCCTTCGTTTCTGTCACTACCCCACCTCTCTTTCCCTTGCAATTCCAGCGTTCTGAGAACCCAGGCCAGCGGGGAGGTCAGACTCAGAGAAAGGAAACTGGCGTTAATGACACATCAGCTGTGAGCCAGGCCCTTCGCCTACCTCATCGCCGTCAAGCCTCCCTGCAGCTCCGTGAGCATTATCACAGATGAGAAAAACTAGACTCAGAGAGACAGAGTTGCGGATCCAAAGTCACACAGATCTAAGGTCCTAGAGCCAGGCTTTTGAATGCAGCCCCACCCCACCCCCCCACTGCAGAACCAGGCTTCTTTCTGTTGATTGTCGCATATTAGAGGGAGAAAACAAGGGAAGGGACGCCAACCTCCTCTATCGGCAGTACTTGCCCATGCACCCCAGGACCTTTGCACACACTGTTGCCTGTGTCTCGTTCTTTACCGTCAGAGCCACCACTCCGGTGTTCTTGCCTGGGAAACCCCATGGACAGAGGAGCCTAGCAGGCTACTGTCCATGGGGTCACAAAGAGTCAGACAGGACCGAGTGACTGAGCACAAGCATGTGTACAATGTGTTTATGAGGCTGTGGTCCCAATTCCGCCCCAAGGCCTTCTGCCCCCTTTCTTTTCATCCCTGACTCTTAGCAAGAAATGGGGGTGATGTATGAGGATTATCTCGCCACTCACACAATGAAAAGGAGAGCACATGCCAGCAAAGGCCCCGCTCAGAGCCCGGGGCCCGTCACACCACCTGGGAATTCAAGGTGGGGAGATTACACGGCCTCTTCAGATCCCTTCCCCTTTTATCCAATCTCAACTTGGTATCTGATCTCTCAGCCCTCGTGGGTGGTGGAAGGAAGATAAAGGCCGTCTTGCCTGCCATGTTGACCCAGCGCAGTTCAAGTCCTGCAGCCTGGCTCCCTGTGTTGGCGGGGACTTTTGATTCCGTTTTTCCTTTTAAATGTCACTCACTCCTGATGGTCGCTGGATGGAGACACTTATTCTGATTCCAGCAGCTCCCAGGGACAGAGGCCAGGCTGGTAATAAGCATCTGCTCTGAGGCCTTTTTGTCCATCCCAGCCGTTTCTTTTGGTTTCTGCCTTCGTTTCTGTCACTACCCCACCTCTCTTTCCCTTGCAATTCCAGCGTTCTGAGAACCCAGGCCAGCGGGGAGGTCAGACTCAGAGAAAGGAAACTGGCGTTAATGACACATCAGCTGTGAGCCAGGCCCTTCGCCTACCTCATCGCCGTCAAGCCTCCCTGCAGCTCCGTGAGCATTATCACAGATGAGAAAAACTAGACTCAGAGAGACAGAGTTGCGGATCCAAAGTCACACAGATCTAAGGTCCTAGAGCCAGGCTTTTGAATGCAGCCCCACCCCCCCCCCCCACTGCAGAACCAGGCTTCTTTCTGTTGATTGTCGCATATTAGAGGGAGAAAACAAGGGAAGGGACGCCAACCTCCTCTATCGGCAGTACTTGCCCATGCACCCCAGGACCTTTGCACACACTGTTGCCTGTGTCTCGTTCTTTACCGTCAGAGCCACCACTCCGGTGTTCTTGCCTGGGAAACCCCATGGACAGAGGAGCCTGGCAGGCTATAGTCCATGGGGTTGCAAAGAGTCAGACAGGACCGAGTGACTGAGCACAAGCATGCAGTAATTCTTACTCAGAAACGATATTCTGAGTGATCATCATCACTCATTTTATAGATGGAAGAACTGAGGCTCAGAGAAGCTGGAAGACTTGACCCAAGCCACACAGGTTGGAGGCTGCAGGATTGCGATTTCAGTGAGGCAGCTTGGCTCTGGGATCAAAGCTCTTAACAGCCACAGCCCGTCCACGGAGAGAAGTTGGCTGATTCCATGATTATCTGCTTCCAGACATTGGCGACTTAACCTGGCTCCGAGGGGTGGTGACTGGCGGATGCAGGGCTGCCCGCCTGAGAGCATTTAGCTGGATACACAGCAACTGGCAACCACTCTCTCGCAAATAATAATTGCTCTTATAGGGCTTCCCTGGTGTCTCAGGCGGTAAAGAATCTGCCCGCCATGCAGGAGACCTGGGTTCAGTTCCTGGGCTGAGAAGATCCCCTGGAGAAGGGAAAGGCTACCCGCTCCAGTTCCTGTCTGGAGAATTCCATTTCTCGTCCATGAGTCACAAAAAAGTCGGACACGACTGAGTGACTTCACTTTTCAGAGTGTGTTTTCGGCTTCCCAGGTGGCACTCGTGGTAAAGACACCCGCCTTCTAATACAGGAGACATAAGAGACTCGGGTTCGATTCCAGGGTCAGGAAGATCCCCTGAAAGAGGAAGTGGCTCCCCAGTCCAGTATGCTTGCCTGGAGAATCCCATGGACAGAGGAGCCTGGCGGGCTACAGTCCATGGTGTCCCAGAGAGTCAGACACGACTGAAGCGACTTAACACACAAGAGTGTTTGCTCTATGCCAGGGGCTTGTCTAAATCCTTTACATAGATCCACCACGGTGCCTCATGGTGAAATCGGGGGCGTTAGCACCCCTGTTTGTGCACGAGACCCCGGGAATGAGGTTAATGATCTGACCTTCACCCCTCGACCAGATCGAGGTCAGTCTCAGCCCAACTCAGGCCCTGACCCAGGGGTCTGGGCACAAGCTCGCTTGCGCATCTCTAGCAGACCGTGTTCTTCAGCTGATGTAGGAGGTACTGAGTGCAGCTCTCAGAATTCCGATCATTGCTCCCCAAACCTGCCTCCTTTCCATCTCGGTTAGGGCAGCTTCCTTGTTCCAGGGGCTGGGTCCCCAGACCTCAGGGTCTTTCTCCACTCTCCTTTTTCTCGGCCCCTCATTGCACATATGCTCTGTCGTGGGTGACTCTTTTGGGACCCCATGGCCTGCAATACACCAGGCTCCACTGTCCGTGGGGTTTTTCCAGGCCAGAATACTGGAGTGGGTTGGCATCTTCCTTCTCCAGGGATCTGACAGACCCGGGAATCAAGCTTTATTCTTTACAGGCAGATTCTTTACCCCTGGAGCCATCAGGGAAGCCCATTAGCAAATCCTGTTGGCTTCTCCTTCAACATCTACCCAGAAACCCATCTGCTTCTCACCACCTTCTCAGCCTCACTCTGGTGGTGCTTCCATATCCTGCTCCCCATTCAGCCTTTCCCCCACGGTCTGTTCCTTACGACACACGCCGCCTCCGCCCATAGAAGCCAGGGGGCGCCTCCGAGTTTCTGAGTCAGGCCATGTCTGCCCTCTACTCAGAACCGTCTGTGGCTCCCACCTCCCTTAGAGAAAAAGCCAAAGTCGTCCTTGTCGCCTGTAAGACCCCACGTTCTCTGCCCCATGCTCCCCGCGCCTTCGTCTCCCCCTCCTCTCCTCACTCACCCAGCTCCGGCCTCCTCATTGTTCCTTAAACACACCACTCACCCCCCAGCCTCAGGGCCTTTGCATGAGCTGCCTCCTCTCGCTGGTTTCCACATAACTCACTGCCTTTGGGTCTTTGCTTACATGTCCTTCAACACTGTCACCGTCCCGCCCCTCTCCTGATACTCCCACTCCACCTCCTCCGCTTTCTTTCCCTCCACGCCTCTGATGGGCAACTGATAAACCACACATTTTGTTTTTCAATCTTGGTTATCATTCATCTCCATCCTGAGAATACCAGCCCCATGAGAGTTTTGTCTCTTTGGTTCACTGCTATGTCCCAGAACCTAGAACAGGGCCTGCAGCATAGCAGGTGCTCAGTACCTCACGTGGGTGATGAACTGTCCCCGTGAAGCGCTCCAGGGGTCGTGGAGCCCTGCCCTGAGGAGCTGGCAGGGTGTCGGCCCTGCTCGAGCCTCCAGGCACTCGCCCTCTTCCACCCACACACCCTGCTCTGTCTGTTCCCGACAGCTTGTCTCCCTGTGCCGCCTTTTTTTAAAAACTGTTAATTGCAGTGAAGGCGCCTCATTGCACATATGCTCTGTCGTGGGTGACTCTTTTGGGACCCCATGGCCTGCAATACACCAGGCTCCACTGTCCGTGGGGTTTTTCCAGGCCAGAATACTGGAGTGGGTTGGCATCTTCCTTCTCCAGGGATCTGACAGACCCGGGAATCAAGCTTTATTCTTTACAGGCAGATTCTTTACCCCTGGAGCCATCAGGGAAGCCCATTAGCAAATCCTGTTGGCTTCTCCTTCAACATCTACCCAGAAACCCATCTGCTTCTCACCACCTTCTCAGCCTCACTCTGGTGGTGCTTCCATATCCTGCTCCCCATTCAGCCTTTCCCCCACGGTCTGTTCCTTACGACACACGCCGCCTCCGCCCATAGAAGCCAGGGGGCGCCTCCGAGTTTCTGAGTCAGGCCATGTCTGCCCTCTACTCAGAACCGTCTGTGGCTCCCACCTCCCTTAGAGAAAAAGCCAAAGTCGTCCTTGTCGCCCGTAAGACCCCACGTTCTCTGCCCCATGCTCCCCGCGCCTTCGTCTCCCCCTCCTCTCCTCACTCACCCAGCTCCGGCCTCCTCATTGTTCCTTAAACACACCACTCACCCCCCAGCCTCAGGGCCTTTGCATGAGCTGCCTCCTCTCGCTGGTTTCCACATAACTCACTGCCTTTGGGTCTTTGCTTACATGTCCTTCAACACTGTCACCGTCCCGCCCCTCTCCTGATACTCCCACTCCACCTCCTCCGCTTTCTTTCCCTCCACGCCTCTGATGGGCAACTGATAAACCACACATTTTGTTTTTCAATCTTGGTTATCATTCATCTCCATCCTGAGAATACCAGCCCCATGAGAGTTTTGTCTCTTTGGTTCACTGCTATGTCCCAGAACCTAGAACAGGGCCTGCAGCATAGCAGGTGCTCAGTACCTCACGTGGGTGATGAACTGTCCCCGTGAAGCGCTCCAGGGGTCGTGGAGCCCTGCCCTGAGGAGCTGGCAGGGTGTCGGCCCTGCTCGAGCCTCCAGGCACTCGCCCTCTTCCACCCACACACCCTGCTCTGTCTGTTCCCGACAGCTTGTCTCCCTGTGCCGCCTTTTTTTAAAAACTGTTAATTGCAGTGAAGTACATATCACAACATCTACCACCGTGACCATTTACAAAATGGTATTGACGTATAGTTGATACACAGTATCGTGTTAGTTTCAGGCGTACAGTGTGGTGGTTCAGAACAAACCATCAGTGCGCTAGTGCCATGGTGAAGAATCCACCTGCCGATGCAGGAGACCCGGGTTCGATCCCCGGGTCTGGAAGATCCCCTGGTGGAGGAGATGGCAGCACTCCAGTGTTCTTGCCTGGAAAAGCCCACGGACAGAGGAGCCTGGCGGGCTACAGCCCATGGGTTCGCAAAAGAGTCGAACATGGCTTCGTGACTAAACAGCAGCATACCTATGTGTATGTGTGCATATAGTCTTTTTCAGGTTCTTTTTATAGGTTATTACAGAGTAATGGGCAGCATTCCCTGTGCTATGCCGTAGGTGCTCGTCGGTAATCTATTTTATACATAGTAGTGCCTCTGTGTTAATACCCACCTCCTGATTGATCCTCCCTGCACCCCCTTTCCCCTTTGGTATCCATAAATTTGTTTTCCATGCCTGTGAATCTCTTCCTGTTTTGGAAATGAGTTCATTTGCCTAAATTTTTTAGATTCCTCATATATGCAATATCATATGATCTTTGTCTCTCTCTCTCTGGCCTACTGCACTTTGTATGTTAAGCCCATTTTAACCATTTTTTAAATTGTATTACTTTTATAAACACATTTTATTTATTTATTTATGGCTCTTCTGGTCTTTCACTCCTGCTGCAGGCTCTTCTCCAGTGGCAGGGAGTGGGGGCCACTCTCTAGTGGAGGTGAGCAGGCTTCTTGTGGGGTGACTTCTCTTGTGGTGGAACTCGGGCTCTAGAGCACACGGGCTTCCGTTGTTGCCGCACAGGGGCTCCATCGTTGCGGCTCCGAGGCTCTAGAGCCCAGGCGCCATCGTTGTGGCTCAGGGGCTTCGTTGCTTCGCAGCCTGTGGGATCTTCCCAGATCAGAGATTGAACCTGTGTCTCCTACACTGGCAGGCAAATTCTACCACTGAGCTACCAGGGCGGCCCCTTTGTAACCATGTTTAAGTGTACAGCTCGGTGGCATTATGGGCGTTCACAGTGCCATGCAGCGATCGCCACCCTCCATCCCGGAACGTTGTCATCTTCCCAAAGTGAAACTCTGCCCCCATGGACACGGACTCATCTCCCCTCCCCCAGCCCCTGACATCCCCCGTTCTATTTTATGTCTCATGAATTTGATGCCTCCAGGGACCGCATAGGAGTGGAATCATACAGTATTTGTCCTTCTGTGGACCGCCTTACTTTACGGAGGGTCATGTCCTGGAGGTTCATCCGTGTTGTAGCCTGTGTCAGAAGGCCTCTCCTTTTTAGGCAGAATAATACCCCATTGTGTGGAGGGAGACTCCATTTTGTTTATCCAGCCATCCATTCATGGCCACTCGGGTGGCTTCCACCTTTGGGCTATTGCAAATAATGGCGCGGTGCACACTGGGTGTGCAAGGATCTATTTAGGTCCCCGCTTTCAATTCGTTTGGGTATATACCCAGAAGTCAAATTGCTGGTTCATTGTTCTTCCATTACAAAAAAAAAAAAAAAGATTTTTACTCACCGGGGCCCTGGAGGTCTCATTAGCTAAGGCTTTCCTCCTACATTTTGAAACTAGAAATGGGGTGAGGGATACCGTATTGGGGGGGGGGCGGTTAGGCGACACATCTCGTGTCCAATTTTTTTTTTATAGGAAAAACAGACTGGGAGGAAGAGGTTCGAACTCTCTCCCACCCCACCTGCTCCAGTATCTCAAAATACCCCCCTGCTTTATTAAATGTCTGTGGCATCAGGAAGGCAGCGTGTGGTATCTGAGACACCATATCGCAAGTGGCTGGGAGCCCAGAGAGAAACCAGGACAGACGCGCTGGGGACGCGGGCTGGAGATGGAGCTAATTTTAGTGGCTGAAGAGGCTGCAAGAAGAGAAGGTGTGCGTGGCGCGCATGCGCAGCACGCTCCCGCCGTGTCTGGGGCCTCGTGGGGGAGGAGCTGCTGAACAAGTCAGCTTGCGAAAAGTAAAGCGGATGGATGGGGGACCAAGACCCAGCGCCCGGGGTTGGAAGGAGGTCCCGAGGTGTGAACCCCAGGGTCACGGAGGTGGGAGGTGTCAGTGGACCCGTGGAGTAGAGACCAGGGCGTTGATGGGGAGTCGCTGTACGAGGCGCTTTCTACCCACATTATCCTCATGAGCGTTCTTTTTTAAGACTATTGATTTGGCTGCTTTGGGCTTAGGGGCTGGGCACTTTCTTTGAGGTGTATGGGCTTCTCTCCATTTGGAGCTGGCAACCTGGCTGAGTTGCCCCTAGGCATGTGGGATCCTCGTTCCCCGACAGGGGATCAAACTCACATCCCCTGCGTGACTGGTGGATTTTCAGCCACTGGATCACCAGGGAAGTCCCGTGATGGGGATTCTGGGAGACGGACACCATTGTGATCTCACACGTGTGACCAGGAACACAGAGGCGACGGGACTAAATTGCTTCCTCCATAACCAGTGAAGGCGAAGGTGGGGTGCTTTGGGGAGAAGAGAAGTGAAATGTGTACGTGACCATATGTAAACGAGAGGACCAATGCAAGTGCGATGCATGAAGCAAGGCACCCAAAGCCAGTGCTCTGGGACCACCTAGAGGGATAGGGCGAAAGAGAGGTGGGAGGGGTTCAGGATGGGGGACATATGTATACCTGGGGCCGATTCGCGTTGATGTACGCAGAACCCATCACAGTAGTCTAAAGTAATTATCCTGCCATGTAAGGAGGTCTCATAGGTTTTTTGGTTAGGATACCGTATTGGGGGGGGGCGGTTAGGCGACACATCTCGTGTCCAATTTTTTTTTTATAGGAAAAACAGACTGGGAGGAAGAGGTTCGAACTCTCTCCCACCCCACCTGCTCCAGTATCTCAAAATACCCCCCTGCTTTATTAAATGTCTGTGGCATCAGGAAGGCAGCGTGTGGTATCTGAGACACCATATCGCAAGTGGCTGGGAGCCCAGAGAGAAACCAGGACAGACGCGCTGGGGACGCGGGCTGGAGATGGAGCTAATTTTAGTGGCTGAAGAGGCTGCAAGAAGAGAAGGTGTGCGTGGCGCGCATGCGCAGCACGCTCCCGCCGTGTCTGGGGCCTCGTGGGGGAGGAGCTGCTGAACAAGTCAGCTTGCGAAAAGTAAAGCGGATGGATGGGGGACCAAGACCCAGCGCCCGGGGTTGGAAGGAGGTCCCGAGGTGTGAACCCCAGGGTCACGGAGGTGGGAGGTGTCAGTGGACCCGTGGAGTAGAGACCAGGGCGTTGATGGGGAGTCGCTGTACGAGGCGCTTTCTACCCACATTATCCTCATGAGCGTTCTTTTTTAAGACTATTGATTTGGCTGCTTTGGGCTTAGGGGCTGGGCACTTTCTTTGAGGTGTATGGGCTTCTCTCCATTTGGAGCTGGCAACCTGGCTGAGTTGCCCCTAGGCATGTGGGATCCTCGTTCCCCGACAGGGGATCAAACTCACATCCCCTGCGTGACTGGTGGATTTTCAGCCACTGGATCACCAGGGAAGTCCCGTGATGGGGATTCTGGGAGACGGACACCATTGTGATCTCACACGTGTGACCAGGAACACAGAGGCGACGGGACTAAATTGCTTCCTCCATAACCAGTGAAGGCGAAGGTGGGGTGCTTTGGGGAGAAGAGAAGTGAAATGTGTACGTGACCATATGTAAACGAGAGGACCAATGCAAGTGCGATGCATGAAGCAAGGCACCCAAAGCCAGTGCTCTGGGACCACCTAGAGGGATAGGGCGAAAAGAGAGGTGGGAGAGGGGTTCAGGATGGGGGGGACATATGTATACCTGGGGCCGATTCGCGTTGATGTACGGCAGAACCCATCACAGTAGTCTAAAGTAATTATCCTGCCATTAAAATAAACTGTTTTTTAAAAAGTAGGTCATGGACTATGAGGAGAAGGGGAGTTACAGGGTCAAGGGAGAAACAAAGAAATTGGAGCCAGAGGCTCACAGGGCATACGAATTTGTTGTGAAATCTATAAGGATGGTCAGCTGGAAGGGGAAACTCTAGGTGGCTGCGCACTTGGGCTTAGGATGGACGTGGTGACCACCCGAGCTCTTCCGCTCACGAGCTCTGAGAGCCTCCCTGACCCTCAGCTTTCTTTCCTGTGAAATGGGATGACATCCCTTGTCTTCCACTGTTGTTGTGAAGGTGGGGTGTGCCCAGCGGAGAGCCCGCTCCAGAAGTTCTCAGGAAAGGGTAGTCACGGGAACGATAGTGCCAGGTAAAGGGAAGATTCTCTATTAATGCAAACATTGCCTCCAGAGTTCTTACTGTGTGCCAGGCCCTGAGGATCTGGTGATCAGTAAGGCAGACGTTGTTCCTGCCCTAGGAAACTTGGATCTAGCCACACTGTACTCATAGGCCTTATAAGGCTCTTTAATTGTGGTAAGAATAACAAAAAATAGCCCTTACTATGATCCAGGCATTGTTTTGAGCCTTTTTCACAGATTAGCTCATTTCCTCTGTGACAGCCTAGAGGGGCAGGATGGAGTGGGGAGAGGGAGGGAGGTGCAAGAGGGAGGGGATGTGTGCATACTTGTGGCCGATTTGCGTTCTCGTGTGGCAGAAACCAATACAGCGTAGTAAAGCAACTATCCTCCACTTATTTAAAAAAGTAATAAAAATAAATCAACTCATTTAATCTTCACGAAGTTTCTGTAAACTAAGAGCTGTAATTATCCACATTTTATATGTGAACAAAGTGCTGCACAGAGAGGTTAAGTACCTTGCCCGAGGTCACACAGCTAGTGACTCACACTCAGGAGCGTGATTGGAGCATACAGATGCTCCGGAGGTACACGGGTACCTTTGTTGTTCAGTCACTCTGTCGTGTCCGTCTCTTTGCGACCCACGGACGGCAGCACGCCAGGCTTCCCTGTCCCTCACCAACTCCCGGAGCTTGCTCAAACTCATATCCATTGAGTCCATGAGGCCATCCAACCATCTCGTCCTCTGTCGCCCCCTTCTCCTCCTGCCCTCAGTCTTTCCCAGCCTCAGGGTCTTTTCCAGTGAGTCGGCTCTTCACATCAGGTGGCCAGAGTATTGGAACACGGTGCTTTTCTGCCCCTCTGATAGAAGTAATCTTCGGTCTCATTGAGCTATTGCCTTGTGCTGCGCCCTTTACACACGTCTCACTGGGCCCTCTCCACGGTCAGCGTGCCTGGTTCTCAGTGGAGGGAAACGGAAGCACAGGGAGGCTGAACCGTTTGCTGAAGAGCTCGCAGCTTAGGGCTCTGGTTTTGCAGAGTTGGGGTGGCCTTGGACCGTGCATCTGAGGCTTCCGTGGCTCATAGGGAGAAGGCTCTTACAGGTGCGTTTATTCCATTTTCTCCACATCTGTGTAAAGATAAACACTCCGAGTCCCTTCCCCGTAAACCGTGGGACGTAATTATTTAATGGAAGGTAAATGCTTTAGAGATGGAAATTGCTGTGCCTTTTCCTTTTGCTAAGGGGCATTTTAAAAAAAGGGGTTCTTTAATTGTGGTAAGAATAACAAAAAATAGCCCTTACTATGATCCAGGCATTGTTTTGAGCCTTTTTCACAGATTAGCTCATTTCCTCTGTGACAGCCTAGAGGGGCAGGATGGAGTGGGGAGAGGGAGGGAGGTGCAAGAGGGAGGGGATGTGTGCATACTTGTGGCCGATTTGCGTTCTCGTGTGGCAGAAACCAATACAGCGTAGTAAAGCAACTATCCTCCACTTATTTAAAAAAGTAATAAAAATAAATCAACTCATTTAATCTTCACGAAGTTTCTGTAAACTAAGAGCTGTAATTATCCACATTTTATATGTGAACAAAGTGCTGCACAGAGAGGTTAAGTACCTTGCCCGAGGTCACACAGCTAGTGACTCACACTCAGGAGCGTGATTGGAGCATACAGATGCTCCGGAGGTACACGGGTACCTTTGTTGTTCAGTCACTCTGTCGTGTCCGTCTCTTTGCGACCCACGGACGGCAGCACGCCAGGCTTCCCTGTCCCTCACCAACTCCCGGAGCTTGCTCAAACTCATATCCATTGAGTCCATGAGGCCATCCAACCATCTCGTCCTCTGTCGCCCCCTTCTCCTCCTGCCCTCAGTCTTTCCCAGCCTCAGGGTCTTTTCCAGTGAGTCGGCTCTTCACATCAGGTGGCCAGAGTATTGGAACACGGTGCTTTTCTGCCCCTCTGATAGAAGTAATCTTCGGTCTCATTGAGCTATTGCCTTGTGCTGCGCCCTTTACACACGTCTCACTGGGCCCTCTCCACGGTCAGCGTGCCTGGTTCTCAGTGGAGGGAAACGGAAGCACAGGGAGGCTGAACCGTTTGCTGAAGAGCTCGCAGCTTAGGGCTCTGGTTTTGCAGAGTTGGGGTGGCCTTGGACCGTGCATCTGAGGCTTCCGTGGCTCATAGGGAGAAGGCTCTTACAGGTGCGTTTATTCCATTTTCTCCACATCTGTGTAAAGATAAACACTCCGAGTCCCTTCCCCGTAAACCGTGGGACGTAATTATTTAATGGAAGGTAAATGCTTTAGAGATGGAAATTGCTGTGCCTTTTTCCTTAGGCATTGTTGCCCACATATGACTGCAACACAACGTGCCTTTTTCTTCCATCAGGCATTTTAGACAAATTCTATTTGCCTCAAAATATTTTGCCAGAGAAAACAGCAAATAGGAAAGAAATTCAGAGACCCGGGTGGGGAGAGGAAACAATTCTCTAAGGCTTAAATAGAAAACAGAGAAGTTAAGAGCGTGGACCTCAAGTTAGGCAGAAGCCAGTTTTCAACTTACTTCCTCCCTGCGAGCAAGATGCTGGTTCCTTTGTGTGTCTCAGTTTACCCATGTGTCCAGGGAGGATCACTCACCCTACCTCTCACCGGTTTACTGACTGCCTCTCTAGCTGCATCTAGCCTACTGTTCACCATGCGCATTGTTTCTTTCATTCCAAGTATTTAGATGTTCGTTGCCATGAGTTCCATCTGGTCCTTTGCAGCCTGCTTCATCTTTTGTAGTAAACGTGCTTACCTGATGCAGGGTTTCTCAACGGTGGCGCTACTGATATTTTGGATTCCATAGGACTTTACTCTTTAGGGGCTAGCCTCTGCATGACCTGGGGTCCCCAACCTCCAGGGCCAGATGGTCTGAGGTAGAGCTGGTGTAAAACTAGAAGAAATAAAATTCTCAAAAAATGGAACGTCCTTGAATCATCCTGAACCCGTCCCCCTGCCCCAATCCGTGGGAAAATGGTCTTCCACGAAACAGGTCCCTCGTGCTAAAAAGGTTAGGGACCACTGCCGTAGGGTGTTCGGCAACATCCTTTTATTTCTCCATCCATAAAAGCTGGTGACACCCCCTCTCCGGTAGAAGAGACAACCGAAAATGTCTTCAGATATTACCACACGTCCCGTGAGGGGCAATTCTCATTGCCCCTTGAGAATCGCTCTATAGGTATTTTTAAGCACCTGTCTTAATTTCCTTAAACACAGTATGCAAAGAGTTATAATCAGTGGCTGATAACTTAAGTATTTCAATTCTCTTTGGCTTCTCTCCTGCTATCTCTTGCTTCCTTGAGTCTTTTCTTACTCCTTTTTGATCATTTGACTTATTTTTGGCTGCACTGGGTCTTTGTCAGGCTTTCTGTAATTGCGGCGAGTGGGGGCTCCTCCTTGTTTCCTGGTTGTGTGCGGGCTTCTCCCTGCAGGGGCTTCTCTTGTTGTGGAGTGTGGGCTGCGGGTGAGCGGGCTTCAGTAGTGGCAGTCCGTGGGCTCAGTCGTTGTGGTGCACGGGCTTAGTTCCTTCGTGGCACGTGGAATCTTCCCAGACCAGGGATCGAACCCGTGTCCCCCGCCTTGGCAGGAGGGTTCCCACCCACTGTGCTGCCAGGAGCATCCCTGAGTGTTTTACTCTTCTTGACTGTGATACGTTCGTGTTCTTTGGAACATTGTTGGAGGGAATTCTTTGAGGCCCGAGAGGAAGGTGTTTCTTCCCTGGAAGTTTGCACTTACTTCAGGTGCCTGGGGCACTCCCAGTTCCTGGGGCACCTGAACATGTTGGAGCACCTGCCTGTGGAGAATTTAGGATGCCAGTGTTTGCAAAGACCAGCGTATGATTATCATTTTTCAGAGGCTTATATTTTTCTCCTTCTCTGCAGTGGGCCAAAATCACTTTCCTCAAATTCTTTGGATATGGGAGGATGAAATAAATTGACTCCAGATTTCTTACCCTGAAAGGGTAGCCCTTTGGGGTCGTGTCCTCATTTGGGGGTGATCCTTTCGTATCAGCTCACTCATGTCGGACTCTTTGTGGCCTCGTGGACTGTAGCTTGCCCGTCTTCTCCTCTCTCCATGGAATGTTTCAGGCAAGAATGCTGGTGTGGATGGCCTGGCCCTCCTCCCGGGGCGCTTCCTGACCCAGGGACTGCGCTTGAGTCTCCTGCGTCTCCTGCATTGGCAAATGGATTCTTTGCCCCGAGTGCCGCCTGGGCAGCCCCCTCAAAGGCTCTCTGTCTGAGCTGGGTCCTGGGCTGAGCCTTCTGTCCCCGCTCACCAGGAAGCCATGACCGTTCACACAGCATCTCTCTGTCTGGGCAGGTGCTCTCAGACCAAGGGTGGTTCTGATGCTCCGCCCGCCTCCTGGAGGTCGCTGACTTCCCTTCAGTGTGACCCTGACCATTATCTACCAGATTGTTTAGACTCCAGTGCTTCAACAAGAGGGTCTCAGGACTTCATGCAGGATTCATGATTGCTTTTGGCAGGAGGGTCAGGCCGATGGCCCGGGCTGCTGTTTTACTGGAAATGGCAGTCTGTCTGTCATGTGGATTGTGTAGAATAGCAGGGCAGCTTGTGCAGGAGGTGTGGTGGCTCTTTGTCTTGTTACGGAGGATGGTGTGAGAGGGAATGGAGAGCAGACAGGTTCGGGCTGGAGGAGGGGTTCCCTGGACAGCGGGGCGAAGGGGCTGTGGGGGGGAAGAGTCAAGAGGGTGGGATGCTCATTCCCTTGGGTGGTGTTTCAGATGTTCGCCAGCAGTGGACAGGAGATGCATTTATTTCTTGCAGTAGCTCTGAATTCTTAAAATACGGCCTTGCTCCAGGTGGAGTTTTCTGAAAGAAAATTTTCTCTGGGACTCGATCCTGGCTCGTGCAGCACTGGCTGCTTCATTTGACCTCCTCCTTACCCTGAGATATACAACAGACACACACGCGCGCGCGCGCGCGCACACGTTCTCTGCCTCATCAACTTAATTCGTGAGCTGGGAGCTGCTACTTGTTCCTATTCCTGGCTAGAAGTTAAAGAAGAAACAGACCCACTCACCTTCCATCACATTGTCTGCCGTGAAAGAACTCCACATCCTTTCTGTCTTGCTGTCTGTCTTCAAAGCTACCTGTGGAACCCGTTTGGTCTACTTCTGAATCCACTGAAGGTCTGTGCCAGGCACACAGGCAGGACTTCTCCAGTGGGTCAGCTGGCATTCCTTTCTCTTGAGATGGAGCTAGAACAGGAACCTCCTTGGTCGGAAGCATCCTTGAGATTGTCAGACCACGTGGGAGGAGTCCCCGAGACCACCTTCAGGTTTGATCCCTGGTTAGAAGGGCTCACAGGACCCAGAAAAGCTGTGATCCTCATGGTTCGTTTGTTACCGGGCAAGGACACAGCTGAAAACCTGCAGAGCAAAAGGTGCTCCGGGCGGAAGCTGGGAAGGCCCAGGTCCAAGCTTCCGGTTGTCCCCTCCCAGCGAAATCGGGAAGCAGTGCTCAGTTCTTCCATCATCAACGCGTGACAATAGGCATGCGGTGTTGCCAGCTGGAGACAGTGTCTGGTGCCGTCTTCGGTGTCTGGAGGTTCTCTCTGGGGTTTGGTCCCATTGACACGGAGCTCGGATGTGACTGACTTGAACTGCATAGTCGCCAGCAGTTTCAGAGATCAAACACACGGCAAAACCCAGGAGCCGGTGAGCACTAGTAAGCATTCACCACAAATCACGTCCAGTACGTGGCAGATCCCAGGACCCCAGGTGTACAAAGAGACTCTTTCCAACAGGATGTCCCAGGGGGCCAGAGAGTCTTTCCCAGGATCCAACCAAGAGGCAGTTGTTTCTTTGGCATAGGCATGGTGCAGACACCCCCATTCCTGCCGAGTTAACCCTTGACTGCACAAAATAAAGATCTACACAGTCATTCTCGTCATGTCTTCCCACGGGGATCCATTGTTCTTAGCGGGGCATTTGAGATCCAGGACCATCTGACCTTCGCCTGTCTCTCCAGAGTCATCTCTCCTCTTTAACTACATTGACCTTCTTCTTTTGTCTTTTTCTTTCTGGCTGCACTGGGTCTTCCTTCCTGCATACGGGCTATCTCTAGCTGTGGCAAGCGGGGAGATGTTCTTCGTTGTGGAGCTCAGACTTCTCATTGCGATGGCTTCTCTTGTAGAGCACGGTCTCTAGGCATTCAGGCTTCAGCAGTGTGGCTCTTGGGCTCTAATGCGCAGGCTCAGTAATTGTGGTGGATCGGCTTAGTTGCTCCGAGGCATGTGGAGTCTTCCCAGACTAGGGACCAGACCCAAGTACCCTGCATGGGCAGGCAGATTCTTAACCACTGGGCCACCCAGGAAGCCCTTGACCTTCTTTAAGACCATCCAGCACCCTATGCTTCCTCTCACTGGACAGCCTCAGTAGTGTTTATCCTTTTTCTTGAAATGCTCTTTTTCTCTTTGTCTTCAGATCTCCAAATAGGCACCATTCCCTCCAAAAATCTTTTGCTGACCCCCCAAGTCTAGATTAAGAAACTTCCTTGTGCTCTGAGAGTGCCCTTGCTCTGTTATAGTATCACTGAGTTTTCACAATCCACTTTCCCCCTGCTAGACTGTGAGGTCCATGAGAGCAGAACCCTCCCGATTTAGTCCATTGTCACGTCTCCAGTGCCTGGAACACCTTAAGTGTATAATCAATATTTGTTATATTTTGTGGGTAAAGCTATGTCACTATATTAAGAGACCTCAAAAAAAAATCAGTGCCTGAAAACGATAAACAATATTATTTCTCCCTCCTGTAATAGCTCCAAGATGAGCCATGCAGGTTGGCAGAGGAGCTCCATTCCACAAAGCCATTCAGGGATCCAGGTTCCTACCCTCTTCTTGTGCCAAGGAGGTTGGCATCATTTGCACAATCAAAACTGACTGACTTTATGAAGGCAGAAGAGCAGATGGAGAGAATATCCTGGTCTCTTTAAATCTCAGACCAGGAAGTGGCATGGTACTTGTGCTCACACACCATTGGTGGAAACGTGGTCTTAACTGCAAAGAGTGCTGGGAAATGTAGTTATGCTGGGGAGCCGGGGCCCGGCTAAAATTCTGTTACTGTGGAAGACAGCAAGGGATTTTGGTGGGCACTCAGCGGTTAACACCGTATTTCTTGAATCAAATTGTCAAGCAGGATCTGTCTGATACGAAGCTGCTTCCAGATAAATGGGTAGAATCGAAGGCGTATCGCCTCATTTATCTCTGCTTAAAGAGTCAGGCATGACTAACACTCACATACGGCGCTGTGTTACAAAGTACCATATCCTTGGTGGCCTGAAACAACAAAACTTTATTTTCTCACAGTTCTGGAAGCTGAACGTCTGAAACCAAGGTTTTGATAGGGCTGTGCTTCCTTCGGAGGCTCTAGGGGAGAATTCATTCCTGGTCTCATGCAGTAGCTCTCATTCTGATAGCTCTAAGCATTGCTTGGCTTGTGGCCACCTCTGTCCAGTCTCTGTTTCTGTGGTCACATGTCCTCCTCCTCGTCTCTCTCGAAACTCTCTCTTCCTCCCTCTTATATGGATGCGTATGACTGCATTTAGGACTCATCCAGATCATTATCGAATAAACCCTTCCTTTCAAGTTGTCAGGGCTTCCCAAGTGGCTCAGTGGTATAGAATCTGCCTGCCAGTGCTGGCAGTGTGAGTTCAATCCCTGGAAGGGATCCGGGGGGTCAGAAAGATCTCCTGGAGAAGGAATTGGCAGCCCACGTCGTTATTCTTGCCTGGAAGACCCTATGGACCCAGGAGTCTGGCGGGGTATAGTCCATGGGGCTGCAAGAGTCAGACATGACCGAGGGACTAAACAAGTCATCCATAATGTAATCGCACCTGCAAAGACCCATTTTCCAAATAAGGTTACATTCACTGATTCCAAGGATTAGGACATGGACCTACCTTTGGGGACTGGAGTAGGGGCTGTTACCAATAGCCCACCATGCACACCCACAATGCACTTTAGAATTCGACTTCAGACCTCTGAGGATCACCTTGCATTTAATACCTGGCGCATCTTTCCCCCAGCCCAGAGGCTTCGTTCCACTTGTGTCATGTCAGTCTGTCCTGCAGACTTTACGTCCATCAACCGATTTCATCATCTTTGTGGATGAAACCAGAGAAATGAGACACAGAGGGGTTAAGTAACTCCCCCAAGGACACACAGAAAATGGCAGATTCAGGATTCAACCCTGTGGGATCTGACTAGAGATGTATGCTCAAACCACCTTATAAGTGTTGTCCCCAATACTTTCTGAGCTTTCGCTGTGCTAAGTGCCAGGAAGAAAAAGAACAGGTGGCCAGGAGAGCCCACGACAGACCTGGGGATGGGGCTCTGCTCCTTGATGGAGGATGGCCTGGGTCTCGTTTATCTGCTTGTGTTGAATTTATTGGAGACACCTATACCAGTTCACCTCAAGAAAGCCAGGCAGTTGCGTGCAGACCTGAGCAGGAGCAGAGAGACTACTGCCGGTGATGGAAACCCGCCGTGCTCCCTCGACAACGCGCTCGGGTGGACCGTTCCATTTGGGAGCCAGACGCTCCCACTCTCCGCTCTGGGCCTCTCTCTGTTTCTGTGGAAGGAAACTCTCTCTTCCTCCCTCTTATATGGATGCGTATGACTGCATTTAGGACTCATCCAGATCATTATCGAATAAACCCTTCCTTTCAAGTTGTCAGGGCTTCCCAAGTGGCTCAGTGGTATAGAATCTGCCTGCCAGTGCTGGCAGTGTGAGTTCAATCCCTGGAAGGGATCCGGGGGGTCAGAAAGATCTCCTGGAGAAGGAATTGGCAGCCCACGTCGTTATTCTTGCCTGGAAGACCCTATGGACCCAGGAGTCTGGCGGGGTATAGTCCATGGGGCTGCAAGAGTCAGACATGACCGAGGGACTAAACAAGTCATCCATAATGTAATCGCACCTGCAAAGACCCATTTTCCAAATAAGGTTACATTCACTGATTCCAAGGATTAGGACATGGACCTACCTTTGGGGACTGGAGTAGGGGCTGTTACCAATAGCCCACCATGCACACCCACAATGCACTTTAGAATTCGACTTCAGACCTCTGAGGATCACCTTGCATTTAATACCTGGCGCATCTTTCCCCCAGCCCAGAGGCTTCGTTCCACTTGTGTCATGTCAGTCTGTCCTGCAGACTTTACGTCCATCAACCGATTTCATCATCTTTGTGGATGAAACCAGAGAAATGAGACACAGAGGGGTTAAGTAACTCCCCCAAGGACACACAGAAAATGGCAGATTCAGGATTCAACCCTGTGGGATCTGACTAGAGATGTATGCTCAAACCACCTTATAAGTGTTGTCCCCAATACTTTCTGAGCTTTCGCTGTGCTAAGTGCCAGGAAGAAAAAGAACAGGTGGCCAGGAGAGCCCACGACAGACCTGGGGATGGGGCTCTGCTCCTTGATGGAGGATGGCCTGGGTCTCGTTTATCTGCTTGTGTTGAATTTATTGGAGACACCTATACCAGTTCACCTCAAGAAAGCCAGGCAGTTGCGTGCAGACCTGAGCAGGAGCAGAGAGACTACTGCCGGTGATGGAAACCCGCCGTGCTCCCTCGACAACGCGCTCGGGTGGACCGTTCCATTTGGGGAGCCAGACGCTCCCACTCTCCGCTCTGGGCCTCTCTCTCCTGCTGCTGCCGCAGCTGCCGGGCGTGGAAAAACCCGAAAGTGACAGCTTTTTCTCCCTGTTCCTGCCCGGTGGAGTGGAAACCCCCCAGGACCCAGACACCAAGCGCGCGCGGCAGCGGAGCGCGGCACAGCTAATGCAGCGCTTCTCCAGCCCTCCGGACGCAAGCTGACAGATTGGCCACTGGACGGCTGCCAGAGTCCAGCAAGTTCTTGGCGGTTGCTTTCTAACCTGGACACGTGGCTGCCCCCTCCTGGAGCATCCGGCTGCCTCCGGGAGGAAGGGGTGGCGGTGATTTCTTTGGAAAGACTGTGAGCGTTGAGGCGACCGTCAGAGCCATCCTTAGAAGGGTGGTTAGAGCCGTGCTTGTTCAGGTCGGTCTCTGCCACCCATATGTGGATCCAGGTTTTCTTTTGCTGTTTTGCAGATTACAGTGCGATGTGCAGGTCATGAACGTTAGCATTTGGACCGTCTTTCAGTGTAAGGTTCACTGGCATTAACACATTCATATTACTCTACAGCCATCACCTCTATCGTTTTCCAGAACTTTTTCATCTTCCCCGATGGAAACGCTGGTCTCTTTCAATAAGTGTTCCCACGTCCCTTCCCCCAGCCCCTGGCCCTCATCCTGCAACTTTATGTTCTGTGAATCTAACGACACTAGGGACCTCACCTAAGTGGAATCAAATAGTATATGCCTTTTAAAATCCAGCTTAGGGCTTCCCCTGGTGGTCCAGTGGGTAAGGACACCGCCTTGCAGTGCAAGGGGCGGCGATTCGATCCCTGGCCTGGGAAGATCCCATGTGCCGCGGAACGGCTGGACGGATGTGTCCAATCACCGAGCCGGAGCTCCGGTGCGCATGCGCACAGAGCCAGTGCTCTGCGACAACAGACGCCACCGCGATGGGAGGCCCACAGGAGCCAAAGAACAAAGACGGATGAAAATAGAGAAATGAAAGATAGAAGTGGCCCGCCTGCTCCCCTCCCTCCCCAACCCGACCCCCGCCCAAAATAAATAAATAAATAAATCTTAAAAAAAAAAAAAAAAATCCAGCTTAGGGCTTCCCTGGTAGCTCAGTGGTGAAGAATCCGCCTGCCAATGCAGGAGACACGGGTTCGATCCCTGATCCGGGAAGATGCCACAGCTATGGAGCCTGTGCTCTAGAGCCTCGGAGCCACAATTTCTGAAGTCTGTGTGCCCTAGAGTCTGCGTTCCACAAGAGAAGTCACCAAACAAGAAACCTGCTCACCTCAACTACAAAGTAGTCCCCACCCCCTGCAACTAGAGAAGAGCCTGTGGCAGCAGTGAAAACCCAGAATAGCCAAAAATAAATATATTTTTTTTTAAAGCCAGCTTATTTCACTTCTAGAGGTCTCAAAGTTCATCCATGGCATTGCGTATTTCACCTTCCTTTTCAAGGTGAAATAGTATTCTGTTAAATGGCCATACCATATATATATATATTTTTATCCACTCACCCATCATTGGACATCTGAATGGCTTCCACCTTTTGGTCACTGAGTAGCGCTGCTATGCACGTGGTGTACACGTATCTGTCATCAATTCTTATGAGTTATCCTCAGAAGGAGACTGGCTGGGTCACGTGTCAGGTCTGTGCGTCATTTTTGGAGGAGCCATCGCAGTGAAAATTTCATTCGTTATTATTAGGTCATGAAAATTTCTATTTCTCACTTGTCCTAGCCACATTTCAACCGTTCACCACATGGGGCTGGTGGCGACCATATTGGACAGCTACCATATTGGATAGAGAACATTTTTATCATCGTAGAAAGCTCTTGTCGGTTCTATTCCTGAGTCATATGAGAACCAGCAAATGCAGAAGAAAGGCACAGGCCAGATGCCTACAACCCAATAGGAACACACTTAATAACCCAATTTAAATATGGACTAAGGATTGAAGAGACAGTTCTCCAAATAAAACATACAAATGGACAACAGATACTATGAAAAAATGTCCAATATCAATAATCATCAGAGAAATGCAGATCAGAGCACAATGAGATACCACCTATACCTGTCAGCATGACGATTATAAAAAATAAAGTTAAAAAAGAGTGTTGACGAGGATGTGGAGGAACTGGAACCTTTGCACCCTGTGGGTGGGAATGCAGAATGATGCGGCTGCTATGAGAAATACTGTGGATGATCTTCCGCAAATTAAAAATAGAGTGATCGTCTGATTCAGTATTGACCTGAAAGCGTGTACATCAGAATCTTGAAGAGATGTTAGTACTCCTGCGTACATTGCAGGAGTTTGTTTACAGCATTACAGGAGTTGCAGCATTGTTTACAACAGTCAAGATGTGGAAACAACCTAAATGTCCAGTGACTGATGAATGGATCAAGGAAATGTGATATATACATGCAGTGGAAACCTCTTTTTTTTAATATTTATTTATTTAATTTTTGGTTGTGTTGAATCTTCATTGCTGTGAGGGCTTTTCTGTAGTTGCAGTGAGTGGGGGCAACTCTCTAGTTGCTGTGCTTGAGCTTCTCGTTGAGGTGGCTTCTCTCGTTGTGAAGCGCTTGCTGTAGGCCTGTGGACTTCAGTAGTTGCCACTCTAAAGCACAGGCTCAGTAGTTGTGGTACATGGGCTTAGTTGCTCCATGGTATGTGGGATCTTCCTGGACCAGGGATCGAATCTGTGTCTCCTGCATTGGTAGGCAGATTCTTTACCACTGAGCCATCAGGGAAGCCCATAGTATACACCTTTTAAAAAGGAAAACCTGCAATGTACAACGGCTTGGATAAACCTGGAAGTCTTTATGCTAAGAGAAATAAGCCAGTCTCTGAAAGACAAATACTCATGATTCCATTTATTTGAAGTATCTGAAAAAGCCAAATTCACAGAATTCAAGAGAGGAATTGTGGTTGCCAAGGGCTGGGTGGAAGGGTAAATGAGGAGTTGCTAATCAATATGTATAAAGCTTCAGTTAAACAAGATGAGTTGGCTGTCATGATCGCTGTACAGCATCCTACCTATAATCAACAAGAATTCTTATACACTTAAAAATGTGTTCAGAGGCTGTATCTCATGCTATGTGTCTCATCACAATAAAATAAAATAATTTCTTGGAGCGAAAAAGAAAATAAAGGACATGAGCTCGATTGACCAGAGACTCGTCTTCTGGTCCCAGGTCTGTCGCCCCCTTGCTGGATGACGGGGTCAGCACTCAGTCTCCCAGGACTGGCTTCAGTCCATTCTGAGGCCGCCTCTGGTTCTCCATGCTTTCTCACTCACCCAGCCCCGGATCCAGAGAGGAGAATCTTGTCTGTCCAGTCTTGACATATGGGTCACCTCTCACCTTCCTCTCGGAGTGTGATGAAGACTGGAGCGTTGCTGAGGGTTTGGAGTGAGCTCACAAGGGCAATCAAGGGTGATGTCCAGCTCCCTTCTTTATGCACTTTTCTCTGTCGGCACCACCTGTCTCTGTCCTGTTGCTCACACGCACACACACGCACACACACACCCTCTCTCCATCTCAGAGAAAGACAGAATTTCCCACGCCCCCAGGATGGGGCAGGATTTTTCCTGCTCCCCTCTCTAGCCATTGCCCTGACTCTTCTCAAAATTCTTGAGAAGGTGACCCACTTTTTTTCTCCTCCTCACCTCTTCAAGCTCTTTTCCCACCTTCCCCCCAAATCACTTGGGGAGTGGTAAGAGTCCCCAATGCATAACCAAGCTGTCCTGTTCAGGCCTTCAGAACTCCTGTCTCTGGTGCAGGCTGAGGCATGTGGGTGCTGTCTGTTTTCAGCTTAATGATTCCTCTTGACTTGCATTTCTTCTTTTCTAGTTACTCCTTCCTAGTGCCCATCACAGGTTCATAGGGGTCTTCTGCCTACTGAAGGGATAGCCTTCTCATGCCACGCATGATTCCCAAGCCACCTCTGACAGTCCCAGGGGCTTAAACCTTCCATTTTCATCAACTGATAAAAATCCTTAAGGTGGCACATGGAACCACCTTCTCTTGGTTTCCCGCTGCTCACTTCTCATGTTATCCCAGCTCCACTGGAACTTCTAAGCATGCAAACTTCTCATACGTCTAAACCTTTGCTCATGCTGAGCCAGCCTCCTAAATCACCCTTCCCACTTCTTCATTTCAGAGTCATCTCCACTTCCCCCATGCTGAGCTCTGTTCCCTTTATCAGGCTCCCAAACCAAGTGGTCCATACATACATAGAGCAGAAGTTAGGAGCCTGTATTACCAAAGTTTGCTGCCTGGGTTCAAATCCCAGCTCTGCCGTTTACTACCTGTGTTTCCTTGGGCATGTTCCAAGCCTCTTTGGGCCTCAGTTTTCTCATCTGTAGAATGGAAATAAATAATAGTAGCTTCCTCATAAAGCTCTTTGGAAGAGGAAAGGAAATGATATGTAGAATAGTAATAGCTGGGCTTCCCAGGTGGCACTAGTGGTAAAGAATCCACCTGCAGTATAGGAGATACAGGTTTGATCCCTGAGTTGGGAAGGTTCCCTTGAGGAGGAAATGGCCACCCACTCCAGTCTTGCCTGGGAAATCCCATGGACAGAGGAGCTTGGTGGGCTACCATCCATGGATCACAAAGAGTCAGGCACAACTGAAGTGACCGGGCACAACACACTGCCAGTATTTTGAATGGAAAGGGACCGTGTCACATTTCTATTTACATCTGTATCCTGGTTACTGAGGAAGATGACTGGCACATAATAGGTGTTCAGTTAATTGAACTGAACTGAATTATCACCTGTGTGCTGTGGAGGCTGTATTAAGATAGGCTAAATGCTATACCAAACCACTCCAAAGTCTCAGTGGCTAAAGAACTGTTCCTTGCTCAGGCCACAGTTTGATTAGAAGGGGAGGTTGGGGAGTGCTGCACATGGTCATGTGGAGACCAGGGGGCCATCCTTCCATGGATCTGCCATCCTCCACGGGATCGTCTACAGTTCAACACTGAACAAGACAAGGGAGTCTCATGGAGAATCTTGCAGCTCGTTTTAGGAACCTGGGAATGGCTTACGTCACTTCCTCTCGCATCCCATTGGCCAGATTTAGTCTCATGACCTTGTTTGATGCAAAGGGTGCCAGGAAATGGAATCTAGCCATGTGCCTGGACAGACAAGAGCATGGACACCCTTCGTTCCCTCACTTCTTTTTCCCAGCTCCACTGGAACTTCTAAGCATGCAAACTTCTCATACGTCTAAACCTTTGCTCATGCTGAGCCAGCCTCCTAAATCACCCTTCCCACTTCTTCATTTCAGAGTCATCTCCACTTCCCCCATGCTGAGCTCTGTTCCCTTTATCAGGCTCCCAAACCAAGTGGTCCATACATACATAGAGCAGAAGTTAGGAGCCTGTATTACCAAAGTTTGCTGCCTGGGTTCAAATCCCAGCTCTGCCGTTTACTACCTGTGTTTCCTTGGGCATGTTCCAAGCCTCTTTGGGCCTCAGTTTTCTCATCTGTAGAATGGAAATAAATAATAGTAGCTTCCTCATAAAGCTCTTTGGAAGAGGAAAGGAAATGATATGTAGAATAGTAATAGCTGGGCTTCCCAGGTGGCACTAGTGGTAAAGAATCCACCTGCAGTATAGGAGATACAGGTTTGATCCCTGAGTTGGGAAGGTTCCCTTGAGGAGGAAATGGCCACCCACTCCAGTCTTGCCTGGGAAATCCCATGGACAGAGGAGCTTGGTGGGCTACCATCCATGGATCACAAAGAGTCAGGCACAACTGAAGTGACCGGGCACAACACACTGCCAGTATTTTGAATGGAAAGGGACCGTGTCACATTTCTATTTACATCTGTATCCTGGTTACTGAGGAAGATGACTGGCACATAATAGGTGTTCAGTTAATTGAACTGAACTGAATTATCACCTGTGTGCTGTGGAGGCTGTATTAAGATAGGCTAAATGCTATACCAAACCACTCCAAAGTCTCAGTGGCTAAAGAACTGTTCCTTGCTCAGGCCACAGTTTGATTAGAAGGGGAGGTTGGGGAGTGCTGCACATGGTCATGTGGAGACCAGGGGTCCATCCTTCCATGGATCTGCCATCCTCCACGGGATCGTCTACAGTTCAACACTGAACAAGACAAGGGAGTCTCATGGAGAATCTTGCAGCTCGTTTTAGGAACCTGGGAATGGCTTACGTCACTTCCTCTCGCATCCCATTGGCCAGATTTAGTCTCATGACCTTGTTTGATGCAAAGGGTGCCAGGAAATGGAATCTAGCCATGTGCCTGGACAGACAAGAGCATGGACACTGGAGAACACCCACTCTTTGCTGAGCCCCTCACCCCTAAGCCTGCAGTCTGTTTTCCCTCAGAGCTTCATGGCTAAATATCTAAGCAACCCCAAATCACCAAAAACTGAAGCCTGTTCTCCTCCCCCTCCTACTCCGTGACCCCGTGTCTGCCCCCTTCACCCAAACCATGAGCTTCGAGGCCATCATTGCTTACTTTCTATCCCTCCCTCCTTTATGCACCTCATCACTGTGTCAGCCAAACCCATCCCCTGAATGTCTCTTGGAGGCATGCATCTCTGGGGCTGGCCAAAAAGTTCATTTGGGTTTTTTTGTGAGAAAGAATTTGGGGGGGCTTCTCTGGTGGTCCAGTGGGTAAAGAGTCCGCCTTGCAGTGCAAGGGACGCTGGTTCAATCCCTGGCCCAGGAAGATCCCACATGCCATGGAGCGGCTGGACTGATGTGTCCAATTACGAGCCAGCACTCCGAAGCGCATGCGCCCGAAGCCGGTGCTCTGCAAGGAGAGAGGCCACCACAATGGGAGGCCCACACAGGCCAAAGAACAAAGATGGATGAAAATAAATAAATGAAAGACTAATAGAAGAGGCCAAAAATTAAAAAAAAAAAAAAAAACTCTAAAAAAGAAAAAATAACTTTTTGATCAGTCCAATATTCTTCTCCGTCCCCTGCCTTTCCTTAGTTGAGGGTTATTCATCCTGCATCTGGACCACCCAAACCTGTGGTCATCACCCTCCAGAGTCCACTCCTTCTAACCCACTTTCCGAAGTTCTCACTCAACCATCCTCATCTAGTATTTAAGTCAAATCATGTCCTGTCCCACTTTAAACAGTTGTCTTCAGACCATTTGGAAGCAGTAAAACTCTTTCTGCCAAATCAGTCTTATCTTGAAATAAACTTTTAATTTTGGAATAATTTTAGACGTATTGAAAGGTGGCAAAGATAGTACGGAGAGTTCCCATATACCCTTCACCCAGTATCCCCTCATGTTACCAGCTTATATAACCACAATACTCTGGCAAAAACTAAGTATAGGGTTTCCATGAGGAATCTGTATTTCCTCAGAGCTTCATGGGCTGAATCTAGCCATGTGCCTGGACAGACAAGAGCATGGACACTGGAGAACACCCACTCTTTGCTGAGCCCCTCACCCCTAAGCCTGCAGTCTGTTTTCCCTCAGAGCTTCATGGCTAAATATCTAAGCAACCCCAAATCACCAAAAACTGAAGCCTGTTCTCCTCCCCCTCCTACTCCGTGACCCCGTGTCTGCCCCCTTCACCCAAACCATGAGCTTCGAGGCCATCATTGCTTACTTTCTATCCCTCCCTCCTTTATGCACCTCATCACTGTGTCAGCCAAACCCATCCCCTGAATGTCTCTTGGAGGCATGCATCTCTGGGGCTGGCCAAAAAGTTCATTTGGGTTTTTTTGTGAGAAAGAATTTGGGGGGGCTTCTCTGGTGGTCCAGTGGGTAAAGAGTCCGCCTTGCAGTGCAAGGGACGCTGGTTCAATCCCTGGCCCAGGAAGATCCCACATGCCATGGAGCGGCTGGACTGATGTGTCCAATTACGAGCCAGCACTCCGAAGCGCATGCGCCCGAAGCCGGTGCTCTGCAAGGAGAGAGGCCACCACAATGGGAGGCCCACACAGGCCAAAGAACAAAGATGGATGAAAATAAATAAATGAAAGACTAATAGAAGAGGCCAAAAATTAAAAAAAAAAAAAAAACTCTAAAAAAGAAAAAATAACTTTTTGATCAGTCCAATATTCTTCTCCGTCCCCTGCCTTTCCTTAGTTGAGGGTTATTCATCCTGCATCTGGACCACCCAAACCTGTGGTCATCACCCTCCAGAGTCCACTCCTTCTAACCCACTTTCCGAAGTTCTCACTCAACCATCCTCATCTAGTATTTAAGTCAAATCATGTCCTGTCCCACTTTAAACAGTTGTCTTCAGACCATTTGGAAGCAGTAAAACTCTTTCTGCCAAATCAGTCTTATCTTGAAATAAACTTTTAATTTTGGAATAATTTTAGACGTATTGAAAGGTGGCAAAGATAGTACGGAGAGTTCCCATATACCCTTCACCCAGTATCCCCTCATGTTACCAGCTTATATAACCACAATACTCTGGCAAAAACTAAGTATAGGGTTTCCATGGTGGCTCAGTGGAAAAGAATTCACCTGCCAGTCCAGGAGGCATGGATTTGATTCCTGCTCTGGGAAGATCCCACATGCTGTAGAGCAACCAAGCCCGTGTGCTACAACTATTGCACCTGTGCTATCGAGCCAGGGAGATGCCAGTACTGAAGTTCAAGTGCCTGGAGCCTGTGCTTCTTCTGAGCCTGAGCTTCTCAGAAGAAGCCGCCACAGTGAGAAGCCCTCTCACCGCAGCTCGGGTGTAGCCCCTGCTCCGCTACAACTAGAGAAAAGCATGAGCCACCACAAAAGCCCAGGACAGCCAAAGGTAAATACATAAATAAACATTTTTTAAAAACCTAAGTGTAGGGCTTCCCTGGTGGTCCAGTGGGTAAGGACACCACCTTGCAGTGCAAGGGGCGCCGGTTCGATCCCTGGCCTGGGAAGATCCCATGTGCCGCAGAGCGGCTGGACTGATGTGTCCAACTACCGAGCCGGAGCTCTGGAGCGCACGCGCCCAGAGCCGGTGCTCTGTGACAACAGAGGCCGCCTCAATGGGAGGCCCACACGGGCCAAAGAAAAAAAGATGGATGAAAATGGACAAATGAAAGACCAATAGAAGTGGCCTGCCTGCTCCCCTCCCTCCCCCACCCCTACCCCGACCAAAAATAAATAAATAAATAAATCTTTAAAAAAAAAAAAAAAAAACCTAAGTGTAGCACAGGGAACTTGACCCAGTGCTCTAGGGTGACCTAAGTGGGAAGAAAATCAAAAGAAGGCATGATACATGTACACGTGAAGCCCGTTCATTCTGCTGTTCTAGCATAATGTCATAAAGCAGTGCATGAGTAAAAGGTGCTCAGTCATGTCCGACTCTTTGCAATCCCATGGTCTCTGTCCATAGAATGCTCCAGGCAAGAGTACTGGCGTGGGTTGCCATTCCCTTCTCCAGGGGATCTTTCCGATTCCGAGATCAAACCCGAGTCCCCTGTGTCTCTGGTGCTGGCAGGTGAATTCTTTACCATCTGAGCTTCCTGGGAAGCCCAGCATTATAAACCAACAGTAGTCCCGTAAGGTAATTTTAAAACGAAGAAATTGACACTATTACCTATTCATCCTTGCCAGTCCAGGCAAAACTAAGTATAGGGTTTCCAGGGGCTCAGTGGAAAAGAATTCACCTGCCAGTCCAGGAGGCATGGATTTGATTCCTGCTCTGGGAAGATCCCACATGCTGTAGAGCAACCAAGCCCGTGTGCTACAACTATTGCACCTGTGCTATCGAGCCAGGGAGATGCCAGTACTGAAGTTCAAGTGCCTGGAGCCTGTGCTTCTTCTGAGCCTGAGCTTCTCAGAAGAAGCCGCCACAGTGAGAAGCCCTCTCACCGCAGCTCGGGTGTAGCCCCTGCTCCGCTACAACTAGAGAAAAGCATGAGCCACCACAAAAGCCCAGGACAGCCAAAGGTAAATACATAAATAAACATTTTTTAAAAACCTAAGTGTAGGGCTTCCCTGGTGGTCCAGTGGGTAAGGACACCACCTTGCAGTGCAAGGGGCGCCGGTTCGATCCCTGGCCTGGGAAGATCCCATGTGCCGCAGAGCGGCTGGACTGATGTGTCCAACTACCGAGCCGGAGCTCTGGAGCGCACGCGCCCAGAGCCGGTGCTCTGTGACAACAGAGGCCGCCTCAATGGGAGGCCCACACGGGCCAAAGAAAAAAAGATGGATGAAAATGGACAAATGAAAGACCAATAGAAGTGGCCTGCCTGCTCCCCTCCCTCCCCCACCCCTACCCCGACCAAAAATAAATAAATAAATAAATCTTTAAAAAAAAAAAAAAAAACCTAAGTGTAGCACAGGGAACTTGACCCAGTGCTCTAGGGTGACCTAAGTGGGAAGAAAATCAAAAGAAGGCATGATACATGTACACGTGAAGCCCGTTCATTCTGCTGTTCTAGCATAATGTCATAAAGCAGTGCATGAGTAAAAGGTGCTCAGTCATGTCCGACTCTTTGCAATCCCATGGTCTCTGTCCATAGAATGCTCCAGGCAAGAGTACTGGCGTGGGTTGCCATTCCCTTCTCCAGGGGATCTTTCCGATTCCGAGATCAAACCCGAGTCCCCTGTGTCTCTGGTGCTGGCAGGTGAATTCTTTACCATCTGAGCTTCCTGGGAAGCCCAGCATTATAAACCAACAGTAGTCCCGTAAGGTAATTTTAAAAACGAAGAAATTGACACTATTACCTCACTCTTAACTAAACTTCTGTACTGTTATTTGAATCTCAGTATGTAAAGTGATCAAAACGAAGCTTTGAAGCAGAAAAGGACTTTCCGGGAAGTCCCACACAGGGACCCACACCCCCATCCCCTTTATCCATGAGTTAACCCCCGAGGCACCACTGAGGAACCCAGTTTGAACTGATAAACCTTAGGACACAAGACCAACTCTCCGCTGCAGCTACCTTCTCTGGCCCAGCTCACTAGTCTTCCTTCTCATTGTTCTCTTCCTTCATTCAGTCAACCAACATTTATTGAGCATCTACATAAATGTGCAAGTCTATTTTCTAGGTGCCAGGAACAGGATGTAGAGAAATTTCCAAAACTCATGAAGCTGATGGTCTAGAATGGGGTGATAGACCATGGACAAAAACTTAATAAATAAAGCATATAGTAAATAAATCGTGGTGGGTGCTGCAGTAAAAAATTAAGCCAGGAAGGAGCAGAGGGAATGCTGGGGTCGGAGGAGTAAAAGTCTCTCTGTTGTGTCCAACTCTTTGTGGCCCCATGAATGGTAGCTGTCCAAGGTCCTCTCCAGGCAGGAATACTAGAATGGGTTGCCATTTCCTTCTCCAGGGCATCTTTCCGACACAAGTGCCTCTTATGTCTCCTGCATTGGCAGGTGGGCTCGTTACCACTAGCTCCACTGGGAAGCCCCCCAAATCAACTATACTTCAATTTAGAAAAAAAAAAAGAATAGACTGAAGGGTTTGTAGAAGTGGAGACATTCTTTGGAAGGTGACCAGAAGGATGAATTTGCTGGTAACTAAGATGAGAAGGAGGTGGCATCCTGGGAGATTAGGAACTCAGCTTCAGACTTGCTGAGTTTTACCTGCCCAAGGAGAGGTGTTGTGTTGGCCACTGAGTGTCTGGAGCCTGAAGTTAAGAAGAAAAGACAGGAGGGAAAGTACACGTGTGGGAGTCATCAGCCTGCAGAGGTTATTTATAGCCATGAAACTAGATAGGGAGTGGATTCCGAGATCAAACCCGAGTCCCCTGTGTCTCTGGTGCTGGCAGGTGAATTCTTTACCATCTGAGCTTCCTGGGAAGCCCAGCATTATAAACCAACAGTAGTCCCGTAAGGTAATTTTAAAACGAAGAAATTGACACTATTACCTCACTCTTAACTAAACTTCTGTACTGTTATTTGAATCTCAGTATGTAAAGTGATCAAAACGAAGCTTTGAAGCAGAAAAGGACTTTCCGGGAAGTCCCACACAGGGACCCACACCCCCATCCCCTTTATCCATGAGTTAACCCCCGAGGCACCACTGAGGAACCCAGTTTGAACTGATAAACCTTAGGACACAAGACCAACTCTCCGCTGCAGCTACCTTCTCTGGCCCAGCTCACTAGTCTTCCTTCTCATTGTTCTCTTCCTTCATTCAGTCAACCAACATTTATTGAGCATCTACATAAATGTGCAAGTCTATTTTCTAGGTGCCAGGAACAGGATGTAGAGAAATTTCCAAAACTCATGAAGCTGATGGTCTAGAATGGGGTGATAGACCATGGACAAAAACTTAATAAATAAAGCATATAGTAAATAAATCGTGGTGGGTGCTGCAGTAAAAAATTAAGCCAGGAAGGAGCAGAGGGAATGCTGGGGTCGGAGGAGTAAAAGTCTCTCTGTTGTGTCCAACTCTTTGTGGCCCCATGAATGGTAGCTGTCCAAGGTCCTCTCCAGGCAGGAATACTAGAATGGGTTGCCATTTCCTTCTCCAGGGCATCTTTCCGACACAAGTGCCTCTTATGTCTCCTGCATTGGCAGGTGGGCTCGTTACCACTAGCTCCACTGGGAAGCCCCCCAAATCAACTATACTTCAATTTAGAAAAAAAAAAAGAATAGACTGAAGGGTTTGTAGAAGTGGAGACATTCTTTGGAAGGTGACCAGAAGGATGAATTTGCTGGTAACTAAGATGAGAAGGAGGTGGCATCCTGGGAGATTAGGAACTCAGCTTCAGACTTGCTGAGTTTTACCTGCCCAAGGAGAGGTGTTGTGTTGGCCACTGAGTGTCTGGAGCCTGAAGTTAAGAAGAAAAGACAGGAGGGAAAGTACACGTGTGGGAGTCATCAGCCTGCAGAGGTTATTTATAGCCATGAAACTAGATAGGGAGTGGATGGAAAAGGGCACCAAGGACTGAGCCTGGGGTTGGCTGTCCATCATCAGAGAGGCTGGGAACGGGAAGAGGCTCCGCACAGGAGACTGGGGTGGAGCAGGTGAGCGGGGGTTGGGGCCTGGAGGCCGGGGCGAAGGTGTTCGGCGCAGTAGGAAGGAATGGTGGGTCGTGTCAGCTGGTGCCAGGGGGTCACTCAAGAAGAGGAATGAAGACTTTCCTGGTTGTCCAGCGGCTAAGACGCCATGCCCCTAATGCAGGGGGTCCAGGATTGATTCCCTGGTGGGAGAACTAGATTCCATATGCCACAAATAAGACCCAGCACGGGGCTTCCCTGGTGGCCCAGTGGGTAAGGACACCGCCTTGTAGTGCAAGGGGCGCTGGTTCGATCCCTGGCCTGGGAGGATCCCACGTGCCACGAAGCAGCTGGACTGATTTGTCCAATCACCAAACTGGAGCTCTGGAGCACATGCACCCAGAGCCGGTGCTCTGCCGTGAGAGAGGCCACCGCGATGGGAGGCCCACACGGGCCAAAGAACAAAGATGGATGAAAATAGAGAAATGAAACAATAGAAGTGGCCCGCCCGCCCCCCCTCCCTCCTCAACCCAACGCCCCCCCTCAAAAAAAATTTTAAAAAGTAAAATAAAATAAAATTAAAAAGACCCAGCATGGCAGAATAAAGAAATAAGTAAAAATAATATATTTTTTTATTATTTAAAAGAAAAAGGAATTAGGATCGACTGTTAGATTTAGCAGCATGGAGGTCTTTGGTGATCCTAACCTCACTTTCTTTGAGGAGTCCATACTAAGTCACTTTAGTCGTGTGCAACGCCGTGTGACCCCATGGACTGTAGCCCGCCAGGCTCCTCTGTCCATGGGATTCTCCAGGCAAGAAGACTGAGTGGGCTGTCATGGCTTCCTGCAGGGCATCTTCCAGACCCAGAGGTTGAATCTGTGTCTTTTATGTCTCCTCCATTGGCAGGCAGGTTGTTCACCCCCTAGTGCCACCTGAGAAGCTTAGAGGAGAGGGAGAAGCCAAAGGCCGCTGGAGGGATTACTAACAGTTCTTTTCTTTCTGTTGAAGCATCGCTGCTTTACAATGTTGTGTTCGTTTCTGTGTACAGCAAAGTGATTGCGTTACACATCTATAATTCTTTTTCATATTCTTTCCCATTACGGTTTATTACAGGATATTAAATAGCGTTCCTTGTGCTCGGACCTTGTCCCTATCAGTTCTTTTTTTTTTTTTTTTAAAGATTTATTTATTTATTTATTTATTTTGGGCGGGGGTCGGGTTGGGGAGGGAGGGGAGCGGGCGGGCCACTTCCATTGGTCTTTCATTTCTCTGCTTTCATCCGTCTTTGTTCTTTGGCTCCTGCGGGCCTCCCATCACAGTGGCGTCTGTCGTCGCAGAGCACCGGCTCTGGGCGCATGCGCTCCACAGCTCGGGCTCAGTGATTGGACACATCAGTCCAGCCGCTCCGCGGCACGTGGGATCTTCCCAGGCCAGGGATCGAACCGGCGCCCCCTGCACTGCAAGGCGGTGTCCTTACCCACTGGACCATCAGGGGAAGCCCAGCTATCAGTTCTTTGAAAGAGTTTGGCTGTGAGGGGTGGAGGGTGTTAGCTGGTGGGGAAAGTGGACTTGAACGATTACTTTTTTGAGGTTGGATTGCTAACGACAGGGTTCTTGCGGATGGGAACAACCCAGGAGGGAGGGAAAATATGCCGGTGCTGGAGAAGGAGAGGGCCGGCAGGATGGCCACCTCTCAGCTTCCAGGAGTCAGCGGCATTTGTAGAAGTGGAAGGTTTTGTTTTAGACAGAAGCACATGCAAGTCTTTTACAGAAATGTAAGGGAAGGAATTAGATGGGCTGGGAGGTGTAGAGGAAATGTCGTGGTGGGTGTTTGTGGGATTTCTTTTCTAATGCTTGTATTTTCTTACGATTTATCAAGGCCAGGTTCGTGAGCAACATATCCAAGTATATTCAGTTGTTCTTTGTAGGATGTTTACTCTGGATCAGGCACTGTGCTGGGGGCTGGCGTATAGCTGCCCACAAAGGCTAAGCGCCCACTTCCTTTCTATTTCCTGTCCAGTAGAAGACCCCAGACACACACACACACACACACACACACACACACACACACACGAGACTGTGAGGACCAGTGGTTTCAGGTGTCAGCCTGAGACAGAATGCTTGTCTCTTCCTCTCCCCTGTCTCCTGCCACCGCGTCTCTGTCTTGCTGAGTCTTTGGCCTTTCCCCCAACACATCCCAGGACCCTCTTGACTCCACTTCCTGCCGTGGCCCCATCCATACCCCCAAGACCAACGGTCTCTCTTTCAGGAAAGCAAGGTTCCAAAGAGTCAAGATTGTTTCAATGGGCTTGTCTCCCTAGCAGCAATCATGAATGAGCCAAGCAAGGTAACCCTGGAGATAGCATGAATGAGAAGTGGTCTGTTGCCACGGAGACGTGCTGAATGGAAAGGCCCCCACGAGCAAGGATATGTCATCGAGATGGAACAGTCAGCGTGAACTCGGTGTGCCTATTTTCAACACGGAGTTACAAAAATACATTTTAATAAAGCTCACGATCCACCTCATTCCTCCCCACTCCTTCCCACCTCTTCTTCACCCTTCCTCCTTCAACTCCACCCAGACTTGTCAGGTCTCTTTCAAGTCCCTCAAGGACACTCCGGGTGGGAACTGTGCCTTCACCACATGACCTACTTTCCTGGGCCAAGTGGGTCCCCCTTTGACAAACCACTATCTTCTCTTTAGGAAGCAGCAGCGTCCTCAAAAGCCTTGAGTTGATTGGAAAGACACTAACGACATTCTTTGGGGTCTCCCTTGGTGGCTCAGTGGTAAGGAATCTGCCTGCCAACACAGGAGACGCTAGTTCAGTCCCTGGGTCAAGAAGATCCCCTGGAGGAGGAAATGGCAACCCACTCCAGTGTTTTTTCCTGGAAAAACCCCATGGACAGAGGAACCTGGTGGGCTACAGTCTCTGGGGTTGCAAAGAGTCGGACATGACTCAGCTACTCAACAACAATGACAACAGTCTTTGGGGCAAGAGAAGTTGAGAAGTTGAACCAACTCAGCTCATACTTGGAAGTGGGCTCTCGCTGGGTAGACCAGTTCTCCGTCAAGGGACGGCCGTAATACCCCATGCACAGGGGCATTATTTAATCATACTGATGATGCTACACTTACACCCTTAGTACTGCTTAGAAGCAATTTGTAGAAACCCAGGATTCGGTGCCTAGGGGGATATCTTTGAAGAGCTTTGACTCTGAAACTCACACAAGTTCTTTCTATCCTATTCAAAGTGCACATCTTCACTTATCTCTTCATTTGTTGATTCTTTTCCTTGTTCAACTATATTTATTAAGCGTTGTTATAGCAAAGGGCTAGAAGTCACTCAAGTGTCCAGTTACACAATGGTTGTGCTCGGTTGCTGTGTCCAACTCTTTGCGACCCCCAGACTGTAGCCGTCCAGGCTCCTCTGTCCATGGGATTCCCCAGACAGGAATACTGGAGTGGATTTCCCCCACCTCCCAAAGGTCCCCACCTCCAGAAACCATCACATTGGACATTAGGACTTAACACAAATTTTAAAGGGATGTAGACATTCAATCCAGGGCATCCCAGGTGGCTCAGTGGTAAGGAATCTGCCTGCCAACACAGGAGACGCTAGTTCAATCCCTGGGTCAGGAAGATCCCCTGGAGGAGGAAATGGCAACTCACTCCAGGACTCTTGCCTGGAGAATCCCTTGGACAGAGGAGCCTGGCGGGCTGCAGTCCATGGGGTCCCAGAGAGTCAGACGCGACTGAGCACAGGTATAAGACATTCAGTTCGTGGCCGTTATTAAGTCATATTACATGCCAGACGCTTCTAGAGCCTAGAAAAACATGGATGAGCAAAATGTTTGACTGATGAGGAAGGTGAGGCACAGAGAGCTTAAGGGACGTGCCCACGTGGCAGAGCTGCGATTGAGAACCCATCTGAATGGCGAGATGTATACAGAAAGAAAAAAAGAATGTAACAGGAGCTCTGTGCATATGTGTGTGTGTGCCCACATGCGTGCACAGAAAAGCACACGACGAGCATTGGTGAGGGACCGTGTGTGCACGTGTGTGTGTGTGTGTGTGTGTGCATTCGTGCTGAGAGAGGAAATGGCAAGAGAAGAATCTACAGAGGGTCAGGTCATGTTCTGGGGCTTTGGACGCTTACCCCGAAAGAACTAGGGAGCCGCATAAGGCATTAGACAAGGGGTGGATGTGGTCTGGTTTTTATTTAGAAGGGTCACTCTGGCTGAAGTGGGGGCCAGGGTACAAGTGTATGTGAAGGATGCCCTGCTGCCTTGGCAGGTGGGTGCCTGCCCACCCTCTCCACCCAGCATGGTATCCAGGAGCAGACGCGACCCGGATATGTCGCAGCATGGTGAAGCTGACGAGCCCCACTCTGAGGTCAGGCCGTGGCTAGCACGTGCCACAGCTTCTCGTGCTGCCCAAATCCTGAGCTGTCGCTGTGGGAAGTCAGGTTCCCCACTTCATAAAGCTGGGCTGAGGAAACACCATCCGTCCAGTGGTGCTGATGTGGGCGTTAAAACAGAAAGGGAGCATGGATGAATCTCGACTCTGTCCCCTCCTGACTGTGTGACCCGGGGAACGTCAGCTAGCCTCTCTGTACCTCTGTGAAGGGAGGCCCGTACTAGCCAGCTTCAGGGGGTGGTAAAATATGTAGGCCCTCATTCTAATGGGGAGGAGCATGAGGGGCTGTGTTACCGGACACCATCTAGGTTCACACCAGCCCCGCCCCTGCACACGGTGTGACGGGGAACAGGTTCCTGAGCCTCTCTTAGCCTCATTTGTTTGTTTCATCTTTTCAGTGGAGATAATAATAATAGTCCTCCTTCCTAGAATTGTGGAAGTAATTCATTGAGAAAAATACAGGTACTCAGAACAGCTCCTGGCTCCCCGTAAGTGTTCAATAAATAAGTGTGCTGTACTCAGTCATTCAGTCGTATCTGACTGTCTGCGGCCCCATGGACTGTAGCCTGTCAGGCTCCTCTGTCCATGGAATGTTCCAGGCAAGAACAGTGGAGTGGATTTCCATGTACTGCTTCAAGGGATCTTCCTGACCACCACTCTTGTTTTCTGAGAGAGGACCTCTTTGCAGTGGAAGGCCTGAAGCACATACCTGGTGTTGTTATCCAAAAGACAACAATTAGCTCAAGGATCAACACTGAGAAGCTTGCCCTTACCATTAGCAGGAGTCATCAGAGAGCCCCCATTTGCTCTGTTTTTAGTATCATTGTGTTTATTTATTCTGGGCTGTGCCCTGTCTTCGTGGGTGCTCAGGCTTTCTCTCATTGTGACTAGTGGGGGCTCCTCTCCAGCTGCGTTGAGAGGGCTTCTCGTGGCGGGGGCTTCTCTTGTTTTGGAGCATGGGCTCTAGGGCACGCAGGCATCAGTCGTCGCGGCTCGTGGGCTCCATCGTCATGGCTGCCAGGCTCTAGAGCGTGGCTGTGCCTGGACACCGAGCAGAGATCGGCTCTGCTCTCAGGTGGCCTGCCCCACTTCGCATTCGCCCCCCTTAATCGGCCTGAGATCCAGAACTTTGCTGAGAAAGCAAGACTCTTCGTTCCTTCTTGTTCCTGTATGTATATGAATATATTTACTAAGATTGTGGCCTGGACAACCCGTCGCCATTCTCCACCTTGTGTTAGGAGAAGGGGCTTTCTCCTCAGCTGATCTGCCAGGTCTCAGGGAAGGTGTGAATAAAAGGGTCCTTCCAGAATCATCTTGCAGTTGGGAAGATGATGATATTTGCTGGTAGAGAGAGAAAAGGCGGTGCTGAGGGAAGAGGCTTTGTTAGTTAACACCAGCTGCTATAACAAATAAAACCAAAAATCTCTGGCTTATGCATAGATATGAGTCAGAAATAAGCTTCTAAAGCATTGGGTTGACCAAAAAGTTCATTTGATTTTTTTTCTAGAAGCTCTTAGTTTAACTTCATTCAAACCAATTACAAAATTCTCTTAATGGAACAAATGTCCATACCCTGGAAGACTGTCGAAGGCCCCTGCAACAGTTCTTTACTCAAAAAGAGAAATATTTGGAGAAAGATGGAATTCTGAAGTTACCTGAAAAAATGACACAGAGTAGTGGGAAAAAATGGTGAACATGGTGTTCAGTGAAGTTCTTGGTGAAAATGAAAGTAATGTCTTCTGTTTTTACTTAAAAACCAAGAGAAATTTCTGGCCAACCCGATACGGTTTGTAAGGGACAGGATGGGGCGAAGGTGTAGCAGGTGCAAGTATGGTTCTGCTCCCTGCCATCCCTCAGGATTCCAGGCTGACGGAGTCTCTGTCTTCCTCCGCGTGTGATTCCAAGGTTATTCACAAGTGTGATCTAGCCAGCACGTGGGAGAAAGGGAGAGCAGAGTGGAGCTATTTATGAGGTAGGCCAGGAAGAGGGGAGCCTCACTGTTGCTTGTGTTCCATTGGCCAGAATCTAGTCCCCCGATCCCTACCTAGATTCAAGGGAGGCCGGGAAATGGAGTTTCTGACCAGGCAGTTATTTCCCAGCCATCCTATGGAAGGGTAGTATGAATCTTCATCGGGCAGATCAGTTCCATGTTTGTACCAGGGACTCAGTTCATTTCCTGTCCATTCTCCAGCTCTATATACCAGGCATTGTTCTAAGTATCAGTTCATGTTACGTGACAGCCCTGTTCAGCGGACACCATTATTGGCCATATTTTACAGGCAATAGAACTGAAGCCCAGAGTAGTTAAGTAACTTGCCCATGGTCACACAGCCAGAAAGTAGCAGAGGTGGAACTGGGATCCAGGCAGTTTGGCTGCAAGGCCCTCAACTTAGCAAACATTCATCATGCTAGTGGGAGGTATGTGTGCAGTCATATTCGACTCTTTGCAATCCCATGGACTGAAGCCTGCCAGGCTCCTCTGTTCATGAGATTTCTGAGGCAAGAATACTGAGTGCCTTGCCATTTCCTATTCCAGAGGATCTTCCCAACCCAGGGATTGAACCCAGGTCTCTTGTGTCTCCTGCATGAGCAGGTAGATTCTCTACCACTGAGCTATCTGCGAAGCCCGTGAAGTATAGTCCAATTAAAATTAATTTAAAAAAGAGAGATGGGTTTGAATATCAAAGGATCAAGATGGGATAGCTGGTGAAAGCCCGTGGAAATTTGAAAATGGAAATAGTCCTCTTGAAAATTCATGTTGCAGAAATCAGAAGTGGAGTGTGGGTTAGTATGGGTCATCAGACAGTTTTGCTAGGGAAATTGCACACACACACACACACACACACACCTACCTGAGGACATGTGCCAGGCACTGTGCGCACTGTTGACCTTGTGCGTAAAGCAGGAATTGCTGGATTATTGTTTTTCTAATGCATCTTATCATTTTTAACTTCTGGTGGGTGCTTACTTAATCATCTGCTATGAGTAGGGTTCTTTGCTCTCACCATTTCACAGATGAGGAAACTGAGGCTCAGAAGGATGAACTGACTCTCCCAGGGCTATTCAGAGCCAGGGCCCAGCCCCCGCCAGGCTCCAGGTGCCATGTTTTTAGCCAGTTGGTTCCAGGGTCACCCCATCCTATGGAAGGGTAGTATGAATCTTCATCGGGCAGATCAGTTCCATGTTTGTACCAGGGACTCAGTTCATTTCCTGTCCATTCTCCAGCTCTATATACCAGGCATTGTTCTAAGTATCAGTTCATGTTACGTGACAGCCCTGTTCAGCGGACACCATTATTGGCCATATTTTACAGGCAATAGAACTGAAGCCCAGAGTAGTTAAGTAACTTGCCCATGGTCACACAGCCAGAAAGTAGCAGAGGTGGAACTGGGATCCAGGCAGTTTGGCTGCAAGGCCCTCAACTTAGCAAACATTCATCATGCTAGTGGGAGGTATGTGTGCAGTCATATTCGACTCTTTGCAATCCCATGGACTGAAGCCTGCCAGGCTCCTCTGTTCATGAGATTTCTGAGGCAAGAATACTGAGTGCCTTGCCATTTCCTATTCCAGAGGATCTTCCCAACCCAGGGATTGAACCCAGGTCTCTTGTGTCTCCTGCATGAGCAGGTAGATTCTCTACCACTGAGCTATCTGCGAAGCCCGTGAAGTATAGTCCAATTAAAATTAATTTAAAAAAGAGAGATGGGTTTGAATATCAAAGGATCAAGATGGGATAGCTGGTGAAAGCCCGTGGAAATTTGAAAATGGAAATAGTCCTCTTGAAAATTCATGTTGCAGAAATCAGAAGTGGAGTGTGGGTTAGTATGGGTCATCAGACAGTTTTGCTAGGGAAATTGCACACACACACACACACACACACACCTACCTGAGGACATGTGCCAGGCACTGTGCGCACTGTTGACCTTGTGCGTAAAGCAGGAATTGCTGGATTATTGTTTTTCTAATGCATCTTATCATTTTTAACTTCTGGTGGGTGCTTACTTAATCATCTGCTATGAGTAGGGTTCTTTGCTCTCACCATTTCACAGATGAGGAAACTGAGGCTCAGAAGGATGAACTGACTCTCCCAGGGCTATTCAGAGCCAGGGCCCAGCCCCCGCCAGGCTCCAGGTGCCATGTTTTTAGCCAGTTGGTTCCAGGGTCACCCCGATCCTGAGAGCCCCATGGCGCTTTCCCCTTGACCAGCGGCTCTCCACTCTTGCCTTAGCTTATGACACATGATCATGATATATGAATTCAAAGCGGGAGCTTGGGCTTCAGGGGCCACACGGAGCAGAAAGACGGAGATGTGAGGTGGTCTTGGCAGGGTGAGGAACCTGCCGTTGCCTGGAGAAAGCAAGCAAGGAGATCATGAGGGCCAATGTCGAACTTGGGGTGCCTGTGTATAATAAAAAGGAGAAACAGAGGCATGCTCACTAGAGGGTTTGGCTGGTGCACCTTGGGACAGGAATTCGGGGACATTCTTCTAAGACAAAGAATACAATGACTCAGGTTCAGTTTTTTGCTGCCTACTCTCCAGGTCCTACGTCTTTTCTGCCTTTTTTTTCCCCTTCTCATTTTTGGATCCGGACTTCTGCTGACTCATCTCTCTGAGAAAGGAAGGAGGGAGGAAGTCAGAATTGTTCATTGACCGTTTTCTTTCTTCAGTGACTCAGCCGTGAATCACATTTTAATTAATGAAGGAGAAAAACCGGATCGGTTCTAAGGCATATGTCCAATCACCCATACCTCCAGGCTGTATATATTAATAAGAATCCCCACCCCAAAAATGTGGGATGCCCTTAATTAAACTATAACTGGTTCCCTCTGTCAGTCCTGAGAACTCCACTAGGCTCTCCAAATTCTGGGTCCCCAGTGGAGCTCTCTGATCCGCAGGCAGCTGGTCTGAGCCCCAGAACAGCAAGGCTAATTGCCGCAGAGTTAGACTGAGGTCAGAACCGAGAAATGGTGTGTCGAGGCCTCCTGGGAGAGCAGAAGGATCATGGGAATGTAATAGCATTTCCTGAGTTGGTCTTTGGCTATAATCCCAGGCTCAAGGCCTGATTCTCCCCTCCTCCTGCTCCCAATACCTCGGGGCCTGAAATTTGTCAGAGTCAATTGCAGGGGCAGTGGTCAGAGCTTTCGGTTTGCCCGGAGAGTGAGAGAAGTCCAGATCCTTGTGACCGCTACTTCCTGAGGGCTTACTCTTCAGCAGGCAGTGTGCTCAGCCCTTCTCATGAATGGTCACATTGAATCCTTCCACTGTCCACATAAAGACAAAGCTCTAATGGAATTCTCCATCCCCCACCTGCGAGAAAACTGAGGCTTGGGAATTTCCCCAGCGTAGACAATGAGTAAATAATATATATTTAAACCCGGGATATAAACCCAGCCCTTTCCTGCCTGAGAACCAGAGCTCACATCTGCTACACATTTCTGTCTTTCCCTCGGCTGGAAAGAAACACTGAAGCTCATGGCACACTCAACAGATCCTGACTGAGGCCCGCCCTGTAACTGGGCTCCGTTCTGGGCACTGGGTGCCCCTCAGTAAATAGGAAACAGATGATGGTCTGCAGAACCTCGCGCACCAGATTTTCTTTTTTTATGCCATGAGGCAAGTGAGGTCTTAGCTCTCAAGACCAGGGATCAAACGCGTGTCCCCTGCAGTCGAAGCTCAGAGTCCTCACCACCGGACCACCAGGGAGGTCCTAGCAGCCAACATCTTAGATGCACAAGTGTATTAGTGCCTATGGACTGGCGGGCTACAGTGCATAGGGCTGCAAAGAGTCAGACACGACTGAAGCGACTTAGCGTGTCGAGTTTAAGATACTAGGAAATGTATGGGAATTCCCTGCAAGCACAGTGGTTAGGCGGCTTCCCAGGTGGCACTAGTGGTAAAGAGCCTGCCTGCCAGTGCAGGAGACACAGGAGACGTGGGTTCAATCCCCAGGTTGGGAAACTTCCCGGGAGAAGGGGCTCTGTAACCCACTCTAGGAGTCTCACCTGGAGAATCCTATGGACAGAGAGGAGCCTGGTGGGCTACAGCCCATAGGGTCGCAAAGAGTCGGACTTGACTGAAGCGACTTAGCATACATGTATGCACAGTGGTTAGGACTCCTGCTCTCACTTCCATGGTCCCATGTTCGATCCCTGGTTGGGGAACTAAGATCCCACAAGACACATGGCACAGCCACACACACAAAAAAATACTAGGAGATGTCTTAGATATTCCTTATTGCCATAATAAAAACCCCACTATATAAGGGCTCAAACACAATGAAAGGTTAGTTCCTACTCACACAAAATCCAAAGGGAGGGCTTCCCTGGTGGTCCAGTGGGGAGAGCGTCCGCCTTGCAGTGCAAGGGGCACCGGTTCAATCCCTGGCCCGGGGGGATCCCATGTGCATGAAGTAGCTGGACCAGTGTGTCCAACTATGAGCCAGAGCTCTGGAGCGTATGCGTCCAGAGCCGGTGCTCTGCAATGAGAGAAACCACTGTAGTGGGAGGCCCACACAGGCCAAAAAGAATAAAAGACGGATGAAGATAAATGTAAAATAAAAGAGGCATGATGGGGGAAAAAAATAATGAAAATCCAAAGGGAATAGTGTTGAGGAGTGGGCAGCACCATTCCAAGCCCAAACTCCTTCTATATTGTGGCTCCTCATCTTCCACCTGTGGCTTCCACCGTCTCTGGGCTCCTTGGTATGAAAGCCAGTGAAGGGGAAAGAACATGTAAGAAAGAGCCTGGGAAACATTCCCAGGGCAGGCCGCATCCCTTCTGCTCACCTTCCACAGCCAGCGCCTAGTCATTTGACCACACCTACCTGCAGGGCTGGGAATTGTCATCTTTCTCGGTGCCCCGGAGAAAGGGAAGGAAGCGGCTCCGGCTGTGAATTTCTCAACAGTCAAGCTCCACGTCTGGATCTATGTCAGCTCTTGGCAGGTCCTTTCTTAGCACAGCTTTAAGAGACACCCATTTCCACCGGTTCTTTTTTTTTTTTTTTTTTCAGCAATCTTTTTATTTTTCATGGTATTTTCTAAAATCTATTTTTAATTGGAGTATAACTGCTTTACGACATTGTGTTCATTTCTGCTGTACCACAGCATGAATTGGCTGTGTGTATATATATATCCCCTCCCCCAGGAGCCTCCCTCCCCTCACCCACACCCCATCCCAGCCCTCTAGGCCATCATGGAGCACCACGCTGAGCTTCCTGTACTAGTAATCTTTCTTAATTTTATTCATGATCACGTTCAGTCATTAAGTTGCATCTGACTCTTTGTGACCCCATGGACTGCCCCATGCCAGGCTTCCCTGTCCTTCTCTATCTACCTGAGTTTGCTCAAATCCATGTCTATTGAGTCAGTGGTGCCATCCAATCATCTCATCCTCTTTTGCCCTCTTCTGCCTTCAGTCTTTCCCAGCATCCGTGAGTTGGCTTTTCTCATCAAGGGGCCAAAATATTGAAACCTCAGCTTCAGCATCAGTACTTCCAATGAATATTCCGGGTTGGTTTCCTTTACGATGGACTGGTTTGATCTCCTTGCAGTCCCAGGGACTCTGAAGAGCCTTCTCCAGCACCCCAGCTCACGGGCATCAGTTCTTCAGTGCTCATCCTTCTTTATGATGCCACTCTCACATCCACACATGACTCCTGGGAAAGACCATCGCTTTGGCTGTCCAAACCTTTGTCGGCACAGTGAGCTGTCTGCTTTTTTTTTTTTTGACTTAAAGAGTAATCCATTACTTTCTATGACCCCTTTATTATTTAACTGGCATACACACCTGTAACAGTAATAGGTATCATTGGTCATATTTTAGAATAATTGTGATGAAACTTTATTACAACTGTAAAAGCCATCTCCATATTTATTTATTTACTTTTTTTTTTACTGCTTAGTTGTTTTTATTTTGCTTTCACAGAGTTTTGTTGTTTACAGATATGTATAATCTCAGATCAGTCATAGGTATCTCCCTGACCCCTTGTTTATTTATTTATTTTTATTTTAATCAGAGGATAATTCCTTTGCAATCTTGTGATGGTTGTGATACAACACCATGAATCAGCCACGGGCATACATGTGTCCGCCCATCCACCTTCCTCCCGCCCTATCCCTCTGGGTTGTCCCAGAGCACCAGCTTTGGGGATTCTGCTCTTTATCCAGCTTGCTCTGATAATCTGTTTTCCATATGAGAATCTACATGTTTCAGCCTTGTTCTCTCAAACCATCCCACCCTCACCTTTTCCCACTCTGCTTTTTAACATGTTGTCAAGGATTGCATAGCTTTCCCCAAATGAGCAATCTATGTTCCTGTACTAGTAATCTTTCTTAATTTTATTCATGATCACGTTCAGTCATTAAGTTGCATCTGACTCTTTGTGACCCCATGGACTGCCCCATGCCAGGCTTCCCTGTCCTTCTCTATCTACCTGAGTTTGCTCAAATCCATGTCTATTGAGTCAGTGGTGCCATCCAATCATCTCATCCTCTTTTGCCCTCTTCTGCCTTCAGTCTTTCCCAGCATCCGTGAGTTGGCTTTTCTCATCAAGGGGCCAAAATATTGAAACCTCAGCTTCAGCATCAGTACTTCCAATGAATATTCCGGGTTGGTTTCCTTTACGATGGACTGGTTTGATCTCCTTGCAGTCCCAGGGACTCTGAAGAGCCTTCTCCAGCACCCCAGCTCACGGGCATCAGTTCTTCAGTGCTCATCCTTCTTTATGATGCCACTCTCACATCCACACATGACTCCTGGGAAAGACCATCGCTTTGGCTGTCCAAACCTTTGTCGGCACAGTGAGCTGTCTGCTTTTTTTTTTTTTGACTTAAAGAGTAATCCATTACTTTCTATGACCCCTTTATTATTTAACTGGCATACACACCTGTAACAGTAATAGGTATCATTGGTCATATTTTAGAATAATTGTGATGAAACTTTATTACAACTGTAAAAGCCATCTCCATATTTATTTATTTACTTTTTTTTTTACTGCTTAGTTGTTTTTATTTTGCTTTCACAGAGTTTTGTTGTTTACAGATATGTATAATCTCAGATCAGTCATAGGTATCTCCCTGACCCCTTGTTTATTTATTTATTTTTATTTTAATCAGAGGATAATTCCTTTGCAATCTTGTGATGGTTGTGATACAACACCATGAATCAGCCACGGGCATACATGTGTCCGCCCATCCACCTTCCTCCCGCCCTATCCCTCTGGGTTGTCCCAGAGCACCAGCTTTGGGGATTCTGCTCTTTTATCCAGCTTGCTCTGATAATCTGTTTTCCATATGAGAATCTACATGTTTCAGCCTTGTTCTCTCAAACCATCCCACCCTCACCTTTTCCCACTCTGCTTTTTAACATGTTGTCAAGGATTGCATAGCTTTCCTCCCAAGGAGCCAGCATCTTTTAGTTTCATGGCTGCAGTCATTGTCTACAGAGATTTTGGATTCCAAGAAAATAAAATCTGTCATGGCTTCCACTTTTTTCCCTTCTGTGTGCCATAAAGTGATGGGACTAGACGCATATCCTCAGAGTAAATCCCTAAGTCCTAAACAACAACAAAAATATACTATTTAGGGATTCCCTGGTAGTCCGGTGGGTAGGGACACCGCCTTGCAGTGCAAGGGGCGCTGGTTCAATCCCTGGCCTGGGAAGATCTCATGTGCTGCAGAGCGGCTGGATTGATGTGTCCAACGACCGAGCCGGAGCTCTGGAGCACATGCACCCAGATCCGGTGCTCTGCAGTGAGAGAGGCCACTGCGATGGGAGGCCCACACAGGTCAAAGAACAAAGATGGATAAATGGAAGACCAACAGAAGTGGCGAAAAAAAAAAAAATATATATATATATATATATATATATATATATACTATTTAAATATTTTATAGCTTTGTTTCTGGAAATAAAGACAAATAGAAAACCATGTCAAAACATTAAAAAGTTGCAAATGTTCATTAAAAATATTTACATTTATGTTCTAATACCAGGTTTATCTGGACTTTTCAAGTGGTGCTAGTGGTAAAGAATCCACTTGCCACAGCAGGAGACACAGGAGACTGGGGTTCAGTCTCTGGGTCAGGAAGAGCCCCTGGAGAAGGAAATGGCTATAGATACAATCTCCTCTATTTTTTGGACTTCCTGCTCTAATTGTTCTTGCTTTACCAAACACACACCCTGGTGTTCTCCCTAGTCTTGCCTACTCTCAAGGGTTTCCCACGGGGCACTAGTGGTAGAGAACTCACCTCTCAATGCAGGAGACATAGGAGACAAGATTCAGCCCCTGGGTTGGAAAGATCCCCTGGAGGAGGGCCTGGCAACCCACTCCGGTCTTCTTGCCTGGAGAATCCCATGGACAGAGGAGCCTGGCGGGCCACCATTCATAGGGTCGCAAAGAGTCAGACTCTACTGAAGTGACTTAGCACCCATCCATGCACCCTTATCCTTGAGTTGTAAACACAGGGGACCACGCATCATGCCCTCGTTGGCTTCTTTCTCTTGACGTTGTGTGTGTGAGATCCATCCATGTTGTGGCTGGAGCGGTAAGTCATTCATCCTCTTGGCTGGTGATGGGCATCTGGATACTTCCCACTTTGGGGCTAGTATAGAGAAAAGTGCTGTTGAGGCTCCTGCTTGTCATTCGGTGGCCACAGTTCCCATACCACTGGGAGATGTTGGGTCCTGGGACGGAATCGATTTAGCTTTGGCAGAAACCGCCTGACCCTTTTCCCAAGTGCTGGGACCAGTTGCGGAGCCTACCAGCTGCAGGCGGTGAGAGTTTAGCTTTTGTTTTTGTTTTGCTGCTCAGACACCTCTCCCATAGGAGGTCCCCACTGAAAGTCTGGGAATTCAATTGAGCATATAGCTATCCATTTCCTCGAGAGCTTTACTCCCTCGAGTGTCTCGTTCAGAACTTCAGGCTCCCCTTCTCCAGGGACACGGTGCCCTTTGCTTGCAAACTTGGACAGATCTTCTCTACTTGGAAGACACGCCCTCGCTTCTCCCCTCAAGTCACCTCATTTGCTTCCCTCCTCTTCTCTTCCCAGTCTCTCAAGGAGAGATTTCCCTTTCGCTGCTTCCTTCATCCTTGCAATCAACAAGGTACGGAAACAAGGCCCCTCAAGCCGACCTTCATTCAGTGGCCATCCCTGTCTTGCCGCCGCCCTGCCAACTCTCCCTCGCCCCCCGGGAGATACATCCCTCTTGGAGGGTCTCATCTTTTCTAGAATCACTTACCATGTACCTTCTGGGATTTTTGGCACCTGCTTCTGTTCCAATTTTGTTTAAGAAAACACTGCACTTTAACACAGCTTCAGGAATCACCCAAAATAGCAACGTGTCCTTTTGTGCCGACTTCTACTTTAAAAGACAAACAGGAGGAAGAACTGTTCCATGCAAAGGTCAAGGCACTGGAGAGGACCTTGGGTGAGTGGTAAGAACTTCACATGAAGGGAGAAGAAAAGAGGATATTTGCGCCACCCTGGAGAGGGGGAAGGGCTCCTTCAATTTAAAAGCAAAAACTCCGGCTTCCCTGGTGGTCCAGTGGGTAAAGAGTCCGCCTTGCAGTGCAGAGGGTGCCAGTTCAATCCCTGGCACGGGAAGACCCCACATGCCGTGGAGCAGCTGGACCGGTGTGTCCAATTACGAGCCGGCACTCTGGAGCGCATGTGCCCAGAGCCAGTGCTCAGCTACAGAGGGGCCACTGCAATGGGAGGCCCACACAGGCCAAAGAACAAAGATGGATGAAAATAAATAAATGAACAACCAATAAAAAGTGGCCAAAAATTTTAAAAAAGAAAAAACTCTAAGGCAAAACCAAATAAGTAACAACAAAAAAACACAACTGTAGGAAAACTAAGATGTTCTGGGTTTAAACAAAGACATGAGGGGGGTAGTTTGCTTTTCAGATCCAGATCCTGCCTCTTCCAAGTCCTATGAATCTTTGAACAAGTTACTTTACCTCTCTGTGCCTCAGTTTTCTCATCAATAAAATGGGAAGAGTAGCATCTACTGTTAGGAGTGTGAAGTAAATTAATATTTATACTCATGTATTTGTGTATTGAAATTGTATTTTATTTTTAACTTTGCCTGTACTGGGTCGTCCTATGGCTTAGTTGTGGAGTACAGGCTTAGTTGCTCCACAGCATATGATTTCTTAGTTCCCTGACAAGGGATCAAACGTGTGTCCCCTGCATTGGAGGGCAGGTTTCTAATCACTAGATCACCAGGGGTTGTCCCTTATAATCATTTCAAATAACACCTGAATTTAACTGTAGCTGAAATATAGTAACCGTGTCTTTTGTAATGATTTGATTTAATGCCAAAATGGGTTCCTGATTCATGGTGTAAGCCATGTTGCTAGATTCTCAAACGCTGAGTGAATTAATGAGAAGCGACAATGCTGTTGTCCTCTCGTGTGGATTCTTAAACGTTTAAGATTAAATGACAGCGCGTGTTACTTTAGGTCACAAAGAAATGCAAACAAATTTTTGTTGGAGTGTGGTTGATTTATAGGGCTGTGCTGGTTTGGGTATACAACACAGTGATTTGACGATACATATAAATATATATATATATTCTTTTTTCAATGACTTTCCACTATAATTTATTACAAGATTTTGAGTGTTGTTCCCTGTTCTATACAGTAAATCCTTGTTGTTTATCAGGCACATTTTTAATTAACTAATTTATTTTAATGGGTGCATAGTTATTTTACAATGGCTTTCCAGGTGGCTCAGATGGTAAAGAATCTGCTTGCAGTGCAGGAGACCTGGGTTTGATTCCTGGGTCAGGAAGATCTCCGGAGAAGGGAGTGGCTCCAGAGATGCCACTCCAGTGTTCCTGCCTGGAGAATCCCATGGAGAGAGGAGCCCGGTGAGCTACAGTCCTTAGGGTCACAAGCAGCTTCTCTGTCACAGCCATATTGAAATAAAATATTTTTGTAGACTTTTAAATGATTACAGAGTAAGGACTTTCCAGGTGGTCCAGTGGTTGAGACTCCCCCTTCCAATTCAGGCGATGTGGGTTCAATCCCTGGTCAGGAAGCTAAGATCCCACATGCCTCAGGGCCAAAACGCTAGGACATAAACCAGAAGCAATATTGTAACAAATTCAATTCAGACTTTAAAGAAAATAGTCCATAAATGATTACAGAATAAAGGTTATCTCAGTGCTGTATTTTACACTGCTTTTCCCGGAAAACATCTCTGATAAAATTTAATGCTTGTTTTACCAACTAAAAAATGAAATAAAATTGAGTCTCTTGCTTCCTCAAGAAAAAAAAGGTGGCATGTGGTAAGAACTAAAATGTTTGTAAACAGTGCGTTTGTTGTTGTTCAGTCACTCAGTCATGCCTGACTCTTTGTGACCCCATAGTCTGCAGCACATCAGGCTTCCCTGTCTTTCACCATCTCCTGGAGCCTGCTCAAACTCATGTCCATTGATTCAGTGGTACCATCCCATCTCATCCTCTGTCGTCTCCTCTTTCTGCCTTCTATTTTTCCCAGCATCAGGGTCTTTCCCATGAGTCATCTCTTTGCATCAGGTGGCCAGAGTATTAGAGCTTAAGCATCAGTCCTTCCAGTGAATACTTAAACGTTTACGATTAACTGACAGCGCGTGTTACTTTAGGTCACAAAGAAATGCAAACAAATTTTTGTTGGAGTGTGGTTGATTTATAGGGCTGTGCTGGTTTGGGTATACAACACAGTGATTTGACGATACATATAAATATATATATATATTCTTTTTTCAATGACTTTCCACTATAATTTATTACAAGATTTTGAGTGTTGTTCCCTGTTCTATACAGTAAATCCTTGTTGTTTATCAGGCACATTTTTAATTAACTAATTTATTTTAATGGGTGCATAGTTATTTTACAATGGCTTTCCAGGTGGCTCAGATGGTAAAGAATCTGCTTGCAGTGCAGGAGACCTGGGTTTGATTCCTGGGTCAGGAAGATCTCCGGAGAAGGGAGTGGCTCCAGAGATGCCACTCCAGTGTTCCTGCCTGGAGAATCCCATGGAGAGAGGAGCCCGGTGAGCTACAGTCCTTAGGGTCACAAGCAGCTTCTCTGTCACAGCCATATTGAAATAAAATATTTTTGTAGACTTTTAAATGATTACAGAGTAAGGACTTTCCAGGTGGTCCAGTGGTTGAGACTCCCCCTTCCAATTCAGGCGATGTGGGTTCAATCCCTGGTCAGGAAGCTAAGATCCCACATGCCTCAGGGCCAAAACGCTAGGACATAAACCAGAAGCAATATTGTAACAAATTCAATTCAGACTTTAAAGAAAATAGTCCGCATAAATGATTACAGAATAAAGGTTATCTCAGTGCTGTATTTTACACTGCTTTTCCCGGAAAACATCTCTGATAAAATTTAATGCTTGTTTTACCAACTAAAAAATGAAATAAAATTGAGTCTCTTGCTTCCTCAAGAAAAAAAAGGTGGCATGTGGTAAGAACTAAAATGTTTGTAAACAGTGCGTTTGTTGTTGTTCAGTCACTCAGTCATGCCTGACTCTTTGTGACCCCATAGTCTGCAGCACATCAGGCTTCCCTGTCTTTCACCATCTCCTGGAGCCTGCTCAAACTCATGTCCATTGATTCAGTGGTACCATCCCATCTCATCCTCTGTCGTCTCCTCTTTCTGCCTTCTATTTTTCCCAGCATCAGGGTCTTTCCCATGAGTCATCTCTTTGCATCAGGTGGCCAGAGTATTAGAGCTTAAGCATCAGTCCTTCCAGTGAATACTCAAGGTTGATTTCCTTTAGGATGGACTGGTTTGATCTCCTTGCAGTCCAAGGGACTCTCCGAGAGTCTTCACTAGCACTGCAGTTTGAAAGCATCAGTTCTTCAGTGTTCGCTCTGTTTATGGTCCAACTTTCACAGCCGTATATGACTCCTGGGAAAACCATAGCTTTTAGCCATAGCTTTGGCTGGACGGACCTTGGTCGGCAAAGGGATGTCTCTGCTTTTTAATATGCTCTCTAGATGTGTCGTGGCTTTTCTTCCCAGGAGCGAGCATCTTAATTTCGTGGCTGCAGTCATAGGATGGTAGAGAAAAAAGTGACCAGGGGCGGCTTCCCTTGTGGCTCAGTGGATAAGAACCCGTCTGCCAACGTGGGAGACCCAGGTTCGATCCTTGATCCGGGAAGATCCCACATACCACAGAGCAGCTAAACCCACACAGCAACAAAGACCCAGCACAGCCAAAAATAAATAAATAAAAGTTTTTTTAAAAAAAAAGTGACCAGGGGTTAATAGCTAACAGCTTTTTGTTATGGTAGTCCCTAGACACATGAGACTATTTAATATTTTCTTCTTTTCCATTATGGCTTGTTATGGGATAGTGAACATGGTCCCTGGTTCTACACGGTGGGGTCTTGTTGTTTATCCATTCTATATGAGATAGTTTGCACTTGTTAATCCCAAACTTCTTATCCATCTCCCCCCAATCCCCACTCCCACCCTGGCAACCACAAGTCTGTTCTCTATGACATGTGACTGTTTTCCATGGGAATGAATCAAAAGCAAATACAATTTAAAACTCAGTTCCTTACTCACACTGGTCACATCTCCAGAGTTCAAGAGCTGTGTGCAGCCAGTGGCTACCATTGGCCAGTGCCCATTAAGACTATAGGAGGGGGCTTCCCTAGTGGTCCAGTGGGTAAGGACACCGCCTTGCAGTGCAAGGAGCGCCAGTTCGATCCCTGGCCTGGGAAGATCCCACATGCCGCGGAGCAGCTGGACTGATGTGTCCAACTACCAAGCCAGAGCTCTGGAGCACTTGTGCCCAGAGCCGGTGCTCTGCAACTAGAGAGGCCACTGCGATGGGAGGCCCACACAGGCCAAAGACCCAAAGATAAATAAATGAAAGACCAATAGAAGTGGCCAAAAAAAGAAAGACTATAGGAGGGAATTGTTGCTTAGTCACTAAGTCCTATTTGACTCTTTTGAGACTCCATGGACCACAGCCCACCAGGTGTCTCCATCCGTGGGATTTCCCAGGGAAGAATCCTGGAGTGGGTTGACATTTCCTTCTCCAGGGGATCTTCCCAACTCAGAGACGGAACCCAGTCTCCTACCTTGGCAGGCAGATTATTCTCTACCACGGAGCCACCTGGGAAGTCCATAGCCAGGAATAGCCAACGACGATAACACAGCAAGAGCCTATCTGCCAAGGCGGGGCGAGTAGGGGAGGTTTGGGTTGGGAGTTTGTGACCAGAAGATGCAGACTATTATACACAGATTGGATAAATGACGAGGTTCTACTGTATAGCCCAGGAAACCATATTAAATAGCCTGTAGAAAGCCAAAAATAGAGAAAATTATGAGAAAGAATGTGTGTAGATATATATACACATAACTGAATCGCTTTGCTCTACAGCAGAAATTAACACATTGCAAATCAACTTAACTTCAATAAAAATACAAATAATGCCAATACCCAAAAACGGAAATAGCTCAGCAACCCCAAGAGGAAAACAGGCAAAAAATGTGATCAGACAGTTCAGGGAAGAGAAGTCTGAAAAGCTCATCAGTCGATGACATGGTACTCAAAACCACTTGTAATCAGACAGATGAAAGGAAAATGGTGAGTGCCTCTGTGAGCCTCTTAGAGTGGAAAAAGTTAGAAAAGTGGTGAAGAGAAGGGTCGTGGGATATGGGGACAGAGGAAGTGCCTCCCTACTCATGGGGGCATGGCCCGAGGGGGCCACTGCGGAGGACAATGGGCAGTGATTGGTCCACTTAAGTCCAGACCCACTGGCAGTTGTGTTTTCGGAGCGCCAGTTCGATCCCTGGCCTGGGAAGATCCCACATGCCGCGGAGCAGCTGGACTGATGTGTCCAACTACCAAGCCAGAGCTCTGGAGCACTTGTGCCCAGAGCCGGTGCTCTGCAACTAGAGAGGCCACTGCGATGGGAGGCCCACACAGGCCAAAGACCCAAAGATAAATAAATGAAAGACCAATAGAAGTGGCCAAAAAAAGAAAGACTATAGGAGGGAATTGTTGCTTAGTCACTAAGTCCTATTTGACTCTTTTGAGACTCCATGGACCACAGCCCACCAGGTGTCTCCATCCGTGGGATTTCCCAGGGAAGAATCCTGGAGTGGGTTGACATTTCCTTCTCCAGGGGATCTTCCCAACTCAGAGACGGAACCCAGTCTCCTACCTTGGCAGGCAGATTATTCTCTACCACGGAGCCACCTGGGAAGTCCATAGCCAGGAATAGCCAACGACGATAACACAGCAAGAGCCTATCTGCCAAGGCGGGGCGAGTAGGGGAGGTTTGGGTTGGGAGTTTGTGACCAGAAGATGCAGACTATTATACACAGATTGGATAAATGACGAGGTTCTACTGTATAGCCCAGGAAACCATATTAAATAGCCTGTAGAAACCCAAAAAATAGAGAAAATTATGAGAAAGAATGTGTGTAGATATATATACACATAACTGAATCGCTTTGCTCTACAGCAGAAATTAACACATTGCAAATCAACTTAACTTCAATAAAAATACAAATAATGCCAATACCCAAAAACGGAAATAGCTCAGCAACCCCAAGAGGAAAACAGGCAAAAAATGTGATCAGACAGTTCAGGGAAGAGAAGTCTGAAAAGCTCATCAGTCGATGACATGGTACTCAAAACCACTTGTAATCAGACAGATGAAAGGAAAATGGTGAGTGCCTCTGTGAGCCTCTTAGAGTGGAAAAAGTTAGAAAAGTGGTGAAGAGAAGGGTCGTGGGATATGGGGACAGAGGAAGTGCCTCCCTACTCATGGGGGCATGGCCCGAGGGGGCCACTGCGGAGGACAATGGGCAGTGATTGGTCCACTTAAGTCCAGACCCACTGGCAGTTGTGTTTTCAGGTTTGTGAGGAGCCGGTCTGAGGATCTTCCCTCCAGCACCCTCTGTGGAGGGGGAGCTGAAGGCCACCTGGCGTCGGCGCCTGAGGGAGGGGCAGGTGGCTTGTGGCGGACGTGCTTCGGCAGCCCCAGGGGCGGCCCAGCAAGAACCCCAGACAGCACGTCTGCTGTTCTGGGTGAAAACAGAAAACCACAGAATGAGTCCTCACTTAGTGCCATTCACATAGACTTAAAATAATGTGTGTTCAAAATAATACGCATGTTTTACAAGAATGCACCCCCATAAGACCAACTTAAACCTGTCAGTGGTCTCTCGGGGAAAAAGAATGAAAGTCCAATGTGGGGTTCAAAGGGATGAATGAAAGAGTGAACGAACACGAGAGGGGCATTGCACACGCCAGAGCTCGACTTTCTGGCATTTGAGGGCTTAAAAAGGGAATTTTTAGAAATAGTTTTCCCAAGAGACACTAAAACCCAGGTGATGAAAGAAGAAACTTAAAGATTTGCAAAATCTGTGAATGGCAAGAATATACACTGTTAGTTATGCTCCTTGTACTCAACTCAGAAGGATTGGAATGGACCTGTGGGGGCAGGTGCGTCTTTCAATTTTTTTTTATAAGGGAGCTCTGTTTATTTAAATCTTTTCTTAATCTTTTAACATTTTCTTTTCTCTGCAAAGGGTTTTTCTTTTTTATTGGAGTATAGTTGCTTTACCAGCTTCCCCAGTGGCTCAGCGGTAAGGGATCTGCCTACAGAGCAGGAGCCACAGGAGATGCGGGTTCAATCCCTGGGTGGAGAAGATCCCCTGGAGGAGGGCAAGGCAACCCACTCCAGTATTCTTTTTTTTTTTTTTAATTATTTATTTATTTGGCTCCATTGGATCTTAGTTGCAGCATTTGGGATCTAGTTCCCTGACCAGGGATTGAACCCAGGCCCCCTGCACTGGGAACACAGAATCTTAACCACTGGACCACCAGGGAAGTCCCACCCATGAAAGTTAGAAAAGTGGTGAAGAGAAGGGTCGTGGGATATGGGGACAGAGGAAGTGCCTCCCTACTCATGGGGGCATGGCCCGAGGGGGCCACTGCGGAGGACAATGGGCAGTGATTGGTCCACTTAAGTCCAGACCCACTGGCAGTTGTGTTTTCAGGTTTGTGAGGAGCCGGTCTGAGGATCTTCCCTCCAGCACCCTCTGTGGAGGGGGAGCTGAAGGCCACCTGGCGTCGGCGCCTGAGGGAGGGGCAGGTGGCTTGTGGCGGACGTGCTTCGGCAGCCCCAGGGGCGGCCCAGCAAGAACCCCAGACAGCACGTCTGCTGTTCTGGGTGAAAACAGAAAACCACAGAATGAGTCCTCACTTAGTGCCATTCACATAGACTTAAAATAATGTGTGTTCAAAATAATACGCATGTTTTACAAGAATGCACCCCCATAAGACCAACTTAAACCTGTCAGTGGTCTCTCGGGGAAAAAGAATGAAAGTCCAATGTGGGGTTCAAAGGGATGAATGAAAGAGTGAACGAACACGAGAGGGGCATTGCACACGCCAGAGCTCGACTTTCTGGCATTTGAGGGCTTAAAAAGGGAATTTTTAGAAATAGTTTTCCCAAGAGACACTAAAACCCAGGTGATGAAAGAAGAAACTTAAAGATTTGCAAAATCTGTGAATGGCAAGAATATACACTGTTAGTTATGCTCCTTGTACTCAACTCAGAAGGATTGGAATGGACCTGTGGGGGCAGGTGCGTCTTTCAATTTTTTTTTATAAGGGAGCTCTGTTTATTTAAATCTTTTCTTAATCTTTTAACATTTTCTTTTCTCTGCAAAGGGTTTTTCTTTTTTATTGGAGTATAGTTGCTTTACCAGCTTCCCCAGTGGCTCAGCGGTAAGGGATCTGCCTACAGAGCAGGAGCCACAGGAGATGCGGGTTCAATCCCTGGGTGGAGAAGATCCCCTGGAGGAGGGCAAGGCAACCCACTCCAGTATTCTTTTTTTTTTTTTTAATTATTTATTTATTTGGCTCCATTGGATCTTAGTTGCAGCATTTGGGATCTAGTTCCCTGACCAGGGATTGAACCCAGGCCCCCTGCACTGGGAACACAGAATCTTAACCACTGGACCACCAGGGAAGTCCCCCACTCCAGTATTCTTGCTTGGAGAATCCCATGGACAGAAGAGACGGGTGGACTACAGTCCATGGGGTTGCAAAGAATCAGACACGACTGAAGCAACTTAGCACACAGCACCTCGCTGCTCTACCATGTTGTGTTAGTTTCTGCTCTATAGCAAAGTGGATTGGCTCGACGTGGACATGCATCCCCTCTTTTTTGGATTTCCTCCCCGTGTAGATCACCACACAGCATTGATTAAAGCTGCCTGTGCCATACAGTAGGTTCTCATTGGTTATCTATTTTACACATAGTAGTAGGTATATGTTAATTCCAATCTTCCAAACCATTCCATACCCTCATTGATATTGATACATTTGTACTCTATGTCAATTTTTTTTAAAAATTTATAGAAGTATCATTCATTTATAATAGTCTATTAGCTTCGGGTATATTGCAAGGTAATTCAATTATATATGTGTGTATATATTCTTATAAATATATATGTATGCACTTTTTCAGATTCTGTTCCCTTATAGGTTATTGCAAAATACTGAGTATAGTTCCATGTGCTCCATAGGAGGTCCTCGTTGGTTACCTGTCTTATGTATGTGTGTTAGTGACTCAGTCATGTCCAACTCTTTGTGACCCCATGGACTGTAGTCTGCCAGGCTCCTCCGTCCATGGAATTCTCCAGGCAAGAATACTGGAGTGGTTAGCCATTCCTTTCTCCAAGGGATCTTCCCACCCAGGGATCAAACTTGGGATCTCTTGCATTGCAGGCAGATTCTTTACCATCTGAGTAAAATCATGTGCATATAAGCTAGCAAAGAGAATAAACTTAATGAACGTTGGTTCCTTAATTGGTCAGTTCTGGTATAACTTAGGGGCAAATAACAAAATAAAAATTTAAATGATGACGATAGCAAACATGTATATGTTGTTGTTATTTAGTCGCTAAGTCATGTCCAACTCTTTTGCAACCCCATGGACTGTAGCCCGCCGGGCTCCTCTGTCCATGGAATTCTCCAGGCAAGAGTACTGGAGGGGGTTGCCATTTCCTTCTCCAGGGGATCTTCCCAACTCAGGGATCAAATCCACGTCTCTTGCATTGGCAGGCAGATGCTGTACCACAGAGCCACCTGGGAAGCCTGAATAATAAATACAACTTAATAAACCATGTAATTCCAAAGAGTGGAGTTTTTCTCTTTATCTAGAGAGGACATAGAAATCTTCTCTCAGAAGAAAACTTTGAGTTCCAATCTGAAAGATTTGAAGAGGGCCAGCCAGGCAAAGAAGGGAGAGCACTGAAGGGATGGGGCTAGTGTTTACAGAAGAGATGGCCAACACATGAATCCCACGGTGGAAAGGAGATTTTTCTGTTGGAAAAAAGAAAGCCAAAGTGGCTGGAGTATAGGACAAGGCGGTCGGGGGAATCGAGTCAGTCAAGGCCTTGTGGTCCTGGTAAAGTCTGAATTTTGTTCTAAGTCTGATGGAAACCCCTGGAAGATATGAATGAGGAAGTTAGAGAAAACTGGCTTTCCAAACTCAACATGTCCACAGCCTAGCTCTTGATCCTTTCTTTTTTATTGGAATTTAGTGGCTTTCCAGTGTTCTGTTAGCTTCTTCTGTACAGCAAAATGAGTCCACTCTCCGTGTACATACATCTCCACTTTGTCAGCCCAGAGCTCTGAGGAGAGTTTCCTTGCTATTCAGTGGGTTCTCAATAATTCATCTATTTTATACATTGTTGTGTGTGAGTGTCATTCTAGTCTCACAACCCAGCTCTCGATCTTCCTTCCAACCCCTCCCTTCCTCCATCTTCCCCATCTCAGTTGACAACGCCATCCTTCGGATCAGCCCAGTCTTAATCCCTCTCTCTCACCACATGATCCATCCTTCCCATCAGAAGCCCTCACGGCAGTCATCTTGTTTTCCGTATCACTTCATACCGCCTACACGGACCCGTCGTCCCGAAGTGAGCCATGGTCCCTTTATTGTCCCAAAGTGAGCCATGGTCCCTTTGTTCATGGTGGCATCCTCAGGTCCTACCCGAGGGGCTGGTGCATAGCAGGTGCTCAACAAAACCTTGTGAGCAAATGAGTGAACATCCATGGAGACTCCTCTGTCCATGGAATTCTCCAGGAAAGAGTACTGGAGGGGTTGCCATTTCCTTCTCCAGGGGATCTTCCCAACTCAGGGATCAAATCCACGTCTCTTGCATTGGCAGGCAGATGCTGTACCACAGAGCCACCTGGGAAGCCTGAATAATAAATACAACTTAATAAACCATGTAATTCCAAAGAGTGGAGTTTTTCTCTTTATCTAGAGAGGACATAGAAATCTTCTCTCAGAAGAAAACTTTGAGTTCCAATCTGAAAGATTTGAAGAGGGCCAGCCAGGCAAAGAAGGGAGAGCACTGAAGGGATGGGGCTAGTGTTTACAGAAGAGATGGCCAACACATGAATCCCACGGTGGAAAGGAGATTTTTCTGTTGGAAAAAAGAAAGCCAAAGTGGCTGGAGTATAGGACAAGGCGGTCGGGGGAATCGAGTCAGTCAAGGCCTTGTGGTCCTGGTAAAGTCTGAATTTTGTTCTAAGTCTGATGGAAACCCCTGGAAGATATGAATGAGGAAGTTAGAGAAAACTGGCTTTCCAAACTCAACATGTCCACAGCCTAGCTCTTGCTCCTTTTTTTTTTATTGGAATTTAGTGGCTTTCCAGTGTTCTGTTAGCTTCTTCTGTACAGCAAAATGAGTCCACTCTCCGTGTACATACATCTCCACTTTGTCAGCCCAGAGCTCTGAGGAGAGTTTCCTTGCTATTCAGTGGGTTCTCAATAATTCATCTATTTTATACATTGTTGTGTGTGAGTGTCATTCTAGTCTCACAACCCAGCTCTCGATCTTCCTTCCAACCCCTCCCTTCCTCCATCTTCCCCATCTCAGTTGACAACGCCATCCTTCGGATCAGCCCAGTCTTAATCCCTCTCTCTCACCACATGATCCATCCTTCCCATCAGAAGCCCTCACGGCAGTCATCTTGTTTTCCGTATCACTTCATACCGCCTACACGGACCCGTCGTCCCGAAGTGAGCCATGGTCCCTTTATTGTCCCAAAGTGAGCCATGGTCCCTTTGTTCATGGTGGCATCCTCAGGTCCTACCCGAGGGGCTGGTGCATAGCAGGTGCTCAACAAAACCTTGTGAGCAAATGAATGAACATCCCTTGGGGGTCCATCTGTAACCAGAAAGCCATTCTTCCCTGCCTTTTCTTCCTCACTGTCACCCCTGACCCTGCCGCAAGCCATGTGCAGGCGCAGACTTGGGCTCTGGAGTCCTGGGGTCCTGGGTTCACGTTCTTGCTTGGCGGTGTGGACCTCCCTGTGTTCGTAATGTCTCTGGGCTTCAGTTCCCCACTCTGTGTCACGGGACTCAGCCTGCTCCCGGCTGGGATGTAGGGAGGACCGGATGGGCCCGGCCACGTTTCCTGGTGCACCGCCGTCCATGGCAGCTATATATAAATTGGGGCCTCCTTTGAACTCCCACTGCCTTTGTCCTAGTTCTAGCCCTCATTACGCCCGTCCGCTCTGCGCTGCCTCCTGCCTCCATCACCACCAGTCTGTCCTTCTAGCTGTCAGGCTTGTCTTCCTCACGCCAGCCCTCATCACATCCCTCTCCTGCTCTGAAACCTCACATGACTCCTACGGTCCACACGGCAGGACCCACCTCCTCCCCCTCCAGGTCAGAGCCTCCAGTGGTCCAGGCCACCTGATCCGCAGCCCCCTGCCCCATATCCTAAGGGACGCCTTCGGCCTCTGTAGGGCATGCTGGCCTGAGAAGCCTCGCCCTCCTCCCGTTCTGCTCCTAATTCCTTGTCATCCCTCCGGGGAGGGGGGTCAAGAGATAGTCCATCTCAGGTGCTCGCTAGGATTGCAGGACGGAAGTCAGACGAGCTGCCTGTCAGAGGCTCAGAGAAGTTAGGGCAACGGCTTGGTAACGAGAAGATGTGGGGTCAGGGTTCCAGGTCTAAGATTTTGTAAGACCGTGCGCTGTGCTGCTTTTGCAGTCTGGGGCTCCACAGTCGCGCTGTCCCCAGCCCACCTGTCTGTATTCATTTCCTGCTTGCTCCTGCCTCCTACAGCCCTGGGGCCAGGAAGGACTTAGACTTGAATCTGTCAGCCACTCACTGGTGTGTACGGTCATCTGAGGCCGAGGCGGAGTTCATCTCCACGCTATCGTTGTGTGCCGCACAGCCAGATCTAAAGCCATCATCTTCCACTGGGACAAGTGGGGCTACCTCCCTGCCCCCCACCAGTCTCCCAGCAGCTCTGGTCTTGACCCCCAGAGGGGTCTTATTTTAATACATAAATCAGATCATGTCTGCAACACTCAGAGCCCTCCGTGGCTTCACTCAGAGCACAAGCCCAAGTCTTCGCCATGGCCCACGACGTCCTGCAAGCTCTGCCCCCTCACCTCCCTGCCCTCATCTCCTCCCACGCTCACCCTGGTTCGCTCAGTTGTGTGGCCTCCTTGCCACTCCTCAGATGTCCCAGGCGTAGTCCTGCCTCAGGACCTTTGCACTGCCTGTCCCTCTGACATGGCGTCTTCCTCTGACATGTTCCTGTGGCTCACTTCTCTTCGCCACTGACTCCTTCTCTGGCCCTGACCTATATGGTCCATTCACCCACTGGCCCCATGTGGCCATTACACACACCTGAGTTGAGACGTGCCATGAGTATAGAGTGTGCGCTGGATTTCAAAGAGTTAGTCCAAAGGAAAGAATGGATACAATGTCTTAGGAGCAATCTTTCATATCCAGTTGCCTATTCAAATGATAATCCTTCTGATGCTCTTGTTATTTACTCACTAAGTTGTGTTCAGCTCTTTGAGACCCCATGGACTGTAGCCCACCAGGCTCCTCTGTCCATGGGATTCTCCAGACAAGAATACTAGAGTTAGTTGCCATTTCCTGCTCCAAGAGATCTTCTCAACCCAGGGATCGAATCTCAGTCTCCTGCTTGGCAGGCAGATTCCTTACCCCTGAGCCACCTGGAAAGCCCAATACTTTGGATGCACCTGGTTGAATAAACGATATTATTAAAATTAATTTCTTCTGTTTCTTTTCATTTTTACTGTAGCTACTGGCACATTTTACATTTCACATGTGGCTCTTCCTTTTTACTTTTCTTATCAACATAGAGTGGATTGACCCTGTTGTGTTCATTTCTGCTGCCTAGCAGAGTGATTCAATTCTACATATATATACGTTTTCTTTTTTGTATTCTTCTTCATTATGGCGGGGTTACGGTCATCTGAGGCCGAGGCGGAGTTCATCTCCACGCTATCGTTGTGTGCCGCACAGCCAGATCTAAAGCCATCATCTTCCACTGGGACAAGTGGGGCTACCTCCCTGCCCCCCACCAGTCTCCCAGCAGCTCTGGTCTTGACCCCCAGAGGGGTCTTATTTTAATACATAAATCAGATCATGTCTGCAACACTCAGAGCCCTCCGTGGCTTCACTCAGAGCACAAGCCCAAGTCTTCGCCATGGCCCACGACGTCCTGCAAGCTCTGCCCCCTCACCTCCCTGCCCTCATCTCCTCCCACGCTCACCCTGGTTCGCTCAGTTGTGTGGCCTCCTTGCCACTCCTCAGATGTCCCAGGCGTAGTCCTGCCTCAGGACCTTTGCACTGCCTGTCCCTCTGACATGGCGTCTTCCTCTGACATGTTCCTGTGGCTCACTTCTCTTCGCCACTGACTCCTTCTCTGGCCCTGACCTATATGGTCCATTCACCCACTGGCCCCATGTGGCCATTACACACACCTGAGTTGAGACGTGCCATGAGTATAGAGTGTGCGCTGGATTTCAAAGAGTTAGTCCAAAGGAAAGAATGGATACAATGTCTTAGGAGCAATCTTTCATATCCAGTTGCCTATTCAAATGATAATCCTTCTGATGCTCTTGTTATTTACTCACTAAGTTGTGTTCAGCTCTTTGAGACCCCATGGACTGTAGCCCACCAGGCTCCTCTGTCCATGGGATTCTCCAGACAAGAATACTAGAGTTAGTTGCCATTTCCTGCTCCAAGAGATCTTCTCAACCCAGGGATCGAATCTCAGTCTCCTGCTTGGCAGGCAGATTCCTTACCCCTGAGCCACCTGGAAAGCCCAATACTTTGGATGCACCTGGTTGAATAAACGATATTATTAAAATTAATTTCTTCTGTTTCTTTTCATTTTTACTGTAGCTACTGGCACATTTTACATTTCACATGTGGCTCTTCCTTTTTACTTTTCTTATCAACATAGAGTGGATTGACCCTGTTGTGTTCATTTCTGCTGCCTAGCAGAGTGATTCAATTCTACATATATATACGTTTTCTTTTTTGTATTCTTCTTCATTATGGCTTATCATAGGATCTTTTTCTCTTTTTTTGCGAGGGGGAGTGGGGTGGGGAGGGAGGAGGGCAGGCAGGCCACTTCTATTGGCCTTTCATTTGTCTGTTTTCATCCATCTTTGTTCTTTGTCCCGTGTGGGCCTCCCATCACGGTGGCCTCTGTTGTTGCAGAGCACCGGCTCTGGGCGCATGTGCTCCAGAGCTCTGGCTCGGTAATTGGACACATGGGTCCAGCTGCTCCGCAGCACGTGGGATCTTCCCAGGCCAGGGATCGAACCGGTGCCCGTTGCACTGCAAGGCGGTGTCCTTACCCACTGGACCACCAGGGAAGCCCTATCATAGAATCTTGAATAGAGTCCTCTGTGCCAGACAATGGGACCTTGTTGTTTATCCATTCTGTATAGAAAAGCTTACATCTGCTCACCCCAACCTCCTACTCCATCCCTTCTCTAACCCCCGCTCCCTCGATAACCACCTGTCTGTTCTCTGCGTCCGACCCAGGACTCGTCTTAGGTTCTACTGGTCAATGACGGCCTAAGCGCCCTTAACACGGCGCTACTTCCCTGCCGGGCAGGAAAAAACAGTTGGCCTTTTCCTGTTGACATGGGGGTCATCACTGTTCTCCTCCTGCCCACTTTGCCAGCACCTCCTCTTCTCTGCACTGCTTCTCTCCCCTGTGCTCAGCACCCTGACATCCGGCATAGGTACTGGGTTTATTCTCAGCCTTCCCCATGCCAATAGAGGTTCCTATGACGCATGTCCGCCGGACCCAGACAGGCCCTGGCACATGGTAGGTGCTCGGTTCATGTTTGTGAAGTGAATGAATGAAAACACAGGGAATGTGTCTCCAGGTGGCGCAATGGTAGAGAATCTGCCTGCCAGTGCAGGAGGCGTGGGTTTGATCTCTGGGTCTGGAGGATCTCTTGGAGAAGGAAATGGCTACCCATTCCAGTATTCTTGCCTGGAGAATTCCATGGGGAAGAGCTGGGGGGACTACAGTCCGTGGGGTCACAAAGTGATAGACACAAGTTAGCGTGCGCGCACACACACACACACACACACACACACACCCTTAATAATGGCATTTACCTGCCCAGAAAGAAGAAAGTAAAGTAGACGGGTGACCTGTAGAATGGGGTTTGAAAAATGCAAGTGAATATTGGGAGTGGAAGAGAAAAACACAGAATTATTTTATTTTTTTTATTTCACTTTATTTTTAACACCAAAAACATTTTTATTGGGATCTAGCCAATTCACAGTTTTGTGATAGTTTCAGGCGAACAGTGAAGGGGCTTGACCATACATACACATGTATCCAGTCTCCCCCCAGCCCCTCTCCCATCCAAGCTGGCACATAACATTAAGCAGAGTTCCAGGTGCTGTACAGTGGATTTTTGTTGGTTATTCATTTCAAACATGGCAGTGGAGAAAAACACAGAATTAAATGAATGAAAAGTCCCTGGAGGCCGCATGGCATGGCCCCCACTTATACTTCAGCTTCGTGGCAGCACCCACATCCCCACCTGATTCCTTGAATTTGCCTTCCCGCCCCAGGCGCTCTATCTCAGCCATTCCCTCAGCCTGGGAAGTTCTTCCTCCACTGATCAGATTCCGCCCCCTCATCCATGAATCCTCAGCTGGAAATGGGTCCTCCCCGGGCCCCTGATGAGTTAGCCCTGCCTGCTGTGTGTCCTCAGGTCTGTGTTGTCCCCTGCTGTCTCTAGGAGTGCCTCACACTCGTGACGGACTCATGCTGTGTGCGCCTTTTTTGATTAAACATTTTTTCTCCTGCATCAGCTCTGTGAGGCAGGGAAGGCCTCGTATATTGCTTTGCCCAGGACCTAGGATATGTTCACGTGCCCCTTTGATGATGGTGGAAGAGGAGGTTAGCCCCATCAAATAGGCACATCTCTGCCCTAGGAATCGTGGCTCAGATGGTAAAGGATCTGCCTACAGTGCAGGAGACCCGAGTTCGATCCCTGTGTCAGGAAGATAGATTCTCCTGGATTACGGAATGGCTACACTCCAGTGTAATTTACCTGCAGAATGCCATGGACCGAGCACACTGGTGGCCTACATGGAGTCCATGGGGTCACAAGGAGTCAGACACAACTGAGTGATTGACGTTTCACTTTCTGTTCTAGGAAGAGTTGGTAAAGAGTGGGGAGTGCCCCCGGTCTTAGTTTGGAGAGCCCCCCACGTTGACCCTGACATAAGAATTCAGGTCCAAGTAGTTCATCTGGGAAGCAACTCCAGAAGTCTAGGAGGGGATAGGGGTGGGGAGACAGGTGAGGATGAGGAGTTGAGCAGGCTCTCCCCCCGGGGCCGCCGGGCTCAGCTTCTCTGGGAGTCCGTATGGAGCTCGCACCTTAGTGCCCTCTGGAAGGAGGGGGCAAGGGAGCTGGGGAATTCATTCGCCTCTTCGCAGCAACCTTTGGTGGAGGACTGTGCCCACGGGAGCATTCCCTGCTGGAGGCTGTCTCAGCTTCAAAGAAAGTCCTGAGACAAAAGCACACCAATACTTTTTATGAATGAAGGCTTGATAAGGATTGTCTCATAGACAAAGAGGTGTACCATTAATATATATAAAACTGATCATTAACAAAGACCTATGTATAGCCCAGGGAACTCTCCTCAATATTCTGTTAAGGAATCTATATAGGAAAAGAATTTGAAAACAATGGATATATGTGTATGTTTAACTAGATCACTTTACTGGACACTTGAAATTGACACAAAGTTGTAAGTTAACTGTACCCTGATATAAAATACAAAATAAATTTCAAAACAGACAAGGAGAGACTTCCCTGGTGGTCCAGTGGTTAAGATTCCACACTTCCATTGCAGAGGGCATGAGCTCAATCTCTGGTCAGGGAACTGAAATCCTATATTCTGTATGCGTAGCCAAAAAAATTAAAAATACAGATGTGGATACTCGTTATTCACACGCCATAGTCATAAGAATAGTCATAAGACTTAGACTCCTGGACAAGAGTGAAGACACCGCTTTGCAACTCCATGGACTGCAGCCCTCCGGGCTCCTCTGTCCATGAAATTTCCCAGGCAAGAATACTAGAGTGGGTTGCTATTTCCTCCTCCAGGGATCTTCCTGACCCAGGGATCGAACCCACATCTCCTGCGTTGGCAGGCGGATGCTTTACCCTGAGCCACCTGGGAAGTCCATGGGGTCACAAGGAGTCAGACACAACTGAGTGATTGACGTTTCACTTTCTGTTCTAGGAAGAGTTGGTAAAGAGTGGGGAGTGCCCCGGTCTTAGTTTGGAGAGCCCCACGTTGACCCTGACATAAGAATTCAGGTCCAAGTAGTTCATCTGGGAAGCAACTCCAGAAGTCTAGGAGGGGATAGGGGTGGGGAGACAGGTGAGGATGAGGAGTTGAGCAGGCTCTCCCCCCGGGGCCGCCGGGCTCAGCTTCTCTGGGAGTCCGTATGGAGCTCGCACCTTAGTGCCCTCTGGAAGGAGGGGGCAAGGGAGCTGGGGAATTCATTCGCCTCTTCGCAGCAACCTTTGGTGGAGGACTGTGCCCACGGGAGCATTCCCTGCTGGAGGCTGTCTCAGCTTCAAAGAAAGTCCTGAGACAAAAGCACACCAATACTTTTTATGAATGAAGGCTTGATAAGGATTGTCTCATAGACAAAGAGGTGTACCATTAATATATATAAAACTGATCATTAACAAAGACCTATGTATAGCCCAGGGAACTCTCCTCAATATTCTGTTAAGGAATCTATATAGGAAAAGAATTTGAAAACAATGGATATATGTGTATGTTTAACTAGATCACTTTACTGGACACTTGAAATTGACACAAAGTTGTAAGTTAACTGTACCCTGATATAAAATACAAAATAAATTTCAAAACAGACAAGGAGAGACTTCCCTGGTGGTCCAGTGGTTAAGATTCCACACTTCCATTGCAGAGGGCATGAGCTCAATCTCTGGTCAGGGAACTGAAATCCTATATTCTGTATGCGTAGCCAAAAAAATTAAAAATACAGATGTGGATACTCGTTATTCACACGCCATAGTCATAAGAATAGTCATAAGACTTAGACTCCTGGACAAGAGTGAAGACACCGCTTTGCAACTCCATGGACTGCAGCCCTCCGGGCTCCTCTGTCCATGAAATTTCCCAGGCAAGAATACTAGAGTGGGTTGCTATTTCCTCCTCCAGGGGATCTTCCTGACCCAGGGATCGAACCCACATCTCCTGCGTTGGCAGGCGGATGCTTTACCCCTGAGCCACCTGGGAAGCCCATTCTTAACCAGAGAGCCCTCTGTTTTTCAGCCTTCCTTGCCCATCATCTGAGATTCCAATGACAACCTTTTCTGAGCTGGGGTCCCATGGTGGCTCCTACTATTATTTCTTATTTAGGAAACAGGTCTGGAGGGGTTCCTTGGGCTAAGGACAGACTGTGGAACCCCTTGGCTCACCAGCCCTATTAATGAGGTCTTGGGATGGAGTCTTTACATAAGAGGTGAGGGAAGGGGGCTTTATACAGAAGGCTCATCTCGCTGATTGCCTGCCTCTTACCTGCATTTACAAGAGGGACATTTTTTTTTTTAAGATTTATTTATTTATTTATTTTGGTGGGGGTGGGATGGGGAGGGAGGGGGGCGGGCGGGCCACTTTTATTGGTCTTTTCATTTGTCCATTTTCATCCATCTTTGTTCTTTGGCTCCTGTGGGCCTCCCATCGTGGTGGCCTCTGTTGTCACAGAGCACCAGCTCTGGGCGCATGCGCTCCAGAGCTCCAGCTCGGTAATTGGACACATCAGTCCAGCCGCTCCGCGGCACGTGGGATCCTCCCAGGCCAGGGATCGAACCGGTGCCCCTTGCAGTGCAAGGCAGTGTCCTTACCCACTGGACCACCAGGGAAGCCCAAGAGGGACCTTCTGTCCTGAGGCCTTGGCTCTGTAACCCTTCCTGGGGCTACCCCAGCAAGGCCACACCCACTGTTTGAGGTGGTTCTTTTTTTTAATTTCCCAGTAGCTTAGCACACTTCCTGTGTGCCAGGCACATGGCGGCCACTTCACATGTATCACTTTGTCTCATCCTCCCACCCCACTGAGGCGTCAGTCCTGTTGAGGTCCTGGTTGTACAGAAGGCAGAAGTGAGGCATGGAGCCGGGCAGTGACTTGGCCACCGTCATGCAGCTGGGACGCGGTAGAGCTGGAACGGGAACCCATCCAGGCTGCGGGCTTGGTACTGAGCTACTTTCTTGCTGGTTGGTAAAGAGACCTGAGTCTGAGGAGGCTGTCACTCCCCCAGGGAGCTCCCCTCCAGCTTTTCCCCACGATCCATCCTGATGGTGGGCTGTGAAATACACGGAGCGTCCCCCCGACCTTGTGCCTCAGGAAAGCGTCTGTTCTTCTCAGCCCAACGTTTATGGAGCCTCAAGACCTGTTAGGGGTCTTTGTAAATCGTCTCTTTTCCTGTGAAACAGGTACCGTTAACACTGTGATAAATATTGAGACCCAGCCTGTGGTCACCCCACCAAGAAGCCAGCCTGGGGCTCTGGGACGACCTAGAGGAGGGGGATGGAAGGGGAGAGAAGCTCAGGAGGAAGGGGAGATGCATATATATAATATGTAATACGTAGTTATGTAATGACATATTGTACTATATAATTACGGCTGATTTACATCGTTGTATGGCAGAAACCAGCACACCATTGTAAAGCAACTATCCTCTATTTTAAAAATTAAAAAAAAAAAAAGGCACGACATCGAACCCGCACCCACCTACCTGACCCTGAAACCCACCCTTTGCTGTCTCCTCTGGCGTCTTTCCTCCAGCATCTTGGCGACGGTCGGGACGGAGTTTGACCTGAGGACGCTGAGGGCAGTTCGCGTGCTGCGGCCGCTCAAGCTGGTGTCTGGAATCCCAAGTGCGTGAGTTTCCGACGCTGACGCGGGGTCTGCTCCAGGGTCCCAGGAGCCCTCGGCTTCCCGTCTGCAGAGCGTCTCATAGGGGGCTCTCGGGTGCTTCCCCCAGCTGGGTCAGGGCAGTCTCCTCTTTGGGGAAGCCCCTTGGTGGGGCCCTCCGGGGGGCCCTCCCCACTCACCACCCAGGAATCTGGCTACAGGTCTGGGGAAGCTCCTGAAAGCCAACTCTTAGCTTCCCCTATCACCGCAGCCGCGGTTACTGGGTATGTCTCTCTCAGGAACCATGCTAAGTGCTCAGCACCACCCAGCACCTCCTTCATTCCGTACTCACACCCTGTGAAGTTGCTAGGACCCCAAATCTCCATCTGACAGATAAGAAGACTGAGGCTCAGGGCGACGGGATAATTTGAGCAAAATCACGTGGCTAGGAATGACAGAATTAGGAGTTAGCCCGTCTGACCCCTCAACCTGGATTATATTGGTGGCAAGGATGGTTACCACATATGGAGGGCCTGCCACCTACAGGAGAAAGAGCTTTTGGCGTGTTGTCTTAGGCCATCCTCACAGTCACCCAGTAAACCCATCGTGCAGATGAGAAGGTGGAGGCTCAGAAAGACCAAATGACTTACTGGAGTTCTTACAGTGTGACAACGGTGAGCTCTAGAGTCTAGGCTCATTTCAGGCTATTTTCTCGTCTTCCAAGAATGAACATGTCTCCCTGGCGGCACTGTTCAGGATCAGGTAGAGGTTCAGCTGCAAAAAAAACCCCACAAAAACGAAACAGGGCGAACCTTTTTCTTTCCTATCTCTCAGTAGTAGTAGTAGTAGCATTAATAATAACAATGAGTCATTTTTATTTATAAGCACTGACTGTGTACCTAGCACTGTCCTCTTATTGGCCATTTTTAAAAACTCGTTTATCCTCACCACAAGCCCATGAGGTAGGTTCTGTTATTACCATCATTTTATGTCTCATTCGCTTTGTTCATCAAGTTCATGGCCACCCAGGTTTAAAGAGAAAGATTTCCCATGGCTTCCCCTGGTGGTCCAGTGGGTAAGGACACCGCCTTGCAGTGCAAGGAGCGCCGGTTCGATCCCTGGCCTGGGAAGATCCCACGTGCTGCAGAGCGGCTGGACTGATGTGTCCAATCACCGAGCCGGAGCTCTGGAGCGCATGCGCCCAGAGCTGGCGCTCTGCCACACCAGACGCCACCGCGATGGGAGGCCCACAGGAGCCAAAGAACAAAGACAGATGAAAATAGAGAAATGAAAGACCAATAGAAGTGGCCCGCCCGCTCCCCTCCCTCCCCAACCCGACCCCCGCCCAAAAATAAATAAATAAATAAATCTTTAAAAAAAAGAGAGAGAGAGAAAGATTTCCCAGATAACCACCAGCAGGATCTTTCTGTAGAAAGAAGGAGTTTCTAGACGTTTGTCCACGAGATTCCAGCAGGTGCCAGTTGGTCAGTCCATAGGTCGTGTCTGACTCTGTGTGACCCCATGGACTGTAGCCTGCCAGGCTCCTCTGTTCATGGATCTTCCAGAGGGATCTTCCCAACCCAGGAACGGAACCCGTGTCTCCTGCATTGCAGGCAGATTCTTTACCCCTGAGCACCCCGGGAGCGTTTTAGCCATAGACTTTCCTAAACGGTGATTATAGACATCATTCCAACCTGGGTTCGAATCCTGTCCCCATTATTTCTCATATCCTAAGGTTGAATCCTCATTTTATTTTTTTAAACATTTTTAAATTTTTATTTATTTACTTTCATCCATCTTTTTATTCTTTGGCCTGTGTGGGCCTCCCATTGCAGTGGCCTCTCTCATTGCAAAGCACTGGCTCTGGATGCATGCACTCCTCGTAATTGGACACACTGGTCCAGTGGCTCCACGGCACATGGGATCTTCCCGAGCCAAGGATTGAACCAGTGCCCCTTTGCATTGCAAGGCAGACTCTTTACCCGTTGGACCACCAGGAAAGCCCATATCCTCATTTTAAGCAGGACATTCTCTGAGTTTTGCTTCCCACCTCTGTAAAATGGGGGTCATTTTACACGTGTGCCTGCCTCGTGAGATTTTTGCCAAAAGCCAATGAAATAATATCGGGCTACTCAGGGTCGGAACTAGGATGTTGACCACTTTTCCAGGCAGAGTTGCAACAAATGCATATGGCACCTTTGTATGACTTGGGGAAAAGACGCCCCCTCTTGGTGGAAAAAAGAAAAAGGCACTCTGATCCAGATGAAAGTCACCCAACACCCAAGAATAAAGATCAGAAAGCCATGAATTGTTACCTCTTACTTATCCCAAAGGTCATCAAACAGGACAGCCAATGTCCTGTACTTTAAAAAATATTTTTTAGTGGGCTTCCCTGGTGGTCCAGTGGGTAAAGAGTCTGCCTTGCAATGCAAGGGACACCGGTTTGATCCCTTGCCCAGGAAGATCCCACGTGCCACAGAGCAGCTGGACCTATGTATCCAATTAGAGCGAGCGCTCTGGAGCACATGCGCCCAGAGCCAGTGCTCTGCAACAGGAGAGGCCACTGTGATGGGAGGCCCACATAGGCCAGAGAATAAAGATGGATGAAAATAAATAAATAAAAAAACAAAAAGAGGCCAACAATTTAAAATATATACATATATATATATTATTTTTTTATTGGAGATTTCCAGTGGTTAGAATTCAGTGATTTCACTACCGTGAGCTCAGTTTCAGTCCCTGGTCAGGAAACTAAGATCCCACAATACAAATGGTGTGGCCAAACCAAAACCCCCCCAGCAAGTGCTTAAAATATTAGGAGCAATTGTCCCTAGTATTATAACAAGCAGCCTCTATGTCTTCCATCCATCTTCTTTCACGATCGCCTGGTCCCTGGCATCCCACTTGCTCTGGGTTCCCTCGGGAGGCATCTGGGGGTGGGGTTTCGGGGGACCTTCTCACAGGCCTGGGGCCTCTCTCTATGTCTCCCCAGGTTTACAAGTCGTCCTGAAGTCGATCATGAAGGCCATGATCCCCCTGCTGCAGATCGGCCTCCTCCTATTTTTTGCAATCCTTATTTTTGCAATCATAGGGTTAGAATTTTATATGGGAAAATTTCATACCACCTGGTTTGAAGAAGGCACAGGTAGGACTGAGCAGGGTCACAGATTTTTTTTTTTTCCTAACCTCCCTCCCCTTTCTTTCCTCCCTTGGGGACAAGCTCCAGGAAGAGATCTGTAAGATTTTGCTTCTTTCTCCTGGAAGCTGGGAGAACGTCTTCCCAAAGGAAGGCAAGGGATGAAACAGCCCCTGAGATCTTGGTTGTTGCTGGGATGCTGCCTTCGGGTCCCCAGGAAGCTGTCCCGGGGTAAGTGGTTTGTAAGTGATTCCAGGAAGCGCCGTCAGGAGGGTGAGAAAGCGAGACAGGGAAGGGAAGACATCCAATAACAGGCCTGTTATCAAGTAGGTTACCATGCTGGGCAACCAGACCTCAGCTCCATTGGGCCCCTCCAGGAGAGGTGTAGGTCACGGGCCTCAGACCCATCCCACCTGAGAGGCAAGGGAGCTGGATATTTATCCTTCAAATTCCTGTCCCCAACATCAGTGGAGCACATGCGCCCAGAGCCAGTGCTCTGCAACAGGAGAGGCCACTGTGATGGGAGGCCCACATAGGCCAGAGAATAAAGATGGATGAAAATAAATAAATAAAAAAACAAAAAGAGGCCAACAATTTAAAATATATACATATATATATATTATTTTTTTATTGGAGATTTCCAGTGGTTAGAATTCAGTGATTTCACTACCGTGAGCTCAGTTTCAGTCCCTGGTCAGGAAACTAAGATCCCACAATACAAATGGTGTGGCCAAACCAAAACCCCCCCAGCAAGTGCTTAAAATATTAGGAGCAATTGTCCCTAGTATTATAACAAGCAGCCTCTATGTCTTCCATCCATCTTCTTTCACGATCGCCTGGTCCCTGGCATCCCACTTGCTCTGGGTTCCCTCGGGAGGCATCTGGGGGTGGGGTTTCGGGGTACCTTCTCACAGGCCTGCGGGGCCTCTCTCTCTATGTCTCCCCAGGTTTACAAGTCGTCCTGAAGTCGATCATGAAGGCCATGATCCCCCTGCTGCAGATCGGCCTCCTCCTATTTTTTGCAATCCTTATTTTTGCAATCATAGGGTTAGAATTTTATATGGGAAAATTTCATACCACCTGCTTTGAAGAAGGCACAGGTAGGACTGCGCAGCGTCACAGATTTTTTTTTTTTCCTAACCTCCCTCCCCTTTCTTTCCTCCCTTGGGGACAAGCTCCAGGAAGAGATCTGTAAGATTTTGCTTCTTTCTCCTGGAAGCTGGGAGAACGTCTTCCCAAAGGAAGGCAAGGGATGAAACAGCCCCTGAGATCTTGGTTGTTGCTGGGATGCTGCCTTCGGGTCCCCAGGAAGCTGTCCCGGGGTAAGTGGTTTGTAAGTGATTCCAGGAAGCGCCGTCAGGAGGGTGAGAAAGCGAGACAGGGAAGGGAAGACATCCAATAACAGGCCTGTTATCAAGTAGGTTACCATGCTGGGCAACCAGACCTCAGCTCCATTGGGCCCCTCCAGGAGAGGGTGTAGGTCACGGGCCTCAGACCCATCCCACCTGAGAGGCAAGGGAGCTGGATATTTATCCTTCAAATTCTGTCCAACATCAGTGGAGACGGAGCCCAGGATGGGCAATCATGCCCTGGCACTGCTGGCTGGAGCGGGCATCAGAGATGTTTTCAGTGGGAGTGTGTAGGGGCAAAATACAGCAGATGAATGCGGTGCCCACAGCCTCTGCCTCGCTACCCCGCAGCACCCCCAGACTCCAGTGCGTAATGAATTCTGAAGTTTCCTTCTTCTTGTTGTTGTTTAGTTGCTAAGTCATGTCTGACTCTTTGCAGCCCTAAGGACTGTATCGTGCCAGGTTCCTCAGTCCATGGTAAGAACACTGGAGTGGGTTGCGATTTCCTTCTCCAGGGCACCTTCCTGAGCCGGGGATTGAACCCACGTCCCCTGAATTGGCAAGTGGATTCTTTACATCTGAGCCAACCGATGTAAAGGAACCTCCTGACCCTAAAGGAAAGGAGAGTTTAACTCCTCCAGGTCTCCCCTGGAAGAGGCCTTAAAGCCTTCCCCTGGGAGGCCCAACACCAGCCAATCAGCATACGCAGGGCCTTAGCTCCTCCCCTCCCCACACTGTACCAGCGTCACCTCCTTAGCTTAGTAGCTTCCCTGATGGCTCAAGTGGTAAAGAACCTGCTTGCCAATGCAGGAGGTGCAGGTTCAATCCCTGGTCCCAGAAGATCCCCTGGAGGAGGAAAGGGCAGCCTACTCCAGTGTTCTCATCTAAAGAATCCCCACGGACAGAGGAGCCTGGCGGGCTATAGTTCATGGCATCACAAAAAGTTGGACACAACTGAGCAACAGCAAGAAACAATGGGATGGGGGTAGGATGGTTCAGGAGAAAAGCCAGAAAGGCTGGAAGGCATAGCCCTGGTGCTCAGCTGTGCAACAGTAGCAGGACAGCGTGGGTGTCCCTTGCTATCCACATAGTGCCGAGATCTCATAGCTTCCAGATTCATCTTTGACTAAATTCACTTCTATGCACACCTGGCTACCTGCTCTCTGAAGCCACAGAACCAAAGGCAATCAAATAGGAGGGAAGCCTCTCTTTCAGTACGTGAACCATGGTTCACCTTGGTGTGGAGGTCACCTAGTTAGAGGCAAGGGAGCTGGATATTTATCCTTCAAATTCTGTCCAACATCAGTGGAGACGGAGCCCAGGATGGGCAATCATGCCCTGGCACTGCTGGCTGGAGCGGGCATCAGAGATGTTTTCAGTGGGAGTGTGTAGGGGCAAAATACAGCAGATGAATGCGGTGCCCACAGCCTCTGCCTCGCTACCCCGCAGCACCCCCAGACTCCAGTGCGTAATGAATTCTGAAGTTTCCTTCTTCTTGTTGTTGTTTAGTTGCTAAGTCATGTCTGACTCTTTGCAGCCCTAAGGACTGTATCGTGCCAGGTTCCTCAGTCCATGGTAAGAACACTGGAGTGGGTTGCGATTTCCTTCTCCAGGGCACCTTCCTGAGCCGGGGATTGAACCCACGTCCCCTGAATTGGCAAGTGGATTCTTTACATCTGAGCCAACCGATGTAAAGGAACCTCCTGACCCTAAAGGAAAGGAGAGTTTAACTCCTCCAGGTCTCCCCTGGAAGAGGCCTTAAAGCCTTCCCCTGGGAGGCCCAACACCAGCCAATCAGCATACGCAGGGCCTTAGCTCCTCCCCTCCCCACACTGTACCAGCGTCACCTCCTTAGCTTAGTAGCTTCCCTGATGGCTCAAGTGGTAAAGAACCTGCTTGCCAATGCAGGAGGTGCAGGTTCAATCCCTGGTCCCAGAAGATCCCCTGGAGGAGGAAAGGGCAGCCTACTCCAGTGTTCTCATCTAAAGAATCCCCACGGACAGAGGAGCCTGGCGGGCTATAGTTCATGGCATCACAAAAAGTTGGACACAACTGAGCAACAGCAAGAAACAATGGGATGGGGGTAGGATGGTTCAGGAGAAAAGCCAGAAAGGCTGGAAGGCATAGCCCTGGTGCTCAGCTGTGCAACAGTAGCAGGACAGCGTGGGTGTCCCTTGCTATCCACATAGTGCCGAGATCTCATAGCTTCCAGATTCATCTTTGACTAAATTCACTTCTATGCACACCTGGCTACCTGCTCTCTGAAGCCACAGAACCAAAGGCAATCAAATAGGAGGGAAGCCTCTCTTTCAGTACGTGAACCATGGTTCACCTTGGTGTGGATGGGCTCATCATGGGTCAAGGAACCCGCATGGAGATGGGAGCCTGGGTGAGAAGGGAAGGAGGTTTCGGTCCTGCCTGGTTGTGAAGACGGTTCTTTCCTAGAGTGGCTTCCCATCCGCTTTGTCTGCCTGGTGACCCCCAGGTAACCAAGCCCTCTTCGCAGACCTCCCAGAGGGCAGGAGACCCAGAAGGCTTAGTCAAGGTGCTTTTTTTTTTTTGACTTGCTTTTTTCTTGCTCCTCCCATCTCCTTCTCTCCTGGGTTTGTGAAGTTTGCTCAATATGGGATGTCCTAATTATTTCTTTCCCCAATGAAGAAGGTGTTAATTGAGGCAGAGCTATTTCTGCTCCTGGCCTCGACACCCAGGCGGAAATGCTAGAGGGAGAGCTACAGGGCGGGGCCCCTCAGCCAATCAGCTGAGGGAGAGAATCCAGGACTCCTGGATCCTAGGTTTTTTGATTTGGTTGGTTTTCTCTCTCTCTCTCTCCAGCCAAGGGGAGAGAGGATGGCTCGAGTCTGAAGCAGGGTTGTAAGGGGACAGACGTGGGTGGGTAACTGAGGGATAGATGACTGAAAAGCTCACAATTAAAAATATAAGAACGTGTGAGTAAGAGACAGATATATACAGACACCCAGGCAGCAGGTTAATTTTAAAATATATTTATAACCAAATTCCTCAGACTCTCTGGATGGTTGCTTTTCTCGAAGCAGCCCCCAGAGGGTTTCGTGATGATGGGGGTGGCAGGTCGCAGTCAGGAACGCCCCTGGGCGAAGCTGCTGAAGTGGAACAGGTTTCTCTGGAAGACAGGTTCTCCTTATCATCAGGAACCCACTTCCTGTGTGCCCAGCACCATGCTAAACATCCAGGAAAATGCAAAGGGAAGGTGGGACCGCTTCCTGCTTTCCAAGAGCTTCCAAAATCGTTCAAGGAGGGACTTCCCTGGGGGTCCAGTCGTCAAGAATCCACCTTCCAATGCAAGGGATGTGGGTTCGATCCCTGGTCAAGGAACTAAGATCGCACATGCTGCGGGGCAACGAGGCCCCTGAGGGACAACGAAGATTCCACACATCGCCGCTAAGACCCAAGGCGGCTAAATAAAGAGGTTTTTTAAAAAAAAAAAAAAATCATTTGAGGAGACAAGACCCCTTACTGTGGAACTAGTTAATAGGAGTGCCATTTGTCATTCCTGCTTTTAGCTCCTCACCACATGTGAGCATTTGGGAGCTGTTGTAGCCCTGAGGGAAAAAAGAGAGACCAGCGGTCCCTGAACTAGCCCACGGGCGGAGGGGAGAGGGGTGTGCTGGTGACTGGAAACTGAGCCAGACTTGGACCGAAGGTGGAAATGGAGGAGGTTTTGGACAGAGGCAACCTTCCCAACGAATAATGGTTCTCATTCATGATAGAGCTCGTGCAATTTTCCCTTTTGCCCTGAGTCTTATGCATAAAAGATTTTGCCTTCCAGTCTATTCATTCAGTCGTCGCCCCTGTACCAAGTCTGAGGGGAAGGCAGAAGGTGTTTCCCACAACTTAACTAAAGGTTAGGATGCCATTGCTTCTTGAGTTGCAGGTGACCCTTCCGAGATGCTGAATGCCATTTTTCATGGCCTAGAGCTTCTATTTAACGAGAGTTTCAAAAGCCGGTAAAATCAATGCATTCTGTGTTGGTTTATTTCTCCCTGCTTCTTGCTAAGTGGTGGTTACAAAGGGACTGCAGAGCCTGTGTGTAACATGTACATGGAGGTATAGTTTTGTTTAGCGGGGAGCTTGAGTTATACACTCAGCTATTTGATTCCTTTTTTTAAAAATTTTCCTTTATTTATTTTATTTTGCTTTTACAGAGTTTTGTTGTTTACAGCTCCGTGTAATCCCAAACTCGTCATAGTCACATCTTCGATCCTTCCCACCTGAGCCCCACTCCCAGCTGTTTGACTTCTTATTGGACAATGTCCCTCTCTGAAAATCTTCAAAAACATCACTCACTGGATGGAACCCTCTCTCACATCTGTGGCTCTGCTCCCATGGGATGCTCAATACACACCCGAAATGTTCTGCACGCCCCTCACTCCATATTCTCGTGAAAGCATCTCTCCTCACCCTCCCCTTCAGTACCTTAGAATTCAGACTCAGCCTTTATCACCCAGCCTGAGTTTGCCAGGAAGCTGTCTTTGGTGAGAAGTGTCCATGAACATGTGTCTCTTTCGTTGTGACATTTTGCAATCTGCCTCCTGCTTTCTGGGAGAAAGCCTAGTCCTTGCCAGGAAGGCTTTTCTGCATTTGATCGAGTCACCACATGTGAGCATTTGGGAGCTGTTGTAGCCCTGAGGGAAAAAAGAGAGACCAGCGGTCCCTGAACTAGCCCACGGGCGGAGGGGAGAGGGGTGTGCTGGTGACTGGAAACTGAGCCAGACTTGGACCGAAGGTGGAAATGGAGGAGGTTTTGGACAGAGGCAACCTTCCCAACGAATAATGGTTCTCATTCATGATAGAGCTCGTGCAATTTTCCCTTTTGCCCTGAGTCTTATGCATAAAAGATTTTGCCTTCCAGTCTATTCATTCAGTCGTCGCCCCTGTACCAAGTCTGAGGGGAAGGCAGAAGGTGTTTCCCACAACTTAACTAAAGGTTAGGATGCCATTGCTTCTTGAGTTGCAGGTGACCCTTCCGAGATGCTGAATGCCATTTTTCATGGCCTAGAGCTTCTATTTAACGAGAGTTTCAAAAGCCGGTAAAATCAATGCATTCTGTGTTGGTTTATTTCTCCCTGCTTCTTGCTAAGTGGTGGTTACAAAGGGACTGCAGAGCCTGTGTGTAACATGTACATGGAGGTATAGTTTTGTTTAGCGGGGAGCTTGAGTTATACACTCAGCTATTTGATTCCTTTTTTTAAAAATTTTCCTTTATTTATTTTATTTTGCTTTTACAGAGTTTTGTTGTTTACAGCTCCGTGTAATCCCAAACTCGTCATAGTCACATCTTCGATCCTTCCCACCTGAGCCCCACTCCCAGCTGTTTGACTTCTTATTGGACAATGTCCCTCTCTGAAAATCTTCAAAAACATCACTCACTGGATGGAACCCTCTCTCACATCTGTGGCTCTGCTCCCATGGGATGCTCAATACACACCCGAAATGTTCTGCACGCCCCTCACTCCATATTCTCGTGAAAGCATCTCTCCTCACCCTCCCCTTCAGTACCTTAGAATTCAGACTCAGCCTTTATCACCCAGCCTGAGTTTGCCAGGAAGCTGTCTTTGGTGAGAAGTGTCCATGAACATGTGTCTCTTTCGTTGTGACATTTTTGCAATCTGCCTCCTGCTTTCTGGGGAGAAAGCCTAGCTCCTGTGCCGAACGGCAAGGGCTCTGTGTGCCGGTCTCCCTCGCCCCCAGAACAGCTCCCCGAGCCCAGCACATCTCAAGGGAAAAAAATCAGTCAGGCTACAGAAGAATAATATGACACAGTTGACAAATCGGGGCTTGTGGAAGCCTGGAGAACACTGCCCCCAACCACTTCAAAGTACGCAGAGCACATTTACCAGAATGGACTGTCTCTGGGATGTTAAAGTACATCTCAACAGATTTCAAAAGGCAGAAAAACACAAAATGTATCCTCTGACTACAGTACAATTAAGCTCGAAATTAGTCGCAAAAAAGATAACACCGAAAGTGTTTGGAAGTTAAGAGACGTGCTTTTTATTTGTTAATGAAATACTCGAATGTCTGAGATTTGCTTAAAAAATATTTCAGTGTGGGCACAGGATGTAGATGAAACAAAATTAGCCTTGAGTTGATAACTGTTGAAATTGCTGGTAGATAGAGGGGAATTTGTTACATTACTCTATTTATATATATATATATATATATATTTTAATGCTTCTTGGTTAATCATGAGTCAAAGAAGAAATAATAATGGAAATTGCTGAATATTTTACTTAAACAATGGTCATAATGTGTGACAAAATTTGGGAGATGCAGTTAAAGCTGTACTTAGAGGGTAATTTGTAGCCTTAAGTAACATTAATCCATCTCAAAGGTTTAGGGAAAGAACAACAACAAAGAAAAAAGCTTAAGAGAAGAAATTAATGGAATAAAAAGCAGTAAATAAGGGGTGTTGTGCGACAGCCTGGAGGGGTGGGATGGGGGGTATACATATGACTTATCTGGGAACATACATATCTGTAAACAACAAAACTCTGTTAAAGTAAAATTAAAAAAAAAAAAAAAGCAGTAAATAGATCAACCAAGCCAAACATTGTGCTTTTTGGGAAAAGACGGATAAATTCATCCTAAGAGCCACTTTTCTTCAACAGCATTGAATCTTCACCAACTCCTGTTTCTCAGAGCTGTCTTTGCTGGCCCTTGCCCCTGATTTTTCTTCCTCTTCCTTTTCACAGATGACATTCAGGGTGAGTCCCCAGCTCCATGTGGGACAGAGGAACCTGCCCGCACCTGTCCCAACGGGACCAAATGTCAGCCCTACTGGGAAGGGCCCAACAATGGGATCACTCAGTTCGACAACATCCTGTTTGCAGTGCTGACTGTTTTCCAGTGCATCACCATGGAAGGGTGGACTGACCTCCTCTACAACGTAAGTGACGCGAAGGGGCGGAGAGGCCAGGCCCGGCCAACCTGAGGCCGCAGTGGTGGAGGTTTAGTCACGAAGTTGTGTCTGACTCTCACGGCCCTGTGGGCTGTGGGATGCTCCGGGCAAGACTGGAGTGGGTTGCCATGTCCTTCTCCGGGGGGGGGTCTTTGGTGGAGGGACCCTGAACCAGAGAAGCAGCCAAAGGACAGCTCAGCATGCCCCCAGGAGGCCAGCCTAAAGCTCAGTCTTTTGAAGATATGGGGATCTTGCCCTCAGAACTAAGTAGGAAAGGACCCTTGGGAGGTGAGACTCTAGAGGGCACACAGATGCTGAGACACTGTTTTCAGTGCACACGTTTTTAAATAAAATTTTAGATTTTTGAATACGTAAATGTTGTGTGACAAACCTAGACAGTGTATTAAAAAGCAGAGACATCGCTTTGCTAACAAAGGTCCATACAGTCAAAGCTGTGGTTTTTCCGGAAGTCGTCTACAGATGTGATAGTTGGACCATAAAGAAGGCTGAGCGCTGAAGAGCTGATGCTTTCGAATAGTGTTAGAAACCAAGCCAGACGAAAGACAGGGACTTGTCCTTGGACACCTACAGTTCTTGCTGGCCCTCCTCCAGCCGTGCCCCGCCCTCCCCATGGGACCCGTCCATCAGGAGCCCCCGCCACCGAGCCTTCCACTTTCTAGATCACATTTTGGATCATCTGAGATCCTAGAATGCACTGCCCAGGCCCAGATCCCGTGAACCTGCATGAGAGTCTTCCATGGGTCTGTTCTCTGACTACCCCACCCATCTGTACCCTCTGAGGGCCAGGAGTGCCCTTGGGTTGGCTGTTGGCGCACATGTGGCTGGAATTTGGCTGTGCAGATGGGCGTGGCCAGGCTCGTGTGTGTGGAGCTCCTCCTCCCTTGACCCCGGGTGGCAGGCCATGGTCAAGGGATAGGAAAGGCTGGCCCCACCCCCTAATCCAAGGCAGACCTCCAGATTCTAAATTCCGGACTGACCTTCCCAGTGCTTATGAAGATATGTTTGCTCAGGAGAAGCCAGAGCGTGTTTTATTTAGTAGCTTTTAAATATTTACACATATTATGTGAGCCTCAGTTGGTTGTCTTGTCCTCGGTGCACGAAGTTGGTGGAGGTTTAGTCACGAAGTTGTGTCTGACTCTCACGGCCCTGTGGGCTGTGGGATGCTCCGGCAAGACTGGAGTGGGTTGCCATGTCCTTCTCCGGGGGTCTTTGGTGGAGGGACCCTGAACAAGAGAAGCAGCCAAAGGACAGCTCAGCATGCCCCCAGGAGGCCAGCCTAAAGCTCAGTCTTTTGAAGATATGGGGATCTTGCCCTCAGAACTAAGTAGGAAAGGACCCTTGGGAGGTGAGACTCTAGAGGGCACACAGATGCTGAGACACTGTTTTCAGTGCACACGTTTTTAAATAAAATTTTAGATTTTTGAATACGTAAATGTTGTGTGACAAACCTAGACAGTGTATTAAAAAGCAGAGACATCGCTTTGCTAACAAAGGTCCATACAGTCAAAGCTGTGGTTTTTCCGGAAGTCGTCTACAGATGTGATAGTTGGACCATAAAGAAGGCTGAGCGCTGAAGAGCTGATGCTTTCGAATAGTGTTAGAAACCAAGCCAGACGAAAGACAGGGACTTGTCCTTGGACACCTACAGTTCTTGCTGGCCCTCCTCCAGCCGTGCCCCGCCCTCCCCATGGGACCCGTCCATCAGGAGCCCCCGCCACCGAGCCTTCCACTTTCTAGATCACATTTTGGATCATCTGAGATCCTAGAATGCACTGCCCAGGCCCAGATCCCGTGAACCTGCATGAGAGTCTTCCATGGGTCTGTTCTCTGACTACCCCACCCATCTGTACCCTCTGAGGGCCAGGAGTGCCCTTGGGTTGGCTGTTGGCGCACATGTGGCTGGAATTTGGCTGTGCAGATGGGCGTGGCCAGGCTCGTGTGTGTGGAGCTCCTCCCTCCCTTGACCCCGGGTGGCAGGCCATGGTCAAGGGATAGGAAAGGCTGGCCCCACCCCCTAATCCAAGGCAGACCTCCAGATTCTAAATTCCGGACTGACCTTCCCAGTGCTTATGAAGATATGTTTGCTCAGGAGAAGCCAGAGCGTGTTTTATTTAGTAGCTTTTAAATATTTACACATATTATGTGAGCCTCAGTTGGTTGTCTTGTCCTCGGTCTTGAAAATGTTGAGGACAGGTCTGGAAAGATGTACGCTCCTGCCTGCCTCCCCTCTCGCACTGTTGCACATCCTCCATCCCTGGACAGGTGTGCCTGCTGCGCACGGCACAAGTCACACTATCTTGGGGGTGTCATTCGTGTTACAGACTGCATAGATTCCTACCATCACTATAGTTGTTTGTTTGACAAATACAGATGATGTGGGAGAGGGCCATGGTGGCCGAGTGTGCACAAAGACCTGGTCTGAAAGAACTTGCCTGCCAATGCAGGAGGCATAAGAGACGCAGGTTCGATCCCTGGATTGGGAAGAACCCCTGGAGAACAAAATGGCAGCTCACTCCAGTAGTCTTGCCTGGGGTTTCCTGGTGGGCTACAGGCCATGGACTCACCAAGAGTCAGACATGACTGAAGCGACTTAGCATGAACATGGCCTCTCTCGGCACAGAGAGCAGATTGGAGGTGCTCCGGCCCTTTCTTGGGTCAGACTGTGCCAAGGGGTCAGACATGCAGAAAGAGGTTCAGAGGAAGACGGGGAGCGTGCTCAGGGGTGACAGGAGGAAGTTGAACAGGACCACGAATTTCTGGAGGGTTCTACCGTCGGAAGCACCATTGTCTGAGAATATACTTACCCTGGCAGCTTCGCGCTGAATCACCTTGGGAGAAGCAAGCTCAGGGTAAACAGTGGAGAGAACAGACTTAGCCTTCAGGCTGCCCGGGTTTCAGACCCCACCAACTCCACGTTATGCAACCGTGGGTCAGTTGCTTGGGCTCTCTGTGTCTCCGTTTCCACATGTGCAGAAGCACAATCCTACCTCACAGAGCGCAAGGACTAAGTAGGGCGAATATATGTGAAGCATTTAGAACCGTGGTCCTAGGTAACCTCTCCGTAAGCCAAATTTTCCGCCCCGACAGGCGCTCCTTGTAGACATGTGTGTGAATTTTTCATAGTGAAAACTCCAACAGCACGTGAGGAAGTGGGGTGAGCCGTTGGGTCCCACACTATTCCCTGCGCTCACCCCACTGGTGACGGCCCACTGATGCAGAGGAGCCTTCTAGAACGCCCCATGCACTTGCATCCCACCATCGTCCTCTGGGTAGAAGCCTGAGCAGGAATTTGAGCCTGATGTGAACCTGGAGCATTAATAAGGGACCATGAGCTGGGGGTGCGTGAGACAAGAGACTTCTACTGCTTCGCTGTATGGAGGCCAGAAGGGGTCCGCAGAGCCGGGCACACTCTGAAGCCTCTCAGGGGGAATCTTCCCTTGCCTCTCCGTGCTTCTGGTGGCTGCCGACAATCCTTGGCATTCTTCGGCTTATGGATTCTCTGTCGTTCCCACAGATACACTATCTTTACGCGGCCATCTTCTCATAAGGACCCTGATCGTGTTGGATCAGTGCCCGTCCTAGTCCAGTACTGAGTCCTCTTAACGAATTACATCTGTAATGACCCTATGCCTTTTTATTAATTTATTAATTTTTTCATAGAAGGATAATTTCTTTACAGAATTCTGTTGGTTTCTGCCATACCTCAACATGAATCCCTATTTTTTTTTATTTTTTTTTTCTGTATTTTTTTGGCTGGGTCTTTGTTGCTGTGAGCAGGCTTTCTCTAGCTGCAGCACACAGGCTCCCCATGGCCGTGGCCTCTCTTATTCCAGAGCACAGGCTCTAAGGCTCACGGGCTTTAGGAGTTGTGGTGCACAGGCTTCATTGCGCCGTGACATATGGAATCTTCCAAGACCAGGGATGGAACCTGTATCCCCTGCACTGGCAGATGGGTTCTTTACCCCTGGACCACCAGGGAAGTCTGACCCTCTTTCTACATAAGGTCACATCCTGAGGTCGTGGAAGTTAGAACTGCAGCTTATCTTGGCTCAGATTGGAGGTGGGTGGGGATTGCGTAATTCAGTTTATAAGTCTCCCAAGTAAACTGCTTGCCTTTGAACTCTTGTCTGGGACTTCCTGATTGAAAACAATCGCCCCCTCCCTGTGGGAGGCACGCTCACGAGAGAGGGGGCCTGTGTATACTTAGAGCTGATTCATGTGATTGTACAGCAGAAACTAATGCTACATTGTAAAGCAGTTATACTCCAATTAAAAGTAAACTTGAAAAAAAAGACAACTCCGCACCCCGAAATACCACCACTAGGGCCCCTCGTTGCTAAGGGCAGGCGCTGAGGTGGCATCTTTGGGTTTCTGCTTGGCGAGGGTAGAGCCATTGCTTTTCCAGACTCATCTGGGCTCTGCCCTGTGCTCTGCCACCTGCCAGGCCTGCCTTGGGACGCCCCTAGTTCCATCCAGCCACAGGCAGGCACGGTGTCTGGCCTCTTTGTCCTTTATGCCTGTGCTGGAGCCAAGCCCATGGGCGTGGGCTCACCAGCCGCCGTCGGGTGAGATCCGTGGGAGAGTCCGGAAGCACCTGCTCCAGGCATCTTAGAATCCTCTGGCATGGATGCCACCCACCTGGGTGAGCAGGGCTTTGCGGTCCTAACATCTCATGTCTTTTCTCATCATTGAAATCCATTTGTGTATTCCACAAATACGTATTTTTTAATTATGATTTTTTCAATTTAATTTCTTTATTTTGGCCGAGCTGAGTCTTTGTGGCTGCGCTCGTGTCTTCTGTAGTTGAAGTGAGTGGGGGCTGCTCTCTCCTTGTGGCACGTGGGTTTCTCATTGCGGTGGCTTCTCTTGCTGCAGAGCGCGGGCTCTAGGGCTCGCAGAATCAGTGGTTGTGGCACACGAGCTTAGTTGCTCCGCGACATGTGGGCTCTTCCTGGACCGGAGACCGAACCTGTGTCCCCTGCACTGGCAGGGGGATTCTCAACCATGGATCACCAGGAAGTGTTAGTCTCTCAGTTGTGTTCGAATCTTTGCAACCCCGTGGACTATAGCCCACCAGACTCCTCTGTCTATGGGCGTCGCCAGGCAAGAATACTGGAGTGGGCTGCCATTTCCTTCTCCAGGGGATTTTCCCGACCCAGGGATTGAACCCAAGTCTCCTGAATTGCAGGCAGATTCTTTGTCATCTGAGCCATCAGGAAAGTCCCAAAGAAGTCCCATTCTTACTTAATGTCCATGGTGTGCCAGGAAATGATCAGGTGACCAGGGGCAACACGGTGAAGAAGACAGACAAAAATCCCCACCCTCCTAGAGGAGAGAGATGTGACTGATGAACATGATAAATAATAAACTGCTCAGGATGTGGAAGCACATGTATAATGGGACAAGGTGACATGACCTGATGTCCTTTGAGGACAGCAGCAGCATAAGAGGTCAAGTGATAGGGTGCGGGGGCTCATTTAGGTCAGGGCATCAGGGAGGGCTTCTCGGAGGAGGGGTCATTTCCACAGGGAAGAGAGCCAGGCAGATGTTTGGGGGAAGAGCGTTCTTGGCCGAGGGAGCCGCAGCTCTCCTACACTGTGTGTTGTGGCCCTGTCCAGGTTTTTCCATTTTTCGATTTGTCTCTTTTTCGTTCCCACTTGGTGTCCTGGTTAAAGTGCCTTTTCGGGAAAAGCCTCCCTTGAACTAATCAGCGACACTGTCGAAGGTTTATATCAGGATGTGCACCCCAGAGGTATCTGTAAAAATAGAATAAGACTGGAAGTAACTGGTTAAATACCGTATGGTCCCTCCATCTGATGGAGTATCATGTCATCATTAAAAATCATCTGTTGGGGGGATATTTAAGGATGCGGGGAAATGCTCACTAGATAATAACAAATAAGAAGAACTGATTTTTTAAAAAATAATCAAGGGATGCATACGTGCTAGGTCCCTTCAGTCATGTCCAACTCCACAACCCTATGGACTGTAACCCGTCAGGCTCCTCTGTCCGTGGAATTCTCTGGGCAAGAATACTGAGGTGGGTTGCCATGCCCCACCTTCAGGGATCTTCCCAGCCCAAGGCTCAAGCCAGCATCTTGTACATCTCCTGCATTAGCAGGTGGACTGAGGCTAACGTTACAAAATACCATAGACAGAGCAGCTTAGACAACAGAATTGTGCTTCTGTGTAGGTGTGGAGGCTGAAAGTCTGAGATCACAAGGCCAGCATGGTCCAGGTCTGGCAGTGGGGGCTCTCTTCCTGCCTTGCAGATGGCTGCCTTCTCTCTGGGTCTTTTCATGATGAGAGAGAGAGAGAACCAGTTCTGTGGGATTTCTTTTTACAAGGACACTAATTCCATCAAAGGGGCCCCACTCTCCTGACTACCTGTAACCCTGATCACCTCCCAAAGACTCCATCTAAAAAATGCCGTTACATCACGGATTAGGGCTTCAGTGAACGAATTGTGACATTGTTCAGTCCGTAGAAGCTTCTAATGATGAGTGTGTAATTTTGAAAATACAAGAGAGAAAAAAATGGAATCCCCTGTCCCAAGATGGCCTCTAGATAGGAGGACTCGGGAATCTTTGTTTTCTTGGTCCTTCTCTTGTTGTCAGATTTGTCCACGATGAGACATGTTTAAACGTCTTTGTTTTATACTGGAATATAGCTGCTTAGCCGTGTTGCAATAGTTTCAGATGCACAGTGAAGGGACTCAGCCATACATACACAGGTATCCATTCGCCCCCAGACTCCCCTCCCATCCAAGCTGCCACACAACATTGAGCAGAGTTCCCAATGCTATACAGTATGTCCTTGTTAGTTATCCATTTTAAATATAGCAGTGTGAACACAATTGATTTTTATCCTCTTTTTTATTGAAGGATAGTTGATTTACAATACTGCATTCATTTCAGATGTACAGCATAGTAATTCAGTTATTTTTCCATATTATATTCCATTATATAAAATATTCCATTATTATAAAATATTGAATATAATTCCTTGTCCAGGTCAATAAATCCTTGTTGCTTGTCTATTTATGTATAGTAGTTTTACAAATTACTTTTATAATCAGGGAATATATTTAAATTTTTTCTTACTAAGCATTTAGGAGGAAAGAGATATTGTTTGGTTACTCGTAGACCAGGAGATGGGAAGAAAGGGCAGGATAAAGAACATTTTGGGGGTGCCCACTGCATGGTGGGTGTTTTTATTCTACATTGCCTGTCCAGAAAAAGTCCACCCCAAAATAAATAAATGACTTTTCTTGATTGACATAACAGTATTAAGTAGTCATCTTATTGCTTTATTATTAAATACACAAAATAAGTGAAGAGACAGATCTTTACAGAAGAACTCCATTTGCTTCTCCAGGGGATCTTCCCGATCCTGGGATCAAACCCCGGTCTTCTGTACTGCGGGCAGATTCTTTACTTGGGAAAGGGAAGGATTCAGTTTTTTTCCATGCAAATTCAGACTCCCTATGGTCTAGTCTCAGACCCCACAGGATTCCCACCCCCGCTGAGACTGAGAGAATCTCCCAGGGACTGGTGGGGTTGCTGTGGCTAGAAGAACCCTCAGGGGACGTGATCGATTAGCAAGCCACGCGAGCTCTTGCAGTTTGTTCCTCGCCCAGCCCCCACCACAAGTTATCCAGTCCCAAATGTCAGGAGTGTTGATGTTGAAAAGCCTTGCTCTAGGAGACCAGGACTCCTTGGAGATGGGACATTGGGGCATCTCTGGGCAGGGTGGACCTACCCTCATTAGGACTTCATGGTGGGATGTGTTCTTCCAAGCCCCCCAAAGACTGTATGGCAGGCATATTTTAATCCTGTGCCAGAAGTGTGGTCCAAGGCATGTTTAACTGTTGTAAAATGAACCTTAGTCAACATAATAAGCTCCCTCATCCTGGAGCCTCCAAAGGACCCACATGACTCCTGTGCCCACTGGACAAGCCTCATCGCTGGGCTTTCCTGGGCCCCAGCCTGGTTCTGAGCGGCCCGTCCGGAATAATAATAGATTATCAGCCATTTTCCTCGCTGCCCCACTGTTCTGGGTGTTTTTCGGTGCACCAGCTTGTGACTCCTTGATGGTAGGGCCTTACATACCCCCATGTTACAGATGAGGAAACTGAGGCCCAGAGTCACACACAGGGAGTTAAGGTTGGCATCCAGCTCTGACTCAGCTCTGGCTCCCTCGGAATCTGCCCTTTGCCACCTCCCACGGCAAGCAAGCGGGAGGCACGGCTCTCTGAGCTCGAGGGGATGGGCTGGGGGGGGTTAGCACATGGCCCCAGGAGGGCTGCACTGGGGCCGTTTGCTAGAGACAAGAGCTGTGTCTTGCTTGAGTCACTGGCAGCCTCCTCTCCCAGGGACCCCCTCGCCATATGTGCCTGCGTGACTCAAAACATGAAAAAACAGAAATCACCTCCACCTCACGCAGAGGACATCCTCCACATGCTCCTCACCATCTGGGCCAAAGCAGCCCGGGAGTGCAGCGTGGGTGACGGGGCCTGCCCTCTCTTGGTTGCTACCAGGGTAGGGAGCTGAAGAGGCTGGGGTTCTGGCAGGACCAGAACATCCTGAGTTAACGTTTTGCCATTTGCTGAGAGCCTACTGCACCCATCCCTACCTCTCCTTTAAAAAAAAAAATTATTTATTTGTTCATTTGTTTGTTGTTGAATATTCTGGGTTTTCACCACTGCCACAGGCTCTTCTCTAGTTGCAGGGAGTGGGGGCTCCTCTCTAGTTGAGGTGAACCGGCTTCTTGTTGCGGTGACTTCTCTTGTTGTGGAACTCGGGCTCTAGGGCACACGGGCTCAATAGTTATGGCTCCGAGGCTCTAGAGCACAGGCTCCATCATTGTGGCTCACAGGCTTAGTTGCTGCACAGCATGTGGGATCTTCCCGGATCAGGGATCAAACCCGTGTCTCCTGCATTGGCAGGCAAACTCGTCACCACTGAGCTACCATGAAAGCCCCCTGCCTCTCCCTTATACCATCAGTTGATCCATAAAACAGCCCTCATGGGACCTCCCTGGTGGTCTAGTGGTGAAGACTTCTCCCTCCCAGTGCAGGGGATCCAGGTTTGATCCCTGGTCAAGGAACTAGATCCCTCATGCTGCAACTAAAACCAAGCACAGCCAAATATTTTTAAAAATTCATGTAGGGAGATGTTTTTAGGTCCATCTTTCAGATGAGGAAATGGAGGCCCACAGGGATGCAGGCACCTGCTGAGGGTGGTGAAGTCAGGATTCAGACCTAGCCCTGGACATGAACTATTACATTCCCTTGCTGTTTGGTCAGTGAGTCATGTCCGACTCTTTTGTAACCCCATGGACCGTAGCCCACCAGGCTCCTCTGTCCATGGGATGAGCCGGGCAAGAACACTCGAGGGGGTTGCCATTTCCTTCTCCAGGGGATCTTCCCCACCCAGGGATCGAACCTGGGTCCCCCGCATTGCAGGTGGGTGCGTTACCACTGAGTCACCAGGAAAGGCCTCACCCTCCCTCCCTGTCTCTGAAAACTCCCTTTCTCTCTCTTTTACCCTCTCTGTCTTTGTTGCTCTCAATGCTGGTCTCTGTCTCTTATTTTCTCTCTCCTCCTTTCCTTTCTGCATCTCTTTATCCTCCTCCCTCCCACCTCGCTGTGCTTTTCTCTGTTTCTCTTACGCTCTGTTCCTCTCCCTCCGTTAGTGTCAGTTAGGAAAGCGACAAAACCGTGCTTCGCCAAAGACGAACATGCAAGTCCCTGGATGAATGGTTGAACTTGATCTTTGACCTCAGCCCTTGTGTAATTCATAGACGATCGTTTGGACCATCAGATGTGGGGTTGGGGGGGGCTTGACGCATTCACTCAGCACACATTCCTTGAATGTGTACTGCATCCCGGCAGCTTTCTAAGCAGCAAACGGAAAAGACCAAAATCCCTTTTTGTGGGGGGGAGTTGACATTTTGGTTGGGGAAGCCGGCTGTCAACAAGATAATTAAGACATGTTTATATATGTGGCAGTATCTTAAATATTTTAGTCTTTGCGGGCCATGCAGTCAGTCTCTGTCGCAACTACTCAATCTGCTCTCACAGCACAGAAGCAGCCACAGAGAAGATAGCTAATGAATGGGCATGACGGCGTGCCGGTAAACCTGAGCTCACAAACGCAGGTGGCCAGCCCACGGGCCATGGTTTGCCGACTCCTGTCTACGAGGGGGATGAACGCTCACGGGGAAAATGAAGCCGCCCTAGGGTTGCGGACCCTCAAAGTGGGAGGTTGAGATTTGGGATTGTGTACAGCTGTAAACGACAAAACTCTGCAAACAATGTATAGCAGTAATTTTGCTGTATGCTTGAAACTAATGCAGCATTGTAAATCCACTATACTCCAATTAAAAAAAAAAAAGTGAGGGCTTCCCTGGTGGTTCAGTGGGTAAGGACACCGCCTTGCAGTGCAAGGGGCACCAGTTCGATCCCTGGCCTGGGAAGATCCCACCCAATGTGTCCAATTACCGAGCCAGAGCTCTGGAGCGCATGCGCCCAGAGCCGGTGCTCTGCGACAACAGAAGCCACAGTGATGGGAGGCCCACAGGGGCCAAAGAACAAAGATGGATGAAAATGGATAAATGAAAGACCAGTAGAAGTGGCCCACCCACCCCCCTCTCGCCCCAACCCGCCCCCCGCCCAAAAAAAAAAAGTGAGAGGTTGAAGTTCTAATACGACCTGAAAGAGGTGAGGGGGTAATCATACAGGTGTGTCAGTAAAGAGAGACCCTCGTGAACAAGACAGCCAGTGCAAAGGCCCTGAGGCAGGAGTGATCCTGGCATTTGCGAGAAGCAGCCATGCAGCCCATGTGGCTGGAAGTGAAGGAATGAGCGAGGGAGTCGAAAAAGCCAGGAGAGGTGATGGGAGACCTCAAAGGCAGAAAGACCATATAATTTACCACCCAAACAAAGACAGTTTTGAGAGTGAATTGAAAAAGGAGATCTCCACACATAATTAGCAGATACCGCATGATGCAATAATAGGTATAAACTGGGGCTTCCCAGGTGGCTCAGACAGTAAATAATCCACCTGCCATGCAAGAGACCCAGGTTCAATCCCAGGGTTGGGATGACCCCCTGGAGGAGGGAATAACTACTCACTTAAATATTCTTTTATTTATTTATTTATTTATTTTTATTTTTATTTTTAAATTTTGTATTTATTTGGTTACACTGGGTCTTAGTTGTGGCACGTGGGATCTAGTTCCCTGACCAGGGATCGAACCTGGGCCCCCTGCATTGGGAACACAGAGTCTTAACCACTGGACTAGCAGGGAAATCCCTCACTTAAATATTCTTGCCTCAATTCGTTGGACAGAAGAGCCTCGTAGGCTACAGTCCATGGGGTCGCAAAGAGAGACATGACTGAGCAACTAACACTTTTTTATAATCTGGGACAGAAATACAACCTCCCTCGTGGCACCATGGAACTCCGGCTCTATCATAGTCAAATCCATTCTTTTTCTCTTCTTTTTTAACCTCTTTTATTGGTTTTTAAATTGTCTGTTTTCATCCATCTTAATTCTTTGGCCTGTGTGGGCCTCCCATTGAAGTAACCTCTCTCGTTGCAGTGCAAGGAGCACCAGTTCGATCCCTGGCCTGGGAAGATCCCACCCAATGTGTCCAATTACCGAGCCAGAGCTCTGGAGCGCATGCGCCCAGAGCCGGTGCTCTGCGACAACAGAAGCCACAGTGATGGGAGGCCCACAGGGGCCAAAGAACAAAGATGGATGAAAATGGATAAATGAAAGACCAGTAGAAGTGGCCCACCCACCCCCCTCTCCCCAACCCGCCCCGCCCAAAAAAAAAGTGAGAGGTTGAAGTTCTAATACGACCTGAAAGAGGTGAGGGGGTAATCATACAGGTGTGTCAGTAAAGAGAGACCCTCGTGAACAAGACAGCCAGTGCAAAGGCCCTGAGGCAGGAGTGATCCTGGCATTTGCGAGAAGCAGCCATGCAGCCCATGTGGCTGGAAGTGAAGGAATGAGCGAGGGAGTCGAAAAAGCCAGGAGAGGTGATGGGAGACCTCAAAGGCAGAAAGACCATATAATTTACCACCCAAACAAAGACAGTTTTGAGAGTGAATTGAAAAAGGAGATCTCCACACATAATTAGCAGATACCGCATGATGCAATAATAGGTATAAACTGGGGCTTCCCAGGTGGCTCAGACAGTAAATAATCCACCTGCCATGCAAGAGACCCAGGTTCAATCCCAGGGTTGGGATGACCCCCTGGAGGAGGGAATAACTACTCACTTAAATATTCTTTTATTTATTTATTTATTTATTTTTATTTTTATTTTTAAATTTTGTATTTATTTGGTTACACTGGGTCTTAGTTGTGGCACGTGGGATCTAGTTCCCTGACCAGGGATCGAACCTGGGCCCCCTGCATTGGGAACACAGAGTCTTAACCACTGGACTAGCAGGGAAATCCCTCACTTAAATATTCTTGCCTCAATTCGTTGGACAGAAGAGCCTCGTAGGCTACAGTCCATGGGGTCGCAAAGAGAGACATGACTGAGCAACTAACACTTTTTTATAATCTGGGACAGAAATACAACCTCCCTCGTGGCACCATGGAACTCCGGCTCTATCATAGTCAAATCCATTCTTTTTCTCTTCTTTTTTTTTTAACCTCTTTTATTGGTTTTTAAATTGTCTGTTTTCATCCATCTTAATTCTTTGGCCTGTGTGGGCCTCCCGTTGCAGTCGCCTCTCTCATTGCAGAGCACCGACTCTGGGCACACATGCTCCAGAGCTCCGGCTCGGTAGTTGGACGCACCGGTCCAGCTGCTCCAGAGCACGTGGGATCTTCCCAGGCCAGGGATCGAACCGATGCCCCTTGCACCACAAGGTGAACTCTTTACCCACTGGACCACCCATTCCATTTTTTTGTACCACTTCTTCTTTGTCCGTTTATCTGTTGGTGGACATTAAGAGTTGATTTGTGTTTCTCTAATAATCAGTGATGTTGAGCATCTTTTCATATGAGGTATGGCTTTTTTTTATTGACTTTTTATTGGTGTATAGTTGCTTTACAGCGTCGTGTTCATTTCTACTGTATAGAAAAGTGAATCAGCTATACATATACACACATCCCCTCTTTTTTGGATTTCCTTCCCTGTAGGTCACCACAGAGCAGCGAGTAGAGTCCCTTGTGTTATGTAGTAGCTTCTGATTCTCAGGTGGTGCTCATGATAAAGACCCTGCCTGCCAGTGCAGGAGACATAAGAGACACGGGTTCGATCCCTGGGTCAGGAAGATCCCCTGAAGAAGGAAATGGCAACCCACTTCAGGGTTCCTGCCTGGAGACTCCCATGGACGGAGGAGCCTGGCGGGTGGCAGACCACAAGCTCACCAAGAGTCAGACACGACTGAGCACAGCCACCGAGCACCATGCATGTATGTCAGCCCCAGCTGCCCATCCATCACACCCCTCATCCTCCTTGGTACCCAGTAAATCCACCCCATGGTTTCCCCTTATGCTGGGGACTTGGGTGTTCTCCTGAGCTGAGGTTGTTTTTTTTTTTTGCATCTTCTATACTTTTTCAGAATGAACCATGCTCAAAAAAATTGGAGGAAAACAAGCCATAAACCAGAAGGCACTTAAGGATGTTCCTGGGACTCAGCCATTAATTTGTTTGATGGGTATTTATCTAGCGCTTGCTAAGTGCCAGGCGCCATGCTAGGTACCAGCAGCGCTGGGATGAATCAGTATTTTCCCTCTCCGTTAGGGCTCTCATGGCCAGTTTTTGTAAACAGAAAATACTATGTTAGCGCAGTGAATGAGTGAGATAGAAAAAGGTTAGGCGGCTGGAAGCCAGCATGACGGGCTGGCCACAGCCGTGCCGTCCACTCCCTGTAGGACCAGGCAGAGCACAGCCTCGCCCGCATTCTCAGCTTCCCCATCCACTGGTGTGGAAATTGTGGGAATCAAGGGGTGTTCTGTCAGCTCCAACAAGCTCCCCTAGAGTGAGCCGGGCCAGCGGGGCTGCACTGCCTTGGACCCCGGGTAGAAGTCCTTCTTGCCTCTTCGAAACTTCTGGTGGTGGCTATCGACCCTCCTCTTTTTTGTTTTTTTTTTTAATTTTGGTCTCTTTGATTGGTTTTTTATTTATTTATTTTCATCCATCTTTATTCTTTGGCCTTTGTGGGCTTTCCATGACAGTGGCCTCTCGTTGCAGAGCAGCAGCTCTGGGCGCATGCGCTCCAGAGCGCTGGCTCATCGTTGGACACATCGGTCCAGCCGCTCCACGGCACGTGGGATCCTCCCGGGCCAGGGATTGAACCGGCGCCCCTTGCACTGCAAGACAGACTCTCTGCCCACTGGACCACCAGGGAAGCCCCTCCCGCCTCGTTCTTTGACTCCCACGCTTCGTCCCTCCAGTCTCTGCCGCAGCTGTTCCATGGCTGCCCTCTGCCCTGGCTGACCCTGACTTTACCTGGTATTCCCTTCTTCTTTAAAGATTGTTTTTACTTTGTTTATTTATCTTTGTCTCTGATGGGCCTTCCTTGCTGCGCACGGCTGTCTGCTGTGTGTGGGCTTCTCCTGGCGGTGGCTTCTCTGCGGAGCACAGACTCTAGCTGTGCGGGCTTAGTTGCCCAGTGGCATGGGGGATCTTCCCAGATCAGGGATCAAACCCATGTCCTCGGATGGATGCGTAACCCCTGGACCCCCAGGGATGTCCCTGTTTTCTCCTTCTTCAAAGGACACCAGTCGGGCTTCCCTGCGGGTCCAGTGGTTAGGAATCTGCCTGTCAGTGCAGGGGACATGAGTTTGATCCCAGTTCTGGGAAGACCCCACATGCCCTGAAGCAAATAGGTCCACTTGCCACAGCTACGGAGCTTGTGCTCTGGGCCCCTAAGCCACAGTGGCTGGAGTCCTGGTGCCCAGAGCCCACGCTCCACACCAAGATGAGCCACCATGAGGAGAAGCCTTCACACGGCCACAAAGAGTCGCCTTCGCTCACTGAAACTAGAGAAAGCCCGAGCGCGGCCAAAATAAACAAAGAAAAGCTTGAAACATAAAGTACATATACATTTATTAAAAAAAAAAAAAAGGACACCAACCCTATTAGACCAGGGCCGACCACCATGACTTCATCTTAACTTGATCGCAACTGCAGACAACCAGTTTCCAAGTAGGGCCCCTTTGACAGCCCCGGGGGTTAGGATTTCAACATGCCGTTTGAGGGGACACCGTGCAGCCCATGGCAGGGATCTTGAGCCGGAGACATCACCTCTGGGTGCCTCAGTTGCCTCACCCGGGAAGGCTGACCTGCCGCCTCTCGTGGGAGAGTTGTTAAATGGGCTCCGGTGGGCTGAGGGCCCGACGCTGTGTCTTCTGCACCAGGCAGCCTCGTGGGGCCTCGGCGCTTCTAAGCATCGGCAGATCCTGGGGCAGAGGGGCTGCCTGGTGCCGAAGCGCCTTCGCCATTTCTCCCCAGTCAGTCCCGCCCCTCTCCCTCCGCCCACCCGCCGCTCAGCCTCCAGACCGGCTTCCCGAGACCGAGACAGCCCCGCCGGGCTCCGTCCCTCGGCCAGGGCGGGCTTCCTTTCCCCGGGCTGTCTTTAGCCCTAGGAAGTGGGAACAGAAGGCCTCAGCCACGGCAGCACAGAAGGAAGAAGCACAAAGCCAGTCCGGCCTTGTCTCCAGCCCTGTTCTGCCGACCCTTCTCTTTCTTCCAGAACCTTCCAGAAGCAAAGCGTTAGAACTCTGTTAGAACAGGGGTGTGAGCTGGGGACTGACAACGCTGGCTTTGGGGGTTTGTTGTCTTTTTTTTTTTTTTTTTAGTTTTATGTATTTATTTATTTTTGGCTACTCTGGGTTTTCACTGTTGCCACAGGCTCCTCTCTAGCTCCAGGGAGTGGGGGCTCCTCTCTTGTTGAGCTGAGCAGGCTTCTTGTTGCAGTGACTTCTCTGGTTGTGGAACTCTGGCTCTAGGGCACACGGGCTTCAGTCCTTGAGGCCCATGGGCTCCATAGTTACGGCTCCGAGGCTCTAGAGCACAGGCTCCATCGTTGTGGCTCACGGGCTTAGTTGCTGCACAGCATGTGGGATCTTCACGGATCAGGGATGGAACTCGTGTCTCCTGCATTGGCAGGCAGACTCTTCACCACTGAGCTACCAGGGAAGCCCTCTCTTTTTAATTGTTGTGATAAAATAAGCATAACCTAAACTTTCCCAGCGAAACCCTTTAGATGTCCATGTCACTGGCATTAAGTGCGTTGATGCTGATATAAGCCGTCACCACCATCCGCCTCCAAAACTCTCTCATCTCGCAGAACTGAAGCTCTGTCCTCATTAAACCCTAACCCTCTGTCCCCCTCTGCAAGCCCTGCCCACCTCTCTACTGTCTATCTCTGAATTTGACAATTCTGGGAACCTCATATGAGTGGAATCACATAGTATTCCTTGCTTGTCTGGCTTATTTCACTTAGCATCATGTCCTCGGGGTTCATCCACATGGGTAACATGGGTCAGACTCTCCCAGCTTTTTTAACGTAAAAAATTGACTTTCTCAGGGGAAAAAAAAAATTGGGGGCGGGGCATTCAAGTACAATCAGTACACAGAACACTTCGCAATCATAAGCGAGGAGCTTGATGAATTTTTACAAACTGAAACATGGGTATAACCAGCACCCAAATCAGGAAACAGAAGCTTCTCAGCCTCAAGAGCACCTCCTCTTGCCCTCTCCCCAGTCGCTGCTCTCCCCAAAGGATACTCTACATCCCAAGTATCATCAACTTGTTTCCCTTGTTTTTGTATTTTGCATGAATAGAGTCTTGCATATTGGACTGGCCAAAAAGTTCGATCAGGTTTTCTGTATCATCATATGGAAAAGCCTGAATGCACTTTTTGGCCAGCCTCATGTATGCTCTGGGTTCTTCTGCTAGAGACCTAGTCTGTACGGCTTCATGTGACAGATGGCAGTCTTTCCTTGCCCACGATCCCATTTATTTATTTCCTCTCTTGTTGACAAGGCTCCAGATTGTTTCCAGTTTGGGACTGTTAGGAAGATCGCCACTGTGCACATTCTCGCGTGCATCCACAGGTTACCATTTCTGTTGGATAACATCCCCAGGATTCAATGTTCAGGTCACAGTGAAGGTGCATGATTAATTTCAGTAGAAATGCCCATCCCGTTTTCAGAGTGGTTGTACTACATGTGGTGGATTGAACTGTGCCTCTTCCAATATTCACATGGTGAAGCTCTAATCCCTAGTACCTCAGAATGTGACTTTATCTGGGAGTGGAGTCATTGCAGGAGTGTTATGTGGTATGTGTGTGCCCAGTTGCTTCTGACGCTTTGCGACCCGATGGACTGCAACCCACCAGGCTCCTCTGTCTACGGATTCTCCAGGCGAGAACACTGGAGTGGGTTGCCATGCCCTCCTCCAGGGGATCTTCCCGACCCAGGGTCAAGCCCAGGTCTCCCGCATTGCAGGCAGATTCTTTACCACCGAGCCACCAGGGATTTTAGGATGGGCCCTAATCCAACACGACTGGTGTCCCTATGAAAAAGGGGAAATTTGGACACAGAGACAGCCCCACCACAGGGAGAAAATCACGTGTTGATGAAGACAGAAATCAAGGTGATGTAGCTACAAGCCAAGGCACCACCGAAGATTGTCAGAAAACCCCAGATCCCGGGGGAGGGCATGGAGCGTGTTCTCCCTCAGAGCCTCTAGAAGGAACCGTCCCTGCTGCTGCCCTGACCTTGGGCTCCTGGCCTCCTGAACTATGCATATAAGCCAGTATGTTTCCGTGGTTTTAAGCCACTCAGTTGGCAGTTCCTCATCCCAGCCACCCCAGGAAGCTCATCCACCGTGCTCCCCTACCACTGGCAGCATGTGAGAGTTCCCGTTCCTCCACAGACTTGCCCACACCTGGCGGGGTCTGTCATCCTCACTCTAGCCTTTCTCGCAGGGCAGCAGTCGCTCTGGATGGGCTCCTAAAGGTGAGCTTTTAAAGCCACATATGGGGGCGCCGCCCTCTGCCGACGCCACGGAGCTGATGAAGCACGGAAAGGCTTTCACCACGCAGAGGCGGGGACCCCACAGGCCGAGGGCATTTGAGGCCCCAGGAGACTCCGGGCTCCCCCTCCACCCGTCAGGTCACTCCTGAGTCCCACTCAGAGCTCACCTGCTTTCCTTCCTCACCCCCGTAGAGCAACGACGCCTCAGGGAACACTTGGAACTGGTTGTACTTCATCCCCCTCATCATCATCGGCTCCTTTTTCATGCTGAACCTCGTACTGGGTGTGCTGTCTGGGTAAGTCTCCCCCACCCCACGCCCCTCACCGTCGTTTCCCCAGGAAGAGGCCGACAAAGCTTTGCTTTCGTTCTCCAGGTAGAGGATAGATCTCTTCTCTTGCTTTGGGTTATTAGACCGTAGTCAGCAAGCTGTGGGCAGGTGCACACATTGTCCACTTCTAGGGGAACTCAGTGAAGAGACTCTTGGATGCTGAAATCCAGCCCAGGCTTCACTCACCATGGTGTGCCCATGGCATCTGAGTGGCCTTCGAAAGGTAGCTCAGTCATTTTTCGAAGGTTTTCTCAAATTTTTCAGACCCACAACCCAAACCACAAGAAAATTCTATAGAGCTTTCATTTCTATCCTTGACATTTTTAAAGAAGTAACAGGTTGGTTCCCCGGTCCCTTGTTTTCCAAATATAAAGTCATAACTTACAATTTCATTACACACATTGACTGACCCCTACCCCCATGATTACTTTTCTGGCTTAATCACAAATGAGTTTCATTTTGCTCACGACAAGAAGTCTGGGGGGTGGTTTGGTGGCTCCTTGGTGCCGTGATAGACCCCAACTCCCTCTAGGTTTCCATGCTGACGTCCTTCTTAGGGGCTTTCCATCTCATGGATGCATTGTGGTCTCAGAATGACTGCTTCCTGCTCACGAGGAAGCCGTCTCACATTCCAAACAGGAAGAGGAAGAAAGGAAACCGGAAGGGTCCTCCACAGACTTGCCCACACCTGGCGGGTCTGTCCCAGCCCTACAAGTGCTCTGGATGGGCTCCTAAAGGTGAGCTTTTAAAGCCACATATGGGGCGCCGCCTCTGCCGACGCCACGGAGCTGATGAAGCACGGAAAGGCTTTCACCACGCAGAGGCGGGGACCCCACAGGCCGAGGGCATTTGAGGCCCCAGGAGACTCCGGGCTCCCCCTCCACCCGTCAGGTCACTCCTGAGTCCCACTCAGAGCTCACCTGCTTTCCTTCCTCACCCCCGTAGAGCAACGACGCCTCAGGGAACACTTGGAACTGGTTGTACTTCATCCCCCTCATCATCATCGGCTCCTTTTTCATGCTGAACCTCGTACTGGGTGTGCTGTCTGGGTAAGTCTCCCCCACCCCACGCCCCTCACCGTCGTTTCCCCAGGAAGAGGCCGACAAAGCTTTGCTTCGTTCTCCAGGTAGAGGATAGATCTCTTCTCTTGCTTTGGGTTATTAGACCGTAGTCAGCAAGCTGTGGGCAGGTGCACACATTGTCCACTTCTAGGGGAACTCAGTGAAGAGACTCTTGGATGCTGAAATCCAGCCCAGGCTTCACTCACCATGGTGTGCCCATGGCATCTGAGTGGCCTTCGAAAGGTAGCTCAGTCATTTTTCGAAGGTTTTCTCAAATTTTTCAGACCCACAACCCAAACCACAAGAAAATTCTATAGAGCTTTCATTTCTATCCTTGACATTTTTAAAGAAGTAACAGGTTGGTTCCCCGGTCCCTTGTTTTCCAAATATAAAGTCATAACTTACAATTTCATTACACACATTGACTGACCCCTACCCCCATGATTACTTTTCTGGCTTAATCACAAATGAGTTTCATTTTGCTCACGACAAGAAGTCTGGGGGCTGGTTTGGTGGCTCCTTGGTGCCGTGATAGACCCCAACTCCCTCTAGGTTTCCATGCTGACGTCCTTCTTAGGGGCTTTCCATCTCATGGATGCATTGTGGTCTCAGAATGACTGCTTCCTGCTCACGAGGAAGCCGTCTCACATTCCAAACAGGAAGAGGAAGAAAGGAAACCGGAAGGGTCCTCTATCACAGCGGGGAGGGTGCTGCGGAAATCCTCAGTTCGCGTGTGGCTGTCCTCACTTAAAAGAGGGATAAAAGTATTCGTTAGCCAGGCATACAGAGAGTGAGAATGGAGTGTGCAGCCAGCAGTGGCTGGCAGGGCATGGTTTACGATTTTGCTTTCTTTTCTCTGACTGGGTAGAGTGGGTGGACAGCGTGGGGAGCTGGCAACAGTAGCCACTCCTATAGTATTCTGGTCCTTCTCCACCAAACCTGATTCCTCTTGTTGAAGTGTGCTGCCCTCCGGGGATACTGAATTCCCAGACAGACACACTCCCTCAAATCTCTGAAACAGCCAGACCTGGCTCTTCTGTGCTTCTTCAGGGAGTTTGCCAAAGAAAGGGAGCGGGTAGAGAACCGTGGCTTTCCTGAAACTGAGACGGCAGCAGCAGATCGAACGAGAGCTCAACGGGTACATGGAGTGGATCTCGAAAGCAGGTGAGGCCCTTTCATCCTGGGGCTCAGGGATCGTAACCCCAGGCCACAGAGCGCACCGAGGGTCACGCATGCCGTTTGGAGATGAAGGAGGGGAGAGGCGTGATAGGAGAAAGAGGATCTGCTTCTAGTCCCAAGAATCCAAAGTGAGGAAGCCAGGATGGGACATATGCACCGCTAAAGAGCTCTGAAACCAGACATGGGCTTAGATCCCCACTCTGCCACCTCCAGGCAATGCTCCTGCCCTCCGTGGGCCTCCGTCTCCCTGCCTGTTAGACAGAGATCGTGATAGTACCTCCCTCGTAAGGCTATTTGAGGAGTGTAACAGGTTGGTTCCCCGGTCCCTTGTTTTCCAAATATAAAGTCATAACTTACAATTTCATTACACACATTGACTGACCCCTACCCCCATGATTACTTTTCTGGCTTAATCACAAATGAGTTTCATTTTGCTCACGACAAGAAGTCTGGGGCTGGTTTGGTGGCTCCTTGGTGCCGTGATAGACCCCAACTCCCTCTAGGTTTCCATGCTGACGTCCTTCTTAGGGGCTTTCCATCTCATGGATGCATTGTGGTCTCAGAATGACTGCTTCCTGCTCACGAGGAAGCCGTCTCACATTCCAAACAGGAAGAGGAAGAAAGGAAACCGGAAGGGTCCTCTATCACAGCGGGGAGGGTGCTGCGGAAATCCTCAGTTCGCGTGTGGCTGTCCTCACTTAAAAGAGGGATAAAAGTATTCGTTAGCCAGGCATACAGAGAGTGAGAATGGAGTGTGCAGCCAGCAGTGGCTGGCAGGGCATGGTTTACGATTTTGCTTTCTTTTCTCTGACTGGGTAGAGTGGGTGGACAGCGTGGGGAGCTGGCAACAGTAGCCACTCCTATAGTATTCTGGTCCTTCTCCACCAAACCTGATTCCTCTTGTTGAAGTGTGCTGCCCTCCGGGGATACTGAATTCCCAGACAGACACACTCCCTCAAATCTCTGAAACAGCCAGACCTGGCTCTTCTGTGCTTCTTCAGGGAGTTTGCCAAAGAAAGGGAGCGGGTAGAGAACCGGCGGGCTTTCCTGAAACTGAGACGGCAGCAGCAGATCGAACGAGAGCTCAACGGGTACATGGAGTGGATCTCGAAAGCAGGTGAGGCCCTTTCATCCTGGGGCTCAGGGATCGTAACCCCAGGCCACAGAGCGCACCGAGGGTCACGCATGCCGTTTGGAGATGAAGGAGGGGAGAGGCGTGATAGGAGAAAGAGGATCTGCTTCTAGTCCCAAGAATCCAAAGTGAGGAAGCCAGGATGGGACATATGCACCGCTAAAGAGCTCTGAAACCAGACATGGGCTTAGATCCCCACTCTGCCACCTCCAGGCAATGCTCCTGCCCTCCGTGGGCCTCCGTCTCCCTGCCTGTTAGACAGAGATCGTGATAGTACCTCCCTCGTAAGGCTATTTGAGGAGTGTCTCAGCCTCTTAAGAAAAAAAACAGTGCCTGGACTTCCCTGGCCGTCCAGTGGCTAAGACGCCACGCTTCCACTTCATGGTGTCCGGGTTCAGTCCCTGGTTGGGGAAGATCCACCTGCCGTGCAGTGTGGCCATAAAAAAAGAAAAGAGAGAGAGCAATGCCTAACATACGGTAGGTATTGTATATGTTTGTTCGTTGAGTCATTCAAACACTTAGGCACCTGCTGTGTGTCAGGCAGTGCTCTAGATACTGAGATTAGATCTCTGCCTGCAAGGCTCTGAGAGTCTCATGAGAGAGACAGAAAATAACCACATACACGTAGTATTGGGTATTGCTAAATGCTGAGAGGGAAACATAAAACAAAGTAGGAGGCAGGAAAGAGAAAGCAGGGTGATCAGAGAGGGTCTGTCTGAGCAGAGACGCAGAGGAAGTGAAGAAGGGAGCCATGTGAATGTGCAGGGGCGGGGCCTTCCCTGGCAGAGGGAACCGCAAGTGCAAAGGCCCTGGGGTTGGAGCAGCGTTGACTCCTGCTGGGCAGGGAAGGCCACGGGGCTGGAGCTGAGTGAAGGGGAGAGCAGGAGGAAAGGAGGACAGGTGACAGGGTCAGATCAGGCAGGATCTTATAGGCTATGGTCAGGAGGCTGGTTTTGATTTTGAAGCAGGTAGGGATGATGTTGGCCTTGCCCTGTTGCCACAGTGGGGCTGAAAGTCAGAAGCGGGTGTGCAAGCATCTCTCGGCTGATTGAGACGTCCCTCAGCAAGGGGAGAGCGGAGTGGCCGGGAGGACCCTTCTCCTTCCTGGTCCAGGGGAACCCATCCCTGGGAGAGTCCTCCAGACGCTGGAGCGTGATTGTGTTCTCTTTCTCTTCAGAAGAGGTGATCCTCGCTGAAGATGAAACCGACGGGGAACAGAGGCATCCCTTTGATGGTAACTGCTCCGAACCTGGCTCTGAGGTTGGGGGTGGGTTCACAGGACACAGGGGGAGCCAGAGCTGGAGAAACGGGCTAGTTCTTTCCAAGGGGTCCCCAGGGGATGGCTACTCAGGGCCCAGGTGATGCTAAGACAAGCCTCAGGCTCAGGAGGATGAAAGAATGGTGAGAAGCTGTTTCCTCGAGGAATTTTAGGACTTCAGCACAAGGTTTCTATTTCTTGCCTGCCTTGTCTGCTTGGACCACGTGCCCAGCTTCTGCCTTCTGCCTCCGTTTTCCTCATCTGTCAAATGGGCACGATCATGATTACTCCTACTCGAATGGATTGTTTATGAATATTCCATTAATGACTCCCAGTTGTGACCGGCTCTGGGCCAGCCCCATTGATGTTCAGTAAGTAAAATAAATGGTAGTAGTTTCAGGACTTCCTTGGTGGTCTAGTGGTTGAGGCTCCAGGCCTCCAGTACAGGGAACTGTGATCCCACATGCTGTGAGGTGTAGCCCCCCCCAAAAAAGTAACTTCACCAATGGGAATTGCCCAGTGGTCCAGTGGTTAGGACATGGTACTTTCACTGCGGTGGCCCAGGTTCAATCCCTGGTTGGGGGACTAAGATCCCACAAACCGTGCACCATGGCCAAAAATAAAATAATCTCATCAAGAATCCAGCTTGCTATTAAGGACAGCTGTCTCCCATGTTAGAAATGTGACTAGACAGAGCATTGACTGTGGGTTGAAGAGACCAGGAGTGAGAAGGAGGGAAAGGAGACAGAACTCCATCCTAGTGGGTTTCAAAATGGATTTTACTCTTTGAAAGGAGAAAAGGACATTCCCATTGGGGGTGTCTAAATCACTTTATTGCAAGTGTGTGTCTGAACTCGCTGTCCCCTGGAAAGCTCTTGGGGTGTAGAATGTGTATTGAGGAGGGCTTCCACAGTTCCAGCCAGCCTGGCAAGTGTGCCGAAGGTCCAGGGGGCAGGCTGTTTACACAGGAGTGTGCATATCCCATGGCCAAGAGCCCCGACTTCGACTGAACGGAAACTTGGTTCTCAGCTTTATCCTGTGGGCAAAGGCATGTAACCTCCTAAGCTTCTGTCTCCACATCTGTGAAATGGGCATGCTGTTCCTTCCCAGGACACCAGGCTGGCCCACGGGTGAAATCCCACAACACATAGACAGTGCCTAGTCGAGCGCCTGGTGCCCAGGGACGCGTGTGGTCAATGGTCTCGTTGTAGCAAAAAGGGTAACGTCCTTTTCTCTTGCCATGTTTCCATTGTTGGAGCTCTGCGGAGAGCCACCATAAAGAAGAGCAAGACAGACCTGCTCAACCCCGAGGAGGCCGAGGATCAGCTGGCCGACATTGCCTCCGTGGGTGAGTGCCCCGGCTGCCGCCTGGCCGTCGTTTCATTCCTCGTTGCCGGTGATACGGAAGAGTAGGGCTTGGCACTGCCTGGATTTGGGTCTTAAGTCTGCCCTTGCCCACCCGTGTCTCCTGGGACAGATCACGTGATTACAGGACTCACGACCGTGCCTGTCTTCTCACAGGGCTGTGAGAAGTAAAACGGACCCACATTGAGGAACTTCCCTGGCGGTCCAGTGGTTAAGACTGCAAGCTTCCACTGCAGAGGGCACAGGTTGAACCCCTGATCAGGAACGAAGACCCCACAAGCCATTTGGTGCAGCCAAAAAAAAAAAAAATCCACATAAAGCCTTTAGAACACCGCTTGGCAGAAAAGAAGGTCCCCATGATGCTGGCTAATAGTCATTCATTATTCCAGAATCATTAATATTCATTAGTGCACAGTAGTGGGGGCTCCCCTTACTAGGTGCCCAATTGTGAACAAGACCAATCCAGTGCAGAAAACAGATATTAAACAGGTAATTACAGAAAGAAACATGTCAGGATAACGACAGAGGAGTTATGTAATGTCACTACAGAGCAGACGCTCCTTACTGGGCTTGCTCTGGAAGAGTGGAGTGTGGTCAGTGAGGGCTTCCTGGAGGAGATGGCATTGACTCTGTTGATGGAAAGGTGGAAAGGTGTCCTCCGTGGCAGTACAGCAGAGTGAGCCAGGCGGAAGGAGTGCTCGGGCTGTTGTCATTAGGTATTGCCGAGGACAGAGTTTGAGGAAGGAGGGAAGTTACTTCTTTCCTTTCTGCCCCTCCTGAGTGAGACTGTTGCTTTGGACCTTCTCCAAGGAGACTCTCTGATTTTCTAAAATGGGCTCTGCTTTTCGTGGGATGGGGCTGCACTGAATCTTCATTGCCATCTATGGCCTTTCTCTAGTTGCAGCAAGTAAGGGGCCTCCGGGGTTTTTCCGCACGTAGGGGTGGGTTATGTGGGCTTGGGGCCTAGTGTGCTAGGTCATTGCTCTGGGGCCATTTCCATTGTTGGAGCTCTGGAGAGCCACCATAAAGAAGAGCAAGACAGACCTGCTCAACCCGAGGAGGCCGAGGATCAGCTGGCCGACATTGCCTCCGTGGGTGAGTGCCCCGGCTGCCGCCTGGCCGTCGTTTCATTCCTCGTTGCCGGTGATACGGAAGAGTAGGGCTTGGCACTGCCTGGATTTGGGTCTTAAGTCTGCCCTTGCCCACCCGTGTCTCCTGGGACAGATCACGTGATTACAGGACTCACGACCGTGCCTGTCTTCTCACAGGGCTGTGAGAAGTAAAACGGACCCACATTGAGGAACTTCCCTGGCGGTCCAGTGGTTAAGACTGCAAGCTTCCACTGCAGAGGGCACAGGTTGAACCCCTGATCAGGAACGAAGACCCCACAAGCCATTTGGTGCAGCCAAAAAAAAAAAAAATCCACATAAAGCCTTTAGAACACCGCTTGGCAGAAAAGAAGGTCCCCATGATGCTGGCTAATAGTCATTCATTATTCCAGAATCATTAATATTCATTAGTGCACAGTAGTGGGGGCTCCCCTTACTAGGTGCCCAATTGTGAACAAGACCAATCCAGTGCAGAAAACAGATATTAAACAGGTAATTACAGAAAGAAACATGTCAGGATAACGACAGAGGAGTTATGTAATGTCACTACAGAGCAGACGCTCCTTACTGGGCTTGCTCTGGAAGAGTGGAGTGTGGTCAGTGAGGGCTTCCTGGAGGAGATGGCATTGACTCTGTTGATGGAAAGGTGGAAAGGTGTCCTCCGTGGCAGTACAGCAGAGTGAGCCAGGCGGAAGGGAGTGCTCGGGCTGTTGTCATTAGGTATTGCCGAGGACAGAGTTTGAGGAAGGAGGGAAGTTACTTCTTTCCTTTCTGCCCCTCCTGAGTGAGACTGTTGCTTTGGACCTTCTCCAAGGAGACTCTCTGATTTTCTAAAATGGGCTCTGCTTTTCGTGGGATGGGGCTGCACTGAATCTTCATTGCCATCTATGGCCTTTCTCTAGTTGCAGCAAGTAAGGGGGCTCGTCTTCGCCGTGGTGTATGGGCTTCTCTTGCCGCGGAGCACAGGCTCCAGGGTGCTCGGCCTTCGGTAGCCGCAGTGTGCAGGCTCTAGGGCGCAGGCTTAGGGGGTGTGGTGCTCAGGCCTCATTGCTCTGGGGCCTGTGGAAGCCTTCCAGGCCAGAGATCGAACCTGTGTCCTCTGCATTGACAGGAAGATTCTAATCCACTGAGCCACTGGGGACATGCCTGAAAGAGGTTTTTAAAAATTGCAGTTATGAAGGGGATTCCCTGCAGTAACAGTGGTTAGGAATCCATGCTTTCCCTGCTGAGAGTGCAGGTTCAATCCCTGATTGGGAAAGTAAGATCTCACAAGCTGCAAAACAATAAAATAAAAATTCTAATGATGGGGCTTCCCTGGTGGCCCAGTGGTAAAGAAACTGCCTGCCAATCCAGGAGACATGGGTTCGATCCCTGGTCTGGGACGATTCCCCCATGCCGAGGAGCAGCTAACTCTGTGCAGCACAGCTACTGAGATCCCTGTGCCTGGAGCCCGTGTGCTGCAGTGAGAAGGCCCCACAGTGAAAAGCCAGCAACTAGAGAGTAGCCCCTGCTCACTGCCGCTAGAGAAACCCAGAATAGCACCAGAGACCCAGCATGGCCAAAATAAATCAATAATTTTTTAAAAAATCTAATTATTAAGAGTGGAGGAGAGAGCTTCCAGGCAGAGAAAAATAACGGGAGAATCCGAGAGGAGCAGGCATTACGCTGATAGGGGAATCTCTGTGGCTTGAGTGCAGAGGCAAGGCTTGGGGAGGGAATTCAAAACATATAAGTGTTTCTGGGAATTCTCTGACCATCCAGTGGTTAGAATTCCAGACTTCTCTTGAAGAGGGTACAGGGTCAAGCCCTGACTGGGAAACTGGGATCCCGTAAGCCGAGCACTGCAGTCAGAAATCAGAATCAAAACAGACACGTGTGCGCTTCCCTGGTGGTCCAGTGGGTAAAGAGCCCGCTTTGCAGTGCAAGGGGCGTTGGTTCCATCCCTGGCCCGGGAAGATCCCATGTGCCGCGGAGCGGCTGGACCAATGTGTCCAATTAGGAGCCAGCGCTCTGGAGCGCATGCGCACAGAGCCGTTGCTCTGCAACTTAAGATCACTGGAATGGGAGACCCACACAAGCCAAAGAATAAAGATGGATGAAAAATAAATAAATTTTAAAAAGCAATAAAAGAGGCCAAAATTTTTTAAAAAATGATAATAATAACCAGACACATGTTTCTAATTCCCAGGCACCAACTACTTCCCCCTCTGGTTCCTTCGCTCACCCCTCGTTTATACGCTGGCTGCGGAGTTTCAACATGTTTTCCGTCGCCATCCCACACTCTAGAGGGCGGCCACACTATAGTTTGCTCAGCCTTAGCTTCATTATATGGTGTTTGAACTGTTTCCAGTTTTTGCCCTTACGAGGAGGGCTGCTGGGAACATTTATGTACAGTGAGCCCCCCACCCTTTGGGCGGATTTCCTTGTGGATAATTATAGGATCAAAGATATTAACAGCTTTTCAACTCATTCCCAGGGGCCTGAATGGCAGGGTTCATCCTTTAGCCTAACATAATCGTAGAATACGAGCCTGTGCCTGGAGCCCGTGTGCTGCAGTGAGAAGGCCCCACAGTGAAAAGCCAGCAACTAGAGAGTAGCCCCTGCTCACTGCCGCTAGAGAAACCCAGAATAGCACCAGAGACCCAGCATGGCCAAAATAAATCAATAATTTTTTAAAAAATCTAATTATTAAGAGTGGAGGAGAGAGCTTCCAGGCAGAGAAAAATAACGGGAGAATCCGAGAGGAGCAGGCATTACGCTGATAGGGGAATCTCTGTGGCTTGAGTGCAGAGGCAAGGCTTGGGGAGGGAATTCAAAACATATAAGTGTTTCTGGGAATTCTCTGACCATCCAGTGGTTAGAATTCCAGACTTCTCTTGAAGAGGGTACAGGGTCAAGCCCTGACTGGGAAACTGGGATCCCGTAAGCCGAGCACTGCAGTCAGAAATCAGAATCAAAACAGACACGTGTGCGCTTCCCTGGTGGTCCAGTGGGTAAAGAGCCCGCTTTGCAGTGCAAGGGGCGTTGGTTCCATCCCTGGCCCGGGAAGATCCCATGTGCCGCGGAGCGGCTGGACCAATGTGTCCAATTAGGAGCCAGCGCTCTGGAGCGCATGCGCACAGAGCCGTTGCTCTGCAACTTAAGATCACTGGAATGGGAGACCCACACAAGCCAAAGAATAAAGATGGATGGAAATAAATAAATTTTAAAAAGCAATAAAAGGGGCCAAAATTTTTTAAAAAATGATAATAATAACCAGACACATGTTTCTAATTCCCAGGCACCAACTACTTCCCCCTCTGGTTCCTTCGCTCACCCCTCGTTTATACGCTGGCTGCGGAGTTTCAACATGTTTTCCGTCGCCATCCCACACTCTAGAGGGCGGCCACACTATAGTTTGCTCAGCCTTAGCTTCATTATATGGTGTTTGAACTGTTTCCAGTTTTTGCCCTTACGAGGAGGGCTGCTGGGAACATTTATGTACAGTGAGCCCCCCACCCTTTGGGCGGATTTCCTTGTGGATAATTATAGGATCAAAGATATTAACAGCTTTTCAACTCATTATTCACAGAGCCATTCAGAGTCTCAAACACTGAGCCCATTTATAAACCTGCCAAATACGCACTCTCCCACCCTGGCCATTGCCTATTACCCATTCAATTTCCTTTCCGGATACGTCAGTTTGTAATGATACCTTAAACTTGTTTTCATTTGCATTTTTAATTTCGAGCCAAAACACTCTTTTCCCTCATAATGATGAATGAGTCCTGTTTCCACTTGCGGATACATCTGTTTCTTCCAGAAAATTCAAGAATTGGATCACCCCATCGTTGCTCTGAATTTGATTGATTATGTCTGTCCCACACCTTTTTCCTTTTAGGTTGTTTCCATGTTTCTAATCTGTTTTGTTAGATTTTGATAAGCAAACATGTTTTGTCTAGTCTGTGTGTGTGTGTTCAGTCGTGTCTGACTTTTTGTGATCCCAGGGACTGTCGCCCGCCAGGCTGTTCTGTTCATGGGATTTTCCAGGCAAGAATACTGGAGTGGGTTGCCATTTCTGTCTCCAGGGGATCTTCCCAACCCAGGGATCAAACCCGCGTCTCCTGCATTGGCAGGTAGACTCTTTACCACAGTGCCACCTGGGAAGACCCCCTTCTCTGTCTATATCACATTTGTTAAATGTCAGGCACTGGACATATGGAGTACCCAAGTCCAGGTCTCCTCGATGGAGAAGATTAGGTACCTGTTCTTAACAAGGAAATATTATTTTTCATCCGTTCTTCTAGAAAAGATGAAAAAGCGTTACTACTCAGTGTTGGCAAAGATATGGAGAAATGGGCATGGCCATATGCTGTTGACAGGGATGTAGTTTGCGGTGTTTCTGATGTACAGTTCGGCATTATTTAATTATTGATGGTTATAGTCTCTGACCTAGAATTTCTGCTTCAGAACATTTCTTCCCCCATGCAAAAGATCCAAGCACCAGCCTCTTCTCAGCAGCCCTGTTGCTGTATTCGGAAGAGGAGAACCAAGAAACAACCCCTGTGCGCCCAAATAGGGAACTGGTTAAAGAAACTATGTCGTATTTATATACCATTGAATACTCTGCCTCCAGGAAAAAGAATGGAGTTGTTATGGCATGGAAACATGTCCGAAATATATATTTTTGGTGAAACAAGCAAGTTGTACAACACCGTGTGAAATGTATGGTCCCATTTTTTCAAAAGATTAGTTAGAAGTGTGACTTGTTGGGTCACCAGTCGTGTCCGACTCTGAGACCCCATGGACTGCGGCACACCAGGCTTCCCTGCCCTTCACCATCTCCTGGAGCCAGCTCAAGTTCACGTCCATGCAGTCAGTGATGCCATCCAACCACTCCATCCTCTGTCGTCTCCTTCTCCTGCCTTCACTCTTTCCCAGCACCAGGGTCTGTTCCAGTGAGCTGGCTCTTTGCATCAGGTGACCAAAGTATTAGAGCCTCGGCTTCAGCATTCGTCCTTCCAGTGAATATTCAGGGCTGATGTCCTTTAGGATGGACTGGTTTGATCTCCTTGCTCTCCGAGGGACTTTCAAGAGTCTTCTCCAGCATCACAGTTTGAAGGCATCATTTCTTCAGCGCTCAGCCTTTTTAATTGTGTGAGAGGTACTTGGTAGAAATTGGAGGAATTACAAAGGATTTTCACCTTTTCCGTGACATTTTCCTGGAATGGATAGATTTGTGACAGGCATTTCTTTTTAAATTTTTATTTGGCTGTATCAGCCCTTAGTTGCAGCGCACGGGATTTTCATTGCGCTATGTGGGATCTTTCATTGGAGTGCACGGACTCTCTAGTTGTGGCCTGTGGGCTTAGTTGCTCCACGGCACGTAGGACCTTAGTTCCCTGACTAGGGATCAGATCCATGTCCCCTACATTGCAAAGTGGATTCACAGCCACTAGACCATCAAGGAAGTGCTAATTTAATTACTTCTTGAAAGAACCTATCTCCAAGAATAGTCACATTCAGAGACCCAGGGCGGTGGTGGGGAAGGAAGGTGTTGTTAGAACTTCAGCCTATGAATTTGGGGGACGATACGGTTTGGCTCCTAAGGAGGAGGTAGTGAGAATGACCCAGAAAGCCATGATGGATTCACAGAGGGTTTGTCTGTGGGAGACCCTGGGGCTTGAATTTATGGATGAAATAAGAAAACTTGCTCCTTGGAGAACCCATGTTCAAGGATGGCATTTGACGAACGTGAGATAAAAGGAAGATAAGAAACCAACGTAGAAAGTTGTCAGACTGAATAAAGACAGACGCTGTCCCATGGCATCTCTGTTAAGAAAGCAGGTGAGGGCTTCCCTAGTGGCTCAGTGGGAAAGAATCTACCTGCCAGTACAGGAGACATGGGTTCAATCCCTGGTCTGGGAAGATCCCACATGCCACAGAGCAGCTAAGCCCGTGCACCACAGCTATTGAGCCTGGGCTCTAGAGGCAGAAAACCACAACTGCTGATGTCCGTGTGCCCTGGAGCCCATGCTCCGCGACAAGAGAAGCCACTGCAATGAGAAGCCCGCACCATGCAAAGAAGAGTAGCCTCTGTTCACCACAGCTAGAGAACACCTGCACAGTTGCAAAGACCTATCATAGCCCAAAATAAATAATTTAAATTATTTTTTTGAAAAAAAAGAAAGTAGGTGACTTTCAACTTTGTCAACAGGTCCAAAACACAGGCCAGTGGCTTGGTCTCCCAGGACCAGGTTTGCTACGGGTGAGCTCAGTTTTTAATTGGGGGTACTTGGTAGAAATTGGAGGAATTACAAAGGATTTTCACCTTTTCCGTGACATTTTCCTGGAATGGATAGATTTGTGACAGGCATTTCTTTTTAAATTTTTATTTGGCTGTATCAGCCCTTAGTTGCAGCGCACGGGATTTTCATTGCGCTATGTGGGATCTTTCATTGGAGTGCACGGACTCTCTAGTTGTGGCCTGTGGGCTTAGTTGCTCCACGGCACGTAGGACCTTAGTTCCCTGACTAGGGATCAGATCCATGTCCCCTACATTGCAAAGTGGATTCACAGCCACTAGACCATCAAGGAAGTGCTAATTTAATTACTTCTTGAAAGAACCTATCTCCAAGAATAGTCACATTCAGAGACCCAGGGCGGTGGTGGGGAAGGAAGGTGTTGTTAGAACTTCAGCCTATGAATTTGGGGGACGATACGGTTTGGCTCCTAAGGAGGAGGTAGTGAGAATGACCCAGAAAGCCATGATGGATTCACAGAGGGTTTGTCTGTGGGAGACCCTGGGGCTTGAATTTATGGATGAAATAAGAAAACTTGCTCCTTGGAGAACCCATGTTCAAGGATGGCATTTGTGACGTGAGATAAAAGGAAGATAAGAAACCAACGTAGAAAGTTGTCAGACTGAATAAAGACAGACGCTGTCCCATGGCATCTCTGTTAAGAAAGCAGGTGAGGGCTTCCCTAGTGGCTCAGTGGGAAAGAATCTACCTGCCAGTACAGGAGACATGGGTTCAATCCCTGGTCTGGGAAGATCCCACATGCCACAGAGCAGCTAAGCCCGTGCACCACAGCTATTGAGCCTGGGCTCTAGAGGCAGAAAACCACAACTGCTGATGTCCGTGTGCCCTGGAGCCCATGCTCCGCGACAAGAGAAGCCACTGCAATGAGAAGCCCGCACCATGCAAAGAAGAGTAGCCTCTGTTCACCACAGCTAGAGAACACCTGCACAGTTGCAAAGACCTATCATAGCCCAAAATAAATAATTTAAATTATTTTTTTGAAAAAAAAGAAAGTAGGTGACTTTCAACTTTGTCAACAGGTCCAAAACACAGGCCAGTGGCTTGGTCTCCCAGGACCAGGTTTGCTACGGGTGAGCTCACCTAAAGCCAGCTCCCTTGCCTGGTAGCTCAGATACCCTTTGCTAGCAGAGACGTCCCAAACATTTCTGAAAGAGACCTCTGAAATTTCAGGGTTCTGACAAGGAAATGCCTTTTATTTATTTATGTAAAATAATAATAACGGGGCTTCCCTGGTGGTCCGGTGGGTAAGGACACCGCCTTGCAGTGCAAGGGGCGCCGGTTCCATCCCTGGCCTGGGAAGATCCCACGTGCCGCGGAGCGGCTGGACTGATGTGTCCAATCACTGAGCCGGAGCTCTGGAGCGCATGCGCCCAGAGCCGGTGCTCTGCAACAACAGAGGCCACTGCGATGGGAGGCCCGCACGGGCCAACGAACAAAGATGGATGACAATGGAGAAATGAAAGATCAATAGAAGTGGCCCGCCCGCTCCCCTCCGCCCCCACCCCACCCCCACCAAAATAAATAAATAAATAAATCTTTAAAAAAATAATAATAATAATAATAATAACAATGTGTTTCACCATCAGACAGGAGCCATGTGGCATGTGCCTTCATATGGTACGGTCAGGTGGTAAAGAATCCGCCTGCAATGCAGGAGACCTGAGTTTGATCCCTGGAGACCGCTGGAGAAGGCTCCCCACTCCCGCATTCTGGCCTGGAGAATCCCATGGCTAATCCATGGGGTCTCAAAGAACTGTGACGAAGCACCGGGCACCAGTGCCAAAGAAGCAGAAAGGGCATGGGTTCAATCCCTGGTCTGGGAAGATCCCACATGCCACAGAGCAGCTAAGCCCGTGCACCACAGCTATTGAGCCTGGGCTCTAGAGGCAGAAAACCACAACTGCTGATGTCCGTGTGCCCTGGAGCCCATGCTCCGCACAAGAGAAGCCACTGCAATGAGAAGCCCTCACCATGCAAAGAAGAGTAGCCTCTGTTCACCACAGCTAGAGAACACCTGCACAGTTGCAAAGACCTATCATAGCCCAAAATAAATAATTTAAATTATTTTTTGAAAAAAGAAAGTAGGTGACTTTCAACTTTGTCAACAGGTCCAAAACACAGGCCAGTGGCTTGGTCTCCCAGGACCAGGTTTGCTACGGGTGAGCTCACCTAAAGCCAGCTCCCTTGCCTGGTAGCTCAGATACCCTTTGCTAGCAGAGACGTCCCAAACATTTCTGAAAGAGACCTCTGAAATTTCAGGGTTCTGACAAGGAAATGCCTTTTATTTATTTATGTAAAATAATAATAACGGGGCTTCCCTGGTGGTCCGGTGGGTAAGGACACCGCCTTGCAGTGCAAGGGGCGCCGGTTCCATCCCTGGCCTGGGAAGATCCCACGTGCCGCGGAGCGGCTGGACTGATGTGTCCAATCACTGAGCCGGAGCTCTGGAGCGCATGCGCCCAGAGCCGGTGCTCTGCAACAACAGAGGCCACTGCGATGGGAGGCCCGCACGGGCCAACGAACAAAGATGGATGACAATGGAGAAATGAAAGATCAATAGAAGTGGCCCGCCCGCTCCCCTCCGCCCCCACCCCACCCCCACCAAAATAAATAAATAAATAAATCTTTAAAAAAATAATAATAATAATAATAATAACAATGTGTTTCACCATCAGACAGGAGCCATGTGGCATGTGCCTTCATATGGTACGGTCAGGTGGTAAAGAATCCGCCTGCAATGCAGGAGACCTGAGTTTGATCCCTGGAGACCGCTGGAGAAGGCTCCCCACTCCCGCATTCTGGCCTGGAGAATCCCATGGCTAATCCATGGGGTCTCAAAGAATCGGACTAAATGCATGACTTTCACTAAATACTATCTTTTCTTTAAGACTTTTTTTTTTAACATTTTAGCCTCTTTTTTTTTTTTATCCATTTATTTTCTTTCTTTCTTTCTTTCTTTCTTTATTTATTTATTTTGGGCGGGGATCGGGTTGGGGAGGGAGGGGAGCAGGCCGGCCACTTCTATTGGTCTTTCATTGCTCTATTTTCATCCATCTTTGTTCTTTGGCCCGTGTGGGCCTCCCATCACGGTGGCGTCTGTTGTTTCAGAGTGCCGGCTCTGGGCGCATGCGCGCCAGAGCTCCGGCTCAGTAATTGGACACATCGGTCCAGCCGCTCCGTGGCACGTGGGATCTTCCCAGGCCAGGGATCGAACCGGCGCCCCTTGCATGCAAGTCGGTGTCCTTACCCACTGGACCACCAGGGGAAGCCCGATCCATTTATTTTCATCCATCTTTATTCTTCATCCTGTGTGGGCCTCCCATTGCAGTGGCCTCTCATTGCAGAGCACCAGCTCTGGGCATACGCACTCCAGAGCGCTGGCGGGTAATTGGACACACCGGTCCAGCCGCTCCACGGCACGTGGGCTTTTCCCGGGCCAGGGATCAAACCAGTGCCCCTTGCACTGCAAAGCGGACTCTTTACCCACTGGACCGCCAGGGAAGCTCACTAAATACTGTCTTATGTGATCGATGATTCTCCAGTGCTGTTCAGTCCATTGATAAGCATGTCACAAAACAGTCTCATGTAGGGACTTCTGTGGTGGCCCAGTGGTTAAGAATCTGCCTCCCAATGCAGAGGACACAGGTTTGATCCCTGGCCAGGGAACTAAGAGCCCACACGCCGCAAGGCAACTAAAACCAGAGTGCTGCAACCAGAGAAAGCCTGTGTACCGCAATGAAGATCCAGTGCAGCCAAGAAACACCAGAAAGGTCTCGTGTGAGGCCTCCTGTGGCGTTGATCAACCGACTCCCGAAATACGGACCTAGAGTCACGGCTAGGAAACGCTGAACCACGAATGGAATCTGCCATCACAGCACCAGCTCTTTAGGAAGATTCCCTTTAGGCGATGTTGAGGATGGCAGCTCCGTGTGGGCTGTGTTCCTTTGCTAAGGGCTGCCGTCACCAAGTGTCACGAGCTGGGTGGCTGAAAACAACAGACATTGCTGTCACCATTCTGGGAACCGGAAGTCCAGACGGAGAGCAAGCTGTTGGCAGGACCGCGCTGCCTCGGAGCCCCTCAGGGGACAATCTGCCCCAAGCTCCTCTTTTAGCTGCTGATGTTGTCGGCAATCCCGGGCTCCCTTTGGGTTTTACTCACCTCGTGCCAAGTTCTGCCTCTCGTCACCTGGTCCTTTCCTCTCCGTCCCCGTGTCTCTTCTCGTTTTATGAGGATACTAGTCACTGGATATAGGCGCTGCTCTAATCACGTCTGACTCCGTCTTCAGTTGAGGGAATCCACAGAGACCCTATTTGCAAATAATGTCATATTCACAGGTACCAGGGGTTAAGGCACAACCCATCTCTCTCTTTTTTTTTTTCTGGCTGTGCTGGGTCTTCGTTGCTGTGAGGACTTTCTCTTGTTGTGGCGAGTAGGGGCTCCTCTCTAGTTGCAATGCAAGGGCCTCTCCTTGAGGTGGCTTCTCTTGCCATGGAGCATGGGCTCTAGAGCATGAGGGCTTTGGTTGTTGTGGCCCATGGGCTCAGTAGTTGCGGCTCACGGGCTTTCGTTGCTTCATGGCATGTGGCATCTTCCCAGACCAGGGATCGACCCTATGTCTCCTGTATTGGCAGGTGGATTCTTTACCACTGAGCTGCCAGGGAAGCCCCCAACCCATCTCTTCGAGGAACAGTTCAGCCCACAATTTGGGAAGCATCTATTTCAATTTACAGAGAATTTGACGAGTGTCTGTGTGCGTGTGTGTGTTCTCAGTCGTGTCTGACTCTTTGCAACCGCACGGACTATAGCCTGCCACACGCCTCTGTCCATGGGACTTCCCAGGCAAGAATACTGGAGTGGGTTGCCATTTCCTCCTCCTGAAGATCTTCCCTACCTAGGGTTAGAGACAGAGCTGAGCTTTCACATGGCTCCAGCCAGTCAGAGGCCTCCTGCCCGGGGTGATTCCCAAATCTCGTGGATGCCTGTGGGTCTGTGCACATCGTTGGGAGCCAAAAGAACCAGCAATGTCTCCATGGGGAAGGGCTGTGAAGAGCCCCCTGGGGCTTCCCCAGGCCCATGGGATCGAACAAGCGATGGAGGTGAGGGGCGAGTCCAGCCAGCAGGCGTGGCCAGCTGCTGCTGGGAAGGCATGTGGTCCCTTCCTCGTGGTCACACATTCCAGGAGTGCGTGCAGCGTGGGGGCCACAGGCCAGAGTGCAGCAGGCACTGGACTGGCCTCACGCTTCTTAGCCAATAACTGGGCTCCCTTCAGCCTGTTTCCTCAGAGTGTAGGATGAGGTCCGTTCTGTCTCCTTTTACTCACCTCGTGCCAAGTTCTGCCTCTGACTCCCCGTCTTCCCCAGGTCTAGTCACTGGATATAGGCGCTGCTCTAATCCCCCCAGGGGAACCCCCTATTTGCAAATAATGTCATATTCACAGGTACCAGGGGTTAAGGCACAACCCATCTCTCTCTTTTTTTTTTTCTGGCTGTGCTGGGTCTTCGTTGCTGTGAGGACTTTCTCTTGTTGTGGCGAGTAGGGGCTCCTCTCTAGTTGCAATGCAAGGGCCTCTCCTTGAGGTGGCTTCTCTTGCCATGGAGCATGGGCTCTAGAGCATGAGGGCTTTGGTTGTTGTGGCCCATGGGCTCAGTAGTTGCGGCTCACGGGCTTTCGTTGCTTCATGGCATGTGGCATCTTCCCAGACCAGGGATCGACCCTATGTCTCCTGTATTGGCAGGTGGATTCTTTACCACTGAGCTGCCAGGGAAGCCCCCAACCCATCTCTTCGAGGAACAGTTCAGCCCACAATTTGGGAAGCATCTATTTCAATTTACAGAGAATTTGACGAGTGTCTGTGTGCGTGTGTGTGTTCTCAGTCGTGTCTGACTCTTTGCAACCGCACGGACTATAGCCTGCCACACGCCTCTGTCCATGGGACTTCCCAGGCAAGAATACTGGAGTGGGTTGCCATTTCCTCCTCCTGAAGATCTTCCCTACCTAGGGTTAGAGACAGAGCTGAGCTTTCACATGGCTCCAGCCAGTCAGAGGCCTCCTGCCCGGGGTGATTCCCAAATCTCGTGGATGCCTGTGGGTCTGTGCACATCGTTGGGAGCCAAAAGAACCAGCAATGTCTCCATGGGGAAGGGCTGTGAAGAGCCCCCTGGGGCTTCCCCAGGCCCATGGGATCGAACAAGCGATGGAGGTGAGGGGCGAGTCCAGCCAGCAGGCGTGGCCAGCTGCTGCTGGGAAGGCATGTGGTCCCTTCCTCGTGGTCACACATTCCAGGAGTGCGTGCAGCGTGGGGGCCACAGGCCAGAGTGCAGCAGGCACTGGACTGGCCTCACGCTTCTTAGCCAATAACTGGGCTCCCTTCAGCCTGTTTCCTCAGAGTGTAGGATGAGGTCCGTGATGGCCCCTGCTTCCGAAGGTTGCGATGAGGAGCTTACTGTGTAAACTGCATCCCCCGCGGTGCCTGTGAAATGTTCGATAAATGTCAGCTTTTATTTTCATTCATGAGAAGCTGAAATCCATAGTTGTATGGAAAATCTCCCAGTTTTTAAATGTAGACCAATGATTTCAACTTTCACAAACCCAGGGTGACCCCGTAGGACCCCTGGCATGTGAACTCACAGCCTCTGTTTAGAATTTAGCTGATAGGAAGTAGCATCCTGAGAGAGGCTTTCTGTGTTCCGTGCCTGGCTGGTGTGAGGAGGTTGCTGAGGAATGCTTCGTGGATTAATGCGGAAATGGACAAACGATTGAATGCATGGATGGATGGATAAACACATGAATAGTGGCTGGCTGGATGAATGAATGAATGAACCCATGAATACTGGATGGATGGATGGATGGATGGATGGATGTGTGAGTAAATGATGAAAGAAGAAATGAATGGTAAATGAATATGTGCACTAATAAAGAAATGAAAGCAATGAATGAACCAATGAAGAATAAGAAACAAATGAATGCCATGGAAGATTTTTCAAGAACAAGTGTATTAGAAGATAAAAATGGGTCTGTGCAAACCTGAGCTCTGAACCTCCCCCACAAACCTGTGCATCCTCCATGGATGGCAACTCAATTCCTCCCGGGGCTCAGACCAAACACCCTTGGCTTCTCCCTCTCTCTTCCGCCCACACTCGCTCCGTCAGCAAATGTTGAGACAGACCTTAAATCATCACCTCCCAGGGCTACCCAGGTGACTCAGTGGGGTAAAGAATCCACCTGCCAATGCAGGGGACATGGGTGCCATCTCTGGTCCAGAGAGATCCCACATGCCTCGGGGCCACCGCCCGTGAGCCGTCACTGCTGAGCCGGCGCCCGGCAGCCCGTGCTCCGCAGCCAGAGCAGCCCCCGCGATGAGAAGTCCATACGCCACCACCGAGAGTAAGCCCCCACTCGCTGCAACTAGAGAAAGCCCAGCAAAGAGAAGGACTGGCCTCACGCTTCTTAGCCAATAACTGGGCTCCCTTCAGCCTGTTTCCTCAGAGTGTAGGATGAGGTCCGTGATGGCCCCTGCTTCCGAAGGTTGCGATGAGGAGCTTACTGTGTAAACTGCATCCCCCGCGGTGCCTGTGAAATGTTCGATAAATGTCAGCTTTTATTTTCATTCATGAGAAGCTGAAATCCATAGTTGTATGGAAAATCTCCCAGTTTTTAAATGTAGACCAATGATTTCAACTTTCACAAACCCAGGGTGACCCCGTAGGACCCCTGGCATGTGAACTCACAGCCTCTGTTTAGAATTTAGCTGATAGGAAGTAGCATCCTGAGAGAGGCTTTCTGTGTTCCGTGCCTGGCTGGTGTGAGGAGGTTGCTGAGGAATGCTTCGTGGATTAATGCGGAAATGGACAAACGATTGAATGCATGGATGGATGGATAAACACATGAATAGTGGCTGGCTGGATGAATGAATGAATGAACCCATGAATACTGGATGGATGGATGGATGGATGGATGGATGTGTGAGTAAATGATGAAAGAAGAAATGAATGGTAAATGAATATGTGCACTAATAAAGAAATGAAAGCAATGAATGAACCAATGAAGAATAAGAAACAAATGAATGCCATGGAAGATTTTTCAAGAACAAGTGTATTAGAAGATAAAAATGGGTCTGTGCAAACCTGAGCTCTGAACCTCCCCCACAAACCTGTGCATCCTCCATGGATGGCAACTCAATTCCTCCCGGGGCTCAGACCAAACACCCTTGGCTTCTCCCTCTCTCTTCCGCCCACACTCGCTCCGTCAGCAAATGTTGAGACAGACCTTAAATCATCACCTCCCAGGGCTACCCAGGTGACTCAGTGGGGTAAAGAATCCACCTGCCAATGCAGGGGACATGGGTGCCATCTCTGGTCCAGAGAGATCCCACATGCCTCGGGGCCACCGCCCGTGAGCCGTCACTGCTGAGCCGGCGCCCGGCAGCCCGTGCTCCGCAGCCAGAGCAGCCCCCGCGATGAGAAGTCCATACGCCACCACCGAGAGTAAGCCCCCACTCGCTGCAACTAGAGAAAGCCCAGCAAAGAGAAGGCTGAACCAGAGACTCAGCACAGCCAAAAATAAATGAATAAATAACAGATAAAATTCAGATTAATTTAAAAAATACACCTCAAATCTGCCCACTGGGCTTCCTTCTTGCCCATCATGAAGTCAAAGAAGGAAGTTATCAGTGCCGGTTGTCATCTGCCTGGACTGGAGTAGACCCCTCTTCTCGGCTCCTGCCCTTGCCTGCCCCAGTCTGTTCCCCACACAGCAGCCAGGGGGCACCCGTGAGCCCCTGAGTCAAGTCACGCTCCTCCTCCACTCAAACCTTCCCTGCCTCTTGCCTCCCTCAAAACAAAAGCCCCAGTTCTCCTTTCAGCCCCGAAGACCCTTCCGAACCTCCCTCTGCCCTCACCTCCTCCTTTTTCGCACCTGAACCACTTCACTCCAGCCATACTCTTCTCTTCGTGCTGTTCTGCAAATGCGTCAGGGCAGGCCTATTCCTGCCTCAGGGCCTTTGCACTTGCTGTTTCCGCTGTCTAAGATACTAAGGTGACCCTGGCCAACCCCTCCGCCTTAACCACGTGATTTTGTACTGCAGCCTGCCCAGTGGTCCCTCCTAGGGGTCTAAGTTCCGTTATTTTGCTCTGCTTCCTCTTTTTTCCAAAGCACCTTTCACCTCCTGTCATCCTATCCATTTACTTATGTATTCTTTTTATTCATTTCTGTATTTTTGGTGGCACTGGCTCTTTGTTGCGAGTTTTCTCTAGTTGCGGCAGGCAGGGACTTCTGTTCATTGTGAGACACGGACGTCTCCTTGTGGCTTCTCTTGTTGTGGAGCACAGGCTCCAGGCACACAGGATTCAGTCGTTGCAGCCTGCAGACTCCAGAGTGCGTGGGTTTCAGTAGTTACAGCTCCCAGGATCTAGGGCACAGGCGCAATAGTTGTGGTGCATAGGCTTCGTTGCTCCATGGCATGTGGAATCTTTCCAGACCAGGGATCGAACTCGCGTCCCTTGAGTTGGTAGGTGGATTCTTAACCACTAGACCGCCCGGGAAGTCCTTTTTATTATATTGTGTTTGCTCTCTGGCGCCCCCCGCTGGAGAACCAGTCCCAGGAGTGCAGGACTCTGTATCCTGATCAGCCTGGGACAGAGCCTGGCGGGGAAATACTTAAGAGCAGAAATACATGCGAGCAGAGGGCACGTCTGGATCCTTCTTTCTAAAGATGGTGATTATTTCTAAAGTGAAATGGTCATGGAACACTAAGATCCTGTCTACAGCTCCTCCTGGAGACTTTTCAAAAGTACTGTCCAGGGCTTCCCTAGTGGTCCAGTGGGTAAGGACACCGCCTTGCAGTGCAAGGGGCGCCGGTTCGATCCCTGGCCTGGGAAGATCCCACGTGCCGCAGAGCAGCTGGACCCATGTGTCCAACTACCGAGCCAGAGCTCTGGAGCGCATGCACCAGGAGCCAGTGCTCTGCAACGACAGACGCCACCGCGATGGGAGGCCCACACAGGCCAAAGAACAAAGAAAAATAGATAAATGAGAAAGACCAATAGAAGTGGCCTGCCTGCCCTCCTCCCTCCCCAACCCACCCCCCCCCCCCCTACCAAAAAAAAAAAAAATACTGTCCATGCAGCTCTGGCGCCTGCTGTCTGCGCTGGGAGTCCTGAGCAGAGGTTCCGCCTTGTCCATTCTGTAGCACGACCCCCAGAGTCATCAGACGGAACCAGGAGAGGGAGATACAAAAGTTGGCTCCGACAGTAGAGAGGCATCAGCCTCCCCATTCTGAGCCGTGCCGTGCCGGGCTCAGTCCCTTCAGTCGTGTCTGACTCTTTGCAACCCCATGGACTGTAGCCCACCAGGCTCCTCTGTCCATGGGATTCTCCAGGCAAGAACACTGGAGTGGGTCGCCATGCCCTCCTCCAGGGGATCTTCCCCACCCAGGAATCGAACCCACGTCTACCTGCATTGCAGGCGGATTCTTAACTGGTGAGCCACCGAGGAAGCTCCCCACCCCCGACCCCTGTCCTGTATTCTGAGAACTCATTGGTTATTGCCAGCACGGTTCTATCCAGAGACATCAGCTTCTCCTAAGCTCCATCTCTGGAAGGCGAAGCCCATGAGTCACGACGGTTCCCCGGGGGCGTGCTCGCGTGGGAGGTTAATGGGCTCCCTGGCCACCGCCTGTGCCTGGGCCACACATCGGTGCATTTCCTCCGCAGGAACGCCCTGACGTTCTCCATCCTTTCCCTGGCAGGGTCTCCCTTCGCCCGAGCCAGCATTAAAAGTGCCAAGCTGGAGAACTCGACTTTTTTTCACAAAAAGGAGAGGAGGATGCGTTTCTACATCCGCCGCATGGTCAAAACTCAGGCCTTCTACTGGACTGTGCTCAGTCTGGTAGCCCTCAACACGCTGTGTGTCGCTATCGTTCACTATAACCAGCCCGAGTGGCTCTCCGACTTCCTCTGTGAGTACCGCCTGCCCTCCGATCCCTTCCTCACGCCCCTTCTCCAGTTCTCTTTCCCTGGCAAGATGGGTTCCCTCTTTGCCATTTCATTTGGCCTCCTTTGCAACTGGAACTGGAGCTGACGTTGCTGCTGCCGCAGTGACCGAGCCTGATTTGGGGGCCACCTGAGAGCTGGAAGCTGGGCCATCAGACACTTCCATGGTCACTTTCTAAGAAGGCACAGAGGGGTGCATTGGAAGAGAGACAGAGAGCATCAGACTGCAAGACAGCCAGATAGAGACAAAAACATACGTGTGATTTCTGGGTGCATCCCTGGAAATCTGACTTATGGTCGAGAGATGAAGGTGCATTAGAGACAAAAACAGTGACCTGTATGTTGTACCTACTTTCTCTCTTCATTTCTCTCTGCTTCTTCCCTTTTCTTTCAAACCTTCTGCTTCTTTCCCCTTTCTTCTCTTATCCTTTTTGACTTCCTTATGTCTGGGCTGTATTCCTAGACTAAAAATAGGAATGATAACCTAGTCTTGTGGATAGCCTCCCGCAAGTGTGAGGACTTCTTGCCCCCTCAGTGGGACCAGGATTTCCAAGGCTTTGCCCTCCTGCACCTATTCCCAGATTTCAGAAATTCAAACAAGTTAGTATCAGGTTGGGGAAGGAGACACAGGAAAGGAGGGGTGATCTATGTGCAGAACTTAAAAAGTAAAGAGCTCTGAGAAATCAACAAGAGTAGTATCTGGACAGTGAGAAAGGTACTTGGATACCCAGACTCTGGCTTGTGGGCTCCAAGTGAGGACTCCTCAGAACCTTTTTGCCTGCTGGTTGCCCTCCTCCTGCATCTGCTGTCTGAGTTAGGTCTGTAGATGCTCTGCCCTTCTGACCTGGTTCAGATTTCACCCAGACAGTCACTGGAGAAATCCAGTCTCCAGCCTCACGAGGCCTGGTCCAGGTCCTTGTCTCCTTGTAACCTCATGGTTCCCAGTCACGTTGGCTGACCCCCCTAGGACACTTCCCAGGGGCCAGTTCTCCTTCCTGGAGCCCTGACCTAGTTCCAACCTTAGTAATTGCATTTGGTCCCCCTGGAATCTCTTATAAATGAGAACTATTTACTTTTTGTCGTAACCTCCTCGGATAGCCTATTTTTAATCTCCCATATTCTGCCCCCTCATCACCTTGCTCTGTCTGTCCTGGTTCAGGAACAAGGGGCTGAGACTCCCTGCCTGGGGCCTCTCTGTCTATAAGCGTCCTTTAATGATCGATTTCCAGGTAAGAAAACCGTGACACAGAGAGGTTAAGTAACTGGTCCAGAGTCTCACAGCTAGGTAAGGAGGCAGCCAGGATTTGAGCCCAGAGTCCAGGCTGTGTCTCCTGTGCAGCCGGGGTCCTCAGCCCCTGCTTGGCCCCTAGCTCTCGGTGTGACCATGCACAGATTATTACCATTGTCCGTCAGTCAAGGGCATCTTCAATTATTGCTGCTGCTGTTTCGTTGCTAAGTCTGTTGGACTCTTTGGAACCCCATAGCCCACCAGGCTCCTCTGTCCGTGGGATTTCCCAGGCAAGAAGAGTGCGTTGCCATTTCCTTTTCCAGGGGATCATCCCAACCCAGGGATCGATCTTGGGTCTCATGCATGGCAGGCAGATTTTCTACCACTGAGCCACCTCTTCAATGGCGTGGCCCTCTTTTATTTAATTTTGGCCTCTTTTTATTGATTTTTATCAATTTATTTTTCATCCTTCTTTATTCTTCGGCCTGTGTGGGCTTCCCACTACCGTGGGCTCTCTCATTGCAGAGCACTGGCTCCGGGCGCATGTGCTCCAGAGCACTGGCTCGTAACTGGATACACCGGCCCAGCCGCTCTGTGGCATGCAAGATCTTCCCGGGCCAGGGGTCGAACCGGTGTCCCTTGCATTGCAAGGTGGACTCCTTACCCACTGGACCACCAGGGAAGCCCCCTGCTTTATTTTTATGTGCCACTAAGAAATGAAACATTGCTCCCATCTAAACTCGGGCATGCCAAGTTTAAGTTACACCCCAGTTTCAGAGATGTCAAAACATTCACAAAAGCATGTGTCTTGGAATCGGTGAAGTGTAGTCGTTTCTCTGGGTCTCAAACTCCTCCTCTGGATTTGGGGGAAATTGGATCTGATGACCCGGAAAGTTCTTCCAGACCCCCCAGTGCTTATAGATCAGTCATTCTCTCAGATCTTACACATCACCAGCTCCCGTGTTTCCATGGTCACTGGGGAACAAGATCTTGGAAACTCATAAGTCCTCCCAGAGTTTCTTCTGGTGGTTTTGAGAATGTACCAGATGTTACAGATTCCCTCGCAGACATTTCAGTCTAGGGGTCTCTGGAGTTTCCCACAGACACTCACTGGTACTCCCTGGAGTCCTAAAACTAAGGGAACATTTCGATCAAGAATGAGTGGGAAAGACTTTGACAGTCAGTTCATATCACCTCTTAAAAGAACGTGGTAGGGAATTCCCTGATGGTCCAGTGGCTAGGACTCAGCACTCCCAATGCTGAGGGCCTGGGCTCGGTCCCTGGTCAGGGACCTATTATCCCACATGCTGCCACTAACGTTGCATGTTACAACTAAGACCTGGCACAGCTCAATAACTAAATAATTTTATTTTTGGCCACTTCTATTGATCTTTCATTTATTTATCTGTGTTCTTTGACCTGTGTGGGCCTCCCATCGCAGTGGCTTCTCTCACCGCAGAGCACCGGCTCTGGGTGCATGCGCTCCAGAGCTCCGGCTCGGTAGTTGGACACATTGGTCCAGCTGCTCCACAGCACATGGGATCTTCCCAGGCCAGGGATCGAACCAGCACCCCTTGCACTGCAAGGCAGTGTCCTTACCCACTGGACCACCAGGGAAACTCCAATAACTAAATAATTTTTTTAAATGATTTAATAATGATATAACAGAATTCCCCGGTGGTTAGGACTCAGCATTTTCACTGCCAAGGGCCCAGGTTCAGCCCCTGGTCGAGGAACTAAAAATCCCACAGCCTGTATGGCCCAGCCAATAAACCAAATAAAATCACAAAGAACTAGAAAAAAAGTTTTATACCATTTTTAAAAAAAAAAAAAAAAAAGACTGATATGAATAATATAACAAATACCTTTGGCCTTCAAACAGAGTTGGCTATGTGATCAAAATGGAATTCTGAAAATTCCTGGAGCCTCTTGCTTCAATTTCTATATGCTTCCTTTCTCTCCCAATTCCCCCTTAGTTCATCTTCCCTCTGACAGGGGACTGCGCATGCCCTTCCTGACCACTCGTCTTCCTACACCACCAATAAAGCCCTCTCAGAGAACAAATGGCTCTTAACCATTCCTTTGCTGGAGCAAACAAATGCCCATAGTTCCCTCTCCCCAAGGCATTTGCATCTAATTCTTCCCCACCAAAAAACAACTATCTTCCATCAAGACTTTTAGATGTCAGCGAGACAGGATTTCCAGGGGGCCTCAGTGAGGCCCAGTTCCAAGTTGGCAGAAAAGCCATGCCTTCAATGAATTGCCTGTGATGCCCCAACTAAGTCCCTAACAAAGGATTACAAGCAGGACACTGTTACGATTTCTATTCATATTTCTATTCTTTCTTTGGAGCTCAGGCATATAAAAGTGGCTTAGTCATAATTCTTAGGTAGTATTACATAATTCTTATTAATAATACTGTTAGTTATCAGATCAGTCAGTTGTCAGCCAGCTGGTTCATCCATTCCTTTGTTTATTTCCTTTAATTCATTTTTATTGGAGTATAGTTGCTTGTTCATTTTAAAACCATAGTGAAATATATTTAAAAAACAATCAGGATCTACTGTACAACATGGAGAACTATATTCAATACCTTGTAATGACCTGTAATGGAAAAGACTTTGAAAAAGAATATCTAAACCTGAAACAAGCATGCATGCCCAGCTGCTTTGCCGTGTCCAGCTCTTTGTAACCTCATGGACTGTAGCCCACCAGGCTCCTCTGTCCATGGGATTTCCCAGGCAAGAATACTGGAGTGGGATGCCAGGTCCTTCTCCAGGGGGTCTTCCCAACCTAGGGATCAAACCCACATCTTCTGCACTGGTAGGTGAATTCTTTACCACTGAGCCACCTTGGAAGCCCATACCTGAAACAACTGTCCCTTTGGTTTTAAATTTTCTTAATTAATTTAAAAAAAAAAAAACACACACACATAACCAGCACCCTGGAATCCACCAGCCAAGGTTTCAGTTAATAGCAACGTCAGAATTGCCTGGACGCTCCCTCCACAACTCTGATCTCTTCTCTGTTTCCCTCCTCCCTTTTTAGACTATGCAGAATTCATTTTCTTAGGACTCTTTATGTCCGAAATGTTTATAAAAATGTACGGGCTCGGGACGCGGCCTTACTTCCACTCTTCCTTCAACTGTTTTGATTGTGGGGTAAGTGCTCCAGTTTCTAAGGAGTCCACCCTCCAGCTCTTGCTTAGAGCGGCTGATACCTGGGGGCGTAGGAAAGAGAGAAGGAGGGTCATGCCTAAGTACGACAGATGCTGCTGAATGCAAAAGGAATTGGAGGATAGTCCCCAACTTTGAGGTGGATACAGAGCTCCCAGAATCCTCCCCAGCCACTGCCAGTGGGAGGGGCAATGTATGGATTGGTTTGGCAATGGTAGGGATGACCGAATTTCTTTATTCATATTTCTATTCTTTCTTTGGAGCTCAGGCATATAAAAGTGGCTTAGTCATAATTCTTAGGTAGTATTACATAATTCTTATTAATAATACTGTTAGTTATCAGATCAGTCAGTTGTCAGCCAGCTGGTTCATCCATTCCTTTGTTTATTTCCTTTAATTCATTTTTATTGGAGTATAGTTGCTTGTTCATTTTAAAACCATAGTGAAATATATTTAAAAAACAATCAGGATCTACTGTACAACATGGAGAACTATATTCAATACCTTGTAATGACCTGTAATGGAAAAGACTTTGAAAAAGAATATCTAAACCTGAAACAAGCATGCATGCCCAGCTGCTTTGCCGTGTCCAGCTCTTTGTAACCTCATGGACTGTAGCCCACCAGGCTCCTCTGTCCATGGGATTTCCCAGGCAAGAATACTGGAGTGGGATGCCAGGTCCTTCTCCAGTGGGTCTTCCCAACCTAGGGATCAAACCCACATCTTCTGCACTGGTAGATGAATTCTTTACCACTGAGCCACCTTGGAAGCCCATACCTGAAACAACTGTCCCTTTGGTTTTAAATTTTCTTAATTAATTTAAAAAAAAAAAAAAACACACACATAACCAGCACCGTGGAATCCACCAGCCAAGGTTTCAGTTAATAGCAACGTCAGAATTGCCTGGACGCTCCCTCCACAACTCTGATCTCTTCTCTGTTTCCCTCCTCCCTTTTTAGACTATGCAGAATTCATTTTCTTAGGACTCTTTATGTCCGAAATGTTTATAAAAATGTACGGGCTCGGGACGCGGCCTTACTTCCACTCTTCCTTCAACTGTTTTGATTGTGGGGTAAGTGCTCCAGTTTCTAAGGAGTCCACCCTCCAGCTCTTGCTTAGAGCGGCTGATACCTGGGGGCGTAGGAAAGAGAGAAGGAGGGTCATGCCTAAGTACGACAGATGCTGCTGAATGCAAAAGGAATTGGAGGATAGTCCCCAACTTTGAGGTGGATACAGAGCTCCCAGAATCCTCCCCAGCCACTGCCAGTGGGAGGGGCAATGTATGGATTGGTTTGGCAATGGTAGGGATGACCTGGTGATTCTGCTACAGGAGATTCCCCATCAAGGCACTCACTCAGGCGCCTAAGACACATACAGGAACACCTCGAGTGGCCTTGCCCGTCCCAAACGAGGGGACCCAAGCCTCCCTTTGCAGTAACCATATAATGGAATTCTCTGCACCAGTGAGGGGCACCAACAGCAGCTACACCCATCCGCCAGCCCACTACTGCACAGACGGAGACAGACAGCGGCAAAGCCATGTCCATAAAGCATGATTCTGCTCAAGAAAGTTCAGATGGACAAAGCTAAGCTACAGGGATTATGGAAGAGCCTGGACGTCTTTACGGCAAAGGCCTCGAAACCATTATAATAAGTCAAAGAAGCCAGACCTAAAAGGTCACATATTACAGAAGTCCATTTATAGGAAATACCCAGAACAGGCAAATCTCCAGAGCCAGGGAGTGGACTAGTGGTAGCCAGGGGCTGGGCGGAGAGGGCTGGGACGTGACGGCCCATGGGTCCGGGGGCTCCTCTAAGGGAGGCGAGAATGTTTCAGAAGAGAGAGGAGCGATGGTTATAATGGTTAGACAACACGGAGTTGCTGAATGCCACTGAATCGTGTCCTCTTTAAAGTGAACCATTCCGATTAATTTCCTGTTATGGGAATTTCACCTCAGTTTTCTTAGTGCAAGGACATAGCGATTATAAAGTTCAGGGTGAGGGCTATGTCTAGGGTTCCCCAGAGGCTCTCGGGGGGCTGACATGTCCTATTTCTTGATGTCGGTGGTAGATGCATGGACATTCACTTTATAATTACGTGTTTTGGGAATTCTTTGTGCTCATCAGCTCTTAGTAAGTTTAGAAAAGGGAAGGAATGAGACCCTCCCCCTGCTTTCATTTGAGGGTGGGACTTGGACTGGGTTCCCGCAAGGTCCCGACCCAGGACACGTGTGCAAGGAGCCCGGACACAAGGCCAGGGTCCTCTACTCTAGGTCATCATCGGGAGCATCTTCGAGGTCATCTGGGCCGTCATAAAACCCGGCACATCCTTTGGAATCAGCGTGTTACGAGCCCTCAGGTTACTGCGTATTTTCAAAGTCACAAAGTAAGTCCTTGGGGTTCCCTGGCGTCCCCAGGGGAGCGGGGAGAGGGACCCGGGTGGGGCCCCTCCTGCACGCTGGGAAGGTGGGCTCAGCGACCGCCACCCTGGCCCCAGCCCAACCTGCCTCCCCCAACCCTGGCCTCTGTGGGCAGGTACTGGGCATCTCTCAGGAACCTGGTCGTCTCTCTTCTCAACTCCATGAAGTCCATCATCAGTCTGTTGTTCCTCCTCTTCCTGTTCATCGTCGTCTTTGCCCTTCTGGGAATGCAACTCTTCGGCGGCCAGTAAGTGCCCGGCAGCCTCTCTGACATCAGTTTCCCTGGGGTCCAGCCCAGGGCCTCCCGCCCCCAGCACCTTGCTCAGGGCCTCCGGAGACCCAGGCCAGCCTGCATCACACAGTCAGCCCTCTCTGAGGCCTGGGGGATGCACAGCACACTCAGCCAGACGGGCAGGGCCATGACCACTCAGGATGGCCGCCCAGGGGAAACAGAGATGCTGGAGATGCTGCTCCAGAAGCAACATACAGACTAAACCCTCCCACAGCTAAGGCGGGGCCAACATGACACGTCTGTGTCCTCTCCACAGGTTTAATTTCGATGAAGGGACTCCTCCGACCAACTTCGACACTTTTCCAGCAGCAATAATGACAGTGTTTCAGGTACAGCCTTCACCTGGTCCCGTGGATGCAGGGCCATGTGGGGAAGCAGGAGCCGTTACTATGGTTTCCGCTGGAAGCAATGAGCCAGGCAGGTTAAGCAAGCTGAGGGTTGGCTCCTTTGAATCGTTTCAGCAGGCCATGGCGCTGTCTTGAGTTGCCTTCGGGGATTCTGTCGTTCTATACCTGACTCTGGGCTGATTTCAGCCGTAGAATGTGGACCTGAGTGTAAGAACCCGTAGTGGAGATGGTTGGGAAGATGGACTCTGAATTGGTTTCTTTTCACGTTTTTTGCGAGGGGGACCCACTTCTGTTGATCTTTCATCTTATTTATCTTTGTTCTTTGGCCTGTGTGGGCCTCCCATCACAGTGGCCTCTCACTGCGGAGCACTGGCTCCACGCGCATGCGCTCCAGAGCTCCGACTCGGTAATTGGACACATCGGTCCAGCCGCTCCGTGGCACATGGGATCTTCCCAGGCCAGGATCGAACCGCGCCCTTGCACTGCAAGGCGATGTCCTCACCCACTGGGGCCCACTTTTCACAAGTCCAGTGCAGTCTGTGGGGGTCCCCCCCCCCTGCCTCCCCACCCCTGGCCTCTGTGGGCAGGTACTGGGCATCTCTCAGGAACCTGGTCGTCTCTCTTCTCAACTCCATGAAGTCCATCATCAGTCTGTTGTTCCTCCTCTTCCTGTTCATCGTCGCTTTGCCCTTCTGGGAATGCAACTCTTCGGCGGCCAGTAAGTGCCCGGCAGCCTCTCTGACATCAGTTTCCCTGGGGTCCAGCCCAGGGCCTCCCGCCCCCAGCACCTTGCTCAGGGCCTCCGGAGACCCAGGCCAGCCTGCATCACACAGTCAGCCCTCTCTGAGGCCTGGGGGATGCACAGCACACTCAGCCAGACGGGCAGGGCCATGACCACTCAGGATGGCCGCCCAGGGGAAACAGAGATGCTGGAGATGCTGCTCCAGAAGCAACATACAGACCAAACCCTCCCACAGCTAAGGCGGGGCCAACATGACACGTCTGTGTCCTCTCCACAGGTTTAATTTCGATGAAGGGACTCCTCCGACCAACTTCGACACTTTTCCAGCAGCAATAATGACAGTGTTTCAGGTACAGCCTTCACCTGGTCCCGTGGATGCAGGGCCATGTGGGGAAGCAGGAGCCGTTACTATGGTTTCCGCTGGAAGCAATGAGCCAGGCAGGTTAAGCAAGCTGAGGGTTGGCTCCTTTGAATCGTTTCAGCAGGCCATGGCGCTGTCTTGAGTTGCCTTCGGGGATTCTGTCGTTCTATACCTGACTCTGGGCTGATTTCAGCCGTAGAATGTGGACCTGAGTGTAAGAACCCGTAGTGGAGATGGTTGGGAAGATGGACTCTGAATTGGTTTCTTTTCACGTTTTTTGCGAGGGGGACCCACTTCTGTTGATCTTTCATCTTATTTATCTTTGTTCTTTGGCCTGTGTGGGCCTCCCATCACAGTGGCCTCTCACTGCGGAGCACTGGCTCCACGCGCATGCGCTCCAGAGCTCCGACTCGGTAATTGGACACATCGGTCCAGCCGCTCCGTGGCACATGGGATCTTCCCAGGCCAGGGATCGAACCGGCGCCCCTTGCACTGCAAGGCGATGTCCTCACCCACTGGACCACCAGGGAAGCCCTACTTTTCACTTTTAAAGGACACTCACAGGCAAGGTGTTCACTGTCTCTAAGAATCCCCTAGTCCTGGCTCCCCCCTGCCAGGGTCAGCAAGACTGCCCCTCTATGGCAAAACATCAGACTATAGAAAATAACAGACATGATAATACACCATCCTCCCCCAGACTGGAAGACGCCCCAACTCCATATTCCAAAGCAGACTGGTCCTGGGTGGTCTCCCCAAACCAACTTCTGAACCCCGGTCAGCACATGCCCCAAGGGTCGGAACTGGCCAGGCTGGGACCTCCAGAGCCTTCTCATGTGGTTTCTGCCTCTTTAGGGAACAGAAAGTTTATCAGAAAATGTGATGTCACCCCTCTCTTCTCCTGGGGGAGGGGGACTTTCTGAACGGGACCGCTAGACGGGGCTGGAAAGGTAGACCGTCCGTGAAGTCCTGAGCCCTTGCCTGAGTGATGACTGATAGTGGTAATCACCCCCCATATCTCTTCAGCACAAGGATTCTTGCCCAAGAGGGATTTTGTTCCCCAGGGACACCTAGAAGTATCTGGAACCATTTTTGGGTTGTCACAACGGCAGGTGTGGAGGGTGTTGCTGGCGTCTAATGGACAGAGGCCAAGAATGCGGCTCAGCCCCCTAGGGTGCACAGGACAGGAGGCGGTCCCCAGATGCCGTGCTTGCCCAGACTGAGAAACCCTACATCAGTAGAGCACCATCGTCAGAGTCCTTCCATATTCACTTTATCCTCGTGGAAATAATGGGACCTCCCTGGTGGCTCAGACGTTAAAGAATCCACCTGCAGTGCGGGAGGGACGCGGGTTCGATCCCTGGGTCGGGAAGATCCCCTGGAGGAGGGCATGGCAGCCCACTCCAGTAGTCTTGCCTGGAGCATCCCATGGACAGAGGAGCCTGGCGGGCTACAGTCTGTGGGGTCACCAAGAGTTGGACACGACTGAGCAGCTAACACCTTCACTGTTTTTCACTTTCATGGAAATAATGCACAGGAGGGAAGCTAGATGGTTTTTAGCATCTGTGTGGATCCTGCGCCCCAGTCCCTCTGGGCCTTCCCATTCACGTCAGCGCCAGGTCGATCGGCCGGCACTCACGTCTCTTGACCTGAGACTTCCGCTGGTCACCTGTCCCGCCTCCGTCCCCACCCGCAGACACAGCGATCCAAACGTACCAGTGGATCTATGGCAAGGGAAATTCACCTCTCACGGTTCTGAAAGCTGGAGGGCCATGATCAGAGGTTGCTTGCTGGTTAGGACCCTCTTCTTGGTGGGCCAACGGCCGCTTTCTCACTTCTCTTACGTGGCAGGGGGAGAGAAGGAGACAGAGAGGCAGGGAGACCAAGTTCTCTGGAGTGTCTTCTTAGAAAGGCCTTAATCCTCTCACGGTGGCACCTACTGGTGAAGAACTCACCTGCCGACGCAGGGGACCTGAGTTCGATCCCTGGGTCGTGAAGATCTCCTGGAGTAAGAAATGAATACCACTCCAGTATTCTTGCCTAGAAAATCCCATAGACAGCACAGCCTGGCGGGCTGCAGTCCATGGGTCACAAAGAGATGGACATGACTGAGAGCACTCTCCCCTCATGAGGGCCCCGCTGTCATGTCTTCAGCCAATCCTAATTCTCTCCCCTCTCTAAAGGCCATCACACGTGGGTTTAGAGCCTCCGGAGAAAGCACAGCTCAGCCTACAGCAAAACCCGCTCATCCCATCAGGGAAGACGGAGGCACAGAACGATTGGGCCTCTTCCTCCGTGGTCACTTTTTCCTAGAGCAGGTGGAGAGGCCCTCAGCCCAGGGACAGCCCTTTCCTTTTGCAAACAGACCAGAGCCTCCCCACCCAGAGACAGAGGCCAAGGAAGGGCCCACCTGCAGGGTCCGGCTCCATAGCGGCATCTCCGAGGGGCCCGCGGTTGAGAGGGGGGTTGGCTGTGTGTTTCTCTCTCCCCTTTCAGATCCTGACGGGCGAAGACTGGAACGAGGTCATGTACGACGGCATCAAGTCCCAGGGGGGCGTGCAGGGCGGCATGGTGTTCTCCATCTACTTCATTGTGCTGACGCTCTTTGGGAACTGTATCCTCCACGGGACGAGCCCGCGGCTTCCGGGAGAGCCTTGTGGGGCCAGGGCAGTGGGGGGCAGCGCGAGGGAGGGAGTCAGGAGTCCCAGATACCAAGGTCCAAAGAGGCGATGCTTTTCCCTGACTCTGGCGTTTGCAGACACCCTCCTGAACGTGTTCTTGGCCCAGGGTACCAAGGTCACCAAGGTGGCGTTGGTGGGAGAATGTTGCTGTGCAAAGTTGCCACCTGCTCGTGGCAGATCCAAGGACCCGGGGCCATGGTTCTGAAAGCTGGAGGCCATGAGGTTGCTTGCTGGTTAGGACCCTCTTCTTGGTGGGCCAACGGCCGCTTTCTCACTTCTCTTACGTGGCAGGGGGAGAGAAGGAGACAGAGAGGCAGGGAGACCAAGTTCTCTGGAGTGTCTTCTTAGAAAGGCCTTAATCCTCTCACGGTGGCACCTACTGGTGAAGAGCTCACCTGCTGACGCAGGGGACCTGAGTTTGATCCCTGGGTCGTGAAGATCCCCTGGAGTAAGAAATGAATACCACTCCAGTATTCTTGCCTAGAAAATCCCATAGACAGCACAGCCTGGCGGGCTACAGTCCATGGGTCACAAAGTGATGGACATAACTGAGAGCACTCTCCCCTCATGAGGGCCCCGCTGTCATGTCTTCAGCCAATCCTAATTCTCTCCCCTCTCTAAAGGCCATCACACGTGGGTTTAGAGTCTCCGGAGAAAGCACAGCTCAGCCTATAGCAAAACCCGCTCATCCCATCAGGGAAGACGGAGGCACAGAACGATTGGGCCTCTTCCTCCGTGGTCACTTTTTCCTAGAGCAGGCGGAGAGGCCCTCAGCCCAGGGACAGCCCTTTCCTTTTGCAAACAGACCAGAGCCTCCCCACCCAGAGACAGAGGCCAAGGAAGGGCCCACCCGCAGGGTCCGGCTCCATAGCGGCATCTCCGAGGGGCCCGCGGTTGAGAGGGGGGTTGGCTGTGTGTTTCTCTCTCCCCTTTCAGATCCTGACGGGCGAAGACTGGAACGAGGTCATGTACGACGGCATCAAGTCCCAGGGGGGCGTGCAGGGCGGCATGGTGTTCTCCATCTACTTCATTGTGCTGACGCTCTTTGGGAACTGTATCCTCCACGGGACGAGCCCGCGGCTTCCGGGAGAGCCTTGTGGGGCCAGGGCAGTGGGGGGCAGCGCGAGGGAGGGAGTCAGGAGTCCCAGATACCAAGGTCCAAAGAGGCGATGCTTTTCCCTGACTCTGGCGTTTGCAGACACCCTCCTGAACGTGTTCTTGGCCATCGCAGTGGATAATTTGGCCAACGCCCAGGAGCTCACCAAGGTGGCGTTGGTGGGAGAATGTTGCTGTGCAAAGTTGCCACCTGCTCGTGGCAGATCAGGACCAGGCTGGGCTGGGGTGGGAGGGAGGCGGGAGGGTCAGAGCCTGTGCCCTGGATGCACTGGCCCAGAGAGAAGGCGGCTCGTCCACCACCCCCAAAGTAGGCTGCCCCAATCAAGTGGATTCTACAGGAAAGGAGGGCGTGGGGGCGGGGTGGCCACGGCGGCAGGGTTGCTGCAGGAAACAGATGGCCAGCGCCACCAGAGTGCCGTGGATAGGGAGTGGGCAGAGTCAGGCACTTCCAAGGAATGCGGCGGCCTCTCGGCTGCCAGGCACTGGCACCACCCTCAGCCCGGAAGGAGGGCACAGATGGAGCGTCGCCCGGACAAGGTCCTGGGGCTCATTGTGTGTCCCCGTGAGCTTGGGAGCTGGCCGGACTTCACCCCTGAGTGCCAGCAGTGAAGAATCCTATGCGCATGGTTCCAGGCATGGCTGTTAATTTCCCATTTCCAGAGGGGGAACTGAGGCTCAAAAAGGCAAAACCACCGGCCCCGGATGGGATGGCGATCACTGCTATTTTGTAAAGCATGTGCTGGGCTTCCCTGGTGGTCCAGTGGGTAAGCACACCACCTTGCAGTGCCAGGGATGCCGGTTTGATCCCTGGCCTGGGAAGATCCCACGGGCCACAGAGCGGCTGGACCAATGTGTCCAATGACCGAGCCGGAGCTCTGGAGCGCATGTGCCCAGAGCCGGTGCTCTGCAACAACAGAGGCCACTGCGATGGGAGGCCCCCACGGGCCAAGGAACAAAGATGGATAAATGAAAGACCAATAGAAGTGGCCAAAAGACTACTTATAACGCATGTGGTACATGCATCAGGGGCTTCCCTGGTAGCTCAGCTAGTAAAGAATCTGCCTGAGGTCCAGAGATCCCAGTTCAATTCCTGGATCAGGAAGATCCCCTAGAGAAGGGATAGGCTACCCACTCCAGTGTTCTCGGGCTTCCCAAGTGGCTCGGGCAGTAAAGAATCCACCTGCCATGAGGGAGACCTGGGTTCGATCCCTCGGTTGGGAAGATCCCCTGGAGGAGGGCATGGCAACCCACTCTAGTACTCTTGCCTGGAAAATCCCCACTGACAGAGGAGCCTGGTGGGCTACAGTCCATGGGTGGCAGAATCGGACACGACTGAGTGACTTAGCACAGCACATACGTGTCAGATGCTCGACACAGTTCTCGGCACACAGGAAGTGCTCACAGGAGTCTTTGGAAGTTGCATGGCATGACCAGGCATCAGGACCTAGAGGTCTTTGCTTACAGAGCTGGTAAAGGGAAGGCTGAGATCAAACCCAGACTTGGCAAGTTCTCGAGCTTGAGTTCTCTCCCCAGCATAGGCTGCCAGCTTTATTTGAGCTGCAGCTGAGCAGATAATGGTCAGAATAGAAATTAACAGCAATCGAGTAAAAACTAAAATAAAAATCAAAAAAAAAAAAGAAGAAGAAATTAACAACAACCAAAGGAGCTGTAATTGCCCCTCTTGTATGTCAGACACCAGAACATGTAAGAGATTGGGAGTGACTGTTCTCCTCATTTTACAGAAGGGAAAACTGAGCCCCATCTGTAAGGGAGGCTGGGACCTCGCCACATAGCTAGGAAAACTGAAAGAGCAGAGGTGTGACTCCTCACAGCTGAGAAAAGCACGGGAGATGACATCTAAGGAATGGACTCTGGGGCAGGCCCCATGTGAGGAAGATCCCACGGGCCACAGAGCGGCTGGACCAATGTGTCCAATGACCGAGCCGGAGCTCTGGAGCGCATGTGCCCAGAGCCGGTGCTCTGCAACAACAGAGGCCACTGCGATGGGAGGCCCCCACGGGCCAAGGAACAAAGATGGATAAATGAAAGACCAATAGAAGTGGCCAAAAGACTACTTATAACGCATGTGGTACATGCATCAGGGGCTTCCCTGGTAGCTCAGCTAGTAAAGAATCTGCCTGAGGTCCAGAGATCCCAGTTCAATTCCTGGATCAGGAAGATCCCCTAGAGAAGGGATAGGCTACCCACTCCAGTGTTCTCGGGCTTCCCAAGTGGCTCGGGCAGTAAAGAATCCACCTGCCATGAGGGAGACCTGGGTTCGATCCCTCGGTTGGGAAGATCCCCTGGAGGAGGGCATGGCAACCCACTCTAGTACTCTTGCCTGGAAAATCCCCACTGACAGAGGAGCCTGGTGGGCTACAGTCCATGGGTGGCAGAATCGGACACGACTGAGTGACTTAGCACAGCACATACGTGTCAGATGCTCGACACAGTTCTCGGCACACAGGAAGTGCTCACAGGGAGTCTTTGGAAGTTGCATGGCATGACCAGGCATCAGGACCTAGAGGTCTTTGCTTACAGAGCTGGTAAAGGGAAGGCTGAGATCAAACCCAGACTTGGCAAGTTCTCGAGCTTGAGTTCTCTCCCCAGCATAGGCTGCCAGCTTTATTTGAGCTGCAGCTGAGCAGATAATGGTCAGAATAGAAATTAACAGCAATCGAGTAAAAACTAAAATAAAAATCAAAAAAAAAAAAGAAGAAGAAATTAACAACAACCAAAGGAGCTGTAATTGCCCCTCTTGTATGTCAGACACCAGAACATGTAAGAGATTGGGAGTGACTGTTCTCCTCATTTTACAGAAGGGAAAACTGAGCCCCATCTGTAAGGGAGGCTGGGACCTCGCCACATAGCTAGGAAAACTGAAAGAGCAGAGGTGTGACTCCTCACAGCTGAGAAAAGCACGGGAGATGACATCTAAGGGAATTTGGACTGTGGGGCAGGAACCATCCATGTGAGGAGAAGCCCCCTTTTCATTCATGGTCAGTGGTAGTGGATTGTCTGGGCAAAATCTGGCGCCAGAGGCCCCTAGGGCAGCACTGGACTCCCTGGGATGCAGGCCCGATGCAGCTCGGCACAGAGGAGGCATTGTTGCTTTCAGGAGCACGGCTCACGCCCCTGAGCTCGCCCACGAGCAAGGCTGCTAGAACAGTTGTGCAGGTCATTCACTGCCCAGAGGAAGCTAAGCACCTGTCTGCAATTTGAGGGGAAGGTGTTGGGAACAAAGGCATCTTAGAAGGTAGTCGCGGTCTGGCCTACGTCTTTCACCTGCAGCCCCATAGGAGAGCCAGGCCAGGGGCCTGCCTCCTCTTCCTGCCCCCATCCCCCACGCCTTAAGGCGCCCAGGCCGTGTTCAGGGAACTGAGCTGAACTGAGGAGACTTTGCCAGCCATCCATCTGCCAGCCCTGGCAGGAGAGAGAGAGTTTCCCAGCCCCAGCTCTGACTGGAGGCAAACAAGTCTCCACCACCACCAAGCACACGGCCACGGCCCTGGCCACCATGGAGCTGACTGGCGTCCCTGTTCCAGGGGCTGAGTTTAGCCGTGAGCTCATCTAGGTTCCAAGGCCCCATCCTCAAGGGCTGTCGTTGGGAGGGGATACCCCAGAGGGTGAGAGAAGGGGAAGGAGAAGGCTCATCGCCTGTGGAATGTCCTTCAGATCCTCATTCTTTCCTTCATTTACTCACGCTGCCAGCTTTATTTGAGCTGCAGCTGAGCAGATAATGGTCAGAATAGAAATTAACAGCAATCGAGTAAAAACTAAAATAAAAATCAAAAAAAAAAAAGAAGAAGAAATTAACAACAACCAAAGGAGCTGTAATTGCCCCTCTTGTATGTCAGACACCAGAACATGTAAGAGATTGGGAGTGACTGTTCTCCTCATTTTACAGAAGGGAAAACTGAGCCCCATCTGTAAGGGAGGCTGGGACCTCGCCACATAGCTAGGAAAACTGAAAGAGCAGAGGTGTGACTCCTCACAGCTGAGAAAAGCACGGGAGATGACATCTAAGGGAATTTGGACTGTGGGGCAGGAACCATCCATGTGAGGAGAAGCCCCCTTTTCATTCATGGTCAGTGGTAGTGGATTGTCTGGGCAAAATCTGGCGCCAGAGGCCCCTAGGGCAGCACTGGACTCCCTGGGATGCAGGCCCGATGCAGCTCGGCACAGAGGAGGCATTGTTGCTTTCAGGAGCACGGCTCACGCCCCTGAGCTCGCCCACGAGCAAGGCTGCTAGAACAGTTGTGCAGGTCATTCACTGCCCAGAGGAAGCTAAGCACCTGTCTGCAATTTGAGGGGAAGGTGTTGGGAACAAAGGCATCTTAGAAGGTAGTCGCGGTCTGGCCTACGTCTTTCACCTGCAGCCCCATAGGAGAGCCAGGCCAGGGGCCTGCCTCCTCTTCCTGCCCCCATCCCCCACGCCTTAAGGCGCCCAGGCCGTGTTCAGGGAACTGAGCTGAACTGAGGAGACTTTGCCAGCCATCCATCTGCCAGCCCTGGCAGGAGAGAGAGAGTTTCCCAGCCCCAGCTCTGACTGGAGGCAAACAAGTCTCCACCACCACCAAGCACACGGCCACGGCCCTGGCCACCATGGAGCTGACTGGCGTCCCTGTTCCAGGGGCTGAGTTTAGCCGTGAGCTCATCTAGGTTCCAAGGCCCCATCCTCAAGGGCTGTCGTTGGGAGGGGATACCCCAGAGGGTGAGAGAAGGGGAAGGAGAAGGCTCATCGCCTGTGAAATGTCCTTCAGATCCTCATTCTTTCCTTCATTTACTCCACAAGTATTTCTTGGACATTTAATATGTGGTGGGGACCCCACTAAGCCCCCAGTGTAGTTGATTTTTTTTATTATTTTTTATTGACGTATAGTTGGTTTATAATGTATTCATTTCTGGTGTACACCAAAGTGATTCCCTTATAAACATACAGTATTTTTCATACTTTATTTTAGTTTATTAGAAGATATTAACTCTAGTTCCCGGTGCCATAGAGTAGGACTTGGTTGTTAGATAGGTTTTTATATCATGGAGCCCTCACAGAAAATCTAGGAGGCCTATTCTCAGAGCCCCATTTTACAGATGTTGTCATTCATTGAATGAGCATTTAGTGAGCACCTACCAAGAACAGGGCCTGGTCTAGGAGCCAGAGACGTGGTCGGGAATAAAACAGACAAATCCCTGCCTTTGTTGATCATCTGGCAGAAGAGATAGATGAGAAAAAAGCTTGTCAGCTGGTGATAAACGCTAAACAGAAAAATGAAGTAAGGAAAGTCGAGGAGAGTTAAAATTTAAGCTGAAGAGAAGGAGGTACAGAGAAGAGACGCATCCAAGGTAGGCAGGCGGTGGAGGAACTGTTCTCTGAATCCAAATGGTTCTAGAACTAGTGCTTCTGACCCCAGGCAAGGCTGCTTAAAGGTGAGCGTGTTTCAGACTCTCCCGGGAACTTGTTGCAAATGCTGATTCCAGGGCCCAGCCGAGGTTCTTCAGGAGGCCTGGGAATCTGCATCTGCTGCGTTTCCGAGGCAGGTGGTCCTGAGAAACGTTGGGTGTGATACCAGAAAGAGGGGAGCCCTTGGGAGAGCAGGGTGGCCAGCGGGGTCCCACCCCGTGTTGTCACTGACCCAGCGTCCCAATCTGACCATTTCCAAGCTGCTAAGGTTGCTTCCTGCCCCAGAGATCTCAGGGCAGGGGGAGAGGTGCCCGGCTGCCGCAGGACCTTTCTTACTGGCGGGTTCATCTCTGGCCATTTCTTTCTCGTTGCTTTTTCTTTGCTTTTTCTTTGTTGGCTTTTCTGTGTTACGAATAAGGCCCTGCATGAAGGCTGAAGAAGGATTTAAAGCCCCCAAACGTCTTTTTCTGTATGTATTTTATAAAACGTCTTCCCCATCCTCCTCCTCTCTGAACCTAACCAGCTGAGACTCTCGGTCCCTCTCCTGATTCCCCGTCTGGAGGCTGTTGGCAGTGCATGGGCGGGGCTGTGGGATGCCAGACTTTTCCACACGTGGGGGCTTGTCGGTGTGTGTTGTTGTTGTTTTAAGTCTTGGTTGAGAGAGCTTGAATGGCCCAAGAAGTAGAGTAAGAGGAAGATCTTTGCATTCATTTCCAGCTTATTGAGACAGGGGACAGAAAAATCTCCCTGTGGAAAAGGAAAGCAGTCTTCTGGGTATTAAAACAGGGTAAATCATGAGCTGGATATTTAGCATGGACATGAAAGGGGCAGCAGAGCCCTTAACCAGTGAGTATACATTCCAGTTAGGGGGCCTCAGCTCTGATTGGCTGACACCCAGCCTAGACCTGTTTGTAAATATCTCAGAGGTTGACCCTGGGTACCCGTAGGGCCGGAGGTGAGGCCCCAAGGCCCAGTTCATGTTTCGTGAACAGGGATCCCATGTACCTTTCAGGATGAACAAGAAGAAGAAGAGGCTGCCAACCAGAAGCTCGCCCTCCAGAAAGCCAAGGAGGTCGCAGAAGTGAGTCCTCTGTCGGCAGCCAACATGTCCATAGCTGTGTAAGTGGCCCCGACGCTGGGATGCTCTCTGGGCTCCTCCACCCTGCACCCTCCCCCATCAAGGCTTTGGGGAGGGACGGGGAGCGGTCCTGGACGGGACTGAGCATCAGGAAGGGGTCCTTCTGCCCTCCCACCCACTATACACTCGAGACATAGCTCATAAGCACGTGCTAGGTGCCAGGCACTATTCATGTCGCCGAAAATACCGCATGAACAGGAGGTTGAGGGGTATAGGGAGGGCGCGGAGTGGTGAGAGTTGTGATGAAGTGAGGTCTCAGGTGACAAAGCCTGAAGAAGGTGAGGGAGGAGCTCTAGGAGGATCCGAGGGAAGGGCATCCCAGGCAGCGGGAACAGCATATGCAAAGGCCCTGCGGCAGGAACATGCCGGATGTACTTCGGAGACATGAAGGAAGCCCGTGTGACTGAAGTGGAGTGGGGCAGGGGTAGGACTAGGAGGAGGCGAGGGCACAGAGGTGATGAGCAGATCCCGTAGGGCCTTGTGGGCTCTGGGGAAGACCGAGACTCTTGCCCAGAGCCAGGGGGACACGTGGAGGGTCCGTGAGGAGGCATAGAAACTCAGGTGCTCACAGCTACCCTCTGGGGGCAAGGAGAGGAGGCCAGGGTGGGGAGGAACGCACTGAGATGGGAAGGACTGGCCAGGGTGGAGCAGGCGACGGATGCAGCCGAATTCTAGACAGATTGTGAAGGTAGAGTGGACAGAATTTGCTGGTGAGTCAGAGGTGGCAAGGTGGTGAGAGAGAGGTAAGGTGTTTTGAGGAAAGAGACTTCAACGCTGATACTCTGAATGGTGCCTTTGCTGGGTGATTCCTGGATTGGGGCGGTGCCTCATAGGACCATGGGGAGGGGGCTTTCTTTCCCAAAGAACGAGGAGGTGGCCATGAAAGGGAAGCCCAGGGAGGTACATACGTGCTCAGGCGGGGACGCCTGCAGAAGCCGAGGGTCCGCCTACGACTCTCGATAGACACAGAACCCCCGGGAACGTCTGAGTGCTCTCGGCTTTAGCTCGCACTCCCAGCAGCAACCCCAGCGGTGTCTTGCACGGTCTCAAGACTCCCAAGTGCCCGGACCAGGGCTTCCGGAAGCCACTGCTGGTCAGAGTCCACCTGCACCCTCCCCATCAAGGCTTTGGGGAGGGACGGGGAGCGGTCCTGGACGGGACTGAGCATCAGGAAGGGGTCCTTCTGCCCTCCCACCCACTATACACTCGAGACATAGCTCATAAGCACGTGCTAGGTGCCAGGCACTATTCATGTCGCCGAAAATACCGCATGAACAGGAGGTTGAGGGGTATAGGGAGGGCGCGGAGTGGTGAGAGTTGTGATGAAGTGAGGTCTCAGGTGACAAAGCCTGAAGAAGGTGAGGGAGGAGCTCTAGGAGGATCCGAGGGAAGGGCATCCCAGGCAGCGGGAACAGCATATGCAAAGGCCCTGCGGCAGGAACATGCCGGATGTGCTTCGGAGACATGAAGGAAGCCCGTGTGACTGAAGTGGAGTGGGGCAGGGGTAGGACTAGGAGGAGGCGAGGGCACAGAGGTGATGAGCAGATCCCGTAGGGCCTTGTGGGCTCTGGGGAAGACCGAGACTCTTGCCCAGAGCCAGGGGGACACGTGGAGGGTCCGTGAGGAGGCATAGAAACTCAGGTGCTCACAGCTACCCTCTGGGGGCAAGGAGAGGAGGCCAGGGTGGGGAGGAACGCACTGAGATGGGAAGGACTGGCCAGGGTGGAGCAGGCGACGGATGCAGCCGAATTCTAGACAGATTGTGAAGGTAGAGTGGACAGAATTTGCTGGTGAGTCAGAGGTGGCAAGGTGGTGAGAGAGAGGTAAGGTGTTTTGAGGAAAGAGACTTCAACGCTGATACTCTGAATGGTGCCTTTGCTGGGTGATTCCTGGATTGGGGCGGTGCCTCATAGGACCATGGGGAGGGGGCTTTCTTTCCCAAAGAACGAGGAGGTGGCCATGAAAGGGAAGCCCAGGGAGGTACATACGTGCTCAGGCGGGGACGCCTGCAGAAGCCGAGGGTCCGCCTACGACTCTCGATAGACACAGAACCCCCGGGAACGTCTGAGTGCTCTCGGCTTTAGCTCGCACTCCCAGCAGCAACCCCAGCGGTGTCTTGCACGGTCTCAAGACTCCCAAGTGCCCGGACCAGGGCTTCCGGAAGCCACTGCTGGTCAGAGTCCATTAGGATGGGCTATCTGCCAGGTCAGACTATTTTAAACGTCAGGACCATCCCCACGTGCTGCAACTTGCAGAGGAGTAGAGCGGTCGGTCGACGAGGAACCTGCACCTGAGCTGAGATCCCCCCTATCCAGCCAGGCCGGGACACCCGACTGGACCCGGACGCCCGCCTGGGCTGAGGCTCTTGTAAGGCTGAGGTCTCCGACCGGGTTTGTCCCCCAGGCTGACCCACCGAGTCGGGTGGAGACACCCAGTCTGGTGGAGAGATCCCGGCCAAGAGACACCTCCCCTCAGGTCCACATCCCTTTCTGGGCCAGGGTACCTGCCTGGGTGGAGATGCCCACGGCCATTATCCCTGGCTGGGCAGAGGTGCATGCTCACTGAGCCAGGATGCCTGCCTGAGCAGGAATGCCTCCCTGGGCTGAGAGAGCCACCTGGTGGACATGCCCAGCTGGGACAAGACACCCAGCAGGGTGGGACTAGCCAGCTGCGCGCGACTGCGGTTCGCCGCAGGGGCCCCTGCAGGCCACCACGCCCCGCAGGGCCCTAACCCGGCGTGATTTGGGTGCAGGAAGGAGCAACAGAAGAACCAGAAGCCCGCCAAGTCTGTGTGGGAGCAGCGGACGAGCGAGATGCGGAAGCAGAACCTCCTGGCCAGCCGGGAGGCGCTCTACAACGAGATGGACCCCGACGAGCGCTGGAAGGCCTCCTACGCGCGGCACCTGCGGCCCGACATGAAGACCCACCTGGACCGGCCGCTGGTGGTCGACCCCCAGGAGAACCGCAACAACAACACCAACAAGAGCCGGGCGGCCGAGCCCGCGGTGGACCAGCGCCTTGGGCAGCAGCGAGCCGAGGACTTCCTCAGGAAGCAGGCCCGCTATCACGACCGGGCCAGGGACCCCAGCGGCTCCGTGGGCCTGGACGCCCGGAGGCCCTGGGCCGGTAGCCAGGAGGCCGAGCTGAGCCGAGAGGGGCCTTACGGCCGCGAGTCCGACCACCACACCCGAGAGGGCGGCCCGGAGCAGCCGGGGTTCTGGGAGGGCGAGGCGGAGCGGGGCAAGGCTGGCGACCCGCACCGCAGGCACGCGCATCGGCCGGGGGCCAGCCGCGAGAGCCGCAGCGGGTCCCCGCGCACGGGGGCCGACGGGGAGCCCCGCCGGCACCGGGCGCACCGCAGGCCGGGCGACGAGGGCCCGGAGGACAAGGCCGATCGGAGGTCCCGGCACCGCGAGGGCAGCCGGCCGGCCCGGGGCGGCGAGGGCGAGAGTGAGGGTCCCGACGGCGGCGAGCGGAGGCGGCGGCACCGGCATGGCCCTCCGCCCGCGTACGACGGGGACGCGCGCAGGGAGGACAAGGAGCGTAGGCACCGCAGGAGGAAGTAAGTGACAGCCACGACGACTGGTGGGAATAATCAGATGGGGCCAAGTGGCACCTCCCGGATGGCAGGTGCTCTCCTGGGCCACTCAGTTCAGCCTGTCGCCCACCCAGAAAGATAGAGCTCATGGCCATAGCCCTATTTCACAGATGGGAAAACTGACAGCTGACTCGCCCAAGGTCACACATCTAATGAGTGGCCTCGGGCCCAGGTCAGCCAGTACCAGAAGTTGCAAACGATCTCACCCTTGTATCAGGGAAACTAGAACTTTCCCCCGCAATGGTGTCCATGTGCTTGCTCTGTGGCCTTAGGCAAAACTGCACATCTCTGGGCCTCAGTTTTCCCAGTCAGGTAAAATGAAGATCGTGGGATGTAATTGGGTCGTTGCTGGAATGAAATGATGTAGTAGATGCAAAGGGCCTGAAAAAGCAGCCGACCCATTATAAGTGCTTCAGAAAGTTACTTCCTTGTTAGCAGTTACTGAGTCATTTTTTCACCTGATGTTATTCCAGGTCAGGACTGGGGGGTTGAACAGCTGCGCTGGGTCCTCAGAATTGAAGGAAGAACAAGGTTCAAGGCTTTTGCAGGCATCTCCCATGCTAGAACCTCACCCAATCAGAAATGACACCCTCTTTTTCATAACAATATTTTAGAATACTCCCTAGAAGATCCTAGTGATTGTCCACTGAGGAGCTCAACAGCTTACGTGGTGAAACAGCCAGTTCTTGTATTAACATCCTCTGGTCTTCTTTTCTGTCCTTCCACTAGGGCATCATCTTTTTTTTATTATTATTCTTTATTTTAAAGGTTTTACAGAGTTTTGTAGTTCACAGACATGTTAGGACATCATCTTGATTGGGTTTTTCTTTCCTTAAAAAAAAAGATCCTTTCGTAAGTTTTTTGTATTTCCTCTTTTCAACATATTGAGATAAAATTGACAGACAGCATAGTGTAATGTAAGGTCTGCAGCATAATGATTTTGTTCATTTACCTACATCAGCACCATATTGGGGTTTTTTTGCGGGGGCGGGGAGGGAAAGGGGCGGGCGGGCCACTTCTATTGGTCTTTCATTTATTCAGTTTCATCCGTCTTTGTTCTTTGGCTCCTGTGGGCCTCCCATCGCGGTGGCGTCTGTTGTCGCAGAGCACCAGCTCTGGGCGCATGCGCTCCAGAGCTCCGGCTCGGTGATTGGACACATCAGTTCAGCTGCTCCGGGGCACGTGGGATCTTCCCAGGCCAGGGATCGAACCGGCGCCCCTTGCACTGCAAGGCAGTGTCCTTACCCACTGGACCACCAGGGAAGGCCCTTAATGATGTGTTTCAATGCTTCTGTTACATGCCTTAGGCACTAAGCTAGCACTTCTTAAAATTGATTGTGTGCAACCACCCGCCGGGGATCTCGTGCACAGACAGGTTCTGCTTCAGCAGGTCTCGGGTGCAGCCTGAGAGTCTGCATTGCTAAGGAGCCGGTGCTGGTTGGGGGGCCACGCTTTAAGTAGTGAGACTCTAGAGAACCGAGTGAAGCCATTATTTTTTTAATATTCATGAATTTATCTGGGCTTCCCCGATGGCCCCGTTGGTAGAGAATCCACCTGCAATGCAGGAAACCCAGGTTCCATCCCTAGGTGGGGACGATTCCCTGGAGAAGGAAGTGACAACCCACTCCAGTATTCTTGCCTGGAAAAATCTCATGGACAGAGGAGCCTGGTGGGCTACAGTCCACGGGCTCACAAAAGGGTCGGACAGGACTGAGCACACACACACCACCGTTATGGATCACTGGTGCTAGTAATATTCGTAATAGTCCTGTCGTTATCATATGTATACCTACTCCTGTCATTGGAGGAGGCACAGTGACAGGGACAGGAAGGCAGCACAGCCTGGTGGTGAAGCGAGAGCGAGGGCCCTGGCGCTAGGAGGCCAAGCTGCTGCCCTGTCACTTCCCAGCCGTGTGACTTGCAGCATGGCACGTCCCCTCTCTGGGGCTCCATTTCCTCCTCTGTAAGATGAGAGCAAGGATGGTGCCTGCTGGGACTTCCCTGGCGGTCCGGTGGCTAAGATTCTGTGCTTCCATTGCAGGGGGACGCGGGTTCAATCCCTGGTCAGGGAACTAAGATGCCACAAGCCTTGTGGAATAAATCAAATTCTATAAAAAGAATAGAACCTACCTCCTAGGGTAGGTATAAAGTTCAAATGAGTGAATACATGTAAAATACCTTAAATGATGCCTGGTTTATCATCCGTGTGCAGTACATATTAGCTTTTACTAGTAAGAATGCCTGCCAGGAGACATAAGAGATGAGGGCTCGATCCCTGGGTCAGGAAGATCCCTTGGAGGAGAAAATGGCAACCCACTCCAGTATTCTTGCCTGGGGAATCCCATGGACAGGGGAGCCTGGCGGGCTACAGTCCCTGGGGTTGCAAAGAGTCAGACACGACTGAAGCGACTTAGCACGCACACAGGCGGTATGAATATGATTATTATTCAATACACAAATGTTTACTGGTTTTGGTCACAGCAGTAGCCATGTGCCTTCAATAGGTTCTAGCTCTTTCTATTGCTATATTGTCATCTCTATTAAGATGTTTGCATCGGTAGACAGAAAAAACAACTTTAGATCCGTTACCTTGAGGTTGTCCACTCAAACCCCCTCTTTTTTACAGATGGGGTAACTGGGGCCCAGAGAGGGAAAGGAATTTCCCTAAGGACAACCAGCCAATAGCAGAAGTGTGATAAGAGCCCAGCTCTCCTGAATCCCACAGGTGGCCCTGCTTCCCATCCCCTCCAAAGTACCTCCCTCGTCGACCCCAATCCACGGGCTCACAAAAGGGCCCCTGAGCACACACACACACCGTTATGGATCACTGGTGCTAGTAATATTCGTAATAGTCCTGTCGTTATCATATGTATACCTACTCCTGTCATTGGAGGAGGCACAGTGACAGGGACAGGAAGGCAGCACAGCCTTGTGGTGAAGCGAGAGCGAGGGCCCTGGCGCTAGGAGGCCAAGCTGCTGCCCTGTCACTTCCCAGCCGTGTGACTTGCAGCATGGCACGTCCCCTCTCTGGGGCTCCATTTCCTCCTCTGTAAGATGAGAGCAAGGATGGTGCCTGCTGGGACTTCCCTGGCGGTCCGGTGGCTAAGATTCTGTGCTTCCATTGCAGGGGGACGCGGGTTCAATCCCTGGTCAGGGAACTAAGATGCCACAAGCCTTGTGGAATAAATCAAATTCTATAAAAAGAATAGAACCTACCTCCTAGGGTAGGTATAAAGTTCAAATGAGTGAATACATGTAAAATACCTTAAATGATGCCTGGTTTATCATCCGTGTGCAGTACATATTAGCTTTTACTAGTAAGAATGCCTGCCAGGAGACATAAGAGATGAGGGCTCGATCCCTGGGTCAGGAAGATCCCTTGGAGGAGAAAATGGCAACCCACTCCAGTATTCTTGCCTGGGGAATCCCATGGACAGGGGAGCCTGGCGGGCTACAGTCCCTGGGGTTGCAAAGAGTCAGACACGACTGAAGCGACTTAGCACGCACACAGGCGGTATGAATATGATTATTATTCAATACGCAAATGTTTACTGGTTTTGGTCACAGCAGTAGCCATGTGCCTTCAATAGGTTCTAGCTCTTTCTATTGCTATATTGTCATCTCTATTAAGATGTTTGCATCGGTAGACAGAAAAAACAACTTTAGATCCGTTACCTTGAGGTTGTCCACTCAAACCCCCTCTTTTTTACAGATGGGGTAACTGGGGCCCAGAGAGGGAAAGGAATTTCCCTAAGGACAACCAGCCAATAGCAGAAGTGTGATAAGAGCCCAGCTCTCCTGAATCCCACAGGTGGCCCTGCTTCCCATCCCCTCCAAAGTACCTCCCTCGTCGACCCCAAACTCTACACCAGAAGGGCTCATTCATTTATTAATAGAGGCTCACTCATTTATTAATAGACATGTCAGACACCCTGGCCAGGAGAGATGTTATTCATTTGGCTGATAAAAAAATGGTTTAATGCTCATTGGAAATAAAACTTCATAAAGACTCAGGCACTTGGGCTTCCCTGGTGGTCCAGTGGGTAAGGACACCGCCTTGCAGTGCAAGGGGCGCCGGTTCCATCCCTGGCCTGGGAAGATCCCACGTGCCGAGGAGCGGCTGGACCGATGTGTCCAACTACCAAGCCGGAGCTCTGGAGCGCATGCGCCCAGAGCCGGTGCTCTGCAACAACAGAGGCCACTGCGATGGGAGGCCCACACGGGCCAAAGAACAAAGATGGATGAAAAAATAGACAAATCAAAGACCAATAGAAGTGGCCCGCCTGCTCCCCTCCCTCCCCACCCGACCCCCACCAAAATAAATAAATAAATCTTCAAAAAAAAAAAAGACTCAGGCACTTGAAAACAAACAACAACAAAAACCAAGAAAAACCATTCATCTGCTTATAAAAAAAAAAAAATAGAAAGAACAGGAGTTAGGCAGGGAGGACTTCCCTGGCCGTTCGGTGGTTAACAGTCCAAAGTGGGCACAAGTTCCATCCCTGGTCAGGGAACTAAGATTCCATATGTCATGCAGTACAGCCCCAAAATAAAATAAAATCCATATATAGCATTTAGAGCAACGCGTGGCAGAGAGTAAGGTCCCCACGATCTTAGCTAATGTTACTCCCTTGCCGCGTGGCACAACCAAAAATAAATAAATCAGAATGGCAAAAGATAAAATTTTATTCAAGAACATAGCATTGAAAAAGACATTTCAGTTCTATATTATGACAAAGCCAGTAGCCCCGATAGGCCTGCCTCGTGCATTTCTCCTCTCGTCACGCCTTAGGTCTTTCCCCAGACATAATCTGTGTTTTCGATTCTTCGGAACATGGAGAATTCGTGTAATTGTTTTCTTTCTGTTGCCCCTGTCTTGCCCCTGCCCCACGTTTTTTTCTTTACCTTCTCCTCCCACAGGTGGCCCTGCTTCCCATCCCCTCCAAAGTACCTCCCTCGTCGACCCCAAACTCTACACCAGAAGGGCTCATTCATTTATTAATAGAGGCTCACTCATTTATTAATAGACATGTCAGACACCCTGGCCAGGAGAGATGTTATTCATTTGGCTGATAAAAAAATGGTTTAATGCTCATTGGAAATAAAACTTCATAAAGACTCAGGCACTTGGGCTTCCCTGGTGGTCCAGTGGGTAAGGACACCGCCTTGCAGTGCAAGGGGCGCCGGTTCCATCCCTGGCCTGGGAAGATCCCACGTGCCGAGGAGCGGCTGGACCGATGTGTCCAACTACCAAGCCGGAGCTCTGGAGCGCATGCGCCCAGAGCCGGTGCTCTGCAACAACAGAGGCCACTGCGATGGGAGGCCCACACGGGCCAAAGAACAAAGATGGATGAAAAAATAGACAAATCAAAGACCAATAGAAGTGGCCCGCCTGCTCCCCTCCCTCCCCACCCGACCCCCACCAAAATAAATAAATAAATCTTCAAAAAAAAAAAAAAGACTCAGGCACTTGAAAACAAACAACAACAAAAACCAAGAAAAACCATTCATCTGCTTATAAAAAAAAAAAAATAGAAAGAACAGGAGTTAGGCAGGGAGGACTTCCCTGGCCGTTCGGTGGTTAACAGTCCAAAGTGGGCACAAGTTCCATCCCTGGTCAGGGAACTAAGATTCCATATGTCATGCAGTACAGCCCCAAAATAAAATAAAATCCATATATAGCATTTAGAGCAACGCGTGGCAGAGAGTAAGGTCCCCACGATCTTAGCTAATGTTACTCCCTTGCCGCGTGGCACAACCAAAAATAAATAAATCAGAATGGCAAAAGATAAAATTTTATTCAAGAACATAGCATTGAAAAAGACATTTCAGTTCTATATTATGACAAAGCCAGTAGCCCCGATAGGCCTGCCTCGTGCATTTCTCCTCTCGTCACGCCTTAGGTCTTTCCCCAGACATAATCTGTGTTTTCGATTCTTCGGAACATGGAGAATTCGTGTAATTGTTTTCTTTCTGTTGCCCCTGTCTTGCCCCTGCCCCACGTTTCTACCTCCATCTCCTCCTCTTCAGCTTTAACTGTTCCCCTTCCCTGAACCTTTCTCTGGTTCATCCCAGCGAAAGTGGGTGGAGCCTATTCCATTTTGTCTTATTAAACAGTTGCTGGCCCCCGATTCTCATACCAGGCAGCTGAGCCCAGAGAGTCACCCTGGGGCCACCAACGTGGAAATGGAGCTTTCTCTGACTCACAGTAAACATCTGGGGAGTGGGGGACATCCACCTCTCCCTGAAAACCAGGCAGCTGTCCTTCAGTTGCTCAGTCCTGTCGGACTCTTTGGGACCCCCCTCTGGACTGCAGCACGCCAGGCTCCCCTGCCCTTCACTGCCTCCCACAGTTTCTTCAAACTCATGTCCACTGAGTCGGTGGTGCCATCCGACCATCTCCGCCTCGGTCGCCCCCTTCTCCTCTTGCCTGCAATCTTTTCCGGCGTCAGGGTCTTTTCCAATGAGTCGGCTCTTCGCATCAGGCGGCTCAGGTGCCTCCTGCCAGATGTGGCTGAGCCAGAGGACCTTTTGCCAAGACCTGCACCATCCGAAAATTAATATATCGGTTATTTGCATACTGGTTCCACCTGCTCCCATCACCATGACAACCTGCTCCCCAAAAGGAGCAAGACGAGAGATACTGGACTTTAAGCCTCACCGTTTCTCCTTTATGGGATGGGGCAGGAAGAGGGACTCCATCTTTCATTCATTCAGTGTTCCATCTTTTGATGATTACAGCGTCTCCAGTTTGCCTTGGCCAATCTCCTCATCACCTCTGTCCCACGCACTTCAAGTCATCCTTTGCCCCCGTGGGCTTCACTGAGTGGTGCTATAACTTAAGAGCTCTAGGACCAGCATCTAGCCCAGCCTCTTCCCATCTGGGTAACACCAAGCAAACAGCCTTCGCCTCTCTGGCCTTCATCTTCCTCATCTGTAAAATGGGCTTGATCTTAATAACAGCATCTCAGATAGTGGTTGTCATGGGGAGTCAGTGAGTTCATCGGTGCACGTCCTTAGGACAGTGGAGCCCAAGGAAGCAGGACCATCGTTCCTCTCGCTCTGGGGGCCTGCGCATGTCCCAGGCGAACTGGCCGTTATCCTTGGCAGTGGGATGCTGGGCAGGACAGGCGTTATGCAGGCAGACGATGGCAGATTCCGAAGAGGGGAGGAAAGGCTCTGACTTCAACACTTTCTGCCCCTTTTGAGTTCTCCTTAGAGGCACTTAGAAATAAAACATCCTGGAGACTGATGTTAGGCCTGCACAGGCTGAGCGTGTTTAAACTCTGGGGCCAGCAGGGCCAACAGAAGAAACAAACACAAGACGAAACAAAAAACCCTCAGATCCCCTTTCTGTCTGAACAGGGGGCTTTCGGTCCCGTGTGTGAGGCTACTGCTCTAACAAAACAGGCGCTGTGGGCTCAAAGGCTGTTTTATTTAATACAGTCTCTCTAGACGGTGACCAAAGAATTCAGATTCCCTTTGAAATGATAACTTCCCTGAGCCAACTTTTGGGTAGAACTCTACTTAAAGCAATATATAAAACGATGAGAAAATAGATCCCCAACCAGCTTTTTCACGGATGTACACCTTGTAAAAAGGTACCAGGAGTGGATTAGCCTTCGGAACCCCTCTGTGGGCTGTGGACGAGGTTGAGGAAGTATGGGTGTAAGATTTATTTCGTTTACTGCACACCATCAGAGCTGGTGCTGTGTCCAAGGACCGGTATTGGTTTCCCAGGGCTGCTGGCGAGCCTGGGTGTTTGGCATCTCTCAGCTGATAGAAGAGTCGCTCCAGGCTCTGCCTCATCTTCACTCTCTCCTCTCCCCAGAGCGTCTCTCTTCCCTTGTCCTCTCTTCTAAGGACGCTTGCCATTCGATGTAGGGTTCACCCTCATCTCGAGATCCTGAATTACATCTGCAAAGACCCTTTTTCCAAAATGAAGAGGGTGGGGGACCATTTCCATGGTGGTCCAGTGGTTAAGAATCTGCCTGCCAATGCAGGGGACCCAGGTTCAATCCCTGGTCCAGGAAGACCCCACATGACGCGGGGTAGCTAAGCCTGTGCACCCCGACTACTGAGCCTGCACTCGCGAGAGCCTGTGCTCAGCAACAAGAGAAGCCACCGCGATGAGAAGCCCGCACGCCACAACAAAGCAGCCCCCACTCGCTGCAACCAGAGAAAGCCCACACACAGCAACAAAGACCCAGGGCAGACAAAAAAAAAAGATGAAGAAACTGAGGCTCAGAGAGGTTAATCAAGCTACAGAGAGTCACACAGCCAGTAAAATGGCATTGGTGAGACTCAAAGCCAGATCCGTCTGTGTTCTGATAGGTCCGTCTATTCCTGCAGATAAGGAGTTTCCCTGGGTCTGTCCGTCTCCCCGTGAGGCCTCAGAGGCACAAACCTGAAAGTACATTGTGCCATGCTTAGTCGCTCAGTCAGGTCCAACTCTTTGCAGCCCCATGGACTGTAGCCCACCGGCTCCTTTCTGTCCACTGGAGTCTCCAGGCAAGAATCCTGGAGTGGGTTGCTATTCCCTTCTCCAGAGGGTCTTCCAACCCAGGGGTCTAACCCAGGTCTCCTGCATTGCAGGCAGATTCTTTACCATCTGAGCCACCAGGGAAGCCCCCAAAGTGATTACACTCCAATAAAAATTAATTTTTAAAAAAATAAGAAGAGAAAGAAGAGGCAGTCGCAGAAGGCTTGGACTCCAGAGCCCTGTGGAGAGAGGAGTCAGAGAGACGACAAACAGCGGATATTCTGGTGTTTCGGAGACTTCGCCAGGGCCAGTACCCCGGAGTGGAGACAGAATGGGGGCTCTTAGCTGAGGACTGAGCGTCCAGAAGGGGTGTCCGAAGACCAACAGAGCAACCTGGAAACCAGGTCCCTCCAGATCCACTCACAGGAGGGCAGAGCTGAGGTCGGCTGGCGACGTACGGTGATCAGGGCCCGCGGCCACCCTCGCCAGGGCCACAGCTCCTGGGGGGCGCTCTGACCGCTGGTAGAGAGGCGGGAGGCAGGGGTTGTCAGCAGGTCTAGGCTGGTGGGACTTCTCCTGGGCCTCAGTGTCCTCATCTGAAGAATGGGGACATTTGTTTGTCACTTGACAGGAAGTGACCAGGCATGTGCCGTGTGCCAGGCTCTGTCCTGGGCACTGAATCAGAGCTGTGAACACAAAAGACAAAAATAAACCACTTGCCTGCAGAGCTGATGTCCCGGCGAGCACCTGAGGTCAGAAAAGCTCAGCCAGGGACCTTTAACTTCTTCCTCTCCCATTCCAAATGCGCTGAGCACTCAGACTCTTTTCTTCTCATGTTCATCCACCTGGTGTTAATGACTTGAGTCATGGAGACAGCAGACCCCTCCCCACTTGACCTCTCTCCCTCCAGCCGCCTCAGCCTCCTGAAACTCAACGAGCTTGTCCCGAGCTCAGGGCCCTTGCACTGGCTGTTCCCTTTGCCTAGAACGCTTTTCCCTGCACGCTTGTATCCCTATGAAAAATTCCCTTGTTCATGTACCAGTTATGTGGCCTTGGGCAAATGCTGTCATCTCTCTGGGCTTCAGTTTTTCATCTGTAAAATGGGGCTAGTAATTGGCCCTCCTAGGACTGAGGACGTAGGGTTATTACAAGAACTCATAACACTAACACCACCTGGGAATTCATGTTACTGAAATGCTTGCGGCGATTATTCCTGTTGTGATTTTTATTATGTTTCTTATTATGTTCGTGTACAGATATGACCTACTCTCCCTCACTGCAGAATTGGGAGGCAGCACACTTACTACAAAGCATTTAAAGCCGTGAGGCTGGGGCTTCTCTGTTGGTCCAGTGGTTAAAACTCTGTACTTCCACTGCAGGGACTGTGGATTCAATCCCTGCTCAGGGAACTAAGATCCCCTCTTTTGGTGGGATTCAGAAAAGCTATTGGCACTTCCTCCTCAAAAGAGATGGTGTCCATGGGGCTGCTCTAGCCCAGAAAACAATGTGTGAATCCTGCCTCAGAGCTAATGGGGGACACACAGGCAGGATCAGGAAGGTTCGAGTTGGAGAGATGTAGTCTCTGGCGGAAAATTCTTTCCCCTTCTGATTTCCTCCTCTGACGAGGAGTAGCCTTGTCTCCTGGAAAGCAGCCCTTCAGGCAGGAGAAGCACCACACTGAAACCCGGAGGTGGGGAGTGGGCGCTTACACCCCCAACTGGGTTTGTTTGTTTGTTTTCAATCTTTCAACACCACCATGCGGCTTGTGGGATCTAAGTTTCCCAACCAAGGATCGAACCCACATCCCCTGCATTGGAAGCACCAAGCATTAACCACTGGCCGGCCAGGGAGGTCCCTCCCACGAGGCTCTTGATCCCTAACAAGAATGTGCTGGGCGCTGGAGCATTTCAGGACACGGCCCCTCGACGGCCAGGGTTGCACGGTGGACTCTTAGACAGGATCCAGACGCATTCCCCTTATGTTCTAACTCACTTGTGGGTTCTTTTTTGTTGGCCTGCCTGCCACAGAGAGAACCAGGGCTCCGGGGTCCCCGTGTCGGGCCCCAACCTGTCGACCACCCGGCCCATCCAGCAGGACCTGGGCCGCCAGGACCCCCCGCTGGCCGAGGCGATCGACAACATGAAGAACAACAAGCTGGCCACCGCGGAGTCGGCCGGTCCCCACAACAGCCTCAGCCACGCCGGCCTGCCCCAGAGCCCGGCCAAGATGGGGAACAGCACGGACCCCGGCCCCGCGCCGGCGCCCGCCGCCACGGCCCCCCACCCCCAGCACGCCGCCAGCCGCCGCACACCCAACAACCCGGGGAACCCGTCCAACCCCGGCCCCCCCAAGACCCCCGAGAACAGCCTTATCGTCACCAACCCCAGCAGCACCCAGGCCAACTCAGCGAAGACTGCCAGAAAACCCGACCACACCGCGGTGGACATCCCCCCCGCCTGCCCGCCCCCCCTCAACCACACCGTCGTCCAAGGTATGAGCCCCAGCCTCACATGTCCCTGGGCAGGGGAGCCGGCCTCCTGGTCCTGAACCCCAGAGGCTCGGCCGGGAGGCTCCGGACCGCGACGCCACCTCTCTGGCCTCAGTTGCTTTCTCTGGAAAATGGGTAGAGAAAACAATGTGTGAATCCTGCCTCAGAGCTAATGGGGGACACACAGGCAGGATCAGGAAGGTTCGAGTTGGAGAGATGTAGTCTCTGGCGGAAAATTCTTTCCCCTTCTGATTTCCTCCTCTGACGAGGAGTAGCCTTGTCTCCTGGAAAGCAGCCCTTCAGGCAGGAGAAGCACCACACTGAAACCCGGAGGTGGGGAGTGGGCGCTTACACCCCCAACTGGGTTTGTTTGTTTGTTTTCAATCTTTCAACACCACCATGCGGCTTGTGGGATCTAAGTTTCCCAACCAAGGATCGAACCCACATCCCCTGCATTGGAAGCACCAAGCATTAACCACTGGCCGGCCAGGGAGGTCCCTCCCACGAGGCTCTTGATCCCTAACAAGAATGTGCTGGGCGCTGGAGCATTTCAGGACACGGCCCCTCGACGGCCAGGGTTGCACGGTGGACTCTTAGACAGGATCCAGACGCATTCCCCTTATGTTCTAACTCACTTGTGGGTTCTTTTTTGTTGGCCTGCCTGCCACAGAGAGAACCAGGGCTCCGGGGTCCCCGTGTCGGGCCCCAACCTGTCGACCACCCGGCCCATCCAGCAGGACCTGGGCCGCCAGGACCCCCCGCTGGCCGAGGCGATCGACAACATGAAGAACAACAAGCTGGCCACCGCGGAGTCGGCCGGTCCCCACAACAGCCTCAGCCACGCCGGCCTGCCCCAGAGCCCGGCCAAGATGGGGAACAGCACGGACCCCGGCCCCGCGCCCGCCGCCACGGCCCCCCACCCCCAGCACGCCGCCAGCCGCCGCACACCCAACAACCCGGGGAACCCGTCCAACCCCGGCCCCCCCAAGACCCCCGAGAACAGCCTTATCGTCACCAACCCCAGCAGCACCCAGGCCAACTCAGCGAAGACTGCCAGAAAACCCGACCACACCGCGGTGGACATCCCCCCCGCCTGCCCGCCCCCCCTCAACCACACCGTCGTCCAAGGTATGAGCCCCAGCCTCACATGTCCCTGGGCAGGGGAGCCGGCCTCCTGGTCCTGAACCCCAGAGGCTCGGCCGGGAGGCTCCGGACCGCGACGCCACCTCTCTGGCCTCAGTTGCTTTCTCTGGAAAATGGGTAGAGACATAGTTTCTGCCCCTGACGGGGCCACTGGGAGAATGAGACATTAGGGATCCGATGCCTGACAAATACACCACAGGTCAGCAGCTTTTCCTGCACCCCTCATCCCACAGGGGAGCCAGGGGGCCACCTTAACTAAGGAGTCCCCGATCCCTCTGATGGAAATCTGGAGGAATGAGCTCATCCTCTAGGCCAGCGCAATCCAAAAGAAATGCACACAGGTTACCTGTGTGGTTGTAAACTTTCAAGCAGCCATGTTAGAAGAGAAGAGGGGACTTCCCTGGGTGTCCAGTGGGTAAAGAGTCTGCCTTGCAGTGCAAGGGCACCGGTTCGATCCCTGGCCAGGGAAGATCCCATGTGCTGTGGAGCAGCTGGACCGATGTGTCCAATGACGAGCCGGAGCTCTGGAGCACATGCACCCAGAGCCAGTGCTCTGCAACGAGAGAGGCCACTGCGATGGAAGCCCACACAGGCCAAAATGAATTAAGGTGGATGAAAAGCAACAAATAAAAAACCAGTAAAAGAGGCCAGAATTTTTAAAGAGAGAGAGAGAGAGGGGAGGGAAGAAGGAAGAAATAAAGAAGTGATTTAAAACATAAAAAAGAGGGACGCTTCTGGTGGTCCCACCCGTGGTTAGGACTCCACCTGCCAACGCAGGACGGGGCGGCGGTGGGGGTTTGATCCCTGCCCAGGGAATTAAGGTCCCACATGCCTCAAGGTGTGACCAAAACTTTTAAAAAATAAAAAAGAAACAGGTGAACTGAACTGTAATAATAAATATATTTAACCCAAAACATGATTGATTTATATCCAAAAGATTAACATTTCCATGTGTCATCAATACTTTTGAAATTATTATTGCACATGTTTACATTCTTTTTCTCCTACTGAGTCTTGGAAATCTGGCCTGTTTCACACTGCATACTGCAGTATGGACTAGCTTTTCAGATGCTGGATGGTGCAGGTCTAGGACCTTGGGAAATCGGCTGCTTTTCCCCCTTCCCCAAACCTCCCACATGTGCTATCGTGATCCAAGAAGCACTGGGAATTTGGAAGTTACCCTCTGGGTTTATTGTTTCTAAAATGATAACAGTAGCCCAGTTCTGTGCAAGGGCTGCCCATAAGCTTGCTCCGTAGATCCCTGCCACAGCCCCGTGAGATGAATCTTGTCGTGGTACCCATTTCACAAATGAAAAAACTGAGGCTCGGCAAGGTTCAGCCCGTCACACCCACCGTGCAGCTAGGCTGTGGGATCAGTGCCCCCCAGGGTGGTTCTTCACTCCAGTCAGGAGAAGGGTGTTAACGGGAGAACCCTGCCTTTTAACTATGCGAGGGATTCAGTATTCCCATCTATACACCGGGGCTTTGGGAACCCACACCACCTGCCTCCAGGTGACATACGAAGGTCATCAGGGGCTGAGGGCAGGTCTGGGTTCATATCCCATGAGGCTCCCGGCCGACTGAATGCTGTAGAATGGAGAGCAAGCCGTCTGGGTTTCAGTGCCCGGGTTCAAATCCCAGCTTGGCCACATCCCAGCTGCGTGACCTTAGGCAAGTCACTTGGCCTCTGCGTGCCTCAGTTTTCTCATCTGTAAAGTGGGCAATCATAAAGTACCAACTTTATAGGGTGCAGTGAGGATTCAAGGGCATAATAGGGTGCCTGGCATATAGTAGACACCTGGTGTCAGCTGCTTATTGCCGGCTTTGGGGAGTAGACCGCAAACAGAGGTTTGTGGGAAACCGTGGAGGGAGCCCTGTATTCGTTCTTGTCCCAACAGTGAACAAAAACGCCAACCCAGACCCACTGCCCAAAAAAGAGGAAGAGAAGAAAGAGGAGGAGGAAGACGACCCCGGGGAAGACGGCCCCAAGCCCATGCCCCCCTACAGCTCCATGTTTATTCTCTCCACAACCAACCCGTGAGTATGGCCCGTGGCTGGGGCAGTGACGTCAGGCCAGAGGGCAGACCCAGACAAAGAAGGGGTGACAGGAGACAGTCGCCTCGAAGACCATTAGTCCATAGAGAACTTCTGAACAATTAAAAAGCGATGTCCCTTTCTTAAGTTGTATAAAATAGAAAGCTCTCATAAAGTACTGATTTAAAAAAAAACTGATTCCAACAAATTTGTTGGAAATGACTGCCATCAGCTACACCATCGTTGTCATAAATATCTGGATCTACGCGGTACTGTGAGCGGTGTCCCATAGAAATGACTGCCTTGTGCAGCGCACAACATGTACCACTGTACATGGCAGCCCTGGCCCCTGAGCGCTGCTCCTAACTTCTGCTCCACAAGGATTTGAATTCTGGGCAGATGGTCTCTGAGTTCCATGGCCCTCTGTCCTGGGAGGGCCTTGAAGAGGCCAGATTATTTAGAGGAGAAATTTATCACATCTGGGTCTTGGTGGCTCGAAGGTTGTTTTAGAACTGCATTTTTCCAAAGGGTGTTTCTTGTAATGCTGGTGCCTCAAAATACTTCTTGAAGGGCTTCCCTGGTGGTCCAGTGGGTAAAAAGTCCATCTTGCAGTGCGGTGGGCACCGGTTCGATCCGTGGCCCGGGAAGATCCCACATGCCGTGGAGTGGCTGGACCTGTGTGTCCAATGACGAGCCAGTGCTCTGCAACGAGAGAGGCCACTGCGATGGGAGGCCCACACGAGCCAAAGAATAAAGATGGATGAAAATAAATAACACATTAAAAGAAAAACCATTAAAAAAGAGGCAAAAAGGGCTCCCCTTGTGGCTCAGTGGATAAGAACCCGTCTGCCAATGCAGGAGACACAGGTTCGATCCCTGACCCGGGAAGATCCCACATACCACAGAGCAGCTAAACCCACACATCAACAAAGACCCAGCAGAGCCAAAAATAAATAAATAAAAGGTTTTTTTAAAAAAAGAAAAAAAGAGGCAAAAAGAAAATGCTTCTTGACACCAAGAAGAATCATGTTTAATAAGCTGTAGGAGAATCTGCTTTCTCTCACCTGCCTCTCAGAGACTCTGTGTGTTTCCTTTTTTACTTGGTTGCCATTCTCCGTTTTAATGAAGAAATTCTTATGTGGCACTCAGCGCCAGGCACTGTTCTGAGTGCTTTACAAATAAAGCAATTTCTCATAATAACCCTCTAGGGGTTGGTACTCTGCTTATACCCATTTGACAGATGAAAAACTGAGGTCCAGAAAGGTAAAATCACCTGCCTAAAGTCAAGCGCAGGCAAATGGGAGAGCCAGGCAGACTGTTTTTAGCCACTCACTCCTGCAGCCATTCATACAGTCTCTTGACATTTTTATCATTATTAGTCCATTTAAGAAGTTCATTGTCCATTAGTATTGCATTAGAGTATGAAGGGCACTGATAAGGCCAGCAACTGATCATTTAAGTTACTAACTTCTTGGAGCGCCCGCCATGTACCAGGCACACAGTAACTCTTTTGGATCCTCACAGTCTTAGGAATCAGACACTATTCTTATGGTCATTTCACTGATGAGGGCACTGAGAAGGTACAGGAACTTGCCTAAGGTCACTCAGTCAGTTAAAAAAAGAAAGAAAGAAAGAAACCTGCTTAACCCAGAATTTCCCAGTTTTGTTTGACCCTGTGACATTTTATGCATAAAAAGCATTTTCCTCTCCTACAGATTCAAAGACAGTATTTCAGCTCAGCCTGTGAGTGAAGTTGTCCCAGGGGGGTGGTTTGGAAGTGATAGGAGCTTATAAACAGAGACGTGAATTGTCTTCCCCTGCCGAGGCCCCCAGATGTCGGAGCTTGATACTCTGTGGGGTGTGGGACCCCGGGAGTTTGAGATTTCCAGAAGGTGGTCAGTGACTTAAGGAGACGACAGAACGGAAGGGCTCGGGCGCCTGCGGTCTGAGTGGACCTCTGCGCATCCGCCTGTCCCCCACAGCCTTCGCCGCCTGTGCCATTACATCCTGAACCTGCGCTACTTTGAGATGTGCATCCTCATGGTCATCGCCATGAGCAGCATCGCCCTGGCCGCCGAGGACCCCGTGCAGCCCAACGCCCCACGGAACAACGTGAGTCTCCCCCCGCAGGCTCCTTCCCGGCCCGCCGCCTCTGTCCCTCATCGCAAAAGCGGGTAGCTGAGATGGGAGGAAGGTCAGGGTCACCCCTGGACACAGCCCCACGGCCGCTGGTTGGAGGGGAAGCGCTGATTGTGGTCTTGACCAAGGACGTTCCCTGAGACAGTGGATCTGTGTATCTGGTGGGGAGGTCGTGGCCTGAGAGGGGCTGGGGCTGGAGACTGGCTGGCCAGATGTGAAGGTGCACAGCTCTGCGTGGAATGTGGGGGTCCTATGGCAGGGGGTGCTCCCGTAGCCTCCCCTCTGCAGCCAGGTCTCCCCAAATAGACTTTTTCGCTCTGACTCGAAGCTTGGAAAGAAAGGACGGTTTTTTTTTTTTGATTCTTTATTTTAAAGGTTTTACAGAGTTTTGTTGTTCACAGACATGTATGTTCCCGCACATGTATCCAGGCACACAGTAACTCTTTTGGATCCTCACAGTCTTAGGAATCAGACACTATTCTTATGGTCATTTCACTGATGAGGGCACTGAGAAGGTACAGGAACTTGCCTAAGGTCACTCAGTCAGTTAAAAAAAGAAAGAAAGAAAGAAACCTGCTTAACCCAGAATTTCCCAGTTTTGTTTGACCCTGTGACATTTTATGCATAAAAAGCATTTTCCTCTCCTACAGATTCAAAGACAGTATTTCAGCTCAGCCTGTGAGTGAAGTTGTCCCAGGGGGGTGGTTTGGAAGTGATAGGAGCTTATAAACAGAGACGTGAATTGTCTTCCCCTGCCGAGGCCCCCAGATGTCGGAGCTTGATACTCTGTGGGGTGTGGGACCCCGGGAGTTTGAGATTTCCAGAAGGTGGTCAGTGACTTAAGGAGACGACAGAACGGAAGGGCTCGGGCGCCTGCGGTCTGAGTGGACCTCTGCGCATCCGCCTGTCCCCCACAGCCTTCGCCGCCTGTGCCATTACATCCTGAACCTGCGCTACTTTGAGATGTGCATCCTCATGGTCATCGCCATGAGCAGCATCGCCCTGGCCGCCGAGGACCCCGTGCAGCCCAACGCCCCACGGAACAACGTGAGTCTCCCCCCGCAGGCTCCTTCCCGGCCCGCCGCCTCTGTCCCTCATCGCAAAAGCGGGTAGCTGAGATGGGAGGAAGGTCAGGGTCACCCCTGGACACAGCCCCCACGGCCGCTGGTTGGAGGGGAAGCGCTGATTGTGGTCTTGACCAAGGACGTTCCCTGAGACAGTGGATCTGTGTATCTGGTGGGGAGGTCGTGGCCTGAGAGGGGCTGGGGCTGGAGACTGGCTGGCCAGATGTGAAGGTGCACAGCTCTGCGTGGAATGTGGGGGTCCTATGGCAGGGGGTGCTCCCGTAGCCTCCCCTCTGCAGCCAGGTCTCCCCAAATAGACTTTTTCGCTCTGACTCGAAGCTTGGAAAGAAAGGACGGTTTTTTTTTTTTTGATTCTTTATTTTAAAGGTTTTACAGAGTTTTGTTGTTCACAGACATGTATGTTCCCAGATCAGTCATATGCATATCCATGGTCCCCACTACCCCAGTTCCCACCATCCCACCCCTCCAGACCTTCGCCCCAAGACATTGTAAGCACTCCTATTCCCTTAGCACTGTGACACTAGCTATCTTTTCCACACATAACACTATAGGTTTCCTTGTTACTTCCTCCATGCTTCCCCCTCCCTATTTATTCGCCACGATGTCCCTATGTCTATGCTCTGTCTTTTTTTTCCATGAGTTCCCTGTGTGTGATATCAAGACCGTCCTACTAGATTCCATATATGTGTGTTAGTATACTGCATTTGTCTTTCTCTTTTTGACTTACTTCACTTTTTATGATAGGTTCTAGAGCCAGCCACTTCATTAGGACTGAGTCTTCTGCATTTCTTTTAACAGCTGAGTAGTATTCCATTGTATATATGTACCAGAGCTTCTGGATCCATTCATTCGTCGATGGACATCTAGGTTGCTTCCATGTTTTGGCTATTGTATAGAGAGCTGCAATGAACATTGGGGTACAGGTGCTTCTTTCAGTTTTGATTTCATCAGGATATAAGGAAAGGACGGTTTTGACTCCGAAAAGAGGAAGTGTTCGTCTCTCAGTCCTGTCTGACTCTGCAACCCCATAGACAGGAGAATTCTCCAGGCAAGAACACTGGAGTGGGTTGCCATGTCCCTTCTCCGGGGGATCTTCCCGAACCAGGAATCGAACTCGGTTCTCTTGCATTGCACCAGCGACCAGTTTTACCATGAGCTACCAGGAAAGCCCGCTATGTCCATGTATTTTTGTCGCAGTTGTTTTTGAAAAAGGGAAAGGAAAAGAAAGCAAGGAAAGTTAAGTTCGCTGGCTACACTGAGAAAAGAGGCGAGAGGGGCAGGGAGACGGGAGCAGGAAGGAGGCCCATCTCCAGGCCCGAGGCAGGGACGGAGAGTGGCCCCAGGGAAAGGCAGGGAAAAGCAGAGGAGAGGGAGAGACAGGGAAGCCCTCTGCCTCAGGGGCACCACCTCAGCTCTGAGCTCTTTAGAGACCTGAAAGGCTCTCCTTTGGGGACCCCAGGGGCCGCTCAGTGCTTGATGTGTTTCAGGCGCAACCCCAGACACTTGGGGTACCCCCACTGGATAGGTGAGGAAACTGAGGCTCAGAGAGGTTATGTAACCTGTCCGGGGTCACACAGCCGAATTCCAGCTCCGCCTCCCCGGTATTTCCCGCTGCGTCCCTCACCTGTCTCCATTCACGAGGCCCTGACTGTGCGCGGACCCACCTGGAGTCCTGTCGTGGAGAAATGACGGTGCTCTGGCTGAGAGAGAAACCACGGCCCCGCGGCCAGGGAGGGACGGGGCGGCAGGCAGGCTTCTCTGGCTCCATTCTCTACCCCGTCCGCCACAGGAGCTCTTCCGCTGGGAGCCAGGCCTGGCCGCCCTTGCTAAGTAGGTTAGCAGCCTTGGCGAGGCCAGCAGCCCCCATGAATCAAGCCCATCCGCAGCTTACTTTGCACTTTCCCTTCCTTCGCAGGCCCCTCGGGGACCTGATGAGGGAGAGGGAAGGAAATAATTAGAACAGGGCTCCTGGAGGATCCTGGTACCAGGGCAGGGCCGAGGCTGCGCTCTGGTGTCGCCGTGGCCCACCTCCCCTCGCCCCCGGGACCCAGGGAGCCAGGCTTGGGGTGGGGGTGCCCCCAGAGATGGGAGCAGGCTTCATCTCTCGCAGGGAGGGGTGGGCATGGGAGCCCCGGGGGACCCCCGCAGCTCCTGGGGCTGCAGAGAACCCTGCAGGGCTCCGAGGAGCCCCCAGGGAGGATTGCAGAGCTCTGGCTCCCCCACATGCCCCCACCACTCCACCTCACAGCCAAAGCTCTCCCTCTCCTGTGCTTCCCTGGTGGTCCAGGGGTTCAGACGCAGTGCAGGAGACCCGGGTTCGACCCACTCCAGTATCCTTGCCTGGAGACTTCCACGAACGGAAGAGCCCAGCAGGCTACGTACAGTCCATGGGGTCACACGGAGTTGGACGTGACTTAACACTTTGACTTTTCAGCACTTTGGGGACCTAAGATCCCATGTGGCCTGTGGTGTAGCCAAAAAAATTATGTTTTTAAAGCCCTCCCTCTTCAAGGGCATGATGGCCCCTTCCTGTCCGCTGACTCCCCGGGACCCCCTCCCCAGGTTCTGTTCCTTAGCTGATCTAGAACAGGTCTCAGAAAAGTGCACGGAACCCATGTGATCCCTGCACCTGTCGAGGATTTTAAAGCGCGCACACGCGTGCAGGCAGACCCAAGGCAAGAGGTGTGAATAGAACAAAGCGGACCTCAACCACAGGCACCTCTCTGAACCCCCCTTTCCCTGCGAAGCCAGGCTCCCAAGCAGGAACCAGGTCTGCAGCCGTGTGTGGGCGCTGGGAGTTAGAGCGGGCACGGGTGCTGCGACCAGCGTCGGGAGGCAGGGGACCAGGGACGCCGTTCATCACCCGGCCGCGCACAGGGCAGCCCCGCCGCCGAGGGTGATCCAGCTCCTAGTGTCAGCAGTGCTTAGCGCCCTAGAGGGCTTCCCTGGGGGCCCAGTGGGTAAAGAGTCCGTCTTGCAATACAAGGGGCACCGGTTCAATCCCTAGCCCCGGAAGATCCCACGTGCCGCGGAGTGGCTGGACCAGTGTGCCCAATGACGAGCCAGCGCTCTGGAGTACATGCTCCGGGAGCCGGTGCTCTGCAGCGAGAGAGGCCACTGCGATGGGAGGCCCACACAGGCCAAAGAATTAAGATGGATGAAAATAAATAAATGAAGGACCAATAAAAGGGGCCCCCCAAAAAACCTACCCTAGAGGGGTCACAGCCCCCGTGTCTGGAAAGAACATTTGTTTTTTTCATTTCTTTATTTTAATTGGAGAATAAGTACTTCACAATATTGCAATGGTTTTTGCCGTACGTCAGCATGATTCGGCTACAGGTATACCTGTGCCCCCCCCCCACCCAGTCCTGAACCCGCCCTCCCAGCTCCCTCCCCACCCTGTCCCTCTGGGTTGTCCCAGAGCACTGGACTTCAGTTGCCTTGCTTCCTGCATCACACGTGCACTGACCTTCTATTTTACATATGTTAATAGTAATTAACATATGGTGATGACAGTTACCTATAGTAATGCTCTTAGCTCCCTCTAGTTTTCCCACCTGCACCTGCATCCTTAAACGCTAGAATTTATTTCTTCCCATTTCTAACACTGAGAGGATGGAATCATTCTCTGCATCTCTTCTGTCACTCAGCTGTCAGACAAGCACATATTGCCTCAGGTATCGATGGTCATTCTTTTCATTGCTGTGTAATATTCCACCGGGGCATAATTTGCTTATCCATCTTCCGGCAGACATGCATTTGGATTGTCTGCAGTTTAGAAGGCCGTCACCATACCTCTTTCTCCTGACAGGGGGCTCCTGGGCTTGACTCTCCGGGTATAAAACCAGAAATTGAGTTTCTGGATCGTAAAAATCTGCATATGGCTGGCCCCAAAGTTGCCACCAGAATATTGACTGTGTGATATGGTGACACATACCAGCAACATACAAGGCCCCCTCTGCTCCGCTGTCTTGCCAACACTTGGTGCTATGGGCTCTTTCATTTAGCCAGCTCACTGGGTCTGAAATCTCATCGGGACTTTGATTTGTATTTCCCTGTGATAAATGAGACTGAGAACCATTTTTTTTTGGCGGGGGGAGGGAGGGGGGCTCACTTCTATTGGTCTTTCATTTATCTGTTTTCGTCCATCTTTGTTCTCTGGCCCATGTGGGCCTCCCATCGCAGTGGCCTCTGTTGTCGCAGAGCACTGGCTCTGGGCGCATGCGCTCCAGAGCTCTGGCTCAGTAGTTAGACACATCGGTCCAGCCGCTCCGCAGCACGTGGGATCTTCCCAGGCCAGAGATTGAACCAGCGCCCCTTGCACTGCAAGGCAGTGTCCTTACCCACTGGACCACCAGGGAAGCCCTGAGAACTATTTTGTTGGAATCCACTGAGTCGCAGGAAATAAGGATCCCCATATTAAATACAATTGGGCCTAACTTACTGGTCTTTTGATTTCCTCTTACTTCATCTCTTAAGCTCTCTAGAATCTGGTTCACCTGCCGTATCGTTCCCCCACCCTCATTCTGCTTTCCTTCTTTCTTTCCTCCGGTCCTTCCATTCACTGCTTGATTTAAGGGTTTATATAAGCTCGGCCTTGCTTCCTGCATCACACGTGCACTGACCTTCTATTTTACATATGTTAATAGTAATTAACATATGGTGATGACAGTTACCTATAGTAATGCTCTTAGCTCCCTCTAGTTTTCCCACCTGCACCTGCATCCTTAAACGCTAGAATTTATTTCTTCCCATTTCTAACACTGAGAGGATGGAATCATTCTCTGCATCTCTTCTGTCACTCAGCTGTCAGACAAGCACATATTGCCTCAGGTATCGATGGTCATTCTTTTCATTGCTGTGTAATATTCCACCGGGGCATAATTTGCTTATCCATCTTCCGGCAGACATGCATTTGGATTGTCTGCAGTTTAGAAGGCCGTCACCATACCTCTTTCTCCTGACAGGGGGCTCCTGGGCTTGACTCTCTCCGGGGTATAAAACCAGAAATTGAGTTTCTGGATCGTAAAAATCTGCATATGGCTGGCCCCAAAGTTGCCACCAGAATATTGACTGTGTGATATGGTGACACATACCAGCAACATACAAGGCCCCCTCTGCTCCGCTGTCTTGCCAACACTTGGTGCTATGGGCTCTTTCATTTAGCCAGCTCACTGGGTCTGAAATCTCATCGGGACTTTGATTTGTATTTCCCTGTGATAAATGAGACTGAGAACCATTTTTTTTTGGCGGGGGGAGGGAGGGGGGCTCACTTCTATTGGTCTTTCATTTATCTGTTTTCGTCCATCTTTGTTCTCTGGCCCATGTGGGCCTCCCATCGCAGTGGCCTCTGTTGTCGCAGAGCACTGGCTCTGGGCGCATGCGCTCCAGAGCTCTGGCTCCGTAGTTAGACACATCGGTCCAGCCGCTCCGCAGCACGTGGGATCTTCCCAGGCCAGAGATTGAACCAGCGCCCCTTGCACTGCAAGGCAGTGTCCTTACCCACTGGACCACCAGGGAAGCCCTGAGAACTATTTTGTTGGAATCCACTGAGTCGCAGGAAATAAGGATCCCCATATTAAATACAATTGGGCCTAACTTACTGGTCTTTTGATTTCCTCTTACTTCATCTCTTAAGCTCTCTAGAATCTGGTTCACCTGCCGTATCGTTCCCCCACCCTCATTCTGCTTTCCTTCTTTCTTTCCTCCGGTCCTTCCATTCACTGCTTGATTTAAGGGTTATATAATGAGCAGCTCGTATGTGCCAAGTGCTAGCCAGCCATCAGGGACTGACGGGCTGTGAGACCGTCCCTGCATCCCCAGCGCCCACAGAGCCCTGGCCTTCCTCTGTACTGTGGCCTCTGCTCAATGCACCTAAAGTCCTCCACCCCCTCCCCTCCGCCTTCCCAGAACCCTCTGGGCCCTCGCGTCCGCCACCCATCCCAAGAAGCCAGCTGGTCCTGGCCACTCTGGTCTCAGAGGATGCTTCAAGCCCCACACGTAATGAGAATGCGGGCTGCGACCACTCTGAACACAGAGCCTAGTGACTGCAGGACCGAGGACAGCTCCAGCCTCACACAGTCATTCAGCAAAAGTTTCTTAAGTCCTTGCTCTATCCCTGGCCCTGTGCCATAAGCTGAAAATACCGCAGGGACAGACAGACATCCATACCCTTGTGAGGTGACCATTCAGGTGGGGGAGATGGACATTATGAATGACGATAACAAATAGTTTGCCAGGAAGTGATACATGCCAGGGGTGACGGGTACGGGGGAAGGGGTAGACTTGGTAAAGAAAAGCACATGCACCAGGCAAATGAAATTTTAAGCAGGCCATCAGGAAAGTATTATTTGAGCCAAGCCATGAAAGAGGAGAGAGAGGGTATCAGGTGGAACATGGGGAAGAACATTCCAGGTAGAGGGAACAGCCTGTGCAAAGGCCCTGAGGCGAAACCAGCCAGGGTGGCAGACGTGGAGTGAGCCGAGGAGAGTGGGAGGAAGGGAGGGGAGGGAGGTGACCGGGCAGATTGGCTTGGGTCTTGGGGGTCCGCTAGGGTCTTGGGGGTCGCAGAGGACTTCCGCTTTCATCCTGAGTGGGATGGGAGCCGCAAAGGGTTCTTGAACAGAGAAGGGGCCGTTATCCGCCTTGGGTGTTCACAGCGCCCTCTGGCGGCCTTGCTCGGTAACGACCAACCCTCACGTTAGGGCAAATCTGAAGTCAGCCCCCGTACCTACCACGTGCTGGGCACTGTGCCAGCGTACTCAACATCCTCACGCCAAGGTCACAGCAGGGCCGTGCTATGGCATGGCCAGGAGAGAGGCCAGAGTGCACGACACTGCCCATCCAAACCCACTCATGTCTGGCCTTGAGTAAGGCGGGGGGACAGGAGAGTGATCCCACTCTGGTGCGCGCGCGGCTGCGTCGTCTAGAGGGAGACGGGTATCACGGTGAGGCTGGTCCCCAGGGTCTGTGTGGAGGCCCGTCGTGTTTCGGAAACCCTACGCAGGAATAGCTGCTCACCCAGGATACCAGCAGGTCAGAGACACGGGTGGATCAGACCTGTCGCCCGCAGAGGTAGCGCCTTCCCGGAGCTTCCCTGGGGCCGCCTCTAGTCCACGTAGGGCTTCAGGCAAGCGAAAAAGGTACCCTTCCCATTGGTAAGCCAGCGCGCTTTAATTGACTGATCTTGTTAGGACTTTGCTGCCATCTATTGGACAGTTTCGTTCACAACATACAAATCTGCACAGAGGCAAACTGGGAGGGGCGCTTGTGCGGTGCCCAACCTGCCCAACTGTACACGGCGGCAGCATTTCTTCATGTGGGTGGAGACTCCGCTCCCTGGCGACTCTGCCACACACCCCGGTGGGCCATGGCGAGTTTCACTGGAGCGAGCCAGTGATCCGCCTCCCCCTTGCCTTTATCCCCTGCAGGTGCTGCGATATTTTGACTACGTTTTTACAGGCGTCTTTACCTTCGAGATGGTGATCAAGGTGAGTTCCAGGGCTCCGCAGGGTTCTGCGCCCTCAAGAATACCACCTGGGTGCAGGAGCCTCACCTCAGAGATTAGAAATCCTTGGGGTGTCTGAGGAACAGCAAGGACGTTGATGTGGCTCACGGTGAGAGAGAAGCTGGGAGGAGAGCCCAGGTGATAGGCACAAACCAAGCAGGAATGTGGGGCCACAGGCCACAGGCTTGGGCTTGTATCCCAAGTGAGGTGGGAGCCATGGAAGGTTCCCAGCAGAGGGACTCGGCTCAGGTGTTCGCAGGCCGCCTCTTGGCCTCGGTGGGAGGTTGGACTTGAGAGGGAGACGGGTGGGTGGGACCGGAGAGAACCAGCAGCCGGCGATTGCTCTGGTCCAGACAGGAGGTAATGGGGACAAGCCAGGGCGAAGCTGGTCCAAAGCAGGCAGATTCTTGGGCGGTTTGGACAGCAGAACCCCTGAGGTCTGTTGATAGTTTTTGGTTTTGTTTTTTTAAGATTTTATTTATTTATTTATTTATTGGAGGGGGCCTGTTGGGGAGCGAGGGGGCGGGTGGGCCACTACTCTTGGTCCTTCATTTATCTGTTTTCATCCATCTTTGTTCTTTGGTCCATGTGGACCTCCCATCGTGGTGGCCTCTGTTGTCGCAGAGCACCGGCTCTGGGCGCATGCGCTCCAGAGCTCCGGCTCGGTAATTGGACACATCGGTCCAGCTGCTCGGCGGCACGTGGGATCTTCCCAGGCCGGGGAGTGAACCGGCGCCCCTTGCACTGCAAGGCCGTGTCCTTACCCACTGGACCACCAGGGAAGCCCCCTGTTGATAGTATTGATGTGAGGTGAGGAGCCAGGGGGACCCCGACATTTTGACCTACGAACCAGCAAGTCAGAACGGCCTTTCCCAAGGTGGGAAGGGGCTGTGAACGGGGACGTCTCACTCCTCCCCCAGGTCCTCGGGCCTCTGGCCCAGCCGCTCAGGGTAAGGTGGCCCCACTGGCTACCGCGCCCCCTCCGGCGGCCCCGCCTCCTGAGGCTGGGCGGGTGGGGGCTCCTCCCTGTGGTGGGCAGGCGTGATCAGAGCTCTGTCTCTTCCCCCTCCTCAGATGATCGACCTGGGGCTCGTCCTGCACCAGGGTGCCTACTTCCGTGACCTCTGGAACATTCTCGACTTCATAGTGGTCAGTGGGGCCCTGGTGGCCTTTGCCTTCACGTAAGTCTCCTCCTGAGGACTCCATTGGCCTCTTTGGACCCCCTCCCCGACCCACTGGATCGGGGGACGTGGACTCGGGGTGTAGAGACGGGGAGACGGGGCTCTGGGGTGGCGGGAGGCATCCGCATGCTACCAGGAAGAGCTTCGATTGGCTTTTGCATGACGGTCACCACGGTGGACCTGGAAGGTCCAGAGGGGACTCGGTAGGTGTCGCAGCTCTGGCCTGGGGAGGTTGGACTTGAGAGGGAAGGTGGTGGACCGGAGAGAACCAGCAGCGGCGATTGCTCTGGTCCAGACAGGAGGTAATGGGGACAAGCCAGGGCGAAGCTGGTCCAAAGCAGGCAGATTCTTGGGCGGTTTGGACAGCAGAACCCCTGAGGTCTGTTGATAGTTTTTGGTTTTGTTTTTTTAAGATTTTATTTATTTATTTATTTATTGGAGGGGGCCTGTTGGGGAGCGAGGGGGCGGGTGGGCCACTACTCTTGGTCCTTCATTTATCTGTTTTCATCCATCTTTGTTCTTTGGTCCATGTGGACCTCCCATCGTGGTGGCCTCTGTTGTCGCAGAGCACCGGCTCTGGGCGCATGCGCTCCAGAGCTCCGGCTCGGTAATTGGACACATCGGTCCAGCTGCTCGGCGGCACGTGGGATCTTCCCAGGCCGGGGAGTGAACCGGCGCCCCTTGCACTGCAAGGCCGTGTCCTTACCCACTGGACCACCAGGGAAGCCCCCTGTTGATAGTATTGATGTGAGGTGAGGAGCCAGGGGGACCCCGACATTTTGACCTACGAACCAGCAAGTCAGAACGGCCTTTCCCAAGGTGGGAAGGGGCTGTGAACGGGGACGTCTCACTCCTCCCCCAGGTCCTCGGGCCTCTGGCCCAGCCGCTCAGGGTAAGGTGGCCCCACTGGCTACCGCGCCCCCTCCGGCGGCCCCGCCTCCTGAGGCTGGGCGGGTGGGGGCTCCTCCCTGTGGTGGGCAGGCGTGATCAGAGCTCTGTCTCTTCCCCCTCCTCAGATGATCGACCTGGGGCTCGTCCTGCACCAGGGTGCCTACTTCCGTGACCTCTGGAACATTCTCGACTTCATAGTGGTCAGTGGGGCCCTGGTGGCCTTTGCCTTCACGTAAGTCTCCTCCTGAGGACTCCATTGGCCTCTTTGGACCCCCTCCCCGACCCACTGGATCGGGGGACGTGGACTCGGGGTGTAGAGACGGGGAGACGGGGCTCTGGGGTGGCGGGAGGCATCCGCATGCTACCAGGAAGAGCTTCGATTGGCTTTTGCATGACGGTCACCACGGAGGAAGAAGGAGAAGGACCCCCCCCCACCTTCTACCTCCTCACACAGCCACGCCGCCGACCCGTTGCTGTGCCGCTTTCCGTAGACTAGCCACACCGGGACATCTCATTTCCCTTCTGCTGTACCAGCTCTGCCCAAGCCGCTGTCTCTTTGGGGAACCCCTAAAAAGACAATCAGGAAATGAATGTGCATGAGAATTCGGACCCCCACCCTGTGCCTGAAGGCCCTGTGGTTACAGACCTGAGGACTCCCCTTGTGTGTCATGAACTTCTCCGGGCAGTCTGAGGGCACTCTGAAAGGTCAGGCCGCTCCAAGATGGCGCCAAGTGCTGGGCAGCCATGCCAAAATACCCTCCAAGGGCTAGGAAGCCATTCAAAGATGGTGCCCAACTTCTGAGCAACCAGCTCAAAATGGCAGCTGAGTTCGGGGCAGCCATTCCAAGATGGCACCTGAATTCTGGGAAGCCACTGTAAGATGGCACCTGAGGGCTCAGTAGTCATTCCCAGATGAGACTCAAAGGCTTACCCGCCATTCCAGGATGGTGCCCAAATTCTCGGCAGCAGCCATTCCTTAATATGGCACCTGAGTTCTGGGCAGCCATTCCAAGATGGCACCCGAAATCTGGGAAGCCATTTTAAGATGGCAGCTGAGGGCTTGGTAGCCATTCCCTGATGGCCTCCAAGGGCTGAGTAGCCATTTGCTCATAAGGCCCTGTAAGCAAACTCAGCAGTGCATTCTTCGACTCATAGATGTCTGGGGCAGGCGGGAAAGCCTAGTCAGCTCCTAACCCAGAAACAAGTCTTCTTACAGACCTTGTCCATGCCCATCACAGTGGATTCCTTAAGTCAGACCCACCTCACCCACATAGGGAGACATGAGGGGCTTCCTCTGTGCCTCTGTCTCCTCGTCCCCTGGCGGGGACGTGACATCGGGGTGCTAGGGATGCCCGGGACTTCATAGTGGTCAGTGGGGCCCTGGTGGCCTTTGCCTTCACGTAAGTCTCCTCCTGAGGACTCCATTGGCCTCTTTGGACCCCCTCCCCGACCCACTGGATCGGGGGACGTGGACTCGGGGTGTAGAGACGGGGAGACGGGGCTCTGGGGTGGCGGGAGGCATCCGCATGCTACCAGGAAGAGCTTCGATTGGCTTTTGCATGACGGTCACCACGGAGGAAGAAGGAGAAGGACCCCCCCCCACCTTCTACCTCCTCACACAGCCACGCCGCCGACCCGTTGCTGTGCCGCTTTCCGTAGACTAGCCACACCGGGACATCTCATTTCCCTTCTGCTGTACCAGCTCTGCCCAAGCCGCTGTCTCTTTGGGGAACCCCTAAAAAGACAATCAGGAAATGAATGTGCATGAGAATTCGGACCCCCACCCTGTGCCTGAAGGCCCTGTGGTTACAGACCTGAGGACTCCCCTTGTGTGTCATGAACTTCTCCGGGCAGTCTGAGGGCACTCTGAAAGGTCAGGCCGCTCCAAGATGGCGCCAAGTGCTGGGCAGCCATGCCAAAATACCCTCCAAGGGCTAGGAAGCCATTCAAAGATGGTGCCCAACTTCTGAGCAACCAGCTCAAAATGGCAGCTGAGTTCGGGGCAGCCATTCCAAGATGGCACCTGAATTCTGGGAAGCCACTGTAAGATGGCACCTGAGGGCTCAGTAGTCATTCCCAGATGAGACTCAAAGGCTTACCCGCCATTCCAGGATGGTGCCCAAATTCTCGGCAGCAGCCATTCCTTAATATGGCACCTGAGTTCTGGGCAGCCATTCCAAGATGGCACCCGAAATCTGGGAAGCCATTTTAAGATGGCAGCTGAGGGCTTGGTAGCCATTCCCTGATGGCCTCCAAGGGCTGAGTAGCCATTTGCTCATAAGGCCCTGTAAGCAAACTCAGCAGTGCATTCTTCGACTCATAGATGTCTGGGGCAGGGCGGGAAAGCCTAGTCAGCTCCTAACCCAGAAACAAGTCTTCTTACAGACCTTGTCCATGCCCATCACAGTGGATCCTTCCCCAAAAGGAAAATCTCAAAAGGACTCAGACCCACCTCACCCACATAGGGAGACATGAGGGGCTTCCTCTGTGCCTCTGTCTCCTCGTCCCCTCCCAGCAGACCTGGGGGAGTCCTTGAGTGGCCCACCCGGGCCAAACAGGGAGGACTTGGTTTGTCAGGAGGCCAGCATGGTGACCCATTTCCAATTTAAGGGCTCAAGTGGGCCACTCCTGAGAACACAATGAGGTCAGGTCATATCAGAAAAGCTAGAAATCTCCAGACGTTCTGGATGCCCCTGAGCTGGTGGAGATGTACTGTGGAAGTCAGGAGGCTGAGGTGTATTTCTGACTCCAGCTAGACTTCCCACTCCCTTCTTTTTATCTTCTATTTCCTCTGCCTCTTTCAGTCCACTCTCCCTCCAACCTCTCTCCTTTTCTTTCTCTTTCTTCCTCACTCCCTCCTCTCCTGCCTCATCTCTCTCCCACTTTTTTAAGTAATTGAATATTTGATCATCCATGATAGAGATCATCTCAAAAATTCAAAAAGTTTGGATATATTATCATTAGGATGTCCTGCAGGTTTAATAATAATAATCAAAGAAAAGTGCACAGCAAATTAGAGGAGAAAGATTGCCACAACTAAAAGAAGGCATCCGTGGCCTTCATATATAAAAGCAATTACAAATCAATAAGAAACACTGAACTGCAAGAGTTACATGAGTACAAGATTCAACATAGGAGCTTCATAGCATGCTAACTAATAAAAATGGGAGAAAAAATCCAACTTCATTGGAATTAAGAGATGTAAAAAAAATTCAACCCCCAATTCTCGGCAGCAGCCATTCCTTAATATGGCACCTGAGTTCTGGGCAGCCATTCCAAGATGGCACCCGAAATCTGGGAAGCCATTTTAAGATGGCAGCTGAGGGCTTGGTAGCCATTCCCTGATGGCCTCCAAGGGCTGAGTAGCCATTTGCTCATAAGGCCCTGTAAGCAAACTCAGCAGTGCATTCTTCGACTCATAGATGTCTGGGGCAGGGCGGGAAAGCCTAGTCAGCTCCTAACCCAGAAACAAGTCTTCTTACAGACCTTGTCCATGCCCATCACAGTGGATCCTTCCCCAAAAGGAAAATCTCAAAAGGACTCAGACCCACCTCACCCACATAGGGAGACATGAGGGGCTTCCTCTGTGCCTCTGTCTCCTCGTCCCCTCCCAGCAGACCTGGGGGAGTCCTTGAATGGCCCACCGGACCAAACAGGGAGGACTTGGTTTGTCAGGAGGCCAGCATGGTGACCCATTTCCAATTTAAGGGCTCAAGTGGGCCACTCCTGAGAACACAATGAGGTCAGGTCATATCAGAAAAGCTAGAAATCTCCAGACGTTCTGGATGCCCCTGAGCTGGTGGAGATGTACTGTGGAAGTCAGGAGGCTGAGGTGTATTTCTGACTCCAGCTAGACTTCCCACTCCCTTCTTTTTATCTTCTATTTCCTCTGCCTCTTTCAGTCCACTCTCCCTCCAACCTCTCTCCTTTTCTTTCTCTTTCTTCCTCACTCCCTCCTCTCCTGCCTCATCTCTCTCCCACTTTTTTAAGTAATTGAATATTTGATCATCCATGATAGAGATCATCTCAAAAATTCAAAAAGTTTGGATATATTATCATTAGGATGTCCTGCAGGTTTAATAATAATAATCAAAGAAAAGTGCACAGCAAATTAGAGGAGAAAGATTGCCACAACTAAAAGAAGGCATCCGTGGCCTTCATATATAAAAAGCAATTACAAATCAATAAGAAACACTGAACTGCAAGAGTTACATGAGTACAAGATTCAACATAGGAGCTTCATAGCATGCTAACTAATAAAAATGGGAGAAAAAATCCAACTTCATTGGAATTAAGAGATGTATAAAATACAAACAAGATACAATTTGTTTCTTATCAAGTTAGCATAAATTTCTTCCCCCTGCCAAAAAGAAAATATATTTTAAAAGGTAATACACTGTGTATATGAGCATGTAATGAAAGACACTTCTCCCTCCATTCATCAGTTATTTGAGCAACTCCTACAAGGTCAGTAGGACCATGCTAGGTCCTGAGAAAGTTTTTCATTCTGAAAAGTGAACCCATCTCAAATCCCTTTCCCTCCCTTGCTCCTGTTTCTCTTTCTCCTTTCTCTTGGCCCTTTTTCTCTCTCCTTCCCTCTCTCTGACTCTGTCCCCTGTGCGCTGTCTCTCTCCCTGCCATCCCCACCTCCTCTCCGCATCCCCATTCCCTTTCCTCCTCTTCTCTCCCTCTCCTGACTCTTTCTCCCCTTCCACCCTCTCCCTGGCCTTGACCTTCTGCCTAACCTGGGCCACAGGCCCTGGAGAAGGCAGACACTCCACCATTTGCTCTTGCATCTGAGACGCCCCACCGTGTTCCAGCCTGGGCGCGGTCTCCCTGACCAGGGAAGGCAAGTGCGGGTAGGCACCCCTCTGATACTTCCTCCAGCCCTCCAGGATGACGTCTGCCCTGCAGCCCCCAAGTCCCCCAGGGCTCAGGAAAAGGCCACATCCACCTCTACACACACACACAACCCCCGCTTTGCCAACTGTGGCCTGGGTTTTGCCCTCTATGGCCACCCCTGGGTGTAGGACAGTAGAAATAGTGTCTCTACCCTTCGTGTCATCCTTGGCCTCCAGATCTCTGTGGGAGTCGGGCGCCCCCACCACTGCCCTGCCCCACCGCCATCCCCCATTTGATCCTGCAGTTTGGGAAACAAGCCTCTCAATCATAGAACGTTTGCCATAATAGGCCGTAGTTTCTCTGCAGCGACAATTAGGCTCAACTTGAAGCAAACCTAATCTGCAAAAAAGAAATGATTTTTCCACCCAGAATCAATCAGCAAAATGATTCTTGGCTTGAAGCAATTACAAATCAATAAGAAACACTGAACTGCAAGAGTTACATGAGTACAAGATTCAACATAGGAGCTTCATAGCATGCTAACTAATAAAAATGGGAGAAAAAATCCAACTTCATTGGAATTAAGAGATGTATAAAATACAAACAAGATACAATTTGTTTCTTATCAAGTTAGCATAAATTTCTTCCCCCTGCCAAAAAGAAAATATATTTTAAAAGGTAATACACTGTGTATATGAGCATGTAATGAAAGACACTTCTCCCTCCATTCATCAGTTATTTGAGCAACTCCTACAAGGTCAGTAGGACCATGCTAGGTCCTGAGAAAGTTTTTCATTCTGAAAAGTGAACCCATCTCAAATCCCTTTCCCTCCCTTGCTCCTGTTTCTCTTTCTCCTTTCTCTTGGCCCTTTTTCTCTCTCCTTCCCTCTCTCTGACTCTGTCCCCTGTCGCTGTCTCTCTCCCTGCCATCCCCACCTCCTCTCCGCATCCCCATTCCCTTTCCTCCTCTTCTCTCCCTCTCCTGACTCTTTCTCCCCTTCCACCCTCTCCCTGGCCTTGACCTTCTGCCTAACCTGGGCCACAGGCCCTGGAGAAGGCAGACACTCCACCATTTGCTCTTGCATCTGAGACGCCCCACCGTGTTCCAGCCTGGGCGCGGTCTCCCTGACCAGGGAAGGCAAGTGCGGGTAGGCACCCCTCTGATACTTCCTCCAGCCCTCCAGGATGACGTCTGCCCTGCAGCCCCCAAGTCCCCCAGGGCTCAGGAAAAGGCCACATCCACCTCTACACACACACACAACCCCCGCTTTGCCAACTGTGGCCTGGGTTTTGCCCTCTATGGCCACCCCTGGGTGTAGGACAGTAGAAATAGTGTCTCTACCCTTCGTGTCATCCTTGGCCTCCAGATCTCTGTGGGAGTCGGGCGCCCCCACCACTGCCCTGCCCCACCGCCATCCCCCATTTGATCCTGCAGTTTGGGAAACAAGCCTCTCAATCATAGAACGTTTGCCATAATAGGCCGTAGTTTCTCTGCAGCGACAATTAGGCTCAACTTGAAGCAAACCTAATCTGCAAAAAAGAAATGATTTTTCCACCCAGAATCAATCAGCAAAATGATTCTTGGTGCTTGCAAAAGAATCTGCCACAGGGAGCTGATTTTGGTGTGTTTTTTTTAATTTTTGAGTTTTCATGTTAAATATAAATATAAAGGTATGAGAGGGCATTCCAAAGGAGCCTACAGCTCACAGAAGTTTGGCAGCGTGTGTGGAGAGTCAGCCTTTAAAACTGGTTTTATGAAGTTGCTACAGGCACAAAGCCAGCCCGTCCATGCCCTTGAAAACCCCTGTTTCAAATTGTGTTTTTAAATCCCTATTCGAGGAAAGAGTCTGAGAAGGGATTTATGGTCATCCCCGTCTCAGTCAACTTGTCTATCTTGCAGGAGCTGGGATGGGTACAATCCTGCCAGTGGGATCCTAATGAGTATGAGGGACTCTTTGGAGGTTTTAGAAGGGCTGACAGCCCAGGGAGCATCTGTATGAGATGGTCATAGGGATGGAATAGGTAGACTCTGAGACCCCCCAACTCCTTACCCTCCCCCACCTCAGTGCCAAGAATCCATCTGGCCCACCACTCCTCCAGGGCAGGGCCACGGGCCAGGCACAGCAGGCTGAGCGCCTTGATCAAGCCGCTCCTGCATGCCAGAGCCCCTTCCACCAGAAAGCCAGAGAAGGAGCCCTCAAGCTGCTCCTCTTTTCCCCAGAAAAGTTTCAGAGTCCTCCGTCTGGCTTCAGGTTCCTGGCCTCTCTACCCTGAGAAGGTCTCTTGCCCTCCTAGGCCTTTGCTTGTTGTCTTTCCTTGTTACCAGAAACATGTCACATTGGCAGGAGGAAGGGATGATCTGAAAACCTCCACTGGAGTGCCCAGTCCCAGAGTCCTTTGCTTCCTTTCTTTCTGTTCTTTTCATTCTGCCCTGTGTACCTGTCTCCTCATAGACAAGGCCGAGGACCCCAGCAAGTGTGAAATGAGCCTGGTTATTTTAGGGAGAAAAAAAAAAGGTGCCTGCATGCGTGTTCGGTTTCCCTCTAGATGTGAAAGTCCCTGAACCTCTCTGTGCCTCAGTTTCCCCATAAATCTGAGACACCTGACCAGGTAATAATGAGACTAACAGCCTCCATTTACTTCCTCTTTACAACCCCATGCAAGAAGTCTTCTTATTAGTCCCTTTTTGTACACAAGGCAACTGAAGCCCAGAGAGGTGATGGAGGGAAATGAGTCCAGCAAGACCACTAAAGGGCTTACTCAGCGGCTCAGCCGTGACGCATTCGCCTGCAGCACAGGAAATGCAGGTTCAATCCCTGGGTCGGAAAGACCCCCTGGAGGAGGAAATGGCAACCCACTCCAGCATTCCTGCCTGGAAAATCCCACGAACCGAGGAGCCTGGCGGGCTCCAGTTCAGGGGGTCTCAGAAGAACTGGACACAATGGAGCAGTGAAGCGTGCTGGCAGGATCCGTAAGGTGAAGTCCAATTCTCAGACTCCAGGTTGCTGCCCACCTTCCAGCCCTGAATGTGGACGCAAGTCAGGAGAATGAGACCTGAACAGCCTGGCCAGGCTGGGTCCCCTGAGTCTCCAGCAAGGCCTAGACCCCCAGGGGAAGAGGGCATGAGACTATTCCCGTCCTTGTCGAGAGGAATCTTGCTGCTCCGGCCTGTCGGGGTGGAGGCAAGGATTCTGCAGGGCTGTGACTGCGGCCCCGCCAGGGATCTGGAAGGATGATCCCTGTGGCCTTCCGAGGGATGTGTTGAAGCTCGTGTGACGGTCTCCACCCCCCCTGCACCTCCCCCAAGACCTGTGTTTGTGTGCGCGCGTGTGTGTGTGTGTCCTGCTCCATCTACTGACCGTGCGCCGTGTCCATGTGACCACCATTAACACGCCATTTCATGAGTCACCACACGCAGCATCTCGCTCTGCCATGCATCAGGGTGGCCAACCGACATCTCTCAGCAGCTGGCGGATCCCGGTCCTGCCCTCACTGCCAAGAGTGCATCTGGCGCTGCCACGCCTCCCTCAGAGCAGGCCGGCCCCGCTGGCAGAGCACCTTGATCAAGCCCCTCCTGCGTGCTCAGGAAGCCAACGAAGGAAGCCATTTTTGTTATCCTCCTCAAAACAGCCCCTACTCCTCCTCCTACGCCAATGCCCTGTTCCCAAAGGCATTGTTTCGTGTGCGTGTAATGAAATGGAAAGAAGATGGGAGGACAGGAAACACACAACCTGGGTTTGAATCTCAGTCTGCCCCCTGGCTGGCTGTGTGACCTTAGGAAAATCACTTTCCCTCTCTGAGCCTCAGCTTCCTCATCTGAAAAGTAGGCATAATCGTACCAGCCTCCCACAGGCAGACACAGTGGCGTTCAAAAGACCCACCTATTACACCTAACATCGCCCATCAGGTTGAGCAGAAATCAGTGGTGTTGAAAGATTTCTTCAGGAACTCCCCTGATGGTGCAGTAGTTAAGACTCCAAGCTTCCCCTTCAGGGGGCGTGGGCTCAGTCCCTGGTCGGGGAACTACAATCCCACCAGCCATGGAGTAACATCTTTCAAAGTTAAAAAATAAAAAAAAAGATTGCTCAATAATCCAAAAAGGAGACTCTATCCAATTCTATCTGTGCAGTAATTTCTAGATACATTGAGCCTTGAGACCCACTGAGGTAAGGGGAAACGGTGACAGGGGAAGGAAGAATCCAGTGGGAATATTGGTAGGCGTGGAAACCATTGTATTTTTAGAAATACCACTAATTTTGAAAGGGGTGGCAGATGGGGAATTCTGAGGAGTCCCTGTTTTGTAGTTCCACTATTGTGTTAATAATGGCATTCACATTTCTTGCACCTCGCTCTCCATTCATGGCTGGAGGTTCGTCATGAGACTGAGCCTTGAATCCAGAGATGAATGGAGCCAGGGTCCCCTCCCAGATGCAGAGAGGTGTCCCCAGGCCCATCTACTGACCGCGCCGTGTCCATGTGCCCAAAACCCCCTTTCGCCAGCAGTCTCGCTCTGCCATGCATCAGGGTGGCCAACCGACATCTCTCAGCAGCTGGCGGATCCCGGTCCTGCCCTCACTGCCAAGAGTGCATCTGGCGCTGCCACGCCTCCCTCAGAGCAGGCCGGCCCCGCTGGCAGAGCACCTTGATCAAGCCCCTCCTGCGTGCTCAGGAAGCCAACGAAGGAAGCCATTTTTGTTATCCTCCTCAAAACAGCCCCTACTCCTCCTCCTCGCCAATGCCCTGTTCCCAAAGGCATTGTTTCGTGTGCGTGTAATGAAATGGAAAGAAGATGGGAGGACAGGAAACACACAACCTGGGTTTGAATCTCAGTCTGCCCCCTGGCTGGCTGTGTGACCTTAGGAAAATCACTTTCCCTCTCTGAGCCTCAGCTTCCTCATCTGAAAAGTAGGCATAATCGTACCAGCCTCCCACAGGCAGACACAGTGGCGTTCAAAAGACCCACCTATTACACCTAACATCGCCCATCAGGTTGAGCAGAAATCAGTGGTGTTGAAAGATTTCTTCAGGAACTCCCCTGATGGTGCAGTAGTTAAGACTCCAAGCTTCCCCTTCAGGGGGCGTGGGCTCAGTCCCTGGTCGGGGAACTACAATCCCACCAGCCATGGAGTAACATCTTTCAAAGTTAAAAAATAAAAAAAAAGATTGCTCAATAATCCAAAAAGGAGACTCTATCCAATTCTATCTGTGCAGTAATTTCTAGATACATTGAGCCTTGAGACCCACTGAGGTAAGGGGAAACGGTGACAGGGGAAGGAAGAATCCAGTGGGAATATTGGTAGGCGTGGAAACCATTGTATTTTTAGAAATACCACTAATTTTGAAAGGGGTGGCAGATGGGGAATTCTGAGGAGTCCCTGTTTTGTAGTTCCACTATTGTGTTAATAATGGCATTCACATTTCTTGCACCTCGCTCTCCATTCATGGCTGGAGGTTCGTCATGAGACTGAGCCTTGAATCCAGAGATGAATGGAGCCAGGGTCCCCTCCCAGATGCAGAGAGGTGTCCCCAGGCCCACATGTTCCCAGAAGACGCTTGAGAGCCGCCCCTTCATTTCATCCCAGATTGGAGCTCCTAGACGCCCTTTCTCTCTTCATCACTTAGGGGGTAAAGTCGAGGTCATCACTGTGGTGTATCAAGAATCAGAATCTAGGAGGTTGTGCAAAACACACTTGATTCCATCCCTCAGGGAGATTACAACCTAGCAGGAAAGTCAGACTGAGGTGGGCTTTGCAGAAAAAGTCAGAGGTAAGGAAGAATCAGAATCGACAAGGTCTGCCTTACAGATGAGGCCAATAATTAAGGGTATCTCAAAAGCAGCTGGATTCTTTCCTCTTTCTTGGTGAATAGGTACTTCTGCTTATCTCTGTTTATTACAATACTCACTTCATGCCCGTTGGTGTCGGGTGAAATCTATAAAAAACTTAGTTCAAAAACAAACAACAAAAAAATTAAAGGCAGAGGGATGGGCTAGACATATAACTAATAAGGGATTATACATATCTATAAACAAAGCTCTGTAAAAGAGAAAAAGCAAAAAAAAAAAAAAAAGCTGAAGAGAAAAAAAAAATTAAAGGCAATGCTGGGATTCAAACCCAGGTCTCCTCAACTCCAAAGTTCATCCCCTTCAAGACATTTTAAAGGACTTCCCTGGCGGTCCAGTGGTTATGACTCCACGGGAGTTGCAGGTTCAAGCCTGGCTGGGAAACTTAAGACCCCACATGCCACACAGAGTGGCTGGGGAATAAACAAGCCTTCTAAAGAAACCCCCCCGGTCCCAGAACCTCTGGAGAAAAGGGGTTTGTCTCCAGCTCTTGGCAGTGACCTTCAGTCGTTGCTAACTTTCTGGCTGTCCTGCAGCTTGGAACTTTGGCTTCCTCTGTGCTGTCAGGCAGCGCCAGGGGCCAGCCGAGGGCAGGGGTCAGAACGGGGATCTCCCAGATGGAAGGATGGACGCCCTCCGGAGCCACGAGCCTGAGGCGGCCCCTCCCGGTGCCCGGGCAGGGCCGGGGAGCGCTCCGGTGTGCGTGCGTGTGTGTGTGCGTTCTATGTTCTTTCTTCTGACGCCGCTTACGATCTGTCTCTCCCTTCGACGCCACCTCGCCAGGAGCAGTACACGGTAAAGTGCCTCTCTCTGTCTCTCTCTCGTTCTGTCGTGTCCTCTCCGCCCGGATGCAGCCTCCCTGGCTCTGGGCCTGTTTCTGTAGCCTTCTGTCATTGCGTCCTGTCGCTTGCAGTTGACCAGAGCCCCCCTCAGCCCGCTCCCCAGGGAGTGGGCGCCTGGAGGGGCCTTGGCCACTACTGCCTCTCACCATGACCCTCCATTGAGCCCGTTCTTGGCAGAGAACATAAAGGCGGCGTCTCCCCGTGGTCTGAGCTCAGGAGGGCAGACAAACCGGATGGCAGGTATCCATCTGGGCGTGGATGTCTAACTTCCCAGGTGAGAGAAGGATGGACAGTCCCACGTGCGTGGGCTCTAAGAGGAGTAAGATCTCTGTTTATTACAATACTCACTTCATGCCCGTTGGTGTCGGGTGAAATCTATAAAAAACTTAGTTCAAAAACAAACAACAAAAAAATTAAAGGCAGAGGGATGGGCTAGACATATAACTAATAAGGGATTATACATATCTATAAACAAAGCTCTGTAAAAGAGAAAAAGCAAAAAAAAAAAAAAAAGCTGAAGAGAAAAAAAAAATTAAAGGCAATGCTGGGATTCAAACCCAGGTCTCCTCAACTCCAAAGTTCATCCCCTTCAAGACATTTTAAAGGACTTCCCTGGCGGTCCAGTGGTTATGACTCCACGGGAGTTGCAGGTTCAAGCCTGGCTGGGAAACTTAAGACCCCACATGCCACACAGAGTGGCTGGGGAATAAACAAGCCTTCTAAAGAAACCCCCCCGGTCCCAGAACCTCTGGAGAAAAGGGGTTTGTCTCCAGCTCTTGGCAGTGACCTTCAGTCGTTGCTAACTTTCTGGCTGTCCTGCAGCTTGGAACTTTGGCTTCCTCTGTGCTGTCAGGCAGCGCCAGGGGCCAGCCGAGGGCAGGGGTCAGAACGGGGATCTCCCAGATGGAAGGATGGACGCCCTCCGGAGCCACGAGCCTGAGGCGGCCCCTCCCGGTGCCCGGGCAGGGCCGGGGAGCGCTCCGGTGTGCGTGCGTGTGTGTGTGCGTTCTATGTTCTTTCTTCTGACGCCGCTTACGATCTGTCTCTCCCTTCGACGCCACCTCGCCAGGAGCAGTACACGGTAAAGTGCCTCTCTCTGTCTCTCTCTCTCGTTCTGTCGTGTCCTCTCCGCCCGGATGCAGCCTCCCTGGCTCTGGGCCTGTTTCTGTAGCCTTCTGTCATTGCGTCCTGTCGCTTGCAGTTGACCAGAGCCCCCCTCAGCCCGCTCCCCAGGGAGTGGGCGCCTGGAGGGGCCTTGGCCACTACTGCCTCTCACCATGACCCTCCATTGAGCCCCGTTCTTGGCAGAGAACATAAAGGGCGAGGCGTCTCCCCGTGGTCTGAGCTCAGGAGGGCAGACAAACCGGATGGCAGGTATCCATCTGGGCGTGGATGTCTAACTTCCCAGGTGAGAGAAGGATGGACAGTCCACACCACGTGCGCGTGGGCTCTAAGAGGAGTAAGTCACTCCCCTCCTTCGGGATCATTGGCACTCTCAACGGAGTGACTGGAAAATCCGGTCGTTTTCTGTGAGAGAGCCTTGATCAAGCCATTCCTGCATGCTCAGGGGCCAAACTGCCAGGAACACTCACTCTCCTTGATGTCTCAAGAAAGAGGACTGTTTCAGCCTCTCCCAAGGGAGAAGTGACTCCTGGGAAAGAGACCACCCCCCACAATGGCCATGGAGTCCTTTTTAGATGTGCCCCAGGAGGCATGTTTCCAAATGTCAGCTGTTTGGCACATCAGGGTTTTAGCCAGAGTCAACGTTAATGTACAGCAGAAACCAACGCAACATTGTAAAGCAATGAGCCTCCAATTAGAAATAAATTCTAAGAAAAGAAAAAAATGTGTTAGCCAGTTCCACATACTACCTAGGTGTCCACTCGCTTAACTTTTTTTCCACTAACATAGAGGCTAAAGTGCATTGCTGTTTTGCTGGAGGACCTTCTGTCTCCCCTTTACCACAGCTATCGGTTGACCTTAGATAGAATGGCAACTGCAAAAGTGAATCCAGCATAAATGAAACAGTTGCATTGCACATTGTTGCATTCAAGTTAGTTCTTTGTCAAAAGGGAAATCGGGGAATGCTGAGGAGGCATTAGGGCTTCAGCTGGTAAAGAATCCTACAGTGTAAAAGACCCTGGTTCGATCCTAGCTCGGGAAAATCCCCTGGAGAAGCGAATGGCAACCCACTCCAGCATTCTTTCCTGGAGAATTCCATGGACAGAGGTGCCAAGCGGGCTACAAGCCATGGAGTCACAAAGAGCTGAAAACGACTGAGCACACAGACACAGCCTAGAGTCAGCAGCAGACAGAAGCAGTGGCGTTAGGCAGCACCCAGAGGCAGCCAGCAGAGACTGTCACGTGAAGAACCAAAGAGTGTGGCTGCGGGGGGGGGGGGGGGCGTGTCACGATCAGTGGGAAGGCAAAGGGAAAGGTAAGTTGGACTCGATGTTGAGGGGCCCTTTGCCAAGCCAGGAGCCGGCACTGCTGGGCGTTCAGGTGCTCCAGGGGGATTTGGAGCAGGAGAGTGACGTGATCATTGGTCTTGACCACGACGTGCAGACAAGGTGGAAGAACAGCGAAATGAGGAGCGGGAGGTGGATCCCGGGGGGTCTGACCCACGATGGTGGCCCGATGTAGAGAGTGACCCGTGGGCGTGAGGAGGAAGGGCAGGAAGCTGAACGTGACTGGTTGTGTTTCTGGCTCGGGCAGCTGGGTGGGTGGTGAGTTCCATTCATCGCAAGCCTAAGGTGGCCGTTCCCAGGGCCCTCCTCTTGGGGGCGCCTGTGTAATGGTTGGCTCAGGGTGTCCACAGTGCTAGGACTCAGGCCCAGCAGACCCTGAGCTGGACTTCTATGCAGCAATCTGACAAAGATGAGCTAAGAGACCTTGAAAGAATGAGGCCGCGATTCACCATCGTCATCCTATGGTCTAGTTCCTTTTGCTCCTGTGGGCTCAGGGAATACCAGGAAGGGTGTGGGGGAAGAGAGTTCTTGTTTAAGTGCCACGTTAAAGACTTCATGGATCCTGTTGGACGTGCAGGGCTGGGAGAATCCCGTTTTCTAAAAGTTCACTGAGACCACCTCCGAGAAGAGCACACAGGGTTAGGGTAGGAGCCAGCCCCCCGTGCTGGACCTAAGGGCCACCCCAGGCAGCTGCTCAGGCCCAGCCAGGCGGTGGAGGGCCCTCACCAGACCCCAAGACCAGGACCACAGAAGGCATCTGCTCCCTAGCTCTTGAGCTCCGATCTCGCAGGGGAGCTGACTGCTCTTGTCCAGTAAGGGCAAGGCCTTGCCAGGCTCACCGCAGATTCCTGGGCCTGGGAGGATGGGGTCCTGTGGGGCTACAGGCCACCCACCACCCAGCCTGACCTGGCTCCCTCTCTTCCTTTCCCCCATCCCCCCTTCCCGCCACAGCGGCAACAGCAAAGGAAAGGACATCAACACGATTAAATCCCTCCGAGTCCTCCGGGTGCTACGACCTCTTAAAACCATCAAGCGGTTGCCAAAGCTCAAGGTGAGATCGGGGTACGTGGGGAGATCGTGGGCAGCCATGTACAGTTGAGCAGGTTGCCTGCTGCTCAAGGACACCGCTTTGAAAGGGATGCTGCTAACATCACAGCCTTTTTAGGTTGGATATATTTATTACTACAGCTCTCCAGCAGATGGCAGTCGAGTGAGTTAATGAAACAAATCTATATATTATGGTAATTTTCCATGAGGTGCAATGTCTCATGCAAAGTTGAGATTCCTTTTCCTAATTTCCATGAAGGCATCATGTGGTTAAAACAAGGCATAACCCTAATCTGGGAAGCAGGAAACTAGGTTTCTGGTCCCACCTCACCTTTAACTTTTCACCTGCTTATTCTCGGCCCCAGGATCTCCTGTTTCTAAAGATCATTTCAAAGAAAAAAAGAGGGAAATGAAACTCAGTCCTTCAAATACCCCCTTTACAATGTGCACAGCACCTGCAGGACCTCTAATGTTTCTTTAAGTCAAGTCACTGTATTTTTTAACTGAAGTGAATTTATTGTAAAAGGAAATGCTTGTCAAGGTTCTCAAGTTGGAAAACCTGAAACCAGTGTTCAGAGAAGGTAAAACTAAGTATCTGTTCAGAAAAATAAGATAATTGTTCTTAAAATCTAGCCCAGAAGATATGCCTGACCCAGGCTTTGAGCATGGTTGCTTGCTTTCTTGGTTTAAAAAAAAAAAAAAAAGAAGGAAAAGTATAGGGATTTCCCTGGTGGTCCAGTGGTTATCACTCTACACACCCAGTGTGGGAGCAGAAGGTTCAATCTCTGGTTGGGGAACTAAGATCCTGGATGCCACACGATAGGGGGGAAGAAACCTAAGCATAAAAAGATAAAGTATAAATGTTAGGTGTTAACACAGTAACAATGGAGAGTGTCCCGGAGACAGAGACACAGAATGTACCAGAAATGACCTCTCCACGACAATCTTTCCTCTTGCCCTGAAGAGCCACAAGCTTCCCTTGGAGAAGCTCCGAGAAGTGGCCCCCATTTCCTAGGGGTTAGAATTGGATTGGAATGCATTAAAAAAGAAACTCAGAATAGGGGCTTCCCTGGTGGTCCTCTGGGTAAAGAGTCCACCTTGCAGTGCAGGGAGCACCGGTTCGATCCCTGGCACGGGAAGATCCCATGTGCAGTAGAGCGGCTGGACTGGTATGGCCAGTGACAAGCCAGCGCTCTGAAGCGCATGCGTCCAGAGCCAGTGCTCTGCAACGAGAGAGGCCACTGCAATGGGAGGCCCACACAGGACAAAGAACAAAGATGGATTAAAATAACTGATGACTTAAAGGCAAAAAAAAATTTAAAAAACCAAAAACTCAGAATAGGGTCCAACTCCTCACCCTTCCTTCTCAGAACTGCGTGGCCTTAACTGAGTCATTCGGCTCTTGCCTTGTCTGTAACGTGGGAATGACGACAGCGCTTTGACACGAGGAGCTGCTGGAGGTGGAAGGCAGGCAGGCTCTCACTCCTCCCCTCTCCCGCCCGCCAGGCCGTGTTCGACTGCGTGGTGAACTCTCTCAAGAATGTCTTCAACATCCTCATCGTCTACATGCTGTTCATGTTCATCTTCGCCGTGGTGGCCGTGCAGCTCTTCAAGGGAAAGTTCTTCCACTGCACCGACGAGTCCAAGGAGTTTGAGAAAGATTGCCGGTGAGTCTGGACCCTTCTGGGCACCCCCAGCGGGGCTGGCCGGCTGGAGCTGCGATGTTGGGTTTAGGGAAGTCCGCTTTGTTTGGGATGCCCACCGAGGGGCGGCTGGGGCTGGGGCTGGGGCTGGGGCACCCGCCCCAGCGGGGCAGACTGCTCTCCAAAGGCCACTGACAATCTGCGGGTAAGAACTTTATAGATGGAAGAAGGGGGCTATTCGTGGAAACAGCACAGGCAGCTCGGACAGTCATCTTGAAATCGGTGGTTGATGGTCTGATCGGGGTCATCTTGATTGTTTTAACTGAAGTTAATCTTCAGTTCCAGGGTCGATTTGTTCCCATTTCCTTGAGGCCATTTCTCGGAATTGTGGCAGTTTCCCTCACGGCTATAGCCTGCTCATCATGTAGTTAACGTCTTCCACCTGGTGGGAGTTTCCGCATCGATAAGAGAGCTCACAGGATATGGCTCAGAATATTATCTGTAGCCCTAGAGAAAGAACTAAAGGCCTTTGCCTCTGCTTAATGACGGAATTATTATTGTTTGGTCTCCTTTCACAGTTTCCCTTTGCTTCTGCTCTTTCTTACTTCTCTGATTAAACTTGTTCTTTGGCTGGAATTTTTCCACAAACAATAGGCAGGCTGAGGTGGCAGGGAAGGACCATGGGGTCCTGTTCCGTTTCATCTTGGGCTTGGAAACTGACATGGGGGAGTTGAGGGTTACAACCAGCTTGGATCTGGAAGTGGAAAGACGTGAGTCCCCGCCCCACGGCTTCGGGTTGCTCAACTTCCCTGTCGGCACCTTTGTCAAGTAGGGAAGATCAGCGCATGTCTAGGTTTCCTTGTAGGAAACCTTCACAGACCAGCGTGTTGCAAAATTCACAGAATATGTTGAGAATTTTTAAAAAATTGCAAGGCACGAGTCCCACTTAGCACCTAACGCCTTAGGCTGAGGAAGGCAGCCTTGTGATCACATGAAATCCTGCTGGGAAACAAGCAACTCTTTGCACCAAATGGGGTAAATCACAAGCGCAGAGCCTCATGTCCTGTTGGGTCAGGTTTTGTTGGACAGACGTTCTCAAGGGCCAGATAGTAACTCTCTTTGACTCTGCCTACACTTTCCATGGCAACTAATGTTTAACACAAAAGCGACTGCAGGGCTTCCCTGGTGGTCCAGTGGTAAGGACACCACCTTGCAGTGCAAGGGGCGCCGGTTTGATCCCTGGCCTGGAAAGATCCCACGTGCTGTGGAGTGGCTGGACCCATGTGTCCAACTACCGAGCCAAAACTCTGGAGTGCATGCGCCCAGAGCCAGTGCTCTGCGATGGGAGGCCCACACAGGCCAAAGAACAAAGATGGAAATAAATGAAAGATCAATAGAAGTGGCCAAAAAAAAAAAGAAAGAAAAAAGCAACTGCAGACGGTAGGTAAAGAAATGGTGTGGCTGTGTGCCGATCTTTCTTTCTGGAAACTAAAATTTCTGTCATTTTTATCAGTCGTGAGTGAATCCTTTTGGTGTGATCTCAGCCACTTAGCTCTTCTTTGGTGGCTCGGTGGTAAAGAATCCACCTGCCCATGCAAGAGATGTGGGTTTGATCCCTGGGTTAGGAAGATCCCTGAGGAGGAAGTGACCACCCATTCCAGCATTTTTGCCTGGGAAATTCCATGAACAGAAAAGCCTGGTGGCCTACAGTCGATTAAACTTGTTCTTTGGCTGGAATTTTTCCACAAACAATAGGCAGGCTGAGGTGGCAGGGAAGGACCATGGGGTCCTGTTCCGTTTCATCTTGGGCTTGGAAACTGACATGGGGGAGTTGAGGGTTACAACCAGCTTGGATCTGGAAGTGGAAAGACGTGAGTCCCCGCCCCACGGCTTCGGGTTGCTCAACTTCCCTGTCGGCACCTTTGTCAAGTAGGGAAGATCAGCGCATGTCTAGGTTTCCTTGTAGGAAACCTTCACAGACCAGCGTGTTGCAAAATTCACAGAATATGTTGAGAATTTTTAAAAAATTGCAAGGCACGAGTCCCACTTAGCACCTAACGCCTTAGGCTGAGGAAGGCAGCCTTGTGATCACATGAAATCCTGCTGGGAAACAAGCAACTCTTTGCACCAAATGGGGTAAATCACAAGCGCAGAGCCTCATGTCCTGTTGGGTCAGGTTTTGTTGGACAGACGTTCTCAAGGGCCAGATAGTAACTCTCTTTGACTCTGCCTACACTTTCCATGGCAACTAATGTTTAACACAAAAGCGACTGCAGGGCTTCCCTGGTGGTCCAGTGGTAAGGACACCACCTTGCAGTGCAAGGGGCGCCGGTTTGATCCCTGGCCTGGAAAGATCCCACGTGCTGTGGAGTGGCTGGACCCATGTGTCCAACTACCGAGCCAAAACTCTGGAGTGCATGCGCCCAGAGCCAGTGCTCTGCGATGGGAGGCCCACACAGGCCAAAGAACAAAGATGGAAATAAATGAAAGATCAATAGAAGTGGCCAAAAAAAAAAAGAAAGAAAAAAGCAACTGCAGACGGTAGGTAAAGAAATGGTGTGGCTGTGTGCCGATCTTTCTTTCTGGAAACTAAAATTTCTGTCATTTTTATCAGTCGTGAGTGAATCCTTTTGGTGTGATCTCAGCCACTTAGCTCTTCTTTGGTGGCTCGGTGGTAAAGAATCCACCTGCCCATGCAAGAGATGTGGGTTTGATCCCTGGGTTAGGAAGATCCCCTGGAGGAGGAAGTGACCACCCATTCCAGCATTTTTGCCTGGGAAATTCCATGAACAGAAAAGCCTGGTGGCCTACAGTCTATAGGGTCGCAAAAGAGTTGGACACGACTTAGCAACTAAAAAACAACAGCATTTAAAAATGTAAACAACCATTGCTTAAGCTCATGGGCCTCGCAGAGACAGGTCCAGATTTGGTCTGCAGGCTGGAATTTGCCAACTGCAAGATGAGGGGGAAGAAATGTTTGGTTTTCAGAGCTTTTAGAATTTTGGAATTGTGGCTCAGGTTGTGGAGCCCCCTCAGAGTCCCCCTGTCTCTGGGTCGTCCTCCTGATGGGAAGTTCTGGACTCAGTCCAGGAAAGCGCAGAGCCTCTCACTAACCAAACACTCAAGTCAATATTGCTTTTGTCAACAGTACAGAGGGTTACTATGCAGCCAAGAGCTGCCAGTTGTTATTTTGGTGACTGGTTCCTGAAATTGGAAAGATCCCTGGCTCTGGGCTAAGAGTCTAGGACTCACCTTTGTATTCTACCCTGAGAAGGAGCAGCAGCGGCCCCCTTTGGCCTGACGAACCCCAAAATGTGCCTGTCTCCCTCCCTGCTTTCAAACCCTGAATCTACCACTGTTGGGACAAGAAGTGTTCACATGAGAAAAGGAGGCAAGAGTCTGAGTCGTCTCCCACTGGACTCAGGGCGGTGGCGTCATCCGTGGATTTCTTTCCCGTGGATGCACACACACTCCAGGGAGAAATGGGGTGTCGCTGCTTCCCAGGCTGAGGGAGGCCGTGCGGGCTGGTGGTCCCTTCCTCCTCCTCCTCCTCTGTTTCTCCAGTGGCCAAAGACAGGCTTCCCTGTGTTTCCTTGTTGTTGTTCAGTCACTGAGTCGTGGACTCTTGCCATACCGTGGACCGCATAGCCTGCCAGGTCCCCTGTCCATAGGACGTCGCAGGCAAGAGTCCTGGAGCGGGTTGCCATTTCCCCTCCGTGGGCTCTCCCCAAGGCAGGGATCGAACCCACGTCTCCTACATCGGCAGGTGGGTTCTCTATCACTGAGCCATCAGGGAAGCCCCTCTGTGTCCTAACGGCCCCTGTTTTCCTCGGCAGCGGCAAGTACCTCCTCTACGAGAAGAACGAGGTGAAGGCGCGGGACCGGGAGTGGAAGAAGTACGAATTCCATTACGACAACGTGCTGTGGGCCCTGCTGACGCTCTTCACCGTGTCCACGGGCGAAGGCTGGCCGCAGTAAGTGGTCCAGTCCGAAAGCCCCTCCGGAGGAGCTCGGAGAGAGCCCGGGGAAAGGAGAGGCAGAGGTCCGGGGACGAGGAGGGTCCGCGGGCAGGAGAGGGTCGCTCCCGGCTTCCGGAAGCGGAGACGATGCAAAATGCGCTGGAGCGGCCCCGCCCCCGCGTGGTGGGGCTTCGAGAGGCGGCAGTCCAGCCGTCTCATGGCTCCCCAAACCCTTGATCGTACAGGGCTGCGGGCTTCGGCTTCCGAACAAGCACTGTTGCTCATTTGCAGAAAGGCTGCGCCTAGGTACACAGGCAGTCGTGGCCCCTTAACCCTTTCTGTGCTGGCGAACGCAGACCTCCCGCACGGGTGTGGGCGTGACATTCTCCGTGGCAGGACCAGTCTGTCCCTGGCGGGCCTAGGGCTCGGGGGACACGGGCGAGATGGACTCGCTCAAGTCCAAAATTTAAAATTTTTAAGGTTTTTTTTTTTTTTGGCCACACTGTACACGAAATGTGGAATCCCCAATCAGGGATCAAACCCCTGGGGTTTCCCTGGGAGCTCAGTGGTAACAAGTTCACCTGCCAACGCAGGAGACACAGGTTCGATCCCTGATCCGGGAAGATACCACATGCTGTGGAGCAACTAAATCCGTGAGCCACAACTATGGAGCCTGTGCTCTAGAACCTCGCAGACATGGAGCCCGTGGGCCGCAACTACTGAAGCCCGTGTGCCCTAGAGCCCAAGTTCCACACAAGAGAAGTCACTGCAATAAGAAGCCTGCTCACCTCAACTAGAGAGGAGCCCCCACTCCCTGCAACTCGAGAAGAGCCTGTGGCAGCAGTGAAAACCTAGAATAGCCAAAAATAAATAAAGTTTCAAACCCACGCCCCCCTGAATTGGAAGTGTATTGGAATCTTAGCCACTGGACCACCAGAGAGGTCCCCAGAACTTAAATACTTGATATTGGTTCATCATGGGCTTCGGGGCATTTCTCTTGACTTTTTAAAATATTACAAGAATGGGATTTCTCTGGCGGTTGGGGCTTCCCTGGTGGTCTAGGAGTTAAGACTTCACCTTCCCATGCAGGGGGTGCAGGTTTGATCCCTGGTTGGGAAACTAAGATCCCACATGCCACGTGGCCAAAAAGTGACAAAACATAAAACAGATGCAGTAGTGTGACAAATTCAGTTAAGACTTTAAAGATGGTCCACATCAAACAAAAAAAACATTTTTTGCTCTTGCAGGACTTGCTAAATGTTTTGGTAAAATGCTATTTATCTTGATTCCTGAGGGCTCTGGCAGCCCTTGAGTGTGTGTCTCAGCACGTGCCTCGATCTCCTCACCCGGTCCTGGTCCTCCTCCCAGAGATCTCTGCTGAATGCCGGTTGAAAGTCTGGTAGACTCCGGCTTGTGTCTTCAGCATCCACAGCGCCTTCCCTCGCCCAGCAAACGCCTAACCAACACAGCCTCTCTCCTCACCCACGCACAGAACCCACGCACACAGGGCCAGTGCTGGCCCATCAGACACCTTTGAGTACATTTTTAGACACCCCTTCCTCAACAGACTTCACACCCATCTGTCAGAAAAGCGTTGCAGTAATATACTTAATGATCTCGCTCAACGAAGGCACTTCAGGGCCCCTGCCAAAAACTGTCATCATTAACACACAAATCTATCATGTCTTCAGTGTGTCTGGTGTCATTTGGATGCAGAGCCCTTGAGCAGTGCGTGACCTGAGCAACGGTACGGAGCGGCCATACGAGCACTCATTCCCATGTGCATCCTCGTACCTTCTCTGCTCCCGCCACTCCCTGTGCTTAAATACATACACAGACACACAGACACAGACACACACACAGCTGCCTGCATGACCCATGACCCTCTACCCATTCCCATCCAGGACTACAGACCTGGTCTCAAATCCCAGCTTGGCCGCGTCTACCGCAAGTCCCTTTTAATTACTGAACCTCGGTTTCCTGGTGTGCGAAATGGAACTAGTGATAATCTCCCTGCGATGGCTGCTGGAAAAATAAATAAAATGCTGAACATCTTTTCTGGCGCCGTAATAAACCCTCCATCCAGGCCTCGGCGGTCACTGACATTGTCGTGCACTCTTCCCAAAGGCAAACGGAGTTGGGAAGATGACCGCTTCGTTACGTAAGCCCAGCGACCGCCGTCAGAAACCAGTGACGGCCCTTCTGTTTCTGTTTCCTCTTGACGTTCTTCCTTCGTTCCTGTTCCCCGCGTCTCACGTGGCCCCCCTTCCCGCCCCGGTCCTCCCAGGGTCCTCAAGCACTCCGTGGACGCCACCTTTGAGAACCAGGGGCCCAGCCCCGGGTACCGCATGGAGATGTCCATCTTCTACGTCGTCTACTTTGTGGTCTTCCCCTTCTTCTTCGTCAACATCTTCGTGGCCTTGATCATCATCACCTTCCAGGAGCAGGGGGACAAGATGATGGAGGAGTACAGCCTGGAAAAGAACGAGGTACCGCCTTCCCGTTGGTCCCCTCAAAACCTGACACCCGCCGCTCACTCACACGCAGGAGCCAGCTCTGGGGGCAGCAGGGGAGGCTACCGCAGCCGCCTTCCCCAGGCAGGATCCAGCCTCCGCGAAGGGCAGCCCTTCGTGGGGTTTCCGGAGGAGAACACATCACAGAGGCGCTGAGCACGGATCTGTCCGTGTGGGCTAGGCTATGAGGCCGTAACCGGCTGCCCTCGCAGCTCCGTATCAGATAGCCACAGAGGGACTGGACTGAGTATCCAGGCTCCCTGCCATCGGCATCTCACTTCCTCTCTGAAAAAACTCCGATCAAAAGAGACCAGCAGGGCTTCCCCCGGTGGTCCAGTGGGTAAAGAGTCCGCCTTGCAGTGCAAGGGGCACCGGTTCGATCCCTGGCCCGGGAAGATCCCACATCCTGAGGAGCAGCTGGACCAGCGTGTCCAATGACGAGCCAGTGTTCTGGAGCGCACGTGCCTGGGGCTGGTGCTCTGCAACGAGAGGCCACTGCAATGGGAGGCTCACACGGGCCAAAGAACAAAGATGGATGAAAAATTAACGGTGACTCAGAGGCAAAAAAAAAACAAACAAACGGGACTTCCCTTGTGGCTCAGTGGATAAGAACCCGTCAGCCAATGCAGGAGATACAGGTTCGAGCCCTGATCCGGGAAGATCCCACATACCGCAGAGCAGCTAAACCCACACATCAACAAAGACCCAGCACAGCCAAAAATAAATAAATAAAAGGGTTTTTTTAAAAAAAAAAAAAAGAGAGAGAGAGAGAGAGAGACCTGCAAGACAGGCGTCACACCTCCTGCGTCATTAGCCAGAGCTCCACATCGGATCTCAGTGGGGCCCGGAAGTGCAGTTCTCTCCACGGAGGGGTGGTGAATGCCGATGCAGGGCAATCCAGTCCACCCCAGACAGTGTAAGCGTGCCTGTTTGCCCTTCTAGAATCCTCCAAGCCAGGAGGAGGACCTACAATGCAGTCTTCCTCTGCTCTGTTGGCCCCTGAGATTCAAGGATCATTATTCCTCCCTGTCCCTCTCCCTCAAAGAGAAAGAGAAGCTGAATAGTCAGTAAGAAGGAGAGGGTAGGCCTCACACCGCGGGCGGACCTAGCGATTGTCATGCTAAGTGAAGTAAGTCTGAAAGAGAAAGACAGACGCCACAGGATATCGCTTGTATGTGGAATCTAAATACAATGCAGATGAACATATCTATGAAATAGAAACAGACTCACAGACACAGAGAGCGGGCTATCGCTGTGGGGGAGTGGAGGGAAGGACAGAGAGTTTGGGATTCGCACCGGCAAACGAGGGTGGATAAGCAACAAGGTCGTATTGTATAGCCCAGACTCTGTTCAGTACCCGGTGATAAACCTTAATGGAAGAGAAGAGAGGAGTGGAGGTGTGCTTGAGTCGCTAAATCATGTCCAACACCTGTCACCCAGGGACTGTAGTGGTCCAGGCTTCTCTGTCCAAGGGATTTCTCAGGCAAGGGTGCTGCCGTGGGGAGCCAGTTCCTTCTCCAGGGGATCTTCCTGACCCAGGGATCAAGTCGGGGTCTAGACTGCATTGCAGGCAGGTTCTTTACAGACTGAGCCACCACAGAAGCCCATGAAAAGAATGAATATGTGTATAATTGAGTCGCTCAGCTGTGCCGCAGAAAATAGCACAACTTTGTAAATCAACTATACTTCAGTAACAATTTTTTTAAGAAAATAAAAAATAGGTAAGCTTCAAAGTCGGACTCTGGTTGCAATTCGAGATTCCACCTCCCGGCCACTGTGCCACCTTTGCCAAGTGCCTTAACCTCTCTGAGCCTGTATTGTCCTCCTCTGCAAAGTAGGGCTCCTGACCGTACCCACGGCTCCTGTTTGCTAAGAGGATTCAGTGGGGCCCGGAAGTGCAGTTCTCTCCACGGAGGGGTGGTGAATGCCGATGCAGGGCAATCCAGTCCACCCCAGACAGTGTAAGCGTGCCTGTTTGCCCTTCTAGAATCCTCCAAGCCAGGAGGAGGACCTACAATGCAGTCTTCCTCTGCTCTGTTGGCCCCTGAGATTCAAGGATCATTATTCCTCCCTGTCCCTCTCCCTCAAAGAGAAAGAGAAGCTGAATAGTCAGTAAGAAGGAGAGGGTAGGCCTCACACCGCGGGCGGACCTAGCGATTGTCATGCTAAGTGAAGTAAGTCTGAAAGAGAAAGACAGACGCCACAGGATATCGCTTGTATGTGGAATCTAAATACAATGCAGATGAACATATCTATGAAATAGAAACAGACTCACAGACACAGAGAGCGGGCTATCGCTGTGGGGGAGTGGAGGGAAGGACAGAGAGTTTGGGATTCGCACCGGCAAACGAGGGTGGATAAGCAACAAGGTCGTATTGTATAGCCCAGACTCTGTTCAGTACCCGGTGATAAACCTTAATGGAAGAGAAGAGAGGAGTGGAGGTGTGCTTGAGTCGCTAAATCATGTCCAACACCTGTCACCCAGGGACTGTAGTGGTCCAGGCTTCTCTGTCCAAGGGATTTCTCAGGCAAGGGTGCTGCCGTGGGGAGCCAGTTCCTTCTCCAGGGGATCTTCCTGACCCAGGGATCAAGTCGGGGTCTAGACTGCATTGCAGGCAGGTTCTTTACAGACTGAGCCACCACAGAAGCCCATGAAAAGAATGAATATGTGTATAATTGAGTCGCTCAGCTGTGCCGCAGAAAATAGCACAACTTTGTAAATCAACTATACTTCAGTAACAATTTTTTTAAGAAAATAAAAAATAGGTAAGCTTCAAAGTCGGACTCTGGTTGCAATTCGAGATTCCACCTCCCGGCCACTGTGCCACCTTTGCCAAGTGCCTTAACCTCTCTGAGCCTGTATTGTCCTCCTCTGCAAAGTAGGGCTCCTGACCGTACCCACGGCTCCTGTTTGCTAAGAGGATTCAATGAGATCATGGGGACAGTATCAGCCTAAGTTTGGGCCGATGGTAAATTCTCGAGGAGCCGGGAGAAGAAAGCATTCGTGGTGAGGAGTTTAGGTGGGCGCGTCAGGAGAGGCAGCGAGGCAGACCTCCAGGCAGGTGGGCAGGAGAGCTGTGTTGATGGAGTTGGGAGGGTTGCTGGGTGTCCAGCCGCCTCTCTCCTGCCTCTGGCCCTCACGTCGCTGGGCTCTCTCTCCCACAGAGGGCCTGCATCGACTTCGCCATCAGCGCCAAACCCCTGACCCGGCACATGCCACAGAACAAGCAGAGTTTCCAGTACCGCATGTGGCAGTTCGTGGTGTCCCCGCCTTTCGAGTATACCATCATGGCTATGATTGCGCTCAACACCATCGTGCTCATGATGAAGGTGAGCCCCGCCCCCAGCTGCTTAACCACGCCCCTGCCCTCAAGGCTGTCGTGCTCATGATGGTGAGCCCCGCCCCCAGCTGCTTAACCACGCCCCTGCCCTCAACGCTGTCGTGCTCATGATGGTGAGCCCCGCCCCCAGCTGCTTAACCACGCCCCTGCCCTCAACGCTGTCGTGCTCATGATGGTGAGCCCCGCCCCCAGCTGCTTAACCACGCCCCTGCCCTCAACGCTGTCGTGCTCATGATGAAGGTGAGCCCCACCCCCAGCTGTTTAACCACGCTGCCAGCCCCAGGTAGATGACACTCTCACCAGCAAGCCCTTGCTCCTGCTGGTCCTTCACGCAATTCCCCCCTCTCTGCCTGGTTAACTCCCTCCAGCTACCCCTTCAGAGCCCTTCCTCCAGGAAGCCTTCCCTGACCTCCCAGGACCTCGTGAAGTCGTTGCACGCATCCTGTTTGTTTTTTTAGTATTTATTTGTTTATTTGACTGCGTCACGCCTTAGCTGTGACACATGGGGTCTTCAGTTGCAGCGTGTTAACTCTTAGTTATAGCCTGTGGGGTCTGGTTCCCTGACCAGGGATCAAACCCGGGGCACCATACATGAGGAACACAGAGTCTTAGCCACTGGACCACCAGGGAAGTCCCATCCTGTGACCTCACAGGTCACAATATCAGTATCAGGCTGTCCAACGATCTGCCACCCACCTGTGAGCTCCAAGGGGCCAGATAAGTCCTGATCACCACTGAATTCTGGGTATTCAGAGAGGGCCTGACTCCAAGGGAACAAGAGGCCCTTGATAAATGTGTGATGAGTGAAATGAGGAGGAAGGGCAGGTAAGGAGCTTGTGATCCTTGAAGCCAAGGAACCTCTCCAGAGTGAAAAGTCAGAACTTTCACCTTTAGAGCTTTGGAGACCAAAGGTCTGACTTCGAGCCCAACTCTTTCATTTAATTCACCACTGAACCTTGCGCTAGTGACCAGTAGCATCTCCAGGCCTCAGTTTCCCTGTCAGTGAAATGGGAATGACTTTTAAAATAGCACCTTCCCCTACCCTGGTGGGGATTAGGGTTGAATGAGAAAATTCCTGCGAAGACATGAGCACATTGCTTGATTCTTAAAACACTCAGTAAATTTAGCTGTTGTTTTTCTTTCTTTCTTTCTTTCTTTTTTCTCCCCTTTGACTGTATTGGGTCTTTGTTGCTTTGGTTGACGGTTGGACTTTCTCTAGTTCTGTTGAAGGGGTGGGGGCTAGTCTTTGTTATGATGTGTGGGCTTCTCTTTGTGGTGTCTTCCCTTGTTGCAGCACACAGGCTTCTGCAGTGGCGGCTTGCAGCCTCTAGTGTGTGGGCTCCATAGTTGTGGCAAACGGGCTTCGTTGCTTCTCGGTGTGTGGAATCTCCCCAGACCAGGGATCAAACCCGTGTTCCCCGCATTGGCAGGCGGCCTCCCATCCACTGAGCCAGCAGGATAATCGTAGCTGTTGATTTTTTTGAATAGGCAAAAAAGCAGTGCCTGTGTTCACCTGAAAACTCGCCTCTATGAGCAGGTGCTTTTGTCTTTTCGTGGTCAAGATCGTGAACAGTTGCAAAGAAACAGAAGAGACAAGAATAGAAGAGCACAGCCCTTCTCAAACTGCTCACAGATCATCTGGGTATCTCGTTAAAATGCAGACTCTAGGGTTTCCCTGGTGGTCCAGAGGGTAAAGAGTCCGCCTTGCAGTGCAAGGGGCACCAATTCGATCCCAGGCCCAGGAAGATCCCACGAACCACAGAGCAACTGGACCGGTGTGTGCAATTGCAAGACAGCGCTCTGGAGCGCATGCGCCGGGAGCCAGTGCTCTGCGAGGAAGGCCACTGCAATGGGAGGCAACGAGGAAGGCCAGATAAGCCCTGGGTATTCAGAGAGGCCTGACTCCAAGGGAACAAGAGGCCCTTGATAAATGTGTGATGAGTGAAATGAGGAGGAAGGGCAGGTAAGGAGCTTGTGATCCTTGAAGCCAAGGAACCTCTCCAGAGTGAAAAGTCAGAACTTTCACCTTTAGAGCTTTGGAGACCAAAGGTCTGACTTCGAGCCCAACTCTTTCATTTAATTCACCACTGAACCTTGCGCTAGTGACCAGTAGCATCTCCAGGCCTCAGTTTCCTGTCAGTGAAATGGGAATGACTTTTAAAATAGCACCTTCCCTACCCTGGTGGGGATTAGGGTTGAATGAGAAAATTCCTGCGAAGACATGAGCACATTGCTTGATTCTTAAAACACTCAGTAAATTTAGCTGTTGTTTTTCTTTCTTTCTTTCTTTCTTTTTTCTCCCCTTTGACTGTATTGGGTCTTTGTTGCTTTGGTTGACGGTTGGACTTTCTCTAGTTCTGTTGAAGGGGTGGGGGCTAGTCTTTGTTATGATGTGTGGGCTTCTCTTTGTGGTGTCTTCCCTTGTTGCAGCACACAGGCTTCTGCAGTGGCGGCTTGCAGCCTCTAGTGTGTGGGCTCCGTAGTTGTGGCAAACGGGCTTCGTTGCTTCTCGGTGTGTGGAATCTCCCCAGACCAGGGATCAAACCCGTGTTCCCCGCATTGGCAGGCGGCCTCCCATCCACTGAGCCAGCAGGATAATCGTAGCTGTTGATTTTTTTGAATAGGCAAAAAAGCAGTGCCTGTGTTCACCTGAAAACTCGCCTCTATGAGCAGGTGCTTTTGTCTTTTCGTGGTCAAGATCGTGAACAGTTGCAAAGAAACAGAAGAGACAAGAATAGAAGAGCACAGCCCTTCTCAAACTGCTCACAGATCATCTGGGTATCTCGTTAAAATGCAGACTCTAGGGTTTCCCTGGTGGTCCAGAGGGTAAAGAGTCCGCCTTGCAGTGCAAGGGGCACCAATTCGATCCCAGGCCCAGGAAGATCCCACGAACCACAGAGCAACTGGACCGGTGTGTGCAATTGCAAGACAGCGCTCTGGAGCGCATGCGCCGGGAGCCAGTGCTCTGCAACGAGGAAGGCCACTGCAATGGGAGGCCCACACAGGCCAGAGAGTGAAGATGGATGAAAATAAATAAATAAAAAACCAATAAAAAGAAGCCAAAATGTAACAACAACAACAACAACAAAATGCAGATTCTGGTTCAGCAGATGGGGTGGGCCTGGGACTCTGCATTTCTAACCAACAGGCCAATGACGCCGATGCTGCAGGTGCCTGGACCACATCCCGGGCGTCCAGACTCTCTACCTCCATCCCTCAGGGCTACCCATTTAGAACATTCTGCTATGTTGGCCTCCCTATTTTTTTTTTCTCATTTTTTAAAATTTATTTGTTTTGGCTATTCTGGGTTTTCCCTGCTGCTGCGGGCTCTTCTCTCGTTGCAGAGAGTGGGGGCCACTCTCTAGTTGAGGTGAGCAGGCTTCTTGTGGTGGTGACTTCTCTTGTTGTGGAACTCAGGCTCTAGGGCACACGGGCTTCAGTAGTTGTGGCCCACGGGCTCCATCGTTGTGGCTCCAAGGCTCTAGAGCACAGGCTCCATCGTTGTGGCTCACGGGCTTCGTTGCTCCGCAGCGTGTGGGATCTTCCCAGATCAGGGATCGAACCCACGTCTTCTGCACTGGCAGGGGAACTCTACCACGGAGCCACCAGGGAAGCACCCTCTCATTCTTTTAATTGAGGTGAAATGCACATGGCACACAATTAACCATTTTAAAGTGGACGGCGGCATTTATTACCCTACCCTGTGTGCAACCACTACCCCTCTCCACTTCCGGAACATTCCCAGCCCCTCACCAGCACTCCTGCCCCGGCTCCCAGCCCCTGGCCTGCACTCGTCTGCTTTCTGTCTCTATGGATGCACTTATTCTGGAAATTTCATCTAGTTTTTTCTGTAAGTATGTTAAATGACAGACAGCATGCTGTTTCACCCTGAAATCCTTCAGTGTGCATTTCTTAAAAATCAGAACATTTTCCCACATGTTCTTACGCTTGACAAATTAGTGTTAACACCAGAAGATCCATATTGAATTGTCCCCAAAATGTCTTTTACAGTGAGTAGTGGAGCCAAGATCTAAGCAGCTACACATGGTCTCTGGTTGTTTCGTCTTTTAAATCTCTGTCTTCTGCCCCTCCCCGCTCCGCCATTCCATGCCCACCCCTCCTATTAACTTCTCGAGAAAACCAGAGGGGTCATATGAAAGCCGGCCCATCCCTGGCCACACTGACCTCCTCCATCCGCCAGATTGCCTGTAACCTGGTGAAAGCAAAAAGAAAGTAAAAGTATTCGCCGCTCAGTTGTGTCTGACTCTTGGTGACCCCTTGGACTGTAGCCCGCCAGGCTCCTCTGTCCGTGGAATTCTCCAGGCACGAGTGCTGGAACAGATGGCCAATTCCTGCTCCGGGGGATCTGCTCCTGGGGACCGAGCCCAGGTCTCCCGCGTTGCAGGCAGGTTCTTCACCACCTGAGCCTCCAGGGAAGCTTCTACATATAACCTGGTAGTTAGACATTAAGGTTGTAGATTCCTCATGTCTCAGGGAGCTAAGCCTGCCGTCCGCACCCACCGAGGCTGCGTGCCTTAGAGCCGTGCTCTGCCTCAAGAGAAGCCGCCGCGATAAGCCCATGCACCACAGCAAGAAAAGGTCCAAGCAGCCCTGAAGACCCAGCACGGCCAAAATTAAATAAATAAATCCGGTTTTTTTAATTAAAAAGAGGATGCTGTAGACATCCTCCTAAATCCCACAATAGCACAGCCCTTCTCCAACAGCTTGAGGAGCCAACCCGGCCGGGCTTTCCTGGGTTCTTGTCTGTTAAGACAGGGCTCAAGAGAGGAATTTTTGTTTTTAATTTTGGCCTCTCTTATTGGTGTTTTATTTATTTCTTTTCTTTTCTTTTTTTTTAAACATTTATTTATTTATTTTGAGGGGGGGTGGGGCAGGGAGGGAGGGGGACGGGTGGGCCACTTCTATTGGTCTTTCATTTGTCTATTTCCATCTTTGTTCTTTGGCCCGTGTGGGCCTCCCATCGCGGTGGCCTCTGTTGTCGCAGAGCACCGGCTCTGGGCGCATGCGCTCCAGAGCTCCGGCTTGGTAATTGGACACATCTGTCCAGCTGCTCCGCGGCATGTGGGATCTTCCCAGGCCAGGGATCGAACAGGCGCCCCTTGCACTGCAAGGCGGTGTCCTTACCCACTGGACCACCAGGGAGGCCCTATTTATTTCTTTTCATCCATCTTTGTTCTTTGGCCTGCGTGGGCCTCCCACTGGCTGTGGCCTCTCTCCTCACAGAGCACCGGCTCTGGGCGCGTGTGCTTCACAGCGCTGGCTCGCAATTGGACACACTGGTCCAACAACTCTGCAGCACATAGGAGCTTCCTGGGCCAGGGATCGAACCAGCGCCCCTTGTACTGCAAGGTGGACTCTTTACCCACTGGACCACCAGAGAAGCCCAGACGTTTTGTCCTGATATGAAAATTTGAGCCGAGCTAGTGAAGGACCACTCTGGGGCTGGGGCTGGGGCTGGCTCCACAAGACCTCAAGAGGGAAGCCGAGTGTCCAGGTCCTGCAGCCCCGAGGAGAGGACAGCCATGACGCCACCCCTGTCCCAGACCCCACCACTATGACTTCTGACCCCACCGCTCTTCCTCCTTCCTCTAGTTCTATGGGGCCTCTGTTGCTTCGAAACGCCCTGAGAGTATTCAACATCGTCTTCACCTCTCTCTTCTCTCTGGAATGTCTGCTCAAAGTCATGGCTTTTGGGATTCTGGTAAGTCCGGCCACGGAGCCGAAGCAGTGGGTTAAGGGAAAGCCCAGAGGGGCACTGGGCACTGGTGATGGTCTCCCCACCTGCCTCTCTGCCCCTCATCCCAGTGGTGACCTGAGCGTCCCTCCAGCACACATGGATTCTATGTACTTGGTTGTCTCATACTTACCAAGTAACACCAAGTGGTGACCTTTTGGCCTCTCTTATTGGTGTTTTATTTATTTCTTTTCTTTTCTTTTTTAAACATTTATTTATTTATTTTGAGGGGTGGGGCAGGGAGGGGGACGGGTGGGCCACTTCTATTGGTCTTTCATTTGTCTATTTCCATCTTTGTTCTTTGGCCCGTGTGGGCCTCCCATCGCGGTGGCCTCTGTTGTCGCAGAGCACCGGCTCTGGGCGCATGCGCTCCAGAGCTCCGGCTTGGTAATTGGACACATCTGTCCAGCTGCTCCGCGGCATGTGGGATCTTCCCAGGCCAGGGATCGAACAGGCGCCCCTTGCACTGCAAGGCGGTGTCCTTACCCACTGGACCACCAGGGAGGCCCTATTTATTTCTTTTCATCCATCTTTGTTCTTTGGCCTGCGTGGGCCTCCCACTGGCTGTGGCCTCTCTCCTCACAGAGCACCGGCTCTGGGCGCGTGTGCTTCACAGCGCTGGCTCGCAATTGGACACACTGGTCCAACAACTCTGCAGCACATAGGAGCTTCCTGGGCCAGGGATCGAACCAGCGCCCCTTGTACTGCAAGGTGGACTCTTTACCCACTGGACCACCAGAGAAGCCCAGACGTTTTGTCCTGATATGAAAATTTGAGCCGAGCTAGTGAAGGACCACTCTGGGGCTGGGGCTGGGGCTGGCTCCACAAGACCTCAAGAGGGAAGCCGAGTGTCCAGGTCCTGCAGCCCCGAGGAGAGGACAGCCATGACGCCACCCCTGTCCCAGACCCCACCACTATGACTTCTGACCCCACCGCTCTTCCTCCTTCCTCTAGTTCTATGGGGCCTCTGTTGCTTACGAAAACGCCCTGAGAGTATTCAACATCGTCTTCACCTCTCTCTTCTCTCTGGAATGTCTGCTCAAAGTCATGGCTTTTGGGATTCTGGTAAGTCCGGCCACGGAGCCGAAGCAGTGGGTTAAGGGAAAGCCCAGAGGGGCACTGGGCACTGGTGATGGTCTCCCCACCTGCCTCTCTGCCCCTCATCCCAGTGGTGACCTGAGCGTCCCTCCAGCACACATGGATTCTATGTACTTGGTTGTCTCATACTTACCAAGTAACACCAAACTGCGTGCCAGGTGCACGTCTATCTTTTTTTTTTTTTTTTTGCCACTTCTTTTGGTTTTTCGTGTATTTATTTTCATCCATCTTTGTTCTTTGGCCTGTGTGGGCCTCCCATTGCAGTGGCCTCTCTTGCTGCAGAGCACCGGCTCTGGGCGCATGTGCTCCAGAGCTCCGGCTCCATAGTTGGACACATGGGTCCAGCCGCTCCACGGCACGTGGGATCTTCCCAGGCCAGGGATTGAGCCGGCGCCCCTTGCACTGCAAGGTGGTGTCCTTACCCACTGGACCACCAGGGAAGCTCCACGTCTATTATTAAATGATGCAATGAGAGAGGGAAATTATCGTTTTAGAGGTAAGGAAATGGAGAACCAGGCAGGCCAAGTCCATAGCATTCCAATGGTTCTGGCTGCCATCCTCAGCAGGAAATACATCTTGTGGTGGACCCCAGTACACAGAAGTGCATGCCTGCTAAGCCCCTCAGTCGTGTCCAGCTCTGTGCGACCCCATGGACTGTAGCCTGCCAGGCTCCTCTGTCCCAGGCAGGGATGCTGGAGTGGGTGGCGGTGCCCTCCTCCAGGGGATCTTCCCAGTCTGGGGATCGAATCTGCTCTCCTGCGTTGGCAGGCAAGTTCTTTACCACTAGCGCCCCCTGGGAACCCCGCACAGAAGTACAGACAACTGAAAGGGACTTTGCATAGAATCCCTATTGCCCCTTAACACAGTCTCCCCTACACTCTGAGGCTGTCTGTCTTCTTGATGCCATATCCCCACCCCCTTTTTAAAATTTTTTTGGCCACTTCTATTGATCTTTCATTTATTTACTTTCATCCATCTTTGTTCTTTGACCTGTGTGGGCCTCCCATTGCAGTGGCCTCTCTCACTGCAGAGCACCAGTTCTGGGCGCATGTGCTCCAGAGCTCCAGCTCAGTAGTTGGACATATTGGTCCAGCCGCTCTGCGGCATGTGGGATCCTCCCAGGCCAGGGATCGAACCGGCACCCCTTGCACTGCAAGGCGGTGTCCTTACCCACTGGACCACCAGGGAAGCTCCACGTCTATTATTAAATGATGCAATGAGAGAGGGAAATTATCGTTTTAGAGGTAAGGAAATGGAGAACCAGGCAGGCCAAGTCCATAGCATTCCAATGGTTCTGGCTGCCATCCTCAGCAGGAAATACATCTTGTGGTGGACCCCAGTACACAGAAGTGCATGCCTGCTAAGCCCCTCAGTCGTGTCCAGCTCTGTGCGACCCCATGGACTGTAGCCTGCCAGGCTCCTCTGTCCCAGGCAGGGATGCTGGAGTGGGTGGCGGTGCCCTCCTCCAGGGGATCTTCCCAGTCTGGGGATCGAATCTGCTCTCCTGCGTTGGCAGGCAAGTTCTTTACCACTAGCGCCCCCTGGGAACCCCGCACAGAAGTACAGACAACTGAAAGGGACTTTGCATAGAATCCCTATTGCCCCTTAACACAGTCTCCCCTACACTCTGAGGCTGTCTGTCTTCTTGATGCCATATCCCCACCCCCTTTTTAAAATTTTTTTGGCCACTTCTATTGATCTTTCATTTATTTACTTTCATCCATCTTTGTTCTTTGACCTGTGTGGGCCTCCCATTGCAGTGGCCTCTCTCACTGCAGAGCACCAGTTCTGGGCGCATGCGCTCCAGAGCTCCAGCTCAGTAGTTGGACACGTTGGTCCAGCCGCTCTGCGGCACGTGGATCCTCCCAGGCCAGGGATCGAACCGGCGCCCCTTGCACTGCAAGGTGGAGTCTTTACCCACTGGACCACCAGGGAAGCCCTGCTCTTTTATTTATTTGCTGGTCCCACAGTGTGCAGGATCTTAGTTCCCTGACCAGGGATCAAACCTGCATTTCCTGCAGTGGAAGTGCAGACTATTAACCACCGGACTGCCAGAGAAGCCCTGCGCCGTCCCTCTGTTTTAATGCAATTCTTGACCCACTAGCTTAAAGCGAGTGGTCTTAAACTGAGATCCATTGAGCCCGCTAAGGGACCTGTGGATGAGGTTAGGAGAGGCGTGGGTAAGGGACCCAGGAAATGAAATGTGAAAAAATGACATCTTTATTTCTCACTAGCCACTAACTGGGCTTCCCTGTTGGTTCAGACAGTAAGCAGTCTGTCCAGAATGCAGGAGGCCAGGGTTCAGTCCCTGGGTGGGGAAGACCCCCTGGAGAAGGGAATGGCCACCCACTCCAGGATTCTTGCCTGGAGAATCCCATGGACCAAGGAGCCGGGCGGGCTACAGTCCATGGGATCGCAAAGAGCCGGACACGACTGAGCAACTAACGCTTTTTAACAGCTGGACTTTCGCTTTTTCCTTCTGCCTCGAAAGTAGACGGCACACCCCCTGTGACCTATGTCACTGGTACAGAGCAGGTGCACTCACACTGCCTCTCGTAGGTGCGGGTGAGTCCGCCCTCCATATCCACAAGGTCTGCATCCGAGGACTCAGCCCACTCAGTTGGCAATTGGTTGAATCCGCAGAGGTGGGAGGGGCCTGAGAAGCCGGAGACTGTCAAGGGCTTGAGACCATGCGTAGCCCGCCTCCCTTAAGGAGAAGGACCCGTAGCGCGTGCTGTCAGCAGATGGACGCTGGGTTCTCGCCTCGGCGTCCCGAGGGGGTTACAAAGTGTCAGCTTCTGCACCAGACAGCCCGCGAGTCCGATCGCATTCAAGCCGTCGGTCACCTCCGCTCCCTCCTCCGTCCCGAGAAAGGCCCATCCTCTGTCTCTCCCTGGGAAGAGTTCTTGCAAACCCCAGACACAATCACGTGTGTCTGGAGACGAGGGGGAAGCCTGGCACGTCTGCCATGCTCAGTCGCTTCATTCGCGTCTGGCTCTTTGGAGGCCCCGTGGGCGCCCGCCGGGCTCCTCTGTCCATGTGATTCTCCAGGCGAGGAGACTGGAGTGGGTTTCCATTTCCTCCTCTGGGGGATCTTCCCGACCTAAGGCTTAAACCGCGTCTCCTGGGCCTCCTGCAGTGGCGGGCGGATTTTTTGTAACCACTGAGCCCCCTGAGAAGCCCTAGTATATGCCGGTGACTCACATCCATTGCCGGCTTGTTGCTATACCTCTGTGTTCCACAAGAGAGCGGTGAGGCCCAAGCAGTGCAATTCTGAGGCCCTTTGACTCGAATATGCTAAAGAATTTGATCCTGAGAAGCTTGGACTGCTAAACGAGCTGCCGGGGGTCCAAAATGGAAAATGCCTTTAACTGGGCTTCCCTGTTGGTTCAGACAGTAAGCAGTCTGTCCAGAATGCAGGAGGCCAGGGTTCAGTCCCTGGGTGGGGAAGACCCCCTGGAGAAGGGAATGGCCACCCACTCCAGGATTCTTGCCTGGAGAATCCCATGGACCAAGGAGCCGGGCGGGCTACAGTCCATGGGATCGCAAAGAGCCGGACACGACTGAGCAACTAACGCTTTTTAACAGCTGGACTTTCGCTTTTTCCTTCTGCCTCGAAAGTAGACGGCACACCCCCTGTGACCTATGTCACTGGTACAGAGCAGGTGCACTCACACTGCCTCTCGTAGGTGCGGGTGAGTCAGCCCTCCATATCCACAAGGTCTGCATCCGAGGACTCAGCCCACTCAGTTGGCAATTGGTTGAATCCGCAGAGGTGGGAGGGGCCTGAGAAGCCGGAGACTGTCAAGGGCTTGAGACCATGCGTAGCCCGCCTCCCTTAAGGAGAAGGACCCGTAGCGCGTGCTGTCAGCAGATGGACGCTGGGTTCTCGCCTCGGCGTCCCGAGGGGGTTACAAAGTGTCAGCTTCTGCACCAGACAGCCCGCGAGTCCGATCGCATTCAAGCCGTCGGTCACCTCCGCTCCCTCCTCCGTCCCGAGAAAGGCCCATCCTCTGTCTCTCCCTGGGAAGAGTTCTTGCAAACCCCAGACACAATCACGTGTGTCTGGAGACGAGGGGGAAGCCTGGCACGTCTGCCATGCTCAGTCGCTTCATTCGCGTCTGGCTCTTTGGAGGCCCCGTGGGCGCCCGCCGGGCTCCTCTGTCCATGTGATTCTCCAGGCGAGGAGACTGGAGTGGGTTTCCATTTCCTCCTCTGGGGGATCTTCCCGACCTAAGGCTTAAACCGCGTCTCCTGGGCCTCCTGCAGTGGCGGGCGGATTTTTTGTAACCACTGAGCCCCCTGAGAAGCCCTAGTATATGCCGGTGACTCACATCCATTGCCGGCTTGTTGCTATACCTCTGTGTTCCACAAGAGAGCGGTGAGGCCCAAGCAGTGCAATTCTGAGGCCCTTTGACTCGAATATGCTAAAAGAATTTGATCCTGAGAAGCAGGGTTCCGAAGCACCGGCCCCTGTCTATGAGGCGCTGCCGCCACGTGAGAGGATCAGGAGGGAAGCTGACCGCTTAGAAGAAGGTCCGCACTCTGACCCTGACCCACCCCCTGCTTTTGTGAGAATGCTGGGAAAGCCTGTGTGTAGCCTGAATTCCCCTGAACCTTGAAAGAAGAGTTGTCTATTTGAGTCAAACCTTTAGATCCAGGAAAGGGTGCTACCCGTTGTGGGCTTAAACCGCGTGAAATAACAACAACATACTACACCCGTGTGTCCCAGCCGAGCCAGAACCCAGCCCGGGGAGGTATCCGTCAGGATAGACCCAGTTAAGCGGCATATCCCCCCCATATCTCAGCCGCTCCGATCCACACAGGGCTTGTGGACACTCAACAGGTGTTGGGGGCTGTTTGCCTTTCGCTACTCAGAGACCCAGGCTTATGGAGCAGCCATCACCAGAGACATTACTGGTCACCAGGCCCGGGGTTAAGAGAATTCCAGTGGGTCCTGTGCTGGCTAGGAAGTGACTCACGCTGCCTCTGCTCACAGCCCATTGGCTGTACCTAGACACCCAACCTTGAGTGTAACTACACACACCAGGTGACCCGGAAGTGTTGCCTCACGTGCGCCCGGGAGCCTTCTGCACCCTTGCTGGTGTCTCCTTCTCCAGATTAAGTAATCGAGGCACAGAAAGGTCAAGTCACTGACCCACAGCCACACAGCTGGACCGTAGCAGAGCTGGGGTGTGAAGCCAGAGGCCGCTGGCTTAGAGAGTTTACTAAAGCACAGTCCTGATTCAGCGCGGTCCTGTCCATAGACGCTGGGCTGGCCCAGGTCTGGGTTCAGATCCCACGTCTTCACGTCCGTGATGCCTGAGGCAAGCAGCTTTGCTCTCGGAGCCTCAGACGCCTGGTGTTAAAGGAGTGATAAACCTTCCCTCCGACCGCTTTTGCAAGGATCCCAGTGACGTCCCTTAGGACACACCTGAGTCTCAGGGAGCCCTTGGAACTGTTGGAGAAGCAAGGCACAGCCCAGAAGGCAGGCAGCCCTATCCCTCCCCGTGGGGCTGAAACAGCACCTGGAGACCCCTCTGGGACCACGCAGGCCATGAGAAGGCTGAGAGGGTCTCAGGGAGGGAAGGGGACTCAGCACATGGTACTGAGCAGCAAAACTTACTTTGCTCTTTGAATGACTGTGACGGTCCCGGGCACTCAGATTGGTCCGCAGCGGTACCCTGACGGGCCCCGGGGCTGGACGTGGGGGCCAGCCGTGGGGCCCGGCATTGGCATCTCTGTCTTGTGGGTCCCCATTCTAGAATTACTTTCGCGATGCCTGGAACATCTTCGACTTTGTGACTGTTCTGGGCAGCATCACCGACATCCTCGTGACCGAGTTTGGGGTAAGTTTCCCGCCGGCTTCTCTCGGGGGCAGTTCCGGGCTGGGCTGGGAGGGGCAAGGAGGAGGTCGTGGGGAAGCTCTGGGTCCCGACAGCCATGGCTGGCTCAAGCCAGCGCTCGACCTTGACCAAAGGGAGAAGCGGGGCCCCGGGAGCAAAGGCAGCCCCTCGGGAGGGTGGTGTGGGGAGGCGGACTCCCCAGAACTGCAGCGTGAGCTCCCTGCATCTCAGCTACCTACGTATGAATGGATAACGTAGATGAGCTCACTGAGACAACTAAAGGATCCCAAGGCTGAGCCCCGCCCTCAAATAGGGTTCCCCAAAGGGAACCAGCTTCAAGTCCATTCTGCTCCCACTAACCGTTTCTTGGCTCATGGGCAGGAGGGAGCTGCGGCTCTCAGGTTAACCTGGAGGCACCATTCCCAGGACTTCAGGAGGGTCCCCAGGAATGTGTCTTCCCGTATTCCCAGGCCTGGCAGGTTCCCAGTGTGGAACTCATCCAGTGTGGGGGGGTATCTCTGGATGTCACTGGGGTGACCCCACAGGCCGCATCATCGTTGCCCCTTGTCTGGAAGCCTCAGGATCCCGGAGCTCCTGTCCCAGACCCCTCCCTCTTTGGCCATTTGCCAGTGAACCCAGGCTTGAGGGCCCTCGGGAGGCTGGGGGGAGAAGGGAGGTCCTCGCAGAGGAAACAAAGGGCAAAGGGTGTCAGAGCCAGCGGGCGGGGCGGTAATGACCTTGTCATAACAACAACAAAAATCATAGCTGACAGGAGCCATGGGTGCCAGGTACTGTGCCAAGCGTTTTACGTGGATTAGCTCATGGTTCAGGTCGGGGGGCAGCGGGGCTCAACCTATGAAGAACTCCTTTAGGGGATTCAACTGAAGGGATCCCAAAGCAGAGACCGTTCACAGTGCAGAAGGGAAGCCCCCTCCTCCCCACACCGAGGGGAGCCGTCCCCTGCCCAGGTGCTGAAGTCAGGGAGGGGCCGGCTGGAGGGAGCTGTGGACATGGACGGCCAGAGCACCTGCTAGAGACAGGGCAGAAGCAGGCACAGAGCATCCGCGGAGAAACAGCCCTGCCCTTCTCTCCTCCCCCGCCCCATCTCCTGCCGGCCACTTCCATCGGCCAAACCCTGCCAGAAAGGAGCCAGGAGCCCAGAGAGCCGGGGGAGGCGCCGAACAGACAGAAAAGAACAGAGAGTAGATCTGGGCGGGGTGAGGCCCTAGGAAGAGGGTGTTGCCCCTACTTCACAGAGGAGGAAACTGATGCTTGATGCTCAGGAAAATGAGGGACCCACGTAAGGCCATGCAGCCAGACCGGAGGGCACACGGGCGTTCCCTGGGGTGTCCCTAACGGAGCCTCTGGCAGAAAGGGAACCGTCGGCCCCTCTATTCTGGAAACCTGGTGGAGCTGGGAAGAGGGACCATTCTCTGATACATCCTGTCACAGCCCCCAGGTAGTACCCTGGCCACAGTTCTTTGCCTTCAGCTCCCATGACCCAGAAGTTCCCTGCTTTCCCATCTCACCCCTGGCACCGTCCTCTAGAGAGGTCACGCCTAGCTGGGGGCGATCCCCATTGAAGTGCCCCCACCTGGCCATGTCCCCTCCCTGGCAGAGGCCCAGAGCTTAGACTGCATCATCTGTCTTAAATTTTTAAGAGATCTGGGCTCCTCCTGGCCATCCAAATTATCTTGCCACCAAGCCAAAGACAGGACCACCTTGAACCAGTATCCCTCTAGATCCGGAGCTTAGAAGGGGTGACCTGCTGCCCCAGCAGGGCAGGTAGAGGATGCCAATCGAAGCTCCGGTGGCCAGTAAGAGAACTGTAGGGCTGGACTCCCCCGGCTTGGTCTCCTGACTGCAAGCTGTGGGAGGGCAGGCGGCTGGGGCATGGGGTCCGCTACTGGGACGTCAGGGTGGTTGTCGTAGGTAATCAGCCCTCCCTAGAGCTGTTTGACCTTTGGGGAACTTGTGTTACCACTTCTCCTCCTGAATTTGGGACTAACCTTCATAATCCCCATCGTCAGACCCTTGCAAGCCTCACGTTCATGTCTGCATTCAGAGAAGCACTCCTTAAGCACCTGCTGTATGCCAGGCATTGTCGGAGGTGCTGGGGACAGAGCGACACAGACAAGAAAGCCGGCCCCCAGAGGGCTGACCTGCTAGGACAGGAGATGGCCCCTGCAGACGAGTCAGAGTGGTTGACGTAAAGGGCTTGGCACAGACCCGGCCAGGAAGGCGTGCACGAGCGGTGGCTGGCATTACTGTCCCCGCTGTGGTTCCTGTGAATGACGTTGGGATCGGGGTCGGTGAGGCAGCACCCCAGCCCTGAATTATAATCGTTTGGCGGGAAAGAGAGAGGGTGGGCCTTTGGACCCCTTTAGGAGGACAAACTCCCAGCCTGGAGACGGTGGGAGGGGGGTCGCCCTCCAAAGCAAGGGACCCTCAGCAGCCCCGCTCTGCCTCCCAGGTAAGCCCCCCAGGTCTGAGGCCAGAGCTCCGCCAAACTGAGGCAGGGGGAGCCAGGCCATTGGGAGGGCACGTCCCCGGGGTTTCGGAAGAGGGGGAGAGGGTGTGAGGCCCAGGGGGCCTCAGCTGTGCCCCCAAGTGGCTGGGGTAACGTGGGTTTGCCCGGCGTGCGATGGATAATGACTGTGTTTCTTGTCTTGTCTCTTTCATGCCTGCTCTTTAAACTGTATATTGGCACAACGCCGTCTGAAAAACTCATCCAATCAAAATGCACTATGAAATTCATTTGTTCATCCATGACGTGGTCTGTGTGTTCATACACCAATGACTATCTCCCAACCCACCGCCGCCACCCCACTCCCCGCCCGGGAACCGAAACCCATTGGTTTTTTGGCACTGGTTACAAATCAACCTGTAAAAAATAATAATAATAACGCTGAACACGCCTCCCCAACCGCCCCCGCCCGCCCGCTCCCCCTCCATCTTCAACATCTGCATCTAGAATCCGGTTGGTCTTACTTCTTTCTGAAGTCTAAATGCCTTACATTACCTGTGAACGCATCTTCGCGCATCGCGCTGCACGTCATGCCCTGGGCTTTGTAGACGCGGATCGCCTGCGGCGCCACCCTCCCCACCCCACCCCGTCTGTCCGTCCGTCTTTCCAGACCTTCCTGACCCTCCCCGCCTCATTCCCACTGTCTCTCTCCCTCTGGTTTCTTACTGGGTTCTGAGTTGGGGTTTTCTGCTGAGGTTGATTTGCCTCTTCTGCACAGACAAGGATAGGTTTGCCCCCAGGCAGCGCCCCCAGCAGGACAGATCCGCAGGCTGGGTCTCTCCGGCTCCCTTCCTCACGCACAGCCCTGGACTCAGAGCCCTCAGCCGCTCACTCAGCACTCCTATCCCAGTTCAGCTCCATGGAGCCCGGGCCGCAGGAAATCTCCACCGGTCCCTCACCCCATTCCAAACCTACCAGCTCGTCCGGCTTGAGGACCAAAGATGTACATCTCCCACGTCTGATGGAGGAGGCCTGAGGGACATGCAGGGTGCGGGCAAAGAGGGCCAGGCGAGAGGGACACAGAAAAACCAGAGCTCCGGTGTGGCTGCGTCCAGATGGACAGGCCAGCGGACACCCCCGCCTGGAACTCTGATCTGCCTGGGCTCCTGTCCCCCTCCCCGCTCCAGACACCACCCCTACACACACGCGCACACACACGATCCCTCCCTTCTGTTATATCCATCCCTCCGGCACCCCCACACCCCTATCCTGGATGCACCGTCTCCATCTCTTACTCACTTATTTGACTCCCTATGTGCAGGCACACTCCTCCCTCTGTTAAATCCCACCTGCCTCTGCCCGTCCCCCACCTTTCCCTGAGCTCCTGTGAAAGACCCCCAATGGCATCTTTGCACCAGGATCTCCCCTACTCGCCCTACACAGGCACTCCTCCACCACTATTTGAGCCTCGATGCGGTGCCACGGATAAGGTGGCATGTATAGAAGCAGACACCCTCCCTGCCTCCGCCCCTGCCACATCACCTACAGCCATGTAAGGGTACAAGGATAGGCATTGGTCAGATACGCCCTGAAACCCATTTGAAATGTAACTGTTGCAAACTGAAGGACGAGCAGTGGTAAAAAGGTGGAGAGGTGGGGCAAAGGGCGTGGAAGGCTCAGGAGAGCACGTGCTAAGGTCCTGGGGCAGGTCAGCGCATACAGGGGACAGGGTCAGCCAGGGAGAGGGTGTGGCTGGAGCCGAGCATGGAGGAAGAAAGGGAAGAGGGCAGAGGGACACAGCACCCCAGGGCCTTGGGGGAGCCTGGGAGGATTTGAAGCAGAGGAGGTGCAGTAAGAAGTGGGGTTAGACCAGACCCTGCACCCGCAGCGCCCCAGCAGGACAGACCCACTCCCGAGCACAGCCCTGGACTCAGAGCCCTCAGCTCACTCAGCACTCCTATCCCAGTTCAGCTCCATGGAGCCCGGGCCGCAGGAAATCTCCACCGGTCCCTCACCCCATTCCAAACCTACCAGCTCGTCCGGCTTGAGGACCAAAGATGTACATCTCCCACGTCTGATGGAGGAGGCCTGAGGGACATGCAGGGTGCGGGCAAAGAGGGCCAGGCGAGAGGGACACAGAAAAACCAGAGCTCCGGTGTGGCTGCGTCCAGATGGACAGGCCAGCGGACACCCCCGCCTGGAACTCTGATCTGCCTGGGCTCCTGTCCCCCTCCCCGCTCCAGACACCACCCCTACACACAGCGCACACACACGATCCCTCCCTTCTGTTATATCCATCCCTCCGGCACCCCCACACCCCTATCCTGGATGCACCGTCTCCATCTCTTACTCACTTATTTGACTCCCTATGTGCAGGCACACTCCTCCCTCTGTTAAATCCCACCTGCCTCTGCCCGTCCCCCACCTTTCCCTGAGCTCCTGTGAAAGACCCCCAATGGCATCTTTGCACCAGGATCTCCCCTACTCGCCCTACACAGGCACTCCTCCACCACTATTTGAGCCTCGATGCGGTGCCACGGATAAGGTGGCATGTATAGAAGCAGACACCCTCCCTGCCTCCGCCCCTGCCACATCACCTACAGCCATGTAAGGGTACAAGGATAGGCATTGGTCAGATACGCCCTGAAACCCATTTGAAATGTAACTGTTGCAAACTGAAGGACGAGCAGTGGTAAAAAGGTGGAGAGGTGGGGCAAAGGGCGTGGAAGGCTCAGGAGAGCACGTGCTAAGGTCCTGGGGCAGGTCAGCGCATACAGGGGACAGGGTCAGCCAGGGAGAGGGTGTGGCTGGAGCCGAGCATGGAGGAAGAAAGGGAAGAGGGCAGAGGGACACAGCACCCCAGGGCCTTGGGGGAGCCTGGGAGGATTTGAAGCAGAGGAGGTGCAGTAAGAAGTGGGGTTAGACCAGACCCTGCACCCGCAGGGCAGGGCGTGGAAAGACAGAGGGCTGGGTTGGAAATGAGCACCAGGAATTCCAGGCAGAGATGACAGTGGAGGAGGGAGGGAACAGTGGGAGGTGGGAGGACTGATCATTGGAGCAGGAGCCTCTCCACGACCTGGAGAGGGGTCGCGTCTGGGCTGGGGGAAGCGAGGCACCTGGAGGACCTGAGTCTGGCTTGAACCACGAGGTGGAAGTTAGGGGGTGCTGGGAGAGGGTCAGGTGGGGGCCGGAGCACAGGCGTGGGCACGGCGGGCGTGAGGGCCCTCGGAAGAGGTCCGGTAGGCTGGTGGTTATGGATCTGGGGCGCAGGGGCGAGATCTGGGCTGCAGGTGGAGTCTGCGCGTGGCAGGATTTCTCTGGACCCCTCAGGTGGGCGGACCCTCCCCTGTCCCCCTGCGCCCTCACAGCCTGGCACACAGCAGGCCCTCCAGGGCCCGCGGCCCTCCCCTTCAGCCTAGAACCAGGAAGCCCTGGCCAGGGCTGGAGGAGAGGGCTGCCCTTCGCGGCTGTGGACAGAGAGATGGACCCTAGGAAGAGAAGGAAGTCGGAAGTTCTGCAAGTACTTGAGGGGCTCTCTGCAGACCCAAGAGTGGATGAGGGCCTACTGGAACCTTCCCCTCCCGTCTCCTGGGCCTCTTTCGCCCCCACCCTGCCCCGTCCCCCTGTGTGTCCTCTCCCCCCAGCTCCAGGAGGGGCAGCATGCTCTCTGCACGCGTCTCCCTGCAAAGCGCCCTAGCTTCTCCCGCATGGTGGCAGCTCCCACCCCTGGCTCTGCCCCCAGCCCCCGGAGGCTGCTTCCAGGGTCCGCCTGCCTTTGCATGAGTCACATGTTATGCCCCGCCCGTGAAGGATGGCTCGTACTCTGAGGGTGGACGGGAGGGGACTGGGGACACCTGGGCCACCGGCCCTGTCCCCAGACGGAGCTGGGTGGCCGAGCAGGGCTGGGAGTCAGGTCCACGGGGCGCAGAGGGTGACTCTCAGCCAAGCTGTATTTGGGAGTTGATTCCAACCACGAGAAAGCTTCCCTTCGTGTTTGGGTCAGACTAGGGGGCCCCCCAGCCCTCCCCCATCCTCGATGCCCACCTAAGGGTCACTGATGTGTCCCAGAGAGCATCCTAGCCTTTTCTGGCAAACCCAGAGGCCTCTGGCCATCTTCAGAAATTGCTGGAACCGCCACCCGCTCTGATTCCTGCCTCTCAGCTCCCAGGCCAGAGCTAGCTAGGTTCTGAGGCTTGGAAACCCCAGGAACCACTAGACTGATGGTCCACAGATTCGCTGTCCAAACTTTTGAGGCCAAAGGGGCGCTGTGACCATTGGGGCAATCTGAAGGGTCGGGTGGGGGCCGGAGCACAGGCGTGGGCACGGCGGGCGTGAGGGCCCTCGGAAGAGGTCCGGTAGGCTGGTGGTTATGGATCTGGGGCGCAGGGGCGAGATCTGGGCTGCAGGTGGAGTCTGCGGTGGCAGGATTTCTCTGGACCCCTCAGGTGGGCGGACCCTCCCCTGTCCCCCTGCGCCCTCACAGCCTGGCACACAGCAGGCCCTCCAGGGCCCGCGGCCCTCCCCTTCAGCCTAGAACCAGGAAGCCCTGGCCAGGGCTGGAGGAGAGGGCTGCCCTTCGCGGCTGTGGACAGAGAGATGGACCCTAGGAAGAGAAGGAAGTCGGAAGTTCTGCAAGTACTTGAGGGGCTCTCTGCAGACCCAAGGGTGGATGAGGGCCTACTGGAACCTTCCCCTCCCGTCTCCTGGGCCTCTTTCGCCCCCACCCTGCCCCGTCCCCCTGTGTGTCCTCTCCCCCCAGCTCCAGGAGGGGCAGCATGCTCTCTGCACGCGTCTCCCTGCAAAGCGCCCTAGCTTCTCCCGCATGGTGGCAGCTCCCACCCCTGGCTCTGCCCCCAGCCCCCGGAGGCTGCTTCCAGGGTCCGCCTGCCTTTGCATGAGTCACATGTTATGCCCCGCCCCGTGAAGGGATGGCTCGTACTCTGAGGGTGGACGGGAGGGGACTGGGGACACCTGGGCCACCGGCCCTGTCCCCAGACGGAGCTGGGTGGCCGAGCAGGGCTGGGAGTCAGGTCCACGGGGCGCAGAGGGTGACTCTCAGCCAAGCTGTATTTGGGAGTTGATTCCAACCACGAGAAAGCTTCCCTTCGTGTTTGGGTCAGACTAGGGGCCCCACAGCCCTCCCCCATCCTCGATGCCCACCTAAGGGTCACTGATGTGTCCCAGAGAGCATCCTAGCCTTTTCTGGCAAACCCAGAGGCCTCTGGCCATCTTCAGAAATTGCTGGAACCGCCACCCGCTCTGATTCCTGCCTCTCAGCTCCCAGGCCAGAGCTAGCTAGGTTCTGAGGCTTGGAAACCCCCAGGAACCACTAGACTGATGGTCCACAGAATTCGCTGTCCAAACTTTTGAGGCCAAAAGGGGGCGCTGTGACCATTGGGGCAATCTGAAGGATCACCCCGCCATGCCGTTTGTGGGACGGGGAGGACGATTTTAACGCTGCTACACGGCCTTATCCAGAGCTGCTCCCAGCCCCCTGGAGCCCCCTTGGCTCAGTGGTGCTTTCCAGGCTGGCCTGAAGCAGAGGCCTTGGGCGCCAAGCAGATGCCAGAAGCCAGGAAACCAGCTCCGTTTCTAGGACGAGGGATCCTCGGCAAACGGAAGGACCCGGGGCCTGCTTCACGGCGGGCAGCCACCTCTGAGCCTCCAATACCTGCTCCCGGCAGAAGCAGCCGCAGGGTGGCCCAGAAGGCAGATTTGGAGGCAACATCTGACCTTTAAAAGACTAGCAACTAAGTTTCATTTCTAAAAGAAAACCGCTTGGGCCCCACAAAATAGCTTCATGGGCCAGATTTTGGTCCCTGGTGACTTCCAGCCTCTGGTACCCCAACAGCGTCTCTTGAGGTCCCGGGAGGCAAGCCTCAGGACTGTCCAGCGAGTCACTCCAGCCCCAACCCCTGCCCCGACCTGGGGTTCTTCTGGGTTGGGAGGGAGGCGGTAGAGGCAGTGACTAGACGGGGGCCTTAGAGCAGAGGTAGGGTCCACCCAGGGAGGTCCTGGGGGCGGGGACAGCCCCGCCTCCCGGCCCCCAGCACCGGCCCCTCGGTGGGCTTGGGCGGGTGGTGAGCTCACCCACCCACGGGCGCTGCATACTTCCTGCTTCCCGCAGGCCTGGTCCCGTTGCTACTCCACCCCGTCCCAGAAGCTGAGAAGCCATCCCTGAGAGGGGGGAAAGGGCCCCAAATGCATCTTCTCGACTCAGCGGGCAGCGAGGACTCGCCCTGCGGCCGAACCGCCCCAGCTCCCTCCCGTCCTCCCCATGCCCGCTCGCCAAGGGGGTAAGAAAAGATGCTCTTCCGCTTCTCCGATTGGCTCAGGCCGCTGCTCCTCTTGGCCGTGGGGTGAGGTCAGGGCGGGCAGGAGCGGGTGGGCAGCTCGGCAGGGCAGGGCGCCCGGTGAGTCCCACGACAGATGCATTTCTGGCCCCGGAGCATAACATGCCCTCGGCACCCCGTCCACCAGGCCTGAGCGCGCTGGCTGCCCCCTCCCCGCCCCGGTGTCTGTGCATCGTACACGTGTGATGGATTCGGCAACTTGACCCGCTTGTGTCCTATCGTCTCAGTGCATTTGGTTGTTGGGAGAAACAAAAACCATCTCGATTTTTTTCCTGATTGGATGATTCGGATATATTTTCTTTTCCTGTTCTTTGGTTATTTCTTCCCCACCCCCGCCCACCCCTTCCCTTTCTCTTCCTTTTTCTTTCCTTTCCCCTTTGCGGGTGGGGCTGGCCGGGAGGGCTTCTGCTTCTGAATTGACGCCTTTTCCTCCCTCTCACCCTTTCTCCTCCCCAGCCCCGATTTCGTTTTTTTCCGAGAGTTTTTTTCCTCTGCACCATTGCATTAATAGTGCTTTCTCTCCTCTCCCTCCTTATTTGGGGTCTGGCTTGCTTTTTCCTGTTGGTTGGCTTCATGTAGGGGCCTCTGTCAGTGGTGACGGCTCTGAGCCCCCTGCGGGCGGGTGGGTGGTCACCCCTCTTTCTCCGTCTCCCCAGAATAACTTCATCAACCTGAGCTTCCTCCGCCTCTTCCGAGCTGCCCGGCTCATCAAACTCCTCCGACAGGGTTACACCATCCGAATTCTTCTCTGGACCTTTGTGCAGTCCTTCAAGGTGAGCCCCTGCCCCTGCCCCCAGCCCAGGGCTGAGAAGAAAAATCAAGACCCCCCGACTCCAGCCTGCTCCCACTGAATCTAGAACTCAGGCGGAAATATCTCTATTAATATCATACACCTTACTGAGAATGTGTTCCACGCAGCCAGGACTCTAACGTCCTGCCCCTGGTGTCCTGAGAACTCCAAAGGGAGTCTCCGAGGGCCGCCAAAGATGCCCACCATCCCTAGGACCATCCTGGCGCAGCATGCATCCACCCACCCCGAGGGGTGGACCCCTGGGACCCGCGAGGGAAACAGAGTGGGTAGGCGGTGCTCAGCACTATCCTTTACTGCCTTCCCCCCCACTAGGCCCTGCCCTATGTCTGTCTCCTGATTGCCATGCTGTTCTTCATCTACGCCATCATTGGGATGCAGGTGAGTGCCTGCCCCTCATGTTCCCAAAGCACTCCCGAGGAAAGACAACGTGCTTAGGTGGGGGTGGGTTAGAGGACCCCGTTTCAGAGAGGCCTCCCTGAAGGCTGAGTGGAGATGTCCTTCTGCAAATCGCTTCTCCAATTGGCTCAGGTCGCTGCTCCTCCTGGCCGTGGGGCGAGGTCAGGGCGGGCAGGAGCGGGTGGGCCGCTCAGCAGGGCAGGGCGCCCGGTGAGTCCCACGACAGGCGCATTTCTGGCCTCGGAGCATGACCTGCCCTCGGAACCCGCACCTGTCCACCAGGCCTGGGCATGGCCACCCCTGGTCATCGCCCTCTCATTCCCCAGGTGTTTGGCAACATTGGCATCGACGTGGAGGATGAGGACAGTGATGAAGACGAATTCCAAATCACTGAGCACAATAACTTCCGGACCTTCTTCCAGGCTCTCATGCTTCTCTTCCGGTGAGAGGGGGGCTCGCTTTCATCCTCTTCCGGTGGTGGGCGTGGCCTCCACCTTCTGCTCCAGGGAGGTTTGGAGTGGATGTGGGGGACCCAGGGACCCTTGTGGGCCGGAGCTGAAGGCTCTGAGATGCAAGCATGAAGACATTTTCAGGGATTATCTCATAGAATCCTCTTTAGCGTCCTGTCAAGAGATTCGTGGTAACTGCACCTGACAGATAAGGAAACAGACTTAGACTGAAGCTTGGTTCTTTTTTTTTTTTTTAATATCTTATTTATATTTATTTGGCTGCATTGAGTCTCATTTGTAGCATGCGAGCTCTAGTTCTCTGGCCAGGGATCAAACCTGGGCCCTCTGCTTTGGGAGCACAGAGTCTTAGCCACTGGACCACCAGGGAATTCCTGAAGCTTGATTCCTAATTCCAGTTGCACTTAGGGTTCCTTGGCCGCCAAAGATGCCCACCATCCCTAGGACCATCCTGGCGCAGCATGCATCCACCACCCGAGGGGTGGACCCTGGGACCGAGGAAACAGAGTGGGTAGGCGGTGCTCAGCACTATCCTTTACTGCCTTCCCCCCCACTAGGCCCTGCCCTATGTCTGTCTCCTGATTGCCATGCTGTTCTTCATCTACGCCATCATTGGGATGCAGGTGAGTGCCTGCCCCTCATGTTCCCAAAGCACTCCCGAGGAAAGACAACGTGCTTAGGTGGGGGTGGGTTAGAGGACCCCGTTTCAGAGAGGCCTCCCTGAAGGCTGAGTGGAGATGTCCTTCTGCAAATCGCTTCTCCAATTGGCTCAGGTCGCTGCTCCTCCTGGCCGCGGGGGGAGGTCAGGGCGGGCAGGAGCGGGTGGGCCGCTCAGCAGGGCAGGGCGCCCGGTGAGTCCCACGACAGGCGCATTTCTGGCCTCGGAGCATGACCTGCCCTCGGAACCCGCACCTGTCCACCAGGCCTGGGCATGGCCACCCCTGGTCATCGCCCTCTCATTCCCCAGGTGTTTGGCAACATTGGCATCGACGTGGAGGATGAGGACAGTGATGAAGACGAATTCCAAATCACTGAGCACAATAACTTCCGGACCTTCTTCCAGGCTCTCATGCTTCTCTTCCGGTGAGAGGGGGGCTCGCTTTCATCCTCTTCCGGTGGTGGGCGTGGCCTCCACCTTCTGCTCCAGGGAGGTTTGGAGTGGATGTGGGGGACCCAGGGACCCTTGTGGGCCGGAGCTGAAGGCTCTGAGATGCAAGCATGAAGACATTTTCAGGGATTATCTCATAGAATCCTCTTTAGCGTCCTGTCAAGAGATTCGTGGTAACTGCACCTGACAGATAAGGAAACAGACTTAGACTGAAGCTTGGTTCTTTTTTTTTTTTTTTAATATCTTATTTATATTTATTTGGCTGCATTGAGTCTCATTTGTAGCATGCGAGCTCTAGTTCCCTGACCAGGGATCAAACCTGGGCCCTCTGCATTGGGAGCACAGAGTCTTAGCCACTGGACCACCAGGGAATTCCCTGAAGCTTGATTCCTAATTCCAGTTGCACTTAGGGTTCCTTCATTCGTTCATCAGAAGTTCGTTGAGCACCTATTGTATGGCAGGCACTGCTAGAAATCCTGAGAACAAAGCAGAGACAGCACTCTTTGCCCTCTGGATGCTTACATTTTTATGGGGAAGGCAGGCCATCAGTAATCTAATTATACAGGAGACTAGAAGGAGATAAAATTCAAGATTAAGAGAGAAATGGAGATGTGAAAGAACAAATAATGTGTGATTCCACTTCCATGAGGTACCCAAAATGGGCAAATTCTTAGGGGAAAAAAATGATACCGATATTGTCCGGGACTGGAGAAAAGAAGGTGGAGTTAGTGTTTAGCAGGGTACAAGTTTTCAGTCTGGGATGATAAAATGGTTCTAGAGATGGACAGTGCTGATGGTTCCACAGCATTCTAAATGTGCTGATGGCCACTGAATTGTGCACTTAAATGTTTAAAATGATAGCGTGTACATATATTTTGTCACACTTCATTTTCTTCCTCATTTAATCACAACTAAAAGAAATTGATGGAGGGCTGATAGGTCATGCCTCCCCTGAGGGGGATGATATTGAAATAGTTGGGTGAGGGAGCTACGTGGATATCTGGGGAAAGGTAGGCCAGGTGGAGGGTACAGCAAGTGCAAAGGCCCTGAGGCAGGAGATGGCTGTCATGTTGGAGGACGACAAGGAGCCCAGTACACCTGGAGAAGAGTAACCTAGAGGAAAAGAAAGAAGACAGGACATTTACCTAGAAGGAGGGAAACTTTTAAAACCTACCTGTCTCTCAGCCACACCCAGACCAGTTCAATCCAAGTCTGTGGGAGCCGGATATCAGCGTCAGCATTTTTAAAAAGCATTCTCCTTGGGCTCTAATGCACAGCCAAGGAGGAGACTGCCCGTCTCTGAACTCCAAGAGGAGAAAGCTGACGTACCTTGGACTCAGACCCACACCAGTCCACCTCCCTGTGGGGTGTCGGTGTCCAGGACTGGGTACCCAGGTCCCTGACGCCCCCTCTCTGTCCTCAGGAGTGCCACTGGGGAGGCTTGGCACAACATCATGCTCTCCTGCCTCAGCGGGAAGCCCTGTGATAAGAACTCTGGCATCCTGACTCACGAGTGCGGCAATGAATTTGCCTATTTTTACTTCGTTTCCTTCATCTTTCTCTGCTCATTTCTGGTGAGTCTGTGGATATGTGTGGGTGGGCTTCCTAGACTCGGATCCCTCCCAGGGGGTGTGAATTCTCTAGAACGTGGCTGTTTCACACACTTTTCCCCCCGAAGACTTCTCTTGGCCAGTCCGGGATTGGGTTAGCCAGCACTGCTCACCCTTGACGGTCTTGACGCTGGGGGCTGGCTCCTTCTCTGATGGACGGTGTTCTGTGCATGCGAGCCTCCCCGGCCTTGATCCGCTAGATGCCCGCAGCACAGGCCCTGCCTCCCTCCCAGCTGTGAGAACCAAAATTGTCTCCAGACATTATCAAGTGTACCCTGGGGGAAGGAGCAGAGTCTCCCCCTTTTGAGACCGACTAGGTATGCTGAGGGGAAAACCTAGTGGAGCTCAGAGCTGGCCCCAGGTCCCATCTAGCTGAGCTGAGGGAGACTCCCACCTGCCCTCTGAGAAGTGGGTGCCTTCCTCAATAAGATCAGGAGGCAGGAAAAAGTGAGCCCCGTGAACATTTTCTGGCGGTTCTGGGGCTTTGCAAAAAATTGAACAGGTTTTCACTAGTAAACGAGACATTTGCCAAAGGGAGGCATCTACTCAGACCTGAGAATATAACACATGATAAGACTGGAACCAGGAACCAGGAATGAAAATATCAGTATCAAGAACCTCCATCCTTTTCTCTCTTTTCTCTCTCATTCTCTCGCGGGTCTCATCTCAGCAAAATCTTTCTTATTTTGCCTCTAAGTCATCATTTATTTTTCATTGTTCTTTATTCTTTGGCCTGTGTGGGCCTCCCATCTCAGTGGCCTCTCTCGCCGCAGAGCACTGGCTCTGGGCGCACGCTCTCCAAAGCACCAGCTCGTAACTGGACACAGCAGCCCAGCCACGCCTCGGCCTGTGGGATCCTCCCGGGGCGGGGATCGAACCGGAGCCCCTTGCACTGCAAGGTGGACTCCTCACTCGCTGGACCACAAGGGAAGCCCACGCAAAATCTTTTTTATCCTCCACTCTTCCTGGAGCCATTTGCGCACAATCAAAGAACCAAAGCCATCTAGGTATCTCGAGCAGAGGGGATTTACTGTAAGGATTGGCTACACAGGATTGAAAGGGCAAAGAGAGAACGCTGAAGTCACCAGGGACTAACAACTGCAAAAAAACAGGTCTGGGGTATAAAAAGGAAAAGAGAGTGTGAACAACCAACCCAGCGGCCCCTGGCACCCACCCCTGAAGGGGTGGCTGGCACCCTAGGTGCCCCCAGACAATTGAAGAAAGTCCTGGCTGCCCTCACAAAGTATCACAAACTTGATGGCTTAAAACAACAGAAACGTATCCTGCCCCGGTTCTGGAGGCTAGGAGCCTGACCATGGTGTCGGCAAGGCCGTGGTCCCTCCAGAACCGAAACAGAAATCCCAAGGAAGGCTCTCATTGGCCACCGTGGGTCACGCGCCCCTCCCTCACCAGTCCCCCAGCCTGGGGTACCTGACCACCACCTGTGAAGTCAGCCGCGTCCAACAGCAGCGTATAGGTATAAAAGAGGGGCGGGCCCCTCAGGCGTTGTCACTCACAAGGGAGAAACATGGTGTCCACAGAGGCGGCAGCATTCACGGAGGGCTGGAGGCAAGATTCCTGCAAGCTCCCTTGTTCTAGAGGCTAGAAAAGCACGTGACAAAGGGGCTACGAGATGGAGACGGAGGCTGGACGATGCACGCATCCGTTCATCCAACAGATACTCCCCAAGGACTTCCTTTATGCCGGGGGTGGAAACCTGACAAGGTTCTGGCCCATGGGTATCCACTCTGGCCTTGCTGGGGGTCAGGTGTGGGAGGGCTGGGGGTCATCATGGTTCTCTTGGTGTCGGCCCCTATTTCATATAACCTCTCCACCTCTCTCTCTACCTGTATCTACCCCTCCCTGCTGCTCTTTGTCTCTCTGTCTCGATCTCCGTCTCCACCCTTGATCCGTGCCTGTCTCTCCCGCCTCCCTTTCTCCATCGCTCTGTCTCTGGGCTCCTTCTGGGAGCACGGGCCTTTCCTGTATCTCCCCGTCTCTTTCTCTGATCCCCTTTTCTCGTTTTTCTCTCCCTCCCTCTGGGTCTCTATGTCTATGTGTTTGGACGCGTCTCACTCTCCCCGACCCCGTCTCGGCCCCTGGGGTGCCCGCAGATGCTGAACCTTTTTGTGGCCGTCATCATGGACAACTTTGAGTACCTCACCCGAGACTCCTCCATCCTGGGCCCCCACCACCTGGATGAGTACGTGCGTGTCTGGGCCGAGTACGACCCCGCAGCGTGGTAAGCGGTCGCCCCGAGTCCTCCAACCACGTCACGCGCCTTTCTTGGGCACCGGAGTGCAGTCGAGGGCAGGTTCCAGACCCTGGGCTGCTGGCTTGCCCTGGGAAGCTAGTAGGGATTTCAGAAGGATCCGCCTGAAGAAAAGCGATGAGGGTCAGCACCCTCGCACATCCTGGGTTGAATGGTTTGGGTCCCACTGCTGCCCACTTCCCAGGATTTCTGGGAGATGAGGGAGGGACTTGACCCTGGGTTCGGCGCCTGTGAGTCTCTCCTGTCCCCTGACTGGGAGGCTGCCCGATGGTGACGACAAGTTAGCCAGGCCTCTCCCGCTCAGTTCTCCTGGGAGTGTGGGGAGAAGGGCTGGTTTAGTTCCCTTAGCAGACAGAATTAGCTGCAAAATCAGTTCCCACTGGGACTCCAGGACCCTGGAACAGGTGGTCCCGCAAGGTCAGGGGAGAGGACTCAGAGCCTTGGTGGTCCTCGTGTCTTCATGAGCCTGCAGGGAGTGAGCTCTCCCATCTCCATGGGTACGAGAGCGCCCCCTCCTGGCCAACAGGTGACGGTTTCCAAAGTTTCTGGAGCACCTGCTCCGCATGAAGCCCGTGGGGGACTCTCAGAGGTGCCCTCCTGATACGCAGAGCCCGGCAACCACAGACTGAAGATTCTAGTTCAGGCTGAGCTTGAGGGCTGAGAAAGCATGCCAGAGAGGCCCTCAGCAGCCTGAGCTCCGGAGGGGGGGCCTCATGGGGAAGGCAGGGAGGGATTCATCCCTGCCATCCCTCCAGCCCTGGACAAGTCCTCCAGGAGGTCAAGAGGCCGGGGTGAGCCATGGGGCTGGGGCTGGACTTTCAGCTGGTTCCTAACTCTTGCTGTTTTGATTTTAGGTCACAGCAGTTGGATGCTGTCCCCCTGTCCTCTATGCCACGAGCCTCCCCCCAGCCCCCAGGGTAGCCCATGCAGATGGAGGAGGGAGACGGCAGAAAGCCCTGGGGGAGTTTCTCCCAGCCCACTCCAAATGCAACCCCCTGCCCCCAGCGGGGTCAGCGAGTGTCTGGGACCCTGCCTCAGGGACCTTCGTGCATCCCAGGTCTCCCTTGCTCCTTCAAGTCAGGGGGTCCCCAGGCTCTGGCACTGCGACCTCCCTCCTGCGCACGGGGAGCCCGTGTGAACGCAGCTCGACCCCCTGCCTCCACTAATCCCCTTTCTTCTCCTTTCAGCGGTCGGATTCATTATAAGGATATGTACAGTTTATTGCGCGTAATATCTCCCCCTCTCGGCTTAGGCAAGAAATGTCCTCATAGGGTTGCTTGCAAGGTTTGATTTCCACTAAAACCTGCTAGCATCCATGGAATGAGTGTGGCTTGGGGTTCTTCAATATATATATTTCATATATATATATATAATCTAAAAAACAGAGCCATCTCTCTCTTTTGCATTAAACTAGAACACTCTTAGCTGACAGAATGCAGTCACGTAGACTTGATGAAGCATGGGACGTTTTATCTCTCCGTTCCCTTCAGCCATTTCTGCTTGCTCTTAGCTGAAGCTGCCCATCCCGGGGTCTCCACGGCACCCCAAAATCAGACCCATCTGGGGGGCCTGTAACGTTGCATCGACCCCCCCACACCATCGCCTCCACTCTTCTCCTCCACCCTTTGCCTCCCGAAGCCCCAGCCCTCCTCCCACTGCCCCGGCCCCTCTTCCCGACCTAGGCCCCTCAGAGAGCCAGCCCAACCAGAGCTTGACCCAGTGTTTGAAATGACACGGAACCAAGCATCGCTCCAGGCCCTCCGTGAGAAGCACCCAGCCAGAGAGCTCGAGTCAAAGGAGGGGCCTCATGGGGAAGGCAGGGAGGGATTCATCCCTGCCATCCCTCCAGCCCTGGACAAGTCCTCCAGGAGGTCAAGAGGCCGGGGTGAGCCATGGGGCTGGGGCTGGACTTTCAGCTGGTTCCTAACTCTTGCTGTTTTGATTTTAGGTCACAGCAGTTGGATGCTGTCCCCCTGTCCTCTATGCCACGAGCCTCCCCCCAGCCCCCAGGGTAGCCCATGCAGATGGAGGAGGGAGACGGCAGAAAGCCCTGGGGGAGTTTCTCCCAGCCCACTCCAAATGCAACCCCCTGCCCCCAGCGGGGTCAGCGAGTGTCTGGGACCCTGCCTCAGGGACCTTCGTGCATCCCAGGTCTCCCTTGCTCCTTCAAGTCAGGGGGTCCCCAGGCTCTGGCACTGCGACCTCCCTCCTGCGCACGGGGAGCCCGTGTGAACGCAGCTCGACCCCCTGCCTCCACTAATCCCCTTTCTTCTCCTTTCAGCGGTCGGATTCATTATAAGGATATGTACAGTTTATTGCGCGTAATATCTCCCCCTCTCGGCTTAGGCAAGAAATGTCCTCATAGGGTTGCTTGCAAGGTTTGATTTCCACTAAAACCTGCTAGCATCCATGGAATGAGTGTGGCTTGGGGTTCTTCAATATATATATTTCATATATATATATATAATCTAAAAAACAGAGCCATCTCTCTCTTTTGCATTAAACTAGAACACTCTTAGCTGACAGAATGCAGTCACGTAGACTTGATGAAGCATGGGACGTTTTATCTCTCCGTTCCCTTCAGCCATTTCTGCTTGCTCTTAGCTGAAGCTGCCCATCCCGGGGTCTCCACGGCACCCCAAAATCAGACCCATCTGGGGGGCCTGTAACGTTGCATCGACCCCCCCACACCATCGCCTCCACTCTTCTCCTCCACCCTTTGCCTCCCGAAGCCCCCAGCCCTCCTCCCACTGCCCCGGCCCCTCTTCCCGACCTAGGCCCCCTCAGAGACCAGCCTCAGCCCAACCAGAGAGCTTGACCCAGTGTTTGAAATGACACGGAACCAAGCATCGCTCCAGGCCCTCCGGCGTGAGAAGCACCAGCCCCCCATGCCCGTCCCTGTCCCACCCAGAACGAGAACTCAGAGTCAAAAGCGAAATCTGACTTTTCTCTTTTCTCTCTCTCTCCCTGCTCGTAAGCAGCGAAATAATCTTTTTTTTAATTACCTCTCCCGTTTTTTCTCCTCTTGTCCATTGGTTTGAAACACCTCTTTTATTGTTCTCTGCATCTTTCTCTCTCTATTTTTTCGGCTCGTGTGATTTTTTTTGTTGTTTTTCTCTTTTTCTTTTTTTTTTCCCCCTTCCCTTTCTTCCCCTCCCTCCACCCACCCTTCCTTTGGTTCTCCGTTCCCACCCCCGTTTTTTGTTTTCGGTGCTCCCAGGGGCCGCATGCCTTACCCGGACATGTATCAGATGCTGAGACACATGTCTCCGCCCCTGGGTCTGGGGAAGAAGTGTCCGGCCAGAGTGGCTTACAAGGTAGTTTAACCCTTGCCAACCACCGACGTCCGGGCACTGGGAATTTTTCCGTGCTGACCAGGAACGACCAGCCGAGTCTCTTTTTCCAACATTACTCTTCTTTTTTTTTTTCTTTTTCTTTTTTCCTTTTTTTTTCCCCCCTTTCCTCCTCGAGTAAATGGATCATGACCATCCCTTGATTCGAAGCAGTATATTGTGTCCGTCCTTTCTGATCAGTGTGCCTTGGTGTTTTGAGACTCTCTTATGGCCGACACGCCCGGGGGAGGGGGAGGGGAGCCCCCAAGTCCCCTCACACCTGGTCCCCCAGGAACCAGAATGGGACACAAACCTACTTCGAGAGGTGGAGTTCGCCACTGAGCCCAGAGTGGGCCCCAGGCCCGAGACCTGGGCAGGCCCCTTGCAGAGAGGGGCTCGGAGCCCATCTTTGATATCTCAGGCCCCCCCAGGCCTCATGGTCCCCCGCGCGTACCTGAAGCTGATCTCTGACCTAGGGCCTCGGGGGATATAAGCCCTCCCGGGGAGCACCCAGAGCCCCCCTCCCCCCCCAGCTAGAGTTGCTTCCCCGGTCCTCCTGTCCTTAAACCATCTCCCCCCAAGACACCCCAACATGCCTCTCCATTGTTCCAGAGTGGGCAGGCGGGCCGCAGCTGGACCCCTGGACCGTGGCACCCTGACGCAGGCCATGCACGCTGCCTTGGCGGGGGCCTGGGGCGGGCAGGCACCATGGCCGACCTGGGGGGCGGTGCATGCTGGCTGAAGGAGCCGCCAGGCGGCTGGGCCGGGCCACCCCTCTAGACCCCTATCCCGGAATCTCCCTTGGCACCCAAGGACAGATGCTCTGTTCCCCGCAACTCATCCGCCAGAAGTTCAGGGACGACCTTGACATCGGCCCTTCCCAAACTGTATGGTCCCCTCATTGCATTCTCCATCCAGCTCAGCCCGCTCGGCGTCTGAGAATCCTCCCCGCTTCTGTTCACCTCATTGCCACTTGTGCTGTGTGACCGCCTCCCCACGGCCTCCCCCCTCCCCGCTCTGTGCACCCACCCTTCCCAGGCGGGGCCAGGAGGTGCCCCCGCCCGCCCCTCCCTGCCCCGCCCCTTCTCTGGTTTTCCTTCCGTCTCTTGGTCTCTGCTTGACTGAGTGTGGGCGTGTGTGTGAGCGTGTGCAGGAGAGAGGGAGAGCGTGTCCTTTCCTTCCTGGTCTCTGTGCAGGGCCACCAGGGGTCCACAAGGCTCCTTTGTGCAGATTTGAAACAAGCATCTTTCCCGCAGGACACTTGGTCTGTGGGAAGAATACTGGAATCCACCCATGGGAGGGGGACATCCGCTGTCCCCTGGGAAGGTGTCATTGAAACACAAATCCATGATTTCTAAGATGCCGTGCCCTTTGTGCAGGGTACAACCTGCCCAGCTCTGCACCGTGGCCCTGCGTTTGTCTGTCTGTCTACCGCCTCCCTCACCGCTACCCGAATCGCCTTCTGTATTCTGCCATCCCCTCCCCGTCGCCACCTCCGTGCTGACCTGTGTCAGCGCCCCCTGGTGGACATCCGTCCTCATGTCCACGCCACCGCAGCGGGGCTGGTGCAGACCAGCCCAGCCCCCTCTCCCACGCCACCAAGCATGGGGGACAGAGCCCCTGCCTGGAATACAGGGAATCTTTTCTTCCCTGGCCCATGGGAACCCCCTCTCAACCCCTTCCCCCTGCCATTTCGCACAAAGAGCCAAGACCCGGACATGCCCCCTGAGATCCACTTTTCCACGGAGCTATGAATGAGTCTCGAGATTCCGTCTGCATGCGCCCCTCCCTGTCCGCCGTCCTGTGTGTCATGGCCTCGCTGCATGTCGGAGAGGGGCCCCCCCCGCCCCATCTGCAGTGGGGAGCCGCCTGCCTGCCGCTTCTCGGAGGCATGATGCGGCCTGTGCCCATCGGGTCTGGTCTGGGCCAAGCAGGGGGTTGGGGGTGGGGAGCCGGCGGCGCCCCCAGCGGCTGTGGCCATGGACCCCTCTGCCTGGCTGCTGCATGTCGGCTGCGATCTGGCTTGTGCTGTTTTTCTTCTTCGGGGTCAGAATGGAACGGAGCTGTCCAGAAGAACTCTGGGGCAGGGCAAGGATCCGGGCCTACCCTGGTAGTGCCACTTCTAGGGTCCAGCCGGCGGGTGAGAAACGGGCAGCCTGGCAGAGCCCCCCGTGCGCTCCTGGGGCGCCACCGAGGGCAGTCAGGAAAGGGAACGCTGGGACAGGGAACCTGAGGGTGGAGGACACCCTGGCCGCTGCCTTCAGAGTTCTTGCTGGGGCTCCCCGGCGGGGGTGGGTCTGGCGCCCGGGATGGCGGAGGGGTACCCGGGAATGACTGCTCTCGCCTTGGGTTTTCTGCAGCGGCTCCTGCGGATGGATCTGCCTGTCGCGGATGACAACACCGTCCACTTCAACTCCACGCTTATGGCTCTGATCCGCACCGCCCTGGACATCAAAATCGCCAAGGGTAAGGGTGGGAACAGGGAGCTGAGAGGTGGGGGCAGGGTGGATGGAGAAAGGGCCTCAGGGGGAGCAGCAAATCCACCGGCTTCAGCAAATATCCGTGTGCGGGACACCGCCCTAAGCCTGGAGGGCACGGGTGACCCTTCCAGCGCTGGGGAGGCCTCCCCGACGAAGGTGCAAGGGCGTCCCGTGGATGCCTGGGGAGTCCCGAGGGAGGCTCTCGAATGTCCTCAAGTGCACGGGACAGACCCTGCGACAGAGAAGCCTCACCAGAGGTGTGTGGAGTCATGTAGGGCAGGGGGAGACGGTGGGACACGACGCGTTTCTGGGGAGCTCATGCCCAAATACAGGGGTACCGGCTGTCTCTGAAAGTGAAAGTGTTAGGCGCTCAGTCGTGTCCAGCTCCTTACAACCCATGGATTGTAGCCCAGCAGGCTCCGCAGTCCGTGGAATTCTCAAGGCAAGAATACTGGAGTGGGGCTTCCCGAGGGCCACCTTGAAATCCCCTAAGAATCTTCCTTTCATAGTAAGTCGCCTACCTATGAAGGAGTTCTGTTCCGAGAGCGCATTCCTAAGTCCAGTATGTTCTTGAGTCCAACAAAGTTAGCTTAGGTACCAAGTGGACATATTGGCTATATAGTCTTGTACTATAATAGGGTTCTGGGTTTCCCCGGTGGCTCAGATGGTAAAGGATCCGCCTGCCATGTGGGAGACCTGGGTACGATCCCTGGGTCGGGAAGATCTCCCCGAGGAAGGCTGGCAGCCCACTCCTGTATTCTTGCCTGGAGAAGTCCATGGACAGAGGAGCCCATGGGGTCCCCAAGAGTCGGACACGACTGAGTGACTGAGCACAGCACAGTAAGAGGGTTATGATACTTTTCACACAAATAATACATAAAAACAAACAAAAACCAGAGAGAAGACATTTTTAATCTTACAGGATAGCACCTTGAAAAGTACAGTAGTGTACTGCACCAGCTGGGACACAGGGGCGGGCGCTGAGTTGAGCAGACCAGAAGAGCTGCTGACTGAGAAGGGAGAGGAGACGGGAGGCGGGAGACGGGAGAGCGGAAGGACCGTCAGCAACAGGAGACAGAGCGCAGGCTGCAATGTCACTCAGGGCTGGCCTGACATCGATGGAACGCACGTTTGCATCTTTGAGAGCTTTCAACGTGAAGATTCGTGCGTGGGGGGATATCCTGTATTTTTAAAAAATTTATTATTTATTTTCATCCATCTTTATTCTCCAGCGTGTGTGGGCCTCTCATTGCAGTGGCCTCTCTTGTTGCAGAGCACCAGCTCTGAGCGCATGCGCTCCAGAGCACTGGCTCGTAATTGACACACCGGCCCAGCTGCTCCGGGGCACGTGGGATCTGCCCCAGCCAGGGATCAAACTGGTGCCCTTTGAACTACAAGGCAGACTCTTTAGCCACTGAACCACTGATTTCCTGTATTTTAAAAAACATATTTATTTTTCTCTTTTGGCCAGGCCAAGTCTTAGTTGCAGGATCTTTTTTAGTTGCCTCCTGAGAATTCTTCATTGCTGCAGGTGGGATCTAGTTCCCTGACCAGGGACTGAACCTGGGCTGCCTGCAATGAGAGCATGGAGCCTTAGCCACCAAACCATCAGGGAATCCCTACTGTATTTAAATGTGAACGACAGGGACTTCTCTGGTAGCCCCGTAGTTAAGATTCTGTGTTCCCAATGCAGTGGGGCCCAGGTTCGATCCATGGTTAGGGAACTGGATCCCACATGCCGCAACTAAGACCCAGCGCAGCTAAATAGATAAATAAATTTTTTTTAAAAAAGGTGAACAACAATCCCCAGTGGAAAATCTCTCTGCGAGTTAAAACAGAAAGAGTCTAAGGTGCTGGTTCTCAACCGGAGGCAGCGTTTCCACCAGGGGACACTTGGCAGCCTCTGGGGACAGGCTTGGTTGCCAGGACGGGGGTCGGAGATGCTACTGTCACTAGTCGGTAAAGACCAAGGATGCTGCTTGAAATCCTGCAATGCACAGGACCCCCTCCCCACCCCAGCCAAGAATGATCCGCCCTCCAGCATCTGCCAGGGCTGACAGCGTGAGAGACCCTGACCTTGCCTCGACCGGGGTCCACGTGCAGGGGTCCTGGTCAGCTGAGGCCCCCGTAACAGAATACCAGAGACGGTGCAGAAACAAGAGAAATCTATTTTCTCACAGTTCTAGGGACTGGAAGTCCAAAATCAAGGCGCCAGGAAGTTAGGTTTCTCCGACGAGGCCGCTCTCCTTGGCTTGCAGAAGGCCACCTTCTTGCTGCGTCCTCGCTGGCCTTTCCCCTGAGCATATGCAGCCCGCTTGCTCGCTCTCTTCTTAAAGGAGCACTAGTCCCACTGGATTAGCGGCCACCCTTAGGACCTCACGTAACTTTAAGGCCCCATCTCCAAATGCCATTGACACTGGGGATTCAGGCTTCAGGGCGCATTTGGGCGCGGGGGACACAGTTCAGTCCCTACCAACACGTGGCTTCCTTTTCTCAGCCCGAAACAGGAAATACGTAAGCTGTCAGGAGAAAGTCACGTTTCACAGGAATAGCATGTTCTCTTTTTTCCCTTCCCGTGTCTCTGAGAAGGAGCCGCAGAGACCCCCGGCACCTCGCTTAGCTACAATGGATGGCAGGCACAGCTACGAATTCCAACTGCTTCCCCAGAGGAAAGAACTGTTATACGTTGGTACCATTGGTGTTGAAAGACCAACTGCAAAACAGATGATTTTTCGAAGGGTCTCCCACAACGGGAGTCCCGGCCCATCCATCAGCCCCACTCCCACGCAGTTTGGCCCCAGTGACCTCTGCCTCTTTAGAGCCTGCGGACACCAGCAGGGAAGAAAGAGCAGACGGTGAAGCCCTTCCCCTGGGTCTCCCGGACCTCCGTCCATCACCCAGCAACCACAGGGTTACTGTGTGGCCCAGCAGAGAGCCCATGGGCCTCTCTCTCGCTCGGCCATCAGTGCCCCTTCCCTCACTGCTGGTGAACATGGGAACAGCACCCTGTGGCTAGGGCTGGGGATGGTGAAACAGGAGTAGGAGCCGGGTCCAGGCTGGTGTGAGTCCCTCAGGCAGGATGCATGAGAAAGCGCTGCCTCACAAACAGCCCCAGGTCTTGAACCAACAAAGGTTGCCTTCCTGCTTGCATGACGTGGGAACTTGAGGGTCCGCACGGGCTTCTGCTCATTAGGCTCTTAGGAACCAACCTGAGGGGACCAGCGCTTGTCGCCAGTGTCACCAGCTGCTGTGACAGAGGGACTCAGAACTCAGGAAAGTTCTGCACTGGCCATTAAACGCCCAAAGGGGCACCTCACTCTGCCCGCACCTCCTTGGTAAGAACTCATCACATGGCCCAGCCCGTCTCAGGGGCCAGGAAGGGCTCTCCTCCTGTGTCCCTCAGCAGGAAGGACCAGGAATGGCCATGGCTGCGGTGAGGGGCCAGGGATCCGCCAGGTCCATGGTCAACATTCATAGGAGGGGAAACTTGGTGGAGGGACAGCCCTCCTCTGTCAGGACTGCTCCCTGAGGTTGACCCCAGGCTTGCGACGGCAGACACACTCCTAAGGCTGCACGTTCACTACGCTGATCTTCACACACCTCACTGAGGCCGATACGATGGCCGTGATCTCCATTTCACAGATGGGCACACTGAGGCACAGCGCGGTAGACTAACACCCCCGTCACGCAGCTGGCAGGTGGGAACCGGGCGGGCCCCTCTGAATGCTGGACTGTCCCCCACGCGGCCTTTCAAAGGTCCTGACCCTGCTGAGGACTGGAGTCCTCGGGGCCAGGCCCGCAGGGCCCTGGAGACCTGCTGGCAAGCGAGACCTCAGAGCCTGGATCCGCAGGCGCCGCGGGCTCCGTCTGCCTCAGAGGCCGGCTGATGCCGCTCTGTGCCTCGTCGCAGGCGGCGCCGACAAACAGCAGATGGATGCCGAGCTGCGGAAGGAGATGATGGCCATCTGGCCCAACTTGTCCCAGAAGACGCTGGACCTGCTGGTCACCCCCCACAAGTGTAAGAGCCAGGCCGGCCTGGGACGGAGACGGGGGCGGGGAGACGAGGTTCAGGGCTGGCGGGGCGGGCGCCTCCGGGGGCCCCACCCGTGGTGACTTCCTCCTGTGCCCGCAGCCACGGACCTGACCGTGGGGAAGATCTATGCAGCCATGATGATCATGGAGTATTACCGGCAGAGCAAGGCCAAGAAGCTGCAGGCCATGCGAGAGGAGCAGGTACGGCCCGCCCTGATGGTCCTCCCCTCCGATGCCCATCACTCTGGGGCCACCCGTGCTGGGAGTCAGGGGTTTCCCTTGTCACCATGAGAACCAACCAGAACAGTGGCACGAGGCCAGGCTCCAGGGCAGGGCAGATCGCTGAAAAAGGAGCAGACGGAGCCTGGACTAACTCATTTGCTATACCAACACCTACCACGCACGGACTTCCCTGGTTTCCCAGTGGTTAGGGCTCCATGCTCTCAATGCAGAGGGCCAGGGTTCAATCCCTGGTCAGGGAACTAGATCCTACATACTACCGCTAAGACCCAGAGTAGCCAAATAAGTACGAATAAACATTTTTTCTTTAATTACTGAGCACCTATGATGTGCTGGGCACTATTCTCCACTCTGGGTATGCACATGGGAGCAAAACAGACCAGAATCCCTGCAGAGCAGACTTTCCAGTTGGGAGAAGGCCAACAATGACAGATGATGAAATTATATAGCATTGCGGAAAATGGTAAGTGCCATGAGAAAAAGCAGGCGTGGGGGGGATAGGGAGTGTGATTTGAAAGGGGGTCGTTCAGGAGACCTCTCTGAGGAAGGGACATCAGAGGAAACACTTGAAGGAAAAGGAGAGGGAGCCAAGCAGATACCTAGGGGAGACTGGACAGGCAGAGGGAACGGCCCGTGCAAAGTCCCTGAGGCAAGACCACGAGTGAGTTTGGGAAATAGCAAGGAAGAGTATATAGGGGAACAGAGTGTGCGAGAGGGGCAGGGGGAGGATACAAGAGCAGGGAGGTGACAGGAGAGATTATGCAGGACTTGCGGCACTTTGATTTTTGGTCAGAGAGAAGTGGAAGTCACAGGGACACTTTAGGATGGGAGGGAAGTTATCTGCAGGTGTTCGCTGGCGCCCTCTGGTGGCCATGGAGGGTAAGGGCTGGCACTGGAAGACCCCGGAGGAGGCAGCCCCAGTGGTCCAGGCCTCAATTGGTTGGGGCTCATGGCAGGGTGAGAACTGATTGGTTACAGATGGATTTGGAAGAGTCTAGAGGACTTACTTATGGATCAGCCTTGAGTGTGTGTGTGTGCTTGGGTATGAGCCATGATGATCATGGAGTATTCCCCAGAGCAAGGCCAAGAAGCTGCAGGCCATGCGAGAGGAGCAGGTCGCCCGCCCTGATGGTCCTCCCCTCCGATGCCCATCACTCTGGGGCCACCCGTGCTGGGAGTCAGGGGTTTCCCTTGTCACCATGAGAACCAACCAGAACAGTGGCACGAGGCCAGGCTCCAGGGCAGGGCAGATCGCTGAAAAAGGAGCAGACGGAGCCTGGACTAACTCATTTGCTATACCAACACCTACCACGCACGGACTTCCCTGGTTTCCCAGTGGTTAGGGCTCCATGCTCTCAATGCAGAGGGCCAGGGTTCAATCCCTGGTCAGGGAACTAGATCCTACATACTACCGCTAAGACCCAGAGTAGCCAAATAAGTACGAATAAACATTTTTTCTTTAATTACTGAGCACCTATGATGTGCTGGGCACTATTCTCCACTCTGGGTATGCACATGGGAGCAAAACAGACCAGAATCCCTGCAGAGCAGACTTTCCAGTTGGGAGAAGGCCAACAATGACAGATGATGAAATTATATAGCATTGCGGAAAATGGTAAGTGCCATGAGAAAAAGCAGGCGTGGGGGGGATAGGGAGTGTGATTTGAAAGGGGGTCGTTCAGGAGACCTCTCTGAGGAAGGGACATCAGAGGAAACACTTGAAGGAAAAGGAGAGGGAGCCAAGCAGATACCTAGGGGAGACTGGACAGGCAGAGGGAACGGCCCGTGCAAAGTCCCTGAGGCAAGACCACGAGTGAGTTTGGGAAATAGCAAGGAAGAGTATATAGGGGAACAGAGTGTGCGAGAGGGGCAGGGGGAGGATACAAGAGCAGGGAGGTGACAGGAGAGATTATGCAGGACTTGCGGCACTTTGATTTTTGGTCAGAGAGAAGTGGAAGTCACAGGGACACTTTAGGATGGGAGGGAAGTTATCTGCAGGTGTTCGCTGGCGCCCTCTGGTGGCCATGGAGGGTAAGGGCTGGCACTGGAAGACCCCGGAGGAGGCAGCCCCAGTGGTCCAGGCCTCAATTGGTTGGGGCTCATGGCAGGGTGAGAACTGATTGGTTACAGATGGATTTGGAAGAGTCTAGAGGACTTACTTATGGATCAGCCTTGAGTGTGTGTGTGTGCTTCGGGGTGGGTGGGGCACATCAAGAGTGGTTCTAGGGGACTTCCCTGTTGGTGCAGCGGACGAGAATCCGCCTGCCAGTGCAGGAGACACGGGTTTGATCCCTAACCCGGGATGATCCCACATGCTGTGGAGCCGCTAAGCCTGGGCGCCACAACGACGGAGCCCACACCTAGAGCCCGTGCTCAGCAACAACAGAAGCCACTGCAACGAGAAGCTTGCACACCACAACAAAGAGTGACCCCACTCATCACAGCTAGAGAAAGCCCGAGCACAGCGGGAAAAAAACAGCATGGCCAAAAATCAATATATAAATAAATAGGGTGGGGAAAAGAGTAAAACTCCTGTGTGCAGAGTTTGTTTTTTTTGTTGTTGTTTTGGTAATTTTTTTTTTTTTGGCCACTTCTATTGGTCTTTCATTTATCTATTTCCATCCATCTTTGTTCTTTGGCCCGTGTGGGCCTCCCATCACAGTGGCGTCTCTCGCTGCAGAGCACCGGCTCTGGGCGCATGCGCTCCAGAGCTCCGACTCAGTAACTGGACACATCGGTCCAGCCGCTCCGCGGCACGTGGGATCTTCCCAGGCCAGGGATCGAACTGGCGCCCCTTGCACTGCAAGGCGGTGTCCTTACCCACTGGTCCACTAGGGAAGCTCCCATTAGCAGGTTTGTTTTTTTTTTAAAAAAAAGGTGGTTCTAGGATTTTGCCCCAGGGGTGGGCTGAGCGTACCCTCCATGGCCTCCCCACTGCCGCCGGGACTGAAGCCTCAGCCTGGGCATGCTCTTGCATCTGTACTGTCCCCCCACCCCAGCTACCCTGTGTACATACGCTGCTCTCTGATTCCCCAGAATCGGACACCTCTCATGTTCCAGCGCATGGAGCCCCCGTCTCCAACGCAGGAGGCGGGGCCTGGCCAGAACGCCCTCCCTTCCACCCAGCTGGACCCAGGAGGAGGCTTGTGAGTGTCCCTCTGGCCAGGAGGCAGGGGAACGGGGGTGCAAAAGCCGCCCGAGAGCCCACCAGATCCCCCGTGTCTGTGCCCCACGCAGGATGCCTCACGAAGGCGGCATGAAGGAGAGCCCGTCCTGGGTGACCCAGCGGGCGCAGGAGATGTTCCAGAAGACGGGCACGTGGAGCCCAGAGCGGGGACCCCCCACCGACATGCCCAATAGCCAGCCCGACTCCCAGGTACCTCCGTGGCCCCCACACCCCCTCCGTGGTCCCCTCGTCCTGCGGCCTCCGGGCTCACCCAGCCTCGCCATCTGCCCCGCAGTCCGTGGAGATGCGAGAGATGGGCAGAGACGGCTACTCGGACAGTGAGCACTACCTCCCCATGGAGGGCCAGGCCCGGGCCGCCTCCATGCCGCGCCTCCCCGCCGAGAACCAGGTGAGGGCTTTCACCCAGCACCCTGGGGGCTCGACGGGGCCTCTGGAGCCCCGGCTTCCCATGCGGCCCAGGGGACCCCAGGCTGGGGACGGGGGACCTCCCGCACCCTTGGCAGCACCCTGCAGGGTCTGCACCTAGAGGCCCCGCTCCTCCTCGCGGCTGGCTCCTTGACGGAGGACGGAGAAAGGACTTGGTTCCTCCTGGGCGGGGTAACCTGGCCGCCCTTGCACATCGGTCCAGCCGCTCCGCGGCACGTGGGATCTTCCCAGGCCAGGGATCGAACTGGCGCCCCTTGCACTGCAAGGCGGTGTCCTTACCCACTGGTCCACTAGGGAAGCTCCCATTAGCAGGTTTGTTTTTTTTTTAAAAAAAAGGTGGTTCTAGGATTTTGCCCCAGGGGTGGGCTGAGCGTACCCTCCATGGCCTCCCCACTGCCGCCGGGACTGAAGCCTCAGCCTGGGCATGCTCTTGCATCTGTACTGTCCCCCCACCCCAGCTACCCTGTGTACATACGCTGCTCTCTGATTCCCCAGAATCGGACACCTCTCATGTTCCAGCGCATGGAGCCCCCGTCTCCAACGCAGGAGGCGGGGCCTGGCCAGAACGCCCTCCCTTCCACCCAGCTGGACCCAGGAGGAGGCTTGTGAGTGTCCCTCTGGCCAGGAGGCAGGGGAACGGGGGTGCAAAAGCCGCCCGAGAGCCCACCAGATCCCCCGTGTCTGTGCCCCACGCAGGATGCCTCACGAAGGCGGCATGAAGGAGAGCCCGTCCTGGGTGACCCAGCGGGCGCAGGAGATGTTCCAGAAGACGGGCACGTGGAGCCCAGAGCGGGGACCCCCCACCGACATGCCCAATAGCCAGCCCGACTCCCAGGTACCTCCGTGGCCCCCACACCCCCTCCGTGGTCCCCTCGTCCTGCGGCCTCCGGGCTCACCCAGCCTCGCCATCTGCCCCGCAGTCCGTGGAGATGCGAGAGATGGGCAGAGACGGCTACTCGGACAGTGAGCACTACCTCCCCATGGAGGGCCAGGCCCGGGCCGCCTCCATGCCGCGCCTCCCCGCCGAGAACCAGGTGAGGGCTTTCACCCAGCACCCTGGGGGCTCGACGGGGCCTCTGGAGCCCCGGCTTCCCATGCGGCCCAGGGGACCCCAGGCTGGGGACGGGGGACCTCCCGCACCCTTGGCAGCACCCTGCAGGGTCTGCACCTAGAGGCCCCGCTCCTCCTCGCGGCTGGCTCCTTGACGGAGGACGGAGAAAGGACTTGGTTCCTCCTGGGCGGGGTAACCTGGCCGCCGCCCCTTGATTTGTCTCTGCTCCACTGGGGGGCGCTAAGGCGGGAGGAGGCGGAGGACACATAATGGGAGTCGGGGAGGAGGCGTGGGAGGGATGGGCCAGACCCCGGTGAGAGCCGCGATCAGGAATATCCGTGCAGGCACGCATGCCCACGAGGGTGCACACACGGATGTGTGTGCTTATACGTCATATAGGCCCTGGGGCACTCGGCAGGTCCCAGGACCTGGTCGCGTGTCTGGGGTGGGGCCTGGGGGTGGCTGGGGTCCGTCTGTCTGTCTGGTCTCTGTGGGGGCCGCGGGGAGGAGCAGGTGCGTGTGGCTGGCCGTGTCTGTGCGTGGCTGCTTTACCCAGCTGCAGGGCTTGGTCGTAGGGGTCCCACGACCCGAGGTCCACCGGGACAGCGGGGCCAGAAGCCAGAAGCATGGCTGGCTGCCCACCCGCCCTGGAGTCGGGGCGGCATGTCTGGCGGCTGCCGGTGTGCCGGGCTGGGGCGGCTGCACGGGGTAGGGGTGGGGCTGTGCGGGGCGGGGCCGGCGTCGCCCAGGGCCGTGGCCTCTAGCTGCTGGGCACGTGGGTGGGAAGCCTGCATGTGGCCGCCCGGCCCCAGCCCAATGGGCCCTCCAGCCCCCAACCACGATTGAGCTGCTGGGCCCCAGGAGAGGGAGGACGAGCCCGCGGATGGCCGCTGCCCAGCTACCCCCGCGCCAGCTTTGAGTGCCCACGGAGCCAGGGCAGGACGCATGGCATCAGGCCGAGCCCGGGGGCCAGGGCCCTGCGGCCACAGCGTCCCATCTGTCCGTCTCGTGCCTTCACCATCTGTCCGCAGTGTCTCTTGTCTGTCTGCTCCGCGCCCACGGGAGGAAGGCCAGCCGGGCCTGGGGTCGCCCCACACCGGGGACTTTAACCTCTCTCTCCCTCCCCCTTGCCTTCCCCGCTCAGGTTCCTCTCTCTCCCCGACTCTGGCATCTCCTCCATCTCCCACCTCTCCACGCTCCCTCTCTTTTATATTTATTTCCTTCTTTCTGTTTTTTCTGTGTGCACCATCCCGTGGGGCTGTGACAGAGGAGAAGGGGCCGGCCACGTGGAAATAACCTCAGTGTATGTACTGCGCCCGCCGCCCAGCTGGGCTCCGGCCCCCTCTTCCCGCCCACCCCCCCTCGTGGGAGTCCTGTCTCTCTCCTGGTCCCCAGACCCCACCCTGTCCCTGCAGACCCACCCCTCCCCCCGCCCCGCGGAGTCCCATCCTTGTGTCTTGTGCTCTCTGTGTGCCCTGGTGGGGGACCCTGCTCGCCCCTGCCTCCCTCCCCCTCCACCACCCCTTCTCATCAGAGCCCCCGAGCCTGGGGGCGGGGGGTCCATCGTTCCAAGAAGCCTGACCTGCAGCCTCACCTGGCCCACTCTTTCTTGGGGCCTGTTTCCCGGTGACCCCACGCCTGAATCTCTGTTCCCACAGCCCATGTCCCTTAAAACTCCAGCCGCAGGCAGCACCGCCATCCCCCGACTGGACCAGGCCCTGGGCAACGTCTGCCCCGTCTTCCGCCTCTCCTCTCCCGGCCGCAGGGCACACACGGGCCCCCAAGCTGCGGGCCAAGGATGAGGACGGCAGGCCCCCCTGGGACCTCCAATGTCCAGGCGGCCCCTCAAAGGCTTCCTATAGAAGCCAGACTCAGGTGGCCAGGGAGGAGCGGGAGCCGGGTGCCTGTCGGCCTGACAGCGGGGAGAGACCGAGGCTCCTCAGCTGCCCTAGAGAGCAGGCGGGGCTGCCCGGGGCCCAGGGCGCCCAGGTTGGCCCTCTGGATCAGGAAGGCGCTGGCCTTTAGCCGGCCTTGCCTGTCCCGACCATAGGTGCAAAGAATAGGGCCTCCTGGCCAAAACCAGGAGGAGCCAGGGAGGGGACAGAGGCGTCCTGGGGCCCTGGTGGATCAGAACCTGAGGCCCGTGGCCCCCCAGACCCCGCCCCTGGATGGTCACCCCCAGGCACGGCGGGCCGACGGGGCAGGACAGGCTGGGGCTGCTCCGTGCCCGCCGCTGACCCCGGCCCGCCGGCCTGTCCCCCCACCTCAGACCATCTCAGACACCAGCCCCATGAAGCGCTCAGCCTCCGTGCTGGGCCCCAAGGCCCGGCGCCTGGACGACTACTCCCTGGAGCGGGTGCCCCCCGAGGAGAACCAGCGGCATCACCAGCGCCGCCGCGACCGCGGCCACCGCGCCTCCGAGCGCTCCCTGGGCCGCTACACGGATGTGGACACAGGTGGGCCGCCCTGCAGGGCCCAGGGCCCAGAGGCTGTGCGAGGGGACGGAGGAGGGGAGACAGGGAGAGCAGGGGAGAGCCCGCATGAGAAAAGCTGGGAACCTGGGGACCCGCCCCTCCCCCAACTCCCCCAGGCCCTCCTTGGTCCAGGGGAAGGTGCTCACCTCTAGGGCCCGCAGCCCCCCGACTCAGAAGCTGCCTCTGTGCCCGTCCCAGGCCGCCCTTCCCTCACAGCCATCTGTCTGATCCCGTCCCGCCCAGGCTTAGGGACAGACCTGAGCATGACCACCCAGTCTGGAGACCTGCCAGCCAAGGAAAGAGACCAGGAGCGGGGCCGGCCCAAGGACCGGAAGCATCGGCAACACCACCACCACCACCACCACCACCACCCGCCGCCCCCCGACAAGGAGCGCTACGCCCCGGAGCGGCCCGACCACGGGCGAACCCGGGCCAGGGACCAGCGCTGGTCCCGCTCACCCAGTGAGGGCCGAGAGCACATGGCACACCGGCAGGTGGGTGTGGCCGGAGGCACCGCTGCCCCGAGTCCAAGTCCGTGGGTCCCCCGGAGAGGGTGGGATGGGGGCCACACCCCCAACAGCCACGCTGGGCAGGGTCCCCACCCCCCGCTGTGATCTCTGACCCTGTCCAGCCAGGGGGTTGGGCTCGGGCAGGGGTGGACACTGCCCCCTGCCACTCTGGCTCCCCACTCTGCACCCCAGCCCCCTGCCCACCTGCCCCCACCCCCGCCCCGCTCCCCTGCCCACAGCTGCTTCCTCCTTGGTTGTGGATCACCTTTGCGTTTGCGGCCAGCCCGTGGGCTTTAAGACTCACGCCCACCCTGGCTACCTTCTGCCTTTTGCTTTCCTTTAACCCGGCTTCCTTTTGTTGTTTCGATTATGATTTCTGTCCTCTGGACGCCTGTGAGTAATTTTGGAAACTTCTGCTATTTTAACCCCGAAACTTACAAAACTCCATTTCTCATTTCTCTTTTCACTTTGTTGTGTTGGTTTTCGACTTCCCCCCTCCCTCCCTGTCTCTCTCACTCCCCCTCCTGCCCCGCCTCCTCCTCCCCTCCTCCCTCTCCTCCACCCTGTGGCTGTCGCTGTTTCCTTTTTTTCCATTCGAATGTCCCGTGTCCCCCTCCGTGGCCCTCCTCCTCCCGCTCCCTCTCCCGCCCTCTGGTGTTTCCTTCGCTCCTGCCCCTCCCGTCCTCCGTGTCTCCTCCCGTCTCCTTCTGGTTGATTTTGTTGTATCTTTTTTTTTGATTTCCTTTGTTTCAATTTTCGTGTAGGGCAGTAGTTCCGTAAGTGGAAGCCCAGCCCCCTCAACATCTGGTACCAGCACTCCGCGGCGGGGACGCCGCCAGCTCCCCCAGACCCCCTCCACCCCCCGGCCGCACGTGTCCTATTCCCCCGTGATCCGTAAGGCCGGCGGCGCGGGGCCTCCGCAGCAGCAGCAGCAGCAGCAGCAGCCGGCAGCGCGGCCGGGCCGGGCGGCCCCCAGCGGCCCGCGGAGGTACCCGGGCCCCGCGGCCGAGCCCCTGGCCGGGGAGCGGCCGCCCCCAGGAGGCCACGGCAGCAGCCGCTCGCCGGCGACGGAGCGGCGCGTCCCGGGCCCGGCCCGGAGCGAGTCCCCCAGGGCGTGTCGCCACGGCGGGGCGCGGTGGCCGGCGCCCGGCGCGCACGCGGCCGAGGGCCCCCCGGGCCCCCGGCACCACGGTTACTACCGGGGCTCCGACTACGACGAGCCCGACGGCCCGGGCGGCGGGGAGGAGCCCCGGGCCGCCGCCTACGACGCGCCGCCCCCCGCGCGCCACGCGTGTTCGCCCAGGACTCCCCGGGCCGCGGGCCCGGCCTGCGCCTCGCCCTCCAGGCACGGCCGGCGACTCCCCAACGGCTACTACCCGGCCCACGGACTGACCAGGCCCCGAGGGCCGGGCTCCCGGAAAGGCCTGCACGAAGCCTACAGCGAGACCGACGACGACGACTGGTGCTAAGCCCGGGCGAGGTGGCGCCCGCGCCCGCCCGGCCCCCCACGCACCCCACGCACACGCCCCCCGGGGAGGAGCCGCACCTGCCGCGGGGCCACCTCGCTGCCACCTGCCCAGCACCCGGGGGCGGGGTGGGGAGGAGGGCCCAGGAGAGGACCCGCCGGACGACCCCGGACTCTGGAGGGAGTCCCCAGGGCCAGGACACACCCGAGTGTCCCGCGAAGACCCTCAGCCCGGACCAGCCGCTCCTGGGCAGCGACGGCGCGCCACCCACCCAGCCCCGACAACCCCCCACGACAGGGGGCCCTCGGGGGCAGACAAACCACACAGCCAAGGGATTCGAATCAACTCAGCCATTTTTGGAGAACCTTGGGGAACTTGGAAATTTCAAAAAAAAAAAAAAAAACATTTTTAAAAGAAAAACGGGGAGAAAAAAAATTGCTTCTATTGATGAGTTTTATCATCTCAATTGAAACCTTTCCTTTCCCTGGTGAATGCGAGCTGGTGGCCCGTGTGTGGCGAGAAGCCGGAATTCAAGAGGAGACCAAGGGTCCCCCACAGACCTCCACGAGACACGCACACCCCACACACGTTCTCAGACACACACAGGAGTGCTTGCTGGTTATACCAAACCCTACTATTACTGCCTGCAGAAATCAATTTAAAAAAAATAAACAGTTTTAAAAAGGACAAAAAAATTCATGATTGAGAAAAGAAGCATTTTTTTCTGACATTTGGTCCTGCTTGAAATAACAAAAGAAAAAAGAAAAAAAAAAAAAAAAACACCACCACCGATTTCCTTCGCTTTTTTCCTTTTTCCTACCTTGTTTGAAAACTGTGGGCTTGGGACTGTGAATTATTGCATGACATTCAAAACGAAAAAAAATAAAAAAAAGTTGAACCGAAGGGCTTCTGCATTGGAGTGATCTTTATAGCCTCTGCAGGGTACCCTCAGGTCTCCCCGGAGGACCTTGGAAGGAGGCGCTTGGAAACTGGTTAAGCATGAAAAGGCTGTAGTTCTCCAGCCAGTGCTCTTTGCAAGAAAGGTAAAGCCAAAGACACCGGCCAGGTCTCTACCTGATTGTCCTGGATGGTGGACAACAGGGCAGTACCCCACCACCACCACAGTCCGGCCAGTGAGACCCCAGGGAAAATGTGTGAGGCCTCAACTATTAGCAAAATTTCTTCTGGAAACACCCTGGAGGTACCTGGATCCCCAAACCGCACCTGCCGCGGGCCACCTCGCTGCCACCTGCCCAGCACCCGGGGGCGGGGTGGGGAGGAGGGCCCAGGAGAGGACCCGCCGGACGACCCCGGACTCTGGAGGGAGTCCCCAGGGCCAGGACACACCCGAGTGTCCCGCGAAGACCCTCAGCCCGGACCAGCCGCTCCTGGGCAGCGACGGCGCGCCACCCACCCAGCCCCGACAACCCCCCACGACAGGGGGCCCTCGGGGGCAGACAAACCACACAGCCAAGGGATTCGAATCAACTCAGCCATTTTTGGAGAACCTTGGGGAACTTGGAAATTTCAAAAAAAAAAAAAAAAACATTTTTAAAAGAAAAACGGGGAGAAAAAAAATTGCTTCTATTGATGAGTTTTATCATCTCAATTGAAACCTTTCCTTTCCCTGGTGAATGCGAGCTGGTGGCCCGTGTGTGGCGAGAAGCCGGAATTCAAGAGGAGACCAAGGGTCCCCCACAGACCTCCACGAGACACGCACACCCCACACACGTTCTCAGACACACACAGGAGTGCTTGCTGGTTATACCAAACCCTACTATTACTGCCTGCAGAAATCAATTTAAAAAAAATAAACAGTTTTAAAAAGGACAAAAAAATTCATGATTGAGAAAAGAAGCATTTTTTTCTGACATTTGGTCCTGCTTGAAATAACAAAAGAAAAAAGAAAAAAAAAAAAAAAACACCACCACCGATTTCCTTCGCTTTTTTCCTTTTTCCTACCTTGTTTGAAAACTGTGGGCTTGGGACTGTGAATTATTGCATGACATTCAAAACGAAAAAAAATAAAAAAAAGTTGAACCGAAGGGCTTCTGCATTGGAGTGATCTTTATAGCCTCTGCAGGGTACCCTCAGGTCTCCCCGGAGGACCTTGGAAGGAGGCGCTTGGAAACTGGTTAAGCATGAAAAGGCTGTAGTTCTCCAGCCAGTGCTCTTTGCAAGAAAGGTAAAGCCAAAGACACCGGCCAGGTCTCTACCTGATTGTCCTGGATGGTGGACAACAGGGCAGTACCCCACCACCACCACAGTCCGGCCAGTGAGACCCCAGGGAAAATGTGTGAGGCCTCAACTATTAGCAAAATTTCTTCTGGAAACACCCTGCGGGAGGTACCTGGATCCCCAGCCCAGGAGCCCTGTGTTCTGTGGGAGGTGAGCCCCACCCAAGACCTCTGGCACTCCCACCCCACCCACCTGCATCTAAGAAGCTGTTTCTGGGGGATTCCCTGGTGGTTCAGTGGCTAAGATGCTCAGCTCCCAATGCAGGGGGCCTGGGTTCGGTTCCTGGTCAGGGAACTAGATCCCCACATGCTACAACTAAGACCTGGTACAGCCAAATAAATAAATGTATTAAAAAAAAAAAAAAAAGAAGAAGCTGTTTCTGAAGGGCTCCACCCCAGGCTGTATCCCATTTCTCAGACTCTCCTCAGATACCCCTAAATTACCCGCCACCATCAGAGAGTCTTAGAGACTAGAGACCAAGGTTCAGAGCAGTCCGGAGGTGGCAGAAGAGCATCATGGCCAGTTCTAGGTAAAGGCCATGTGTCAGAGGTATACACGGAGCTCTTTTGTTAATATTCATGTTTAATGTATTTATTTAGCTGTACTGAGTCTTCGTTGTGGCATGTGGGATCTAGTCCCCTGACCTGGGATTGAACCCAGGCTCCCTGGGTTGAGAGCTCAGAGTCTTAGCCACTGGGCAACCTGGAAGGTCGCGGGGGTGGGGTTCTCAGGAAGAGAATGAGAGCCTATCTCCCTCAGCCCTACCCAGTGGGTCTGTCCATCGGACCACGGTCCACCTGCTGGTACGCTCCCACTCCAGGCATCCAGCAACTGGCCCCACAATGAAGGTGGTAGAGGACCCGCCATCCCCAGGGTCTCACCCCCCTCCCTATTCTGTGATTAGCTTCTGTGAATAGAGTCGACAGGCGCAAAACTGCTGTTAGTAAGATCAGGACGTCAGCGAGCTGTGTTGATTTAGGTGAGCAAAAGTCCAGGAGCTTCCCAGGTAAGCTCAGTAGTGAAGAATCCATCTGCCAATGCAGGAGACGCAAGTTCAATCTCTGGGTGGGGAAGACGCCCTGGAGGAGGAAATGGCAACTCCACTCCAGTATTCTTGTCTGGGTAATCCCATGAACAGAGGAGCCTCTCGGGCTACAGTCCATGGGGTACGTCGAACACGGCTTAGCAACTGAGCACATATGCACCCCTTGTTCAAGTTGAGAAGAACGGGCTTCCGTTGGTCTGAAAAGGCGGCTCCTCCTTCTCCTGAGCAAGGGCGTCAGAGAACCCTACAAAATTTGCAGGTAAGAAGAGGCAGATGGTCCTCAAGGAACATTGGAATACCAAAGGAGGGGTGTCAGACGAAGCGGAATCACAGATCAAGCCAGGGGACACTCACCAAAGTCTTCTGTAACACCCCGACTTTGGGGTCAGTCATTTGGCCCTGAGGGGCTTGGCTCAGCTCCAGCATCATGGGCTGTGTGACCTTACGGAAGTGCCCTAACCTCTCTTTGCCTCTGTTTTCCTATTTGTAAGGGGGAAATAGTAATAGAGCTGTTTTATGATGATTAAATGCGTCATTCTACATCAGTCATCAGCAAATTTTTTCTTAAAGGACCGAAGAGTAAATATTTTCAGCTTTGTGGCCCGGATGGTCGCTGTTTCAGCTCTTCAGTTCTGTCGTTGTACCTGGAAAGCAGCCTTATGTAAAGGAGTGGGTGTGGTTATGTTCCAATAAAACTTTATTTCTAAAAACAGGCAGAGGGTTTGACTGGATCACTCGTCTACATCAGCAGTTCTCAAATATTTTGGTCTCTTTCCATTCTTTAAAATTATATCTGAGGGACCCTCCGTGGTGGTTGAACGGTTAAGACTCCAAGCTTCCAATGCAGGAGGCATGAAATTGGTTGGGGGAACTAAGATCCCACCAGCCATGACCAAAAAAAAAGCTATATATATAGAATATATATCCTAGAAGATACACGATCCCAGAGATCACATCTATTTATAAGGGTTATAGCTACTGATATTTGCTATTTGGAGATTAAAATTTTTAAAATTTTAAACTGATAATTTTTAAAACTGTTTATTAGTTTTTTGTTTGTTTATTAGTTTTTAAATCACAATCAATCTACACATAACAAGTAAAAATTTTAATGAAAAATAACTACCTTTTCCAAAACCAAACAATTTCCATAAAAAGAGAAGGCATTGTTTTACAATTCTGCATCTCTTTCAAACTGACCGAACAGAAGACAGCTGGATTCTTGTATCTGATTCTGCATCCTACCTGTTCCAACAGTGAATCTCTCCTGGAAACTCCACCATAGACGTGTGAGAAAATGAGAGAGACAGAGGCAAAGCACATCTCAAAATTATTATTAAAAATAGTTCTAATAGGGACAGAGTAGAATAGGTAGGTGGTTGTAAAGTCCTAACAGGGAACAGTAGGTAGAAGGGAGACACCTGAGAATGGTTGGGAGGCCAATGAGTTGATGATAACTCAGGAGAGCTGCTCCTTGTTCAGTAAAGCAGGCTTGACTGGGTCTAAACAGCTGATGAAGGAGGAGCTGGCGAAGAAGCAACCAATGATGTATGTCCTGCATCTGCGTCTACTTGAGGGGGGCGGTCTTCTACCATCCTATATATATGGCTGCCCACTCAATTGACGAGGGAGCAGAGCAGAGCATTCCTGCCTGCCTGCACCTCTTACAAGTACCCTATCCTAATAAATCCTCTTCTTGCCTATCACTCTGCCTCTCGCTGAATTCATTCTGCGTTGAGGCATGAAGAACCTGAGCCTTGGTGGGTCCTGACGTTGGGTGAGTGCTGGATTAAGTCCCGGCCGCGTGGGTTTGAGTCCCAGACAGGGTTTTGGCCGGGATGGAGTCCTGACTACGTGGATTCACGTCTCAAGCAGGGTTTTGGCTGAGGCTAAGCCTTAGCCACATGGGTTCGAGTCCCAAACCAGGTTTTGGCTAGGTTCAAGCCCCAGTCACGTGGGTTCGAGTCCCAAACCAGGTTTTGGCTGGAATTCAAGCTCCAGCCACGTGGGTTCAAGTCCCAAGCAGGATTCGATCAGGTCTGGGCCCTGGGTTTAAGTCTCAAATGGAGGTAAAAACCCTTTCAGTTTGGAGGTTTCCCTGGTGGTCCAGTGGTTAAGACTCTACTTCCAATGCAGGGGCCATGGGTTCTATCCCTGGTCAGGGAACAAAGATCCCACTTGTCGTGTGGCTAAAAATAGTAACAATAAAATTTAAAATAGTATCAAATACTTATTTTAAAACATCAAATAAAAATAGTTCAGTCTAATGGACCCCTCCGGAAGGGCCTCAGCAGTCCTCAAGTTTCTGAACCCCTTTGAGATCGGCTGCTTTCAGAACCAAAGGGTGCCTGGTCCATAGTAAGCAATTTTTCATTATGACCATTATTACCCCAGCATCAAAGCAGAGTTCCCGAAGGACTTGCTCCGGACCCCAAGCCTTGAGCTTACCTCGGGAAGAGGAGGCTGAGGGACTCCAGGGCTGGGGTGCCGTGAGCTCCCTCTATTATACTAGCACCTAAGAAGAGATCAATGGAATAAGACACTAAAGAAGTTTTTAAAATTTTTATTACGTATAGTTGATCTGGGAGCTTCCCTGGTAGCTCAGCTGGTAAAGAATGCGCCTGCCATGCAGGAGACCTGCATTCATTTTCTAGGTTGAGAAGATCCCTCGGAAAAGGGATAAGCTACCCACGCCAGTAGTCGTGCCTGGAGAATCCCATGGACAGAGGAGCCTGATGGGCTACAGTCCACGAGGTCACAGAGAGCTGGACACGAATGAGTGACGAAGCACAGCACAGCTGATTTACAATGTTGTGTTCATTTCCAGTGAACAGCAAAGTGACTCAGTTGTCCATATCCACTCGAGAGGGTACTTCCTTGTTTTTGTTCTCTGGCCATTCCACACAGCCTGTGGATTCTATTCCCCAGATCAGGAACCAAACGTGTGCTCCCTGCAGTGGAAGCTCAGCGTCTTGCCCCAGGACCACCGAGGAAGTCCCTAATGAGGTGTTTAAGCTTCTTACCCAGGCGGCTTCCCCAGTCAAAACCCCTGCAAACTTCAAGACCAGCTGCCTGCCCGAGGCAGGGCTGGCCTCTGCCGAAGGTGCCCGTCCTGTGGTTCCAGGGCAATTCAGGGACAGATCCACGCGGTCCCCTCAGAAGCCAGGCCAGCTGCAGCTACCTACACACCAGGGAACAAGGCCCGTCACTCATGGCCCCCGTGCCTTTAGACCAAAGACCACACCTGTGGCTGAATGCCGGGAGGCTGCACGCAGACACCCATGGTCCACATACCTAGACTGGAGGGAGTTTATGTTGGTCAGGAGATGCAAAGGGGGATCAGAGGATGAAGAGGCAGAGGGAGTCATGACTTAGGTTCTGATCTCCCATCCCTTTGGTCCCAGTGACTGAGCCTGGGACCTGGAGCCCGTGCTCCGCAACAAGAGAAAACCACTGCAATGAGAAGCCCTGCACCGCAACTTGAGAGGAGCCCTGCTCACCACAACTAGAGAAAGACTGAGTGCAGCAGTGAAGACTCAGCCCAGTCAAAAATAAATACATAAATAAAATTTAAAAAAAAAACCTGTCAGAACTGAACTGACCTGCTGGACATGGTGTCAGAGAAATGTTTGGCATGGGTGAGAAAAAAAAAAAAAAAAGACACACACACACATCTGACATCAGGAAACATCCCAGTCCCATTGTGAAGTTTCAGGTGGACATAGACCACAATGTTTAGCTCTGAAGAGGGTGGGGAAGGCCCTCCTTGGAGAGGGGTTAGGCTTTGGTGTTGTATTTAATTAACTCTACAAATACACACCCGATTGCTTCTGTCATCAGGAAACAGTTTTTAAAGGCATCCAGATGTCTTCTGCAATAAGCGCTTGCTCTGATCCCCAGATCGCCCAAGCCGATCAAAGACCACATAATAATAAATAATCCCCTGGACAAGTAAACGAGACTCAGTACCTCCCCCAGACCAAGGCCTGAGGCTTGTTCATGGGCCTGTGTCCCGCTTCTGGGCTGCAGGGAGGGCCCGGGAGGCGGGGGTTGAGCCTTGGTTGTACGGGCTGGACCCCTCAAGGGGCACTCGACAGGAAGGACCCGTAACAGGGCACCAGGCAGGCAGGCAGCGCCACCTAGAGGGAAGACGGTGAATGGCCAAGCGTGGGATGGCTATGTAACTGAATCTATCATAGTTAAAGTTATGGTGTTTTTTGTTTTTGTTTTTTAAAAGAGATTTATTTATTTTTTTTATTTTTTGGCCATGGTGGACCTTCTTTGCTGCATGCAGGCTTTTTCTCGTTGCGGTGAACAAGGGCTAGTCTTTGTTGTGGTGCTTGGGCTTCTCTTGTTGTGGAGCGCAGGTTCTAGGCGTGAGGGCTTTGGTAGTTGCAGCATGTGGGCTCAGTAGTTGTGGCACACAGGCTTAGTTGCTCTGAGGCATGTGGGATCTTCCTGGACCAAGAATCAAACTGGTGTCCCTTGCATGGCAAGGCAGATTCTTAACCACTGGACCACCAGGCAGAAGCCCAAAGCTACGGTTTTTCCAGCGCTCATGTACAGAAGTGAGTGTTGGACCATAAAGAAGGCCGAGCACTGAAGAATTTTCTTTAGAAATGTGGTGCTGGAGAAGACGTTTGAGAGTCCCTTGGACTGCATGGAGATAAAACCAGTCAATTCTAAAGAAAATAAACCCTGAATATTCATTGGAAAGACTGAGGCTGAAGCTGAAGCTCCAATACTTTGACCACCTGACGTGAAGAGACCCTGAGGCTGGGAAAGACTGAGGGCAGGAGGAGAGAGGGACGACAGAGGATGCGATGGTTGGATGGCCTCATCGATGCAATGGATGTGAGTTTGAGCAAACTCCAGGAGATGGTGGCAGGGACGCCTGGTGTGCTGCCGTCCATGGGGTCCCAAGGAGTCGGGCACAGCTTGGCGACTAAACCACATCCACAGGGATCTCTCTCGGAGGTGGAGCCGGAAGGGGCCATGAGAGCACACCTAACCCTGTTCCAAGGTCAGAAGCAGGACCAACGGGACACCGGGCAAGTAAATCCCCCACCGCGTGCGATCAAAAGAACTTTCTAGAACAAAGTAGAAAGATCTCCTCTGAAAAGAGCAGATGGTTCGGGGGTGTCCACCGTCCACGCCAGCGGAGACTGGCTGAAGCTGGAGGCCCTGTGAGGCCCTTAAGTGTCTGTAGTGGAGAGGGAAGCCAGCAGAGGGCCTCCAGGGAGCGCGGTGAGAGGGGAGGCTGGCGAGGACGCGAGGCAGGAGACACTCTGGTCAGAACTTAAGAGGAACGTCCATGCTCTGCCTGAGTACACGTGGAGGGGGGAAAGGGTAGACCTTCAGTCCCCTGATGCAGCGGGGTCCCTCCGGTCAGCCTTGTTGCTATAAGTATATGGACATGACCCCTGGCTGGATTCTGGTTACTCCCCGCTCCTACCGTCTCTTCCGTCCTGTGTCCGCTTGTCTGATGCTTCTCACATCTCATCCTAGACCCAAGGCTCCCCCTGGGGCTCCGTGGTAAAGAACCCGCCTGCAATGCCGGAGATGCAGGATTCAGTCGCTGGGCTGGGAAGATTTCCTGGAGAAGGAAATAACCCACTCCAGTATTCTTTTTTGTTTGTTTTTTACGACATTGCTTCTGGGTTTTTTTGGCCTATAAGTCATCATTTATTTTCATTGATCTTTATTCTTTGGCCTGTGTGGGCCTCCCATGGCAGTGGCCTCTCTCGTTGCAGAGCGCCGGCTCTGGGCACGTGCGCTCCAGAGCGCTGGCTCGTAACTGGACACATCGGTCCAGCCACTCCGCGGCACATGGGATCTTCCCAGGCCAGGGATCAAACCAGAGCCCCTTGCACTGCAAGGAAGGCAGACTCTTTACCCACTGGACCACCTGGGAAGCTCCCACTCCAGTATTCTTGCCTGGAAAATCCCACGGACCGAGGAGCCTGGAGGCCTACAGTCCATGGAGTTGCAGAGTCAGACGTGACTGAAGTGACTGAGCGCACGCCCACACACTAACCCGCTCTCAGAGGGCACCTCCCTGCCCACTGGGACTGCTGGGGTGCAAGCCACCAAGCAACAGAACAGTCTCTGGGGCTTTGCGTGTCAGATGGTCAAAAGTTCAAGGCGGTGCAAAGCGCCACGCTGAAGAATTATCTCCATTCCTCTGGCTGGCCAGGGAGAGCAAGGTCACGCTCCCTCACTATCTGGAAAATGCCTCGGAAGTCCCTGTTGGACTGGACGCGGAGGGACAGCCGCAGAGCCCCTTCCCGCCTCCTCAGCTCCAGAGCGACGGCCCCTCCCCGCCCTGCTCTGGGGCAGCAGCCGTGCTGGGGGTGTTCACCTGCTGCGCTGAGAGTACAGGTGTTATTTGATTTCCCTGGAGGCGTGGTGATCTAGACCCGCCCCGGCCAATGGCAACCTCACGTGAGTCACACTTAAGTTTTCTAGTCACCACATTAAAGAAGGTTAGAAAAAGGAACAGGTGAAGGCCTGTTTATGTGCGTGTGTGGTGAAATTCACATAATATAAAAATTAATCCTTTGAGGTGTGCAGTTCTTCAGCATTTAATACCTACGCAATCGTGTAGAACTCTAGTACCTACACAGTATAGCTCAGTCATGTCCGCCAGGCTCCCCTGCGCATGGGATTCACCAGGCAAGAATACTGGAGTGGGTTGCCATTTCCTCCTCCAGGGCATCTTCCCAACTCAGGGGTCAAACCCACGTCTCTTAAGTCTCCTGCGTTGGGAGACAGGTTCTTTACCACTCGCGCCACCTGGGAGGCTCTGCATGGCTACAGAGGCCACTGGATAAGCCTAGGGACCATCACTGACCCTCAGCTGTCTGTAGAGACCCCTAAGTCCGGGGGTCACTCATTTGGGGCTCTCCCCTGCCGCAGAGGTGGGGCCGGGATGGGGAGGGACTCAGTAGATCTGGTTGCTGCAGGATTACTTCCTGGGGCTTGTGCCCCCAGCTTCTCAAGGTGGACCCCCACCCACCAAGCCTTGGGGCCAGACCAGCCCTAGGCCTCCTATGGCCCCCCCCCGACAAAAAGAAATACTCTGCACAGTTGCAGAGTCAGACGTGACTGAAGTGACTGAGCGCACGCCCACACACTAACCCGCTCTCAGAGGGCACCTCCCTGCCCACTGGGACTGCTGGGGTGCAAGCCACCAAGCAACAGAACAGTCTCTGGGGCTTTGCGTGTCAGATGGTCAAAAGTTCAAGGCGGTGCAAAGCGCCACGCTGAAGAATTATCTCCATTCCTCTGGCTGGCCAGGGAGAGCAAGGTCACGCTCCCTCACTATCTGGAAAATGCCTCGGAAGTCCCTGTTGGACTGGACGCGGAGGGACAGCCGCAGAGCCCCTTCCCGCCTCCTCAGCTCCAGAGCGACGGCCCCTCCCCGCCCTGCTCTGGGGCAGCAGCCGTGCTGGGGGTGTTCACCTGCTGCGCTGAGAGTACAGGTGTTATTTGATTTCCCTGGAGGCGTGGTGATCTAGACCCGCCCCGGCCAATGGCAACCTCACGTGAGTCACACTTAAGTTTTCTAGTCACCACATTAAAGAAGGTTAGAAAAAGGAACAGGTGAAGGCCTGTTTATGTGCGTGTGTGGTGAAATTCACATAATATAAAAATTAATCCTTTGAGGTGTGCAGTTCTTCAGCATTTAATACCTACGCAATCGTGTAGAACTCTAGTACCTACACAGTATAGCTCAGTCATGTCCGCCAGGCTCCCCTGCGCATGGGATTCACCAGGCAAGAATACTGGAGTGGGTTGCCATTTCCTCCTCCAGGGCATCTTCCCAACTCAGGGGTCAAACCCACGTCTCTTAAGTCTCCTGCGTTGGGAGACAGGTTCTTTACCACTCGCGCCACCTGGGAGGCTCTGCATGGCTACAGAGGCCACTGGATAAGCCTAGGGACCATCACTGACCCTCAGCTGTCTGTAGAGACCCCTAAGTCCGGGGGTCACTCATTTGGGGCTCTCCCCTGCCGCAGAGGTGGGGCCGGGATGGGGAGGGACTCAGTAGATCTGGTTGCTGCAGGATTACTTCCTGGGGCTTGTGCCCCCAGCTTCTCAAGGTGGACCCCCACCCACCAAGCCTTGGGGCCAGACCAGCCCTAGCTCTGACTCATTCATCCTGATGGGCACCCACCCCCCTCACCCCGCCACAGAGGAAGAGAAAGCAGCCTTTAAATATAGCTCCACACCCTCTGAGACTGTGGGGCTGATGGAAGGAAACCAGCGGCCGCCCCTGACCCAGCCAAGTGTGCTCCGTGCTGGGCTCACGTGCCCCCTCCTTTCTCGCCGCTCCCCCTGCAGCCTCAAACCGCCCGCTGCCACAGACCCAGGCTCAGATGTTTAGGCTTTCTGTAAACGTGAGATATAAAAAGAACCACAGGGTGGATGGAAGAGAGGGGAATGGCCACCAGCTTGCCAGGAGACACCGCCCCCACACTGCCCCTAGCGCAGCAAACATCCCCCCCTCCCCAGCCGCAGCCCCTAGAGATGCAGGCTCCCGCCTGCGTGCACACACAATGTGACAAGCCAGCATTTAGAATCCGGGATGAGGAGGCCAGCCAGCTGGGGGGAAGCCAAGTCTGACTTTATAAAGGTCTCTCTCTGTGGCCAGAACAGGGCGCTGGCGATTGTAAATGGTGCAGATGCCCCAGCTGAGGCAGGTCAAGCTGGCCCCAGGACCACACCTCTCAGGGTGAGGGCAGGCGGACGCCTAGACCCTGCGGAGCTCTGGCTGCTGGCCCCTGGCTGGGCTCCAGCGCCAGCCTGGCCTCCACAGGCTCTGAACATGCATTCAGGACTACAGCGGTGCAACAGCGTCCTCCACCTCCCAGCCCGTGCCCTGCTGCCAGACTGTACTTCTGCCTCCCCTGCCCCAGGCCAACGCTCCACGCCCACTACTGCACCTCCAGAGACCCTCGCTCCTCCTTCAGGGTCCCTGTAGCCCCCATCCAGCTACTGCCCCCACCTAACCCCAGGGCTCTCTGCTCTTGTGGCTCACCCCACCTGCACTCCAGAATGTCCACCACCTGCCTCAGTGCCTCCCCGCTCCCTTGCTGGGACGTTGTGCCAGCCCCTCCACTTTACTTAGAGGTAAAGAATCCACCTGCAATGCAGGAGACCTGGGTTCGACCCCTGGGACAGGAAGATTCCCCCACCCGGCCCCAGAGAAGGGAGTGACTACCCACTCCAGTATTTTTTTTTTTTTTTTTTTGGTCACTTTCTTTCTTTTTTTTTTTTTAAACAATTGAATGTATACTTTAAGATTTATTTATTTATTTTATTTTGGGCGGGGAGTCGGGTTGGGGAAGGAGGGGAGCGGGCGGGCCACTTCTATTGGTCTTTCATTTATCTATTTTCATCCATCTTTGTTCTTTGGCTCCTGTGGGCCTCCCATCGCGGTGGCGTCTGTCGTTGCAGAGCACCGGTTCCGGGCGCATGCGCTCCAGAGCTCCGCCTTGGTAATTGGACACATGGGTCCAGCCGCTCCGCGGCACGTGGGATCTTCCCAGGCCAGGGATTGAACCGGCGCCCCCTGCACTGCAAGGCGGTGTCCTTACCCACTGGACCACCAGGGAAGCCCCACTCCAGTATTCTTGCCTGGAGGATTCCATGGACAGGGCACCCTGGCAGGCCCCAGTCCATGGGGTCGCAAAGAGTCGAACATGACTGAGCGACTAACACACACATTCTACTCTACAGAGCGCGGGGGCCGGGCACCAGGTAAAGGTCAGGAGCTGGGACTGCAGAGCGGAGAGTAAGACACAAGGTGTCACATCCTCAGGGGGGGATCCCAGTAAGATGGAGGAGGCAGGAGGAGCATCCGCACACCTAACGTCCACAAACCGAAAAGAAAAAGCAGGGAGATGAGGAGTTCATAACTGGAACATGTGCTGTGAGGGACCAGCCCGGAGCCGTGCAGAGAGGTGGACCTTCCTCAGAGGGGGAAGGGAACCTGTACACAAGGGTCTCGTAGAAGGGGGACACAGGGGAAAGCAGCGCTGGCTGTTGTTTTTGTTTCGTCCATAAGTCCTACTCTTTGTGGCCCCGTGGGCCGTAGCCCGCCAGGCTCCTCTGCCCATGGGATTTCCCAGGCACAAATACTGGAGTAGGTTGCCATTTCCTTCTCCAGGGGATCTTCCTGACCCAGGGAGGGACTGAACTTAGATATCCAGGACTGCAGGTGGACTCTTTATCATCTGAGCCACGAGGGAAGGGTGTCTAATATGTACAGAGTTTCAGATGTGCGAGAGTTGCGCCGATGGGACGTGCCTGGCGCTTCAGTGGTTAGGACTCTAGGCTGCCACTGGAGGGAGTCTGAGTTTGAATCCTGGTGAGGGAACTAAGATCCTGTATGCTGCACAGAGCAGCCAAAAAACAGAAGCAAAAAGAGAGTCATGGGAATGGATGATGGTAATGGTTGCTGAGCAATATGAACGTGTTTAATACCGCCGATCTGTACACTTAAAACATAACCAAGATGGTAAATTCTTTTTTTTTTTTTAAAGATTTATTTATTTATTTATTTTGGGCGGGGGTCGGGTTGGGGAGGGAGGGGAGCAGGCGGGCCACTTCTGTTGGTCTTTTGTTTCTCTATGTTCATCCGTCTTTGTTCTTTGGCTCCTGCGGGCCTCCCATCGCCGTAGCGTCTGTCGTTGCAGAGCACCGGCTCTGGGCGCATGCGCTCCAGAGCTCTGGCTCGCTCCAGAGCTCTGGCTCGGTAATTGGACACATCAGTCCAGCCGCTCTGCGGCACGTGGGATCTTCCCAGGCCAGGGCTCGAACCGGCGCCCCTCGCACTGCAAGGCGGTGTCCTTACCCACTGGACCACCAGGGGAAGCCCCAGTAAATTCTTGTTATGTGTATTTTAACTCAATTTACAAAAAAAAAAGAGAAAGCTTCCAGACATGAATGGGCATGACTGTAAACGTAATTTACAAAGGTGCTAATCATAATCCATACGACTTTGTTTTTAAATTTTGGCCTCATTTATTGGTTTTTTATTTATTTTTTCATCCATCTTTATTCCTTGACCTATGTGGGCTTCCCATTGCAGTGGCCTCTCTCATTGCAGAATACCAGCTCTGGGCACATGCGCTCCAGAGCGCTGGCTCATAATTGGACATCTCTGTCCAGCCACTGTGCGGCACGTGGGATCTTCCGTGGCCAGGGATTGAACCGGTGCCCCTTGCACTACAAGGCAGACTCTTTACCCACTGGACCACCAGGGAAGCCCCATGTAACTTTTTTTATGTTTCACTGCTTTCCCACGGTGAAGACTCCATACTTGTGTGCAGAGGGCTCGAGTTTGACTCCTGGTTGGGAAACTACGATCCCCCACGTACCGCAGGCTGTGCAGCACAACCAAAAGGAAGGAAAATAGAAGAATGTCAAGATCATTCTGAGCCTGAGAGCTGGGCAGGGAGGAGGAGCAGATGTTCTCCTCTCCCCACCCCACTCCACTCCAGACGGGGCTGTGGTTTGGAGACGCCGGTCCAGTTCACCTCTTGCTTTCTGGCACATCTCACGCTCGGCTGGGCACAGACAAGGCTGTGCAGAAAGCTGCACTGACGAACACATGTGTGCACGAATATGTCAAAAGCACACCGACTCTGAAGTCAGCCACGCCAGCAGGCAAACCCCGCTGGTGCCTTCCCTTCTTTCCTGAGAGGACTCCAGAAAGCCACTTAACTTCTCCGGGCCCCCGGGTTTTCAGCTGGAGACAATTCTGCCTGCTGCTGTGCAGGATGTGTCTCCACTCCTAGGGTCTCTCCAGGTCCTCTCCCTTCTGCCGCTGGGAAACCCGGTAGCTCTGTCTTAAAGAGGGAAAAGGGAAGCCTCCCCATACTGGCTCACTCAGGCCCACCAGGTCAGCCCCCAGGACTGCGCCCCACCGAACACACGCTCTTGTCCTGGCCTAAATACATTCCAGCCTCAGAGACATTCCATGCCCCCACGCTCATTTCTGGTGCCAAGGGGAAAAAACAATCCTGCCGGTAGGGAGCAGGGACGGTAGAGTCCTGCAAGGGGGAGTGAAATGCAGCCTCAAGGGGCCTGGTCTTCATGGGCGTGCTGGGAAGGCTGAGGGGGACACCCAACCCCCTGCACCCTCTTTCTCTCCTGGGCTCTGAGTCACCACTCTGGCAGTTGCTGGCCAGGAGCCAGGGTGGGGTGCGACGTGAGGGCGGCAGGCAGGCAGGCGGGCTGGGAGATCTACTTTAGCTTCTGGTTTCTTCCCCACACCCACGAGGGCCCTCAGGTCTCAGAGCAGGCACCCGGGCACCGCCCAGTAAATCCGGAGGCCCGGTCAGGGCAGGGCTCCCCACGCCTTGCCTTCTGGCTCCTGGGCTGTGTCTGAGCCCTCGCCCACCCCTGGGAACCAGGAAGGAAGACAAGGCTGCCTGTCTCCACCCACCAGGGCCTGGGGGCACCAGCACCCCTCCCACCAGAGAAAGGGGATACGTTAGGAGAGCCCCATGGACCCCTCCCAAGATGCCAGAACCTGCCAACCACCTCCACCCCCCAGAACTCCATGCCTATGTGGTGAGGGGGACACAGATCCACACTCTGTGCTACTCTGCAGGCAGGCACCTATGTGAAGAGGCAGGGCAGTCAAAAGCAGATGGTGAGCCTGCCCTCCACCTCACACCAACAAGAAGCTACGTCTGGGGACGTTATTGGTTGCCATGACTGTAGGAGGAGGTGCTCTGGTACTCGGTGTAAACTATGGGAGACAAGGCTGTGCAGAAAGCTGCACTGACGAACACATGTGTGCACGAATATGTCAAAAGCACACCGACTCTGAAGTCAGCCACGCCAGCAGGCAAACCCCGCTGGTGCCTTCCCTTCTTTCCTGAGAGGACTCCAGAAAGCCACTTAACTTCTCCGGGCCCCCGGGTTTTCAGCTGGAGACAATTCTGCCTGCTGCTGTGCAGGATGTGTCTCCACTCCTAGGGTCTCTCCAGGTCCTCTCCCTTCTGCCGCTGGGAAACCCGGTAGCTCTGTCTTAAAGAGGGAAAAGGGAAGCCTCCCCATACTGGCTCACTCAGGCCCACCAGGTCAGCCCCCAGGACTGCGCCCCACCGAACACACGCTCTTGTCCTGGCCTAAATACATTCCAGCCTCAGAGACATTCCATGCCCCCACGCTCATTTCTGGTGCCAAGGGGAAAAAACAATCCTGCCGGTAGGGAGCAGGGACGGTAGAGTCCTGCAAGGGGGAGTGAAATGCAGCCTCAAGGGGCCTGGTCTTCATGGGCGTGCTGGGAAGGCTGAGGGGGACACCCAACCCCCTGCACCCTCTTTCTCTCCTGGGCTCTGAGTCACCACTCTGGCAGTTGCTGGCCAGGAGCCAGGGTGGGGTGCGACGTGAGGGCGGCAGGCAGGCAGGCGGGCTGGGAGATCTACTTTAGCTTCTGGTTTCTTCCCCACACCCACGAGGGCCCTCAGGTCTCAGAGCAGGCACCCGGGCACCGCCCAGTAAATCCGGAGGCCCGGTCAGGGCAGGGCTCCCCACGCCTTGCCTTCTGGCTCCTGGGCTGTGTCTGAGCCCTCGCCCACCCCTGGGAACCAGGAAGGAAGACAAGGCTGCCTGTCTCCACCCACCAGGGCCTGGGGGCACCAGCACCCCTCCCACCAGAGAAAGGGGATACGTTAGGAGAGCCCCATGGACCCCTCCCAAGATGCCAGAACCTGCCAACCACCTCCACCCCCCAGAACTCCATGCCTATGTGGTGAGGGGGACACAGATCCACACTCTGTGCTACTCTGCAGGCAGGCACCTATGTGAAGAGGCAGGGCAGTCAAAAGCAGATGGTGAGCCTGCCCTCCACCTCACACCAACAAGAAGCTACGTCTGGGGACGTTATTGGTTGCCATGACTGTAGGAGGAGGTGCTCTGGTACTCGGTGTAAACAGATAGGATGGGGGGGGGTCCCCAAAGAAAGAGAACCAGACATAGGTTTCTTTCCTAAAACTATCTTTTATGTATTCACTTCTTTGGCTGATCAGGGTCTTAGGTGCAGCTTGTGACCAGGTAGCTGAGGCATGGAGGATCTCGTTCCCTAACCAGTGACTGAACCCAGGGCCCCTGCATTGGGAGCCAGTCTTTGCCCCCAGAGCACCTGGGAAGTCCCCAGACATGGCTTTCTTGACTTATGTGAAGCCATTTTTGGCTTAAGCCGTCTGGGGACTAGCCTGGCGATAATGCTTGCCCTTGAATAGGTCTCAGTAATCAGTGATCTTAAGGGAAGGGAGGGAATGCAAGAATTTAGGAAAAGTTGTCTAGAAACAATCTTTCAGCCATAAAGACAGTCCTAGTTCCTCAAGAAGAAATACACCCAACAATCTGATCCATGCCTTTGAGTTCTGCAAAACGAAGACCCCAGTCCCCAGCGTGGAGGATGCAATGATGATGTGTATCCTCTTGACTTTAATCAACTAAAGCTTGGACTCCGTCGGCTGCTTCCTTGATCAGTGCAGTCCAACCCTCTGCGACCCCATGGACTGTAGCCCTCCAGCCGCCTCTGTGTCCATGGGATTTCCCAGGCAAGGATACTGGAGCGGGTAGCCATTTCCTTCTCCAGGGGATCTTTTTGACCCAGGGATCAAACCTGCATTGGGATCTTCTGCATTGGAAGGTGGGTTCTTTACCATTGGGTCACTTGGGTAGCTTTGCCCCAAATCTATGCTGACTTTGATTCAAGCCCTTCCTGAATATGCATGTATCCTTAGTTTAAAACTTGCCCAGTTTTTCTGATACGTTAGGAGGCCCCATGGACCCCTCCCAAGATGCCAGAACCTGCCAACCACCTCCACCCCCCAGAACTCCATGCCTATGTGGTGAGGGGGACACAGATCCACACTCTGTGCTACTCTGCAGGCAGGCACCTATGTGAAGAGGCAGGGCAGTCAAAAGCAGATGGTGAGCCTGCCCTCCACCTCACACCAACAAGAAGCTACGTCTGGGGACGTTATTGGTTGCCATGACTGTAGGAGGAGGTGCTCTGGTACTCGGTGTAAACAGATAGGATGGGGGGGGGTCCCCAAAGAAAGAGAACCAGACATAGGTTTCTTTCCTAAAACTATCTTTTATGTATTCACTTCTTTGGCTGATCAGGGTCTTAGGTGCAGCTTGTGACCAGGTAGCTGAGGCATGGAGGATCTCGTTCCCTAACCAGTGACTGAACCCAGGGCCCCTGCATTGGGAGCCAGTCTTTGCCCCCAGAGCACCTGGGAAGTCCCCAGACATGGCTTTCTTGACTTATGTGAAGCCATTTTTGGCTTAAGCCGTCTGGGGACTAGCCTGGCGATAATGCTTGCCCTTGAATAGGTCTCAGTAATCAGTGATCTTAAGGGAAGGGAGGGAATGCAAGAATTTAGGAAAAGTTGTCTAGAAACAATCTTTCAGCCATAAAGACAGTCCTAGTTCCTCAAGAAGAAATACACCCAACAATCTGATCCATGCCTTTGAGTTCTGCAAAACGAAGACCCCAGTCCCCAGCGTGGAGGATGCAATGATGATGTGTATCCTCTTGACTTTAATCAACTAAAGCTTGGACTCCGTCGGTTGCTTCCTTGATCAGTGCAGTCCAACCCTCTGCGACCCCATGGACTGTAGCCCTCCAGCCGCCTCTGTGTCCATGGGATTTCCCAGGCAAGGATACTGGAGCGGGTAGCCATTTCCTTCTCCAGGGGATCTTTTTGACCCAGGGATCAAACCTGCATTGGGATCTTCTGCATTGGAAGGTGGGTTCTTTACCATTGGGTCACTTGGGTAGCTTTGCCCCAAATCTATGCTGACTTTGATTCAAGCCCTTCCTGAATATGCATGTATCCTTAGTTTAAAACTTGCCCAGTTTTTCTGATCTGGAAGACAGGGCTTTGGGAAAGGTCCCTGGTGTTCTCCTTACTTGCCCTGATCTCCAACTTGGTTGTGTCCTTTTTTAAAGTATTTATTTGGTGGCCTCAGGTCTCAGTTGCAGCATGCGGGATCTTCGTTGCACAGTGGGGTCTTCCGTTGCTGCGTGCACGTCCCTGATGGCCGCTTCTCTCTAGTTGTCGGGCACGGGCTCAGTGGTTGCCATATGGGTCTAGTTGCCCCGTGGCACGTGGGACCTTCCTCCCCAACCCACGATGGAACCTGAGTCTCTTGCATTGGAAGGCAGATTCTTTTTCTTTCCTTTTTTCCTTTTTGGAAGGCAGATTCTTAAACCACAGAACCCCCAGGCAAGTTCCCTGGTGTGGCGTGTGGCTTGATGTCTACCAAGAAATGAGCCCAGTTTTCAGGTAACCCTGGCAGGTAGATGCCAGGACTGCAGCTTCACATTTTGAGATGCACCAGGCAGCACCCCCACGGTTCCCAAGAGGGAACGATCCAGCCCCACATGTTGAGAGCCTAGAAACTAGCACTCTTTTTTTTTTTTCAGACAAGGTACCTAAACTCATTGTGCCTCAGTTTCCATGATGTGAAATGAGGATAAGGCAGTTAAGCCTTTGTGATGACAACTCCGTAGGCTGAACTAGGAAGCCGTGGTTGTGGCGATGGCTGTCATTCTTAAGACCTTGGTTTCTGGGACTTCCCTGGTGGTTCAGTGGTTACGAGTCCACCTTCTACTTGTAGGGGACGCAGGTTCGATCCCTGGTCAGGACACAAAGATCCTACTTGCCTCGGGGAAACTAAGCTCATGCACCGCAACTAAAGAGAAGCCCGCATGCCACAACTAGAGAAGCCTGTGCCTTGCAACAGAGATCTCCTGTGCTGAAACTAAGACCCAATGCAGCCAAATAAATATTTTTTAAAAAGGCAAACAACTATTAAACACATACATACACACACACACAACTTAGGCTTCAAGTCTCCCACAGACCCAAGTTCACATCCAAAGTTCAGCCAAGTGCTGTCAGGGCCCCTCTTGGAGTTGGGGGGACAGATGAACTGCTGGGGCACACAGCCTTGGTGCAGTTCGGGGACCCAGGGGTACTGAGGAACCCTCACTAGGCTCAGACGTGCCCGAGCCTGGAAAGGACATCAGGGAGCACAAGACCATCTGAACTCTGGGTATCACAGGTGCATAGCAATGGGACAGGACGGGCTCCGCCACAACAGGGGTTGGAGGAGGTTTATGGGAAGAACCATGCCGGCCTTGAGCAAGAAGCAGGGAGTGTGCCTGAGGCCCTGGCCGGTCTGATGCTGGCTGGCAGGAGGAATGCCCTGAGAATCTTTCCTTGGCTTTCTAGATCAAACAGGTCGGTGCAAGGAGGAAAATCCATCAAGACGATGATATTAGGGTAGCTCAGGACAGAGGGAACCTGGGCCATTCAGAGGGTGGGCAGAAAATTTCCCAGAGCCGTGTGTGTGTGTGTGTATGTGTGTGTGTGTGTGTGTGCGTGCGTGTGCACACGTGCGCAACCTTGAGTTGTGGAGAAGACTCGGCCCGCCAGTCCACCAGAAACCGAGGTCCAAGCTTGGGACATGTGGTGCACCTTGGAGGGCGCACCTTGGCTCTGGCCTCCCAGGACAGGGCGGCTTTAGTCACACTATAACTGCTGGGAGATTGGGCAACAAAGTATGCCCCACCCACAGATGTCCAGAGAGTCGTGAGAAAGAGGGCCAAGCCCGGGGTCAAGGGGAGGCCGGCCAGGGGAGACAGCAGGACGCTCAGGCTGCAGACAGGGTCCCAGGGGCCCTCTCTTGCACACTCCCTGCTTGCTCCGTGGCCCCACCTCCGCAGTAGAAGCCAGAAATGCCCAACAGAAAGGGAGGGGAAGCAGCCCCTCCTCATCCACCGTGCGCACTGGCTAAAAGGAAGGCTTTGGAGATTCTGGGCAAGCCCCTTCTCTCAGCCTCAGTTTCTCCCTCAGAGAGAAAACAACACAAACCAGAAAAAAGGAAAATAACTGGTTTCCAGCCCACTCTGCTTGGAAGGTAATTTCTAGTCTCAAACAGCAGGAGAGTCCTTTGAAAATCCGAGTATCCGTTTTTAGGCAATGTCCACAGGAAGCCAGGAGGCAACAGGAGACTGCCTACCTGGCCTGGAAGCTGCAGGCTGGCGCTGCGTCTCTGGGCACAGGGCCTGGGGGGAAGAGCGCCGCCCCCGCCCCATTCTGCGCCTCCCAGCTGCAGCCGGCAGGGCCCCAGCAGTGAGTAATTGCAGGCTTGCTTTGGTCTTCCTGGTGGCTCAAAGCCAGGACAAGGTTCATTCCGGAAGGGCGGGCCGCAGCAGGGGAGCGGGGGAGGCCTGGAGGGGAAGGAGAGTTGGGGCGGAGAAGGGAGGGGAGCTCAGGTGGACGCTGGTGGATGGTGAGCTGGCCAGGGGCTGAGATGGCTGGGCCGAGGCCCGGGCTCCTTTGGCCTGTGGCCTCTAACGTGCTCTTAAGAGGGCAGGCGGCCTCCGATGGCCCTCCTGGCCCGCCTTCGCATCTAAAGGGTGAAGTGGTGAGCCATTTCCTGTCCCAGACACCAGCAAGGGCCCCCACCCTCACCCTGCAGCTGCCTTTCTAGTCTAGCGATGTGCGTAGTTTGGATTTGCAGTTAATAACCATCACCAAAAACATGAAACAACAAGAAACATCCAAATCCAAACCTAGGGAATCCCCTGGCCACCCAGTGATTAGGACTCCAGGCTTCCACTGCAGGGGGCACGGATTCCATCCCTGATCCCCGGTCAAGGTATTAAGATTCTGCAAATTGCGGGACTTCCCTGGTGGTCCAATGGTTAAGTATCTGCCTCTAACGCAGGGAATCTGGGCTCAATCCCTGGTCCAGAACTAAGATCCCAAATGCCATGAATCAACGAAGCCCATGCACAACTACTGAGCCCAAGCTCTACAAGCATGCTCACCACAACTAGAGAAAGCCTGCACACAGCAACAAAGATTCTGCAAACTGCACCATGTGCTGTGCAGAGCTGCTCCATTGTGTCCGACTCGGTGTGACCCCGTGAACTGCCAGCCCGCCAGGCTCCTCTGTCCATGGGATTCTCCAGGCAAGAGTCCCGGAGTGGGGTGCCATGCCCTCCTCCAGGGGATCTTCCACATTGCAGCTGGATTCTTTACCGTCTGAGCCACCAGGGAAGCAAACAGCACAGTGGGACAAAAACAAAACAAAACAAAACAAAAACAAAACACAGGTAACTTCGTCCTCATCAAGCCCTTGGGCTGAGCATGCCCCAATTGGCCCCCAGGGATGTTTTCACCAGAGGAAGCAGGAAAAACAATGAGACAGACTCACCCAGCAAGCGGGTCTGAAAAAGCTGAAGGCAGCTGGTGGGTGAAGCCAATGATCATCGAGCCCAGGATGCCAGGAGAGGAAAGCCTTCCTGGTTGGGGGAGAGACCTGGAGCATGGATCTCACCACCCTGAGCTCTCTTTCCTTATTTGTGAACCAGAGACAAGTTGCTGGGTATACATAAGAAAAGTCCTCCAAACTACCACCCCATCCCCAAATCCAGGAGAGAAAGAACAACAGGCTTTTTCTTCCCAGACTCAGATTTGCTCTGTGCCTCAATTCCTTCATCCATAAAATGGGGCGAGTGAAAGTGCCTACTTTAGTTCTGACTCAGGTTTGGGGCAAGGTTCTGTTGTTGTTCAGTCACTAACTCCGAGTAAAACCCTACAGACTGCGGCGCACCAGGCTTTCCTCCCTCCCTGTCTCCACGAGTTAGCTCAAATGCGTGTCCATCGAGTCGGTGATGTCATCCAACCATCGCATCCTCTGTCGTCCCCCTCTCCTCCTGCCTTCAATCTTTCCCACCATCAGGGTCTTTCCCAATGAGCTAGTTCTTCACCTCAGGTGGCCAGAGTATTGGAGCTTCAGTTTCAGCCCTTCCAATGAATATTCAGGGAGCAGGGTTTAACCAAGTGAATGTGTGCACAGCAAAGCACATGGCTGGCAATGAAGTATCAACACTGTCTCTTCATAGAATAGGGCAACCAGAAGCCCCTGGGTCGGATGCAATCTCCAGGGACCCTTTAGAAGCTCACAGAATCTTCTGAAAGGATGTTGCGTGAAGCCTCAATGCAAGGTTTTCCGGGTCGAAATTGTGTCCGACTCGGTGTGACCCCGTGAACTGCCAGCCCGCCAGGCTCCTCTGTCCATGGGATTCTCCAGGCAAGAGTCCCGGAGTGGGGTGCCATGCCCTCCTCCAGGGGATCTTCCACATTGCAGCTGGATTCTTTACCGTCTGAGCCACCAGGGAAGCAAACAGCACAGTGGGACAAAAAAAAAACAAAACAAAACAAAAACAAAACACAGGTAACTTCGTCCTCATCAAGCCCTTGGGCTGAGCATGCCCCAATTGGCCCCCAGGGATGTTTTCACCAGAGGAAGCAGGAAAAACAATGAGACAGACTCACCCAGCAAGCGGGTCTGAAAAAGCTGAAGGCAGCTGGTGGGTGAAGCCAATGATCATCGAGCCCAGGATGCCAGGAGAGGAAAGCCTTCCTGGTTGGGGGAGAGACCTGGAGCATGGATCTCACCACCCTGAGCTCTCTTTCCTTATTTGTGAACCAGAGACAAGTTGCTGGGTATACATAAGAAAAGTCCTCCAAACTACCACCCCATCCCCAAATCCAGGAGAGAAAGAACAACAGGCTTTTTCTTCCCAGACTCAGATTTGCTCTGTGCCTCAATTCCTTCATCCATAAAATGGGGCGAGTGAAAGTGCCTACTTTAGTTCTGACTCAGGTTTGGGGCAAGGTTCTGTTGTTGTTCAGTCACTAACTCCGAGTAAAACCCTACAGACTGCGGCGCACCAGGCTTTCCTCCCTCCCTGTCTCCACGAGTTAGCTCAAATGCGTGTCCATCGAGTCGGTGATGTCATCCAACCATCGCATCCTCTGTCGTCCCCCTCTCCTCCTGCCTTCAATCTTTCCCACCATCAGGGTCTTTCCCAATGAGCTAGTTCTTCACCTCAGGTGGCCAGAGTATTGGAGCTTCAGTTTCAGCCCTTCCAATGAATATTCAGGGAGCAGGGTTTAACCAAGTGAATGTGTGCACAGCAAAGCACATGGCTGGCAATGAAGTATCAACACTGTCTCTTCATAGAATAGGGCAACCAGAAGCCCCTGGGTCGGATGCAATCTCCAGGGACCCTTTAGAAGCTCACAGAATCTTCTGAGGATGCGTCTCAAGGTTCGCTCGGTAAACACCGGGGATGTTGCGTGAAGCCTCAATGAACACAAGTGGCTCATTCCCCAACAAATCTTCCCAGGGCTCCAAGGAGGAGCAGCCTGCTTCCTAAACTCCGGGCTCGGCTGGCCGCCACCCTGGCCCCTCAGGACCACTGGGGTGGTCTGATCCGACCCTGGGGAGAACATCCTCAAATGAGAAGAAACCAAGGCCCGGAACATGATGGCTCAGGGCACACCCTCCGGCTCGCCAGGCAGGGCAGTTAGGACCATGGTTGGCAAATACAGAGGCCCTTCGTTTTCACCTGGGACGCCAGAGTCCCCCGCGCACGCCGGCCGGGTCCCAGGGACCCTGGGTTTTCTCGCCACGGCCCTCCCCTGGCGGCACAATCCCCAGCAACAGAGTTGGAAAGAGAAGCAAACCCTGAGTGACTCGGCTGAGGAGGGCAAAGTCTGCCTTGCCTCACCTTTTTCTGATACTTTCACAAACTAGATGAGGAACAGGAGAAAAAGCAGTGTATCTGCTGCTGACTGGGTCAGTCCTCTCGCCTGGCGGCCCCCTGGCAGCCGAGCCCCCAGGGAAGGGTTAACAGGAAGCGCCTGGCGTCAGGGAGCCACAGAAGCCCATTGTTCGTCAGCTGGTCCCCTCCCCCTCGACCAGGACGACCCTCCAGGGAGCCCCTTCAAAAGGGCCGGGCGCAGTGTCTCCAGGCTGCCGGCCGGCCGGTCGGGAGAGCAGGCACCGGAAAAGGAAGCCCGCCGGGCGCGGGCTGGGCACAGCTGTCACCAGTCTCGGGGGGTTTCCGAGGAAGGGTGGGGGGCTCCGGCGTACCCACCCCTGGGGGAAACCCTCCCCCGCAGCCCCCATCTGGAAGGCAGAAGGCTTTGATCTCAAGCCTTTAGGTACAATCCGAGCTCGTCTCCCTCCACCCGTTTCCCCCACCGCCAGCATCTGTGTCGGAAAGTTTCACACGCCACCCCTCCTCCATCTGATTTCCGATCGTCTCTCGAACCAGGCGCTAGCCTCGGGCTTTTTCTGATTAGCAGATCTGAACGGGGTGGGGGTGCGGGGGGTCTGGATTTGGGGGGCAGAAGGAGGCAGAGAGCTGTGAGCAATTCCCTTGGAGGCCCCGGGGGGCAGGCAGGGTGAGGGCCAGCAGCTGGCAGCCAGATGTGGGCGGACAGGCTGAGGGGGAAATTAATTGGTGCCAGTCAGGTGGTGGGCAGAGAAGACAGGACCCCAGGGGGCCTCCAGGGAGCTGCCTAGGTACGGAAGGGAGGGTGGCCAGACGTAAGGCTGAGATGGGTTCTTAACGGAGAGTCAGCAATGCACTGGGGAGCGCGCGTTGATCTGATGGCCAGGAGGCTGGAAGGGAGAAAGAACAGGGCAGGGAGGGGAGGCGGGGATGGGAACCCGAGAGGGATTTTCGCTGAGAGGGGCTGCAGGCAGGGAGCTGGGTTTTAGACAGACCTCGGGCCTGGACACGCAAGTGGAGGGCCTTAGCCCCTAGACTGAACTCTCCTGAAAACCATAACGGGCGGGCAGAACACCCCTCTAGGCTGAGCCTCAGCAAACAGACAGGAAAGGCTCCCCTGAACACAGGTAGTGTGGATCTGATCTCCGCGGGAGGTGTGCGTGGGGGTGGGGTCCTGGCTTCCCCTGGACACTGGGATGGGGTTCTGAGCTTCTCTAGACCCACGCGGGGGAGGTCTGTAGCCCCCACGCTAAGGGCGGGCAGCTGGAGCCTCAAACTCTTGGCAATCCCCGTTTCCCTTCAGGTTTCGGTGCCATTTACCTGATTCCGAGCCGACCCCCTGCCCCAGGAGCCCCCTGCGCGGCCTCCGCCTTCCCGCTCGGCGCCTAAACCCCGCCCCCACATCCGCGGGGCGCGCAGGAGGAGGGGGTGGCCGAGCGGGGACCGTGCGGGCGGGATCCGGAAGGGGCCAGGCTGGGGGAAGGGCGGAGCCGGGGCCACCAACCCACCGACGCGAGTTCTAGGAAGAAGCTCGGGGCGGCGCGGAGGGGCGGCGCTCAGAGAGGGAGGGCAAAGCAGGGCGAATTTGCATATCCTGCCCCCGTCTGTGATCGACACCCGGATGACCCCGCCCCGGGCCCTGGCTCCATCCCCCTACCCCGAGGGCCCCGCCTCGGACTCAGAAGTTCCCGGCGTCGGTCGAGCGCCAGCCCCGCGCCCGCCAGCAATCTGCCCAAGGTCTGCGTTTTACGGACTGAGGCGGGTGGACCTCGCCCAGGTCCCAGGAACACGGGAAACCGGTCTGGGAGCCGCTTCTGGGCTGGTCTTGACTTGTGGACCCGCCCCGTTCCAGCCCAGCGGAGGCCCAACGAGGGCAGGTGTTTCTTGGGTCCCACACAGTGGAGGAGGCGACCGGTGGGGGCGGGGTGGGGAGGAACGAGTCTCTAAACGAGGAGAGGGGCGGCCCTCGAGCTGTGCCCTACTTGCTCTCCTGCAGGGCGATCTTCTCTGGACCTCAATTTCCCGGTCTGTGAAAAACGGACATTAAAAGGACCGACCACAAAGGAACGTGCCAAATGCATCATTTACTCACAAAATCATTTAGTAAGCGCCTATGAGGATCATCTCTGCCGCAAAGTTAGAAGGAGAGGCAAACCTAGAAACAAATGTAACAAGGCAGCTGTGACGAATACCAGGGCTACAACCACTACCAACAACACAAAGGCCCGTGATCGGAATGGGAATAAACATAGGGGTCTTAGACCAAAATGGAGGGCAGAAAGGGAAATTCTCTTATGATTTGCCTTTGGGCTGAAAGGACTTAACTAGGTGAACAGGGAAGAGAAACTACCCTGAAGGCTTAGTCCGTAAAGAATTTGCCTGCAATGCAGGAGACTGCCTATAGTACCGGGGACCTGGGTTCAATCCCTGGGTCGGGAAGTTCCCCTGGAGAAGAAAAGGGCAACCCACTCCAGTATTCTTGCCTGGAAAATCTCCTGGACAGAGGAGCCTGGAGGGCTACAGTCTATGGGGTCATAAAGAGTCGGACACGACAAAGTGATGAAACCACCGTGGAAAAAGAATCTTAGGCTACGCGGACCACCCGACCGAGTTCTAGGAAGAAGCTCGGGCGGCGCGGAGGGGCGGCGCTCAGAGAGGGAGGGCAAAGCAGGGCGAATTTGCATATCCTGCCCCCGTCTGTGATCGACACCCGGATGACCCCGCCCCGGGCCCTGGCTCCATCCCCCTACCCCGAGGGCCCCGCCTCGGACTCAGAAGTTCCCGGCGTCGGTCGAGCGCCAGCCCCGCGCCCGCCAGCAATCTGCCCAAGGTCTGCGTTTTACGGACTGAGGCGGGTGGACCTCGCCCAGGTCCCAGGAACACGGGAAACCGGTCTGGGAGCCGCTTCTGGGCTGGTCTTGACTTGTGGACCCGCCCCGTTCCAGCCCAGCGGAGGCCCAACGAGGGCAGGTGTTTCTTGGGTCCCACACAGTGGAGGAGGCGACCGGTGGGGGCGGGGTGGGGAGGAACGAGTCTCTAAACGAGGAGAGGGGCGGCCCTCGAGCTGTGCCCTACTTGCTCTCCTGCAGGGCGATCTTCTCTGGACCTCAATTTCCCGGTCTGTGAAAAACGGACATTAAAAGGACCGACCACAAAGGAACGTGCCAAATGCATCATTTACTCACAAAATCATTTAGTAAGCGCCTATGAGGATCATCTCTGCCGCAAAGTTAGAAGGAGAGGCAAACCTAGAAACAAATGTAACAAGGCAGCTGTGACGAATACCAGGGCTACAACCACTACCAACAACACAAAGGCCCGTGATCGGAATGGGAATAAACATAGGGGTCTTAGACCAAAATGGAGGGCAGAAAGGGAAATTCTCTTATGATTTGCCTTTGGGCTGAAAGGACTTAACTAGGTGAACAGGGAAGAGAAACTACCCTGAAGGCTTAGTCCGTAAAGAATTTGCCTGCAATGCAGGAGACTGCCTATAGTACCGGGGACCTGGGTTCAATCCCTGGGTCGGGAAGTTCCCCTGGAGAAGAAAAGGGCAACCCACTCCAGTATTCTTGCCTGGAAAATCTCCTGGACAGAGGAGCCTGGAGGGCTACAGTCTATGGGGTCATAAAGAGTCGGACACGACAAAGTGATGAAACCACCGTAGGAAAAAGAATCTTAGGCGATAACAGCATATACAAAGGTCCTGTGGCTGGAAAGACTATGGAAATACAAGAAACAAAAAGCAGGTCAGGGAGGACTTCCCTGGAGGTCCAGTGGTTAAGACTCCAACCTTCCAATGCAGGGAGCATGGATTTGATCCCTGGTCAGGGAACTAAGATCTCACATGCTGTGCAGTGTAGCCAATAAATAAATGCGGAATAAATAAATAATAATAAAGCAGGTCAGTGTAGCCAGAGAATGACGCAAGATTAGCCAGAGATGGGTACAGACCCAGCAGAATCTTCCAGACAGTCATAGGAGTTTTTTGTCCTTCAAAAGCAGAATTTTCCTAATTCTGGGACAGTGAGCAAACGGAATCAATGTTATTTAAATAAGTTAGGGAATCCCTCAGAGTCCCACCCGTTTCAACTCTTCTAAGGATGTGGCTAAGGATGTGCATGCGTGCTCAATCATGTCCAATACTTTGCGACCCCATAGACTGTAGCCCGCCAGGCTCCTCTGTCCATGGAATTTTCCAGGCAAGAAGACTGAAGTAGGTTGCCATTTTCTTCTTTAGGGCATCTTCCTGATCAAACCCACATCTTTTGTATCTCCTGCATTGGCAGGTGGATTTTTTACCACTGCACCCCCTGGGAAGCAGTAGTCTAAGCATAGTCTTCTTTTGGCCTTTGGCCGTAATGGGTCTTTAAACCTTCCTGATGTTCCTTTGAAACAAAGAAAGCTATGTGGAATCTCACAGTGGCTACTGTTTCTGCAGGATCTTGTGACAGTGTTTCATTTTCATTGTAACTTTTATAAACTGCTACCTTCCATGTATGTGGTTATGCAGTTGTGTCAATTAGAAATTGCCACGGGCCCTTGCCATCTACCTCTACAAGGATTAAATCATGTGCAGCTGCAGCAGACAATAGATTGTGGGGCACGGGCAGAGAGGAAGTCGGGAGTTCAGGGTCGAGAGCAGGAATGAGGCACACTGTGCCGGGGGATAGGGTGGCTGGGGGTGGCAGGACAGGTCTTCAAATAGGTATTCTCAGGAACTGATTTTATGACTCCCCCAATTCTTGAATCTCCTCATATCTAAAAATGCACTAGAATTCGTCATGGTGAGGACTAGCCTAAGTTTCAGGATACCAGCAAAAATCTACATAAAATGTATGTTTGATTGCATGTACCCCTCCTTTACCAAGGTCACATACATACTGTCCTTTCCCCCTACCTCTTTGGAACAGTTTATCAGAGCTAGCTGTGATGCTGTCTGCCGGGGCTGTGGTTCTCATTTTGCCCCAAATAAATGACACGAAGTGCTCGCAGTTTGCTTTTTATATATATATATAAAAAAAGTCGACAGTCCCAAGGTCGTGTCCGAGTCTAGTGAGCGATTAACAAGTGGGTTAAGTAGAGAAATACATATTACTTAAGTAATAGTACAGTTATTGATCAGATATGACAAAACTCCTGACCCTGAAGTTTGGGAAATTCAATTCTAAGGGCCATGGGAAGCCACTGAGTAATGAAATAGTAATTTAAGGACTTAGCAACCCAGACAACCACATTCACTCCCTCAGGCTTGGGCTAGGCATTCGTGGAAGTGACATTTGAATGAGGGCAAGGATGCTAAACAGAACATAAATACATCCTTTCGGGAGTTGGGTAGTGTTTTAAGGACCTGTTCAGTTCACAGCATAGAGTGTGTGTGGGGGGGTGCAGTGTTATTTTAGATCCGATGGCCAAAGAAGGCTTCCCCACGGAGCCTTCAGCAGAAACGTAAAGGAAATGAGGATGGACTTGTGCATATCTGGGAGAATAATGCAGGCAGAAGGAAGCACAAGTGCAAAGGCCCTGGGGCTGGCACACACTTGTCCTGTTCTCCAAGCAGAAAGGATGTCAGTATGGATGAAGCACAGGAAAGCTGGAGGAGTCATACGATCCAGCAGGCATTTTAGGATCAGTGCAGCTGCTGCAGACAATAGATTGTGGGGATCAAGGGCAGAGAGGAAGCCACTGCTAGATCCCAGGTGAGAGGTGAAGGCATCTCAAGCAGGTGAGAGCCATGAGGGTGGCATGTGGGATCTTAGGTCCCCAGCTCAGGATGGAACTCATGCCCAATGCATTGCAAGGCAGATCTTAACCACTGGACAACCAGAGAAGTCATTTTAAATAGGTATTCTCAGGAACTGATTTTATGACTCCCCCAATTCTTGAATCTCCTCATATCTAAAAATGCACTAGAATTCGTCATGGTGAGGACTAGCCTAAGTTTCAGGATACCAGCAAAAATCTACATAAAATGTATGTTTGATTGCATGTACCCCTCCTTTACCAAGGTCACATACATACTGTCCTTTCCCCCTACCTCTTTGGAACAGTTTATCAGAGCTAGCTGTGATGCTGTCTGCCGGGGCTGTGGTTCTCATTTTGCCCCAAATAAATGACACGAAGTGCTCGCAGTTTGCTTTTTATATATATATATAAAAAAAGTCGACAGTCCCAAGGTCGTGTCCGAGTCTAGTGAGCGATTAACAAGTGGGTTAAGTAGAGAAATACATATTACTTAAGTAATAGTACAGTTATTGATCAGATATGACAAAACTCCTGACCCTGAAGTTTGGGAAATTCAATTCTAAGGGCCATGGGAAGCCACTGAGTAATGAAATAGTAATTTAAGGACTTAGCAACCCAGACAACCACATTCACTCCCTCAGGCTTGGGCTAGGCATTCGTGGAAGTGACATTTGAATGAGGGCAAGGATGCTAAACAGAACATAAATACATCCTTTCGGGAGTTGGGTAGTGTTTTAAGGACCTGTTCAGTTCACAGCATAGAGTGTGTGTGGGGGGGTGCAGTGTTATTTTAGATCCGATGGCCAAAGAAGGCTTCCCCACGGAGCCTTCAGCAGAAACGTAAAGGAAATGAGGATGGACTTGTGCATATCTGGGAGAATAATGCAGGCAGAAGGAAGCACAAGTGCAAAGGCCCTGGGGCTGGCACACACTTGTCCTGTTCTCCAAGCAGAAAGGATGTCAGTATGGATGAAGCACAGGAAAGCTGGAGGAGTCATACGATCCAGCAGGCATTTTAGGATCAGTGCAGCTGCTGCAGACAATAGATTGTGGGGATCAAGGGCAGAGAGGAAGCCACTGCTAGATCCCAGGTGAGAGGTGAAGGCATCTCAAGCAGGTGAGAGCCATGAGGGTGGCATGTGGGATCTTAGGTCCCCAGCTCAGGATGGAACTCATGCCCAATGCATTGCAAGGCAGATCTTAACCACTGGACAACCAGAGAAGTCCCTGTATGTACTTGTATCTTTTTCTTGGTGGAGGTGGGGGGGTACTTCTATTGGTCTTTCATTTATCTCCATCTTTGTTCTTTTGGCCTGTGTGGGCCTCTCATGGCAGTGGCCTCTCTCATCGCAGAGCACCGGCTCTGGGCGCATGCGCTCCAGAGCTCCGGCTCGGTCATTGGACACATCAATCCAGCAGCTCCACGACACATGGGATCTTCCCAGGCCAGGGATCGAACTGGCGCCCCTTGCACTGCAAGGCGGTGTCCTTACCCACTGGACCATGAGGGAAACCCTACTTGTATCTTTTTAAATTAATTTATTTTGGTTGCATGGGGTCTTAGTTGTGGCATACAGGCTTCTCTCTCTCGTTAAACAGCATCAGCTTAGTTGCTCTGTGGCAACTGGGGTCCGAGTTCTCCGACCAGGGATCGAACCCATGCCCCTGGCATAGCAAGGCAGATTTTTTTTTTTTTTTTTACATTTAAAAAAAAAATTGACCTCTTTTATTGGTCCTTCATTTATTTATTTTCAGCCATCTTAATTCTTCGGCCTGTGTGGGCTTCCCATCACAGCCCTCTTGTTGCAGAGCACTGGCTCTGGGTGCATGCGCTCCAGAGTACTGGCTCACAACTGGACACACCGCAACTCAACAGACCGGTCCAGCCGCTCCGTGGTATGTGGGATCCTCCCGTGACAGAGATCGAACCTGTGCCCCTTGTACTACAAGGCGGACCCCCTACCCACCACCCCCTACCCACTGGACCACCAGGGAAGCACCCCCCCCCCAACCGCAAGGCAGATTCTTAACCAATGGGCCACCAGGGAAGTCCCTCTGTATGTGCTTTTATTTTTTGTTTTTTGGATGGGGTGTGGTGGGGAGGGAGAGGGGTGGGTGGGCCACTTCTATTGGTCTTTCATTTCTCTGTTTTCATCCATCTTTGTTCTTTTGGCCTGTGTGGGCCTCCCATCACGGTGGCCTCTGTTGTCACAGAGCACCGGCTCTGGGCGCATGCGCTCCAGAGCTCCAGCTCGGTAGTTGGACACATCGGTCCAGCTGATCCGTGGCACGTGGGATCTTCCCAGGCCAGGGATCGAACCAGCGCCCCTTGCACTGCAAGGCGGTGTCCTTACCCACTGGACCACCGGGGATGCCCCATGTTGGCTCTTCTTAAGGGTGAAATGGGGCTTCCCAAATGGCTCAGAGGTAACCAATCCGCCTGCCAAGCAGATGTGTGTTTCATCCTATCCCTGGGTGGGGAAGATTCCCTGGAGAAGGAAAGGGCAACACCTTTCCAGTATTTTTGCCTGGGAAATCCCATGGACAGAGAAGCCTGGCGGGCTACAGGCCACGCGGTCACAAAGACACGACTTAGCGACTAAGAAACCACCGGGTGAAATGCGGTCTTGGGGTGCAGAATCTCTTAAGGGGATGTATTTGGGGGCTGTCTGGCCTTGTCTCCCACGGCGTCATGTTCAACCCTCAGCCCCCGTGACCGGAAACCCCAAGGCGGTCCGGGCGTGGGGGGGGGGGGTCGGCCGAGCCTCTTCCCGCGGAAGGAAGCGCCGGGTGGCTCCGGCGACAGGATGCGCGGTGACGCCCCCTCCCCAGCCGCCGGGGACTTCCCGGGCTGGGCCAGGTTCGCGAGGGAGTTGCTCCCACGCGGACGCCGCAAGCTACCGCTCGTGGTGTGGGGCTCCCGGCCCCCGACATCTCTTTGGGGAGTTGTGGATCGGCCCCCAGAGTGGGCGGCACTGAAGGCTTTCTCGGTACCCGGGAGGGAAGGTTGCGGCCAAGGCGAGATTTCCCTCGGGACGGGGAGGGAGGGGCGAAGTGCGGAGGGTGAACCGGCCTGGAGCGGAGCCAGGGGCGGAGCGGCCCCTCCACCCACCCTCCTCCTCCCCTCCGACCTCGGGGTCAGGTCCCCTGGGTCTCCGGAGGCCCGCGGTGGCGGAGCCCGCCGTCTGGAGGCGGGGCGGGAGCTCTCCCGGCGCCTCCCGCCGCCCTCTCTCCCCGCACCTGCGGCTCCTTTGTCCTCCCCACACCCCCACCCCACCCTCGGCTCTGGGGCAACGCCTACAGCCATTCTCCTAAAGCAGCGTTGGGGGCTTTGGAAGGGTTTTCTCTCTGGCTCCCGATCGGCTCTGGGCGCATGCGCCCAGAGCTCCAGCTCGTAGTTGGACACATCGGTCCAGCTGATCCGTGCACGTGGGATCTTCCCAGGCCAGGGATCGAACCAGCGCCCCTTGCACTGCAAGGCGGTGTCCTTACCCACTGGACCACCGGGGATGCCCCATGTTGGCTCTTCTTAAGGGTGAAATGGGGCTTCCCAAATGGCTCAGAGGTAACCAATCCGCCTGCCAAGCAGATGTGTGTTTCATCCTATCCCTGGGTGGGGAAGATTCCCTGGAGAAGGAAAGGGCAACACCTTTCCAGTATTTTTGCCTGGGAAATCCCATGGACAGAGAAGCCTGGCGGGCTACAGGCCACGCGGTCACAAAGACACGACTTAGCGACTAAGAAACCACCGGGTGAAATGCGGTCTTGGGGTGCAGAATCTCTTAAGGGGATGTATTTGGGGGCTGTCTGGCCTTGTCTCCCACGGCGTCATGTTCAACCCTCAGCCCCCGTGACCGGAAACCCCAAGGCGGTCCGGGCGTGGGGGGGGGGGGTCGGCCGAGCCTCTTCCCGCGGAAGGAAGCGCCGGGTGGCTCCGGCGACAGGATGCGCGGTGACGCCCCCTCCCCAGCCGCCGGGGACTTCCCGGGCTGGGCCAGGTTCGCGAGGGAGTTGCTCCCACGCGGACGCCGCAAGCTACCGCTCGTGGTGTGGGGCTCCCGGCCCCCGACATCTCTTTGGGGAGTTGTGGATCGGCCCCCAGAGTGGGCGGCACTGAAGGCTTTCTCGGTACCCGGGAGGGAAGGTTGCGGCCAAGGCGAGATTTCCCTCGGGACGGGGAGGGAGGGGCGAAGTGCGGAGGGTGAACCGGCCTGGAGCGGAGCCAGGGGCGGAGCGGCCCCTCCACCCACCCTCCTCCTCCCCTCCGACCTCGGGGTCAGGTCCCCTGGGTCTCCGGAGGCCCGCGGTGGCGGAGCCCGCCGTCTGGAGGCGGGGCGGGAGCTCTCCCGGCGCCTCCCGCCGCCCTCTCTCCCCGCACCTGCGGCTCCTTTGTCCTCCCCACACCCCCCACCCCCACCCTCGGCTCTGGGGCAACGCCTACAGCCATTCTCCTAAAGCAGCGTTGGGGGCTTTGGAAGGGTTTTCTTCTCTCGGGGTGGCTACCCTGGGGAGGGGGTAAGGCCAAGGCAAATCAGAGCTCCCATGGCTATTTCTCACCTCCCCAGCCGCGCAGGGAAGGTGTTGAGCCCCTTTTCGCGGATGACGAAACTGAGGCTGGTGCTCGCCACCTCGCCTGAGCCACAGGGTGACACCGCCTGGGGCTAGAACTGGGCGTGTAGGGCGCTCCAAAGCTCAAGGGCGGAGCTCCACCCCAGTCCAAGGATCCCTGGCGACTGGGTTAATCAGGTGGGGGAAGGGGAGACGTCCTTCAAGCCTCCGAGGGAGGCCCCATGCCCAAGTCTGCTGGGGACACTGGACCCCCGCTCCCAAACATTGAATTCGGAAAGGCTTCGCATCCAGAGTTGTGGGGGGCGGGGGGGAAGGGTTTTGCAAGGAACCCCCGAATGCGCGATGCTTAAGGAGGGGTCGGCGCGCCAGGCGCCCTGCGCGGGAAGTGCTCTGGCAAAGGGACGGGACCGGCCCCTTCCCGCCCACTCGGCCCACGTGGTAGCCGGTCAGACCGGTTTCTGGGGCCCCAGCGAGCCGCCGCCAGCTCCTGACCCCTTAACCCGGCCCCTCCCCCACCAGGGAGGAAAAACCAGACCGGCTGCAAGGTCTCCTTTATTCAAATGGTCTTTATTTTTTTTCTCTGGCATTTCTAGCAAAAAGGCCAGACAGAGGAGTTAACACAATCCACCACAGTACAGGTAAACAGGACCCCAGAACGCCCTGGCGAGAATCTCCCCCCTCCCCCAAACTGGTCTAGTCTCGCCCGCAACGGATCCCAGCTCAGCCCTACAGCGCTCTGAACACCCTCCCCCTGTTTTTGTGATTCAAACCGGGAACGTCTGGGATGACCGTTGTCTGTGGGTCTGAAAGGGAGAGTTCAAGCTCGAGATTGTGAACACAGTTCCAGCTCTAACGCAGCAGATGAGAACATTTAACCTGAAATGACACCAGCCCTCCACCTCCGAAGGTGTAGGGCCTTCGGGCAAAAACCCGCAGCACCGGGAGGCGAAGTGACTCAGGCCGCCCTCCTCCCATTCCCCAGGGCGGTCCACACCCCAGGTCCGCCTCCCGGGCCTCACACCCACGCCAGGGAGCAGGAAGCTCCCCACGTCTGCACCATGACGCAACGATGACCGCTCGCCCAAGTATGTCACCGGAGGGGGAAGAATTCTCTGCCAAAAGTCTGAAACCAGGAATGCCCCGGAAACTGAGGCTGGTGCTCGCCACCTCGCCTGAGCCACAGGGTGACACCGCCTGGGGCTAGAACTGGGCGTGTAGGGCGCTCCAAAGCTCAAGGGCGGAGCTCCACCCCAGTCCAAGGATCCCTGGCGACTGGGTTAATCAGGTGGGGGAAGGGGAGACGTCCTTCAAGCCTCCGAGGGAGGCCCCATGCCCAAGTCTGCTGGGGACACTGGACCCCCGCTCCCAAACATTGAATTCGGAAAGGCTTCGCATCCAGAGTTGTGGGGGGCGGGGGGGAAGGGTTTTGCAAGGAACCCCCGAATGTGCGATGCTTAAGGAGGGGTCGGCGCGCCAGGCGCCCTGCGCGGGAAGTGCTCTGGCAAAGGGACGGGACCGGCCCCTTCCCGCCCACTCGGCCCACGTGGTAGCCGGTCAGACCGGTTTCTGGGGCCCCAGCGAGCCGCCGCCAGCTCCTGACCCCTTAACCCGGCCCCTCCCCCACCAGGGAGGAAAAACCAGACCGGCTGCAAGGTCTCCTTTATTCAAATGGTCTTTATTTTTTTTCTCTGGCATTTCTAGCAAAAAGGCCAGACAGAGGAGTTAACACAATCCACCACAGTACAGGTAAACAGGACCCCAGAACGCCCTGGCGAGAATCTCCCCCCTCCCCCAAACTGGTCTAGTCTCGCCCGCAACGGATCCCAGCTCAGCCCTACAGCGCTCTGAACACCCTCCCCCTGTTTTTGTGATTCAAACCGGGAACGTCTGGGATGACCGTTGTCTGTGGGTCTGAAAGGGAGAGTTCAAGCTCGAGATTGTGAACACAGTTCCAGCTCTAACGCAGCAGATGAGAACATTTAACCTGAAATGACACCAGCCCTCCACCTCCGAAGGTGTAGGGCCTTCGGGCAAAAACCCGCAGCACCGGGAGGCGAAGTGACTCAGGCCGCCCTCCTCCCATTCCCCAGGGCGGTCCACACCCCAGGTCCGCCTCCCGGGCCTCACACCCACGCCAGGGAGCAGGAAGCTCCCCACGTCTGCACCATGACGCAACGATGACCGCTCGCCCAAGTATGTCACCGGAGGGGGAAGGGAATTCTCTGAGAATTCTCTTGAGGTTGAAAACGCAAATACCAACTACAGAAAAACCTTACTGAAAGGGCAGCAGAGCCCCCAGTAAAAACATAAAGTCCGACCCTGAGGATTTTCAAGAACCAAGTCTCCTTTTTCCCAGTTTCTGAAAGGAGACGGTGAGGTTCACGTCCCAGTCCGTTCGGACAGCACCGACGGGGGAAGCAGGTCTGCGGGAAGGCGCCTGCGCCCCAGGCTCCTCGATGTCGCCGCTGCACGCTGCTGGCGACGACTCCCCGGGGGCAGTCTCTCTCAGGGCCTCTAGCCAGCCCGGACGGCGGCTCCTCTCCACGGTTTCCGCGAGCGCTCCCCCGGGGGTGGACCTGGACCTCGCCTTGGGTCTGCGTGCTCTGGCCGACGGTTCTCGGCCCGCGCTCTGGGCTCCGGCAGCGCCGCTCCGGGACCCTCAGAAGGCTACCACCGCTCGTACCAGCACATTGAGCATATTGTCCGCCGGGCGGCAGACCGGCTTCGCCTCGCACGCCGGCGGTGCCGTCGGGGGAGCGGCGGGGCCGCAGTTCAGGAGGCCGGAGAAGCGCCTCTGCAGGACGCGCGCCAAGTTGGGGAAAGCACCCTCCGCTTGCGCCGGAGGTGGCTGTAGACGATCAAGGATCTCCGAAGAGGCCCCTTCCTCCTCCTCCTCTTCTTCTAGGCGGGCTTTCTTGTTCGGGACCAGTGCGGCGTCCGCATCATCGCTCAGGCTGCTGCTCCGCCGCTTGCGATTGACTTTGGCGGGGCGCTGGACACAGCGGGCAGGGGTCTCCTCGGCTATCGGTGCTTCCTGAGTGTCCATGGGCTCCGGAAAGGGTTGCTCACCTTCGCTGGGCGCTGCCTTGGCTGCGACTTCCGCTTCCCGCGGCGGGTGCAGGCGAGGGTCAGCAGAGTGGGCAGGCGGCAAGGGTCCCTCGAGATCCTGGGCTTCCACTTTGGCCGAGAGGTAGAGCTCCCGGGCGCTGCGCATGACCAGCGACAGCTGGAGACTCCGGTGCAGCCGCAGGCCACCGCGCTGCATGCGCGAATGGTACATCTTCCACACCGACAGGGTCATGATCCGTTGCGCCTCCTTTTGCACTTCCATAGCTGCTCGACGGCGGGGGGCGAGGGCGGTAAGAACTTCTCAGCTGGGCAGGGCAGGTGGCAGGTGCGCTCCGGACAACGCGCTCGTTCCCGCTACTCTCGGCAGGCCAAAGCACGCTGAGACACTGCCGGGACACACTGCCCCGGCGCCCGCCACCGGGCCCTTTTATACCCGGAGTGAAGTCACCGAGACGCCCCGCCCAATCAGAGAGCCGCATCCGGGCTTTTCACCGCACCTCGGCGAGAGGCTCCTTAAAGCGACAGAGTGGAATTTACTGAGAAAAAAGGAACCCGAACTCCTGTTAAGGAGAAGCGTTCTCCAGTTGAACGTGATCTCTCGGGGCAGTCTGCTTTCTCAGGCCCCCCCACTGCTTCTGCACCCGCGCGCAGACCCAGGAGAGGGGCGCCACCGGTGAGGCTCAGGTGCACCCACGGTTGCGTCTGGAGACCCCAGCGGGTCGTAGGCGGCACCTACACACCCGGGAAAACTTGGGTTCCAAACGGTAGATCCCCGCCTCGGTAGGAACAGTGCCTGCCATCCACCAGGAGCCTAATTAGTGTTTCTTTCTTTAATCAACAGTGATGCTAACAATTATTAAGCACTTGCTAAGTGCCAGGCGCTAAAGGCTTTCCTTTTATAAACCTATCAGTGAGCCCTCACTTCCACTCCGTGGAAGGCAGTTGTATCTCACTTCTTCAGGGATTCGTCCAATACTTGCTAAATTAATAGAGGAGCCTCCAGCACTGCCTCTCCAGTGTCCGCCCACTCTCCTCCCTCCCTTGTTTGGAGGCGGTAAGAAGGCGGGACCCGCTGGGTGGCTCCAGGGCCAAGCTGCCCAAATCCGCGGGCGGTGGATGTCTACAGACTCGAGCGTAGCCCGGGCTGCCGTCTCTGTGCTCCGGCGGGAGCATCCCTCCCGGTTCCCCTCCGCACGAAATCCGCCGTGGGCGCGGAGCTCCTAAGGCGGGCTCAACACACTACCCGAGCGAACACGTGGCTGGGGCCCCCCAAACGCCGCAGCCGGGCTCCGCCTCTGCTCCCGGGGAGGCAGCATGGGGATAGGACCTGGAAACTGAGCAACGGCGAGATAGGGCAGATAGATATGAAAACGTAGGCCCCACCTTCCGCCACGCACCACGGTTCCAAGAAAACCTGATTCCAGTTCATCAATAACCGCACAATTGTTCAAACAGCTCCCTTGGTTCGCGGTGTGGGCCCTTTAAGGGGCGGCTTGCCCCCGCCCCCTCCACACGAGTGCGCGAACCTTCCCGCCACTGACGCGCCGAGACTTCCACCACTAAATTTGGAAGCAGTGACGTCGCTCAAGCCGCTTCCGGAGGCCCATATAAGGACAAGGGCCGGGAGCGCCGCTCTTGACTGTAGCCGGCTTCTTCCGGGCGAGAGGGGATGGCGCCTGAGCCTTCCCGCACGCTCGCTCCGCTCTCCCGGCGGCCAGGGCTGGCTGGAGCCCCCGGTTTCCGGATGGCGCCCAGCCTGGTCGGCGGAGAGCGAAAGGAAAGTTTCGCTCCGGAGGCCAGAAAGGAGTGACACCTCTCCAGAAAGCCCCCTGCTGGCAGGTAGGGGCCACGCCTGGGCTCACACTGGCGCCTTGAAAGACGTGGCCCACACAAGCAGCTACTCCCTAAGAACCGCTACACTCCGGTCCCGCCATCCCTCCCATGGAGATGCTCCCAGATCCCCTTTCCTGTATTCCTGCCGCTCCACTAAACACCAGTCTGCTCGTGCACCTTTGGAACATCCTCAGGTCCTCCACTCCGGACCCAGGCTCATGGAAACTCAACAGGTGTCCTCGAATCTTTAAGACTTCTCCCTCCCTTGTTTGGAGGCGGTAAGAAGGCGGGACCCGCTGGGTGGCTCCAGGGCCAAGCTGCCCAAATCCGCGGGCGGTGGATGTCTACAGACTCGAGCGTAGCCCGGGCTGCCGTCTCTGTGCTCCGGCGGGAGCATCCCTCCCGGTTCCCCTCCGCACGAAATCCGCCGTGGGCGCGGAGCTCCTAAGGCGGGCTCAACACACTACCCGAGCGAACACGTGGCTGGGGCCCCCCAAACGCCGCAGCCGGGCTCCGCCTCTGCTCCCGGGGAGGCAGCATGGGGATAGGACCTGGAAACTGAGCAACGGCGAGATAGGGCAGATAGATATGAAAACGTAGGCCCCACCTTCCGCCACGCACCACGGTTCCAAGAAAACCTGATTCCAGTTCATCAATAACCGCACAATTGTTCAAACAGCTCCCTTGGTTCGCGGTGTGGGCCCTTTAAGGGGCGGCTTGCCCCCGCCCCCTCCACACGAGTGCGCGAACCTTCCCGCCACTGACGCGCCGAGACTTCCACCACTAAATTTGGAAGCAGTGACGTCGCTCAAGCCGCTTCCGGAGGCCCATATAAGGACAAGGGCCGGGAGCGCCGCTCTTGACTGTAGCCGGCTTCTTCCGGGCGAGAGGGGATGGCGCCTGAGCCTTCCCGCACGCTCGCTCCGCTCTCCCGGCGGCCAGGGCTGGCTGGAGCCCCCGGTTTCCGGATGGCGCCCAGCCTGGTCGGCGGAGAGCGAAAGGAAAGTTTCGCTCCGGAGGCCAGAAAGGAGTGACACCTCTCCAGAAAGCCCCCTGCTGGCAGGTAGGGGCCACGCCTGGGCTCACACTGGCGCCTTGAAAGACGTGGCCCACACAAGCAGCTACTCCCTAAGAACCGCTACACTCCGGTCCCGCCATCCCTCCCATGGAGATGCTCCCAGATCCCCTTTCCTGTATTCCTGCCGCTCCACTAAACACCAGTCTGCTCGTGCACCTTTGGAACATCCTCAGGTCCTCCACTCCGGACCCAGGCTCATGGAAACTCAACAGGTGTCCTCGAATCTTTAAGACTTCTCCCCAAACTGTCCATTCAGCGATCCTTCCACATACTAACGGCCACCTGCTGAGGACGCCCCCATTTGCCGCCCCCTTCCTCCACCAAACTCCACAATGACATCTCCAACTCACATGCTTTCTGACGCACAACAGGGGCAACCTTCCAAGGACTTCTTAAGACGTCCCGCACCAGAAATCAGTATCCTACTCAGGCGGCAGCCTTTGCCCACCATAAAAAAACAAAAAAAAAGGCGCTTTCCCGGAGACCGCACACAGAAGGGCTCTGTCCCACAGGTTGGCGATCCCACGAGTCCCTCTCCGGACATTCCTGGCCCCCTTCTCCCACGCAGAGGACTTCCTTCCATACAGACCATCCTCAGAGCCACCAACACACCCCCTCCCGCGACCCCCTGGAAGGACTTCCCCGTCTCCCACCCCCCAAGCATCTCTGGGGCCCCTACTCAGGGCCAACCCTCCCCAGGGCAGTCTCGAGCCGCCCCTCCTCCGCCGGAAAAAAGAGGAGGAGGGGAGAGTCCCCCAGAACTTCACCCTGCTTCCGCGGGAAGGGGAGGCCACCTCTTCCAGTACCCCTTCCCAAACCTGCCACTCCGACCCCGGTCTGGGACCATCTCCCATCTCCCAGGACAGGATCTAGGTGCAGGCTCAAGGCGTCCATCAAGATGATCCACAAATGAATGAGCCCCTTCCCCAGCCACCATCTCGCCTGTCTTCAAGGAGACTTATCATTTACATTCCTCGGAAGGGAAAGTGAGGTTGCGCAGCAACAATCCGAGGGGCTGGGTCTCGAACCAAGGGATTCGGAGCTCTGAGCCGAACCCAGCCAGCCAGAACTAGGACACTGCCAGGAACCGGGAGGCCAAGGGGCGGTCCGAGCAGACAGGAAATCGTCTCTGCCCACAACCAAGATGACTGAAGAGGGAGCGGATGTTTCTGCACTTCGGGCCGCCAAGGCCACTCTTTCTCCCCTGGCGGCCCCGCTCTCGATGGTGGCACGGGTCACGTGACGGGGGCGGGGCGGCGGCGCGTCCTGCACCTCCCGGAGGGACCCAGCTTCCGAGGCCGGGAAGGGAGGGGGCTCGCCCTCGGGGGGGCGGGGGGCGTGACCTGTCTCTCGAAGCCCCGTTTTTGGTAGTCCGGGGGTGAGTGACCGCGATGCGGGAGGACACGGGGCGTTCCGTCTCCCTGCCCACCCGGGCCCGCGTGCCAGCCGGAGCATGTCAGGGATCCTGCGCACCGCCGTCGGGATCGCCCCGTGGTCGCGTGGCGGGGGGGTCTGCAGGGGGAGATGAGGCTCCCCTGACCTCCCTAGCCTGTTTGGGGGCACAGTGGTGGGCGGGAGGACCGCCTGTCCCTAGTCGCGCCCGCCGTGCCCGCAGCGAGGTGCAGAAGGCGGTGAACACAGTCCGCGGGCTGTACCAGTGGTGGAGCGAGCTCCTGCGGGAGAGCGCGGCGGCCGGACGCGAGGAGCTGGACTGGACGACCAATGAGCTGCGGAATGGCCTGCGCAGCATCGAGTGGGACCTCGAGGACCTGGAGGAGACCATCGATATCCTGGGGGGCTGGGTGGAGGGCGGCTTGGGAGAGTCCACTGCAGTGGCAGGGGGCCCCCGGGAGCCAACCCCTGGGGAGGCGGGACCCGAGGAGGTGTGGAGGGCGCAGAGGGTAGCGCCTTCGGTTGGGCTCTGGACTTGACTCTTGACTCGCGGCTTATGCATCGTGGAAGCCAACCCAGGCAAGTTCAAGCTCCCCGCCGGAGACCTACAGGAGAGAAAGGTGTTTGTGGAGAGGATGCGGAAAGCCGTGCAGGTGAGGGAGTTTCCGGTGGGGTGAGGGTGGGGAGGCTGGAGTGTGTTTACCCTCTGACGCTGTCCTTTCCCCGTAGGAAATGAAGGACCACATGGGCAACCCTGCAGCCTTGGCCTTCATGGAGAGGAACACTAGGGAGGTGAGGCATGCTGACCCAGTGCTGCAACCCCTGTCTCTCGGGTTGACCCTCCCCTTTGAGTGACCCCTCTGTGTGGTCTCCCGGGGACCCGTGCGCCTGTCGCTCTGTGCCCCTCCTCATCTTCTGTGTGGACAACCATGCTCTAGCTGCCTGCTCTTTCTGGATGAATACAACTGAGCTCTCTCTGTGTATAATCTCTCTTGCTGTCTCTGGGTCTATCCTATACTGATTTCCTGTGTGTATGTGGTGTCCTATTTTCTTTTTTTAATTTTGTCTTTATTTATTTGGCTGTACCAGGTCTTAGTTGAGTGACCGCGATGCGGAGGACGGGCGTTCCGTCCCTGCCCACCCGGGCCCGCGTGCCAGCCGGAGCATGTCAGGATCCTGCGCACCGCCGTCGGGATCGCCCCGTGGTCGCGTGGCGGGGGGGTCTGCAGGGGGAGATGAGGCTCCCCTGACCTCCCTAGCCTGTTTGGGGGCACAGTGGTGGGCGGGAGGACCGCCTGTCCCTAGTCGCGCCCGCCGTGCCCGCAGCGAGGTGCAGAAGGCGGTGAACACAGTCCGCGGGCTGTACCAGTGGTGGAGCGAGCTCCTGCGGAGAGCGCGGCGGCCGGACGCGAGGAGCTGGACTGGACGACCAATGAGCTGCGGAATGGCCTGCGCAGCATCGAGTGGGACCTCGAGGACCTGGAGGAGACCATCGATATCCTGGGGGGCTGGGTGGAGGGCGGCTTGGGAGAGTCCACTGCAGTGGCAGGGGGCCCAGGAGCCAACCCCTGGGGAGGCGGGACCCGAGGAGGTGTGGAGGGCGCAGAGGGTAGCGCCTTCGGTTGGGCTCTGGACTTGACTCTTGACTCGCGGCTTATGCATCGTGGAAGCCAACCCAGGCAAGTTCAAGCTCCCGCCGGAGACCTACAGGAGAGAAAGGTGTTTGTGGAGAGGATGCGGAAAGCCGTGCAGGTGAGGGAGTTTCCGGTGGGGTGAGGGTGGGGAGGCTGGAGTGTGTTTACCCTCTGACGCTGTCCTTTCCCCGTAGGAAATGAAGGACCACATGGGCAACCCTGCAGCCTTGGCCTTCATGGAGAGGAACACTAGGGAGGTGAGGCATGCTGACCCAGTGCTGCAACCCCTGTCTCTCGGGTTGACCCTCCCCTTTGAGTGACCCCTCTGTGTGGTCTCCCGGGGACCCGTGCGCCTGTCGCTCTGTGCCCCTCCTCATCTTCTGTGTGGACAACCATGCTCTAGCTGCCTGCTCTTTCTGGATGAATACAACTGAGCTCTCTCTGTGTATAATCTCTCTTGCTGTCTCTGGGTCTATCCTATACTGATTTCCTGTGTGTATGTGGTGTCCTATTTTTTTTTTTTTTTAATGTTTTCTTTATTTATTTGGCTGTACCAGGTCTTAGTTGTGGCATATGGGATCTAGTTCCCTGACCAGGGATCGAACTTGCACTGGAAGCATGGAGTCTTAGCCACTGGACCACCAGGGATGCCCCCCCTTTTTTTTTCAGATTTATTTTTTATTTTATTTGATGGGGGTGGGGTGGGGAGGGAGGGGAGCAGGCGGGACACTTCTTTTGGTCTTTCGTTTGTCCATTTTCATCCATCTTTGTTCTTTGGGCCATGTGGGCCTCCCATCGTAGTGGCCTCTGTTGTCGCAGAGCACCGGCTCCGGGCGCATGCGCTCCAGAGCTCCGGCTCGGTAATTGGACACATGGGTCCAACCGCTCCACCGCATGTGGGATCTTCCCAGGCCAGGGATCGAACTGGCACCCCTTGCACTCACTGCAAGGCGGTTTCCTTACCCACTGGACCACCAGGGAACCGCCCCCCCTTTTTAATCTTCCTTATTTTTGGCCGTGCAGAGCAACATGTGGGATCTTAGTTCCCCCAACCAGGGATTGAACCCTTGCCCCTTTACCCCCTACATTGGGAGCTTGGAATCTTAACCTCTGAACCATCAGGGAAGTCCCTGGGCTTCCCTTTTTAAATCTGTGTAGGCACTTGACCTCTCTGAACTTGGCCTTTAAGTGGATCCCCCTCTGCCTTGGCAGACCCACCACGAGCAGGGGGTCCCGTCTAGTTGTGGTGTGCCTCGTGGGCTTCAGTAGTTGTGGCGCATGGGCCCAGTCGTCGAGGTTTGAGGTCTCTGGAGCAGAGGCTCAACAGCTGTGACACGTAGGCTTAGTTGCTCCTCAGCGTGTGGGATCTTCCTGGACCAGGAATCAAACCCATGTCTCCTGCATTGGCAGGCAGATTCTTTACCACTGAGCCACCAGGGAAGCCCTGGCATGTGGGATTTTAGTTTTCCAGCTAGGATCTAATCCATGTTCCCTGCATTGGAAGGTGGCTTCTTAACCTCTGTGTGGTCTCCCGGGGACCCGTGCGCCTGTCGCTCTGTGCCCCTCCTCATCTTCTGTGTGGACAACCATGCTCTAGCTGCCTGCTCTTTCTGGATGAATACAACTGAGCTCTCTCTGTGTATAATCTCTCTTGCTGTCTCTGGGTCTATCCTATACTGATTTCCTGTGTGTATGTGGTGTCCTATTTTTTTTTTTTTTTAATGTTTTCTTTATTTATTTGGCTGTACCAGGTCTTAGTTGTGGCATATGGGATCTAGTTCCCTGACCAGGGATCGAACTTGCACTGGAAGCATGGAGTCTTAGCCACTGGACCACCAGGGATGCCCCCCCTTTTTTTTTTTCAGATTTATTTTTTATTTTATTTGAGGGGGGTGGGGTGGGGAGGGAGGGGAGCAGGCGGGACACTTCTTTTGGTCTTTCGTTTGTCCATTTTCATCCATCTTTGTTCTTTGGGCCATGTGGGCCTCCCATCGTAGTGGCCTCTGTTGTCGCAGAGCACCGGCTCCGGGCGCATGCGCTCCAGAGCTCCGGCTCGGTAATTGGACACATGGGTCCAACCGCTCCACCGCATGTGGGATCTTCCCAGGCCAGGGATCGAACTGGCACCCCTTGCACTCACTGCAAGGCGGTTTCCTTACCCACTGGACCACCAGGGAACCGCCCCCCCTTTTTAATCTTCCTTATTTTTGGCCGTGCAGAGCAACATGTGGGATCTTAGTTCCCCAACCAGGGATTGAACCCTTGCCCCTTTACCCCCTACATTGGGAGCTTGGAATCTTAACCTCTGAACCATCAGGGAAGTCCCTGGGCTTCCCTTTTTAAATCTGTGTAGGCACTTGACCTCTCTGAACTTGGCCTTTAAGTGGATCCCCCTCTGCCTTGGCAGACCCACCACGAGCAGGGGGTCCCGTCTAGTTGTGGTGTGCCTCGTGGGCTTCAGTAGTTGTGGCGCATGGGCCCAGTCGTCGAGGTTTGAGGTCTCTGGAGCAGAGGCTCAACAGCTGTGACACGTAGGCTTAGTTGCTCCTCAGCGTGTGGGATCTTCCTGGACCAGGAATCAAACCCATGTCTCCTGCATTGGCAGGCAGATTCTTTACCACTGAGCCACCAGGGAAGCCCTGGCATGTGGGATTTTAGTTTTCCAGCTAGGGATCTAATCCATGTTCCCTGCATTGGAAGGTGGCTTCTTAACCACTGGACCACCAGGGTAGCCCCCAAAGATCAAATTCTTAAATACCCATGTTTATAGAATAATAGACATTCCTGGATTAATTTATTTTTTTATTTTTTACTTTTTTGGAAGATTTATTTATTTATTTATTTTGGGCGGGAGTTGGGTTGGGGAGGGAGGGGAGCGGGCGGGCCACTTCTATTGGTCCTTCATTTATCCATTTTCATCCGTCTTTGTTCTTTGGCCCGTGTGGGCCTCCCATCACGGTGGCGTCTGTCGTTGCAGAGCGCCGGCTCTGGGCGCTTGCGCTCCAGAGCAGGATCCTGCTCGGTAATCGGACACATCAGTCCAGCCGCTCCGTGACACGTGGGATCTTCCCAGGCCAGGGATCGAACCGGCGCCCCTTGCACTGCAAGGCGGTGTCCTTACCCACTGGACCACCAGGGGAAGCCCTGGATTAATTTATTAAATCCTTGTTGCATCCTCAGAAAACAGGGATTATAGTGCTCCCCATTTCACAGATGAGGAAACTGAGGTGCAGGGAAGTCAAGTGGTATGGCCTTGGGGTCATCTTACTAGTAAGTAGAGGCTCTAAGGAATCCAGGCCATCCCATTCCAGAGACTGCCTTCCTGACTAACCACCATCTAGATGGGCCACGAACCTTGTCCATCTCTGCCGTTGGGTGGACGACCCTCCCTGAGCCTTCGGTCTGGTCCCCCACAGATGCTGACAGGCGAGCCAGCCACCCCGAAGTCATCCAGTGAGTTGCTGGACGCCAGTGTGGTCGCGACTGCCTCTCGCTCCATTGAAGAGCAGCAGGCCACACAGCAGGTGCCTGTGGGCGCCTGGAGGCCCCGGGGCTGGAGGAGCCTGTGGACAGCTCAGGGCTCCCTGGCGACTGCAGTTCCCACCCCTCCAACCTGCCGCTGATCATGGACCACCTGGATCAGCAACTGGAGATGGTGTCCGGGAGCGTCTCGGTTCTGAAACACGTGTCCGGCCATGTTGGGGAGGAGCTGGAGGAGCAGGGCATGTGAGGCCCAGAGCCCGGGGGTGGCCCGGGGGCCCGTGGCCAGCTGCGCAGGTGTGCACAGGCCCTCCAGGGCCTGATACCATCCTGATCTTGGCCGTTTGCTGGATGCCTTTGCTTAGGAGATGGACCGCACCCAGTCCCGGATGGATGGGGTCCTTAGGAAGACGGCCAAAGCTTCCCACACGACCAGTGGGGAGTTCCCTGGGGTGGGAGGCGACTTGACGGGGTGGGGGGGCCGGGGGCGGGCTGAGGAGGGGGTCGTGCTGCCTCCCTGCTGTGAACGCTCCCTCTTGCCCCCAGACCGGCGACAGTGCTGTGCCATTGCGGTGCTGCTGGGGTGCTTCTCCTGGCCCTTGTCCTGTTCTTCTCCCTCTGACCCTGGTCCTCACTGGGAGGAGGGGGCATCTTGCCTGGGGAGCTGTCCCAAGGCTTTCATCCAGAGAGCCAGGGGGACCCTCAGGGCCCTCTGCGGGAGTCCCCCTCCCCACCAGCCTGGTCTCAGGAGCACTTAGGGGGTGCTGGGGGAGGGAGACCCCTCCCCATCTCTACTTCCTGTGCCCCAAAGCCATCACTTTGCCCCTGTGCCTTCTACGTGTGCCAACTTGGAAATAAAATCCCAGCCTTTGTTGTATCTGTTTGTATCGTACGACGTGTTGATCTGAACTGGGGCCTGCCCCGAATGGGAGCTTGTATTCTAAAGAGGCCCCTGTTTGCACACGCTGGGGCCAAGTGTGTATGTGCATATGTGTGCGTTAGGGATTTCAGTGCTTGACATTCAGTTCAGAAAATACTGTTCTGGTCTATTTCTTGGATTTTCTGATTGATCACTTTATTACCATCAAAAACTTCCAAACACTGATTTTTCTTTGAGTTTTTGAAGTTCAGCCTAAACATCTTTCGCTTCTTCCATGTCTCCAAGTAGGTGCCTGTGGGCGCCTGGAGGCCCCGGGGCTGGAGGAGCCTGTGGACAGCTCAGGGCTCCCTGGCGACTGCAGTTCCCACCCCTCCAACCTGCCGCTGATCATGGACCACCTGGATCAGCAACTGGAGATGGTGTCCGGGAGCGTCTCGGTTCTGAAACACGTGTCCGGCCATGTTGGGGAGGAGCTGGAGGAGCAGGGCATGTGAGGCCCAGAGCCCGGGGGTGGCCCGGGGGCCCGTGGCCAGCTGCGCAGGTGTGCACAGGCCCTCCAGGGCCTGATACCATCCTGATCTTGGCCGTTTGCTGGATGCCTTTGCTTAGGAGATGGACCGCACCCAGTCCCGGATGGATGGGGTCCTTAGGAAGACGGCCAAAGCTTCCCACACGACCAGTGGGGAGTTCCCTGGGGTGGGAGGCGACTTGACGGGGTGGGGGGCCGGGGGCGGGCTGAGGAGGGGGTCGTGCTGCCTCCCTGCTGTGAACGCTCCCTCTTGCCCCCAGACCGGCGACAGTGCTGTGCCATTACGGTGCTGCTGGGGTGCTTCTCCTGGCCCTTGTCCTGTTCTTCTCCCTCTGACCCTGGTCCTCACTGGGAGGAGGGGGCATCTCGCCTGGGGAGCTGTCCCAAGGCTTTCATCCAGAGAGCCAGGGGGACCCTCAGGGCCCTCTGCGGGAGTCCCCCTCCCCACCAGCCTGGTCTCAGGAGCACTTAGGGGGTGCTGGGGGAGGGAGACCCCTCCCCATCTCTACTTCCTGTGCCCCAAAGCCATCACTTTGCCCCTGTGCCTTCTACGTGTGCCAACTTGGAAATAAAATCCCAGCCTTTGTTGTATCTGTTTGTATCGTACGACGTGTTGATCTGAACTGGGGCCTGCCCCGAATGGGAGCTTGTATTCTAAAGAGGCCCCTGTTTGCACACGCTGGGGCCAAGTGTGTATGTGCATATGTGTGCGTTAGGGATTTCAGTGCTTGACATTCAGTTCAGAAAATACTGTTCTGGTCTATTTCTTGGATTTTCTGATTGATCACTTTATTACCATCAAAAACTTCCAAACACTGATTTTTCTTTGAGTTTTTGAAGTTCAGCCTAAACATCTTTCGCTTCTTCCATGTCTCCAAGTAGGTGCGTCCCTTAGCTGGGGAGCTGAAAGGCCTCTGTGCCACTGGGCTGCCTTGTACACCTGGTCACTTCGATCCCTTTGGGGTGTGTTACTCTGACGAGGTGTGTGCGCTCAGCTGCATCCAATTCTTTGCAGCCTCATGGGCTGCAGCCCACCTGGCTCTTCTGTTCATGGGATTTCGCAGGCACAAATACTGGAGTGGGTTGCCATTTCCTTCTCCAGGGGATCTTCCTGACCCGAGGATCAATCCTGTGTCTCCTACATTGGTAGCCAGATTCTTTACCACTGAGCTACCCGGGAAACCCACCGCAAGGGAGCATTTGTAGATGTAAGGACTTTGCTGTAAAGCCTTCCTGAGTCCGAAATGATCCCTATAAACGGGGTATACTTGTAAGGGAATCTTCACCTAGATGTTTCCATCCTGAGCATTATGTAATCAGGCTTCTGAACTACCCTTCTCAGTTGCTCACGGATACATTGTGAAGTGTTGTATGTTACAAAGCTGTCTGTCATTCCATTAGGCTGAGCCCCCTTGTCAAAAAAGAACCAAGCACGTACAGATTACTTTTTTTTTTTTTGGCTGTGCCACATAGCTTGCAGTATCTTAGTTCTTTTTGTTGTTACTTATTTTTGGCTGTGCTGGATCTTTGTGGATACCCGCCAGCATTCTCTAGTTGTGGCAAGCAGGGGCTATTCTTCGTTGTGGTGCTGGGGCGTTTCATTGCGGTGGCTTCTTTTGTTGTGGAGCACAGGCTTCAGGCTCGCAGGCACCTGTAATGGCAGCTCCCAGGCTTAGTTGCTCCTCAGCATGTGGAATCTTCCCAGACCAGGGATCAAACGTGTGTCCTCTGCATTGGCAGGCAGATTCCTACCCACTGGGCCACCAGGGAAGTCCATTAGTTCTTAATCTTTGTTTTTATTTTTCTTAATATGTATGTTCTAGGGCTTCCCTGGTGGTCCAGTGGGTAAGGACACCGCCTTGCGGTGCAAGGGGCACCGGTTCAATCCCTGGCTTGGGAAGATCCCACGTGCCGTGGAGCAGCTGGACCGATGTGTCCAACTACCGAGCTGGAGCTCTGGAGCACATGCGCCCAGAGCCGGTGCTCTGCAATGAGAGAGGCCACTGCAATGGGAGGCCCATACAAGCCAAAGAACAAAGATGGATGAAAATAGATAAATGAAAGACCAATAGAAGTGGCCCGCCTGCCCCCCCAAAATATGTATGTTCTATTGAAGTATAGTTGACTTATCCCCTCCCCGCCTTTTTTTGTTTTTAATGCAGAACCATTACCACTGATGTTACGGTTCAGGTAGTCTTGATCCATTCTATACTTGGTTCTAAGTCTTCTGGGCTTACAAGATGTGCTTCTGGGAGTTGCCTACACGTTCAGACAGATGTCCTGTTTCTTGAGATGACTTTGGACTGGATTCACCACAGGATTTGTGGGCAATGCTGTTGGCTCCCACAAACCGTACTTTTCTATTGGCTGAAGCTAGGCTTCAGGACTCCAGAGGGGGCTGGCCTTCCTGAAACCCACCCAAGTCACCTGGTGACTAGTCACCCTCACTGCTTTTCCCCATGGAAGCCTGGGGCTCCCTCCAGTCCTTCTGAGGTGGTCGGACCTGGACTGGGTAGAGGTAAATCTCCTTGTTCACCTCCCGGACATGGATCTCTTGATTTGATGGAATCTCTTAAGATCAGTCAAGTCTTCCCGTGAACCTAAGACCTCTCTCAATCAGCGGGCCCCTAAGGTATGCTTTGTCTTTAGTTTCAGTTGATAAAATCTTTTCCCGTTCATATCCTCAGGATATGAAGATTCATATCCTCTTGAAAACCATCCTGACTTTAATGTTACTTTTTCTTTTCTTGCTGTACCGCACAGCGTGTGAGATCTTAGTTCCCCTTGACCAGGGATCGAACCCACACCCCTCTAGCATTAGCAGACTCTTAACCTCAGGACCACCAGGGAGGTCCCCCGATGCGGTGGTCCTCTGGACGCACGCGCTCTGCATGGGGGTGTCTGTAATCACTTGATGGAGCTGCTGTCCCCCTAGCCCTGGAGGGGCCTTGTAGGACCCCCCTGCAGGACTCAGGGCTCACATGTGAGGAGGGAACAGCTTGGGGTCACCTAGAAGGAACTGGAAGCTATGGGCTGCCTGAGTCTGAAGTTGTTTCCCCAACTGAAAAGTAGCCCCCCCCCCGCCCCCTCAACTCAGGCTGGAGGCAGCAGTGGCACCCCACTCCAGTACTCTTGCCAGAGAAACCCCATGAACACAAGAGCCTGGGGGGCTAGGGTCCAAGGGGCCGCAGAGTTGGACACGACTTGGTGACACAACTCAGGATGACCTGGAGGTGTGTCTGGCACAGCCATTTGGGGTGCATCCTAAGCAGCCCCCACCGCTGCATCTGTCAGTGTGAAGCCCTGGGACATGGGGGTGTCCCTGTGGGGGACGGGTGAGCGCCCTTCCCCAGCCCCGCTCCCCGCCCGCAGTGAGCAGCCGGCAGCAGGGCTGTTACAAAGGCGTTTAGTTTATTCTCTTCATCAGTATCACTGACTCTCGTGGTTCACATTTCCCAGTGCGGCTCCTCTTCTTACAGTAGTTAATGTGCAATCTCACTTCCGGGCCCGGGGGTGGGAGAGGGGCGGGGGGCTCGGCCCAGGCGGGGAGGGTGGCGGTTGGCACTCCACGCGGACAGGGGTGGTCTGTCCTCGTGAAAGAGGCGAGGGTAACTGGGCGGCCGGGGGTAGGGGGACCCCCCACAGTCTTTTTTTTTTTTTTGCGTTGGTCGGTGATTCTCCATTCATGTTCCTTCCCGGCTGCCCGGGCTTGGGGGTCCATGCAGCGCAGGGCAGGGCAGGACGCGGTCGGGGGTGGCGGGGCGCAGGGAGGGCAAGAAGGAAAAGCAGCGGCCGCCCAGGAGCGGGAGGCAGGGCGGGAGGGCGCGGGGTGGCTCCCGGGGTAAGGCACAACCCTGTCTTTGGCTCTCCTGGTGAGGAGTTTCCTCCTCTGCACCCCTGCCCAGCCCCGCTCCCCACCCTCACCCCCCCAGGCCACCATACACAGTCCAGAGAGCCGGGGGTCACCTCCTGGGGTCCCTGAAACAAGAGGGCTCTGCCACCCAACCCGGTGGGAAAAGGTGAGGAGGGACTGGACAGGGGCCTGCCCAGGACAAGGCGGGGAGGGAGAAGGCCCCAGTCCTGGAGAGCTGGCCCCGCTAAGGCCTAGGAGGAGGGGAGCGCCTGGGGACCCCAGCTTCCCTGGGGGGCCTGACCGGAGCCCCAGCCTACCCCTCGGCCTCGGTCGGCCCGGCAGCTTGCCAAGTGACCAGGATATTGTGCTTTGGGATCTCGGCTGGGGTGGAGGGTGAGGCCGGGGTGGGGGGCAGGGAGGTGCGACTAAGGTGCTTGTGCTTTACCTGGGGGGTCGACGCCCCCCAAGGGCCGGCCATGGGCCCCAGCTGGACTGACTCCCCCCACCCCTGCAACAAGCAAATGTCAGAAAGGACCCCCTCCCCGCAGGCTGTCGGGGGCTCCTGGGGAGGGGTAGGCAGGCCTCCAAGTCCGATGCCTAGGGTCCAGCTGGCCCACCCCCCCACCCCCCCCAGCCGCCCTGGAGCCAGCCGCCTGGCCTTTGGAGAGGCTGCTGGGCGCAATGGGCTAGTCAGATGGGGTGAAGACAGAGGCATGAGAACGGGGGTAAAGACAAAAATGTGAAAAAAGCAAAGAAAGTGACAGCCAGGGGGTGTCTGTATGGGGGGAGCAGGGGTGGAGTTAAAACAACAACAAACCCTGTTGAGTTTACATGTAGAACTCAAAACCTAGGCCACCCGTGCAGTGGAGCCCCAGGGGGAGGCATCGAAGGGTGAGTGGGAGCTGGCCAGACCCACAGGATCCCAGGGAGCGGGGTTTGGGGGGCCCCACCTCGGAATCACGTGCCCACACTCCACACATGCGCACATTCAACCTGCCCCTGCGCAACCCCCCAGTCCTGCCTTCCACAGCTCCGGGGACCGAAGGGGACATCAGACAGGTCCCCGTTGGTTTGAAAAATAAAAGGAAATCTTATACTTCAATATTTCGTTAGCTAAAAAAATGTTTTAAAAAGTATGTACAGGGGGTGGGGCTGGGAGCCCTGCCGTGGGGGCGGGGTGGGGCGGGGCAGGGAGGGAAAGGCAGCACCCCCCCCAGCTGGCTCCCCTGGGCCCACCCCTGGTCCTACTGCCTCTTAGTCTTCATTTGTTTAAGAGCAAAACTGCTACACACGCACGCGCACACACACACACATGCACACTCACACGCTTCTGTGAGCCCTGGAAACCTCTCCTGTCCTCAGAGACCCTCGCTCTGCCCCCCAAGGGCCCCTCACTCAGGACCTGCCCCTCTCAGGCCGCAGGGGGCTGGAGGTGGCAAGGGGCTGAGCACGGGGAGGGAAAGGAAGGGCGCTGGGCCTGCCACCGCCCACCACCTTGGGTCGGTCGTGGAGTTTCTCTGAGCCTCAGTTTCCTCAGCTGTAAAATGGGCAGTCCTCACAGCCTCGCCTACCCCAGCCCCCAGGCGCGGGGACAGACGAGGGAGACAGGAAGGCGCTTTTGGAAACGTGGAAGCACTGGGAGGTGGTGGCGGGAGGGGTCCTGAGAACCCGGGGCCCCTGCCGTCCCAAGGGGCTGCAGTGGGGGCGGAGGCGAAGGAAGGCTCCCGCTCCGTGGCCCAGGGCCTGGGAAGGAGGTCTTCCCAAGCCCCCCGGCCGGCCCCTCCCTGGGCCTGGCCTGGTGAGTGGGGAGATAAGTCGCTAGGGGTCAGGAGAGGGGCGCACGAGCCCCCCCCGCCGCCGACTGTGCGTGCGTGTGTGCTAGAGAAGGCCACGCCGACCTCCCCCCACCTGCCCCCCTCTCCCAGCCCGGATCCCCGATCGGCGTGGGGTCAGGGGGTGGGACAGGGGAGGCAGAGGGGCCGGGAGCATGCAGCGGCCCCCGCGGGTCCCGGGGAAGGACAGACAGTAGCTCGTGACCAAGATGGCAGGTGGGCGTGCCAGGCGGGAGTGTGGCCCCCGGGAGGGGCGGGGGTTACTGGAGGGCCTCCTCGGCCGAGGGGCCTGCCTCGCCGTCGTGGCTGGCCGTCTCGAAGCCGTGCTCCACGCCCATCATGTCCGGCTCGATCTTGCCCGTGTAGCTGATGAAGGTGGTGTAGGCGTCGCCCTCAGCCATCAGCGGCTTCACCTTGGGGATCCAGCTCTTGCGCACGACCCGGCGGGCGTTGGTGCACATGTCGGCCGCGATGGCATTCATCTCGCTCTCCTTGAAGTTGGGGGCGAAGTTCTGGCAGTAGTCTGCGGGCAGAATGGGCCGCTGAGGCCGGGCGAGACCCTGCTGTCTCCCCCCACCTCGGGGCTCCTCTGCCTCGCAGCGCGGAGGTGGTTTAGTCCCTCAGTCGTGCTCGGCTCTTTGCGGCCCCCTGGACTGCAGCCGCCAGGCTCCTCTGTCCGTGAGATTCTCCAGGTGAGAACATGGTCGTTCTCTTCTCCAGAACTTGCCAGCCCAGAGGTGGAACCGCGGACGGTTCGCCACGGGGCCACGCGCAGAGCCTGAGCCCGGGAACAGGCGGCACACCCCGCGAGCTCCGTGGGCCTCAGTTTCCTCAGCTGTAAAATGGGCAGTCCTCACAGCCTCGCCACCCCAGCCCCAGGCGCGGGGACAGACGAGGGAGACAGGAAGGCGCTTTTGGAAACGTGGAAGCACTGGGAGGTGGTGGCGGGAGGGGTCCTGAGAACCCGGGGCCCCTGCCGTCCCAAGGGGCTGCAGTGGGGGCGGAGGCGAAGGAAGGCTCCCGCTCCGTGGCCCAGGGCCTGGGAAGGAGGTCTTCCCAAGCCCCCCGGCCGGCCCCTCCCTGGGCCTGGCCTGGTGAGTGGGGAGATAAGTCGCTAGGGGTCAGGAGAGGGGCGCACGAGCCCCCCCCGCCGCCGACTGTGCGTGCGTGTGTGCTAGAGAAGGCCACGCCGACCTCCCCCCACCTGCCCCCCTCTCCCAGCCCGGATCCCCGATCGGTGTGGGGTCAGGGGGTGGGACAGGGGAGGCAGAGGGGCCGGGAGCATGCAGCGGCCCCCGCGGGTCCCGGGGAAGGACAGACAGTAGCTCGTGACCAAGATGGCAGGTGGGCGTGCCAGGCGGGAGTGTGGCCCCCGGGAGGGGCGGGGGTTACTGGAGGGCCTCCTCGGCCGAGGGGCCTGCCTCGCCGTCGTGGCTGGCCGTCTCGAAGCCGTGCTCCACGCCCATCATGTCCGGCTCGATCTTGCCCGTGTAGCTGATGAAGGTGGTGTAGGCGTCGCCCTCAGCCATCAGTGGCTTCACCTTGGGGATCCAGCTCTTGCGCACGACCCGGCGGGCGTTGGTGCACATGTCGGCCGCGATGGCATTCATCTCGCTCTCCTTGAAGTTGGGGGCGAAGTTCTGGCAGTAGTCTGCGGGCAGAATGGGCCGCTGAGGCCGGGCGAGACCCTGCTGTCTCCCCCCACCTCGGGGCTCCTCTGCCTCGCAGCGCGGAGGTGGTTTAGTCCCTCAGTCGTGCTCGGCTCTTTGCGGCCCCCTGGACTGCAGCCGCCAGGCTCCTCTGTCCGTGAGATTCTCCAGGTGAGAACATGGTCGTTCTCTTCTCCAGAACTTGCCAGCCCAGAGGTGGAACCGCGGACGGTTCGCCACGGGGCCACGCGCAGAGCCTGAGCCCGGGAACAGGCGGCACACCCCGCGAGCTCCGTGGGCCCCGGCGGGACCCAGCGGGGCCATAGGTGTGGGGGTGCGGATCTGATGCGGGACGGCTGGTGCTCTCAAAAATGTGCATCAACGGCCAGCACTGAGAAACCAGGAGACTCCACGGACACCCAGCGGAGGCCTGGTCACTCTGTCACGTCCATGACAGCCTACGCGGGAGACCCCTTCCTGTCGGCTTCATGGCCTTCCTTCAGTGTCCCCCGCGCGTCCCCCTCAATGACATTTCCAACCAGGCAGAGCCTTCTTTCCGAGAAGCCTAGATGGAACCTCAGACTCCTTAACACCCAGCCCTCCGGGCCAACACCGGAGAACGGCCCCCTGCCCGGCCCGACTCCAGAAGGACCGGCAACTCACACTTGACGGCGTGCAGGACGCGGCTGTCCAGCGGCTTGCGGCTGGGGTTGTTACTGGAAGAGCGGATGCCGGTGCCACAGCTGTTGGCCAGCGTGTTCCTGGGCGAGGGGTGCAGCGAGAGGAGTCAGGCCCCTGGGGTGGCGCCGGGAGCGGGGGCAGGGGCAGCCCCTCCGCCCGCCCCCAGAGCTCCCCCACCCCAGGGGCTCTGGTGGGGGCCTCACCGGTCAAAGAAGGAGGCCAGGAGGCGCCGCAGCAGGACTTTGTGTCGCGTGCCCGCGCTCACGTGGCAGTTCATGAGCTGCGCCCTCGTGATGTACACGTTGGTGCCTGGCGGGGCGGGGCGGGGGGCGAGAGGATGGCCGGCTCAGCCAGGACTGCCCCTCCGGACCGCGCCGCCCAGAGCTGCCCCTCACGCTCAGGCAAGGGTAGGCCCAGGGGCGCCCCCACCCACAGGGCACCCACGAACCCAGCCAGCCACCAGCGCCAGAGGCCAGACTCTCAACCTCAAACCACCCCACAGAGCCCCACGGACCCCGATGGGGCCGAAAGTGCAGGCCAGCGCGCACACCAGCTTCCGGCGTGGAACCCTGCGGACCAGCCTTTGCTTCATCTCAACGTGAAGAGGTGCCGGCAGCCCCAGGAGGAAGGCCCGGGGCAGTGGGGCGCTCCGGGCAGAGGGGAGGAGGCCGGCCTACCTGTCACCAGCTCGAGCTTCTCCGAGGGGTCGCCCTCGTCGTACAGTTTGGGGTGGCAGCGGTTGCCGATCTGGTTGATGAGCTCCGCCGGGAGGGACGCCAGGTCCTGCCGCACTCGGATGCGATTCCGAGACTCGGGGGCCACCTGCTCGGGGAGGGCCTCCACCTTCTCGGCTGTGCAGGGAGAGAGCGGTGTTGGGAGGGGGCGGGGCGGGCGTGGGCTCGGGCCGGGGCCGGCGGGGCGGGGCCCTCACCCGTCTGGCCGACGTTCATCATGCTGTACATGGTGTACATGTTGCAAATCTGCCGGTACTGCTCGTCCGCGCCCTCCTCGCCCGCGTCCTCCTCCTCGTCCTCCTCGTTGTGGTAGGAGCCGGGGCTGTCGCTGGTGTAGGCGCTCGAGGTGCCCGGGCTGGTCCGCTCCGACGTGCTGGGCCCACTCACCACGCCGCCTGCTGCTGCCGCCGCCGCGCCTCCTGCCGGCTGCCCAGCCCCGGCCCCAGCCGCCACCCCGGTGGGCTGCGCGGCCGCGACCACCGGGGCCTGCTGGGGCGGCCGGTTGGCGGCCAGGTCCGGCGTGGAGAATTTGGCCATCTTGCGGCTGCCGTTGCCCCCGCCGCCGCCCCCGGCCTCCTTCTGGCCGCTGTCCCACAGCCGCTTGGCCACGGGCGTGCACTGCACGGAGTCCGACTCCTGCTGCTCCGTCTTGACGCGCGACACCAGGGGCAGCGGGGTGCCGCAGGCCGGCCAGCTTGACGTCTGGGCCACCGGGCTCTGGGGCTCGGACGACGGGGCCTCCTCGGCGTGCAGGCCCTGGGAGTCGCAGCTGGGGGAGCTCACCTTCAGGAAGAACTCGGTGCCCTTCTCCATGATCTCTTGGATCTGCAGGAAGCCGGCCGTGTACATGAGCAGGAACTGGTCGCCCATGTTCATGCTCAGCCGGCCCGTGTAGCAGAAGCTGAGGATCTGCTGGAAGGACTGGGGCTGCACGGCCGCCGGCAGCTCCACCACCGCGCTCCGGCTGCTGTTGAACAGGTCCCGGAAGTAGGAGCTGCTGGCGGCCAACACGGCCCGGTGGGCCTTGAAGGCGTGGCCCTTGACGACCACCGAGACGTCACAGTACAGGCCCTGCAGCCGCTGCTCGTTGAGGCACTCCAGGATGCTGTTGCCGAAGTTCGGGATCTCCATCTGCAGGGTCTGTGCCATGGCTGCGGCGGCTGCACCGGGGGACAGGGAGAGATGGGGCGGCGGGTCAGGCAGGGGCGTGGATGGCCGTGTGGCGGAAGTTGCCAGGGCCACAAGAAATCACACGGGCCGCCCACGCCCGTCCCAGCACGGGCTGGCCTCTCGCGTCCAGTCAGCTAAGTCAGCCATAGGCTGGGGTGGCCCGTGCGGTCCTTCTGCGGAAAGGAGGGCAGGGACTCCCCGGTGGTCTAGTGGCTGAGACTCCAGGGCAGGAGCCCAGGTCCAATCCTTGGTCAGGGAGCGAGATCCCACAGGCCGCAACTAGAGATCTCGTGTGCTACTGCAATAAAAATGAATAACAACAAGAGTCTGCATGCCTCAACCCAGACCTGGTGCAGCCAAATAAGAAGTAACTATGAAAACAATAACAGAGGGCAAAGGCACCCTCATCCACCTGTGCTTCTGTATTACGTGAGATGACAGAGCGAGCACCTCGTGGGTCCTGATGACCAGCGCGAGCACCGCACACACGGGGTAGCCGGCACAGAAACGCCGAGAAGGCAGAGTTGTCTGACTTTTCACACTGCCTTGACCCTGCTGAACACATGACCCCGGACCACTCAGTCGGCTGAATGACGGACTGACCACTCAAGACAGTCAGACACTGCAGGAGAATCAACAGGGCAGCGTGAACCCAAACCACAGGAGAGCGTCACACTGGCTTAAGTCGCAGCTGGGGGAGCTCACCTTCAGGAAGAACTCGGTGCCCTTCTCCATGATCTCTTGGATCTGCAGGAAGCCGGCCGTGTACATGAGCAGGAACTGGTCGCCCATGTTCATGCTCAGCCGGCCCGTGTAGCAGAAGCTGAGGATCTGCTGGAAGGACTGGGGCTGCACGGCCGCCGGCAGCTCCACCACCGCGCTCCGGCTGCTGTTGAACAGGTCCCGGAAGTAGGAGCTGCTGGCGGCCAACACGGCCCGGTGGGCCTTGAAGGCGTGGCCCTTGACGACCACCGAGACGTCACAGTACAGGCCCTGCAGCCGCTGCTCGTTGAGGCACTCCAGGATGCTGTTGCCGAAGTTCGGGATCTCCATCTGCAGGGTCTGTGCCATGGCTGCGGCGGCTGCACCGGGGGACAGGGAGAGATGGGGCGGCGGGTCAGGCAGGGGCGTGGATGGCCGTGTGGCGGAAGTTGCCAGGGCCACAAGAAATCACACGGGCCGCCCACGCCCGTCCCAGCACGGGCTGGCCTCTCGCGTCCAGTCAGCTAAGTCAGCCATAGGCTGGGGTGGCCCGTGCGGTCCTTCTGCGGAAAGGAGGGCAGGGACTCCCCGGTGGTCTAGTGGCTGAGACTCCAGGGCAGGAGCCCAGGTCCAATCCTTGGTCAGGGAGCGAGATCCCACAGGCCGCAACTAGAGATCTCGCGTGCTACTGCAATAAAAATGAATAACAACAAGAGAGTCTGCATGCCTCAACCCAGACCTGGTGCAGCCAAATAAGAAGTAACTATGAAAACAATAACAGAGGGCAAAGGCACCCTCATCCACCTGTGCTTCTGTATTACGTGAGATGACAGAGCGAGCACCTCGTGGGTCCTGATGACCAGCGCGAGCACCGCACACACGGGGTAGCCGGCACAGAAACGCCGAGAAGGCAGAGTTGTCTGACTTTTCACACTGCCTTGACCCTGCTGAACACATGACCCCGGACCACTCAGTCGGCTGAATGACGGACTGACCACTCAAGACAGTCAGACACTGCAGGGGAACGTCACTTCATCAACAGGGCAGCGTGAACCCAAACCACAGGGAGACGCCGCTTCACACCCGCCGGGCTGGCTGTGGAACCCACGGACAGAGGCGCCCGTGGGCGAGTCCATGCGGTCGCAGCGTCGGACGCCACTGTGTGACTGGACTGGACTGAGGCACAACTCTGAATACACTGAAAAGTCCTCAACCTGCACACTTTAAACGGATGAACTGCTTGGCCTGTGCATCTCAGCAAAGCTGTGGAAAGGAAGAAGCTGTAAGACTAATGTCCTCTATGTAGAACTGAGGACACGTAGAGTCACTGTTTTATTGTTGAGTGGCTCAGTTGTGTCCAACTCTTCGCGACCCCATGGACTATAACCCACCAGGCTCCTCTGTCCATGGGACGTCCCAGGCAAGAATACTGGAGTGAGTAGTAGGCTCTTTTAAAATTCTGAACTTGGTGTATGTATTACCTATTTATAAAAGTAAATAATACATATATATTTTGGCCACTTCTATTGGTCTTTCATTTATTTTCATCTTTGTTCTTTGGCCTGCGTGGGCCTCCCATCGCAGTGGCCTCTGTTGTGGTAGAGCACCGGCTCTGGGCGCATGCGCTCTAGAACTCAGGCTCGGTCGTTGGACACATCAGTCCATCCGCTCCGCGGCACGTGGGATCTTCCCAGGCCAGGGATCGAACTGGCACCCCTTGCACTGCAAGGCAGTGTCCTTACCCACTGGACCATCAGGGAAGCCCAGTAAATAATATTTTTAAAATACTGTGAGGGGCTTCCCTGGTAGCTCAGTGGTGAAGAGTTCACCTGCCAATGCAGGATACATGGGTTCGATTCCTGATCCGGGAAGATTCCACAAGCTGCGGAGCAACTAAGCCCATGAGCCACAACTACTGAGCCTGTGCTCTAGAGCCTTAGAGCTGCAACTACTGAGTCCATGTGCCACAACTACTGAAGCCCGTGTGCTCAAGAGAAGTCACCGAAACAAGAAGCCTGCTCATCTCAAGTAGAGAGTAGCCTCCACTCCCTGCAACTAGAGAAGAGCCTGTGACAGCAATGGAAACCCAGAACAGGCAAAAACAAAGAAAAAAAAAAAGTGTGAAATCACACCAAAAACATCCAAAGGGCTTGACGGGTAGGTGGAGAAGGAAAGATGAATTTAAGGAACTGTTTGAGAGCCTGCTCGGGGAGCCATCTCCATCTTGACCTGTGAGGCACACTTGGGGGCCTGGGCCTCTCTCAAATGTGTAAACTTCTGCATCACCACCTACTTAATCAGTGCTCGTTCCATCCTAGGAGGAAGAACTTATGGGTGATATTCTAGGGGACATCCTAAAAGGGTTTGGAGGGAACCAGTGGCTTTATAGCCACCCCCTCGTCCCTGCCCTAGGAACACCGAGTCTCTGCCATTCTACAGGTGTGGAGGGCGGTGGTCCTGAGTGAGCAGGCAGGGGAGAGAAGGGAGGCCTGAGCAGAGTCAGGCTGGTGAGAAGAAACAGTAAAAGGAGGAAAGTGTGTGTGCAAAGTCTCTGGGGTAGAAATGGGCTCAAGTTTTCTCAGCTGAGTCCTTGGGGTATGAGATCAGCCTTCTGGGGGTGCTAAGAGGATTCAGGGAGCTCGTGCAGGTCACCCGTCGAGCGCTCTGGGCGCTGGGAGGGAGGGCAGGGCAGCTCCCTCAGGGTCTTCCAAATGGAGCAGTGGGCACAGGCTGAGTGTGCAGAATCAGGTGTATTTCCAAAGGAAGAAGCAAAGACTCGGAGCTCCTGCTCCCAGAAGTCAGTCAATTCTGGAGCCAGGACTCACCCTGGCCGCAAAGTGCAGCTCTGAGCCCACGGACCCTTCTCTTCCTCCACCGAGCCCTTTCTGGATGAACCCCAATAGGGTTCAAGTTTGTACTCTGTCCCCAGTACTCAACCCACAGAGGCAGCTTGGAATGGACTTAATGAATGAAAACCTGAAGGATCCATGAGTGCTACCAGGGGACAGAGAGAGGAACAGCTGGGGTGTCTAGTTAGTTCTGGCCCCAGGGCCTTTGCATACCCTCCTCCTTTCCTCATCAAAATCAATGTCACAGCCATGAAAAACGAAAAAAGGCACCAGGGGACTTGCCTGGTGGTCCAGTGGTTAAGAAGAACCCACCTTCCAATGGAGGGGCCGCGGCTCCCGTTCCTGGTTGGGGGATGAAGAGCCCATAGGCCACGGGGCAATGAAGCCTTCACACCACGACTAAAGAAGCCCGCATGCCACAGTCAAAAAACCCCGCATTCCGCGTCTAATACTGGAGCCTGTGTGCCCTAGAGCCTGTGCTCCGCAACAAGAGAAGCCACTGCAAGTCTGCAGAACACAACTAGACAAAAAAGTCGGCGCACCAATGAAGACCCAACACAGCCAAAAAACTAGTAAGTAAATAAATCAATTTTAAAAACAGTGCAGAGAGAGCACCAAGGGAATCAATGATCCCTGGCAGCCAGAGTGGGGGCACCACGGGGAGGAGGGAGGCGCTTTGGGAAAAGGGATAGAGATACGGATGTGGGTGCTTCTCGGGCTACAGGGGGTGTTCCACTCCTAACTGTACTTGGTGAGCTGGACACGGCTGACAGCCACGTCCTGCAGGCTACCAGCATGCTCCCAGTGCCCCACTTCACGGGTGGGGACCACAGCACTGCCTCGCCCCAGGCTGCTGGGCTTCAGGGCCTGACCCCACAGGGAACTGGTGCAGGCGGCTTTGTGGGGAGCACTCAGCGTGGGACGCTAAGATCCTCAGGGTAACAGGATGGAACAGAGATACAAGGAGGGGGATCCTGAAGGCAAGTGCCAACCCGATACTCGGGCTGGGGTTTCCAGGCCTCGGAACCACGGGGCCCCAGAGCCCAGCACCCAGGGCTTTGAAACCTTTAACTAGCAATTTGGTAGCAGGAGGAACAATTGTGCAAAAGTTGTTCTCATCAGTGCACACGGAGCCACACCTGCCCCCATGAAATGACAGGGACTGGGGTGGTCGGTCTGCCTTGAGGACCCTGGAGACCCCTGAGGCCCGAACTGGCTTCCCTCCCTCTTGTGGCCTTCGTCTAGGTGACTCAGACGAGCCACAGCCCGCGGTCCTGCCCCTCACCTCCACCAGCCCGTGACAGAGGACCATGGAGCCACCATGGGGCTTCCAGAAGAAACAGGTCTAAGTAGGTGGCGCCTGGTCTGGGCCAACTGCTGGTGGGGAAGTGGTCAGATGGGGAGCCAGGGGTGGGGTCTCTCAACCAGCCAAGAGCTCTGTCCTCACCAACGCAAACCCCCTCCCCCCCGCCCAGTTCCCCTCAGTCGGACCTTTGCCCAAGTTACCTCCTCGCAGCGCCCACATTTTCCTCGTCTGCCTTCAGCTACCCCACCCATTCTGAGAACTCCCCAGACTGGACAAGGTGCCCTCTTCCGCACGCCCCCGTCCCCAGCCACTGCGCCCTCAGCTCACCTCTGAGAACATTAAATCCCACTTGACGTTATGATAACCTCCACAAGGGCAGAAAACCGTATGTGAATTCCTCACAACTTGCTGCCTTGGCCTGTGCATCTTCTAGGGTTCCCAGATGCCCCTGGATGGGAGGGGCAGCCCCAGCCCCACACAAGGCCAAGGGGACCCACCCCGCATCACCGCTCCTGGCTCAGAATGAGAGTGGGTTCCCCCGACAAGATGCAAGGGCGCGACACACGGTTTCCATGACCTCCCACAGTCACTCAACAAATATTTGCCCAGCGCAGGAAATGACCAGAGCTCGGGGCTGACTCTGGAGCTCCCGGTCCAGTGAGAGACACGACCATTCATCCAGGACCCACACATCCACGAGCCGCAGGTCTGCCCCTCTGACCTCACCCAGAGAGCGGACATGGGGACCCGAGATCTGGAGGGGGCGCCAGCCTGGGGGTCACGCCCCGTCTCAGGGCTCTGCTGTGGACTAAGCTCTGGGCCCCCTGCCCCTACGCGTAAGCCCAAGTCCTCATCTCCAGTGCGGCCGTATCTGGACAGCAGGTCCTACGTGAAGGTCATTAAGGGTAAACGAGGTCACAGAAGTGCGGCTTTCATCCAACAGAGCTCTCTGTCCTCAGAAGAGGAGGAGGTCTCTTTTACTGTCTGGGCACACACACTAAGGAAGGGCCATGTGAGGCCCGAACTGGCTTCCCTCCCTCTTGTGGCCTTCGTCTAGGTGACTCAGACGAGCCACAGCCCGTCCTGCCCTCACCTCCACCAGCCCGTGACAGAGGACCATGGAGCCACCATGGGGCTTCCAGAAGAAACAGGTCTAAGTAGGTGGCGCCTGGTCTGGGCCAACTGTTGGTGGGGAAGTGGTCAGATGGGGAGCCAGGGGTGGGGTCTCTCAACCAGCCAAGAGCTCTGTCCTCACCAACGCGAACCCCCTCCCCCCCGCCCAGTTCCCCTCAGTCGGACCTTTGCCCAAGTTACCTCCTCGCAGCGCCCACATTTTCCTCGTCTGCCTTCAGCTACCCCACCCATTCTGAGAACTCCCCAGACTGGACAAGGTGCCCTCTTCCGCACGCCCCCGTCCCCAGCCACTGCGCCCTCAGCTCACCTCTGAGAACATTAAATCCCACTTGACGTTATGATAACCTCCACAAGGGCAGAAAACCGTATGTGAATTCCTCACAACTTGCTGCCTTGGCCTGTGCATCTTCTAGGGTTCCCAGATGCCCCTGGATGGGAGGGGCAGCCCCAGCCCCACACAAGGCCAAGGGGACCCACCCCGCATCACCGCTCCTGGCTCAGAATGAGAGTGGGTTCCCCCGACAAGATGCAAGGGCGCGACACACGGTTTCCATGACCTCCCACAGTCACTCAACAAATATTTGCCCAGCGCCTGCCCAGGGCAGGAAATGACCAGAGCTCGGGGCTGACTCTGGAGCTCCCGGTCCAGTGAGAGACACGACCATTCATCCAGGCCCCACACATCCACGAGCCGCAGGTCTGCCCCTCTGACCTCACCCAGAGAGCGGACATGGGGACCCGAGATCTGGAGGGGGCGCCAGCCTGGGGGTCACGCCCCGTCTCAGGGCTCTGCTGTGGACTAAGCTCTGGGCCCCCTGCCCCTACGCGTAAGCCCAAGTCCTCATCTCCAGTGCGGCCGTATCTGGACAGCAGGTCCTACGTGAAGGTCATTAAGGGTAAACGAGGTCACAGAAGTGCGGCTTTCATCCAACAGAGCTCTCTGTCCTCAGAAGAGGAGGAGGTCTCTTTTACTGTCTGGGCACACACACTAAGGAAGGGCCATGTGAACACACTAGATCCCAACCAGAACCTGACGGCACTGGCCTCTTGGGACTTCCAGCCTCCAGGACCAGGAGAAAACAAAGGTCTGCCAAGTCCCCAGTCTGTGGTATCTCATTACGGCACCCAACCAGACGACCGTCTGTTTGCCCCCAGCTCCGCCCGGAATCCCTGGCCTGGACCACGCAGCCCGTGGAGGGGAGGCTGGGACGTGCCCAGATGCCCGCACAACGTGTCCTCAGTGGAGCCCTCCCCTGACGCCTGCTCTGGCTCCAGCCCTCCTTGCTGGGGTCAAGAATCCCACTGGACTGGACTTTCCTGGTGGTCCAGGGGTTAAGAATCCTTCTGCTAGTGCAGGGCACATGGGTTTGATCCCTGGTCCAGGAAGATCCCACACTCGGCAGGGCAACTAAACTCGTGTGGCCTAGAGACAGTGTTCCACAAGAAATCACAACGAGAAGCCCACGCACCACACCTAGAGAGCAGCCCCTGCTCGCTGCAATGAGAGGAAGCCCACAGGCAGCAACGAAGACTCAGAATGGCCAAAAAATAAAGACCCCCAAACTCACACCCCTGACTCCTTGAAAAGCAGTTCTCACCACCTCGGCCCCTATGGTGCACACAGGGCCCTGCGCGATGTCTACCCGCTCTCGAACCTCCAACGCCGGCCCCACAGCCCCTCATACTGTCCTGATCACCCTTCCCAAAGTGGCAAGGCCTTTCCCAAACTTATTCCTCTGGCCGCTCCTCACCGTCTCCTGACTCGATGTGTCCCTGGCTTTGCATGTGTCGGCCCGCCCGGTTCACACTGCTGTCTCCCCGCCCTGACCACCAGGCGAGCACATGGTGGGCGCGTGATGGTCGCTTGTGGAATGAATGAAGAATGACTCCAAAGGGCGTGCAGGCTGCGTTCCAAGTCTCTTCAGTCATGTCGACTCCTGGCGACCCCATGGGCTGTAGCCCGCCAGGCTCCTCTGCCCATGGGATTCTCCAAGCAAGCACACTGGAGTGGGGTGCCATGCCCTCCTCCAGGGGTTCTTCCTGATCCATGGATCGATACCGTGTCTCTTACACTTCCTGCATTAACAGGCGGGTTCTTTACCACTAGCGCCACCTGGGAAGCCCCACTTCCAACTGGACTCCTCTTTTAACCATGCTGTGACTAGAAGCCAGACCAGGACTCTGGGGAGGGGTACCACCTGCAAGGCACTGGGGGCTGCCGGGGCCAACAGGGAGAGGGTGCTGGCAGCCTCAGCTCCATGGGTGGCCTGCAGTTAGGGTCCCACATGGGGCTCAATGAACTTGGGATTCCCACTCAGCATTTCGGCTGCCCCCCTGCTGCCAGATCCCGCTGGGGTGCCACAAGCTCGAGCCGGAAGCGCTGGTGTGGCTGTGCAACTGCTGGGAGTGGAAGCTGCCGGATCTTCGAAGAGGGGGCTCTGGATCCTCCAGAGGCTGGGGCACGGCTCTGTGCCTGCCTCTCCAGAGACCATCTCCACCCGTTGACTTTTCAGGGAACCAAGGAGCCTGCCCGTGGACAGATAAGCCAGTTAAGGGAACCCACCAAGTCCAAAGGCCCCTAGAAAGCTCCATAAGCCTTCACCCAGCTCTGCAAGAGGTCAAGATGGCTGAGGGGCAGGACAGTCACCCGCCCCACCACACTGCTAGGGGTGCATTCCTGGCCAAAGCCAGGCAGCTTAGACAAACAGCACCTGGGGAAGCCAGGTAAGAGCCCACCCGCACGGGTCTTTCTTATGTACATGCACATTTCATTCCTTTTCTTTTTCCCTGAAAAGCTCCCATTAACTCCACAGTGGGTGACAGAATTAGCAACCTGTAGGTGGCCTGGACGTTGTCCCTGCGGAGCACCAGCACCAGGTGAGGGCTGTTCCTCTCGCCTGTCTCTGAGGAAGAAGCAAGGCTTCCTGCCGCTGGCCGGAGGAGCAGAGGGAGGCCAGGCCAGCACCCAGGCCACGTGGCTCTAGTCCAAGGCCAGCCTGGGCAGTACACATCCTCTGCCTGGTCCTGCCGCTCCCCTGGGGCAGGCGGCCACCACACCTAGATCCATTTTTTGGCTGGGAAGACTGAGAAGCTAGAGTCAAGAAAAGCCCAGAGGGGAGCTCCAAGGCTGGGGGCTGCTGCCTACCTGGGTGCTGGGTGCTTCTTCCTGCCCCGCCTCCCCGGCCTTCTTCCTCCTCCCCCAGCTATTCTCAACTCTTCCTCCTCTCACTGCCACCTCCGGGAATGAGCAGTCTAGCCTGCTGCCTCTCTCCCCTCCCTCCTCCGCTCTCTCCTCACAGGACTCAGCAATCTGGCCTCCCTCGGCCTGCCTCAGCTCCTAGAAGAAGCCAGCCAGGCCCCACCCACCTCCCAAAGGAGGGCAAGCCCACCTTCCTGAGTTACCTCCCACTCCCAGTGTGGATTCCCACTCAGCATTTCGGCTGCCCCTGCTGCCAGATCCCGCTGGGGTGCCACAAGCTCGAGCCGGAGCGCTGGTGTGGCTGTGCAACTGCTGGGAGTGGAAGCTGCCGGATCTTCGAAGAGGGGGCTCTGGATCCTCCAGAGGCTGGGGCACGGCTCTGTGCCTGCCTCTCCAGAGACCATCTCCACCCGTTGACTTTTCAGGGAACCAAGGAGCCTGCCCGTGGACAGATAAGCCAGTTAAGGGAACCCACCAAGTCCAAAGGCCCCTAGAAAGCTCCATAAGCCTTCACCCAGCTCTGCAAGAGGTCAAGATGGCTGAGGGGCAGGACAGTCACCCGCCCCACCACACTGCTAGGGGTGCATTCCTGGCCAAAGCCAGGCAGCTTAGACAAACAGCACCTGGGGAAGCCAGGTAAGAGCCCACCCGCACGGGTCTTTCTTATGTACATGCACATTTCATTCCTTTTCTTTTTCCCTGAAAAGCTCCCATTAACTCCACAGTGGGTGACAGAATTAGCAACCTGTAGGTGGCCTGGACGTTGTCCCTGCGGAGCACCAGCACCAGGTGAGGGCTGTTCCTCTCGCCTGTCTCTGAGGAAGAAGCAAGGCTTCCTGCCGCTGGCCGGAGGAGCAGAGGGAGGCCAGGCCAGCACCCAGGCCACGTGGCTCTAGTCCAAGGCCAGCCTGGGCAGTACACATCCTCTGCCTGGTCCTGCCGCTCCCCTGGGGCAGGCGGCCACCACACCTAGATCTATTTTTTGGCTGGGAAGACTGAGAAGCTAGAGTCAAGAAAAGCCCAGAGGGGAGCTCCAAGGCTGGGGGCTGCTGCCTACCTGGGTGCTGGGTGCTTCTTCCTGCCCCGCCTCCCCGGCCTTCTTCCTCCTCCCCCAGCTATTCTCAACTCTTCCTCCTCTCACTGCCACCTCCGGGAATGAGCAGTCTAGCCTGCTGCCTCTCTCCCCTCCCTCCTCCGCTCTCTCCTCACAGGACTCAGCAATCTGGCCTCCCTCGGCCTGCCTCAGCTCCTAGAAGAAGCCAGCCAGGCCCCACCCACCTCCCAAAGGAGGGCAAGCCCACCTTCCTGAGTTACCTCCCACTCCCAGTGTGGACACAGGGTGGGGCGTTAGCAGCACGGAGGGTGGAGGGCTCTGCAAAGGCCCTGAGGTCACATCGGGAAGGCAGTTCATGGGGTGGGGTCCTAGAGAGGCACTTGAAGACCCTGCAGGGCCTTGGCAGGACGGAAGAATCAGAATCTAGTTTTCCTAGGCTCAAATGGCCCTTCCAAAGCTTCTAGCTTAGAATGATGCTTCCCTTCCTCTACTCGCCTGAAAAAACATTCACCTCTACTAGCGCTCACCACCCCTCGACCCCAAGTCTGTCTTTTCCCACTTTAAAACGAGCAGCCACTTCACCACTGTTTAAGGATTCGTGTTAGTCACTAAAATCCTGACTGTGTGACCTCGTGGATTTTTCAATCCTGACAGGTTCGTCTGTCTATGGGAGTCTCCAGGCAAGAATACTGGAGTGGGTCACCATGCCCTTCTCTGGGGATCTTCCCGACTCAGGGATCGAACTGGGGTCTCCCACACTGCAGACAGACTCTTGACCGTCTGGACCATCAGGGCAGCCCCACCTGAGAGTAACCGGTGTGGCCCTGGCCGCCACAGGACCGAGACTCCCGGAGAGAAGCGGAGGCCTCCTGCGCCGCTCACCACCCCTGAGAACCTGGAACCATCGCGTCCGGCACAGGCTCCCCACTCCCTTCCCAGCATCTGCCCGTGGCACCCAGACACCAACCTCGCACGTGACGGTCAGGACAACCACGCAGCACGGAGACCATGAGGGCCAGATCACTCTCTGTGGTGGGAGCTGCCCTGTGCAGTATCCGAGGAGCACTGCTGGCCTCCACCCCCAGCCCCGACAACCAAAGACGTCCCCAGACGTCTTCCAAGTGTCCCCTGAGCAGGGCAGCATCACCTCTGGTTAAGAACCACGGCGGTGCAGGAATGGCGGCTTGTCCCCACTTATCAGATGGGGAAACTGAGGTGTGGAGGTCATGACCCTTACTCAGGCACTTGACTCTGACTCTCCACGACACCATGCTTGCTCAGCTTTACCCACCTTCTGCTTAATTCGGTCCGAGCCCTCACAGGGGCTGCAGTGGTAAAGAATCCACCTGCCAATACAGGAGACACAGGATGGACCCTTGGCTTGGGATGGTCCCCTGGAGGAAGATATGGCAACCCACTCCAGGATTCTCGTTGGAAAATGCCATGGACAGAGGAGGCTGGAGGGCTACAGTCCGGGGGCGGGGGGGGGGGTGGGGAGAGTCGGACACGACTGAGCGCACACACTCCCCCGGGGGTCTTCAAGGATGCCGAGACCTTCGTGTCCTATCCGTCCTAATGACAGGGGCAGTCACCACAGCCAGACACTGGACGCCAAGCGACAGCCACCTGCTCAGTCCCACATCACAGTTTCTGAGGCTCGGAAGGCTCTCCAGGAGACAGAGGGATGACACTCTTGGCCAAAGGGACCCAGGCGCAGAGGCAGGGAGGCGGGCCCACGTGCTCCTGCTAGACACAGGCTGAAGTGAGTTAACGGTGGGTGAAAGGGAGACGGAAACGGCCACCCACGCCAGGATTCTTGCCTGGGAAACCGCATGGACAGAGGAGCCTGGGGGACTACCGTCTATGGGGTCACAAAGGGTTGGACACCACGGAGCGACGAAATGGCAACATGGATGCGTTAGGTTCTGCTGTGCGAGTATTGTAAGTAAGAAGCTAAACAATTAAAAGCCTATTTGTGATAAAAAAGAAAAAAAACAAGTGGGGAAAGTGCTCAGAGCAGCCAGGAAAGGGAGGGGTGTGATGCGAAGCAGGGAGGACCCAAGAGAAGAAGCCGGGGCTGGTGTGAACGTCACTTCTGTCTTCAGGGCCAGCTCACTGTCGCCTCAAAGGTTGCGAGCCCCACCTGAACCTGGCAGGCCCTCCGCCATCATGGGCTCCGGGGGGGCAGTGAGGCGCAGGGTCAGGCCCTGCTGGACCGAACCGCAGCCCCCTTCAGAGCCCGTGCCTTCAGGCTGACCTCCACGACAGGTCCTGCCAGACTGACCAAAACTCGTCTCAGAGCCCTGCTTGAGAGCCGGCTGGGGCACCAGATTTTAAAAGGCCTTGGATGCAGGCCAAGAGGTCTGGACTATGCATCTGGGGGTGATGGGAGGGGATACAGGAGACCCCGAGATCAGCTGTTTCTTTTCTGGGAATGGCACAAAGGCGCTCCACCTCCACCCTGGGGGCTCCCTACAGTCCTCTCCTCATGAAGACGAGACGTTTAGGGCACTGAGCTGGAGCCCGGCACATGCTCAATGAAGGCTTTCAGTGTGCTGCCGGTCTGCCTAGAACATTCGCCCCTCCCTGCCCCAGCTCCTCCCCCCCCAGCAGGCTGACTTCTTATTATTCAGAGCTTAGCTTGCCTGGAAGCCTTCCCCAACCAGCGGAATCTAACACTCTCCCCTCCCAACATCACTCCACTCTCTTTGACTATATTCCTGAAGGCAAGGCCATCAGAAACGGTGTCGACGGTCTGCCGGAGGTCGGTCACCTTCACTAGAATAGAAGTTGCTGAGAGCGGCTCGGGGAGCGGCTTTCCAGGGCTGCTCCCGGGGCCCCAGCAGGGAGTTGGCACCCAGGCGACATCAAACTGTCCCCAGGGTCCCTCTGACGTGTGGCTCTTGCCCGCTAGGCTATTTTGGCCTCCTCCGGCGCCCTAGGTCTGTGCACCCTACGTCCTTACTTTAAAGTAATTATCAAGAGGGCTTTCTGCAGCTAGAGGTGCGGACTCACCACCCCCTTCTTCACCATCCACGCACAGCGGCCCACTCCTACCAGACTCTGCCCCCTTCCCAGCTCTGTGGCTGGAGCCAGCCCCGCTCTGCCGCCCTCCCCTCCCAGGAACCAGCCCGGAGCCTTGCTGAGCCCCAGTCTCCAGACTCAGCCCAACCAGGCAGGGGGAAGGCTTCACTGCTGTGGGGCTGTTGGCCCAGACTCTACCCCTCCCAGAACCAGGAGGCCAGCCAAAGCGGGGAGGAGGCCGAGCCCAGGTGGGGGCAGTTCTAGGAACTCTGGGGAGATGAGGGGAAGGGAGGTGATCATTAAACCTAGATCTGGCTGATATCACTCAACCCAGCCGTTTGTGGTTCCTGTCTCATGTGCCGAGGATCTCAAGCCAACACTCCCAGGACCCATCAGTACCAATTAGCCCCAAGAGAAGGAATGCAAGTACTAAATTGCTTTAGCTGTGTCCGACTCTGCGACCCCATGAACTGTAGCCCGCCAGGCTCCTCTGTCCGTGGGATTCTCCAAGCAAGAATCCTGGAGTGGGTTGCCATTTCCTTCTCCAGGGGGACTGCCGCACCCAGGAATCAAACCCACGTCTCTTACATCTCCTGAATAGGCAGGTTGGTTCTCTACCATTAGCGCTACCTGACCGGGCACCAAAGTAAGGAGAAGACAAACCAAGAAAACAAAAGTAAAAAAATTCAGCTCCGGAGCCAGGTTTCATCCTTATAACTATCTCCCTCTGCCATGCCAGCTCACAGGTCCCTGACCCCTGACCTCTCAGCCCCCACTAGGAGAGCAGGGGATGACTTAGCCTCTGGGAGAGGGGCTTCCACCGATCTGGCTCCCTGGGACACCTGGGAAACTCCGTTCCCAAGGGTACTGAGTCCCATCCCTTGGGATGGGCAAAGAGAAAAGTCCTGGACAGAGAAGCCCACCAGAGAATCCAGAATAGCGGGGCGCTCTTCCCGTCACACCCCTCAAAGGCCACTCCAAGGGACTGAGGGTCAATGAAGCGGAGTCCGCTGCTGTCTAGCTGAGTGACCTGGGACAAGCCACCTGGAGCCTCGGCTTCCGTCCCTGTACCATGGAGAAGATCTAAGCTGGCCTGATGATGGTGAGCAATCAATGAGTTCATTTAACCAGCAAGTTCGGCACAGGGCCTGGCTGAGCTTCTTCACCATCCACGCACAGCCACTCCTACCAGACTCGAGCCCAAGCCCGCTCTGCCGCCCTCCCTCCCAGGAACCAGCCCGGAGCCTTGCTGAGCCCCAGTCTCCAGACTCAGCCCAACCAGGCAGGGGAAGGCTTCACTGCTGTGGGGCTGTTGGCCCAGACTCTACCCTCCCAGAACCAGGAGGCCAGCCAAAGCGGGGAGGAGGCCGAGCCCAGGTGGGGGCAGTTCTAGGAACTCTGGGGAGATGAGGGGAAGGGAGGTGATCATTAAACCTAGATCTGGCTGATATCACTCAACCCAGCCGTTTGTGGTTCCTGTCTCATGTGCCGAGGATCTCAAGCCAACACTCCCAGGACCCATCAGTACCAATTAGCCCCAAGAGAAGGAATGCAAGTACTAAATTGCTTTAGCTGTGTCTGACTCTGCGACCCCATGAACTGTAGCCCGCCAGGCTCCTCTGTCCGTGGGATTCTCCAAGCAAGAATCCTGGAGTGGGTTGCCATTTCCTTCTCCAGGGGGACTGCCGCACCCAGGAATCAAACCCACGTCTCTTACATCTCCTGAATAGGCAGGTTGGTTCTCTACCATTAGCGCTACCTGACCGGGCACCAAAGTAAGGAGAAGACAAACCAAGAAAACAAAAGTAAAAAAATTCAGCTCCGGAGCCAGGTTTCATCCTTATAACTATCTCCCTCTGCCATGCCAGCTCACAGGTCCCTGACCCCTGACCTCTCAGCCCCCACTAGGAGAGCAGGGGATGACTTAGCCTCTGGGAGAGGGGCTTCCACCGATCTGGCTCCCTGGGACACCTGGGAAACTCCGTTCCCAAGGGTACTGAGTCCCATCCCTTGGGATGGGCAAAGAGAAAAGTCCTGGACAGAGAAGCCCACCAGAGAATCCAGAATAGCGGGGCGCTCTTCCCGTCACACCCCTCAAAGGCCACTCCAAGGGACTGAGGGTCAATGAAGCGGAGTCCGCTGCTGTCTAGCTGAGTGACCTGGGACAAGCCACCTGGAGCCTCGGCTTCCGTCCCTGTACCATGGAGAAGATCTAAGCTGGCCTGATGATGGTGAGCAATCAATGAGTTCATTTAACCAGCAAGTTCGGCACAGGGCCTGGCTGAGGAAGCGCGCCTCAGAGGCCAAGCCCTGGGACCAGTACCACCAAAGGTTCGATCCCCTTCTTGGTGACCTGCCTTCACCCCACCAGACCCTCCAAGACACAACAGAGCTTTCTGCGCACACCTCCCGGTAACTCACTTGCAGACAGCTAGTGCCTGAAACGCTGTGAGGTCCCAACCCCTAGGCTTGAGCCTCCAAGGTCTGATCACAAAAAGTGCAGATAGAATCTCAGGACCCTAAGCTACTCAGATAACCAGGGGGTTGGGCTGCCGCCCTGCTGATCTATCGGGGGTCGGGGTGCGCGAGAGTATGGTAGACAAGATGCCCGAGCTAGGCATCCTAAGCTGCACTCCCTCCCACACACACACCTGGCCCGCTAGCCCCTTGGAGCAGCCCACGGAGGCTCGCCCAAAGGGTAGGTCGGGACCCAGAGCCTAGCACAGAGGAGGTGTGAGACAGCAGCGACCTCTCAGGTTTGGCCCCAAGCTAACACCTGGACAGGAATGGTGGAGGCGCGCATCGTGGCACGTGTCTTTCGATCACAGAAGTTTCTCCGGACCCGCTCCCGCACCCCCACTAGCCTACCTCGCCCAAAAGCTTGCCTCCCCCTCCCACCCCAAAGCTCCTACCGAAGTTCCTCGACCTACCTGATCGCCCCCGGATCGGGCCCTCGCCAACCGCTGCCCCCTCTCTCCGAATCCTAACCTCAAGTGACCCCTGCAAACATCCCAGGGATCTCCTGACCGCCCCCACTCGAACTAACTCCGCCCATACCCACCCTGCCCCACTTCCTGGGCTCCTCCCCAGCCGCCCCCAAGCTTGTAACCCGACCCACCTCCTCCAGCGCCCCGACGGTACCTGCCAGCCCGGCCCCTTCCCGCCCCCCGCTCGCGGCCGTTTCCCTCCGGCCACGCCGCTCTCCCCTCCTCCCCCACCGGCCGGCCCCGAGCCCGGCTCCTCCTCCCCCTCCCCCCCCGGTCTCCTCCTCACTTCTCCACCGGCCCTCCCGCCAACTTCCCGGGCCCCCCGGCACCTGCCCCGGCCCGGCCTCGCGTCCCCCTGGCGGGGATCGAGAGCAGGCGCTCCGGGCCCGATCCCGACGCCCCCAAGCGGGGCGGCCCGGCTCGGGGCTGAACGCTCAAGGCCGCGCGCGGGGGCCGGCGCTCCCCACCCTCGCCAGCCCGGGCACCGTGCAGCCTGCTAACCACGTTCCTCTCCGGTCGAAGGAGGTGCCCACGTCCTCCCCGCCCCGCCCTCGGCCGGACCTCGGATGCCCTCGGGCCGCCCCGGCCCGACGAGGCCGGAACCGGGCCTGGGGCGGGCCGCCTCACCTGCGCCGTGGCCGCGCTCCGGGGGCTCCCGGCGGGCTCCGCAGCGGCAGCTGGGGCCGGGCCTGGGCCCGGGGCGCGCCCCCCTGCGCCGGGGCCTCGGCCTCCGCTTCCGCGGCCTCCGCGGCCTCCGCCTCAGCAGCAGCGGCAGCCGCGGCGGCCATTCATTGTGGGCCAGGCCGCCCCAGCCGAGCGCCGAGCGAGCGCAAGGCGCGCCGCCGCCGCCGCCGCCGGGCCGGGGAGGAGCGGCCGTGGCCCCGCCCCCGGTTCCTGCCCCCGAGGCCAGGCCAGCCGAGCGCCGAGCGCCCCTCTTCCCTCCTCGTCTCCTCCCTCCACCCCTCGGAATCCCCGTCGGGACCTCGGCTCCGCTGGAGAGGTGGAGACCCGATCTCGCCGCCTTACGACCTTAAGCGAGTGGCTCTGCCTTTCGGAACTTTCGTTCCCTGCAAAAACGCCAACAGTGTCCGCTGTTTATTGTGCCAGCACTGTTGTAGGTTCTTTATAGGATGATCTCGTTTAAACTTCACAGTGATATCTTTAAGTACGAACTGTTTTTATCAACACGCACACACGCTTTATAGAAAATAAGAAAGGAGGCACAGAGAGGTGAAGAAACAGCAAGGAAGTGAAGGCGGGGTCTAGATTCGAACCCAGGCCCAAGAAGCAACAGTACAAGTTAACACTTGCATGATGCTTATGCGACGGCCAGATTCCGTCCTAACCATTTAACTCGTTTTCACCACAACTCAGTAACGAACGTTTAAAAGTGTTGCCCATTTGGCCAAGGAGGAAATATAAGCAGAGGGAGTTAAGAACAAGTAGCAAGGAGCGCTGGGACTGGAACCCAGTCAGTACCGATCACGACGCTGTGCTTTCTACACCAGTTAGAACCTACTGAGGGTTTGATACGTGAGAGTGCCCTACTTGGCACATTCTCAAGGCATTCTGTTCCTTCATCTTTGCTTTGTCCTGGAAGCTAGGATTCTTATTTAACCAATATAGAAAGCGATGCCCAGAGACTTTAAGTAAATTTGGCCAGAGCCTTGTGGCACCACTGTGATTCAAACGCGGTAAACTGGATTTCAGAGCCTGAGTGATTCCTGCAAGGGGCTCTGAAATGATGGGTTTACAAAATCCAGCACACAGGAGATGATCAGAAGTGAAAGAATCGGCGGGAGGGAGAAGGGCAGAAGAGAGAAAGAGAGACACGGCTGGATTAGAGAAAGCAAAATTTAATCGGGAGGCCAACCCGGCTGTCTCCAGAGGTGAGAGCAGCCCCCGATAAGCTTAACAACAAAGGTTATGTACCCGAGGCTTAGAGCAGGGGAAAAAAATTTCGACGGGGTTAAGTGGCACGTCTCAGGAAGGGGGTCTTCTCAGAATCAGGAACTGGGAGCGCTGAATCAGCAGGATGCATGTCAAGGATGTATGTAACGGGGGTTATTTTCAGCAAACATATTGTCTCCCTCCTTATCGGCCTTTTGCAGAGGTATGCAGTTCCGCAAGAAGGGATGGGGCCTTTGCAAGAGGAAATGGGACCCTAGCAAGAGCATACAAATTTTGCAAGGGTGATGGTGGGGGCCTCCCGGCAATCCTGACAAGCAAGTGCTGGATTTCTTCGCTTACCGCCCCTTTTCGGAGCCTCACCTTCCTCATCCGCGAAATGGGGCTAGTGACGCGTCCCCCTCCAGGGGAGCCGGGGGTGGAAGGCCACCATACCACGCGTTCAGCGCTTTCCCCCATGCATTTTGATCCCAGCCGCCCACTGTAGAGAGCATCGCTGACAAGTTAACACTTGCATGATGCTTATGCGACGGCCAGATTCCGTCCTAACCATTTAACTCGTTTTCACCACAACTCAGTAACGAACGTTTAAAAGTGTTGCCCATTTGGCCAAGGAGGAAATATAAGCAGAGGGAGTTAAGAACAAGTAGCAAGGAGCGCTGGGACTGGAACCCAGTCAGTACCGATCACGACGCTGTGCTTTCTACACCAGTTAGAACCTACTGAGGGTTTGATACGTGAGAGTGCCCTACTTGGCACATTCTCAAGGCATTCTGTTCCTTCATCTTTGCTTTGTCCTGGAAGCTAGGATTCTTATTTAACCAATATAGAAAGCGATGCCCAGAGACTTTAAGTAAATTTGGCCAGAGCCTTGTGGCACCACTGTGATTCAAACGCGGTAAACTGGATTTCAGAGCCTGAGTGATTCCTGCAAGGGGCTCTGAAATGATGGGTTTACAAAATCCAGCACACAGGAGATGATCAGAAGTGAAAGAATCGGCGGGAGGGAGAAGGGCAGAAGAGAGAAGAGAGACACGGCTGGATTAGAGAAAGCAAAATTTAATCGGGAGGCCAACCCGGCTGTCTCCAGAGGTGAGAGCAGCCCCCGATAAGCTTAACAACAAAGGTTATGTACCCGAGGCTTAGAGCAGGGGAAAAAAATTTCGACGGGGTTAAGTGGCACGTCTCAGGAAGGGGGTCTTCTCAGAATCAGGAACTGGGAGCGCTGAATCAGCAGGATGCATGTCAAGGATGTATGTAACGGGGGTTATTTTCAGCAAACATATTGTCTCCCTCCTTATCGGCCTTTTGCAGAGGTATGCAGTTCCGCAAGAAGGGATGGGGCCTTTGCAAGAGGAAATGGGACCCTAGCAAGAGCATACAAATTTTGCAAGGGTGATGGTGGGGGCCTCCCGGCAATCCTGACAAGCAAGTGCTGGATTTCTTCGCTTACCGCCCCTTTTCGGAGCCTCACCTTCCTCATCCGCGAAATGGGGCTAGTGACGCGTCCCCCTCCAGGGGAGCCGGGGGTGGAAGGCCACCATACCACGCGTTCAGCGCTTTCCCCCATGCATTTTGATCCCAGCCGCCCACTGTAGAGAGCATCGCTGATTGACTAAATTCTGTCACATGACACGGCCGCACCGCCCTTCCAGCGTGCTAACAGGGCGGCTCCTAGGGAAACGTGCACCGAGACCGGTTTGGTTTACGGTGTCGCGAGAGGAGGTGAGAAGGGCCCGGGCGACGCGGGGAGGGATCCGGCCCAGGCACGGGCCGGCTCGAGGGCTTCTGGCCTCCCCGGGACTGTCCTCCAAAGACGGCGAGTGGTATCATTTACCGAGGTCCCAGGGTGTCCTTAGTCCCTGCTTTACAGTCGTGCAGGCCCCCGGCTCGGGATCGCAGCTCTCCGAGGCTTTGGCTCTTCCCTCCCTCGCCCTCCTAGCCAGGCTCGGCGGGCAGCGGCGCCCGCGGATGTCCCGTGCGAGGATCCTGCAGTGGCTCAACCTGACCCTCCACTCCACCCGCAGTCTCGGGAGAGCCTGGTGCATGGAGGGGCAGCCCCAAGGGCCGCCGTCTCCGGCGGCAGTGGAGAACAGCACCGGGCCCCGCGGAGAAGAGCGCCCACCCGAGGTTCAGGAGACGACGATCACGGAGGGGGCCGCCAAGATCGTCTTCCCCAGCTCCAACGAAGTTTTCTACAATCCAGTGCAGGAGTTCAACCGGGACCTGACGTGAGCAGGGGTCCGGGGCCAGCTTGACAGAGGGCAGTGGGTCTCGGGATGGGAGGAGAGGGTGAGCTGACTCTCGGTCTCCCGCAGATGCGCTGTGATCACGGAGTTTGCCCGCATCCATCTGGCGACCAAAGGAATCTCGAGTGAGTGGAGATCCAGGCCCCTGACGGGCTCAGGGTATCACAGAGCTCTCTCGGTGCCTTGCCTCTTCTCGGCCTTCCTTCCAGGAAAGTTTCAACCAGATAGCCGCCCCTGGGCTCTGCTTCTTAGGGTGATGGTGGGGCCTCCCGGCAATCCTGACAAGCAAGTGCTGGTTTTGTACCGCCCCTTTCGGAGCCTCACCTTCCTCATCCGCGAAATGGGGCTAGTGACGCGTCCCCCTCCAGGGGAGCCGGGGGTGGAAGGCCACCATACCACGCGTTCAGCGCTTTCCCCCATGCATTTTGATCCCAGCCGCCCACTGTAGAGAGCATCGCTGATTGACTAAATTCTGTCACATGACACGGCCGCACCGCCCTTCCAGCGTGCTAACAGGGCGGCTCCTAGGGAAACGTGCACCGAGACCGGTTTGGTTTACGGTGTCGCGAGAGGAGGTGAGAAGGGCCCGGGCGACGCGGGGAGGGATCCGGCCCAGGCACGGGCCGGCTCGAGGGCTTCTGGCCTCCCCGGGACTGTCCTCCAAAGACGGCGAGTGGTATCATTTACCGAGGTCCCAGGGTGTCCTTAGTCCCTGCTTTACAGTCGTGCAGGCCCCCGGCTCGGGATCGCAGCTCTCCGAGGCTTTGGCTCTTCCCTCCCTCGCCCTCCTAGCCAGGCTCGGCGGGCAGCGGCGCCCGCGGATGTCCCGTGCGAGGATCCTGCAGTGGCTCAACCTGACCCTCCACTCCACCCGCAGTCTCGGGAGAGCCTGGTGCATGGAGGGGCAGCCCCAAGGGCCGCCGTCTCCGGCGGCAGTGGAGAACAGCACCGGGCCCCGCGGAGAAGAGCGCCCACCCGAGGTTCAGGAGACGACGATCACGGAGGGGGCCGCCAAGATCGTCTTCCCCAGCTCCAACGAAGTTTTCTACAATCCAGTGCAGGAGTTCAACCGGGACCTGACGTGAGCAGGGGTCCGGGGCCAGCTTGACAGAGGGCAGTGGGTCTCGGGATGGGAGGAGAGGGTGAGCTGACTCTCGGTCTCCCGCAGATGCGCTGTGATCACGGAGTTTGCCCGCATCCATCTGGCGACCAAAGGAATCTCGAGTGAGTGGAGATCCAGGCCCCTGACGGGCTCAGGGTATCACAGAGCTCTCTCGGTGCCTTGCCTCTTCTCGGCCTTCCCTTCCAGGAAAGTTTCAACCAGATAGCCGCCCCTGGGCTCTGCTTCTTAGCCTTTCTCTCAGGACTTTGGGGAAGATTTTCTTCCCTGAATCTTGTGTATCCTGAAGAGTGGCTGCATGTTCAGCCGCTTAGAAGTGTTGGACTCTTTGCAACCCCATGGACGGTAGCCCGCCTGGCTCCTCTGTCCATGGGATTCTCCAGGCAAGAAGACTGGAGTGGGCTGCCATGTCCTCCTCCAGGGGATCTCCCCACCCGGGGATGGAACTGCATCTCCTGCGTTGCAGGGGGATTCTTGACCCCCGAGCCACCGGGGAAGTCCATACTGAGGCATAGGGGGAGGTTTCTCAGAGGGTGCTTTGCTGTCCCCCGACGTGTGCTTCTGGGTGGCCGCAGTCAAGGTGCCAGGTGAGGAGGATATGCAGAAGGTGGCTGTGGACTTGTCGGAGCCAGAGGCGGACACGGCTGACCATAAAGAGAGCGCGGACGTGGCCCCGAGAGACCCACCTGAAACAGCCACCGTGGGGGAGATCTGCGAGGTGGGGACTGAACCTAGGAGGTAGCGGCCTGAGTCCAGTGGACAATGAAGGAAGGAAGGATCCTGGAGAGAGGGAGAGGGGGCTGGAGGGGGTGGACGGGGGGCTCCCTGGGGGTCCAGCCGAGGAGGGTGGTGTGTGAGTGGGGGGTGCTTACTCCTACAGGAGGGCCTGCGAGTGCTGGAAGGCCTGGCCGCCTCGGGCCTACGTTCCATTCGCTTTGCGCGAGAGGTGCCTGGGCTGCGATCCGTGGTCGCCAACGACGCCTCTGCCCGCGCCGTGGATCTCATGCGCCGTAACGTGCAGCTCAACGATGTGGCCCACCTGGTGCAGCCCAGCCAGGCAGATGCCCGGTAGGTGCTGGGCAGCCGAGTGCTGGCGGCTGGAAGGTGCTTTCTGGAACAAAGCCACCTGGGGTCCCCTTCTGGCCGTGCCATAGTCTTGCTCTGTGACTTTGGGGGAGTGGCCTTCGTCTCTGCGAGCCTGAGTTTCTTTGTCTTTAAAGTAAGGGACTTTGGGGAAGGTTTTCTTCCCTGAATCTTCTGTATACTGAAGAGTGCGTGTGTACTCAGTCGCTCAGTCATTATAAAACTGCAAGGACACTAGTTCCATAGGGGTTGGTGCGCTGATGATTAGACTTGGGTGCTTTGTGCTCACGGGTAGAAACAAGTACCATTATGGTCTCCCTTTTAGATTTCTGGCACTTAAAAAAGAATAGGGACTTATTTTTATTGATTGATTTAGTTGCATCGTTCAGGATCTTTTTATTTTTTTTCTTTTTCACCCAGGATCTTTAGTTGTGGCATGAGCATTTAGTTCTCTGATCAGGGATGGAACCCGGGCCCCCTGTCCTGGGAGCAGCGTCTCAGCCACTCGACCACCAGGGAAGCCCCACCTTCTTTTCAGCCATGGGAACCAGTGTGTATCCAGGGCCAGTCTCTGTTCTTATTGTCAGGACTGCGGTGGTAAACAATAGAGACAAAAATCCCTGACCTGGTGAAGCTGATAATGCAGGGGTCAGCAAACTACAGCCTATGAGGCTCATGGCCTGTTTTTTTTCCTCTTTTTCTTAATGGTCTTCCATCTAAGAATGTTTTTTCACATTTTTAAAGGTTTAGAAAAAGACGACTATGTGATAGGGACCACATGTGGCATCCAAAGTCTAAACTAGTTACTTCCTGACCTTTTATAGAAAATAAATGAATTAAAAATATTTGGGGCTTTCCTGGTGGCCCAGTGGGTAAGGACACCACCTTGCAGTGCAAGGGGCGCCGGTTCGATCCCTGGCCAGGGAAGATCCCACGTGCCGCGGAGCGGCTGGACTGATGTATCCAACTGCCTAGCCGGAGCTCTGGAGCGCATGCGCCCAGAGCCGGTGCTCTGTGACAGCAGAGGCCACTGTGATGGGAGGCCCACATGGGCCAAAGGACAAAGATGGATGAAAATAGAGAAATGAAAGACCAATAGAAGTGGCCCGCCCACCCTCCTCCCTCCCCAACCTGCCCCCCCCTACCAAAAAAAAATCGTCTGGGGATGTCCCTGGTGGTCCAGTGGTTAAAGAATACACTTTCCAATGCAGAGGACAAGGGTTTGATTCCTGATCAGGGAACTAAGATCCCACATGGCTCAGGGCAACTAAGCTCTACTACCTCAACAACAGAAGAAAGATCCTGCATGATGCAACTAAGACTAATAAATAAATAAATATTAAAAAAAAAATTTGCTGGGGACGTCCCCGGTGATCCAGTGGTTCAAACTCCAACCTTCCACTGCAGGGCCATGGGTTCCATACCTGGTTGGAGAATTGACATCCCACATGCCCTGAGGCATAGCCAACATTTTTTTCCTTTTGCTTTTCTCACCCTATGAGAATCTAATAGGGCAACACAGATAATAACCACTAATCATGACAAAGAAGTAAACTGTGGAGAGGTGAGATGTGCTGGAGGCAGCGGGAAAGTCCAGGATGCAGAGGATGGAGGTCAGTCCCCGGCTGGGGAACTCAGATCCTGCAAGCCTGTGGTACAGCCAAAAAAACAAAAAAAAAAAAAAGGGAGGAAGGAAGGGAGGGGTGCAGTTATAAAAATCTCCGTCAGTAGCATTTGCATTTTCTCACCTGCAAAGAACAACAATCGTTTCAAATCTGTGGAAGATGATTGAAGAGTTAAAACATCTCTAAACTTGCCTGGTGTCTGGTGTATCTATATGCTGTGGGCTTCCCAGGTGGCTCAGTGGTAAAGAATCCCGTTGCTAATGTAGGAGACAGAGGTTGAGTCCTTGAGTCAGCAGATCCCTGGAGAAGGAAATGGCAACCCACTCAGGTGTTCTTGCCTGGTGAATCCCAGGGGCTGAGGAGCCTGGTGGGCTACAGTCCACAGAATTGCAACAAGTTGGGTATGACTGAGCTCACACATGTTTTATGTGCTACATCAGTATTGGCTAGTTTTCTTTGTGGGGGAGCTGCACCACATGGCAGGTGGGATCTTAGTTCCCTAACCAGGGATCAAACCTATGGCCCCTGCAAACAGCATGGAGTCCTAACCACTGAACCGCCAGGAAGTCCCAGTTTTGCTTATTATTGCTGTTGATGAGTAGACAGATCCAAGAGGAAAAGTGAATACAGTTAGCTAACGGCTGAGCCTGAAGGCCACCTGAACCGTCCGGGGATGTCCCTGGTGGTCCAGTGGTTAAAGAATACACTTTCCAATGCAGAGGACAAGGGTTTGATTCCTGATCAGGGAACTAAGATCCCACATGGCTCAGGGCAACTAAGCTCTACTACCTCAACAACAGAAGAAAGATCCTGCATGATGCAACTAAGACTAATAAATAAATAAATATTAAAAAAAAAATTTGCTGGGGACGTCCCCGGTGATCCAGTGGTTCAAACTCCAACCTTCCACTGCAGGGCCATGGGTTCCATACCTGGTTGGAGAATTGACATCCCACATGCCCTGAGGCATAGCCAACATTTTTTTCCTTTTGCTTTTCTCACCCTATGAGAATCTAATAGGGCAACACAGATAATAACCACTAATCATGACAAAGAAGTAAACTGTGGAGAGGTGAGATGTGCTGGAGGCAGCGGGAAAGTCCAGGATGCAGAGGATGGAGGTCAGTCCCCGGCTGGGGAACTCAGATCCTGCAAGCCTGTGGTACAGCCAAAAATAAATAAACAAAAAAAAGGGAGGAAGGAAGGGAGGGGTGCAGTTATAAAAATCTCCGTCAGTAGCATTTGCATTTTCTCACCTGCAAAGAACAACAATCGTTTCAAATCTGTGGAAGATGATTGAAGAGTTAAAACATCTCTAAACTTGCCTGGTGTCTGGTGTATCTATATGCTGTGGGCTTCCCAGGTGGCTCAGTGGTAAAGAATCCCGTTGCTAATGTAGGAGACAGAGGTTGAGTCCTTGAGTCAGCAGATCCCCTGGAGAAGGAAATGGCAACCCACTCAGGTGTTCTTGCCTGGTGAATCCCAGGGGCTGAGGAGCCTGGTGGGCTACAGTCCACAGAATTGCAACAAGTTGGGTATGACTGAGCTCACACATGTTTTATGTGCTACATCAGTATTGGCTAGTTTTCTTTGTGGGGGAGCTGCACCACATGGCAGGTGGGATCTTAGTTCCCTAACCAGGGATCAAACCTATGGCCCCTGCAACGACAGCATGGAGTCCTAACCACTGAACCGCCAGGGAAGTCCCAGTTTTGCTTATTATTGCTGTTGATGAGTAGACAGATCCAAGAGGAAAAGTGAATACAGTTAGCTAACGGCTGAGCCAGGATCTGAACCCAGGCAGCTGACTCCCAAGTCCAGGCCCCACACCGTCACCTTGCATGAGTGAGCGTGGGGCGGGGTGAGAGTGGGGTGGCTGAGGACCCGGCCCCCTTGCGCCCAGGATGCTGATGTACCAGCACCAGAAGCCGGCCGAGCGGTTTGACGTCATCGACCTGGACCCTTACGGAAGCCCCGCCCCTTTCCTGGATGCCGCCGTGCAGGCTGTGAGTGACGGAGGTGAGGCCAGCCCTGGGAGGTGAGGCCAGCCCTGGTGCCGGGGGTGCCTGCGGGGCAGGGCTTGGGGCTTCGCAGGGTCTTCACTGCCCCCGTCCCTCCCCACAGGGCTGCTGTGCGTGACCTGCACGGACATGGCGGTGCTGGCGGGCAACAGCGGAGAGACGTGTTACGGCAAGTACGGGGCCATGGCCCTCAAGAGCCAGGCCTGCCACGAGATGGTAAGGGACGTCACCGTGTGCCTCCTCACCCTGAGACCTGCTCAGCGTCCTCCAGGCACTCGGGGCCAGATCCATCCCTGGATGCTGACCACAAGCACATTCGTTTTTTTATCTGCGTGAAGCTTATTAATGTATTTTGGGCTCTGCTGCGTCTTGGTTGCTGCTCAGCCTTTTCTCTACGTGCCGTGAACGGGGGCTATTCTCTAGTTGCGGTGCGCGGCTTCTCTTGTTGCAGAACCTGGGCTGTAGGGCACATGGGTAAGTCCTTGGAAGAATCCCGTTGCTAATGTAGGAGACAGAGGTTGAGTCCTTGAGTCAGCAGATCCCTGGAGAAGGAAATGGCAACCCACTCAGGTGTTCTTGCCTGGTGAATCCCAGGGCTGAGGAGCCTGGTGGGCTACAGTCCACAGAATTGCAACAAGTTGGGTATGACTGAGCTCACACATGTTTTATGTGCTACATCAGTATTGGCTAGTTTTCTTTGTGGGGGAGCTGCACCACATGGCAGGTGGGATCTTAGTTCCCTAACCAGGGATCAAACCTATGGCCCCTGCAACGACAGCATGGAGTCCTAACCACTGAACCGCCAGGGAAGTCCCAGTTTTGCTTATTATTGCTGTTGATGAGTAGACAGATCCAAGAGGAAAAGTGAATACAGTTAGCTAACGGCTGAGCCAGGATCTGAACCCAGGCAGCTGACTCCCAAGTCCAGGCCCCACACCGTCACCTTGCATGAGTGAGCGTGGGGCGGGGTGAGAGTGGGGTGGCTGAGGCCCCGGGCCCCCTTTGCGCCCAGGATGCTGATGTACCAGCACCAGAAGCCGGCCGAGCGGTTTGACGTCATCGACCTGGACCCTTACGGAAGCCCCGCCCCTTTCCTGGATGCCGCCGTGCAGGCTGTGAGTGACGGAGGTGAGGCCAGCCCTGGGAGGTGAGGCCAGCCCTGGTGCCGGGGGTGCCTGCGGGGCAGGGCTTGGGGCTTCGCAGGGTCTTCACTGCCCCCGTCCCTCCCCACAGGGCTGCTGTGCGTGACCTGCACGGACATGGCGGTGCTGGCGGGCAACAGCGGAGAGACGTGTTACGGCAAGTACGGGGCCATGGCCCTCAAGAGCCAGGCCTGCCACGAGATGGTAAGGGACGTCACCGTGTGCCTCCTCACCCTGAGACCTGCTCAGCGTCCTCCAGGCACTCGGGGCCAGATCCATCCCTGGATGCTGACCACAAGCACATTCGTTTTTTTATCTGCGTGAAGCTTATTAATGTATTTTGGGCTCTGCTGCGTCTTGGTTGCTGCTCAGCCTTTTCTCTACGTGCCGTGAACGGGGGCTATTCTCTAGTTGCGGTGCGCGGCTTCTCTTGTTGCAGAACCTGGGCTGTAGGGCACATGGGCTCAGTAGATGTGGTTGAGTTGCTCCGAAGCATGTGGGATCTTCCCAGATCAGGGATCAAATCCATGTCTCCTCCCTTGGCAAGTAAATTCTTTATCACTGAGCTTCCAGGGAAGCCTGACAAGAGTGTTCTTTTATTATTATTATTTATTTATTTATTTGGCAGAGCCGGGTCTTAGTTGCTTAGTTGAGGCATACAGACTCCTAGTTGTGGCATCTCATTCCTCAGTCAGGGATTGAACCCAGGTGCCCTCCGTTGGGAGCATGGACTCTTAGCTGTTGGATCACCAGGGAAGTCCTGACAAGCATGTTCTTTACCTGGCATGACTCCTGAGAGCATGGCTGCAAATATGGTCCTTTGGTTGGGGGTGGGGAGAGCTTTGTCTAGGATAAGATTGGGTGATAACTTTTTTAAAAAATACTTAATGTATTTGGGTATGCTGGGCTTCGTTCAACATGCAGAATCTAGTTCCTTGACCAGGGATTGAACCCGGGCCCCCTGCATTGGGAGTGTGGCATCTTAACCCCTGGACCACCAAGGAAGTTCCACATTATTCTTTCTAGTACTTGTCTATTTCAACAACTGCAATTGATTTTTGGCCGTGCCCTGTGGCTTGCAAGATATCATTTCCCTGACCAAGGACTGAACCTCAGGCCACAGCCGTGAGCGCGCTCCATACTAGACCACCAGGAACTCCCAAACTTCTCTTGTAAGACAGTTTTTCCCATTTTGCATTTGGCTCCAGGTTCAGGTCCTCGTTTTGCTAAGATCTTTGGGCCATGGCGGTGCTGGCGGGCAACAGCGGAGGCGTGTTACGGCAATGCAGGGCCATGGCCTCAAGAGCCAGGCCTGCCACGAGATGGTAAGGGACGTCACCGTGTGCCTCCTCACCCTGAGACCTGCTCAGCGTCCTCCAGGCACTCGGGGCCAGATCCATCCCTGGATGCTGACCACAAGCACATTCGTTTTTTTATCTGCGTGAAGCTTATTAATGTATTTTGGGCTCTGCTGCGTCTTGGTTGCTGCTCAGCCTTTTCTCTACGTGCCGTGAACGGGGGCTATTCTCTAGTTGCGGTGCGCGGCTTCTCTTGTTGCAGAACCTGGGCTGTAGGGCACATGGGCTCAGTAGATGTGGTTGAGTTGCTCTGAAGCATGTGGGATCTTCCCAGATCAGGGATCAAATCCATGTCTCCTCCCTTGGCAAGTAAATTCTTTATCACTGAGCTTCCAGGGAAGCCTGACAAGAGTGTTCTTTTATTATTATTATTTATTTATTTATTTGGCAGAGCCGGGTCTTAGTTGCTTAGTTGAGGCATACAGACTCCTAGTTGTGGCATCTCATTCCTCAGTCAGGGATTGAACCCAGGTGCCCTCCGTTGGGAGCATGGACTCTTAGCTGTTGGATCACCAGGGAAGTCCTGACAAGCATGTTCTTTACCTGGCATGACTCCTGAGAGCATGGCTGCAAATATGGTCCTTTGGTTGGGGGTGGGGAGAGCTTTGTCTAGGATAAGATTGGGTGATAACTTTTTAAAAAATACTTAATGTATTTGGGTATGCTGGGCTTCGTTCAACATGCAGAATCTAGTTCCTTGACCAGGGATTGAACCCGGGCCCCCTGCATTGGGAGTGTGGCATCTTAACCCCTGGACCACCAAGGAAGTTCCACATTATTCTTTCTAGTACTTGTCTATTTCAACAACTGCAATTGATTTTTGGCCGTGCCCTGTGGCTTGCAAGATATCATTTCCCTGACCAAGGACTGAACCTCAGGCCACAGCCGTGAGCGCGCTCCATACTAGACCACCAGGGAACTCCCGAAAGCTTCTCTTGTAAGACAGTTTTTCCCATTTTGCATTTGGCTCCAGGTTCAGGTCCTCGTTTTGCTGATGGCTTTGGGCAACTCCCTTTGCCCTTTTCTCGGCCTCCACTTTTGCCCCAGTTAAATGGGTGTGGCGATGGCCCGGATCCCATGGGGTCGCAGTGGGGACTGGCTGTGTCAGGGGGCTGGGACGGGAGGGCTCTCGTCCTTGGTCCTGTGGGTTCTGCTGTCACGTCAGCCTGGGAAAGGCTGCCCCTGCCTGTGTCAGAGCCTCACTGTAGCGTCACCCAGCATGCGGCCCGCAGAGGATGCTAACTGGAAGAGGGTTGGTTTCTGGGCCTGTGCTTTCCTTAAATCACTTCATGTCTGTCCCCAGTAGGGCCCGAAAGAGACAGTCTTTGCAGATGGGGGATCTGAGGCTCTCCCTTGCCCGGCTTCACACAGGGCTGGACTCGGAGCCCCGGGAGCTGGCCTTGACCGCTTGTGCGCACCTGGCGTGGCTCCATGGAGGGGAGGCAGCCGTGGGGTGGGGGCAGGGCTGATGCCTGGCACCCGTCCCCCACGCCAGGCCCTGCGGATTGTCCTGCACAGCCTGGACCTCCACGCCAACTGCTACCAGCGTTTCGTGGTGCCGCTGCTCAGCATCAGCGCTGACTTCTACGTGCGGGTGTTTGTTCGCGTCTTCACGGGCCAGGCTGAGGTCAAGGCCTCGGCCAGGTTCGCCTGGGGCAGGGAGGGCTGATGGATGGAAGGAGGCAAGAGGGTCTTTCCCAGGGTGGGCGGTGGGGGGCGGGGAGCGGGACACGGTCCTGCCTTGGGGAGATGTCGGGCGGGGGTGGGGGGCGTCCCAAAGGGATCCATCCGTCCGAGGGAAGAGCTGGGATGTGGCAGCCCTGCTGGGAACTGATGGCCTCCCTCGTCGCCCACAGCAAGCAGGCGCTGGTGTTCCAGTGTGTGGGCTGCGGGGCCTTCCACCTTCAGCGCCTGGGCAAAGTCTCAGCAGACGCCGGCGACCGGAAGCAAGGGTGAGCCTGGGAGCAAGGTGAAGGGGACCACCCAGCCGAGGCTGCCCGCCGCCAACCTTCACCCCTCTCTTCGCAGGCGCAAGTTCTCAGCAGCCTGCGGAAAGCTTCTCTTGTAAGACGTTTCCAGGCCCAGGTCAGCTCGTTTTGCTGATGGCTTTGGGCAACTCCTTTGCCCTTTTCTCGGCCTCCACTTTTGCCCCAGTTAAATGGGTGTGGCGATGGCCCGGATCCCATGGGGTCGCAGTGGGGACTGGCTGTGTCAGGGGGCTGGGACGGGAGGGCTCTCGTCCTTGGTCCTGTGGGTTCTGCTGTCACGTCAGCCTGGGAAAGGCTGCCCCTGCCTGTGTCAGAGCCTCACTGTAGCGTCACCCAGCATGCGGCCCGCAGAGGATGCTAACTGGAAGAGGGTTGGTTTCTGGGCCTGTGCTTTCCTTAAATCACTTCATGTCTGTCCCCAGTAGGGCCCGAAAGAGACAGTCTTTGCAGATGGGGGATCTGAGGCTCTCCCTTGCCCGGCTTCACACAGGGCTGGACTCGGAGCCCCGGGAGCTGGCCTTGACCGCTTGTGCGCACCTGGCGTGGCTCCATGGAGGGGAGGCAGCCGTGGGGTGGGGGCAGGGCTGATGCCTGGCACCCGTCCCCCACGCCAGGCCCTGCGGATTGTCCTGCACAGCCTGGACCTCCACGCCAACTGCTACCAGCGTTTCGTGGTGCCGCTGCTCAGCATCAGCGCTGACTTCTACGTGCGGGTGTTTGTTCGCGTCTTCACGGGCCAGGCTGAGGTCAAGGCCTCGGCCAGGTTCGCCTGGGGCAGGGAGGGCTGATGGATGGAAGGAGGCAAGAGGGTCTTTCCCAGGGTGGGCGGTGGGGGGCGGGGAGCGGGACACGGTCCTGCCTTGGGGAGATGTCGGGCGGGGGTGGGGGGCGTCCCAAAGGGATCCATCCGTCCGAGGGAAGAGCTGGGATGTGGCAGCCCTGCTGGGAACTGATGGCCTCCCTCGTCGCCCACAGCAAGCAGGCGCTGGTGTTCCAGTGTGTGGGCTGCGGGGCCTTCCACCTTCAGCGCCTGGGCAAAGTCTCAGCAGACGCCGGCGACCGGAAGCAAGGGTGAGCCTGGGAGCAAGGTGAAGGGGACCACCCAGCCGAGGCTGCCCGCCGCCAACCTTCACCCCTCTCTTCGCAGGCGCAAGTTCTCAGCAGCCTGCGGTCCCCCCGTGGCCCCAGCGTGTGAGCACTGCGGGCAGCGGCACCAGGTGGGGCTGGGGGTGCGGGAGGCAGGAGGGCGGCAGGGGCCCCGGCCGTCCTGGTTCCTGCTCATCGGGTCCCCGCGTGTCCCCAGGTTGGTGGCCCCATCTGGGCGGAGTCCCTCCACGACCTGTACTTCGTGGGCCGCATCCTAGAGGCGGTGAGCGCCAACCCCGGCCGCTTCCACACCGCAGAGCGGATCCGCGGGGTCCTGAGCGTCATCACCGAGGTAGGGAGCGGGCCACGACCGGGCAGGGGCTCTGCCGGGGCCCAGCTGTCCTTCCTGGGTGGGCCCCACACCCCTCCCATCCCCTGCTCCCAGGAGCTCCCGGACGTGCCTCTCTACTACACGCTGGACCAGCTGAGCAGCACGATTCACTGCAGCACGCCCAGCCTCCTGCAGCTGCGGTGAGCCCGGGCCCCCGCCGGAGCCTGCATCGGACCCCTCGGGTGCCCTTGGGCGAGTCGGTCTCCTCTGGGACCAGAGTCCCCCATAGAGTGGACAGCAGACATAACCCAGGTCTAGGGCTTCTCACGCACACGGGCTTGGAACCGTTCTTAGAAGCCATGAGGCCGGGCCACGGCCTGTTAGGATCTTACCGTTAGGATGGCCAGCGCCACGCAGGCCACGTCATCTGGTAGACGCGCAGCCGTGTGAGTCCGTGAACGAAGTCTCGCGCCCGCAGATGGGTCAGGGCTCCAGCCTTCCACCTCACCGTCCCTCTCGGCCCCCAGGTCGGCCCTCCTCCACGCTGGCTTCCGAGTCTCCCTCTCCCATGCCTGTAAGAACGCGGTGAAGACGGACGCCCCCTCCTCGGCCCTCTGGGACATCATGCGGTGCTGGGTGAGGCCAGGCCCGGTGACCCGATAGAATGGGGAAGGCAAGGGGATGGTCAGGACCAGCATCCCCTGACCTCTGACCTTTGCCTCCCAGAGGAAGGCGTGTCCAGTGAAACGGGAATGCCTGTCGGAGACGAGTCCAGCGTTCCGCATTCTCAGCGTGGAGCCCAGGTACGGGCCTGGGCGGGCCTCTGCACAGGCCCCAGACACTTCCCCTCACAGACGTGTGCTCATTCTTCAAGTCAGATCCAGGATCCAGCCCCTCCTCTCCATCCCCTTCTGCCTCCTTCCTGTTCTGGCTCCAGTTTTGCTCATCTGGACCAGCACAGTCACCGAGGCCGTCCCCCAGCTCCTCTCACCCCGTCCCCAGCTCCTCTCACCCCGTCAGCTATTCCCTCGACAGCCGCCAGAGGGCACCTGTGAGCGCAAGTCGGCTCCAGGCCCTCCCTCTGCTCAGAACCCTCCGTGGCTCCCACCTGATTCATTAGAAACCCAGTTCTGGGACGTCGCTGGTAGTCCAGTGGATGAGACTCTTCATGCTTAATGCAGGGGCCCCGGGTTCAATCCCTGCTCAGGGAACTAGATCCCACATGCCACAACTAAGACCTGGCTCAGCCTAAGTAAATAAATAATTATGAAAAATATAGAAACAGCTGCAGGCCCTGCACCACCTCCCCGCCCTCATTTGTACCCCTTGGTCTTCCACACCGGCTTCCTCACTCAGACTTAGCAGGCACAGCCCCGTCAGGGCCTCTGCAGGGTTATTCCTCTGGGCTGGCGTGCCATCAGCGGGTCCCTTCCCAAACCTTCTGGTGTCCCTGCAGCCTTGTTCTCACTGCCCGCCTTTCCAGACTCCAGTCCCTCTACCCTGCCTTCTTTTTGGAGGTGGGGGCCACTTCTATTGGTCTTTCATTTATTCATTTTCATCCATCTTTGTTCTTTGGCCTGTGTGGGCCTCCCATCGCAGTGGCCTCTCTCGCCGCAGAGCACTGGCTCTGGGCGCGTGCACTCCAGAGGTTCAGCTCAGTAGTTGGACACATTGGTCCAGCCGCTCCGCGGCATGTGGGATCTTCCCAGGCCAGGGATCGAACTGGCGCCCCCTGCACTGCAAGGTGGTGTCTTTACCCACTGGACCACCAGAGAAGCCCTCTACCTGCTCTTTTTGCCCCCAAATCCTTCTCACATCATGGCCTCACACAGTATAATTCTCTGATTTCTTTTTTTTAATTTTGGGCAGTGCTGGGTCTCCATTGCTGGGTACAGGCTTTCTCTGATTGCGGCAAGTGGGGTGACGCTCTAGTTATGACATTTGGGTTTCTTGTTGCTGTGGCCTTCCCTGTTGTGGCTCTAAGCACATGGGCTTCAGTCGTTGCGGCACATGGGCTCAGAAGTTGGGGTGCATGGGCTTAGTTGCCTCTTGGGATGTGGGACCTTCCCAGATCAGGGACTCAGCCTGTGGCCTCTGCTTTTCCAGGTGGATTCTTAAACCAGTGGGCCAACAGGGAAGCCCAGTTGGCTGGTTTCTGATTTGCCCCATCACTTGTCTTATACATTAGAATGTCAGCTTTACTGGCGGCAGATTTGAGGCACGCAGTAGGCAATGGATAAATGTTCCGGTTAATGATAGAAAGCTGACGCCTGAAGACACGGTTTTCCCAGGGCTCACCACGCTCCAAGGAGGCAGGCGGGCAGCCTGGTGGTGGGTGCCCTCGCGCCTGGCAGATGTCCCCAGCCCCTGCCCCCCATTTCCCTAGGCTGCAGGCCAACTTCACCATCCGGAAAGACGCCAACCCCAGCTCCCGCCAGCGAGGACTTAAGCGCTTCCAGGCCAACCCCGAGGCCAACTGGGGTCCCCGGCCCCGTGCCCGGCCAGGGTGAGCGAGACTGGGGTGTGGGTGAGGATTGGCTTGGGGGAGTGGGCACCAAGGCCAGATGGAACCCTTGCTTCTTGTTTTCCTACACAGAGGCAAGGCAGCAGATGAAGCTATGAAAGAGAATGTCGCCTAGTGAGTCCTTTGGAACATTTTCATCCATCTTTGTTCTTTGGCCTGTGTGGGCCTCCCATCGCAGTGGCCTCTCTCGCCGCAGAGCACTGGCTCTGGGCGCGTGCACTCCAGAGGTTCAGCTCAGTAGTTGGACACATTGGTCCAGCCGCTCCGCGGCATGTGGGATCTTCCCAGGCCAGGGATCGAACTGGCGCCCCCTGCACTGCAAGGTGGTGTCTTTACCCACTGGACCACCAGAGAAGCCCTCTACCTGCTCTTTTTGCCCCCAAATCCTTCTCACATCATGGCCTCACACAGTATAATTCTCTGATTTCTTTTTTTTAATTTTGGGCAGTGCTGGGTCTCCATTGCTGGGTACAGGCTTTCTCTGATTGCGGCAAGTGGGGTGACGCTCTAGTTATGACATTTGGGTTTCTTGTTGCTGTGGCCTTCCCTGTTGTGGCTCTAAGCACATGGGCTTCAGTCGTTGCGGCACATGGGCTCAGAAGTTGGGGTGCATGGGCTTAGTTGCCTCTTGGGATGTGGGACCTTCCCAGATCAGGGACTCAGCCTGTGGCCTCTGCTTTTCCAGGTGGATTCTTAAACCAGTGGGCCAACAGGGAAGCCCAGTTGGCTGGTTTCTGATTTGCCCCATCACTTGTCTTATACATTAGAATGTCAGCTTTACTGGCGGCAGATTTGAGGCACGCAGTAGGCAATGGATAAATGTTCCGGTTAATGATAGAAAGCTGACGCCTGAAGACACGGTTTTCCCAGGGCTCACCACGCTCCAAGGAGGCAGGCGGGCAGCCTGGTGGTGGGTGCCCTCGCGCCTGGCAGATGTCCCCAGCCCCTGCCCCCCATTTCCCTAGGCTGCAGGCCAACTTCACCATCCGGAAAGACGCCAACCCCAGCTCCCGCCAGCGAGGACTTAAGCGCTTCCAGGCCAACCCCGAGGCCAACTGGGGTCCCCGGCCCCGTGCCCGGCCAGGGTGAGCGAGACTGGGGTGTGGGTGAGGATTGGCTTGGGGGAGTGGGCACCAAGGCCAGATGGAACCCTTGCTTCTTGTTTTCCTACACAGAGGCAAGGCAGCAGATGAAGCTATGAAAGAGAAACGCCAGCTACTCCAAAATAAGCGAAAGGTGCCAACTGAGGACCCGGCCCAGTGGGCTGCCCGGCTCAAGACATTTCCCTGCAAGAGGTTCAAGAAGGTGAGGTGCCCCCTTACCTCCCAACTGAAGCACCCATGGGTTCTCCTCCCAGCCACAGGACTGGGCCAGTGGGCAGGCAGGGCTGGGGGAAGTGGGGCCAGGCAAGCATGTTGGGAGTGAGCTCCCCATCTGGGGAAGAAACCTAGTGGAGGCTGCTGAGCTCCAGGTTGGGGTTCATTCACACCCATCATACTCCTACCAGGGCACCTGTCCATGGGGGGACCAGTGCCGGTACTCACATAGCCCGCCGTCACCCACGACCACTGTTGAAGCCACTCCCACTGGCTGTCCAGAGGCCCCCAGTCAGAACCCCCTTGGGCCTGAGGTTGCTGCTGATCCAGGCGCAGACTGAGCAAATAAAGATTTTCTTCACCTTCCCCCGACTGTCATTTGTCTGAATGGGGAGGCTGCTTATGGTCCGTCTGTCCATCTGCACGAGTGCCTCTGTTCGTCTCTTTAGCTCCTGGTCTGGGGTCTGTGTCTCTGCTTGTCTGTTTTATTTAGTTTATTTAAATATTTTATGCATTCATTTGGTTGCACTAGGTTTTAGTTGCGGCCTGCGCGATGTTTTAGTTGCGGCGTGTGGGATCTAGATCCCTGACCAGGGATCTCAAAACGGGGCCCCGTGCATTGGGAGCGCAGAGTCTTAGCTACCGGACCACCAGGGAAGTCCCTCTGTGCATCTGTGTTAACTCCCTTGGGAGTTAGCTGGTATGCAGGAGATGTTGTGTTTCTGACTGGAGTGGTCTGTGTATTGGGGAGGTGGGGAGCTTATCGTCGCCTACAAGGCGATTTTATTGTTTATTTACTGGCTAAGTCGTGTCCAGCTCTTTTGTGACCCCGTGGACTGTAGCCCACTATGGGTTTCCCAGGCAATAATACTGGAGTGGGTTGCCATTTCCTCCTGGGGATCTTCCCATCCCAGAAATGGACCCCGAGTCTCCTGCATTTCCGGCAGATGATCCCTGAGCCACCCATTTGATGGCGCCTGCGTTTCCCCAGGTGGCCACGGGGCGGCAGCCGTGCGCTCACGCCCGCTGGGGCCTTTACCCGCTTCCCCTTCCACCTTCCCCAGCGTGGGCACGCCCCCGAGCGACCTCGCAGCCTGGTCCTCTAGGCCCTGGGCCCACATACAGGCTCCCGCGGCCGCTGCCTCCTTCTTGCCGCCTGGTGTCTCTGGCCCAGCTCCCCCCGGGGGCCCCAGTGGCGGAAGCCGGACCGGAACCAGGCGCCTCGTGCATCCGCTCCAGACCAGGTGCTTCCTGCCCTGCGGCCCGTCGGGCCTCGCATGCTGAGGCACCAGGCGGCCTGCTGCAAAACCCTTCCCCCTCCAGGACCAGGGAGGGTGGCAGCATTAAGGAGAGGCCCGGGGCAGAATTCCCACCCTGCCACGTGGTCGCTAGGAGACCCTGCAAGCACCCTTTACCTGGCATCGTCCTCATCCGTAGAGTGAACCCAATTCCAGAACCCGTCGAGTTGCAGTACCAGCATTCGCTCACGTGCAGAACTGACCTTGGACAGGAGGATGGTCGTCCATGGGGTTCCAGGTCTCACTTGACTCTGAGAGCGAGCATGCTCAGTGGCTCAGTCACATCTGACTCTGCCACCCCATGGTCTGCAGCCCTCCCGGCTCCTCTGTTCACGGGATTCCCTAGCCAAGAATACTGGAGTGGGTGGGCTTCCCTGGTGGTCCAGTGGGTAGGGACACCGCCTTGCAGTGCAAGGGGCGCCAGTTCAATCCCTGGCCTGGGAGGATCCTGCGTGCCACGGAGCAGCTGGACCAATGTCCAGAGCTGGAGCTCTGGAGCTCATGCACCCAGGGTGCTCTGCAGTGAGAGAGGCCACTGCGACGGGGAGGCCCATACAGGCCAAAAGAAAAAAAGATGGATGAAAATAAATATAAAAATAAAAGGCATGATGGGTGGTGGAGGGGGGAAGAATACTGAAGTGTTTGGCCATTTCCTTCTCCAGGGGATCTTCCCAACCCAAGGATCAAACCTGTGTCCTGCATTGGCTGGGGCCTGCCTGGGAGCCCCTGCCATCACCCAGCTACACACTGGGCAAAGCGTGGCTACACTGGGCAGGAGCATGCTGGAGCTAGGACAGGCTTGTCACTGCCCCCCTGGTTGTACCCAGCTCCACTTCCTGCGTGAGCTCCAGCAGGATCTTGAGCTCTATCACCATTCCAAGATAATTTACCCCATGCCTCTCTATCATCGTCCACCCTGAAGTGGCCTGCACTGTGGGGCAAGGGCCAGGGACCTCTGAGCTGGGGCCGTGCGATCCTGGGATGGAGAGGCCCCGGGTGGTGGGGCCCTCAGTGGGTGCACCTGTGGGAAGGTTTGGCCACGGGCGCTGAAAGAAACCTCCTGCAGCTGTGCTGTGATCTCTCCCCCTCCTGGGCCTGGCGTGGTGGTGTGGAAGATGCACGGGGTGGGGGTGGGGGAAAACACTGGCCCGAGCTGGACGGCCAGGGCCAGATCATCAGTGCTGCATTCCGGGGTGGGGTTGGTAGAAAGGCGGGAGGCACTGTTGTAAAAAGAGGAACCGGGCAGGGTGAGGAACGGAGGAGAAGGGGGCCCCTGGGTCACGAGGCCCCAGCAGGGCTGGAAAGGGTTCTCCACCCCCATCAGCATGGACACAGCAGGGGGTATTCAAAGCTGCCGTACAGGCCCCAGGGACATAGGCACTGTGGCACTTCCTGCCTCAGTTTCCCCTCCAGATGCCACTGGGCACCTCCCTCCTAGGGGTGTGCGCTGGAGCAGGGATCCTGCAGTGCCTGGTGAAGGTGAGGCCTGGCGGGTGACAGTCCTGTCTGCGCCGGCGGGGGCGGGGCCTGGAGGCCCGCGCTTGGAGATCCCCGCCCGCCGGTTTCCTCCGGGGTCAGCCCGGCTCCTTATCAGGCGCGGCCAGACGGCCAGGCCCTTATCTGCACTGGGCCAGCATCCTCCGGCCGCTGCGCCAGGGGTGAGAGGGAGGAAACCGAGCCGCCAGGGGCGGGGAGAGGGCGGGCGGCCTGGAGCGGCTCACTTTCCCTGGAGGGACCTACCCTGTGGCCGGCACCTCCGCGGGCGCCGCGGTGGCCCTTGGGAGCCAAGGAAGAGGGGCGGCCTGATGCTGCAGCCCAGACAGGGCGGCCGGCCGCCAGTGCCACAGATCACAGAGGCCGGAGCAGGGCGGCGGGGTCTTGCCTGAAGCTGGAACCTCATCCTAGCTCTGAAGGACAGAGTCAGGGCCGACTGCAGGCAGCCGGAGCAGGACTGGGGTAAGAGTGGCCGGGGCTTGCAAGGGGGGGTGGGAATCCCAGACCCACCTTCCTTCCTTCATTCATTCACTCTTTCCTGCCGTCATTCATCTGAGGGGCCCACTGAGTGAGAGGCCAAGCCAGCTCTCCCAGGGCCTAGGCTGAGAAGCTAGGGCAGAGGGGCCAGGAATCCCAGACGCTGCTGGGACACGCCAGGCCGGGAGGCCACAAGTGAATAGGGCCGGGGAAGCACGCTGCAAGCAAAGGAGTGGGCAGGGAGGGCGGGAGGACCCAGAGTCAGAGAGAGGGTTGGCACCCGGAATCAGTGTCAGCCATGGGGTCACAGGGCGGGTAAGGGGGGACCTTTCCGGGGAGGGGTCACCGGAGTGATCATGGAAGACTCTCGGGGTCTGAAATGGAGACGGGAAGGGCCTCGGGCTTATAACGGAGGGCCCTGTGGTCAGCCTGGGGTCTGTGGTCAGGGAAGGTCAGACAGGCATGGAGTGACTGCAAGGTCCATGGTATCAGGGAAGGGTCTTGGACCTGAGGGTTACGGAGGCATCCTGGGGTCAAAGGGTCCGTCCTGGGTTCCCTGCCTTACCCCTCCCTCTAGACCCCAGGTGACAAGGGATCTGGAAGAAGGCAAATGTGCTCAGGGGCTCTAGAACTAAGGCCTCATGGGTCAGAGACAGCTCAGAAGCCTCACTGCTGAGCTCAGCCCTGCCCAGCACCTCAGGGGGCACCTCCTGTCCTTGTGCTGGAGCCCCTCCCACGTCCTGGTAGTTTCTGGGCCCCCCACTCCCACCTGCCCTTGCCTGCTAAGCTGCCATCCCCCTCGAGTCGTCTCTCTCTGTGCAAGGGCTCTGCTGGGCCAAGGGTGGGGGCTGCCATCCGATTCCTCCCTCCCCACTGGCTTCCTTTGTCCCACAGGTGAGCACCCCCTCGGGGTCCATGTGCCCGCCCGAGGCCCAGGCAGAGGTGGGCCCCACCATGACGGAGAAGGCCAAGATGGTGTGCGCTCCCAGCCCGGCGCCTGCCCCGCCCTCAAAGTCCGCCTCGCCTGGGCCCGCAAAGACAGAGGAGGTGGGCCACGGAGGCTCCGCCTCCCCACCCGGGCTGCCCCCCGGTGTGCCAGTGATCAGCCTGGGCCACACCAGGCCCCCAGGTGCAGCGATGGCCACCGCAGACCTGAGCGCTCTCCATCCCCCATTGCTGCAACTCTCCGCCCTGGGAACCCCCGCACCGCCCCTGGCCCTGCATTACCACCGTCACCCCTTTCTCAACAGGTCAGTGGGGGCCCGGGGCCTGGGGGAACCCTGGGGCAGGGTCCTTACCCACAAGGCATTAGTGACCCACGACCCCTTACAGCCTCTACATTGGGCCGGCAGGACCTTTCAGCCTCTTCCCTAGCAGCCGGCTGAAGCGGAGACCGAGCCACGGGGAGCTGGAGCTGCCCGAGGGTGAGTAGGCCTTCGTGTCCGCCCCGCCGTCTCTCCTGGGCTCACGTCCGCCCTGTAACGTTCCGCCGGGGAAAGTGATGCCAGGGCACAGGGGCACACACAGGCCCGCCCACACGGGGGCTCCACATCCAGGTTACACCCACGTGCGAAACCACAGACCCATGGCCGGCTCCGTACAACCCCAGCCGCCCAGCTAGCTGCAAAGATTCACGGGAAAACCCAGCGCAGCACGGGGGCTGCGGGATGACGGCTCCGCTCGCGCAGAGTCAGGCAGGAAACAGCCGCCGGGCCACGTCCACGTAAGGGGCAGCCCCACCAGCGACGGCCAGGGACCCCAGCCACACGGGTGGCAGATACACAACCACAGCCACAGCCGCCCGTGGCCACACACCCACAAGCACGTGGCAGTGATCACACCACAGCCATCTAGAGACACCAGGAGTTCACGGGGCCCCTTGAGACAGAACAGGACCACAGGGACAAGCAGAGGGACTCTCAGACTCAGGAGCACACCCAGCCGCACAGAGGGACCGTGAGGACCAGAGCAGAGCATTCCCTAGGCCACCAGAGCATGGCCCTAAAGGAGTGGACGGAGGTACAGGAGGCGTGGATGTCTGCAGCCTGGGCCTGTGATCGTGGGGGGTACCGGGGTGGCTCACGGGCAAGAGAGCGACACGTGTATCCTACACGTGCATCTCTAGGGTGAAGACCGTCTTAGCCCACTGCCAGGGTTGAAGTTCCCTGCCCGGCAGAGGGTGCTAGGAGCCTGAGGGAAGGGCAGGGGGATGCCTGCCTCCCTCGGGGCCATGGTGCTAACCCTGCCCCTCCTGTCCTCAGGGCACCAGCCCCAGAAGGTGGCCCGGCGCGTGTTCACCAACAGTCGGGAGCGCTGGCGGCAGCAGAACGTGAACGGCGCTTTCGCCGAGCTCAGGAAGCTGCTGCCAACGCACCCGCCCGACCGGAAGCTGAGCAAGAACGAGGTGCTCCGCCTTGCCATGAAATACATTGGCTTCCTGGTGCGGCTACTGCGCGACCAGGCGGCGGCTCTGGCCTCAGGCTCCACCCCTCCGGGGCCCCGCAAACGCCCGGCGCACCGAGGCCTGGACGACGGCGCCCGGCGCGGGCCTTGTCGCAGGGCCGAGGTGGTGGTGCGCCCGCAGCCCGCGCCTTCGGGTGGCCCCGACGGCAACCCCAGCGGGGCGGGCCGACCCATTAAGACAGAACAAGCGGCTGTGAGTCCGGAGGTGCGATGACCTCCACGGTGTCGCCTCTGAGCCGAAGGGCAATGGGAACTCGGCCTGGGCCGTCCAGGAAGGGGCGGACGACGCGCGGCGCCTGCTCCGGAGCGAACTCTCCCGAAGAGGGATCTGTGAGGAGTCCTCTGCAGGGGAAAGGGCCCTGGGGTCCAGAAGGGCGACCGTCGCCTCCGGGGGCCCTGTAGACCCTTTTATCGCCCACGGGCCGCTGAAAGTGGCCTTGTCCGCGCACCCCTCCCGGGGGGTGAGGTCCGCGAACCAACACCTCAGGGCAGCCAGGGAACCCCAAGGGGCCTCATTTTTTTTCCGAGTTGGGGTCATCGAGGGAGTTGAGAAGGGGCTGGGGAGCCTGCTCCTTTCTCACTGGCCCTCCCTCCCGGAGACTTAAGAGGTCCGCGCTCCTCGACGGTGGCGGCGACCCGCCTGGCGCGAGGCGAGAGGCGCAGAATCCACGCGGCGAGCCCATCCCACCGACCCCGAACCTGTCCCGCACGGTCGCGTTAGCGAAGGCTCAGGCGCTCTTGCTTTTGTTTTTCTTTATTTCTTTATTTCACATACACATTAGCCATTCAATGGAGAAGCCGGAGAGTCAGGCAAAGATGGTATAACAGAAGCGCAGTGACGGGGCGGGGCGGGGCGGGGCGGGGCGGAGAGGGAACGTACGGGCTTGGCTGCCTACTTGCATTCCGCTAGGACACTGAAAAACCCAGAAAACAAAACAGACAGTAAACTACCCTTGTTTCTTATGTATCTCAGTGCAGAGACGGGGGTGGAGGGCAGAGAGGGGGAGACCAGGCTGAAGGAAGGGGCGGAGGGACGGGGACGCTAAAGGGAAGCACACCAAATCCATTAGTACTATATATAGAGATACTCGTATATACTGCGTTTCTCTGGCCTCAGGCTCCACCCCTCCGGGGCCCCGCAAACGCCCGGCGCACCGAGGCCTGGACGACGGCGCCCGGCGCGGGCCTTGTCGCAGGGCCGAGGTGGTGGTGCGCCCGCAGCCCGCGCCTTCGGGTGGCCCCGACGGCAACCCCAGCGGGGCGGGCCGACCCATTAAGACAGAACAAGCGGCTGTGAGTCCGGAGGTGCGATGACCTCCACGGTGTCGCCTCTGAGCCGAAGGGCAATGGGAACTCGGCCTGGGCCGTCCAGGAAGGGGCGGACGACGCGCGGCGCCTGCTCCGGAGCGAACTCTCCCGAAGAGGGATCTGTGAGGAGTCCTCTGCAGGGGAAAGGGCCCTGGGGTCCAGAAGGGCGACCGTCGCCTCCGGGGGCCCTGTAGACCCTTTTATCGCCCACGGGCCGCTGAAAGTGGCCTTGTCCGCGCACCTCCCGGGGGTGAGGTCCGCGAACCAACACCTCAGGGCAGCCAGGGAACCCCAAGGGGCCTCATTTTTTTTCCGAGTTGGGGTCATCGAGGGAGTTGAGAAGGGGCTGGGGAGCCTGCTCCTTTCTCACTGGCCCTCCCTCCCGGAGACTTAAGAGGTCCGCGCTCCTCGACGGTGGCGGCGACCCGCCTGGCGCGAGGCGAGAGGCGCAGAATCCACGCGGCGAGCCCATCCCACCGACCCCGAACCTGTCCCGCACGGTCGCGTTAGCGAAGGCTCAGGCGCTCTTGCTTTTGTTTTTCTTTATTTCTTTATTTCACATACACATTAGCCATTCAATGGAGAAGCCGGAGAGTCAGGCAAAGATGGTATAACAGAAGCGCAGTGACGGGGCGGGGCGGGGCGGGGCGGGGCGGAGAGGGAACGTACGGGCTTGGCTGCCTACTTGCATTCCGCTAGGACACTGAAAAACCCAGAAAACAAAACAGACAGTAAACTACCCTTGTTTCTTATGTATCTCAGTGCAGAGACGGGGGTGGAGGGCAGAGAGGGGGAGACCAGGCTGAAGGAAGGGGGGCGGAGGGACGGGGACGCTAAAGGGGAAGCACACCAAATCCATTAGTACTATATATAGAGATACTCGTATATACTGCGTTTCTTAGCCTAAGAAGAAACTTGTTTGACGGGACGGGCGGCCTTTGCGGTCCGCGATGCTGGTGCTGGTCGGGCGCACGGATCTCCCGGGCCGAAGCGGGGCTGGCCCAGGCTGGCTTGCGGGGGGGAGGGGGCGCCCCAAGGGTGGGTGGGGGAGCAGAGGCGGGGCTGGGGTGCCCCTCGGGCTCTCGATTGGGGGACGAAAGTTCTCGTGACTTTATTGCTCCTTTATTTTCTCTCGTGTGTGTGTGTGTGTGTGTGTGTGTGTGTTGGGGGGTCCGTTCAGCACGGTCGGGGTGGGGAAGTAGTGGGTCGTCTGAGCCACCCGGCCCCTCTGGGACCCAGAGCGCGGCGTCCGCTCCGCCAGCACGGGGGTGAGAACAAGGCACTAGGTCGGCCGGCCAGCGCGGGGGCGGGTGTGTAAGGCAGTCGACAGGGTTGGCTGCAGGGTAGGACGGGGCTGTGTGCGGGGCCGTGTGCGTGCGTGCGTGCGTGCGCGGGCCTGGGCGAATCGACCTGTCAGCGTGGCTGGTCCTGTCCTGGAGCGTCGAGCCTTCCCCGTGCTCCCCGGAGAGGGACGGGGTGGAAGGAGTGATGTTGAGTCGCGGGCGCCAGGGGAGGGGTGGGGTGGGGAGAAACTACCAACTTGCTGAGCGCGCTCCTGATAATGCTGGTGAGGGTCAAGTTGGCGTCTGGCTCAAAGAAGGACGCTCGGGGCGGTGAGGGAGGGAAGGGACCTTTGTTCGTTGGCATTGACCTCTGCGGGGGAGGAGCTGGGGACCGGCCGCCGCGCCCCCAGGCCCGGACCGGGGATGGGGCGAGGAGGGGGTGCTGGGCCCTGGGGAGGGGGCGCCCGGGGAGACCCGCGGCCAGAGCAGCCCGCCGCCGGGCGCACGCCGCTGTCCCGTTCCGTTAAACTCAACAAAGGGATATGCGTGTTCCTAACAAGTGCAGGATATTTAACTGATTCATAAACTTATGTATAATAGTTTGTGGGTTTTTTAAAACGTACTTTATAATGTAAGAAGCACCAGGGTTTTTATGTTGAATTATCTTTAAAATAATTTTCTCTCGTCCTTTTCCTTTTTGATCTAGTGTTGATTTTTTAAATGTCGAGGTGTTGTTTTTTTTTTTTTAATTCTAAAATGTGAACGTTTCCTTCAGCCCTCCCACCGAAACCGAGAACGAACGACGAAACAAATAAAAACCCCAGATCATCCTCGTCAACGCAGGAAAACGACTTTAAAAAAAAAAACTGAAAACGAACAAAAAAAAAAGAAAAAAAAAAAAACACTCAGCTTTCGTTATCCCCGCGCAGGGCGGGGTAGGCCCGGTTCTTTTAGCGTCCCCAGAGCCGCGAGGACATTACAACAAAAATAGAAATTTTTTTCTTAATCTCTTAACATACAAAGATAGGAAAACTCTCTGATGCATTGCACTTGGTTCAATGAAAAAAAAAAAAAAGTTCATTTCCCCCATATATATTTTTTGTGTTTTCTTCTCTTCTAACACGTCCCCACATCGCCTGTCGCCCTTGTCTGCCCCTCACAACGACACTTAGGAAAGGAGCGGCCCCCACCCCCACGCCCACCCGGGCAGCCCCACAGGGCGCGCACCCGCCCCGGCCCAGCTGGCCTGCAGCTTCCGACCTCGCCTGGGCGGGCGCCCCGCAGAGCCCTGCCCCCGAGGGCCCACCACGCCCGCCGCCCCCGACTGTTTTCGAGGGTAGGGGCACGTATGGCCGGACAGGGAGTCAGGGGTCCCTTCTGCTCCCCTCTTAGCTCTGACCCTGTTTAGCCAACCAAACTGAAAAATCATTGCACTTTGACCGCGCATCACGCCCGGCCCACCCGGCCCCCCACCTCCCCGCCCTACTCCCCACGACCCCAGGCTCCCGCGGTTCCCCCGTCCCGTTTCTCAGACCCGGTCCTCCCCAGGGCTGCACGCGGATGGGGAGGGGCTTCACTCAACTTCCAACAAAAGCCGCTCCTGGGGCCAGCAGCCTCGCTGGCCCCTTTGGCCCAAGGTAGGGCCCTCCGCTCTGCCCCAGCCTCCTCCCTCCCCTCCTTCCCTCCCTCTGCTTGGGGCTACAGCCTCACAAACTAGATTCACAATAAATAAAGCCCATAACCCACCCCTATGTGGTGCAATGTTGGGTTGCTTGACTTTCAGAGGATCCTGACCTGTGCTTTGTGTTTTCATACAGTTAAGGAGAGAGAGAGGGAGGGAGGGAGAGAGAAAGAGGCACAAGGACTCCAGGAGGGGGCCGAGGAGGGAGATTCAGGGAGGAGGGAGTAAGGCACAGAAAGACAAGCCAGAGGGCCAAGTCACACCCTGGAGGGGGCTGGGCCTGCTCTTGCTCCCCTCCCTCCCAGGGGGGCTTCTGAAAACCCTCTGGATAGGCCCCCAACCATCCCCTTGGGGAGGAGGGGAGAGCTACTTCTCGCGGTGTGTTATCACATTGTTCCCGAGGTGCTCAAATGGAGGGGTTCCGAATTACGACAGCAAAAGACCGAAACAGTGGGAGAAACACTGCAGCTTAACATACAAAGAAAGGAAAACTCTCTGATGCATTGCACTTGGTTCAATGAAAAAAAAAAAAAAGTTCATTTCCCCCATATATATTTTTTGTGTTTTCTTCTCTTCTAACACGTCCCCACATCGCCTGTCGCCCTTGTCTGCCCCTCACAACGACACTTAGGAAAGGAGCGGCCCCCACCCCCCCCCCCCCCCCGGCAGCCCCCCCGGGCGCGCACCCGCCCCGGCCCAGCTGGCCTGCAGCTTCCGACCTCGCCTGGGCGGGCGCCCCGCAGAGCCCTGCCCCCGAGGGCCCACCACGCCCGCCGCCCCCGACTGTTTTCGAGGGTAGGGGCACGTATGGCCGGACAGGGAGTCAGGGGTCCCTTCTGCTCCCCTCTTAGCTCTGACCCTGTTTAGCCAACCAAACTGAAAAATCATTGCACTTTGACCGCGCATCACGCCCGGCCCACCCGGCCCCCCACCTCCCCCCGCCCTACTCCCCACGACCCCCAGGCTCCCGCGGGTTCCCCTGTCCCGTTTCTCAGACCCGGTCCTCCCCAGGGCTGCACGCGGATGGGGAGGGGCTTCACTCAACTTCCAACAAAAGCCGCTCCTGGGGCCAGCAGCCTCGCTGGCCCCTTTGGCCCAAGGTAGGGCCCTCCGCTCTGCCCCAGCCTCCTCCCTCCCCTCCTTCCCTCCCTCTGCTTGGGGCTACAGCCTCACAAACTAGATTCACAATAAATAAAGCCCATAACCCACCCCTATGTGGTGCAATGTTGGGTTGCTTGACTTTCAGAGGATCCTGACCTGTGCTTTGTGTTTTCATACAGTTAAGGAGAGAGAGAGGGAGGGAGGGAGAGAGAAAGAGGCACAAGGACTCCAGGAGGGGGCCGAGGAGGGAGATTCAGGGAGGAGGGAGTAAGGCACAGAAAGACAAGCCAGAGGGGCCAAGTCACACCCTGGAGGGGGCTGGGCCTGCTCTTGCTCCCCTCCCTCCCAGGGGGGCTTCTGAAAACCCTCTGGATAGGCCCCCAACCATCCCCTTGGGGAGGAGGGGAGAGCTACTTCTCGCGGTGTGTTATCACATTGTTCCCGAGTTGCTCAAATGGAGGGGTTCCCAATTACAACAGCAAAAGACCGAAACAGTGGATACCTCACCCCTAAATAAAGAGTAAAGACACTGCAGCTTAAATCCAGAGAGAAGTGGCCATGGGGGTGGTGTGATGGGGAAAGGGGGGCAGAGAAAGCTCCAGAAACACTTTTGAAAAAGGACGACACCCAACACCCTCCAAAGGAACTGAAAAGTCGGCGAACAGGACGCCTACCTAGCGCAGGTGGAGATTAAGCCGAAGGCAGCGCGAGGCAGCTGCCTCATCCTCCGTGCTCGACTCCAGGGGTCCCCCTTCTGCTCCACTCTCCGGCCTGTCTGTGTGAGGGGCAGGGGCAGGGTCCGATGGGGCGGAGCGAGGGCACCAGCATGCGGGGCTGGGGTGCAGGGGTGACCTGGGGTCCACCTCCCCTCACCCGTGGCCTGTCTGGACGGCAACCTTCCTGGCCTGTCCTGGGGAGGGAGGGGACGGGCACCTGTCCTGGGCTGCGAGGGGCCGTCTGAGCATCCAGACTTTCTTCCTGTGGACTGTACAGAGGGGTATGGGGCCCGAGGAACTGCCCCTGTGGCGTGGGGTGGGGTGGCACAACACCCTCCATTCTGGGAGCACGAGACTAGCTCCAGGAGACGCCTCCTGCTGAGCCGGGGTGGGGGCTCCTAGCCTGAGGATGGGGGACCTTGAGGCTACCCTGCCTCACCTGGTCCAGGGAAAGAAGCCAGAGGCGAAGGAGGGGAGAGGGGCGGGGAGGGAGGGAGTGGAGTCTGGAGCGGCGTGCCCTCGGGATCTGCACCCCAACATCTCTACAAGCTGGTCCTCTGAGCTCCCTAGGGAAGCTCCGGCTGGAGGCAGGGTGGGGTTCCCCTGGGAGGGCTGAGGGTGGGGGTCAGGCCCCTTCAGAATTGTGCTGGTTGCTTTGTCTGGGGATTTTGCTCTTTCCCCAGAAGGCCAGGACCGGTGTGGGGGAGGAAGGCAGTTCTGCATCCTTTCTTTCTGTCCTCTACTTGACAGATTTTTTGCTTCTGAAAACCCTCTGGATAGGCCCCCAACCATCCCCTTGGGGAGGAGGGGAGAGCTACTTCTCGCGGTGTGTTATCACATTGTTCCCGAGTTGCTCAAATGGAGGGGTTCCCAATTACAACAGCAAAAGACCGAAACAGTGGATACCTCACCCCTAAATAAAGAGTAAAGACACTGCAGCTTAAATCCAGAGAGAAGTGGCCATGGGGGTGGTGTGATGGGGAAAGGGGGGCAGAGAAAGCTCCAGAAACACTTTTGAAAAAGGACGACACCCAACACCCTCCAAAGGAACTGAAAAGTCGGCGAACAGGACGCCTACCTAGCGCAGGTGGAGATTAAGCCGAAGGCAGCGCGAGGCAGCTGCCTCATCCTCCGTGCTCGACTCCAGGGGTCCCCCTTCTGCTCCACTCTCCGGCCTGTCTGTGTGAGGGGCAGGGGCAGGGTCCGATGGGGCGGAGCGAGGGCACCAGCATGCGGGGCTGGGGTGCAGGGGTGACCTGGGGTCCACCTCCCCTCACCCGTGGCCTGTCTGGACGGCAACCTTCCTGGCCTGTCCTGGGGAGGGAGGGGACGGGCACCTGTCCTGGGCTGCGAGGGGCCGTCTGAGCATCCAGACTTTCTTCCTGTGGACTGTACAGAGGGGTATGGGGCCCGAGGAACTGCCCCTGTGGCGTGGGGTGGGGTGGCACAACACCCTCCATTCTGGGAGCACGAGACTAGCTCCAGGAGACGCCTCCTGCTGAGCCGGGGTGGGGGCTCCTAGCCTGAGGATGGGGGACCTTGAGGCTACCCTGCCTCACCTGGTCCAGGGAAAGAAGCCAGAGGCGAAGGAGGGGAGAGGGGCGGGGAGGGAGGGAGTGGAGTCTGGAGCGGCGTGCCCTCGGGATCTGCACCCCAACATCTCTACAAGCTGGTCCTCTGAGCTCCCTAGGGAAGCTCCGGCTGGAGGCAGGGTGGGGTTCCCCTGGGAGGGCTGAGGGTGGGGGTCAGGCCCCTTCAGAATTGTGCTGGTTGCTTTGTCTGGGGATTTTGCTCTTTCCCCAGAAGGCCAGGACCGGTGTGGGGGAGGAAGGCAGTTCTGCATCCTTTCTTTCTGTCCTCTACTTGACAGAGTTTGTTTGCATGTTTCTTTCTGCTTGGCTGCTGGCGCACAGCTCCAGCGAGAGCTCTTCCGAGGCTCTCTGAGAACTGAGCTGCTTCTGGGGGCCTGCAGGGGTCCCCGGGCTGGAGGAGAGAAGGGCTGAGTGGCTGACGACGTCTAATTTTTGCTTTTCGGTGGGGCTGGGCTGGGCTGGGGGATTTTTCCACGTCTCAAAATTTCTTCTCCCCCCGTTTGAGGAACCTCTTCTTTTCATTTTGTCATTTCTTTTGTCGATCTTATCAGAGGAACCAGGACTGAAACGGGACAAGAAAAGAGGCGATGTTGAGACGAGCAGCGGTAGGTGCCTTCTTGTCCCACCTGGACTCCAGGCTGGTTCCTGAGGCCCCTCGGAGGGTCCAGCTCCAGCCAAGAGGGACCTCACTCGAGGGACTTCCCACTCTGCGGCTCCTCCTATGGGAATCCTGTCCCCCAAGAGACCCGCCTCCAGTGCTAGAGTCCAGCTGGCCTTCCCGTGGGCACCGTGCCCAGCGGGTGGGACCCCCGTGGCTGGCGCTGGCACGGGTGCAGACCTGGGATCTGGCCATGTTTCCAATTGTTAGTTTTTTGTGTAGGTCCCGGAGCGGGGGTAGGACGCCAGGCTACAGCTTTTGTCCCCAGAAGGGCTTGGGGAGTGGGGTGGGGGAAACCCAGCTTCTTGCTGAGTTTTCTTTCTGTCTCTGGATTAAAAGCAGAAATTCCCATCTGCATACCTCAACTGAGGTCCCCAGGCTGAAAGGCTGGGGAGGGGTGGGTACCACATGGCTTTGTCCCTTGCAGTACCAGACCCCCAGGAAGTGATCAGTAGCCCAGTGGGCACCACGCCCTGGGGGACAACCTGAGGCTCCCTCCTGCGGGCGTCACTTCCCGCAGGATGCCAGCAGGGGGCGCCGCCGCCCCACAAACTGGCTCTGGCAGCCACTGGTCACAAAACACGCTCAGGGGTGGACTCCCGCCAGGACTAGGCTGCCTGGCAGTACCCTCCACTAAAGGCTCTGACCCCACCTCATGGTCAAGGGGTGGGGTGGGTGGGCGCTCCTCTATGGTCTACAGTGCTTGGGTATGCTGGTGGTACCCTTGGGGCAAAAGTGAGGTAGTCCTTGAAAATACGTCCTGGGGTCTCTCTCCTCTGCTCTGGGTCACAGACACCGGTCTGCAGAGGCCAAGCAGAGCTAACCACAGAGCAGGCCCCGGTGCGGATTCCCTGTCCCCACTCCAGCCCTGCACAGAAGCCAGGGGGAGAAAAGGGGGCTGCCTGCCTGCCTGCGGATACACAGCCCACATGGCCCAGCAGGGACTCCAGGTCGATGCTCCTCAGTGCTACCGGGGGCGTGTTCCCAGGGAAGCAGGGTGTGGTGACAGGACACCTGCACCTTGCCAAGGCTGTGGCCAAGGTTGCCACATCTGGGTGAGGGCCTAGAGTGGCTGTGCTTAGGCACTCAGTCGTGTCTTCTTTGCAGTCCCACGGATTGTAGCCCGCTGGGCGCCTCTGTCCATGGGGATTCTCTAGGCAAGAACACTGGAGTGGGTTGCCATGCCCTCCTCCAGGGGATCTTCCCAGCCCAGGGATGGAACCCGTGTCTCCCACACTGCAGGCAGATTCTTTACCAGCTGAGCTACCAGGGAAGCGCCTAGGGTGGCTAGGTCAACCAAATTTTCAAAAGAAGCCGCAAGCCCAGACAATTTCATGTGAAATTTTTCAGTATTAAAAATACGTGATTTGGGCTTCCCTGGTGGTCCAGTGGGTAAGGACACCGCCTTGCAGTGCAAGGGGCGCCGGTTTGATCCCTGGCCTGGGAAGATCCCACATGCCGCGGAGCGGCTGGACCGATGTGTCCAATCACCAAGCCGGAGCTCTGGCGCGCATGCGCCCAGAGCCGGTGCTCTGTGACAACAGAGGCCACCGCGATGGGAGGCTCACACGGGCCAAAGGACAAAGACGGATGAAAATAGACAAATGAAAGCCCAACAGAAGTGGCCCGCCCACCCCGCTCCCTCCCCACCCCACCCCCCCAGCAAAAAAAAAAAGAAGAAAAAAAACACAAAAAAACGTGATTTGGTCACACAGGTTATGACTGCTAGCCAGACCTGCCCTTCAGGCTGGGTTTTGGAACTGCAGGCTGTTTGCTATGAGATGGAGACGCCCACGTTTTGGAGTTAGAAAGGGCCTTGGTCCTAGGAGCGGATGGGTACACGTCTGCTAAACCTTCCGTGGCAATCATTTCCTGATATAGATGAGTCACACTGTTCTGTTGTACACCGTAAACCTATACAGTGCCGTATGTCAAATATGTCTCAATAAAACTGGGAAAAAGAAGAAAAAAGGGACCTTGGAGATCATCTCGAACTTTCTGTGACAATGGAAGTATTCTCTATTGGTGCGGTCCAGTGCAGTAGCCACTAGCAATGCATGACTTCTAAGCACTTGAAATGAGGCTAGTACAACCGACGGACTGAATTTTTCTCTAGTTGTCTAAACAGCCACGAGTGGCCAGTGGCTACCACCCTAAACGGTGCTGATGGGGAGCAATCGGCAGCGTGTGGGTCTGGGGTTGCCACAGTGACTAGGGGTGCAGCTAATACTTACTGGGCAGGCGGAGACACCACGCTTCCTGCTATATGTGGTCAACATGCACAGAGGAGACCTGCCCTCCTCTGGGGAGCCCCTGGAGCCCCCTGCCCAGGGTCCAACCCCACCAACGGATTTTAGGCCAGATGGAGGCTCCGGGGGGCCTGGCAAGGTGTGGAAGAGAGCCAGGCCTGAGGCCTCCCCAGAGCTGGAGGAAGGCTGGTTCAGCCGCCAGCTCTGGGCCCAAGAAGAGGGAGCTGCCAGGTGAGCTCAGGCGTTACGGTTCCCTGGGACCCCCTTTCCCAAGGGGAGACTATGCTGGCACCCTTACCCCACCTGCCTGGCTGGAAGCCCACCCCGCCTCCTTCCAGTGAGGGAAAAGAAGCCAGGGACAGCTGGGACCGGGAGGGTCTGCTTGCCAAGGCCCCAGGCTGGCCCCTGTGGGGTCTCCTGAGCTGCAGGGCGCCAGTGAGTGGAGGGGGGACAACCACCAGTGGTCCGACTGAGGGGGCCCTCAGAGGAGGAAGACTCCCGTTCCAGGCCTGGAGTTAGGGACAAAGAGGACTCCGGCGGGACTCCCTGGTGCCGCCCTGTGGGTCCCAGGAACGGGAGGTCTGCTGCCAAGCCCGGAGTGGCTTTTTCTGCTCACCCCTCTCGGCTTCCTGAACCAGGTCCAAAATTGATTAAAACTAAGTAAAAACCGCTGCCCAGGGAATGACAAAATTGCTAAAATTCTCTTTTCTTCCCCCATTCTATTGTTCTCTCTCCATCTGGTGCTCCAGAGATCAGCTAAAGTCACTGGTTACTGTGGAAACCGCCCCCCACTGTACCCCCTGCGCCCGCTGCAGCCGCCTGCCTGCCCCCAGGCCTGAGGGCTCCCTGCTCCGCTTGTCCAACTCCTCTGGCCCCCCAGCCCCCAGCCCCAGCCCCACCTGCCTGCCCAGGGCCCGGGCCTCCCCGTAGGAACCCGGGGAAGAAACCCTGTTTCCCAAACCTGCTTCAGACTCTGAGTTGGCCTCCACATCCAAGCAAAGTGAGCAGAGAAAGTGAAGCAGGGAGAGCATGTGGAGGCGGAAATGGGGTGAACGGGGAGGGTGGGCTCGTGGCAGTGGTCCCCAAGAGCAAGTGAGCGAATATACAGTCGGAGCTGCCGGGGGACGGCGGGAGGAGGGAGGGTGGGCAGCGGGCGTACTGGAGCCCTGCCTCCCGGTGCCAGCCCCGAGCCGGGCGGGGAGGCCCGCCTGCTGTCCCTGCCTCTGGCACCCCCTCCTGCCCTCGACCAGCAGGGCTCTCGCGGCCTCCCTGGCACAGAGTGGAGGGGGCTGGCTCCAGCCCCTGCTCGGAGCCATTGTTTTTCTTCTCAACACCCCCAAGTTCAAGTTCATCTGGGTGTTACATCATGTCTGGTTGCTCCTGGAAACCAGACGGGTCAGACGTGACTCTGGGGAAAGGGGGTGGGAAGCTGGAGGGGGGTGAAGTTCTCCTCCCCTCCCCTCCTTGCCACTAGGGAGCTCTGAAGTTTGAAGTTTGACAAAGTTTTTGGCTTTTTTTTTTTTTGTAAGGGAGGGAAAGGAAAAGGGAAAAAAAAACAAAACCTAAACCACACACACAAAACTTCCATCCACCAACTTTCTTTGGACTTGGGCCTCAGAGCGGGAGCTGAAAGAGGTGGCCCCAGGGCCGAGGAAGCCTCAGAGGCCCTGGGCTCACAGGGCATGCTAAAGAAAAAGCTCTTTGCACGTTCCCCCCTCCACTGCCCAGAAGCCCATCCTGCTGCCCTTTCAGCCCTGCTCCCGAGGCTGGTCCTCCCTGTGCCCCGAGGGCCCTGGGTTCTACAGGTAGTCCCCAGTCTCCTCGGGACAGGCACAGGGAGGAGAGGGCCCGCGTGCACGAGTGTGCAAAGATGCCCGTGCAGAGCCGGGTCCAGGGACCTCCAGCAGCGGGGCCGGGGGGCATTGCCTTGTGAGAACTGGGGGCAGATGGCAACAGACCTGGGGGCTCCAGCAGCCTGGCCTCCGCTCTGGCAGGATCCGCAGGACATGGGGAGGTTGCTCCAGGGCAGCTTTGGGCCCTGCCTCACCCCAGATGCCAGAGTCTCTGGGCACACGGCCCACCAGGCCACCTCTGCCCAGCCCACCCAAAGCCAAGGAAGAGGGGAAGGCTGGGCGAGGACATCCACCAGAGCAGAAGGAAAGCCACAGGGCAGACCCTGGCCGCCTCCTGACGGAGCCTCTGCTTCCATCTCTGCTTCCACCAGGCCTGGCCCAGAGCGCCTCTAGCCCGGGGTCCTTGGCTGCCTTCCCCAGGCCAGGGCTGTCAGAGCTAATTATCCAATCAGCTGATTAGCCAGGGGGCCTGGGGGCTGCCTGGGGAGGCAGGCTCAGCTGGGCGTGCAAAAGCCTGAGCCCTCCAGCCCTGCCCCAGCCTCTCCTCCCCAGGCTCCTCCTGAATACGGAGATGCCCCCACCCAGGCCTGCGTCCACGGGGTGGGCAGGGCCTCCTACCTGAGACTGCTGTGGGATGTTCAGAAAGTTGCCGTCCCGGGGTCCGATGCTGACAAACCGGTTGGCAGAGGAGGCGCCTGTCGTTGCGAATGCTGTGGGGAGCAGGGGAGAGAGGGAGAGACCCCGTGAGGACTTGCGGCCTGGCTGGGCACTGCCCCTCGGGGCTGCTGAGAGAGGGAGAGACTGGGTTAGACACGCTGCCTGGGCTGAGCTGGCAGTGGGAGGACAGGCCGGAGGGGCCCCTGATCCTCTCGCTGCCCAGGAGCTCGCGGTCCCCCAGCCCCGGCACTCCGTCCACCACAGCCAGGGATACTCTTCCGTGGCCCCGGAGGCTCGAGCCGAGGCTCTGTGGACCCAGTTCTGTACCCGCCTCCCAAACACCTGAAGCAAGACCCCGTGCTTTCCCACTGGGCCTCCTGGGTCTGGAGAAGAGGGAGCCCAGGAGTGTGGGGGCTCTGGCAGGCGGGCCCCACCCAGCCTGGAGAAAGCATGTCACTTGAGCCACCCCTCCAAGGAGGGCGCCAAGTTGGGTGCTGCTCCACTTACCATCCCAGCCCCAAGAACTCGGCCACTGGCTTGGGAAACTTGAAGGGTCCCGACAGGGGGCTGAGCTGGGTGGGACAGACTCAGGGAGGGTCTGGGAGCCGGCTGCCGGCTCAGGCACAGGGGTGGCAGGGCTCGGGCCTGGCAGGCATTCCCCTCCTCTGATGGATAAGCCAGCTCCTGGGGTCCTAGGGCTCCCAGGGACCAAGATGGACCAAGGTGCAGAGGAGGAGGAGGCCTGAGGGCCTGGCCAAGCCCCGGGGCTTGGGCCCAGGGGCCGTTCTTCCAGGGCCTGAGGGGCTAAACACTGAGGAGCTTCTCTGGGTTGTCTGGCTGGAACTCTACTGGAGGGAGCAGCCTGCACTCTGGGGAGGAAGGACGACCCCAGGGAGGATCAGGAGTGTCACAGGTTAACGGGCAGTCCCTCTCCACCCCTCCCTGCATAAGAGACACCCCGGGGACCCTGTGCTCACCAGATTCTGTCCGTAAGTGGCCCCCAGGCACCCTGCAGCCTGGCTCCCCGTTTCCCACCCTGCCCACCTCCAATGACCATGACCATGACCTCGTGTCTTGTGGCAAATGCAGATGACGAGATGGCGTGAAGAGGATGGAGGGGAAAAGAACTCAAACCATGGGAAAAGACGGTGAGGCAGAGAGCGTGAGACGGAGAAAAGTGGTGAGATGGGCCGGCCCTCCCGCCGCTGTCCCCAGGTCCTGGCCCGCAGCCTGCCAGCCCCAGAGCGCCCGGAGCGCTGCCCACCCCCACCCAGACTCCCGCAGACGGCACAGCGCCCACCCTCCACCTCTCCTGTCCTTCATTCGTCGTCGGGTCTAGCTGGGGCCTCTCAACTCAGAATTTTCTCTTCCCTTTGACAAAATTTGTCATCGGTTTCAAAAAAATAAAAAGAAAAAGAAGAAGAAGAGAGAGAAAGAGATGAAGTAAGCCAAGGTCCAGAGCCCTTCCTTGTGCTTGGAACATCCAACCTGGGAAGAAATTGAGGGAAAGAGGAGGGATGGGAGGAAGGGTTAAAAAAAAAAAAAAAAAAAAGAGGAACAACGAGAAACCAAATGTGAGACTGAAGGCTGAAGGAGAGGGGACCAGGGCTGGCCCGCTGCAACTCTGGAGGCCCCAGGGGCCCAGATGGAGGTAAGGAGCAAGGCAAAAAGGGGATGGTGGCGTCGCCTTGTGGTCACATTTAATTTTCTTCGTGTGTGTGGGAGGGGCATAACGAAACAACAACAAAAAATCAAAAAACGGAAAAAAAAAAACAAAAAAATGAAAAAAAACAGCAGTTAGGCATGAAGATGGCATGGCTGTGCCTCCCTCCCCCCCGCCCGCCCTGGCCAGCACCCCTGGCCTGGGTGCCCACTGAGCTCCCCTTCTCCCGCCCCCCGGAGGGGCCTGGGCCAGGGGCCCCAGCTGGGAGCAGTGGGCGGGCAGGGGGGCTCATGGGGTGCTAGCTGGTGCACCTAAGGCCCCAAGGGCCGCGGCTGGGGCGCTCAGCTCTGTCCTCATCCAGGTGGGAGGCACTCTGGGTTGGGGGCTTTGGCGGTGAGGGAGGGGGCTTTTCTTTCGGCAGTGGAGCCTGTTTGGATGGGCCGGGGATGCTGGGCGTTGTGGTTTCAGTTTCATCGTCCACTTACAAGGTGATGGAGGAGTCAAGGCGGCGCCGTCTGGGGCAGTGCTGGTGGATTTGGAATCAGGCATAGGAAGGGGCACAGGTCTGGCCACTGGAGGCGGCGGTGGTAGCAAAAATGACCCCGGGACTTTGCCCTGGCCGCTACCGTTGGGCTGCGAACAACATAAATAGAGTGACGCGTGAAGGCACATCACACACAGACACACGCTCCCCTGCGCGGCCACGCCAGCTCGCTCCTGCGGCGGAAGACGCAGGGTGGGGTCCTCTCCTCCAGGGCGCAGGGTCGGTGAGGGCCGGAGGCCTCTCTTTGGTCTCTCAGGTGTTTCTCTTTTTTTTTTTGGTAGTCCTCTTTCAAAGTGGTGGGAGGGAGGAAGGGGGTGTCCAACGGGTAGTTTGTTTTCTCAGGGAACAGGTTTTAGGTACCAATATTTGCCACTTAACCACACAAGCAGCTGCACTCAGAACTCACTCTGAAGACCTCCTATGGCAGGGAAGATGCACCAGCTTACTCCCTGTGACCCACCAAAGCATGTGCATGTCTCCCCTCCGTGGGCTCCTAGGGTAGGACCGGCTGACCCAACCACAGCCCGCTGGTCCCCCAGCGTCTGCCTGCATCACGGCCTTGGGGGACGCCAGGGAGCGTGCCTGAGAACAGCGGGTGCTGGCCTATCTGCGACTGAGCAGCCCCGGAGGAAAACCCACCGCAGGCAGCCATGGTTCCCTCAGAAGCTGGGACCGGCCATCACATCCACCAATTGTCCATTTTTGCCTCTGGTGCCTTAAACTAGACCTTCCTCCGCCAGGTGCCATGTGCGGCCTTGTGTTTATCAGCTTTTGGGCTTCAGGGGATGAGGGCCCCACAGAGCGGGGCAGAGGTCCCCAGCCTCGGGCAGACGTGGCTTCACTGGACCCCCTGCTGCTCCGGGCAGTGACCCAATAGCCACCTGCAGCCTAGGTTCACGGGGGCAGGCCAGAGCTCTTCATCCTAAACTCGCCCCTCTCCTGTGGCTCAAACCTCTGTCCTCCCAGCCCTCCCCCTAGGTTTAAGACCATGGGAGGTTTGCGTGCTCTTCCTCCCATTAGCCAACCTGCAGCTTCCACCCCTAGGTGTCTCCAGCTCCATTGTCCTCCTCTCCTGACTGGTTTCACCTGGACAGTGAAAGCGAGACTCCAGGGGACCTCCCCTCTGCCGAGAGTAGGCCCATGGGCTCAGCAACCCCTCTTTGGCACCTGGCTCTGTGCTCGGCACTCCACTCAGACTCTGAACAATCCCCAGGCCACCTGTAAGGCAGCGGCTCTTGTTTCTCCCCTCCTCGGGGTGCTGACAGTACCTGGAGACATTCTGGTGGGCACAGCATCGGGGGTGGAGGCTAAGGATGCTGTTCCACACCCAGCCTGTAACACACGGGCCCACCCCGGGGTCAAAGGCTCCGGGGTCCACAGGTTAATGGTGCCGAGGCTGGGAAACCTTAAGGGAGGGGAGCTCCGCTCCCGCCCATTCACAACAGGGAAACTGAGGCTCTTCATGGTTAAAGTGGTGGGAGGGGGTCAAGGGCCAGGGAACTTTGACCAATATTTGCCACTTAACCACACAAGCAGCTGCACTCAGAACTCACTCTGAAGACCTCCTATGGCAGGGAAGATGCACCAGCTTACTCCCTGTGACCCACCAAAGCATGTGCATGTCTCCCCTCCGTGGGCTCCTAGGGTAGGACCGGCTGACCCAACCACAGCCCGCTGGTCCCCCAGCGTCTGCCTGCATCACGGCCTTGGGGGACGCCAGGGAGCGTGCCTGAGAACAGCGGGTGCTGGCCTATCTGCGACTGAGCAGCCCCGGAGGAAAACCCACCGCAGGCAGCCATGGTTCCCTCAGAAGCTGGGACCGGCCATCACATCCACCAATTGTCCATTTTTGCCTCTGGTGCCTTAAACTAGACCTTCCTCCGCCAGGTGCCATGTGCGGCCTTGTGTTTATCAGCTTTTGGGCTTCAGGGGATGAGGGCCCCACAGAGCGGGGCAGAGGTCCCCAGCCTCGGGCAGACGTGGCTTCACTGGACCCCCTGCTGCTCCGGGCAGTGACCCAATAGCCACCTGCAGCCTAGGTTCACGGGGGCAGGCCAGAGCTCTTCATCCTAAACTCGCCCCTCTCCTGTGGCTCAAACCTCTGTCCTCCCAGCCCTCCCCCTAGGTTTAAGACCATGGGAGGTTTGCGTGCTCTTCCTCCCATTAGCCAACCTGCAGCTTCCACCCCTAGGTGTCTCCAGCTCCATTGTCCTCCTCTCCTGACTGGTTTCACCTGGACAGTGAAAGCGAGACTCCAGGGGACCTCCCCTCTGCCGAGAGTAGGCCCATGGGCTCAGCAACCCCTCTTTGGCACCTGGCTCTGTGCTCGGCACTCCACTCAGACTCTGAACAATCCCCAGGCCACCTGTAAGGCAGCGGCTCTTGTTTCTCCCCTCCTCGGGGTGCTGACAGTACCTGGAGACATTCTGGTGGGCACAGCATCGGGGGTGGAAGCTAAGGATGCTGTTCCACACCCAGCCTGTAACACACGGGCCCACCCCGGGGTCAAAGGCTCCGGGGTTCACAGGTTAATGGTGCCGAGGCTGGGAAACCTTAAGGGAGGGGAGCTCCGCTCCCGCCCATTCACAACAGGGAAACTGAGGCTCTTCATGGTTAAAGCAGTCTAGCCAAAATCACCCAAGCTGCAACAGGCAAGGCCTGAAGTTTATGGCCATATCTGTCTGATCCCATGGATCCATACTCATCAACCTCCTTCCCCAATCCAAAGGAGAAAGGAGCTCAGACACTCTGGTGCCCCGAAAGGTCCACAGCTACAATGACATCTGACGGAAAATATCATCACCCCGGTTGAGCCCGCAAGGCCCTGTGGCGCGCAGGTGCGGTCCCTCCACCACTCGTTCCTCTGGGGACCCCGCCTTGGTACTTCCCACAGTAAACCTATGGAAGCTTCCAGAACACAACCTCCGCAGTGGGCACCATGCCCTTGATAACTGCAGAGCCCTCTGTTCTAGAATACTCTTTCCTGCACGCGTCAAGGCCTCCTCAGAAAACACCAAGGGGAGCAGTCAGATCCCCTGAATCGCCATCCATTCCCCCCTTCCTTGTTCTTCCAGGACACCCTTGGCCCCCACTGGAGTCTCTAGAGCAGGCTACGTTGAAGGCTCCCCAACAAGCAGGCAGGGTGTCACCTCTCTGTGGCCGGAGCACACAGGACTCAAGTCCCATTGGCTGAGCTGAACCAGCGAGGCCATCCTGCTGCGCCCACGGCTGACCCGTGCAAGTCATGCCTTTCTGAATTTCTGCTGCTCTCCTTCACCTCCAACGACCAGCCACCTAGGTCTGACGGTGTCCCTCCAAGTGATTCGTCGGACTTGTTCTTCTCTGCCCACCCAGAGGCCCATGACAAAAGCAAGCTGCGGCTGCTGCTAGTGTTTGTCGGTGTCCTGGGGTGAAGGTGCCATTTTGACAATGGACCCTTCGGTTCCAAGCAACAGCCCAGGCCAGAGGGCAGGGTTGCCAGCTCTGCAGGGCGATGCCGACATACAAGTGGCAACTGCCTTCCCTATGTGGTTCCTATCTTGTTCTTCCATCAGGGCGGGAAGTGGAACGATCCAAAGGGATTGCGCCTCATTCCTCTTCAGGCCATCGTCCTGAGCCCGGGCTCCAGGGGGCCCTGGGACACGGGAGCTTTCCAGGCGGCCCTTGCTGTCACAGGGCGGCCTCTGCTTCCTCAAGAGCCTGTCTCCCCGGGAGGATCTGAGTCCCTAATCCCATCCAATAAAACAAATCCTAGCCCGATACGGCCAGACACTGAAACCTGCTGATTGACAGCATTCAGAGTCTAGAAGCAAGTCCCAACCAGGCTAGGCTGTCTCCGCTCTGGTTGGATTATGAGTTGAAGTTTTAAAAATTTCAAGATCTTGGGACTTTGCGGTGCCTTAAGACCTCATGAGTTAAGAGCTTAAAGAGGAAACTAGAGGCTGGGATAGCGCCTCCCTTTCATCTGACAGATGAAGACGAAGGCCTGGCCGCCCGGGCACTGGAGAGCGAGGCTGAGCCGGAACCAGGCTTTCTGCCCCCCTGAGTCACACCCTCCCACCAGGCCCTGTGGCTTCCCAGTGCCCTCACTTGGCGGTCTCTTCTCTAGGTCAGAAATACAGCTAAACAAGGCATCCTCTTTCTGCCCTTTTCATGTCTTCTAACCAGCAGTCCTCAACCTTTTTGGGACCAGGGACTGTATTTGTGGAAGATAAGTTTTCAACGGACTGGGAGAAGGAGGGGATGGTTTGGGGGTGATTCAAGCGCATTACATTGATTGTTCCCTTTATTTTCAATCTAATGGCTCTGCTGATCTGACAGGAGGTACAGTCCATGGCGCAAAGGCTGGGGACCCTCGCTCTAGTCGGTCTCCATTTGGCCTTGTTCTTGACTGATCTGGTTTTCTCAAGCAGGGGTTTACGCTGGGATCTAAGAGGACCATTTTAAGAACCATTCTGCAAATGTAAAATTGTGTATGCATATAATTTTCTGCAAAGATGCTCCATAACTTCAGATTCTCAGGAGGTTAGGAGTTTACTAACGGCGTCACCCGGGAAGGTGGGGAGACGAGCAGATTCTCAGTCACACACCAGAACTGCTGAGTCAGAGCTAGCTGAGGCCTGGCCCCTCGAGCGTCACCTCCAAGTGAGTCTCATGATGCTGAGACTCAGAAATACTGCTCTGGGGGGGCCGAGGAGCAAGCGCGGTCCAGCACCACCACCCTCCGCCACCAAGGCAGCTGCACAGCCCAGCATCTCTGGCTCTTCCACGGAACAGTGCCAACTTGAGTTTCTTCTCAGAAACTGGACCCCAAGGAGCAGGGTCACTGCAGAATTCCATCCCACTCCCAACTCTTGGGCACACCAGGTCACAAGAGGAAGCCTAGAGAGCTTCTGTTTAACCAGAGGGGCTGTTTGCTTCCCTGTCAGTAGCATTTTGTCCACAATCTACTCGGAGCAAGCACCTGCCTTAAGAAGAGAACCTTCTAGGCCAAGGAGCCCTGGATCTTTTCTCTTTTCCTGCCATGCCACATGGCTTGCAGGATCTTAGTCCCCTGACCAGGGAGTGAACCCCGGTCCTTGGCCATGAAGGTTTGGAGTCCTAACCACTGGACGGCCAGGGACTTCCTGAGTCCTTGACTCTGAGTGATCAAGTCAAGGGAAAGGCTCAGAACTTGCCCATCAGGATGCCCAGGGGATGGACTGACCCACACTTTTGAGGATTCTCTGGGTTAGCTTTGGCTCTTTGGGCTAAGTCAGTCCCCCATGTGGGTCACATTTTGATTCTAAACCCCAGCTGTCCTCCCTAGTTGAGAACCAGGAACAGCAGGGTTCCTGGACTCTCTGATCCGCGTTCCAGAGCCTAGGCCCCGCAGGGGGCTGGGACATAGACTGGCCAGCGTCTCTGAAGGAAGCTCAGGAGCTGTTGGGAATGGCATCCACTCTTCCATCCATGCCCATACAAACGGACAGAGCTGGTCCACAGAGGCGGGCAAAGCTCTGAGTGTGTCGAGGAGTTGCAGAACTGGCAAAAGAAACCCTCGCAAGCAGAGAGGGAAAAGAAGAGAAAAGTGGAAAACGGAAGAAGAGCAGGAGGGAGGGAAGATGACCAGCCTCCGTCCTGGACAGTGAGAACACGGAGGCCGAGCGTCAAATCGAGACTCCAGCAGTGCGCAGGTGCCCTAAGGCCGCACTAGGCTGACCGCTGAGGGCCACTGCCCCTCTGGCACGGGCTGCCAAACGCCCTTCCCCAGCAGGACACTTCGAGCGTCCTCCACACCTGATCTCTCACGGTGCAATTCCAGGCTGGACCAACCGGGAGGGAAGCAGCTGGGCCTTCTTCTAACCCAGCGTGCTGCTGCAGTTTCAGAACATCCTCAGGGGTCTAGAGACCACCATGCCCCAACCTGGAGGGGCCTCCCAGGGACTAAACAAGGACCACAGTCCCACTGAAAGGTGATGGCTGGCCAGCCGCCACCAGGGATAACTCCTTGGCTCAGGGGCTCCGTGTTTTCGCTCATCAGTGACCAGGTCCTGGGGTTTGCTGATGGAGAAGGACAGTGGGGCCACTGAGCTCCGTGGGAGCCCGTCTCTCTCCCAGACTGAGGAGCAGAGGGATGGCAGAACCACAACTGACGCGAGACCCCATTGTTAAGAGTCCTGCCAACAGGAGGTCACGACACACCCTGTGGAATGAGGTCTGCTCTCTCCCAGGGGTTCTTGCTGCGGTGGGAGGGGGGAGGGGGAGGAGGGCTGCTGATGAAGATGCCCCCAGGGCACACTGAAATCTGGAGATGGGCAGGGTCAGCACAGCGGGAGAGGGGGCGGTGTTGCTGGCATCGAGTGGGGGGGCCGGGTGTGCTGCTCAGCACCCCACAGTGCACAGGACACTCCCACACCACAGAGGACAAACAGCTTCAAGGGTCAATGACAGAAAATCCTGGTTTAGAACCTCTCAAGTCCGCGTAGCCCTGAGGTTTAAAAGACGCGTCAGGAGCTACAGGGTCAGGCCCACGTTGGACAGATCACAGGTACACTCCTGCTATGGAAAAAGACCGCAGGAGGGTGAGGAGCCCAAGCAAGCTGGGCCCAGCCACTGCCCTGTCTTGTATGGACCAGGATGAAGAGGCCCCGGCCTGGTGCATGGACCCCTGCTCCCAGACCCAGAAGATCGAGGTGTTCAGCAGTACCGGCTCTTGGCTGCTCCAGCCCCATCTGGGCTCCCGGCTTTGGGACCCTCTCCCTGTGAGCCCCGAGACAGACAGACAGACGCAAAGGATGAGCTGTAGAGGGGCTCGTGGGGTCTTCTGGACTCACCTGTCCGGTGGCCTGGCCCGAGCCATCCGAGCACACGAACTGCACAAACTCCTTCAGCGAGTCCTGCCCATGGTGGTGGTGGTAGCGGATGGTCGGGTGTGTGAAGTACGGGCTCGACTGCTGGATGATGGACGTGGAGGGGAAGTGCAGCGCCGACGCCGTGGCCCGGGGGCTCCCTGCAGGCGCGGGCAGCAAGAGAAGGGCTTCGTCAGGGCTGGGAGGCAGAGGCGGGGACACTGAAGACGAGGAGCACAGCTGGCCGGAGCCCGTGGGGGCAAAGGAGAGGGGCAGGAGCAGACCAGGGACCACAGTGGGGCGAGTGAGGCACGGACTGCTCGTGGAGAAGTGCGTAAGATGGCGCCGAAAACACTCCGTGAAATCAAGGCAAATAACATTTGAGCGCAATTATTAAAAAAGGCGAATTGGTAAAACTAGGGAGGGCCCAGAGACCAGCTCCTTGTCTTTATGAATACAATTTGATTGGAACCAGTGCCAGTGAGACGCAAGTGTGTGCTAAGTCACTCCAGTCCGACTCTTTGCAACCCCGAGGCCAGCAGCCTGACCGGCTCCTCTGTCCATGGCATTCTCCAGGCAAGAACACTGGAGTGGGCTGCCATTTCCTCCTCCAGGGGATCTTCCTGACCTAGGGATCGAACCCGCGTCTCTTATGCCTCCTGCACTGGCAGGCAGGTTCTTTACCACTAGCACCACCCTAGGAAGCCCTGTGAGGTAAGAGAGTCATGCAAATACAAAATCATCTTGTCTTTTATTTAAGATATTGATATTTGCTCATCGTGTATATTTGCAATTATTTTAACTTTTAGAAACAGTGCATTAAAAGATTGCTTATCAGGGGCTTCTCTGGTGGTCCAGTGGGTAAGGACACCGCCTTGCAGTGCAAGGGGCGCCGGTTCGATCCCTGGCCTGGGAAGATCCCACATGCCGCGGAGCGGCTGGACTGATGTGTCCAATTGCCGAGCGGGAGCTCTGGAGCGCATGCGCCCAGAGCTGGTGCTCTGCGACAAGAGAGGCCACTGCGATGGGAGGCCCACACGGGCCAAAAGGACAAAGATGGATGGAAATAAATGAAAGGCCAATAGAAGTGGCCAAAAAAAAAAAAAAGATTGTTTATCTTGGTGACTGAGATTTCAGGTGCTCCCTGACATTTTGTGCCCAGGTCAGTGCCTCACACACCTCACTCTGGTGCAGGGCCGGGGCGGGAGCCTTGAGGAGGAGGCAGACCGTTGGCTGGGGCTCCGGACAAACACACAGCCCTGCGCTAGTGCAAGAGGGGCCTCCGCAGAGCGCACACGTGTATCCTGCGTGCGGGTGGGTGTGCACCTGGCTGCGGCCACCCAGGCCCCGTTCTTCTGCGCTCAGCCCCGGCGCGCATGCACACGTCCTCGGACGCACAGCTCCCACCCCGGAGCAGGCCCCAGCTCTTCCCCAGCCAAGTCCTCCCATCCTGTCTGTTTTCAATCAGTTCCCTCTTGCTCTCAGTTTCATTAGGGGCCTGAAGAAACTTGGCTTCTCTCAGGAGTTCATAAAAGCTGAGTGGAGCGGGGCCTGCCGCCCTCCCCTGCCTGTGCTGAGGGCCCGGGCTCCCGCCCCACCTCGCGGCCACCACACCCTGCCCCGCTGCTGGCTCCCAGCCAGGAGGCCCTGAGGAGGAAGCCGGGAGGGGAACCCTCTGAGTGCTCCATGTCCTCCAGAGGGCCCAGGAGGCGGCGGGCAGACACAGGGCAGTGTTCAGGAAAAGCCCAGGCCTCTCTCTGCCAGATGCGCCGAGAGAGGGAAGAGGCAAGTGAGGGAGCCTGGGGCTGAGGCCTCGGCTCAGCAGCTTCCTGCCTGGGTCCGTCCCCTGCCCAACGCAGTGGCATCCTGCCCTCAAGCTCTCTCCCTGCCAGGCTGGAGCAAGACAGCTCCTCTGCCTCCGCCTTGGCCTAGCCTTCCCTCTGGAAAAGAGCACGGAGGCCTCGAGCAGGGAGCTGGGCCCCTCTGTGGGCTCCTCCGGGAAAGCTGGGCTGCTGCTGGGAAAACAGATCCTGGGCTCCGTGGGGCACCGAGAGAGAGGAGCTGAAAGGAGCGCTTCAGGGCCAAAGACTGGATGGCCCAAGGGCACAAGAGAGGCCACTGCGATGGGAGGCCCACACGGGCCAAAAGGACAAAGATGGATGGAAATAAATGAAAGGCCAATAGAAGTGGCCAAAAAAAAAAAAAGATTGTTTATCTTGGTGACTGAGATTTCAGGTGCTCCCTGACATTTTGTGCCCAGGTCAGTGCCTCACACACCTCACTCTGGTGCAGGGCCGGGGCGGGAGCCTTGAGGAGGAGGCAGACCGTTGGCTGGGGCTCCGGACAAACACACAGCCCTGCGCTAGTGCAAGAGGGGCCTCCGCAGAGCGCACACGTGTATCCTGCGTGCGGGTGGGTGTGCACCTGGCTGCGGCCACCCAGGCCCCGTTCTTCTGCGCTCAGCCCCGGCGCGCATGCACACGTCCTCGGACGCACAGCTCCCACCCCGGAGCAGGCCCCAGCTCTTCCCCAGCCAAGTCCTCCCATCCTGTCTGTTTTCAATCAGTTCCCTCTTGCTCTCAGTTTCATTAGGGGCCTGAAGAAACTTGGCTTCTCTCAGGAGTTCATAAAAGCTGAGTGGAGCGGGGCCTGCCGCCCTCCCCTGCCTGTGCTGAGGGCCCGGGCTCCCGCCCCACCTCGCGGCCACCACACCCTGCCCCGCTGCTGGCTCCCAGCCAGGAGGCCCTGAGGAGGAAGCCGGGAGGGGAACCCTCTGAGTGCTCCATGTCCTCCAGAGGGCCCAGGAGGCGGCGGGCAGACACAGGGCAGTGTTCAGGAAAAGCCCAGGCCTCTCTCTGCCAGATGCGCCGAGAGAGGGAAGAGGCAAGTGAGGGAGCCTGGGGCTGAGGCCTCGGCTCAGCAGCTTCCTGCCTGGGTCCGTCCCCTGCCCAACGCAGTGGCATCCTGCCCTCAAGCTCTCTCCCTGCCAGGCTGGAGCAAGACAGCTCCTCTGCCTCCGCCTTGGCCTAGCCTTCCCTCTGGAAAAGAGCACGGAGGCCTCGAGCAGGGAGCTGGGCCCCTCTGTGGGCTCCTCCGGGAAAGCTGGGCTGCTGCTGGGAAAACAGATCCTGGGCTCCGTGGGGCACCGAGAGAGAGGAGCTGAAAGGAGCGCAGAAGGAGAAGCTGGTGCTCTCCCAGCCACGGCGGGCGGGGGGCAAGGAGAGCTGGGGAGGTGGACCCGAGGCCTCGGGACAGGTCTATACCACACATAGGCGCGCACCCCCCCACAGCACACATCCACACACGTGTACATACATCCACACGTGCACACACCCACACACGTGTACTCACCCCACAGCACACGTGCACACACCCACACACACGTACATACACCCACACATGTGTACGCACCCCACACACCCACACGTGTACCCAGTGCATGCACACAACACCCTCACACACGCACACAAGCAGACACACATGCTCATGGGCACACGCAGCGCACAAGCACGCGTGTGAGAAGCAAGCCGGCGAGTGCGGGGAGCCAGGTGAGGAGGCCTGGATCTGGAGGAGGCGCTGCGGCTGTGGACGGAGGGCCTGCCCCCACGCCCACCCTCGGCCACGCCACGCCCGTTCGCTGAGCTGGGACTGTCGCCAGGGTCGCCTGGCCGTCGCCTGGTTGCCTGGCCCGATGTCCCCAGGGCTGCGCCGCCACCCCCCTGCCCCCCCGGGCCCTCCAGTTCTCACCTGGTCTGACTCCAGCAAGCACAGGCAGCGGGTGGTGAGTGAAAGCCATGCGCGGGGAGCTGCCCTGAGAGGAGAGGGCACTGCAGAAGTCCAGCTTTCCTGACTTCTTTAGAGAAGCCGGGCCTGGGGGGAGGAATCAGCAACACAGGGCAGGTTTAGCTGGGCCGGGGAGGGAGCGGGGGAGGCGGGAAGCCAGCAGCTCACTCCTTCTCTCCTCGGCCCCTTCCCGGCGGCCCTCCCCAGGCTCCCCAGTCTCCTCTGCCTGATGAGGCTCTGCTTCTCAGGTCGGGTGCAAACCACTGGCTGTGGGCGCTGCTGACAGAAGAGGGAAATCAGTGGCATCCTGCCCTCAAGCTCCCTGCCAGGCGGGGCCCTCTGCCGCCTTGGCCTAGCCTTCCTCTGGAAAGAGCACGGAGGCCTCGAGCAGGAGCTGGGCCTCTGTGGGCTCCTCCGGGAAAGCTGGGCTGCTGCTGGGAAAACAGATCCTGGGCTCCGTGGGGCACCGAGAGAGAGGAGCTGAAAGGAGCGCAGAAGGAGAAGCTGGTGCTCTCCCAGCCACGGCGGGCGGGGGGCAAGGAGAGCTGGGGAGGTGGACCCGAGGCCTCGGGACAGGTCTATACCACACATAGGCGCGCACCCCCCCACAGCACACATCCACACACGTGTACATACATCCACACGTGCACACACCCACACACGTGTACTCACTCCACAGCACACGTGCACACACCCACACACACGTACACCCACACATGTGTACGCACCCCACACACCCACACGTGTACCCAGTGCATGCACACAACACCCTCACACACGCACACAAGCAGACACACATGCTCATGGGCACACGCAGCGCACAAGCACGCGTGTGAGAAGCAAGCCGGCGAGTGCGGGGAGCCAGGTGAGGAGGCCTGGATCTGGAGGAGGCGCTGCGGCTGTGGACGGAGGGCCTGCCCCCACGCCCACCCTCGGCCACGCCACGCCCGTTCGCTGAGCTGGGACTGTCGCCAGGGTCGCCTGGCCGTCGCCTGGTTGCCTGGCCCGATGTCCCCAGGGCTGCGCCGCCACCCCCCTGCCCCCCCGGGCCCTCCAGTTCTCACCTGGTCTGACTCCAGCAAGCACAGGCAGCGGGTGGTGAGTGAAAGCCATGCGCGGGGAGCTGCCCTGAGAGGAGAGGGCACTGCAGAAGTCCAGCTTTCCTGACTTCTTTAGAGAAGCCGGGCCTGGGGGGAGGAATCAGCAACACAGGGCAGGTTTAGCTGGGCCGGGGAGGGAGCGGGGGAGGCGGGAAGCCAGCAGCTCACTCCTTCTCTCCTCGGCCCCTTCCCGGCGGCCCCCTCCCCCCAGGCTCCCCCAGTCTCCTCTGCCTGATGAGGCTCTGCTTCTCAGGTCGGGTGCAAACCACTGGCTGTGGGCGCTGCTGACAGAAGAGGGAAATCAGGCCCTTGGCGCGCTGGGCAGGGAGTGCGCAAGGGGGCCATCTTGCCCCCTGACAAGTAGATCATGAGGTCAAAGGGGCACAGAATGAAACTTGGGAAGCAGGGCCAGAGGGCGTGGAAGGTGCGCAGGAGGAGCTCTGGGGAACGGCCTCAGAGCGAGGAGCCAGGGACCCCCGGGTGTCCAGCGGGTAAGATTCCACACTTCCACTGCAGGGCGCGGGTGTGATCTCTGGGCGGGAAACTAAGATCTCAGCTAGAAAAAAGTAAAGTGAGGGGTCCCGTGAGAAGGAATGGGGTCAGTCTACTCCATGGGGCTCTGGGCTATGAGAGGTCCTGCCCGGAAGAAGCCAGGGCTCCTTAGGGAAAGGGAAAGCACAGCCATGGCCCTTGGGAAAGACCACCGTGGAGAAAAAATATCTGACCAGGGAGCAGGGAGGAGGCTGGAGGGCCTGTGGGAACTGGGGCAGACCCTCCTCAGGCACCCGGGGGTCAGGTTTCAGGTTCCGGGGCTGTGCTCTGCTCCCAGGACCAGAGGTGGGGGTGGCATCTGGCAGGAGAGGGACACAGAAAGCACCCCCATGTTAGCTCTACCTTTAAGAGCCCCATGGTGCCAACCAAGATCAAGTCTGTGCCCAATGGGTTCGACACCCAAAACAAAGCAACGACAAAGCAAGGCCCCTGGGGAGCCAGTTTCCTGTCCTGGGCTGAGCCTTGAGGCTGCACCCAGGCTAGGAGGATAAGGTGGCATCAGAGCAGGTCTCCAGAGCTGCCATCTTTGGGACACAAATCAAATTGGTTTGACTGGGCGGGGGTGTCAGAGGTGGAGGTGGGTTGGGGGCTACAAAGCAGAGAAATAAGAGCTGTCATAACTAAAGAGGGAAGAGGCGGGGGAAGGGCGCACTCCCAGCCACCAGCAGAGGTGTTATCTGGCAGCAGCTGCGTGCCACCTGATAGCTGGCACGATGGGGGGGCGCCCCACCAGCTGTGCACAGCTGTCCCCTTGGCCGCACAGCGCCTCCCCAGCTGTTCCCAGTCCTGCAGCTGGGCTGCTTAATTGGCGATTTGTCTCAGAACAGGGAAACAACCCGGGGTTGGTGGAGGAGGGGGTGAGGGTGGAGGAAAAGAGGGGAAAGCGAGGGAGCTGGGGTGCCGCAGGAGGACACCAGGGCCATGCGTGGAAGCACTGCGGGCTCGACAGCAGACAGCTGGGAAAGGAGAGGGCAGGAGCTGGGAGGGGAGGGCTCTGGGGAGCCAGGTATGGGCAGAGGGACCCGCGCCCCAGGAGCCAGCAGTGGACACAGCCCCCCAGGCGTGCCAGTCCCCGAGGAAACACTTCACTGGGGCCCCAGCTGCGGAGTCTTCAGGGTCTCTCAACCCCTTCTCTCTGCCCTCCAGAGGGTCCCCAGGGACGATCTGGCTGCTGGCTGGTGTCCTGCCCGGAAGAAGCCAGGGCTCCTTAGGGAAAGGGAAAGCACAGCCATGGCCCTTGGGAAAGACCACCGTGGAGAAAAAATATCTGACCAGGGAGCAGGGAGGAGGCTGGAGGGCCTGTGGGAACTGGGGCAGACCCTCCTCAGGCACCCGGGGGTCAGGTTTCAGGTTCCGGGGCTGTGCTCTGCTCCCAGGACCAGAGGTGGGGGTGGCATCTGGCAGGAGAGGGACACAGAAAGCACCCCCATGTTAGCTCTACCTTTAAGAGCCCCATGGTGCCAACCAAGATCAAGTCTGTGCCCAATGGGTTCGACACCCAAAACAAAGCAACGACAAAGCAAGGCCCCTGGGGAGCCAGTTTCCTGTCCTGGGCTGAGCCTTGAGGCTGCACCCAGGCTAGGAGGATAAGGTGGCATCAGAGCAGGTCTCCAGAGCTGCCATCTTTGGGACACAAATCAAATTGGTTTGACTGGGCGGGGGTGTCAGAGGTGGAGGTGGGTTGGGGGCTACAAAGCAGAGAAATAAGAGCTGTCATAACTAAAGAGGGAAGAGGCGGGGGAAGGGCGCACTCCCAGCCACCAGCAGAGGTGTTATCTGGCAGCAGCTGCGTGCCACCTGATAGCTGGCACGATGGCGAGGCGCCCCACCAGCTGTGCACAGCTGTCCCCTTGGCCGCACAGCGCCTCCCCAGCTGTTCCCAGTCCTGCAGCTGGGCTGCTTAATTGGCGATTTGTCTCAGAACAGGGAAACAACCCGGGGTTGGTGGAGGAGGGGGTGAGGGTGGAGGAAAAGAGGGGAAAGCGAGGGAGCTGGGGTGCCGCAGGAGGACACCAGGGCCATGCGTGGAAGCACTGCGGGCTCGACAGCAGACAGCTGGGAAAGGAGAGGGCAGGAGCTGGGAGGGGAGGGCTCTGGGGAGCCAGGTATGGGCAGAGGGACCCGCGCCCCAGGAGCCAGCAGTGGACACAGCCCCCCAGGCGTGCCAGTCCCCGAGGAAACACTTCACTGGGGCCCCAGCTGCGGAGTCTTCAGGGTCTCTCAACCCCTTCTCTCTGCCCCTCCAGAGGGTCCCCCAGGGACGCATCTGGGCTGGCTGGCTCGGGTGCCGGCTGGCCATGAGGACACCCGGGAGGGCCCCAGAGTCGAGCAGGAGCGTGGTCGGCAGAGGCAGGCCTTGCAGGAGGTCTAGCCCTGTCTCAGTCCCGGGCCTGGAGGCGAGTCCTCCTCTCTTCCTCCCAGGTGGCTGAGAGCGGAAGCCAGAGGTGCATCTGGGGCAGCAGGAAAACACAAGCACCTCCCTGGCCTTCAGTCTCGCTTCTTCCCCAGCCCCGGCCCCTGCCCACCCGCGTGGCCCTTCCTGGTCTGGCAACCTCTGGAAGATACCAAGGTAAACACCGTCAGGTAGACCCTCATCATCCTACACGAGAGCACAGGGCCTCCGGCTCCAGAACAGACACATTCCAGACGCACTCCATACCTAGGGGTCTGTGCCCCTGGTCCCAAGACACCCCCACCTGGAGGACACACACCGGTTGCACTGAAGCCACGCCAGGCAGACGCATTCTGTGGGCAGCCTCCTCACACGCTGGGCACCACACACACGCATGTGCGCGCGCACACACCCCTCCCTCTATTCCACCTGGGCTCTCCGGGTGTGCCCACACCTCCTGTCAACACTGGAGATGAAGGCGAGTGGATTCACCAGAACGTGTGGTGACGAGAGAGGAGCGAGAGGCTTGGAAACCATTTTGTGGCTCGTTTCGAGGCTCTGCTCCTCTCTGTGAAGCTGGGCCCCTCCTAGAGCAGTGTTCCTCAACTCGGGAAGGTTCTCTCCCCACCAGGGGACGGTCAGCTGTGCCCGGAGACATTTCCAGCCATCACACCTGGTGAGGAGGTTTGCTGCTGGCATCTAGTGGGCGGAGGCTCACCACCCCTCAGGGCACAAAATGGGCCCACTGCAGACAACACTGTGGCGCTTGAATCTGCAAGAATGCCAAGTCTGAGAAACTGCTTTAAACCATGAAGACTGTAGAGCGGGGGGCAAGAGGAGGACAACAAGGAGGCTCTGAAGAGGATGCCAAGCCCCAGGGCAGGGCCCCAGAGGCTCAGGTCAGGGCTCTCTTTCTGCCGCACCAGTGTGTCCCACCGCCCACTCATGAAAACCCAACTGCTCGCTTCTGCTCTCGGGGCCTGCGCTGCTCTGGAAGAGCGAGAGGGAAGAAGACAGGCAGTGCTGCTGGCCAGGCAGCAAGGAAGGTGGGAGGTCGCTGGGTAGGCGAGGGGGAGGAGGAGACTGCACGTGGGCCGCTGTGCCCCAGGCCGGCCATTCGGCACCCATACCTGCATCCACGTCGTTGGGCCACCCGCTGGACTGGCTGCTGCCAGCTGCCGGGGAACGGCCTGTGCCGGGATAGAAGACGTCGTCAACCGGGCTCTCCATCTCGCTGTCATCAATGGACTTGGGGCGCTTGGTGGTGCTGCGGAAGGAGAGGGGTCAGCAGGGCCACGGGGGGCGGCGGTACCAGGACTGCGGCTCAGGAGGCCTGCACTGACCGCCCCCCGTGTGGGGAGCGGGTGCCCCCAATCAGCAGCACTTCAGGACACTTGCTGTGTGCCTTCCCGCCCAGGCCAGACCGAGAGCCCCGGGGGCCCAGCCCACCCGCTCTTCCTCCTCGAGCCCCTTCTCAGTCCACAGCTCCGCCCGCCATCATCATCCACCCAGTGGCCCAGGTCAAGAAGTGGGTCGAACCCTCAGCAGCTTCCTTAGCCCAGCTTCTACTTCCCATCAGCTCCCATGGCCACAGGAAGTGACTGACACGCTGGCCAAGAAAAACGCCAGGGGACGCAAAACTCAGTCATTGTGATGTTATGATAGCTTCATTAAAATATGATTAACTAGGAAAATATCATGACATCTTAATGAAATATTCTAACGTATAAAAATGAATGCTACATGGAAACCTATACTGTCATGTGTGGAAAAGATAGCTATTGTCATTGTGCTAAGGGAATAGGAGTGCTTACAACGGCATGGGGTGATGGTCCGGAGGGGTGGGATGGGGATCTCGGGGTGGGGACCAAGGATATGCATATGACTGATCTGGGAACATACATGTCTGTGAACAACAAAACTCTGTAAAACCTTTAAAATAAAGAATTAAAAAAAAAATGAATGCTTAAATCTCACAACAAACCAAAAGGTTTAAAATGTTTTTTAAAAAGGAACAGGGAGGCTTCCCTGATGGTCCAGTGGGTAAGGACACTGCCTTGCAGTGCAAGGGGCGCCGGTTTGATCCCTGGCCTGGGAAGATCCCACGTGCCCCGGCGTGGCTGGACTGATGTGTCCACACCGAGCCGGGCTCTGGAGCGCATGTGCCCAGAGACGGACGCTCATGACGACTGCCTCGGGCCTGCGCTGCTCTGGAAGAGCGAGAGGAAGAAGACAGGCAGTGCTGCTGGCCAGGCAGCAAGGAAGGTGGGAGGTCGCGGGAAACTGCACGTGGGCCGCTGTGCCCCAGGCCGGCCATTCGGCACCCATACCTGCATCCACGTCGTTGGGCCACCCGCTGGACTGGCTGCTGCCAGCTGCCGGGGAACGGCCTGTGCCGGGATAGAAGACGTCGTCAACCGGGCTCTCCATCTCGCTGTCATCAATGGACTTGGGGCGCTTGGTGGTGCTGCGGAAGGAGAGGGGTCAGCAGGGCCACGGGGGGCGGCGGTACCAGGACTGCGGCTCAGGAGGCCTGCACTGACTGCCCCCCGTGTGGGGAGCGGGTGCCCCCAAACAGCAGCACTTCAGGACACTTGCTGTGTGCCTTCCCGCCCAGGCCAGACCGAGAGCCCCGGGGGCCCAGCCCACCCGCTCTTCCTCCTCGAGCCCCTTCTCAGTCCACAGCTCCGCCCGCCATCATCATCCACCCAGTGGCCCAGGTCAAGAAGTGGGTCGAACCCTCAGCAGCTTCCTTAGCCCAGCTTCTACTTCCCATCAGCTCCCATGGCCACAGGAAGTGACTGACACGCTGGCCAAGAAAAACGCCAGGGGACGCAAAACTCAGTCATTGTGATGTTATGATAGCTTCATTAAAATATGATTAACTAGGAAAATATCATGACATCTTAATGAAATATTCTAACGTATAAAAATGAATGCTACATGGAAACCTATACTGTCATGTGTGGAAAAGATAGCTATTGTCATTGTGCTAAGGGAATAGGAGTGCTTACAACGGCATGGGGTGATGGTCCGGAGGGGTGGGATGGGGGGATCTCGGGGGGTGGGGACCAGGGATATGCATATGACTGATCTGGGAACATACATGTCTGTGAACAACAAAACTCTGTAAAACCTTTAAAATAAAGAATTAAAAAAAAAATGAATGCTTAAATTTCACAACAAACCAAAAGGTTTAAAATGTTTTTTAAAAAGGAACAGGGAGGCTTCCCTGATGGTCCAGTGGGTAAGGACACTGCCTTGCAGTGCAAGGGGCGCCGGTTTGATCCCTGGCCTGGGAAGATCCCACGTGCCCCGGAGTGGCTGGACTGATGTGTCCAATTACCGAGCCGGGGCTCTGGAGCGCATGTGCCCAGAGACGGCGCTCTGCGACAACAGACGCCACCGCGATGCGAGGCCCACAGGAGCCAAAGAACAAAGATGGATGAAAATAGAGAAATGAAAGACCAATAGAAGTGGCCCGCCCGCTCCCCTCCCTCCCCAGCCCGACCCCGCCCAAAATAAATAAATAAATAAATCTTAAAAAAAAAAAAATTAAAAAAAAAATGAATGCTGAAATCTCACAACAAACCAAAAGGTTTATAATGTTTTTTAAAAAGGAACAGGGGGCTTCCCTGATGGTCCAGTGGGTAAGGACACCGCCTTGCAGTGCAAGGGGCGCCGGTTCGATCCCTGGCCTGGGAAGATCCCACGTGCCGCGGAGCGGCTGGACTGATGTGTCCACCACCGAGCCGGGGCTCTGGAGCGCATGTGCCCAGAGACGGCGCTCTGCGACAACAGACGCCACCGCGATGCGAGGCCCACAGGAGCCAAAGAACAAAGATGGATGAAAATAGAGAAATGAAAGACCAATAGAAGTGGCCCGCCCGCTCCCCTCCCTCCCCAGCCCGACCCCGCCCAAAATAAATAAATAAATAAATCTTAAAAAAAAAAAAATTAAAAAAAAAATGAATGCTGAAATCTCACAACAAACCAAAAGGTTTATAATGTTTTTTAAAAAGGAACAGGGGGCTTCCCTGATGGTCCAGTGGGTAAGGACACCGCCTTGCAGTGCAAGGGGCGCTGGTTCGACCCCTGGCCTGGGAAGATCCCACGTGCCGCGGAGGGGCTGGGCTGGTGTGTCTAATTATGAGCCTACACTGTGGAGTGCATGCGCCCAGAGCCAGAGCTCTGCAACGAGAGAGACCACTGCAATGGGAGGCCCACACAGGCCAAAGAACAAAGATGGATGGTAATAAATAAATGAAAGATCAATAGAACGGGCCAAAAAACTAAAAACAAAAAAAAAAAAAAAAAAGGAGAGAGGATCGCACCTGTCCCGTATGACTGGCCCTGACCAGGGCCCACTGCATCTACCTCCAAACATGTCTCAACTCCACTTCTCCCTCTCGGGCCCGGTCCTCACCTGATTCTGGCCCTCCTCCCCTCCAGCCTGGAAAAAGCTCTAACTGGCTGGCTGTCTTGCCCACGCACAGTGCTTCTAGAAGTACTTTCTGGAACTCAGTTCCTCGGCATCCTCTGCTTAGAACCCTCGGCTCTCTGAAGCCCACGGTGGGATAGTCCCACCGGCCTGCCCAGCCTCAGCTGGGATGGAGGCTGCCCTCTCCCCTGAAGCGTTCACCCCAGGCAGGTACCAGGCCCTAGAAGTCTGGGTTCAAAGGTCACATCTCCAGTCCCCACAGGGAACACCTTCCAGGCCGAGTCAGGCCTCGTTTGAGTGTGTGTCCCCAAGGCCTGTGTGAGCACAAAGCTCAGGGGGTCGGGAGCATAGTGGGCCCTGACTCTGGAACCAGCGCCCTCAACCAAGGCTGAGGTGCCAAAGCCCCCAGGCCACAGTAGGGCTTCTGCCCACAGTGCCTGAGATGCCTGGGGGCCGAGGGAGCGCTGGGCGCGGGGCTCACCTGGTGGAAGGAGGGGAGGTGATGGACCGCCGCCCCAGGGTCACCTGGTTTATGTTGTAGTAGCTGGGGCTCTCCAGGTCTGCCAGCGAGAAGTTGGGCCCTGATGCTGTGGCAACAGGAGCTGGGAAGAAAGGAGAGTGTGATGAGCTGTGAAAAGTGCGGGCGCCTGTTGCCAGGAGCAGCTCCTCGGAAGCCCTGGGGTGAGGTCACTGTGAAAGCGGTGGAGGAAACCCTCTCCTGGCTGGAGGTTGTTGGGAACCGTCCTTGGTTACAAATCTTTTTTTCCTCCAAAGCAGTGGAGGTTCCCCCCGTTCCACCTAGCCCGGTGCCAGGGAGGCCGAGAGGGGCCCAGGAAGTCTGCCTGCCTCCTCCCCAACAGAGAGCCTCTCCGTGGGGGCTACACAGGGTCCAAGTCCCACCTCCTCACCCCACCTCTGCGGACTCAGCCCTGGCCAAGAAGGAAGAACTCACTCTGTGATACTCTCACCAGCTCCGTCACATTCCAGACCCCGGAAGTCACAAAACAGTCCTGGAAACTTAAGTGCCCTGAAGAGAGAAAAGGGCAAGTGAGTCCAGGCGAGGCCAGGCGGGGCTGTCTGTCTGTCTCCTGTGTCTCCTCCCGCCTTTAGCTTGCTCCATCCCATGCCCACGTCCCAGCCCCCAGCTGGCCCTCAGGGGTCGACAGATCTCCAGGGAAGTGAGGGGTGCTCCTGTGAGTGCCCCCCGCCCCACCGCCAGAACAGGAGTCCCAGTTCAGTCAAGGGGCAGCTGAGTGAAGGGGATGGCAGGCCCACCCTGGCCCGGGAGAGCAGAGAAGGGTACGGGGCTGGGGTGGGCGGGAAGGTGGTAGCCCCAGTAGGCTGGAGAGGAGGAGGGCAGGGGCACTGACCATTGGGCAGTGGTTTGATGTCCGCATCTCCTTGCTGGTTTGAACTATCTGATTGTCCGGATTCTGCAGGAGACAGAAAGGGTGGGCATGGGTCAAGACCAAGTGCCCCAGGCTCACCAGGCAGGCAGCTGCCCCTCCAGCCCTAGGGACACCTTCATTCCCCATCCCTCCCCAAGCCACCCAGGGAAGGAGGCTGGGAGAGAAGGAGCGGCTGCTCCTCTGGAGGGCTGCCTGAGGACTGCAGGGTACTGGGCAGCATCTCCAGCCTCCTCCCACTAGATGCCAGTAGCACCCTGGTTGTGACAACCAAGACACAGGTCTCCAAATTACCAGCTGATGTGCCCTGGGGATGAGTTGCCCATGAGTGAACCACCCCGGTCAAGAGTCAGGGCAAGGAGGCGTCTAGGAGAGAAGCCCCCAACCGTCCCTTTGCACAGCTGGGTTAGACCCAAGGCTGCCCCCACTCCGCGTCGGTTCTCTACCGGCTCAAGCTCTAGAGGAGTAGCCCCTTCCCTCCCTTCATTAATGAGAGCCAATCCTGCCTGCCTGTGCCACCCCCGCCTCACCTTTATGCTCACAGGCAGTGAGTGCTTGGCAACACGGAGGGGGGAGGTCTGCCTCGACACTGTCGCCCGCTCTGTGCCAGCCTGTCTGGGCTGTCTCATGCCCCAGTGCCACAGCTGCTCCGAGGGAGCCCCGAGACAAGGGCCCATTGTGCGGTGGGAGCTCACAGAGGGCTGGGGGCAGGGTGGAGTGTGTGTGTGAATATTTTGCTGAGCTTGGGAAAGCCCCCCGCCCCTGCCCCCCAGGTCCTCGAAGCTTTGTGTGCCAGGGGCACAACGGGGACCTCCAGAATGCTTGCCTGGGCACGACAGCTGGCGAGAGGGTGGCGGAGGGGGCCAGGGCAGGTTGTGGGGCAGAAGAAAGGCAGGCGTTTGGTAAGGAATCAGCTGCTCACAGGGGGACCACGTGGGGTGGCCTCGGGAAAACTGGACCTTGGTTTGGCCAAGGCTTTGCTCCACTCTTTGGAGTGACCCTGCCTCCCGGGTCTCGCCCACCTCCTCACCACCAGCCTTGCCACAACCGCCATCGCCACGGAGGCCACCCTCGACCAGCTTCGCAGTCGAACTGCTCATGCTGGGGAGCGACCCGTAAGGAGGTTCCTGAAGAGTGACATGGGTCAAGACATAGAAGTGGCGGGGGACCCTGCAGTCACTTGGGAAAGAATGAAGAGCCCCCGGGTGTTGGGACTGGGGAGCAGAACAGTAGCCTTCTCAGAAACAAGATCCTACAATGGTTCAGCCAAGTTCCTGGCCTCCTGTGTCCATGTGGCCAGTGGGGAAAAGACAGACTGCCCCCAGAATGGTTTCAGGCCCCATTCCCCTCATCCTTTATCTTGTTTCACTTAAAAAATTTTTTTTGTTTTTACTTACTTAATTATTTGGCTGTGATGGGTCTTTGCTGCCGTGTGTGGGATTAGTTTCCCCACATCATGTGGGATTTTATTTTATTTTATTATTATTATTTTTTTAAGGGGTGGGGTGGGGAGGGAGGGGGTGGGCGGGCCACTTCTGTTGGGCTTTCATTTGTCTATTTTCATCCATCTTTGTTCCCTGGCCCGTGTGGGCCTCCCATCACGGTGGCCTCTGTTGTTGCAGAGCACCGGCTCTGGGCGCATGCACTCCAGAGCTCTGGCTCAGCAACTGGACACATTGGTCCAGCCACTCTGCGGCACGTGGGATCTTCCCAGGCCAGGGATTGAACTGGCGCCCCTTGCACTGCAAGGTGGTGTCCTTACCCACTGGACCACCAGGGAAGCCCCATGTGGGATTTTAGTTCCTTGACCAGGGATCGAACCCATGTACCCTGCCTTGGAAGGTGGACCCTTAAACCACTGGACTATCAGGGAAGTCCCCATTTGGCGAGCCTCTGCTTCTCTTTTTAAATTTATTTTTTATAGAGTTTTGTTGTTTACTGCCACACATGGACCCGAATCCTCCCTAGGTACAACACGTCCCCCAGCCCGGTCTCTACCTTTGAAAAAAAATTCCAAATGACAATAATTACAAACCTTGTCACATATCAAGAAAATGGAGGTTAAGTGCTGCCAGGGCCCCTCACCTTCCGCACCCCTCTCTGCCCTCACCCGGGCAGCCTGTTTAGGGATGGTGAAGCCCACCCCAGGCCACTTCTTTGCCCTGGTGGCACTCTGCTATGGAAAGAGCCTGTGGGACTTCCCCCACACCCGGGGGAGGGCCACCTCTCTGTGATGTGAATTTTCCTGTTGCTCTCTCACCTCGGCCCATTCCTGACTCTCTGGGTTTGATTCAAGCCCCTGCCGGTCCAGGAAGCAGCAGGTAAGGAGCTGAAGTTGTAGGTGGCCCACCCTACGACCTCTGTGGGTCAGGACCCTGAGCCCAATGTCTTTCAGGGCCGTCCTTTCCCAGAGTCACAGCTCAGAAAGAGCACAGCTGTAGGACCTGTGTGGGGCACACGGTCAAGGCTTTGCAGCTGAGCGGTCCCTGCTACCGACCCACTTGTCCCAAGACCAACTCAGTCCCCATGGAGCCCTCCAGGGCAGGGACAGGGGAGTAGGAGGCCATCCTATTAGAGTGCCTCCTGCCCTTCAAAAATGGCCAGGTGGAGACAGAACGCCGCGCGCATGCGCATACCCAGCCCAGGGACAGAAAGACGAGAGAACTCGACAAAGAGATGGAGGTGGGCCAGCAAAAGAGGCAGAGACAAATGGGGCTCCAGGAGAGCGCGACAGACAGGAAATCCTTCTCCACCAGGACACTGCCCTGAAACGTTACTGCTGTTATTACTATTAGCTCTGTGTAAGGGAGAAAGCAGGAGCGAGGATTCAGCGCCGGAGAGGCCCGCTGCCACGCGCCTCCAGGCGCTGCTCCGGGCGCTGCTGGCAGCCATTTTAGCCCTTGGCAGCCATCTTACGGCTGGCGGCCCCAGCCAGTGTCCCCACAACGCCACCGCCGCTGGCCCCCCGGCACGCTCAGCCCAGCTCCAGGACAAAAGGCCTCTGCTTCTCTTTTAAATTTATTTTTATAGAGTTTTGTTGTTTACTGCCACACATGGACCGAACCCTCCCTAGGTACAACACGTCCCCCAGCCCGGTCTCTACCTTTGAAAAAAAATTCCAAATGACAATAATTACAAACCTTGTCACATATCAAGAAAATGGAGGTTAAGTGCTGCCAGGGCCCCTCACCTTCCGCACCCCTCTCTGCCCTCACCCGGGCAGCCTGTTTAGGGATGGTGAAGCCCACCCCAGGCCACTTCTTTGCCCTGGTGGCACTCTGCTATGGAAAGAGCCTGTGGGACTTCCCCCACACCCGGGGGAGGGCCACCTCTCTGTGATGTGAATTTTCCTGTTGCTCTCTCACCTCGGCCCATTCCTGACTCTCTGGGTTTGATTCAAGCCCCTGCCGGTCCAGGAAGCAGCAGGTAAGGAGCTGAAGTTGTAGGTGGCCCACCCTACGACCTCTGTGGGTCAGGACCCTGAGCCCAATGTCTTTCAGGGCCGTCCTTTCCCAGAGTCACAGCTCAGAAAGAGCACAGCTGTAGGACCTGTGTGGGGCACACGGTCAAGGCTTTGCAGCTGAGCGGTCCCTGCTACCGACCCACTTGTCCCAAGACCAACTCAGTCCCCATGGAGCCCTCCAGGGCAGGGACAGGGGAGTAGGAGGCCATCCTATTAGAGTGCCTCCTGCCCTTCAAAAATGGCCAGGTGGAGACAGAACGCCGCGCGCATGCGCATACCCAGCCCAGGGACAGAAAGACGAGAGAACTCGACAAAGAGATGGAGGTGGGCCAGCAAAAGAGGCAGAGACAAATGGGGCTCCAGGAGAGCGCGACAGACAGGAAATCCTTCTCCACCAGGACACTGCCCTGAAACGTTACTGCTGTTATTACTATTAGCTCTGTGTAAGGGAGAAAGCAGGAGCGAGGATTCAGCGCCGGAGAGGCCCGCTGCCACGCGCCTCCAGGCGCTGCTCCGGGCGCTGCTGGCAGCCATTTTAGCCCTTGGCAGCCATCTTACGGCTGGCGGCCCCAGCCAGTGTCCCCACAACGCCACCGCCGCTGGCCCCCCGGCACGCTCAGCCCAGCTCCAGGACAAAAGGCAGAGACACTGGAAGTCTGGACCTGGGCACAAGGGCAGAAGCGCCAGCCCTGCCGCCGGGGCAGCTGTGGCCAGGGCCCCACCGCCCTGCTCCGGCGGCATCCCCTTCTCCCTCCTGGCCGATGCCGAGCAGGAAGGCCAGGGAGGGCTGAGCTTGGGGGCTCGCCCACGATCCACTCAGTGTGACTGAATGCCCCCACCGCAGGCGATCCCAAGGCCCAGGGCCTCAGGCAGTTGACCAAAAAGACCGCTGCCCCAGTGAGTTATCGGGGTCCTCAGAGGACAGTAAAGGGGCACTATGGGCACACCTCGGGCAGACGCAGGGAAGGGACCGGCAGGAGCCAGTCGGCAGCTGCAGGGCCCAAACAGGCCACTGAGCCCGTGGTAGACCGGCTCCTGGGAGGGCGAGGAGATGCCCGGGGGGCTGCACCCTCAGGTCAGGGCCTGTTCTGGACAGCCCCCGGGACCAGGAGCGGGAGCCCAGGCTGGCACGCCAGGGAGCCTGACACCCCGGCGCCAGACCCCCCTTCCCTGCTTGGGCTCCCTGGGGCAACCCCAGGCCTTGGGACAGAGAAAGGCAGGCCCCTTTATGACACCCCTCCCCAGGCCCCGCCTCATGGCTGCTTGGCTTTTATCTCGCAGAATGGGGCTTATCGGAGCCACCAGCTGAACAAACACACAAATCCACGGTTAGCGAGAGAAAACCCTCTGCCTGCACTCTTTATCTCCTGTTCACAGGCCGCGCACGGCCCCTGCCAGCAGTGCAGGAGGAGCCCCGACTGCTGCCGGCTCTGAGGCTCCTCCCTCGGCACCCCCGCTCCCCCCCGCCCCGACCCCGCACGGGGTGGTTCTCCCCTGGCAGTGCCTACCAGGCGGGCGTGCTTGAGTGAGCTCCTGCCACACGGGAGCCCCCCTCCAGTGTCTGCTTTCTCGCTGGGGACAATGGGCCAGCTGGTGGCCTGTGGGCCAGTGGAGGGGCAGGGAAAGTGTTGGCTGGCACAAGGCGGGCAGGTGCCCAGCTCCATCTTTTATCCTCTCCCGCACGGCCCACGCCCCTGAGGCTGTCGCTCAGCTTCCTCAGCCTTCCAGGGCCACGTCCCCTGGCAACCTTTCCGGCCTCGGCTTTCTCTTCAGTCAGCTTGGGGTCACCCTAACTGAACCCTGGCCCCTAGGCCTGCACCTCTCTTCAGGGAGGAAGGCTGCCAGGGGCCAGAGGCGCTGCCCCTCCCTCCAGTCCTGAGACCCCATGTTCCTGCATCCTGGTGCTCAGGGCCAGACAGTGCCTCCCGTGCTCTAAGCTGCCTTCCACTCAGCCCATCAAATGTAGTGGTTTCCTCAAAACCAAGTCCAGCCCCTGGATCTGGGGACAGTTGCCTGGGCGGGCAGGCGTCAGGCCCTTGCTTGGTCCAGGTTTAGGGGATGAAGAGAATTTTGGAGGCCGCAACTTGCCCCTGATGCAGCCAAGGTGTGCGCGCGGGAGTGTTCACACTGGCTCGCGTCACACAGGAGAGGATGCTCGGCTGCCTGTCTTCCTCTCGGGACCGGGGCTACTCCATCCACAGCTCGGGGCAGAAGGCAGGAGTGCGCAGGGGTCGGGGACAAATCTGGACTCTTTCTGGGTGTGGGCCCAAGTGGGCTCCACAGAGCAAGGCTCTGAACTGGGACTGGCTCTGGGGCCCAGGCTGCTCTGTGTTCAGCCCCGCATGGCATCAGTCTCCCCCTTGGGTCAGCGCTTCTGGACTAGAGGCCTCCTGCAGCGCCCAGACCTGGGCCAGGCACAGCCAGGGGTTGGCAGCGTGGGCCCCTCTTCCTCAGGGTTCATCTGTGTCTTCTAGAACAGTCCCAAAGCCCCGGAAATAGCATTCTTCTCACCCCGCCAGCTCCACGCATTCCCTGCCTCTGCTCAGTTCTTAAAGCCCCCGACTTCCTTTATCCAGCTCGTCGCCTTTCCCTCTGGAATCCTATTTCTGGCCTCCTTTTGCTCTGTCTTGGCTCCACACCCCTCTCTCTGTCCTTCCTTCTCCTTTGCTTTCCCTCTCTTTGGCCCCCTTTCCTCTTCTGGTCCTGCCTGTTCGCACAAGTGTGTGTGTGTGCACACGCATGTGCTTTGGAGAGGACTCTGCCTCTTCATCAGAGCTCTAAGAGGGGAAGCTCCAGCAGCCAGAAGGAGCCCAGAATCACACACAAACTCCAACTGACAGCATGCTTTTCATATATATATATTTCCAGCCACAGACAGGGAGATATTTATGGCTCGTCGTACTAGGTGAGGGAGGAATTCCTGCTCACTGCAGCACATGCTCCGCCTCGGCTCCCACCCGAAACAAATCCTCTCTGAGAAAGGGGCCACATGCAATTCACCGGCTGGCTGCCCCACGCACATCACAGATTGAGTACATTTTCTTCGGGGGCTGAGAGGGGCACACGGACTCAACCACACCCACACATGCGTACCCGGGCACACATATACATTAGGGCACACACTTGCTATACATCCATACACGTATACACACACACACACACACACGCCAGAGACGCCACCCGCCTCTTGATGCTGTCCAGCAGGGATGGGGCGAGCTGGTGCGTCCAGAGCTGTGGTCAGCATGCTCACGGCTAAGAGGAACCCCCTTCGACTTTGTCCAGACCACTGGCCTCTGAGGGTGGCTGTTGTGGGGGGCAGCCCTCGGGACATGCCTGCCCTTCCCCTCCCCGAGCCCTCCCAAGCCCGAGGTGTGGGCAAGGGCGCGCTCTGCCATACTCTGAGCGGCCAGTTCCAAAGCAGATCCCTGGACCTACCCAGTGTGGCAAGCCCCCACCCCCGCTCCTCCCAACACACACACACCCCTTCTCTGCAATTGAGGAGCGTCCAGGGCAGGAGAAACCCAATCTCAAGGGGAGCCGAGGCCTGGCCTGCAGCAATCAGAGCTGGAGAATGTAACTATTGTGCCTCCTGAAACCCAAGTCCGAGAACCTGAGACACCCCGAGGAGGGGAGCGGCAGACGGACGGGGGGCTAGGGGACGGGTCACAGAGGGGTTCTCCCTGTCTCTTCAAACAGAAGGCTCACGACTGAGGAAGTCCTTGGAGATGCGGGGCAGCTGGAGGACACAGGGGGGCTGGGCTCGGCCAGGCCAGGCCCAGGGGTCTTCTAGATCCTCCCCTCCTTCCCTCCACCATCTCCCTGAGCCAGTGTGTATGCTCGCAGGACCGGGGGCCCTCCTGAGGTTTCGTCCTCCCCTGTCCTCCCTAGACCCCACAGGGCTGGAGACAGAAGCCTGACCGGGCAGCACAGCTCTGGAGGCGGCGGGGTGTGAGCAGGGGCAAGGTGGGGAGGCATGTCCCCACCCACATCACCCTCTTCGCCTCTCATTCCCCTCCCCTCATGGATCCGAAGGGGCTCAAGCCTTTGACTCGAGTCACCTGTTGCAGGCAGGAGACAAGTGACAGGGAAGAGAAAGAGACCAAGTTACAGCCTCGACACGGGTGTTCTAGATCCGCCCCAGCTGCCCCTGCGGCCTAGGGTCAAGGAAGGCCTGTGGGGCTGGCAGTGGGGAGGGGAGTGGGGACAGCAGATTAGGCCACAGGGATCTGGCAGGCCAGGGCCAACAGCATCAAGATGGGCCACTCCACTTGGTCCCTGACCCCAATGGTACTGCACCCCCCATCAACATACCCTGCCTCCATGGCTGCTATCGGGGGGTCCCCTGGGGCACAAGGACCGAGTATAGCCACAGTAGGGCTCACGGCCTGGCAGTGGAGCGAGGGGGAGGAAGGAGAAGGCAAGCCCAGGGGCTTATCTGGTGCCCAGTGGAACAGCAGCTTGGATCTTTAGTCTGGGCTCAGGCAGCAGCTCCAAGCCCCTAGGCTGCTCCCCCGTGTTAGCTGCTCAGTGTTCTCTGCATCTGCCAGGGGGACCTCTGTTAGCCCAGGGAGAACCAGAAATGGGGCCTGGGGGAGCTAGGTGCCCGGCTGCTTGTTCCCCAGGGATGACAGGGAACATCCAGCGAAGGAGAGAGGAGGGCACACCCCTTGCAGAGCCATGCACCCAGCAGGCTGAGGGAGGGGAGGAGCCCAGGCCCATCAGCTATCTCTCCAAGTCCAGTCCAGTGGCTAACAAATGAGACCCCCCACTCACAGCAGCACTGGGAGTTGCAGGTGGGCCTACAGGCTTCTCCTGGGTCTGTCCTTTGCAGGAGACCTGACACTAGCCCCAGCAACCCAGATGTCAGGGCTCCGTGGCCATCAGCAGAGTGAATGTGCAGACCGATGGCTGAGCAGCAACACCATCCTGGATGGTCTAGAGAAGTGCAGGGGAAGTCACATCAGAACAGAATTCACACAGAGAGGGGATGAAGATGAGACGGCCACTACCACCAAGGGAGGGACCCGTAGCGAGGCAAAGGCAAGCGGGAGCTCTCGGCTCCAGGCCTGCCTCTGCCTCCACTCTGAGCCTGCCTGTGGCCCACCCAGGGAGGTATCCTTGGTGGGGGTTCCAAGCCCACTAAGGACCACAGCACAGAGGCGAAAGGGGGGCACACCAAGGGCAAGAGGAAATGGAGGGAGGAGGTGGGCAGCCAGTCACAGTGGAACGGGGCACCCCTGAGTTCGTGTCGATGCTCGGGAACCTGCAGGCCCAAGGACCTTAGCCAAGTTCTAAATGGCTTCCTCATTTGTGAGATAAAGATACACCCTGCCCCCTAGGGTTCCTGGGTGAGGAATAAATGAGGCGACAAGTACAAGGTGCTCAGTCCAGGGTCCAGCTCGTAGTAGGGGTTCCATAAACATCAGCTGTCCTTCCACTGGGGCTCACAATTCCCTTCCCCTCCCTTGGCCAGAACTCCACTCCTTCTGGGCTCAGCTCAAATGCCTCCCTCCTTGATGGGCATGCCATGGCTAACCCACAGCCCCCCACCATGGGTGTTCACGCTCTTTATGGTCCACCGAGTCCACGCGAGATGATGGCGTCTCACTCGGACACGATCGCCAGGGAGCAGAGAGCCTCCTTCAAGACCCGACCCATCGCCCTCTGCAAAGATGGGCCAGGAGCTTTCCCTGGAAACAAAAGGCAGAACAGGATGTCTCCTACAGGTCCATCCCTCCCCAGATGCAGGGCTGTACGCAGCGGCCTCAGGACCGTCACCGTGTTGGGAACCATCGGGGAGAGGTGGGGACAGGGAAGGCCGGGACATGGCAAGGCGAACGGGGAGGTGGAGAAAGGCCTGTGACTGTGGATCCTGAGGGTGCCGAGCGCAGTGCCCGCTCACCCTAGCTCGGTGCTGGGCATCCCGGGAGCTGAGGACACCGGGGCACAGGCGCGCCACGCAACGGCTGGGCGCCTCCCGGCAGCACAGGCTGGTGCCACGACTCAGCTGGCAGCTGGAGCCAACATTTCCGAGAGGACCTGGGACCAGGCGTCCTGTGATGAGGGGATGAAGATGAGACGGCCACTACCACCAAGGGAGGGACCCGTAGCGAGGCAAAGGCAAGCGGGAGCTCTCGGCTCCAGGCCTGCCTCTGCCTCCACTCTGAGCCTGCCTGTGGCCCACCCAGGGAGGTATCCTTGGTGGGGGTTCCAAGCCCACTAAGGACCACAGCACAGAGGCGAAAGGGGGGCACACCAAGGGCAAGAGGAAATGGAGGGAGGAGGTGGGCAGCCAGTCACAGTGGAACGGGGCACCCCTGAGTTCGTGTCGATGCTCGGGAACCTGCAGGCCCAAGGACCTTAGCCAAGTTCTAAATGGCTTCCTCATTTGTGAGATAAAGATACACCCTGCCCCCTAGGGTTCCTGGGTGAGGAATAAATGAGGCGACAAGTACAAGGTGCTCAGTCCAGGGTCCAGCTCGTAGTAGGGGTTCCATAAACATCAGCTGTCCTTCCACTGGGGCTCACAATTCCCTTCCCCTCCCTTGGCCAGAACTCCACTCCTTCTGGGCTCAGCTCAAATGCCTCCCTCCTTGATGGGCATGCCATGGCTAACCCACAGCCCCCCACCATGGGTGTTCACGCTCTTTATGGTCCACCGAGTCCACGCGAGATGATGGCGTCTCACTCGGACACGATCGCCAGGGAGCAGAGAGCCTCCTTCAAGACCCGACCCATCGCCCTCTGCAAAGATGGGCCAGGAGCTTTCCCTGGAAACAAAAGGCAGAACAGGATGTCTCCTACAGGTCCATCCCTCCCCAGATGCAGGGCTGTACGCAGCGGCCTCAGGACCGTCACCGTGTTGGGAACCATCGGGGAGAGGTGGGGACAGGGAAGGCCGGGACATGGCAAGGCGAACGGGGAGGTGGAGAAAGGCCTGTGACTGTGGATCCTGAGGGTGCCGAGCGCAGTGCCCGCTCACCCTAGCTCGGTGCTGGGCATCCCGGGAGCTGAGGACACCGGGGCACAGGCGCGGCCACGCAACGGCTGGGCGCCTCTCCCGGCAGCACAGGCTGGTGCCACGACTCAGCTGGCAGCTGGAGCCAACATTTCCGAGAGGACCTGGGACCAGGCGTCCTGTGATGAGAGGGCCCAGAAAAGTGGCCCCCGAGCCCTGAAGCTTCTCCCCCCTCTCCAACCTGATGGATAGGAGCTGATAGTGGAGAACGCTCTCCACACTCCACGCACCGAGAGAGAGGCCAGAGCCCCAGCGGAGGGGCTGTACCCAGGCGGGGGGCCTGCAGAGCTGCTCCCACACCCGTCCACTCTATTTCCAGTGCTGCCCTTTCGGGCCCTTAGAGCTGTCCCGGCCCCGCCTGTCCCGACAACCGCCCCCACCCCCAGCTGCTCTTAGGACTATTAATAGTGTCCCTACCTCCCAAGGCCAGGCGTCACCTTCTCCCCAACCCCCAAACACATTTGCCCTTGGTCTTATTATTTGTAAAGGGACAGAGTCCTCTGGGTGCTTATGCCAACTCAGGACGAGAAAGGGGAGGCCAAGGGTCTGAAGGCCACTTGAGGGACATTCCCAAGATGAGCAGGGATTTAAGGGAAGGAGGCAGTGAGCCCAAGAGCAAGAGAATGACCAAAAGGCAAAATTAAAACTAACAGAGAGAAAGAGGGAGCGACCAAGATAGAAAATCAATCAAAACAAAGGGGTTCAAATAAAGAAGTCTGCTTTAGAAAGAATCAGAGGGGCTTCCCTGGCGATCCAGTGGTTAAGTCTCTGCACTTCCACTGCAGGGGGCAAGGGTTCAATCTCTGGTCGAGGAACCAAGATCCTGCACTCAGCATGGTGTGGCCAAAAAAAAAAAAAAAAAAAAAGAATCAGAGAAGTAGAAGGCTAGAGGAAAGGCAGGAAAAAGGTGAGAAAACAAAGAGAGAAAAAGAAAGCAAAGGAGAAAATGATGCATTAAAAAATAAAGACAGAAGGGGAGAAAAATGTCCTAACATTACTTAGGAGTGGCTTCGTGAACACAACTGCCTGGTCTGCACCTAGCTACCATCATCTGCTGGCAGGGTGCTGGACAAAGTGAGGGGCTGGGAGCCTCCAGGCCAAGAAACCCTACCCACCCCCTCTCACACTATTCTGAGTAAGGGAGGAGACGGAGAGAAGGAATAACTGACCAGGAAAAGAAGGTGGGAAGATCAAATCTCCAGGATTAGGAAACCCACTAGCCTCCTCACCTGTTGGAAAGGGAGCCTAGCGGGCCGGACAACAGTGGAAATGGGGGAGCGTCGGTGCCTTGGCCTCACTGTGCTCCGTGTTCCCTTTCTCTTACTGTAAGCAGAGTCCTGTCCTGCCCTACCTCCCTCTGGCCCCTTTCCTTGGGAGAATTCATTCAGGAACCCTGGGGGCCCGGAGACGAAGAACCCACCCACCTCTATTTTGGAGGAGGAGGAGCAGGCAGAGGCCCCCTGCCTCCCACCCTCAGGTGTTCCAACATCTTCAGTCTCCTAATAGCACCAGATACTCAGGCTGGTAACCCTGGGAGCCCTCTCTCCCAGGGACTCGCCTTGTCAAGGGAGTCAGATTTGGGCTCGTGGGAGAGTCACAAACACAAACGCACGTCATAATGAAATGTCTAAGTGGAGAGCCTCAGCCCGAAGGACGGAAGCTGAGAAGCCCTCTTTTCAAATCTCACCCGTCCGGGGAGTCTCTGGCTGGGTCAGGGCTCGGGGAGAAGGAGCTTCAGACTTTGGACACCTTGAGAGACCTAAGGCCCCAGCCACCAGATTTCCCAGGCTGGGGATGCCTAACCAGGAGTCTTTGAGGTCCCACCAGACCATTAGTTCCTTGAGGCCAAGACCTATCAGTGTTTTGTTCATTGCTCGCTCCTCCACACCTGGAAGTGCAACTTGAGGGTAAGACTCAAAGAAATCCTCTAATTCTTCCAACTGCACAGAGCATCCAGGAGATAGCTAGCTGGTGCCTTCCCTCTCCCGAGAGAACATCTTTCCTGAAGACACAAAACCCTTGACATGCATGTCCAAAGAACTGATTTGGAAAGCCTGGAACAGCTAGTACTCCTGCAAAGCCCAACTTGGCTTGGATGCAGGACTGGACACACTGGCCTCGGTGCTAGCAGACTGGACTGACCACAGGAAGGAACAAGAGTCTCCCGCTGAGGGAGGGACAGAGGAGCCCTCTTACAGGCTTGCTCCACTCCCCACCCAGCCACTGTCCAGAGCTGCCCAGACCAAACAGGAGGAAGCTGGAACTCTGACTGCAAACCTTCAACTTGGAGCCCTGAGAGCCCAGGCTGGGCCGAAAGGGTGGTCAGGAGGGTGACTTCCCTGGACGCTGAGACCTCTCTGGCTGCTGGAAGGAGCCCTGGGCTGGGAATCAGGTGCCTGGGGTCCAGATCCTAGACCTGCTGTGATTAGGCCCTCAGTGTGTCTCTCGGGGCTCCTCTTTCTCTCTGCACAACCCAGTCGCAAGCTTGCCTCAGAGAGCACCTGGAGACATGAGCAGAACTTTTACAGTGAATGAAGCAAGAAGATTTCATGCACTAGAAAGCGCCCAGCACACATAGGAAGCTGCTGAAGGGGTCAAGGGGAAGCTTCTGGAACTGTATTTCAGGGCTGCCTGAGGCAGTCGCAGAGTACACCTGCCCGAGTACAGGGGCTGGTGTGAGACAGCTCCCAGACTCGGGGCTGGGAAATCAGCCCGAAGGACGGAAGCTGAGAAGCCCTCTTTCAAATCTCACCCGCCCGGGGGAGTCTCTGGCTGGGTCAGGGCTCGGGGAGAAGGAGCTTCAGACTTTGGACACCTTGAGAGACCTAAGGCCCCAGCCACCAGATTTCCCAGGCTGGGGATGCCTAACCAGGAGTCTTTGAGGTCCCACCAGACCATTAGTTCCTTGAGGCCAAGACCTATCAGTGTTTTGTTCATTGCTCGCTCCTCCACACCTGGAAGTGCAACTTGAGGGTAAGACTCAAAGAAATCCTCTAATTCTTCCAACTGCACAGAGCATCCAGGAGATAGCTAGCTGGTGCCTTCCCTCTCCCGAGAGAACATCTTTCCTGAAGACACAAAACCCTTGACATGCATGTCCAAAGAACTGATTTGGAAAGCCTGGAACAGCTAGTACTCCTGCAAAGCCCAACTTGGCTTGGATGCAGGACTGGACACACTGGCCTCGGTGCTAGCAGACTGGACTGACCACAGGAAGGAACAAGAGTCTCCCGCTGAGGGAGGGACAGAGGAGCCCTCTTACAGGCTTGCTCCACTCCCCACCCAGCCACTGTCCAGAGCTGCCCAGACCAAACAGGAGGAAGCTGGAACTCTGACTGCAAACCTTCAACTTGGAGCCCTGAGAGCCCAGGCTGGGCCGAAAGGGTGGTCAGGAGGGTGACTTCCCTGGACGCTGAGACCTCTCTGGCTGCTGGAAGGAGCCCTGGGCTGGGAATCAGGTGCCTGGGGTCCAGATCCTAGACCTGCTGTGATTAGGCCCTCAGTGTGTCTCTCGGGGCTCCTCTTTCTCTCTGCACAACCCAGTCGCAAGCTTGCCTCAGAGAGCACCTGGAGACATGAGCAGAACTTTTACAGTGAATGAAGCAAGAAGATTTCATGCACTAGAAAGCGCCCAGCACACATAGGAAGCTGCTGAAGGGGTCAAGGGGAAGCTTCTGGAACTGTATTTCAGGGCTGCCTGAGGCAGTCGCAGAGGTACACCTGCCCCGAGTACAGGGGCTGGTGTAGGAGACAGCTCCCCAGACTCGGGGCTGGGACAATTCAAGCCACTAGGGGGACAAAATGACACCAACTCTACAGCCTGGCAGGTGCCAAATTCCCCGCTCACAATGCTCCGAAGTACAAAAGGGCTTCCCAGGGCAGAGGGGCTCAGAGGCCGGCACCCCAGAGCGGTGTCCTGCACTCCCCGACTTGGCAGCTAGGTGGCACAGCGAGTTAACACTAGCTGCCCTCCGCAGGCTGTGGCCCGGGCGGAGGCGGCCAACCTGTGCGGAGTCCACCCTGGGCTCCTGGGCCAGGGCCAGCGTGCTTCCTGCACATCCGCAAGGTCTGAGCTGGAACCAGGAGGACGCGACCACTCGAACCAAGGGTAGTGCGGCCCGAGGCAGCAGCTCTGGCTGATGCCGCTGCTAAGCACATCCCGTGATGAGATATGAGGGCCGAGCTTCCCGTGCTCATTGATTAGGAACAGCTTGCGGTGCGGGGGCCGGATGCAAGGGGGCCGGGGAGTGGGTGAGTGAGGAGAAGCAGGAGGTGGAGGGGGGGCTGCCAGGTGCACGGCTGGGAGGGGTAATCCAGTGAATTCAGGTCCACCGCGGCGGCTCTGAGCCCTGGCCTGCCTCCCTCAGCATGGGGCTTGCCCTGGATGTGGGCTAGTCTGCGGCTGCGTGACCCCTGGGGTGTTCTCAACACGCCCAAGACACCACCAACTTTGGCAATGCAGACCTTAACGCTGGAAGAGGAAGGTTTCTCTTTTTTTTTTTGCTTTCTACCTCTCTCAAAAAGTGAAAAATGGAGACGAAAAGTCAGGGATCAGGAACCAACAAGAGGGATAGAAATGGAGAAAAGTCAGGAAGAAAAAAACCACAGGCCCGCGCTCTCTGCAGCCGTGGCAGCAGCGGGGCAGGCACACCCTCCCAGGGCAGGCGTGGAGAAAGGCCCCTTTGTTCTGCCCCGGAGGTTAGCCGAGGTGAGGCCGACCCCGCCCCCTCCTCCCTGACCCTGGGCTGCGCAGATCGCTTCTCAGGGCCCCGGACTGGGCCCAGCTGCTTCTCCGGCCCCTGGCAGTCCTCCTGCCAGCCAGTGCAACAGCCCAGCAGTCGGGGAAAGACTCTCCTCTCCTTCGCCTAGCCCATGGACCAAGGGTCACACATGTGGTATGGGGCTGGGCTGGGCTTCTCCAATGGGCCACCTAGTGCCCTTGCTCTCAGACATCAGCAGCTCACCCAGGCTGCTCTTTAACTGTGGGGTCTGGGGTGGGGGGCATTCTACACCCAGCCAGATCCCCTCCAAGGGACAGGCAAGGTGGTGATTTGTGCCAGGAAATGGTGCCCCAGGAGGCGCAGGCTCACTGACCAGGCACAGGGAGGCCCCAGAGTGTCTCCTATACCCATTCCAGGTGTGGGCCCTTTCCAGTGACCTTGGGCTCTAGGAAGGGGAGGCTTGTGCAGGGTTTCTTCCAGTGAGGGCTGGACTCTGGTGCTGGGGTTGCCCTTGAGGAAAGGCAGCACCTGAGGTCTTTCCATTTGATCCCCAAGGAGGGGTCAGAGTGGGGTCCTAAAGGGGGGACTGCCAACAGAGAGACAGCAGCAGGGGCGGGCGGCGGGGGAGGCGAGAGAACGTGAAAAGCATCCCTTTGCTCTGCAGCTCACCTGGCCCCAGAGCCCCCACACCTCAAGCTGGACAGGGCACCCGAGGAGTGGTGCTGTGTCTCGCAAGTTGTGTGGCAGCCCCTGCCCCTCCAGCAGGGATGCAGTCCTCAGACTTTGCAGGCAGAACCTGGCGGCTTTACACTTGGCCAAGAAGTTTCCACCCAGCGGCCCTCTCCAGCTTGCACCCCAGGCCCTGGGGGCAGCAGAAAACCTGGAAGGAGGGACTGGCTAGATTGTTCTGCTCCACAGCACCCCCGGCTTCATGCTGAGGGGCATCCCCTCCACAGGAGGCCCCAGCCCTCCCCGAGCAGTAGTGGAAGGCAAGGTGGTGAGGGAAGGGAGGAGGAGTGAGATGTCGCTGACTTTGCTCTCCCCAGGCAAGGAAGTGGGGGAAGGAGAGAGGGGAGAGCAGCAGCAGCAGCTGGAATTGCGGGGAGCTTGTCCTGTCCTGTAAGGCACCGAATGGGCTGGGAGAAGCTGCAGCTCAGATACACAATGTCCTGCCAAACCCCAGTTCTTTAATTCAATTAAACGCGGGACAGACTTCCCAGATTTTTCTGTGTGTTTGAGAGCATGTGAGAACCCGAATGTGTTGAATCCCGGGAGCTGTGAGCGTGTGTGCATGCACACATGTGGATGTGTGAATCCTGATGGTGGAGAAGAGAGATGAGCAGACGCAAATGGCGAGGGGCAGGACAGGCGTGGGCAGAATAGCGCAGGGAAGAGTGAGCACCTTCATCTTTCTGGAGAGCCAACCTCCAGCCCAGGGTTCTCAACCTCCAGCCCACGGATCTAACCGCAGGAGGCGAGCCTCTCTGACCCTGCTCCCTAGATGCCAGTAGCATTATGCCCCCTCAAAGCTGGGACAACCCCAAAATGCCTCGCCATCGCCAAGTGCCCCCGAGGGCAGAATCGGCCCTGGTGGAACTCGCCGCTGCTGTAGGGTCTCAGATGAAAACTAGGGTCCACGACTTTACTACCGAGACTTTGCCTCACCTATCCCCCTTTGGGCTGAAGTCCCAGGATACTTGGCTTCCCAAGTGTCTCAAGTCTGGCTCTTTTTCCTGAGATATGCTCCTTACCTTACCCCTCCAGAGGGGAGTCTAGAGCTCCTTGGGCTCAGGGGTGATTTAATAAGGCGCTGGGTGTTAGAAAGTATGCCGGTGGGGGAGGCCCTGAGACAGGGAAAGTGAAAGCCCAGAGCGCTTAAAAGTCATAAGCCAGAGGTTGTGCCCAGGCTCAGAAAGAAACCTAAGCTCTGCATTGTTGGAGGTGAAGCCCAAAGGAGAGGCAGGGACTGGCCTGAGTACAGACCCCTGGAAAGGTGCCCTGCTCAGCCCAAAGAGGCCAGCCAAAGTCCTGCAGAGCTCGAGCCATCAGACCACCCTCCTGTTTGGGGTTCCACAGAAGCAGGCATTTAGGTGGCCCAGGTCCACCCTCTCTGCTGTTCCAGGGGCCACCTGTAGCTGTCCTGGTGGCAGGGGTGGGGGCAATTCCACCAGCCCTTCTCCCTATGGCCCAGGAGCCTGCCTCTCCCGGCCCTCCAGGAGCGTGTCCTGTCCTGTAAGGCACCGAATGGGCTGGGAGAAGCTGCAGCTCAGATACACAATGTCCTGCCAAACCCCAGTTCTTTAATTCAATTAAACGCGGGACAGACTTCCCAGATTTTTCTGTGTGTTTGAGAGCATGTGAGAACCCGAATGTGTTGAATCCGGGAGCGGTGAGCGTGTGTGCATGCACACATGTGGATGTGTGAATCCTGATGGTGGAGAAGAGAGATGAGCAGACGCAAATGGCGAGGGGCAGGACAGGCGTGGGCAGAATAGCGCAGGGAAGAGTGAGCACCTTCATCTTTCTGGAGAGCCAACCTCCAGCCCAGGGTTCTCAACCTCCAGCCCACGGATCTAACCGCAGGAGGCGAGCCTCTCTGACCCTGCTCCCTAGATGCCAGTAGCATTATGCCCCCTCAAAGCTGGGACAACCCCAAAATGCCTCGCCATCGCCAAGTGCCCCCGAGGGCAGAATCGGCCCTGGTGGAACTCCCCGCTGCTGTAGGGTCTCAGATGAAAACTAGGGTCCACGACTTTACTACCGAGACTTTGCCTCACCTATCCCCCTTTGGGCTGAAGTCCCAGGATACTTGGCTTCCCAAGTGTCTCAAGTCTGGCTCTTTTTCCTGAGATATGCTCCTTACCTTACCCCTCCAGAGGGGAGTCTAGAGCTCCTTGGGCTCAGGGGTGATTTAATAAGGCGCTGGGTGTTAGAAAGTATGCCGGTGGGGGAGGCCCTGAGACAGGGAAAGTGAAAGCCCAGAGCGCTTAAAAGTCATAAGCCAGAGGTTGTGCCCAGGCTCAGAAAGAAACCTAAGCTCTGCATTGTTGGAGGTGAAGCCCAAAGGAGAGGCAGGGACTGGCCTGAGTACAGACCCCTGGAAAGGTGCCCTGCTCAGCCCAAAGAGGCCAGCCAAAGTCCTGCAGAGCTCGAGCCATCAGACCACCCTCCTGTTTGGGGGTTCCACAGAAGCAGGCATTTAGGTGGCCCAGGTCCACCCCTCTCTGCTGTTCCAGGGGCCACCTGTAGCTGTCCTGGTGGCAGGGGTGGGGGGCAATTCCACCAGCCCTTCTCCCCTATGGCCCAGGGAGCCTGCCTCTCTCCCGGGCCCTCCAGGAGCCGTGAACAGTCCCCTTCTGGGAGCAGAGCCAAGAAGATGGAAGAAGGATGTTTATAAGCTGCTAAAAGGGAAAAGGAAAAAAGCAGGAGGTGGGGCAGAGAGGCCTAGGCTTCCAGGTAGTGTGGATGGGGCCTCAGCGCGGGGAGGGGAGGGAGGCTACCTTTCCCCAGGATGCTGCCATCCAGCTGACCTGCTAACCAGTGAGGTGGCGCCCCTTTCTCCCCCTTGCTGGGCCGGCACCGGGCCTAACAGTGTGCACATTCAGGGATCTCTCACCCCATAGTGCCCGTGTGCCAGGTCACTTCAGTCATGTCCGACTCTGCAATGCTATGAACTGTAGTCCACCAGGCTCCTCTGTCCATGGGACTCTCCAGGAAAGAGTACTGGAATGGGTTCCCATGCCCTCCTCCAGGGGGTTTTCTTGACCCAGGGATCGAACCCAGTCTCCGGCCTTGGCAGATGGACTCTTTACCACTAGCGCCACCTGGAAAGCCCCACAGTGGGTTGTGGAATGACAGCTTCTTGACACTCTTCCCCTGACCCACAGGACTCTCAGATGCTACTGGTTTTAGCTCACCTGCCCTCCCCACCACACAGACACACACTGCTCAGCCTGGGAAGGGCAGAACCAGGGAGAGATGCAGAGCTCTGGGGATCCAGGGCTGGGGACGTGGTGACAGGAGCTCAGCTTGGTGGGAGCGAAAGCCGAGTCCTTAGCTCGCAGGGCTCAGCACACAGCTAATGGGAGGCTGGCAGTGCAAATTGTTGTTTACTTTTAATTAAGTAAACAACGTCGGCTTTCCGCCTCCTCCCCTGCCATCCCAGCCAGTAATTTGGGGGATGACAATGGGGTTGTTTCCTTCTTCCTGCCTCCTTCCCTCCCTCCAAGCACTCCTGCCTGCTCCCTGCTCTGTATTGCGCAGCCACTGAGACGTGCTGGAGCTGGGGGGCCCCTCGGGGTGGGGTGGGGTGGGCGGAAGGTCCTGGCTGACCCACTGCCTGCTGGGCCCCGCCAGTGGCAGGTGCTACCTCAGGGGGCAAGGGTTCCACCAGCAGGTTCTCTGGAAACTGGCAAGGGGCGCCTTGCCCTGGGAGTCTCTAAGCACGTAAACTGGAGCCCGCTCTCTGCTCCCTCACCGCCCAGGCCTCCTTCCTGACCACCATCTCTCAAATCCAGCCAGTGGGTGTTTCAGAGTCTCTGGTGGAAGCAGCAGCAGAGACCAAAATGAGGGGAGGAGGAGAGCTCCCTGGAGGCTGGGTAGGTCTCCCTCGCAAGGAACCACCAGGTGGGACTGTCTGGTTCGCTCAGGCAGAACAGGATCAAGTCCCAGGTCAGCCAGTCTCCGGGGCCAGAGCTCACTGAGCCACCAGATGCTGGGCAGTGGGTATCAGCTTTCCTCAAAGCAGGGCTGGCTCCGTGGTTTCTGATATTCCTTGTGGCAAAATTCTTAACTTTTGAACAAGGAGCTGTGTGATTTCAGTCCGCCAGGGCGTTACAAATTCTATAGGTGGCTCTGCTCAGAGGCCCAAGTGAATGAGGAAGGGGAAGAAGGACAGCTAAGCCTTTCCCTGACTGGGTCCCCTGGCCTGAAGGGCAGGCTCTGGGCTCCCGTGAAAGAGGCAAGCCAGAGGGGCCGAACCAAACTCTGAGTCTCTGGGAGAGGCTGAATTTCAAATGACTCCACGTGGACAGGCAGACAGGCATTTCTGTGGAAACAAAATGCTTCTCACATCTTTTCTCAGGAAGACTGTAAAGGGCCCACCTCTCCAGGGCGCAGCAGCAGAACGGAGCAGAGCAGGAATCAGGGATCAGGGGACGGGAAGCTCTGTCCCCCTCCCACCGCCTCTCCTCCTCCGGATCAAGTCTGTAGGTCCTGAGCCAAGCCCAGCCTGGAGCTCATTCCCGGACCCCTCCTCCCTGAGAGGCAGAAGACTCCCTTTGAGGAGGTGTTGGGTGGGGGGGCTGAGTCGTGTGCAAGCCCCGCTCCTCCCCTGCACCCCCACCCCCACCACCTCCTTCCGAAGGGAAGGGCGGGACTGCGGCGGTGGAGTTGGCTGGGGCTGGATGCAATTTCAGCCACAGAGCAGGGCTCCCTGGCTGGAAGCAATTTTCTCATTAGGACCCCGGGCCTGCCTGCACGTTGGTTCTCAGCCCTCACTCCCCTCCTGCGAAACCACACCCCACAGGCCTCCCCACAGACTGCTCACACGCACAGGGAACCACACGTGTACGAGTCAGGGGGACAACCATGGGGTCAGCGGGGCGGGGGTGCAGGAGCGAGGTCCTGGCCCAAAGCCCCTGAAGGAGAGGTCCATGGAGAGGTCAGAGCTCCTCATCCAGCAGCTGGCCACCCCTTGCCGCCTGTTTCAGGCTCCCCAAGCACAGCCAGCCAGCCCTCCTGCTTGCCTCCGGGAGTGAGGATCTCAGCCCCCAGGACCTAGAGGGGAGACTGGGGGACCTTGAGCCCATGAGGGCTGGCTTCACACTACACTCCCCACTGCTCATCCGTCTCACCAGCCTACTCCCTCCTGGCTCAGCTGGGCTGGGGGTGAGCAGATGGGCTCTGGGGAAACAGACCCCCTCCCCCAGCCTCAAGGCTGCTCGGAGTAAAGGGTGGTCTCAGGCAAAGTGGAGGGGGGACCCGAGGCCCTGTGAGGGGCGGCTCCACGCTCTTGCTCCGTAGACACATGTGTTTGGACTTAAAAAGCTATTAGGGAGCGAGGCGCTGGCGGGAGTGTGGCCGGCCCTCGCACCAGAGGCGGGGAGGGGAGGCAGATGCCGAGGCAGTGAGCTCAGCACCTTCCCGCCCCTCCCCATCAGGGCCCCTGGACTCCAGGAGAACTCGGGACCCTCACTCTGTAGAAGAGTGGGGTGAGCCCTCTGGGAGGGAGGCAAGCTGCAGGCCTGGCCGCCAGCAGCGTAGTCAGGGATCAGGGGAAGCTGTCCCCTCCACCGCTCCTCCTCCGGATCAAGTCTGTAGGTCCTGAGCCAAGCCCAGCCTGGAGCTCATTCCCGGACCCTCCTCCCTGAGAGGCAGAAGACTCCCTTTGAGGAGGTGTTGGGTGGGGGCTGAGTCGTGTGCAAGCCCTGCCCTCCCTGCACCCCACCCCCACCACCTCCTTCCGAAGGGAAGGGCGGGACTGCGGCGGTGGAGTTGGCTGGGGCTGGATGCAATTTCAGCCACAGAGCAGGGCTCCCTGGCTGGAAGCAATTTTCTCATTAGGACCCCGGGCCTGCCTGCACGTTGGTTCTCAGCCCTCACTCCCCTCCTGCGAAACCACACCCCACAGGCCTCCCCACAGACTGCTCACACGCACAGGGAACCACACGTGTACGAGTCAGGGGGACAACCATGGGGTCAGCGGGGCGGGGGTGCAGGAGCGAGGTCCTGGCCCAAAGCCCCTGAAGGAGAGGTCCATGGAGAGGTCAGAGCTCCTCATCCAGCAGCTGGCCACCCCTTGCCGCCTGTTTCAGGCTCCCCAAGCACAGCCAGCCAGCCCCTCCCTGCTTGCCTCCGGGAGTGAGGATCTCAGCCCCCAGGACCTAGAGGGGAGACTGGGGGACCTTGAGCCCATGAGGGCTGGCTTCACACTACACTCCCCACTGCTCATCCGTCTCACCAGCCTACTCCCTCCTGGCTCAGCTGGGCTGGGGGTGAGCAGATGGGCTCTGGGGAAACAGACCCCCTCCCCCAGCCTCAAGGCTGCTCGGAGTAAAGGGTGGTCTCAGGCAAAGTGGAGGGGGGACCCGAGGCCCTGTGAGGGGCGGCTCCACGCTCTTGCTCCGTAGACACATGTGTTTGGACTTAAAAAGCTATTAGGGAGCGAGGCGCTGGCGGGAGTGTGGCCGGCCCTCGCACCAGAGGCGGGGAGGGGAGGCAGATGCCGAGGCAGTGAGCTCAGCACCTTCCCGCCCCTCCCCATCAGGGCCCCTGGACTCCAGGAGAACTCGGGGACCCTCACTCTGTAGAAGAGTGGGGTGAGCCCTCTGGGGAGGGGAGGCAAGCTGCGAGGCCTGGGTCCGGGCACAGATTCCAGGAGGTTGTGAGATATCCGAGGGCTCTAGGCTGGCCGTGGTGACCTCTGGGGGCAGGGGGACAGGCCGGGGTTGTGCCAGGTCTCGGCGTGGGGCCCACGAGGGCACAGACAGGTTTTCAGCCTTAGTTCAGCTTTCTTGGGGTGACAGCGGGCTGGAGGTCTCCTGTGTGTTTGGCCAGGGCTCAGGAGGGGCAATTACTAATAGAGCGGGAGAGACAGAGAGAGAAGGGAAAAGTGAGCCCCACCCATCACGAGGCCAGAAAGAACCGACGGAAAGTTCCCTAGAGCTGCCAGCTTGTAAAAAGCTTCTTTTCTTTCCAAATTATGAACATTTTTTAACGACGGGGCGGGGGGCAGGCAGTGGGGAGAAAACTCAAGAGCAGCAATCCAGGACTTCATTAGGACCACGTGTGACCGTGAGCGACTGGTGACCGAAGGCGACCAGGGTGTGTATGCTGAGTCCAAAGAGCTCTGTTCCAAAAGCCCAGCCATCGCGACCTGGGACCCCCTCCCCTACCCCCTCCTCGGTCCCCTTGTTTTCAGAGACCTAGCTCCCCTTGCCCCATGCCTAACCCACAGAAGAAGGCTGCCATTACAAACGGTTGTCAAAAGGGGCCAGGGGCAGAGGGAATAGAACTAGTTCTGCTATTTGCAAGTCACTTGCTAAAGATTCAGATCCATCCCTGAGGAGAACTCGCTGGAGGACTGGTTTTAACAGCCCCAAGGAATAGGCCTTAGACTCTGGGTCCCCACAGGACTGCAGCAAATGCCCCCATGTAAGGCTCCAGACCTGCAGCGGTGAGGAATCTGACCCGCCCTGTAGGCGGCTCCACGCCTTGCTCGTAGACACATGTGTTTGGACTTAAAAGCTATTAGGAGCGAGGCGCTGGCGGGAGGTGGCCGGCCCTCGCACCAGAGGCGGGAGGAGGCAGATGCCGAGGCAGTGAGCTCAGCACCTTCCCGCCCCTCCCCATCAGGGCCCCTGGACTCCAGGAGAACTCGGGGACCCTCACTCTGTAGAAGAGTGGGGTGAGCCCTCTGGGGAGGGGAGGCAAGCTGCGAGGCCTGGGTCCGGGCACAGATTCCAGGAGGTTGTGAGATATCCGAGGGCTCTAGGCTGGCCGTGGTGACCTCTGGGGGCAGGGGGACAGGCCGGGGTTGTGCCAGGTCTCGGCGTGGGGCCCACGAGGGCACAGACAGGTTTTCAGCCTTAGTTCAGCTTTCTTGGGGTGACAGCGGGCTGGAGGTCTCCTGTGTGTTTGGCCAGGGCTCAGGAGGGGCAATTACTAATAGAGCGGGAGAGACAGAGAGAGAAGGGAAAAGTGAGCCCCACCCATCACGAGGCCAGAAAGAACCGACGGAAAGTTCCCTAGAGCTGCCAGCTTGTAAAAAGCTTCTTTTCTTTCCAAATTATGAACATTTTTTAACGACGGGGCGGGGGGCAGGCAGTGGGGAGAAAACTCAAGAGCAGCAATCCAGGACTTCATTAGGACCACGTGTGACCGTGAGCGACTGGTGACCGAAGGCGACCAGGGTGTGTATGCTGAGTCCAAAGAGCTCTGTTCCAAAAGCCCAGCCATCGCGACCTGGGACCCCCTCCCCTACCCCCTCCTCGGTCCCCTTGTTTTCAGAGACCTAGCTCCCCTTGCCCCATGCCTAACCCACAGAAGAAGGCTGCCATTACAAACGGTTGTCAAAAGGGGCCAGGGGCAGAGGGAATAGAACTAGTTCTGCTATTTGCAAGTCACTTGCTAAAGATTCAGATCCATCCCTGAGGAGAACTCGCTGGAGGACTGGTTTTAACAGCCCCAAGGAATAGGCCTTAGACTCTGGGTCCCCACAGGACTGCAGCAAATGCCCCCCATGTAAGGCTCCAGAGGGGGGCTCCCCTGGTGACTCAGCGGTGAGGAATCTACCTGCTAATGCGGGGACCCAGACTCAAGCCCTGGGTGCAGAAGATCCCCTGGAGAAGGAAATGGCAAGCCACTCTAGCATTCTTGTCCGGAGAATCCCATGGACAGGGGACAGGCGATACAGTCGCCCTGGTGGCCAAAGAGCAAACAATGACTTAGCAACTAAACAAGGCTCTGGAGACCCTCGGAGCTGTTCAGCCATTCCCTGAGGTCACCGACAGCCCCCGGCCCCCAGAGGGTGCCGTGCATAAGTGGGGCTCACGTTACACAGGGCCTCCGTGGTATGGCAGGCAGGACCTGGGTGTTTGGGAGACATTTAATCTGCTTGACAGCCCCGTGAAGTGGCTGTTATTTCCCCCCCAGTCTTAAAGATGAGACTATCAGCGTCTAGTGGAACCAACTCAGATCAGCCAGAGCCCGAACGGCATCTCCACAGGTCTGGTGGCAGAGCTCCCAGGGCTCTTCCTTCGTGGTCCAGATCTGTTGACAGGAGACCTGGGAGCCTCGAGGGGACTCCAGGCAGGGCCGCTGAGAGAAGAGTGCTCTGAGCCCTGAGGAGTTGCGCCAGTGGGGGAGGAGCTGACCACAGAGCTGGTGCAGGATCGTGCTCAGGAAACACGCAAAGAATGCGGCTGGCAAGGGGCCAGTGGGCCAGGACCACAAAGAGGCCTTTGTTTTAGGAGGTGTCCAGGGAGAGGATGGACAGAGCAGCAGAGGTGGGGGCGGCACCCCTGGGGGTCTGACTGGGGAGGGCAGCCCTGCCTGCACCGTCCCCGCACACTGCCCCCTCCTGTCTGGCCTGCTCCTGGCCCAGCCATGGTGGGTTCTCACGTCAGGCTGCAGACTCCAGGGGAGGGAGCCCTGAGACCAGGTTCCCTCCTTCTCAGCAGCCTGCACTTTGGCCTGGGGGTGTTCTAGGCTCTATCCCGATCCACCCTTTCGAACCCCAGAAGTCACTTCCCTTGTCATGTGATGCTGCAGTTCCTCAGAACCCCAGACATTCTCCTCTGCCTCTGGCCCCAGCACTGGTTGAGGGCTTCTGAGTGAGGATGAAGGGGCTGGTGATGCTGCAGGGGCTCTCTGACCTCCAGGTGGGCGGTGTGAAGTACTGGAGTCCCCTGTTCCCTTCCAAGGGGTCCTGCTTTTCCACCTTGAGGGATGGTGGAAAGGCCTTGGAACGTGTCCCTCCCTCTTTCCCCCATCCGCAGTTTCTCCAGCCCCTTCTTGGCATCTGGAAAAGTTTGGGAAACTTTTAAAAAATTTTTTTCTAAAGAGTTTGTCTGTGGTTCCCCAGCCTTGGGGAGCCACAGCCAAGTGGAAGGGCAGGAGGAGCAGGGGGCAGTGCAGACACCCACAAGAGACGCAGAGGAAAGCAGCAAGGCAGGGAGACCCAGGGGCACCCCGCCCGCCAGCCAGCCTAAGCCCGACCAGCCTGATCCCTTGGCCAACCAGCCTCTCCACAGCCAACAAGAAGGGTCCTCACAAGACGCCGACCAGTCCACCCAAGCACCTCAGGCCCGTGACAGCCATTCCCTGCTGAAGTGGCACCCAGCCCACTGCTCAGCATCTTCCCCAGGCCACCCCCTGCCACGCCTGTGTGTGCGCCGGCTGGAGGGGCCACATGCGGCTGCGACCCCCAGAGAAGCAGGGTGTCTTAGAATGGGCAGCCAGAGGCAAGAACAGCAGCTCACAAGGGGGGCCGAGGAGAAGGCTGGCGGGGTTTTCTGTCTGTGGGGTTCCTAGCTAGGTTTCCAACTCCCTGTGAGCAGGTGGAGGGCCACGTGGGAACTGGCAGAGCCCCCACGGGCAGGCAGGATGGCCCTGGGCCCAGCATTCTCCTGCCCCTGAGGGACGCGTAAATGGGGTGGCCCCGGGAGAACAGAGCAGTCAGGCCCGGCTCAGGCAGGGAGGCCTGAGGGCATGTGACAAACAGAACTCTAGGTTCATCCCAAGAAAAGGGGCACATGGGACACCCAACTGTTTCTCTAAGAGGACCCAGATCATCAGGTCAGGACAGTGACTCCCCACCCTTACATGGCCCCCCAACTGGGTCAGGGTCAGGGAAGGCAGAAAGCTTGTTTTCGCCACCCCCGGTGACCCGCCCTGAGCTCTCTCAGAATTCAGTGGTCACTCAACTGGGGGGATCAAACCCCCCAGGGCAGCTCCCCTTTAAGCTCCCCACCTGGGGGCCAGCAGTGTGCCTGTCAGCCTCCAGGGTGTGTGCGTGTGTGTCTGTGTGTGTCCAGGTGTGTGTGTGTGCGTGCTGGGGAGAGCAGCCTGGAGGACCGGTAGCACAGGGAACTGGCCGGCAGTGCAGCCGCCTTGTGGGCCAGGCCCAGGGAGCCTATGTGCTGACCAGCCCTCCAGGGACTCAAGAGGCAGGCTCCGGGGTGAGGATCAGTGGCCCTGACAGAGGGGGACTGCGAATGGGAGAAGAGAGAGAAGAGGGGGAAGGAGTGCCTTGGGGGTAGAGAAGCGTGGGGCACAAAAAGGCAGCAGCACACTGGGCATTTGGTCCTAAGTCCTCCAGGCAAAGTGGAGGGCCGAAGAAAGGCAGAGGGGAGGGGCAGCAGGGAGGAGGGGCCGGTGGGCAGCAGGGGTCTGGGGAGGAAGAGCAGGAAGCGGAGCCGGTGGGAAGGGAGCAGCGCTGCGGAAGCCTTCGCACCGCAGCCAGAGCTCCCGGGAGCCACCCGCCTCAGGCACCTGCTAAGGCGGCAGCAGCGGGTTGTGTTTCTTTAACCCCTGGGGCCTGTTGACATAGATTAGTATCGCTGGTCGAAGCAGGGTGTCTTAGAATGGGCAGCCAGAGGCAAGAACAGCAGCTCACAAGGGGGGCCGAGGAGAAGGCTGGCGGGGTTTTCTGTCTGTGGGGTTCCTAGCTAGGTTTCCAACTCCCTGTGAGCAGGTGGAGGGCCACGTGGGAACTGGCAGAGCCCCCACGGGCAGGCAGGATGGCCCTGGGCCCAGCATTCTCCTGCCCCTGAGGGACGCGTAAATGGGGTGGCCCCGGGAGAACAGAGCAGTCAGGCCCGGCTCAGGCAGGGAGGCCTGAGGGCATGTGACAAACAGAACTCTAGGTTCATCCCAAGAAAAGGGGCACATGGGACACCCAACTGTTTCTCTAAGAGGACCCAGATCATCAGGTCAGGACAGTGACTCCCCACCCTTACATGGCCCCCCAACTGGGTCAGGGTCAGGGAAGGCAGAAAGCTTGTTTTCGCCACCCCCGGTGACCCGCCCTGAGCTCTCTCAGAATTCAGTGGTCACTCAACTGGGGGGATCAAACCCCCCAGGGCAGCTCCCCTTTAAGCTCCCCACCTGGGGGCCAGCAGTGTGCCTGTCAGCCTCCAGGGTGTGTGCGTGTGTGTCTGTGTGTGTCCAGGTGTGTGTGTGTGCGTGCTGGGGAGAGCAGCCTGGAGGACCGGTAGCACAGGGAACTGGCCGGCAGTGCAGCCGCCTTGTGGGCCAGGCCCAGGGAGCCTATGTGCTGACCAGCCCTCCAGGGACTCAAGAGGCAGGCTCCGGGGTGAGGATCAGTGGCCCTGACAGAGGGGGACTGCGAATGGGAGAAGAGAGAGAAGAGGGGGAAGGAGTGCCTTGGGGGTAGAGAAGCGTGGGGCACAAAAAGGCAGCAGCACACTGGGCATTTGGTCCTAAGTCCTCCAGGCAAAGTGGAGGGCCGAAGAAAGGCAGAGGGGAGGGGCAGCAGGGAGGAGGGGCCGGTGGGCAGCAGGGGTCTGGGGAGGAAGAGCAGGAAGCGGAGCCGGTGGGAAGGGAGCAGCGCTGCGGAAGCCTTCGCACCGCAGCCAGAGCTCCCGGGAGCCACCCCGCCCCTCCAGGCACCTGCTAAGGCGGCAGCAGCAGCGGGTTGTGTTTCTTTAACCCCTGGGGCCTGTTGACATAGATTAGTATCGCTGGTCAGGGGTCAATAGGGAAGGCTCTCGAGGTCAAGACCTGAACAACTGGAGTTGTAATGAGCCACGTGGGGAAGAGGCCCAGGGAGAGGAGAGGGCTGAGGGGGAGAGGGAGGCGGAGGAGGGCTGGGCTGTGCCTGGGAAGCCAGCGGTCTCCGGTTCCGGGAGGGGCCCCTGAGCTTCCAGCTGGCCTGGGGAACCCACCTGCACTTGGGGTGGGGAGGAAATCAATCTTCCTGATTCAGGCAGAGAAGAGATGCACTGCTGGCTGCCCAGAGCTGGACCCAGGGCCAGGGCAGGCCAGGGGAAGGTCCGGTGCGAGGGAGAGACAAGAGTGGGGGCTGGCCTCACTCGATGTGGCCTCACATCAGCAGGCGGACTCCCTCAGGATCAGACGGCATTCCTCTCCCCTCATTTATCTTCTCCGCCCCAAGTGAGCGTGACCCTGCTCCTCTGGGAGCCTTCGGCAGGGTGGCTGGGTCGGTGCTGCACCCACCTGAGCTGCCTGCCCACCCACCTGGTAGAGCCTGAGCCGGGCGACTCATCTGGAGCCCGAGTGAGGCTGGTGCGTGGGCTGGGCAGTGTCCCAAACACCTGGTGGGACCACCTCTGCCCCACCTTCTGTGACAGGATTTGGGATCCAAGACCTAAGTCTGGAGTGGCTACCACCCAGCTCCCCTGCTCGCCCCCTTTCCTGGCCTCGGGCAGGTCCCAGAGGTCCACAGGGTACTCCAGCCCAGCCTCTGTTCGTGGCCAGCAACGCTGGTCCCCAGAGGCGACTCTGGGCCCAACTCCCAAGAGCATGGTCTGGATGGGAAGAACGACAACGTGGGGCCATGGAGGTCGAGGAGGGAGTGGGAGGACACCAGGTCCAGAGGGCGATGGGAGGCAGACCAAGAGTGTACGCTTACGTGTGTGTCCGCAGGGCACTGGGGGGCATCACACAGATCTGTGACAGTAGGGCGCCTGAAGGTCAGCGTGCCAAGTTTGTTAAGCGTCTACTTCCTGCTAGATGCTGTCAAACGCAGAACCGGAGAAGCCGCCCTGGGTGACTCTCCCTGCAGCTGGAAACTGGGTGCATGCTGCACAACATACAGCCCCACCCCGACCCAGGAGAGGAAGCGATAACCCGGGGGGTGGGAAGTGATGCGGGCGGCGGAAGACAGCCCTGGGGAGTGACAGCTGAATTGGGGTGTGAAAGATAGAGGCGTTTGGACAGAGAAGAAAAGGGAAAGGCAGACGGAGAGGAACAAGAGCAGAAGCCCAGAGGGGAGGAACAGCGTGGTAAACGCAGGGCCTACAGAGAGCTCCGCTGCTGGAACACGCAGCGCCGGAAGAGTGACGGGAGATGATACCGGCTTGGTCCATGAAGGCCTGTCAGAGAGCCTGGTGCCTGCCTGGGGAGATGGCTCCTCTGGGAGACAATGTGACCAGCTACCCGTTTGGAGGTAGTTACAAAACTCCAAGAGACAGCGATTCCCTAGTGGGTAGACACTAAAGAGAATCAAAAACATATGTCCACAGAAAGAGTTACACAGACACGCACAGCACCACCATGCACCGTCACCCCAGAGGGGAAATAATCTACATGTCCATCAAGAGAAGCACAGGCGTGCAAAATATGGTATAGTCATCCAGTGGAATATTACTCAGCTATAAAAAGGTATGACGCTCTGACAAACGCTTATACTCAGTGAAAGAAGCCAATCACAAAAGGCCACAGACTATATGATTCCATTGACATGAAATGTCCAGATCAGGTAAATTCAAACGAGCAGTTTTCAGGAGCTGGTAGGAAGGAGGCACTGGGACAAACGGCTAACAGACACGGGGGTCTTCATCAGAAGGTGGTGTGATGGAACTCCTCTGGAACTTCCCAAGAGCCATGGTCTGGATGGGAAGAACGACAACGTGGGGCCATGGAGGTCGAGGAGGGAGTGGGAGGACACCAGGTCCAGAGGGCGATGGGAGGCAGACCAAGAGTGTACGCTTACGTGTGTGTCCGCAGGGCACTGGGGGGCATCACACAGATCTGTGACAGTAGGGCGCCTGAAGGTCAGCGTGCCAAGTTTGTTAAGCGTCTACTTCCTGCTAGATGCTGTCAAACGCAGAACCGGAGAAGCCGCCCTGGGTGACTCTCCCTGCAGCTGGAAACTGGGTGCATGCTGCACAACATACAGCCCCACCCCGACCCAGGAGAGGAAGCGATAACCCGGGGGGTGGGAAGTGATGCGGGCGGCGGAAGACAGCCCTGGGGAGTGACAGCTGAATTGGGGTGTGAAAGATAGAGGCGTTTGGACAGAGAAGAAAAGGGAAAGGCAGACGGAGAGGAACAAGAGCAGAAGCCCAGAGGGGAGGAACAGCGTGGTAAACGCAGGGCCTACAGAGAGCTCCGCTGCTGGAACACGCAGCGCCGGAAGAGTGACGGGAGATGATACCGGCTTGGTCCATGAAGGCCTGTCAGAGAGCCTGGTGCCTGCCTGGGGAGATGGCTCCTCTGGGAGACAATGTGACCAGCTACCCGTTTGGAGGTAGTTACAAAACTCCAAGAGACAGCGATTCCCTAGTGGGTAGACACTAAAGAGAATCAAAAACATATGTCCACAGAAAGAGTTACACAGACACGCACAGCACCACCATGCACCGTCACCCCAGAGGGGAAATAATCTACATGTCCATCAAGAGAAGCACAGGCGTGCAAAATATGGTATAGTCATCCAGTGGAATATTACTCAGCTATAAAAAGGTATGACGCTCTGACAAACGCTTATACTCAGTGAAAGAAGCCAATCACAAAAGGCCACAGACTATATGATTCCATTGACATGAAATGTCCAGATCAGGTAAATTCAAACGAGCAGTTTTCAGGAGCTGGTAGGAAGGAGGCACTGGGACAAACGGCTAACAGACACGGGGGTTTTCATCAGAAGGTGGTGTGATGGAACTCCTCTGGAATCAGTGGCAATAGTTCCACACCATTATGAATGCAGTAAATGCCACTGACTAGTACACTTTAAAATAGTGAATTTTATTACAGGAATTATAACCCAATAAAAGACAAATCCAGAAGAGAGGAGAATCTGAATTCAGAAGGTAACAGTGGTGAAGAGGCAGACACTCTGGAGCCACCAGGGGCCACAGCAGTTTGGTTGTGAGGATTCAGCAGCTGGTGACACCCCCGACCAGGACTAGCATGGGACGGGGGGGAGCTGGGAGTGTGGGGAGGTCACTCATGGACACAGGGTGGGCTGACCAGCTGGATGTCGGCGCAAGGGCTGGGAAGAAGAGTTTGGAAAAATCAGATCTAAGCGACATCGGGTGGGGGTGGGGCAGCAGGGAGGGGGAGAGGTGCCCAGAGGGGAGGGGCCCGAGCTGCCACTCCCTAGGTCAAGGCCGATGGTAAGGGTCCTCTAGGCACTGCGCTTCCAGGCAGGACTCCAGGATGACAAGAGCACCTAGGCCATCAGATTTCTGCAGACCTAAATGAGATGGGGATTAGAGGTGAGCGTGCGGGAAGAGGAGAGGAGAGCAGAGGAGGCCAAGCTCTGCAGGCAGATGAGCAAGAGGACCCGGGCGAGGTCCACGGAAAGAAAAGGTCCAGGATGCCTCACGGCAGAGCGAGGCACCTAGCATCTGTGGATCCAGGGACCAACTAGACCACAGGTAACTGCACATGGAAGGCTGGGCCTGGAAGAAGAGGCCAAGGGGCAACGTCTCGGGTCCTTGACCCAGGTTCCATGGGATGCATGAAGCAAGCCACTTGTCCTCAGGGCCTCCCGATCCCATCCTTCCACCCTCCTCACCCCGCACAACAGCCCTGCCCACGGTGCTGGGCCCTGGAGCTCAACACATGGCACCACTCAATGGTTTCTGGCACCGGAGAGGAATTTGTTTCCTGGATGAAGCAGCCAAAATCGTTCTGCACCTTTGTTCGTGAGCATGGTGCAGTCGGAGCCGACATTTTCTAGCCCGGCTGGGGAAGAACAACTCAAAATGGATTCAGGGAGGGTGCTGACTGAGGAGCAGCTGAGATGCAGAGGGTTCCGTGGTCTGGAAGGCTGATGGGCAGGGGTTGGCGGGGGGCGTGGAGGGAAGGATGTGGTTGTGTTTATAAAGTCAAGTAGACCAGGGTTTTTAATGAGTTTGCTGTAAGTCAACTCTGGGGATAGGTAAGCCACCTGGAGCTTAAAAAGGGGCTGATCTAAGGCAACAAGAAGTTTTCCTTAAAAAAAAAAAAGAAAAAAAAAAACAAGTGTGGCTTTACAGACTGTGCTACCTAAGAGGCAGCCTCATGTCCAGAGGAAAAAGGCGCCGATTCATTAGTGGAAGGCTGACGTTGCTCCCAAGAATCTAAAGTGATCAGCTGACGCTGAGGATAGCTTCCTCCAGGACCCACTCTTGGGTTCTCAGAGTTCTGGCTACCTAGCCTTCAAGGTCAGGTTCGAGATCTACGGCCTGAGGATGGGAGACGGGTTCCTGCCCTACCCCAACCCTCTGAATGGCCAACTCCAGGATGACAAGAGCACCTAGGCCATCAGATTTCTGCAGACCTAAATGAGATGGGGATTAGAGGTGAGCGCGGGAAGAGGAGAGGAGAGCAGAGGAGGCCAAGCTCTGCAGGCAGATGAGCAAGAGGACCCGGGCGAGGTCCACGGAAAGAAAAGGTCCAGGATGCCTCACGGCAGAGCGAGGCACCTAGCATCTGTGGATCCAGGGACCAACTAGACCACAGGTAACTGCACATGGAAGGCTGGGCCTGGAAGAAGAGGCCAAGGGGCAACGCCTCGGGTCCTTGACCCAGGTTCCATGGGATGCATGAAGCAAGCCACTTGTCCTCAGGGCCTCCCGATCCCATCCTTCCACCCTCCTCACCCGCACAACAGCCCTGCCCACGGTGCTGGGCCCTGGAGCTCAACACATGGCACCACTCAATGGTTTCTGGCACCGGAGAGGAATTTGTTTCCTGGATGAAGCAGCCAAAATCGTTCTGCACCTTTGTTCGTGAGCATGGTGCAGTCGGAGCCGACATTTTCTAGCCCGGCTGGGGAAGAACAACTCAAAATGGATTCAGGGAGGGTGCTGACTGAGGAGCAGCTGAGATGCAGAGGGTTCCGTGGTCTGGAAGGCTGATGGGCAGGGGTTGGCGGGGGGCGTGGAGGGAAGGATGTGGTTGTGTTTATAAAGTCAAGTAGACCAGGGTTTTTAATGAGTTTGCTGTAAGTCAACTCTGGGGATAGGTAAGCCACCTGGAGCTTAAAAAGGGGCTGATCTAAGGCAACAAGAAGTTTTCCTTAAAAAAAAAAAAGAAAAAAAAAAACAAGTGTGGCTTTACAGACTGTGCTACCTAAGAGGCAGCCTCATGTCCAGAGGAAAAAGGCGCCGATTCATTAGTGGAAGGCTGACGTTGCTCCCAAGAATCTAAAGTGATCAGCTGACGCTGAGGATAGCTTCCTCCAGGACCCACTCTTGGGTTCTCAGAGTTCTGGCTACCTAGCCTTCAAGGTCAGGTTCGAGATCTACGGCCTGAGGATGGGGAGACGGGTTCCCTGCCCTACCCCAACCCTCTGAATGGCCAGCCCAGCAGGTGGTGACTTGCCTTCGGAGTTCTCCTTGGCTTCTCAAGGGTCTGGGTCTTGGGCCCTCTCCTGGGAAGGGCCTGTGATTTAGACCAGGACAACAACCCAGAAGAAAGAGACCATCCCAGGGTGCCCAGAAGCCAGCCGTCTCCTCTCCTCCCTTCTTCTGCCTCTCCTCCTCTTCCCTTTCTCTCTGCTCATGACACGCACACGCAGAGATGTGCACAGACACAAAAAGGCGCTCTCGTGCATGGGGATCTGTGTAGAATCATCGGCTCACAGCCTTATTTACAGACATTTTGCCAAACAAAACATCCAGCCCCAATGTTTGACAGGAAGCCCCTCCCCTCTTGTCAGGAGCAATGCTTCCTAAAGGGGGTTCCCAGCGATGAGCAGCAAAAACCCTAGGAAGGGGAGACGGAAAAAAGGAACACACAGGGCGGGAGAAGGTAAAATTATAAGGTTGGAGCTGTCAAGGCAAAAAACGGGGAAAAAGGCAAAGCGACTCCACTATTAGGGACTCGGTGTGAATGGAATTCACAACAACTGAAAATCTCTGGGCTTTGTCTGCAGAAAACAGAGGCACGGCGGCCTAAGGGCTGGGAGGGCATCGGCAGCCACTCCGCACACAGCCTGCTTGCAAGTAGCGCTCTTAGCCAGAGATATAGGCCTGAGCGCCCACACCGACCTCCCCTGGTCCACAAACCGCTCCCCACTCTGCCTCCTATTCACCATCCTGTCCTTTCCCGCAAGGGGCATCTTGGAAGAGGCCCAAGTTGGAAACAAAAGTGGAAAGAGGGCAATACTCCCTTTTCTGTGGACAGGAATAAATGGTGGAGAAGCCCCTCAGAAAAGAGCAAACTTGGGTTTACTGATGAGGCCTAGGTCCTGCTCTGCTCCACGACTCAGAAGGAAAGCCGGGCCAGAGGTGCTTTCTGGAGAAGCCAGGGTGTGACCGGTGTCCTGGCACGATGGGAACCTCAGGGTCCAAGCCCTTCCCGTCCCCGCACGCCTTCCCACTCAGAGATACCTGTGAGGCTCGAGCTAAGGGGAGGTCTGAGTCCTTCACTTCCAGGTGCCTTGGTGGGTAATAAGGACTCGAAAGGGAGAGCAAGGTCCAGCTCTTGCTTCTGGAAAAGGAGGAAAAGGCCTGCCAGGAGAGGGAGGGTAGTGGACAGAAGTGTGTGGCCTCCAGCCCCCTGACACCCACCGCAGGCTAAACACACTGGTGTTGCCAGCCCGGGGCACCTGCTCACTCCTACCTCCCCAAGGGTGGACCTATTGAGCACCCTGGCCTGAGGTCTCCTGAGACAGCACTAGGGAGTCCAGGGGGCCTCCTTTGTCCTGACTTGCCCATTGCCATCCCTTTCCTCTGCTGTGGTCAGGGTTTTCCCACTGGGACATCGGGGCAGGATCATTCTCCCCGTGGGACCGTCCCATTCCGTGTAAGACAGCTAGCAGCATTCCTGGCCCTAACCACTAAATGCCACTAGTAACCACTCCCTCACCATGCAGTAACAAGCAAAAAGGTCTCCAGACATCACCAGAAGTTCCCCGGGCAGAACTGCCTAGTAAGAACCCCATGCTTTATAATCAGCCTTGTTCTGTTGGGACCCCAAAAAAGTTCCCTGGTTTTGGTGAATGGAATTCACAACAACTGAAAATCTCTGGGCTTTGTCTGCAGAAAACAGAGGCACGGCGGCCTAAGGGCTGGGAGGGCATCGGCAGCCACTCCGACACAGCCTGCTTGCAAGTAGCGCTCTTAGCCAGAGATATAGGCCTGAGCGCCCACACCGACCTCCCCTGGTCCACAAACCGCTCCCCACTCTGCCTCCTATTCACCATCCTGTCCTTTCCCAAGGCATCTTGGAAGAGGCCCAAGTTGGAAACAAAAGTGGAAAGAGGGCAATACTCCCTTTTCTGTGGACAGGAATAAATGGTGGAGAAGCCCCTCAGAAAAGAGCAAACTTGGGTTTACTGATGAGGCCTAGGTCCTGCTCTGCTCCACGACTCAGAAGGAAAGCCGGGCCAGAGGTGCTTTCTGGAGAAGCCAGGGTGTGACCGGTGTCCTGGCACGATGGGAACCTCAGGGTCCAAGCCCTTCCCGTCCCCGCACGCCTTCCCACTCAGAGATACCTGTGAGGCTCGAGCTAAGGGGAGGTCTGAGTCCTTCACTTCCAGGTGCCTTGGTGGGTAATAAGGACTCGAAAGGGAGAGCAAGGTCCAGCTCTTGCTTCTGGAAAAGGAGGAAAAGGCCTGCCAGGAGAGGGAGGGTAGTGGACAGAAGTGTGTGGCCTCCAGCCCCCTGACACCCACCGCAGGCTAAACACACTGGTGTTGCCAGCCCGGGGCACCTGCTCACTCCTACCTCCCCAAGGGTGGACCTATTGAGCACCCTGGCCTGAGGTCTCCTGAGACAGCACTAGGGAGTCCAGGGGGCCTCCTTTGTCCTGACTTGCCCATTGCCATCCCTTTCCTCTGCTGTGGTCAGGGTTTTCCCACTGGGACATCGGGGCAGGATCATTCTCCCCGTGGGACCGTCCCATTCCGTGTAAGACAGCTAGCAGCATTCCTGGCCCTAACCACTAAATGCCACTAGTAACCACTCCCTCACCATGCAGTAACAAGCAAAAAGGTCTCCAGACATCACCAGAAGTTCCCCGGGGGCAGAACTGCCCCTAGTAAGAACCCCCATGCTTTATAATCAGCCTTGTTCTGTTGGGACTTCCCTGGTGGCTCAGACAGTAAAGAATCTGCTAGTGATGCGGAAGACCTGGGTTCAATCCCTGGGTCAGGAAGATGGCCTGGAGAAGGAAATGGCAACCCACTCCAGTATTCTTACCTGGAGAACTCCATGGACAGAGAAGCCTGGCGGGCTACAGTCCATGGGGTTGCAGAGTCAGACACGACTGAGCGACTTTCACTCACTTGCTCTGTTCTCCCAGGACCACGTCACACACAGCTTTGGACCCACACCAGCCCAGACCAGGTACCTCTCTGTCCATAGACATTAACAGGAGTTGGCGGGGCTGTGAAGCCCCCGGAGAGGAGAGCTACTGTCCCACCCTAACTGCCACCCTGCCTCCTCCATTCTGTTGCGGCAAAGGCCCATCCCCTCCTGCGTGTGGCCGGTGAGGTCTGGGTGCCAGGGGCCATTCTCCACCTTCCCTCAGCCCTGATGGGCTCCGTGTATCATGCTAGAGCCTCAGTGGGACCCCAGACCACCTGCCCAGGAAGGGAGGACAGGCTCACACTGTCTCAAAACACGGGGCTTTTAATAGCAGCTTCCTGCGGGGCTGGGCTCCCCCACCCTTCGCCTCTCACTCAGCCCTGCTCCTGACGGGGAGCCTCAGTGCCCTGTAATTACAGCAATTGTAATCTCTTTTACTAACAGGTAGATTAATAGCGAGGCAGGTTCACAAAGAGCCCTAGATAGGAGCTGCTCAGCTGCCGAGGGGGCTGGAAAGGCCTGACACTTCACAGCAAGGATGCACACCACGAAGTAAACACCGAGGGGCTCGGGGCCTGGAGTCTGGACTGGCCTTGCCTCTGGGTGACCTGGCCACTCACTGGGTGACTGGAGACAGATGACAGTGCTCTTCCTAGGCTTCAGTGTCCACATGGATCAACAAGAGTTTGAACCTCGTGGCCTCAAAGTTTACTCTCCCATCTTTGGGGCTCACTCCCAGTAAGACAGCTAGCAGCATTCCTGGCCCTAACCACTAAATGCCACTAGTAACCACTCCCTCACCATGCAGTAACAAGCAAAAAGGTCTCCAGACATCACCAGAAGTTCCCCGGGGGCAGAACTGCCCCTAGTAAGAACCCCCATGCTTTATAATCAGCCTTGTTCTGTTGGGACTTCCCTGGTGGCTCAGACAGTAAAGAATCTGCTAGTGATGCGGAAGACCTGGGTTCAATCCCTGGGTCAGGAAGATGGCCTGGAGAAGGAAATGGCAACCCACTCCAGTATTCTTACCTGGAGAACTCCATGGACAGAGAAGCCTGGCGGGCTACAGTCCATGGGGTTGCAGAGTCAGACACGACTGAGCGACTTTCACTCACTTGCTCTGTTCTCCCAGGACCACGTCACACACAGCTTTGGACCCACACCAGCCCAGACCAGGTACCTCTCTGTCCATAGACATTAACAGGAGTTGGCGGGGCTGTGAAGCCCCCGGAGAGGAGAGCTACTGTCCCACCCTAACTGCCACCCTGCCTCCTCCATTCTGTTGCGGCAAAGGCCCATCCCCTCCTGCGTGTGGCCGGTGAGGTCTGGGTGCCAGGGGCCATTCTCCACCTTCCCTCAGCCCTGATGGGCTCCGTGTATCATGCTAGAGCCTCAGTGGGACCCCAGACCACCTGCCCAGGAAGGGAGGACAGGCTCACACTGTCTCAAAACAGGGGGCTTTTAATAGCAGCTTCCTGCGGGCTGGGCTCCCCCACCCTTCGCCTCTCACTCAGCCCTGCTCCTGACGGGGAGCCTCAGTGCCCTGTAATTACAGCAATTGTAATCTCTTTTACTAACAGGTAGATTAATAGCGAGGCAGGTTCACAAAGAGCCCTAGATAGGAGCTGCTCAGCTGCCGAGGGGGCTGGAAAGGCCTGACACTTCACAGCAAGGATGCACACCACGAAGTAAACACCGAGGGGCTCGGGGCCTGGAGTCTGGACTGGCCTTGCCTCTGGGTGACCTGGCCACTCACTGGGTGACTGGAGACAGATGACAGTGCTCTTCCTAGGCTTCAGTGTCCACATGGAGCAACAAGAGTTTGAACCTCGTGGCCTCAAAGTTTACTCTCCCATCTTTGGGGTGTGATTCACACCGACACTTCTTTACACACATCCTGACCCTCGCTAGGACACAGGTACCCACCTCCCCACACACGGCCACACACTTACAGGGTTACACACGCCAAATGCCCACAGAGTTAAAGAATGAACCAGGCTCCATAAACACAGGAGTCCCACCCACAGTGGGATGGCCACGGGCCCTCTGGGCGCTGGACGCCTGGCTCTGCGGCCACAAGGGAGGAGGGAGAAAGGCCTCTGCTGCCTGTCCCCATCCTGCACCAGCCCCTCCTCTGCTGCATATCACAGGCTTCCTGCCAGGCCTCAGGGGTCACAGGGATGCTCCTACTCACGGGGCCTGAGGATAGTTAAGTCGCGGGCAAGAAACAGGGCACTGAGTAGAAAGGGTGGGTGCCAGAAGCCAAAACACTGCCGCCTTGATGGACTAAAGAAGTGTAGATGGTGATGTAAAACACTTCCGAGTGAATGAGTACAAGGTCAGGTGCAAGGGCACATGACCCGAGCCAGAGGGGACCTAGTGCGACAAGAGTGGGTTCACGTGTTTCGCCCGGGCGCTGAGGAAGGAGACGGGCCTGGGGCAGGGCGTCAGGAGCACGTACCGCCGCCTGCGTGGCCAGGCGCACCCGGGGGTGAGTGAGTGGGTGTGTGCAGCCCGAGTCCACGGCTTGGAGAGCAGAGCTCACCCTCCTGAGCCTCACACTGTCTCAAAACGGCTTTTAATAGCACCCCGGGCCCCCCCCCACTTGCTCCTGACGGGAGCCTCAGTGCCCTGTAATTACAGCAATTGTAATCTCTTTTACTAACAGGTAGATTAATAGCGAGGCAGGTTCACAAAGAGCCCTAGATAGGAGCTGCTCAGCTGCCGAGGGGGCTGGAAAGGCCTGACACTTCACAGCAAGGATGCACACCACGAAGTAAACACCGAGGGGCTCGGGGCCTGGAGTCTGGACTGGCCTTGCCTCTGGGTGACCTGGCCACTCACTGGGTGACTGGAGACAGATGACAGTGCTCTTCCTAGGCTTCAGTGTCCACATGGAGCAACAAGAGTTTGAACCTCGTGGCCTCAAAGTTTACTCTCCCATCTTTGGGGTGTGATTCACACCGACACTTCTTTACACACATCCTGACCCTCGCTAGGACACAGGTACCCACCTCCCCACACACGGCCACACACTTACAGGGTTACACACGCCAAATGCCCACAGAGTTAAAGAATGAACCAGGCTCCATAAACACAGGAGTCCCACCCACAGTGGGATGGCCACGGGCCCTCTGGGCGCTGGACGCCTGGCTCTGCGGCCACAAGGGAGGAGGGAGAAAGGCCTCTGCTGCCTGTCCCCATCCTGCACCAGCCCCTCCTCTGCTGCATATCACAGGCTTCCTGCCAGGCCTCAGGGGTCACAGGGATGCTCCTACTCACGGGGCCTGAGGATAGTTAAGTCGCGGGCAAGAAACAGGGCACTGAGTAGAAAGGGTGGGTGCCAGAAGCCAAAACACTGCCGCCTTGATGGACTAAAGAAGTGTAGATGGTGATGTAAAACACTTCCGAGTGAATGAGTACAAGGTCAGGTGCAAGGGCACATGACCCGAGCCAGAGGGGACCTAGTGCGACAAGAGTGGGTTCACGTGTGTACGCCCGGGGACGCTGAGGAAGGAGACGGGCCTGGGGCAGGGCGTCAGGAGCACGTACCGCCGCCTGCGTGGCCCGGGCGCACCGGGTGTGAGTGAGTGGGTGTGTGCAGCCCGAGTCCACGGCTTGGAGAGCAGAGCTCACCCTCCCTGAGCCTCCCCTCCAGTCACAGGAGGACACACGCTCCACCACATGATCCCAGGGTCCTGGTGGCAGACGGTGGCGCTGGCCTCGGGGATGGGCAACAGCTGCTTCCTCGGGAACTCCTGGGACCCGTGCTGGCGGCCACCTCGGGTTTGTGCATCAGTGGTGGCGCTGGGGGGCGGCTGCCATTAAGACGCCCTGGCCAGCACCTGCTCACTGCCGGGCAGTCCCTGGGCTCTCCTGCCAGCTCTTGGCCTGAGAGAACCGATACTGCCATGCCCAGGCCCTCAGGAACCCTCCCCTTCTAGCAGTGCCAAGAGAGAGAGGCCTGGGATAGGCCTCAGACTCATAAAGAAATGCGGCGTAGAGGACGTGAGTGTGTGGGCGGTGTCCAAGACTAGCTCTTAAGTTGGACGACAGCACGCGTCCATCAGGGGATGCGGGAGCTGACGGAACCGATGCACACCTATGACAAGGATGAGAGGGGGTGCGTGGAAAGCGTGTCCTCGTGTGCTGCGTACATGACATGTGTGCGGATGACGGCAGCATCTTTCTGAGGCTCTGGGTGGTGAGAACAGGCTACAGCTGGGGATGTGGTGAGATGGACCCTCACGTGCCATCTGTGGGCATCAAATTTCCAGACAGCAATTTCACAACATATGTGACAAGTCTTATAGACAAGAGTCGATACCCTATGCCTGGTAATTCAAGTGCTAGGAAGCCTTGTCTGAACTTCATAAACAGAGCTACAGAGCTTAGTGCACCCAGATGTCCATCCCAGCAGAATTTACAACGTAAAGGCCTCCACAGTCACGGGATTACATCGACTCCGGAACACTCAAGTGTCATGAGTCGCTCAAAAAGCATGCCTTTATTTTTAAAAATAATCATATATTACATTTATAATAAAAGGTCATTTCCTATTTCCAAAATGAAAAGTCACTAGAAATGTTGGTCAGGTGCAAGGGCACATGACCCGAGCCAGAGGGACCTAGTGCGACAAGAGTGGGTTCACGGTTACGCCCGGGGCGCTGAGGAAGGAGACGGGCCTGGGGCAGGCGTCAGGAGCACGTACCGCCGCCTGCGTGGCCCGGGCGCACCGGGTGTGAGTGAGTGGGTGTGTGCAGCCCGAGTCCACGGCTTGGAGAGCAGAGCTCACCCTCCCTGAGCCTCCCCTCCAGTCACAGGAGGACACACGCTCCACCACATGATCCCAGGGTCCTGGTGGCAGACGGTGGCGCTGGCCTCGGGGATGGGCAACAGCTGCTTCCTCGGGAACTCCTGGGACCCGTGCTGGCGGCCACCTCGGGTTTGTGCATCAGTGGTGGCGCTGGGGGGCGGCTGCCATTAAGACGCCCTGGCCAGCACCTGCTCACTGCCGGGCAGTCCCTGGGCTCTCCTGCCAGCTCTTGGCCTGAGAGAACCGATACTGCCATGCCCAGGCCCTCAGGAACCCTCCCCTTCTAGCAGTGCCAAGAGAGAGAGGCCTGGGATAGGCCTCAGACTCATAAAGAAATGCGGCGTAGAGGACGTGAGTGTGTGGGCGGTGTCCAAGACTAGCTCTTAAGTTGGACGACAGCACGCGTCCATCAGGGGATGCGGGAGCTGACGGAACCGATGCACACCTATGACAAGGATGAGAGGGGGTGCGTGGAAAGCGTGTCCTCGTGTGCTGCGTACATGACATGTGTGCGGATGACGGCAGCATCTTTCTGAGGCTCTGGGTGGTGAGAACAGGCTACAGCTGGGGATGTGGTGAGATGGACCCTCACGTGCCATCTGTGGGCATCAAATTTCCAGACAGCAATTTCACAACATATGTGACAAGTCTTATAGACAAGAGTCGATACCCTATGCCTGGTAATTCAAGTGCTAGGAAGCCTTGTCTGAACTTCATAAACAGAGCTACAGAGCTTAGTGCACCCAGATGTCCATCCCAGCAGAATTTACAACGTAAAGGCCTCCACAGTCACGGGATTACATCGACTCCGGAACACTCAAGTGTCATGAGTCGCTCAAAAAGCATGCCTTTATTTTTAAAAATAATCATATATTACATTTATAATAAAAGGTCATTTCCTATTTCCAAAATGAAAAGTCACTAGAAATGTTGGAAATCAGGGACAGTGCCGCTAATAATAAGATGTTAAATCACGACAGTATGTATTTCTGATGAGAATTTTTTTTTTTAATTTGGGCCTCTTATTGTTTTTTTATTTACTTATTTTCATCCATCTTTATTCTTTGGCCTCTGTGGGCCTCCCATCGCAGTGGCCTCTCTCGCGGCAGAGCACCGGCTCTGGGCACATGCGCTCCAGAGTGCTGGCTCATAATTAGACACACGGGTCCATCCACTCCACAGCACGTGGGATTTTCCTGAGCCAGGGATCGAGACTCTTTACCCAGTGGACCACCAGGGACACCCCAAGACAGTATTTTTTGAAAAATCTTGATGCGGTGGAATACACACCACCATGAAATTCTTACAAAGAGCAACCCCAAAGTGTTTCTCTCACTTTTTTAAATTTTAAAATCCAAATTAAAAAAAAACAATGCTGTGCATGAATAGGTATTCAAAAAAATGCAACAAAAAGCTATTCATGGTTAAGGGGTAGAATTTTGGTCATTTTTGTTTACCCCTCTAGATTTTATGCTTCTTTGGTATTTTAATGATGGAATATGCGCTTGTCTTATAACCAGAAAAAATGCCTTTCCGAAAATGGTAGACGAATGAGAGGCCGTATATTCGTGACTCTCTCCCCAGACCGGAGCAGAGCGTAAAGATGTGACGGCAACTGCAGTCCTGCGGGTCCCACCACGTTCATGTTCTCATGTTCTCTTGAGCCAGGCGGGCCTCCGCCTCAGGAGCTTCCATACTCCAGTGGACTCCAGGCCAAAGGACGGAGAGCAGGAAGGAGAGCGACACCCCCTAACAACTGCCACACTGCAACACTCCTGCACAGCACACGCCCGAGACCACGGGGGCACTAGGCCACCCCTCCACTGACAAGGGGACCTCTGGAAGGGAAAGCAGATCGTCCAGAAAGTCAAGGACATGCGCAGGGGGCCTCAGTGAAAGAGGTTCAGGATCAGAGAGGAAGTGGCTGACTGCAGAGTCTTAAGGTGGAGCAGAGAGAGCTGGGAATTCACTCGCAAACTAATGGAACCACCGACCCTAAGCTCTGAGACCAATGAAGGGGCAGCAGCGGCAGAGTCGACTTTAGAGTTCGCTCAGAGAAGCGGCAGCGCATGTGTGAGTGTGTGAGAAACGCACTATTCGTGTTCCTTTAATAATTCATTGTTAAGAACCAAATCTAGCCACCAGAGCTGGGAGCACACGCACCAGCTGGGCTTCGGCAGCCATCTTCACCCAAGAGGCCCCGTCCCGAAGGGTCCCCAGGAGAGAGCGGGCAGGAAGAGCCAGTCACGTGTCTGCATCCACACCCCACGAGGAGCCTGGAGGCTGGGGCTTCTGGGGAGAGGGAAGAGGTGATGGCTAGGCAAAACGCAAACCATGCCCATGCCCTGGGGCTGTTCCCTGCCACACTATGCTGTAGGACACCTGACAGGCTAGCGGGGAGGGGCAGGTCTGGCCTGGGAGGCGTTCTCTTCGCAGGTGGGCTGGGAGCTGGCAGCAGTGGGGAGATGAGGGGCAGGTAGGTCTCACCCCTTCTGTCTAGCAGGATTAGCCACGGAGATAGAGGGAAGGCCTGGGTGAGGGTGGGACAGGTCAAGTTGGAGCCTGTGACCCACCCAGCAGGGGCCCCTTTTCACAAGGGGGCCAGGGAGAGGGCAGCTCCTTCCCCATTTTCCTGACACCTTATTCTGATTCTCAAAAAGGGGAAAAAGCATTTTGAGAAACCAAGTCTCTTTCAATCCATTAATCCATAGCTTCCCACTTGCTGCCACATTCCCTCTAGCCTTCCAGAAGCTTCCATCACTCCTCACCTGTCAGCATTCTCTCCTCATGATGCCTACCCAGAAAGCACACCACCACCATGCTCCCCGGCCCCACTCCCTTCCTTGAGTAGCCCCATCTCTGATTTTTATGCCATTTCATCATCTCAAGAATGGGATGGGCCGTCGGCTGCTTCCTGTCTGAAGGTGATTCAATATTCAAAATGGGTTTATGGGGTTGTATAAAACTATACACTGGGCAAGAGCCAGATGCCAAGGCATATAAACCATAGCACCAGTTCTGAGATTCCAGTCTAGCAAGAGAAACCTACAAAATTAAGTGCAAAGTGTCACAGAGGAGCAAAACTACCCCGCTCTCAGCCAAGCCTGGGTCCAGCTTGCATTCAAACAGGGCCTCGCCCAGCTGATTGCTCACTTCTGCTGAAGATTCTCCAGAGGTGCCTGTCTCATGACAAGACATATAAAGGCAGGACTTGGCACCGTGGGAATGCCCAGCCTCTCCCAGGGTGCCCTGGGGAAGCCAACACATGCCTGCCACGGCCATCCACAAACCGCGGAGCGGGGTTCTGGCTCACCAGGGGCAGCCCAGCAGCCGGAGCGCTTTGTTGGAGAGGAATACAATTCAGGAGGCCTTGCCAAGCCAGGCTGGCGTTTGAGTAATTATATTAATGAATCTCCGAGTTTCAAAATCTAATATTAGACAGTGGCTTCAGGACCAGCATCCTCAGTGACTATCCCACGTGGCCAGGAACACTCCTAGGTGGCAGCATGGCTACAACAGACCGTGTGTGCGTGTGTGTGTGTGTGTTGTTTAATTTTTTTTTTTAATGCATGTATTTGAAACTCTGCCCAGAGATCTGTATTCCAGGCCCACTTTATAAACCACAATACCATGAATAAGTGAGAGGAATCTGGTCCATCCTTGGGGCAGGGGCCTCTCATTTGGCCCTATCTCTCAGGCTGGCAGTACCCTGAGGATTACTGCTCTGTGGAGCAATGGCCTTTGTGCCTGAAGCCAGTGCTGCTCCCCACAGAAGTCCCCTTGGCGCGGCAGGCAGGACTTGCCTGAAAACCCATGGGTTCTGCTTTCCCACCCGTGCTCATTAGCTGTCTCAATCCCAAATCGAAACTCAAAAAAGTTGGGCTCGACACACACAAGGGGCAGCTGATCCTCCTGCTCTGGCCAACTCCCCAGACCACTGAACTGCCATCCTGGCCACCATCTGCGGGCCCTGTCCCAGACGGGCAGAAATGATGACCCAGTTGGCCACGCTATGCATATGGTCAGGACCAGTGGGGACCAAGTCAACTGCAGCCAGGTAGTAAACTAAGCATGCACTAAACACAGGTGAGAAGGAAAGAGTTTGCTATATTTTGTGAGTATGCTTCACATACACTGTGCAAAATGCAACCTGCTGGAAAGGACATCAGGTAGATTAGAATCCAGATTTCTGTAAACCCAACACCTCGGGAGAGAATTGGCGCCTTCATCTGTTCCATTTGTGAGGTCTCTCTTTGGGTGTCAGGCTGGCCTGGGTTGCTGGGTCTGGAAAATGGGCTTTGGTAGAGACAAGTTATTTTCCCGGGACAAGTGCACTCAGGGGGCTCGATGACCTGGAGGCTGCAGTGGCCTGCTCAGGTCTACGGAGGAAGAGCTGGCTTGAAAGATGGGGGAAGCAGGCACGTCTCAACTCTTGGAAACTCTTTGGCAGCCTATAAGGGGTCACTGTTCAATGATTCTTTCATTGCTATTGATTTTTAATAACAGGCAAAAGGTCCACACCAGAGCCACACTTGCCAGGTGGGACATACTCTCAGCACCATCTTAACTGCAAAGGATCAAGAGCCTTGAAAGGGCAAAAAGACCCTATCAGAAGCCCTGTGATTTCCCCCAAAAGGCCTCCCAGCCCCAGAACCCCACACACAACCAATCAAAACACAGACTCTAAAGCTGCAGGAAAGTCAGAGGGGAGGCCCGGCGGGGGCTGGGGGCCTCCACTAGCGCAGGCCAGGCAGAGCTGTTGTAAGGAGACACACAGGCTCTGCTCACCCGCCTCCAAGGCAGGGCTTCTCGCTCTCACCCTACAGGCAATCCACAATTTTTATGGTTTGATTCGATTTTTGATCTTATCTGGTACAAAGCAATACGCAGAAGAAGTCATACTTCACATTTAAAATTTTGATCCTACACGTATAGGTATGGCTGAGTCCCTTCGCTGTTCACCTGAAATTGTCACTACATCATTAACTGACTCTATATTCCAATATAAAATAAAAAGCTTAAAAAGCTTTTTTGATCTTTTCTTGGGCTAGCAATTATCAGTACACCACCACAGTTGCACTCTCTTGTGAGTACAACTCCCAGTCGGCATTCAGGAAGGTTAACAACACACTTATAACCATTCCGTATTCTATATAATCGAGTTTCCCAGGTTGCTCAGTAGTAAAGAACCTGACTGCCAATGAAGGAGCCGCAGGAGACATGGGTTCGATCCGTGGGTCGGGAAAATCCCCTGGAGAAGGAAACGACTACCCACTGCAGTATTCTTGCCTAGAGAATCCCACAGATACAGGAGCCGGGCGGGTTGCAATCCATGGGGTTGCAAAGAGTTAGACACAACTTAGTGACTAAACAACAACCCGTATAATCACTGTTTTTCACTTTCAATAGTAGTGCATAAATTACATGAGATATTCAGTGATTTATTATAAAACAGGCTTTGTGTTCAATGATTTTGCCCAACTAAAGGAAGGGTTCTGAGCACGTTTAAGGTGGGCTAGGCTCAGCTATGATATTTGCTAGATTAAGTGTATTAAGAACATTTTTGACTTACAATATTTTTAATTTATGATGGGTTTATCAGGATGTCACCCCACTGCAGTTGAAGAAGATCTATAGTGACATTTCGGGCCAGGTGAGTCCTGTTGAGAGAATGTCCTGTGCACTGGCCTTGACTCACCAGATGCCAACAGCACCCTCCCCTGGTGGTGACAACCAAAAGCGTCCACGGATGTTGCTAAATGTTCCTGAGGGGCAAGATCGCCCCTGGTTGAAAACTGCTGTTCTCTGATGACCATCCATCCTGGTTTTCAGGGAACAAAGGGTTTTCCTGGGGAGAGGGACTTTCAGTGCTGGAACCAGGAAACTCCTGGGCAAAGGCAGACAAGTAAGTCACCCCCTTACCTCCTTCCCAACTAACTTCAGTCCCTCCACTGGTCATCAAAACACATCTCCTTCTCTACCCTCGTGGATGTGAACACAAGCTTTCATACTCCTGAAAAGGTGACACCCCACTCCATAGCTTCTTCTGGAGCCAAAATATTACCCTCACCTCCTCTTTCTTTCTTTCTGGCTGTCTCCCGCGGCCAGGACTTCCATGAGGTTCTCTGAGACATGTGCCAAATTACTCACATATTTTTTTATGTTACTAAGGCCAAAACTGACCTAAAATGTCTGCTAGGAGAACTGGCCCCACCCTGGTGAGGACAGGACTGGGGTGCAGAGCTCCAGTGGGTGCACATTTCAACTCCCCTTCAGCAAGTGGCCCCGGAGTCACAGAGAGATCTCCTGGGAGGCAGGATGGGGAAAGACCATTTGGCTTCCCTGTTCTCCTAATACTCGAGCTGAGTCTCACGTGAGCTGCCAGCCACAGGGGCGAGACCCGAGACGCTCTCTAGAGTAGAGGAAATGGAATTTTCTGCCCTGGTACTGGTCGAATGCCTGAGAATCCTCTGCACAGAGGATCCCACCTGGTTGGCCTCAGAATGAGCATTCCCCCCACCCCAAGACCTTTCTATCCATTTGCCTCTCTCCTTTAAAGGCCTCCCTTCATTTGGCCCCCTGGGGAGCCATCTCGTTACTACAGAAACAATGATGTCATGTAGCGGGGTGGGGCTGCGGGTCCCTCCTACCCCTCCCTAACTAGGTGTCACGCCTGCCTACATCACGGCTCAGAAATTTATAGCCCAGCACTGGGTATTTATAAGGTGGCTCTGGTGTGACCACAGATCCAGCACACGGCTGGTGACTATTTATAGCCAGAGGATATACAGTTATTACATGTCCCCCCCCCACCCCGTATTCTGGGCCACGTGTTATATAACTGCCATTATGCAATAACGCCCATTACATAATAATTATGCACTAATGGGGATATAATCTGCAGGCATAATAAGGACATGCTCCCCCAGGCTACGCTCAGCAGGCCTCAGTCTGCCTCTGGGAATCTCCCAATCTCTGGGGGATAGGGGAACAAAACTCCTGGGCAAAGGCAGACAAGTAAGTCACCCCCTTACCTCCTTCCCAACTAACTTCAGTCCCTCCACTGGTCATCAAAACACATCTCCTTCTCTACCCTCGTGGATGTGAACACAAGCTTTCATACTCCTGAAAAGGTGACACCCCACTCCATAGCTTCTTCTGGAGCCAAAATATTACCCTCACCTCCTCTTTCTTTCTTTCTGGCTGTCCCCCGCCAGGACTTCCATGAGGTTCTCTGAGACATGTGCCAAATTACTCACATATTTTTTTATGTTACTAAGGCCAAAACTGACCTAAAATGTCTGCTAGGAGAACTGGCCCCACCCTGGTGAGGACAGGACTGGGGTGCAGAGCTCCAGTGGGTGCACATTTCAACTCCCCTTCAGCAAGTGGCCCCGGAGTCACAGAGAGATCTCCTGGGAGGCAGGATGGGGAAAGACCATTTGGCTTCCCTGTTCTCCTAATACTCGAGCTGAGTCTCACGTGAGCTGCCAGCCACAGGGGCGAGACCCGAGACGCTCTCTAGAGTAGAGGAAATGGAATTTTCTGCCCTGGTACTGGTCGAATGCCTGAGAATCCTCTGCACAGAGGATCCCACCTGGTTGGCCTCAGAATGAGCATTCCCCCCACCCCAAGACCTTTCTATCCATTTGCCTCTCTCCTTTAAAGGCCTCCCTTCATTTGGCCCCCTGGGGAGCCATCTCGTTACTACAGAAACAATGATGTCATGTAGCGGGGTGGGGCTGCGGGTCCCTCCTACCCCTCCCTAACTAGGTGTCACGCCTGCCTACATCACGGCTCAGAAATTTATAGCCCAGCACTGGGTATTTATAAGGTGGCTCTGGTGTGACCACAGATCCAGCACACGGCTGGTGACTATTTATAGCCAGAGGATATACAGTTATTACATGTCCCCCCCCCACCCCGTATTCTGGGCCACGTGTTATATAACTGCCATTATGCAATAACGCCCATTACATAATAATTATGCACTAATGGGGATATAATCTGCAGGCATAATAAGGACATGCTCCCCCAGGCTACGCTCAGCAGGCCTCCTGCAGTCTGCCTCTGGGAATCTCCCAATCTCTCCACACACTCCGCCCTGTCCAACGGAGTCACCAGGTGTCACCCTACTCCCGGCTGTCATCCACAACCTCCTGGAGACCATCAGAACCAGCCACAGAGCTCTCTCCAGACTCCTTCTTCTTGTCTTGTCCCTGCCCCTGGCCTACAGAGAACACTTCTGTCTGCCGTATCTTTGAGCCCGACACAAAGAATTACGAAGGGGCAAGTTCCTAGAAGGCTGAGAGACACTTCACTCTCCATTTCAAGAAAGGAAAAAAACAGCAGCAGTCACCCCTGGAAGGAGCCTGTAGGGTCGAGAAAAGCCTCCAGGACACTAGGCCAGTTGGCAGAGTTCTGGCCCCTCGCAGAGGAGCACCCTGGCCCTCCAGGAAAGAGCTGGAAAGAGGCAAGGACTGGGGCCAAGCCAGGCAGAGTCAAGCAGGCCACTTCTCAGTGGCTCCTCCTTCCCTCATCACCCTGTGGGGGCCGGGCTTTTGCTGGGGCCCTGACTGCTGCCATCAGGGTTACGTTGCCAGCAGCAATGCCCCAGAACAGGATCCTGGCCTCTCAGACAACAATGCACGCTCTGCTGGCCACGCTGCTCCAACGAAGGACAAACAGAAACTGTTACCTCAGGGGAAAGAGGACAGGGACTTGGTACCTGGGTGATGGGGCACATGGGTGGAAGACCACAATGTCACCTGATGGAGTCAATTCAATTAGCCTACACATACCATCTGCTCTTAAAATAGATACCTCTGCATTTAAAGTGATTTGATGAGAAGTGAACTGATGAAAAACTCCAAGGACTTATACGGACCAGGGAGGTCAGTTTCCTTCTGGCACAAAAAAAGGGGGGAAATTTATAGCCCAGCACTGGGTATTTATAAGGTGGCTCTGGTGTGACCACAGATCCAGCACACGGCTGGTGACTATTTATAGCCAGAGGATATACAGTTATTACATGTCCCCCACCCCGTATTCTGGGCCACGTGTTATATAACTGCCATTATGCAATAACGCCCATTACATAATAATTATGCACTAATGGGGATATAATCTGCAGGCATAATAAGGACATGCTCCCCCAGGCTACGCTCAGCAGGCCTCCTGCAGTCTGCCTCTGGGAATCTCCCAATCTCTCCACACACTCCGCCCTGTCCAACGGAGTCACCAGGTGTCACCCTACTCCCGGCTGTCATCCACAACCTCCTGGAGACCATCAGAACCAGCCACAGAGCTCTCTCCAGACTCCTTCTTCTTGTCTTGTCCCTGCCCCTGGCCTACAGAGAACACTTCTGTCTGCCGTATCTTTGAGCCCGACACAAAGAATTACGAAGGGGCAAGTTCCTAGAAGGCTGAGAGACACTTCACTCTCCATTTCAAGAAAGGAAAAAAACAGCAGCAGTCACCCCTGGAAGGAGCCTGTAGGGTCGAGAAAAGCCTCCAGGACACTAGGCCAGTTGGCAGAGTTCTGGCCCCTCGCAGAGGAGCACCCTGGCCCTCCAGGAAAGAGCTGGAAAGAGGCAAGGACTGGGGCCAAGCCAGGCAGAGTCAAGCAGGCCACTTCTCAGTGGCTCCTCCTTCCCTCATCACCCTGTGGGGGCCGGGCTTTTGCTGGGGCCCTGACTGCTGCCATCAGGGTTACGTTGCCAGCAGCAATGCCCCAGAACAGGATCCTGGCCTCTCAGACAACAATGCACGCTCTGCTGGCCACGCTGCTCCAACGAAGGACAAACAGAAACTGTTACCTCAGGGGAAAGAGGACAGGGACTTGGTACCTGGGTGATGGGGCACATGGGTGGAAGACCACAATGTCACCTGATGGAGTCAATTCAATTAGCCTACACATACCATCTGCTCTTAAAATAGATACCTCTGCATTTAAAGTGATTTGATGAGAAGTGAACTGATGAAAAACTCCAAGGACTTATACGGACCAGGGAGGTCAGTTTCCTTCTGGCACAGGAGGGTGGTTTGGAGAGCCTGTCTCTACATTTCTCTATTGTTTGAAGTTCTAATAAAGAGTGTGTTTTTCTATCGTAATAAGAAAAATCAAACACATCTTTAAAAAGAGTAGTGCCGAGGCTCAGACGACATTTCCGATCTCCGCACCCCATGCCGCAGAAACAAACCACAGCTCTCCGGGGTCTGGGGCGGACCAGATGCAGTCACTGGCTCTCCCCACAGGCCTGGGTCAGCGGAGTAGCAGAACCTGGTTCTGATCCCCAGAACAGCAGCCTGGGCACACAGAGAGACCACAATGCAAGACGTCAAGAGCAATGTTCAGTAGGCGACTCGGAGCGGGACTCATGATTCCCAAGGGGAGAGGACCCCTCAATCCAAGTGGTTTCAGTCCAGGGTCCTCCTGTCTGGAAAGGGGCAAGTGGAACACGACAGGCAGGGGAAGAGTCAGGCTCAGAAGTTTTGCTTCCACTAGAGAAAATGTTAACAAGTCTTAAACTGGAAGGGAGCCGAGAGGTGAACGTGGGGAATGTCCTGTTCGCATCTTTCCATTTCTTCTAGGCCAGAGGGTCTCAGCTGGGGCAGTTCTGCCCTCAGGGATGGCTGGAAACACATGAAAGTATCCTGGTTGTCACACATGGCGGGGTGCATCGAGGGGGTCACGGCCAGAGATGTTGTTAACCACTCTATAATGCACAGGATGGTCTCCATGACACAGAAGGATCCGTCGTCCCCAAAGTCAACAGCGTCTTGGTTGAGAAACTCTACTCTACAGGACCTGATTTCAGTGGTTATGAGGTGAAGTCCCTATCTTCTTCGCCAAGGAAACAGGAAAATCTCCAGCAATGGGCCATCCTCTCTCATACCCCAGTCCCCCTCATCATGTTGGAAGAGTTTTCATATACACAGCCCCAAAGTTTTCAAACTTTCAGAAAGGGATAAGAGTGAGAGTCTACGTGAATTCAGCAGCATAAAAGGCAAGGAAGAGTAGATGACTGCAAAACTTCCAGCGATCATCTGGTTAATTAGGATAATTACATTCATTTTTATTTCAAACTGCAATTCCAAGCAGACTCCCAGGAAAAGGGTGTGACCAAGCAAGGATCAGGGATCCCGAGATCCAGCCGAGCCTGCCTGGCCGCACACCCGGACTTCCTGTACACTCTACCTGCCCCAGGACTGGGCGCCGAGAAGCTGAGCTGGCCACAGCACGATGAGGGTGCGCAGCCGACTTTCCCCACTGGGTCTGTGCTAGCGTGCTGCCTAGCAGCGCCGTCAGAGGCAGAGGGCTGGCTGGTGGGAAGAGAGACCAACATCAAGGACCGGCCAGGTTCCCGCAGTCTGTTTCCACCCCATGTGCTCAGCAGCTGGGAGCCCTTGAGCTGAGCCACAGGCTGGGCACCAGCCCCTCTGTCTCAGCTCCTAGAGAGCAATGGAGACTATGGAGATCTGCACGGCTATCTCCTCTGCGACCCCACCAAGGCCAGCACTCCCCGTGACGCTGAGGGGGCAGCAAGGCCCACAGAAGGCAGCCAAGGTGCTCGGTGACTGGAAATGTGGGGTTCTTCTGTGCGAAACTGTGCGACCCAAGCGCCCTGACATCGCTGTACCGGGTTCCCTTCTCTGCATGGTGGGAGGGATAATGATACCTGCCCTGCCTGTATCGCTCAGCCATTGTGAGGAAGAAATCCGCTCCAGGCAAGCTGAAAAGGCTCAGCCAGCTGACAAAAACAAGCTAATTTCTCACTGTCTTTCAAGGTGCAGTTCAAGCCCATCATCTTCCAGGAAACCTCCCCAGGTCCTTGAGTCTGGTTCACCAGTTCCTCACTACACACAAAGACCGCTGTGTGTGTCACCTGAGTGCACAGGCTCACTGCTGGGAATGCAAGTTTAGAACTAGAATCGATGTTAGAAACTCTACCACAGCCCTTGCCTATCTTCTTCGCCAAAAAAGTTCCTCCAGCAATGGGCCATCCTCTCTCATACCCCAGTCCCCCTCATCATGTTGGAAGAGTTTTCATATACACAGCCCCAAAGTTTTCAAACTTTCAGAAAGGGATAAGAGTGAGAGTCTACGTGAATTCAGCAGCATAAAAGGCAAGGAAGAGTAGATGACTGCAAAACTTCCAGCGATCATCTGGTTAATTAGGATAATTACATTCATTTTTATTTCAAACTGCAATTCCAAGCAGACTCCCAGGAAAAGGGTGTGACCAAGCAAGGATCAGGGATCCCGAGATCCAGCCGAGCCTGCCTGGCCGCACACCCGGACTTCCTGTACACTCTACCTGCCCCAGGACTGGGCGCCGAGAAGCTGAGCTGGCCACAGCACGATGAGGGTGCGCAGCCGACTTTCCCCACTGGGTCTGTGCTAGCGTGCTGCCTAGCAGCGCCGTCAGAGGCAGAGGGCTGGCTGGTGGGAAGAGAGACCAACATCAAGGACCGGCCAGGTTCCCGCAGTCTGTTTCCACCCCATGTGCTCAGCAGCTGGGGGAGCCCTTGAGCTGAGCCACAGGCTGGGCACCAGCCCCTCTGTCTCAGCTCCTAGAGAGCAATGGAGACTATGGAGATCTGCACGGCTATCTCCTCTGCGACCCCACCAAGGCCAGCACTCCCCGTGACGCTGAGGGGGCAGCAAGGCCCACAGAAGGCAGCCAAGGTGCTCGGTGACTGGAAATGTGGGGTTCTTCTGTGCGAAACTGTGCGACCCAAGCGCCCTGACATCGCTGTACCGGGTTCCCTTCTCTGCATGGTGGGAGGGATAATGATACCTGCCCTGCCTGTATCGCTCAGCCATTGTGAGGAAGAAATCCGCTCCAGGCAAGCTGAAAAGGCTCAGCCAGCTGACAAAAACAAGCTAATTTCTCACTGTCTTTCAAGGTGCAGTTCAAGCCCATCATCTTCCAGGAAACCTCCCCAGGTCCTTGAGTCTGGTTCACCAGTTCCTCACTACACACAAAGACCGCTGTGTGTGTCACCTGAGTGCACAGGCTCACTGCTGGGAATGCAAGTTTAGAACTAGAATCGATGTTAGGAATTTGGGTGGTTAACACACGAACGGGACTCGACACGGTGCTTCCGTCATACTGGGCCTTCGATGGAAAAATGGAATAAAAGCAGGGCCTGAAGACCACGGGTGTGCCCTCTCCTCCACTGACAAAGAACAAAAAGTCGCTGGGAACCTGGACAAAGGAGTGTCCCTTAAATTACTGGATGCCCCCCAAATTAATAACAAATGATGCACAGAGAACTCTGCTCAATATTCTCTACTGATCTAAATGGGAAAACAATCTAAAAAATAGGGGATATGTATGTATGTATAACTGATTCTGTACACCTGAAACTAACACACTATTATAAATCAACTATGTTCCAATAAAAATAAAAATTAAAAAATGAAGGTCCCAACCCTAGAGCGATGCACGCCAGGTCATCATTAAGACATCAAAAGTGAGGAGGAGAGCCAGAACCCACCACGGACAGACAGTCCACGGTGGCTACTGGGGGTGCAAGTCAGGCCCACAAAGGGCAAATCTAGAATATCTTTTTTTTTTTTTTTTTAATCTCCAAAGAGCCAGAAAAATCAGATACTAGACATACATACAGATAACGTAAGGAACCCAGGTACCCGGGTGGTGAGGGTGAAGCCCAGTCCAGCCAAACCCCCTGCCGCAGCCCCTCTCCCTGCTGGGACCCTTTCCTAACGCCAACAACTCTTCAGCTCAAACATGCTTAAAATGGCGACGGCGGCCTGCAGGGCCAGGCATTTGTCGTACTGTTTGCCACGGTGCCCTCGGTGCCAAGAAAAACCTATCATGAGAAATGCCATCAGCTATATTTATCTATCTCTCAGCCCCCCAGCCTCCTCCTTCCGTCTGCCAGCCAGGCCCTGCGGAGCCCCCCTCACCCAGTGGGCACACTTCCCTGTCGCTGACGCCCGTGACCACCTGCCCAAGCCTCGCTTGCCGGCGCTCTCTTCCCCAGCCCCAGCAACCAGGCCTCCACACAGGCATGGCAACCAACAGGCTGCACCCCTTCTTACTGGTACATCGGGGCATGTCCAAAGGAGCTTACACACCCACACAGGTGCTGGTCGCCGTGTCTCTGGTCCCAAACCACGGGTGCTCGTGGTCCTCCATCTCCTTTCGGCCTCAACTCCCTGCCGGTTAGCCAGAACCGGCCTGCCCTCCGAGTCCTCCGTGAGCCAAGGGCCAGGTTCTCTGGGTCAGCCATCACGGCGGGGGCACAAGGCACAGGGTGAGTGTGTGAGCCGGGGCGGACGAGGGCTCCTCCAGGGCCGGTGGACCACTGCCAGCAGGATGCCCGGTCACAGGGTAGACCTCTGCCCCAATTCCCTGATGGAGAGTGGGAGCCCCGCCTGTATTTCAAAGTGCTAAGAATTTCCGGAGTGTGCATTAAAAACCTCCCACGATCCCAATGTTCTAACACACTATTATAAATCAACTATGTTCCAATAAAAATAAAAATTAAAAAATGAAGGTCCCAACCCTAGAGCGATGCACGCCAGGTCATCATTAAGACATCAAAAGTGAGGAGGAGAGCCAGAACCCACCACGGACAGACAGTCCACGGTGGCTACTGGGGGTGCAAGTCAGGCCCACAAAGGGCAAATCTAGAATATCTTTTTTTTTTTTTTTTTAATCTCCAAAGAGCCAGAAAAATCAGATACTAGACATACATACAGATAACGTAAGGAACCCAGGTACCCGGGTGGTGAGGGTGAAGCCCAGTCCAGCCAAACCCCCTGCCGCAGCCCCTCTCCCTGCTGGGACCCTTTCCTAACGCCAACAACTCTTCAGCTCAAACATGCTGAAAAGGGCGAGGGCGGCCTGCAGGGCCAGGCATTTGTCGTACTGTTTGCCACGGTGCCCTCGGTGCCAAGAAAAACCTATCATGAGAAATGCCATCAGCTATATTTATCTATCTCTCAGCCCCCCAGCCTCCTCCTTCCGTCTGCCAGCCAGGCCCTGCGGAGCCCCCCTCACCCAGTGGGCACACTTCCCTGTCGCTGACGCCCGTGACCACCTGCCCAAGCCTCGCTTGCCGGCGCTCTCTTCCCCAGCCCCAGCAACCAGGCCTCCACACAGGCATGGCAACCAACAGGCTGCACCCCTTCTTACTGGTACATCGGGGCATGTCCAAAGGAGCTTACACACCCACACAGGTGCTGGTCGCCGTGTCTCTGGTCCCAAACCACGGGTGCTCGTGGTCCTCCATCTCCTTTCGGCCTCAACTCCCTGCCGGTTAGCCAGAACCGGCCTGCCCTCCGAGTCCTCCGTGAGCCAAGGGCCAGGTTCTCTGGGTCAGCCATCACGGCGGGGGCACAAGGCACAGGGTGAGTGTGTGAGCCGGGGCGGACGAGGGCTCCTCCAGGGCCGGTGGACCACTGCCAGCAGGATGCCCGGTCACAGGGTAGACCTCTCTGCCCCCAATTCCCTGATGGAGAGTGGGGAGCCCCCGCCTGTATTTCAAAGTGCTAAGAATTTCCAAGGAGTGTGCATGTTAAAAGGACCTCCCCACACGATCCCTGTCCCATCCCACCAAGAGGGCCACGGCAGAGTCGGGGATGAGAAGGAAAACGGCAATGTCAAGGTTCAGGACTTCTCAGATCCTACAGCTGCCGGGATGTGGCTCACAGGGGGAGCGTCCGACGGTGCCAGGCACTTCCGACCTCTCCCAACACAAGCAGCGGGGCTCCGGCCTGACCCTCCCCACCCTCAGGCCTAGCATTGCACAAGTGAAGGTGAATCAGTCCCTCTATCCTAACCCCCCAGGCCTCCTCCTCTCGCTTAGGAGGCAGTGCAGTGCCCACACCCCATTCCAGGCTTCTCCCCAGAAGGCTGCCTCCCGCCTCGGAGCCCCTCACTCAGAAAAAGAGTTCCAGGGAGCCAACTCCTCTGAGAATGAAGCAACCCAAATAAAAATTTTAAAACCCAGAAGCTCTTTCTCTCCTGCCCCCTCCCCCTCCGCTGGCAAATGAAAACAAACAAGAAATCAAAGAGGCCTTTTGTGCGAGCACCGCGCTGACACTGCTGGGGCCTTTGAAAGGACTTCTGAATCGGACACTGAAGGATAAACTAACTGAAGCGTGGCAGCTCCTGAGACAGGGGGGTGGGGTGTCGGTGGGACCGACGGGGCAAAGAGAAAAAGGGGTGGGGAGGGAGACACCTTCTTCCCAGGGCAGAAAGGGGGACGTTTAGCTGTACCCTACTGCGGCGGCTGCAGGATGCCAGAACAGAGGGAGACTGGGGCACCAGGCTGGGGGACCAGCCTTCCACCCCTCTGGCCTACCTTCCTCAGCACCCCAGGTCCCTGCAGCTCTAGAAGGTGCTGAGATGGGCCCTGTCCCCTCCTCCACAGCCCACCTGGATCTGCCCCATGACGCCCTGAGGGGTCCCCCCCAACTCTGCTTCCAGCACGGATCACCATTCATTCCCATCTCTAGATCAGTGCCTTCTAGAAGTTATCAGGACACCTTCACTCACACCTTGAAGACTGCATACAAGAGTCTCTCATTCTTAGAAGGGCCTTGCTCGCAGGAGGTTCACCAAGTGCATACATGTATCATGAATAAAGGAAATGCATCCATCCCCAGGCAGCGCCAGAAAGTACACTGAAGCCGCAGGAAGTCCTCCTGCACGTCTGGACCCCAGTCCTCCCGCTACAGAGTGGCCCTGTTTCCTCTGGGTGGGCAGTGGAGCACAGCTGGTCACCATCCTCAGGCTCCTAGGTCCCCTCTGGCTTATTCATGGGGCTGAACTCTGCCAGCTTAAACTCAGACAAAGGTACTTCTTTTTTTTTTTCTCTCTCTCTCCTTGAGCTACAGCTTTCAACTCAGCCATGAGAGTGAACGCTCCACCAAGATGCCCTGCACACCACAGCCAGCGGGGACCCCTGACGGGCTGAACAGGCAAGTTACGGACAAAGGGGTTGAGAGCAGATGGTCAACGGAGTCTCAGAACGAGACCAGGCCAAAGAGTGGGCCTGGGCATGGCTGATCTCCTCTCTGGGGTCGCACCGCCTCTGAAGTCAGCCTGAGCTGCATCACCCCTTCACACCAGCCAGACCAGGCACCTCTTGCCCTTGTGAAAGAGCAAAGGCCGCCTGGGCAGGCCTCGCAGGTATGCGGCCTGGGCAGTCACACAGGCCCCGTGCTTGGTTTAATGATCTAGCTATTGTCTCTTTGTACTTCTTAATCATTTTGAACTAAGAACCCCTCATTTTCATTTTGCACCAGGCCCCGAAAATTATGTAGCTGGAAGGCCCAGCAGATTGTGGACCGACGGGCAAAGAGAAAAGGGTGGGAGGAGACACCTTCTTCCCAGGGCAGAAAGGGGACGTTTAGCTGTACCCTACTGCGGCTGCAGGATGCCAGAACAGAGGGAGACTGGGGCACCAGGCTGGGGGACCAGCCTTCCACCCCTCTGGCCTACCTTCCTCAGCACCCCAGGTCCCTGCAGCTCTAGAAGGTGCTGAGATGGGCCCTGTCCCCTCCTCCACAGCCCACCTGGATCTGCCCCATGACGCCCTGAGGGGTCCCCCCCAACTCTGCTTCCAGCACGGATCACCATTCATTCCCATCTCTAGATCAGTGCCTTCTAGAAGTTATCAGGACACCTTCACTCACACCTTGAAGACTGCATACAAGAGTCTCTCATTCTTAGAAGGGCCTTGCTCGCAGGAGGTTCACCAAGTGCATACATGTATCATGAATAAAGGAAATGCATCCATCCCCAGGCAGCGCCAGAAAGTACACTGAAGCCGCAGGAAGTCCTCCTGCACGTCTGGACCCCAGTCCTCCCGCTACAGAGTGGCCCTGTTTCCTCTGGGTGGGCAGTGGAGCACAGCTGGTCACCATCCTCAGGCTCCTAGGTCCCCTCTGGCTTATTCATGGGGCTGAACTCTGCCAGCTTAAACTCAGACAAAGGTACTTCTTTTTTTTTTTCTCTCTCTCTCCTTGAGCTACAGCTTTCAACTCAGCCATGAGAGTGAACGCTCCACCAAGATGCCCTGCACACCACAGCCAGCGGGGACCCCTGACGGGCTGAACAGGCAAGTTACGGACAAAGGGGTTGAGAGCAGATGGTCAACGGAGTCTCAGAACGAGACCAGGCCAAAGAGTGGGCCTGGGCATGGCTGATCTCCTCTCTGGGGTCGCACCGCCTCTGAAGTCAGCCTGAGCTGCATCACCCCTTCACACCAGCCAGACCAGGCACCTCTTGCCCTTGTGAAAGAGCAAAGGCCGCCTGGGCAGGCCTCGCAGGTATGCGGCCTGGGCAGTCACACAGGCCCCGTGCTTGGTTTAATGATCTAGCTATTGTCTCTTTGTACTTCTTAATCATTTTGAACTAAGAACCCCTCATTTTCATTTTGCACCAGGCCCCGAAAATTATGTAGCTGGAAGGCCCAGCAGATTGTGGCTACCATGGGATCTGATCAACCCTGGAGTTTCCGTGATCAGTACAGAGCACTCCAGTTTAAGAGGGCCTCTGGAGGGTGATGACCCAAAGGGCACGTGCGCAGGGAGCCGCGTCAGATGTGGGAGGCGTGAGAGACGGGCAGCGTTTGGCCTGGAGAAGCAAGAGATCCCTGGGAAGATGGACGGAGAGGAGCCGTGAGCCCTGTCTTCAGCACTTGAAACGCTGCTGTGTTACAGAAAAATGAGCTCATGCCTCGTTCGTCCCTTAAGGAAGAAATCACACCAACAGGTAAAGGTGACAGCGGGACGTCCTAAGGCCCATGAAGTCATAACATCAGAACTGCCGCAGCTGGTACTCGCTGCTCGCCTGTTATACGCCAGTACCTTCACGTGTTAGCTGGTCCAGTCCCTTTAATCCTCCTCTGAATTAGCTGAACAGAAGACTTCTACAATGACCAAAGCAACCCGCAAACCACAGTGACATCTTTCTGGGGATGCTCTCAAAGGCACCTAAGCCTATACTGGTGTATCTTGCTAATTTTAAGAATCTGGTAACTGGGCCCCCACAGTCTTCAACAGCCCTGGCACCAGATGGCGCTGCCTCAAAAACACAGGCCAGTGGCATTTCTGGGCATGGAAACAAGAGGCACTGGGAAAGAGGCACGGGGGCTTCAGGCAGAACAAGGCCTCCAGAGAGGCCAGCGGGTGTGCCCGTGGCCACTCCCATGCACTTGGACCAGAGTCACCTGAAGGGGCCAGGGAACCGGCAGAGGCTTGGGGGACACCACTGGCATCAGCTACATCTTGGCAGGCCTGACATGGCGGAGCAATGCCCGTTGCCCAGGAAGGACGCAGATGCAGAGCCCTCGCCAAGATCAGAGAACCAGTGCTCACTGCAAAGCCCCAAACCCTAAAGCAGACCAGGAGCTCTTATACGGAGAAGGGCCTCCTTGCCGTTGAGAAAGTTGACTTGGAAAAACTCTCGGGTGCTAATCCATTTCCTGCGACAAGTAAGGCCCGGCCATCCCCGGACCTGGAGGCGAGGAGGAAGCAGAAGAGCCCTTAGGAGTGGCACACTAAACACCATAAGGGCACACAGCCTGCGGAATCCAGACAGGAAAACCCTACAGGACAAATCATCAGTTTCCTTCCACCTCAATGGAACAACCCCAAAACTGGCAGGAAAGAGACCAAGATGAAGGAGGAGGAAGAGGAGGACCACCTAGAGACTATGAGAAAGACGGAGCGACCCACTTCAATGCATGGACCTGACTGAGATCCTGATCTAGATAAACAGAATTCAGAGAGAATTAGGGCAATGTGAACACTGACCAGCTATCTGACCATGCTAAAGAAATTGTTTAGAAAACTTAAAAAAAAAAAAAAAAAAGAAATTGTTTTCGGTGAGATAGTGATATTGTAGTTCAATTTTTCAAGGGTCCTTATCTTTAGAGACATGTGCAGAAATATTAGCACATGACAAGCTACGAGGCCTGGATTTTTTTCTGAACCTAGCGTAGGTGGGCAGCAGGGACTCTGGATGAATTGAGACTGGCCATCAGTCAGCACTGGTGATGGGGGCTCCTTCTACATATAAATTTCTCTGTAATGAAAAAACAGAGATAAAGGAAAGAGCCACCAGAATACCTGGACTTCATGGGCCTCCACCGTGGGCCTGTGGGACAGATCTGCCTGGGAGAAGCTGACATTTTCATTCAATAAAGCATTTTATTACTTTCAGATTTTTTTTTTCTTTCGTACGACGGAGGCCTAGATTAAGGATTATCTGAAGATTACCTGTTTACCTTCAGATTCCCGCAGAAGCTTTGGGGAGAGTCTAGTTGTGCTTCCAGACGGGTTCAGCCACCCTTCCTCACCAAGCATCCTTCCTCCTGGCCCTAGGCTGCCCTCTGTCTCCAGCCACTGCCCTGGGACACCGCCTCTGGATGGAAGGACATCATCAGGAATGTCTACCTCCTCCCCACAGCAGCACCCCCAGACCCGGCTCTGCCTCAACATCCCCTCCTCAACGGAACAGACAGACAGCGACATTCCTTCCAAGCAAGAAAGTCACCCTCACTAAGGGTGCAAAACACTCCAGGTGGCCTTTCAGGACCCCACGTTCTGGGAGCAAGGCTCCTGACGTCACGCACGTGTCCTCTATTCCCTCTGAACACTTCACGTGGGACACAACAAGGGCCCAGGAGGGCCATGGATGATGGGTGACAATGGTGCCGGGGGGGGGGGGGGGGAAGCCACGCCCCCCCGCTTCCCATCGTCAAGTTTGCTTGTCATCAAACCTGGCACCAGCAGCTCAGCCCAGATCAGGTTCTTCAACCCAGTTTGAAGGGAAGGAATGCATTTCTTTTAGAATCTAAAGTAACCCTTGCCTGAGCTCTTACTGCCCCCACGGCCAACCCTGGTACATACGGGAAGGAAGGAGCAAGGGGCACTCTACTGGGTATATCTCTGCACAGACATGAAGGAAGAAGGCTGTGTTATCGGACTGGCACTGTTTGAGGGCTCAGTCAGGGGAAGATATCTGCGAGCAAACTGGAGTGGCTTGGAGAGAAAGCCATGCCCACTCTGTGCAATCTTGAGCCACCTACCCAAGGCCCATGGGTAGGCCACTCCACACCAACTTACCCCCACTCCCTCAGTCAGGTGTCTTAGATTTGAAGCAATTTAAGCAAAAAGAAAAAGAAAAAAAAAAGAAAACAACCCTACCTTCCATGAAACTGTCTGGAGTCCAGGAACCTGAACTACTGGCAAATTATAAGAAAATGTCCTCATTTCTCCACTCAGTTTTTGTCAAGGAACTCAGCCACAGCTGGGACAGAGGGAGCCATGGCTGTATGTGATGAACAAGGACTTCCTCACACTCCTGGGCAAATCTCATTATATCTAGTGGGCACATGGAGGTGACTCCCTTCTCCTGACACCTGCCTGATCAGTCCAGGAGCTAGCTGGCTGGTCAGGAAATGGTCTCCATCACACATACTTTATCCTACCTCGGCCCTCTGCTAGCAGTGGTAAAACAAATACATATATACATAAATATATATATATATATACATAAATATATATATATACATAAATATATATGGTTTAAAATAAAAGAAGCCAGGGAAACAGCTCAGCTACAGGATCTATCCACAGAGCAAGGTAGGAGGAAGCTGGCTCAGGAGGAAGACGGGTATTGATTTCACCTTAGAGGCCCTAGATCCAAAACTGGAAGGTACCGAATCCCCTCTGAGAGGAGCGATCCGACAGATACAAGCTCAGGTCTCCAAGCCTGCCCGAACCTACTTCCAATATCACCACTTCCCACTCTGATTTGCTGCATAAACAGAGAATCAAGCAAAAACTTTTAATTTTTGCTTTTGTCTCTTTTCCAGAAAGAAAAAAGATTAACAAGGAAGAGGACCACCAGTTGGTCATTCTTCGTGAGGGGGCTGTGATAGTCACACAGGGCCAGGTACAGGCCCTAGAAAGATCCATAGAGAGAAATACAACTGGGGGGGAGCTGGCGGGAGGGGGGCTGGGGGGGGGGAACGGAGTGTCCACTGCCTCCAACCAACCACCAAAGCCACTTCCCAGAATGAGAGAATGAGCAAGAAGGGTGGCCTCAAATACCACCTTTTCCTTCCCAGAATTTTCCAACCCATAAACTCTCAGTGTTAATCCCAGTCAAGGTCCCATTCCTGACACAAGGCTGAAAGTGCCCCCAAATTTCCTTTCTGAATTAAGTCATGCCTCTCCTCTCAACATCCCAAACAGGCAAGGGGGTAACCACAGCAGAAAAGTGACTTGCTTTTCTTTTTTGTGAATGAACAGGAAGGAAGAGATACACACACACAAACACACACACACATATTTGCGGGAAAGAACATTCACTAGAGTTGAAGTTAAGCCACATTCTCTTACATTCACATGAAGAGACAAGGAAGGGGGGGGAAGGAGGGGGAAACGTTGGAATGGTGGAAAGGAAAAAAAAAAAACACACAGAGAGAGAAAGGTTTGGTAGCCCTCTCATTACAAGTTGGTTGGGCATAATGTAAACACACTTCTGCCTTGCTTAATCACAGAGTGCCGCCCGTTTAGGTTTCAAAGGCAGCAGTAAATTGGGCGTAGCTGAGTGGAGGCTAAAAATTAACCAGCCATCTCTGTTTCAATTTGTAAGAAAACAAAAGCGGAAAGAAATTATAAAAAGGGAAAGGGTAGGGGAAAAAAAAGGAACAGAGGAGGAGAACTGAACCACCACAATCCAAAATGCAGGGTAAAACTGGAAAAGCTAAGAGGTGGAACTACTTGGAACACAAAAGGAGGAGATTTTACAGAGTTGTGATTGTTTGTTTCTTTGAGACCTCTTCCACGGCACTGTCTGCTCCCTGCCAAGCCCCTGCCCCCACCCTGCCCCAGGCGGAGGTGTGGGGGCTTGGGGCATCCATCGCGGGGATTCTCACCACTTCAAGCTGAGACCCGAAGGAAGGGCGGTAAAGGGGAAGAGCGTGAGGGAGCCTCCTGCTCGGCTCTACTCTCTAAGAAATCGAATGACTTCTCTCCTCTTCCCGTCAGCCAAATCCCAGTCCAAACAGCTCCCGCCTGGGCATTTGGGCCCCAGAATCGGCCCGGCTCTGCCTTCTTTCCTCTTTTCTATTCATGCCGTTTCAGACAGGGTGGGTGGTGTACACACCCCTCTCTCCCGTCGAACCACTGCCCACCCGGCTTGTGCCAAATCTGGCTTTTCCCCAGGACTTGAGGGGAAGCTGCAGGAAAGCCAAGACCTGCTCCCAACACTTCTGACTCATTTTAAATCGGAGCAAGGAGTGATATACCTATATATTTGGTGGTGGTGGTGGTGTTCATCAAAAACTCTCACCATCGCGGGAAATTCTGGGGCGTCCTGGCCCCGGTCCTAGGACCTGCAGCGTCTTTTGGGGAAAGACGAGTCCGCCAAAGATGGAGATGCATGAAAATCGGTAACATGGTAAATGAGCAAAGAAGGAAGAATGGAGCGAGTGGAGGGAAACAGGAGGGAAAGGGAACCGTCCGAGGAACTACAGGCCTCGGCAGGACTGGTGCACCAGTCAGGCCCACGACGCCCGTGTGCACCGACTGATCGCTTGGAAGGAAGCGGTACAATAAACAGTACAAATGCCAGCAAGTGAAATAAAATGGGGTAAAGGGAAGAGGGATTGAGAGCAACCTACCGGAGTGTGGACAAAGGCAGCAGTAAATTGGGCGAAGCAGAGAGGAGAGAAAAAAATAACCAGCCATCTCTGTTTCAATTTGTAAGAAAACAAAAGCGGAAAGAAATTATAAAAAGGGAAAGGGTAGGGGAAAAAAAAGGAACAGAGGAGGAGAACTGAACCACCACAATCCAAAATGCAGGGTAAAACTGGAAAAGCTAAGAGGTGGAACTACTTGGAACACAAAAGGAGGAGATTTTACAGAGTTGTGATTGTTTGTTTCTTTGAGACCTCTTCCACGGCACTGTCTGCTCCCTGCCAAGCCCCTGCCCCCACCCTGCCCCAGGCGGAGGTGTGGGGGCTTGGGGCATCCATCGCGGGGATTCTCACCACTTCAAGCTGAGACCCGAAGGGGAAGGGGCGGTAAAGGGGAAGAGCGTGAGGGAGCCTCCTGCTCGGCTCTACTCTCTAAGAAATCGAATGACTTCTCTCCTCTTCCCGTCAGCCAAATCCCAGTCCAAACAGCTCCCGCCTGGGCATTTGGGCCCCAGAATCGGCCCGGCTCTGCCTTCTTTCCTCTTTTCTATTCATGCCGTTTCAGACAGGGTGGGTGGTGTACACACCCCTCTCTCCCGTCGAACCACTGCCCACCCGGCTTGTGCCAAATCTGGCTTTTCCCCAGGACTTGAGGGGAAGCTGCAGGAAAGCCAAGACCTGCTCCCAACACTTCTGACTCATTTTAAATCGGAGCAAGGAGTGATATACCTATATATTTGGTGGTGGTGGTGGTGTTCATCAAAAACTCTCACCATCGCGGGAAATTCTGGGGCGTCCTGGCCCCGGTCCTAGGACCTGCAGCGTCTTTTGGGGAAAGACGAGTCCGCCAAAGATGGAGATGCATGAAAATCGGTAACATGGTAAATGAGCAAAGAAGGAAGAATGGAGCGAGTGGAGGGAAACAGGAGGGAAAGGGAACCGTCCGAGGAACTACAGGCCTCGGCAGGACTGGTGCACCAGTCAGGCCCACGACGCCCGTGTGCACCGACTGATCGCTTGGAAGGAAGCGGTACAATAAACAGTACAAATGCCAGCAAGTGAAATAAAATGGGGTAAAAGGGGAAGAGGGATTGAGAGCAACCTACCCGGAGTGTGGACAAAGTAAGCCAGATAAAGATCCAGTTCTTTGATTGTGACTCCAATGTGATGTGGCTGCACGCAGAGGCCGGGGTTCGAGCACTGGGGCGACTTGTAGAGCCGCTCCCCGTCAGTACTTTCCAGGGGGATCCCCTTAAACAAAATCACCATGACCAGGTCCAGCCGCCACACCTTGTCGGCCTGGCGCAGGCAGTCAATCCGCCGGATCTTGCCCTTCTGGTCGGGGTTGGAGAGAACGCAGCAGGGGGGCTTCTTGCCTGTGATGGTCAGCACAAAGTCCTCCCGGAACTCGGGCCGGATGTCTTTGCGCAGCTTGGCCAGCAGCCGGGATGCCCACTTCTGCTTGATCTCAGGCTTTTCGCCCAGCAGCTCGTCCTTCACCGCGCGCTCCTCGTCCTTCGACATCCGCTTCTCGTGCTTCTTGAAGTACTTGCGCTTCCGCGCCTGCAGGTTGAACCAGGTGTAGGAAAAGGCGCGGACGTGAGGCAGCAGCGCCTCGATGAACGGGTGGAACTCATCCTGTAGTCGGCAAGCCGGGAGCATGCGGGGCGAGGGGAGATGGGAGGAGGGGAAGACGGGGTGAGGGGGAAAGAGAAAAGGAGAAAAGAAGCGTTAGAAAGGGGGCACAAGGAAAATCGCCTTCTCCTCCTCCTCCTCCCCCCCACAACAATTTTCTCTTGCAATTGTTCTTAGGAAAGTGTGGTCTGCAGCCGCCACCAGCCTAGCCAGCCGCTCGCTCCCATCTCAGCCTCAGCAGCCAGACAGAGACACCCAGAGCCTGAGCACACACCTAATTCTCTCGCTCGCTCTCTCTCTCTCCCTCACTCACTCACACACGCGCGCACAGACAACGTTGCCGTCCACACACACACGCTGCTGGTATCCCCGCCAGGCTCTGTCGCGCCCATGACATCTCCATGTTCTATCGCGGCCTCGAACTCGTGTCAGCTCGCCCCGGCACTGAATCGCTTGGAAGGAAGCGGTACAATAAACAGTACAAATGCCAGCAAGTGAAATAAAATGGGGTAAAAGGGGAAGAGGGATTGAGAGCAACCTACCCGGAGTGTGGACAAAGTAAGCCAGATAAAGATCCAGTTCTTTGATTGTGACTCCAATGTGATGTGGCTGCACGCAGAGGCCGGGGTTCGAGCACTGGGGCGACTTGTAGAGCCGCTCCCCGTCAGTACTTTCCAGGGGGATCCCCTTAAACAAAATCACCATGACCAGGTCCAGCCGCCACACCTTGTCGGCCTGGCGCAGGCAGTCAATCCGCCGGATCTTGCCCTTCTGGTCGGGGTTGGAGAGAACGCAGCAGGGGGGCTTCTTGCCTGTGATGGTCAGCACAAAGTCCTCCCGGAACTCGGGCCGGATGTCTTTGCGCAGCTTGGCCAGCAGCCGGGATGCCCACTTCTGCTTGATCTCAGGCTTTTCGCCCAGCAGCTCGTCCTTCACCGCCCGCTCCTCGTCCTTCGACATCCGCTTCTCGTGCTTCTTGAAGTACTTGCGCTTCCGCGCCTGCAGGTTGAACCAGGTGTAGGAAAAGGCGCGGACGTGAGGCAGCAGCGCCTCGATGAACGGGTGGAACTCATCCTGTAGTCGGCAAGCCGGGAGCATGCGGGGCGAGGGGAGATGGGAGGAGGGGAAGACGGGGTGAGGGGGAAAGAGAAAAGGAGAAAAGAAGCGTTAGAAAGGGGGCACAAGGAAAATCGCCTTCTCCTCCTCCTCCTCCCCCCCACAACAATTTTCTCTTGCAATTGTTCTTAGGAAAGTGTGGTCTGCAGCCGCCACCAGCCTAGCCAGCCGCTCGCTCCCATCTCAGCCTCAGCAGCCAGACAGAGACACCCAGAGCCTGAGCACACACCTAATTCTCTCGCTCGCTCTCTCTCTCTCCCTCACTCACTCACACACGCGCGCACAGACAACGTTGCCGTCCACACACACACGCTGCTGGTATCCCCGCCAGGCTCTGTCGCGCCCATGACATCTCCATGTTCTATCGCGGCCTCGAACTCGTGTCAGCTCGCCCCGGCACGGAGTCCAATCTGCACGAATGCCCGTGGACGACACGCGGGGCAGGCGGGGGCCGCCTCACGCCCCGACACTGGTAGGTTTTTGGCCACCCCCGAGAAGAGAGAACATGACATCCACGAGCCATCGAGCGAGGAAACGGATTTGGCTTCCCCCTCCCCAGGCTGTTTTCATTCTCTTTTCTCTTGCTCCGATTGGAACATCCACCCCAGCATTTTAAAAATCGTATCTAAATCCCAAATATGTGATTTCAGCTTTGTTACCGACACCGACGCTAATGTTAATCACAGTCATAAGGAACAAAACGCTTCTTGTTAGCACAAATAAGGTGGTGGTCTCCGCCACAGTAGGGTTCAAAGCTACATGGGGCATCCTGCGCCCCGGCCCCACTGACCCCTTCACCCTCTTTCCCACTCAGTCAGGTGACAGAAGGCCGGGCTCTCGCTTTTTGTTTTGTTTTTTTCTTTTTCTTTTTTTTTTCTTTTTTTGCTTGTTTGCTTGTTTGAAGTTTAAATAATAATTGATTTCTGTTTCCAAAAATAAAACTGGAAAAAATTAAATAATTACCATTGATCTGAAGCACCCGGCAAAGCCCAACGCCCGATTCTGAGCTTCTGGACTCAACAGAGTTGTGAGTTGGGGGCGGGTGGGGGGAGGGGGAGGAGCAGGGGAGGAAGGTAAATGTTTTAAAGGGGGTTATTATTGGTGTTCTGGGGAATAGGGGCCGGGCTTGGGTGGATTCTCAAACCCTTCCCCCTCCTCCCCCCCCATGCTCCACTGCACAGAAGGGGGAAATTAATATTTTTTTAAAGGAGCAAAAAGAAAGAAAGGTCAGGGATAGCAAGCAGAGAGAGGGAGCGAGTCAGTTACCACACAGGCCAGGTAAACAAAAGCCAACAAGAAAAAAAAAATTTTCAGTTTCACCCCCTGTGCATCCTCTTCCAGTTTTTTTTTAAATGGAAATAAATAAATAAAAGAAAAATATGCAAAATTAAAACTCAAAACCTACCTTCCACCCCATCCCTCCCCACAACACATAACACTCCCTACCCCACCACTGTGCAAAACAAAAACAAAAACAAAAACCAGGAGGGGGGAAAAGCGGCAGCTGAAGAAAAGGCTTTCGGCTTTGGCAGCGGCACAGGGGTGTAAACTTCGGGCTGCCTCCCTCCGCCTCTGAGCCTGATCGCAGGCTGAGGGGGAGCTCGCCGATTCCCGGGGAAGAGGACGAGTTCGGACCGGCTGCAGACCGTCGCTGGCAGAAGCGTGTAAGAGAGGGAGGGAGCAAGGGAGGGAGGAAAGAGAGAGAGAGGGAGAGAGAGGGAGGGAGGACGTGGATGGGATGGGGCTGTGTGTGTGTGTGTTGTGTGAGTGTGTGTGTGTTTGTGTGTATATGTGTGTGCGCTGGTTGGGTTTTGGTTTTTTTTTTTTTTTTTTGCTTCTTTTCTCTCTCTCAAACTCCCTCTCTCTCTCCCCTTTCATGCTCAATCCCCATCCATTTGCTTGTGCCAAAGCCAGTAAAAAAAAAGGGGGGGGGAGAAAGGGGGGAGGGAGAGAGAGAAGGATCCACCTATTTGGCAATGAGACATCCTCGAGCAGCCAATGGCTGCGTCCAAGGGGAGGAGGGAACCAGGCGAGCGGAGAGGGTGGGGAGAGCCCCCGGCAGTTGGAGACCAAAAACAATTTGCCCAATCGACAAGTTCACGTCTAATGAACAAGCAAAGTCCAGCAGTTATGAATTTTTCATTCCAGGCTCCCACTCGGGTCCATTTGGCAGTGGCCACCCAGCAAATCTGAAGAGGGTGAGGGGGACGAGGACTGAGGAAGACACAGAATTTTTTTTAAGCCAGAAAAATAAATAAATAAAGGCCTGACTCCGGGCGAGCTGGCGGGCGGGAGGGAGCCCCAGAAGGCCTTGGGGAAAGCAGCTGCGCCTTCTCTCTGTGTTTTGGTTTCAGTCTCTTTCTCTAAGACCCGAACACTCTTTTTCTGGTTCTATTTCTTTTTTTATTTATGGGACGCACAGGGGCGAGTGGAAGTTTTCCTCCCTGGCCATACACATGAGCCTGCCTGCCGTGCTATGAATAGAAAGAGAAGAAGAAAGAGAGCTTGGAAAGTGTCGATGCCAGCAGCACTTCCAGGGCAGGGACCCGGCGCCCAGGGTGCGGCCACCCCTTCCCCCAGTCTGGCGGCGGCGGCTCACCGGAGTGCTCCCAGACGGGGAGCCAGGCTCTCAGCACCGCTCGGCCTCCCTCTCCCCAGCCCCCAGCGAGCTTGGTGCCTCCCTCGGCCCACACCCAGCCACGCACGCTCCATTAGCGGTGAAGAGGGATGCCAACGCAATGCAGCTCCGCTCGAGAAACTGCAACAGTTTATTAAAATAGCCTCCTGTCACAGCACTCGGCTGACAAGCACTACACGCAGCCACAAACACAACAGCCAACCCCAGGGGGAAGTGACAAAGGCAGGAAGGTGGACACGACTTCCACTCGCAAAGTCTTGCCACCCCTACCCCCACCTCCTGAACTCTTAGCTCTTTGCTTTCTCCAGCTCTGCCCGCTCCACTTGCTCTGGGTTTAGAGTTCCTTGGTTAGGGGAGGGTGAACACTCACCTGCGCCCCGTTCAATTCAGATTAAAGGGCCCAAGCCATAGACAGCAAGGTGTAAGAGCACAGAGTAAGAAACCTGATGGAAGGGGGAGCTAAGAAAGGAAATTGTAAGGCAGAAGAAAGCTCTATCGGGGGAGACGTGAGACAACCTTGGGGAAACTGAGTCACCAGGAAGAGCTCCCCTGGGGAACCCCTGCTGCGGCCTTCCTCCCAGGTGGGTAGGTGAGCCTTGGGGAGGGGCGTTGCGGGGGAAGTTTTCACTGGGTTCTCTCCGGTAGGGGCTCTGGAGCAGCCAAACGTCAGGTGTTTGAGAAGCAGTGAGGAGGAGACAGTTATTAAAGGCATGGAAGGGCAGAGGAGGACGTGCGCTCAGACGAGAGAGGCTGACTCTACTCAGAACCCAGTTCGCTACAGCTGCCCTCTCGCCAGGCCAGGCGACGCTCAGTCCTCAGCTGGCAACAGAAAGAAGGTCACTGCTCACTCACGCCCCTTTCTTCCCCATCTGAAACCCCGTGCTCACTGACTGGCCTTTATGCTCAGCAGAAAGGTTTGAGGAAGAGGGCCAGCGGTGTGCCCAAACAGAACACGCTGCCCTGGGCCAGCACTGGACCCGGACAATGGGGAAGGCGCCGCCCAGCACCTGGGACCCCAGGCTAGGCCCTGACTGGCATGAAGTGAGCTCACAGGTGACCGGAGAGAAACAGTTAGAGGTGAGAGAGCAAGAGGCAGGTGTCACTGCAAGACAGGCCTCTTAGGGTGCCGTTCAATAATTAACATCACATTAATAACTACCTTCGGTCCAATTAGCCAAGGATCTTAGCTGAGTAACACAGGATACCAAACCCTGCCTCTCCACCTTGAGAGAAGCAATCTTACTTAGTAACGTCAAGATGAGATGAAGCAAAAAATAAAGTCAAGATGAGACAGTAGAGACTACAAGTGAGTTTATATTTGGCGTGGGGGTGTGTTTTTCTGGTATTTTGATTCATACTATTAGACACCAAAGAGAAAACGGCCAACGAGAGCCTCCTAAAGAACTCTAACCTGTTTCCTCTCACAGACCACCTGGGTGGTATAGCTGGGTAGGTAGGTAGCAGGGGAGATGGCCGACAGAAGGATTCCACTGGAAGTCAGGGAAACACGACAAGATCCATAATTCACTCCTAGACGGAGGGAGAGGTCAAAGGTCGATGGAGTGGTGGAGAGAACGGACATAAAAGTAGAGTATCTCAGTGGAACCGAAGGGACCCACTGTGGCCCCTCAATTTTCCCTTAACAGCAGGAGCTTCAGGCGCTTCCCAGGGGAGGAACAGGAAGGGAGAACAATCATTAATTGTCTTTCACCTGTCAGTGGCCGGCAACCTTGAAAGTGGCCCGAGGGACTCGCAGACAACACTCTCCCCTCACCCTGCTCCTTCAGAGGGAGGCCTTGCTGGGTGAGCAGCCAGGGGAGGGAGGTAAGAAGGTCTCTCTCTCCTTCCTGTCGGGCACACAGGGAAGAATCGCTCAGGTTCCAGAGACATGCTTGGCACGCCCCACCCTGACAGCCCCCTCCTCCTGAATGCCACTGATGGAGGCTCTGGGTCCTGGACACGCCCCTCAGAAGCCCCAGACAAAAGGGGACTGTCCCCCTTTTGTTATGAGAGCAGAGAGGCTCCCGTTGGAAGATTACCTGTCTCAGACTCAGCCTCCTTCCCTACTCCCCTTGGTCTCCCGCTGGGTTTCGGCTGGGAGCTCAGACACTCTGCACCCTATACCCCAAGAGAGCCAAGATTAAAAAACCTGTCTGAGGATTTAAGGCTTCTTCAGGGCTGAGTCCCCCACAAATGCAAGGGCTCAGGGAATGGAGGGAGTAAGGGGACAGGCAGGCCTTGGAGGAGAAGGAGAGGGGAGGGAGGAAAGGGAATGAGAGAAAAAGCAACGTAGAGGTAAGGACGCTGGTGAGAGTAGCAAGCAAATTTAAGTAAAAGCAGGGAAATTCGGAGGGGAGGGTATTTTCCCTTAATTAAAACAAAAGTCTGAGAAGCTAGAGATTATACTTTTAAAATTCACAGCGGTTCTTAGTTTGTGGAAAGGAATTTCCCTGCCGTTGCGAGAGAAAGGCCTCTCTCCTTACTGTCATATATATAGAATTTAATTTTTTTCTAAAGCAGTGATTTTCAAGCCTTTCTGAAACACTCATGTTGGTTTCAGCCATCACTAGGAAAAACGTGCCTCCAAAATAAAAGACTGAACAGGTCACAGGAAAAAGGAGGATTAGAGAGAGGAGGAAGAGAAAAGGAAGCGCAGTCCTGAGAGAGAGAAAGTCACGCTGGGCCCAAAACTGCAAAAAGAGAGTACAGAGATGGAGGGAAAGAGGACACAGCTGAAAAGGCAAAATGATCAAGGAGAAAAGATAAGGACGCTGGGGCAAAAAAAAAGAAAAGAAAAAGAAGAAAAAAGACTAGCTAAAGTGACTGCTTTCTAGCTTGAGCAAGTTAAATGTGTCATTTTTCCAAAAATCCACAGAACGAATGAGGCCTTATGGATTATCTGAGGGAAAACAGGGAGATGTGTACAGAATCTCACTCATATAGACGGTATTCGAAAATCCTCAAGGAAACAAAATAATTTTCCCAGCCTGAGACAGGTTTCACAACTGACCTATACCTGCAACAGTGAAACACCTAGAAGCACGAGAAGTTATACCTTTAAAAGCAGGGTCACTGTTTAGAGGGCAGAGTATCCAAGCTCCAAGCCTTACCTTTAAAAAAAAAAATTCTATTCGTCCACATCCTGCCTTCTTTTAAGGCTCAGATTTATTCTTTCAGACCCTGGACACAAACTAATTTTATATAGTCTGTGCTAATTTAGATAATTATACACAGGTAGCACAAATGACTGACAAAACCTACTTAGGAATTACCAGATACATCAGGATCCATTGTACTACTGTGTATCTGCAGCCTGGGTGAAAACAAAAAAGACACAGGAAATTTTAAAAGGCCACAGATAGAGCCCCGATGAGCCAGTTTAATTCCTGGGATTTTTACAAGTCAGCCTTGGCCTGAACCAAAAAGAAGCCAACTTCATATCCGTGGGCTCTCCCACCTTGTCCCACAGAGGAAGGGGTACAAGAAAGCAGAGGCCCGACTCCCAACAGAAATGGAAAGAGAACCACGCACGGCAGGAAGCAAAAGGAAGGGGCCGCGGCTTATCGGAGAGGTGGGTGGGGCCTCCCCTCTCTGAGGGAGCGGGCAGGAAGGGGCTCTGCAGCCAGAGTAAAGTCATCCAAGACTCTGGAACCGCCAAGCATGGAAAGCAGAAAATGCACGCTGCAAGGAGGCTCAGAGAATTTGGACAAAGCGGGTTTTTGGCTGACTTGGGCCTGTTTTCCTCTGCTCAGGAACGGCAGGCCGGATGGGGTTTTCTGGCATCCTCAGCTGGCTGAATGGCCTCGCCCCACAGCCTGTGCTCGGTCTAGGACTAGGCCTGCCTCAGAACCAGGCCGCACACTCCTCGCCTATAGACCGACACCCCCCTACCCCGCCACCTTCCCTTCCTTTTCTCCTCCTGACTACAAACCCGGAGCGGTGGCCTGGGATCCGGCCAACAGGCAGCCTCGTTCTGGCTCCAAACACTACCCTGCTCGAGCCACATCTCCCCTCTACCTCCCGGCCCTGGATAAAATCGGTAGGAAGAGGGTGTTGGGGAAGACAATCTATTCTCTCTAGTGCAACTGGAAATTGTTTACTTCCATCGTCTACAGAGTAGGAGAAACAAAACCTTCCCCTCGTCTTTAAGTCTTTAATTCACCAACGAGCTAGAAAGTTTCTTGTTTCACCAAATAGAAGGAAAAGTCGGGAAGGCCGGAGCCCAGTCGTCCACCCAGGGGACTACTTGTGGAGGGGACCCTCTGAAGATCAGAATACACGGAGAGATGACAGAAAAGGGCTTCACGGACAAGGGCAGTGCGAAGTCTGAGCCTCACCCACCACATCAGTCTGGAAAGTGTCACTTCCCGGGTGGCCAAGGGCCCAGGAAGAAGGAAGAGCCCCACAAGCCAACTTCACAACTTTAAAGAAGCACTGAAAAGCTGAAAAGAGGCACGGAAGGGGAGACCAGCAAGTGAAGATGAGGTCTGTGCCCAGCGCCTTGTGAAAATATCTGGAGGGCACAAGAGGAGGCCAGAGCAAACAGCAAAATGTTGAAAACCCAAGGCCCAGCTGCCAACTACGGACCCCAGAAAAGGCCTGGGGATCCTCCAGAGAACATGGTCCTCTCCCTCCTCCCACCGCTTGCCCTGTGCTTTGGAGGGAACTCCTGTGGCTTCCCAGGTCCTCTTCCTGGGGTCCTGTACTGACACCCCCTTGCTTTGCCAGGTCTACTGCCCCTGCCATAGAAGAAGAGGGCCTGGGCGAGAGGGGAGCGTCTCTGAGCGCTGGATGCCCTCTGCCTGGTCTACACTCCCCTCGGCCCGAGAGCAGTTGCTGTGGCAACAGGCAATGCCCAGAGCCTGGGGCAGAGAGTCAGTGGCCAGGATGGGAACAGCCCGAGTTTTCACCTGGAGGGCTGGCTGAATGGCCTCGCCCACAGCCTGTGCTCGGTCTAGGACTAGGCCTGCCTCAGAACCAGGCCGCACACTCCTCGCCTATAGACCGACACCCCCTACCCCGCCACCTTCCTTCCTTTTCTCCTCCTGACTACAAACCCGGAGCGGTGGCCTGGGATCCGGCCAACAGGCAGCCTCGTTCTGGCTCCAAACACTACCCTGCTCGAGCCACATCTCCCCTCTACCTCCCGGCCCTGGATAAAATCGGTAGGAAGAGGGTGTTGGGGAAGACAATCTATTCTCTCTAGTGCAACTGGAAATTGTTTACTTCCATCGTCTACAGAGTAGGAGAAACAAAACCTTCCCCTCGTCTTTAAGTCTTTAATTCACCAACGAGCTAGAAAGTTTCTTGTTTCACCAAATAGAAGGAAAAGTCGGGAAGGCCGGAGCCCAGTCGTCCACCCAGGGGACTACTTGTGGAGGGGACCCTCTGAAGATCAGAATACACGGAGAGATGACAGAAAAGGGCTTCACGGACAAGGGCAGTGCGAAGTCTGAGCCTCACCCACCACATCAGTCTGGAAAGTGTCACTTCCCGGGTGGCCAAGGGCCCAGGAAGAAGGAAGAGCCCCACAAGCCAACTTCACAACTTTAAAGAAGCACTGAAAAGCTGAAAAGAGGCACGGAAGGGGAGACCAGCAAGTGAAGATGAGGTCTGTGCCCAGCGCCTTGTGAAAATATCTGGAGGGCACAAGAGGAGGCCAGAGCAAACAGCAAAATGTTGAAAACCCAAGGCCCAGCTGCCAACTACGGACCCCAGAAAAGGCCTGGGGATCCTCCAGAGAACATGGTCCTCTCCCTCCTCCCACCGCTTGCCCTGTGCTTTGGAGGGAACTCCTGTGGCTTCCCAGGTCCTCTTCCTGGGGTCCTGTACTGACACCCCCTTGCTTTGCCAGGTCTACTGCCCCTGCCATAGAAGAAGAGGGCCTGGGCGAGAGGGGAGCGTCTCTGAGCGCTGGATGCCCTCTGCCTGGTCTACACTCCCCTCGGCCCAGAGAGAACCTCTTTCTTGCAGTTGCTGTGGCAACAGGCAATGCCCAGAGCCTGGGGCAGAGAGTCAGTGGCCAGGATGGGAACAGCCCGAGGTTTTCACTGCTGGAGGGCTCTGGGGAGCTGGGTGGGCTCTGTCCAGGTGACTGGCTTCCCCCAGATGTACAATTTTAGGAGCTGGAAGGAAAATATTTTCAATCCCTCAAAATGTATTGTTCCCCAACCGCCCCCCCCCCACCGCCACCAACTATTTTATCATCAGGATCATTGCCAAAGAAATCTGAGAATCCTCATTCCTGGTGTTGAGCCCCTTCAGAGGCTGGCACCAGGGTGCCCAGAGCTTAGGACTGTGCCCACCCCTCGGCCACGATCCGTCCCTCACTGGCTCCCTTTCTTTCTTACCCTCTCTCCCCCTCTTGTGTCCTCCAGCTCCAACACAAACTGTTTGCATGGGAAGTCTCCCTCTATGACCCGATTCAGCACACACAAGAGAAAACTGTGGGCGACAGACCCAACGTCCTAACGAACTTGAGTTAATTAATGCTAAGGAAGAAAAGAGGCGCCCTCGCTCTGTTGAATCACGGTTCACTAGCCCTTTCAGTTTGCTGTGGGTGGAGGAAAAAAAAAAAGAGGCTTTTTGGTTCAAATATTTTTGGGGGGCGAAGGGAAAACAAAAACACCGCAGAAGGGCCGTGGAGGGCGAAGCTGTCAGTACCTGCCCAAGGGAGCCGAGACAAGGGCAGCCGAGCACCCTCCCCCAAGCTCCGGACCTGAGCGGTGCTGGGAAGGCCGAGAAGGGGTTGGAGAGGAGAGAGGATTACCCACTGATTGCGGGTCTGTTCAAATAAATCGCTCCTAAAAAAATTATACTGTCAGACTACAAGACACATACATATACATATATATTTTTTAAAGCTGAAACCCAGAAACTTGATTTCATCAGAGCCGTGAAAATGTTTTAACAGTGCAGAAAACCCAAGTACGGATGGCATAAGTACAAAAAATTTAAGTGTGCAGAGAGGGGGAAAAAAGAGGTGGTAATGGGGAGGGGAGAACAGCTGCAATTTTGCTTTCCAGATGTTGACAGCAAAATGTAACTGGCATGGAACTTCTTCCTTACCACTTTTTATCCTTCGGCCCTGAGATGTTAAAATCCCACAGCTAAACCTAAGTCTGCAGACAGTTTCCAGGCGCTGCACACACGTGGATGGGACAGGAAGCCTCATGGGCCACATGCCTGCGACTTTTTTTTTTTTAATCAGTCCACTAATTTTTACAAGCTCTCCCGCCATTCCTCCATGAGGAGACTTAAGCAAAGCAGGCTGTAGAACACTGTTATTTAAATAATAATAATAATTATTTTGTAACCTTCGGCCTTTACTTCTGAGGCTCTGCCTGCCTTTAAAAACAAAACAAAATACCAACTCTTTAACTGAAGTGTGACACAGAGAAAGCATACAGTTCTAAGACTTCCCCTCAATACATTTTCACAAAGTGAACACACCTGTATACCCCACCCAGATTAAGAAATAGAACACTTTCAGCACTGCTCAAGGGGCCTTCAGTTTTTCACCTCTAGCATTCTCATAATTCATAGGTCTTAGACATAGCTCCTGTCCACACCAGAAGCTGCAAATCTGAGCACCTATGTATACACGCACGTTACAAAGCTGAGGGCACAACTCATGTGACCATAAAAACTCACAGTGGAGAGAAAGCCCTTGAATCCTCACTGCTGTAGAGGGGTTTCTGCGCTTGTGTCTGTCTGTCTCCTCCTGTGCCTGCCTAACTATGGTCCCATCATCAGGGCGACCGACGGGTCTGCGAGGTTAGTAGACCAGCAGGACAAGGACTCGAGCCGCACAGGGCCCACGGAGCTGGACGCTGAGCAGCCACAGTGACTGAGGGGAGTAAGCAGGCAGGCACTGGCGGCCCTGGTATTCCGAGTCATAAAAGAACCCCTGACTGTGCAGGGTCAGGGGTTCCTGAAGGTGAATGAGCACCCATCAGGACAGGCTCCTCTCCGCCCTGTCCAGAAGAACCTCTCAAGGAGAGGAAGGAGGCGGCAGTGGTAGAAGGGCGCCTGCAGAATGAGGGGGTCCTGGGGTGGGGCTGGGAGGTCCAACTCTGCTGCATCTGCCTTCCTCCTCCCTGGCACCAGCCCCAGCTGGCTCCCCCCTCACTTTCACTCGAACTAAATTTACTTTATAATTTTAAAATTAAATTTTAAAAAAAGCAGGAAAGAGAAAGCACTGAAGGCAAAATACCTCCCACAATCTCTCTCCGAAGGGGGGGGGGGACATTTCTGCTTATGTAAAAAAATAAAAAATGAATGCAAGAGATCGCTGAAAAGTCTAAGCACCAAATAACAAGGAAAATAAAAGAGGAACACATCTAATTGAAAGCACCTGAAGCAAATAAATAAATAACTCCCTTTGCAACTTGAAGCCACTATACAGTCCCTGGCACCTGGGGCACAGCCCATGCCCCCAATTTCTTGCCCACTTTCCCCTTTCCTTCCTCAGGGCAGCTGTCTTCCCCGAGCACCAGCACCGAGCACCGCGCGCTCGGAAGCCTCTTCTTGCAAGCTCTTCCACCCCTACACCTGGGGGAATGGCCAGGGCAGCAGCCTTGACTCCCTCCAGCCTGGAGCAAACCTCTGCAGCCCTGACCTGACGAACAGCTTCTTCTTTCCATTCCCACATCTCCCCAGGCTGTGCCCACCACTGGCCCTGGCCCCTGCTCTCCTGACCCCAGTCTAGGCCCGGTGGGTAGTGGCACTGTGGTGGGGTGGGACACCAGGCCCAGCCTAAGTAGGCAGCTCTCCCCTACTACTGAAGCACACCGGGCTGCCAAGGCAGGCTCTTAGGAGTGAATTTTCTCTCCCTATTGCATGAGGCTAGAAAGAAAGAACTGTTCTGCTTAACTTAAAATATGACAAGGGATCTGAGTTCTATGAGCCTACAATCTTCACAAATACTGGATTACTTAATTTTGAGGGGAGGGTGTTGCCGGGTGAGCAGCAACGCTCTGCATTTGAGACCCCACACCCTCCAGCCACCGGGTTTGACTCTCCCATCAGCTGGGCGGCCAGGAAAACGCGCCCTCGGCTGGGCTGGCACGGGGGTACCAGAGCCAGCCTCCTTTCTTCCTTTCTTTTTTAAATCGCTCTAGCGAAAACCAGGCAGTGGGTCAGGGCCCAGAGACGGGGGAGGGACGAGGAGAGGGTTGTCTCTGAAACAGGGGGAAAAAAGGAAAACGAGGCTCCAACTCCCAAAGAACGGCCGCCGCGCAAGTTTCCCAGCTTGTGCCAGTCTGGGGATTTGCGAATCAGACCGGAGCGGAGGGAAGGCAGTTGAGAAAAAAATAAAAGCCCGCATTAAAACTAACCGGCTTTGCCTAAAAGTGCGCCTTCCACTCTTAAGTAAAACAATGCCGAGGGGAGAGGAGAGATGAGTTATTTCTCACTCTTCAATTATTCCAATGCTTAGCATTATTAAAAAAAAAAAAAACCCACACACATTAGCCAATGATATATTCTAACCCTCAACAAAGCTGGTATTTTTCTCTGATTACAGACTTTGCCGTGGCAAACCCGGGCTCCAACGACAGAGGCAGTACAGAAGAGCGCTCCTAAATGAGACACAATTTTATTAAAATCATAATCATTCCTCGCATTTCTCTAGCGTCTTTTCAACGGCAAGGACCCCAGGTGCCCCACGGCGGTTCTACCAGGGAACCGGGAGACCAGAAAGCTCAGTCGCCAAGCAGGCGGGGCTCGAGCTCCACGGACTGCTGGTGCGTATATATATATATATATATATTTTTTAACTTAAAAAAAAACCCGCCTGCTTCCATCATCCAGCCTCTGTCTCACGTTAAGGGGAAAAAAAAAGTACCCAAACTCCTTTACCATTTTTAAAATAATTTTTCAAAGAAGACAGAAAAGATGACCCAAAAATAAAAAGGGGGGAATGAGAGCCAAGCGTGGTGCGGGAGCCTGGGGGGAAGGGAGGAGGCGCCTCTGGGACGAGGGTGCGGAGCGCGGTGTCCACCGCCGTGGGGGTCACCTCTCCGGTAGCGGCTGGAGCCGGCTGAGTCATCCGCACGTGGAAAAGGAAAAGGACCTAACACCATCAAAGGGCACTTAAGTCATTCGGGAGATGAGAAGTCGGGTTGAGCACCGGCTTCCGAGGGGCCGGTCGGGGCGCTTCCTCGGCATGCCAGGGGGCTGCTCGAGCGGGGGGTTCGCGGAGGACGCCCCTCCAACAGGTGAAGCCGGGGCCCGCTCGGCGCACACGCCCTCGTCCCACGTTTCCCTCCTCTTCCCCCGGCCTGCCCAGCGGCGCTGCGGAACGTCGGGCAGCAATGGGTGCAGAGGCCTCGCGGCCCCACATGCAAGAAGTCAGCGCCGGGGGAAAGCGGGGTCGATCGGAGGCGATCCGGAGGGGCGACTTTGCATAAAGGTTCTTAGAAGCTGCGCAACTCGGGCGGCCTGGGGGCGGAAAAGAGGGAAAGGGAGAGCGCCTTTGCTGCCACTTAGTCACCGCTCTTCTCCGCGCTCGCCGGAGGCCAAACGCCCCGAACCCTTGAAACAAACAAAATGCGCCCCTGGTAAATGTCCCCGCCCTTTGCGCACACAAAAAGAGGCGACCTGGGGAGGCCTGGGGAGGCGCGATCCCCTCCCCGCTGGGGGGTCTGGCGGCGGGGGCGCGCGCGCGCGGGGTCCGCGCCGCATCCACCTCCCCGCGCGGCCCTCGGCGTCGGGGGCACGGACGGTCCCCCAGCCCCTCGAGCGGCCCAAGACCAGGCATCCTCCGCCTGGCGGTCTTTGCAAAGCCCCCTCGCGCCTGAGCGCGGCCCGGCCACGGGAGGAGGGTCCCCGAGGCCGCGGCGGGCCCGAGCGCCACCCCGCGCGCCCGGGGCCGGGGCCGGGGCCGAGCCGAGCCGGCCTCGAGGCCCGACGCCGCCCTGGGAGCCCCTCCCGGCGCAGGCCTCCGGCGCCGTAAATGGCGCACGTCCCGGAGCGCGGGCCCAGCCGGCCCTCGACGCCCCGCGCCGGGCCGCGTGCTGGCGGGTCCGCGGGGCAGGGCTGGGCCACGGCCCCGGGTGAGCGGGAGCCGCGCCTGCGCAGGGCGGGGGCCGCAGGCCGCGGCTCAGGGCCTGGTGGGCGTCCTTCGGGCGCTCCCGGCGGCGGCGCCCGAGGCCTCAGGCCTCGCCTCTGGCCACCTGTCCCGCACACACCCGTTCCCGGGCTCCCCTCACCGGCCCGCGGGGCAGCGGTCCTCCCGCCTCGCTCCACGCCGGGCCCGCAGCGGCGGCCGCGCCCCCGGCCGTGTGCCCCCGGCGCGCTCCACATCCGGGGCTTCGCCACCCCGCTTCCCGCCTTTTCGCCCGGCGCATGCGCACACCCGGCTCTGCGCACGGCCCTCCAGCGTCCCGGCCGTGCGCACCGTCGAGGACCGTGCGGTCCCCCACCTACCCCGTTCGGTGTTCGGTGCAGGTGGCGACGACCGTCGGCACCCAAGTCCCGCGCGTGGAAGACACGCAGCCCTCCCTCGCCTGAGCTCAGCGGGGAGGTCGTCCCGTCACCCCCTCCCCACCTACGTCTCCCCCCTGGAAGCGCGAGCCTTTGAGAGCGGGGCCAGGGACGCGTCACGCGCGAGAATAGCCGGGAGGTCACCATGGAAGGAGGCGCGGGCGGCAGGAGCCGGGCGAGGGGTGTAGGCGGGGGCTAGAACACAGGCACCTGCGGCGCGTCTCCGCCGGCGTTTCTAAAGACACACGCAGACTAGTGGGGTCGCCCCACTAGGGCGACGTGGGGGACGGCCTGGGCCGTCTGCTCCTGGCGATCGGGGAAGGCATGGGTGGCGGGCTGTCTTCCGCCGGGCCGGAGCGGCCGGAGCGCTGTGGTTGCGCAGGGGGTCCATCCAGGGAGTCCTCGGACACCCTCCCCCACCTCCGTTCGGAGATGCGCTTCTATTTTAAGACATCGCCCCTCCCTCCAAAACCCACCCACACCGGCTCCCGAGGTCCACGGCGCGCACAGGGCACCCGCCTCCAAGTCCGGGGCGCATCGGAAGGAAAAGTCCGGGAGGGCTTGGGAGCGCGCGGCCTGAGCTGCCAAGCTGGACTCAGGGGGGCCCTTGGAAGTTTCGCCCGAGATGCGGGGCGGGGATGGGGGGGCGTTAAATGGCCTCTTTGTGGAGAGGAATTGCGGCCCGTCACTCAGGATTAATTTAGGCAGCAACAGCAAACACACCAAAAAGCAATGTCTCGCCGCCAGCACCCACCCCCGCGATTGTGTTTCAGGGAGGGCTGCGGGATTCGGTGATGTAGCTCGGCCTATCGCGGGAAGGGGGGTCCCTAGCCTTGAAGAACGAGGGGCGTCCACACTGAGGGGGCCGCTCCGGCCTCGCCCCACAGTCCGCGCTTGGAGAAATGGGGGAAAACATTTTTTTTGCAGGTCTGAGAGGAAGCCTAATGAGGATGGTAAAACCCAAGTACCAACGTGGAGCGGGAATGGTGGGAAGGAGGTTCTTACATATAAGAAATATATATATATAAAGGACAAATTTCCAATATAAATATAGCACATGCAGGGGCGCCAATGGGCAGCCGTTCTGGGGCGTCTCACCTGCGCCCCAGGGACAGTTGGGGAGGCGGGTGTTCTAAGACAAATGGAGGCGGTGGGAACTAGGCCTCCGGTTCCTAACCCCCTCCCCCCAAAGGCTGAATGCGGCTCTGCAGCCAGGTGCCCTGGGCGGCCTGGCAGGTGTGCCGCTCACGTGAAATACACGCGTGTGCAGGCTGGGGAGGTGCGTGCCCGCGTGGGCCTGGAGCCACGTGCGTGGGCACAGACAGTTCCTGCAGGCTCGCCTACCCACCTAAGCTCAGGACCCCCAGGGCGAGCGCAGGGCAGTCCCGGCGCTCAGAACCCTGCTCAGGATGCAGGCAGGAGTGCATCTGTGTGATGTGCGTGTATGTGCGCCAGCCCCCATCTGATGTTGGGCAAGGGTATATTTATGGAAGACATGCTCCCAGCAGTCCCGTTGGGGCGTGAGGCTTGCGTGTGCGCATACGCCGGCTGTGCTTGGGAGCCGCCTGGCTAGGGAATGCTGGCGACCCTGGTCTGAGCCCCGGTACGTGCGCGCGCCCGAGTGTCCGCCGAGGCGCTGGACCTGGGAGTGCGCCCTCCCGGGTGCCCCGTCGGGGCCGCGGCGCCGGGGTGTGCGCCATGTGCTTGCCCTAAGAGCCGCCACGTGCGCCAGGGCCGCCGTCGCCAGGATTTGGCCCCCGAGCGGGCCAGGGGGCAGGGCCCGCCGCCGCCCGGCGGGTCTCAGCGGGATGTCGTTGGAGCGGTGTTGGTTTTGGCCGAGACTGCTCTAATGGGGGAAGCCCCGGGGAGCGGGCGGGGGTGGAACAAAGAAGGGGAAAGCAGGGGAAGGCGGGCTGCAGAGGAGGAGAAGGAGGAAGCGCCCTGGAATGCGGAGGGCCCTGGGGAGTAAGGGTGTAGGGCAGCCCGAGTCTCCTGGGCCTGGCTTGAGCGAGCGACTTGCCTGGAAGCCTAAGGCTGCCACTCCCACCCCCCAACGGTGGATGGAGATAGAGGTTTTGCAGACCTGGGACGTCTCTGCCTTCCAGAAGCCTGGTCCCTGTCAAAGGCTCCGCAAGCTGCAGCCACTGCGGCCTACAGGGAGCGAAGTGACATTTGGGTTGGAGGGCATGGCTCACATTTCCTACGGTGAGGGCAGACCATTTGAGCCCTCTTAAGCAAGGGACCAGGAGGCCCCTTCCCCTGGTTGTTTTTTTGTGCGTTTTTTTTGACTGCATTGCTTAGACCCTCAGTTTTCCCCATCTGGGGAATGGGAAGGGAACTCTCATGGGGAGGGCCTGAAGGGGCGTCTCAGTCGCAAAAGAGTGGGTTGAAAAGCAGGATGATCTGTGTAAGTCTTCTTCGCCCCTGGGCGCCAGGCTGAGCAAGTCCTGTCACCCCATTGCTAGCCTCATGACCTTGGCTCTTGACCTTTGGCCTCTGTTTCCGCATCTGTAAAACAGGTTCCTCATACCTTCCTCCCGCTGGGAGGGTTATGGGAGGTCACGTGCACCCGCCCGCCCGCTGCCCAGGCATAATTGCTCTGGAGTTGGTAGTGTTATTTTTATTGTGAAGAGTCTATGGCTGTGACAAGCTGTGAGGCTTGGTGTGATCGCGTGAGGCTGGCTGTGTGTGTGACTGTGCCGCTGTGTGTGTGTGCGTGTGTGTGACAGGTTGTGTGTGAGACTGTGCGTGGACGACAGATTGTGCCGGTGTGCGGCAGTGCCTGTGACAGGCTGTCACTGCGCGACAGACTGCGGGTGGCGGGGTGCTGCGGGTACCGACTGTGAGCGGAGATGGAGCGGCGTGTGGGGCTGGGACCGGGGACCCCTGTAGACCCACCTCGGCCAGGGTGTGGCTGGGAGTGAGACAGGGCGGCTCTCGGGGCCTAGGGGGTGGCCACTCCAGGGTCCCGTCCACCTCGGCCTTTCTGTCGTCCAGCGGGGTCCCACCTGCTTACCGACCTCGGGAGGTGACGGTTCAGAGACCCCATGACAGAGCCTCCCCCTCCCACTCTGTCAGCTCAGAGGGTCACCCCCGCCCCAGGAGGGTCCCCGGGGCCGTTCAGGGCAGGGAGGATCCCAGGCCTGGCTGACTCTGGCGAGGGACTCACGCCCTGAGCCTGTTTTCCACGATTCCCCTGCGCTCCAGGCCTGGGCAGGGCTGGTGGAGACCCAGAAAAGGAGGGATTTAAGGAAAGACCAAGAAAAGCCGAGAGAAAAACGGAGGGAGAAGATGAGGAAAACAGAGACTTCCCTGGGAACTGGTGAACCTAGGGCTGCTTGAGGTCTGGGCCAGCAGTCAGAGTGGACACCCATCAGGTTTATGGAAATGCCAGCTGACAGCTAGGAGCCCAGCTTGTACCCCAGGCCCTGTGCTCAGACCCCACTTCTACGGGACTCACGGCTCCCTTCAATGATTCCAACCCGGGCATTCTTCTAATCAGCCTGGGATCCCACTTCTTATACCACCACCCCCAAGCCTCCTTCTATAACTGGAGAAACTGAGGCTGGGAAAGGCGGGACGCCTCTGAGCACCCACTCACACCCAGGAGACCTGAGAACGCGAGACGCCAGGCTTCGTGTCGTGCACGCTCCAGCGTGGAAAACCCTCGCCGGTTGGAAAACCCGGGGCCTGAGGGCTGGGGGCAGTCTGTCACTCCCCCGCCTGAGCATAATTGTTGAGGTAGTTTTTATTGTGAAGAGTCTATGGCTGTGACAAGCTGTGAGGCTTGGTGTGGTCGCGTGCGGCTGGCTGTGTGTGTGACTGTGCCGGGGTGTGTGTGCGTGTGTGACAGGTTGTGTGTGAGACTGTGCGTGGACGACAGATTGTGCCGGTGTGCGGCAGTGCCTGTGACAGGCTGTCACTGCGCGACAGACTGCGGGTGGCGGGGTGCTGCGGGTACCGACTGTGAGCGGAGATGGAGCGGCGTGTGGGGCTGGGACCGGGGACCCCTGTAGACCCACCTCGGCCAGGGTGTGGCTGGGAGTGAGACAGGGCGGCTCTCGGGGCCTAGGGGGTGGCCACTCCAGGGTCCCGTCCACCTCGGCCTTTCTGTCGTCCAGCGGGGTCCCACCTGCTTACCGACCTCGGGAGGTGACGGTTCAGAGACCCCATGACAGAGCCTCCCCCTCCCACTCTGTCAGCTCAGAGGGTCACCCCCGCCCCAGGAGGGTCCCCGGGGCCGTTCAGGGCAGGGAGGATCCCAGGCCTGGCTGACTCTGGCGAGGGACTCACGCCCTGAGCCTGTTTTCCACGATTCCCCTGCGCTCCAGGCCTGGGCAGGGCTGGTGGAGACCCAGAAAAGGAGGGATTTAAGGAAAGACCAAGAAAAGCCGAGAGAAAAACGGAGGGAGAAGATGAGGAAAACAGAGACTTCCCTGGGAACTGGTGAACCTAGAGCTGCTTGAGGTCTGGGCCAGCAGTCAGAGTGGACACCCATCAGGTTTATGGAAATGCCAGCTGACAGCTAGGAGCCCAGCTTGTACCCCAGGCCCTGTGCTCAGACCCCACTTCTACGGGACTCACGGCTCCCTTCAATGATTCCAACCCGGGCATTCTTCTAATCAGCCTGGGATCCCACTTCTTATACCACCACCCCCAAGCCTCCTTCTATAACTGGAGAAACTGAGGCTGGGAAAGGGGCGGGGACGCCTCTGAGCACCCACTCACACCCAGGAGACCTGAGAACGCGAGACGCCAGGCTTCGTGTCGTGCACGTCTCCAGCGTGGAAAACCCTCGCCGGTTGGAAAAACCCCGGGGCCTGAGGGCTGGGGGCAGTGCCCTCCAGACCCACCCTGTGCCCCTTGGTGTGTGTGTACGTTCTGGTGAGTGCTACGGTCCTGGGCGGTCGCGTGTCTGGTGTCGCGCGAGCCGCGGCATGACGTGTGTGTCCCTCTGCTGGTGTGGGCCTCTGTGTGTCCGTTCAGGGCCAGCCCCTGCCAGAGAGAGGGGAGAAGCGTCGAGGCACCCCTACCCCACCCCACCCCCCCGAAAGTGTGTCTTTGATACTTGCAGCCTCGGCAGCGAAAAACAAGTTTCCACAGGGCCGCCTTGGGCTGAGGCCAGGCCGTCCTCAAATAACATTTGAAGTTACTTAGCAAACTTTGTTTAGTGCCGAGAGAGGCGGGCAGCGGGCTGGGGGTGGGGGGGGAGGGCAGTAAACCGGTTCCTCCGAAGTCCCGAAGTCCCTTGTCCCTCTGGGGGCACGAGTGCCCAACGTGGGGCTTGGTGCCCCTCACCCAGTACTGGGGAGGGGGAACAGAAATCTTGAAGTCCAAGGTGGGAGGGGCAGGGCTCGCGGGAGAAGGGGTTAGAGAACCCTCCATGTGAAATGCCTGGCTTTTCCCATCTCTGTCCAGACCCTGGGCTTGGACAGAAATGCCCACCTCGTCTCCCGGGAGGCCCGGAGGCTGACACCAGGCCCTGGGAGCCAGTCAGAAGTGGGAGTGTCTGCCGTTCTACATCGCCCCCTTTCTGTAGCCCAGCTCTGCCACCCTTGAGGATGAATGAGCGGGCTGGAAGCATGGTTCCCCCCAGACGCAGACACGGAAGCACCCAGAAAGCCCTCCTTGTGCCCGTAGGCTCGGCCCCCCAAACCCTCTCTTCCAGGGTCCCAGCCCCAGGCAGCAGAGGCCGGAGAGCCAGCAATGGCGGGTCTGGAGGTGAGGTTGGCGCCTATGGGAGGGGGAGGGGGAGGAGATGCCAAACATGGTGAGCAGTCACAGGCAAGCAGGCGGGAGAGGGAGGAAGCGAGCAGGGAAGATGGAAGCCAGGCGGGCGTCCTCGCTGAGCTCCGGGATGCAAAGCGGGCATCGGGAAAAGCAGGCCGGCCCTCCACGGAGCGGGCATGGGGGACAAGCCCCAGGTGGCACGTGGCGGGCAGGGGGCCGAAGGTGCCCTGCGTTGCCCCACCCCCACCCCGAGCTTCGCAATGGAGACTGGCAGCAGCAGCCGTTCGGCTCTGCCCGGGCATGGGGTGGGGGTGGCGGGTGGGCAGGGCGCCAAACCAAATGCCACCAGGCTGGGCACGAGGGTTGCCAACCAGCAGCGCCGACCCCATCAGCCCGGGTCCAGAGCCCTCACACCTGAAGCTCTGGGGGTCGAGGGAGATGGGGGCCCACTGGTGGGAAGCAGGGGTCCAGCAGACAAAGCCAGGCCCCTTCAAGCCATGGGCAGGTCCCCAAGACCCTACAAAGATGGCGCAGCCTGGCACTGCCAGGGCAGCAGGCTGGGATAAAAATAAACCGGACCCGCCCCGAGGGAGCTAAATCGAGGGGCCCAGGTGGAAGTGCCACTCCGGGCCACCAGCTGCCCCAGCCCCAACCCCCAGCTCAGAGCAGCACAGCGAGGGCACCGGTGCCCATCGAGTCCCGGTTTGTGTGGAGCAGTGGGCCCAGGTCTTAGGCGGGCACCCACAAGGACGGATGATGGATGACCTCAGACGGCGGCGACCAGAGACTGTGTGTTCCAAGGGGACGGTGGGGGCGGCCACGCTAAGTCACGCGCCCCTGACCTCCACAGCGCCCCTGGGAGCGGGCACAGGGCCCGGGAGGCCGCCCGGGAGCTGCGGCAGAGCCGCCGAGTTGAGAGTCCACAACGAGCCACGAGGCCGCCAGCCCACCTCTGCCGACAGCACGGCTGCGCGGCACTTCCAAGGGGCCTCCCTGTCCTCTTCCCCCCGCGACACCTATCGCTGTCTGAGACACTGGACACTCCCTTGTTTATCGGCTTCGTGGTCTACCCTCCCACTGGGGCTGGCACCTCCGCGGAGGCTGCGCCTTGCCGAGCCCCCGGGGCCTAGAACAGGGCCTGGCATCCAGGAGGTGCTTAGCAAATATTTGTGGAAGGAATGCACAGGCCCCTGGCGGCACCCCCAGCGTGCGGGCTCTGCTGAGGTGCCCGGCAAGGTGTGGGAGAGGCCGCAGAGCTCTGCCAGGAAGGTGAGGACGAGCCCGGCTGGTGGGCGTGTGGAGAGGGTGCGCTGAACATCCACTCTCATCCTGAGCCCCGGACAGAATATCTGCAGGTCGGAGCCTGCAGGAGGGTCCACGTGCTGCACATGGTGGTAGCGGCCTAGAGGTCCGCTCCGAAATGTGACAAAGGCCAGAGAAAAAGCTGCATTTGTGTCCCACCAGTAGGACTTAGGACGGTGGCGATCAGAGAAGAGAGCCAGGCTCCACCACGTTCGAGCCCTTGGCCCTGGTGTACGATGCCTCTTCTCTGAGTCTGTTTTTCATCTATCAAAGCGAGCACTTACTTCACACCAAGCCCTGTTTTAAAGCGCTTGGGGGAAACCAACGCTTCTGATCCTTTCCACAGCCCTGTGAGGGGCCACTGAGGCCCAGAGAAGTTGAGTGACTTGCCCAAAGTCACACAGCTGCTGAGTGACAGAGCCGGGATTCATACTCAGGAAGCTGGCTCAGAGGCCCCACTCTCCTAATAATGTCCAAATGTCCCAAATGCCGACAGCGTCCAAGTGGAGCGACCCTGTTCTATCAGACACACACGGACACAGCTAGTCCTCACCACATCCGCCTTGTGTGGGAAGATTCGGGGAGGTGAGCTAGGGAGGCACAGGGCACAGGCTGGGGCACAGGGTGCACAGAGCACTTGGGCCATTGCTACCCTGAGGACAAACACTCATTCACCTCCTACAGGCTTTCTCCCCGTACCACCCCACCAGCCACCTTTCCTCTCTTTTTCCAGAGGCGGAAATGAGGAGTCAACAGCCAGAGGCGCAAGGAGACAGCCACATGGAGGACGAGAGCCTCAGGGGTCAGCCTCGACTCCATCCTGGGCCAACTCGACAGCTGCCAGAAGCAAGCCTGTGAGACAGGGCCCAGAGGCAGGGGTGTCGTGGGCAGGGGCGGGCATGCGGCCTCGCAGGCGTCGGCCCCAGCCTGATCTGCAAACCAGCACGGGGGCTGGGGACTCCCGGTTCCATCAGGGGAGGCGGGGGTGGTCGGGCTGCGGCTCAGAGGCAGCCAGGAGCGGGGCCGGCTGGTCGAAGGGACGGGACAAGGAGGGCAGGTCTCACCTCTGAGGCTCCATTTCCAAGTTGGGCCAGGTGTGGCCCAGGTGCAAATGGGTGTGTGGGTGTGACCCTCATCCCCGTGCGCTGGAGCAGCACGGGATGGTGTGCGGGGCCTCGCCGTCTGTGCCTGGGCTCGTGTGTCCGTGAGGCGGGGGGCGGGCTGCATTTGTGACGACACCTGGGTGCTGGTGAGCAAGACAGGGTGAGACACAGTGTTGGCCAGACGCCTCCCTGTGTGAGTGCGTGTGTGTGTGTGCATGCACATGAGCCGTTGGTGTCACGGGGCAGCCGGGCCCATGCGTGTGTGCCTCCGTGTGTCTGAGCGTACCAGAGCCAAGCTTCTCCACTTCCACCCAACAGTCAACCCAGGAGGCTGGATCGCTGTTAGCAGTTCGGGGTGTTCCTGGGCACCATAGGGAGCTGGGTGCCTCCCGGGCTTACACACTCACTCTGTGCAAGGGGCAAACTCCCTCCAAGGCTGACAACACCACGTTTCCAAGCGTCGGCCGGTGTGTGTGCATCGCCGTGTGTCCGAGAGTGCCACTGCGTGCCTGTGTCACTTGCGTCTTGCCATGTGTCGGCGGGGCCGTGCGCGCTGGTGGCGGCGACCATGCCAGGGCTGTGTGTCTCACGGTGTGGCCTCACGCACCCCCGCGTGGCCCAGGGCCTGCGCCGCATGTGGGCCCTCGGCGTGGCAGCCCTCTCGAGGGGTCTGTGTGGGGAGCGAGCCTCTTTGTGTGGGGACGCCAGTGTCTCGTGCGCTCCTGTGGGCCACGCCTGCGTGACAGCGTGATGCTTTGTGCCTGTGTGCCAGTGCCAGTGTGCGACTTTGTGGGAGATGGACCCAGAATAAACCCCCGGGGATGATTCGACCAAAGCCGAAATCTGGACGAACCCTCCTGCACGATGAGGCCCCCACCCCTGCCCCGGCTGCCTGGACGGAAAGCTGCTTCCTCAGGCCAAGCGGGGCTGCACCTCTGAACGGCCCCTTCCTCCAGCTAGGCTCCTGCCGATTCAGGTGGGGACAGACCCCCGCCCCTGCCCAGCGTGTGCCAGGAAGGCTGGCGGCGAGCCTCCAGCCGAGGGGGCAGGGTCCTGGGCGATGGGTGTGCGGCTGCCCCTTCCCACTGCTGGCCACCGCACCCCCGGCTCCCCTCAGGGTGGGGTCCAGTGTGGGGAGAGCTCCCCCGTGCAACCCCGGCTTCCGATTGGCTACGGAGCGCCGCAGTGCCCGCCACCCGCCTCCCCCTCCCCGGCTGGCGCAGCCACATCGGTAGTGATGGCAAACGCAGCTCCGAGTTCTGGGCACAGCTGCGCCTCGCAGAGGCCTGCCAGCCCCACCAGAAGCCAGACACCCCAGCTCTGTGCCCCCGACCCCTCCCCACCCGCCCGCCCGCCCAGCCAGGCAGCACGGTCACCCCGGCCACTGCGCGCTCGGGCTGCCAGGCCCCGTCCACCCAGCCCCCTCGCCCGCCGGGCCTGGGCCCCCTTGGCCAAGCCCGCTTGGGGGCCCAGGCCCCTGCACGCGGCCACTCCCGCCCTCAGAGGGGCTCCTCCGGAGGGGGGAGGCGGCAAGGAAGGGGGGCGGGGAAGGGGGGAGCTAGCCCTTCTTTTAGTGAACGCGCCCAGAGCTGGAGCCAAAAATCGAGGAGGAGAGATATTCAGACGGAGCCAAGATGCGTTTGGCAGGAGGAGAGAGAGAGGGAGAGAGGGAGCGGGAGGAGGGGAAGAGAGAGGGAGGAAAGAGAGGGGGCAGGGGAAAACAGGGAGGGGGCCTCAGTTTCCAAACCATGCTCTCAGGGCCTCCAGGGGTCAGCAGGGCGGCGCAGGGCTAGGGGACCCAGGGCAGACTTGACCGTGGGGGTGGCGGGCTCAGGCCCACGAAGACAGCCGGACACCCGGGCTGGCCAGGCCAGGACGGACACGGGCAGAAGCCAAGATCAATGTGCGCCGGGCAGACGGAGGGAGGCCTGTGGGCGGCCCCAGCACACGCCCGCACCTTGCCACACAACGGGCTTCTGTCCATGCCGGGCCAGGGCCAGGGTGGGGCCCACAGCAGGGCCACCAGGGCCGCCCGACCCCAGGGGAAGCCGTGGAGAGGCCAGCCCGCTCCCCGCCACCAGCGTGGCCGCCCGAGTGGGGACTTCGCAAGGTGCCGAGAGGCCCAGAGAGTCCACAGAGAGGGGCCCACATGGCGAAACGGCCATCGATGGGCACGGGGACAGGGCCAGGACGCCCAGGGTCACGGGGGTGACACCTGCCGGCACACACGGGGACGTGGACACGCCAGCACGGGTCAACGCAGACAGGCCGCCCGCACCCCAAGGCCCAGTGAAACCCCCCTGGCGCGACCCCCAAGCCCCCAGCGGATTCAAGGATTGGCAGGGACGCACCGCCGCAGCACCGTGACACAAAGACCACGGCCGGTCTCCTGGCACACGTGGTGACACCCCCACCCGTGTGACCTCGACACACAGAGACGGAGCCTGGGCTGACCCCAGACCCCCAGGCAGCAGCCAGTGCCCTACCCGCGGAGACAAGAGACACGTGGCAAGCGACCCAGGCAGACACGCAGAGCCATCCTCCGGAAAATGGCCGCCCTACCGCTCACTAGGCTGGTGAGCACACACGCGCACATCGGGACGATCCAGGGAGTGGCTCAGGGGGTCCCCCCTGCCCTGCCCCTCTGCTCCACATCCAGGGGGTCGGGGGTAGGAAAGTGCAGACTGCACACTCTTTCCCCGCCCCAGCTCGGAGGGTCAGGAGCCCCATCCTCAGCACGGTGCTGGGGGAAAGCAGCCATGTCCGGGCCGCCTCAGCCCCTCGGTCTAGCCGGAGGAAACCGTAAGACCCCACGCCCGCGTTTCAAGAGCAGAAGACGGGAGCCAAGGGGACACGAAGGCCGGGCTCCTAGGGGGTTGGAAACGGAAGCCAGTGGCCAGACACGGACCTCCGGGGGCACTGTGCCACCAGCCACAGCTGCCTGCCAGCCCCCTGCACATACCCCCAGCGCCCACCGGACCCTGCCCCGTGCCCCCCTAGGGCCCCTCACACGGGACCCATGATGTCCCGCATCCATCCCCATGATGGCGATGCACTGACGCACCCGTCCCCATGATGGCGGGCCCAGGGGACGATGCACTGATGCAGAAGTGACTCTGGAGCCACGCAGATGTCCCTCAAGTCACCACGGGGACCCACCCAGATTTCGAGGTTCTTTGCCTCACTCACATTTGGGCATTCATGTGCACGGACTTCTGCACACTCTGGCACAATGCCTCATTGCCTGGCCTCAAAGCCAGTCTGATCGAGGTCAGAGAAAGGGCCAGAGGTGGCTGCGGCGCCCCCACCACGAGTGGCATCTGGTCCCCACGGGACACCCCAGGCCTTGGCTGTCTCCCTGTCCTCTCTCCTACCCCCAACCGTCACCTCTCCTTGCCTTGAATCCTAGCCATCCCCGCCCTGGCCTAAGTGGCCGCCTGGACCCCACCTGAGGGAAAACAGCTGGGCCATGACCTGGCCTCTTTCCTTCCAAACTCTTCTCTTGCTTCCTGCTTCCTCCCGGCAGTCCCCACCCGTGTGACCTCGACACACAGAGCGGAGCCTGGGCTGACCCCAGACCCCCAGGCAGCAGCCAGTGCCCTACCCGCGGAGACAAGAGACACGTGGCAAGCGACCCAGGCAGACACGCAGAGCCATCCTCCGGAAAATGGCCGCCCTACCGCTCACTAGGCTGGTGAGCACACACGCGCACATCGGGACGATCCAGGGAGTGGCTCAGGGGGTCCCCCCTGCCCTGCCCCTCTGCTCCACATCCAGGGGGTCGGGGGTAGGAAAGTGCAGACTGCACACTCTTTCCCCGCCCCAGCTCGGAGGGTCAGGAGCCCCATCCTCAGCACGGTGCTGGGGGAAAGCAGCCATGTCCGGGCCGCCTCAGCCCCTCGGTCTAGCCGGAGGAAACCGTAAGACCCCACGCCCGCGTTTCAAGAGCAGAAGACGGGAGCCAAGGGGACACGAAGGCCGGGCTCCTAGGGGGTTGGAAACGGAAGCCAGTGGCCAGACACGGACCTCCGGGGGCACTGTGCCACCAGCCACAGCTGCCTGCCAGCCCCCTGCACATACCCCCAGCGCCCACCGGACCCTGCCCCGTGCCCCCCTAGGGCCCCTCACACGGGACCCATGATGTCCCGCATCCATCCCCATGATGGCGATGCACTGACGCACCCGTCCCCATGATGGCGGGCCCAGGGGACGATGCACTGATGCAGAAGTGACTCTGGAGCCACGCAGATGTCCCTCAAGTCACCACGGGGACCCACCCAGATTTCGAGGTTCTTTGCCTCACTCACATTTGGGCATTCATGTGCACGGACTTCTGCACACTCTGGCACAATGCCTCATTGCCTGGCCTCAAAGCCAGTCTGATCGAGGTCAGAGAAAGGGCCAGAGGTGGCTGCGGCGCCCCCACCACGAGTGGCATCTGGTCCCCACGGGACACCCCAGGCCTTGGCTGTCTCCCTGTCCTCTCTCCTACCCCCAACCGTCACCTCTCCTTGCCTTGAATCCTAGCCATCCCCCCGCCCTGGCCTATTTGGCCTCCTGGACCCCACCTGAGGGAAAACAGCTGGGCCATGACCTGGCCTCTTTCCTTCCAAACTCTTCTCTTGCTTCCTGCTTCCTCCAGGCAGTCCACTTGGATTTCTAGGGTTGGGAGGTGTTTGGCCCTGCCTTCCATCCCTCTGGAGCGGCCTGGCCTCAGCCTGGAGGGCCTGCGGCTGGCCTAGTAGTGATAACCAAAATGACACGTCATTCCTTTCCTTGAGCACATGCTCCATGCCAGGCACAGCCCTGAGCCTAATCTCACCCTGAGAGGTGGATACAATTATTGCCCATTGAAATTTTAATTATTATTTTTTTATTGCCCATTTCACAGACCAAGAAAATCCTGTGCTTCCGGTCGCGGGATTAGAAGATGTAGAGCCAGAGCTCAGACCCTGAGCGGTCTAATTTGCAATGCCTAACACTCAACCTCTGCCTCCGTGGCTCCACCTGGGAGCCCTTGAAGACACACAAGACCTTCTGGACTGGGCCAGGGCCCCTGGCTCCAGTCCCTGGAGAGTGGGGAGCCTCTGGCCTCACCTGTGCTCACCCGGCAGCGCCCTCGGCTCGGAGCTCCGTCTGTCTGAGCTCGGCGTAGCCCCAGGCAGGTCCTCCTCTGGCCCCACGGGTCACCACACGTGCCTCCCAGCACCCAGCCACGGGCACCGAGCGGGCAGGGCCAGAGAGGAAACTCGCCGTAACGGGAGGGCCTCGTGCTGGGATTGGGATGGGGAGGAACGGCTTCACAGGGACAGAGGGGTGGCCACAGACCCCAAGGAAAGAGCTAGGGGACGCCACGAGGGCCCCAGCCCATCACCCTCCCCCAAGGAATATGTATGGGGCTGCGTGGAAGCAAGGCTATGCGAACATTTTGTTACTACCGAGGCCATGGGGCAGGCAGTGTCGGTGAACATGCATGTCTGCACACACCCAGGTAAGCCAACAGCCTCGTGTCTCGTGTCAAGGGCTGCGTCCTCGAGTCTGTGTGAGCAAGTCGGTGGGGGGGAACACACACTCGAGTCAGCCTGTGTCCCAAGGTGTCTGGGTGGCACCACAGTGTCTCCATGAGGTTATCTGGAGACGCGTGTCCCGTCTGAAGGGGTCTGTGTGTTGGTGATTTGGCCTCCTGGACCCCAAAACTCTTCTTTTTTTTGCTTCCTGCTTCCTCCAGGCAGTCCACTTGGATTTCTAGGGTTGGGAGGTGTTTGGCCCTGCCTTCCATCCCTCTGGGCGGCCTGGCCTCAGCCTGGAGGGCCTGCGGCTGGCCTAGTAGTGATAACCAAAATGACACGTCATTCCTTTCCTTGAGCACATGCTCCATGCCAGGCACAGCCCTGAGCCTAATCTCACCCTGAGAGGTGGATACAATTATTGCCCATTGAAATTTTAATTATTATTTTTTTATTGCCCATTTCACAGACCAAGAAAATCCTGTGCTTCCGGTCGCGGGATTAGAAGATGTAGAGCCAGAGCTCAGACCCTGAGCGGTCTAATTTGCAATGCCTAACACTCAACCTCTGCCTCCGTGGCTCCACCTGGGAGCCCTTGAAGACACACAAGACCTTCTGGACTGGGCCAGGGCCCCTGGCTCCAGTCCCTGGAGAGTGGGGAGCCTCTGGCCTCACCTGTGCTCACCCGGCAGCGCCCTCGGCTCGGAGCTCCGTCTGTCTGAGCTCGGCGTAGCCCCAGGCAGGTCCTCCTCTGGCCCCACGGGTCACCACACGTGCCTCCCAGCACCCAGCCACGGGCACCGAGCGGGCAGGGCCAGAGAGGAAACTCGCCGTAACGGGAGGGCCTCGTGCTGGGATTGGGATGGGGAGGAACGGCTTCACAGGGACAGAGGGGTGGCCACAGACCCCAAGGAAAGAGCTAGGGGACGCCACGAGGGCCCCAGCCCATCACCCTCCCCCAAGGAATATGTATGGGGCTGCGTGGAAGCAAGGCTATGCGAACATTTTGTTACTACCGAGGCCATGGGGCAGGCAGTGTCGGTGAACATGCATGTCTGCACACACCCAGGTAAGCCAACAGCCTCGTGTCTCGTGTCAAGGGCTGCGTCCTCGAGTCTGTGTGAGCAAGTCGGTGGGGGGGAACACACACTCGAGTCAGCCTGTGTCCCAAGGTGTCTGGGTGGCACCACAGTGTCTCCATGAGGTTATCTGGAGACGCGTGTCCCGTCTGAAGGGGTCTGTGTGTTGGTGTGTGTATGTACTTGTGGGGAGAGAACACAGGACCACCTTTTCCTGTGTCCGTAAGTTCGTCCATCCAGGGCTGTATGCGTGGACCTCCGTGCACCCCCGGTGTTCATGTCCTCATCTTGGTGGCCGCGGTGCTGTGTATGATCTCCACATCCTGTATGGGGCTCTGTTTGTTAGGGGCGGCGGGCCCTCCATCTATCCCTTTCCCCTCCACGGAAGACTCAGGCCTGTGGCTGTCGTGGGCTCCCACAGCCCCAGCAAGCAACCCGCCCAGCCGCCCCGGGTTTCGATGCCTTTTCCAGAAGGAGAATGCTTCCCCCACCACGTCCGCCCTTCCCCCTTGCCCACAGTGCCTTTCCCCGCCAGGGCCCCGCTGCTCCAAGCTCGTTCCTGCTCAATCATTTATTGACTTTAAAATCGAAGCCAATTCTGGTTTGGGAAAAAAAAAAAAAAAAAAGGAAGACACACACACACACTCACACATACACAGAGGCCAGAGAGAGACAAGGTCCGAGGCTCGGGGAGGGTGGAGCAGAGATGGGGCCGGAATCAGAGAGAGACGGGGAGAGACAGGGACAGTCAAAGATAGAGGGCTGGGAGAGAATGGAAAGGGGACAGAGAGAGGAAAACAGCCACACTGGCAGGGCAAACTAGGGAAGCAGAAATATTTATAAAAACAGAGACTAGCTCCCAGAAATGTGGCCATCGGCAGGGGCAGGCTGGACCCCGCTGACCCGCCAACAGCAGCCGCGTGCCCAGAGCTGAGGGGCGCAATCCAGCACGCCCATGTCCCCTTCTCTCACCAGATGCCCTGCCGTGCTCGGGCCTGCAGCACAGAGCTGACCCCCTGTTCCCTCCTGGGGTCTCAGAGAGCCAAGCCCTGGCCATCGTCCTGAGTCTGGGGGCTGCCCCAGCCCTGCCTTGTCTCCAGTGGACCAGCTGGCATTTTCTTTCCCAGGGCGCTGTGACATCTGAGGAGCCAAGTCCTCACCCAGTCTAAGGAGGCGGGCAGGCCAGGGAGCCGAGCGGGCGGCTGGTGGGCCACGGGCCGCTCAAGCAGGAGGTCTTGGTCCCACTAGGCCCTGAATACTGGCCAGCCACAGCTCAGACCCAGCTAGGCACATAGGGTCGTCAGGCAGGGGCCTAAGATGGGGTGGCCAACAGGTCAGGCCCCCACGCTGCCGTTGAGGCCAGAGTGCCTGCTCACACCTGCACATGCACCTCACTAACACATACCCAGATCCGCTTCTGTACAGGAAAACCCTCACTCCGGGCCACACACATGTCCACAGCACGCAGGGCAGCCCATGCCTGATCCACAAGGCCACACACGGACCCCCGAGGTGGACTCACTCGCACTGACACACTCGCATCTGTGGACACAAGGTTCCATTTGTTGGGGGGCAGCTAACACACAACCCTGACATACCCTCTAGGCCCTCTCCACATACCACACCCACAGAGCAGCCATGTTCACGGTGAACTCCCACCCTCAGCCTGGGCACGCTTGGCTCACAGCTGGCAACGCTTATACCAGCAGAGGGGACACTTATGACCCCAGACGTGGCCTAGAGACCCCACTGCCACCACCACAACCGCAGACCCTTGCTGGGAGTCAGAGCCAGGCAGCCCCCAGGTGTCCCCTCTGTGGAGGCATCTGAGTTGCCAGCCAGGTAGCGTGGCTCAGGAGACAGCGCGACCAGGGCCGTTGTGTGGGGGGCTCTGGGCAGCTTCTGTGCCCCCTCAGAGCCTTCTGGCCGGTGGGGAGGGCGGGCAGGCATCGCCCCCTGGCCTTTGCCGCCTGCACGGAGCACGGTGCTGGGAACTTCGCTGGAGGCGGGACGCGCTCTCGCAGCGCGCCAAGGTCGGCACCGCGCCCGCCGCTGACCCGACGGCGTGGCCGCAGCACCCTCGGCGGTGTCCGCGGCTCCCTCCCGCCCCTCCCGCCTCCGGGCCGCGGGACGGGATTCCCCAGACCCGCCGGGTTCGCGGCGCGGCAGCCGGGGTCGCTGGGGCCGGAAAGTTTGCGCCGAGAAAAGTTTTTTCTTTTTTTTTCGGGGTGGGGGGGCGCGACTGCGGCGTCCAGGGTCGGCGAAGAGGCGCGGCCTGGGCTGGCAGCCCGCCCGTCCCTCCCTCCCCTCCCCTGCCCCACAGAAATTTGGGAGCCCCGCCATTTTCTTAGCCCCGCTCCCATGTGAGGCCTGAACAAAGACTTTGGGGAGACGCCCGGGCCGCTCGGCCCGCCCCGGGCACCCCGGCGGCACGCAGGGGCCACCGCCACTCGCGCCGGCCGCTGCCACCCTCGGGAACCGCTGCGCCCGCCCCAGGGAGCGCCGCCAGCCCCAGTGCCCGCACTGCGCCCTCCGGACCACCCCCTGCCACTCTGTCACCCCGCAAACACGGCCAGCGGCCACGCTGTCCGGGTGCACGCCACAGTCGCCTACAGGTCGGCGGGAGTCCCGCTGCCCACTGCACCCCAGTCGAGCGCGCGCGCGCGCACACACACACACACTCGACACACACACGCACTCCGGCTCCGCGCTCCGGGCAGCGCCACGCACGCCACCCGCCGCCCCCGGCACCCCCGGCGGGCGTCGTCCCCGGGGCCAGGGTCGCACGCGCGCGGGGTGCCCGGACGCGCCCGCGCCCGGCTTGCACCCCTCGGCCGCCCGCGGGCTCACTCCCCCCAGCCGCCGCGCGCCCCCTCCGCCCTCCCGCCCGCGCCGCCGGCCGGCCTCCTGCGCCCGCTCCCCTCCCGGGTCGCGCGGGGGCGGCGGCCGGTACCTGGGTGAGGCAGTACGGGGAGTACATAGCTGGGCGCCCGGGCGGGAGCGCGGCGGCCGGCCGCGGCGACGGGAGGCCCGGCAGGCGGCGGCCGCGCTCGGGCTCCGGCTCCGGCTCGGCTCCTCCGGCCTCCGCCGCGCTGCGCCCGCCCGGCCCGCGGCCCCGCGCTCGGCCCGGCGCCGCTCCGCGCTCGCCGCTCGCAGGCTCGGCCCCGCCGGCTCCGGGGCCGCCGCTGCCGCCGCCGCCGCCGCGCTCGCCGCTGCCTCTCGCGTCCGCCGCCGCCGCCGCGCGTCTACTCCATGCCGCCGCCGCTCGGCCGGTCCCCCTCGCCCGCCGCCGCCGCCGCCGCCGCCGCCGCCGCCGCCGCGCTGTGAAAGTGAAAGTTTAGACAAAGTTTGGAAGCGGCGCACTCCGGGGAGAGGGAGCGGGCGGGCGGCGCGGGCGGGAGGAGGGGCGCGGGGAGGGGCGGGCGGGGCGGGGGAGCGGCGGCCGGCGCGCACACACACACGCACACACATGCACACACACACACGCGCAGACACGCGCGCGCGGGGGCGCACACCGACGCGGTGGCCCCGACACGTGCTGGCCCGCGTTCCCCAGCAGACACACGCTGACACGCAGGGAGGCTGGGAGCCCTCCATACATGGCACGTACCGAGCTCCCTGCCACACGTTCCACATTCCAACAAAGCACACGCAGACACCTCCACACACAGCCCCGACTCCGGCCAGCACAGGCCCTAACACACGCACACGAGGCGAGGAAAGCAGCCCACGGTCCACACACGGACCTGCCCGCAGGGCCCCCCGACACGCGAGGAGGCCCCCACACAGGCATGTCACCAAGGAGCCATGTCTAGACTCCCAGATACAGGTGGACACGCTTCAGGAGGGGCCTCACACGAAATACACTGAGAGGCAGCGAGAGACACGTACGGATTCCTCCTGACACACTGACCCCAGTGACCAGACCACCACCATCCAGACACGCAACTGCACACAGCACACACACACAAAGCGGCACCAACAAAAACACATCTCGGCCGTTAGGAAGATCCCCCACCACGCTGTCACACAAAGACTCACCGTCAGACACCAGGACGTGGGTGCCAACCACAGGGAGAGCGCTGGTGCCAAGGGATGGTGGCGGCCACAACCCCCCTCAGACACACGTACCACACCCCTGATGCCGGATGCACAGAAGTATCACACACGCACCCCCAGGCCCCTTCCCTCACACTGCACACACATGCTTGTCCTTGACCCTGATCGTGGACAGGCACTCATCTTGCAAGGGTCCCATCTTCTAACCATCAGGGGCAGCAGTGGGCGTGGAGGCCTCAGGTACACACACTCACACCCCCTGGGGAGGCTCCATCTCCCGGTGCAGGCCCTGATCCCCCATTTCCAGATTGGACAGGGATGGAGGAGAAGGCTGAGGTGGGGAACCCTGTCGTGGGGGCCAGTGGGAGCCCTTGAGTGACCCCCATGGGGGCGGGGGCGCAGTGCCTGCAGCCCCCGGGCAGCTCCTGCTGAGACAAAGCTCCCTCCGGCTGCCAGCACCTTCTCACCCTCCTGGGCCAAGAGGCTGTGGCACTTCTGTGCTATGCATTGTCTGCTGGAAGCGTGTGGAGGCCCAAGTGTGTGTGTGTGTGTGTGTGTGTCCCTGCATGGTGAACATACACCTGAGCGCACATGCTCCTGGCCACACTGCATCGCGGCAGCAAGGGGGCCAGAGCTGTGTCCCCACAGCCTGGCTGGGTCTGGCTGTCCCCTGGGGGAGAGGGGAGGAGAGGTCCATCGGTGGCCGCCCTGGAGTCTCTCTGAATGGACTGGTGTGGTGGAGCAGGGCTGTGGATCTGGCCATGCGCCTAGAGGCTCCTGTGAGTCAAAGGGTGAGTGTCCGCTAGGCTCTGTGCCTGGCTCTGGGGACAGAGTGAGACACAGGACGGAAGATCCCGCCTTGGGGGGCGCCGACATTCTCCACATTCTCATAGGAGTCAGGTACAGAGGTCACCTTGGCAAAGTCTGCTCCCCGACAGGAAGTGCTGGCGAAGAGGGTGTCGGGTGTGTGTCTTTTGAGCTGACCCCGGGGTGTGCACCAGCTCTGAGACCCTCTCTATCAGAAAGTGGCACTGGGCATAACAAGCTGGGGTCTGGATGGCAGGGACGTGGGCCTCTCTGTGTGTCTGCGTGTGTGTGACCCAGCCGGTCTGGCTGTAATCAGGGTCTGTGCGGCAGGCAGCAGGGGGGAATGGGTGTCACTAGGAATGGCTGTCTCTCTGGGGGGTCCGGGTGGATCTGGGGACAGGGAGAGCGCTGGTGCCAAGGGATGGTGGCGGCCACAACCCCCCTCAGACACACGTACCACACCCCTGATGCCGGATGCACAGAAGTATCACACACGCACCCCCAGGCCCCTTCCCTCACACTGCACACACATGCTTGTCCTTGACCCTGATCGTGGACAGGCACTCATCTTGCAAGGGTCCCATCTTCTAACCATCAGGGGCAGCAGTGGGCGTGGAGGCCTCAGGTACACACACTCACACCCCCTGGGGAGGCTCCATCTCCCGGTGCAGGCCCTGATCCCCCATTTCCAGATTGGACAGGGATGGAGGAGAAGGCTGAGGTGGGGAACCCTGTCGTGGGGGCCAGTGGGAGCCCTTGAGTGACCCCCATGGGGGCGGGGGCGCAGTGCCTGCAGCCCCCGGGCAGCTCCTGCTGAGACAAAGCTCCCTCCGGCTGCCAGCACCTTCTCACCCTCCTGGGCCAAGAGGCTGTGGCACTTCTGTGCTATGCATTGTCTGCTGGAAGCGTGTGGAGGCCCAAGTGTGTGTGTGTGTGTGTGTGTGTCCCTGCATGGTGAACATACACCTGAGCGCACATGCTCCTGGCCACACTGCATCGCGGCAGCAAGGGGGCCAGAGCTGTGTCCCCACAGCCTGGCTGGGTCTGGCTGTCCCCTGGGGGAGAGGGGAGGAGAGGTCCATCGGTGGCCGCCCTGGAGTCTCTCTGAATGGACTGGTGTGGTGGAGCAGGGCTGTGGATCTGGCCATGCGCCTAGAGGCTCCTGTGAGTCAAAGGGTGAGTGTCCGCTAGGCTCTGTGCCTGGCTCTGGGGACAGAGTGAGACACAGGACGGAAGATCCCGCCTTGGGGGGCGCCGACATTCTCCACATTCTCATAGGAGTCAGGTACAGAGGTCACCTTGGCAAAGTCTGCTCCCCGACAGGAAGTGCTGGCGAAGAGGGTGTCGGGTGTGTGTCTTTTGAGCTGACCCCGGGGTGTGCACCAGCTCTGAGACCCTCTCTATCAGAAAGTGGCACTGGGCATAACAAGCTGGGGTCTGGATGGCAGGGACGTGGGCCTCTCTGTGTGTCTGCGTGTGTGTGACCCAGCCGGTCTGGCTGTAATCAGGGTCTGTGCGGCAGGCAGCAGGGGGGAATGGGTGTCACTAGGAATGGCTGTCTCTCTGGGGGGTCCGGGTGGATCTGGGGACAGTGAGGGAGAGCTGTGTGTACCAGGGGTTCGCGGCTGCACAGGTGCCCATGTCTGTAGGGAAGCCGGGGAACTGTGCCTTTGCAGAGTGGGGTGTGTGTGATTAGGTGTGCGCGCGCGCGTGGGGGGAGGGCTGTTTCTGTGCACCTGAGAATGTATGCCTGTGTCTGTTATTCCCCTCCTCGGGAGGCTGTAATCCCAGGGTCCCGGCCGACCCGACCCGGCCTTCCTCCTCTGCGTCTCAGCCGCCGCCGATGCAAGGCCGTGGCAGAGGGAATCGATACGTCCTTAAAAATTCAAGGGCTTCTCGTAAACAGAAACTTTTAACACCGTTTAAAGTTTCAGGGCCGCCGCTGCTGCCTCGCCGCCGCCGCCGCCACCGCTGCAGGAGGAGGGCGTGGGGGAGGAGGAGGCACTAGAGGGCGGGGCGGGGGCCGCGGAGAAGGGGCGGGGCTACACGGGAGGTGGAGGAGAGGTTGCGGGAGGGCCCGGGGGGCTCTGGGGGGCTGAGGGCAGGGACAGGAAGGGGGTGTGGGGATCAAGGGGGCTGGGGGCCTGGGTGGCTCAGGAACGGGATGTGGGGGATAGGCTAAGGGGTAGGGAGGTGGGGAGAGGAGGGAAGCAGGGAATGAGGTGAGGAGGCCCGAGAGAGGCTGGACTGTCTGGGAGAAGGAGCTAGGGATCTGTAGACCCAGACGGGGTTTGGGGGAGCCGGGGTGGGTGGCGCGGGGGGCGCTTGGATGCCTGAAGGAGGAAGCAGAGGATAGATTTAGTGAGTTACTGGGGCCTAAATGCAAGGAATACCAGAGCAGTGTGGGTCTGTGGGGGAGGAGGAGAAATCGTTGAAGGGTTCGGGGGTATCTGGGATCTTTAATATACTTGGGGGCTTGGGGAGACCCCCAGACCCAGGTGGAGCATCCTTGTAGTGTGATGACTCTCTGGGACCCCACAGACTATAGCCCACGGGGCCCCTCTGTCCATGGGATTTCCCAGGCAAGAACTGGAGTGGGTAGCCATGCCTTTCTCCTGGGCATCTTCCTGGCCCCGGAATTGAACCTGGGTCTTGCACACTGCAGCCACCAGGGACCCTCCTTGCCCTTCGCAAATACCCATGAAGGGTACTCTCAGCAGCCCCACCGACTTGGCCCAGGTGCCCATGTCTGTAGGGAAGCCGGGGAACTGTGCCTTTGCAGAGTGGGGTGTGTGTGATTAGGTGTGCGCGCGCGCGTGGGGGGAGGGCTGTTTCTGTGCACCTGAGAATGTATGCCTGTGTCTGTTATTCCCCTCCTCGGGAGGCTGTAATCCCAGGGTCCCGGCCGACCCGACCCGGCCTTCCTCCTCTGCGTCTCAGCCGCCGCCGCCGCCGCCGATGCAAGGCCGTGGCAGAGGGAATCGATACGTCCTTAAAAATTCAAGGGCTTCTCGTAAACAGAAACTTTTAACACCGTTTAAAGTTTCAGGGCCGCCGCTGCTGCCTCGCCGCCGCCGCCGCCACCGCTGCAGGAGGAGGGCGTGGGGGAGGAGGAGGCACTAGAGGGCGGGGCGGGGGCCGCGGAGAAGGGGCGGGGCTACACGGGGGGGGGAGGGGGGGTTGCGGGAGGGCCCGGGGGGGCTCTGGGGGGCTGAGGGCGGGGACAGGAAGGGGGTGTGGGGATCAAGGGGGCTGGGGGCCTGGGTGGCTCAGGAACGGGATGTGGGGGATAGGCTAAGGGGGAGGGAGGTGGGGAGAGGAGGGAAGCAGGGAATGAGGTGAGGAGGCCCGAGAGAGGCTGGACTGTCTGGGAGAAGGAGCTAGGGATCTGTAGACCCAGACGGGGTTTGGGGGAGCCGGGGTGGGTGGCGCGGGGGGCGCTTGGATGCCTGAAGGAGGAAGCAGAGGATAGATTTAGTGAGTTACTGGGGCCTAAATGCAAGGAATACCAGAGCAGTGTGGGTCTGTGGGGGAGGAGGAGAAATCGTTGAAGGGTTCGGGGGTATCTGGGATCTTTAATATACTTGGGGGCTTGGGGAGACCCCCAGACCCAGGTGGAGCATCCTTGTAGTGTGATGACTCTCTGGGACCCCACAGACTATAGCCCACGGGGCCCCTCTGTCCATGGGATTTCCCAGGCAAGAACTGGAGTGGGTAGCCATGCCTTTCTCCTGGGCATCTTCCTGGCCCCGGAATTGAACCTGGGTCTTGCACACTGCAGCCACCAGGGACCCTCCTTGCCCCTTCGCAAATACCCATGAAGGGGTACTCCCTCAGCAGCCCCACCGACTTCGGCCCAGGCCTCGCCCCAGCTGACAGCCAGGTGTACCAGGGCTGGGGTCTCAGTCACTCGTTCCTCACCCTCCGGGCCCTGCCTCTGGGCTCTGCTGGAACCAGCATGCTATACCCACTTCATACACGCATGGCACACACACCCACCCATCCTTCCACTCACGCACACGCTCATGGCACAACACCCTTCCCATGTGCACATACTCACTCTTTCTTTCACACACACACATGTTCACACAAACAAAACATGTGCCCCATCTTCACGCAGAGATTCCCACACAGAATTCCCTCCACACACTCAGACCACCCCCCATACCCGCAACACTCCCCCGCCCCATCACACAGGCATCCACATGCACTCCGCTCCCCCCTCCGCAGCTGCCAGCTGGGAGGGTTTTTACAGAGAGGCTGGAGGACACCCCCAGAGGAGGGGGGCTTCCCCTCCCCTCCCCCTCCCTCAGCACCAGGTCTTTAGGACCACACCTGGCCTCCAAGAAATCTCAGGAGAGGAGGGTGCTGCCAGGGGGCTGGGCACAGCTGGAGCACCACAGCTGGGATCCCCCACATTCCTCCCTGCCGGGCTGCCCACCTGGCTGTGGCAGGCAGCAGGTGTGCTCTTGCAATGCAGGTGTGTGGGGGAGGAGGAGGGAGGAGTGGGCACCAGGCCCATGGCACCACCCAGCCAGGATGCGGGGGGCAGCGGGAGGCAGTGCCGAAACATCTGGACTCCGGCAGCCAGGTCCTGGGCCACCAGTGGTGGGGTCCGGCGTGGCTGGGCTCAGGGGCCGGCAGACAGGCCTCTCCAGAGAGAAGGACGAACATCTGGCAACCGGATCCGGGAGGAGCTGGGCTGCGGGTGCTGCCAGGGTCGGGGAGGGGTGCTCTAGGCCCTCCTGGCAGGACTGGGGATCCCCACTCCCCAAGAGGGCCTCCTGTCCCTTCCGCCCAGCCTGGAGGGCATGGCCTCGGCCCAGGCCCCGGGGCCCAGCCTTGCACTCTCTGTCCCCTCCCTGGGCTAAGAACCTCTGGTGGGGACGGCAGAATCACAGGTCCCACTGCCAAGGCACGCCTGGCCAGGCACCTGCAAGCACATCACACACACACACACACACTCCAGACTCCTACAGCCATGCACGTACAGAATCACAAAGACACAGAGGCGCACTCCAACACACAGAGGTACAGACCCTTCTCCTCCTCTCGGGGTTCATGTAAATGAACACCGTGATCACACAGACGCAGGAACACCCAGCGATGCGGTCGCACACCCTCAGCCCACAGACACACAAGCACACACACAGCCTCAGGGAGACTCTCACACAAACCTCCACAGGGTGACACCAGTGACACTCTAGTCCCCCACACACGTCCTCCCTGAGACACAGATGTACACTGACCCACACAGGTCAGCATCACACGCTGAGCCCAGTTACGTATGCACACAAGGCCACACAAAGTCACACCAGGGCACGCAGTCTCACAGACTTTTGGAGCAGACACAGGTGCTGTCAAAATCCTCCCTAGACGGGGCACAGGCAAAGTCACGCAGAGAGGAACCGATCACACATAGGGACACACAGACGTGGTGACAAATGATCACACACCGACACCCGAAGACCCATGCGGATCACCCACGGTGACGCTCGGGCCGGCCTGCGGCTGCCCACGAGGTCCTACAGACACGCACTCGCACGTGGCCCGGTAGCACCGCCTGGCCGGGCCGAGGACAGGCAGGCAGCGGGGCTTCCGGTGGCGACCTCTGGAGGCAAGGAAAGCGCTGGGGAAACTTCTCATTTGCAGCCGGCTGGAGACCCACCCCACCCGCCCTGGAAACCTGGCCCTGGCTCTGAATGGAGCCTCTGTGTGCCACCGCCCAAGCAACCGGGGTGTGGGTACTGGGGGGGCAGGTGGGGAGGCTGGCCACACCGTGTCCCTGGCCGAGCGTCAGGGGCCACCCAGTCACACGCTGGGACCCAGGCTGGCGTCCCCAGGTAAGGAGGAGCCCTCCTCGCCCCCATCCCCTCCACATCTGGAGGCCACTCCCCAAAGCCAGCCTGCAGAAGGAGAACAGAAACCACACAGGGCCCCGGCGGGCCCTGGATTTCCCTCCTGGGCTAAGAACCGCTGGTGGGGACGGCAGAATCACAGGTCCCACTGCCAAGGCACGCCTGGCCAGGCACCTGCAAGCACATCACACACACACACACTCCAGACTCCTACAGCCATGCACGTACAGAATCACAAAGACACAGAGGCGCACTCCAACACACAGAGGTACAGACCCTTCTCCTCCTCTCGGGGTTCATGTAAATGAACACCGTGATCACACAGACGCAGGAACACCCAGCGATGCGGTCGCACACCCTCAGCCCACAGACACACAAGCACACACACAGCCTCAGGGAGACTCTCACACAAACCTCCACAGGGTGACACCAGTGACACTCTAGTCCCCCACACACGTCCTCCCTGAGACACAGATGTACACTGACCCACACAGGTCAGCATCACACGCTGAGCCCAGTTACGTATGCACACAAGGCCACACAAAGTCACACCAGGGCACGCAGTCTCACAGACTTTTGGAGCAGACACAGGTGCTGTCAAAATCCTCCCTAGACGGGGCACAGGCAAAGTCACGCAGAGGAACCGATCACACATAGGGACACACAGACGTGGTGACAAATGATCACACACCGACACCCGAAGACCCATGCGGATCACCCACGGTGACGCTCGGGCCGGCCTGCGGCTGCCCACGAGGTCCTACAGACACGCACTCGCACGTGGCCCGGTAGCACCGCCTGGCCGGGCCGAGGACAGGCAGGCAGCGGGGCTTCCGGTGGCGACCTCTGGAGGCAAGGAAAGCGCTGGGGAAACTTCTCATTTGCAGCCGGCTGGAGACCCACCCCACCCGCCCTGGAAACCTGGCCCTGGCTCTGAATGGAGCCTCTGTGTGCCACCGCCCAAGCAACCGGGGTGTGGGTACTGGGGGGGCAGGTGGGGAGGCTGGCCACACCGTGTCCCTGGCCGAGCGTCAGGGGCCACCCAGTCACACGCTGGGACCCAGGCTGGCGTCCCCAGGTAAGGAGGAGCCCTCCTCGCCCCCATCCCCTCCACATCTGGAGGCCACTCCCCAAAGCCAGCCTGCAGAAGGAGAACAGAAACCACACAGGGCCCCGGCGGGCCCTGGATTTCCAGGTGTCCCCTGTCTCAGGCTCATGCATGTCCCCAGGTTGAGCAGCTGCCCATCTCCGGCCACAAGGCCACTCAGTCCGGCACAAAGGTAAGACGCAGGGGCTTCCCTGATGGTTCAGTGAGTAAAGAGTACGCCTTGCAGTGCAAGGGGCACCAGTTGGATCCCTGGTCCAGGAAGATCCCATGTGCCACGGAGCAGCTGGACAGGTGTGTCCAATTACACACCAGCTCTGTGGAGCACATGTGCCCAGAGCTGGTGCTCTGCAACGAAAGAGGCCATTGAGATGGGAGTCCCACACAGGCCAAAGAACAAAAATGGATGAAAAATAAACGATGGCTGGGATTCCCTGGTAGCCCAGTGGGTAAAGAGTCTGCCTTGCAGTGCAAGGTGCACCGGTTCGATCCCTGGCCCGGGAAGATCCCACGTGCCATGAAGCAGCTAGACTGGTGTGTCCAATTAGGAGCCAGCACTCTGGAGAGCATGCACTCAGAGCCAGTGCTCTGCAACGAGAGAGGTCACTGTGACGGGAGGCCCACACAGGCCAGAGAACAAAGACGGATGAAAATAAGTGAATAGAAGACCAATAAAAGAGGCCAAAAGTTTAAAAAAAAAAAAAAAAAAGTACAAAGAAAAAATAAACGATGACTTGGTGGCAAAAAAAAAAAAATACTATGGCTTCTAGAAAATAGGCTTTAAAAAGATAAAAGGGTAACACGCCACAACTATACGCGACAGCATCACTGAGGATGTGACCCTGTGGCTGTGACAGTGCAGCCGGCCTCCCTGTGCCGCATTAACCACACCCAGAACCACACCATCACGCAGTCGCCCACAGAAATACCGCCACAGCCCCCACGACGCTGGTCGCACACGCCTTCATCCACACGCACACCTCCTCACCCTGACCCTGACACACGGACCCTCAGCCTAAGTCCACGTCCCACGGACCAGCAGGGGCTCGCTCGCCTCCCCGGCGCAGGTGGCCCCGTGCAACTGTGCGAGCCGCGTAGCCCGCGGCGTCACTGCCCGACTTGGTCACCGGGAGGGGAAGCCCATCTGACCACTTCTTCGCCAGGGTGTGGCACGCAGCTGCCCCTCGAGCTGTGTGCGAACCCCACCAGTCCCTCCGGTGATGCGCCCGCACATCCTGCTTGTCACGGAGCAGGTCACCAGGCCACAGAGCTGCTCGCAGGCATTCTGATGGCGCGGACTCCAGGGCCTCCTGGGGCAGGGGACAGGCACACAGCTGGCATGGACCTGCAGCACCCGGAGCCCCCCGACAGAGTTACAGAGAAACCGTGGGGGGCCATCCCATCACACGGCAGCCAGACTCCCCACCGCCTGTCGCAGCGTGGAGACAGCCCCTTAGTCGTCCCAACGGGCAGTCACGCGTGCTACCGTGACCCCTACAGTAGTCACCAGGAAGCCCCCCAGGTCCTGGAGACAGGGGGAGGCCCTCGCTGCTACCCCGCCCCCCCTCCACACTGCAGGTGGAGCCTGGAGAAGAGGGGGGCTACCGGGTATGCAGCTGTAGGTGGAGGGTGCCAGCCCCCTGCCTCATGAATAGTCATCAGCTGGGGCTCTCCTGAACCTGTGGGGAGTCGGAGGTCCCAGGCAGCTGTGTACCCCTCTTTTGTGCCAGGAGGCCCTCAGGTGAGCGTCGAGCCCCGGCAGTCCCAGGAACCCACACCCAGTGACCCACAGAGACACCCGCAGGATCTCACGCTGCCCACCCAGGACGTTTCACAGAAGGGGAAACTGAGTCACTGAGCGGCTGAAGCCCTCTCCAAGAAGGGGGGCCGCGCCTGACTCCAGGCAGAGGCTACCGCCGGGCGCCCCCTGCCGGCCCAGCCCCTTGCGCGCGGCGGGCACGCGCCTGACGTAACCAGCCCCTTCCCCCCGCGCGGGGGGGGGCGCGTTGCCATGGCGCCGGCGGGCCGCGTGAATGGGGCATTGTTCGCCGCGGCGCCCGGGCCGGGCGAACCACACCATCACGCAGTCGCCCACAGAAATACCGCCACAGCCCCACGACGCTGGTCGCACACGCCTTCATCCACACGCACACCTCCTCACCCTGACCCTGACACACGGACCCTCAGCCTAAGTCCACGCCCACGGACCAGCAGGGGCTCGCTCGCCTCCCGGCGCAGGTGGCCCCGTGCAACTGTGCGAGCCGCGTAGCCCGCGGCGTCACTGCCCGACTTGGTCACCGGGAGGGGAAGCCCATCTGACCACTTCTTCGCCAGGGTGTGGCACGCAGCTGCCCCTCGAGCTGTGTGCGAACCCCACCAGTCCCTCCGGTGATGCGCCCGCACATCCTGCTTGTCACGGAGCAGGTCACCAGGCCACAGAGCTGCTCGCAGGCATTCTGATGGCGCGGACTCCAGGGCCTCCTGGGGCAGGGGACAGGCACACAGCTGGCATGGACCTGCAGCACCCGGAGCCCCCCGACAGAGTTACAGAGAAACCGTGGGGGGCCATCCCATCACACGGCAGCCAGACTCCCCACCGCCTGTCGCAGCGTGGAGACAGCCCCTTAGTCGTCCCAACGGGCAGTCACGCGTGCTACCGTGACCCCTACAGTAGTCACCAGGAAGCCCCCCAGGTCCTGGAGACAGGGGGAGGCCCTCGCTGCTACCCCGCCCCCCCTCCACACTGCAGGTGGAGCCTGGAGAAGAGGGGGGCTACCGGGTATGCAGCTGTAGGTGGAGGGTGCCAGCCCCCTGCCTCATGAATAGTCATCAGCTGGGGCTCTCCTGAACCTGTGGGGAGTCGGAGGTCCCAGGCAGCTGTGTACCCCTCTTTTGTGCCAGGAGGCCCTCAGGTGAGCGTCGAGCCCCGGCAGTCCCAGGAACCCACACCCAGTGACCCACAGAGACACCCGCAGGATCTCACGCTGCCCACCCAGGACGTTTCACAGAAGGGGAAACTGAGTCACTGAGCGGCTGAAGCCCTCTCCAAGAAGGGGGGCCGCGCCTGACTCCAGGCAGAGGCTACCGCCGGGCGCCCCCTGCCGGCCCAGCCCCTTCGCGCGCGCGGCGGGCACGCGCCTGACGTAACCATGGCATCCTCTTGGCACGAGCGGCCCCGCGCGCAGGGAGGGTGGGGCGGGCGCGTTGCCATGGCGCCGGCGGGCCGCGTGAATGGGGCATTGTTCGCCGCGGCGCCCGGGCCGGGCTGTCCGGGACCCACCCGGACCCACTCGAGCCGGCAGAGGCTGGAAGACACAAGAGACCAAGAGACGGGAGAGACGGACAGAGCTGTAGCTGGGGAGAGGCACTTAGAAAGACAGAGACGGGAGAGACTTGCAAGAGAAACGCACACATAAGGAAGGACAGAGGGAAGGGGCCAAAGGAAGGCAGAAGGCGGAGATGGAGACGGAAGATGAAGGGCTGGAGTGGGAGACGGCACCGGCCGGCCAGTATGCATGGAGCACACCGTGCCAGGCAGCAGGACGAGGGCGAGGACCAGGACTCGCAAAGTCAAAGATGCTGAGAGGTGGGAAGAGACACAGCTGTGAAGAGGGCCAGAGAGGGCAAAGTCAGAGATAACCAGGGAAGGAAGGAAGGAGATGCTCTAAGGGCCTCTTGCCCCACCCCCGGGTCCCTTCTCCACTCCCCTGTGGCTCACCGGCCTGCCCTGTGGCCCCCGACCCTCTTAGAAGGCACACCTGTGCTCTATACATCGTCACGCTCCAGCGGACGAGCCATCACGGACACAGGGGTCAAGTCTTCGGGGACGCTGCCCCAGGCACTCCGAGACCCCTTCCTGGGCACAGTGACATACCCGCAGACTCCCGGTGACCCAGTCCTGGTCACAGCCAGACCCACTCATAGGACACCAGAGGACCCTGCCAGCCACATCGTCCCAGGACGTCCCGTGAGGACCCTGCCAGCCACATCGTCCCAGGAACACGTGACCACACACCACCAGGAGGACTCACGCTCCAAGGGAACGCTGTCAGACGTGGCCACGCCAGTCCCACAGCGCCCGCCCGCGCAGGCACACATATTCCCCTCCACTCGTGGACATCTTCACAGACACACACGGCCCTCTGCTCCATGTGACCTCATGGACGGGGTGCCCTGACCCCTGGTCCAGACTGGTATCGATGGAAGTGCTGGGTCCAGTTCTCCATGCTGGAGAGACATCAGCCACCAGGGGAGATTGGGAGGGGTGGGGAAGGAGGCAAAGGCCTGTTCCGGTACCCTTCAAAGGGCTGGGTCAACCCAGGCCAGGGTGGTCCCCTAACTCCCCGAAAGACTGGGTCAGCTTGGCCCAAATCTGAACCAAGGGCGTCCCCTGGTGGCCATTCTTGTTCTCTGCACCCACCAGGTTGGACTGGGCGCAGGTGTGGAGAGGCAGCAGGGCGGCCCCGTCAGAATAGAAGGGCAGAGAGGACAGGCCCGACTCAGCACACAGAACTCAGCGATGGAAAGTCAGAGTCCAGACATGAGAACTCAGACCGAGAATTTGGAGAAAAAGGAAGGACAGAGGGAAGGGGCCAAAGGAAGGCAGAAGGCGGAGATGGAGACGGAAGATGAAGGGCTGGAGTGGGAGACGGCACCGGCCGGCCAGTATGCATGGAGCACACCGTGCCAGGCAGCAGGACGAGGGCGAGGACCAGGACTCGCAAAGTCAAAGATGCTGAGAGGTGGGAAGAGACACAGCTGTGAAGAGGGCCAGAGAGGGCAAAGTCAGAGATAACCAGGGAAGGAAGGAAGGAGATGCTCTAAGGGCCTCTTGCCCCACCCCCGGGTCCCTTCTCCACTCCCCTGTGGCTCACCGGCCTGCCCTGTGGCCCCCGACCCTCTTAGAAGGCACACCTGTGCTCTATACATCGTCACGCTCCAGCGGACGAGCCATCACGGACACAGGGGTCAAGTCTTCGGGGACGCTGCCCCAGGCACTCCGAGACCCCTTCCTGGGCACAGTGACATACCCGCAGACTCCCGGTGACCCAGTCCTGGTCACAGCCAGACCCACTCATAGGACACCAGAGGACCCTGCCAGCCACATCGTCCCAGGACGTCCCGTGAGGACCCTGCCAGCCACATCGTCCCAGGAACACGTGACCACACACCACCAGGAGGACTCACGCTCCAAGGGAACGCTGTCAGACGTGGCCACGCCAGTCCCACAGCGCCCGCCCGCGCAGGCACACATATTCCCCTCCACTCGTGGACATCTTCACAGACACACACGGCCCTCTGCTCCATGTGACCTCATGGACGGGGTGCCCTGACCCCTGGTCCAGACTGGTATCGATGGAAGTGCTGGGTCCAGTTCTCCATGCTGGAGAGACATCAGCCACCAGGGGAGATTGGGAGGGGTGGGGAAGGAGGCAAAGGCCTGTTCCGGTACCCTTCAAAGGGCTGGGTCAACCCAGGCCAGGGTGGTCCCCTAACTCCCCGAAAGACTGGGTCAGCTTGGCCCAAATCTGAACCAAGGGCGTCCCCTGGTGGCCATTCTTGTTCTCTGCACCCACCAGGTTGGACTGGGCGCAGGTGTGGAGAGGCAGCAGGGCGGCCCCGTCAGAATAGAAGGGCAGAGAGGACAGGCCCGACTCAGCACACAGAACTCAGCGATGGAAAGTCAGAGTCCAGACATGAGAACTCAGACCGAGAATTTGGAGACTGGAATCCAACACTGGAATCCGAAACCAGAGCTCAGAACCTGAATCTAGACTCCCAGATACCAAGGCCTAGGATCCAGATCCGAGAACTCCGGACCCAGAATCTTAAACTCCAGCTCCATGGGGCTTCCCTGGTGGCTCAGGGGCAAAGAATCCACCTGACCATGCAGGAGACATGGGTTCGATCCCTGGTCCGGGAAGATCCCGCCTGCCACTGAACACCTACACCTGTGAACCGTGGCTACGGAAGCCCGCGCACCTGAGAGCCCGTGCTCCACGACAAGAGAAGTCACCACTGTGAGAAGCCCTCAGACTACAACGAGAGTAGCTCCCGCTTGCTGCGCTAAAGGAAAGCCCATGCAGCCACGCGGACCCAGCACAGCCAAAAATAACACGTAAATAAAATTATTTATCAAAAAGTAAAATAAAACCCAGGCCCAAGGGTCCACCATCCAGAATTCAAAACTCTAGAGCGTGTCCTCCAGAATCTAGAATCAAGGGCCCCGTGAGGCACTACCTGGCAGAGCAGTGGTTAGGGCTTGGCGCTCTCCCTGCCAGGGCCCTGGGTTCAGTCCCTGACTGGGGAACTAAAATCACACAAGCCATTGCAGCATGGCCCAAAAGAAGCAGAAAGAATAATCAAGGAGCCAGAATACAGATCCCAGAACCCAAGGCAGTCCTCAGAGCCAGCTCGGTGACTTCCCCGATCCCTGACGCTAGAGCCTGGGGAGCGGGGCTAGGACGACAGGAACGCACAGTGGGGGCAGGTGAGGCGCCCTGCGCTGACCCCACAGCCTCTCCCGCGGCTGCCGCGGTGCGTTTGCAAACACACACAGACACACACCCCCTTCAACAGGGTCTTCTGCACCCACCCACCTGCCCAGACAGACGGCCTCAGACCGCCTGGTGCCCAGCGGCGCACATCCTCAGACATACTGCCGACCGCACACGCGCCATCGCCCGGAGACACCCGGAACTGCCCTACGCTCCTCCCAGCACCTGAGCACACGCCGTCTGGGGGCCTTTGCCGTCTCAGAGCCGTGCCCCCACCCTGGCATCCCATGCCGAGCTCAGGCCCACGACCCCCGCCCACAGACACACAGAAAGCCAGGGCTCCCAGCCCTGCACGCAGAGACAGCTCACAGCATTGTGGAGGCTGGCACGCACACACACACACACACACACGCACGCACGCACTCTCCCAGGCACTGAGAAGCCCCGTGCCTTGGCAGCCACGCCGCCCCTGGGAACAGGACCCCCGGGACGGGGCTCACCGCGCACCCCCGCGCCCACTCCAGCCCTCCCCGCCCGGCCGGCTGGCGGGCTTTAATACAGATGCCAAACTCATAATTGTAACCGAGGGTGACAGGGTCACCTTGAGCCCCAGATGCTCGCTCGGTGACAGATGGCGTTGGCAAACCTGATTATCGGCCCCCGTGCCAGCGCTCGTGGCACCTGCATCCCCGCCCCTCCCCCGCTCCCCCAGCCCTCATTACCCACCCATTACTGGGCCTGGGGGGCGGGGTGGGGGCCGGCTGGCATGGCCCGGGAGGGGGCAGGGACTCCAGGGGCCCCCCTGGCACCAAGGTTCCCAGCTGGCTCCCCGGCTGGCTGGCAGGAGGTGGGCACAGCTGAAGGGCGGGGGGTGGGGGGTGGGGGGGGAGCAGGCTCCTCGTGCCTGCCAGAGAGAGGAGTGCCCGCGGTGCCAGGGCTAAGCTGCCCACTCGGACACTGCTTGGGGCTGGCACAGAACCCTGGAGGGAGGAGGGTCGGTATGCCCCTCGTCGTGGGCCCCAGGTGACCCCGCCCCCACCCCAGGGCCCTTGGAGCAGGGCCTTGGGAGCTGCCTGCTTGGCCTGTTCTCACCCTTCCGTGCAGGCCTGTGGGGTCAGAGGTCACAGGCTCCCACGCCCCACTGGCCCATCTGTTTCCTTGGGTTCCCTCCCCCTGCTCCCCTCACCTGGGGCCTTCCTTCCTGAGGCAGGAAGAGGGCTGAGGGGGGCCTGGCCAGCCCCCACCCCGCGCTCCAGGGGGCATTTGGAGGCAACCCCGACAGCGCCACATGTCCCGCGTCTGTGCCAGACGGGCCCATCTGCTAGGGCCCGGGTTCCAGCCGCCCAGCGCCAGGCCGCCCTCGTCCGCGGCCGACCCCGCGCCCAGCTGAGCAGGGAGCACCCTGGCCGTCCACGCTCCCGCCCAGGGCCGCCCCCTCCCAGGAAGCCCCAAGAGGTGAAACACACACACAGCCCTACACACACACACACACACACACATCTACACACACATACCTACACACATCTATATACACACACATGTGTGCATGTTCCGTCGCTAAGTCGTGTTTGACCCTTTGCGACCCCGTGGATTGTAGCCCACCAGGCTCCTCTGTTCATGCGACTTCCCAGCCAAGAAGACTGGAGCGGGTGGTCCTTTCCTTCTCCAGGGCTCCTTCCCCACCCAGGGACTGAACCCACGTCCCCTGCATTAGCAGGTGGATTCTTTACCACTGAGTCACCAGGAGAGACTCCCCACCCACAACTAAATGAGGCCAAGCTTGATGATTCCTGTAGACGCCACACTGAGCAGGACGCTGTGTGAGGGCTCGGGGTAGAGGGGGGGCAGGAAGGCAGCCGGGGACACGTGGGTCCTGCCGCTGACTTGAGGAGCCCAGGTTTCCCCCCAGCAGCTCTTTCTGCCTCCTGGCCTTGGTGTCTTGGGATCCCTAGGACCAGGTCAGCACCGTGCCTTCCCGTCTGGACGGGACCATCTGTCCTCCCTGCCGCTGGGAGCGTCTGTGACTCATTCCATGAGAGGAGGTCCGGCTCGGCGATTCAACCCAGGAGCCCCCAGGCCTTGGATGCGAACGCCGCCTGTGCCCCACGCCCTTCCGAGAGGAAGAGACTTTGTCTCCTGGCGCCTCAGTTTCCTTTTCCATAAAGTGGGATGCGACTGGGACTTGCTGGCTGGCTCAGGGGTTAAGACACGGAGCTGCCACTGCAAGGGATGTGGGTTCGGTCCCTGGTCCGGGAACTAAGATCCCACGTGGTGTGTGGTAAGGCACAAACAGAAAAAAGAAATAAAAGGATGTGATGAGCCTGGGGCCTTCCTTCCTGAGGCAGGAAGAGGGCTGAGGGGGGCCTGGCCAGCCCCCACCCCGCGCTCCAGGGGGCATTTGGAGGCAACCCCGACAGCGCCACATGTCCCGCGTCTGTGCCAGACGGGCCCATCTGCTAGGGCCCGGGTTCCAGCCGCCCAGCGCCAGGCCGCCCTCGTCCGCGGCCGACCCCGCGCCCAGCTGAGCAGGGAGCACCCTGGCCGTCCACGCTCCCGCCCAGGGCCGCCCCCTCCCAGGAAGCCCCAAGAGGTGAAACACACACACAGCCCTACACACACACACACACACACACATCTACACACACATACCTACACACATCTATATACACACACATGTGTGCATGTTCCGTCGCTAAGTCGTGTTTGACCCTTTGCGACCCCGTGGATTGTAGCCCACCAGGCTCCTCTGTTCATGCGACTTCCCAGCCAAGAAGACTGGAGCGGGTGGTCCTTTCCTTCTCCAGGGCTCCTTCCCCACCCAGGGACTGAACCCACGTCCCCTGCATTAGCAGGTGGATTCTTTACCACTGAGTCACCAGGAGAGACTCCCCACCCACAACTAAATGAGGCCAAGCTTGATGATTCCTGTAGACGCCACACTGAGCAGGACGCTGTGTGAGGGCTCGGGGTAGAGGGGGGGCAGGAAGGCAGCCGGGGACACGTGGGTCCTGCCGCTGACTTGAGGAGCCCAGGTTTCCCCCCAGCAGCTCTTTCTGCCTCCTGGCCTTGGTGTCTTGGGATCCCTAGGACCAGGTCAGCACCGTGCCTTCCCGTCTGGACGGGACCATCTGTCCTCCCTGCCGCTGGGAGCGTCTGTGACTCATTCCATGAGAGGAGGTCCGGCTCGGCGATTCAACCCAGGAGCCCCCAGGCCTTGGATGCGAACGCCGCCTGTGCCCCACGCCCTTCCGAGAGGAAGAGACTTTGTCTCCTGGCGCCTCAGTTTCCTTTTCCATAAAGTGGGATGCGACTGGGACTTGCTGGCTGGCTCAGGGGTTAAGACACGGAGCTGCCACTGCAAGGGATGTGGGTTCGGTCCCTGGTCCGGGAACTAAGATCCCACGTGGTGTGTGGTAAGGCACAAACAGAAAAAAGAAATAAAAGGATGTGATGAGCCCTACAGCACGGGGCCATCTGAGGATGGCGCCAGACATGAACACAGTGAAAGTGCTGGTCGCGCTGTGACCCCATGGATTACTGCTCACCAGGCTCCTCTGTCCATGGAAGTCTCCAGGCAAGAAGACTGGGGCGGGTAGCCATGCCCTTCTCCAGGGGATCTTCCAAGCCCAGGACTCGAACTCAGGTCTCCTGCACTGCAGGCAGATTCTTTCCTGCCTGAGCCATGAGTTAGCGCCTATCAAACACTGAGAGCAGGGCCCGACAAACAGTGAGTGCTCATTAAGTGCGCTCTTTGACCGTGAGTGGTCTGCCCCGACGGCGGGGCTGGGTGGGCCTGGCGTCCCCAGGAGCAGGGCGAGGACTCTGGAGACCCGTCTGGCTCTTTCTCCCTCTCTGGTGACCGGATTCAGCGTGCATGGTCCGAGTCTGCATCTTTCTCAGCCTGTGTTCCCGCATCTCTCCAGAGTGCGGGCATCTGTGTGTCCATCCGTGACCCTCAGCGCACCCCTTTGGGCGGCACGGACACCTCTCGTCACAGCTGGCACGAGTGGTAAAGAACCCACCTGCCACTGCAGGAGCCAGAAGAGACTCGGGTCCCACCTCTGGGTTGGGAAGATGCCCTGGAGAAGGAAGGGGTAATCCACTCCAGTATTCTTTCCTGGGAATTTCCTTGAGGAGCCCAGGTTTCCCCCCAGCAGCTCTTTCTGCCTCCTGGCCTTGGTGTCTTGGGATCCCTAGGACCAGGTCAGCACCGTGCCTTCCCGTCTGGACGGGACCATCTGTCCTCCCTGCCGCTGGGAGCGTCTGTGACTCATTCCATGAGAGGAGGTCCGGCTCGGCGATTCAACCCAGGAGCCCCCAGGCCTTGGATGCGAACGCCGCCTGTGCCCCACGCCCTTCCGAGAGGAAGAGACTTTGTCTCCTGGCGCCTCAGTTTCCTTTTCCATAAAGTGGGATGCGACTGGGACTTGCTGGCTGGCTCAGGGGTTAAGACACGGAGCTGCCACTGCAAGGGATGTGGGTTCGGTCCCTGGTCCGGGAACTAAGATCCCACGTGGTGTGTGGTAAGGCACAAACAGAAAAAAGAAATAAAAGGATGTGATGAGCCCTACAGCACGGGGCCATCTGAGGATGGCGCCAGACATGAACACAGTGAAAGTGCTGGTCGCGCTGTGACCCCATGGATTACTGCTCACCAGGCTCCTCTGTCCATGGAAGTCTCCAGGCAAGAAGACTGGGGCGGGTAGCCATGCCCTTCTCCAGGGGATCTTCCAAGCCCAGGACTCGAACTCAGGTCTCCTGCACTGCAGGCAGATTCTTTCCTGCCTGAGCCATGAGTTAGCGCCTATCAAACACTGAGAGCAGGGCCCGACAAACAGTGAGTGCTCATTAAGTGCGCTCTTTGACCGTGAGTGGTCTGCCCCGACGGCGGGGCTGGGTGGGCCTGGCGTCCCCAGGAGCAGGGCGAGGACTCTGGAGACCCGTCTGGCTCTTTCTCCCTCTCTGGTGACCGGATTCAGCGTGCATGGTCCGAGTCTGCATCTTTCTCAGCCTGTGTTCCCGCATCTCTCCAGAGTGCGGGCATCTGTGTGTCCATCCGTGACCCTCAGCGCACCCCTTTGGGCGGCACGGACACCTCTCGTCACAGCTGGCACGAGTGGTAAAGAACCCACCTGCCACTGCAGGAGCCAGAAGAGACTCGGGTCCCACCTCTGGGTTGGGAAGATGCCCTGGAGAAGGAAGGGGTAATCCACTCCAGTATTCTTTCCTGGGAATTTCCATGGATACAGGACCCTGACGGGCTTCGGTCCATGGGGCTGCAAAGAGTCGGATACAACTGCAGTGATGTAGCACGCACGCATGGCATCCCTCAGCTAACACGATGGATGTCTTTGCCCGCTGACTGCAGGATGGGCAGGACCCACAACACAGGGCACCGTGGGTCCCCAGCACATCCGAGGAGACACACAGCTGTTGCAGAGGACAAGCAGGGCAGGTTCCAGGTCGAGGATGGAGGAGGAGGAGCGATGGTCAAACAGGCAAGTGCGGAGGCGGATGGCCATGCAGCCCAGCCCAGGGATCCCCTGGGGCCAGAGGCAGAGAGGTGAGTCGAGAGCAGTGGAGTCTGGACTTTCCTGGTGGTCCAGTGGTTAAGAATCTGCCTGCAAATGCAGGGGACATGAGTGTGATCCCTGGTCCAGGAAGACTCCACGTGCCCTGGGGCAGCTAAGCCCACGTGCCACCACTGCCGAGCCCCGGCACCCTAGAGCCTGTCCTTCGCCACAAGAGAAGCCATGGCAGTGAGAAGCTACATACCACACGGAGAACAGCCTCCGCTCCCTGCAACTAGAGAAAGCCTTGAGAAGCAATGAAGACCCAGTATAGCCAAAAATAAATAATAAATCAATAAATCAAAGTTTAAAAGAAAAAGAGAGAGAGCAGTGCAGTCTGGAGCCAGAAACTCCATCCTACCTTGAGAAGCAAGGATGCCTGGGTTCAATAATGACTGCTGTCTGCTGGCTGTGTGACTTGGGGAAACTTACTCAACCTCTCTGGGCCTTGGTTTCCTCACCCGTGAAAACATCAAAGCTCAACAGGGAGTTAAAAAAAAAAAAACTGCTCTAGGCCTTTCAACCAAGAGAATGAATACAGAGCAGGGCTGCTTTTCCTGAGCCACACATGATGATGATGGGGTGGCCGGGGGACTGGCATTTCTAGGAAGCTGCTGTCACCTCTAGCAGTGAGGGACAGTGGGAAGGGTGGTCTTCTAGGCTCCCAGGGGTGGGGAGGGGTTAAAGTCCTTAGCTCACTGCCTGGTACACAGTCGGCACTCAGTAAATGCTAGTTCTTCCTGTGAGTCCCTCCGACTAAATAGATCTGTCAACTTGCTTTCAGATCATGGTCCTTCCGTTTTGTTTTGTTTTTAATTTACTCTTTGCTTGAAGGATAATAGCTTTACAGAGTTTTGTTGCTTGCTGCCCAACATCGACATGCATCAGCCTAGATATACATGTGCTCCCTCCCTCTAGAACTTCCCTCCCATCTCCTTCCCTATCCCACCCCTTCAGGTTATAACAGAACCCCTGTTGGAGTTCCCCGACTCTTACAGCAAATTCCCATTGATTGTCTATTTTACATAAGGTAATGTAGGTTTCCATGTTACTCTTTCCATACCTCTCATCCACTCCCCCTTCCCCGCAATGTCCATAAGTCTGTTTTCTATGTCTGTTTCCCCATTACTGTCCTGCAAATAAATTCATCAGTACCATCTTTCTAGATTTTATATATATGTGTTAGTCTACAATATTTGTCTTTCTCTTTATGACGTACTTCACTCTGTATAATAAGCTCTAGGTTCATCCACCTCATTAGAACTGATTCAAAAGCATTCCTTTTTATGGTTGAGTAATATTCTGTTGTGTATATACCACAGCTTCTTTCTTTTCTTTTTTTTTATTTTTAATTTTGGCCTCTTTTTATTGATTTTTTATTTATTTATTTTTCATACATCTTTATTCTTCAGCCTGTGTGGGCCTCCCATTGCAGTGGCCTCTTTACTTGCGGAGCACTGGCTCTAGGAGCATGCGCTTCAGAGCGCTGGCTCGTAATTGGACATACACCCGTCCAGCCACTCGGTGGCACGTGCGATTCTCCAAGGCCAGGGAGTGAACCGGTGCCGCTTGCACTGCAAAGTGAACTCTCCATCCACTGGACCATCAGAGAAGCCCTACCATAGCTTCTTTATCCATTCATCTCCAGGTCAACGGACTCATGTTGATGGACATCTATTGACCATGGTCCTCCTCCGTTTAAACCTTTCACCCCATCAGCCCCTCTGCCCACCTCCACATCTCCTCAACCCTTCCCGTCTCACTGCCCTAGCCACCCTGGACTCCCCATTGTTTTTTTTTTTAATTTTAGTATTTGTTTGGACACACCAGGTCTTAGTCGCACATGTGGGACCTTTAGTTGCAGCATGTGGATCTAAGTTATAGCACGTATCAACAGGATCTAGTTCTCTGACCAGGAACCACACCCAGCCCCCCTGCACTGGGAGCAGAGTCTTGGCCACTGAACGACCAGCCTCTTTTCTGGTCTTTTCATTTTAGCATACATGTGTGTGTGCTCAGTCACCCCATCGCGTCCACCTCTTTGTGACCCTATGGACTGTAGCCTGCCAGCATCCTCGGTCTACGGGGCTCTCCAGGCACGGACACTGGAGTGGGTTGCCCTGTCCTCGTCCAGGGATCTTCCTGACCCAGGAATTGAACCCATGTCTCTTAAGTCTCCTGTACTACTGGTGGGTTCTTTACCACTAGCACCACCTAGAAAGTTCACACCAAGCTTGTGTCTGCCTCCAAGCCATTGCCTCTCCCGTGTCCTCCATCGGGACCTCTCTTTCCTCTATTTTTTCCAGAGGTCATTCTAATTCATCCTATCTTCCTCAGAAGCACCCTCAAGACAAAGTCCACCCTCCTGATGGTCCGCCTCTCTCATCTCCTTCTTCAGGGGCTCGTATGCTTTAGTGGTATGTCTCTTTGGGAGGTTACTAATGTTCCCCTCTCTCCTCAGACTATCCATTCCCTGAAGACAGGCACTCTCCGTCTTGTCCACAGCTATAATCCCAGAAGGGGCATCATAACAAGATCGAACGCCAGACAGCAGTGCTCTGCCCCTTCCACGCTACTCACCCTCAAGGAACGCACTCCTCCCCACAATGCTGCAAGACTGGAAGCATGATTATCCCCATTTACAGATGAGGACACTGAGACTCAAAGAAGTCTCTTGCTTGCCTGAGTCCACATGACTGCTGAGGGCCCTGCTAGCTCTTAAAGCACCCTTGTGTGCCCCAGGCACACCTGTAGCTCTGGTAAAGGGCACATGGCTGGACCCCAGCCCCGGGGTCCCCTCTGCAGGGCGCACCGTGCCATGGGGGAACACGGAGATGGCCATCCCGTTGCCTGGGCTCAGGGAAGGTTAGCAAGCCAAGGGGTCTTGGGAACTGACATCTTGGTAGCCGTAGTCCCCTTCCCCCTACTCCAGAGAAGAAAATGGCAACCTACTTCAGGGCTCTTGTCTGGAGAATCCCAGGGGAGCTGGTGGGCAACGTGGGGCAGAAGAGTCAGACATGACTTAGCAATTAAATGACCACGAGGCAAGGTCCCAAACACTTTGTATGAGTTCTCGCCTATCTTTTTTTTTAATATTTATTTATTTATCTGTCTGGGGCAGGTCTTAGTTGAGGCCAGTGGGATCTTCTATCTTCCCTGCGGCATGTAGGATCTTTTTTTAGTTGCAGCCCGCAAATTCTTTTTTTTTTTTTTAATTTATTTATTTTGGGCGGGGGTCGGGTTGGGGAGGGAGGGGAGTGGGTGGGCTACTTCTATTGGTCTTTCTCTATTTTCATCGGTCTTTGTTCTTTGGCTCCTGTGGGCCTCCCATCGCGGTGGCGTCTGTAGTCGCAGAGCACCGGCTCCAGGCGCATGCGCTCCAGAGCTCCGGCTCGGTGATTGGACACATCGGTCCAGCCGCTCCGCGGCACGTGGGATCTTCCCAGGCCAGGGCTCGAACCAGTGTCCCTTGCACTGCAAGGTGGTGTCCTTACCCACTGGACCACCAGGGGAAGCCCGCAGCCCGCAAATTCTTAGTTGTGACATGTGGGACCTAGTTCCCAGACGAGGCCTCGAAACCGGGCCCCCTGCACCGGGAGTGCAGAATTCTGGTCACCAAAGAAGCCTCAGTTCTCAACGATTATTAACTGCTTTTTGCAAAGGTGGGAGTCAAGGCACAGAGAAGGAAAGCCACTTGCTCCGGGTCACACAGCCATCCACAGCTGAGGCAGAAGTTGAACTGAGCTACACCTCACTCCAAAGCGTGAGCCATAAACAACACATCATATGAATTACTGAAACCTTTATGGAGCACCAACGGAATGCAGCTGACAGTGGTCCTTCAGCCAGCTCATTCAGGTTGCCCAATAGCACTTAGAAGACAAGGACTACTATGACTTACTCATTCATCCATTCAACCTGGAAGCCAGCCTGTGCCTGGCTCTGCCCTAGAGCAGGGACGGCGCTACAGAAGTGAGCTCTCCTGCCAATGCAGGAGACACAGGTTCAATCCCCGATCCAGGAAGGTCCCACATGCTGCAGAGCAACTAAGTCTGTGAGCCACAACTATGAAGTCTGTGTTCGAGGGCCTCGAAGCTGCAACTCCGGAGCCCGTGTGCCATAACTACTGAAGCCCGTGAGCCCTAGAGCCCGAGTTCCGCAACAAGAAAAGTCACCGCAACAAGAAGCCTGCTCGCCTCAACTAGAGAGTGGCCTCCATTCCCTGCAACTACAGAAGAGCCTGTGGCAGCAGTGAAAACCCAGAATAGACAAAAAAAAAAAAGAGAGAGAGACCCACATGCCACAACTAAGACCCAGCGCAGCCAAATAAATATTTTTTCAAGTGAACAAGGCCTTTAAATCTCTTGGCATTAAATCTCAAGGCATTAAAATGCTTGTTCTAGTGGAATAAACATCCTAGTGAGGGAGACAGAGGATAAATGCAACTACAGAATCAGTTTCGCTTGTTAGGGGATGATGTCCATTACAGCAAGAAATAAAGCAGAAAGAGGGGAAACATTTTAAAACCGGTGAAAGCGTTAGTCACTCAGTTGTGTCCGACTTTCTGCAGCCACAGGCACTGTAGCCCTCCAGGCTCCTTTGTCCATAAAACTCTCCAGACAAGAATACTGGAATGGGTAGCCATTTCCTTCTCCAAGGGATCTCCCCGACCCAGAGAATGAACACTGGTTTCCTGCATTGCAGGCAGATTCTCTACTGTCAGAGCCACCAGGGAAGCCATTTTCAAACAATGTTTGAGTAAAAACCTGATGATGAGCAAAGGAGCCATAGAATGTTAGGGATGGGAGGTCCTAGAGGCAAAGGGAACAGCCAGTGCAAAGGCCCTGAGGTAGACACGACACCTGTGTGTTTGGGAAAAGGCAAGATGGACTAGGGGGGCAGGAGTCAAGTGGGTGAGAGGGAGAGTGGGAGGAGGTAAAGCCAGAAGGTGACAGGCATTTCGTGCAGGGCCTTGTGAGCCACGGGAAGGACTTCTCTGAGGGAGGTGGGAGCCACGGAGGATTCAGAGCCAAGGAGGAATGTGATCGGACTCAGTGTTCTCAGATGCCCTCTGGCCACGAGATGGAAAAACAGACTCAGGGGACAGGGTGGCCATATGTGGAAGCCGGAGACCAAGATGGCGCCAGGTGCATTGGTCCAGGGAGAGAGGCTTCTACCCCATTTTATAAGGGAGGAAATGAAAGATGAGAGACATTCAGTGGGAGTGAAAGCCGGAGGGACCTGCAACTCCGGAGCCCGTGTGCCATAACTACTGAAGCCCGTGAGCCCTAGAGCCCGAGTTCCGCAACAAGAAAAGTCACCGCAACAAGAAGCCTGCTCGCCTCAACTAGAGAGTGGCCTCCATTCCCTGCAACTACAGAAGAGCCTGTGGCAGCAGTGAAAACCCAGAATAGACCAAAAAAAGAGAGAGAGACCCACATGCCACAACTAAGACCCAGCGCAGCCAAATAAATATTTTTTCAAGTGAACAAGGCCTTTAAATCTCTTGGCATTAAATCTCAAGGCATTAAAATGCTTGTTCTAGTGGAATAAACATCCTAGTGAGGGAGACAGAGGATAAATGCAACTACAGAATCAGTTTCGCTTGTTAGGGGATGATGTCCATTACAGCAAGAAATAAAGCAGAAAGAGGGGAAACATTTTAAAACCGGTGAAAGCGTTAGTCACTCAGTTGTGTCCGACTTTCTGCAGCCACAGGCACTGTAGCCCTCCAGGCTCCTTTGTCCATAAAACTCTCCAGACAAGAATACTGGAATGGGTAGCCATTTCCTTCTCCAAGGGATCTCCCCGACCCAGAGAATGAACACTGGTTTCCTGCATTGCAGGCAGATTCTCTACTGTCAGAGCCACCAGGGAAGCCATTTTCAAACAATGTTTGAGTAAAAACCTGATGATGAGCAAAGGAGCCATAGAATGTTAGGGATGGGAGGTCCTAGAGGCAAAGGGAACAGCCAGTGCAAAGGCCCTGAGGTAGACACGACACCTGTGTGTTTGGGAAAAGGCAAGATGGACTAGGGGGGCAGGAGTCAAGTGGGTGAGAGGGAGAGTGGGAGGAGGTAAAGCCAGAAGGTGACAGGCATTTCGTGCAGGGCCTTGTGAGCCACGGGAAGGACTTCTCTGAGGGAGGTGGGAGCCACGGAGGATTCAGAGCCAAGGAGGAATGTGATCGGACTCAGTGTTCTCAGATGCCCTCTGGCCACGAGATGGAAAAACAGACTCAGGGGACAGGGTGGCCATATGTGGAAGCCGGGAGACCAAGATGGCGCCAGGTGCATTGGTCCAGGGGAGAGAGGCTTCTACCCCATTTTATAAGGGAGGAAATGAAAGATGAGAGACATTCAGGTGAAGCGTGCCAGGTTGACCCCAATCAGCCTGACGCCGCAGCCGGTGCTCTGCCAATGCCGAGGCAGCCCTCTCCTCACTCCCATACACTCGCCTGAGCGAGGGGCACAGCCTCGCCTGGCTCTGAGGCCCTCCCACCGACCCAGGGGCAGGCACACAGGGGCAGCCACGTCCTGCACACGCTGCAGCCTGCCTGCCCTCAGTTGCCCAGCTTACTGCACGTCCAAGAAAGCCTTGCAGCTGCCAAGGGCAGAGGGGAGAACTGGGAAGCCTGGGGTCCCTTGACTCAGAGACAGGGTGCGATTGGCAGCAGTCTAGGATTAAGCTGGGAGACCTCAGGGGCCAGGCCTCCCCCAGCCTATGGACAGCCAGGCCCCACTGAGCAGGTGCAAGAGGGTGGTCAGCTGGCTGAGGGCCGTGGGTCCTGTCTGTAGATCCGTCTGGGAGTGGCTTCAGGTTCTCCCCCCGCCCCCCAGCCTGGCAGGGTATCTGGGGACTGACCCGTGAGGGTATCGGCTGTGGAGACCAGAAAGGATAGGTGTAGAAGCCGGGGGTTTAGACACATAATGCTGAAGTCCCTAAGGGGCTCTTTTAACATCACGGCTCCACTCATGTTTAGCAAACTCAGACTTTGCAGTTCGGCTACTTGGGCTTTACTTTTTTTTTTTTCCCCCGCAAAACACCTCCAATTCTACTTATGGTCCAAAAAAATTTAATAAGCACCTTGTCGGTACAGAAAAGCACACAGCCTGTAGCTCATCCTTTAAAACCAGAACAACCAAGTGAAAAGTCAGTCAAGATTCTTATTTTCACTTGACAAATAAAAACAAACACAAACAAAAAACCTGAGGTACACACTGGGAATTGAACACCTATGGATTTTCTTTCTAGAGAGGTGACACCCATGTTTTCTGGTCAGTGATGTTCTGTCAAACATTGTACTAAAGACAATTTTCTTTAAAAAAAATCAAAAAAAAAAGGAAAAATTTTCGCCGGGAGACCAAGATGGCGCCAGGTGCATTGGTCCAGGGGAGAGAGGCTTCTACCCCATTTTATAAGGGAGGAAATGAAAGATGAGAGACATTCAGGTGAAGCGTGCCAGGTTGACCCCAATCAGCCTGACGCCGCAGCCGGTGCTCTGCCAATGCCGAGGCAGCCCTCTCCTCACTCCCATACACTCGCCTGAGCGAGGGGCACAGCCTCGCCTGGCTCTGAGGCCCTCCCACCGACCCAGGGGCAGGCACACAGGGGCAGCCACGTCCTGCACACGCTGCAGCCTGCCTGCCCTCAGTTGCCCAGCTTACTGCACGTCCAAGAAAGCCTTGCAGCTGCCAAGGGCAGAGGGGAGAACTGGGAAGCCTGGGGTCCCTTGACTCAGAGACAGGGTGCGATTGGCAGCAGTCTAGGATTAAGCTGGGAGACCTCAGGGGCCAGGCCTCCCCCAGCCTATGGACAGCCAGGCCCCACTGAGCAGGTGCAAGAGGGTGGTCAGCTGGCTGAGGGCCGTGGGTCCTGTCTGTAGATCCGTCTGGGAGTGGCTTCAGGTTCTCCCCCCGCCCCCCAGCCTGGCAGGGTATCTGGGGACTGACCCGTGAGGGTATCGGCTGTGGAGACCAGAAAGGATAGGTGTAGAAGCCGGGGTTCAGACACATAATGCTGAAGTCCCTAAGGGGCTCTTTTAACATCACGGCTCCACTCATGTTTAGCAAACTCAGACTTTGCAGTTCGGCTACTTGGGCTTTACTTTTTTTTTTTTCCCCCGCAAAACACCTCCAATTCTACTTATGGTCCAAAAAAATTTAATAAGCACCTTGTCGGTACAGAAAAGCACACAGCCTGTAGCTCATCCTTTAAAACCAGAACAACCAAGTGAAAAGTCAGTCAAGATTCTTATTTTCACTTGACAAATAAAAACAAACACAAACAAAAAACCTGAGGTACACACTGGGAATTGAACACCTATGGATTTTCTTTCTAGAGAGGTGACACCCATGTTTTCTGGTCAGTGATGTTCTGTCAAACATTGTACTAAAGACAATTTTCTTTAAAAAAAAAAATCAAAAGAAAGAAGTTTATTTATTTATTTGGCTGCTCTGGGCCTTAATTGTGGAACACAGGATCTTAGATCTTTTTTTTTTTTTTCGGACACTTCTATTGGTCTTTCGTTTATCCATCTTTGTTCTTGGGCCTGTGTGGGCCTCCCATCGCAGTGGCCTCTTTCGCTGCAGAGCACCGGCTCTAGGCGCATGCGCTCCAGAGCTCCGGCTTGGTAGTTGGACACATCGGTCCAGCCGCTCCGCAGCACATGGGATCTTCCCAGGCCAGGGATTGAACCTTGCACTGCAAGGCGGTGTCCTTACCCACTGGACCACCAGGGAAGCCCGATCTCAGATATTTTTGTGGCATGTGGGGTCTTTAGTTTTCATGCAAACTCTTAGCTGTGGCATATGGGATCTAGCTCCCCGACCAGGGATTGAGCCCAGGCCCCCTGCATTGGGAATGTGGAGCCTTAGCCACTGGACCACCAGGGAAGTCCCTAAAGATAATTTTCTGAGTCCAAGCAATCATATGACCAATACAGAGGTTTGCTGTCTCCTACTAGTGCTGACCTAGACCATAGAACTCTGGCTTGGTACAATCGCTTTTAAGCTGTTTAATTTGCAAAGAAAAAACTTTATTTTATTTATTTGTTTGTTTTTGACTGTGCTGGGTTTTTGTTGCTGTGCCGACTTTTCTCTAGCTGAGGCAAGCAAGGGCTGCTCTCTGCGACATGCAGGCTTCTCATTGCCGTGACTTCTCTTGTTGCGGAGCCCAGGCTCTAGAGCACAGGCTCAGTAGTGGTGGCCCATAGGCATAGTTACACCAATCATATGGGATCTTCCCGCGTCGAGGATGGAACCGGCATCTCCTGCATTGGCAGGCGGACTATTTACCGCTGAGCCACCAGGGAAGAGCTCAGACTTAACTCTTGACATTGAAACTTCCTGGCTGTGCAGTTGCAAGTCCCTGAGCTTCTCTGGGCCTCAGTTCCCTCTTGGGTAATATGGGGATAATAACAGTCCTTATGGGGGGAATTTCCTGGAGGTTCAATGGTTAGAATGCTGTGCTTTCACTGCCAAGGCCCAGGGTTCAATCCCTGGTTGGGGAACTAAGATCCCGCAAGCTGGGTGGCATGGTGAAAAAAGAAAAAAAAAAAAAAAAGAACTGAAAGTCAGTCCCTACTTAGTAGGGTTGTTCTAAAGACTGTAGACAATTTATGTAAGGAGCTTCAAACAGGGTTAGTATGAAGCCGCACCACGAGTAAGCTATGATGAACACACTGTTTGTTTCTTTCGGTTAGCACACGTTAGAGGTGAGGAATGATTCTGAGTCCTGGGGACACAGGAGGACAACATAGAAAACGGGTCCCCGCTGGGACAGACTTTAAACTCTAGTGCAGAAAACAGACAGCACCGGATAAATAAGACGATTTCAGAGTCTTACCTGTTAGGACAATACTAAAATGGGATGTTTCTTAGCGGGGTGGCAGCAGAGGCTTCTGCCCCAGGGTGGTCAGGGAAGGTCTCCCTGCAGAGGTGACGTTTTTGCAGGGTCCCTAGGGGGGACCGGCAGCAAGGAGTGGTGGATGGAGCTCTCGAAATACGTAAATGGCCGCTTCTCAGGCTTTGGGACCTCCGGGTCGCCTGGGGGTTTGGGGCGCGGCCCTGGCTCTGGCACCTGCCCGACTCCCATCTAGCGCCCAAGTGAGGAACTGTAAGCCAGCGGGCCTTGAGAAGCGGCCGAGCCGGTCCTCCCCTCGTCTCCTCGCTTCCCACGAGCTGCGAATACAATGGGGTGCGCTTGCCCTCTGGCGGCAGCTCATGGGATCGCACAACGTCCCTGCCCTGGACACCTGCTCCCAGCTCCGCATCTGGCGATGCACCGGGAACCTGCCATTCACCCTTCTATATCCAATCCTCTGAGTGTGCCCCCTCAGTCTTCCCATCCGCAGTCTTCTAGATTGAGCTAATAGAAGCTCGGTCCTGCCAGGTACTAAGGTTCAACCCTAGGAGCATCTTTTGGGGGCTTGGGGAGGGAGGGGGTGGGCGTGCCACCTCTATTGGTTTTTCATTTGTCTACTCTCATCTGTCTTTGTTCTTTGGCTCCTGTGGGCCTCCCATCACGGTGGCGTCCGTTGTTGCAGAGCGCCGGCTCTGGGCGCATGCGCTCCAGAGCTCTGGCTCGGTAATTGGACACATGGGTCCAGCCGCTCCGCGGCACGTGTGATCTTCCCAGGCCAGGGATCGAACCGGCGCCCCTTGCACTGCAAGGCGGTGTCCTTACCCACTGGACCACCAGGGAAGCCCCCTAGGAGCATCTTTAACCCCTTTCTTTCTCTGACTCCACCCCTTCCCTAATTTTGGTATGACAGCAAGTCCCGTCCACTTCAGAATCTGACTAGAATTCGCCCACTTCTCATTGACTCCTAGTCCCCCCACCTGGACATGGTCTCCACTATTTCCCACCTGAACCAATGTCCACCCTGGGACCCCAGCTCCCGTCTTCTTCCTCCCCCCAAATCTGTTCCCTCTGCAGCACCCAGAGGGCGCCTGTGAGGCTGATTCCGGACACGCCCCTCCTCTCGTCAGACCTGTCCAGGGTCCCCACCTCATTCAGGAACAGCAAACATTTTCCCTGCAGCCCTCCAGGCCTCGCCCTGTCTGCTCCCATCACCTCCCCAACCCACTCCCCATCTCCCCACCCCCGTCTCTCCACAGTCCCTCTCCGTTTTCTCACCCCCTCCAGCCACGCGGTGCTGTGCTCCGTGACTCAGTTGTGTTCAACTCTTTGTGACCCCATGGACTGTAGCCCACCAGGCTCCTCTGTCCATGGCATTTCCCAGACAAGAATACTGGAGTGGGTTGCCATTTCCTCCTCCAGGGGATCTTCCCAAGCCAGGGATCCAGCTGTCTCTCAAGTCCCCTGCACTGCAGGTGGATTCTTGCACTGCAAGGCGGTATCCTTACCCACTGGACCACCAGGGAAGCCCTGCAGGTGAATTCTTTACCTGACTTGGGACCTCTTTGCTATTCCCTAGAACCACCAGGCATAATCCCATAATCCCCACAGCTGCACAGGACTCTTGAAGTTTCAACATAGAAAGATAGCTTTTTTAAAAAATGAAGGTAAGGAAATTTCACAAGGTACTGACCTTCTGCAGAAGGAGATTGATTTACAGGTACAATTGTATTTACACAGTGAAAAGAGCGGCAGGAATTTCCTGTTGGGGAGGGGCATTTAAATAGGAAGACGCGACTGGGAGGTGGCTTCACGTTAGAGTAAAAATTCAATGTAAAAAAGGTAAAAAAAAAAAAACCATGAGAGAAGTATACATGAAAACAATGATACCTCTTTTGCTCTGTCCCCTTGTGTGTTTTTTTTAAATTTTCAGCCTCATTTATTGGCTTTTTATTTATTTATTTTCATCCATCTCTATTCTTTGGCCTGTGTGGGCCTCCCACCACAGAGGCCTCTCGTTGCAGAGCACCAGCTCTGGACGCATGCGCTCCAGAGTGCCAGCTCATAACTGGACACACCGGTCCATCCGCTCCGCGGCACATGGGATCTTCCCAGGCCAGGGATCAAACCCATGCCCCTTGCACAGCATGGCGGACTTTTTACCCACTGGACCACCAGGGAAGCCCCTCCCCTGCCTGTGCTTTTCTTTGCCTTTTTTTTTTTTTTTTTTGGCTGCACAGTGCCACGTGTGTGATCTCAGCTCACCAATCAGGGACCGACTCTGTGTCCCCGCAGTGGAAGCTCAGAGTCTTGGCCACTGGACCACAGGGAAGTCCCCTACTCCAGTATTCTTGCCTGGGAATTCCTGTAGACATAGGAGCCTGGCGGGCTACAGTCCATGGAGTCACAAAGAGTCAGACATGACTTAGTGACTACACAACAGCAGCTGGTGGCTAGGACTCCAAGGTTCCAATCCAGGGGGGCCTAAGCTCAATCCCTGGTCAGTTGATCTCTCAGGCATTGAATAAAAGATCCCGCTGGCCTCAACGAAGATCGAAGATCCCATGTGCCACAACAAAGACCCAGCTCAGCCAAGTAAATAAATTATACATATAATATAGAGATATTATATATAATATTATATTTCTCTATATATACTGTAGAGAGAGAGAGGGAGAAAGATAAAAATATAACAGACACCCTGCATTCATTACCCTGTGCTCATTCATTGGATCACAGAGAAAGCAAGGGAATTCCAAAAAAACATCTACTTCCGCTTCATTGACTATGCAAAAGCCTTTGACTGTGTGGATCACAACAAAACTGCGGAAAATTCTTAAAGAGATGGGAATACCATACCACCTTATCTGTCTCCTGAGAAACTTGTATGCAGATTAAGGTAAGGAAATTTCACAAGGTACTGACCTTCTGCAGAAGGAGATTGATTTACAGGTACAATTGTATTTACACAGTGAAAAGAGCGGCAGGAATTTCCTGTTGGGGAGGGGCATTTAAATAGGAAGACGCGACTGGGAGGTGGCTTCACGTTAGAGTAAAAATTCAATGTAAAAAAGGTAAAAAAAAAAAAACCATGAGAGAAGTATACATGAAAACAATGATACCTCTTTTGCTCTGTCCCCTTGTGTGTTTTTTTTAAATTTTCAGCCTCATTTATTGGCTTTTTATTTATTTATTTTCATCCATCTCTATTCTTTGGCCTGTGTGGGCCTCCCACCACAGAGGCCTCTCGTTGCAGAGCACCAGCTCTGGACGCATGCGCTCCAGAGTGCCAGCTCATAACTGGACACACCGGTCCATCCGCTCCGCGGCACATGGGATCTTCCCAGGCCAGGGATCAAACCCATGCCCCTTGCACAGCATGGCGGACTTTTTACCCACTGGACCACCAGGGAAGCCCCTCCCCTGCCTGTGCTTTTCTTTGCCTTTTTTTTTTTTTTTTTTTTGGCTGCACAGTGCCACGTGTGTGATCTCAGCTCACCAATCAGGGACCGACTCTGTGTCCCCGCAGTGGAAGCTCAGAGTCTTGGCCACTGGACCACAGGGAAGTCCCCTACTCCAGTATTCTTGCCTGGGAATTCCTGTAGACATAGGAGCCTGGCGGGCTACAGTCCATGGAGTCACAAAGAGTCAGACATGACTTAGTGACTACACAACAGCAGCTGGTGGCTAGGACTCCAAGGTTCCAATCCAGGGGGGCCTAAGCTCAATCCCTGGTCAGTTGATCTCTCAGGCATTGAATAAAAGATCCCGCTGGCCTCAACGAAGATCGAAGATCCCATGTGCCACAACAAAGACCCAGCTCAGCCAAGTAAATAAATTATACATATAATATAGAGATATTATATATAATATTATATTTCTATATATACTGTAGAGAGAGAGAGGGAGAAAGATAAAAATATAACAGACACCCTGCATTCATTACCCTGTGCTCATTCATTGGATCACAGAGAAAGCAAGGGAATTCCAAAAAAACATCTACTTCCGCTTCATTGACTATGCAAAAGCCTTTGACTGTGTGGATCACAACAAAACTGCGGAAAATTCTTAAAGAGATGGGAATACCATACCACCTTATCTGTCTCCTGAGAAACTTGTATGCAGATTAAGAAGCTACCATTAGAAATTTACATGAAACAACTGACTAGCTCAAAATCGTAAAAGGAGTAGGTCAAGACTGTATATTGTCATCCTGCTTATTTAACTTATATGCAGAGTGCATCATGTGACATGCCAGGGCTGCAGACACCAGGGGAAAGAGACAACCCTCCCCACTGTGCCCTGGTCAAATTCCTGATCTACACAATCAAAGAGCATAACAAAATAGTTGTTTGGGGAAGGTTTGTTAGCATCAATCACAAGTGTATGGGGATATATGTATATGTATATATACATATATACCTAACAGGTCTTCCCTGGTGGCTCACCAATAAAGAACTCACCTGCCAATGCAGGAGACCCAGGTTAGATCCCTGGGTCAGGAAGATCCCCTGGAGAAGGACATGACAATCCACTCCAGTATTCTTGCCTGGAAATTCCATGGGCAGAGGAGCCTGGCAGGCTACAGTCCATGGGGTCACGAAAGAGTCAAACATGATTTAGCGACTAAAATAAAATACATGCATATGTGGCAGAAATAAAAGTTTTACCCAACAATACTTACCGTTAGTATACATGATATACATTGTATACAGACTTCCCTGTAGCTCAGATGGTAAAGAGTATGTTGCAAGGCAGGAAACCCAGATTCGATCCCTGGGTCAGGAAGGCCCACTGGAGATGGAAATGGCAACCCACTTCAGTAATCTTACTGGAAAAATACCATGGACAGAGAAGCCTGGCGGGCTTAAGCCCATAGCATCAAAAAGAGTCAGACACGACTAAGAAACTAACTCACACACACATGATACACCCTGACATTTTAATTTTGTTCTATTTTTTCATTAATAATAACTTGCTATATGCCCATCTCCCCAGGAGCATTATTCACCATAGCCACAAGGTAGGAGCAGCCCAAATGTCCATCAGTGGATGAACAGATAAACAAAACATGGTAAACACTTGCAATGGAATATTATTCAGCCTTAAAAAGGAAGTAAATTGAGGCCCTTGTGAATATTATCCTCAGTGAAATAAGTCAGTCACAAAAGGAAAAATACTGTATGCTTATATGAGGTCCCAAGAGTATCAAATTCATAGACAGAATCTAGAGTGGTGATTACCAGGAGCTGGAGGAGGGGATAATGGAGAGTTAGTTGTTTAATGGGGAAAGAGTTTACCCGTTAGCAGACAAATTCCTGGAAATTGATGACGGTAGTTGTACAACGCAAACGTGCTTACTGCTATTGAATAGTAGACTTTAAAATGGTTACAAGAACTTCCTAGTGGTCCATTGATTGAGAGCCCACCTGCCAACACAGGAGACACAGGTTCGATGCTTGATCTGGGAAGACCGCACGTGCAGCAGGACAATGAAGGCCTCGCGCCACAACTCCTGAGCCCTCAGGCCCTAGAGCCAGTGCTCTGCAATGAGAAGCCACTGTAGCGAGAAGCCCGCGGCCTCCAGCTAGAGAGCAGTCCCCGATCGTCACACCTGGAGAAAGCCCTCAAGCAGCCACGGAGACCTAGCACCGTCAAAACAAAAAGTTACGGCAGGAAGTTTTCTGTGCATTATGTCATTTTAAAAAATAAGTAATTTGTAACTTAAAAGAAGTTTTCTATGAGTCATTCTTCCTTTAACTGTAAACCTACAAATAATTGCTGGTTGGAACCCAGTTCACTGACTTCCTGAATGGATAATGGGTCCCATGACCCACACTGTGGAAAACATAGCTACACAGTATAAAGCTACATGAATCCACATGGAGATATCTGGAAACTAAGAGGCTGAGGGATAAAAGTCCCAAACTAATACATTCAGGGTACATTTCTGCAAGCTGCTTAAAATATCTTAATCCATTAATGTTGCCCTCACACATTCTAGATAAGTAGTGAATGCGTAAAGATTGGTCCTGGAAGAATACACTAGTTTTATAGTAACTGTTACCCCTGAAAAAGGTGAGGGGTGGAGGGGTGAAGGGTGGAGGGAAGGGTGACATCTGTAGGCAGAGGGCTTACTGTCATTGGAGGCTTTTAATAATAGGGCTCAAGTTTTATTTTTAAAAATTTTTAGAAACCCTAAACCAAGGAAGCCAAAATGTATTTTAATTAAAAAAATTTTTTTTTTGCCAAAATGTATTTGTTAAACCTGGGTGATGCCATACTGACCGTAATCCTCTGTCCTTGTGAGATAATCCATTACAATTGTAAATTAGAATGTAAGGACTTCTCTGGTGGTCCAGTAGTTAAGACCTCTCCCTACAATGCGGGGGTTGTGGGATCGATCCTTGGTCAGGAAGTTAAGATCCCACATGCCTCGGGGCCAAAAGAAACAGAACAGAAGCAATGTTGTAATAAATTCAGTAAAAACTCAAAAGAGAAGAAGACCGTACAGAGCTATTCTAGAAAGAAACTACGACAGGTGGCAGTGGAGGGGCTCAGCCGGGCGAGCGGAGGAGGATGGGAGACGGGTGGGAGCAAGCCTTCCACTGAAATCCTTTTTGTTGCTTGTATTTCCATTTTTCCTAAATTGTGACATGTAATAAAGCTACAGGAAAGTGTGCAACCCACACATATACAGTTATACACAACTGAAGGAATAATTATAACTCAAGCGTCACTGAAGCCCAGATCAAGAAATAACACTGAGTACAGTCCCCTTAGTGAAAAGCTAACAGAATGGGAATGCTCCGCAGTAACCGAAAAATAACCAACGCTAATTTGTAACTTAAAAGAAGTTTTCTATGAGTCATTCTTCCTTTAACTGTAAACCTACAAATAATTGCTGGTTGGAACCCAGTTCACTGACTTCCTGAATGGATAATGGGTCCCATGACCCACACTGTGGAAAACATAGCTACACAGTATAAAGCTACATGAATCCACATGGAGATATCTGGAAACTAAGAGGCTGAGGGATAAAAGTCCCAAACTAATACATTCAGGGTACATTTCTGCAAGCTGCTTAAAATATCTTAATCCATTAATGTTGCCCTCACACATTCTAGATAAGTAGTGAATGCGTAAAGATTGGTCCTGGAAGAATACACTAGTTTTATAGTAACTGTTACCCCTGAAAAAGGTGAGGGGTGGAGGGGTGAAGGGTGGAGGGAAGGGTGACATCTGTAGGCAGAGGGCTTACTGTCATTGGAGGCTTTTAATAATAGGGCTCAAGTTTTATTTTTAAAAATTTTTTAAAAACCCTAAACCAAGGAAGCCAAAATGTATTTTAATTAAAAAAATTTTTTTTTTGCCAAAATGTATTTGTTAAACCTGGGTGATGCCATACTGACCGTAATCCTCTGTCCTTGTGAGATAATCCATTACAATTGTAAATTAGAATGTAAGGACTTCTCTGGTGGTCCAGTAGTTAAGACCTCTCCCTACAATGCGGGGGTTGTGGGATCGATCCTTGGTCAGGAAGTTAAGATCCCACATGCCTCGGGGCCAAAAGAAACAGAACAGAAGCAATGTTGTAATAAATTCAGTAAAAACTCAAAAGAGAAGAAGACCGTACAGAGCTATTCTAGAAAGAAACTACGACAGGTGGCAGTGGAGGGGCTCAGCCGGGCGAGCGGAGGAGGATGGGAGACGGGTGGGAGCAAGCCTTCCACTGAAATCCTTTTTGTTGCTTGTATTTCCATTTTTCCTAAATTGTGACATGTAATAAAGCTACAGGAAAGTGTGCAACCCACACATATACAGTTATACACAACTGAAGGAATAATTATAACTCAAGCGTCACTGAAGCCCAGATCAAGAAATAACACTGAGTACAGTCCCCTTAGTGAAAAGCTAACAGAATGGGAATGCTCCGCGCAGTAACCGATTACAAACCAAACGCCGCCCACCTCTGTCACGTGACCACCACCCAGCGGCTTCCTCGTCCCCACCAGAGGCATCCCATCCTGACTTCCGGAATGACCTCTGTTTGACTTTTCTTTATCTGTTACCTCTTAAAGAGTGCTTTCATAATGATACTAGGATTTTTCAACTTTAGATGAAAAGGACAATTTTTGTAAACTTTGTTTCCGTTGTTGTTGTTGCGTTTCTAAGTCCAGTCGGACTCTTTTACAGCCCCATGGACCGTAGCCCACCAGGCTCGTCTGTCCATGGGGTTCTCCATGCAAGAATACTGGAGTGGGTTGCCATTTCCTTAGGCTCCAGGGGCTCTTCCCGACTCAGGCATCGAACCCGAGTTTCCTGCATCGGCGGTCCGATCCTTTATCACTTAGTCACCTGGGAAGCCCTTACATAATCAAAATCATTCCTTAATGAAAAGAAACCATTTGGGGCCTGCTTCCTTTGTTGCATAAGATGTTGAGAATCATCCACAATGCTGTGAGCAGCTGTGAACGCGCCCGCATTCCTGAATTGTATTCTCTTGGCTGAACCTTCAAAATTTAGAGGTCCACTCTATGGCAGACGGACTCTGGTGCGGGCTATTTCCAGTTTGAGATTAATGTGTATGAGATACATGGTCCTGCTATGAACTGTGAACATGCTTGTCCAGGCTTCCTGGCTCACTGAGCAAACTGCCAAAATGGGAGGATGCTGAAATATACATAAAATTTACATTTTAACCCAGTACACACTTGAGAGTACTGTTCAGTGGTGTTAAGCACACTTAACAATGTTGTGCAACCATCATCCACACCCGTCCCTGAAGCGTTTTCATCATCCCGAACAGAAATTCTGTGCCTATTGAGCAATGACTCCCATTCCACAATTCTCTACTCCTCCCAACCTCCATTCTACTTTCTGTCTATGAATTTGAGTCCTTTAGGAATCTCAAATAAGTGAAATCATACTATTTATGTCCTTTTCTGACTGTCTTATTTCACTCAGTATAGTATCTTTCAAGTTTATCCATGCAGTAGCATGGGTCAGAACTGCCTTCCTTTTTAAGGTGGAAATCCTTTTTAAAGAATACTGTTTTGTTTCTGTACCACAATTGAACGTTTTAAACAGTTTAAAATATAAACAATTAAATGAAAAGGCATCAAGTAATTTAATCTTTACCATAAAAATTAAAGTAAAATTTCTACAGAAATATCTTAAGTAATAGTTACAGTCAAATTTAAGTGTTTTAAATAAAAACGTTAGTGTTAGTCGCTCATTTGTCTTTGAGACCCCATGGACTGTAGCCGACCTGGCTCCTCTGTCCATGGAATTCTCCAGGCAAGAATACTGGAGTGGGTAGCCCTTCTCTTCTCCAGGTTGTCTTCCTGACCCAGGGATCCCACCCCAGTCTCGTGCCTTTCAGGCAAATTTTTTACCATCTGAGTCACCAGAGAAGCACCCCCCAAACTGTAAATATTTAAAATAAATGTTAGGGAAAGTTTTAAATAATTATTCAAAATTAAAATTTAATAAAGATATTAAAGTCAAATGAAAAGCATAAATACTTTATGTTGTGGATCATTTTAAATAACTGTTTATAGAAAATTTAAATATTTAGAACATCCCTGGTGGCACAGTGGGTAAGAATCTGCCTGCCAAAGCATAGGACACAGGTTTGATCCCTGGTCGGGGAAATTCCACATGCTGACGGGCAGCAGAGTCCCTGCGCCACAAGAACTGGGTTAGCTGCAACTATGGAAGCCCATGGGCCTAAAGCCTATGCTTTTTCCCCCCTATCATGCCTCTTTTATTTTTATATTTATTTTCATCCATCTTTATTCTTCGGCCTGTGTGGGCCTCCCATTGCAGTGGCCTCTCGCTGCAGAGCACCGGCTCCAGGCACATGCGCTCCAGAGCGCTGGCGCGTAATTAGACACACTAGTCCAGCCGCTCCGCGGCATGTGGGATCTTCCTGGGCCAGGGATCGAACCACCGGCCCTTGCACTGCAAGGCAGACTCTCTATCCACTGGACCACCGGGGAAGCCTGAGCCTGTGCTTTTTAACATATAAAATTAAAATTTAAATATGAAGAAAATAATTTAAAAATTTTAAATACGATTTTAATAAATTAACGGCTACAGGCAATTTAGTAATTATACCTGAAGATGTGTTTTTGTTGTTGTTGTTGTTTTTTAAAGTACACTCCTCTCCTCGTCTCCCAGTCCGGATCGGAGGCATCGGGAAGCCGCCCGCCTCCTCCGGACCCCGAGCCGACCCGACCCGCGCGCAGGCAGCGCCCTGGCCAGCCCGGCCTGCTCGCGAGGACCCCGCACGGCCAAGATGGCTGCGCCCGTGCGGCAGGCGCGCAGCCTGCTCGGGTGGGCCTCGACCCTGGCCCCGGGCTCCCGCGGATACCGAGCGCCGCCGCCTCCGCGCCGCTCGCGGGAGCCCTGGTGGCCCGACCCGGCCGACCCCCTGACCCCGCGCTGGCAGCTGGGCCCGCGCTACGCAGCGAAGCAGTTCGCGAGGCATGGCGCCGCCTCCGGGGTGGCCGCCGGCTCTCTGTGGCCGTCGCGGGCACAGCTGCTCGAGCTGGAGGCTGAGGAGCGCGAATGGCACCCGAGCCTGGCGACCATGCAGGAGTCGCTGCGGGTGCGGCAGCTGGCCGAAGAGCAGAAGCGACAGGCCAGGTGCGTGCGTGCGGTGGGGCGGGAGCGGGGCTGCGGGCGGACTGAGCCCCAGCAACAGCGCTTACTCTACCCTGCGCTTCACCGCCGGGGTCGCGTGCCCTGTGTCCGTGCAGACTCACCCAGGTGCAGAACAGACTTCTGGATAAGTTCATTTAGTCATCTGCCAACACACTTTTACTGAGAGTCCACTGGGCACAAGGCCCTTGTCCCCGGTGCTGAGGACACAGCAGGAAACAAAACAATTTCAGGTGGCAACCCAACAGCCATTAGAAGATTAAATTTGGTGGTAAATGCATCCCTGAGGGCGACTTCTCCTTCGTAGGCCTCAGGCCTCTTGAGGACTTGACATTTAAACTGTTTAAGCAGAGGCCTGAATGATCTGCGGTAGCCGTGGAAAGACTTAGGGAGAGTGTTCTTGGTAGGGGGAACGGCTGGTGCAAAGGCCCTGAGGTAAGTACATGGTTTAAGAAACAGCCTAGACAGGTGATGGAGCGTGGAGTCAAGGGCACAGGTCGGACTTGGGAGGCCCGTCTGAAGGATTCAAAGTTGAAGGATATTGACTGTCCCACTTAGTGAAGGAAGGGCAGCCAAAGGCTGGCAGGTGTCTTCCTGGTGTTCGCTGGTTCTGCCCTCATGCAGTGCTTGGAGGAGGAAGAGGAGGGACGAGCCGTAATCTGGGCGAGAGGCAGCTGAGCCTTAGGAGGGTGAAGTCATTTGCCCAGTCACCCAGGCAGTGACCGTGGAGCTGGGACAGGCACCCGTCCTGAGTAAACCCAGCCATCCTAACTGGCTAACCCTGCATGGAGCTTTCAGCCTCATGTTTCTAACCCTTAAAATGAGACGGTGACTCACACCTACCGACTCATGGGATTGGCAGGAAAGGTGCGATCCATTTCGTGCCTCCACTTCTCTGCCGAGAAGTGGGCCTGGCGCGTAGTGGGCCCCCAGTGGTGTCTGTTTGGGTGGAGTGTGCTGTGACAGCCTGGCCTAACGTGCTGTTCTCGGGCAGCTCAGTAGACAGGTCAGGGAAGTGCTGGTTGACTTGCGGTCTGACACTAGAGTGACTGGGGGTCAGTTCTCTCCTGCTGAAGGAGATAAGACAGATTTCCCTGGTGGCTCAGATGGTAAAGAATCTGCCTGCACCAACAGATATATGGAAAAAAAAAAGAATCTGCCTGCAGTTCAGGAGACCAGGGTTCGATCCCTGGGTCAGGAAGATCCCCTGAAGAAGGGAGTACTCAACTACTCCGTCTAGTAGTCTTGCCTGGAGAATCCCATGGACAGAGGAGCCTGGCGGGCTGCAGTCGGACACAGCTGAGCAACTAACACCGTCACTTTCAGTTTCTCTCTCCTGCCTCACTTGTAGAAAAAAAAACATCCCTGAGGGCGACTTCTCCTTCGTAGGCCTCAGGCCTCTTGAGGACTTGACATTTAAACTGTTTAAGCAGAGGCCTGAATGATCTGCGGTAGCCGTGGAAAGACTTAGGGAGAGTGTTCTTGGTAGGGGGAACGGCTGGTGCAAAGGCCCTGAGGTAAGTACATGGTTTAAGAAACAGCCTAGACAGGTGATGGAGCGTGGAGTCAAGGGCACAGGTCGGACTTGGGAGGCCCGTCTGAAGGATTCAAAGTTGAAGGATATTGACTGTCCCACTTAGTGAAGGAAGGGCAGCCAAAGGCTGGCAGGTGTCTTCCTGGTGTTCGCTGGTTCTGCCCTCATGCAGTGCTTGGAGGAGGAAGAGGAGGGACGAGCCGTAATCTGGGCGAGAGGCAGCTGAGCCTTAGGAGGGTGAAGTCATTTGCCCAGTCACCCAGGCAGTGACCGTGGAGCTGGGACAGGCACCCGTCCTGAGTAAACCCAGCCATCCTAACTGGCTAACCCTGCATGGAGCTTTCAGCCTCATGTTTCTAACCCTTAAAATGAGACGGTGACTCACACCTACCGACTCATGGGATTGGCAGGAAAGGTGCGATCCATTTGTGCCTCCACTTCTCTGCCGAGAAGTGGGCCTGGGGGTAGTGGGCCCCCAGTGGTGTCTGTTTGGGTGGAGTGTGCTGTGACAGCCTGGCCTAACGTGCTGTTCTCGGGCAGCTCAGTAGACAGGTCAGGGAAGTGCTGGTTGACTTGCGGTCTGACACTAGAGTGACTGGGGGTCAGTTCTCTCCTGCTGAAGGAGATAAGACAGATTTCCCTGGTGGCTCAGATGGTAAAGAATCTGCCTGCACCAACAGATATATGGAAAAAAAAAAGAATCTGCCTGCAGTTCAGGAGACCAGGGTTCGATCCCTGGGTCAGGAAGATCCCCTGAAGAAGGGAGTACTCAACTACTCCGTCTAGTAGTCTTGCCTGGAGAATCCCATGGACAGAGGAGCCTGGCGGGCTGCAGTCGGACACAGCTGAGCAACTAACACCGTCACTTTCAGTTTCTCTCTCCTGCCTCACTTGTCAAAGACTTTAGGACTTTTCTTGACAGTTTTAATGACCACTGTAAGTCTTCCAGACTTTGATCTCGACATGGCGGAGCTGGAAGAGGCAGAATGTGGGCAAAGGCTTGGGGTGGGAGGCGGGTGGGGGGTCCTGCTGGCTGGGCTAGGCTGCTCTCCCTGACCCTCCTCCTCGCCCTGCAGGGAGCAGCACATTGCAGAGTGCATGGCCAAGATGCCACAGATGATTGAGAACTGGCGGCGGCAGCAGCGAGAGCGCAGGGAGAAGGAGCAGGCAGACAAGGAGCGGAGGGCCCGGCTGCAGGCAGAGGCCCAGGAGCGCCTGGGATACCACGTGGACCCGAGGAGTGCCCGCTTCCAGGAGCTGCTGCAGGACTTGGAGAAGCAGCACCGCAAGCGCCTCAAGGAGGAGAAACAGAGAAAGAAGAAGGAGGCACGAGCTGCTGCCATGGCCGCGGCCCAGGATCCAGCCGACTCTACGACACCCGGCTCCTGAGCTGGGCTCTTTCCCAATAAAACTTGCTGCCCAACAGCCCCACCCCTGACGCACTCTGTGTCCTCTTCTCAGGCCCCTCCCTGGGCACCCTGGTTCTTTCCCCAGCACCTGGAGCCAGGGAATCCTCTACCCTTCGCTGGCTCCGCTCACTCAGGGACCCAAAGCCATGCCGACCAACTCTGGGGCTTCAGAGGGAGAGAAGGGGGGTGCGATGGGGAAATAATGGAGGAGCAGATGGCAGAGGAGAAGAAGGCTTCTGTTTACCAACATTAATCTCCAGTAATTAGCCAATTACCAGGGGAGAAGTGTAGCCAAAACAGACTGGGGTGGTGACAGTGGGGGGCAGGGAGCAGCCGCCCTTCCCAGGCTGAGCCAGGGCTGGGGCCCACTGCCTGGGCACGAGACACTGGGAGCCAGTCTGCAGAGGCTGACCGGCCCCTCTGCCCTTTCACAGTATTCCATCTCCTGTGCCCAACTAGCCCCCAGATCCAGACCAGCTGGAGTGGGAAGCCCTAGCACGCAAGAACCACAGGACTGGCTTTTAAAATTTTATTCACTTCAAAACCTTTATCAGAGACACAGTTCTCTTCTAGGGTGGAGGGGTTTGGGGGTGGGGGGTGGGGTAGCCTTGACTTCCAGAGCAGCTCTGATGTTTCCCCTTCCCCAGGCAGGACAAACCAGGCCTCCTCCTCTCGGGCAAAGGGGCTGCAGGATGGAGGCTGAGGCCAGACCACAGAGGGTCTTGGGCCGCTGTTCACCCAGACGGGAAGATGTGGACCACTCCAATGGAGGATCAAAGTTGGGGCTCCAGCTTCCCCTCACCCTGGAGGGGGGGTCTTGGGGGCTCTCTGGGGATGGGGAAGCAAGCAGCCGCCTCTCCATCTGGCTCAGGGAGCTGGGACAGAGGCCAAGAGGGCCCATCTGTCACCTCCCGTCCTGCCAGCTTCTTGGAGCAGGCCGGGTGGGGGTGGGGGTGGGGGTACAGCTGTCTGGCCCAGGTCTTCTCAGGCCAAGATGGGAATGGAGGCCACTCTAGGAGGGTGGGCAGTTGGGGCGGAGGTTTTTTTTAGTTTTTGATTTTTTTCCCACTTCTTAAATAAACATGAATATATATATATATTTTTTTCTTTTATAAAACTTTCATGGAGTCAGGGGTTGGGGAGGAGGGGGCGGGCGGTGGGCAGCCTGGCCTCCCACATCACTCGTCATCAAAGTTCTGACTCAGGAGGAAGTTGGCAGCCAAGTTCTCGTTTTTTTCACAAGCGAAGTAGGCCTGGATCACCAGGCTCTCTGGGAAGCCCAAGGCCTTCAACTGTGGGAAGATGGGGTAGGCATGAGCGAGAGGCGGGGGCCCTGCCCACCTGTGAGGTCATACCCCTCTCAGCCAGATCGCTTACCCTCTCGATCGCTTCCTTCTCCTGCGGCGTCACCTGGATATAGTTCATCTGCGGGGCCTCCTCACCGATGGCGCCCACCTCCCCCTCTACGTCCGAGATGTCGGCCAGCTCGCCAGGGGGCTCATTCAACATTTGGATGAACTGCTCCTGGTGCCGGCTGATTTGCTGTGGAAGACAGAGGAAGGCAGGGTGACCCACAGCCCTTGTCCCCGCCTCCCTAGCTCCTGATCACAGCCCTTCTTTTTCACTCACTCAGCAAAAAAAAAAAAAAAAAAAAGGTATTTACTCTGGCCCAACAGCCGCCACACAGAGGTCGACACGCGCTGGGTTTTAGAGGAGCTGATGTTCTGGGATGGGGAGAGAGGCCTTGAACAAGCAAGCTGGACAGTTGGTCACAGTGTAACTTCTGACCCTGACTTGTGCTTAGTCGCTCCGTCGTGTTCAACTCCTTGCAACCCCATGGACTGTAGGCCAAGAGGCTCCTCTGTCCAGGGGGATTTTCCAGGCAAGAACACCAGAGTGAGCCGCCGTGCCATCCTCCAAGGGATCTTCTCAACCCAGGGATCGAACCCAGGCCTCCCACAGCGCAAGCGGATTCTTTACCGTCTGCGCCACCAGCGAAGCCCAACCCTGACTCACATTAGACTGAATCTTGGGGTGGGAAGACACCGTATGCCGGGGCGGAGTGGGGGGGGGGGTGTCTGTGATCCACAGGATGGAGAAGGAAGGTTCCTTCCACACACAGCCAACAGCACGTGCAAAGGCCCAGGGATGGGGTATATTTAGAAAACTCCAGAAGCCAAAAATCCACGTGGCAAAACAATAAAACAAGAAAAAGAAGAAGTGGAAGATGAGATCAGAGAGGAGAGCAGGAACCAGATCTGCTCTCTTCCAGTGCTTTCTAGTGCAATGGGACACCACGGAGGTGAGGATTAAGTAGAGAAAGACCCCTGTGTACATTTTAAGACAATGAATTCATCTGGGTGTTGGATATCTGGGGAGTTCTGATACGGCCTTATTTTTATGCACCTCTGACAATTTTCACATCAAAGAAAAAGTGCTTTTTCAGGAATCTGGCTCCTGGTGGAGAATGGACCATGGGAAATGAGCAGAAGCAGAGATCTGGGCAGTGGCAGCCAGGGAACCCCGTAGATGAGGTGGCAGCCACAGAGGTGGAGTGAAGGAACGGGCTAAGTGTTCTCCAAGCAAACAGGAAAGGTGCGGGGTAACCCCAGCAGGTCCCCAGTGCCTGGGGCTCAGGCAAGCCAAGTGGTTCCTGGCAGGGTTAGGGAAGGCTGGCAAGATCTGCTCTAATCTTGGATATACAGAAAGCATTCTCATGGAGGCATCAAGCCAGTCATGGGAAAGCCCAGCATCCAGAGGGTCCAGGCTGATTCTATGAATTTAAGGGGTCTTCCTGGTGGCTCAGAGGGTAAAGAACCTGCCTGCAATGCAGTCGACACGCGCTGGGTTTTAGAGGAGCTGATGTTCTGGGATGGGGAGAGAGGCCTTGAACAAGCAAGCTGGACAGTTGGTCACAGTGTAACTTCTGACCCTGACTTGTGCTTAGTCGCTCCGTCGTGTTCAACTCCTTGCAACCCCATGGACTGTAGGCCAAGAGGCTCCTCTGTCCAGGGGGATTTTCCAGGCAAGAACACCAGAGTGAGCCGCCGTGCCATCCTCCAAGGGATCTTCTCAACCCAGGGATCGAACCCAGGCCTCCCACAGCGCAAGCGGATTCTTTACCGTCTGCGCCACCAGCGAAGCCCAACCCTGACTCACATTAGACTGAATCTTGGGGTGGGAAGACACCGTATGCCGGGGCGGAGTGGGGGGGGGGGTGTCTGTGATCCACAGGATGGAGAAGGAAGGTTCCTTCCACACACAGCCAACAGCACGTGCAAAGGCCCAGGGATGGGGTATATTTAGAAAACTCCAGAAGCCAAAAATCCACGTGGCAAAACAATAAAACAAGAAAAAGAAGAAGTGGAAGATGAGATCAGAGAGGAGAGCAGGAACCAGATCTGCTCTCTTCCAGTGCTTTCTAGTGCAATGGGACACCACGGAGGTGAGGATTAAGTAGAGAAAGACCCCTGTGTACATTTTAAGACAATGAATTCATCTGGGTGTTGGATATCTGGGGAGTTCTGATACGGCCTTATTTTTATGCACCTCTGACAATTTTCACATCAAAGAAAAAGTGCTTTTTCAGGAATCTGGCTCCTGGTGGAGAATGGACCATGGGAAATGAGCAGAAGCAGAGATCTGGGCAGTGGCAGCCAGGGAACCCCGTAGATGAGGTGGCAGCCACAGAGGTGGAGTGAAGGAACGGGCTAAGTGTTCTCCAAGCAAACAGGAAAGGTGCGGGGTAACCCCAGCAGGTCCCCAGTGCCTGGGGCTCAGGCAAGCCAAGTGGTTCCTGGCAGGGTTAGGGAAGGCTGGCAAGATCTGCTCTAATCTTGGATATACAGAAAGCATTCTCATGGAGGCATCAAGCCAGTCATGGGAAAGCCCAGCATCCAGAGGGTCCAGGCTGATTCTATGAATTTAAGGGGGTCTTCCCTGGTGGCTCAGAGGGTAAAGAACCTGCCTGCAATGCAGGACACCTGGGTTCAATGCCTGGTCAAGAAGATCCCCTGATCATTCAGGGGTGCTGTGTGATGGTCAGGAGGGGTGGGAAGGGGGAGATATACATATGACTAATCTGGGAACATGCATATCTGTAAACAACGAAACTCTGTAAAAGTTAAAAGTAAAATAAAGGTTTAAAAAAAAAAAAAAGATCCCTTGGAGAAGGGAATGGCACCCCACTCCAGTATTCTTGCTGGGTGAATTCCATGAACAGAGGAGCCTGGTGAACTACAGTCCATGAGATTGCGAAGAGTCGGAGATGACTGAGTGAACTCTCGCACACGCAAGTGCGCACACACACACACACACTCACTCACTCACTCACTCACTGAAAGCCCCAGGACTGAAGGCAAATAAGAATGGAGACGTGCAGCCTGGGCCCTCCAACACCTGGAAGAGGTGAACAGGAGGCACACGGGAGACTCAAAAGTTGGGGGAAGCAGCAGTAGATGCCTGAACCAGGAGAGGCAGGCTTCACAGAGGACCCTGTCACGCCCAGGGACCACTGCCCCTCTTCCTAGGAACCTTCAAGGGCAGGACAGAGCTCTGCGGCCTCAGGACCAGCTAAGACACAGCAATCCTGCTGCCCATACCTGTAAAAGCTGGGGGTTCTCCTGGCCCAGCTGCTGCAGCATTTTCACATCAAAGAAAAAGTGCTTTTTCAGGAATCTGGCTCCTGGTGGAGAATGGACCATGGGAAATGAGCAGAAGCAGAGATCTGGGCAGTGGCAGCCAGGGAACCCCGTAGATGAGGTGGCAGCCACAGAGGTGGAGTGAAGGAACGGGCTAAGTGTTCTCCAAGCAAACAGGAAAGGTGCGGGGTAACCCCAGCAGGTCCCCAGTGCCTGGGGCTCAGGCAAGCCAAGTGGTTCCTGGCAGGGTTAGGGAAGGCTGGCAAGATCTGCTCTAATCTTGGATATACAGAAAGCATTCTCATGGAGGCATCAAGCCAGTCATGGGAAAGCCCAGCATCCAGAGGGTCCAGGCTGATTCTATGAATTTAAGGGGGTCTTCCCTGGTGGCTCAGAGGGTAAAGAACCTGCCTGCAATGCAGGACACCTGGGTTCAATGCCTGGTCAAGAAGATCCCCTGATCATTCAGGGGTGCTGTGTGATGGTCAGGAGGGGTGGGAAGGGGGAGATATACATATGACTAATCTGGGAACATGCATATCTGTAAACAACGAAACTCTGTAAAAGTTAAAAGTAAAATAAAGGTTTAAAAAAAAAAAAAAGATCCCTTGGAGAAGGGAATGGCACCCCACTCCAGTATTCTTGCTGGGTGAATTCCATGAACAGAGGAGCCTGGTGAACTACAGTCCATGAGATTGCGAAGAGTCGGAGATGACTGAGTGAACTCTCGCACACGCAAGTGCGCACACACACACACACACTCACTCACTCACTCACTCACTGAAAGCCCCAGGACTGAAGGCAAATAAGAATGGAGACGTGCAGCCTGGGCCCTCCAACACCTGGAAGAGGTGAACAGGAGGCACACGGGAGACTCAAAAGTTGGGGGAAGCAGCAGTAGATGCCTGAACCAGGAGAGGCAGGCTTCACAGAGGACCCTGTCACGCCCAGGGACCACTGCCCCTCTTCCTAGGAACCTTCAAGGGCAGGACAGAGCTCTGCGGCCTCAGGACCAGCTAAGACACAGCAATCCTGCTGCCCATACCTGTAAAAGCTGGGGGTTCTCCTGGCCCAGCTGCTGCAGCAGGGCCGGCAGCAGGGCCGGGTTCTGCTGAATCACTTGCCGCATGTTCTGGAACTGGGGCTGGTCCCGCAGGAATTCCAAGGGGTTCTCTCCTGCGGGCAGGAGAAGGAAGGGGTACGGTCAGACACTCTCCCGGGCTCCCTGAAGTACGGGGTGGGCAGGAGTCAGGGGCCGTGACAGTGGGCACCCCACCTGCGCGCCTCCCCATCCACTCGCCTGCTTCGGTGGCCGGCTGCTCCGAGACCTGGCTCTCCTGCACGGAACCGTGTTCTGGCTCGGGGCTCCCGGGAATTCCCTGTCAGGGGTCCTTTTTAGTTCCAAGCACAGACTACCCACTGCCTCCCTCCTGCCTACTCAGCCCTCGCAGGAGACGCGGGCGGCCTCCGCTCTGCTCTCCATGGGCCCACCCCACGGCTCCTGCAGGTCTTTCTGAGCTAGAACCTTAACCCAAAGGCTTTAAGGGAGCAGATTTTGACCACCCGTCAGGGCGCCAAAGCCCCCTGCTCCCTTGAGGACTCCCCAGGAGGCAGCAGCCCCGCCTCACCGTGAGCAGGTACTCCACGGCACGGTGTGGGTTGTTGTAGCTGGCTCTCAGGGCGGCCACGACCCGCTCCCGCTCGTAGCCCATGGACATGATCTCCGTCAGCATTGCCTCATACTCAGAGCCAGTCACTGTGGAGGGAGCGGCAGAGGCTGGGTCACCGAGGAGAGGGCAGGGCAGCTCCTGGCCCTTCCACCCCAACGTGAGGCCCAGCTGATGGCCGGGGCACCCAGCCATGTTTGCTGAGGGGACCACCCACCCACCTAGCGTGGAGGCCGCGTCTTCCTCTCGCCCGCTGCTACCTGAAGAGGGAACAGAGCTGCAAATTCAAGAGAGAGAAATCGGACCCTGGCTTCTGGAGGCCTGCCCTCCCCCGGGGTGTATGGAACCAGGACCACGGGCAAAGAAATGGCCCCGGGAAGACAGGGCCCAAGCTGGGGCTGCCACTGCCTTACCCTGACACAGACTCCGGGGATGTCGTGGGGGCCGATTCCTCCGATGGGCTTTTGTCCTCTCTGGTGCTAGGTGGGGGATGGGACATGCCTGAGGCAGGGGCCGACGGGCTGGAGGTGGAAGACTCCGGGGTGGCAGTGGGTGAGGCCTCGGGGGGTACGGAGGTGCCTGGGCTGGTCTTGGCCTGTGACGCCCAGAAAAAGGAAACAGGCCTCAGCACCCCTATCTAGCTCCCACATCCCTCCACAGCGCAGTCCCGCCCTGCTCACAGCTAATCTCTCTTGGGCACACGGGCTCTCTGCCAGCTCTCCAGTCGACCCACCCACCCTCCCAACCAGCAGCCATCACCCACCTTGGTCACCATGACAACCACAAAGTTCTTCTCATCGATGCGATAGTCCCTGATGGGGACATCGTCGCTCAGGATCTTGCCAGCATAGATGAGCTTCTGTCCAGCCACGGGAAAAGCATCCCGACCCTTCTCAGCTTCAATCTTCTCCTTGAGCACCTTCACCTGGAGGAAGGGGAAGATGGTCATCGCAAACCCCAGATTCTCTCTTTGCTTCTAGTCTGGGGACAGGGGAGAGGCTGCAAGCGCTGATGACTGAGAAGTTAAGTTTCATAAGCAAACATACGAGACCATTCTACCATTCAATGGATCGTTTATCGGTGACAATACATGCCAGGTGTGGTTTTGGGAGACAGACCATAAAAAGAAAACTCAACACAAGTTCTTGCTCTCATTCGATCGGGAGAATAAAAAACCCCATGTGTACTTCAAATGATATAAACACGATGAAATGCAAATCAAAACAAAGGAGAGACAGGAAGGTTCCGCGCTCCATGTTGCTGACTGTTGTCTTTACTGGGATGGCATAGTTTGCTGAGGGGACCACCCACCCACCTAGCGTGGAGGCGCGTCTTCCTCTCGCCCGCTGCTACCTGAAGAGGGAACAGAGCTGCAAATTCAAGAGAGAGAAATCGGACCCTGGCTTCTGGAGGCCTGCCCTCCCCCGGGGTGTATGGAACCAGGACCACGGGCAAAGAAATGGCCCCGGGAAGACAGGGCCCAAGCTGGGGCTGCCACTGCCTTACCCTGACACAGACTCCGGGATGTCGTGGGGGCCGATTCCTCCGATGGGCTTTTGTCCTCTCTGGTGCTAGGTGGGGGATGGGACATGCCTGAGGCAGGGGCCGACGGGCTGGAGGTGGAAGACTCCGGGGTGGCAGTGGGTGAGGCCTCGGGGGGTACGGAGGTGCCTGGGCTGGTCTTGGCCTGTGACGCCCAGAAAAAGGAAACAGGCCTCAGCACCCCTATCTAGCTCCCACATCCCTCCACAGCGCAGTCCCGCCCTGCTCACAGCTAATCTCTCTTGGGCACACGGGCTCTCTGCCAGCTCTCCAGTCGACCCACCCACCCTCCCAACCAGCAGCCATCACCCACCTTGGTCACCATGACAACCACAAAGTTCTTCTCATCGATGCGATAGTCCCTGATGGGGACATCGTCGCTCAGGATCTTGCCAGCATAGATGAGCTTCTGTCCAGCCACGGGAAAAGCATCCCGACCCTTCTCAGCTTCAATCTTCTCCTTGAGCACCTTCACCTGGAGGAAGGGAAGATGGTCATCGCAAACCCCAGATTCTCTCTTTGCTTCTAGTCTGGGGACAGGGGAGAGGCTGCAAGCGCTGATGACTGAGAAGTTAAGTTTCATAAGCAAACATACGAGACCATTCTACCATTCAATGGATCGTTTATCGGTGACAATACATGCCAGGTGTGGTTTTGGGAGACAGACCATAAAAAGAAAACTCAACACAAGTTCTTGCTCTCATTCGATCGGGAGAATAAAAAACCCCATGTGTACTTCAAATGATATAAACACGATGAAATGCAAATCAAAACAAAGGAGAGACAGGAAGGTTCCGCGCTCCATGTTGCTGACTGTTGTCTTTACTGTGAGAGACTCCTGAGGCGATAGTGCTATTGCAAACGTACCTGTGGGACGGGTGTAAAGCCTCGTAAGAACTGATGGAAATAATTATCATTAACCTCATTTTATATTTTTTTGTTTATTCAGCTGCACGGGGTCTTAGTTCTGGCATACTCAATCTAGTTTCCTGACCAGAGGCTGAACCAGGGTCCCCTGCATTGAAAATGCAGTCTCAGCCACTGCACCGGGAAGCAAGTCCCATAACCTCATTTTTCACTGGAGAAACATAGAAGCACAGTTGTTAACTAACTCGCCCAAACAGGTGAGTTGGTCAAAAAAAACTGAGTATGTTTCCTTTTCTACAAAAAATGAACTTCAGCATCTCCCCTGGAGGGAAGTTATGAAAAAAGTGTCAAATACACATGTTTTTAAGGTCCTCAGTCTCTTTTCAGCTGAAAAGAGAGCGTCATGTTTAGATCGTGGGTTCTTACTCGAGGAAAATCCGAACTGAAATCAGCTCTTACATGACTCGCCGTATGCACATGCGACAATACCGTAAAGTTCTTTAATTCCTAAGTTTCCGCCTCCGTAAACTGCAGACTCAGAGTCCCCAAATGACAAGCCTACTGTGCAGACTTAGTAAAATACCACGAGAACACAGCGACTGGTGAAGAACAAACACGGACGACTGAAACTCAGAGCGTTTATTATCGTTATCATCGCAGCTGCCGTCATCACCCGGCATCTTCTGTTCCTCCTCCTATTTGGCCGCCGGCGTCCCGTTGGGGGTGGGATTCTCTCTTTGCTTCTAGTCTGGGGACAGGGGAGGCTGCAAGCGCTGATGACTGAGAAGTTAAGTTTCATAAGCAAACATACGAGACCATTCTACCATTCAATGGATCGTTTATCGGTGACAATACATGCCAGGTGTGGTTTTGGGAGACAGACCATAAAAAGAAAACTCAACACAAGTTCTTGCTCTCATTCGATCGGGAGAATAAAAAACCCCATGTGTACTTCAAATGATATAAACACGATGAAATGCAAATCAAAACAAAGGAGAGACAGGAAGGTTCCGCGCTCCATGTTGCTGACTGTTGTCTTTACTGTGAGAGACTCCTGAGGCGATAGTGCTATTGCAAACGTACCTGTGGGACGGGTGTAAAGCCTCGTAAGAACTGATGGAAATAATTATCATTAACCTCATTTTATATTTTTTTGTTTATTCAGCTGCACGGGGTCTTAGTTCTGGCATACTCAATCTAGTTTCCTGACCAGAGGCTGAACCAGGGTCCCCTGCATTGAAAATGCAGTCTCAGCCACTGCACCGGGAAGCAAGTCCCATAACCTCTTTTTTCACTGGAGAAACATAGAAGCACAGTTGTTAACTAACTCGCCCAAACAGGTGAGTTGGTCAAAAAAAACTGAGTATGTTTCCTTTTCTACAAAAAATGAACTTCAGCATCTCCCCTGGAGGGAAGTTATGAAAAAAGTGTCAAATACACATGTTTTTAAGGTCCTCAGTCTCTTTTCAGCTGAAAAGAGAGCGTCATGTTTAGATCGTGGGTTCTTACTCGAGGAAAATCCGAACTGAAATCAGCTCTTACATGACTCGCCGTATGCACATGCGACAATACCGTAAAGTTCTTTAATTCCTAAGTTTCCGCCTCCGTAAACTGCAGACTCAGAGTCCCCAAATGACAAGCCTACTGTGCAGACTTAGTAAAATACCACGAGAACACAGCGACTGGTGAAGAACAAACACGGACGACTGAAACTCAGAGCGTTTATTATCGTTATCATCGCAGCTGCCGTCATCACCCGGCATCTTCTGTTCCTCCTCCTATTTGGCCGCCGGCGTCCCGAAGAGACGCCTACAAAGCCGGGAACCCGGAGGACCCGTCCCAGGGAGAGCAGCCCGGCCGGGAACCCGAGCCTGCGGGTCCCGCGCCCCGCGAGGGCGCTGACACCGGAGCCGGCACCTGGCGGGCGCCCCGGGGGCGGGGCCTCGCCCGGAGGCCGGCCCAAGAGCGCCCCCCGCGCCGCCAGGGGCAGCACCGGGGGCCGTCAGGGTATCTGGGAAAGTCAGGCCCGTGAGGAAAACGGGCAGGACCCGCGCCCGCGCCGTCTTCCCCGCCTCTCCCGTCGGGATCCCGGCCTCCCCGCCCCCACCCCGCCCCGGCCCCAGCGCTCCCGCTCCCGAGCTCCGGCCTGGCTCGCACCGTCTCATCAGGCTCCATGCGGATCTTGAAGGTCTGCTGCTGCAGCGTCTTGAGCGTGATCGTGACGGCCATGGCGGGGCCCGAGCTACGCGGCCGCCCCGGAATCCTAACGCGACATGCAACTCACACCGCCGCCATCTTAGCGCCCAGACGCGCCGCGCGCAGACCGCTTCCGGGGCAGGCGGTGCGCGTGCTGACCACCGCGGCACGTGACCTGAGCGCGCCCCCCTCGGTCCTCGTGAGCATGCGCACGAGCGCGGCCCCGAGCCAGGCATGCGCAGACTACACTGCGCCGCGGAGCGGGAGCGGGGGGCGGCTTCTAGCTCAACCAGCCCGTGGCTTCCTGCGAGTGACGCCATGCCTGCTAGCGGTGACGTCATACGGCCACAAAATGGCTCCGACCACCCCAGTTTCACGCCCGCGAGCTTGCTGACGTCTAACAAACTCTTAAGTGTGCTTGGCTACATTTTCATTTCTTCCACCAAATCTTGCCTTTTTGCTCGTTACAAAGTCTAAACTCTGGTCTGGCCACTTGACAAGTCTGTCAAGCCCTAAAAGAACTAGAAAGGATACTTGAAAAGTCACCAAGTTACTGAAAACTGAACGTTTGACCGCGGAACTGGGGACACAATGCCATTTGTGGCCTCATTCATCCCTAAGGGAAGAGCTGGATCTTTGGAATGAATCTTAACAGTTCCACCTCCTGGGTTTCCCCAGCGCTCTGCTGCTCCTTCTCTTCACCACTTTGTTCACCCAACTATCTCATCTGACCCAAGTATTTAAGAAGATGTAACTTTCAAACTTCCCCACACTGAACACAAAATTCTCCTTAATCTTTCCCTGGAGTCACCAATCCTAGAGGTTTCCCATAAGGGTGGGGCTGGGTCACAAGACACTTGAAGGAATCCTATCCAACGAATAAGGAGTGGAAGGGTCGGTTCGCCAAAACTGAAGAGGATGCTTTGGCAGACAGGATGGAGGGGATATAGTTACCTTCCCATTAGTGGGTGGACTCTCCACCCTCCCACATCCTGAACTATTACCTGCCTCCTAACCTGTTCTTGGCTTCCCTGGTGGCTCAGATGGCCTGCAATGCAGGAGACCAGGGTTTGATCCCTGGGTCAGGAACATTACCTGGAGAAGGGAAAGACTACTCACTCCAGTACTTTTGGGAAGGGGGGGGCATTTCTATTGGTCTTTCATTTATTTTCATCGATCTTTGTTCTTTGGTCTGTGTGGGCGTCCTATTGCAGTGGCCTCTTGCTGCAGGGCACCAGCTCTGGGCACATGCACTCCAAAGCTCTGGCTCGGTAGTTGGACACATCGGTCCAGCCGCTCTGAGTCACGTGGGATCTTCCCAGGACAGGGATCGAACAGGCATCCCTTGCACTGCAAGGCGGCGTCCCTACCCACTGGACCACCAGTGAAGCCCCAGTTCTTTTAGTTTTGGCCTCTTTTATTGGCTTATTTATTTCCATCTATCTTTACTCTTTGGCCTGTGTGGGCCTCCTACTGCAGTGGCCTCTCCTGTTGCAGAGCAGTCTCGGCGCACACTCTCCAAAGCGCTGGCTTGAAATTGGACACACCGGTCCAGCCGCTCCTCATCAAGTGGGATCTTGCCGGGCCAGGGATTGAACTGGTGCTCCTTGCATTAGGTAGACTCTACCCACTGGACCACCAGAGAAGCCCTCACTCCAGTATTCTTGCCTGGAAAATTCCATGGACAGAGAAGCCTGGCAAACTACAGACCAGGATCTCAGATTCAGACTGAAACTAACACTCACAACCTGCTTACTATTCACATCTGAAGACACCAGGCAGTTCAACTATTTACGGATCCTGCAGCTTCTCCCTTCACTGCATGCCCTGAGCTAAGCTTTCACAAGACTTAAGCCAGACCCAGCTGATGGATTTTTATCTCTCTACTGCAGCAAAGGACATCAGTTCCTAGCCAGCCACTGGACCAGACACCTTTGATTACCTTCAATGTTAGTGGGCTTATCCTACCCTTAGAGGCCTACAGGCTCCTCTGCCACTTTCACTCTCCCTTGGGGCCACCTCTTTCTCTTCAAAAGGTTTAAATCCTGCCTTGGCCACTGAAGGCCACTGGGGAAGCTAGATACCATCTGAGTCTTATTTCCTTGACAGTGAAGGAATGAATAACTCTTCACACCCAGTATTAAATTTGGCTCAGATGGCCTGCAATGCAGGAGACCGGGGTTTTGGGGGTTCAGGAACATTACCTGGAGAAGGGAAAGACTACTCACTCCAGTACTTTTGGGAAGGGGGGGGCATTTCTATTGGTCTTTCATTTATTTTCATCGATCTTTGTTCTTTGGTCTGTGTGGGCGTCCTATTGCAGTGGCCTCTTGCTGCAGGGCACCAGCTCTGGGCACATGCACTCCAAAGCTCTGGCTCGGTAGTTGGACACATCGGTCCAGCCGCTCTGAGTCACGTGGGATCTTCCCAGGACAGGGATCGAACAGGCATCCCTTGCACTGCAAGGCGGCGTCCCTACCCACTGGACCACCAGTGAAGCCCCAGTTCTTTTAGTTTTGGCCTCTTTTATTGGCTTATTTATTTCCATCTATCTTTACTCTTTGGCCTGTGTGGGCCTCCTACTGCAGTGGCCTCTCCTGTTGCAGAGCAGTCTCGGCGCACACTCTCCAAAGCGCTGGCTTGAAATTGGACACACCGGTCCAGCCGCTCCTCATCAAGTGGGATCTTGCCGGGCCAGGGATTGAACTGGTGCTCCTTGCATTAGGTAGACTCTACCCACTGGACCACCAGAGAAGCCCTCACTCCAGTATTCTTGCCTGGAAAATTCCATGGACAGAGAAGCCTGGCAAACTACAGACCAGGATCTCAGATTCAGACTGAAACTAACACTCACAACCTGCTTACTATTCACATCTGAAGACACCAGGCAGTTCAACTATTTACCGGATCCTGCAGCTTCTCCCTTCACTGCATGCCCTGAGCTAAGCTTTCACAAGACTTAAGCCAGACCCAGCTGATGGATTTTTATCTCTCTACTGCAGCAAAGGACATCAGTTCCTAGCCAGCCACTGGACCAGACACCTTTGATTACCTTCAATGTTAGTGGGCTTATCCTACCCTTAGAGGCCTACAGGCTCCTCTGCCACTTTCACTCTCCCTTGGGGCCACCTCTTTCTCTTCAAAAGGTTTAAATCCTGCCTTGGCCACTGAAGGCCACTGGGGAAGCTAGATACCATCTGAGTCTTATTTCCTTGACAGTGAAGGGAATGAATAACTCTTCACACTGGCTAGTATATTTAAAAAATGTGTTTAAAACCATCTACTAGCCCTGAGTAGTCATGCTCATTACTAGGCAAGAGGTAGGGACTTTCCTGGTAGTCCAGAGGTTAAGACTCCTTGTTCCCAATCCCTGGTTGGGGAACTAGATCCCAAATGCTGCCAACAAAGAGTTTGCGTGTCACAACTAAAGGTCCCACAGGCCACAACAAAGATCTAAGATCCCTTGTGCTGCAGCCAAATAAAAAAATACGTGTATATATTATATACACACATATTTTTTAAAAGGCAACAGGGGTATCTACAGCGCAGTGTAAAAATGTCTTTTGAGTTGATGGCCCAGGTATAGGTTCAAACCCCAACTCTTTCCACACCTGTCTCAAACTCAACTGGTACTAGAACCAAAACTCAAGGACTCAAGTTACTAAGTAGAGTGTATTTGTAAGGGTTATTCTTTCAAACCCCTTTGGGGCTCTGGAGGTAAAGAGGAGCCCCTGTAACCTTATGGGACATTCAACCAACAGTTACAATGGCTGAAAAATGAACCTCATGGAACAATTACCTCTCCCAGGAGACACAGGAGGAAGACACAAAAACTTAATTTAATAGAAATTTTGTTTGTAGTTCTTACATTCTCAGTACGAGCTGAGCTAGACCCCGCTGCCCCACTCAGAAGTGGCCCAGTCTCGGGGCAGGGAGAAAGCGGGGGATCAGAGCTCAGGCCTTAGGAGCCCCATTCTTCCTCAGTGCTGGGAGGCTGGAGATGCCACCCTCTTCCCCTAACCCCCCTCTGGGATCCAGGAAGGAGAACAGATGGAATACTGGGCCTGGGGCTTCTCCACACCACATCCCACCCTGAGTCCCCAAGCTGGAGAGGAACTTTGGGATCCGGGGAGTGAAAGGACAGAAGAAAGCAAAGATGTCAATCAAGAAAGATGAAGGCCAGGGGTGAGGGCTGAAGGAGAATCAAGAGACAAAATGCCAGTAAAAAAACTAAAAGGGAGGGGACCAAAACAAACTTCACCCCACTGAAGGCCACTGGGGAAGCTAGATACCATCTGAGTCTTATTTCCTTGACAGTGAAGGGAATGAATAACTCTTCACACTGGCTAGTATATTTAAAAAATGTGTTTAAAACCATCTACTAGCCCTGAGTAGTCATGCTCATTACTAGGCAAGAGGTAGGGACTTTCCTGGTAGTCCAGAGGTTAAGACTCCTTGTTCCCAATCCCTGGTTGGGGAACTAGATCCCAAATGCTGCCAACAAAGAGTTTGCGTGTCACAACTAAAGGTCCCACAGGCCACAACAAAGATCTAAGATCCCTTGTGCTGCAGCCAAATAAAAAAATACGTGTATATATTATATACACACATATTTTTTAAAAGGCAACAGGGGTATCTACAGCGCAGTGTAAAAATGTCTTTTGAGTTGATGGCCCAGGTATAGGTTCAAACCCCAACTCTTTCCACACCTGTCTCAAACTCAACTGGTACTAGAACCAAAACTCAAGGACTCAAGTTACTAAGTAGAGTGTATTTGTAAGGGTTATTCTTTCAAACCCCTTTGGGGCTCTGGAGGTAAAGAGGAGCCCCTGTAACCTTATGGGACATTCAACCAACAGTTACAATGGCTGAAAAATGAACCTCATGGAACAATTACCTCTCCCAGGAGACACAGGAGGAAGACACAAAAACTTAATTTAATAGAAATTTTGTTTGTAGTTCTTACATTCTCAGTACGAGCTGAGCTAGACCCCGCTGCCCCACTCAGAAGTGGCCCAGTCTCGGGGCAGGGAGAAAGCGGGGGATCAGAGCTCAGGCCTTAGGAGCCCCATTCTTCCTCAGTGCTGGGAGGCTGGAGATGCCACCCTCTTCCCCTAACCCCCCTCTGGGATCCAGGAAGGAGAACAGATGGAATACTGGGCCTGGGGCTTCTCCACACCACATCCCACCCTGAGTCCCCAAGCTGGAGAGGAACTTTGGGATCCGGGGAGTGAAAGGACAGAAGAAAGCAAAGATGTCAATCAAGAAAGATGAAGGCCAGGGGTGAGGGCTGAAGGGAGAATCAAGAGACAAAATGCCAGTAAAAAAAAAACTAAAAGGGGAGGGGGGGGACCAAAAACAAACTTCACCCCAAATTGGAACCTGCCTGGAAAAAAATGAAAAGTTCTCCAGTCTCATAGAGACATTATTTGGCGCGGCCGGCTCTGCGGCAGGAGCGCTCAGGCCTCAGTCCAGCCCTCCAGGCGGCGGCATGGCCCCTACAGCTCGTCCTTGGCCTGGCCGGCGGCGGCGTCTTCCTCCTCCTCTTCCTCCTTCTCATCCTCATCCTCGTCGTCGTCCTCCTTGTCCTCGTCATCGTCTTTGTCCGCTTCTTCCTCCTCCTTGCGTTTCTTGTCCTCCTCCTCCTCCTTTAGCCTCTGCTCTTCGTCCTGCTTGTCCTTCATCTGCTTCTCTGCTGCCTGTACGCAAACCACACATACCCCTCGAGGCCTGGACTCCCCTGCAGCCGGCCCACTCCCAAGCCCAGGGTGGACCTTGGTCTCACCTTCGTAACGCCCCACGTCTCGTTGCCGAACTCCTCAGCATAGGCCTCATCGTTGGTGATGAGGAAGTTGTCAAAGATGGTGCCAGACTTGACCTGCATGGGGCCAGGGTGGATGGTCAGAAGAGATCCCTGTTGGCCAGGCCTCGACCAGGTCTCCTGCTGCCCGTGCTCCCGTGACCACTAGACAAATGCTACCGTCTCACATCGCACTTAAAAAATCAGGTTGCCTGGGTTTGAACCCCAGCTCTGCCATTTCCTGGGTATGACCTTGGGCTAGTGACTTGACTTCTCTTAGATGCAAAATCTATGTCAGCAACACGACAAAAATTCAGTCCCTGGGAAGTTTTTAATGGGCTTATCTACTGGCCTTCTAGATTGTTGAGATCCATTAAGTGAACTGGTTCCTACACAGAGACGCTTGAAGCAGTACCTGGAATGTATTAGCTACAACTGAGTAACTCCTGTAAGAATACCATTCCCATAAAAAAAAAAAAAAAAGAACCCAAGAATTTCTTTTTGAAAAGGAATGAGAAAGAAAAAGGAAGGGGCACCACTTGAGTCTGCCCTCCCTTGTCCCCTCTCTCTCCAGGTGGACCTGGAGCACTGAGGTCCCCAGGGATCCTCCTCCTCCTCCTCCTCCCCTCCGTGTCTCACCTGCCAGAGGTCCAAGCCCAGCACAGCGAAGTTCTCATAGGCATAGATACTGCTGTCAGGGGAGTACTCAGGGTTGTCGATCTCTGGGTGGATCCAAATGCCCTTGTAGTCAGGGTTGTCGATCTGCCGGGGCTTCCACTCGCCCTGCAGAAGCGAACCAGTGGGTGAGCGGAGGTCGGTGTGCTCCCTGCTGGGCACCGCCCCGCGCAGGGCGCCAGGCTCACCTTGTACTCTGGGTTCTGAATCACGGGGGGCTCCCACTCCCCGTCCATCTCTTCATCCCAGTCCTCGGGCTTCTTTGCGTCAGGGTCAGGAATGTGCTCAGGCTTGTCCCAGTCCTGAGGGGGCACGAGGCGGTCAGAGCGGGCCCAGCTGTCCTCCACAACCTCTGCGGCGGGGAGCCCCGGCCCCCGCCCCCACCTCAGGCTTGGAGTCGGTGGGGTCATCGATCTTGGCACGATCATCCCAGTCCTCAGGCTTCGCCGCATCAGGATCCTTTATCTTCTTGGGTGGCAGGAAGTCCCAATCATCCTCCAAGGAGCCTGACTCCACCTGGCTGTTGTCAATCTTCACCTCGTAGGTATTATCAGGCCGCACGATCAGCGTGTACAGGTGGGTGAATTCATCGTCCTGGAGAGGGTGGAAGATGAGGGGCCCCGCCCACCAGGCTGGCCTCTGAGCGCCCCCCACCCCCACAGCCACCTGTCACCACCCCAGAGGCACACCTTGCAACGGATATCCTTGTTGATCAGCACATTCTTGCCCTTGTAATTGAAGATGACATGAACCTTCTTGGTGCCGGGGCCACAGATGTCGGGGCCTTGGGAAGCAGCAGATCAGGTCAGAACTATGGTTTGTTCACCATGACCAGCCCCTCCCCACCCCTGCTTCACAAAAAAAACTTTTTTGAAAACTTGGGTTTTAAACTCAGGACTGAGGAATCAAAAAGACAAAACTCAAACTTTAAGAAACTGTGGGTGGAGACCTGGGGGGCGGGGAAATCAGGGCTCCAGAACAAAGTATCTCACTTGCAGAACTAGGCAAAGCCTATATGGTAAAATTGTAGCAATTACCAGTCTTAAACCAGTGCTAACAATGCAGTTAAGTTATTCTAACTATTCACTCACTTTCCCCGCCAAATATACCCCTAAGCATTTAAGTGTTTTTTCTGCTGTCACGATCACCCTTTCACGGGCTATAAAGAACTCACGGGGTTTCAGACTCCCTCTCTAAGTCATCAGAAGTCAGCACCAGGGTGGGGTCTCCTCACCAAACATGATGTTATATTCAGAGTCTCCATGCATGTCTGTCTGGTCCAGACCAGCTGGAAACAGCTTCACGTAGCCGCCCCCACAATCGATGTTCTGCTCGTGTTTCACGGTGAACTGCACCACCAGCGTCTGACCCTTGTTGCTGAAGGGCTCGAATCTGGCCGACAAAGCGTAAAACCGAGCATCCTGGCTGGTCTGCAGCCCTGCCGAGGGACAGTAGTCAAGAGTATGGCTCAGCACCAACCCCTGGAAGAGCCCTAAATGGGGAATACAGACCAGTGCCCCCCTTCCTCCACCTGCTCTACCCTACGGCTACACAAACCCTAGAACAAGGGCTTCCTCCAGGAAGTCCTCCTAGATCTGAGCACCCACTCCTAAGCGCTTACCTTTATCTTTCTCCTGGTCTCCATAGAACTTGCCGGAACTGAGAACGAATTTGCCAAAATCCGGTTTGTGTTTGGATTCGATCCAGCGTTCGGTCCACCCGTCTAGAGTACCAAAGAGTCGGGTCAGCCCGGCGGTGCTGATCAATCCCGACCAAACATCTCCCAGGAGCTACAAACTGCTGGAAGCAAGGAAGGAGACTCCCCCTCCGCCCCCCCACTGTCCCCACCCCAACCTCTAGTTTGACATCTCCGGTGATCCTCGGGCAAACCCCAACTCCCGCCGCGGAAAGCCGCTGCGCCCTTCACGCTCCCCAGGGAGCCCGAAGGAAAGACCGCCTGCGGCTCTAGTCCCTGAAGGCCACCGTGTTGGTCCTCTGAGCAGCAATTACAAACGACACGCAGATATGGGGGCTGAGGGGCCAGCCGCGTCGTTGAAACTGGGAAATCAGGGCAAAGACAAAACTCAAACTTTAAGAAACTGTGGGTGGAGACCTGGGGGGCGGGGAAATCAGGGCTCCAGAACAAAGTATCTCACTTGCAGAACTAGGCAAAGCCTATATGGTAAAATTGTAGCAATTACCAGTCTTAAACCAGTGCTAACAATGCAGTTAAGTTATTCTAACTATTCACTCACTTTCCCCGCCAAATATACCCCTAAGCATTTAAGTGTTTTTTCTGCTGTCACGATCACCCTTTCACGGGCTATAAAGAACTCACGGGGTTTCAGACTCCCTCTCTAAGTCATCAGAAGTCAGCACCAGGGTGGGGTCTCCTCACCAAACATGATGTTATATTCAGAGTCTCCATGCATGTCTGTCTGGTCCAGACCAGCTGGAAACAGCTTCACGTAGCCGCCCCCACAATCGATGTTCTGCTCGTGTTTCACGGTGAACTGCACCACCAGCGTCTGACCCTTGTTGCTGAAGGGCTCGAATCTGGCCGACAAAGCGTAAAACCGAGCATCCTGGCTGGTCTGCAGCCCTGCCGAGGGACAGTAGTCAAGAGTATGGCTCAGCACCAACCCCTGGAAGAGCCCTAAATGGGGAATACAGACCAGTGCCCCCCTTCCTCCACCTGCTCTACCCTACGGCTACACAAACCCTAGAACAAGGGCTTCCTCCAGGAAGTCCTCCTAGATCTGAGCACCCACTCCTAAGCGCTTACCTTTATCTTTCTCCTGGTCTCCATAGAACTTGCCGGAACTGAGAACGAATTTGCCAAAATCCGGTTTGTGTTTGGATTCGATCCAGCGTTCGGTCCACCCGTCTAGAGTACCAAAGAGTCGGGTCAGCCCGGCGGTGCTGATCAATCCCGACCAAACATCTCCCAGGAGCTACAAACTGCTGGAAGCAAGGAAGGAGACTCCCCCTCCGCCCCCCCACTGTCCCCACCCCAACCTCTAGTTTGACATCTCCGGTGATCCTCGGGCAAACCCCAACTCCCGCCGCGGAAAGCCGCTGCGCCCTTCACGCTCCCCAGGGAGCCCGAAGGAAAGACCGCCTGCGGCTCTAGTCCCTGAAGGCCACCGTGTTGGTCCTCTGAGCAGCAATTACAAACGACACGCAGATATGGGCTGAGGGGCCAGCCGCGTCGTTAGGACGGCCTCGAGGCGGGATTTGTCGTTACCTCCGTCCAGAAACTGCTCCTTGAAGTAAACCGTGGGGTCAGCAGCGGCCAGGCCGACAAGGCCGAGCAGCAGCGGCACGGGTAGCAGCATGGCGGGCCGAGGGGGCGGTGGCGCGCGGGCCCTTTAAGTGACTCCTTCGGCAGCAGCTCTGCAGTGGGGACGGACGGTGCCGCCGGCCGTGTGTTTTTATACCCCGCCGTCTCTCAAACCAGCCTGGTCCGGCCTCTTGGCCCGCCTCCCTCACCTTATCATTGGTCTGTGGCCACAGGCCTGCCTTCCCATTGGGCCCTTCTAGGATCAGCATGTTAGGCTGTGCCTCGGAACGCTGGGTTCCCAGATGGCCGATTTCTATTGGCCGCACCACTGGCCAATGAAGGTCGACCACGCGTTGTGGGGGACGCCCACCGGCGGAGTGGGGGCCTCGAGCCCCTCAGGCCAGGTCATGTGACCAGACCTCGGCCCGACCCCGCCCTCGCCCGCGCGCGGCGCTGGCGATCTAGGCGTTTAAAGAGCCCGCGCGAATTCGGGGGCTGTCGCGTAGAACTCGGGCACGGCTCCTTTCTCGACTCCCGCTCATCCCTTCTACAGAGATGGGTGGGCAGGGTTTTCCTAGTCCTTTTCTACTCTTGAGTTTGGAAAACCGCACCACTCCCACCCTCTCTCTTTTTCCCCGCTTTTCTGTACGTTCCCCCATCCCCCCTAGGAAGTGGGCAGAGGGCACCGAGCCGTGGGATTTCACTTCCCCTTGCAAGCCTGGAGGAAAGAGTCCCGGCTCTCGCCTCCGTACTGCTCCCCTAGTGCCCTGGCAGCCTGTCAGACTGCTTTCGGGTGCACTGGGGCAAGTCACTTTGCTTCTTTGATGTCAGGAGCTCCTGAAAGGCCAGGAGGAGCAACCCCGGCCAGCTGTTGCCCAGAAGAAACGCCTTCAACGCCTTTAGGGATGCTATCGGACAGAGGGAAGGAAGCCCTGACTGTTCCAAGATGTGATTATAGCCTGTGGCTCCTGGGGCTGTTAGTCTTGTTGCAGCATGCCCTTCACCCCCCAACGCCCTCCCCAGCCGGTAAATGAAAGGGGTCGCTGCCTTGTGGTCTCCCACAAACGGCCTGCTTTTGCAATTAAACGGCTGAAGATGAGAGGGCAGGGGGTTACGTAGGGGAGGGGAAATAAAGGGACAGATGGTGGGGAAGATAAAGTCCAAAGGTGGACAGGATCCCTGAGACTGGACAATGACCAACACACCTCCCTGTCCTATGCTGCAGAAAGGAGGAAGGAGAGCTGGGACTTTCCCAAACTGAGCAAATAGGCTCTAGACCTGGGAAGGGGGAGTAAACTGCCTAAAGGGGGCGGGGGTCCTGGCAAAAGGGTAGGGAAGGGGCGCTTCCCCACTTGTGGGGACTCAAGGGCGGGTATGAGGAGATTTGAGGAAGTTAGGATTTTGCCCCTTTCCCAGAACATGATGCTTTGCTGTGCTTAGTCACTCAGTCATGTCTGACTCTTTGCGACCCCATGGTCTGCAACCCTCCCCCCCCCGGTTCCTCTGCCCATAGGGATTCTCCAGGCAATAATACCGGAGTGGGTTGCCATGCCCCGCCTCCAGAGGATCTTCCCAACCCCAGAATCGAACCCAGGTTTCCCGCATTGCATGTAAATTCTTTACACTCTGAGCCACTAGGGAAGCCCCCTAACAGTATGCAGTATTGCCCAGTCTGGTCCTTCCTGACAAAGAAGGCCACCACCCCGAGTCTGGGATGACCCCTCCAGGCCTTCCAGTGACCTTCCCCCTCTTCCCACAGTGTGTCTCGGACACACTGTGCTTCCTGCTGGAGGGCGGACACGGTGCCTGTCTTGTTCACCTCACGGGTCTCTGGTGTCTCCTGCAGCACCGTCTCAGCCAGGCTTGAAATCTACCTGATGTGGGAAAGGACTACTTGTCTGCTGGCTGAAATCTACCTGATGTGGAAAAAGGACTACTTGTTGTGTGATAGAAGGAAAGAAGGGCTCTTGCTGGGACTGAATACGCAAACCTGGGGAAGATGCTATCGGACAGAGGGAAGGAAGCCCTGACTGTTCCAAGATGTGATTATAGCCTGTGGCTCCTGGGGCTGTTAGTCTTGTTGCAGCATGCCTTCACCCCAACGCCCTCCCCAGCCGGTAAATGAAAGGGGTCGCTGCCTTGTGGTCTCCCACAAACGGCCTGCTTTTGCAATTAAACGGCTGAAGATGAGAGGGCAGGGGGTTACGTAGGGGAGGGGAAATAAAGGGACAGATGGTGGGGAAGATAAAGTCCAAAGGTGGACAGGATCCCTGAGACTGGACAATGACCAACACACCTCCCTGTCCTATGCTGCAGAAAGGAGGAAGGAGAGCTGGGACTTTCCCAAACTGAGCAAATAGGCTCTAGACCTGGGAAGGGGGAGTAAACTGCCTAAAGGGGGCGGGGGTCCTGGCAAAAGGGTAGGGAAGGGGCGCTTCCCCACTTGTGGGGACTCAAGGGCGGGTATGAGGAGATTTGAGGAAGTTAGGATTTTGCCCCTTTCCCAGAACATGATGCTTTGCTGTGCTTAGTCACTCAGTCATGTCTGACTCTTTGCGACCCCATGGTCTGCAACCCTCCCCCCCGGTTCCTCTGCCCATAGGGATTCTCCAGGCAATAATACCGGAGTGGGTTGCCATGCCCCGCCTCCAGAGGATCTTCCCAACCCCAGAATCGAACCCAGGTTTCCCGCATTGCATGTAAATTCTTTACACTCTGAGCCACTAGGGAAGCCCCCTAACAGTATGCAGTATTGCCCAGTCTGGTCCTTCCTGACAAAGAAGGCCACCACCCCGAGTCTGGGATGACCCCTCCAGGCCTTCCAGTGACCTTCCCCCTCTTCCCACAGTGTGTCTCGGACACACTGTGCTTCCTGCTGGAGGGCGGACACGGTGCCTGTCTTGTTCACCTCACGGGTCTCTGGTGTCTCCTGCAGCACCGTCTCAGCCAGGCTTGAAATCTACCTGATGTGGAAAAAAAGGACTACTTGTTGTGTGATAGAAGGAAAGAAGGGCTCTTGCTGGGACTGAATACGCAAACCTGGGGAAGATGCTTTTCTTTTTCTGGCCACATGGAGTCTTCAAATCTGTATGTGGGCTTCTTGGGCTGTGGTGAGCAGGGGCTAGTCTCTAGCTGTAGTGGGCAGGCTTCTCATTGTTGCCGCGCACCAGCATTAGGGCGCACAGGGAGCTTAGCTACTTTGCAGTACATGGAATCTTCCCAGACCAGGGACTGAACCCATGTCCCCCACCATTGGCAGGTGATTCTTAACCCCTGGCCCACCAGGGAAGTCCTTTAAGGGATGCATTCCGAATTTTTATCAGGACCTCACTGTAGGTCTGGAATCGGGGGAATATTAGTAACCCTATTTTCCAGGCTCAAGGAACAATTATGGTGGCTAAAGAAGTAAATAGGGCTTCCCAGGTGGTTCGGTGGTGAAGTCTCCACCTGCTAATGCAGGAAATGCTGGTTTGATCCCTAGATCAGGAAGCTCTCCTGGAGAAGGAAATGGCAACCCACTCCAGTATTTCTTTTTTTTTTTTCCACTCCTGTATTCTTGCCTGGGAAATCCCATGGACAGAAGATCCTGGCAAGCTACAGTCCATGGGGTCGCAAGGAGTCAGACACAACTGAGCAACTAAACAACAAATGAGTCAATGCAGGCTGCTTAGAATAGCACCTCACATGGAGTCCACACTCAGGATCAACAACACTGCATACATGTGTGGGTACATTTTACTTAATTCTCACAGTAACCTTGTTTCATACTTCCATCCAAGGGAGGGAAATGAGGCACAGAAAGATGACGTGATTTCACTGAGTGACAAGCAAGGCAGATCTGAGATTAGTATCCACTTGTGCTGTCTAATGTCGTCTCCACCAGCCACATGGGACTCTTTTGAAATGCAGCTGCTCTGGACTGAGATGAGCTGTAAGTGTGAAACATACATCAGAATTTGAGACTTAGTATGAAAAAAATAAGGTCAAATATTTCACTAGTATTAGGTGTTGAAACGAAAATGTGAACATTTCAGTTTCTGTAAATTCAAATTAATAGCGCCTTTTAAATTTTAATTAAAACTTTTTATTGGTGGACTTATTTTTGGCTGTGCTGGATCTTTGTTGCATGACACACAGATTTTCTCTAGTTTCAATGAGCAGGGGCTACTCTCTAGTCAGGGCACCCAAGCTCCTTGTTGCAGTGGCTTCTCTTGTGTAGCAGGGGCGCTAGAGCACAGGCTCAGGAGTTGTGGCTCATGGACTTAGTTGCTCCTCAACCTGTGGAATCTTCTCGGGCCTGGGATCAAACCTGTGTCCCCTGCACTGGAAGGCAGATTCCTAACCACTGGACCACCAGGAAAATCCTTACTCCTTTTGTTTTAAACACTGATACTAGAAAGTGCAAAATTATATTTATATCTCAACTTTCACTTCTTTGTTTTGGTCAAGCTGAGGCATGTCAACTAGGGATCAAACCCATGCCCTCTGAAGTGGAATTGTGGAGTCCTAGCCACAGGAAAATGAAAGTATTAGTGTCTGACTCTTTGCAACCCGGTAGCCCACCAGGCTCCTCAGTTCATGGAGTTCTCCAGGCAAGAATACTGGAGTGGGTTGCCATTTCCCTCTCCAGGGTCTCTTCCGGATCCAGTGATCAGAACCCAGGTTTCCTGCATTGCACATAGATTCTTTACTGTCTGAGGCAGTAGGGCAGACGCCCTAACCACTGAACCACCAGGAAATTCCTACTATCTTGAATTATATTTCTATAGGACAGCTCTACAAATTATTTCCCTGACATTGGTCTTCTCAGAGTAGGGGTGTGGGGAAGGGAGACCAGGCTCTGGAATGTTTATAATTTCTGATGCTGTCTCCACCAGTTCCTTGCAGAACTTGGGCAAAGCATTATCACCCTCCCAGCTTCAGTTTTCATCTGTGAAATGTAAATTATATCGGTCTGTACAGCACACAGTTTGGAAGAACATGAAATAAGACACCTGAAGCACTTAGCACTGGCCTGGGCACGGGGGAGTGTGTCCCTACGGGTTAGCTGGTACCTTGGCAAGAACTAGTCTTCTCCCCTCTATAAGTAGGGTTGGTCCCTACCCACCTCCCTTTGAAAATTTAAAAGTAGTTTACATCGCAGGATGACTGCATCTGGAATCCACCACCCATAGCCCTGCTTTTGGGTAAGAAAGGATCCCTCAAGGGCGAACTGGTCTGAGGCCCAGAGAGGGAAGCAATCCAAGGTCACATAGCCCCCTGCAGGTGAAGCTGTGCGAAGCTTACAACAAGATTGCGAGTCTGCCTTTCAGGGCATTAATTTGACCTCTCTGGTCAACCAGACACCACTAGGGGGTCCCTAACCCGCTCTGAAGTTCATGTGACCCGCTCAAGATGGCGGCGTCGGGAGCCCCGCCACATTGTCCGCCACACTCAAGACGGCGACGCACGCGCGCCCCATCCCTCAGCCCCCGGCGCCGGTTCCGGTTCCGGTGGTTCGGGCCGCCGGCAGCGACACGCCGAGCGCCCTGGGAGCAGCCATGGCGGACGGTCCGGTGGCGGAGGTGCTGCTGCGGCGGCTGGAGGCGGCCGATGGCGGCCTGGACAGCGCGGAACTGGCGACCGAGCTGGGCATGGACCACCAGACCGTGGTGGGCGCCGTGAAGAGCCTGCAGGCGCTGGGAGAGGTGAGCCGGGCGGGTGATGCCGGGCCTCTTCGCTCTTGCACCTGCAGTTTCTTCGCCAGGAGAGCTCAGCCTCCAGGCCAGATTCTCTCAGGCCAGGTCGAGGGTGATGGTATCCGTGTTCAGCGCAGGGTCCGCAAGCGGGAAGTCAGGAGCGATGAAGACCCGGGCGCGCGGACACTCCTGGTGCAGTAAATGCCCATTGAGCCATTGATACATTTTGAGGGGGTGTGGAGGAGGATGGGGGACGCGAAAGACGCCATCGCTGCCTTCGCGCAGGTTGCAGTCTAGTGGACATACTCAAGCGACCTGAGTGATGGAGAAAGCGCAGGAAACTCAGAGGTGGTAGCTGCCACAGCCTTGAGGATCATGGAGTGCATCCCTTAGGCTATGACAGCTGAATCGGGTTTCTGCACTGAGTACAAAAGCTATGGAACTTGAGGAATCAGTGGAGTGGGAGTGAGCAGGTGGTGAGAGAGACCCAGCAGAGCCAGATTTTGCAAAGCTTCTAGGTTTTTAACTCACAGGGGTACTGGGAGGCTATGGCAGGAGCTGGAACCGGTCAGATATGCTTACTATCTACGTCAGTGGTGGGATAGATTGGCCAGGGAAGGACGGGAGGCAGGGGCACAAGGGTGGAGACTGGCATATCCCCAAACTAGAGGCTATGGTCCCTGACTGTAGGGAGGTAACTGGAATGGAGAAGGGATTCACGTGAAGGGATGAAATGAGGTTCATGATAAGGTAGGGGGAGCCAGGAGGGAGCCCAACCTTCTGACATGGACTAGTGAAGGATGGTAGAACCAGAGGGAGGGGATGCTGACGGACCCTGGATCAGATCCAGCCGGCTAGATCCATGAGGCTAGCAGTCAGAAAACATAGCTAGACTGGTTTTTTTGTTTTGTGATTTTTTAATTTTTATTTGGTTCTTTTGCATTTTTACTGCTACTGCAGGTTCTTCTCTACTTACAGGGAGTGGGGGCTACTCTCTAGCTGAGCAGGCTTCTTGTGGCGGTGACTTCTCCTGTTGTGGAACTCGGGCTCTAGAGCACAGGCTCCATGGTTGTGGCTCACGGGCTTTGTTGCTCCGCAGCATGTGGGATCTTCCCGGATCAGGGATCGAACCCATGTCTCCTGCATTGGCAGGTGAACTCTTCACCACTGAGCTACCAAGGAAACCCTAGACTGTTTTTCATCGAAATCATATGTGTCTTCTCTGTCCTCAGTTTTCTTTTTTTTTTTTATATACACTTATATTTATATGGCTTCTTCTGGCTTAGTTGCTATAATCCCATTGACAGCTGAATCGGGTTTCCATTGATACATTTTGAGGGGGTGTGGAGGAGGATGGGGGACGCGAAAGACGCCATCGCTGCCTTCGCGCAGGTTGCAGTCTAGTGGACATACTCAAGCGACCTGAGTGATGGAGAAAGCGCAGGAAACTCAGAGGTGGTAGCTGCCACAGCCTTGAGGATCATGGAGTGCATCCCTTAGGCTATGACAGCTGAATCGGGTTTCTGCACTGAGTACAAAAGCTATGGAACTTGAGGAATCAGTGGAGTGGGAGTGAGCAGGTGGTGAGAGAGACCCAGCAGAGCCAGATTTTGCAAAGCTTCTAGGTTTTTAACTCACAGGGGTACTGGGAGGCTATGGCAGGAGCTGGAACCGGTCAGATATGCTTACTATCTACGTCAGTGGTGGGATAGATTGGCCAGGGAAGGACGGGAGGCAGGGGCACAAGGGTGGAGACTGGCATATCCCCAAACTAGAGGCTATGGTCCCTGACTGTAGGAGGTAACTGGAATGGAGAAGGGATTCACGTGAAGGGATGAAATGAGGTTCATGATAAGGTAGGGGGAGCCAGGAGGGAGCCCAGCCTTCTGACATGGACTAGTGAAGGATGGTAGAACCAGAGGGAGGGGATGCTGACGGACCCTGGATCAGATCCAGCCGGCTAGATCCATGAGGCTAGCAGTCAGAAAACATAGCTAGACTGGTTTTTTTGTTTTGTGATTTTTTAATTTTTATTTGGTTCTTTTGCATTTTTACTGCTACTGCAGGTTCTTCTCTACTTACAGGGAGTGGGGGCTACTCTCTAGCTGAGCAGGCTTCTTGTGGCGGTGACTTCTCCTGTTGTGGAACTCGGGCTCTAGAGCACAGGCTCCATGGTTGTGGCTCACGGGCTTTGTTGCTCCGCAGCATGTGGGATCTTCCCGGATCAGGGATCGAACCCATGTCTCCTGCATTGGCAGGTGAACTCTTCACCACTGAGCTACCAAGGAAACCCTAGACTGTTTTTCATCGAAATCATATGTGTCTTCTCTGTCCTCAGTTTTCTTTTTTTTTTTTAAATACGCGTATATTTATATGGCTTCATCGGGCTTAGTTGCTGCATGTGGGATTTTTCCAGTTTTGGTGTATGGACTCTCTAGTTGTAGCCCCTGGGCTTATTTGCTCCAAGGCATGTGAGATTTTAGTTCCCCTAGGAATTGAATTCGTGTCCCCTGCATTGCAAGGCAGATTCTTAACCACTGGACCACCAGTGAAGTCCCTAACCTCATCTTTAAGTTTTCATTCAATCTTTGATATACCCTTAGGTTTGTATATGAGTAAAGGGATACGTAAGACATAACTCTTATTATCCCCGGGTTGTAGATGGGACAACTTCTAAGCACTGGTCAGAATCTTGATCAGTGTTGCCAGAAGGAACGGGCAAACCTGGATTTGAAATTAGGCGCCCAGGCTGCAGAGCCTGAGGTCGTCAGCACAGAAACAGAGTGAAGCTGTGGTGTGTGGGATGACATTACTTTGACTGATGTGAAAGTGACGTTTGTGTAGGCTACAGGGGGTAAGTAGTGGCAGTTTAATGTGGTTCATTGTAGGGGTGATGACGATATTAATAGCAATAGGAGAGTACTTAGATTTATACAGTACTTGCTGCTTACTGAGAGCTCTGCTTCCTTCCTTTCTTTGTTTCTTTTTGTTTTTCATTTGTTTGGCCCCAGTGGGCAGCATGTGGGACCTTAGCTCCTGGATCAGGGATTGAGCCTTTGCCCTCTGCGTTGGGAGCTTGAAGTCTTAACCACTGGACCACCAAGAAGCCTTCTGCATTCTTTCTGTGTATTAATTTAGTTCTTTCTGAAAACAATCCAACAATCCTCTGAAGTAAAGCCCACCACACCCTTCTCTCATGAATAAGACATTTTGCTCAAGGAGGTTAAGCAATTTTCAGCAACATCACACAGCAGATGAGGAGCAAACCTAGAAATTAGAATGAAACCGGAGCCTGGGGGCTTTGTGTGTAATGAGGAATTGGGGTCTTTCTCTGACATCCTCATACTAAACTTCAGACATGTAAGTGAATCATTTCATCTGGGACTTTAAAAATCTTTTCAAAGTTCGAAAATGATAGAACTTGGGACTTGCCTGGTGGTCCAGTGGCTAGGACTCCACGCTCTCAATGCAGGAGGCCTGGGTTCGATCCCTAGTCAGGGACTTAGGCCCCACACGCTGAAGCTAAAAAATCCCATACACCATAAGGAAGGGCTTCCTGGGTGGCACTAGTGGTAAAAAGCCCACCTGCCAGTGCAGGAGACACAAAAGAGGCAGGTGGGATCTCTGGCTTGGGAAGATACCTTGAGTAGGAAATGGTAACCCACTCCAGTGTTCTTGCCAGGAGAACCCCATGGACAGAGGAGCCGGGTGGGCTACAGTCTGTATATGAGTAGGGGATAGCATAATCTAGGGAACAACTTCTAAGCACTGGTCAGAATCTTGATCAGTGTTGCCAGAAGGAACGGGCAAACCTGGATTTGAAATTAGGCGCCCAGGCTGCAGAGCCTGAGGTCGTCAGCACAGAAACAGAGTGAAGCTGTGGTGTGTGGGATGACATTACTTTGACTGATGTGAAAGTGACGTTTGTGTAGGCTACAGGGGGTAAGTAGTGGCAGTTTAATGTGGTTCATTGTAGGGGTGATGACGATATTAATAGCAATAGGAGAGTACTTAGATTTATACAGTACTTGCTGCTTACTGAGAGCTCTGCTTCCTTCCTTTCTTTGTTTCTTTTTGTTTTTCATTTGTTTGGCCCCAGTGGGCAGCATGTGGGACCTTAGCTCCTGGATCAGGGATTGAGCCTTTGCCCTCTGCGTTGGGAGCTTGAAGTCTTAACCACTGGACCACCAAGAAGCCTTCTGCATTCTTTCTGTGTATTAATTTAGTTCTTTCTGAAAACAATCCAACAATCCTCTGAAGTAAAGCCCACCACACCCTTCTCTCATGAATAAGACATTTTGCTCAAGGAGGTTAAGCAATTTTCAGCAACATCACACAGCAGATGAGGAGCAAACCTAGAAATTAGAATGAAACCGGAGCCTGGGGGCTTTGTGTGTAATGAGGAATTGGGGTCTTTCTCTGACATCCTCATACTAAACTTCAGACATGTAAGTGAATCATTTCATCTGGGACTTTAAAAATCTTTTCAAAGTTCGAAAATGATAGAACTTGGGACTTGCCTGGTGGTCCAGTGGCTAGGACTCCACGCTCTCAATGCAGGAGGCCTGGGTTCGATCCCTAGTCAGGGACTTAGGCCCCACACGCTGAAGCTAAAAAATCCCATACACCATAAGGAAGGGCTTCCTGGGTGGCACTAGTGGTAAAAAGCCCACCTGCCAGTGCAGGAGACACAAAAGAGGCAGGTGTGATCTCTGGCTTGGGAAGATACCTTGGAGTAGGAAATGGTAACCCACTCCAGTGTTCTTGCCAGGAGAACCCCATGGACAGAGGAGCCGGGTGGGCTACAGTCTGTAGGGTCACAAAGAGTTGGCACACACGCATGCCCCAGTAAGATCAAAAATCCCGTGTACTGCAACCAAGATCCAGCGCGGCCGAATAAATAGATACACATATATATATATTTTTTGCCTCTTAAGTCATCATTTATTTTTCATCCATCTTTTTATTCTTTGGCCTCTGTGGGTCTCCCATCACAGTGGCCTCTCTGGGCACCAGCTCTGGGCGTGTGCGCTCTAGAGCGCTGGCTCGTTGGACACGCTGGTCCAGCCACTCTATGGCACGTGGGATCTTCCTGGGCCAGGGATCGAACTTGTGCCCCTTGCACTGCAAGGCAGACTCTTTACCCACTGGACCACTAGGGAAGCCCACACATACATTTTTTAAGGTAATAGTATTGGTTTTCTGCCAGGCGTGTTTTGGGAGGTGTGAATTATTTTTGTCATTATCCCTTTGTCACAGAAGATCCACTGACACCCCACCAGGGAAGATCACTTCGTTGGGGAGTGGTACAGCTGGAGTGGGAAGCTGCCTTCAGAGACTCTGCATTCCCAGTGCTGTGGGAAGGGGGTCCTTGCATCTGAACCCCTCTCTCCATGTCCCCCTCTCTTCCCGCAGATCATCGAGGCTGAGCAGCGCTCCACCAAGCGCTGGGAGCTTACCGCCGAGGGCGAGGAGATGGCCCGGGAGGGCAGCCACGAGGCCCGGGTGTTTCGCAGCGTCCCTCCAGAGGGCCTGCCCCAGAGCGAGCTCATGGTAGGAGCCCGAGGGGGCAGGGCCTCAGGAGGTGTGTGGGCATTGGGGGAGCCCCTGTGCCCCCCTCACTGCAACCTTGTTCCCCCAGCGACTGCCCAGCGGCAAGGTGGGCTTCAGCAAGGCCATGTCCAACAAGTGGATCCGAGTGGACAAGAGTGCGGCTGACGGGCCTCGGGTGTTTCGAGTGGTGAGTCCCTGCCGCAGGGTTACGGGGCAGGTGGTCGACCAGGTGGGCCCCTGGCCCTCACGGCCCTCACGCCCATCCCTGTGGCAGGTGGACAGCGTGGAGGATGAGGTGCAGCGTCGGCTCCAGCTGGTCCGGGGAGGGCAGGCTGAGAAGCTGGGAGAGAAGGAGAGGAGCGAGCTCAGGAAGCGGAAGCTGCTGACCGAAGTGTGAGTGGGAGCCACCCCTAGGCTCACGCCCGTGGCGCCTGCCTGGCTCTGGAGTGGGGGAGGGGCGTTCTGCCCACGCAGGGCCGGGTGCTGTGGGGCTTCTCCCTGCCTCCCCTCACGCTGAGGTTGTCAAGCGCATGTGCCAGGCTCGTGCCCCATCAGGGCCTCTGCCAGTGCTGTGCCTTCTGGCCAGAGAGCACCCCCCACCGTTCAAGGCGAGTTCTGACATCGCATCTCTGCTCCCATGTCATCTTAAAGAGGTCACCACGCTGGACAGGTTTTCCTCCCTTCGACTTCCACGAACATTCCGCCCTCCTGGTCTCCCACCCTTGTGCCATGTTTACGTCCTCTACGGTCCTAGCCACCGCCTGGAATTTAAATTTTTTATTTATGTATTGGTTTTTTGGCTGCGCCACATGACATAGGCTGTCTTAATTCCCCAACCAGGAATCAGACCCGTGCCCCCTGCATCGAAAGAGCGGACTCTTAGCCACCAGACGGCCAGGGACGTCCCAGCACTGTCCGGACTTGAGCAGGCCGGGGGCTCAGCCCTCAGAGGGCTGACGTCACCTCTGGGCAGATGCAGCAGTGCCTCAGCAGTTCTCAGAACACAGACTGGAGAGGGGCTGCCCGGTTCAAGTCCCAGCTCTGCCATGCGGTAGCTGTGTGACTTTGACCGAGTCACCTGCTCTTTCTGGGTCTCTATGCAAATGTAAAATGGTCCCTTTTCACACAAGATTTGGGTGTACCTTATGGAACAGAGCCTAGCATAGCATAAACTCTCTACACTTGACTTATGGGACTTCCTGGCGGTCCAGTAGCTAAGACTCCAGGCTTCTAGTACAGGTGGCATGAGTTTGATCCCTGGTCAGGCAACTAAGATTCCAATGCCAGACAGCAAGGCAAAAAACGTATTTTGTTCTTTTTTTTTTTTTAAAAAAAAAAAGGGACTTCCTTGGAATCCATGCATCCAATGCAGGGGACACAAATTTAATCCCTGGTCAGGGAACTAAGATCTCCCATGTCACACGGTGCAGTCAAAAACATTAATAAATAGCTAAATTCAACCTGTTAGGCTCACTCCCACCTATATGCTTAGTGCCTTGAGCAGCTGCTGGCACCCAGTGAGCTCTCAATGAATGTCTGTTGAATGAGTAGGTGCACGAACGTAAGTGTGTGGGTTGACTGTGAGAGCGTCACTGGAGCCAGTGTCCCGCAGAAAATACAGCAGAGTGGCCTGGTGGGTGACACTGGGGTCAGCATCGAATGGGAGGTCAAGGTGAACCACTTGGAGGTAACAGCGATGTCCTCTGGCCTCAGGACCCTGAAGACCTACTGGGTGAGCAAAGGTAGTGCCTTCAGCACCAGTGTCTCCAAGCAGGAAACAGACCTGAGCCCAGAGATGATCTCCAGGTAGCGGGCAGGCCCCAGGGTGGGGGCTGGTTAGGGGGGTGGCAGGCAGCCCCCACCTTGCCCATGGACCCTGCTTCGCCCCATAGTGGCTCCTGGCAGGACCGGCCCTTCAAGCCCTACAATTTCGCGGCCCACGGCGTCCTCCCTGACAGCGGCCACCTGCACCCGCTGCTCAAGGTCCGCACCCAGTTCCGGCAGATCTTCCTGGAGATGGGGTGAGCACCGGGCCGGGGGCGGGGCCGGCCCAGCTGCGGGGCACAGGCAGGGCAGTCAGGCCGCATCTCCCGCCAGGTTCACCGAGATGCCTACCGACAACTACATCGAGAGCTCCTTCTGGAACTTCGACGCCCTCTTCCAGCCCCAGCAGCACCCGGCGCGCGACCAGCACGACACCTTCTTCCTGCGAGGTGGGTGGGCCCTGCTGTGCCACCAGAGGTGGCAGGCCTGGGCAGAGCCTTTCAGGGCAGCCTACCACGTTACAGGATAAACTCCATCCTGCTCGGGGCGGCCCGCAAAACCCGAGTGAACTGCTGTCGTCAGCTTCTGTCATCTTTCGCCTCCCCTCCGGTCACCTCAGGGCCTTTGCTGTGCCTTCTGCCAAAAACTATCTTCATGGCTGCCTCCGGCATCAAACCTCTGTTCACATGTCACCTCAGGGAGGCTCACCTGACAGTCCTTTGTCCCCCTAAATTCCTGATTTTTTATGATGATTATTTGGCTGCATTAGGTCTCAGTTGCAGCACGTGGGATCTTCATTGTGGCATGCAGGATCTGGTTCCCTGACCAGGAATTGAACCCGGGCCTCTTGCACTGGGACCGTGGAGTCCTAACCACCGGACCACCAGGGAAGCTTCCCTCCCCAGCCAAGCTCTAAAAGCTCCTCACTGCTAGTCTTCAACTTGGGTTCCCGCTTTTTTCTTCCAGCGCCCTCAGCCCTCTCTGAAATTACATGACTTCCCGAAATAGTCATTATCTCCGCACCACCAGGAGGGCAGACAAGCTGCTGGGTGCCTGTTACCCGCCAGGAGCAACAATGTCATTGGCATCATCATGGCATCTAGAACTTACTGAAGGTTTCCCTGGGGTTGCAGCAGATAAGCTCCCGCACTTCCACTTCAGGGGGCGTGGCTTCAGTCCCTGGTAAGGGAGGTCCCACGTGCCGCGCAGTCCAGGCAGAAAAACAAAACCAGATCTACAGAGCCACCGCTTCCCTACTCTTCCAGCCAGCTACAGGAAGGAGAATGTCAGCCAGCCCCCTTTTGCAGATGAGGAAACTAGGGCTCGGAGAGGGGACATCAATCGCCCAGGGTCACAGCTGATGAGCGGTGGAGCTAGGAATGGATGTCCCGCTTTCCAGGCACACTAAAATCATGTCTCTGGGAGACATGGGAACTCAGATGTTCATGCAGGACAGGGTCCCTGAGCCCTGGGCAATGACTTCTCCGTTAAATACCTGGGTCTCAGCCACAAACGAGACAACGGCCCTTGCCTTGCCCTGAGGAAACCCCATGTTGGGCAAGATGTGCATTAAATCCTGAGTAAAGAAATGACAACCCACTCCAGTGTTCTTGCCTGGAAAATCCCACGGACAGCCCATGGGGTCGAAAAGAGTCAGCCACACTTGATGACTAAACAACAACAAGCTGTAAACCTGATGCAAGATGGAACTAATGCTGTGTCGGGGAGGCAGGGTGTACGCGGTCAATTTAGAATAAAGGCTGGGCTTCCCTGGTGGTTCAGTGGGTAAGGACACTGCCTTGCAGTGCAAGGGGTGCCAGTTCGATCCCTGGCCTGGGAAGATCCCACGTGCCGCGGAGCTGCTAGACCGATGTGTCCAATTACCGAGCTGGAGCTCTGGAGCACATGTGCCCGGAGCCGGTGCTCTGCGACAACAGAGGCCACTGTGATGGGAGGCCCACACGGGTCAGAGAACAAAAATGGATGAAAATAGATAAACGAAAGACCAATGGAAGTGGCCCGCCCGCCCGCCGCCCTCCCTCCTTAACCCCCCCCCACCCCGCGAATAAAAAAGAATAAAGGCTGCTAGGACTTGGACTTCCGGGGTGGGCTGGTGGTTAAGACTCAAGTCTAATGCAGCGGCGTGAGTTCGATCCCTGGTTTGGAAACTAAAATCTTACATGCTGTGCATCATGAGCAAAATAATTCAAAATAAAGGCTGCTTAAGTAAAGACAGAAGATGGTGAGGGAGAGGTCTCTATCTGGGAAAGAAAGTGCCAGGCAAAGGGAATGGCCAGTGCAAAGGGCCTGAGGCTGGCCTGTGCTTGGCGTGCTTACTGATTAGCAGGGAAGTCCTGTGGCTGGAGGAAGCAATCAGTTAGGAGTGGGAGGAGGAAATTCCCTGGCAGTCCAATGGTTAGGACTCCACGCTTTCACTGCCAGGGGTGTCAGTGTGGGGTCAGTCCCTGGTTGGGGAACTAAGTCCCTCAAGCCCTGCAGTATGCCCCTTCTCCCTGCCACCCCACCAAAAAAAAGAAGCAGAGGACCAGGGAAGGTTCTGGCAGGGGGCAGAGAGGAGTGACTGCCTCCGGTGTCCCAGGTGCCCTCCCAGCAGTTTCTTGTGGTGGCTGAGAAACGCTCCTTGATGTTTATTTGGCTGGGACACTGGAGCATGCCAACTCTTGTTGGGCAAGATGTGCATTAAATCCTGAGTAAAGAAATGACAACCCACTCCAGTGTTCTTGCCTGGAAAATCCCACGGACAGCCCATGGGGTCGAAAAGAGTCAGCCACACTTGATGACTAAACAACAACAAGCTGTAAACCTGATGCAAGATGGAACTAATGCTGTGTCGGGGAGGCAGGGTGTACGCGGTCAATTTAGAATAAAGGCTGGGCTTCCCTGGTGGTTCAGTGGGTAAGGACACTGCCTTGCAGTGCAAGGGGTGCCAGTTCGATCCCTGGCCTGGGAAGATCCCACGTGCCGCGGAGCTGCTAGACCGATGTGTCCAATTACCGAGCTGGAGCTCTGGAGCACATGTGCCCGGAGCCGGTGCTCTGCGACAACAGAGGCCACTGTGATGGGAGGCCCACACGGGTCAGAGAACAAAAATGGATGAAAATAGATAAACGAAAGACCAATGGAAGTGGCCCGCCCGCCCGCCGCCCTCCCTCCTTAACCCCCACCCCGAATAAAAAGAATAAAGGCTGCTAGGACTTGGATTTCCCGGGGGTGGGCTGGTGGTTAAGACTCAAGTCTAATGCAGCGGCGTGAGTTCGATCCCTGGTTTGGAAACTAAAATCTTACATGCTGTGCATCATGAGCAAAATAATTCAAAATAAAGGCTGCTTAAGTAAAGACAGAAGATGGTGAGGTAGAGGTCTCTATCTGGGAAAGAAAGTGCCAGGCAAAGGGAATGGCCAGTGCAAAGGGCCTGAGGCTGGCCTGTGCTTGGCGTGCTTACTGATTAGCAGGGAAGTCCTGTGGCTGGAGGAAGCAATCAGTTAGGAGTGGGAGGAGGAAATTCCCTGGCAGTCCAATGGTTAGGACTCCACGCTTTCACTGCCAGGGGTGTCAGTGTGGGGTCAGTCCCTGGTTGGGGAACTAAGTCCCTCAAGCCCTGCAGTATGCCCCTTCTCCCTGCCACCCCACCAAAAAAAAGAAGCAGAGGACCAGGGAAGGTTCTGGCAGGGGGCAGAGAGGAGTGACTGCCTCCGGTGTCCCAGGTGCCCTCCAGCAGCTGTGGAGGGTGAAAGGGAGCTGCGCCTGTCACTGTCAGTTTTTCTTGTGGTGGCTGAGAAACGCTCCTTGATGTTTATTTGGCTGGGCTGGATCTTACTGGCAGCATGCCAACTCTTAGTTGCAGCGTGTGGGATCTAGTTCCCCGACCAGGGATCGAACCCGGCCCTCTGCAGTAGGTGCTTGGTATCTCGATTCCTGGAGCACCAGGGAAGTCCTGAGAAATGTTCCTTGACTGGCCACATGTTGCTCTGTCCTGTCCAGATCCAGCTCAGGCCCAGCAGCTTCCGATGGACTATGTCCACCGTGTGAAGAGGACCCACTCTCAGGGCGGCTATGGCTCTCAAGGGTAAGGGAGGACCGGGACTTCCAGGTGGCAGGGGGAAGGAGGATGGGGGCCGTGAGCTGCATCATGAACTTCCTACATGTTCCCCTGAAGGTACAAATACAACTGGAAACTGGACGAGGCTCGGAAAAACCTGCTGCGCACACACACCACGGCAGCCAGCGCCCGCGCCCTCTACCGCCTGGCCCAGAAGGTGTGGCCAGGCTCAGGCAGCACAGGTGGGGGGTGGGCTGTCCTCTGGACCATCTCACCCACGTCCGGGCCTGGCCTGCCTGTCACCCCTAGAAGCCCTTCACCCCTGCCAAATACTTCTCCATCGATCGTGTGTTCCGAAACGAGACCTTGGATGCCACGCACCTGGCCGAGTTCCACCAAATCGAGGGCGTCGTGGCTGACCACGGCCTCACGCTGGGACACCTCATGGGCGTCCTGCGGGAGTTCTTCACCAAGCTAGGTGAGCCCGGTGGCCTGGCGTGGGCAGGGTTGGTGGGCAGCAAGAAGATGCCTTGCTCCTCAGCCCAATTCACTGCCCCAACTCGGTTTGCCTGCCTCCCTACCCAGGTATCACCCAGCTGCGTTTCAAGCCGGCCTACAACCCCTACACCGAGCCCAGCATGGAAGTGTTCAGCTACCACCAAGGTCAGGGTGGACCCCAGTGCCGGGGCAGGGAGGGAGGTCTCAGGCTGCCCAGTCCCCGTTGCTACCAAGCCCATACCCCACCTCCCGAGCTCATTGCCAGCCCAGTTTCATCCACACGAGCCACCCCACCTGCTCCTGCCTCCACAGGCCTGAAGAAGTGGGTAGAGGTTGGAAACTCTGGGGTCTTCCGTCCTGAGATGCTGCTGCCCATGGGGCTCCCTGAGAATGTGTCAGTCATTGCCTGGGGTCTCTCCTTGGAGCGGTGAGTACCTAAACCGTGGATATTGGCTGCCTCAGGTGACTTGCAGCTCCATGCATCCATTCATTCATTCGGGAAATCCTTAGTGGCCACCTGCTGTGCGCCCATCCTGTGCTGTGATTCAACACGTGTATCTCTGCCTCCAGGACGCTGATGACAGTTAGTAAGATGACTAAGTAAATTCAACAAATAGAGCTTAGACTGTGTCCACAAGCCATGTTACAGGCTTCCCTACTGACTCAGTGGTGGAGGATCTGCCTGCCAACGCGGGAGACATGGGTTCAATCCCTGGGAGGGGAAGATCCCCTGGAGGAGGCAGTGGCAGCCCACTCCAGTACTCTTGCCTGGGAAATCCCACGGACAGAGGAGCCCAGCGGGCTACCATCCGTGGAGTCACAAAAGGGTCGGACACGACTCAGAGACTAAACAACATCAAAAGTAGTCTTCCGAAAAAAAAAGTAGTGTTACGGGAGAAGCACAGCAGGGAGGGCTAAGGGGATGTCAGGGGAAGGTCTCTCGGAGGAGGCAACATCAGAGCAAAGACTGGAGGTGGCTGAATTGTTAAGCTGGGGAAGGGTGGTCCGGGCAGAGGGAATAGCAAAGGCCCGAGGCTGGAGCAGGCCTGCCTGCTATGTTTAGAGAACCCGGAGGAGGCCAGTGTGGCTGGAGGGAGGGCGGGGTGAGTAAAGGAGGAGAGTGGGCGTAGATGGGGGTGGGGTGCCAGAGCAGATGGCGAGGGCCTTTGGAGCCCCGGGGTGGACAGGGGCTTTTGCTCCAGGGAAGGTGGGAAGAGAGGTTCTGATCGGAAGACAACAGGACCTGACGTTGTGTCCAACTGCGTCATGTCTCCCCTCCCAAGCCCGACGATGATCAAGTATGGCATCAACAATATCCGGGAGCTTGTGGGCCACAAGGTGAACCTGCAGATGGTGTACGACAGTCCCCTGTGCCGCCTGGACATCGAACGGGGGCCCCCTTCGACACAGGAGGCCGCGTGACGTGAGCTGCCCTGAGGCCGCCTTCCGCGAGACCCTGCTGCCCCTCGCATCCCTGCCAGTGACCCCCTGGTATTACAGGCCTCCGTGAGGCCCATCCACCTGCCTTGGTGTCTCCTCTTCTCCCATCGGCCCCAGAGTCCCGGGGATAGGCGAGCAGGTAGCAGGTTCATCCTGTTGTCCACCTGTGAGGGTGGGCCTTGAGGCCCTGCAGGCCAGTTGTTGGTAATAAAGTGGGCATGTGCCCTCATCTGGTGCCTTTCTTTAGGGGTGGAGGGTGCTGGAGCCCTGGATGTAAGGCGTGGTGCAGGGTTGGAGGTGTTTGGTCCTGGGACTCCCGGCCAGCCTGAGCCAGATCCCTTCCAGGGAAGACTGGCTCATTGGGCTTTCACCCATGTGCCTCCAGGTGCCAGGTCTCTTCTAGTTGAAGGGAACAGAATCCCCTACCCCTGAGAAAGGGGAGGCCAGGGCAGTGTTAGGGCCCCAGGAGCCTGGATTCCCACCAACTGAGAACCAGGCCTTGGTGGGGGTAGGGAGTATACCCTTATTTATTTATGTATTATGGCTGTGCTGGGTCTTGATCATGGCTTGAGGGCTTAGTTGCCCCGTGGCATGTGGGATCCCTGACCAGGGATCAAACCTGGGTCCCCTGCATCAGAAGGCAAATTCTTTTTTAACTTTTAGATAGACAAGAAGTAGATTTATTAATACAGGACACTTGTAAGAGATGCAAGCAGGCAGATGAGGGAGCTCTGCCTGGGAGGCAGATCCATAACCACTGGACCATCAGGGAAGTCCCACGCTAAGCCTTTAGAGCTGCTTTTTCAAAGAAAGCAGTTCACTTTTAGGTTAGTAGCAAAACTGAGTCAAAGGTACAGAGGTTTCCCATAAACCCCTCCCTTGGTACATCATCATCACCCTAAGTTCATAGTTCACATGACTCCCCGAGTTGTATGTGGGTTTGGACAAATGTATGATAAAGGATCTATTCTCTTGCCATTGCAGGAGACGTAGGTTCCATCCCTGGGTTGGGAAGATCCCCTGATGGAGGCAATGGCAACCCACTCCAGTGTTCTTGCTTGGGAAATCCCATGGACAAGGGAGACTGGCAGGCTGCAGTCCATGGGGTCGAAGAGTCAGATATGACCATGACTGAGCACATACGTATGATGACCTGTATTCATTATTATGATATCCTGATATTTCAAGAATTTCACTGCCCTAAAAGCCACCTGTGCTCCACAAATTCATCCACTTGTCTTCCCCCTAAAAAGCTACTCTTAAAAAAGAAAATCTCCCAAGGATTTCAAATGAGCCCAGAATAGAGAGGAATGAGTAGGATAAAGCTCCATGAGCCCTCCACTCATTGACTAGTGAATGGTGTTTCACACCTGATTCTCTGGGATATTTCAAAGCAAACTCCAGGATTTCCCTGGAAGTCCAGTGGTTAAGACTCCAAGCTCCCAGTGCAGGGGGCATAGGTTCGATCTCTGATCAGAGAACTAAGATCTTATGTGCCACTAAGCCAAAAAAACGCCCCCAAACGACAAAACCCCAGCAAATCCCAGAGACCATGTCACCCAGATCTCCCAGGGCAGTGTTCTTTTGGAAACATGGATGATTTCCTAGGTAACCATGAGGCCACTTTTATGCCCAGTTCAGTTAGCAGCTGAGACCATGGGGTTTTTTGGTCTCAAGGCCTGTGGGAACCAATCTTCCAAGGGCTCATACAAATCTTCTGTTTATTTCAAAGTAATCCAGTCATACAGGAAAATATTCTTTCATTCAATAAAAGTGTACCTCTTAAGTGCCAGCAGTGGGCAAAGTTGGCTCAGGTCCCTACCTTTAGGAGCTGACATTGTGTTATCTGTGAAGAACAGGTACATACAGAAATGGAGGGACAGAGCCATGTAAAAAGTAAAAGCTAGTGAGGGTGCATAGATAATACAAAGTATAGTAAACACCCAAGAATCCACCCCTAGTTCATTTGAATCTGAACATAGATTATATCAGCTTTGGATCTTTCACTTTTTAGATCTGACTAATGGTTTGAAGACCCTATGAACTTTACTGAGTTGCTTTTGCTCCCTCCTGAATTTGGTATTTATCATTCTCATGTGCTTTAAAAATTTTCCTAATTAACATGTGTTAATAAGACATGGCTTCATTTTGCATGTTTTCCAAAACAAATTACACAAACTACACCATAAAAATCATCCTGCACCTTCCATGTTGCCTCTGTTTTGTTTTCTTAATTTTCGGCCGCACAGTGTAACAGGCAGGATGTTAGTTTCCTGACCAGGGGTCAAACCCATGTCCCTTGAAGCGGAAGCTGGGAGTCTCAGCCACTAGACACCAATGAAATCCCTGTGTTGCCTTTATTTTGGTCTGGTGCATGTGTTTGTGCGTGTTTAGAAGTTACGTCAGGGCTTCCCTGGTGGCCCAGTGGGTGGAGGGTCCACCTTGCAGTGCACGGGGCACGGGCTCGATCCCTGGCCCGGGAAGATTGCACGTGCTGTGGAGCGGCTGGACCGGTGTGTCCAGTTGCGAGCCAGCACTCTGGAGCACATGCGCCCAGAGCCAGTGCTCTGCAGTGAGAGAGGCCACTGCAATGGGAGGCCCACACAGGCCGAAGAATAAGAGATGGATGAAAAAAAATATACGAATGATGACATAGAGGCAAAAAAATAAAAGTCAGATTTTGGCCTTCCCTGGTAGCTCATTGGTAAAGAGTTCGCCTGCCAATGCAGGAAACATGTGTTCGATCCCTGATCTGGGAAGATCTCACGTGCCTGTGCTCTAAGAGCCTCAGAGCCGCAACGATTGAGCTCATGTGCCACAACTACTGAAGCCCGTGTGCCCTAGGGCCCAAGTTCCACAAGACAAGTCACCTCAACAAGAAGCCTGCTCACCTCAACTAGAGAGTGCCCCCACTCCCTGCAACTAGAGAAGAGCCTGTGGCAGCAGTGAAAACCCAGAATAGCCAAAAACATTAAATAATTCAAGAAAAAAGTCAGGTTTTTCTCCATAGATAATCTTCAAATCAGATGATGCAGGAAGGCACATCTTGTTGACCCTGTAGCTTTGCCACAAGATAGTTAGCTACTGTTTATTAAACTCTTCATGTGTTGCAGATGGTTCCCCCAGAATGAAACCTTTACAAATAGTCTCATAGTTTAGATTTGTATCACCTTGGTAATAGACAAAGATGGGTTTTGAGAGTGAGTGGCAGTTTAACGATCACCCCCATTATCTTTAAGAGGCCAGATTCAAACCCATATGGGTTTGAACGTAGGTGTGTGGTCTAATGTGTGTGCCCAGGGACAGAGCCCTGGCACAGAAGAGCTGAGCATGTGTGGGCATTCCAGCTGCCTCCCTCTGGACGCTGTGACCGCTCCCCCAGAGGGGCGCCACCTCCTCCCCTTGACCTTGGCCCTCAGCCCGGCCCCTGCCAAGCTTCTTTTCACCCACTGCACCCCCCAGTCCCTGCTCTCCCCACCTGACCAGTCTGCTCCTCAAATACACTGAGCTTGCTCAGATCTCCGCGCCTTTGCACACACGGTTTCAAATTCTTTGCTCGTTTTTTTTTTTCTTTTCTCTTACTGAGTTCCAAGAGGTCTTTGGTGATACTAGGTACAAGTTCTTAAATTTATTTTCTCCCAGTCTGTGGCTTTTCGTGTGCCAACTATGACTACTGTTGTCATTATTAATGCATTATTGTTATTATTACCAGTGCTCTGCAGTGAGAGAGGCCACTGCAATGGGAGGCCCACACAGGCCGAAGAATAAGAGATGGATGAAAAAATATACGAATGATGACATAGAGGCAAAAAAATAAAAGTCAGATTTTGGCCTTCCCTGGTAGCTCATTGGTAAAGAGTTCGCCTGCCAATGCAGGAAACATGTGTTCGATCCCTGATCTGGGAAGATCTCACGTGCCTGTGCTCTAAGAGCCTCAGAGCCGCAACGATTGAGCTCATGTGCCACAACTACTGAAGCCCGTGTGCCCTAGGGCCCAAGTTCCACAAGACAAGTCACCTCAACAAGAAGCCTGCTCACCTCAACTAGAGAGTGCCCCCACTCCCTGCAACTAGAGAAGAGCCTGTGGCAGCAGTGAAAACCCAGAATAGCCAAAAACATTAAATAATTCAAGAAAAAAGTCAGGTTTTTCTCCATAGATAATCTTCAAATCAGATGATGCAGGAAGGCACATCTTGTTGACCCTGTAGCTTTGCCACAAGATAGTTAGCTACTGTTTATTAAACTCTTCATGTGTTGCAGATGGTTCCCCCAGAATGAAACCTTTACAAATAGTCTCATAGTTTAGATTTGTATCACCTTGGTAATAGACAAAGATGGGTTTTGAGAGTGAGTGGCAGTTTAACGATCACCCCCATTATCTTTAAGAGGCCAGATTCAAACCCATATGGGTTTGAACGTAGGTGTGTGGTCTAATGTGTGTGCCCAGGGACAGAGCCCTGGCACAGAAGAGCTGAGCATGTGTGGGCATTCCAGCTGCCTCCCTCTGGACGCTGTGACCGCTCCCCCAGAGGGGCGCCACCTCCTCCCCTTGACCTTGGCCCTCAGCCCGGCCCCTGCCAAGCTTCTTTTCACCCACTGCACCCCCCAGTCCCTGCTCTCCCCACCTGACCAGTCTGCTCCTCAAATACACTGAGCTTGCTCAGATCTCCGCGCCTTTGCACACACGGTTTCAAATTCTTTGCTCGTTTTTTTTTTTCTTTTTTTTTTCTCTTACTGAGTTCCAAGAGGTCTTTGGTGATACTAGGTACAAGTTCTTAAATTTATTTTCTCCCAGTCTGTGGCTTTTCGTGTGCCAACTATGACTACTGTTGTCATTATTAATGCATTATTGTTATTATTACCATTATTAATAAAGGGTATGGGCGCAACTCTGCAAGGGCCAGCCCCGCCACACTTCGGAGGAGCGTCTGGTTTGGGAGCGCAGGTAAATGATTCAAGGTGGCAATTCCATCCACGTTTTAAATAAGGGCAGTAGGTCGTAAGCAAGCGACAGCAAAGGTCACAAGTTTTAATTGGCAAGATTTCTCTAGGGAGAGCAGATGAACTGAAAAGTAAGAATGAGCACACGGTCCACCGGACTCCGAGACTCCCCTGGGGCCCTGGAACTTCACAGAGGCACACGGGGCGAGCGGAGAGCCCACCGGCCACTGCGCGCGCCGCGCCGGGGCAGCCCAACCGATGCTTAACGGCCGCCCCCGCCCGGCGGCGCGCTCAGGTTCGCAAAGGGGGCGGGGCCAAGGGTGGTGCCGAGGCACGTGAGCGGGGCGGGGCGTTCTGGGGGCGGGGCCGGCGCGTGCGCAGAAGGCGCGAGCGAGACGGCGGGAAAGGACGAAATGGAGCGACAGGTAGTACGCGGCGCTTGCTTCCTTCGCGCGGGCGACGGGCGGATGGGCTGGGAACGGTAGCGATCGTGGGCTTCCCCGCCGAGCCCGAGACCGGCCGCTGGGCTCCTGCCCCCCAGGCCGCTCCTCGCTCGGCTGAGCTCCGAGTTCCCGACGGACCTCCCGAGTCCTGACTAACCGACGGGCTTGCGAGCCTCGGCCGGGAGGACCGGCTTCCACGCATGGAGTGTGGCGGTCGGGTGAGGCGACTCAGACACCCGCCCACCTCACCCGTGCCTCCTCTTCCTCTCCTCCCTTCGTCCTCCGGCCCCTGCCAAGCTTCTTTTCACCCACTGCACCCCCCAGTCCCTGCTCTCCCCACCTGACCAGTCTGCTCCTCAAATACACTGAGCTTGCTCAGATCTCCGCGCCTTTGCACACACGGTTTCAAATTCTTTGCTCGTTTTTTTTTTTCTTTTTTTTTTCTCTTACTGAGTTCCAAGAGGTCTTTGGTGATACTAGGTACAAGTTCTTAAATTTATTTTCTCCCAGTCTGTGGCTTTTCGTGTGCCAACTATGACTACTGTTGTCATTATTAATGCATTATTGTTATTATTACCATTATTAATAAAGGGTATGGGCGCAACTCTGCAAGGGCCAGCCCCGCCACACTTCGGAGGAGCGTCTGGTTTGGGAGCGCAGGTAAATGATTCAAGGTGGCAATTCCATCCACGTTTTAAATAAGGGCAGTAGGTCGTAAGCAAGCGACAGCAAAGGTCACAAGTTTTAATTGGCAAGATTTCTCTAGGGAGAGCAGATGAACTGAAAAGTAAGAATGAGCACACGGTCCACCGGACTCCGAGACTCCCCTGGGGCCCTGGAACTTCACAGAGGCACACGGGGCGAGCGGAGAGCCCACCGGCCACTGCGCGCGCCGCGCCGGGGCAGCCCAACCGATGCTTAACGGCCGCCCCCGCCCGGCGGCGCGCTCAGGTTCGCAAAGGGGGCGGGGCCAAGGGTGGTGCCGAGGCACGTGAGCGGGGCGGGGCGTTCTGGGGGCGGGGCCGGCGCGTGCGCAGAAGGCGCGAGCGAGACGGCGGGAAAGGACGAAATGGAGCGACAGGTAGTACGCGGCGCTTGCTTCCTTCGCGCGGGCGACGGGCGGATGGGCTGGGAACGGTAGCGATCGTGGGCTTCCCCGCCGAGCCCGAGACCGGCCGCTGGGCTCCTGCCCCCCAGGCCGCTCCTCGCTCGGCTGAGCTCCGAGTTCCCGACGGACCTCCCGAGTCCTGACTAACCGACGGGCTTGCGAGCCTCGGCCGGGAGGACCGGCTTCCACGCATGGAGTGTGGCCGGAGTCGGGTAGAGAGCGACTCAGACACCCGCCCACCTCACCCGTGCCTCCTCTTCCTCTCCTCCCTTCTCTCCGTCCTCGACGGACTCGAGCCGGCTCATGCAGCAGTTAGGAGCCCAGGCCCCCAGCGCCCCCGCGCCCCCCCGGCCCACCTCGGTCCTCCTGGGCCCCGGGCGCGGGGTCCCCCGGCCAGCGCCCCCCAGCCCCACCCGCCTCTTGGGGCCCCGCCCCCCCGCAGCCGGGGCTCGCAGGCGCCCAGGGCTGAAGGCGCGGGAGCGCAGGGACCTGAGCGCTTCCCGGCCTCCCTCTCCGCCCCTTCGGCCTCTCAAGCGCTGGCCTCGCCCCCAGGTGGACGCGCCCCTCGTGGAATCCAGGGACCAGGAGCCGCAGCTGCTCGGGGAGGGCCAGCCGCCGCCGCGGGGCGAGGAGGGCCGCGAGGAGGAGGCAGGTCGAGGGCCGGCCAGGTGAGGAGGACCCAGCGACTCCCTCTCCTGTCTCCCTCTTCCTTCCCCCCCACCCCGGCCCTGCAGTGTCTGCTCTTGGTGCCTCTGTGGCGCATACATCCAGCATCGCCCACGCGCCCGGGACGGAAATGCTGGGGACCCGGTGGTGCCCAAATCTTGGTTCTGTGCCCAGACGCTGAACAGAAATACGGAAGAAAGAGGGGCTTTATTTGTTTGCCAGACAAAGAAGGAACAGGGTAGAAGGGGCACCTCGAGAGCGCTGGGCCCCTCCCCCAGAGCCCAGGGGAAGGTTGTGTAGACAGGGTTCCTGATCGGGGTAGGCGAGAAGGATCCAGGTAGTGACAGGCTTGACTTGTTCCGGGGGGCTGGTGGAGAGGTGACTAGGAGTCAGCATCAACCTTCAGTCCAGCTGGTCTGGGGCCTCCAGGTTTGGCGGCAGCCTCTCATCGTGATTCATTACCTTCTCCCACCTGGAGTGGGTTTCAGTATCTACAGAAATAGGTCAAAGATATTGTTGTGTGTAAAGACCCTGATGCTGGGTAAAACAGAAGGCAGAGGAGAAGGGGATGACGGAGAACGAGGTGCTTGGATGGCATCACTGATCAATTGACCTGAGTTTGAGCGAACTCCGGGAGACGAAGGACAGGGAAGCCTGGCGTGCTGCAGTCCATGGGGGTCGCGAAGAGTCGGACACAACTGAGCAACTGAACTGAACTGATTTCTGTGTATGTCCCTTGGTAGGGAAATAAGACTTTGCCCCAAGGCTGCTTTTGACTATTTCTCCCTGGTCTCACATCCCTTTCCTTCCCTAACTAACAACTGCTTGAATCAGCCCATTGGAACTCCAGGAAGGTCATGGAGGCTGAGTGAATGCTGTTTCCTGTAATAAGAGAAACAGGGAGCACATAAAGACCTTGTGCCCAGGAGACCCACAGGACCCTGCACAGTATCAATAGCACTGAGCTGACATTCTAGGTGAAAGTCTACAAACTCAGGAGTATATGGTAGTCGGGCTTTCCTGGTAGCTCAGTTGGTGAAGAATCTGCATGCAATGCAGGAGACCTGGGTTCGATCCCTAGGTTGGGAAGATCTCCTGGAGAAGGAAATGGGAACCCACTGCAGTTTTCTTGCCTGGAGAATTCCATGGACAGAAGAGTCTAGTGAGCTACAGTCCATGGGATTGCAAAGAGTGAAACACGACTAAATGACTAACACCACCTATATGGTGTCAGGGGATGCTGAGTGCTCTGGGGGGAAAAATAGGGAGAGCATGCCACGTGGCCAGTTTAGATCAGAGGGTCTGGGAAGGCTTCATGGAGGAGACAACCAGTGGACCACGAGGCCAGGGGGGACTATATTCCAGGCCAAGAAACAGCAGCTGCAAAGGCCCCAAGGGAAGACTGCTGGAGCAAGCATGAGTAAGAGAGAGATAAGAGAAACAGTCAGACTGGTAATGGGACTTCGGATGATAATTACCCATGAAAAGATGTGGAATTAGAGGATGAACAGGAATAGTCTAATGCACAGTGAGGTGTTTGTTTTTGCAAGTGGTGCTGTGGCTTGCGGATCTTCGTTCCCTGACCAGAGGTGGAATCTATGCCTCCTTGCAGTGAAAGCACAGAGTCTTAATCACTGGACCACCAGGGAAGTTCCAGGGCTATGGTTAATAAAATTTTATTAGACCAGGGCTGTTTCTGCAGAGGTGAACTGTTGCGACCCAGACCATATGGCCCACAAAGTGGAAAAGAGTTCCTATCTGGGCCTTTATAGAAGCTTAGAGTCCACTGGACTAAAGTACTGAAAAGCTCCCTCTGGCTGCTGAGTAGAGAATAGATGGTCCAAGGCTGGATTGGAAGCAGGGTGGCTAGTGAGAAGGCAACTGGAATAATTTGGGTGCCACATGACTGTGGCATGACCCAGGGCAGATCCATGGAGGTGATGAGAAGTGATGAAATTTTGGATAGATTTAAGAAGATAGAACTAACAGAAATTGTGATGTTGGAACAAGAAAAAGAACAGTGTCACAGATGACTTTAAAAAAATATTCTTAAAAAAAAAGAGAGAGACATTCTTGTCTGGCACATTTATTTACCAGATATTTATCCAGGGTCTCCTTTACCTAAACACTGTTTTAGATGCTGACGGTACAACAGTGAACAAATCAGAATTCCTACTCTGTTGGAGCTGACTTCTTTTCACTGAGTAATTTACACAGTGGACCCCAGTTTATCTTTTCACCTATTGAAGGCATCTTGGTTGCTTTCAAGTTTTAGCAAGTGTGCTTGCAAGTTTTAGCCATTTAGTTTTAGTTGATATAGTGACAGCAAATATTCATATGCAGGTTTTGTGTGGATGTGAATTTTCAACTCCTTTGGGTAAATACCAGGGAGCACAATTGTAAGATTATACATAAGAGTATTTTTAGTTTTGTAGGAAACTGCCAGCATGTCTTCTAAGTGGCTGAACCATTTTGCATTCCTGTTTTCAGTGAATGAGAGTTGCTGTCGTTCTGCATCCTCCCCAGCATTTGGTGGTGTCAGGTTTTAGGTTTTCTCCATTCCAACAGGCTGCCATGGTATCACTTGTGTTGATCTGAAACTTTCTTATGAGGTATGAAGTTGAACATCTTTCCATATACTTATTTGACAACTGCACATCTTTTTTTATTTCTTATTTTTGCTGTCATGTCTGTAATGACAGGCTTGCATTGTTTTGAGGGGTTGATGGTGAAGTCAGTAGGAGTCAGGAGCAACCTTCAGATCATTTCCTATTTTTAATTTGGATTATTTGTTTCTTCTTTTTTTCGGCAGTGGGGATTATTTTCTTTTTGCTGAGTTTCATGAATTCTTTGCATATTTTGAATGTCAGTCCTTTATCAGATTTGTGGGCTTTTTAAAATATATATATATATATACATCTTTTTGCATTTTAAATGTTTATTTTTAGATCCTTTATAAAGTCATGTGATTGTTACTGGTATTCAGACATTAAGTATACATCTTTTATAAAAATAATTTTATGTGTTTATTTTGGCTGTGCTGCATCTTTATTACTGTGCAGGTTTCTTTTGGTTGCGGTGCCCAGGCTTCTCAGTATTGTGGTCCCCAAACAGCGGGGAGGCCAGTGTGTCAGGCATCATGATGGTCAGCAGAGATACCCCAGCGACACTGGACAGACAGGCTCATACGTTTCCGGTGCTTCCATCTAATAGGAAAGGCATATACTGAACAAGTACTGACACTAAAGAAGTCAGGTTGCTGGGAGACTATATCCCTGCAGGTGTGTGTGTGTGTACTCACTCAGTTGTGTCAAACTCGTTGCGAACCCACAGATTGTAGTCTGCCAAGCTCCTCTGCCCATGGGATTTTCCAGGCGAGAATACTGGAGTGAGTTGTCATTTCCTTCTCCAAGGGATCTTCCTGACCCAAGGATCGAACCTGCATCTCCTGCATGGGCAGGCGAATTAGATTCTTTACCACTGTGTCACCTGGGAAGCCATCTCCTGCAGGCAGCCAACCCCTCTTTTTTTATTATTGGAATGCTTGTTTATTTGGCAGTGCTGTCTGAGTTGCAGCCTGTGGGATCTAGTTCCCTGACCAGGGATCCAACCTGTGCTCCTGCATTGGCAGCACGGAGGTTTTGGCGCTGGACCACCAAAGGAAGGCCCACCAGCCCTAAATGAGGAACCAGAGAAAGCATCCTTAAAGAAGTGATGCTGGATCAGAGGGGAGGGATAATTACCCTCCAATTAAAATTTTAAAAAGATAAAAGGAGGTGAGGAAGGATTTGGTGCTGAGTGAGCACAGGGTTGTTAGGAGATGCTGAGAGGGGAACTCATGCAAAGCCCTCCTGCACAGAACATTTAGGGAGCTGCAGGCAGACAGCTTTTATGTCTTGCACTTATGGCTGGGCAGGGGCGTAAGGAACAGCCTCTTCGTATGGCTAAAGAGGGCTTGGGCCGGGTCACGGGGCATTTTGTCAGTTATGAACTTGATCCTGAGGTTTTTTATTTCCTTTGGTAATAACTTTATTGAGATACAATTCATATACCTTATAATTCACTTAAATTGTATAGGTCAGTTGTTTTTAGTATTTTTATAACGCTGTGCAACCTACCCCAGTCAACTTTTTAACATTTTCATTGCCCTGAACTAATCCTTCCACCCCTGAAACCTCTCCTTCCAGTCTCTGTGTGCTCCTGTACGTGCATGTGTACTAATTCGTTTCAGTCCCACCCAACTCTTGTGACCCTGTGGGCTGGTGCCCACCAGACTCCTCTGTCCATGGGATTCTCCAAGCAAGAATACTGGAGTGGGTTGCTGTGCCCACCTTCAGGAGATCTTCCTGACCCCGGGATCAAACCGGAGTCTCTTATGTCTCCTGCATTGACAGGTTGGTTCTTTACCACTAGCACCACCTGGGAAGTCTGTGTCTGTCCTAGTCCCTGGCAACTACAACTCTTACTTTTTATCTCTACATATTTGCCTCTGCTGGATATTTCATATAAATGAAATCATATGGTTGTGGGTTTGGTCCTTTGTGAGGGGCCTCTTTCACTGAGTATAATGTCTCAGGGTTCACCCATGTTGTAACATGTATCAGAAGTGGCTGAATAGTATTCTAAATTGTGGATGTACCATATTATATTTACCCATTCATCAGCTGATAGAAATTTGGGTTGTTTCTGCTCTTTGGTTCTTGTGAATAAGGCTGCTGCGAACATCCGTGTCCAAGTTTTCACTTCTTTTGGGTAGAGACAAAGGCAAGGAATGGCTGAATCAGACAAGTGACATGCTCAGGTTCTGTTATAAAAAGACACCAGCTGCTTTGTGAAGAATGGGTGGGAGCGGGTGGGAGTGGACCTGGGAGATAGGTGAGAGGCTTCCGCAGGGCGTCTAGCAGGGCAGATGGAGAGAAGATGCAGGGGGGCTTTCATTTACTGAGGCATGAAGAGAGGGATGAGCTGATGAGGTCTCCCAGCTGCAGTGTGCTGGAGCCTGGAGCTGGCTACCAGCAGGAGCCAGTTGTATGCATCTCTTCCCAACCTGGCGTTTAGAGATTTCATGTTGGTAGCTTGAAACTGACTGTAGTGGGAGGCTTTGCACCATGGAAATTGGCAAATTCTACAAATCAAGGTTTCCCCTGCCACCGCCTCCCCCTGCCCCCAGAGAGCCAGTTGCTAAACGCTTACCAGCATACTTCCCGCTTTCTGGCTCGAGTTGGTTTGGTTTCCAGTTGGCAGAGGCAGGAGTTGCCCTCGCTGAATTCAAGGTGGCCAGAGACCGACACATGAATGCGTCCAGGACAGGGCTGGACTTCCTTCCCCAGAACCCAGGATGGGTGGGGCCAGGGGCTGGGCTTCCCTGGTGTCTCAGGTGGTAAAGAATCTGCCTGCAATGTGGGAGACCCAGGTCTGATCCCTGGGTTGTGAAGAGAAGGAATGGCAACCTCAGGTGGGCATTTTTCCAAGCAAGAATACTGAAAAGGTGGGTTGCTGTGCCCACCTTCAGGAGATCTTCCTGACCCCGGGATCAAACCGGAGTCTCTTATGTCTCCTGCATTGACAGGTTGGTTCTTTACCACTAGCACCACCTGGGAAGTCTGTGTCTGTCCTAGTCCCTGGCAACTACAACTCTTACTTTTTATCTCTACATATTTGCCTCTGCTGGATATTTCATATAAATGAAATCATATGGTTGTGGGTTTGGTCCTTTGTGAGGGGCCTCTTTCACTGAGTATAATGTCTCAGGGTTCACCCATGTTGTAACATGTATCAGAAGTGGCTGAATAGTATTCTAAATTGTGGATGTACCATATTATATTTACCCATTCATCAGCTGATAGAAATTTGGGTTGTTTCTGCTCTTTGGTTCTTGTGAATAAGGCTGCTGCGAACATCCGTGTCCAAGTTTTCACTTCTTTTGGGTAGAGACAAAGGCAAGGAATGGCTGAATCAGACAAGTGACATGCTCAGGTTCTGTTATAAAAAGACACCAGCTGCTTTGTGAAGAATGGGTGGGAGCGGGTGGGAGTGGACCTGGGAGATAGGTGAGAGGCTTCCGCAGGGCGTCTAGCAGGGCAGATGGAGAGAAGATGCAGGGGGGCTTTCATTTACTGAGGCATGAAGAGAGGGATGAGCTGATGAGGTCTCCCAGCTGCAGTGTGCTGGAGCCTGGAGCTGGCTACCAGCAGGAGCCAGTTGTATGCATCTCTTCCCAACCTGGCGTTTAGAGATTTCATGTTGGTAGCTTGAAACTGACTGTAGTGGGAGGCTTTGCACCATGGAAATTGGCAAATTCTACAAATCAAGGTTTCCCCTGCCACCGCCTCCCCCTGCCCCCAGAGAGCCAGTTGCTAAACGCTTACCAGCATACTTCCCGCTTTCTGGCTCGAGTTGGTTTGGTTTCCAGTTGGCAGAGGCAGGAGTTGCCCTCGCTGAATTCAAGGTGGCCAGAGACCGACACATGAATGCGTCCAGGACAGGGCTGGACTTCCTTCCCCAGAACCCAGGATGGGTGGGGCCAGGGGCTGGGCTTCCCTGGTGTCTCAGGTGGTAAAGAATCTGCCTGCAATGTGGGAGACCCAGGTCTGATCCCTGGGTTGTGAAGGGAGAAGGGAATGGCAACCCACTCTAGTGTTGTTGCCTGGAGAATTCCATGCACAAAGGAGCCTGGTGGGCTACAGTCCATGGGGTCACACGGAATCAGACTGAGCAGCTTTCACTCACGCACGCAGGGGCAGGAGAGACTGTGCTGGAAGAGTCACTTTCCATGAAGGCTCCCACCTGGGAATAGAATGAGGCTCAGGACAGGGTCCCTGAGGACTGCAGGCAAAAAGCCAGCTTCCTCTTGCCTCCCAGATGTCTTGATTATACAACAGAGCCCAGCGTGGAATGGTTTCCAGGTGTGTGCTGTCATTGGCGACAGAAGAAAGAAAGACCTAGTTTGCTTGATAACATTTTCCTGCAAATAGTATGTTTAGATGGTGATCTAAGTGGTGAGGAGACACAGACAATCGCAAATCATTGAGAGACTTTGAGGAGTTCTAACAGAGCTTTGGGTCGAGAAGCAGATGGATGAGAACCAGCGCTAGGGCCAGTGAACAGATCCAGCAGCAGACTGTCGCTGGCAGGATTAAATGTGAGCACATTTCACCAGAGGAGAGCAGAGGGTGAGAGGAGTGGGCTCCGCAGCTTCAGTGCAAACCTTCCCCCTTCCTGGCTGTGCCTCAGCAAAACATCATTTTGCCCAAGCGCCAGAGATGCTGTTGTGTTCCTCCTTGAATGTTTGATTAGCTCCCCTCCCCTCCCGGGACCGCGGCCTGCGGTGGTCTTAAGTGGCTGGTGGATTGTTTACTTGTATGTCTGTTAGAGGCCCGCGGAGGGAGGGCCCCCACCAGCGGGCGACTCTGGCTCACATGCCTGCCAATCACAGCTTTACCTGGGGCGAACAGATGGTCTCTTCCCTGAGACCCATTTCCTCCGCCGTTCCCGGGCCTCCTGCCAAGCTGGGCCCTGCTTGGAAACCAGGTCCTAATCCTCAAAGCCGAATTAGGGACTCCTTAGAAGGACAGATCGTCATAGATGAGCAGAGGGATGTGTTGGTGGCCCCCACCCGACCCCCCATGGCCCCACCCCGAGCATAGGCGGCCTGCTGGGTTGGACCGACTTCCAGTCCCTGGCTTTCATCCAGGGTTGGGCAACAGAAGCAGGCCCGGGAAATGGGGAAGCCAGTGGAGAGGACACGGTGCATTTTGTTTATTAAAGTTAATTGGTGAATGCAGGCCCAGGGAAGCCTATGATTCATTAGCATCCTGATTAATATGCAGCTGCTGAGTATTAAGAAAAATGAAATGGAAAGGAATAAAGCCCCAGAGGAGAGGTTGGGGAAAATCAAGATGCTCTCTGCAGACATCTGATCCAGGCCTTTGTCCCACCACGAAATTTGAATGAGCCGAATTCAAGTGATTTTTCACCATTTGTGTAGCTGCCACGGAGACTGGTTTCCAGCTTCATCCCTTGAGTCTGAGAAAGGAGCGGATGGTTGGTTAGCAGCTCAAGCAGGTTGTGAGCAAGGACACACAAAAGAGGCACCTGGTTCTATCACTGGTGTTAATTTCAGAGTCTTTATATTGCCACAAGGCATCTGTGGGTACAAAGTACTTTAAGAGCAAGAATGTTACCTCCGGCTCTGGCAGTAATTCATTCATTTAGGTGTTCGGGGGAACAGTGGGGCTGCCTCTGGAATGCAATGCGATCTCTGCCCAAAACGTGCAGGGTGCCTGGGAGGCCTCGAGCCTACAGACTAGCAGTGTTGGGATTAGTAAGTGAAGGTAAGGTAGGAGTGCTTTGATTGTGGCCTTGTGAAGACGACAGAAAGCCCTTGGTGTGCTCCTCCCCTTTTTGAATGTTTGATTAGCTCCCCTCCCCTCCCGGGACCGCGGCCTGCGGTGGTCTTAAGTGGCTGGTGGATTGTTTACTTGTATGTCTGTTAGAGGCCCGCGGAGGGAGGGCCCCCACCAGCGGGCGACTCTGGCTCACATGCCTGCCAATCACAGCTTTACCTGGGGCGAACAGATGGTCTCTTCCCTGAGACCCATTTCCTCCGCCGTTCCCGGGCCTCCTGCCAAGCTGGGCCCTGCTTGGAAACCAGGTCCTAATCCTCAAAGCCGAATTAGGGACTCCTTAGAAGGACAGATCGTCATAGATGAGCAGAGGGATGTGTTGGTGGCCCCCACCCGACCCCCCATGGCCCCACCCCGAGCATAGGCGGCCTGCTGGGTTGGACCGACTTCCAGTCCCTGGCTTTCATCCAGGGTTGGGCAACAGAAGCAGGCCCGGGAAATGGGGAAGCCAGTGGAGAGGACACGGTGCATTTTGTTTATTAAAGTTAATTGGTGAATGCAGGCCCAGGGAAGCCTATGATTCATTAGCATCCTGATTAATATGCAGCTGCTGAGTATTAAGAAAAATGAAATGGAAAGGAATAAAGCCCCAGAGGAGAGGTTGGGGAAAATCAAGATGCTCTCTGCAGACATCTGATCCAGGCCTTTGTCCCACCACGAAATTTGAATGAGCCGAATTCAAGTGATTTTTCACCATTTGTGTAGCTGCCACGGAGACTGGTTTCCAGCTTCATCCCTTGAGTCTGAGAAAGGAGCGGATGGTTGGTTAGCAGCTCAAGCAGGTTGTGAGCAAGGACACACAAAAAGAGGCACCTGGTTCTATCACTGGTGTTAATTTCAGAGTCTTTATATTGCCACAAGGCATCTGTGGGTACAAAGTACTTTAAGAGCAAGAATGTTACCTCCGGCTCTGGCAGTAATTCATTCATTTAGGTGTTCGGGGGAACAGTGGGGCTGCCTCTGGAATGCAATGCGATCTCTGCCCAAAACGTGCAGGGTGCCTGGGAGGCCTCGAGCCTACAGACTAGCAGTGTTGGGATTAGTAAGTGAAGGTAAGGTAGGAGTGCTTTGATTGTGGCCTTGTGAAGACGACAGAAAAGAAAACTCATTTCAGCAAAGGCTGATGGCTTTGGTGAAATTGTGGAAGGTTCCAGATTGCTGGAAACAGAGAGTGAAATGAGAAGGTAGAGGCCAGGGTCCTGGAAAGCCTTGTGTGCTATGCTATGGCATTAATCCTGTGACCGGTGGGGGCTCTCGTAGGCTGTAGAGCAGAGATGGGGCGTCAGATTATGGTTCTAAGGTCACTAGGGCCCAGGTGGGAACCATAGGTGTGGGGTTGCGAATGGTTGAGTCGGAGGAGATGAGATGACAGATGTTGGAGAGATTAAGGAGGTGGGAATGAACGGACTTTGTGACAGGATTAAGTTTTTGCTGTCTTTTCTTCAAAAAATTTTTAAATTTATTTCTGGCTGTGCGGGGTCTTTGTTGCTCCACCTACTCAGGTTCTCTCTAGTTGCAACAAGTCAGGGCTACTCCTGGCTGCGGTGTGCAGGCTTCTCATGTCGGTGGCTTCTCTTGTGGTGCTTGGGCTCCAAGGCGCAGACGCAGTAGTTGTGGTCCACGGGCTTAGCTGCCCCACAGAGTGTGGAATCCTCCCGGAACAGGGATTGAACCTGTGTTTCAGGCCTTGGCAAGCTGGCTTTTGTCCCTGCCTCTTAGGGGCGGGGCAAGGGAGGAGGTGTGAATGAAAAAGTGTCACCAATGAAAACACAAGACATAGGTTCTCTTTCCCTATGAGCTAATACAGATCTGCCACTCTCAGGAGAGTTTGGTACTGATCTCAGGTTTCCTATACTTTCAGAAGTCAGGTTTCAAGCCCCTCTGTTGCCACCTCCAGTGCCAGCCGCCAGCCAACAGTGCTGGAAGGGAAGTCAGGACCCTACTTTTCTTCGCTGGACTTAAGCATCGACACCCTGAAGAAGAGGGCCCAGGAGCTGATTGAAAACATCAATGAGAGCAGGCAGAAGGACCATGCCCTCATGACCAACTTCAGAGACAGCCTCAAGATCAAGGTGACAGATTCCCCCCACATACTGCAGAGCCCCAGGGGAAGGGGGCTCCTCATGTAAAAGGTGAAGGGGGAGGGGACGAACTGCAGTTATGTTCTCCCCATGTGCTGGATAATTTGCATATGGCACCTCATTTCACCCTTACAGCAATCTGGTTAGACCCACTTTGTAGATGGGTAAAGTAAGGTTTGAAAATAATTTGCCTGAGTGAGAGATCAGGATGAAAAGCCAAGGTTCACCTGCACCCACAGCCCAGCCCCTTACTTCATGCTGGGGCTAATGATGGTGGCAGGATAATTCAGGCCCCACCTGAAATCACACCCACTTATCCTCCAGAAGTCAGGTGATTTGTGAGAGAGAGTGGAGGTCTCTGGACGTGGCTGGGGCTTGTGTCTAACAAAGCCTGATGTTACTGCATTCAGGGCTGCTGTTAGCGGTTGGCCCGTTGCTGCTTCAGAATGCATCCTGTAAGCAGGGCAACTTGTGAGTTCTACAGGGCATCTCTCAGCGACAGGCTGGCTTCCTCCCGCGCCCCCAGTCCTACCAACCTTGTACACAGGCAATTTAGAGACAAATACAGCAGAAAAACAAAGATAAAAACATTCAAATGATACCAGCACCCAGAGGCCACTTTATTGCATGTTTTCTTCCAGTCTCTGTTCTAGGAACTTTCCTCCTAACCTGGTGGAGTTTATACTGTATACAAGTTTGTACCTTGCTTTTTAAAAAGAAGAATTATCTGGAATAAGGTTACACTAGTATGTGTGTGTGTGTGTGTAAAGTCACAATCTTCTGCTTTGACCTAAATTTTCTCTGTCCCTTGACTCATGTATTTACTCACTCTTTGGAGATGAATAAAGTTGAAAATATTTCTCATAAAAAATGAAAAATGTTAAAATATAGGCCATTTTGCCCTCAGTCATCAGAATTGTTTTTACCACTTTTATAAGATAAAGTGCAGAAACGTTAAAGAGCCAGCGAGAACAAATGTTGTCTTCGATGCCTCGTTTGATTTTCCAAGAGGACCTCTTATTCTTTCAAAGGTTTCGGACCTGACAGAGAAGCTCAGAGGATGTATCAGATTCCCCACATACTGCAGAGCCCCAGGGAAGGGGCTCCTCATGTAAGGTGAAGGGGAGGGACGAACTGCAGTTATGTTCTCCCCATGTGCTGGATAATTTGCATATGGCACCTCATTTCACCCTTACAGCAATCTGGTTAGACCCACTTTGTAGATGGGTAAAGTAAGGTTTGAAAATAATTTGCCTGAGTGAGAGATCAGGATGAAAAGCCAAGGTTCACCTGCACCCACAGCCCAGCCCCTTACTTCATGCTGGGGCTAATGATGGTGGCAGGATAATTCAGGCCCCACCTGAAATCACACCCACTTATCCTCCAGAAGTCAGGTGATTTGTGAGAGAGAGTGGAGGTCTCTGGACGTGGCTGGGGCTTGTGTCTAACAAAGCCTGATGTTACTGCATTCAGGGCTGCTGTTAGCGGTTGGCCCGTTGCTGCTTCAGAATGCATCCTGTAAGCAGGGCAACTTGTGAGTTCTACAGGGCATCTCTCAGCGACAGGCTGGCTTCCCCCCGCGCCCCCAGTCCTACCAACCTTGTACACAGGCAATTTAGAGACAAATACAGCAGAAAAACAAAGATAAAAACATTCAAATGATACCAGCACCCAGAGGCCACTTTATTGCATGTTTTCTTCCAGTCTCTGTTCTAGGAACTTTCCTCCTAACCTGGTGGAGTTTATACTGTATACAAGTTTGTACCTTGCTTTTTAAAAAGAAGAATTATCTGGAATAAGGTTACACTAGTATGTGTGTGTGTGTGTGTAAAGTCACAATCTTCTGCTTTGACCTAAATTTTCTCTGTCCCTTGACTCATGTATTTACTCACTCTTTGGAGATGAATAAAGTTGAAAATATTTCTCATAAAAAATGAAAAATGTTAAAATATAGGCCATTTTGCCCTCAGTCATCAGAATTGTTTTTACCACTTTTATAAGATAAAGTGCAGAAACGTTAAAGAGCCAGCGAGAACAAATGTTGTCTTGCGATGCCTCGTTTGATTTTCCAAGAGGACCTCTTATTCTTTCAAAGGTTTCGGACCTGACAGAGAAGCTCGAAGAGAGGATGTATCAGATTTATGATCACCACAACAAGATCATTCAGGAAAAACTCCAAGAGTTCACCCAAAAGATGGCCAAGATCAGTCACCTGGAGACAGAGCTCAAGCAAGTGTGCCAGACCGTGGAGAACGTGTACAGGGACCTGTGTGTCCAGCCTGAGGTATGCGAGCCGTAGCGGCTAAGATGAAAACAAATGCCCATGGGGGCTTCTCTAGTGGTCCAGGGGTTAAGACTCCAACCTGCCAATGCGGGAGCCACCGGTTCCATCCCTGGTCGGGGAACTAAGATCCCACAGGCCATGAGGGATGGCCAGGAAAAAAAAAAAAAATCAGCGGAGAGCAGGGACATTAGCATCGCCTGGCCCTAAACCCCACACTGTCACTGCAAAAGCCGTGGTGCTCTGGCCATCCCACTCGTGGCCCGTGGCCCCTGTAACCTGGTGGGTCTGAGCTGAGAAGCCAGACTGTCATTTCCCACAGTGTGCCAGCTCTGTGGTGGCACAAAGAACAAAGTCCCCTCTGCTCGCAGCTCCCCAAGCCCTGGCATTGACAACCCTGGCTTATTTATTACAGCTGAGTCCAAGACCCTGACACGGGCCAGATCAATCCAGGGCTGGGGAAGTCCGCGTCGCGTCCCAGTGCACTTCACAGCCCTGACAGGTGCTCCTTTTTCCCGTGACTGAAAAAGAACTCCTCGCATGGTTACAAGTGAACACGATCCAGCGCGGTGGGGGTCAGCCATGCAGACGCTTTATTACTCTCTTCCTTCTCCCTCTGCTCCAACATTCACTGTAAGGCACTTGCCCCCGGAAGGAAGGTTGGAGGGCGCAGAGTGAACGCTTGCCTTGTGGAGGGGTAGTTCACTTAGACACCGGGGGGTCTCACAAATTGCTTCCACGTCACTCTCCTTCCGTCTCCCTGCTCCCCTGTCAAGAGGAGCTTCTATTCCGAGGTAGGTGGAGTCTATTCCCATCCACGGTCAAGACTGGTGGAGACACTCAGTACAGAGAGTCCCATTTTGGTTTTTTGGTTTTTTTTTTTTTTTTTCTAAGGAAGACATTTGAATGACTTCAGAAGGGTAATTTTGATATTTAAAAATCAGTGTCTCACACTTCCCACCAGAAGAACTGGCTCCATCTGCCACTTCCCCAGCTAAGCTCCGAGCACAGTCTCTTCCTGGGAAGGGGCTTGGTGCCATCGGGGCTCCCGGGGGAAGTGTGTTCACTTGCCGGCCGTGAACGCCTGGATCCCTGTGATTGCCCTTCCGAGGATCAGAGCATGGATGTCGTGAGTGCCTGAGTGAGATAAAGGCAGAGTCAGTTTGCAGTCTTAACAGCTCACAACTTCCCTTTATTTTTTAATTTTATTGATTTATTTTGGCTGTGCCACATGGCATGTGGGATCTTTAGTTTCTCAATCAGGGATCTTAATTTCCTGACCAGGGATTGAACCCATGCCAGCTGCAGTGGAAGTGCAGAGTTCTAACCCTGCACCACCAGGGAAGTGCCCACAGATTCCTTTTTATTCTCCATGTCCCCACAGCCTCCTCCTCTGGAAGAAGAGGAGACCCACAAAGACAACGAATGCTGACCGCTGGCAGGAAAGCCCCTCTTAGGGACAGCCACCGGGGAAGGCCACCGTTCGGGCCACGCTGAGAAAAACTGTTTTTCAGAGTTCTGTAATGCATCTTGGTGAAAACAAATGAAACCCAACCAGAGCTCCTTGTGCCAAGCTCTAGACCCTACCATGGACCCAGCTTTGGTCCGCCCCCAGGTTCACCCATCCCAACCCCACCCAGTTGATTAAATGTTTGATTTTTCAACCCAGCCATGCCTTCTTCCCACAAAGATGGAAAAAGCTATGAGCTCTATGGAAATGGATCAGGTCCTTTCTCACCCGCACGAGGGCTGGGAAAGCAAACGTCAGACAATTAAATGCCTGTCGTCACTGACGCCACCTCCCCTCATCCTGGAGCCACCGGCCCAAGCCCACTTCCCACATCCCATCCCGCATCCGCAGAGGGAACGCTCCAGCCCTCAGCCACGCTCTCATCCGCTCTTCCTCATCTTCCAGAGGTGGAAGGCAGAGATGATGTCCTCTCTTTCTGGAGCAAAATAATTCTATTTTCTTCCTAAAATGCAAATCTGATCATGCCCCTCCCTTGTGTAAAACCTTAGGAAGGCCCCTCCTGCTAGTCCTCGGGGTCACTGTCATGCCTGTAGAGCCCCGCCCCCGTCCCTCCCCCTCGCTGTGTCTGGAATGCCCCCTCCAGGTGGCACGTGGGCGCTGTTTCACCATCTCTGCCCAGGGAGCGCCAACGCTTCCTCAAGGCTTAACATGGCCCCACTGTCTCCCTTAGAGACTGAGTGCCTGTTTCAGCTCCCTCTAGTTCTGTGTGGCTTACACTGGAATTCTACATCTTTTTTTTTTTTTTTTGGTCACACCGTGGCTTGCGGGGTCTTAGTTCCCCAACCAAGGACTGAACCCAGACCACTGCCATAAAAGCACCAAGTCCCAACCACTGGGCCGTCAGGGAAGTCCCCCACATCTCTCTTTTGCCCGCGAGACAAGGGGTTCTGGGCCCCCTGGGAGTCACAACCAGTTGCCAGGAGCAGACAACACAGCCTGCAAAGGATTTATCTTTTCTTTTCTTCTCACATAAAATGGAGCACTGGCTCCTGTGTGTAGCTACACATGCACCCCCTTGCATTCACAGCCCACTGGGCACTGCGCCTCATCTGAGGGTGCCTGAGGAAGCCGTGAGCAAGCTTGGGAACATCCCTCTGCTTGAGCATAATGGGAGAAAGAACTGGGAGCGTTTACTTCCACAGTCCAGTGTGGATCCCTCCAGATGAGGGACCCACGTTGGGACACGCCCCATATCACACTGCCAACTGGTGACAGACAGCTGACAGCAGGACTCGAGCCTGCTGTCCCTGGTCCTCCTTGCTGTCCCCTTCCCCGGATGCGGGGCCACTGTGAACCCCCTCATCCCAGGAGTCCAGCCTCTACCTTCATAGGTGTTGACAGATTCCAGGTTCATGGCATGCCGGATCACGTGATACTCGTCAGAAATCCCATTCCCGCCCAGCATGTCTCGGGCCTGGCGGGCAATGTCCAGAGCCTTCCCACAGTTATTTCTCTTCAGCAGGGAGACCATTTCCGGGGTGGCCCTGGGAACAGCACAGATGTGTAACGAGCGCTGGGTTACAAAAAACTGACCCCGCCCTGGGCACCGAAACATCCCGACACCCTGGGCAAAGCCAGCCGGGGAGCAGGGTTACATCACAGCAGCGGACATGGCGCCCGGGGAGGGGTCCCCAGGGGCCACCCGCAGAAACGCCCCCTCTCCAGGCCCGACTGCCACCATGCCTGGAAGGGGGACTGGGTCCTTCTGCTGTAGCTTCCTGCCCCTCCCTCCCCACACCCGGAGCCCCTACTTGTCTTGATCCTTCAAGCGGCCGAGCTGCAGGCAGGCATGAAGGCCCAGCGTGATCTCAGTGAGCATGTCCGCCAGCTTCTTCTGAATCAGTTGGTTCTTGGCCAGTGGGACACCAAACTGGATCCTGAGCGGGCAAGGGCAAGGTAAATGTGGGGCAGGGCACTCCTCAGTCCTATCCCAGGGCCTTCCCAGGCTGCCCCAGCTCCCACTCAGCTCATTCTGGCCCCGCTAATTGGGGAGTCACAACCAGTTGCCAGGAGCAGACAACACAGCCTGCAAAGGATTTATCTTTTCTTTTCTTCTCACATAAAATGGAGCACTGGCTCCTGTGTGTAGCTACACATGCACCCCCTTGCATTCACAGCCCACTGGGCACTGCGCCTCATCTGAGGGTGCCTGAGGAAGCCGTGAGCAAGCTTGGGAACATCCCTCTGCTTGAGCATAATGGGAGAAAGAACTGGGAGCGTTTACTTCCACAGTCCAGTGTGGATCCCTCCAGATGAGGGACCCACGTTGGGACACGCCCCATATCACACTGCCAACTGGTGACAGACAGCTGACAGCAGGACTCGAGCCTGCTGTCCCTGGTCCTCCTTGCTGTCCCCTTCCCCGGATGCGGGGCCACTGTGAACCCCCTCATCCCAGGAGTCCAGCCTCTACCTTCATAGGTGTTGACAGATTCCAGGTTCATGGCATGCCGGATCACGTGATACTCGTCAGAAATCCCATTCCCGCCCAGCATGTCTCGGGCCTGGCGGGCAATGTCCAGAGCCTTCCCACAGTTATTTCTCTTCAGCAGGGAGACCATTTCCGGGGTGGCCCTGGGAACAGCACAGATGTGTAACGAGCGCTGGGTTACAAAAAACTGACCCCGCCCTGGGCACCGAAACATCCCGACACCCTGGGCAAAGCCAGCCGGGGAGCAGGGTTACATCACAGCAGCGGACATGGCGCCCGGGGAGGGGTCCCCAGGGGCCACCAGCAGAAAGGCCTCCTCTCCAGGCCCGACTGCCACCATGCCTGGAAGGGGCACTGGGTCCTTCTGCTGTAGCTTCCTGCCCCTCCCTCCCCACACCCGGAGCCCCTACTTGTCTTGATCCTTCAAGCGGCCGAGCTGCAGGCAGGCATGAAGGCCCAGCGTGATCTCAGTGAGCATGTCCGCCAGCTTCTTCTGAATCAGTTGGTTCTTGGCCAGTGGGACACCAAACTGGATCCTGAGCGGGCAAGGGCAAGGTAAATGTGGGGGCAGGGCACTCCTCAGTCCTATCCCAGGGCCTTCCCAGGCTGCCCCAGCTCCCACTCAGCTCATTCTGGCCCCGCTATTGACTGGGCCCCTCACTGCTCAGAACGACTTCCTTGGCCATTTCACAGAGCAGGGAAGTTAGGCTTGCTGGGTGGGGGCTGGGGTGGAGGGGTAAGAAATGGAACCCGATCCCCCCGCGCCCCCCAGGAGTTCTCATGGCAGCCCCCACACACCTGTCCAGGGTGTACTGCCGGGCCGTGTGCAAACAGAACTCAGCAGCTCCAAGCACACCCCACGTGATGCCGTAGCGGGCATTGTTTAGGCAGCCGAAGGGACCCTGTGGGGTTGAGACGGGGCCTCAGCCCCACCAAGAGATGAGAGGCCCTGTGGAGAGCGAATGTTTAAGTGCCCCGTCCCCAGACACCCCCAGAGCTGCAGTCATTGTATTCAAGGGAGACTCAGGGCAACAACTGAAGTCACCCGTGGCCCTGGCACCAAGGCCAACACTGCACATGAGGTCTTGCTCGTTGCCTGCTCACTCTTGGTTTGTACACAGTTCTACCCAGCCCAGGATCTGGACAGGAGGCTCAGAGCTAGAATCTGAGGTGAGACAGGAGGATGCACCACATCCAAGAGTTACACAGGCTCAGGCCTCTGTGTCTCAGGCCAAGGCAGCATAAGTGAGATGGTTACCAAAATGGGGCAGTGGTAAAGAATCCGCTTGCCGGGCTTCCCTGGTGGTCCAGTGGGTAAGGACACCGCCTTGCAGTGCAAGGGGCGCCGGTTCCATCCCTGGCCTGGGAAGATCCCATGTGCAGCGGAGCGGCTGGACTGATGTGTCCAATCACCGAGCTGGAGCTCTGGAACGCATGCACCCAGAGCTGGCACTCTGCGACAACAGAGGCCGCCGCGATGGGAGGCCCACACGGGCCAAAGAACAAAGATGGATGAAAATAAACAAATGAAGGATCAATACAAGTGGCCCACCTGCTCCCCTCCCTCCCCACCCCACCCCCACCAAAATAAATAAATAAATAAATCTTTTAAAAAAAAAAAGAATCCGCTTGCCTATGCAGAGGTTACAGGTTTGGTCCCTGGTTCAGGAAGATCCCACATGTCAAGGAGCACCTAAGCCTGCGTACCACAGCTGCTGAGCCCGTGCTCCAGAGCCTGGGAGCCACAACTGAAGCCTGTGCCCCCTAGAGCCCATGCTCCACAAGAGAAGCCACTGCAGGGAGAAGTCTGCACACTGCAACAAAAGAACGTCCCCACTCGCTGCAATTAGACCGAAGTCTAAGGAGAAATGAACACCCAGCACAGCCAAAAATTAAACAACAAAAAGATGGGGTGGTCTCAGCATGTCCGTGAGCCAGGCAGAGCCTCTCCAAGTCATATTATGTGGGTCCACGGGTGTCTGGTCCCCATTTGGACCCCTAGCATGGGGCCTAACCAAGAAAAGAGAACCAACAGGTGACCTGATCTCAGTTCCCAAAGTGGCCGCTGCTTACCGCCAGACCGGTCACCCCGGGCAGCACGTTCTCCTCTGGCACCTCCACGTCGTCCATGATAATCATGCCCGTGGATGAGGCCCGCAGAGAGAACTTGCCCTCAATCCTGGGGGTCGAGAGGCCCCGCATCCCCTTCTCCAGCAGGAAGCCCCGAATGCAGCTGTCTTCACACCGAGCCCACACTATCAGCAAGTCGGCCACAGGCGAGTTGGTGATCCTGAAAACAGGACAGGCCGTGAGGGGTCTGGTGACCACCCACTGCCCCTGCCCACTAGCCGAGGCCCCCAGGCCCCTCACCAGGTCTTGGTCCCATTGAGAGTGTAGCTCCTGCTGGATGGGTTGTGGCGGGCTCTGGTCTCCATGCTGCCAGGGTCACTCCCGTAGTTGGGCTCCGTGAGCCCAAAGCAGCCCAGCAGCTCCCCCTTGGCTGCAGGCATGAGACAGGGTCACGAGGCTGCTGGTCTCCTCTCCACTCCCTCTACTGAAAACTGTCGGCCTCCCCATGGAGCCAGGCCAAGGCAGACCCGGCCCTGCCTTCCTGGCACTCCCAGGAGGTGAGGGGACAGCCATCTCACCCATGCCATGGTCACAATGCCATGATGAGGGGAGGCCCAAATAGAATTGGAAAGGGCTTGGTTAAACTGTCCTGAAGGGCAGTGAAAAGGAGTAAAGCAGGGAGAGGTGTGCAGAAAAGCAGTTCTGGCAGTGGGAACAGGATGTGCAAAGGTCCAGGGGTACAACTGAGAAAATTACAAGCGGCTAAGTCCAGCTGCAAAGGAGCAGTGGCCAAGGATGAGGTGAAAAGGTCAGCAGAGGCCTGTTCACATGGGGGCTCGTGGACCCAGTCAGGAAGTTAAGACTTTAAACTTTGGGCTGGAATGGGGAGCAGAGAATGCAAATCATGGGACATATGATGGTGGTGAGAACGGGGCAGAGTCAAGAGAGACCTAGGAGAATCATGTGGCGGGGGTGGGGGTGGTGTCCAGGGTCTGGCAGGCAGCCTGAGGGGCTACGGGTGATTTCCTTCAGGTAAGAACAGAACGCAGGCCAGGGGAACAGCCCCAGTTCTGAGTTTCAGACCATCAGGACCGTCTTCTGTCCACCAAGCTCCCCAGGCAGCTGCTCACCCAGTCGGGGCAGGTACTTCTGTTTCTGCTCCTCGCTGCCATATGCGTAGATAGGGTGCATGACAAGGGAAGACTGGACACTCATGGTGGACCTGTAGCTGCTGTCCACCCGCTCCAGCTCTCGGGCCAGGAGCCCGTAGGCCACTGATGAGACTCCAGCACAGCCATACCCTGGTGGGGATGGGGGGAGAAACAGCACAGTGGGGGACAAGGTCTTGCCCAGCTGAGACCAGTGATCCCTGGTACCCAAGAGACAGAGCCCAACAGGAGCACCCAAGGAGAGGGCACCAAGCTGGATCGAACTTGCAAGTTTATTCATTTCATGCCCAGCTGCTTCAGACGGAGGCATTAACAGCCTCTCTTTGCAGACTGGGAAACTAGGCTCAAGGAAAGGGCAGGACAAAGGCGGGCTGCTGGTCTCCTCTCCACTCCCTCTACTGAAAACTGTCGGCCTCCCCATGGAGCCAGGCCAAGGCAGACCCGGCCCTGCCTTCCTGGCACTCCCAGGAGGTGAGGGGACAGCCATCTCACCCATGCCATGGTCACAATGCCATGATGAGGGGAGGCCCAAATAGAATTGGAAAGGGCTTGGTTAAACTGTCCTGAAGGGCAGTGAAAAGGAGTAAAGCAGGGAGAGGTGTGCAGAAAAGCAGTTCTGGCAGTGGGAACAGGATGTGCAAAGGTCCAGGGGTACAACTGAGAAAATTACAAGCGGCTAAGTCCAGCTGCAAAGGAGCAGTGGCCAAGGATGAGGTGAAAAGGTCAGCAGAGGCCTGTTCACATGGGGGCTCGTGGACCCAGTCAGGAAGTTAAGACTTTAAACTTTGGGCTGGAATGGGGAGCAGAGAATGCAAATCATGGGACATATGATGGTGGTGAGAACGGGGCAGAGTCAAGAGAGACCTAGGAGAATCATGTGGCGGGGGTGGGGGTGGTGTCCAGGGTCTGGCAGGCAGCCTGAGGGGCTACGGGTGATTTCCTTCAGGTAAGAACAGAACGCAGGCCAGGGGAACAGCCCCAGTTCTGAGTTTCAGACCATCAGGACCGTCTTCTGTCCACCAAGCTCCCCAGGCAGCTGCTCACCCAGTCGGGGCAGGTACTTCTGTTTCTGCTCCTCGCTGCCATATGCGTAGATAGGGTGCATGACAAGGGAAGACTGGACACTCATGGTGGACCTGTAGCTGCTGTCCACCCGCTCCAGCTCTCGGGCCAGGAGCCCGTAGGCCACTGATGAGACTCCAGCACAGCCATACCCTGGTGGGGATGGGGGGAGAAACAGCACAGTGGGGGACAAGGTCTTGCCCAGCTGAGACCAGTGATCCCTGGTACCCAAGAGACAGAGCCCAACAGGAGCACCCAAGGAGAGGGCACCAAGCTGGATCGAACTTGCAAGTTTATTCATTTCATGCCCGCAGCTGCTTCAGACGGAGGCATTAACAGCCTCTCTTTGCAGACTGGGAAACTAGGCTCAAGGAAAGAAAGGGGCTTTTCAGGACAAAGGGCGGGCTGCAGAGTGTGGAGGGAAATCTGTTCCTACCTTGGACGGTGGGGCCCAGCACACCGAGCTCGCCCATCTCTGAGATGATCTCCGGGTGAAAAACTGCAAAGGGACAGATGCTCACCTTCAGGCTCAGCCTTGGCCCACACTGGATTCCCAACCCGGGGCCAGAGGTGCCCTGAGGCCCAGCCAGAGCAGGCAGCGCAGGTGTGCGTGAGCACGGGCGTGGTTTAGGTGGCCACGGGAGCTCCCGGGTGCCCACCCGCCTGCCTGAGCACCTTCGTTACGATTGGCCAGCAGGATGCGGGGCATGAGGCGCTCCTGGCAGTAGGTACGGAAGGTGTCCCTGATGAGGATCTCATCCGCTGTCAGCTGCTCCTCCAGCAACAGTGGGTCCTTCCAGTCAAACACGGGCCGCGAGGCTGGGCGGGGTTGGAGGGGGTGGGACGCTACTCAGCCCTGCCCACGGCGATCACCACGCCCTCCCCGCCCCGAGAATTCTCAGCTCCACCCCTCAGCCCCCAACAGATGTAGGCTGCAAACAGGACTGACAAAGTGGCCTTTCTCCAGGAAACTCACTGTCTCAGCGCCTCCGGCCCTGGCCATGGCCCTGCCTTCCCGCCTGGGCAGCCCTCGGACAGAACCCATCAGGGACAGACAGTTGGACAAGGGCTGCAGACGCACGGCGCCCCAAGGGGTTCTTACACTTGGTCGGTCGGCTCTGGGTCTTCTTGCCTTTCTCTGCAAAAGCAGGACGGGAAAAATCACCCCGGGAAAGTCCCCGAGCCTTAAGTTGCTCTCTCCGCACCCCACCCTGGTCCAGGACTGACCCGTCTGCGTTGCCGCCGAGCTCCATGAACGAAGGACTCGAAGGCCGGGTGCGCGGCTCAGCAGCCGCGCGTAGACGCATCTCAGGGCCATGTGGGCAGCGAGCGGGCGAGCAGAGCCACTACAGTCGACCTAGAGGAGGGAGGGCGTCTGAGCGGAGCGGCTCACCAACTGCCACTGACGTCGGAGGCATTAACAGCCTCTCTTTGCAGACTGGGAAACTAGGCTCAAGGAAAGAAAGGGGCTTTTCAGGACAAAGGGCGGGCTGCAGAGTGTGGAGGGAAATCTGTTCCTACCTTGGACGGTGGGGCCCAGCACACCGAGCTCGCCCATCTCTGAGATGATCTCCGGGTGAAAAACTGCAAAGGGACAGATGCTCACCTTCAGGCTCAGCCTTGGCCCACACTGGATTCCCAACCCGGGGCCAGAGGTGCCCTGAGGCCCAGCCAGAGCAGGCAGCGCAGGTGTGCGTGAGCACGGGCGTGGTTTAGGTGGCCACGGGAGCTCCCGGGTGCCCACCCGCCTGCCTGAGCACCTTCGTTACGATTGGCCAGCAGGATGCGGGGCATGAGGCGCTCCTGGCAGTAGGTACGGAAGGTGTCCCTGATGAGGATCTCATCCGCTGTCAGCTGCTCCTCCAGCAACAGTGGGTCCTTCCAGTCAAACACGGGCCGCGAGGCTGGGCGGGGTTGGAGGGTGGGACGCTACTCAGCCCTGCCCACGGCGATCACCACGCCCTCCCCGCCCCGAGAATTCTCAGCTCCACCCCTCAGCCCCCAACAGATGTAGGCTGCAAACAGGACTGACAAAGTGGCCTTTCTCCAGGAAACTCACTGTCTCAGCGCCTCCGGCCCTGGCCATGGCCCTGCCTTCCCGCCTGGGCAGCCCTCGGACAGAACCCATCAGGGACAGACAGTTGGACAAGGGCTGCAGACGCACGGCGCCCCAAGGGGTTCTTACACTTGGTCGGTCGGCTCTGGGTCTTCTTGCCTTTCTCTGCAAAAGCAGGACGGGAAAAATCACCCCGGGAAAGTCCCCGAGCCTTAAGTTGCTCTCTCCGCACCCCACCCTGGTCCAGGACTGACCCGTCTGCGTTGCCGCCGAGCTCCATGAACGAAGGACTCGAAGGCCGGGTGCGCGGCTCAGCAGCCGCGCGTAGACGCATCTCAGGGCCATGTGGGCAGCGAGCGGGCGAGCAGAGCCACTACAGTCGACCTAGAGGAGGGAGGGCGTCTGAGCGGAGCGGCTCCCACCAACTGCCCTGGCCCTTGGCGCTCTTTGCCCCTCTCACCTGTCCTCGCCTGGAGACTCCAGGTTCACTGCACAGGCTAGAGCCGCGGATCACGGCTTTCGACCTCCGTGGTGATGGGCGGGGTAGAGGACAAACGGGGCTTGTCATTGGTTCGTCCTGCACCCTACACTTTTGTGGCTCTGCCTTTTAAAGGGGCTACGGCAGCCTTGCAGGAAGAAGCGGGCGCGCCCGAGTCGCCCGGCTCCTTAACCCTCTTTAAGGAGCAGAACAGGAAAGGGGCGGAAGGCGAGCGCCCCAACTTGATTGGCCATATGTATTCCTGCTCTGATTGGTCCTGGGAGGGGGCTTGGCCCACTCTGGGTTGGTCAGTTGTGAGGGAGCTTGCGGAGAGATTCAGGAGTTAAAGAGGCAACTGTGGCTTGAGGAAAAACAAGTGCTAGCATCCAGGAGACCAAACCTCCAGGTTTCCTTTAATGGGGTTCTGTGTATGGAGGAGGTGGGCCCTGGTGGGCGACCTCAGCCCAAGCTGTCTGACAGTCTGTCCCAGGAAGTTTGCTAGTCAATTTACTGTATGTACGTGCTTGCCTGCGTGCTAAGTCGCTTCAGTCGTGTCCGACTCTGTGCGACCCTATGGACTGTAGCCCTCCAGGCTCCTCTTTCCATGGGACTTCCCAGGCAAGAATACTGGAGTGGGTTCCCATGCCCTCCTCCAGGGGATCTTCCCAACCCAGGGACTGAACTTGCATCTTTTATGTCTTCTGCATTGGCAGGCAGATTCTTTACCACTAGCGCCACCTGGGAAGCCCACTTGTTCCAGAACCTGTTCTCAATTCTTTCAGGAGTTCTCAATTCACCTTGGGGTGAAATTCCTGGCTCAGGTGCTAACTCTATGTTGAACTTTTTGAAGACTCCTAAACCTGTTTTCCACAGTAGCTGCATCATTTTGCATTTCCACCAGCAGTGTACAATGGTTCCAATTTCCCTCCATCCCCACCAAGAGCTACTCTCCTTCTTTTAAAACTAGCCATAGGAACTTCCCTGCTGTTCCAGTGGCTAAGACTGTGTTCCCAATGCAGAGGGCTGGGGTTCAATATCTGGTCAGGGAACTAGACCCCACATCCCACAGCTAAAGATCCTGCATGCTGCAACTAAGACCCGGTGCAGCCAAATACATTAATTAAATAAATACATATTAAACAACCATCCTACGTGGGTTTGTTGAGCTGGCTTTTACATTACATTTTTGTCCACTCACTTTGGAATTTTAAAATCTTTTTTTAAAAAAATCTTTTTATGTATTTATTTGGCTGGTTCAGTCTTAGTTGCCACACACAGAGTCTTCATCGCATCGTGTGGGCTCTTCCATTGCAACACATGGACTTTCTATAGTTGCGGTGCACAGGTTCAGTAGTTGTGGAATGCGGCCCTAGTTGCCCTGAGGCATGTGGGATCCTAGTTTCCCAACCAGGGATCAAACCTATATCCCCTGCATTGCAAGATGGATTCTTAACCACTAGGCCAGCAGGGGAGCCCCCACCCTGCTTTCTGTACTTGATAGTTTTTGGCCTTTTTCCTGTGATGCCTTTGTGGTGCACAAACTCCAGTGGTGTCTGTGGTGTGATGTACCTACATGTGGTGAGGTTGCACACGTTTCACCATCAGGGCATTTGATGTGCCTTAGAATGGCTGTCTGTGTGTGAGGGTGGCCCCCGCACTGGGCATTAGTAAGTGTCCCATTGCGTGACTAAATAATTACATACGGAATCAGAGACAGCTGCCTGTGGCTATGGAAGGTTGCCGTGTGTGATTGTGTCTGTGCCTGACGTATAACTGTGTGTCTGACTGCATCAGGAGTGTGTTTATGAATGGTGTCGTGAATGTGTGTGGCTTCTTTTTAAATAATTTCACTTATTTAGTCTGTCCTTGGTGTTCGTGGCTGCGCAGGCTTTTCTCTAGTTGCAGGGCGTGAGGGCTCCTCTCTAGTTGCAGTACCTGGGCTTCTCATGGCGGTGGCTTCTCTCGTTGCAGAGCACAGGTTCTATTGCACTCGGGCTTCAGTAGTTGTGTCTCCCAGGCTCTAGACACAAGATCAACAGTTGTGGCACACAGGTTTAGTTGCTCCACAGCATGTGGGATATTCCCAGACCAGGGATCTAACCTTTGTCCCTCGCTTTGGCAGGTGGATTCTTTGCCACTGAGCCCCCTGGGAAGCTCTTGTGGTTGTGTTTTACGCTTTTGTGTCTGAGGCTTCGTCTGTTTGATGGGTTCTGTGGCAGCCTCTTCTGTAGTTCGGAGACAATATTTTCGGGAATTTCCATGGATCTGTTTGCTTGTGGCCTGATCGTGAATTCTATGTCTGGTCAGTACCTGATCGTGAATTCTGTTTTGGAAGCAGCGTGTGACAATCACACTGTCACCACGTACTGGATGGTTGTTTTTACGCCCGGGTACTGCGTGTCTGTGTGTGGTCTCTGACGCACAGACGCACAATTAATATGTGCAGAGGGTATAACTTAGGGACCAGGAATGTGTGTCACTGTGTAATAGCAGAGTGTGTGACTATGAACACGTAGTCCATGTCACCCCCAGGAATCCCATGGCACCGCAGTTGGAGGTCTCTGCTGTAGAGCCTCAGATCCCTCCCTGCTGTGGGGCGGAAATCAAGCAGCGGCCAGGTCACCTGCAGGTCAAGTTTTTTGGTTTTTGTGATGTTTACAAACTCCAGTGGTGTCTGTGGTGTGATGTACCTACATGTGGTGAGGTTGCACACGTTTCACCATCAGGGCATTTGATGTGCCTTAGAATGGCTGTCTGTGTGTGAGGGTGGCCCCCGCACTGGGCATTAGTAAGTGTCCCATTGCGTGACTAAATAATTACATACGGAATCAGAGACAGCTGCCTGTGGCTATGGAAGGTTGCCGTGTGTGATTGTGTCTGTGCCTGACGTATAACTGTGTGTCTGACTGCATCAGGAGTGTGTTTATGAATGGTGTCGTGAATGTGTGTGGCTTCTTTTTAAATAATTTCACTTATTTAGTCTGTCCTTGGTGTTCGTGGCTGCGCAGGCTTTTCTCTAGTTGCAGGGCGTGAGGGCTCCTCTCTAGTTGCAGTACCTGGGCTTCTCATGGCGGTGGCTTCTCTCGTTGCAGAGCACAGGTTCTATTGCACTCGGGCTTCAGTAGTTGTGTCTCCCAGGCTCTAGACACAAGATCAACAGTTGTGGCACACAGGTTTAGTTGCTCCACAGCATGTGGGATATTCCCAGACCAGGGATCTAACCTTTGTCCCTCGCTTTGGCAGGTGGATTCTTTGCCACTGAGCCCCGAGGGAAGCTCTTGTGGTTGTGTTTTACGCTTTTGTGTCTGAGGCTTCGTCTGTTTGATGGGTTCTGTGGCAGCCTCTTCTGTAGTTCGGAGACAATATTTTCGGGAATTTCCATGGATCTGTTTGCTTGTGGCCTGATCGTGAATTCTATGTCTGGTCAGTACCTGATCGTGAATTCTGTTTTGGAAGCAGCGTGTGACAATCACACTGTCACCACGTACTGGATGGTTGTTTTTACGCCCGGGTACTGCGTGTCTGTGTGTGGTCTCTGACGCACAGACGCACAATTAATATGTGCAGAGGGTATAACTTAGGGACCAGGAATGTGTGTCACTGTGTAATAGCAGAGTGTGTGACTATGAACACGTAGTCCATGTCACCCCCAGGAATCCCATGGCACCGCAGTTGGAGGTCTCTGCTGTAGAGCCTCAGATCCCTCCCTGCTGTGGGGCGGAAATCAAGCAGCGGCCAGGTCACCTGCAGGTCAAGGGCTTCCTGTGGCCCGACCCAACAGTTGCCTCCCACCCAGGCGACTCTCCCAGAGGGTCGACCCCTCCTAGAGCAGCTGTGGCTGCCCCAGCGTCAGCCTCCACACACCCCCTGCAGCATTGCCTGGGGTGGGGGGTGCGGCTGTCCATGGACGACAGTGACCAAACCGATTTGCAAGGGACACTCCGGCTACCAGGCGCAGACCCTGGGAGATCCAAGCCCAGGGAATTGAAAACCAGGTTAACCCCCAGCCCCCAGCCCTCCCACTCACCGAGGACAGAGCCTTGGCTGTTCTGGGCCCCCACCTGATAGCAGCCTCACCGTCTGGCGAGTCTGATAATGCTCGACTTGGCAGGGAGTTCATGCCAAGTCCCGCCAGCAGCACGGTTACTGCTGTCGATGGGGAAGGGGAGAGCTGCGAGGCCCTGAGCAGGGGTGAGGGGCTCCTGAAGCTCCTTCCCAGAATCCCCATTCTGCCTATCACCCCTCCTCCAGGACGGTGACTGAGAACGAGCCTCCAAGTCTCTCCTTCTTTGGAAAACCAGTGCCTCACTTTGTCCAAATCCTAACCCCCCAACCCCTGAACCCCCATCCCCTTGAACCCTCAGCCTCTGAACATCTGATTGGCTTTGGATACAGGCTGAATCTTCAAGGCTCAGCCCCGAACAGGCCTGGGCGAAGTTTGTCCCCCAGAAACAGTGCCCCCCGCCTTTGCCTGTCCCTTATCAGGGGCTGCAGCCAATCAGCTGAGGGCAGAGAGGAGCCCTCCAAGGGGCCATCAGCGTCTCAGAGCCCACGAGGCTGCCCTTGGGAGAGGAGAGGAGGCCTGAGCCCGAGGGTGGGCACCAGCCAGCCATGGCTGTAGCAGAGACCGCCTTGCCCTCCATCGGCACGCTGACCGCCCTGGGCCCCTTCTCGGACACACAAGAAGACATTCTCAAGGTGGGGCCAGGTGGGGTCTGGATGGGCTGTCAGGAGTTCCCGGACGAGGCCACAGAGTTGGGGGATCGGGTCTGCATCTTGTCCTTGAATTCAGAGACCCTATCGGGACTGGGTGTCTTCAGTGCAGGCCATAAGTCGGAACCTGGCGCAAGGACTTATTTCTGTCGTGGAAAACTGAGGCTGGGAACTGCAGGAATCTAGGCTCCGTGAGACACCCTCAGATATTAGAGGGAAATGGCAGGTGTGTCTAGGGGACACCCAGGAATTAATCTTCTGGGGGACAAGGAAGGAGAGGATGATGCTTGGGGGAAACTGAGGCAAGGCTGAGCCCCCCCCACCTTAGCCTTCCATTCTTGGCTCTGCCAACCCTTCCCCCATGGCCGAGTGTGGCTCTAGATAGTATAAGCCTTATCTCCCGTCTCCAGCCTGACCTCTGTCTTTGGAGCTGAGGGGGACGAGGGGGGACGGGCAGTGTGAGGGACTGGGACAGACGGACATGACAGACAAGCAAATAAGACCCCTTTACTGAGTCTCTGGCCCTATCAGGGCACCCGGCCCCCACTGTCTCTGGGCAGCGTAACCTTGGTGCCCACTGAAGCTTCGTGTTACCGGCTCCCTTCCACAGTGGTGGCGCTCTGAAGACGCGCGGGACCTGGGCCCGGGGCCCCCCGACCCCACTGGGCCACCCATCCACGTGAGACCTGAGCAGGAGGACGCGCCTGGGGAGGACGAAGAGGACGAGAGGGACGCGGCTACACCCTGGGATCTGGATCTTCTCCTCACCAACTGCCCAAGCCCAGAGCCCGGCGGCGCACACCAGACGTGCGCGCCCCAGACGTGCGCTCTGGCGCCGGGCGATGGCTCCGGAGCGCAGTTCCCACCGCCGCCGGAGACTCTGGGCACCTACGCGGGCGGCCCGGGGCTAGTGGCTGGGCTCTTGGGCCCCGAGGAGCACCAGGGCTGGGCGCGCCCGACCCCACGAACCCCAGCTCCCGATACCTTCGTGGGCCCATCCCTGATTCCGACCCCCGAGCCCAAGGCGCTGCCGTTGCAACCAATGTACCCGGGGCCGGGCGCAGGTTCCTCTGGCAGCTACTTCCCGCGGACGGGGCTTTCAGTGCCTGCAGCGCCGGGCGCCCCCTACGGGCTGCTGTCCGGGTACCCTGCGCTCTACCCGATGCCTCAGTACCAAGGGCACTTTCAGCTCTTCCGCGGGCTCCAGGCGCCGGCGCCTGGTCCCGCCTCGCCCCACTCCTTCCTGAGTTGTCTAGGGCCCGGGACGACGGGCGCAGGACTCGGGGGGACCACAGGCGACACAGGAGGCACCGCGGAGGTCGCGCCATCCAAGCGCGGCCGCCGATCGTGGGCTCGCAAGAGGCAGGCTGCACACACGTGCACGCACCCGGGTTGCGGAAAGAGCTACACCAAGAGCTCGCACCTGAAGGCGCATCTACGCACACACACAGGTGAGGGGGCGGGCTCCGGTGCTGGGGAGGGGCCTTGTTGGGAGCGTGGACCCTGCGAGGAGCTGGAAACAGGCGAGCGAGAGGCGGGGCTCAAGCAAAGTCTCGGAGCAAAGCGCTTCGCAGAGGGAACTGGAGACGGGCCTGAAAGACCAGAAGACGGCCCAAAAGCCGTGCGGAGGTCGGGTGGGGACAGAGAGAGAGCCCGAAAAACGTTTCAGGGAACCGGCAGCTAAGACCTGAGCCAAGGAAGGGCCGAGGAGCAGAAAGCCCGGCAAGCTGTGTCGGGGCGGGGCTAGAGGAGGGACCGCGGGAAGGGAACCAACCGACATCCCCGGGGCGGGGCCAAAGACCCGGGGTTCAGGTTTGGAGCAGTCGCGAGCGGAGTCAGGGGTCCAGTCGTATCTGACACTTTGCCACCCTGTAGACTGTACTTCGAGGATCTTCTCCACGCGGAGATCGAGCCCTCCTCTCCTGCGTCTCCTGCATTGGCAGGCGGATTCTTTACCACCGCGCCACCTGGGAAGCCCCTCAGGGGCCGTAGCCAGAAATACAGAGTGGGTTGTTTAGCCAGACTGTAGGGGGCGTGCTGGAGCCCAGGTGGGTTAGTTTAAGGGACCCAGAGGCAGAAGCAGATTCTGGAAACTGAAGATAAATAGCTGGGAAACTGAGGATAGTGGGCACAGGAGGAGAACGTCCCCAGGAGCCAAAGACAGGCAGGGACGTGGAAAAGAGGCTTGGAAGCGGAGGGGTGAGGCCTTTACCTAGGCAGATGGGGCCACGTGTACAGCCCTGTCCAGGGACGTAGGGAGAAGGGGCCAAGTCTAGTAGACGGAGAGTGTCATCACCCCGGACGGGGCCTGGAACACCAGCTGGATTTCAGGGCTCAAGAGTCAAGGCCAGGGGCAGGATTGGGCAGCTAGAGGGTCCCTGGTGCAAGAAAGGGGCAGAGAAAGAGAGGTCTGTGCCAAAGAACAAAAACTGAAAAGGCATTAGGAAGCTGGGGCAGGGCACGAGGGCACAGGAAGTAGGAACCGTAGGGTAGACAGAGTGACTTGTGCCCCAGAAGTGCAACGGGGCCTGGCGCCAGCAGGTACAAACAAGTCCGGGTTGCAGATGTCCGTCCTGGGTGTAAATTTGGACCGTCCCCAAGAGTGAAGCCCTCCTTAAATTTCACGAACTGGGCGCCTCATTTGCCTCACCCCAGCTTCCCAGGGGGCACTAGTGGTTAAAAAAAAAAAAAAAAAAAAAAAAACACCTGCCAATGCAGGAGACATAAGAGACGCGCGTTCAGTCCCTGGGTGGGGAAGATCCCCTGAATGAGAGCATGGGTACCCACTCCAGTATTCTCACCTGGAGAATCCCGTGGACAGAGGAGCCTGGCTGGCTCCAGTCCACAGGGTCACAAAGAGTCGAACATGACTGAGCACACACAGCCAAGGCAAGGAGGGAGGACCCTGGGACCAAGTTTGGTGGACAGGGGTGCTCAAAGCCTCCTCGTCTCCCCAGGGGAGAAGCCATACGCTTGCACGTGGGATGGCTGTGGCTGGAGGTTCGCGCGCTCCGACGAGCTGACCCGTCACTACCGGAAGCACACCGGACAGCGCCCCTTCCGCTGCCAGCTCTGTTCACGCGCCTTTTCACGCTCGGATCATCTGGCCTTGCACATGAAACGTCATCTTTGAGCCCCGCCCCCGGCATTTGGAACTTCCTGGGCACTGGGGTTGGAACGAGAGCGAACCCACACAAAGTGGTTTTCCCTCTGATGACTCCTCATCTGGGCTCTTGGCCCCATAGATCCCCCAAAAGATCAAGGACTGACCCATCGACGGGCCTAGGGGAGCCTTCAGTTTAGGTTCCCCCAGGTCCTCTGCCACTGGGAGCCAGTCACACAGGGTCATGTAGACTCAGCGAGACAGACCTCCAAATAAACGGACTCAGATACTTCCGACAAAGAGACAGACCTTCAGAGAGCTGGACCATCAGATCAACTCGCAGGTGGCCCTAGACAGCGGGAGGGGTGCTGGGGTGAGGCTTCCCAGAGACCCTAATTCTAGAAGGTTTCACCCTGTGACACCTGAAACTCCACAGAGTGGCTGGCGTTGCTGTGAATGGTTATGGGTTCTGTAAAAACGTCCCTCCCAGATAAAGCTTCGGTGTTGGCCTGAATTTGTGGGTTTTGAGTGTGGAACTCGGGAAGAAGTTGTAACCCCAGAGCTGATATTAGGGGGCCATATACATATGCACAAACTCCTAAAACTTCCACCGCAAGGTGCCCGGGTTCTCTCTCTAATCGGCGAACTAAGATCCCAGATCTCCTGTGGTGCTGCCAAAATAAATCAATAAATAAAAATTTAAAAAAGAATCCTCAGCTTGGTCCCAGAGTCCCATCATCCTTCACTCTGCCGTGATCTAATGTGAACCCTTGGCTAGCTCGGGGCAGGGTAGAGGAGTGGAGGGGTGGGAACATGCAGAACGAAAAGGGGGCGGGCCAAGAGCACAAGGTCCTTTTAAGGGAGCAAGTCACCCGAGTTGGACCCTAGGCTATTAACTCAGGAAAGGAAAGAAAGCCCAAACTTGCTTCTGAAGGTGAAACCAGGGGAGGAGGGCGTTTCGGTAGACGGAATTAGCCAGATTTGAAAGAGACGGAGTCAGGGTCTACCGTGAGCTGTGATTGGCCAGCAGCAGGGAGGCGGGACACTGAAACACACCTTCCCGTGAGAGGGCGTGTCTGAACCGAGTCAGGGGGTGGGGCCAACAGGGACTGGTCCGCCGGAAGCAGGAGGAGGCCCCAGGCTAGCCAGGTCGAGGCGGACTCCGCTGAGAGTGACAGCCCAAAAGAAAGTCCAGCCCCTGGGAGGGTCCTTGACTACCTTTTTAAAATCTCTGCCTCTCACCTCGGGGGAAGAGTCGCCATCCTCCTGATGTCTGGGCCGCCGTTCCCAGGCGGGTTTGTGGAAGTGAAAGTCACCGGGGGCCGGGCCAGCCCGAGCTCGTGACCCCGCGCCTCGCGCTCTTGACACAGGTTTCTAGATCCCAGCTCTATGGCCGCGCTGAGCTCCCTGCTATTGGGCGCGCTGCTGTGGGTCCCTGTTGAGACCCTAACCTGCTACGGGGACTCGGGGCAGCCTGTGGACTGGTGAGTAGGCGGGCGCCCAGTCCTCCCCAGGGCCGCGCTGGAGGCTCGCTGCGCTCCTAGCGCAAGACTGCGGCTCCTTTTCTTCCTCTACTATGCCCATCCCTCAACCTATAGGTTCGTCGTTTACAAGCTGCCGGCCCACAGCGGGGCTAGAGATGACGCACAGAAGGGGCTGCAATACAAGTACTTCGACGAATATTCACAGGACTGGAGCGACGGCGTGGGGCTCATCAACAGCACCACCGGGGCCGTGGGCCGCAGCCTGCTGCCGCTGTACCGAAACAATAGCCAGGTGAAGCCGCCTCCGGCCCAGCCCGGGGTGGGACTCTAGGGCGGGCCTTACCTGGGGGAACCTTCACGTTGCCCCTGTTCACCTTCCGCAGCTCGCCTTTCTGCTCTACAATGACCAACCGCCTAAACCCTCCTGGTCTAAGGATTCTTCCAGCCACGGGCACACGAAGGGTGAGGCCAGACTGGGAGCCTGGGGGAGGGTTCTGGTTCTCCCATGCATTTTTCTCCAGCTAATTCCCGACCTGCCCCCGCGACTCAGGGTGAGCTGCTCTGGCAGGCCCCAGCTATCTGTTTCCTTATCTTAAATCAGTGTGGTCCTTTTCTCTGAACTGAGAATCCATGGCTCTGGACGCAGGGCTCTGCGGTGGCCTTCACACTCATGGCCCAGTGCCCACTTGTCCCCTGGCCCAGGCCCCTTACAGACTGAGAGTGTTCCTGGTGGCAGCTGGTGCAATACCTTAAGCAGGTTCCCCGCCCCATCTCCGATTTCTGGCTCAGGTGTGCTGCTCCTGGACCACGAAGGAGGCTTCTGGTTGATCCACAGCGTTCCGAACTTCCCTCTACCTGCCTCCTCCGCTGCGTACAGCTGGCCTCCTGGCGCCCAGAAATTTGGGCAGACTCTGATCTGCGTATCTTTTCCTCTCACCCAGTTCCTGGATATCAGTGAGTGAAGGCAGGGAGGCTGGGTGAGGTCCTCATTCCCAGATGAGCATCTTCAGCAGTCCCTCATTTTCTTCTCCCGTTGCCTTCCAGGCAAACAGCTCACCTACACCTTCCCCCTGGTGTATGACCACAGGCTGGATGGGGACGTTGCCCAGAAATTCCCCAACCTGCAGGAGGTAGTCCGGGGCCACCACGTTCGCCAGGCACCGTGGAACAGCAGTGTCACGCTCACCTCAGAGAAAGGAGCCACATTCCAGAGCTTTGCCAAATTTGGAAACTTTGGAGATGGTGAGCCCTGAGGTTGACTGTTAGCGAACTCTTTCTCTGTAGAGGGCGTGTCTGGCGTGTCCATGGCTGAGGGCAGGTCATGAATAAACATTAGGACAAGTCGGAATCATAATCACACGAGAGATCAACAACCAACATACCCCGTGTTCCAATATTGATTTCTGGCTGTGTGATACATGATTTAACCAGGGTCTCAACTTACCTACCTGGAGAATGGGGGTGATAATGATATCTACTTGAAAGGGCTGCTGCGTGTGAAGTGATGCCTAGAAAGCATTCAGTAAAGGCTATTAGTCTTGCTGTTATAATTACACCGATCGATTGCCAGGAATTGACAAATGAGGAAACAGAAGGGGGAAGGGCCTGGGGAATCCCTCCTGAGTCTGACCCTGTCCATGCCCTCTTTCCCTCTTGTGCAGACCTGTACTCTGGCTGGTTGGCAGAAGCCCTTGGCAGCACCCTGCAGGTCCAGTTCTGGCAAAGATCTCAGGGCATCCTGCCCTCCAACTGCTCAGGGGCCCAGCAGGTGCTGGACGTGACTCAGACAGCCTTCCCTGGGCCGGCTGGGCCAGCCTTCAATGCCACAGAAGACCACTCCAAGTGGTGTGTAACCCCCAAAGGGCCCTGGGCCTGTGTGGGGGACATGAATCGGAACAAAGGAGAGGAGCACGGGGTGGGGGCACACTGTGTGCCCAGATGCTCTGGAAGGCCTTCCAGCCTCTGGTGAAGGCCTGGGAACCCTGTGACAAATAGAACAGGGCCTTCTCTCTAGGAAGCCCAAATAGAACAGGGGGCAGACTCTGATCTGCGTATCTTTTCCTCTCACCCAGTTCCTGGATATCAGTGAGTGAAGGCAGGAGGCTGGGTGAGGTCCTCATTCCCAGATGAGCATCTTCAGCAGTCCCTCATTTTCTTCTCCGTTGCCTTCCAGGCAAACAGCTCACCTACACCTTCCCCCTGGTGTATGACCACAGGCTGGATGGGGACGTTGCCCAGAAATTCCCCAACCTGCAGGAGGTAGTCCGGGGCCACCACGTTCGCCAGGCACCGTGGAACAGCAGTGTCACGCTCACCTCAGAGAAAGGAGCCACATTCCAGAGCTTTGCCAAATTTGGAAACTTTGGAGATGGTGAGCCCTGAGGTTGACTGTTAGCGAACTCTTTCTCTGTAGAGGGCGTGTCTGGCGTGTCCATGGCTGAGGGCAGGTCATGAATAAACATTAGGACAAGTCGGAATCATAATCACACGAGAGATCAACAACCAACATACCCCGTGTTCCAATATTGATTTCTGGCTGTGTGATACATGATTTAACCAGGGTCTCAACTTACCTACCTGGAGAATGGGGGTGATAATGATATCTACTTGAAAGGGCTGCTGCGTGTGAAGTGATGCCTAGAAAGCATTCAGTAAAGGCTATTAGTCTTGCTGTTATAATTACACCGATCGATTGCCAGGAATTGACAAATGAGGAAACAGAAGGGGGAAGGGCCTGGGGAATCCCTCCTGAGTCTGACCCTGTCCATGCCCTCTTTCCCTCTTGTGCAGACCTGTACTCTGGCTGGTTGGCAGAAGCCCTTGGCAGCACCCTGCAGGTCCAGTTCTGGCAAAGATCTCAGGGCATCCTGCCCTCCAACTGCTCAGGGGCCCAGCAGGTGCTGGACGTGACTCAGACAGCCTTCCCTGGGCCGGCTGGGCCAGCCTTCAATGCCACAGAAGACCACTCCAAGTGGTGTGTAACCCCCAAAGGGCCCTGGGCCTGTGTGGGGGACATGAATCGGAACAAAGGAGAGGAGCACCGGGGTGGGGGCACACTGTGTGCCCAGATGCTCTGGAAGGCCTTCCAGCCTCTGGTGAAGGCCTGGGAACCCTGTGACAAATAGAACAGGGCCTTCTCTCTAGGAAGCCCAGCAGGACGTCTAAGAACTAAGGTTGGCGGCCTTCAAGTGTGGATTTGAAGTTTGAATCTATTTCATCCCTCCCTATTTGTTGGGCCTTAATCATGTGCCTTAACCTCTCTGTGACTCAGTCTACTCATCTGCAAAATGGGAATCATAACACCTTCCTGTGGATTGTTGAGGAATAACAAGGAATTGGCAAATGAGACTGGTAAGCTCTTCTTTAGCTGGGCACCGGGACTCAGAACAGCACTGCAGCTTGCCGAGAGTCTGGGGGGCCATGAAAACATAGGTGAGACACGGCAGGGGACCACAAGGAAGGGTCCACCCAAGACTTGCCTCCCCTCTTGATGGTAACCAAGACTGGAGTTTCACCCCTCAACAAGCACAGAGGCGAGGGGGTGGAAACGGGCTGTTCTGCCTTGCTCTGGGAGGAGGGGCGAGCTCCAGAAAGCTCACGCAGCACGTACCCATTTTATTTATATGTGTACATATGTATACAGGTGGCTGTACAGCGCAGGGCCATCGGCTCCCTCTGCTATGGGCCTGGGGGCATGGGGCAGGGCGCCCCTTTTTTGGTCGGGCCTACTGGGGGCATAGGTTCAGCAGGGCACCGGGAGGGCAGCCCCACTTCAGGCTTGGTGGTTGCACCTGGGAGGGAAGCAGGAGGAGCTGGGGACCCTGCACTGCTGGGCACATTTTTTGTTGGGGGTTGGGAGGGGGCCTGGGGGTCTGGGGAGAGCTTGGGAGAGGCAGGTTTGGAGCGAGGCCCGCTCAGCGTGGTCCTCTCCTCCACCACCTCCAGCACCCAGCGCTCCCGGCCCCGGGGGGCCTCAGGTGCGGGAAGGGCCGGGGGTGCAGATTCGGGCAATGCCTTGGAGTCCACACTCGGGGGCTGCACACTCGGGGGCTGCGACGCCTCAGCCTTCGCCCCTGGCCGGACGGGCTCGACGACAATGGGCACCGGGGGTGTGCCTGCTTCACCGGAGCTGCTGCGCCGGCCGGTCTCGTGTTCCTGCACGGGGCTCAGCGCGGCCTTGGCCACGGCCCTGGCCGCCCCGCCCGCGCCGTCCTCTGTCTGCACGCTCTGGTGTCGCGTGCAGCTGGGGTCCCACTCCAGGGTCCGACCCCCGGGGGTCGTCGCGCGGGACGGGGTGCAGGCCTCGGCGCCCCCCGGGGACTCCTTCTCCTTAGACACCGACGGCCTGGGGGCGCCCTCGGGCAGCAGCGGGTCCGCGCCCAGGCTCAGGGGCGACTCCTGGCGGCCCAGGCGGCGGACAGCGACCTGCCGGGGCGCACCGGGACCCTCGACAGGGGGCGTCTCGCCATCCGACTCGGCGAGGCTATGCAGGGCCAGCTCGCCGTGGAAGTCCTTGCGGAAATCCGGGTGGCCCACCTCGAGGCTGTGTTTGCGCAGCCCGCCCTTCTTGTCGGCGCCCAGCGAGGCTCCCAGCTTCTCCGCCGACTGGACGCGTTTAAGGAGCGGCGAGCGCGGGGGCTCGGCACTCTTAGGGCGCGGGCGCACCACCGGCGGCGACGAGTGCAGCTTGGCCGGGAAACTCTGCGTCGTGTGCGAGCTGCCCACCGTGTGGCCCGGCAGCGGCGGCGGCGACGCCTGCGTCGGGGACGGCGTGTGCGCCAGCGGCGACAGCGGGATGTTGCCCGCCGACTTGCAGCGCGCGGAGCGGTACTGCCGGTGCAGCTTGGGCGAGAGCCCGTGCAGCGTGCTCGGCCGGATGTGGTGCGACGCCGAAGACGCCGGCGAGTTGGGCGTGCTCGAGGCGGGCGAGCTGCTCTGGGACGAGGCGCCTGGAGGCGGGCGAGAGAGGGCGATGAGCTCGGGGGAGCCGCCGGGGAACCGCCCCGGCCCCGCGCGCCGCGCCCAGGCGCCGGGCCTACCTAGGTAGGCGGAGTCCGGCGTGGAGCGGTAGCTGTGGGTGGGCGAGCGCGCCGGCAGTCCGTGCGTGGGCGAGCCGGGCAAGCTGTCGCTGGACGACAGCGAGCGGTTCAGCGACGACAGCGAGCGGCTTGTGTGCAGCAGGTTCGACTGCTTCGTGATCTTGCGGAAGAGGGAGCTGCGCTTCTTGCTGGAGGACCCGGAGGGCACCACCTTCCTTAGAGCAGAGGCCAGAGCCCCCGGCTCCTCCCACTTCCAGGCCTCAAGGCCCATGCTGGAACCCACCACCTTTTCTGGCCCCTCTCTCCTCCATATCAACACAGGTCCAGAGGCAGAACTGCCCTAGCTCCGTCCCACTTGGCCTCTCCCACCTCAGGCCTACCCGTGCTTTCTGACCCCTCACAGGCCAAACTGGAAACATTCATCTAAACAGAACCAACCTTTCTGGTCCCGCCCACCTTTCTGGCCCCTCCCCCTCCAGCTAAACCCACCTATGGAGCAGGAAGAAATTAACTGTACTCTGTCTGCCTTATCTCACTTTTTCACTTTTGGTCCAGGCCAAACGCTGATCAAAGCTGAAAAACTCATGGCTCCACCCACCTCTCCTAACTCCTCCTACATTTAAGGGAAGAAATTATTTCTACTGACCGGCTATGCTCCTCCCAGATAGAAATTTCTCCTGGCCCTCCCAGTCACCTAAATACATCCAGGAAGGCAGAATCATCTCCTGGGCAGTGTCCTCTTGATCCACGTCTGCTGCCTCTGCTCCACTCCCAGAATTAAGGAGCGGGGCACCGCTTCCTTTCCTGACTCCTCCCACTTTCCCAGCCCCGCCTTCTCTGTAGTCTCGGTTTTTTTGCTCTTCACTCGGTGGCCCCCAGGTGGCGCCAGTGGTAAAGAACCCGCTTGCCAATGCAGCAGACGTAAGAGATGAAGACTTGATCCCTGGGTCAGGAAGATCCCCTGGAGAAGGGTATGGCAACCCACTCCAGCATTCTTGCCTGGAGAATTGCATGGACAGAGGAGCCTGGTGGACTACAGTCCACAGACTTGCAAAGAATTGGACACGACTGAAACACCCACACATGGTGTCCCCCGTCACCTTTCCTGTGCACGACAACCTTCCCTGTGAATGTCCTTCTCTTGTCTTTACCTATGTCTCTCGCCTGTAAACCCTGGCCATTGTTCAAAAATCGCAGTGTGGGGCTTCCCTTGTGGCTCAGTGGATAAGAACCCGTCTGCCAATGCAGGGAGACACAGGTTCCAGCCCTGATCCGGGAAGATCCCACATACCGCAGAGCAGCTAAACCCCACACATCAACAAAGACCCAGCACAGCCAAAACTAAATAAATAAAAGTTTTTAAACAAAAAAATCAGAAGGAGGAAAAATTTTAAAAAAAAAGGAAAAAAAACACAGTGTTCCAGCGGCCTGCTGTTAGCCCCGCCCACCGCACTTGGCCCCACCCACCTCTCCTGGCCCTCCTTGGCAGAGGGCCGCTTGTTCCTCCGAGCCATTTTGGCCTTGTAGCTACTGCGCCGGGCGGGGCCGATACGGATGGAGGTATTTTCGAAGGGCGTTGTGGTCACAGCCACTTTGTTGCCACTCTGGGGGAAGAAAGGGGGAAAGTTCTCTGCTGGAGGCTGTTCTGGCAACTCCAGCTCCCGGGGATCTCCCTCACGCTTCTTAATCCCCTCCCCTTCCTCAACAATTCGACAGTTCGCTTTCTCGTGCAGACTCACCTTAAGAATCAGCTCGACGACCTCAGGATGCACCATGCCATGCACAGGCTCCCCGTTCACGTGGGTGATGAGGTCCCCGGCACAGAGCCCTGCCTCTTGGGCTGGGCCCCCCTCCTCCACGTGCTGGGGACAGGACACCACAGGGGTAGAATTAACAGGATTGGAAACAAGGAAATCTCCCTAAACTTATGTGCTAGACACCTAGCTCTGCAGGCAAGATAATTTTTTTAACAGCTAATGACATAACGCTTTCTTGGTGGTTCAGACAGTAAAGGATCTCCCTGCAATGTGGGAGACCTGGGTTCGATCCCTGGATTGGGAAGATCCCATGGAGAAGGGAACGGCTACCCACTCCAGTACTCTTGCCTGGAGAACTCCATGGAAAAGGAGCCTGGCAGGCTACAGTTTATGCGGTCCCAAAGAGTTGGGCATGATGGAGCAACTTCACTCACTGAAGCAAGTTTTTTCTCCCTAGTTCACAAATGAAGAAATTGAGAGTATACAGGAAAGCGACGCAGGGGAGCGGGGGCGCGGTCACAGAGGAGTCTCATTCAGGCTGCCTCCTTCCAGATTGAACGGTCCCTCATGGAGGTGGATTCTCCCCTTCCCCCACCGTAGCCTACAGGCTCATCCGTGACTGCTCACCCAGACAATGTGGTGTACACTGTAAACGTCTGAATCACCCATGTAGACACGGATCGCACGCAGTGTGAAGCCATACTTCTTGCCCGAACGCTGAATGGTGATGGGGGAGCGAAGACCACTAACAGCCGGCGAGTAGTCCCGGCTGGGTGCAGTCCCCGAGGATGGGTTGGAGGAGAGAGACCGCGGGACATGGGGCTGGCCAAGGGGGTCCCTGGGTAGGCCCCACCCACCTCTCCTGGCCCTCCTTGGCAGAGGGCGCTTGTTCCTCCGAGCCATTTTGGCCTTGTAGCTACTGCGCCGGGCGGGGCCGATACGGATGGAGGTATTTTCGAAGGGCGTTGTGGTCACAGCCACTTTGTTGCCACTCTGGGGGAAGAAAGGGGGAAAGTTCTCTGCTGGAGGCTGTTCTGGCAACTCCAGCTCCCGGGGATCTCCCTCACGCTTCTTAATCCCCTCCCCTTCCTCAACAATTCGACAGTTCGCTTTCTCGTGCAGACTCACCTTAAGAATCAGCTCGACGACCTCAGGATGCACCATGCCATGCACAGGCTCCCCGTTCACGTGGGTGATGAGGTCCCCGGCACAGAGCCCTGCCTCTTGGGCTGGGCCCCCCTCCTCCACGTGCTGGGGACAGGACACCACAGGGGTAGAATTAACAGGATTGGAAACAAGGAAATCTCCCTAAACTTATGTGCTAGACACCTAGCTCTGCAGGCAAGATAATTTTTGTAACAGCTAATGACATAACGCTTTCTTGGTGGTTCAGACAGTAAAGGATCTCCCTGCAATGTGGGAGACCTGGGTTCGATCCCTGGATTGGGAAGATCCCATGGAGAAGGGAACGGCTACCCACTCCAGTACTCTTGCCTGGAGAACTCCATGGAAAAGGAGCCTGGCAGGCTACAGTTTATGCGGTCCCAAAGAGTTGGGCATGATGGAGCAACTTCACTCACTGAAGCAAGTTTTTTCTCCCTAGTTCACAAATGAAGAAATTGAGAGTATACAGGAAAGCGACGCAGGGGAGCGGGGGCGCGGTCACAGAGGAGTCTCATTCAGGCTGCCTCCTTCCAGATTGAACGGTCCCTCATGGAGGTGGATTCTCCCCTTCCCCCACCGTAGCCTACAGGCTCATCCGTGACTGCTCACCCAGACAATGTGGTGTACACTGTAAACGTCTGAATCACCCATGTAGACACGGATCGCACGCAGTGTGAAGCCATACTTCTTGCCCGAACGCTGAATGGTGATGGGGGAGCGAAGACCACTAACAGCCGGCGAGTAGTCCCGGCTGGGTGACGAGTCCCGCGAGGATGGGTTGGAGGAGAGAGACCGCGGGGACATGGGGCTGGCCAAGGGTGAGCTCCCATGGGGGTCCACTGCAGACACAGATGCATGGTCAGCTCTCCCTGGGCCTGCTCCTCCTTCCTCCCAAGTCAAAGTCCCAGGGCTCTCACTGGCCCTTCCCAGAGCCCATCACTGTGGACCGGGAAGATGCACCAATGGGGGCAGCCCACCCCCTGACGGGCGGGACCCCGAGTCACCTGCAGGGATCATGACCGACAAGGCAGTGGCTGAGGCGGACTTGATGACTTTGCCCCCGGTTCGAGAAGGTCGCTTCTCTGCCGCGGGGTCTCCTGACAGCTGCTGGTGCCGCGCCCGGCGCAGAACCAGGTCATTGGTGGCTCTGGGGCCTGATGGGTCCCCATCCTTGGAGGGTGGGCAGAGGTCGCCTGGGCGTGCGCGGTCAGCTGCAACAGAGCAGGTGTGTTAGCGGTCCGTCCATGGAAACAGACTTCTTGAACGCTGTTCCCTCTGCCTGGATTTTCTGCCTTGCTGGATTGTGCATTTCCTAAAAGCAGGGACCTAAGCATCTAGAACAGCTCCTGACACAGAGCAGAGCTTAAATACATTTGTTGACTGACCTAAGCATGGACTAGGGAGGGGTCTTTCTCAGCTGATGAGAATCCCAGGCTGGAGTGTGAGGAGTACTGAAGAACTTGCACGAGCAGTAAGCAGACTCACTGAACGCTCATATGTGGCCCGTGGGGACTGGGGGAGGCGGCAGGAGGGAGCACTCACTGGCCTCCGGATCCCCGGCGCTGGGGGTGCCATCCCCTGATGGTGTCTCTTTGGCGGCCCGCGCATCCAGCGGGCCTGGGGGGTCCGAACTGGGCCGGGGAGGCCTGCGCAGCCGAGCCTCATCCTCTTCCTCTTGGGGGGCGCTGAAGCGGCTGGGCTCCAGCAGGGCCGAGAAACGGCGACGGGCACCCAACGGGGGACTGGCCTCCCCCTCCAAGAAGCTGGTCTCGGATGCAGAGAAGCGCTTGCTGCGCAAAGGGGGCGTGGTCAGAGGAGTTCCTCCCCTTTGGGTCCGGCCCCCCAACCCAATCCTGCCCTTGCTCACATCTCTGGGGAACCCCCTCTCCAGGTCTTCTCGCGCAGGGTCAGGCCACCTAGGCCCTCCCGCTTGCCGGTCACCTTCTCCTCTGGGGCCTTGGCGCTCGGCTCCCGCTTGCTGGGCCCCGCTACCGCCACGGGGGTCTTGGGCTCGTGCTGGGACAACTGTTCCATACTGCTATACACCTGCAAGGAAGGGTGAGTAGTCCCCAGTAAAGCCAGGTCCCGCCCATTCCTGGGCAGACCCCGACTCATAATTCTTCAGCTCTGGCCCCACATCACGAAAGTAGGCTCTGACATATTCTAGAAAATCTGCTCTCCTTCCAACCTCGCCTCTCCAAGTCTCACCCAATTATGCGTACTTTCGCTCAAGCGAGATCCTGCACCTCCCACATTTGTTGTTCACTCATTCGTGTTCAGCTCTTTGCGACCCCATGGACTGCAGCCTGCCAGGCCACCGGTTCCTCACCGTCTTCCGAAGCTTGCTGAAACTCATGTCCATAGCGTCGGTGGTGCCATCCAACCATCTCATCCTCTGCCATCCCCTTCCCCTCTTGCCTTCAAACACGGGTCCTCAAAACCCACAGTGACCAGCCTCGCCAAGGCCTGGCCCCACTCTCACCGTTCACCCCCGTCTTCTGCAGGTCCTGACCCCGCCCCATCCAGATCTAGCCCCGCCCCACCGTGGATCTCCATCTCCACTACCGTCCAAGTTCCTGGTAGATTCCATTCAATGCCAAAGGCCAGTTCCAGAGCCATCCTGCCTCGCTCCAGGCCTCATCACCCCCTCAGTAAGTTCTCGTCTGAGGCCTTGAGTCTGTGTCCCTGCTCCCCACAGCCTCCGGAGCCCTGCCGACTTTGGCGGCCCGCGCATCCAGCGGGCCTGGGGGGTCCGAACTGGGCCGGGGAGGCCTGCGCAGCCGAGCCTCATCCTCTTCCTCTTGGGGGGCGCTGAAGCGGCTGGGCTCCAGCAGGGCCGAGAAACGGCGACGGGCACCCAACGGGGGACTGGCCTCCCCCTCCAAGAAGCTGGTCTCGGATGCAGAGAAGCGCTTGCTGCGCAAAGGGGGCGTGGTCAGAGGAGTTCCTCCCCTTTGGGTCCGGCCCCCCAACCCAATCCTGCCCTTGCTCACATCTCTGGGGAACCCCCTCTCCAGGTCTTCTCGCGCAGGGTCAGGCCACCTAGGCCCTCCCGCTTGCCGGTCACCTTCTCCTCTGGGGCCTTGGCGCTCGGCTCCCGCTTGCTGGGCCCCGCTACCGCCACGGGGGTCTTGGGCTCGTGCTGGGACAACTGTTCCATACTGCTATACACCTGCAAGGAAGGGTGAGTAGTCCCCAGTAAAGCCAGGTCCCGCCCATTCCTGGGCAGACCCCGACTCATAATTCTTCAGCTCTGGCCCCACATCACGAAAGTAGGCTCTGACATATTCTAGAAAATCTGCTCTCCTTCCAACCTCGCCTCTCCAAGTCTCACCCAATTATGCGTACTTTCGCTCAAGCGAGATCCTGCACCTCCCACATTTGTTGTTCACTCATTCGTGTTCAGCTCTTTGCGACCCCATGGACTGCAGCCTGCCAGGCCACCGGTTCCTCACCGTCTTCCGAAGCTTGCTGAAACTCATGTCCATAGCGTCGGTGGTGCCATCCAACCATCTCATCCTCTGCCATCCCCTTCCCCTCTTGCCTTCAAACACGCGGCTCCTCAAAACCCACAGTGACCAGCCTCGCCAAGGCCTGGCCCCACTCTCACCGTTCACCCCCGTCTTCTGCAGGTCCTGACCCCGCCCCATCCAGATCTAGCCCCGCCCCACCGTGGATCTCCATCTCCACTACCGTCCAAGTTCCTGGTAGATTCCATTCAATGCCAAAGGCCAGTTCCAGAGCCATCCTGCCTCGCTCCAGGCCTCATCACTCCCTCGGTAAGTTCTCTCGTCTGAGGCCTTGAGTCTGTGTCCCTGCTCCCCACAGCCTCCGGAGCCCCTGCCGACTTCAAGCCCACCTCCACTCCCTGCCTCAGCACCTGCCCCGCCCTCCCCAGGTCTCACCCCACCCGACGCCCGCTTTGGCCCACCTTGCTGAAGCGCGGGGAGCAGGAGGAGAACTGGCGAATCTCCACAGGCTCCTCCTCCGTGGTGTCGTCCTCATCATAGGAGTTCACGTGGTGATACCTGTCTGAGCGGGCTGGGGAGGAGGTGTGGATAGTGACCACGGGCACCAGTCCACTCCTCAAATCTCACCCCCGAGAGAGCCACGTCCAGGGCCAGCAGGCCTGGCCACGCCCCCGACCCTTACGTAACCGATTCAGACCCCGCCCCCAAGATAGGTTTCAGTGGCGCTCTGGGAGGCTATATCTAGCTCCGCCTCCATATAGGCCACACCCCCAGATTCCACCTAAGGTGCTCTTGGTCCGGGCTCCCCCCACCAGCCCAGCCCTTGTCTTCTTCCAGGTTCTAGCACCTCCTGGTAACCCAGGCTCAGTCCCAATTTTAGAATTGACTCCTTTCTTCTCAGACTGAGCCAAGCCACGTCCCCGCCACAGCTTCAGCCCTCTCCTCTCGTCTAGTCTCATACCGAGCTGGGTCCCAGCCCAGGCCATACCCAAAGGCCAAAGGATCCCACCCGCTGTCCCCGCTCACTGTCGAAGTAGCTGGTGTCATCCTCGGACTCCAGGTGGGGGATGAACTCGGCCTTCTGCCTCAGCAGTCCTGTCCAGTCCAGGTCTCGAAAGAAGCTGTGCTGTTTCACTTCAAAGGCACCGCCTGGGGAGGCAAGGGCGGAGTGGATCGGGAAGGAGTTTTAGCAACAGCTATGGCTAGCTAGCCCACGGCTTCCCTGGTGGCTCAGAAGGTAAGGAATCTGCCTGCAACACGGGAGGCCCTGGTTCAATCCCTGGATCGGGAAGATCCTCTGGAGAATCCCATGGACAGAGGAGTCTGGCGGGCTACAGTCCGTGGGGTCAAAAAGAGTCACACGAGTGAGCAACTGATGCTTATGACTAGCCCAACATCCCGGCTCGCCACCATCTTCCTGACCAGGGACACAGCACTGGGAGCCTTTCTTCCCAACAGCGGATGCCCCCAGCTCAGGTTCTCTGTGCAGCAGACCCTACCTGCGCCTAGCCGAACCAAGGGGTTGGTCTGCAGGAGGCTGGAGATCAGGTGCTGGGCGTCCGTGGGCAGGGCCTCCTCGCCTTCAGGCCACAGGATGTCATCTGCAGGGCGAGGTGTGGGGCCGGGGTTCGCTTTTGGGTCCACGAGGCCCTGGGGTCCGCCCACGTCTCCGTGCCCCCGGCCTGCCCACCGCGGAGGCACGCACCACTGATGACCTGTCCAAACAGCTCTTCGGGCGTGTCTCCAAAGAAGGGCACGCAGCCCACCAGGAATTCGTAGAGAATGATGCCCATGGCCCACCAGTCCACCGGCTTGCCGTAGCCCTGGCGCAGGATGACCTCGGGTGCGATGTACTCTGGGGTCCCACACACCTGGGGGCAGGCCGTCAGCCCACGCCCTGGCCACAGGAGGGGCTTCCTCGGGGGAGCAGCGCCCCCCACCGCCAGGTCCTGGACCCCACCGTCCTGCCGGGTCCCGCCTCCCGCGGCGACCCCCATTCCCGTACACACACCTGTTTGTCCAGGAACTCCCGGGCGTCCTTCTCGATGTGGCCCTCGTAGAGGTTGGTGGTGAGGCTCATAAGCCCCATCTTGGAGAGGCCAAAGTCCGTGAGCTTGATGTGCCCCATGGAGGTGATCAGGAGGCTGCAGAAACAAACCGGGATCCTAGAGGCGAGGACCGTCCACCTCACAGCTGGCCCTTCTGGACCAGGTCCCCACCACACACCAGGGGCAGCAAAGGGGTGACGGGGAAGGCCAGGGCTCACTTGTCCGGCTTGAGGTCGCGGTGCACGATGCCGTAATTGTGCAAGTACTCAAGAGCCAGCACTGTCTCAGCAAAGTACATGCGGGCCATCTCCACGGGCAGTGCCCCAATGTTCTTCAGCAGGGTGGCACAGTCCCCCCCTGAGGGTGAAGGCGTAGACAGTTGTGAAGAGGGAGGCACCCCTGGTCCAGAGCTGGGCACTCAGCATGGCCCACAGCACCAAGGGCTCCGCTCACTCCAGCTTCCCGTGGGAGTGCCCTCTACCAGGCCTCTCTTGACCTCTTAGCTGTCCTTCAAACTCAGTATAACCAGCTGATTTTACATAGGAGAGGATGGTCAAACTAAAACTACCCCAGGATACCTTTTTTACCCAGAAGACTGGCAGGAAAAAAAAAAAGTCCAAAAGGCTGCCACACTCTGTGGGCAAAGCTGTGAGAAAACAGTTACTTTTATACCTTGCTGTTGGGAGTAAAATGGGTATGGCCTCCATTAAAGGTACTTCAAAGGCCACAGGAATCCAAATTTGGCCATAACCATGGATAATCCTGACACACATTATGCAGAGCACAAAGTGTCCATGGCCTCCTGGAGCTTTATGTCCCTTGTTGCCATCCTCCCTATATGAAATGACCTTATCTCTTTGAGCTTATTTTTCCTGTTTATTGTATGCCTATACAGACAGAATTTTACCTCCATGAGGGAAAGGTGGCTCTATGTAGGTCCCTACTGTGCCACCAGCAAAGCACGTGGCATGAAGGAGATGATGAGGGGACGTCTGTTGAGTGGTCGAGTGGTCAAGTAAGACTTGCAGGTGGCACACCTCTAACCCTGTGAGGTCATGTGTGCCCTAACCACCATAGTACATGTGTGTTTGGATGATAGGTGGATTAATATTGGGGATGGATAGATACACAGATGAAAAACATATATATTGGTGGCTGGATGATGGGATAGAAGGTAAAGGAATGGATAAACTGATGGATTAACTGTAGATAAATAGATGGAGATAGACTGCTACCCAGATACAATAAGACAGCTGCTAGAATGGAGGTTGGATGAATGAATAAAAATTAAGAATAGGAAACAGATAGATGGACAGAGGGATGGATGGATGATGGATTAACAAATAGGGAAACAGGTATGGGTGGACAGATGGATGGTAAGTAGACAGGTGACTGAACAGGTGGATGAATGAATGCCTAGATAGAGAAAAAGATGCTAGTGGTTTAGTCGCTCAGTCGTGTTCGACTCTTATGACTCCATGGACAGGGGCCCACCAGGCTCCTCTGTCCATGGAATTTTCCAGGTAAGAATACTGGAGTGGGTTGCCATTTCCTCCTCCAGGGGATTTTCCCAACTCAGGGATCAAATCCAGTCTCTTATATCTCCTGCATTACAGGCAGGTTCTCTACTGACTGAGCCATGAGGGAAGTCCCATAGAAAAAGATGGATGGATGAAAAGTAGCTGTACAACACAAAGAGTGAACACTAGTATAATTTAGTTAATAATAATGTATCAGTATTTGTTCATCAATTGTAACTAATGTATCACATATCATAATGCAAGATGTAAATAACAGAGGAAATAGAGAGGGAGGGGAGCCAGTGTGTGTGAACTCTCTGTATTTTTCAGTCTGTTTTTCTACAAACCTAAAACTGCTCTAAGAAATGAAGTATGCTGATTTCAAAAATGGATGTGGGCCCTTGTTGCCATCCTCCTATATGAAATGACCTTATCTCTTTGAGCTTATTTTTCCTGTTTATTGTATGCCTATACAGACAGAATTTTACCTCCATGAGGGAAAGGTGGCTCTATGTAGGTCCCTACTGTGCCACCAGCAAAGCACGTGGCATGAAGGAGATGATGAGGGGACGTCTGTTGAGTGGTCGAGTGGTCAAGTAAGACTTGCAGGTGGCACACCTCTAACCCTGTGAGGTCATGTGTGCCCTAACCACCATAGTACATGTGTGTTTGGATGATAGGTGGATTAATATTGGGGATGGATAGATACACAGATGAAAAACATATATATTGGTGGCTGGATGATGGGATAGAAGGTAAAGGAATGGATAAACTGATGGATTAACTGTAGATAAATAGATGGAGATAGACTGCTACCCAGATACAATAAGACAGCTGCTAGAATGGAGGTTGGATGAATGAATAAAAATTAAGAATAGGAAACAGATAGATGGACAGAGGGATGGATGGATGATGGATTAACAAATAGGGAAACAGGTATGGGTGGACAGATGGATGGTAAGTAGACAGGTGACTGAACAGGTGGATGAATGAATGCCTAGATAGAGAAAAAGATGCTAGTGGTTTAGTCGCTCAGTCGTGTTCGACTCTTATGACTCCATGGACAGGGGCCCACCAGGCTCCTCTGTCCATGGAATTTTCCAGGTAAGAATACTGGAGTGGGTTGCCATTTCCTCCTCCAGGGGATTTTCCCAACTCAGGGATCAAATCCAGTCTCTTATATCTCCTGCATTACAGGCAGGTTCTCTACTGACTGAGCCATGAGGGAAGTCCCATAGAAAAAGATGGATGGATGAAAAGTAGCTGTACAACACAAAGAGTGAACACTAGTATAATTTAGTTAATAATAATGTATCAGTATTTGTTCATCAATTGTAACTAATGTATCACATATCATAATGCAAGATGTAAATAACAGAGGAAATAGAGAGGGAGGGGAGCCAGTGTGTGTGAACTCTCTGTATTTTTCAGTCTGTTTTTCTACAAACCTAAAACTGCTCTAAGAAATGAAGTATGCTGATTTCAAAAATGGATGTGGGCCCTTCCCTGGTGGTCCAGTGGTTAGGAGTCTGCCTGCCAATGCAGGTCCGGGACGTGGGTTTGATCCCTGGTCTGGGAAGATCCCACCTGCTATGGGGCAACTAAGCCAGTGTTCCGCAACTACTGAGCCAGCACTCTAGAGCCCTCAGGCCCAAACTACTGAAGTCCAAACACCACTACTGAAGCCTGTGCTCCACACAAGAGAAGCCACTGCAGTGAGAAGCCTGCACACTGCAAAGAAGAGCAGCCCCCACGCATGGCAACCAGAGAAAGCCCACAGCAATGAAGACCCAGCACAGTCAAAAATAAATAAATAAAAATAAAGAAATGTTAAAAATAGATGTAATAGTTTAAAACAAAAGTTTTTTTTAAAATTGATGTAATATAATATTGTAAAGTTTTTTAAAAAAATTGATGTAATATAATATTGTAAATCAACTACACTTGAATAAAATAAATAATGATGTAATATATAAACAGAGACATGGATGGACAAACAGAGGGATAATCAAATGGATGGATGGATGGCATGTAGACTTACGGATATAAAAACAGAAGGTTTATTAGCAAATGAATAGATGAAAAGGAAGAGGATGGATGGATAACAGAATGGATGTATCCATAGTCAGAGAAATGAAAACCAATACGTCAAGAGATGACTGGATAGAAATAAACAGATGGGGGACTTCCCTGGTGGTCCAGTGGCTAAGATCCATGTTCCCAGTGCAGGAGGCGTGGATTCGATCCCTGGTCAGGGAACTAGATCCCATGTGCAACTAAAAAATCCTACATGCTGCAGCTAAGACCCACTGCAACCAAGTAAATAAATAAATATTTTTAAAAAAGAAAGAAACAGATGGAATGGATGGTCAGTGACTGGATAGACACACAGGTGGACAGCCAGTATGGTGACGGGGCTCAGGAGCCCTGAAGAGCGGGCCTCCCCGCCTCTTCCCACAGCCCTGCAGGCAGCCACACCTTCCACATACTCCATGACCATGCAGAGGTGGCGCCGGGTCTCAAAGGAGCAGAACATGCCAACCACAAAGGGGTTCTCAGCAAACGTGAGGATGTCGCGCTCCACAAAGGCCTGCTGGATCTGGTTGCGCAGGATCAGGTTCTGCTTGTTGATCTTCTTCATGGCGAAGCGCTGCCTCGTTTCCCGGTGCCGCACCAGGTAGACGGCGCTGCAGGGGGAGAGAGCGAGGACCGGCCGTCACCTCCGAGACACCCGGCCTCCGCCGCCCTCCCCCCGCCAGAGCCCCGGGTGGCTCACCCGTAGGCACCATTGCTTATGAGCTTGATGGTCTCAAAGTCGTTCTCTCCAGGCGGTTTCTTAGCCTTGGTGCTGCGGCCCTGCAGGGTAAAGTGGGAGAACAGGGCATTCTCCTCATCATGAGAGTGAGACCCTTGTTAGTCTGTTTAACACATGGGGAGACTGAGGCGCAGAAAGGGTAGATGGGTTCTTCATCCAAGTGCCGCAATGAGAGAGTAACAAAGTCAGGACTTAAACACAAGATTGGTGACCCTGAAGTCATATAACTAATGTCTCTTCATTAGGAAGGGAATCTATGAAATGACTAACCACCCTAATATATAAAGAGCTTCCAGACATGTAGACTTACGGATATAAAACAGAAGGTTTATTAGCAAATGAATAGATGAAAAGGAAGAGGATGGATGGATAACAGAATGGATGTATCCATAGTCAGAGAAATGAAAACCAATACGTCAAGAGATGACTGGATAGAAATAAACAGATGGGGGACTTCCCTGGTGGTCCAGTGGCTAAGATCCATGTTCCCAGTGCAGGAGGCGTGGATTCGATCCCTGGTCAGGGAACTAGATCCCATGTGCAACTAAAAAATCCTACATGCTGCAGCTAAGACCCACTGCAACCAAGTAAATAAATAAATATTTTTAAAAAAGAAAGAAACAGATGGAATGGATGGTCAGTGACTGGATAGACACACAGGTGGACAGCCAGTATGGTGACGGGGCTCAGGAGCCCTGAAGAGCGGGCCTCCCCGCCTCTTCCCACAGCCCTGCAGGCAGCCACACCTTCCACATACTCCATGACCATGCAGAGGTGGCGCCGGGTCTCAAAGGAGCAGAACATGCCAACCACAAAGGGGTTCTCAGCAAACGTGAGGATGTCGCGCTCCACAAAGGCCTGCTGGATCTGGTTGCGCAGGATCAGGTTCTGCTTGTTGATCTTCTTCATGGCGAAGCGCTGCCTCTTTTCCCGGTGCCGCACCAGGTAGACGGCGCTGCAGGGGGAGAGAGCGAGGACCGGCCGTCACCTCCGAGACACCCGGCCTCCGCCGCCCTCCCCCCGCCAGAGCCCCGGGTGGCTCACCCGTAGGCACCATTGCTTATGAGCTTGATGGTCTCAAAGTCGTTCTCTCCAGGCGGTTTCTTAGCCTTGGTGCTGCGGCCCTGCAGGGTAAAGTGGGAGAACAGGGCATTCTCCTCATCATGAGAGTGAGACCCTTGTTAGTCTGTTTAACACATGGGGAGACTGAGGCGCAGAAAGGGTAGATGGGTTCTTCATCCAAGTGCCGCAATGAGAGAGTAACAAAGTCAGGACTTAAACACAAGATTGGTGACCCTGAAGTCATATAACTAATGTCTCTTCATTAGGAAGGGAATCTATGAAATGACTAACCACCCTAATATATAAAGAGCTTCCAGAAATCAACAATAACATTGACAATTGAAGAGAAAAAATAGACAAGATAGGCAACCTAGAGTTAGAACTGTTAACCATGTGGAAAAAAAAAAAAAAGTTGAACCTCATGTATAATGATGGAAAGTCAAACTAAAACTACCCCAGGATACCACTTTTCACCCAGAAGATTGGCAGGAAAAAAAAAAGTCCAAAGGACTGACACATTCTGTAGGCAAAGCTGTGAGAAAACAGATATTTTTATACCTTGTTCTTGGGAGTATAAATTGGTACAGCCTCCATTAAAGGTACTTGGTGTATATCAGAATTACAAATGCATGTTTCCTTTAATCCAGTAATTATCACTTTAAAAAAATTTTTTTTTTCCACTTTTGAATTCATGGTATAGAGATGCTTTCACATGTGAAAAATGGCACATGTGCTTTTTCACTCATTGCAAGACTGATAGGAAACTGGTTAAATAGACACAGGAGGGGATACAATATAGAGGAATACTGTATCACTATTTTGTTGTTGTTTTCAGCTGCACCATGTGTCATGTAGGGTCTTAGTTCCCAGACCAGGAATTGAACCCATGCTCCCTGCAGTGGAAGCATTGAGTCTTAACCACTGAACCACAGAGAAGTCCTGTACCATTTTTTGTTTGTTTAATTAAAAGTATCTCTAGGGCTTCCCTGGTGGTCCAGTGGGTAAGAACACCACCTTGCAGTGCAAGGGGCGCCGGTTCGATCCCTGGCCTGGGAAGATCCCACGTGCCGCGGAGTGACTGGACCCATGTGTGCAATTACCGAGCTGGAGCTCTGGAGCGCATGCGCCCAGAGCCGGTGCTCTTGTGACAACAGAGGCCACCGTGATGGGAGGCCCACACGGGCCAAAGAACAAAGATGGATGAAAATGGACAAATTAAAGACCAATAGAAGTGGCCCGCCTGCTCCCCTCCCTCCCCAGCCCACCCCCACCAAAATAAATTAAAAAAAAAAAAAGTATCTCTATACATTTATTCGGAAAGTTCTCCAAAGTATTTTTTAAATGAGGGGAAAAACCAAGAAAAATATAACTAATGTCTCTTCATTAGGAAGGGAATCTATGAAATGACTAACCACCCTAATATATAAAGAGCTTCCAGAAATCAACAATAACATTGACAATTGAAGAGAAATATAGACAAGATAGGCAACCTAGAGTTAGAACTGTTAACCATGTGGAAAAAAAAAAAAAAGTTGAACCTCATGTATAATGATGGAAAGTCAAACTAAAACTACCCCAGGATACCACTTTTCACCCAGAAGATTGGCAGGAAAAAAAAAAGTCCAAAGGACTGACACATTCTGTAGGCAAAGCTGTGAGAAAACAGATATTTTTATACCTTGTTCTTGGGAGTATAAATTGGTACAGCCTCCATTAAAGGTACTTGGTGTATATCAGAATTACAAATGCATGTTTCCTTTAATCCAGTAATTATCACTTTAAAAAAATTTTTTTTTTCCACTTTTGAATTCATGGTATAGAGATGCTTTCACATGTGAAAAATGGCACATGTGCTTTTTCACTCATTGCAAGACTGATAGGAAACTGGTTAAATAGACACAGGAGGGGATACAATATAGAGGAATACTGTATCACTATTTTGTTGTTGTTTTCAGCTGCACCATGTGTCATGTAGGGTCTTAGTTCCCAGACCAGGAATTGAACCCATGCTCCCTGCAGTGGAAGCATTGAGTCTTAACCACTGAACCACAGAGAAGTCCTGTACCATTTTTTGTTTGTTTAATTAAAAGTATCTCTAGGGCTTCCCTGGTGGTCCAGTGGGTAAGAACACCACCTTGCAGTGCAAGGGGCGCCGGTTCGATCCCTGGCCTGGGAAGATCCCACGTGCGCGGAGTGACTGGACCCATGTGTGCAATTACCGAGCTGGAGCTCTGGAGCGCATGCGCCCAGAGCCGGTGCTCTTGTGACAACAGAGGCCACCGTGATGGGAGGCCCACACGGGCCAAAGAACAAAGATGGATGAAAATGGACAAATTAAAGACCAATAGAAGTGGCCCGCCTGCTCCCCTCCCTCCCCAGCCCACCCCCACCAAAATAAATTAAAAAAAAAAAAAGTATCTCTATACATTTATTCGGAAAGTTCTCCAAAGTATTTTTTTAAATGAGGGGGAAAAAACCAAGAAAAATACTATATGCTTTTATGTAAACAAAGGGAGCAGAATATAATCATATTTGAGGTCACAGGGATATGGGGGATAAGAGTGGGTGTAAGATTTTCCACTGCATACCTTTTTGGAGAATAAGTTTTCTTAAAGACAAGAGATTCATTACATAAACATTTCACAAAAAGATCTTTGAGATATAAAAATATGGAACTTCTATGCTCCTTAGAATGTAGCCCAAAAACGTTTGACCCAAACACTGACAGAATTACAAAGAGAAATTATTCAAAGACTTAACACATCTCTCTCAGAAACTATCAGGTCGATCTGGCAAAAAAAGAATGAATAGGAAGATGGAAGACTTGAATCACTCAATTAACAAGCTTGATTGAATGATTACATAGGATCCTACAAACCACAATTAAAGATAAATATCTTTTTAGAGTTTTAGACTTTTGAGTGATGTCATTCCATTACCTATTCAAAAAAATTAAACAAATGGCTTGCGTAATGAGATTTTTTAAAATACAGGACAGATGTGTGTGTATATGTATGTGAATTCATAGATGCAATTTGAAACAAAGGACACAAAGCCAAACGCCTTCAGGGGCCAGGCATACCAGGTGAGAGTCATGGGTGACTGGGGCGTAGGCTCCCCGTTTAAGGCCAGCTCCACCCAGTGCCAGCCACCTCCATCACAGTGTTGTTAGACCTAATTTTTTTTTCTTAAGGTACAAGCTCAGATTTTAATTTGACTCTTTTTTTTTTTTTTGGCCACTTCTATTGGTCTTTCATTTGTTTATCATCCATCTTCATTCTTTGGCCTGTGTGGGTCTCCCATCACAATGGCTCTGGTCGCATGCGCTCCAGAGTGCTGGCTCGGTAGCTGGACACGTTGGTCCAGCCGCTCCGTGGTATGTGGCATCTTCTCAGGCCAAGGATCAAACCAGCGCCCCTTACACTGCAAGGCAGTGTCTTTACCACTGGACCACCAGGGAAGCCCCTAATTTGACTCTTTTGATTTCTATATTTTGTGTCACATTTTTGAAAACATGAGGCAACTCAGAGAAAACACATGTATGGCCCTTATGGTGGGCGACCTCCCCCAGACAGGTGGAAAACCTATTGATGTGTGGTTAGCCTGTGGGAGGAATTACAGTAATTTTTACGACACGGAGTTGTTAATACAAAGAGATTCAACCCATTCAAAACTCAAGGCAGGGTTCTTCAAGAAAGTAAACGCAGAATTTCCATGGGACCCAGCAATTCCACTCCTAGGTGTGTACCTAAAAGAACTGAACTGGTTATGCAAACAAATATTTGTGCACAAATATTCACAGCAGCCCTATTCACACAGTAGCTAAAAGACAGAAGCAACCTAAATGCCCATCAATGAGCAATAGGTCAACAAAACGTGTCATCTATTACTCAGCCACAAAAAAAATGAAGTACTGATTCATGCTCCAGCATGGTGAGCCTTGAAAACACTATGCCAGATATCAAAGGCCACGGAGTGAATGACTTCATTTATATGAAAACCCAAATCAGCAAATCCACAGAGACCAAAAGATCTGGAAAGCTGATCCATGGTTGCCATGGCTTCTGGGAGAGGAGAGGATGGGGAGGAACTGCTTACTGGGTACAAGATTTCCTTTTGGGGTGATAAAAATATTTAGGAACTAGATGGCAGCAATGGCCTCACAATATTGCAAATGTCGTTAATAACAATGAATTGGGGCTTCCCCTGGTAGTCCAGTGGGTAAGGACACCGCCTTGCAGTGCAAGGGGCGCCGGTTCGATCCCTGGCCTGGGAGGATCCCACGTGCCGCGGAGCGGCTGGACCGATGTATCCAATTACCGAGCCAGAGCTCTGGAGCGCATGTGCCCAGAGCCGGCGCTCTGCAACGACAGACACCACCGCGATGGGAGGCCCACAGGAGCCAAAGTACAAAGACGAATGAAAATAGAGAAATGAAAGACCAATAGAAGTGGCCCGCCCGCTCCCCTCCCTCCCCAACCCGACCCCCGCCCAAAAAATAAATAAATAAATAACAATGAATTGTTCATTTAAAACAGTATGTTTTGTGTATATTTTTTTTTGTTAAGTGTAGTTTATCATGGGAAGAAAGCCAAGGAGGAAGATTTATTATTAACCCATGTTACAGATGGAGAAGCCAAGGCTCAGAGATTCATACAGCCTGAGAACAAAGAGCCAGGAGGAAGCCCCGACTTGCAGGGCCAGACCAGAGTGCTATCCGTCGCCTCACCAGGCCTTACCTCAGAGAGGTCGTCCTGCTCAGGCGTGTTGGAGCCTCCAAGAGTCTAAAAAGTAAGCAGAATTTCCATGGGACCCAGCAATTCCACTCCTAGGTGTGTACCTAAAAGAACTGAACTGGTTATGCAAACAAATATTTGTGCACAAATATTCACAGCAGCCCTATTCACACAGTAGCTAAAAGACAGAAGCAACCTAAATGCCCATCAATGAGCAATAGGTCAACAAAACGTGTCATCTATTACTCAGCCACAAAAAAAATGAAGTACTGATTCATGCTCCAGCATGGTGAGCCTTGAAAACACTATGCCAGATATCAAAGGCCACGGAGTGAATGACTTCATTTATATGAAAACCCAAATCAGCAAATCCACAGAGACCAAAAGATCTGGAAAGCTGATCCATGGTTGCCATGGCTTCTGGGAGAGGAGAGGATGGGGAGGAACTGCTTACTGGGTACAAGATTTCCTTTTGGGGTGATAAAAATATTTAGGAACTAGATGGCAGCAATGGCCTCACAATATTGCAAATGTCGTTAATAACAATGAATTGGGGCTTCCCCTGGTAGTCCAGTGGGTAAGGACACCGCCTTGCAGTGCAAGGGGCGCCGGTTCGATCCCTGGCCTGGGAGGATCCCACGTGCCGCGGAGCGGCTGGACCGATGTATCCAATTACCGAGCCAGAGCTCTGGAGCGCATGTGCCCAGAGCCGGCGCTCTGCAACGACAGACACCACCGCGATGGGAGGCCCACAGGAGCCAAAGTACAAAGACGAATGAAAATAGAGAAATGAAAGACCAATAGAAGTGGCCCGCCCGCTCCCCTCCCTCCCCAACCCGACCCCCGCCCAAAAAATAAATAAATAAATAACAATGAATTGTTCATTTAAAACAGTATGTTTTGTGTATATTTTTTTTTGTTAAGTGTAGTTTATCATGGGAAGAAAGCCAAGGAGGAAGATTTATTATTAACCCATGTTACAGATGGAGAAGCCAAGGCTCAGAGATTCATACAGCCTGAGAACAAAGAGCCAGGAGGGAAGCCCCGACTTGCAGGGCCAGACCAGAGTGCTATCCGTCGCCTCACCAGGCCTTACCTCAGAGAGGTCGTCCTGCTCAGGCGTGTTGGAGCCTCCGCTGTCCTGTTCCTCCAGGTGCACTACATCTAGGAAGGGAATGGGGGTGAGTGGAGGCCGGGGTCCCCGTCCGTTCACCCACAGTCCCCAGCACCCACCAGCCAGCACCTGGAAAGGGATCACGGGTGAGGCCCAGCTGGCGGATGATGTAGCGGGGGATGTCCGTCTTGACAAGGTGGCCCTCCTTAGCATGGCCCTCGGCTGCCTCCAGCAAGTGGTAGAACTCCTCGGGGTTGAATTCCTAAGGCGAGGCAGGTTGCGCTAGGGTGAACCCCAAGGGACCCCAGCCAGACTCCTCAGCGCCCCCTCCCCTGCCCAGGCCCCGGCCCCTCACCAGGCACTCCAGCAGCCTCGCTGGGCGAGAGATGATAATCAGCAGCTTCTTCACCAGCTGAGTGACGAAGGCCACCTCCAAGCTCTCGGAACGTTCGTAGGCCTGGCATGTGGGGCATAGTAGGGGGAAGGTTCATAGGGGCCTTTCTTGAGCCTGGCTTCTCTCCCATCCCCACAGGAACTGACAATACTTCTTCTGTTATCCCATTTTATAGGAAAGAAAACTGAGGCCAAGGCCATATGGTAAAAATAATCATTATTGCTATCAAAGCAAACATGGTCCTAAAACTTTCAGTCATCCAATATATCTTCAAAGCAATTCGATAATCCAGGCTGAGTTAAAAATCCCACTGCCTGGCATGCTCTCTCCTCGCATCTCTCCATAGCTCCCTACTTCCCTCAAGTCTCAGCTCAGTTGTCAAGTCTGCATAAAGGCCTGCCCTGACCCCCTCCAATCCAAAATTGCACCCTCCCTTCTGGTAGGACCCTCAGTTGCCATTACTCTCATTTCCCTATTTTCTACCAAACAGGCCATATATTAATTTATCTGTCATGCCTATCAAAGTTAAGACTACGATCTTAGTTCCCCAACCAGAGATTGAACCCCAGACTCCAGCACGGAAAGCACCGAGTTCTAACCACTGGATCACCAGGAAAGTCTCAGTAAAATTTAAAGAATAATAGGATCCCAGAGGACTGAGTCAAGCCATACTGGAACTTGAATCCAAAGGAATCCTGTGTGAACTTCCCTGGCGGGCCCAAGTTCAATCCCTGGTTGGGAACTAAGATCTGTCATTACTACATGGCATAGCCCCCTCTCAAAAAAGTGGGGCAATATTTATGTGTTTTTATGTTTTTCAAATGATTAATGGTTTTAATGAAACTGCTATTGATGAGTTTGTTTCCATTTAAACCAGGAAAGTAAAATTACAACAAATTTTGGTTTAATTATAAAAAAAATATTTAAACTTAACATTAAATTTTAACATACTTTCAACTTTTTCAATAGTTAATGTTCTGAAGGGGGGAAAAATCACCTCCCTCATCCTAATCTCAGTCCTAATGTCACCTAAGAAGGTAGCATTTGAGTAAAGACCTGGAGGAGGTGGAGGAAGTTAAAGTCTTGCTTCCTGGAAGTTAAAGTCTTGCTTCCTGGAAGTTAAAGTCTTGCTTCCTAGATCACAAGTAACTAAGATCCAGTGCATCCGAATAAAGAAAATAAAATATTTTTTAAAAGTCTTGCTTCCTGGGGGTGGAGGTAGAGATATATTGGGAAATTGGTACTGATGCGCTGTGTGCCCGCTAAATCGTGTCAGTCATGTCAGGACTCTCTGAGGCCTTGTGGACAATAGCTGGCCAGGATCTTCTGCCCATAGGATTCTCCAAGCAAGATTACTGGAGTGGACTGCCATACTCCCTTCCAGGGGATCTTCCCAGCCCAGGGATCAAACCCTTGTCTCTTACATCTCCTGTACTGGCAGGCAAGTAAGTTCTTTACCACTAGCGCCACCTGGGAAACCCCATATGTAAAACGGATAACTAGTGAGAACCTACTTGTGTAGCACAGGGAACTCTATTCAGTACTCTGTTATGACCTACATAAGAATAGAATCTAAAAAAGAGTGGAGGGCTTCCCCTGGTGGTCCAGTAGGTAAGGACACCGCCTTGCAGTGCAAGGGGCGCCGGTTCGATCCCTGGCCTGGGAAGATCCCACGTGCCGCGGAGCGGCTGGACCGATGTGTCCAATTACCGAGCTGGAGCTCTGGAGCGCATGCACCCAGAGCCGGTGCTCTGCGACGACAGAGGCCACTGCGATGGGAGGCCCACGGGAGCCAAAGAACAAAGACGGATGAAAATGGAGAAATGAAAGAGCAATAGAAGTGGCCCGCCCGCTCCCCTTCCTCCCCAACCCAACCCCCGCCCAAAATAAATAAATAAATCTTTAAAAAAATAAATAAATAAATAAAAATAAAAAAGAGTGGATTATGTATATGCAATACAGAAAGTAAAATTAACAATTTGGTTTAATTATAAAAAATATTTAAACTTAACATTAAATTTTAACATACTTTCAACTTTTCAATAGTTAATGTTCTGAAGGGGAAAATCACCTCCCTCATCCTAATCTCAGTCCTAATGTCACCTAAGAAGGTAGCATTTGAGTAAAGACCTGGAGGAGGTGGAGGAAGTTAAAGTCTTGCTTCCTGGAAGTTAAAGTCTTGCTTCCTGGAAGTTAAAGTCTTGCTTCCTAGATCACAAGTAACTAAGATCCAGTGCATCCGAATAAAGAAAATAAAATATTTTTTAAAAGTCTTGCTTCCTGGGGGTGGAGGTAGAGATATATTGGGAAATTGGTACTGATGCGCTGTGTGCCCGCTAAATCGTGTCAGTCATGTCAGGACTCTCTGAGGCCTTGTGGACAATAGCTGGCCAGGATCTTCTGCCCATAGGATTCTCCAAGCAAGATTACTGGAGTGGACTGCCATACTCCCTTCCAGGGGATCTTCCCAGCCCAGGGATCAAACCCTTGTCTCTTACATCTCCTGTACTGGCAGGCAAGTAAGTTCTTTACCACTAGCGCCACCTGGGAAACCCCATATGTAAAACGGATAACTAGTGAGAACCTACTTGTGTAGCACAGGGAACTCTATTCAGTACTCTGTTATGACCTACATAAGAATAGAATCTAAAAAAGAGTGGAGGGCTTCCCCTGGTGGTCCAGTAGGTAAGGACACCGCCTTGCAGTGCAAGGGGCGCCGGTTCGATCCCTGGCCTGGGAAGATCCCACGTGCCGCGGAGCGGCTGGACCGATGTGTCCAATTACCGAGCTGGAGCTCTGGAGCGCATGCACCCAGAGCCGGTGCTCTGCGACGACAGAGGCCACTGCGATGGGAGGCCCACGGGAGCCAAAGAACAAAGACGGATGAAAATGGAGAAATGAAAGAGCAATAGAAGTGGCCCGCCCGCTCCCCTTCCTCCCCAACCCAACCCCCGCCCAAAATAAATAAATAAATCTTTAAAAAAATAAATAAATAAATAAAAATAAAAAAGAGTGGATTATGTATATGCAATACAGATTCACTTCGCTGTGCAACTAACACAACATTGTCAACTGTACTCCAGTAAAAATTAATTAAAACAGTGACAAAAAAGTAAAAGAAACTTTTTTCACTTGTAGTATGTGAGATCTTAGTTCCCGGGGACCAGGGACCAAACCCACGTCCCCTGCACTGGAAACAGAGCCTTAACCACTGAACCACAATAGAAGTCCCAAGAAACTTAAAAGATTTCTATTACTGTCAACATCACCAAATTACACGAAAATCTTGGTTATAACAGTATAGTGATTTTGACGATATAAAGGCAAAAGGTGTCTATTTTTAGGTGGGGGGGATTCGAGCTTCCTCCATCAGATCTAGACATAGCCTTTCTCCTCCACCCTTCAGTCCTTGGCTCCACACCAGCCATTCGGCAGGCGGTAGGCGCCCCCTGAGGGGATGCGGGGATGAAGGAAAGGATGGGGACACTGGGCCTGACCTGGGCGTTCAGAACCCGAGGCGGGGGGGCCCCTCGGTGCACTCACGTCCTGCAGCAGCTTCTCCAGGTTCTCTTGCAGTTCGTAGAAGTAGACGGTGGTGATGAGGCCGTCGCGGGACTTGGTCAGGCAGTCTCGAGCCAGCTCGATGATCTGGTGGTGGATGAAGCTGAGCACGCCGTCGGCCAGCGGCAGCACGCTGTCGGGCTCGTAGGCGCGGGCGAAGTCGCGCAGCTTCTCTTCCATCTGCGCCGTGGCCTGCGGGAGCGAGGGAGGCGAGGCGGGGATGCCCGCGCGGGGCTCGGCCCGGAGCGGGGCTTTGCCGAGCGCCTGCGCGGCGCGGCGCCGGCCACCAGGGGGCGCGCGGAGCTAAGGCGAGCGAGGGCTCCGGCCGCCCCGCTCCCTGCGGCCGCCCCCGGCCCCGCCTCACCTTCGGGAACCTCTCCTTGTAGACGTGGTTCATCATCACGATCTCGTTGTCGTAGGAGGAGGGGGAGCGCCCGGGGCTGCGGAGAGAGGAGCCCGTCGCGTCCCGCGCCTCCCTCCCTCCCAGACTGCAGACGGGCAGCCCCCAGATCCCCACCAGCTTGTTTGGGGGGCGGGGGGCGGCGCACCTGAGGCTCCGCGAGCGCGGCCGCACGGCAGGGGAGCGGCGGCCGCCATCCTCATCCGTGATGCTCTCGGTGCTGCCGAAGTGTTTGGAGAGGAAGTGGAGCTCGTCCACGGTGGGCTGGTAGGGCAGCTGGTGCAGGCGCTCCTGGGAGGAGCAGGAAGACTGCGGGGAGGGGCAGGGCCGGGGTCAGGACACCACGGTCCCCCCCAGCTCGGGACCCCGGTCTGGGACTCTCGCCGCTGGCGGGCCACGGAGCAAGGCCAGAGTCGGGACCTGGCTGACGATCCTTGGATCCCAGGGCTCGGCCTGGGATTGCTGGCGACGGATAGGGGAGGGGGAGGGAGGGCAGGGACAGATTAAGGATGCCAGCGGTGGCACAGACGTGAATGTGGCCCCAGGCAGCCTGTGAAAACCCAAGTTAAGTCACATATGTTTCCTCCGTTCAGAACTCTCTGTGGCTGAAAAGTCTATGTCCTCCGTATGGACTACAAGGTCTCGCAAGATCTGATCCTGTCTCCCTGATTCACCTCCTCCCACCTTCCCCCTCACACGGTCTGCTCCTCCGGCTGCACGGGCCTCCTTGATGGTCATTGAACAAGCCAGGCACACTCCTGCCTCAGGGCCTTTGCACTGACTGTTCCTCGGTCTGCCCCTCATCTACGATGGGTCACCCCTCCTTCCAGTCTTTGCTTTAAAGTCACACTTCAGGTAGCCTCCGGTCACCACATCCATCGTTCCCTCTCGTTGCCCCAACTCCTTTCTTCTTGTTAATTTCTCATCTCCTGACTTATTACTGTGCACCTTTATGACTTATTTGTTCTTGCTCTCTGCCTCTCCAGAGCAGGGACTTGGTTCTGCTGGGTCCCTGGTCTGGGCCTGGCATGCAGCTGGGGCAAACGCAGACTCACAGACATGAGTGGATAAATGAGGACAACCACCTGATTCTACAGGCAGAAGAATCTTCTTTCCATATGACATCACTCACTTTTCTGCTTTAACCTCCTGATCCCATGATTATCTATTTGTTTCTTTTTACTTATTTATTTATTTAACTTCACCAGGTCTTAGTTGCGGCATGTGGAATCTTAGTTCCCTGACCAGGGATCGAACCCAGGTCCTCTGCATTGGGAGCTCAAAGTCTTAGCCACTGGACCAGCAGGGAAGCCCCCAATCATTATTATTTTTTTTTTTGGCCACTTCTATTGATCTTTCATTTGTTTTTATCTTTGTTCTTTGGCCTGTGTGGGCCTCCCATCGCAGTGGCTTCTCTCACTGCAGAGCACCAGCTCTGGGCACATGAGCTTCAGAGCTCTGGCTCGGTAGTTGGGCACATCAATTCAGGCGCTCCACGGCACGTGGGATCTTCCCAGGCCAGGGATCGAACCAGCGGCCCTTGGCACTGCAAGGCGGTGTCCTTACCCACTGGACCACCAGGGAAGCCCCCATCATTATCTATTAAAAGGCTCTTTGCAGTGCACATAATGTATAATGTAAGTGCTAGGTCACTCCATCGTGTCTGACTCTGCGACCTCGTGGACTAGAGACACCAGAACCCTTGGCCCATGGGATTCGCCAGGCAAGCAGACTGGAGTGGGTTGCCATGGCCTCCTCTAGAGGATCTTCCAGACCCAGGGATCCAACCTGTGTTTCCTAAATTGTAGGTCGATTCCTTACTGCTGTGCCACCGGGGAAGCTCAGGATATGACACAGAATCATAATTTCAAATATAAATAGTTCAGACTAAGATTTTAATTTAATCTAATATAAAGTAAAAAGCCTTTCTATGGCTTCCCACTGCATTTAGAATAAAATCCACCTTGCCACCCTGGCCAAGAAGCCCCAGCACGAGGCGTGGCAGTGCCTGTGGCACCTCCATTCCGCTCCTTCCAACCCAAAGCTTCCGCCACACGTGACTATTTTCAACTCTCCCAAGGTGCAAAATTCTCTGTTGCCTCTGGGAGTTTGCACATGCTGTTCTCCCTTCCTGAAACACGCTTCCCTCCCTTCTTCCATCTGCCCAACCCCTGCTGATCCTTTGTCTTGGCTTTCATGCCACCTCTTCCAGGGAGACTTCCTTGACTGTCCCTCCAGCTGAGTCAGGTGCCTCCCCTCTGCTATTGTCGCTTTGCTTTATGCTGCTCCCCATCCAAGCTCCGACCACTCCAGCACCCCAAGGGGTAGATGCCTGCTTACTGATCTGTCTCCTCCAATGAGGGCTGTCTCCTCCCTCCTTGGGCCCTGGCCGAGCTTGTAGAGCCCCATCTGCCACATGACGGTCATGTGATAAAGGTTTGCTGAACATCAGACTGATGTATGGAAGAGTGAACCAGAGAGGGAGAAAAGGACGAAGATGAGAGAGAGAGACTTTGGGTACTGAGGTGGGTGAGCAAATGGGTCCTGGGTGAGAGGTGTGACCTGGCTCTGGCCAGCTGTGGACATTTGGGCAAGTGGCTTCATACATGAGCCTTAATGTCATTATCTGGAAAATGAGTCCAAGGTAAGCCCCCCAAGAAGATCTACTGAAGATGAAGAATAGGACTTTGGAAGGGGCTTGGAACACAAGGAGATTGACAGGTGACACCTCTGGAGAATTAGAGAAGCCCAAAACCCTTGCAAAGGCTGGTCCAGGAGGCTCCCCCCAGATCCCGCCCACCAGTCCCGTCTGCCCCACTCACCGAGACGGTGGAGCTGGGTGTGTTGGTGCCATAGCCAGACGAAGGGAGGGAGGCCAAAGACCAGCGCGTCCATCCGCCCTGGAACCCAGCCAACAAGCTCAGAAGGTGCCAGGCCCCACTGGTCCCCCACCCCTCAGAGAAGCCACGGACCATGGGAAACCGGGACCCCGGTGGGGCAAAGTAAAAAGCCTTTCTATGGCTTCCCACTGCATTTAGAATAAAATCCACCTTGCCACCCTGGCCAAGAAGCCCCAGCACGAGGCGTGGCAGTGCCTGTGGCACCTCCATTCCGCTCCTTCCAACCCAAAGCTTCCGCCACACGTGACTATTTTCAACTCTCCCAAGGTGCAAAATTCTCTGTTGCCTCTGGGAGTTTGCACATGCTGTTCTCCCTTCCTGAAACACGCTTCCCTCCCTTCTTCCATCTGCCCAACCCCTGCTGATCCTTTGTCTTGGCTTTCATGCCACCTCTTCCAGGGAGACTTCCTTGACTGTCCCTCCAGCTGAGTCAGGTGCCTCCCCTCTGCTATTGTCGCTTTGCTTTATGCTGCTCCCCATCCAAGCTCCGACCACTCCAGCACCCCAAGGGGTAGATGCCTGCTTACTGATCTGTCTCCTCCAATGAGGGCTGTCTCCTCCCTCCTTGGGCCCTGGCCGAGCTTGTAGAGCCCCATCTGCCACATGACGGTCATGTGATAAAGGTTTGCTGAACATCAGACTGATGTATGGAAGAGTGAACCAGAGAGGGAGAAAAGGACGAAGATGGAGAGAGAGAGACTTTGGGTACTGAGGTGGGTGAGCAAATGGGTCCTGGGTGAGAGGTGTGACCTGGCTCTGGCCAGCTGTGGACATTTGGGCAAGTGGCTTCATACATGAGCCTTAATGTCATTATCTGGAAAATGAGTCCAAGGTAAGCCCCCCAAGAAGATCTACTGAAGATGAAGAATAGGACTTTGGAAGGGGCTTGGAACACAAGGAGATTGACAGGTGACACCTCTGGAGAATTAGAGAAGCCCAAAACCCTTGCAAAGGCTGGTCCAGGAGGCTCCCCCCAGATCCCGCCCACCAGTCCCGTCTGCCCCACTCACCGAGACGGTGGAGCTGGGTGTGTTGGTGCCATAGCCAGACGAAGGGAGGGAGGCCAAAGACCAGCGGCGTCCATCCGCCCTGGAACCCAGCCAACAAGCTCAGAAGGTGCCAGGCCCCACTGGTCCCCCCACCCCTCAGAGAAGCCACGGACCATGACCGGGACAGGTGGGGACATAACTGTGCTCTGAGATCCCCGAAGGCCCTCAGGGTCAGGGAGGTCAAGAACAAGGCTTCCAACCAGGCACCTGGGACCTGGAGCAAAGATCAGTCTCCTCTGCTCCTTCCCATGATCCTCCTCTCCTTCTCCTCAAGCCAAAGAAATCCCCAAAGATAAAAGCCCGAGAAAGGAAGTCATCCCAGAAGGACCCCAAAAGATGGAGGATCCCGCATGAGAAAATTCTCAGAGGAAGATCACTTGGGTTTTTTCAGAGAGGAAAGGTCCCTTCCTCACACACACACATTCACACATGACCCCACAGACATAATCACTCTCACGGCCACTTCCCATACTATTACTAGGACGGCTGAGTTACACACTAAGTTACACACATTCATACCACGTGACTCTTAAACACAGATACTCACAGGCATTCACTGTCGTGTGTGTGTGTGTGTGCGCGCAGGCACTAAGTAGCATCACTAAAGTCCGACTCTTTGCAACCCTATGGACTATAGCCCGCCAGGCTCCTCTGTCCATGGGATTCTCCAGGCACGTGTACTGGAGTCAAAAAAAAAAAGAAAGAAAGAATCCTGGAGTGGGTTGCCATTTCCTTCTCCAGGGATCTCTCTGACCCAGGGGTTGACCTTGGGTCTCCGCAGGTGGATTCTTTACCACTGAGCCACCAGGGACGCCCCTCAATGTCCCGTATGTGGACCCAGACATCACACATTTCCAGGCACACGATCACACACGCGGAAAGGGACATACTTTCACAAAGACACAAACACTTACAGAGACCTGATACTCACACTCTGACATACACAGACACACACTCCCCCACACTCTAGACTGTCACGATCACGTGACACATTGAAGACACCCTCACGCACGCAGTCACACATTCAGACTCTCAGAGTCACACGCTCATTCACACTCCCACCCAAATTACACATTCACATGGAGACACGCATGGAAGTACATGTTTCCTCAGCTACTCATACACACATTTACCACCCGACCAGTAGGCAGGCACGCGCGTTCGCTCTCACTCGCATGGATACACGCGCAGACATGGGCTGCCGCATATTCACGAGCTCACTAGCTCACAGACATCCACATCAGCCCACAGACTGAACGCTGATATGGACACCTGCTCCCATGCACTGGACTCTCTCCTCAGGCGGTGTCCTTGCTCTGCTCACCCTTCATATAGGTGGCTACAACCTCCCCAGTCTAGGAGCCCTTTTCTGGCTCCCTCTTGACTTCGGCTGAATTCCACGGTCAAGGCGGATTCCCGCCTCCACCCTGTTCTCCCAAGGGACCCGTCCTCTGACCCCGAAGTCTCCTGTGACTCCCACACCACAGCTGGCACCAGCCTTTGCAGCGACCTGCATTGCCTGCCCAACTCAACTCCGAGGGTACAGAAGGGATGTGGTTCATGCCATATCCCAGCTGCCAGAACTCAGCAGTTGTTCAGAGTCAACAAAGGTCAAAGAAAAAGACACCTGCAAAACACCCTGGTGAATCCTAGATGTTTCCCCCTCGAAATCAAAGACTCTCTCTTCCTCCCCCAACTTTGCCAAAGCCTCCTGCAAAATTCATCTCAGAGACACTTCAGAAGCCCACGGAGACTCCCCAGAGGGAAACCTGAGATTCTTCCTCTTGGGCCCTCGGGAAATAGCCCTAGGTGCCTCCCCCACGTCATGGGCCTCGTCGTTCGATGGGCACAAGCAGTCTGCGCTTGCGCACTTCATCCTTGCTTCCCTGTCCTGTTGCTATGGAAACACCTGGCCTGGAGAGACGGAGACCCCGGGGCACAAGGCGCAAGCGCTTTCGCTCCGCCGCAGAAGCCCCGCCCCTTCCCCGATTCTGAACGGACGGCTGGCCCCGCCTTCTTATAGGTCCCCCTCCCCAATGCTGGGCTCCGGTTCTGGCCAGGACCTTGGGGGCACTCTGCCGGTCCCTCAGGCCCCGATTCCGGTGCAATGATGTGGGGAACAGATGGTAGCCCAGACGGTGGCTGGGGAGGGTATGGCCAGGGTTCTGGGGCCCCGGGGAGAGACGGACTCACCTTCGGGAAGAGGCAAAGGAGAAATGGGCGGGGGTGTTGGGGGAGAAGTTGCGGGGGCTGTCCAGGGGGCTGCTACCTGTGGCAGAAAGACGGGAACCTTCAGGCCTGGGCGGGGGAGGTAACCCCATCAGACCTCCTGATCCTCAGAGCGGGTTCCAAGCAGCCCCTTGTCTCCTCTTTAGTATAATCCCATCCTTGTACGAGTGGGACGGTCTCCTTAGCGGTGGCCCCGCCTCCCAAAATGTTTTGGCTACCGAGCCCAGCCCTTCCCCTGGTCGACTCCGCCTTTTTCTGGGGTGGCCCCGCCCCTTATTAGGTATGGCTCCTCCTTTCTGTCCCATCCCCTTCCCAAACAAGCTCCTCCTGGGCCTCCGCCCACAAATGACCCTCCCTCTGCGGAGTGGCCGAGCCCACACAAGGACGGCCCCGCCCCTCGTCCAATCCAGGTCCTCTCTGTCCAGACTCTGGACCACCCCTCCTGTGTCACGGACAAACCCCCTCTCCTATGGCCACGCCTCCGCTGGTCAGGCCCGCCAACCCACCACCTGTCTCACCCAGGTGTCCCGGCAGAGGGGAGTGGGGCCGCGGCAGCGTGGGCGAAGTGCTGGTCAGAATGAGGCTTTTCCGGTTACTGGTCCGGCAGCTGCGGGGAAGGCGAGGCAGGGGGTCGACACAGCCGAAGCCCGGTGACTTTGCGGGCTCGACTCGTCACCCTCCCATCTCGGATTGCCCCCACCTGTCTCCCAACTGGATGTGACCCCAGAGAACCGCTTCGAGGAGGAGACAGGGGAGGACTGTGTATGGGAGTGGATGCATATGCAAGCCTGCTGGTGTGCATCACGTGCGACCATGTATGGGGTGATAGTCAGGTCCACGTGACACCAATGAAGATGCTAGTGTCTATGTGCCTTTGGGTCCTCGCGTGACATTTGCCGTATGGACCCAGGTGTGGCTCCCCTGTGTGAGTGCAGCACTGGGAGCGCCCTAGTAAGACATCCCGTGTGACAGTCAAGAGGCGTATCTTGTGTGACTTGACTTGTGGCTTTGTGTATCTGTGGGACCTAGTGTAACGCCACGGGTGTGACCAGAGATGCCACTGTGGGCTGTAAAGTGTGCAGGGTGCAGGACTTCTGCTCCGTATGGATGTTTTTGGGGTAGCCATCTGTAGGAAGCGCTGTCCTTGTGCCTGCCCGTGGCCTTCACCATGTGTGTCCACGTATGGCGTCTACTGAGTGCGAGCTGGACGCCCTGAGACCCTGGGCACGTCTGAGTATGCCACCGTGTGCGACACAGATACACATGTGGGAAAACCTGCGATATTGTCTCCGATCCCGCAAGATGTTCCGCGTCTGTTATTCTGTGTGACCCGCCGAGGTGATATTGTATATTGGACCGTGGCACGGATGTCACTGCCACGGACGTATGTGTCTGTGTGCATCTCGATGGCATAGTCGTGTGTGTACGTCACCACCCCTGGAACCGCTAACGGGGTGGACACCGCACTGTGCCTGCGGGCTCTCTTGTCTTGTGTCTGTGCCTGCCTCTGACCGATGGCCACTGCATGCCTGGGTAGCGTGGCGACTCCCCGGTGTATCTGGGACACTAGAGCTGCTGTGCCTATGTGTGTGTGACATCATGTCCTTCGTGACGCTGTGTGGCACTATTTTTCATATAAGGCTGTGATCTTTGGGGGTGGGCTATGATACAGCCCCCCTTCCATGCTGCCCCTTAGGATCCCAGCTTCCCAAGAGGGACCCTCCAGCCCCTCCAGTCCTTCACCCCCCGCCCGGCGCAGTGACTGAGCATATTCGAGCGGCCAGAGCACGCGGCATGGAGGTGCGGGGAGGCCAGGCTGCGGCTATTGTTCTGCGGGTGCTAAGCCCCCCACCCTCCCCTTCTTCTCCTACCCTCACCCGGCTGCAGGAGCCCGCAGCACCAGCAGACAAAGGCGCCGAAGTCCCCCGCCAGGCTCACCCCCGCCCCCCGCGGCGGTCTTTTCTAACGTGCAGTCCCCCAATCTCGACCCACACTGCCCCCCCATCCAGCCCCATCCCCGGCAGGAAGGCGCAGCGCGGGCACCTCTGGCGCAGCTGGACCGGGTGCAGCATCCCCGGCCCCGCCCTGCAGCGGCCGCCGCCGGAGGGCGGCTTTTGGTGGGGGGAGGGCCGGGTCAGGGTCCGGGGAATCGGGGGGTCTACCTCTTGGTCCGGCGGAACATACTGCCGCCAGGGAAGGAGGGCATCGAGAAATTGGAAAGCGCGGTCCAGAGAGAGTCAGACATGACCCGGCGGCGGCGACATGGTGGCAGGTGCGGCAGCGGCGGCGGCGCGGGGAGCAAGCGCGCGAGGCGGAGGCTGCAGCCGCAACGGGCAGGGGAGGGCGGGGGAGGAGGCGGCCTGCGGCGGCGGCCGCCGGGAGGGGGCGCTGCTGGGCGGCCGCGCGCCAGGCCCCGCCCGCGCGCGCCTGTTGCCGCCCCGCGGGCTGGAGAAGGGGCTGCCAGCCCCGCGCATCTTTCCCCCGGGCTCACCTGCTGCTTTTCCGGGGCAGGGGCAGATCTTTCTGGAAGGCAAAAGAACAAAAGGATAGAGGTCAGCGAGGACCGACAGCCCACCACCTCAAAGCCCTGTCGGCCCCCGGGAGCGGCAGAAGTGAGATGAAACAGGGCTTCATCAGCATCGTCACCAGCATCCTTGGCCATAAGCCGAAGGCTGGACTTCTAGGGGGAAAGGGTACCAGGGCGATTCCTCTCCTGAGCCCCAGAGAGCAGCACAGGACTCCTGAGTGGGTGTCTCAAGTGTGTTTGTGCAAATGAAACAGGAGTCAGTATTTGAAAAATATTTCTTGAGCATCTACTGTATATGGCAGACCCCAGGCTAATCACTGGGGACACAGCAGTAAATGAGACCAATAAAAATTCCTGCCCTTTGGGGACCAGTAGTTAAGGGAGGGAAGCAGGGAAGCACGACAAGATTAATGTAGAAGTGAATGAAATAATTTTAGACAGAAATTAACGTTATGAATAAAATTAAGCAAGGCGGGACTTCCCTGGTGGTCCACTGACTAAGATTCCACGTTCCCAATGCAGGGGGCCCGGGTTCAATCCCTGGGCAGAGAACTAGACCCCACCTGCTGCAACTAAGAGCCAGTAGAGCCTTTTTTTTTTTTTTTTTTTCCCCAATTAAGCAAGGTGATGTGATGGAAATGGCTAGGAACGGACATAACGGAATAGAGGGCTGCTTTGTAGAGGTGATTTTAAGTTGGTGGCTGAGAAATAAGTCAGCCATGGGAGGATCCGTGGAGAAAGCAATCCAAGTAGAGGCAATTGCAATGGCCTAGAGTAAACTTGGCATGCTCAAGCAGGAAATGACTGGCTGAATGAATGAATGACCCCTCCACACTTCTGTAGTTCTAACCCACTCTCAACTAGATTCACAGAATTGGGGTGTGGATCGTTAGAGTGATTCAAACTGAGATTTTAAATGGGAATTGGAAGACTTCCCTGGTGGTCCAGTGGCTAAGACTCCATGCTTCCACTACTGGTTTGATCCCTGGTTGAAGAACTAAGCATACCCATGCCATGTGGAATGGACCAAAAAAAAAAAAAAAAAAAGGAAATCAGGTGTGGCTGGGTGGCTGGGAGGTCTTTGTCAGTAATGGCAATGATAATCATTGGTAGGTGTTAACTCTGTCCACATCAGAAGAAGGTTGCATTAAGTCTATCAGGCACACCAGAAGCCACTACAAGGACCAGAAGTTAGAGAGATCTGGACAGGTTTCTTAGAGCAGACTGAAGAAGAGAAGGGAGAAGCAGCATCGCCTTCCTACCAGTTCTGTGTCCACAGGCTAAGGGGGGTACAAGAGACCGGGTAGGGCTGCAAGCGGGAAGATTCGGGTGAGCGTTTCAAAACTTCATTGGTGGGGACCCCAACCAGGAGGAAGGAGGAGTGTTCTAGGCTCTTTCTAGGATCTCTGAGAGCAGAAAGTCCTGCAGTCAAATCCCAGCTTTGCCACTTACAACCTTGGCACATGACCTTCTGAAAGTCCATGCCTTCTAAGGACTCTGTGAGATGCTGCTGGTGCCTAGCACTTTAGTATGCTGCCTAGCATGTAGTAAATGCTCAAGAAATATTAGGTCACAGGAGCAGGAGTTATTGTGGATGGACATGTTGCAAGGCAAAAGATGAGCCAGGGGGCCCTCATTCTCTCATGTACAGAGGACTTTTAAGGGAATGACCAGATTGTTTTTTTTTTTCCCCAATTAAGCAAGGTGATGTGATGGAAATGGCTAGGAACGGACATAACGGAATAGAGGGCTGCTTTGTAGAGGTGATTTTAAGTTGGTGGCTGAGAAATAAGTCAGCCATGGGAGGATCCGTGGAGAAAGCAATCCAAGTAGAGGCAATTGCAATGGCCTAGAGTAAACTTGGCATGCTCAAGCAGGAAATGACTGGCTGAATGAATGAATGACCCCTCCACACTTCTGTAGTTCTAACCCACTCTCAACTAGATTCACAGAATTGGGGTGTGGATCGTTAGAGTGATTCAAACTGAGATTTTAAATGGGAATTGGAAGACTTCCCTGGTGGTCCAGTGGCTAAGACTCCATGCTTCCACTACTGGTTTGATCCCTGGTTGAAGAACTAAGCATACCCATGCCATGTGGAATGGACCAAAAAAAAAAAAAAAAAAAAGGAAATCAGGTGTGGCTGGGTGGCTGGGAGGTCTTTGTCAGTAATGGCAATGATAATCATTGGTAGGTGTTAACTCTGTCCACATCAGAAGAAGGTTGCATTAAGTCTATCAGGCACACCAGAAGCCACTACAAGGACCAGAAGTTAGAGAGATCTGGACAGGTTTCTTAGAGCAGACTGAAGAAGAGAAGGGAGAAGCAGCATCGCCTTCCTACCAGTTCTGTGTCCACAGGCTAAGGGGAGTACAAGAGACCGGGTAGGGCTGCAAGCGGGAAGATTCGGGTGAGCGTTTCAAAACTTCATTGGTGGGGACCCCAACCAGGAGGAAGGAGGAGTGTTCTAGGCTCTTTCTAGGATCTCTGAGAGCAGAAAGTCCTGCAGTCAAATCCCAGCTTTGCCACTTACAACCTTGGCACATGACCTTCTGAAAGTCCATGCCTTCTAAGGACTCTGTGAGATGCTGCTGGTGCCTAGCACTTTAGTATGCTGCCTAGCATGTAGTAAATGCTCAAGAAATATTAGGTCACAGGAGCAGGAGTTATTGTGGATGGACATGTTGCAAGGCAAAAGATGAGCCAGGGGGCCCTCATTCTCTCATGTACAGAGGACAGATGGAAGGTTGGGGTCAAAGGGCACACTGACCAGATTGGTAGCCCTGCTATCTCGAGCCAGGGGTGGCCAGAAATCTATACCAGGATTTCCTTCTGTCTTTTCAGGATCAGCTTGAATGAGCTGCCCCTTGGACGAGCCTTGCAGACGACTGCAATGGCCCAATCAAAACCACGACCTGGATTTTCTGGCCATGGCGTCCGGGGCCTACGAAACCGAGTCCCAGTGCTCTTAAGTGTTACCTTAGAAAAGTTCCCAACTCTAGCCCCATTTGGTAGCATCCCTAAACATTTTAGTGTCGAGGAGAAGGACGTGGGGAGAGGTAGAGAATCTGGACCTTGATGACAGTGGAAACAGAGCCCTCTTCCATTGCCAGCTACAGAACTGCTCTGCCCAGTGGATTCTGCATCTCCTTGGAGTTAAAGGACGTCCCTGTGGACGGGCATTCGAACTTAGGTAGCTGTATGGTCCCTTTCCCACACGGGGCATTTGGGTGCTCCGCGGTTGTGGGACAGCTCCTAAGGGATTGCACCCCAGTATGTGTGTATTCAGCCTGTAAAGTGCCTAACCGTGCCAGGGAAGGGAAGAGGTTTAGGCAGGATCTCTGCGGGGTTACTTGGCCAAAATGAAGCCGGGGGAAGGATTGGTGGGGGAGTGGGAGGATCTCGGGTTGGGGGCGTGGTCTTGAGCCGAGAACCAAATCCCGCGTGGCACTGAGCCAATGGGAGACGGCGCCCGCCCAGGGGGCGGGGACACACCCCATGCAGGCTCCGCCTCCTCCCCGTTTTTTTTCCGGGACCCGACGGCGCGGACTCAATCCGGCTGCTTCAGCATTTGCTCTGGCTTTGCAGCAGCTCCCTCCCTTTTATCAGAACCCATTCTCCTAACCCAGTCCTGGGATAAGAAGGGAATCCGAGGAAGGCCTGAACAGCCCATCTGGGCTCTGGGTAAAACTCAGGGCTAGCTCCAACAACATCAGGACGCCTGGGAAGTCCTTCTTGCCCTCTGAAATGGCCTCTTCCAACAATGGACGCGGGCCCTGGGTGACGGTTTATATCCTCGCTTCCTTTTCCCAAGCCCCGGGCTAGGGATGTACCCTGAGACTGGGCCCATGCTAGGCTTTCAGGAAACTCCTCCAGATTACCTAGCTTGGGGCTGGGCTTCAAGGAGGCTCAGAAGAACCAGGCAGGTCTTAGGGTGACGTTTTGATCAATTTCGGTTCTAGAGTTAGTTCGGAGGTGCCACTGAACCCTCATATTAACCCTTAAAAGTGCATGCAGCAGGCCGAGGAGAATCCTTCTCAGCTTCCTTATCCCCATCCATCTAGGAGGTGGGAGTTCTCCCACACTGCCCAGCAAACCTCAGTGTCCCACTCCGGACAGTGGACGTGCACCTCCTGCGCCTGCGCAGCCTGGAGACCAACATCTTTTAAGGCTGCAAGGAGCTAAAAATCGCTCCCGCCCACCCGCAAGCTGGGCTGGACTTGAGGATAGCGGATGGGGGCGGGGGTAGGGTAGTGTTGTAGTGAAGAGGGGTGGAGGAGAGCTGAGCTGTCTAGATGCCTGGTCCAATTAGGGCAGTAGGAAGCGTCTTGGTGGCCGAGCAGGTGCATGGAGGTTGTAGGGGGTCCCCATGACTCAGAAAGGGATTCCTGGGGTGGTGAGGGGCGAAGCTGCAACATAAACATGTTTACCGCTGCGGCGCCGGCGCCGGCAGCCCCGAGGGGCGCGAGCCCTGGGGCAATACCTTTGCTCTGCGCCCCCTCACCCCCAGTCTGGCCCCGGCACCAGGGCAAAGACCTCGATCCCAGCCCCCTCCCCCTCGGACGGGCCAGGCACCCCTCGGGCTACCCTCGAGGGCGAGCGCCAGGCTGCATGCCGCTTCGTTCGATCCCGGGTCCCCGGCGGCGCCTGAGGGGCGGGGTCCCCAGGGCGGCGAGACTCGCGGCCACCGCGCTCCCCACCCCGCAGGGGGCGTCCCGAGGCCGCGGGAGGGGGCGCCGGGGCCCACCCTGGCGTTCAGTTCTCCCGCCCATCTGGGCTCTGGGTAAAACTCAGGGCTAGCTCCAACAACATCAGGACGCCTGGGAAGTCCTTCTTGCCCTCTGAAATGGCCTCTTCCAACAATGGACGCGGGCCCTGGGTGACGGTTTATATCCTCGCTTCCTTTTCCCAAGCCCCGGGCTAGGGATGTACCCTGAGACTGGGCCCATGCTAGGCTTTCAGGAAACTCCTCCAGATTACCTAGCTTGGGGCTGGGCTTCAAGGAGGCTCAGAAGAACCAGGCAGGTCTTAGGGTGACGTTTTGATCAATTTCGGTTCTAGAGTTAGTTCGGAGGTGCCACTGAACCCTCATATTAACCCTTAAAAGTGCATGCAGCAGGCCGAGGAGAATCCTTCTCAGCTTCCTTATCCCCATCCATCTAGGAGGTGGGAGTTCTCCCACACTGCCCAGCAAACCTCAGTGTCCCACTCCGGACAGTGGACGTGCACCTCCTGCGCCTGCGCAGCCTGGAGACCAACATCTTTTAAGGCTGCAAGGAGCTAAAATCGCTCCCGCCCACCCGCAAGCTGGGCTGGACTTGAGGATAGCGGATGGGGGCGGGGGTAGGGTAGTGTTGTAGTGAAGAGGGGTGGAGGAGAGCTGAGCTGTCTAGATGCCTGGTCCAATTAGGGCAGTAGGAAGCGTCTTGGTGGCCGAGCAGGTGCATGGAGGTTGTAGGGGGTCCCCATGACTCAGAAAGGGATTCCTGGGGTGGTGAGGGGCGAAGCTGCAACATAAACATGTTTACCGCTGCGGCGCCGGCGCCGGCAGCCCCGAGGGGCGCGAGCCCTGGGGCAATACCTTTGCTCTGCGCCCCCTCACCCCCAGTCTGGCCCCGGCACCAGGGCAAAGACCTCGATCCCAGCCCCCTCCCCCTCGGACGGGCCAGGCACCCCTCGGGCTACCCTCGAGGGCGAGCGCCAGGCTGCATGCCGCTTCGTTCGATCCCGGGTCCCCGGCGGCGCCTGAGGGGCGGGGTCCCCAGGGCGGCGAGACTCGCGGCCACCGCGCTCCCCACCCCGCAGGGGGCGTCCCGAGGCCGCGGGAGGGGGCGCCGGGGCCCACCCTGGCGTTCAGTTCTCCCGCCTCCTGCCGGGCTCCGCCCCAGGGCGCCGACCCCTTCCCCTCCACCCGGGGCCGCCGCGTACCTGAAGCCTCCGGCGACGAATCAGGCCGGAATCGTCCATGGCGGCGGCGGCGGCCGCGGCGGCTTCGGCCCCCGGGAGGGAGGCGGGAGGCGGCGGCCGCGGCGGGAGGAGGGAGGCGGGAGGGAGGGAGAAGCCGCGGGGACCGCGGCGGCGGCGGCGGCGGCGGGGGGGACGGGAGGGCGGGGCGGGGGGCGGAGCCACGCGGGGCGGACCCGGCGCCGTCACTGCGCCTGGGCGCCCGGGCCCGGCCTCGGCCGCGCCGCCCGCGCTGGGAGGCAGGGGGTGGGCGCGGGGAGGAGCCTCCAGATGCCCCCCGGGGATGCCAAGCTACCTTAAGACCCCTGAAAGCAGAGACACGCCAGGGGAGACACATCCTGATGGGTGGACTCCCAACCCAAGAAACACCCCCAAGGGAGACAGGTGCACTAAGATAGATTCCCTAGGCAGACAACTCCCTCCCCGCCGTGACCCCCTCGGAGAGACACATTCTCACGGGAGGCAATCCCACAGGGAAGCTCTCTCCCATCAGGGATCTCCTTTCACCCTGAAAATCATTTCTAACAGATGGTCTCTGAGAAGGGGCACTTCCTTTCCAAAGCCCACCCTCTGAAGAAAAGACATGTTCCTAGAGAAGGATCCCCACGGGGATAATTCGCTGGGGGAGCCTGGGGAGGGTACCCTCCATGAAAGACCCGGAAAAGTCGCATTTTCTTTAGGAAGTTGCCTCCACCCAGGAGCCCTCAGATCCCAAGGAGATATTCTCTTACAGAGTGTATTTGCACTGAGGAGACCCGTCCTCACGGAAGATGCCCCCTCAGAAAAACATTTTCAGGCAGAGAAGGCCCCCTTCCCAAGCAGAGCCTCCTCAAGGAACCCTGCCACCCCTCAGCGATCCCTCCTCATCGTCGGGATTAAGAAGCCAGGCTAGGCTGGGCTGTATTTATAGGAACGATTAGCTCCGAGTTGAGGAGGGGCAGCGGAAGAAGCGATTGTCATTACTCCCCGCAGCGTTCTTCCAGTTGAGGCCAAGCCAACTATGCCTCCCAGAGTTGGAGTGGAACCGACCCTTCCCCTCCACCCGGGGCCGCCGCGTACCTGAAGCCTCCGGCGACGAATCAGGCCGGAATCGTCCGTGGCGGCGGCGGCGGCCGGGGCGGCTTCGGCCCCCGGGAGGGAGGCGGGAGGCGGCGGCCGCGGCGGGAGGAGGGAGGCGGGAGGGAGGGAGAAGCCGCGGGGACCGCGGCGGCGGCGGCGGCGGCGGGGACGGGAGGGCGGGGCGGGGGGCGGAGCCACGCGGGGCGGACCCGGCGCCGTCACTGCGCCTGGGCGCCCGGGCCCGGCCTCGGCCGCGCCGCCCGCGCTGGGAGGCAGGGGGTGGGCGCGGGGAGGAGCCTCCAGATGCCCCCCGGGGATGCCAAGCTACCTTAAGACCCCTGAAAGCAGAGACACGCCAGGGGAGACACATCCTGATGGGTGGACTCCCAACCCAAGAAACACCCCCAAGGGAGACAGGTGCACTAAGATAGATTCCCTAGGCAGACAACTCCCTCCCCGCCGTGACCCCCTCGGAGAGACACATTCTCACGGGGAGGCAATCCCCACAGGGAAGCTCTCTCCCATCAGGGATCTCCTTTCACCCTGAAAATCATTTCTAACAGATGGTCTCTGAGAAGGGGCACTTCCTTTCCAAAGCCCACCCTCTGAAGAAAAGACATGTTCCTAGAGAAGGATCCCCACGGGGATAATTCGCTGGGGGAGCCTGGGGAGGGTACCCTCCATGAAAGACCCCGGAAAAGTCGCATTTTCTTTAGGAAGTTGCCTCCACCCAGGAGCCCTCAGATCCCAAGGAGATATTCTCTTACAGAGTGTATTTGCACTGAGGAGACCCGTCCTCACGGAAGATGCCCCCTCAGAAAAACATTTTCAGGCAGAGAAGGCCCCCTTCCCAAGCAGAGCCTCCTCAAGGAACCCTGCCACCCCCCCCTCAGCGATCCCCTCCCTCATCGTCGGGATTAAGAAGCCAGGCTAGGCTGGGCTGTATTTATAGGAACGATTAGCTCCGAGTTGAGGAGGGGGGCAGCGGAAGAAGCGATTGTCATTACTCCCCCGCAGCGTTCTTCCAGTTGAGGCCAAGCCAACTATGCCTCCCAGAGTTGGAGTGGAAAGCCTCAGAGACCTCCCCACCTCAGTGCTCGCATTGGAGGGTGTGGCGGGGCGGGGGCTTCCCAAGGCTCTCAGCCCATAAGCATCTCGAAGGTCCTGGAGGGCGCGATCACTGGGCAGGCGTGACCCCTGCCAGCCAAAGGGAGCGACTGCGAGGTCTACGCCTCAGTGTCCCCCGAGTGCTTTTCTACGCATCTATGCGCCTTTGCCTAAGTTGTCTCGGTCTGTTTCTCCCTGTCTCTGTTGGCCTGTTCGTGCCGCCATCTCGCCGAGTCTGGTCCTCGCACTGCTCTCTGCAAGGTCTGGACATTGCGCTTGCCACCTCGGTCACGCCTGCCGTCGCGGGAGCTCTCCGTGGTCCTGATCTCGGGCGCGCCTGTCCCTTGTGCTGAAATAGGAGCATCCGGAGGGGGGCGAAGGTCAGGGGAAGGGAAGGGCTGTCGGGAGGCACAGCCTAGAAGCTGGACAGATCTGACTCACGAGCACCCTAAACGACCCTAAGATGGACCGGGGGAAGGCTAGGTCCACTAGGTATTGGTTGTTGAAGCCTCCAGGACATCAGCGGGTGCCCACGGAGAGGCCAGGAGGTAGTGACTTTTGATCCATTTAGTCAACAGGTATTAAGCACCTACTGTGTGCAAATCAATGGTTTGGATTTGGGGGAGTACATCAGCACAAGAGCAGACAAAAACTCTGGACTGGTCTGAGACAAGCGGGAGAAAGATTTGTGGTAGTAGTCACTGCTCACGAAAACACATGCACACTCTATAAGCATGGGGACACACACTCTGCAACTACACACGCGAACAGATCAACACATGTTCAACAAACAGACTTGCACACACCCATTTGCACACTCTGCAAACATAATCCACAAAACACACATTCTGCAAATACACATACATACCGACACAGATTCAGTGAACACAGAAACACAAGCACACAAGCTCACATTCTGCAGACACACATCCAAACACACGCTTATGAAACACAGACACACGTTCTGCAGGAAAAACAAAATCCCCAAACACAGCTACACTCCGAGTTGAGGAGGGGGGCAGCGGAAGAAGCGATTGTCATTACTCCCCCGCAGCGTTCTTCCAGTTGAGGCCAAGCCAACTATGCCTCCCAGAGTTGGAGTGGAAAGCCTCAGAGACCTCCCCACCTCAGTGCTCGCATTGGAGGGTGTGGCGGGGCGGGGGCTTCCCAAGGCTCTCAGCCCATAAGCATCTCGAAGGTCCTGGAGGGCGCGATCACTGGGCAGGCGTGACCCCTGCCAGCCAAAGGAGCGACTGCGAGGTCTACGCCTCAGTGTCCCCCGAGTGCTTTTCTACGCATCTATGCGCCTTTGCCTAAGTTGTCTCGGTCTGTTTCTCCCTGTCTCTGTTGGCCTGTTCGTGCCGCCATCTCGCCGAGTCTGGTCCTCGCACTGCTCTCTGCAAGGTCTGGACATTGCGCTTGCCACCTCGGTCACGCCTGCCGTCGCGGGAGCTCTCCGTGGTCCTGATCTCGGGCGCGCCTGTCCCTTGTGCTGAAATAGGAGCATCCGGAGGGGGGCGAAGGTCAGGGGAAGGGAAGGGCTGTCGGGAGGCACAGCCTAGAAGCTGGACAGATCTGACTCACGAGCACCCTAAACGACCCTAAGATGGACCGGGGGAAGGCTAGGTCCACTAGGTATTGGTTGTTGAAGCCTCCAGGACATCAGCGGGTGCCCACGGAGAGGCCAGGAGGTAGTGACTTTTGATCCATTTAGTCAACAGGTATTAAGCACCTACTGTGTGCAAATCAATGGTTTGGATTTGGGGGAGTACATCAGCACAAGAGCAGACAAAAACTCTGGACTGGTCTGAGACAAGCGGGAGAAAGATTTGTGGTAGTAGTCACTGCTCACGAAAACACATGCACACTCTATAAGCATGGGGACACACACTCTGCAACTACACACGCGAACAGATCAACACATGTTCAACAAACAGACTTGCACACACCCATTTGCACACTCTGCAAACATAATCCACAAAACACACATTCTGCAAATACACATACATACCGACACAGATTCAGTGAACACAGAAACACAAGCACACAAGCTCACATTCTGCAGACACACATCCAAACACACGCTTATGAAACACAGACACACGTTCAGCAATGCAGGCACACACAACACATACAAACACTCGACAAACACAAGCACACACAGGCATACACACGACCCTAACCCAAACTGAGGGAAGCTCAGTTGCACACGGAATACAGTGTGCTAACTACAGACACGTTATTCTCTTTGTACAAAACATGGACACATATGCACACACTCATATACTCACTGGAAGACTGTGTTATTCTGTTTTATTTCATTTTAGTTTATTTTGAAGGGCTGTTTTACTTCTTGGACCCTCCCACTGCTCTGTCAGCTCTATGAGGACTGAGATTTCGTGTCTTAGCCACTACACTCCCTGGAGGAGGGCGTGGCGACCCACTGCAGTAAGTATTATTGCCTGAAGAATCCCGTGGACAGAAGAGCCTGGCAGGCTGGCGTCCCTGGGGTCGCAAAGAGTCAGATGCAACTGAAGCGACTTAGAACGCATACACAGCCACCACACTGCATCCCCAGATGCATACAATAGGTGCTCAATAAATGTTCCTGGAATGAATTAAGGGAATGTTCGCAGGGGACACAAATTGAAAGAACCTCAAAGGGACGCACACACACACTCACATACACACGTACATTTTAGACAGAAACACACCCTCTCCACACGTGAAAACACCTTGTAGACTCATTGTCAATATTCATGGGCAACAACTTCTATCCACTGACCTATTCACAGTAATTTCTGCAGGATACCTATCCTCATCCTACACCCCTCTCCTCTACATTTAGTATCTGATTCTTACTTAACTGGACACACTTCGCCAGAGCACTTATGGACCTCTTTACCTAGATCTCGATCACACACATACACACACACATATGCACATAAACCCAAGAGATTCGTATAAACATACTCTCACACATATACACCCTCAGTACAAACATAAACGCACAAACACAGACTTATCCAACACACACACACACACACACACACACACACACACACACTTCACCCATATACAGAGTTTAAGCCACAAGCTCGATATGAAGACAAATACAGGGTCTATACACACCAGCCCCAGATCCTCTGGTCTTTGGTCAGCTGGAGCAGAGGGCGGGGCGATGGGAAACCCCGCCCCTGCAACAAACCACGCCCCTTTCAGCGGTCGGCTGTTTCCTGGATTTGACCCTGAGGTGTCTGCAGCGTCCTAGGCTCCAGTTCGGTTCACAGGTGAGGGGTGGCCAGAGGAAGCAGAGAGGGGGAGGGAATTGCCTTGCCTTCACAGACTCTCGGTTTCTCTGACTTGGGTGCTTTGGATCCCAAGTCCTGCCACAGTGAGGGTTGGTTCCAAAGGTCCAGTCCTGGGTGGCAGCCCCTAAGCCGATTGTGGGCCAGGAGAGAGAAGGTGACCATGAAAGGGGCCAGCAGGGATCAAGAGGGAGGGAGGAGACTGGGCGGAAGGGAGGGAGGAATTACTGGACAGAAGGGGGATTGGGAGATCTGGAGAGGCCCCCTCAGAGGACAGAGGAGGTTGCCTGAGGGCCCATAGGTGGCAGATCCTAATTCCGGTGAGGGGGCAGGGGACCCATGGCCAAAGAAGGGTGAAGGCACTTACATCTGAAGGGAAGGGGGGGACATGAGCCTGATGGGGGCCTCCGGGGTCAGAGGCAAGTCTTGGTGGCCCCTGGAGAATTGAGAGTTTGGCTACTGCTTCCTCATCAGCTGCACATTCTCTGCTCTGCCTGGCACTGTCTCTGGGCTGTGCATCAGCAAGGCGCCACTCTGAGCTACCAAAGGGACAGCCGAAGCTCATCCTGTACCCCAGTTACCTCTCGTCTCAGGTGGACATGGCCTGCAGGGGTCGCACTCGACCCAGGGGCCTGACCTGGGCCCTGCAACTAACCCTGGTTTGGATTCTGCTGGGGGCTTGTGGAGGGAGCCACCCACTCCCAGTTAGATCCCGGAGGCACCATAGGCTGGCAACCAGTTTGGCCACAGGACAGCTGCACCTGGCAGGTAAGCATTGCAGATTTTGCCTAAACTCTAACCCCCAGAAACCCCAACTCAACCATAACAATGCCAGAATTTCCTTATGAGATGGGTTTAGGGTGACCAAAGGAGGCACTGGGTCTAGTGGTGGTTAAAGAGCACAGATTGCCTAGGTTCAAGTCCCAGCTTTGCCACTTCATAGCTGTGTGACCCTGGGCAAATCACTTAACCTCTCTGAGCCTCACGTGGGCCATGAAGAAAGCAGAATCAAAAAGAAGAAGAAGAAGGAAGTAGGATAAATAACAGACATGCCTCATTAGGACAATGTAAAGGGTATATGTAAGCATATGAGAACTTATATCACCACCAGGGATGTAATAAATGATAAGCTGATTTTGATTAGTGATTATTACCCGAAGTTGCATTTGGATCCCAAGCGAAGTGTCTTTAACTTTACTTATACACAGCGCCCCTCTTGTTCCTCAGAGATGAGCACACCAGAGGCATCTGAGCCTGGGATCGTCCCAGTGCGCTGTGGGGAGCTGAGCCCCGGGTGAGTACACTCCCCTGCAGGGTTTCTTTGTGCTCTTTGTTCGAGTTGCCCCAACGAGGAACCAGGGCCCTTGTGCCTCCTGGCCTATCTCTCCTGTCTCTCCCGGTGTCCAGGTGCGAATCCTTCCTGGGACAGCTCCAGGTTGCCCTCCGGAGTCGTTTCCACCTGTTGCTCTTGGGGGTACGCCAGACGCAGCCGCTCTGCTCAGAGCTCTGCGACGCCTGGTAGGAGAGGCGGCGCCCTGGGGGCGTGGCCTGTGGTTTGGGCGGGGCCAAACGAGCGACTTGCCGCTTAATCCTCCGGGCGCCTGAAGGGGCGTGGCCTGTGCCCAACAGCCTCCTAGGCTTTGCGTTGAGAGGCTAGATGGAAAGGGGCGGAGCTTGTGGAAGACCTGGCTTCCAAGATTGGCAATACAGAAGAGAGGCCTTCCGTGGAGTTGGTCTGTCTTTAAACGGGAGGGTCTCGTGATTGGCAAGAGAAGCTAAAAGGGTGGGGCTGGCCTGGAATAGATGGTCTGAGGTCGGTAAGGATGAGGTCTCAAGTGATAGAGTCCTGGGTCAGTGTAGAGAACTACCAGGCGGCTTGAAATCTGGAGAATGGCTTTTGCAGGAGCGTGGTTCTAAGAGGCGGGGCCTGGATCTGGGGAAGGGACACACCCGGAGCAAAGCCTTGGAGACCAGGAATCCAACTAGGACGTGGCCGAGGAGCCTTTCTCCACGCCCTTCTCTCCACACCCCATTCCCAGGTTTGCCACTTGCGAAAGCGACATCACCTGCAGCCCGACGTGGCTCCCACTCCTGGAGAAGAGGGGCTGCGAGCCTGGCTGCAGTACATACAGGCAGGTGAGCGTGGGCCAGAGGAACCAGGGAAGAGACTGACACAACATCCTCCCTAGGGTGTCCTGGATTAACCTGACTAGGCTCAGAGTCGGGACTCGCAGCCCCAAATTCCGCCTCCCACCCTTCCCCCTTCCCCAGCCCAATCTTCACAGTAGGTTATGCCTGTAACCTCCCTAAGGCCCACGGAGTCCAGATATGTCTTTCTCCTAACTTCTGCTTACCTTGTGGCTCAGCTGGTAAAGAATATGCCTGTCAATGCAGGAGACCCAGGGTTGGATCCTTGGGTTGGGAAGATCCCCTGGAGAAGGGAATGGCAACCCACTCCAGTATTCTTGCCTGGAGAATTCCATGGACAGAGAAGCCTGGCGGGCTACAGTCCAAGAGGTCCCAGAGAGTCGGACACGACTGAGGGATTGGCACACACACACAAAGAATGGTCTCTGCTCTAGGTCCATCCACGGTCCCCGGGGAAGACCCAGAAACCCTCGTGTCCTTCCCCAAGGCCTCAGTCTTAATCTGGTTTTTCCCCGCGGAGCCTCCTGAGACCCCGCAAGAGCTCACCCTCCCCAAGTCCCTTACCCCCAGACTCCAAGGAGGACCCAGAGGTGGGAATTGCCTGCCCTAAGAGCTCGCCGCGGCCCCCAGGGTCTCTGGGCGCCACCCACTCCACCCCTTCGCCCAGACTTTTGCAGACGGAGCCGAGCTTTGTCGCTTGCTTCTGGGCGACGCGCTGCCAGTGGCGGATCCTGGCTCCGGCCACTGCCTCAAGATTTCCGTCTCGGGGTTGCCGCGTCCCCGACCAGCACGGAGGGCCCGGGAAGCCATTTTCCGGCGCTCCCGTCGCTCTCGCACCGGGATCCTGGACGCCGCGAGCAGCGGGAGCGGGAGCGGCAGCGGCAGCGGCCCCTAGAGGGCGCCTGGCCTCAAGTAGAAGACGAACCCCTTCTACCGACCCCTGAAGATGCGCCGCGACCCACCGCTGTCTCTCTCTCCGTCTTCTGAATTTCCAGAGTCCCATCCTTCCTCCCTAGGTCCCCAGAGACTCTGCCTCTCTCCAGACTGAGAAATAACCCAATGTATTAATCTCTCTCTCTCTTTTTTTTTTCCTTCTCCCCCTTGAATAAAGTCGCCAGTTAGAGCACAGGATCTGGCTGTTTCTTGGAGGAAACGGGTAGAGAGGAGAGTCGCCAGAAAGTGTCTCTTGAAACCGCATAGGAGCCTGTAAAGGAGGGCTGATCGATACCCTGTAGCGACTGTCACAGCTTTGAATATCCAGGTGCCAGAAATGGGGAGGGGTCCTGGGTTATGCTTGTCTCTAAACGTCCTGGTAGGGATAGTTCTATCTGACTGCATGACCTCATGATGGGGGAAGGGTTGCCTGCCCCCCCACCTCCCCCGCAAGAAAAAAATAAATTTAGGGTCTGGAAGCAGAAGGGGGAGCGCGGGTCAGGGAATCATGATATATTTACCACAGAGACTGGTGGCTATGACCTTGATGCTGTAGTATATCTACTCAGTCCACATCCCAGTTCTACCATTGATTCATTCCGGAATGTTGGGCATATTGCCCAGCATTTATGAGCCTCAGTTTCTTCATCTGTAAAATGGGGGTAATTCTTCCTCTTACAGGGTTATTAGAATTGAATGAGTTAATGCAAGTTAAACATCCCTGTGTAACAAACAACTTCAAACTCAGTGGTAGAAAGCAAGAACAATCATTATCTTTCACGGTTCTGGACTTGCCCTGGGTTCAGCTGGGTGGGTCTCTCACTCAGCTGCAGACACTGGCTGGGACTGGAGTCACATTCTCTGGTGGCTGATACTCACTCTTGACCAGAACCTCAGCTGGGGCTGTCAGCCACAGCAACTAACCAGTCTATCCCAGTGGCTTGGGCTTCCTCATAACACGGTACTGGGTCTACGGGTATATGTCCCAAAAGAGAGCCCGGTGGAAGATTGTCTCACCTTCGACGACCTAGCTGTAGAAGTCAGTGCTGGAATCCCCTGGCTGTCCAGTGGGTAGGACTTGGCAGGACCCTGGTTCGAACCCTGGCCAGGGAACTATGATCCCACAACCCATGTGCCTTGACCATAAACAAAGTCACACAGTGTCACCTCTGCTTTCTCCTCACGGAGGTGAGTCACGGAAGACGGCTCTTATTCAAAAGGGAGGTGTCCCAGACCTGACCTCTAACGGTAGGGATGTCAAATAAAATGCTTAGAAAGTGCCTGGCGTGTAATTAACACTCAGTGAATGTAGACATCATCCACAATCACTGTTGTTGCTGACGTTTTATATGTACTGCTACTGTGACAAAGAGGAGAAGCAGGCATTCAAGGAAAAGGAGTGAGGTAAGCCTCTGGAGCAGTGCCAGGCAGAAGACCAGGCCACAGAAGAGCAGCATTTCAAGGAGGCCCGGTGATTTCAGGTTTTGGGAACTCCCAGGCTGCTCAGAAAGCCTGGAACCAGAGCATAGGAGCCGGGGTCGGATCACGGAAGGCCCTGAATGCCAGGCAAAGGCACTAGGACCTGCTGAGGAGGGGTGAGAGCCACAGAAGGTTTAAACAGGGGAAGATCCATCAGACTGACATGCTTGCCAGCCACCGGCAAGCCAGTCAGAGGGAGGGTGAGACTGGAGGGCCTTGAGACAGGAGCTGGAAGACAGGCAGGAGGGGAGATGAGTGAGAGGAATAACCCCTAAGCTGTCCTAAGGAGCATGAGTGAGAGTTGCTAGGTCGTGTCCGACTCTTTGAGACTCCGTGGAATTCTCCAGGCAAGAATGAGTAGCCCTCCCCTTCCCCAAGGAATCTTCCCAACTCAGGATCGAACCCAGGTCTCCAGCACTGCAGGCAGATTCTTTACCATCTGATCCACCAAGACATGAGGTAGCCCTCCTTCCCCAAGGAAATCATCTCGGTGGCTGATACTCACTCTTGCGTAGCTGGGCTGTCAGCCACAGCAACTAACCAGTCTATCCCAGTGGCTTGGGCTTCCTCATAACACGGTACTGGGTCTACGGGTATATGTCCCAAAAGAGAGCCCGGTGGAAGATTGTCTCACCTTCGACGACCTAGCTGTAGAAGTCAGTGCTGGAATCCCCTGGCTGTCCAGTGGGTAGGACTTGGCAGGACCCTGGTTCGAACCCTGGCCAGGGAACTATGATCCCACAACCCATGTGCCTTGACCATAAACAAAGTCACACAGTGTCACCTCTGCTTTCTCCTCACGGAGGTGAGTCACGGAAGACGGCTCTTATTCAAAAGGGAGGTGTCCCAGACCTGACCTCTAACGGTAGGGATGTCAAATAAAATGCTTAGAAAGTGCCTGGCGTGTAATTAACACTCAGTGAATGTAGACATCATCCACAATCACTGTTGTTGCTGACGTTTTATATGTACTGCTACTGTGACAAAGAGGAGAAGCAGGCATTCAAGGAAAAGGAGTGAGGTAAGCCTCTGGAGCAGTGCCAGGCAGAAGACCAGGCCACAGAAGAGCAGCATTTCAAGGAGGCCCGGTGATTTCAGGTTTTGGGAACTCCCAGGCTGCTCAGAAAGCCTGGAACCAGAGCATAGGAGCCGGGGTCGGATCACGGAAGGCCCTGAATGCCAGGCAAAGGCACTAGGACCTGCTGAGGAGGGGTGAGAGCCACAGAAGGTTTAAACAGGGGAAGATCCATCAGACTGACATGCTTGCCAGCCACCGGCAAGCCAGTCAGAGGGAGGGTGAGACTGGAGGGCCTTGAGACAGGAGCTGGAAGACAGGCAGGAGGGGAGATGAGTGAGAGGAATAACCCCTAAGCTGTCCTAAGGAGCATGAGTGAGAGTTGCTAGGTCGTGTCCGACTCTTTGAGACTCCGTGGAATTCTCCAGGCAAGAATGAGTAGCCCTCCCCTTCCCCAAGGAATCTTCCCAACTCAGGGATCGAACCCAGGTCTCCAGCACTGCAGGCAGATTCTTTACCATCTGATCCACCAAGCCTGAGGAGCATGGCACTAATCATTTGGAACTTTCAAGAAGCCACGGTTGCTGTCAGCTTCAGTTTAAATCAAACCTTGGGGATCTTAGGCAAGTTTGATGTGGGACCCTGGACTCCCCAGTTTTTTTCCTTTTTGGGTCACATGTTCATTCTTTATTTTCCACCCAATCCCATCTTCCTCGTGAGTCTCTTGGTTCTCTATCATGGTCTTAGGAAGGATGCCTCAGTTTCAAATAGCTGGGCCCCACATTTCTAACTCCCTGGTGACCTTGATGCTGTTGGACTTCCTTGTGGGAGGTCCGTTTCTCTGGTTGTGGGCTCTAGGGCTCGCAGGCTTAGCAGTTGTGACTCGATGGTCTCAGTTCTGGCATGTGGGATCTTAGTTCCCTGACCAGGGATCAAACCTGGGCCCTTCCTTTGGACTGTGGAGTCTTATCCACTGGACCACCAGGGAAGTCCCACTAGACTTTTGTTAGAAATATTTGTGAGTTACAGCTCTATAGTATGTACCCACTAGTTTCTGCTTGACAACAGCTGGGAGGAAAAAGGGAAACAGTTTCTCCTTTTTTTCTTTAAGAGACAACAATCCCCTCTACATATATCTTTTTTAATTTTGGCCTCTTTTTATTGATATTTTTATTTACTTATTTTTCATCCATCTTTATTCTTTGGCCTGTGTGGGCCTTCCATTGCAGTGGCTGGCCTCTTCCGTTGCAGAGCACTGGTTCTGGGCACATGCACTTCAGAGCGTTGGCTCGTAATTGGACACACTGGTCCAGCGGCTCCATAGCATGTGGGATCTTCCCAGGCCAAAGATCGAACTGGTGTCTCTTGTACTGCAAGGTGGACTCTTTACCCACTGGACCACAAGGGAATCCCCAGTTTCTCCTCCTTATCATAAGCCAAATTCCATCAGCAGTCAGAGGGGCTACAATTTCAAGATAAATTCTAGTAATTCTGAGAGGGAAAGAGACAAGTTCGAGATTCTCTGCATTTACAGCATAGAAAAGGGCAGAATTATGAATGGAATTAGGTTGGGACATCCCTGGTGGCCCACTGGTTAAGATCCTGCACTTGCACTGCAGGGGGTGAGGGTTTGCATCCCACATGCCTCCCGGCTGAATAAAAGAACATAAAACAAATGGAGGGACTTCCCTGGTGGTCCAGAGGCTGGGACTCCTTGTTCCCAATGCAGGGGGCCCAGGTTTGATCCCTGGTCAGGGAACTGGATCCAGTATGCAACAACTAAGACCTGCTACAATCAAATACATAAATAAATGGTAAAAAAAGAAAATGATGTTGTGATGTTTTGCAACTACAGTGGTAACCACAGGCAGAGGAGTGAATAGAAGATCCTTTAAGCAGAAAAATGGGGTGGTCAGGGATCCTCCCCAAGGTCTGCCCTCATTGCCTCTGCTTTGGGGCCTTCTTGCAGTCAGGTCCTCTCATCTCGGGTCTCTGCACTTGGCTGTTCCCATCGGCTAGGACCACCTTTGTATGCGTGTGTGCCTAGTCACTCAGTCATGTCAATCTGCGACTGTGGCCCACAAGGCTCCTCTGTCCATGGGATTCTGCAGGTGAGCATACTAGAGTGGTTAGCTGTTCCCTTCTCCAGGGGATCTTCCTGACCAGGGATCAAACCCGGGTCTTCTGCATTGCAGGCAGAGTCTTTATCATCTGAGCCACCAGGGAAGCCCAGAAATGCCTTTACCCTCCTACTACCTGTTTCATCCCTCTCACTTCAGATCTTGGCCAGTGAGACCCTCGGGCTCTGTGAGCCCCAGGGTGGAGCTGGCTACCCCATGTGTGCCCCAGGAGCTCTCAGGTCCTCAGTGGGAGGTTTGGACTCTTTCTGAATGGTCAGCCCTGCCTTCCCCATGTCCAACACAGGACACACAGAGGTGTTGTCTCATGAACTGAATTGCACCCACCCACCTCCCAAAAGTCTGGCTGAAGCCCTAACCCTTGGTGTCTCGGAATGTAAATATATTTAAAGAGGCAATTAAGGGGCTTCCCTGGTAGTCCCATGGTTAAGAATCCACCTGCCAAAGCAGGGGACACGGGTTCGATCCCTGCTTCAGAAGATCCCACGTGTCATGAGACATCTAAGCCCCTGCACCACAATCTCCAAGCCAGTCCCCCAGAACCCTCAACCCAAGACCACTGAAGCCTATGCGCCCTACAGTCTGTGCTTCATGACAAGAGAAGACGGAAGCCCACGTGCCCTACAGCCTGTGCTCCATGACAAGAGAAGCCCGCATATTGAAACTAGACGGTTAAAAAAAAAAAAAAAAAGAAACTAGACGGTAGCTCCTGGGTGCAGCAGCGAAGACTCAGGGCAGCCAAGATAAAATAAATCAACAAACAAATACTTGAAAAATAAAAACAGGGACAACTAAGGTAAAACGAGGTCCTGTGAGTGGGCCCTAATCCTGCATGACTGGAATCCTTATAAGGAGAGATTAGGACCAGCCATGCACGGAGGGGCTGCCATGGGAAGAAGATGGCCGTCTATCCTGCTGGATGGTTCACTGGCTGAGAATCCATTGGCTGCACTTCCAATGCAGAGGATGCAAGTTTGATGCCCGGTCACCAAGGAACTGAGATTCCGCACGCCATGGGGCAACTGAGCGCAGGCCCCACTAGAGAAGCCTGCACATCGCCAGACCCAGTGCAGTCAAAAAAAAAAAAAAAAAAACACTCACATGCTGCAACTAGGACCTGACACAGCCGAATACATAAATATTTTTTAAAAAGACAAAAGAAAAAAAAAACTCTTTAATGTTGAGTATCCTGACTTCCAAACTTCTCATGGAGTGAGATAAACCGGCCTGGTTGTGAGGGAAACCAGCGCTCCCTTCCATGGCTTATGGGAGTCCACTGAGCACAAAGGGGATCCACAGAAGGGATTTCTCCAAATTAGAAACCACACAGACTCTCTAAGCCAGGAAACCTACCCCTGGGAATTTGCTCTCACAGACACAAGAGTGTGAGACAATAGGACGCCTGTTATTCCCTGGGGTACAAGTTTAATACCAAGCCAGGGCACACGCAAGGCCTATTAAGAGGTGTTCAGTAAGCAGGACAGTCACACCACAGAGAAACCTGCAGGTGCTAGGGGAACGAGGAAGACATTTAGACACCGATTTGAATTCTAAGATCTGTGTGGTAAAATGAGCTTTGCCTGAACTTTCCCAGTGGTCTTCTGGTTAAGAATTCACCTGCCAGGCTTCCCTGGTAGCTCAGTGGTGAAGAGTTCGCCTGCCAGTGCAGGAGACAGGGGTTCTATCCTTGATTCAGGAAGATCCCACATGCTGTGGAGAACTAAGCTAGTGAGCCACAACTATGGAACCTGTGCTCTAGAGTCTCAGAGCTGCAACTATGGAGTCCATGTGCCGCAACTCCTGAAGCCCATGGGTCCTAGCGCCCGATTCCACAATAAGAGAAGTTAACTGCCACAAGAAGCCCGCTCACCTCAACTAGAGAGTAACCCCCACTTCCTGCAACTAGAGAAGAGCCTGCGGCAGCAGTGAAACCCCAGAATAGCCAAAAATAAATAAATAAATAAAAATTAAAAAGAAAAAAATTCACCCACCAATGCGGGGGACACAGGTTTGAGCTCTTGTCCGAGGAAATTCCACGTGCCACGGGGCAACTGGGCCTGGGAGCCGCAGCGACTGAAGCCTTCACTTCCTAGACCCCGTGCTACACGAGAGTAGCCCTCACACTGCAACTAGGGAGCGGCCCCTGCTTGCTGCAATTAGAGAAAGCCCACGCTTGGTAAGAAAGACTCAGCTAAAGCTACTACCTAAGGTATACTTTGTTTATATTTGTTTAAAAAACAGAACTTAAAGAAAAACACACACACAGAACTGGTTAAGATGTATCTGTGTATGTGTTGGAACCAAGCCAGAACATCTCCAGAAGAGCCAAGGAGGCACCTTCAGGCTATGATCTGAATGTCTGTGCACCCCACGAAAAAACTTGGGTTGCAATCCTAATCCCCAAAGAAGACGGTGTTAGTTAGGAGGGGGGGCCTTTGGCAGGTGATGAGGTCTTGTGGGTGGAGTTCTCTCATGAGTGGGATTAGTGTCCTCATAAAAGGGACCCTGGAGAGATTCCTCCCCCCTTCACCACCTAAGGACACATGGAGAGAGCAGTCTGTGACCTGAATGAGGCCCTCCCTGAAAGCCGCCACGGCTGGTACCCTGGTCTTGGATTTCCAGCCTCCAGAACTCTGAAATATTAATATCTGTTGTGTATTAGTCCCCCAACCTGTGGCATTTTGTTACAACAGCCCACAAAGGGCTGAGACACCCCACTATGCCAACCAGGGTGCGGGGGAGGCGGGGGAGGATGGCAGCGAAGCTTCAGCATTCTCCTTCCTAATTCTGCATCAGACAAATACACATCGCATTTACACAAACAAATGAAACCAATCGATACCCATCCTGTTTAAGTTCTAGAAGGCAGCGACTGGGCCAGGATGTGGACAGCACATCCTAAAGCAAAACCTTCCACACTCAGCTTTCCTTGAATATTTTAATCACAAACTGAGGGAGGGATGGGTGAGGGGCTGGGGGACAGGTAGAGGGGTCTGGGCTGGCTCCTAGAGGACAGTGGCTGATTCCAGGCCCCGCTCCTGGAAGTACCGATGGGGCAGGCGGGGGCGGCTCTGGGGGCTCTCGCTGAAGTAGGACTTGATCTTCCTGACTCCCTCCAGGTCCCCTGTCTCTGAGTCCTCCCTGTGGGAGAGAGGTGGTGACCCCGGCTCTGGGGGGATTGGCCCTCCCGGCAGGGCTGAGCCCCGGCCGCTCACCCTCCCTCTTCACAGAGCCTCCAGGACACCTACCACGTCACGTCTTCCGCCTCGTTCTCCAGGATGCTCTGGGCGGTCCGCCAGCTGAACCGGACAAACTGGGGGAAGCCGAACACAGGGTCCACGTGCTTCCTCAACCAAGCTTTCGTCTTGGGATCTGGGGCAGGGTAGAGGGGACAGCAGGATAGCTTTGAGCCCCGCCACGACATTCCAGTTTCTCAGCTTGGCACCTGAGGGCTCAGTACCTCATCTTGGGCCTCCCCCAAGTACCTGCGGCACCTCCCACTGTCTGAGACAACTTCCTGCCTTAGGACCTTTGCACAGGCAGGTCCCGCGGACTCTCTGCCTGGTCAACAGGTGCTCAAGGTGAGGTTCCGGGTGACTGTCTCTGAGTCATCTCACTGACCTCCCTGAAGGCAACAGGCATTGAACAAGCCTTTGTGTTAATGTTCATCTCTCCCGCGTAACCACCAACTCAGTGGGCACAGGAAGGTCCCTGCTTGTCTTGTTCATGGCTAAATTCCCAGGGCTTGGCTCTGCAGGGGACGTACCAGGTGCCCAGTAAACACTGACCAGTTCCCAACCGTGTTTGGTCTTGACTTGGTCTTCCTCTCTTTGCCCTCACCTAAGGTCCAATCCCAGACTTGCTAGGTTGCCCCACCCAACTACCAAAGGGTTCCTTGAACCCAGTCACTGAATCCTTGCCTCTGCCCCTGTGTGTCTTTGGGAGAGCTGGGGGAGACAGGCACGGTCATTTTCACTTTACACACAGGGAGACGGAGCCACCTAATAAAGAGAAAACAAGACCCAAGCTGGGGCCACTGGACAGGCGCCGGTCCCTCTCACTCTTGCCTCTGAGGCCCGCTGTGAGCCTCAGTCCTTCACTGGGGCTCCAGAGAGACAGCAGAGGGAGGGAGGAAGAAGAAGGGAAGAGTGGGCCTGCCAGCTGAAATCCAGTTCTGCCGTGGATAGGCAAGTAGACCCCCGCATCCAGACCTCGGCCTCTTCTGCGGCAGAGTGGACCGAGAGGAACAACTTAGAAAACCCCAGACGCATGTCAAACCTGCCCAGTTAGTTCAAGGATGCTGCCGTCTGCTCACCATTGGGGTAGCCCGAGCCATAATCAGTGTCCAGCTCCTGCAGGTTCTCTACAAACTTCCAGTTCTTCACAGCCTGGTCTCGGGCCACCTAGGAGCAAGAGAGGCACCTGAGATCTCCCTTCCTATGAATCAGACACACCTGCCTCCTGCCCAAGGGGATGCTGGGAGCTGGCCATGGCCAGTGGGGGACTGACCTTGGCACAGATACTGGCAGCACTGACCACGGGGAAGAGGGCGTCTGCCTTGGCCTTGACTGTCACCTCAACGCCAGGAAACCGCTGCTGCAGTCGTGCCTGGTATGTCTCTGGGAGCCCCACGGTGTCCACAAACACCTGCCACGGTGAGAGAGAGGTACCGTCCACCCATGCCATGGGTGGCTCTAGGGGTCAAGGACATAGCGGCGAACATGCCTGAAGGCAACAGGCATTGAACAAGCCTTTGTGTTAATGTTCATCTCTCCCGCGTAACCACCAACTCAGTGGGCACAGGAAGGTCCCTGCTTGTCTTGTTCATGGCTAAATTCCCAGGGCTTGGCTCTGCAGGGGACGTACCAGGTGCCCAGTAAACACTGACCAGTTCCCAACCGTGTTTGGTCTTGACTTGGTCTTCCTCTCTTTGCCCTCACCTAAGGTCCAATCCCAGACTTGCTAGGTTGCCCCACCCAACTACCAAAGGGTTCCTTGAACCCAGTCACTGAATCCTTGCCTCTGCCCCTGTGTGTCTTTGGGAGAGCTGGGGGAGACAGGCACGGTCATTTTCACTTACACACAGGAGACGGAGCCACCTAATAAAGAGAAAACAAGACCCAAGCTGGGGCCACTGGACAGGCGCCGGTCCCTCTCACTCTTGCCTCTGAGGCCCGCTGTGAGCCTCAGTCCTTCACTGGGGCTCCAGAGAGACAGCAGGGGGAGGGAGGAAGAAGAAGGGAAGAGTGGGCCTGCCAGCTGAAATCCAGTTCTGCCGTGGATAGGCAAGTAGACCCCCGCATCCAGACCTCGGCCTCTTCTGCGGCAGAGTGGACCGAGAGGAACAACTTAGAAAACCCCAGACGCATGTCAAACCTGCCCAGTTAGTTCAAGGATGCTGCCGTCTGCTCACCATTGGGGTAGCCCGAGCCATAATCAGTGTCCAGCTCCTGCAGGTTCTCTACAAACTTCCAGTTCTTCACAGCCTGGTCTCGGGCCACCTAGGAGCAAGAGAGGCACCTGAGATCTCCCTTCCTATGAATCAGACACACCTGCCTCCTGCCCAAGGGGATGCTGGGAGCTGGCCATGGCCAGTGGGGGACTGACCTTGGCACAGATACTGGCAGCACTGACCACGGGGAAGAGGGCGTCTGCCTTGGCCTTGACTGTCACCTCAACGCCAGGAAACCGCTGCTGCAGTCGTGCCTGGTATGTCTCTGGGAGCCCCACGGTGTCCACAAACACCTGCCACGGTGAGAGAGAGGTACCGTCCACCCATGCCATGGGTGGCTCTAGGGGTCAAGGACATAGCGGCGAACATGCCAGAATGGACATCCTAGCGGGGGCCACAGACAGTCAACGGGATGAAAGAATAAAGGCTCAGGGATACTGAGAAGAGGCTACCATTTGAAACAGTTTGGAGGTGCCTCAGGAAAAGTCACTCTGAAGTGCTGACTGAAAGAGACGAGGGAATGAGCCATAGGGAGAGCTGAGAAAGAGTGTTCTAGGCCACGGAAACAACCAGGGCAAAGGTCCTGAGGCGGGACCATGTAAAAAACGCTGGATAGTCCTACAGAGACCACATGGCTAGAACAGAAGTGAGATCAGAAGACTGATAGGACACGTGATTTCCACTGCTGTTATTATCCTCAAAAACCCACCTTTATGATTTGCTTACCAGCTGCCCATCCTTCTCCCCTGACTTGGCCACGAGCGTCCCTGTCTGTCTGCTTCAGTACAGCAGAGGCAGTCCTGGACCGGAGCCCCCTCCTCCCGTGGTACAGTCCCTTTTTCCAATGCACCTGCCCTTCTGAGTCTCTCAGAACCGTCTGTTCTGTGCCTCGGAGCACTCAATGCAGTGCCAACTTCTATTTCTCTCTGGTGATTTAATCTCATGTCTCCACTTGCCTGTGAGTGAGTTTTCTTTTCTTTTTTTTTTTTGAGTTTTCTTGATTTAATTCCTACTGTGCCCAGAAAATTAAATGTCGAGCTTTACATTCCCAAAATGCAAATGCCTGTCTGCTGTGTGGGAAGCATGTTGTAGGGGAGGGGCTGAAGGAGGATGGAGCAAGCAAATGTGGGGGATTCTTTCTAGGCTCTGAACCTTTAGGACACAAAGACAGATTAGATGGGGTGAGGCTGGGGGCTCCATGATGGTCCTCAGTGGGGGCACACGTTTGGGGTAGAAACAAGTCAGGGGAACTTCCCTGGCAGTCCAGAGGTTAAGATTCATGCTTCCATTGCAGGGGTGTGGGTTCACTCCCTGGTGGGGGAACTAAGATCCCACATACCATGCAATATGGCCGGAAAAAAAAAATACAACAACAAACAGTAGGACACCCACAGTGGTCATACACGTTGCTGAGCTATTCCAGGTTATGTCTGATACAGAATCATCTACTGCACTTCTATATTCTTATTTTATCCTGAAGCGATCAAAGGGGAGCAAGCCAACAGTGAGCTCACCTGGGCTACGTTCACACCCTGGTCCAACGCATACTGCACCAGCCCCGTGGCTGTATCATGAGACAGGGCGTTGAGGTTGTATTTGACCCTGGGGTGGTGGACAGAACCCAGTCAGCCTCGTTCCTGCGACCCATCTCCCTTCCAACCCATGTTGGCAGCCCTTCCTCCCGGCCCGCCCCCATCCGCCAGGACCCCTCACCGCCCAAGCATGCTGGTAGAGATGAGATTTGGAGACAGCACGTCCAGTGCCCAGCCCACAAAGTCCCCGTCCTCCTCCATTTTCGCAAAGAGCCTGTCCCGCTCGCTCTCCGACAAGGTCTTTGAGTCTGGGAGGAGGGTTAGGAGAGAAGGGGAGGGGCTGGTTCCCTGAGTTCCTGCTCTCCCCCTCCACATGCCCAGGAACCCCCTCTCTAGACGTGTCCCTGTGCTCACCTGCCACTTTCAGGGCTTCCAGATCTGCCAGGCGGGACAGAGGACAGTAGCAGATGGCATAGACCATGGGGCCTGGGGAAGCGGGAGTCCAGTGAGCCGGGAAAGCCGCCATCTCTATTCCGTCATCACCGATTTTTTTCGGAGCCCTCGCCCATGCATCACCACTACAACCACTACCATTCACCCTCCCCGAGTCCGGTGCAACCCCAACTCCCGTTCCAGGGCAACCTGCATCCCCCTTATCGTGCCCCTCCCCTCCCCTCTTCCTGGAGCGCACCCAATACGGGGCCCCGGCCCGCTTCATCGACGCCCAGGACGCAGGGCTCCTTGCGACACACAGGAGGCACAGGCGAACTCAGGCGACAGCGGCCCGTATTGTCTCTTTCCAGCTCGCTGAGATCCATGCCACCTCAGGGGCCGCCACCAGCCGTAGTAACGAAGCCCGTAAGGAAACTTCTCCCCGCGCGTTTTCCGCCGGTTCCGCTCTCGACCAATCAGCGCGCAGAACACGCCCCCAACGTTCCCGCGGCCGTAGACGTTTGAGCGGCCGACGCCGCTGCCGCGCGGCCTCCTGGGAAGAGTAGTTTTCGAGGCTGACTCCACACGGCGTTTGGGAAACGAGGTGGGCGGGGTCGCTTTCCAAGCTCCGCCCCGGCGTCTCTGGAGCTCCGCCCGCCGCGACTAGCGCTAAGAGAAGGCGATATTGGGCAAATTGAGCGGGGAATATGAAGGACTTGACCCTGTCAAAGCCTAGAAGGTCGAATACCACTAGACTGCCAGACTACCGCGTCCGCATCACCGAGTTCCTGACCGCCATCAGGTTTCAGGGCCTCCTGTATGCCGGGTCCCTGCCGCTCTACACAGTCTATGCCTTCTGCACTAGGTATCCCCGCTCCCACTGGGTTCAGATCTTCCGACCTGGAGTCCCCTAACTCCCCTTCTCCGTAGCTCACCCGGAGCGCCGCGCCCCTCGCCCCTCACCTGATTCCTATCCTCTCTTTCGGACTAAGCCTCCCCTGCCCCCGAAAAGAGAATCCGACTTGGAGTCTCCGCCCACCACGCAGGCCCCTCTTCCCGAGCCAAACTCAGGGTTCGAGCCCCTGCCCTTCTCCACTGCTCTTTTCCTGCTTTCTCTCACGTCTCAACGAGCAGTACGCCTCCTAGATTTGTCCGCCACCCCAACTGGCGCGTCTCTTTCTATTCTCTGCTTTCAGCAGGGCTCGCACCCTCAGCGTATGAGTTTCTGTTCCTCCATCTCCGTTTCCCCCTCCCCGCCCCCACCACCCTTCTTCCTTTCTTCCTTTCTCCTCGGACGTCAGCGGGGCTCACGTCTCCTGACTCAGCTTTCCCTTCCCAGGCTCAAATCCCAGATGTGGTGACCCAGTGTTCCCTTCCCCTTCACACACACACACTCCATCCTCTCTCCTCTCCCACCCTGGGAACCCGTGGCCCCGAACCCGCCAGCCCGGCCCGCCTCCTCCCGCCCCTGCTCACCCGGGCTCAAAGCCCGCCACCAGCCGTAGTAACGAAGCCCGTAAGGAAACTTCTCCCCGCGCGTTTTCCGCCGGTTCCGCTCTCGACCAATCAGCGCGCAGAACACGCCCCCAACGTTCCCGCGGCCGTAGACGTTTGAGCGGCCGACGCCGCTGCCGCGCGGCCTCCTGGGAAGAGTAGTTTTCGAGGCTGACTCCACACGGCGTTTGGGAAACGAGGTGGGCGGGGTCGCTTTCCAAGCTCCGCCCCGGCGTCTCTGGAGCTCCGCCCGCCGCGACTAGCGCTAAGAGAAGGCGATATTGGGCAAATTGAGCGGGGAATATGAAGGACTTGACCCTGTCAAAGCCTAGAAGGTCGAATACCACTAGACTGCCAGACTACCGCGTCCGCATCACCGAGTTCCTGACCGCCATCAGGTTTCAGGGCCTCCTGTATGCCGGGTCCCTGCCGCTCTACACAGTCTATGCCTTCTGCACTAGGTATCCCCGCTCCCACTGGGTTCAGATCTTCCGACCTGGAGTCCCCTAACTCCCCTTCTCCGTAGCTCACCCGGAGCGCCGCGCCCCTCGCCCCTCACCTGATTCCTATCCTCTCTTTCGGACTAAGCCTCCCCTGCCCCCGAAAAGAGAATCCGACTTGGAGTCTCCGCCCACCACGCAGGCCCCTCTTCCCGAGCCAAACTCAGGGTTCGAGCCCCTGCCCTTCTCCACTGCTCTTTTCCTGCTTTCTCTCACGTCTCAACGAGCAGTACGCCTCCTAGATTTGTCCGCCACCCCAACTGGCGCGTCTCTTTCTATTCTCTGCTTTCAGCAGGGCTCGCACCCTCAGCGTATGAGTTTCTGTTCCTCCATCTCCGTTTCCCCCTCCCCGCCCCCACCACCCTTCTTCCTTTCTTCCTTTCTCCTCGGACGTCAGCGGGGCTCACGTCTCCTGACTCAGCTTTCCCTTCCCAGGCTCAAATCCCAGATGTGGTGACCCAGTGTTCCCTTCCCCTTCACACACACACACTCCATCCTCTCTCCTCTCCCACCCTGGGAACCCGTGGCCCCGAACCCGCCAGCCCGGCCCGTCCCCGCCTCCTCCACGCCCGCTGCTCACCCGGGCTCAAAGCCTCCAGTCGCAGTCCTGCGGCTCGCAGGATGAACAATCCCGATGTCGGCAGGGTCGCACCTGCACCAGAGTCTCACGGTCCATGAACACCGGGCCCGGCGACGTGCCCACAACCTCGCGGTTGCGCTCCTGCTTACCCAGGTCACAGAAACAGCGCCACTTTCCCCATGGGCCAAGGACAGCGTCTTTCAAGTCTAGGGATAGAGGGCCAGGAAGAGCGGGAAACCTATGCCCACCCACTTCTAAAGAGGAAGGAGGATAAAGATACTGAAGAATAACAGTAGTGCCAAACTCCGGGAGATAGTGAAGCACAGGGAAGCCTGGCGTGCTGCAGCCCATGGGGTCTCAAGGAGTCGGATACAACTGAGCCAGTGAACAACATGTTTGCCCAGCTGTGTTCTCTGCAACATACCCCCGCCGCACAGATGATCTCTAATCTTCCCATTAGTCCCAGGCGGGGAAACTGAGACCTAAAGCGAGGAAGCCATCCTTCCAAGCTCACACATCTGGTGAGTGGCCCAGAGGGACTGCAAAATGACACCTCCCATCTGTGCCTGCCAGTCCAGTTGGGGGTGTGGTACAACACACTTTTTGTTCACCCCCTGAAGGTGACTCTCCCCTACAGAGGAGTGATCACCAGCCGGTCCAACAGGCCCTGCGTCACCTGACCCCCACTGTTGGCAGGTGGTTTATTAAATGACATAATTAGCATAATGAAGGTACTTAAAGCCCCTGGCGATGCACGGATAGGAAAACAATTGTCAAGACCACTTTTAAAGCAGCTATACTTATCAGAGGGCCTTCACAACTGTTCTCTTAGAGACTTTCCTGAGGCCCTAGTTGAAATCTTAGCTCCACTCTGTGGCTCAGAACATCCTGGTAACTCACACCCTCCCCAAGCTTCTGCCAGACAACACTGGCCTCCCTCCATTCCTTTCAGCCTTGGTACTTGCTGTTCCGACTCCCTGGCTCACTCCTCCCAGCTAAGTCTTTTGCATTTGAGGCTTTTGCTTGTCATTCCGGCTGCACTGGTTACCTACTTGCAGTCAGGAGGCCTTCTCTTGACTTCAAGAGTTTCCATGCACCCTGCCTTCTCTATCTCCGCCTTTCCCAGCACTTATCCATGAATTTATGGACACATCTGTGTCGGATACCTGTCCACTCCCCTCTCCCCGGGTCAGGTGCTTAAAGACAGTCTCTATCTCAATTTCTAGATGAAAAAACCTAAGCCTCAGAGTAAAGTAACTATCCCAAGGGGCGCCGCCAGGGCGCAGCTGGGCAGAAATTTGAAGTCCCTGGAGGAGGGTCTATTTGCAGCCAGATGGGTTGGTGGGGCGAGGAGCTGCCTTGCTGCACTGTCGCATCTGAGGCCTGCGGTTACCTTTCTTCTGATGTTCCCACTGCAGCTGCTCCCAGATGTCCCCCTCGCCCTGCTGGCCAAAGTACTGGTAGTCGGGAGAGACCTGGGCAGGAGTCACTCGCAGCAGGAACATCAAAGGCGGCAGTAGGAGTGCGGCCTGGCTCCGGGCCATGCCGGACTCCAACCGACCCCGGCGCGCTCCAAAGAGGAGCCCTGAGCATCAGCCCCGCGGGCGGGCGCAGTGGTCGGGGCCGGAGGCTTCGCGTCTCCCCCTGCCACCCGCAGGCCCGTGGTCGCGGCCAGCTCCGCTTCCCCTCCCCTGCGCCTGCAGTGGACCCGACCGCACCGCCCCCAGCGCGCCCTAAGCATCACGGTCGGGGCGGAGTATAAAAGGCTCCGCGGGCCGGGGTTCACGCGGCCCTGCGAAAGCGAGTCGGTGCATTGGAGCGTCTTCGCGTCCCGCCCTTGCCCACGCAGGTACAGAAACCGGGAGTGCATCGGGATGCGGGGAGCCCCCTCAGAGCAGTTCAGGTCCTAGTCAGACCTCAGCGCTGGCCGCCTTTGTTTTCCGCCTGCTCGCCGTGGCTGCCTTTGTGCTTGCGGGGCGCGGGGTGGGGGTGGGGTCCGGGAAACCGAGGCCAGAGCCTGGAATACAGGCCTCGTCTCCAGGCTCCCCGCAGCCGGCTGGCGACATCTCCTCCTGGGGCCGTGGACTTGCACGATCGCGCTATGGCCGACGTGCTCACTCCGGGCTGGGCGGCAGCGGCCAGGCCTCCTTAGCTGTCCAAGGGGGCGGGTCTCCTAAAGTCTCCAGGCCGCGCCGACCTGGTCCGCGAGAGGGTGCGGGGCAGGGCTGCAAATGCTTCGGATGCTCAGACTCAGTAACTGGGCCGGGTATGCAGCGTGACCTTGGCAAGTGAGGACAAAGAGTCGTCCAGGGCGTACTGACCGGGCTGGGGGCGGGGGTGGTCTCAGCTTTCAGTCATGGCCTCCGGCAACGCGCACCTCGGAAAGCCCGCCCCGGAATTCCAGGCCACCGCGGTGGTGGATGGCGCTTTCAGGAACGTGAAGCTTTCCGACTATAAAGGTGAGGACGGCCTGGATGGGGGCCGCGGTAGGGACAGGGCGCAGGCCTTCGAGGGCCCGAGCCCTGATTCTTATCTCTTCCCACGCCTTCCCCCAGGGAAATACGTGGTTCTCTTTTTTTACCCGCTGGACTTTACCTTTGTGTGCCCCACGGAGATCGTCGCTTTCAGCGACCGTGCTGCGGAGTTCCGCAAGCTTAACTGCGAGGTGCTGGGCGTCTCCGTCGACTCTCAGTTCACCCACCTGGCTTGGTATGAATGGGGACCCCCGCAAGGCGGGGAGGGTGCAGCTAAAACCGACACCTCTCAAGGGTCCTAGTTGTCTGTCCTGTTAGCCGATCGATGCACAACCTCTACGCCTCCCTTTTCCATCAGGGAAATCCTGCAAATGCTGATCTCCAAGTCCTTCACGATGATGACAGTAATTAGCCTTTGGACACTAGTTTCGTAGCATAGAGAGTTGATCAATGTTTTATCTCGCTTAGGGTGACACAGCTTCCCTCCCAAGGACTATGTGAACCTGGTGGAAACTCCAGTTCAAGAGAGTGAAGGGGCTGGGCCCCGTGACAGGAAGCTAGAAGGGGAGGATGGGGACCTTACCGCAGGGTCTGCCTCTAGATGCTGCTGCACACGAAGCCATTTTGCTGGAGTATGAGCTTAGTCTTCTCAGCCGTGGAAGCAGCCCCTGCACCCACTTCAGGGCGGGATGGGCCGGGCTGCCCGGGACCTGCTCTCAGCCCCTTATCTCTCCCCTCCACACCCCCTCTCCAGCCGTTATCATGCCCAGGCCCACAGAATGAGCACTCGGCTGCACCAGCCATCCTGAGGGCCCAGCCTTTTCTCCCCCCACCCCCAGGATCAACACCCCCCGGAAGGAGGGAGGCCTGGGCCCTCTGAACATCCCCCTGCTGGCTGATGTAACCAGAAAGTTGTCCAGCGATTATGGCGTACTGAAGGAAGATGAGGGCATCGCCTACAGGTACGGTGGGGCTTTCAGGAAGCCCCCCATCCTCAGGGTGAGGGGACCACTCTCAGCCTGTGGCCAGCAAGGAGTCAGTGCTCCCTGCCTGGGTCCCAGCTGTGGAAGCTCCGGCTCCTTACGGTGAACTCTGACCTCTTAGGGGCCTCTTTATCATCGATGGCAAGGGTGTCCTTCGCCAGGTCACAGTCAATGATTTGCCCGTGGCGCTCCGTGGATGAGACCCTGCGGCTGGTCCAGGCCTTCCAGTACACGGACGAGCACGGGAAGGTGAGCAGAATCGCACATTCGGGCATCAGCCCTCTGTCCTGCACCCGTACATTCACGGAGATCGTCGCTTTCAGCGACCGTGCTGCGGAGTTCCGCAAGAGGGTGCTGGGCGTCTCCGTCGACTCTCAGTTCACCCACCTGGCTTGGTATGAATGGGGACCCCCGCAAGGCGGGGAGGGTGCAGCTAAAACCGACACCTCTCAAGGGTCCTAGTTGTCTGTCCTGTTAGCCGATCGATGCACAACCTCTACGCCTCCCTTTTCCATCAGGGAAATCCTGCAAATGCTGATCTCCAAGTCCTTCACGATGATGACAGTAATTAGCCTTTGGACACTAGTTTCGTAGCATAGAGAGTTGATCAATGTTTTATCTCGCTTAGGGTGACACAGCTTCCCTCCCAAGGACTATGTGAACCTGGTGGAAACTCCAGTTCAAGAGAGTGAAGGGGCTGGGCCCCGTGACAGGAAGCTAGAAGGGGAGGATGGGGACCTTACCGCAGGGTCTGCCTCTAGATGCTGCTGCACACGAAGCCATTTTGCTGGAGTATGAGCTTAGTCTTCTCAGCCGTGGAAGCAGCCCCTGCACCCACTTCAGGGCGGGATGGGCCGGGCTGCCCGGGACCTGCTCTCAGCCCCTTATCTCTCCCCTCCACACCCCCTCTCCAGCCGTTATCATGCCCAGGCCCACAGAATGAGCACTCGGCTGCACCAGCCATCCTGAGGGCCCAGCCTTTTCTCCCCCCACCCCCAGGATCAACACCCCCCGGAAGGAGGGAGGCCTGGGCCCTCTGAACATCCCCCTGCTGGCTGATGTAACCAGAAAGTTGTCCAGCGATTATGGCGTACTGAAGGAAGATGAGGGCATCGCCTACAGGTACGGTGGGGCTTTCAGGAAGCCCCCCATCCTCAGGGTGAGGGGACCACTCTCAGCCTGTGGCCAGCAAGGAGTCAGTGCTCCCTGCCTGGGTCCCAGCTGTGGAAGCTCCGGCTCCTTACGGTGAACTCTGACCTCTTAGGGGCCTCTTTATCATCGATGGCAAGGGTGTCCTTCGCCAGGTCACAGTCAATGATTTGCCCGTGGGGCGCTCCGTGGATGAGACCCTGCGGCTGGTCCAGGCCTTCCAGTACACGGACGAGCACGGGGAAGGTGAGCAGAATCGCACATTCGCGTGGATACATAGGCAGCCCCTCTGTCCTGCACCCGTACATTCACGGACTGCTCTGTCGCTTGTGTGGCGAGGCTGTGAGGGCCCCAGAGAAGATTCAGCTCAGAGCCTGCAAGAAGGCCATAGCCAGGGAGCGGAGACAGGCCAATATAAGGGTGGATCGCTGGGGAGGTAAAAGAACTCTACGGATAGTATTTTGAGAACGCCTATACCAAGCACGCTTGAATGTTAATTGGGTCAGAGTATCTTTTCATGTGAAGGCCACAGGAGGCCCTTGAAGTCCAGTGGGGCTGGAACTAAAGAGAAAGATGTGATTTATGGAGCCAGAAAGAAATGAACATGTCAGCCAGGGAATTCCCTGGCTGTGTAGCGGTTAGGACTCAGAACTTTTACTAACAAGGGCTCAAGTTCAGGGTTCTGGTCAGGGAACGAAGATCCCATAAGCCACATGACATGGCCGAAAAATGAACTAGGGATTTCCCTGGCGGTCCAGTGGTTAAAATGTCCGCTGCAGGGGGCACAGGGCTTGATCCCTGGTCAGAAAACCAAGATCCCACATGCCTGGAGGCACAGCCAACAGTAAATCCATAAAACGTCAGACCTGCAGCTGGGTGTGGAAGGGCTTCTCTCATCGTATGGCGCGGTCTTAGCCTGGGCCACTCGACTCCAGGCGTTTTCTTCTGCAACTCATGCTCTTGCTTTGCCTGTGTCCCCTCACCTCTGCCCTGCCTCGAGCATGGCTCTCTAGCCTCATGTGTTCATCCCTGTTTTTCCAGTCTGCCCCGCTGGCTGGACCCCCGGCAGTGACACAATCAAGCCCACCGTGGACGACAGCAAGGAATATTTCTCCAAGCACAACTAGGCTGGCAGATGGGTGGCGAGCTGGGGTTCTTCGCCCCCATCTATGTCCCTACCCGTGTGTTCCAAATGGACCCAGGCAAGGCCAGACCTGCCCCTTCAGACTCCACAGTCCATAACGCAGAGGGCTAGGCCAAGGCCTTCTCAAGCTCCCAGCTGACAGCTGGTGAATGATGACCCCCTCCTTGGTGCCCACATAACTCGGAACAGGCCTAGAGGTGACTAATAAAGTATTAAGGACAGATCTAAATCTGTGTTGGTGTGGTTTGTCCCCCAGTGGTATCATTCCCACCTGCTTTCTGAAACTGATATTGTAGTTACCGAGTTCTGCCACAAGGTGGCGGTCTTGCCTCAGACTCGCCCATGGCCTGAAGGGTTGGAGGAGGGTGGAGGTTGGCGCTTGCTGCCCTGCCCGTTGCAGGGAGCAAGTCCCAGGCTGCCTTACTATTTGAAATCTGGCCACGCAGGGCAGCGCCCACACCTTAACAGCAGCCAGCTTGAGTTGAAAATCTGCTTAGGAGCTGTGATCTTCCCTGGGTCTTTGCAACAGCAAAACGTGAATAAAGACAAGGCATGTTCAAAGAGATAAGTATGTGAAGATCAGCTTCCCTGGCGGCTCAGATGGTAAAGAAGAATCTGCCTGCAATGTGGGAGACACGGGTTCCATCTCTGGGTTGGGAAGATCCCCTGGAGAAGGGAATGGCTACCCACTCTACTGTACTTCCCTGGAAAGCTCCATGAACAGAGGAGCCTGGCAGGCTACAGTCCATGGGGTCACAAAGAGTCAGACACGACTGAGGGACTTAATACTTTCAAGTGTGAAGATCAGGGCTCTATTAGGACCAGGTCCCTGGGGCTGGAAGAAGGTGGGGACCCCATCCTGAGAGTAGAACCGAGAGTGGGAGCTGGCAGTACATGTATAGTCCTTGCTGCAAGTTCTGTACCAACCCAGATTGGAAGGTCTGTGTTTCTGCCCCTGAAGCGGGAGGGTGAGAGACAAGAAGGCAGGTGTTGGAAGCAACACAGTGTCACACAGGGTGAAGTTTGATGCTGTGTTTTTTCAGGCAAGTAAGTTTGCCACTGTTTTCCTTCCTTCCATGGGACTGATATGCTCATTTAAATCCACTGACCCATTACTCATTAACCTTTCCTACTGGTTCAGTCGGTAAAGAATCTGTCTGCAGTGCAGGAGACCTTGGTTCAATTCCTAGGTTGGGAGGATCCCCTGGAGGAGGAAGTGAAAACCCACTCCAGTATTCTTGGCTGGGAAATCCCGCGGACAGAGAGGCCTGGCGGACTACAGTCCACGGGGTCGAAAGAGTTGGACGTTGACTTAGTGACCAAACCACCACCATTAATGCTCCAGCCTAATGCCTTCAAGGTCGCTCATCTTGGCCTTGGAATTCCTATTGTTTTTACTCGCTATTTTGGCCGCGGTAGATCCTCATTGCTGCGTATGAGCTTTCTCTACTTGAGGCAAGTGGGGGGTTACTCTCTAGATGCTGTGCACAGGCTTCTTCTGTTGCATAGCATGGGCTCTTCTAGAGTGCTGGCTTCAGTAGTTGGGGCACACTATACTTGCTTAGTTGCTCTGCAGTGAAATCTTCCCAGACCAGGAATCGAACTCGAGTCCCCTGCACTGGCAGGCAGATTCTTAGCCACTGGACCATTGGGGAAGTCCTCGGCCTTGGAACTGTATCCACAGTTCCCTGCAAGGCCCTGTGTGGTCTTCGGTGACCTCATCTCCCTCTTCCTGGGTTCACACCATTGCAGTGCAGTGGCTTCGTGGTGTTCTTTAACAGGTTGATCTTGTCCTGGCCACAGAAACTTTGGATGTGCTGTTCCCTCCGGCAGAACGCTATTACTCAGGATTTTCTCAGGGGTCAGCTTCAAATTTGCTGAACAATCCCCTCATTAAAGTTCAGTGTTTCCAATTCGCTCTCCAAAACAGCTCAGCTGCCTCTCCATTACTACTACTTTGACCATTTTTTTCTCTTCCTACAACTTGCCACCACCTCCGAATCACATTTGCTTGTTTATTGTCTGTCTGCCCTGGTCCAGTTTGTGGCTCCAAGGGCCGAGCCGTTCAGTATTTTATAAGCGAATTAGTGAAGCTTCTGTTCTATCCCACCTAGCCCCTGTGGCCGGGTTTCCCAGTCTGTGGTTTTTCTCTGCTGTTCTGGGGGCTGTTTCCAGCTCCGAAGCCAGACAGATTCCCCATCGGGACTCACCAGCCGCCCAGCCGCGGGGGAAGCAGCCTCCTGCGAGGGCGGCGGCGGCGGCGGCGCCCGGCGGCCCGAGCAGCCGCCCCAGCAGGACCAGACCTGGCAGTCGCCCTGCTCCCGGCCTGGCACCCGGGAGGGGAAACAGGCAGGCGGGCACCGCCCTTCCTGGCGGGGGTGGGGAAGGGATCGCGGCGGTAACAACGCGCGGGCAACTGCATCTCCCAGCCCGGGTCAGGGCACAAGGCGCGGGCGTGGGCCCGATGGGGGAGGCTCTGGGGTGGTTCCCGGGGCTCTGGAGCGCGGCCCGCCCACCGCGGACGCTCTGGACCCAGGCCTGGGGCTTTCCGGACCTCGGTAGCCGCCAGCCTGGGAAAATCCCGGCCCCCTTCCCGGCGCCGCCGCCCTGCCCGGCAGAGCGGGGGAGGGGATTCCCGGAATCTGCCCGGAGACCGCTGTCGCGTCACTGGGCAGAATCAGCCCATGTTTGGACAGCGCTTCCTTAGCGTCAGCGGGGAAAGCCCCGGCGCGCGCGGCTGGGCCGGGCCGCGCCTGCGCGCGGAGCGCTCGCCCAGGCAGCCTGCTTCTAGGTGCTGGGGGAGCGGCAGGACCGAAGCCCAGGACCTTCCAATCCTGGAGACCCGGAGACGCGAGAAGGGTTGGAGACCCGGGCCGAGGACGCAAGTTGCCGGAACAGCACGGGCGAGGCTGACAGTTACAGGAGCAAGCCACAAACAGCCGTGGGGTGGGGGCAGCCCCGCACGCCCCACCCTCCGCCCGCTCGGCTTGGAAAAAAATAAAAAAGACAAGAGAAATTAATAAAGAACTTTTTTTTTTTTTTTACTTAAATAGATTCAATAAAAAGGACCACGAACGCACGCACACACAAATACATCTTAAAATAAATTCTTTAGAAACCGACTGTGTGTTTCTTCTCCACAGTGCGGGGCAGAGGGGGGAGGGCAGGGGGCGGGGGTCCCCCTCCCCAGTTTCCCCGAGGGCTTGAGTACCGGGCGGCGGGGCCAGCTCCGCCGCCGTCGCCCCCTCCTCCCCTCTCTGTTAAATACACAAATATATTATATTCAATATGAATTGAGTCCTGCAGAAAAAAAAATACAAAAAAACATCGTGGAAGGGGGGCTTGTAAACGCTGAGGTGGAAGGACTGGGCGCAGAGCGGGTGGGCAGGAGTCCAGTGTGGTTTGTAGCGCGCTCAGGCCCCGGGGCCAGTGCCCACCGCCTGCCCCCTCGCCCCACGGGAGGCGTGCGCCCAGCCGTCCAGGTTAGGGAAATGTCCGTACGGGGGATAAGGGGGCTCTCAGAAGGCGTGTCCCTTGACCCCAAGCAGTAGTTGGCAGCCGTTGCTGACGTGGGTCATGACCTTCTGTTTGAGCTGGGCCACCTGCTCCCGGAGGAGGCCGGCAGTGCTGGACAGCCCCGCGTTCTCGGCCTTGAGCGTCTTCACCTTGTCCTCCAGGCGCGCGATGCGCTCCAGCTTCCGCTTCCGGCACTTGGTGGCCGCCAGCCGGTTTCGCAGCCGCTTGCGCTCGACTTTGATGCGCTCCTGGTCTTCCATGTTGATGGGGGACACCGGCGGCGTGGCATCGCGGCTGCGCGCCTCGGGCACGGTCTGCGGTTCCTCCTTGAAGGCGGAGGCGCCACGGCCCAGGCCCAGAGGCGCCGGGGGGCCGCCGGCGAAGGGCGGTGCGTGGGGGAGGTAGCTGATGGTGGCCGTCGGGTAGGAGCTCCCAGGCCCGACCGCGGCCCCGGCTCCTCCGGAGGGCGCAGAGGCCGGAGAATAGCTGTTGAGGGTGGTATAGACGGGAGGCGGCTCCGGGCCGGCGTAGACGCCCCCGGGCCCTGCCGGGGGCCCCCCGCTGGCGCCCAGGGACACGTTGGGGGGCGTCACGTGGTTCATCTTGTGCAGGTCGTCCAGGGCTTTTACAAAGCCGTCGGCGAAGCCTTCCTGCTCCTCCGTGACGCCGCCCCCTGCGCCCCCAGCACCTCCGCTGCTGCCACCCCCGCGGGAGTAAAAGTACTGTCCCGGGGGCGTGGGCGTCGTCGTGATCACGCCGTTGCTGTTGGGGACGATCAGGCGCTCCAGCTCCGAAGAGGCGAGCTTGAGCGACGCGCCGGTGTCCGAGCCCTGGCTGGAAAAGTAGCTGCCGCCGCCGCTGCCCTCCGGGCCGGGCCCCCGCGCTCCGGGTGCTTTGAGATTTCGGTAGGGGTCGGCCAGGTTGAGCGCCAGGCTGGGTTTCAGGAGTTTGTAGTCGTGTAGAGAGAGGCCGCCCGGGGTCCGGCCGTATCCCGCCGCTGCGTATGAGTCGTCGTGGTAGAAGGGCTGTTCCATTTTAGTGCACATCCGGGCGGCCCGGGCGGTAGGAGGGGTCCCTGCGGGGCCGCCCCGGGCCTCGCTGCCGCGAGCCGCGCGCAGTCCGCGGTGGTGCCTGGACCGGGTGTCTGGACGAACGTTCCTGAGCGCTGGCACCGGCCGGGAGAGGCCAGTCGGCGGCGGTGCGAGGAAGCTCCGTGCGGCTTCTCGAGCCCCTCCGCCCCTCTCTGGCGCGCTGGGCTTCTCGGTGTCGCTTCCCCCTTGCTCCCCGCTCCCGGCTGCCTCCGGCGCTGGCCTGGCCGTGTTCAAGGTCCCGGCGGCTCCGCCAAGACCACACGCCTTTATACCGGGGTTGTCGGTCTCATGTTGATGGGGGACACCGGCGGCGTGGCATCGCGGCTGCGCGCCTCGGGCACGGTCTGCGGTTCCTCCTTGAAGGCGGAGGCGCCACGGCCCAGGCCCAGAGGCGCCGGGGGGCCGCCGGCGAAGGGCGGTGCGTGGGGGAGGTAGCTGATGGTGGCCGTCGGGTAGGAGCTCCCAGGCCCGACCGCGGCCCCGGCTCCTCCGGAGGGCGCAGAGGCCGGAGAATAGCTGTTGAGGGTGGTATAGACGGGAGGCGGCTCCGGGCCGGCGTAGACGCCCCCGGGCCCTGCCGGGGGCCCCCCGCTGGCGCCCAGGGACACGTTGGGGGGCGTCACGTGGTTCATCTTGTGCAGGTCGTCCAGGGCTTTTACAAAGCCGTCGGCGAAGCCTTCCTGCTCCTCCGTGACGCCGCCCCCTGCGCCCCCAGCACCTCCGCTGCTGCCACCCCCGCGGGAGTAAAAGTACTGTCCCGGGGGCGTGGGCGTCGTCGTGATCACGCCGTTGCTGTTGGGGACGATCAGGCGCTCCAGCTCCGAAGAGGCGAGCTTGAGCGACGCGCCGGTGTCCGAGCCCTGGCTGGAAAAGTAGCTGCCGCCGCCGCTGCCCTCCGGGCCGGGCCCCCGCGCTCCGGGTGCTTTGAGATTTCGGTAGGGGTCGGCCAGGTTGAGCGCCAGGCTGGGTTTCAGGAGTTTGTAGTCGTGTAGAGAGAGGCCGCCCGGGGTCCGGCCGTATCCCGCCGCTGCGTATGAGTCGTCGTGGTAGAAGGGCTGTTCCATTTTAGTGCACATCCGGGCGGCCCGGGCGGTAGGAGGGGTCCCTGCGGGGCCGCCCCGGGCCTCGCTGCCGCGAGCCGCGCGCAGTCCGCGGTGGTGCCTGGACCGGGTGTCTGGACGAACGTTCCTGAGCGCTGGCACCGGCCGGGAGAGGCCAGTCGGCGGCGGTGCGAGGAAGCTCCGTGCGGCTTCTCGAGCCCCTCCGCCCCTCTCTGGCGCGCTGGGCTTCTCGGTGTCGCTTCCCCCTTGCTCCCCGCTCCCGGCTGCCTCCGGCGCTGGCCTGGCCGTGTTCAAGGTCCCGGCGGCTCCGCCAAGACCACACGCCTTTATACCGGGGTTGTCGGCTGCGGAAGTGCGCTCTGATTGGCTGCCGCCCGAGCCAGGCCCCTGCGCCCCCCTCCTGGAGCGTGGGGAAGGGGAGGAGGCGGCTCGCGTCATTGTCAGGAAGCGCGTGTCCTTGTAAACAGCGGCCACGGGCCGGGTGGCTCGGCGCGCCTGCAGGGGGAGGGGCCCAGAGGACCCCAGGGTGCACGAGGAAGGGGGTGCTGGGGCGGTCCGAGGCACACGGGGAGAGGTTTCAGGGAGGACGATGATTTCCCTGGAGGAGGCGACGAGGGCTACGAGAACCGGTTCAGAGCAGGAGTGTGTATGTTGAGAGGGGGTGGTCCTCGGGGTGCACACGGAGAGGCCTGAAGAATCCGGAGTCTTTCAGGGATGCGGGAGGGCTGGGAATACACTGAGAGACCCCCGCAAAGGAGAGACAGGAAGGTTAAGCGAGGCAGAATAGATAGGGAAGGGCTGAGAAGACACCTGACTCCGAAATTGAGTAGGGGTCCCGGTACGGAAGGGTTGAGGGAGTGGAATTTTCCCGGGAGGAACCGAATCCAGTTAAAGTTAAGGGGGAGCGATCAAAAGTGTACCCGGGAGAGGCTGGAGGATCCATTACGTAAAAAACGAGAAGGGGTCCTGGAATCACGGGAGAGGCTGAGGCCCCCACAAGCGGGAAGGGGAAGGAATTGAGGAAAGCTATAAATGCATAGTGAGTGCGGATCCTGGGGCACACTGAGCCAAGGAAAATATGGGGGGTAGAAGCCTGCGACACTGTCAGAGGTTGGGGGGCTCACTGGGGTCATCTGCGAATCCCCAATGAAGGAGAATCTCTTAGAAGGGTCGGGGCACCCCTTCACAATGGAGATAATGCTGCCAGAGGGTCCCCGGTTGAGACTTGAGAGAACGGGTCCTTGAGGATACCCCTAGGGGACTTCCGTGATCGTCTCCCCCTCTCGTGGGTGATCTCTAGGTGCTCGTATGCTCTGTCCCCACCCCAAAGCCCTCCCCTAGTGACCCTGAGGTTGACCGACGCCTCGTCTGCTCCTGGTGCCTAGACCCAGCCCGACGGCTGGGGCGCGGTCGCCCAACCCCACTCCTTCCTTAGAAACAAGCTGGGGAAAGAGCGCCGCGGCAGGAAGTGTGGCAACAGCCCCCAGGGAAGGAGCCCGGCCCTGCCTCCGTCACTCGAATCCTACGGGACCAGGCGCCCCGCCCTGGGTCCGGACGGGTTCTGCGCCGCGGAAGAGGAACCTGGGCTGGCGACCCCCGAGGAAGCCGGGGCGCCGAATAAGCCCAGGGGCAAGAGGTCTCCAGCCACCGATCCCCACCCCAGTAATGGTTCAGCCCTCGGCGTCCGCAGGCGATCGCGGAGGCAGGCAGTCCGGGACGATTCCATTGGCCCGACAAAGGAGGGGGAACCCACCGGGGAGCGGGGCCTGGTCGCCATGGCAACAGGCCGGAGTCCGCGGACAGGCCTGGGGGCGGGGCGGTCCCCGGAGTCTCGCCCCGACGCCCATATAAGGGCACAGGAAGGGGTGGGGCTAGCACTGTCCCGGGGCCGCGGCCAGGAGCGGGTCGCCCCAGTATCTGCCAGGTCCCAGGGCACGCCCGGGCGCCTGGGCCCCCGGACGGCTAGTCCCGACCAGTCCCGGCCGCCCCCGGGGCCCCCACGGCCGCCTGGCCCGGCCCCACCCAGCCGCTCTGAGGCCGCGTCCTGCCAGGCCCTGCCCGGCCCGACCCAGCCTGGCAGGTTCCCGCCTGCCCGCGGGCCTGGGTCGGACTTCGCCCCCAGCCCGACGGGCCGCAGGCGGGGCAGGCCAATGCCTTGGGGCGACCCCGGCGCCTGGACGGGCTGACTTGGCTGCTTCCTACCTCGAACGGGGTGCCCTTACTTTCTGCCAAGAGGTCGGGGACCCTCCCCACATATATCGTAGGGGCTAGGATGTGGGTGAGGGACCCTACTTCTGTTTTAGTCGGGGGGTCTCCTCCTCATCCATCCGGAAGACCTAAAAGGGGGATCCACTCCCTCATCCTATAGGTGTCTTCCCTTATCTGAGAGAACCCCTCCAGAGCCCCTTCCCCAGGAATAGGTGAAGGTTTAGATGGCGAGACTTCTAGTTAAACTGGGACTTCCAGGCAGATAGGATGTGAGCCACTAGGACCAGAGATGAGCTCAGTCTCTCTCAGAGTGAGGCCTCTATCTTTTGGGAGCATGGAAGTTTCTTTAGGGTTGAGAGAGGCTGGAGGGAGAGGGGCTAGCCTTGGTAGGGCAAGCACAGAGTTCAAGTGTCTGGGAGAGAAGCAAAACGAAAGAAGGCAAAAGAGAAACTGAACTCTGTGGGGGCTGGGGAAGTCCAGCAGAGTGGTGGCGCTGGGGAGGAAGGTCCCATGAGAAGCTGGGGGTGTCCCCGTCTTTGGAGGGTCCTTGTGACCCCTGGGTCCCCTCTCCCCTCCTCCCCTTGCTTGAACTGCTCCCTTCCCCCGCCCTAGGCTCTAGGGAGATTCCAGTGGCCACGGAGTCTGGCAGGCACGCTGCCAGGTCTGTGTCTCCCGCCCATGCTAATAACTGCAGCTGACATCTGGCTGGGCCCTGCGGGGGCGCAGCGGGCAGCCTTGGGGGGGCTGGGCAGTTCTGGCCAGAGGGCAGCATCTCAGGAAGCCAACCTGCAGGTCCCACGGGCCAGGAGGCCACAGTGAGTCAGCCTTGACCGGTGGCTTGGCCAGGCCAGGGGAGTCCTGGAGAGAGGTGAGACTGGCCCTGTGAGGGTCGAGACGGAGGCCAAGGGCCCAGCAGGGGAAAATGGATGTCTGGGGGTGGGGGCAGGGCAGGGAGAGCCACAGGGTTAGAGTCATGCGGACAGACAGCACTGAGACACTAAGACAAGCAGACTGAGAAACAATTATTATTATTTTAATAGCTCACACTTATATGGCTCTTACCATGGGTCAGGTACTCTTCTAAGTGGTTTACATAGAAGAGTCCTCGTTGCCAGCTTCCAGCAACCCAGCAAAATGCATGCTCTTTGGAGCCCCTTTAACAGACTAGAAAACTTAAGCACAGCAAGGTAAGGAACTTGACTGATGCACGTCCCTTACCTGGAAGCCCTGGGGTTGACCTAGAACCTGAGCTATCTGGCTCCAGAGCGTCAGCCACTTTTGTGTGGCTAATCAGCATCAGAGAGGCATTTCTGCAGTACCAACTGCATGCTAGGCTCTGCAGACTCTTTCATAAAGGGTCTCCTTTACAGGAAGTTGGGCATGGGGCAGAGGGGCCCCGGTGTGTTTGGGGGCAAGGCCAGCATGCTGTCGCAGGAGCGTGTGAGCAGGGGGTAGGGACTGGGCCAGGAGGGAGGGCGGGGGCCCAGCTGAGCTGGTACAGCCGGTTCCAGGCCCCTGCCAGTCTCACCCTGTGGCCTGGGCGCCACCCCCTCACGCCGCCCCACTGGCGCCAAGGCCAGCCCTGTGAGGAGGGTGTGAGGGGCCCCTCCTCGTCTGCCCTGGGTGCCCGGACTAGCAGCCAGGTACTGCCCAGGCCCTGGGCTCCAGCCCAGCCCCCGGCTGTGCCCAGATTTCCCTCATGCCCAGGGGCCCGGGACCTGGGGCACTGGATAAGGAGGAAGTTCACCCACCCCCACCCACGGGTCTCTCTGGGGCTTTTGACTTTGGCAGGAGGGACTTCTCCTTCTTATAAATAGCCTGGTGACCCCCTCCCCCGCCGGCCCCACTGGCCGGCAGGGCTCCCACCAGGAAACTGGGCTGGGGGCTGCCTGTGAGTCAGCCAGTGGGCAGGCCGGGGCGAGAACCCGCAAGTCACAGCGCCCAGGCTCCCTTGTCCCTGCCCCTGGGTGTGGACAGGCAGCTGGCAGGAAGAGGCTGAGAATCACAGAGGCCCTTCCCCAGGAGCCCCTGGCTGGCCCGCCGAGTCCCTCCTGCACCTCCACCTCCACCTCGGTGGTGTGGGGGGTCCCTGCCCCTCTCCCGGGGAGGAAGCGGCTCGATTTTCTTGGAAGCAGGAAGGAGAGTCTGTCTCCTCGGGCTGACTCAGCTGGGCGTGAGGGGAGTTTCCCACAAGGCTGTTTCTGTCCTGCTCACCCCGCCACACTGCTGGCAAGGTCTTGGGGGACCTGAGCGGTGGACCGTGCCCCATGCTCTTTGGAGCCCCTTTAACAGACTAAACAGAAAATCTGACTGATGCACGTCCCTTACCTGGAAGCCCTGGGGTTGACCTAGAACCTGAGCTATCTGGCTCCAGAGCGTCAGCCACTTTTGTGTGGCTAATCAGCATCAGAGAGGCATTTCTGCAGTACCAACTGCATGCTAGGCTCTGCAGACTCTTTCATAAAGGGTCTCCTTTACAGGAAGTTGGGCATGGGGCAGAGGGGCCCCGGTGTGTTTGGGGGCAAGGCCAGCATGCTGTCGCAGGAGCGTGTGAGCAGGGGGTAGGGACTGGGCCAGGAGGGAGGGCGGGGGCCCAGCTGAGCTGGTACAGCCGGTTCCAGGCCCCTGCCAGTCTCACCCTGTGGCCTGGGCGCCACCCCCTCACGCCGCCCCACTGGCGCCAAGGCCAGCCCTGTGAGGAGGGTGTGAGGGGAGCCCCCTCCTCGTCTGCCCTGGGTGCCCGGACTAGCAGCCAGGTACTGCCCAGGCCCTGGGCTCCAGCCCAGCCCCCGGCTGTGCCCAGATTTCCCTCATGCCCAGGGGCCCGGGACCTGGGGCACTGGATAAGGAGGAAGTTCACCCACCCCCACCCACGGGTCTCTCTGGGGCTTTTGACTTTGGCAGGAGGGACTTCTCCTTCTTATAAATAGCCTGGTGACCCCCTCCCCCGCCGGCCCCACTGGCCGGCAGGGCTCCCACCAGGAAACTGGGCTGGGGGCTGCCTGTGAGTCAGCCAGTGGGCAGGCCGGGGCGAGAACCCGCAAGTCACAGCGCCCAGGCTCCCTTGTCCCTGCCCCTGGGTGTGGACAGGCAGCTGGCAGGAAGAGGCTGAGAATCACAGAGGCCCTTCCCCAGGAGCCCCTGGCTGGCCCGCCGAGTCCCTCCTGCACCTCCACCTCCACCTCGGTGGTGTGGGGGGTCCCTGCCCCTCTCCCGGGGAGGAAGCGGCTCGATTTTCTTGGAAGCAGGAAGGAGAGTCTGTCTCCTCGGGCTGACTCAGCTGGGCGTGAGGGGAGTTTCCCACAAGGCTGTTTCTGTCCTGCTCACCCCGCCACACTGCTGGCAAGGTCTTGGGGGACCTGAGCGTGGCTGAGATCCCGGGTGCCCCATGTACAGGGAATGAGCTGAGAAAACAGGCCCCCCACCCCACGAGGGACCTAGGCTGCTGAGCAGGGCCTTCTAGGGGAAGTGACAAGCCACAGGCTGGGATGGAGGTGGGGGGAGGTGTCTGGAGAGAGGAAGCACTGGGATCTCTGGGTGCAGACAGAGCTGGGCTGGGAAGGCCCGAGCCCTGCAGGAACGCACCACGGTCCAAGGGCGCGTGTGGGGCTGGCCCGTCAGGGCGTGTGAGTGTGTATGTGAGGCCTGCCTTCTCCAGGCAGGTGTCGTGTGCTGGCCCAGCCCTTGCAGGGCTGTACAGGGCCTTTCTGCTTTGGGTGGGAGTGGAACCCAGGGTGGGTCAGTGCGTCTGCCTAGGGTCTGTGCAGCAGGGTGCAGTGTGGCTGGCCTATGCACAGGCACACGGGGGTCTGGAGTTCCAATGGCTGATCTGTTGGCGTCTGTGTCTGAGGTCCACGCCTTGCCCGTGCGAGGTCTGCGGCTGGTGTCCGTGACGGGTCTGTGTGTGGGTCCAGGTGGGCTCTGCGGCCGGTGTGTGTGTGCGTGCACACATGCGTGTGTGTTCGCCAGCAGGTTCTCGCAGAGTCTCTTTGTGCCCGCGTGTTAATGAATACACGACTGTGGCCTGTCCTTGCTTCGCTGTTGGGCGTGGCTGTCTGGCCAGACCATGTCTGGGGACCTGTCAGTCTGTCTGCTTCCGTGTGTCCAGGCTGTTGGAGGGTCTGACATGTGTGTCGTCAGTGAGGTCGTGTGTATCTGTGAGGCTGATGTGTGGTGTCCTCTGACCGCCTCTGAACACACACGCATGGGTGTGTGTGCGCGTGCTGGGGGTGGGGGGGGCTCTCTGTCACGGTCTGCACGTGTCCTTCCTGTCCATCTCTCCACAGGTGTATGACAGCCTCTCCTGCCTCGGAGTGTCTTTTCTGGGTTGGTGATCTGGCTTGTGTGTGCGCGCCTGTGCCCCTGTGGCTTTCTCTGGAGCGCCAGGCTCTAGCGCTCCGTCTGACGTCTCTTGTGCGGCCCTTGGGGGATCTGCGCGGACAGTGACTGCCCCTTCTCCCCGAGTCTGTCCACGTTCCCGTGCTGCCTGCCTGCGTCTGTGTGTCCTTCCCCTCCGTGTCTTCTGGCCTGTCCTATTTGTTTCAGAGTGCCTGTGAGCACGCCGCAGTGAGCCGCAGTGGGCTTCTCACCTGAGTGTCGACAGCCTCAAGTGTTGGGCTTGTCCGTGGGTCCTTCCTGCCTGTAGGCTGAGCGGCTTTGGCTGTGTGTGTCACTCACCCCCTGCCTTTATGGTGGGCCGGTCGGGGTCTTCGTGCGCTTGGCAGCGTCCCAGTCCTCCTCTTCGGTCTTCCCTGTCTATGTTAGCCAGCCAGTCCTCTTACCCAGCTCTGTGTCTGACCCTGTTGGCGTGTCCCGGCTGCCAGCCTCTATGTGGCCAGAGTGACCGGGGCTGTGTCTGGACTGGCTGTCTCTCTCGGGGTGAGTGGGGACGGGTATGCCCCTTGCCGCCCCCCCAAGTCTGGCCACCCTGGGCCATGTTTACTCTGCCCCCAGCCGATGGCTGCCCTGCCCGGGGAGGGGCTGACCCTCCTGGCAGTCCAGCCGGCAGTCCACAGGATGTTCCCGAGACACTGTCTCCGCCGACATCCCCTCCCTTGGGCCGCCCTCGGGTCAGGACCCAAGCGTCCAGGCAGCGGGGGTGGGGCGCAGCGTGTCGTGGGGGCAGGTCAGGGCCCCGGAATGAGGGTGGGGGGGTGGGGAGGCGACGGGCCCAACAGGTTCCGTCTCATTCCTGCCCCGCCTCTCACTTCCTGGGTGCCTGCCCCAGGCAGGGGGTGGATGGGATGAACCCCATGGCCTCCGAGGGCCTGGGTGGAGCCTGGACTGCCCCTTGAGGATTCACTTCTGCTGGGCACCCGGACACCCAGGCCTGGGAGACAGGAGGAGCCTGAGCCCTTGTCCCTGCCCAGCCCCCTCCCTACTCCTGTGCCCAGCTCTGGACACAGAGCGTCCCATCTATTATTCACCCAATGCCACAATAAACTGCTCATAATTATCCCCCATTTTCAGATGGGGAAACTGAGACCCAGGCAGCAATGAGAGCAGAGGCAGCATCTGAAACCAACTCTGCACATGTCCCCCAGCCGGCTCACCAACAGCCTTCTCTCCCCTCTCTAGAAATCCTACGTGTGGGGTGGAGTATGAACCCAGGCCCCCACGAGGCCCGGCTCTCGAGGGGGTGCCTGGCTTGCTCTGAGTCAAAAGGGGCCCCTGGATGAAATGAATAAGAAAACGACTTTAACCGTTCATCGATGACTGGCTCTGCCAAAACTTCCTGTGGGCTTGGGGGGAGGGGCTGGGGACTGGGTTCCTGGAGGGCTGGCGCGGTGGGTACTGCCAATTCAGGGTGGGAGAAAAGGCCTCCTGTGATCTCAGCAAGAGACGGCTAAGGCTAAGGGAAAACACAGACACCGAGCCTGGAGCCTCGGGAGGGAGAGCCCCACCCCTTAGGTCCCCAGTACTGGGCTCTCAGTCCCCACTGCCTGGAGGGGGTCTCAGCGTCCGCAGCCCCCTCCCCAGGGGCTTGAGTCACACACGGGGAAAAGCCGCGAGGGGTGAGTCACGGGGTGGAGAAGGGGAGTGAGGTCTGCTGTGGCCAGGGGACCCTCAAGCTGGCCTGAGTCACGCACGGCCCGGGCCTCGCTGACCCCAGCCCCTTTCTCTGGCGATCGGGAGCGGGAAGCGCACGGTCGGTGGCCTTCAGAGCGAGAGGAAGAGCGGGAGGGGGGAGGAAGCACACGCCCGTCGCGCGGGAAGCTCTGGCTCCCATGGTAACTGGGGGGTCTCTCGAGTCGATAGCGGGGCTCCTCCCTCGGCAGGGACGGTCCCCGCGCGCTGGGGAAGCCCCCGCGCGCTCTGTCGAGGGGCCACAAGTTTCAGGTCGGGCAGGAAGGGGTTAACGGCGGCCCCCTCCCGGGTTTCACCCGCGCCCAACGTCCCGGGCGGGGCGGGGCCGTGCCCCGCGCTCCCCCGCGCGCCCAGCCCCCGCGGCTGCCCACGCCCGCGCGCACGCCCGCAAGCGGCTCGCCCGGCCCCCCGCGCTCGCACGCAAGACCGCGTCGGGCTCCACGCAGGCAGCGACCCCCGTCGTGCCTCACGTCACGCACGACGCACGCGCCCCCGCAGCGCAGGGAGGGGCCCAGAGCCGCAGAGCCGGCGGCGCTTGACACCCCCTGAACGCATCCCCGCCTCTGCCTCCGCTGAGCGTGCTGTCCTGGGTGACTTTGACACCCCCCCACAAGGTCACAGACTCCCCCATCCACCGTATCACAGGGACACAGGATACACCTGCCACACGCTGGCAGCAACCTCCCCTAATTCAGCCAGCCCCGCTGCGAACACGGGCAGGGTCACCCTGTCACACGTCGTTGGTGGTAGGGACACAGACAGGGCCATCTTCATACACAGATAAGGGACATACACAGACAGTCCTATGAGGCCGCATCATCAAGAAAAGTAAGATAAGGTCCTGGACCTCAGGACTCCAGTGGTCACGAAGCCACTCCCCTTAAGATGATAAAGACAGAAATACATGGCGGGGACAGACACGACCATCACGCTGTCACGTGTGCATCACAAGCAGGGCCCATGAGGTAAAGCAGGGTCACAGACACAAATCCACAAGGCCACACACAGGGACACCAGATTGTCTTGGGGACACGGGCAAACCAAGGACACCCATGACAGGCTCATGCTATCGCAGAAAAACACATGAGGAAAAAGAAAGTAGGACATGGTCACAGAAACAACCTGAAGCCATCCTGAACGACTGATGGTCATACATTCACTTCTCTCACAAAAGTAACATACAGATACAGACACAAAGCAAGGTCCCGTAAAGAAAAACACACACGTGCCCTCGTCCCGGACAGCACACCCCTCCTCCCCAAACCTCAAATCACACACAGACATAGCCTGTTGTGTAAATTCCCAGGGCCTCAAGTCTTACCAAGACACAGCGAGAAGCAGACACACAAGCCTGGGCACACACAGCCACAGACCCACCATCTCCACCTGTGTGAGTGTGGATATGTTTCACATGGACTCAAAGAAATACACACAGGCACGGAGGCGGTGGTCAGGATGGGAGTCCTGGCAGAATGCTAGTGTCTGGAACGCAGAAAACCTGCCAGAGTCCCTCATGGTATGGGGCATGGTGTCCACCCTGAGGTTGTGGTCAGCCCCCCCACCTCGGGAGGAGGGGCACCATCTCCAGATGTGTGAACCGGTAAGGGACCCCATCCCAGCTCTCACGACTGGGTCTCTGCCCAGATGTGAAGGCCAGAGGGGGCGGGCGGGGGTCCAGCTGTGGCCGCAGGGAGGGGTTGACTCACCCGCTTTCCCAGCAGTACAGCCCAGACTGGGCCCAGCTGTTCCTGGAAACAGACAGGAGGGGGAGGGGTCCCCAAGACAGCGAGGGGCTGCTGGCCGGGACCCGCACTCTGTCCTTTAAATAAGACCTCCAGATCATTTCCAAAGCTTTGGGGCTCTCTCGACCAAAAGTAGGGGTTTGTATCCTTTCCCAAAATAAAAGATCCTTGCTTCAAAATGAGGGTTTGTAAACCTCTCTCCTTGGATGAAGGACATACAGATGCCTTCAACGGTGGGATTCCCTTTGTCCCATAATAGGGACTGCTGCTCTTCCCTGCCTCTCCCCTCAAACATGAGATTCCTTGCCGCCCCAAATGGAGGGTTATGACTCCTCCAAAGTGAGGGCACCCAGACCTTCCTTTAAATCTGAGAACTTTGGAGTCCCTGAACGTCTATAACGTAATATCACAGCAACGTTAAAGCAATTTAAGTCTATGCTCCAGATACTGAGACTCCTGTGAAATATTAAAATCCCTGCGGACTTTGCAACCATTGGGGACCCCGCTCCCAAATATCTGGCGGTCTCTGCATGTCCCCCAGCATTGATCAACCAAGTCCTCTCACAGGTATTCCCACCCTCCCATCTTGTCATAGCCGTACACCTCCTTCTGCCAAGTGGCAGAGGGCCCCGTTTCCCTCTACCGGCAGCACCCTCTTCCTGATGCGTGCGGGATAGGGGATCAGCGGCGGTGGTTCTCACGCCCGCCGGAAGGCAGCCCCAGTCCGGAAGCCGGCACTGCCGGCCCTAGTCCCCTTCCTCCCCGCTCCTTCCCCCGCTCTGTTCCCGGGGGATGGAGACTGAAAACAACTCGGGAAGGGGATGTGAGTGTGTAGACGAGCCTCCAAGGTCCCTGCGTGAGTGCGGCTGCGCGTCTGAGTGGGCTGGAACCTGGAGTCTGCGCTAGAGTGATCCGGTTGCGGGAAGGAGGAGTGCGGGGTGGGGGCTGCTAAGAGGCGAGCGGGTACCATCCTGCGCAGCCGGCTCGGGGGCAGGGTCACCAGCGTCAGACTCTGGGCTGCAGGGAGCAGCGCCCTGCCGCTCAGGCCTAGACCCACCCTCAAAGGAGAGCCCTCCCCTCCCTCTGGGTACAGCTAATAACCTCTAATTACTGCTCATTACCTCGCCCGTCCCGCGGGGGAGGGACTGCCGGGGAACGCAGGCGTCAGAGGACGCGGGCCGGAGCTTTAGCCGCCCCCCACCCCTCAAAGCCGGATCCACCCTGAACCTCAATTTCCTTCACCTGCGCACCCGGGAATTAAAAGAGCCCTTGCCACCCAGAGTCGTGGTGATGTCAGCCATCTATATAGTCAAATCACTTAGCGAAGACACTGCATTTTGTACGCACTGCGTAAACAGTGGCTGCGATTTTATTTTCGTCGAGGATAAGTAGCGCTTTCCTTTAAGCCCGGTTCACTGCCCAGGGGTCTCTGAGCGGGGTCTCTATCCTTTCCTGGTAGGCTGCGTTCCTGCGGTCGGGGCGCCCCCTGGTGGGCTAGGGCGGCGGGTCCTGGGTTTCTGGGGCGGGAGGGCCCCGACTCGGGGCTGCGGAGGGGAAAGGGCTGGGAAAGCTAAGCGGAGGACGGATCCCGGGCAGGCAGGTATGTCCGTCCACTACCCAGGACATGTGTCTGACTGATTCATCCTGTCCTCGACTCAGGACTCTCGAATCCCCTTATCTACCCTTGGGCAAGACTATCAAGTCCCCTTCACTGGGAAGAACCCTTTTGGGTTCCCTTTCCCAGTTCATAGAGTATGTCAGGGCCAAAGGCTCCGATCATAATGTGGCTAGACAGCAGAACCTCTTTCAGCTGAAGGGAAGAGACGTGAATGCGCCTGCAGAACAGGGTGGAGCAGCTCCACTTCGACTGATGAGGAAAGACCGCGAGGTCTCCGCTACCCCGACAAAAACTGGGGAAGGAAAAGCGGCGAGGCAACCCTTGCGGGGTGCGCACGGTTGGCCCAGACTGACCCCTAGCGGCAGGCCCGGCGCCCGAGCGCTTCCCGGATCCAAGATGGAGGGTCTGAAGGCCGGAGCAGGAGTCCGGCGGAGATCACGTGACGGGGCGGGGCCTGCGCCTAGGGGGCGGGGCGGCGCTCTAGGCCGAGCGGGAGGTCGGGGCTGCGGGCGCTCGCTGGTGGCGGGTCTGGACGCCGCTGCAGCGGCGGGGCTCCGTGGCCGGGGTCGAATCCGATCGGGAGCCATGAGCGTGGACAAAGCCGAGCTATGCGGGTCTCTGCTCACCTGGGTAGGTCGGGGGCGGGGCCCGGGACAGGTGTACGCCCGTTCTTCCCCCCCGGGAGCCCCGACCTTGGCTCTGTCCACCCCCTCTGTCTTGGGGCTGGGAGGAGGAAGGGGTCGTCGGCCTGCCAAGCCGTTGGACTCTGGCCTGAGCACTTGCCCTGTCACGTGGAAGGTTTGCGTGGAAAGAACAGGTGAGGCCACGCCCCTTCGTGGCTGGGTCATGTGGGGGAGGGCACAGGTGAGCTGGCCTGGTCACGTGGTCCCTGTGGGGACCAGGTGACTTGTGGTTCTTCCCTCACCTAGTCGCGCGGGGGTTGTTGGGCAGAGGTAGAGGCCACGCCCCCTCTGGTCGGTCCAGGTGAGCAGAGGCCACACCCCCACGGAGCTGGCTTACTGGCGCAACAGACCAGCAGCTTCCACCCAGCCTTGGGAGGGTCCTGCTGGCCGGAAAATTCTGCCAAGGGGGAGCGGTTTCTTGATCCCAGGCTTGATTCTGCCTTTTGCACTTTCCTCTTCCCCCTCAGTTGCAGACGTTCCATGTCCCGCCCCCCTGTACCAGCCCCCAGGACCTGAGCAGTGGCCTGGCAGTAGCCTATGTGCTGAACCAGATGTGAGTGGGGCTTAGGGGGAGGGTCCCAGAGGGTCCTCCAGCAGCTCATTCCACCTTCTCATCCCCAGAGACCCTTCCTGGTTCAATGCAACATGGCTCCAGGGCATCTCAGAGGACCCAGGTCCCAACCGGAGGCTGAAGGTGACAGGTGGACTCAGGAATGGGGGACAGACTGGGAAGAGTCTCTCAGAGAAGGATCAGTTAGACATGTCCTGGGTGATGGACAGATGTATGGGGATCGCCTGGATAGGAGAAGGAACAGATGTATGGGGACCAGCCCACTATGTGTTTGTTCATTCTTGTATTAAGCAAGCCTGGGTGTGCAGCAAGGAATAACACAGACAAAAAACTGCACACACAACATGAACATTGACTTCCAATGGCAGTTAGTTCTACGAAGCCAATAAAAGCTGGGTCGTGAGAGAAATCAACGGAGAGTGGGTGGGTGGTTACTCCACATGGGCTCATCTCCAATGTGAGATTTGGAGGAATGGGATTCTAGACCCCAGGAACAGCAAATAGAGAGCCCTTGAGTTGGGAACAAGCTTGGTGTGATCAAGGAATGGCAGAGAGGGCAGATGAGAAGGCAGGGGGGTAGGAATAGTAGATGAGGTCATCAGGGGCCTGGCAGGCTGGAGCAGGAGGTAGATTCTATTTTAAGTGCTGTGTAAAGTCAAGGAAGGATTTTAGTGGAGGAAAGACGCAAACCTGACTGTGGCTTTGAGATGCTCCCCCTGGCTGTTTGTAGAGGAACGGAGGAGAAGCAGCCAGAGTGGAAGGTGTTGCAATAAGGCATATTAGAGAAAATGATCGCTAGGGTCAAAGGGTAGTGGGGCAGGTTAGAAGTGACTGGGAACACATAAGTCAGACTTTGATAAGAAGGGCAGGCTGTCAGACAAGTTGGGAGGGTCCTGCTGGCCGGAAAATTCTGCCAAGGGGAGCGGTTTCTTGATCCCAGGCTTGATTCTGCCTTTTGCACTTTCCTCTTCCCCCTCAGTTGCAGACGTTCCATGTCCCGCCCCCCTGTACCAGCCCCCAGGACCTGAGCAGTGGCCTGGCAGTAGCCTATGTGCTGAACCAGATGTGAGTGGGGCTTAGGGGGAGGGTCCCAGAGGGTCCTCCAGCAGCTCATTCCACCTTCTCATCCCCAGAGACCCTTCCTGGTTCAATGCAACATGGCTCCAGGGCATCTCAGAGGACCCAGGTCCCAACCGGAGGCTGAAGGTGACAGGTGGACTCAGGAATGGGGGACAGACTGGGAAGAGTCTCTCAGAGAAGGATCAGTTAGACATGTCCTGGGTGATGGACAGATGTATGGGGATCGCCTGGATAGGAGAAGGAACAGATGTATGGGGACCAGCCCACTATGTGTTTGTTCATTCTTGTATTAAGCAAGCCTGGGTGTGCAGCAAGGAATAACACAGACAAAAAACTGCACACACAACATGAACATTGACTTCCAATGGCAGTTAGTTCTACGAAGCCAATAAAAGCTGGGTCGTGAGAGAAATCAACGGAGAGTGGGTGGGTGGTTACTCCACATGGGCTCATCTCCAATGTGAGATTTGGAGGAATGGGATTCTAGACCCCAGGAACAGCAAATAGAGAGCCCTTGAGTTGGGAACAAGCTTGGTGTGATCAAGGAATGGCAGAGAGGGCAGATGAGAAGGCAGGGGGGTAGGAATAGTAGATGAGGTCATCAGGGGCCTGGCAGGCTGGAGCAGGAGGTAGATTCTATTTTAAGTGCTGTGTAAAGTCAAGGAAGGATTTTAGTGGAGGAAAGACGCAAACCTGACTGTGGCTTTGAGATGCTCCCCCTGGCTGTTTGTAGAGGAACGGAGGAGAAGCAGCCAGAGTGGAAGGTGTTGCAATAAGGCATATTAGAGAAAATGATCGCTAGGGTCAAAGGGTAGTGGGGCAGGTTAGAAGTGACTGGGAACACATAAGTCAGATGGGCCTGTGGATAAGAAGGGCAGGCTGTCAGACAAGTCAATCCTGGGAGAGAGGACATTCAGACAGAATGGGCCAAACAGGATGAGATGACCAGGGGTTAGGAGGTGAGGCAGAGAAAAAGAGGTTGAACTAGACAGATTCAGGATGGGATCTGCCTGGCCCCTTCTGGAGAGCTTTGGAACCCTGAACACAACTCCTTGCCCCTGCCCAGGTCAACAATCTGAAGGCAATCTTACAGAGCCTAGTGGAGTACTCCCAGGATGTGAGTAACTGTTAAGGGATTTAGGGGGTCGGGTTGGGAGGAGGCGGGAATCCATGAGCCCTGATATCCCTTTCTCTGCCCCTCCTCCCTCCCGTCCTCAGGTCCTGGGGCATCCTGTTTTGGAGCAGCACCTTCCAGACGTGAGCCTCATTGGCGAGTTCTCAGACCCAGAAGAGCTTGGCAAGCTGCTTCAGCTGGTGCTGGGCTGTGCCATCAGTTGCGAGAAAAAGCAGGGTATGGGAAGTTGTGAGGTGAAAGTCACTCAGCTGTGTCCGACTCTTTGCCACCCCGTGGACTGTAGCCTGCCAGGCTCCTCTGTCCATGCAGTTCTCCAAGCAATTCTACTGCCGTGGGTACCTGTTCCCTTCCCCAGGGGGATCTTCCCAACTCAGGGCTCTCCCGCATTGAAGGTGGATTCTTTTACCATCTGAGCTACCAGGGAAGCCCAATGGGAGGTTAGGGGGGCCCCCAAGGAGAGGACTTGAGGAAATCTTCCTTGCACTTCCCAACTTATGCCTCAACCTCTTCCACCTTGACCCCAGAGCACATCCAGAGAATCATGACGTTGGAAGAATCAGTTCAGCATGTGGTGATGGAAGCCATCCAGGAGGTAGGTGGGGGTGCCTGCTGAGGCAAGGAACTTCAGGGGAGGGGACATCTGCAGGGCAGAAGCGGCTGGGTACAGGCTCTGCCCTAGTGAGGCTTGGGCTCTGTGTGGAACTCAGCTGGCCGGACTTCTCTGTCTCATGTGTCTGCCAGCTCTTCCCAGCTCGAAGTCACAGCTTAGCATGCTTGAAAGGGCCGGGCGTCTCCACTGTCGTGGCCCGGGTTCAGTTCCTCCTTGGGCAGGAATAGAAGATTATGGGGGCCATGAAGCTGGCACTCATTCTGGACAAGTCAATCCTGGGAGAGAGGACATTCAGACAGAATGGGCCAAACAGGATGAGATGACCAGGGGTTAGGAGGTGAGGCAGAGAAAAAGAGGTTGAACTAGACAGATTCAGGATGGGATCTGCCTGGCCCCTTCTGGAGAGCTTTGGAACCCTGAACACAACTCCTTGCCCCTGCCCAGGTCAACAATCTGAAGGCAATCTTACAGAGCCTAGTGGAGTACTCCCAGGATGTGAGTAACTGTTAAGGGATTTAGGGGGTCGGGTTGGGAGGAGGCGGGAATCCATGAGCCCTGATATCCCTTTCTCTGCCCCTCCTCCCTCCCGTCCTCAGGTCCTGGGGCATCCTGTTTTGGAGCAGCACCTTCCAGACGTGAGCCTCATTGGCGAGTTCTCAGACCCAGAAGAGCTTGGCAAGCTGCTTCAGCTGGTGCTGGGCTGTGCCATCAGTTGCGAGAAAAAGCAGGGTATGGGAAGTTGTGAGGTGAAAGTCACTCAGCTGTGTCCGACTCTTTGCCACCCCGTGGACTGTAGCCTGCCAGGCTCCTCTGTCCATGCAGTTCTCCAAGCAATTCTACTGCCGTGGGTACCTGTTCCCTTCCCCAGGGGGATCTTCCCAACTCAGGGCTCTCCCGCATTGAAGGTGGATTCTTTTACCATCTGAGCTACCAGGGAAGCCCAATGGGAGGTTAGGGGGCCCCTAAGGAGAGGACTTGAGGAAATCTTCCTTGCACTTCCCAACTTATGCCTCAACCTCTTCCACCTTGACCCCAGAGCACATCCAGAGAATCATGACGTTGGAAGAATCAGTTCAGCATGTGGTGATGGAAGCCATCCAGGAGGTAGGTGGGGGTGCCTGCTGAGGCAAGGAACTTCAGGGGAGGGGACATCTGCAGGGCAGAAGCGGCTGGGTACAGGCTCTGCCCTAGTGAGGCTTGGGCTCTGTGTGGAACTCAGCTGGCCGGACTTCTCTGTCTCATGTGTCTGCCAGCTCTTCCCAGCTCGAAGTCACAGCTTAGCATGCTTGAAAGGGCCGGGCGTCAGGGCTTCCACTGTCGTGGCCCGGGTTCAGTTCCTCCTTGGGATCTGGGATCCCATAAACCTCGTGGTGCAGCTGGGAGTTGGGAGGGAAGGACCAGGACTCCTGTGTGCTGGACACATGGGGCAGACTCTGGGCCGAGTTTTGGGGACAACTGGCGATGGGGATAGGAGAATGGAGGGGTTCTTTTTTTTTTTTAATTTATTTTGGGCGGGGTCGGGTTGGGGAGGGAGGGGAGTGGGCGGGCCACTTCTATTGGTCTTCCTTTTCTCCATTTTTCATCGTCTTTATTCTTTGGCTCCTGCGGGCCTCCCATCGCGGTGGCGTCTGTTGTCGCAGAGCACCAGCTCTGGGCGCATGCGCTCCAGAGCTCCGGCTCGGTGATTGGACACATCAGTTCAGCCGCTCCGCGGCACGTGGGATCTTCCCAGGCCAGGGATCGAACCGGCGCCCCTTGCACTGCAAGGCGGTGTCCTTAGAGAATGGAGGGGTTCTTAGGCTGGATTGTAGATACTTTGGAGGCTGCCCTCAGAGGCCCCAACTTATTTCAGTGTCCTCCCACTGCCCCTCTCCCTCTAGCTCATGACCAAAGACAGCTCTGACTCTCTGTCACCGGAAACCTATGGGAACTTTGATAGCCAGGTAAGGGGTGGGGTCATCTTGTTAAGGGTCCAACCCCGTTACTGATTTTCTGGGCTGCCTAAGGAGGCGGGGCTTAAGCCTCTAAACCACTCCCATCCCCCAGAGTCCCAGTCTCTTCCCTTGCCAGGTCCCCCGGGTTCCCATGTTGCCTTTCCTCCAGTCCCCTCTGGCCCCAGCTCTCTCTTCTTAAATCCCAAGGGTTTCTGTGCTCCCTCCTCTCTGTCCCCAGAGATCCCAGCCTCCTCTTTCCACTTCCGCCTCCCCTGGATCCCTGAGTTTCTCGCCTCTCCCCAGCCCTTGACTCCTCTCCCCAGTCCCGCAGGTACTACTTCCTGAGTGAGGAGGCAGATGAGGGGGACGAGCTGCGGCAGCGCTGCCTGGATCTGGAGCGGCAGGTGGGGCTGAGGTGGGGGTCCACAGGGGCTCCCAGGGCAGGGCTGCCCACACAGCCCCCCTCCCGGCTCCAGCTCATCCTAATGCCCCGCCCGCAGCTGGTACTCCTTTCCGAGGAGAAGCAGAGCCTGGCTCAGGAAAATTCCGTGCTGAGGGAGCAGGTGGGCCGGCCCGAGGGTGAGGGCGCCCGTGGCCTCACCGCCAAGAAGCTTCTGCTGCTGCAGACCCAGCTAGAGCAGCTGCAGGAGGAGAACTTCAGGTCCGGCAGCAGGGGACAGGGCCAGCGGGCTGGGGGGTTGGGGCAGGTACAGTGCCCTCATGTGTCGCTGCCCCCTGCCCCCAGGCTGGAGAGCAGCAGGGAGGACGAGCGCATGCGCTGCGAGGAGCTGGAACGGGAGGTCACGGAGCTGCAGCAGCGGAACCAGGCGCTGACCAGCCTGGCCCAGGAGGCACAGGCCCTGAAGGATGAGATGGATGAGCTCCGGTGAGTGGCAGGTCCCCACCACACCGCACAGCCCCATCGCCAGAGTGCCCCTCTGAGGTCACAGTATCTCTGGAACCCCCCAATTCCTGGTGAGCTCCCACAATGCCCCATAGACTCCACAGTACCATCCTCAACTCTGCTCCACTATTCTGGAATCCATGTGTCCTTGGGAGAACACCAAAGTTCCTGAATCCATGGTGCCCCCAGGACCCTACAATGCAATAGTTTTGCCCTCGGTGACCCCTCTGACCCCCATCACATGACCGTACCTGCTTATAACTCCAGAGCATCCCTAAAACCACAAAGTGCTTGGTGGCCCTCCATAAAACCCACCCCTCAAGCTCCATGTACCTTTTGTAGCCTCAGAGGGCTCCCCTGTGATCCCCTGTAATGTTAAAGTTCCTAGTGAGCCCCTCCCATACCTTCAAGAACCCCATATTGCTGTGCCTCAAAGATCCTCCATAACCCCACCATGGCCCCTGCACCCGCAATGCCCTTGCTGGTCCCCCTGCCACCTCATGGCCCCAGAGTCCCCATGGGGGCTTCTCAGACCCTTTGGGCCCCATCATTCCACCTGTAACCCCTGTCATCTCATGTCCACCAAATTCTACCCCAAGTAGAGAACCCCCGAGTTTGACCCTGGGCTAACCATTGATGTCTGGAGCTTCCCAGGTGACTTGATGGTTAAGAATCCACCTGCCAATGCAGGGGATACAGATGTGCCTTCAGTTCCTTGGAGGAGGAAATGGCAACCCACTCCAGTACTCTTTTTTTTCTTTCTTAAATTCTGGCCTCTTTTATTGTTTTCTTATTCATTTATTTTCATCCATCTTTACTCTTCGGCCTGTGTGGGCCTCCCATCGCAGTGGCCTTTCTCACTGCAGAGCTCCGGCTCTGGGCGCACGCGCTCCAGAGCTCTGGCTTGTAATTGGACACACCGCTCCACAGCACGTGGTATCTTCCCGGGCCAGGGATGGAACTGATGCCCCTTGCACTGCAAGGAGGACTCTTTACCCACTGGATCACCAGGGAAGCCCCCCATTCCAGTATTCTTGCCTGGAAAATCCCATGGACAGAGGAGCCTGGAAGGCTACATCCATGAAGTCTCAAAGAGTCGGACTGAGCACCAGCACAGCCATTGATGCTTAGTGCTTCCTATATGCTCCCTAATGATGCTCCGACATCACCAGGCTCCGCTGACCCCTGACCTTTGTGACCCATCATGCACGCCATACTACTTTGCATCAGTCCTGTCTGACTCTTCCCTACCCCATAGACTGTAGCCTGCCAGGCTCCTCTGTCCAGAGGATTCTCCAGGCGAGAATACTGGCATGGGTTGCCATTTCCTTCTCCAGGGGATCGAACCTTGAGCCCAAATGCCCCAAGGCTGACCTGACATCTTCTCATGCCCCGAGGGCTTCGTATCCAAGCTGACCCCTAGACCGCAGATCCATGCCTCCTCTTCCCACTTGCTCTGGCACCAGGCAGTCTTCAGAGCGTGCTGGGCAGCTGGAAGCCACGCTGAACAGCTGCCGGCGCCGCCTGGGCGAGCTGCGGGAGCTGCGGCGGCAGGTGCGGCAGCTGGAGGAGCGCAACGCCGGTCACGCGGAGCGCACGCGGCAGCTGGAGGATGAGCTGCGCCGGGCTGGATCCCTGCGTGCCCAGCTAGAGGCGCAGCGGCGGCAGGTGACGGCGGGAGCCTGGATCTGGACTGGGGTGGGGGCTCCTCTTGGCTGGCTGCTGACTTTGACCTACCCCCAACACGGTACTGAGCCCTTCCACCCAGAGTGGGAGCAGCGCCTTCGTTTATCTAGAGGCCACGCCCTTTAGGCAGGCCAGCTCCTAGCTGGGTTTGTAAGCCCCGCCCCTTCTCCAAGTTTCTCCCGGCGGGCCCCGCCCCGCCTCCGTGTACTCAGCCCCTGCCTCTCCTCCCCACCCTGCAGTCCTCTCCCCTCTCCTCTGTTCAGGTTCAGGAACTGCAAGCCCAGCGGCAGGAGGAGGCCATGAAGGCTGAGAAATGGCTATTCGAGTGCCGCAATCTGGAGGAAAAGTATGAGTCAGTGACAAAGGAGAAAGAGGTGAGGCTGAGGTCCCAGCCATCCAAGCCCCAACCTGCCCACCAAGATCAGAGCCCGTTTCCCAGGAGGCCGATCTTGCCTCAAGTGGCGGGTTGCACCCCGTCCCTCCCTCCAGCGCCTGCTGACTGAGCGGGACTCCCTGCGGGAGGCCAATGAGGAGCTGCGCTGCGCCCAGATGCAGCCTCGGGGGCTGACCCAGACAGGTGAGTTAGAAATCCATCCCAGAGCCTGGCAGAGGGCTGGCCTGGAGCCTCATCTAGCCAGATACGCTGTTAGGAAAGACAGAAAGACAGTCCTCAGGGCTTGTCTAGGCTGGGGCCAGAGCCAGGCCAGGCTGGAGGGAGGCTCAAGTGGAAAGAGGTGACATGGGTCGATGGAAAGCAGCAGGAGCTGTCCTTTGGGGCTCTGGGGGGCGAGCAAAGAAAGCCAAGTTCAGGCCAAACATCATGGCTGCCTTTCAAGCTGGGAGTGGGGTTTGTTGTCAAGTCAGGCTTTGGCCAAACTTAAGTTCCCAAAGATGCTTCTTCAAAGAGGAGCCTAGAAATGGGGACAGGACCTGTGGAGTTACTTGAAGACTTTCCTCACATTCTCCAGACCCCTCCCTGGATCCCACCACTCCGGCTGTGGAAAACTTAGCAGCTGAGATCCTGCCTGCGGAGCTCAGGTATCCTGGGGGCATTCAGAGCTCTGGCCCCCACTGGAGCCTACCAGTACCCCCCGGAGCCCCATCCCCGGGGCAGGTACTGAACGCTAGCCAGGCCTGCTCAGCTGGGTTCCCAAGTCCTAGCTGGGCTTCTTTTTGACACCATGGACTGTAGCCCGCCAGGCTCCTCTGTCCATGGAATTCTCCAGGCAAGAATACTGGAGTGGGTTGCCATGCCCTTCTCCAGGGGAATCTCCCTGACCCAGGAATTAAACACGGGTCTCCTGCATTGAAGGCGAATTCTTTATCATCTGAGCCACGAGGGGAGTCCTAGGCCCACCCATTTCTAGTTCTGCTTTTGCCTGGCCGAAACTCTAGCCTTATTGGTGGCTCACCTCTTCCCAATCCATCCTCTGTGTGCCATTTAGGTCCAACTCATCTGTCTCCACTGCCTTGGCAAAACTGCCTTTTGCCCAATAGCGCCCACATCGGGTTCTGTCCCCAGGACACAGCCCTGTTCTCCGTGTATTCCCTGGGATTCAGTGTCCCATGTCCTACCCACGTGGACCGCATGCCAGCTTTTCTCGTTTGAATGTTTTACTTTCCCGACGCCCCATCTTGGTGTTGGAACCCTCTTCTGTGGCCCCGCCCTTCACTGGGTCCAGCCCTAGATCCTGCTCATGGCTCCGCCCACTTTGCATCCCACGGGCGTTCCGCCCACTCATGCCGAGGCGCTGTCCCCGGTACTCTACCCCTACCCCCCGGGTCCGACTGGGTTCTTCCCCGGGGTTCTGTCCCTCTCCTGGCCCGGTCCGCCCAGTTTCCCTGCCGGAGCCCGGGTGGGCCTGCGTGGTGACCCAGCCCCGGCCCTGCTCACTCCTTTCCAGCCCGCAGGGAGACGCTGCTGCGACTTCAGCGGGAGAACAAGCGCCTGTGCCAGCAGGAGGCGGCCGACCGGGAAAGGCAGGAGGAGCTGCAGCGCCACCTAGGAGGCAGCGCCACGGCCTGAGACAGGACCTGTGGAGTTCTTAAGATTCCTCACATTCTCCAGACCCTCCCTGGATCCCACCACTCCGGCTGTGGAAAACTTAGCAGCTGAGATCCTGCCTGCGGAGCTCAGGTATCCTGGGGGCATTCAGAGCTCTGGCCCCCACTGGAGCCTACCAGTACCCCCCGGAGCCCCATCCCCGGGGCAGGTACTGAACGCTAGCCAGGCCTGCTCAGCTGGGTTCCCAAGTCCTAGCTGGGCTTCTTTTTGACACCATGGACTGTAGCCCGCCAGGCTCCTCTGTCCATGGAATTCTCCAGGCAAGAATACTGGAGTGGGTTGCCATGCCCTTCTCCAGGGGAATCTCCCTGACCCAGGAATTAAACACGGGTCTCCTGCATTGAAGGCGAATTCTTTATCATCTGAGCCACGAGGGGAGTCCTAGGCCCACCCATTTCTAGTTCTGCTTTTGCCTGGCCGAAACTCTAGCCTTATTGGTGGCTCACCTCTTCCCAATCCATCCTCTGTGTGCCATTTAGGTCCAACTCATCTGTCTCCACTGCCTTGGCAAAACTGCCTTTTGCCCAATAGCGCCCACATCGGGTTCTGTCCCCAGGACACAGCCCTGTTCTCCGTGTATTCCCTGGGATTCAGTGTCCCATGTCCTACCCACGTGGACCGCATGCCAGCTTTTCTCGTTTGAATGTTTTACTTTCCCGACGCCCCATCTTGGTGTTGGAACCCTCTTCTGTGGCCCCGCCCTTCACTGGGTCCAGCCCTAGATCCTGCTCATGGCTCCGCCCACTTTGCATCCCACGGGCGTTCCGCCCACTCATGCCGAGGCGCTGTCCCCGGTACTCTACCCCTACCCCCCGGGTCCGACTGGGTTCTTCCCCGGGGTTCTGTCCCTCTCCTGGCCCGGTCCGCCCAGTTTCCCTGCCGGAGCCCGGGTGGGCCTGCGTGGTGACCCAGCCCCGGCCCTGCTCACTCCTGCCCGGCCCGCAGGGAGACGCTGCTGCGACTTCAGCTGGAGAACAAGCGCCTGTGCCAGCAGGAGGCGGCCGACCGGGAAAGGCAGGAGGAGCTGCAGCGCCACCTGGAGGAGGCCAACCGCGCGCGCCACGGCCTGGAGACGCAGCACCGGTGAGGACCCACCCGCGGAGGCGCAGGGGGCCCTCCCTGGGCACTTGGAGGCGGGGTGAGGGCGGGCGCAAGCGCTGAGCAGGACCCTCACCCCCGCAGGCTGAACCAGCAGCAGCTGTCGGAGCTGCGAGCCCAGGTGGAGGACCTGCAGAAGGCCCTGCAGGAGCAAGGGGGCAAAACTGAGGATGTGAGTGTCCACCTTCTCCCTGCCTGGCCCTCCCCTGTGCCCCCCACTAACCCTCCTCTCTCTCCCCGCTGCTGCCTGATGCCCTGTGAAGTCCATAGTAAGTACCTTGAACCCTAAAGTGGCACTCCCGACCCTCACCCTCCGAAGAGGTTGGGACCTCTGGACACCCCACCCCCGCACTCACCCATCGCCTCTTCTCTTCTCCAGTCAGCCCTGCTGAAGAGGAAGCTGGAGGAACACCTGTGAGTCCCGGAGGGTGGGTCGTCCCAGTGCGGGGGGTGCGGGGGGGAGGCCCCGCAAAGATGTAGGGGATGGATCTGGTGTCCACAGGGTAGTATTAGGAGGAGAGGCAGCGCGGACACACAGACTGAAGGGTCAGCTCATCTGGGCTCTTACAGACTAAAGGCAGGTGCATGGAGTATTTGGGGGAAACAGTTGGGAGTCACTCAGGGAATTTCAGTAAGATTGTGTGACAAAGTGCTGTGCTGTGCTATGCTCAGTCGGGTCCAACTCTTTGTGTCCCTGTGGACTGCAACCGCCAGGGTCCTCTGTCCATGGGGATTCACCAGGCAAGAACACCAGAGTGGGTTGCCACGCCCTCCTCCAGAGGATCTTCCCAGCCCAGGGATCGAACCCGTTTCTCCTGCACTGCAGGAGGATCTTAACTATCTGAACCACCAGGAAAGCCCAACAAAGTTATAGTCACCCATTATTACTTTTTGCATTGTTAAAATTTTCTTTTTCGTTTTTTTTCTTTTTCATTTTTGGAAACACTGCTTGGTTTGTGGGATCGCAGTTCCCCAATCAGGGATAAAACCTGGGCTCACAGCTGTGAAAGTCCTAAGCACTGTGGTCCAGGGAATTCCCCCCAAATAAACTATTTTAAAAGAAAGAAAGAAACTACTTTAAATAGCTCTCACCACCACAGTTTAAACCCTAAAGGTATACCACCAAGTTATATGAAAACAAAGGATAAACCTCTCAGTCTCCTCTCATTAACTCAGTTTCTTCCCCATTCCACTCCATTCCTATTAGTTTTGTGTGGAAATTCTTTCAGAATTTTTAAGGCAAATGCAAATGAATATGAATATAGATTTTTACTCTCATTTTTTATTTACACAAAATGTGACATAATGTGTACACATTGCTTTCCCTACTTAACCAGTTAACTGGGGAATTTTCTCAATTTGAATAAATAAAGGGAATCCTTATTATTAATTTTTTAAAATATAGCAGCCTTTGTCAACTGAGTTTCCATAGGGGAAAGTGGGCCTTACAGAAATTGATTTTTGTGACTATTCCATCGGTTCTGCCCAGGGTGGAATGTCCCTAATGCCAACCCAGAGCACAGAAAGCTATTTCTTTATAGAGGATAGACACCTGGAGGCATTAGGGCTTAATTCTGTAGAATTCTGGTCTAGAAGGGCTCGCCTATTGCATTTTTTGGTAGTATCATGATCTATTTGACTCATTCTTCGTAGGCATTTGCAATTTCAAGCAATGCCACAAAGTAACACCTTGTATATGCATCATCTTGTCTGTGTGCAAATATGACACAAAAAATGGACTGGATGGCTCTCAAGGCACATGTGTTTGTAATTTTAGTAGACATATCCAGAGGTTCACTATTAGATGTGATACCACGATCCACATCCAACGCAGGATCATAGTCTCACCTATGGGGATCTTTGGAGTTTTGCTCCAGGTGGCAGAATGCCAAGTATTAGCTTGCATTTCCTTTCATTATAAGAGATTCACATTCTAGAAAGATCCCTGGCTGCTGGGTGGAGACTAGGACTGAGGAGTTGAGTGTAGAAGGGGCTGGCAAGGGATGATGGAGTCTAGACCGGCGAGGGGGCTGTGGAATGGGGAGAAAGTGGACAGGTGGCAGGGCCGAAGGGCTGGTCCAGGAGCTGCCTGAGGAGGGACGTGAAGGGTGGAGGCTCTGATGGCTGAGATGCTGGTGGGGCCGGGGCACCTAGCCCCCAGGCTCGGGGTCAGGTAGAGAGGTCAGCAGGGACATTTCTGGCCCTCTGGGAAGGCTGTGGCCACCACTGGGAGGAAGAGACGTGGGCCTGGAGCCGAGCCTGCCTCTGTTCCCACTGGCAGGCAGAAGCTGCACGAGGCTGACCTGGAATTACAGCGGAAGCGCGAGTACATCGAGGAGCTGGAACCGCCTGCTGACAGCAGCAGTGAGGGGCAGGGGTCAGCATCCCAGATGGGCGGGGGGAGCCCCGAGCTCTGTGCAGAGCTGAGGGGCCACCTTGTCCCCCTCAGCAGCCCGGCGTATCGAGGAGCTGCAGCACAGCCTGCAGAAGAAGGATGCGGACTTACGGGCCATGGAGGAGCGATACCGCCGTTATGTGGACAGGGCGCGCACGGTGAGGGCGCTGGGTGCCCCGCAGGCCTCCTGCCAAGGCCGCGGCCTCCCAGCTGGCAATTCTCTGCCTCCTCTCCCTGTACCTGTCATACCGTATGATGTCACAAGATTTCTACACCACAGCTGGTGAGGCCAAGGTCACCCTAGCTGTGTCTTCCCCAACCCCTAGGTCATGCAGACCCTGGAACCCAAGCAGAAGCCACCTGGGGGGGCTCCCCCAGATCTTCATGCTCTGAGGACGCAGCTCCGGGACCGGGACGTCCGGATCCGGCACCTGGAGGTGGGTGTCCTCATCCCTTCTCACGGCGCCCAGTGTATGCACTCCCTTGACTCTTACCTCCTTAGCAGATGGACTATGAGAAGAGTCGAAGCCAGCGGGAGCAGGAAGAAAAACTGCTCATCAGTGCCTGGTATAATATGGTGAGTGTACCGTTGCCACAGGGCTGAAGTACTGGGCCGAGTCCTGTAGGCTCAGATGACCCCAGCTATGCCCCTCCCTCCCTCCCTCCCTCCAGGGCATGGCTCTGCAGCAGCGAGCTGGAGAAGAGCGTGCACCTGCCCATGCCCAGTCGTTCCTGGCACAACAGCGGCTGGCCACCAATGCCCGCCGTGGACCCCTGGGACGCCTCGCGTCCCTGAACATGCGCCCTGCCGACAAGCACTGATGGATCTCAGGATCCTGCCATCTGCCTAGCCGATCAGGGCTTAATCTACCCTGGATTCCCCCATCTCACAGGGAGTCCAGAATTATGCCTCAGCTAGTTGCTTGAGAGCCTTGAATTCACAGTCTGTGCCCTTTCTTCTTCCAGCTGGGACGAGAGTGCAGGTGGGAAGCAGGAATTGGCCTATCCTTTTTAGCAATGAGATTCTTATTCTTGATTTTCTCCCTGGGATTAGTGAGCTGCCAGGGGAGAGTGATTTTATATTTGAGAAGAAAAATAATAAAGACTTTTAATCTGACCAGGGTGGACTCTGGGCACTGAGGGCAGGGAAAGATGGTAGGCCAAGGGCTCAGATCATTTCTTTTGAGAAAAGCTTGGCCTATGTTCTTTTTATTGGCTGAGCTGTGTCTTCATTTAGGCACAGACTTTCTTTAGTTGTGGCAAGTGGGGGCTACTCTTGTTCTGGAGTACGGGCTCTAGAGTGTGTGGGCTTAGTAGTTGGGGTCTAGGGGCTTAGTTGTCCCATGGCATGTGTTATGTTAGTTCCCCAACCAGGGATCGAACCCACATCTCTGCAAGGCAGATTCTTAATTCCTGGACCACCAGGGAAGTCCCCTGGCTTGTGTTCTTACTAAAATGTGAATGAGTTTGATTGGGGAACTAAGACAGCCCTTGCAGCCCTGCATGGCCAAAACCAAAAAAAAAAAGAAAAAGAAATTTTTTTTTAAAGGGACTTCCTGGGCTTCCCTGGTGGTCCAGTGGTTGAAGAGTCCGCCTTGCAATGCAAGGGGTACCAGTTTGATCCCTGGCCTGGGAAGATCCCACATGCTGTGGAGCAGCTGGACCGTGTGTCCAGTTACAAACCAGCACTCTGGAGCACATGCGCCTAGGGCCGGTGTTTTGCAATGACAGAGGTCACAGCAGTGAGAGGCCCACACAGGCCAAAGAATAAAGATGTTTTGTCCTCATCATCAGGAAGAATAAAGCTGATGGTGGCTAGACAGGTGCGGAGCCGATGGGGGACTGGTTTGGGGGCATGTTATGTTCAAGGTGCCCATGAGATCCATACACAGATCTGTCCCGCAGATAGTTGAGGACAGACTTCCACAGTCAGGAGTCATCTACATATGTGAAGGTCAGAGGAGTCACTTGTGGAAACAAGGCTGGCAGAATTCCCTGTGGTCTCCTGGCTAGGGCTTTGCACTTCCACTGCCTTGGGCCCAGATTTAATCCTTAATTGGGAACTCAGATCCCTGCAAGCTGCAGGGCGTGGCCAAAAAAACAAAAGACTGGCAGGAGAAAGTTGTGGTCCTGTGATCCGTGGATTCTACGTTGACGAATGAGTAAAACCACGGGCAGGGGCTTCCCTGGTGGTCCAGTGGGTAAGGACACCGCCTTGCAGTGCAAAGGCCGCCGGTTCCATCCCTGGCCTGGGAAGATCCCACCTGCTGCGGAGCGACTGGACCTATGTGTCCAACTACCGAGCCGGAGCTCTGGAGCGCATGCGCCCAGAGCCGGTGCTCTGCCGCGAGAGAGGCCACTGCAATGGGAGGCCCTCACAGGCCAAAGACCAAAGATGGATGAAAACAAGTAAGTGAAAGACCAGTAGAAGTGGTCAAAAAAACCCCAACAAACCATGGGCATTGAAGGGGCTGTTTCAAAGAGCAGAATTTGGAAGTGGGCGCAGCGTCCTCAAATAATCCTTAAAGCTTCCTTAGCATAATGCCTGGAAGGACTTGAGTTTAAAAAAAAAAAACACTAAAATTTTATTGATCACCTATTATGTACAAAACATTTTAAAATCGCTTTCATTTCATCCACGCAGCTCACTGAGGTGGGCACTCACTTAGGCGCCCATTTTGAGGGAAGAAAGGCAGGGCACACGGATAAAAGCTCAACCAGGGCAGGTAGGAATTTGCTGGTGGTAGGGGCCGGCTGCTTAAAGCAGGCGGATGAATACCAGCCCTTCGTGCAGTGCCCGACCCGCAGGCGGCGCTCCAAGCCCCTATCAGACAAAAGGCGGGGCGCAGGCAGGTTAGAAGCGGGCAGGCCTAGGCCACACGCCACTTAGGCAGACCCGAACTGCTGCTGGCAGGCTTGATTCCCTGTCCTTGGGGATCCAGGGTCCGATGGTCTTAGGGTTGACTCTCCTCCTCCTCGCCAATGGGGCTAGGTAGCCAAGGTGGAGCCGGCCCCCGGGGCCCAGGCATCGGCCCCGCGGTGAAGGGCTCGGCGGGCGGCCTAGGGGCCGGGACGGGAGCAGGCGTCTCGGGGCGTGTGGGAGGCTCAGATTCCGGCTCGGGCTGGCCTAGGTCGAGCAGCGGGTCCTCGCAACCACACTCTGGGGGCACGCAGTCTGGAGCGCCAGCGCAAGCGCAGCTTGCACCCACGGATTCCTCCGACACGTAGCTGTTCTTGCGGCGCAGTAAGGAAACGCGCCGGCCCAGCAGGCCACTTGTGCCCATGCCAGCGCCCACCGGTAGCAAGCGCTGCAGGAAGTCGCCGTGTGCTTCGCTCAGTGGCGCGTCCACGCCGTCCTGACGCTGGAACTGCATGTCTTCCTTGGCCAGCCTGCGGGAGAGACAAACTCAGCGCTGTGGCCTCTCCGTTCTTTATCAACATCGCAAGCTTTTCCCACCTCAACCCACGTCATTGTTCCACGGAACCCAGAAGACCTTGGCTCCTCACCCCCAGGCCTGGCCTTATCCCCTGGCTCTGGTTATGCTCAAACTTAGGCCTTGAAAGGCCAAGTGGGGGCTCTGCTGCCTGTTGCTTCTGGTCCACCCAATTCTCATAGGCTGTAGCCCTTAATGTCCGGGTCCCGGACCTTGACCCCGTTCCCTGACCCCTAACCCTTCCTAGCCCTCATAGACTGTAGCTTTTAGCTGCGAGGCTCCAGGGTGTAGCCTTTAGCCCGAAGAGGTCACCCATTACCAGTTCAGTTAGACGCAACCCGCCGTCCTGAGCCCCGCCCACCCAGCTGACTCACGTGATGTCGAAGGTAGATCCCTGGAAAGAGGGCTGCTGCATCAGGAAGGCGGTGGCCGCTGTGTAGGGAGCGCGAGCCTCGGCCGCATCCCAGTACAGGTCCTTCTCCAGCATGGCTAGGTCGTCGTACATCTCGTCCACGGCCAGCATTGACACCTGCAGGTACGGATACGCGGAAGAGTGGGGCATGGAAAAACGCGGGCACCTTAGGGGGGACCCCTCAGGTTGGGTAGGAGGGTGGCAATCAAGAAGAGGATGGCTCAGGGGCGATGTGTGGGCGAGTCGTGGCTGGGGTAGGGCCAGGGTCGCTTGGGGAGCCCAGGTATGGTCTCAACCGACAGTCTCACCTGGAAGCATCGGTCGATCAGAAAGTTGGTCTCAAAGTCATCGTCGTCCTCTCCGAAGGGGTTGATGAGCTGCTCAGCGACCTGAGTGGGGCGAGGGGAGGTAGGCGGAGCCCTGAGAACTCCTGCCCACCCCACCCCCACCTACCCCCAGTCCTGGCCCCGGACCCCCACCCACCTTGAGCCAGCCGGCATAGAAGAAGAACTGAAGTAGGGTGAAGATGGGGATACACAGGTCCAGGTCGTGGTCTTTGTAGCCCTGCGCCGGGTCCAGGAACTGGCGACCGATGAGGCAAGCCAGGAAGTAGCTGTACACAGCGATGGTCACCACCTGGGGAGCAACAGGACGGAGTCCCTCTAGTTCTGGTCTTGGAGGTCATGGGAAAAGGGTCTTGAGTCGCCGTAAGGCGGTCTCAGCCAGTTCTTAGTTTTCCTTACCCCACTGGCCTTACCCCTCAACTTAGGCCACGGAACCCAGAAGACCTTGGCTCCTCACCCCCAGGCCTGGCCTTATCCCCTGGCTCTGGTTATGCTCAAACTTAGGCCTTGAAAGGCCAAGTGGGGGCTCTGCTGCCTGTTGCTTCTGGTCCACCCAATTCTCATAGGCTGTAGCCCTTAATGTCCGGGTCCCGGACCTTGACCCCGTTCCCTGACCCCTAACCCTTCCTAGCCCTCATAGACTGTAGCTTTTAGCTGCGAGGCTCCAGGGTGTAGCCTTTAGCCCGAAGAGGTCACCCATTACCAGTTCAGTTAGACGCAACCCGCCGTCCTGAGCCCCGCCCACCCAGCTGACTCACGTGATGTCGAAGGTAGATCCCTGGAAAGAGGGCTGCTGCATCAGGAAGGCGGTGGCCGCTGTGTAGGGAGCGCGAGCCTCGGCCGCATCCCAGTACAGGTCCTTCTCCAGCATGGCTAGGTCGTCGTACATCTCGTCCACGGCCAGCATTGACACCTGCAGGTACGGATACGCGGAAGAGTGGGGCATGGAAAAACGCGGGCACCTTAGGGGGGACCCCTCAGGTTGGGTAGGAGGGTGGCAATCAAGAAGAGGATGGCTCAGGGGCGATGTGTGGGCGAGTCGTGGCTGGGGTAGGGCCAGGGTCGCTTGGGGAGCCCAGGTATGGTCTCAACCGACAGTCTCACCTGGAAGCATCGGTCGATCAGAAAGTTGGTCTCAAAGTCATCGTCGTCCTCTCCGAAGGGGTTGATGAGCTGCTCAGCGACCTGAGTGGGGCGAGGGGAGGTAGGCGGAGCCCTGAGAACTCCTGCCCACCCCACCCCCACCTACCCCCAGTCCTGGCCCCGGACCCCCACCCACCTTGAGCCAGCCGGCATAGAAGAAGAACTGAAGTAGGGTGAAGATGGGGATACACAGGTCCAGGTCGTGGTCTTTGTAGCCCTGCGCCGGGTCCAGGAACTGGCGACCGATGAGGCAAGCCAGGAAGTAGCTGTACACAGCGATGGTCACCACCTGGGGGAGCAACAGGACGGAGTCCCTCTAGTTCTGGTCTTGGAGGTCATGGAGAGACTACAGCCAGGATCTTGAGTCGCCGTAAGGCGGTCTCAGCCAGTTCTTAGTTTTTCCTTGAGACCAACGCTCCAGGGTCTCTGACACGGGATATACACAGGCAGGGCGAGTTTACCTGGGTGTAGACCAGGGGGACGCTAATCCAATCGTAGTGAAAAAGCATCCCGCACTTGCTCCGAAACGCATTCAGCTCCTGGGGGGAAGGGGGCAGGTATAGGTCTTGAGGAGCCTGATCTGTGAGTTCACACATTACCTGCGGCGGGGAGCTACCTGAAATGGAGGTGAGTGGTCACCTAGAGGGAGCAGGGCGTGTACTTCTAGGGACTCGAGGGAGAGTATTTAACGATGAGTGTACACCTAGGGGAGGTATGTCACCGAGGAGCCGCCCCATAGAGACAGAGGTACACCTCCGGGTTCTAGATAAGGGTGTTTGGAATCCGCCCTGTGAGAGGCTCGTGGCAAGCCACGATCTGATACAACCTCAGGGTGGCTAGGGTACAATTTCCTTGTTCTTTTTTTTTTTTTTTTTTTAATTTTTTAATTTTTATGAATGACTATCCGGAGAGCCCACCTCCAGAAGCAGTTTAAAGGCCCCATTGTCCCGGATGCGGCCCTCGCGCCGAGCCTGCGCCGCCAAGTTGCAGAACCAGACGCAAGGCACCCAGTACTTGTTGTAGGATGAGTTTAGGTTCTCGAACTTCTTGCGCTCCTCGCGGGTCATAAACCCTGCAGGGGGAGAGGGCCGGAGGTATTTGCCCCGCCCCTTCCTTGCCCCGCCCCTCCACGTCCCAGTTTTGACTCGGAGGCTCACCTGCTTCCACCACATGATCTATGGTGGGGAAGCGCTTGAAGACCGCGGTGCTGACCGAGCGCAGGATCAGCACCCCGGAAAGCCCCGCGTAGCGCATGAGCGTGCGTCGATAGAGGCGGCCGCGATCGTCGCGCCCGTGCACTGTGCCGACCACCACGCACATGAGCGCGTCCGTCAGGGGCATGGAGAGGTACTGGTTCCACCAACGGTGCACCACCAGCGTCACGTAGAAGCCTGAGGGAGAGCCGAGAATCGGAGCTCAAGTAGGACCCAAGAGTCAAGGATGTGGGAGCCCAGGACGTGGGCAGACCTAGGGACTGCATCAGGAAGAAGGGTGTAGGCTGGACACCCAGACTGTGGAGGGCCACCTGGACTGGGAACCTGGGGACCCAGCCCTGAGGTCCAAAAAGAGGTTGATGAAGGCTGAATCATCCTGGCTGCTTGGACCTCGTCTGGGATGGGAGACTGCGATCTCAGTAGAGAGGCAAAGGAGGGCTTCGCAGCTCAGGCAGTGTAAAGAATCTGCCTGCCAATTCAGGAGACAGTGAGAGAGGCGCTTTCGATCCCTGGGTGGGGAGGATCCCCCGGAGTAGGAAATGCCAATCCCTTTCAGTATTCTTGCCTGGAGCATCCCATGGCCAGAGAAGCCTGGCGGGCTGCAGCCCATGGGGTCGCAAAGAATAGGGCACGACTGAGTGACTGAGTACACACATCAAGGCGAAGACACAGAGTCCACAGGTAAGTTGTCACCAAGGTCACAGCCCCTGAGTCAGGGGCATGTGAAGGGGTTGGGCACAGAGTCTAAGTTAGGAAGTCTGGAGCAAGCTGGTTACCCCATCCTTACGGGCCCAGAATGGTGGGAAGAAGGCTGATGTTATGCGAAATCCCTGAGGACGGGGAGCCATGGCTTGTCAGAGAGATGCCCCTTAAGCTGGACTTGAAAGGATGGAGTTCCAGGGAGTCTTCGGGGGGAATTCCTGGGGATTAGACTATGTGAGGGAAGGCGCTACTAAGCCATGCAGATGGGAGTCCCCAAGGTGACCAGGGAAAAGCCTATGGACGACCGGGGGCTCTCATGGGGGCACCTCCAACCAGGTCATTTCCAAGGTCCCTGGAAATCGATGGCATAAAGGATGCAGAAATAAGGATTTGCGGGAGGCGGGTGGGGACTTGGAGGGAGGATCTCAGATAGGTAGGAATGGTCATGGGTTTCTCGGGATGAAGGGCCCGGAGAATTCCGGGGCGCGAACCCACCGAGCACAAACGAGACCGGGATGAGGCTGGCGTACTGGTCGCAGTAAAGGACGAGCTTCTCGAAGTAGCGCTTCTGCTCTTCGGTCAGCACGAAGCTGCGCGGGAGGGGCGCGGGGTCACAGGCGAGCCCCCGTCCCCAGTAGCCGCTCTCTCTCCCTGCACCCGCTTCCCGGGGCCGCCGCGGCGCTCCTGCCCAGACCTCCCTCCGGCCGGCACCCCCGCGCCCTCCCCACCTCACCCCCGGGCCGCCTCACCGATAGGCGGCACTCAGCGCCAGGTAGAGTCCGAGGAAAGAGAGGAGCTCGCGCCACAGAAGTTTGTAGATGCTCCCGCGCCAGAGCAGCAGTAGCTTCGAGAAGCCGCCGAAGGGGCGCAGTGGAAATGCCAAGGTAAAGAATCTGCCTGCCAATTCAGGAGACAGTGAGAGAGGCGCTTTCGATCCCTGGGTGGGGAGGATCCCCCGGAGTAGGAAATGCCAATCCCTTTCAGTATTCTTGCCTGGAGCATCCCATGGCCAGAGAAGCCTGGCGGGCTGCAGCCCATGGGGTCGCAAAGAATAGGGCACGACTGAGTGACTGAGTACACACATCAAGGCGAAGACACAGAGTCCACAGGTAAGTTGTCACCAAGGTCACAGCCCCTGAGTCAGGGGCATGTGAAGGGGTTGGGCACAGAGTCTAAGTTAGGAAGTCTGGAGCAAGCTGGTTACCCCATCCTTACGGGCCCAGAATGGTGGGAAGAAGGCTGATGTTATGCGAAATCCCTGAGGACGGGGAGCCATGGCTTGTCAGAGAGATGCCCTTAAGCTGGACTTGAAAGGATGGAGTTCCAGGGAGTCTTCGGGGGGAATTCCTGGGGATTAGACTATGTGAGGGAAGGCGCTACTAAGCCATGCAGATGGGAGTCCCCAAGGTGACCAGGGAAAAGCCTATGGACGACCGGGGGCTCTCATGGGGGCACCTCCAACCAGGTCATTTCCAAGGTCCCTGGAAATCGATGGCATAAAGGATGCAGAAATAAGGATTTGCGGGAGGCGGGTGGGGACTTGGAGGGAGGATCTCAGATAGGTAGGAATGGTCATGGGTTTCTCGGGATGAAGGGCCCGGAGAATTCCGGGGCGCGAACCCACCGAGCACAAACGAGACCGGGATGAGGCTGGCGTACTGGTCGCAGTAAAGGACGAGCTTCTCGAAGTAGCGCTTCTGCTCTTCGGTCAGCACGAAGCTGCGCGGGAGGGGCGCGGGGTCACAGGCGAGCCCCCGTCCCCAGTAGCCGCTCTCTCTCCCTGCACCCGCTTCCCGGGGCCGCCGCGGCGCTCCTGCCCAGACCTCCCTCCGGCCGGCACCCCCGCGCCCTCCCCACCTCACCCCCGGGCCGCCTCACCGATAGGCGGCACTCAGCGCCAGGTAGAGTCCGAGGAAAGAGAGGAGCTCGCGCCACAGAAGTTTGTAGATGCTCCCGCGCCAGAGCAGCAGTAGCTTCGAGAAGCCGCCGAAGCGCGCGTTCGCCACGCGGGCTGTGTATGTGACGGTCATCGCGGCGCCGGGGCCGGTCGAGCCAACGGAGAGGGGGCACTGGATCGGACCTCAGCTTCGGGGGGACCGAGGAATGGGGGACCGGTCCAGGCTGGAGGCTACGGGCGGGGATGGAGAGGTGCGGAGCCGGCTCAACTCTGTCTCCGCTTCCGCGCCCGACCCCTGCGTCCCCTCCTCGGTACTCGCTCTCGCTCAGGTTCCCGTCTCCTCCCACCTGCTCAGCCCTACCCTAGCCCCAGCCCTCCTCTCCAAGGCCCCTCTCCCAGGTCACTCCCTTCCTTGGACTCCAGGTCCCAGCGTGGCCTCCTCGCGGTCCTCTCCGTTTACCTGCTACCCGCAAGACCCTTAGGTCCACCCTTACCCTCTCAGATCCCATACCTCTTACCTGGACGCCATCTGCACCTTCCTCCGCTCCCTGAGTTCGCAGCGTTTTACTTTCTAAGTTCCCAGGGCTCCAGCTGAGTTTCGTCCCCATTCTCTCTCTCAAGTTCCGCTTCGACTTTCCCTCTCCTCCTCCCTGAACCGATCTGGGCCCATTCTCCTCCCTACGCGTCGTTCTGAACTCCTGCAAAGCCTGGTCCCCAAGCCTCCTGGCCTCAGGTCCCCTCCCACAGCTCCCCCGGCCTCAGACTGACTCTTCCGGCAGCAAAGCGGTCCCCGTCTATGCCCCCTCCCACTTCATTGCCCTGGCTCTGCCCCTCCCCCTTGTCCCGGGTTCACCTGGACTTCTCCCCCGTCCATTCCCCACTCACCTTCCACGCCCTACCCTGAGGATTCGGATGGATTCTTCCTCGCAGACCGACTTGTCCTCCGGGTTCCCTGTTCCCCCAGGCCTGGGTCCTTCTCACCCGGTGGCGGGTTCAGGGACACTTGGGACAAGGACAGGATGGGCGGGTGGCTTCACTGCTGGGTGGGGCTGAAGCCAGATTCTGTGAGGGAGGGGGCTGGAGAGTGGGCGGGTGGCCCTTCCCTGGCCCTCCCCTCGCCGTGGCGGCCAGAGAACTTTGAAATCTCAGTTTGTTACCTGGGGCAGGGGGTGGAGAATTCGCTCTGTCCTTCCTAGCTCCTCCCGGTCCTCTTAGTCTGTCACAGGCAGGCCTGTGAAACCTTAGCCCTAGTGCTGGAGGAGGGGTCAGGAACCCTGTCTTTACCCAACCCAGTGCTCAGTGAGGCTGGGTCACTCGAAACTCACCGGTAATCACCCACAAAGATGCACCTCGAAATATACACGAGATCCAGACACAAATTCAGCTTTCCTCAACACAGCCTCCCACAATCACGGCGACCCAGAAAACAGTACGTGCTGTCACAAAGATTTCCAGAGACTCAGCCTTACCCATTGTCGCTGACATGCAGATAGAAAGCAGATGGACCCCTAACCCCCTTGAGAGCCTGAGAGCTGGGACCACATCGTGCTCCAAACAGCCACACAGAAACAAAAGGGCAGTGACCCAGGCGCTGAATACTTTCCTGATTGTACTAGGTAAGGAAGACACGCAACCAGCCAAGTGCAGACTGTAGCCTGACCCCAGAATACCTACACACGGGCAGCCGTCACACAGAAGGTGGTAGTCTACATTTTGTCCTGATTTTCCGTGTACAAAAATGCACCCAGGGCTTCCCTTGTGGCTCAGTGGATAAAAGCCCGTCTGCCAATGCAGGAGATACAGGTCCGATCCCTGACCCAGGAAGATCCCACATACTGCAGAGCAGCTAAACGCACACATCAACAAAGACCCAGCACAGCCAAAATAAAATAAAAGTCAAAAAAAAAAAAAAAATGCACCCATAGCTACACATCACAGGCAGAAGCACCTGGTCTTAACACAGCAGCACTCAGCACTGATCCAGGGGTCAGATCCAGGTTCCTGGTTGTCTGATGCACCCATGTTACAAAGACACATTTTGTGCAGCACTGACCCCTCCAAACAGTCCCACAGACCCAAAGGGTCCATCATATCCAGATGGCGTCAGGCCATAATCCCTCATGAAATTCACCTGCATTTATTTGTACATCAATCCATAAGACACACCCTCCCCAATGCCCCCTTGCTTCGGGCGGCGGCGGGCAGGCGTGCACACACCCTGGGTCCTAGACACTTTCGTCATCGTCATGAACACACAGGCTTGGGGACACAAAACTTTGCCCCACACTTGGCATGGGTACAGGACACATGTTCGCCCTTCACTGACACACCTCTGCAGGGGGCACTCTAGCCTGGCACAGACAGCCCTCCATCCTCAACTTGGAATGCATAGCCCAGGGAGGGAGGGGCAGAGGTTCAGGATTCTAGCCCCAAGAGGGGAGCCCTGGGGTGTCCCTGAGCCTCTCCAGCCCACCCCAGCGCCAGGAGTGCCTATGGCTCCACTCCACCCCACCCCGAGGTCTGGCCAGCCAGGACTCTGTGTTCCTAACGTGGCAGGTGTCTGCCCCGCCCAGGGTAATTAGGAATCAGCTCGGACTGTCTGTCCTCGGACCCGCGTGTCCGCTGTCCAGCTGCTGGACAGCTCGTAAAAGAGGGCGAGGGGGTGATGCTACTGGCTATGGGAACTGGGGAGGGGACGGGGTTCAGGTTGAGGGGCTCCATACCTGACCGGAGGCCCCTATTTCCTTGGATGTATCCTCACACGTGGCAGCCAGCCCTTCCCCCGACCCCCATTCCTGTGCTCATCTCCCTTCCCCCAGGGTCCACACACTTCTGCCAGCTGGACCCCCACTGGGGCGGAGGCAGGTTGCCCGGGCTAGTTCACATGCTTACTAATTGTAACAGCGAATAACAAACACTCCTTGGCAGTTATGTGCCTGGGGCGGTTGTGGAGGCTTTGTTACCTCCTTCATCTCATTGTGTCCTTACAAGCAGGAAATGTGACCTTAGTCCTTTGTGGGTTCCCCTATTACAGTGGGGAAACTGAGGCTGATGACACACAGCCCCTTCATGGACACACCTGGGATTTGAGCCCAAGCGGTTTGGTCTGATCACAAGCACCTCCCTGAGGTGGACCTGCCCACACGGGCGTGTGTATACCTGACGGAGTGGGGGGGACACGTCTAGGCTCATGGCTGGGTTCCCCTTATGCACACACACCCTGGCACACCTAGACCCTGGGTGTGCGCTGAACACCACTTCCTGACTCGTGTGTGTCCTCAAGCTCCGACTTTCTCCACCACCTGCATCCAGCTCTGGCTTGGAACTGGATCTCTTAGGTGGAGGTGACGGTAACTGTCCGGGGAGAAGCAAAGAGAAGAGTGAAGGGGAGAAGGCTGGCGTGCTGACCCTTCCAAGGTCAGGTTTGTGCCATGGCCAAGTGGCAAACCTCTGTCGCCTTTCTAGGAATGGGGGACTGACATTCATACTCCAGGAAATATGCCACAGGCTAGTCAGACTGCTCAAGGGGGCAGGATGCGACTTTAGGGCCCCTCTAGCCTCTGAGTCATTTGTCTCCCTGTCCCCTAATCTGCACCCCTGTTGCAGCCCTGTCCTGGGAGGGGCCGATGCCATTCCATGGGACACGAATTGGTGGGGTGGAGGGGAGCAGTGGGTGGAGACTGTTAATCCCCAGTCTGGCAAGCCCAGCCTCTGCCCAGGGCGCCCACTAATTCCCAAACCAAACAGCAGGCAGTGCTGGGCCCGCTGCCGGCCTAATCCGCTCCCCACCAGCCTGGGGCTGGTCAAGGGGCCTCCCAGTTCCCATGCTCTGAGCCTTGAAGGATGTGGGCAGATAGCCCCTCTTGTGCTCCAGGCTTTACGGCCCCAAAGGACACCCTGACTCACACAGAGCTTGAAAACAGCACCCCTTTACTGAAGAACCCTCCTTCCAAAACTGCCACAACACACCTCTGAGGCCTCTCCGGATGTGACATCTTTGTGCACTGTGCAACCTGTGCAACTGTACACGGAGGCATTAAGCCCCAACCCTCCCATATCACTATCCACAGAAGATTAAGATCATTTTATTAAGGGAGGAGACGTGGGGAGAGGTGGGGAGGCAGCTACAGCTTCCCCAGCCCCACCAGGGGGAAGAACCCCTCCCCGCCTCCCGTCCCCCACATGGTTCCCCTGTATTAGGGGGGAACATTGTGCAAACTCTGCCCCAGAGGGTGGGGGTGGGGGGGTGAAATGGCAGCAGCTGGGGCTGGTGGAGGTGCTACTGAGCGCTGGGGGGCTTGTAGGGCTCCAGGAGGAGAGCAGAGAAGGTGTTGACCTTGTCGGCTCCCCGAACTTCGTGGGGCAGCAGCGGCAGCTTCACAATGTGGAAGTCTTCATAGAGGTCCTCCATCTGCGGTGGGGGCAGACGGCAGCAGTCAGGGGGCCACAGGACGGGGATGGGGTCTGGTGCATGTAAAGGGCCAGGCTGAGGGTCTCTCAGGGTCAGGGAGCGAATATGAGCAAGGGCTTCACCGGGTTCAAGGTGGGAGTGGTGCCAGTGAGATCAGAGACCATGGGGCTGGACCTCCCGCTCCCCAGGGTTGGTGGTCCCCAGGCCAGGCCAGCTACTTTACAAAGGCCAGAATCAGGCCTGAGGCAGGGGTGAAGGGCAGGGGGTTAGGGCAGAGACAGAAGGTGGGGTAGAGCAAAAGATCAGGGAATCCAGTAAAAGGTCAGCAGGGCCTTGGCTGAGCTGGGCCAGCCCCCAGCTTCCGGGGTCAGAGGTGTGAGGGCTGGGTGGGAAGGGTGGGTGTGCGCACCTGGTCCAGGTACTTGGCCTGGATCTTGTGGCGGGCCTCGCACATCTTGCAGGGCTTCTCGGGATCAGGGAAGACGAGTTGGTTGACGATGATGTTGTGCGTGTCGATCTTGCACTTGGCCAGTTCCTGGATCAACCGCTCCGTCTCATACAGGGACAGGAACTCGGCAATGCACACACAGATGAAGGTGGTTTGCTCCTGCGGGATACAAGAGAGGACAGGGAGGGGCAGGTTTCAGTCCCGTGCCCATCGCTCCTGGAGCCTCTCACCGCCCTGCCTGGACTGGAACTCACAGGGTCCTTGAACTGTTCACTGACAGAGCGGATGACAGGCAGCGTCTCTTCCAGCTTGGAGGCCAGCTGGTCTGCATTCATGTCCCCGAGGCCCAGCATGTTGCACATCTGTGGGGAAGTGAGAGGGCTCATGGTTTACCTGGGGCCCATTATACTCCCTGGGTCCAGCTCACTAGACACGCAGGGGAACATTGTGCAAACTCTAGAGGGTGGGGTGGGGGTGAAATGAGCAGCTGGGGCTGGTGGAGGTGCTACTGAGCGCTGGGGGGCTTGTAGGGCTCCAGGAGGAGAGCAGAGAAGGTGTTGACCTTGTCGGCTCCCCGAACTTCGTGGGGCAGCAGCGGCAGCTTCACAATGTGGAAGTCTTCATAGAGGTCCTCCATCTGCGGTGGGGGCAGACGGCAGCAGTCAGGGGGCCACAGGACGGGGATGGGGTCTGGTGCATGTAAAGGGCCAGGCTGAGGGTCTCTCAGGGTCAGGGAGCGAATATGAGCAAGGGCTTCACCGGGTTCAAGGTGGGAGTGGTGCCAGTGAGATCAGAGACCATGGGGCTGGACCTCCCGCTCCCCAGGGTTGGTGGTCCCCAGGCCAGGCCAGCTACTTTACAAAGGCCAGAATCAGGCCTGAGGCAGGGGTGAAGGGCAGGGGGTTAGGGCAGAGACAGAAGGTGGGGTAGAGCAAAAGATCAGGGAATCCAGTAAAAGGTCAGCAGGGCCTTGGCTGAGCTGGGCCAGCCCCCAGCTTCCGGGGTCAGAGGTGTGAGGCTGGGTGGGAAGGGTGGGTGTGCGCACCTGGTCCAGGTACTTGGCCTGGATCTTGTGGCGGGCCTCGCACATCTTGCAGGGCTTCTCGGGATCAGGGAAGACGAGTTGGTTGACGATGATGTTGTGCGTGTCGATCTTGCACTTGGCCAGTTCCTGGATCAACCGCTCCGTCTCATACAGGGACAGGAACTCGGCAATGCACACACAGATGAAGGTGGTTTGCTCCTGCGGGATACAAGAGAGGACAGGGAGGGGCAGGTTTCAGTCCCGTGCCCATCGCTCCTGGAGCCTCTCACCGCCCTGCCTGGACTGGAACTCACAGGGTCCTTGAACTGTTCACTGACAGAGCGGATGACAGGCAGCGTCTCTTCCAGCTTGGAGGCCAGCTGGTCTGCATTCATGTCCCCGAGGCCCAGCATGTTGCACATCTGTGGGGAAGTGAGAGGGCTCATGGTTTACCTGGGGCCCATTATACTCCCTGGGTCCAGCTCACTAGACACGCAGGGGGACAAATCCTGACACCTCCCAGTGGTTTAAGATGGGAGCCCTTGGGATTCCCAGGTAGCTCAGTGGTGAAGAGTTCGCCTGCCAGTGCAGGAGACAGGGGTTCAATCCTTGATTCAGGAGGATCCCACATGCTGTGGAGCAACTAAGCCCGTGAGCCACAACTATGAAGCCTGTGCTCTAGGGCCTCGGAGCCGCAACTACTGAGCCCACGTGCCCTAGAGCCCGAGTTCCACAACAAGAGGAGTCACCACAACAAGAAGCCTGCTCACCTCAACGAGAGAGTAGACCCCATTCCCTGCAACTAGAGAAGAGCCTGCGGCAGCAGTGAAAACCCAGAATAGCCAAAAAAAAAAAAAAAATAGATGGGCGCCCCTGAGCATAGGGATCCAACTCTAGCTCTACTAGTTTTGTGAAACTGTGGCCAGGTTAGCTTGATTTCCCAGTGCCTCAGTTTCCCCTTGTGTAGAGCTGTTGTCCTACACGAAATGTCATGTGCTTCGAATGGTGAATGGCGCACCGGAACTGCTCCACAAACGTTACTCCCGGAGGGGGCTTCCTTGGCGACTCTGTGGTTGAAGAATCCACTGCCCAGGCAGGAGACACGGGTTTGATCCCTGATCCCGGCAAGATCCCACATGCTGAGGAGCAACTAAGCCCCGTGTGCCACAACTGCTAAAGCCCCTGAGCCAAGAGCCCATGTTCTGTGACAAGAGAAGCCACCACCATCACGAGAAATCTGGGTACCGCAACTCGACAGTAGCCCCGGCTTGCTGCAACTAGAGAAAAGCCCATGCAGCACTGAAGACCCAGCACAGCCAAAAACAATAGTTACGACCTGAGAGTCAAGTCCCCACTGGGGGACCAGCCACAGTCAGGGAGGTGGCCGTGGTGTGCAGAAGTGTGGGCCCTCAGTGTTGCCATCCTGTGCGAATAATAACCCCTGGTGGGTGGACTCACAGGCTCTCCATGGGAGAGACAAGGTCCAGAGCGGGGAAGTGACTTGAGGTCACACAGCGGTGCCACACCAGAGTGCAGTGCATGCGAGCCTGGACCACCTGGCTCTGAACAGCGTAGTCCCCTACATAGGAACTTTCAAAGATACAAATGTATACCTGGGTCTGGCAAGGAACAGAGCCTGTGCCATCAATGCCAGGTGTGAGTGAAGCTGGAACTTGCCCTCCGCCTCATCTACTGACCATCCTTCAGCTCTACCATCTCCCACCGCCCCCTCTCCTCCAGTCAGTAACTCTTCTTGCTTCAGAAGTTTTTTTTTTTTTTAATTTATGTTTTTTTTATATTTATTTGCTGCATTGGGTCTCAGTTGTAGCTTGTGGCTCTAGTTCCTCCAAACGGGATCACCACAACAAGAAGCCTGCTCACCTCAACGAGAGAGTAGACCCCATTCCCTGCAACTAGAGAAGAGCCTGCGGCAGCAGTGAAAACCCAGAATGGCCAAAAAAAAAAATAGATGGGCGCCCCTGAGCATAGGGATCCAACTCTAGCTCTACTAGTTTTGTGAAACTGTGGCCAGGTTAGCTTGATTTCCCAGTGCCTCAGTTTCCCCTTGTGTAGAGCTGTTGTCCTACACGAAATGTCATGTGCTTCGAATGGTGAATGGCGCACCGGAACTGCTCCACAAACGTTACTCCCGGAGGGGGCTTCCTTGGCGACTCTGTGGTTGAAGAATCCACTGCCCAGGCAGGAGACACGGGTTTGATCCCTGATCCCGGCAAGATCCCACATGCTGAGGAGCAACTAAGCCCCGTGTGCCACAACTGCTAAAGCCCCTGAGCCAAGAGCCCATGTTCTGTGACAAGAGAAGCCACCACCATCACGAGAAATCTGGGTACCGCAACTCGACAGTAGCCCCGGCTTGCTGCAACTAGAGAAAAGCCCATGCAGCACTGAAGACCCAGCACAGCCAAAAACAATAGTTACGACCTGAGAGTCAAGTCCCCACTGGGGGACCAGCCACAGTCAGGGAGGTGGCCGTGGTGTGCAGAAGTGTGGGCCCTCAGTGTTGCCATCCTGTGCGAATAATAACCCCTGGTGGGTGGACTCACAGGCTCTCCATGGGAGAGACAAGGTCCAGAGCGGGGAAGTGACTTGAGGTCACACAGCGGTGCCACACCAGAGTGCAGTGCATGCGAGCCTGGACCACCTGGCTCTGAACAGCGTAGTCCCCTACATAGGAACTTTCAAAGATACAAATGTATACCTGGGTCTGGCAAGGAACAGAGCCTGTGCCATCAATGCCAGGTGTGAGTGAAGCTGGAACTTGCCCTCCGCCTCATCTACTGACCATCCTTCAGCTCTACCATCTCCCACCGCCCCCTCTCCTCCAGTCAGTAACTCTTCTTGCTTCAGAAGTTTTTTTTTTTTTTAATATATATTTTATTTATATTTATTTGGCTGCATTGGGTCTCAGTTGTAGCTTGTGGGCTCTAGTTCCCTGACCAGGGATCGAACCCGGGCCCCCTGTGTTAGGAGCACAGAGTCTTAGCCACTGGACCACCAGGGAATTCCCCTTGCTTCAGCAGTTGTGGCACATGGGGCTTAGTTGCTCCTCAGCATGTGGGATCTTGCCGGGATCAGGGATCGAACCCACGTCTCCTGCCTGGGCAGTGGATTCTTTAACCACTGAGTCGCCTGAGGGAGCCTGTGGGGCGCCCGGCACAGTCCGTCATCAGGTCTCGGCTGGGGGGGACCCCTGAGGGGCCGTGGCCCCCACCTTAGGAGCTCCGAGTCTACGGCGCCACAGACTGTCAACTCTTTCACAAGCAGGTGAAAGATCGCCAGCTGTGCTCAGTGCTCCAGAGGGAAGCCAGAGCCTGCTGCCAGGCCTTTTTTTTTCCGGCCACACCATGCAGCGTGCAGGAGCTGAACTCACTTCCTGTGTGCCATGCACCATTCTGAGCATGTGACATGTCATGTAGGACAATAGCTCTACACATGGGGAAACTGAGGCACTGGGAGGTCAACGGCCAGTTGCTGTACTGTACTACTGTACTTTTCAAGGTTCTGTCCTCGGAGATTAAAAATGTTCTTATTTTTTGTGGTTAAAGAACCCGCCTGCCAATGCAGGAGACTCAGGTTCAATCCCTGGGTTGGGGAGATCTCCTAGAGAAGAAAATGGCAGCCCACTCCAGTACTCTTGCCCAGAGAATCCCATGGCCAGAGGAGCCTGGCAGGCTGCAGTCCATGGGATCACAAAAGAATCAGAAGCAACTTACCAGGCTTGAGGGTACAGCTCAGTGGTGACTTGGAGCTAAACAACAGTACCGCACAGAATGACAGAGCCAGCTGGGTCAGCTGGGTGAAAGTGAGTCTCTCAGTCGTGTCTGACTCTTTGTGACCCATGGAGGAGTCATGAAATTCTCCAGGCAAGAACACTGGAGTGGGTTGCCATTCCCTTCTCCAGGGGATCTTCCCAACCCAGGGATCGAACCCAGGTCATCCATACTGCAGGTGGATTCTTTACTGTCTGAGCCACCAGGAAAAGTCCTGTATAGCTGCGTGCTGAGGCTAACTTTGTTGGACAAACTGGACTTACAAACTCGCTCTTGGGACAGAATACACTGGTACATAGGCGACTTACTGTGTGTGACTTCAAAATGGGTCTGGGGCACTCGAGAGGCGGAGGCAGGGACTCCGAGCGCGGGGGAGGAGGGGGGACGGTCCCTTCCCGCACAGTGGAGACCCAACCCATCCACTGGGAAATGCTGACTGATGAGGGGGCGTGTGGCAAAGGCCCTGGTTACTGAGCGTCTGGGCCCCCCGCCCGCCACCGCCGGCTCTGACTCGGGGAACCCCTGGCTGCCCCGGGCTCCTGCCTGCCTGTGAGATGAAGGGGCTGATCTGGTTCTTGATCTGCATGAGGCGGCCCAGCCCCCGCTCAACGATGGTGGGGAAGTTCAGGAGCCTCAGCGTGTGGCCCGTGGGCGCCGTGTCGAACACCACCACCGAGAAGTTCATGCCCTTCACCAGCCTGCGGGGAGAGGAGGGTCAGACCTGCTGCGCCCCGGCCTCATCTGCCCCCGCCACAGGCAGCCCCCGGCACCCCGGCCGGGCCTGACCTCATGACCTCTGCGTAGCTCATGGCCTCGTCGATGCCTGGGAAGGCGCTCATGGCTTCTTGCATCATCTTCTTGCCCATGCTCAGCATGTTGTCCTCTTCAAAGAACTCATCGGGTAGCTCTGCCACGCCCAGGCTGGGGTCAATCTCCTGCAGGCCGAGGGGGTCAAGACTCAGGCTGCTGTGGCGGGAGCCTTGGCACCCAGGCAGAGAGCCTGAGGGAGCCTGTGGGGCGCCCGGCACAGTCCGTCATCAGGTCTCAGCTGGGGGGGACCCGAGGGGCCGCGGCCCCCACCTTACGAGCTCCGAGCCTGCGGCGCCACAGACCTTCAACTCTTTCACAAGCAGGTGAAAGATCGCCAGCTGTGCTCAGTGCTCCAGAGGGAAGCCAGAGCCTGCTGCCAGGCCTTTTTTTTTTCGGCCACACCATGCAGCGTGCAGGAGCTGAATTCACTGACTAGGAATTGAACCTATGCCCCCTGCAGTGGAAGCACGGAGTCTTGACCACTGGGCCGCCGGGGAAGCCCCTACAGGGCCTTTTCACTGGCTAGTCCCCACCCATGCCCAGTATCTCTTCCAGATATTTCTCTAACATGAGCCTTCCCTGAATGCTGGATCTAACCGTGCAGCCCCAGCCCCCCGCTGCCCTCCTTTCCTTTCGCCTTAACATCTAGCCTCTTGGAGAACCCCTGGAGGAGGAAATGGCAGCCCACTCCAGTATTCTTGACTGGAGAAGTCCCCTGGACAGAGGAGCCTGGTGGGCTACAGTCCACGGAGTCGCAAGAGTCGGACGCAAGTGAAGCGACTAAAGACGCCAGGTATGTACTTATCCTGTTCATCACCTGTCTCCCGCTGGAATGCCGGCCCCATGAGGACAGGGGTTTTGACTGTCTTGGTCATGCCTTCCCCAAGGGGTCTGACTCGGGAACCCTGGCTGCCCGGCTCCTGCCTGCCTGTGAGATGAAGGGCTGATCTGGTTCTTGATCTGCATGAGGCGGCCCAGCCCCCGCTCAACGATGGTGGGGAAGTTCAGGAGCCTCAGCGTGTGGCCCGTGGGCGCCGTGTCGAACACCACCACCGAGAAGTTCATGCCCTTCACCAGCCTGCGGGGAGAGGAGGGTCAGACCTGCTGCGCCCCGGCCTCATCTGCCCCCGCCACAGGCAGCCCCCGGCACCCCGGCCGGGCCTGACCTCATGACCTCTGCGTAGCTCATGGCCTCGTCGATGCCTGGGAAGGCGCTCATGGCTTCTTGCATCATCTTCTTGCCCATGCTCAGCATGTTGTCCTCTTCAAAGAACTCATCGGGTAGCTCTGCCACGCCCAGGCTGGGGTCAATCTCCTGCAGGCCGAGGGGGTCAAGACTCAGGCTGCTGTGGCGGGAGCCTTGGCACCCAGGCAGAGAGCCTGAGGGAGCCTGTGGGGCGCCCGGCACAGTCCGTCATCAGGTCTCAGCTGGGGGGGACCCGAGGGGCCGCGGCCCCCACCTTAGGAGCTCCGAGCCTGCGGCGCCACAGACCTTCAACTCTTTCACAAGCAGGTGAAAGATCGCCAGCTGTGCTCAGTGCTCCAGAGGGAAGCCAGAGCCTGCTGCCAGGCCTTTTTTTTTTCGGCCACACCATGCAGCGTGCAGGAGCTGAATTCACTGACTAGGAATTGAACCTATGCCCCCTGCAGTGGAAGCACGGAGTCTTGACCACTGGGCCGCCGGGGAAGCCCCTACAGGGCCTTTTCACTGGCTAGTCCCCACCCATGCCCAGTATCTCTTCCAGATATTTCTCTAACATGAGCCTTCCCTGAATGCTGGATCTAACCGTGCAGCCCCAGCCCCCCGCTGCCCTCCTTTCCTTTCGCCTTAACATCTAGCCTCTTGGAGAACCCCTGGAGGAGGAAATGGCAGCCCACTCCAGTATTCTTGACTGGAGAAGTCCCCTGGACAGAGGAGCCTGGTGGGCTACAGTCCACGGAGTCGCAAGAGTCGGACGCAAGTGAAGCGACTAAACACGCACACGAGGTATGTACTTATCCTGTTCATCACCTGTCTCCCCGCTGGAATGCCGGCCCCATGAGGACAGGGGTTTTGACTGTCTTGGTCACTGCGCTGTCCCCAGGAAGCATCTGGCACAGAGCAAGTCCTCAACATGGATGCAGGATCCAAGGAGGGATGACCAAGCCAGGGGTCCCTGCCCACACACGTCCTGCTCTCAGCGCCTCTCTATCTTCTGCCTGTGTCACCTCTTCCTGACCTCCTGGTTCCTGCGGTGAAGCCCTCAACGCCACGACCTTGGTGGTCACTTCCCTGCAGGGAGCTTATCCACACATCATAATTCCTAGTTACTGGCCCACTCTCAAGAGCCCAGCCCTCTCAACTCCTGCTGTTCTAGATCTCTCTGGGCCACCTCATCCCCATCCCCTGCTCCCTGGCTCCCTGTCTGTGTCCCTCTTGATAAGAGAAGGAAACAGCAACCCACTCTAGTAGTCTTGCCTGGAAAATCCGATGGACAGAGGAGCCTGAGAGGCTACAGTTCACGGGGTCGCAAAGAGTCAGACGCGACTGCGCGAGCACCCACATCCCTCCTCCAGTCCAGCGTCCACAGGATGAACCTGCCCACACTCCCTTTTCCCTCCAAGGCTGGCAAACACCCCATCCTGGTTATTTGCAGCTCACTGGCCTGGCTGCACTGAGCCTCAGATGAACAGCCCTGAACAAGCTTCACCTTACTCTCCACTGCTGATCACAGATCCCCCAACGGGCATCTGACGAGCCTGACAGCCCACTGGTGGGAGTGTTAATGCCGTATCGTCTCTCTCCTCAAACGTCTTCCTTCCCAAGTGCCCTCGGTCTCTGCTGAGGCCTAAGTCCCAGTGAGAAAGTGAAGTCACTGGCTCCGCACACCTTCATTTCACCCCAGGAAATAATCTAGTCCCCCCATGTTCCTTCCATGCCCCTGATCCTGGCACAGCCCAAGTCCTGGGGGGGGGGGGCGTGCTAGAGCGAGCACATGCCAACTTGAGGCCCCTCCTCAGCTGGCATCTTGAATCCCCCTGAAGCATCACCTGTCCCTCCCAGCTGCAGCTTTTTTTTGGCCACACTGTACATACAGCTTGTGGGATCTTAGTTCCCAGACCACGGATTGAACCTGTAGAGAAAGAACTCAAGAATTCTAGCCACTGGACCACCAGGGGATGCCCTGAGGCACCTGTATCAGCAAACACACATGCTCTTAGCATCTCCTTTCTCCAAAAAGCCTTCCTTAACCCTCACTCCCATTCCCGCCAGGGATGGCCATGCTCACTTCCCATCGTGGTGATCACTGTCTCACCCTTAGCTCACCCAATCCGGGCTTTGGTCTCCGGGAAACTTTGGTCTCCATTCCCGGGATGATCCGCTTAAAACGGATGTGCCTGCCAGAGCTGATGACCTTTCTGCTCCAGTCACTTTGTCCTGGAGTTTAGGAGTTTCCATCCTCTCTAGACCCCGGGCCCACCTCATCCCCATCCCCTGCTCCCTGGCTCCCTGTCTGTGTCCCTCTTGATAAGAGAAGGAAACAGCAACCCACTCTAGTAGTCTTGCCTGGAAAATCCGATGGACAGAGGAGCCTGAGAGGCTACAGTTCACGGGGTCGCAAAGAGTCAGACGCGACTGCGCGAGCACCCACATCCCTCCTCCAGTCCAGCGTCCACAGGATGAACCTGCCCACACTCCCTTTTCCCTCCAAGGCTGGCAAACACCCCATCCTGGTTATTTGCAGCTCACTGGCCTGGCTGCACTGAGCCTCAGATGAACAGCCCTGAACAAGCTTCACCTTACTCTCCACTGCTGATCACAGATCCCCCAACGGGCATCTGACGAGCCTGACAGCCCACTGGTGGGAGTGTTAATGCCGTATCGTCTCTCTCCTCAAACGTCTTCCTTCCCAAGTGCCCTCGGTCTCTGCTGAGGCCTAAGTCCCAGTGAGAAAGTGAAGTCACTGGCTCCGCACACCTTCATTTCACCCCAGGAAATAATCTAGTCCCCCCATGTTCCTTCCATGCCCCTGATCCTGGCACAGCCCAAGTCCTGGGGGGGGGGGGGCGTGCTAGAGCGAGCACATGCCAACTTGAGGCCCCTCCTCAGCTGGCATCTTGAATCCCCCTGAAGCATCACCTGTCCCTCCCAGCTGCAGCTTTTTTTTGGCCACACTGTACATACAGCTTGTGGGATCTTAGTTCCCAGACCACGGATTGAACCTGTAGAGAAAGAACTCAAGAATTCTAGCCACTGGACCACCAGGGGATGCCCTGAGGCACCTGTATCAGCAAACACACATGCTCTTAGCATCTCCTTTCTCCAAAAAGCCTTCCTTAACCCTCACTCCCATTCCCGCCAGGGATGGCCATGCTCACTTCCCATCGTGGTGATCACTGTCTCACCCTTAGCTCACCCAATCCGGGCTTTGGTCTCCGGGAAACTTTGGTCTCCATTCCCGGGATGATCCGCTTAAAACGGATGTGCCTGCCAGAGCTGATGACCTTTCTGCTCCAGTCACTTTGTCCTGGAGTTTAGGAGTCCATTCTCTCTAGCTTTCTTCCCACCTCACCTGGGGCCCCTTCCTGGCTGCTTTCACTAGTTCTTCCTCCTCCTCTGAGCGCGTGTGCACGTGTGTGTGTGTGCTAAGTCGCTTCAGTCGTGTCCGACTGTGACCCTATGGACGGTATCCCACCAAACTACTCTGTCCATGGGATTCTCCAGTCAAGAATACTGGGTTGCCATACCCTCCTCCAGGGAATCGTCCCAATCCAGGGATTGAACCTGTGCCTCTTACGTCTCCTGCAGTGGCAGGTGGATTCTTTACCACTAGTGCCACCTGAGATGCCCTCCTCCTCCTCTGCTGAACCCTAAATGCTAATATATCCCCAGAGTTGTTTCTGGGCCTCTTTGTTCTCTCATTCTTTCCTCTATTCACACAGCTTTAAATATCATCCTTGGGACAATGACTCTCAAACCAGTCTCAACTTCCTCTGAGCTCTTGGCTCATATTAACAAAGCCACGGTCCTGATGACTTCACTCGGATGACCAGTGGGCCCCTTGGTCTCACTGTGGCCAAATAAAATCCCTCATTTTTACCTTCTAAACCTCCCATCTCAGCTGCCCAGGGAGCCAACTAAGACATACACTTAATCTACTTCTTTCTCTCACCCATTATAACCAAGCAGTCAAATTGCTTTTATTTCAAAATACATCCCAGGGACTTCCCTGGTGGTCGGTCCAGTGGTCAAGAATTCGCCTTCCAATGCAGGCGACGCAAACTCAGTCTCTGGACGAGAAACTAAGATCCCACATGCCATGGAGAAGCCAAGCCCATATGCTGCAACAGGAGAAGCCCCAGTGTGCCACAATGAAGACCCTGAGAAGTGAAACAAACAGAAATATACCCCCATTTCTACCACTTCTCACCCCCCTTCCCACCAAGTTTTGGCTGCCACCATCTCTAGCCTGGTCACTGTCCCAGTTCTCTTTGCTTCCATTCTTCACTTACAATCCAATCTCTGCACGAAAGCTACAAGGAACTTTTTGAAAAATGATTTGGCCATGACATTATTCTGCTTAGAACAAACAACTTCCCAATAAACTTGGAACAGGACTTCCTTGGTGCTCTAGTGCCTAAGACTCCATGCTCCCAATGCAGGGGGCCTGGATTTAATCCCTGGTCGGGGAACTAGATCCCACATACTGCAATTAAAGCTGCTGCGTGCTGCAACTAAGACCTGGTGCTAACGCCCAAAGCAACCAAATAAATAATAAAAATAAAGTAAAAAACCATACAAACTTGGGATCACAGCTGAACCACTGCCAGGGGCCTGCTAGGTATTATGCCACGTGGCCCTAATTGACGTCTCCCTTCCCTCCCCTTGCTCACTAAGTTCTAGTCACTCTGACCTCTTTTCTGCTCTGTGAACATTTCTCACTCATTCTGCTATGGGTATGCTGAAGAAGTGGAGAAAGTGCAGAGTCAAGAGGCTGGAGCATGGGCAGGACAGGGTAGCTAAGGGTGCTCACCGGAAAGGCCTGAAGGCGCCTTTGCCAGAGTTGGGGTGGGGCGGGGTGTTAGTCCTGTAGCACTCACCATGGCAAAGAGGTTGTCATAGCCTTTGACCTTGGTAGGCACCTTGGAGAACTTCTGGTCAAATGCATCAGAGATGTTGTGAGCTGGGTCAGTGGAGATGATCAGAACACTCTCCCGCCCTTTGGACAGCTGGACTGCTAGGCTGCAGCTGGGCAGAAGAAAGACCAAAAGGTGGGCAGTGAAGGGTCAGGCCCTGCGTCCTCAATCTGCTAGGGGACATGAAGGGTCGCAGGAGCAGGGGACCTGAATCAGCAAAGACCCTGAGAGAAGATGATGGAAGCCTGTGGGATTAAGCCTCAGCCTCTGCAGAGGGACCCTCTCAGATCCCACCGTCCGAACCCTCCACCTGGCTAGTGTGATAAGGTTCGGCTGAAAGTGTCAGTCTGGTCTGATGCCTGCTTCTTCGCTAGCGCGAAGTGGCATGATCTGGCAGTCCAGCCAGCATAGCTTGACCCATGTCCCCTCTTCAACGCTAACCTAAAGGGTTCTTTGCAAAGAATTAATCTCCAAAATCTACAAGCAACTCAGACAACATCAGAAAAATGAACAAAGCAATCAAAAAATGGGAAAAGGACCTAAACAGACACCTCTCCAAAGAGGACATACAGATGGCCAAAAAACACATGAAACGATGCTCAACCTAACTTATTATTAGAGAAATGCAAATCAAAACTACAATGAGATACAACCTCACACCCGTCAGAATGGCCATCATCAACAAATCGACAGACAATAAACGCTGGAGAGGGTGCAGAGGAAGGTGAACACTCTTGCATTGCTGGCGAGAATGTAAATTGATGGAAGACAGTCTGGAGATTCCTTAAAAAACTAAAAATAGAAGCACCATACGACCCAGCAATCCATTAGGCGTATACACTGATGAAATCAAAACTGAAAGAGGCACCTATACCCCAGTGTTCATTGCAGCTCTCTATACAATAGCTAGAACATGAAAGCAACCTAGATGTCCATCAACGAATGAATGGATAAAAAAGTTCTGGTACATATATACAATAGAGTACTACTCAGTTGTAAAGAGAAATGCAGAAGAATCAGTCCTAATGAGGTGGTTGGATCTAGAACCTATCATAAAAAGTGAAGTAAATCAAAAAGAGAAAGACAAGTACAATATACTAACACATATATATGGAATCTAGTAAGAGATGATCAGAACACTCTCCGCCCTTTGGACAGCTGGACTGCTAGGCTGCAGCTGGGCAGAAGAAAGACCAAAAGGTGGGCAGTGAAGGGTCAGGCCCTGCGTCCTCAATCTGCTAGGGGACATGAAGGGTCGCAGGAGCAGGGGACCTGAATCAGCAAAGACCCTGAGAGAAGATGATGGAAGCCTGTGGGATTAAGCCTCAGCCTCTGCAGAGGGACCCTCTCAGATCCCACCGTCCGAACCCTCCACCTGGCTAGTGTGATAAGGTTCGGCTGAAAGTGTCAGTCTGGTCTGATGCCTGCTTCTTCGCTAGCGCGAAGTGGCATGATCTGGCAGTCCAGCCAGCATAGCTTGACCCATGTCCCCTCTTCAACGCTAACCTAAAGGGTTCTTTGCAAAGAATTAATCTCCAAAATCTACAAGCAACTCAGACAACATCAGAAAAATGAACAAAGCAATCAAAAAATGGGAAAAGGACCTAAACAGACACCTCTCCAAAGAGGACATACAGATGGCCAAAAAACACATGAAACGATGCTCAACCTAACTTATTATTAGAGAAATGCAAATCAAAACTACAATGAGATACAACCTCACACCCGTCAGAATGGCCATCATCAACAAATCGACAGACAATAAACGCTGGAGAGGGTGCAGAGGAAGGTGAACACTCTTGCATTGCTGGCGAGAATGTAAATTGATGGAAGACAGTCTGGAGATTCCTTAAAAAACTAAAAATAGAAGCACCATACGACCCAGCAATCCATTAGGCGTATACACTGATGAAATCAAAACTGAAAGAGGCACCTATACCCCAGTGTTCATTGCAGCTCTCTATACAATAGCTAGAACATGAAAGCAACCTAGATGTCCATCAACGAATGAATGGATAAAAAAGTTCTGGTACATATATACAATAGAGTACTACTCAGTTGTAAAGAGAAATGCAGAAGAATCAGTCCTAATGAGGTGGTTGGATCTAGAACCTATCATAAAAAGTGAAGTAAATCAAAAAGAGAAAGACAAGTACAATATACTAACACATATATATGGAATCTAGTAGGATAGTGACGATAACACACACAGCGAAGCGATGAAAAAACAGACATGGAGAATAGACATATGGACATTGTGGGGAATGAACAGTGGATGGCAGGCATAAAGGAAGTAGCATGAAAACTTATATTGTCATATGTGAAAAAAATAGCCATTGTCATTGCGCTGTAGGAAAAGGGGATCCTGAAGGGGCGCTGTGCGACAGCCTGGAGGGGTGGGATGGGGGGGATATACATATGACTAATCTGGGATCATACATATCTGTAAACAACTAAACTCTGTAAAAGTAAAAAATAAAACAAAAATTAAAACAACATAATTAGAATAAAAAAAGGGCCCTTTGCACCTCCTGCTAAACACGATGGTCCAGGGTAATTTGCCCCGGGGCTCCCCTCCCCTCCTCCCAACTGACTGGGTTAGCCTGATCATGTGCCCTCTCTCCCGCTTTCCACCCCACGTGGGTAGAGAATGACAAGGCTCACCAGATTAGGATAGTTCGCCCAGGTGCCCTTCCTCCTACTATGGGCTCACTTTGATACAGTCTACCTGACTGGGTCATCTAAGCGGTTTCCCGCTCACTCGTGCGCTGGATCCAGGGTGGTTCAGCCCTTGAGCCCCAGTAGGGATGATCCAACTCAGAGGGTGCCAGGCTGGCTTTCAGGAGGTATCTTCCCTTTGCTCCAGATAACTTCCGGAGAGTACAACCAGGAAGACCACGGTCCAGCTCTCTTGCCCGGCTGGTGGTCGAAAACCCGGTCTTTCGCCGCCCCTTCACTCCGTGGTACGTCCCACCCCTTCCCGGCGCCCGCCACCGTCTCCTCACCTGCAGGTGGTCTTGCCAACGCCCCCCTTGCCCCCGACGAAGATCCACTTAAGGCTGCGCTGCTCGATGATGTTGCTCAGCGTGGGCTCCAGCGGCTCCACATCAGGCGCATCCTCGAACTCCTCCGCCTCAACCCCCCACCCGACCGCCCCTGCCGCCATCTTGGAAACGGCTCACGTGATTAGGCGGAGCGCACCATGCAAAGTACCTGCGGGGGAAATGTCCTATCCCATCCCCATCGAGCCTAGAAGCTTGAATAAATTTTCTCATAACCTAACTTCTAGTCGGTAATAAAAGCTATATGTCCGTTGCATATCCTTCCAGGGTTCACCCTGTCAGCATCTTGTCTGTATTTTCTTCAAAGACTCCCCCCGTCTAATTAACATTTTGGTACATTCTGTGTTCTTCCCCTTTACTGATTGGCCCCTAAGTCTTGCAGCACTCCTTTCATTGGCTACATCTTTTCTTACTTACACCAATCACTCTCAAGTCCCGGTAGCGCCAACCACTCCTTAGCAACCGGCCAAACACCAGTTCCGTGCCCTTTACAAGTTAGATTCCAGTTCCACCCCGACCTGACTCCAGAGGCCCAACTTCTTATCGATCATTTCCCTCTATTCTCCAAACTGGGCTCCCCTCCCCTCCTCCCAACTGACTGGGTTAGCCTGATCATGTGCCCTCTCTCCCGCTTTCCACCCCACGTGGGTAGAGAATGACAAGGCTCACCAGATTAGGATAGTTCGCCCAGGTGCCCTTCCTCCTACTATGGGCTCACTTTGATACAGTCTACCTGACTGGGTCATCTAAGCGGTTTCCCGCTCACTCGTGCGCTGGATCCAGGGTGGTTCAGCCCTTGAGCCCCAGTAGGGATGATCCAACTCAGAGGGTGCCAGGCTGGCTTTCAGGAGGTATCTTCCCTTTGCTCCAGATAACTTCCGGAGAGTACAACCAGGAAGACCACGGTCCAGCTCTCTTGCCCGGCTGGTGGTCGAAAACCCGGTCTTTCGCCGCCCCTTCACTCCGTGGTACGTCCCACCCCTTCCCGGCGCCCGCCACCGTCTCCTCACCTGCAGGTGGTCTTGCCAACGCCCCCCTTGCCCCCGACGAAGATCCACTTAAGGCTGCGCTGCTCGATGATGTTGCTCAGCGTGGGCTCCAGCGGCTCCACATCAGGCGCATCCTCGAACTCCTCCGCCTCAACCCCCCACCCGACCGCCCCTGCCGCCATCTTGGAAACGGCTCACGTGATTAGGCGGAGCGCACCATGCAAAGTACCTGCGGGGGAAATGTCCTATCCCATCCCCATCGAGCCTAGAAGCTTGAATAAATTTTCTCATAACCTAACTTCTAGTCGGTAATAAAAGCTATATGTCCGTTTCATATCCTTCCAGGGTTCACCCTGTCAGCATCTTGTCTGTATTTTCTTCAAAGACTCCCCCCGTCTAATTAACATTTTGGTACATTCTGTGTTCTTCCCCTTTACTGATTGGCCCCTAAGTCTTGCAGCACTCCTTTCATTGGCTACATCTTTTCTTACTTACACCAATCACTCTCAAGTCCCGGTAGCGCCAACCACTCCTTAGCAACCGGCCAAACACCAGTTCCGTGCCCTTTACAAGTTAGATTCCAGTTCCACCCCGACCTGACTCCAGAGGCCCAACTTCTTATCGATCATTTCCCCTCTATTCTCCAAACTGGGTCCCAATACCACCTTAGGTTCGTCTTTTCTGTTAATCAATTGGCTGGGAGCCACCGAGCTCCTGACGGAAACCAATCACAGAGGAACCGATTAGTTGGCTGGAGATGGTCTTGGGGCCGAGAATGGGTTAGAGGGAGAAAGACTCCAGTTGTGCGCGAGGTCCGCAGATCCTTGTGAGCCCTGAGCCTCCATGAGGGACAGGGCGGGGACAACAACTGCAGCCTTGTCGTAGATAGCATCCGATTCCCGAAAACCTCCTTTCACTTTACTCCCAGTTCCAGGGGAGACTTAGGTCAATTCTGTCTGAAATTCTCCCCTGGGCAAGAATACACGCTTGGTCCCAGGCCCTTTGGCAGACACTATGCCTTAGATGGAGACTCCAGCCTAGAAATATCCGAGGCTTCGTTAGAGTACTCTAGCAAATACCCTGAATTTGCAGACAGGGACCTAAGCTCCTTGGAGTCAGCTGTGTCTCTATTTCCAAATGAAAACTACATCCCAGAGATAGGTACCCAATGCAGAGACACCCCCATTTCTATTCTTAGAGCTCAGGCTATATATGTTCTCTAGTTAGTTCTAGTTAGGGACCCACGTTCCGAGGTGTCGGCTGGACACAAAGCCTCAGGCAAGGTCTCTCCCCTCACTGAGATCATCCCTGGTGCCAGGAGATTTTAGTTCCGAAAAACTAATACACCACCACGTCCCCAGGCGGCAACCTGACTCTGGGAGCCAGCTACACACCCGGACCCAGACAATCGTCTCATTCCAGAAGAGAGCATCTCAGTGTAAAGCCGGAGAGAGCCTAGCAAGACTATAATAATCCGCGGGACTGGGCGGGGCATCCGCCCGAAGGCGCGTTACGTCAGGTCTCACTCCTCATTCGTCCCGCCCCTCATGCCCCGCCCCCGCTGCGGACGCCTAGGGACTAGGCCGGTCTTCCCAGCATGCATTGTTCGGGACGAGACAAGTCGGGCGCCAAGCGCGGGGCCGGAGCGGCCTTCCCAGAGTCCTTTGCGCGGCACCTGGTGACAAAATGGCTGCCCGAGGGAGACGGGCGGAGCCTCCGGGTCGGGAGGCACCGGGCCCCGCGGGTGGCGGCGGCGGCGGCGGGAGCCGATGGGCTGAGTCGGGGCCGGGGACATCGCCGGAGAGCGGGGATGATGAAGTATCCGGCGCGGGTTCGAGCCCGGCGTCGGGCGGCGTGAACTTGTTCGCCAACGATGGCAGCTTCCTGGAGCTGTTCAAGCGGAAGATGGAGGAGGAGCAGCGGCAGCGACAGGAGGAACCGCCCCCGGGCTCGCAGCGACCCGACCAGCCGGCCACCGCCGCCGCCGCGGGCCCCGGGGATCCGAAGAGGAAGGGCGGCCCTGGCCCCACGCTCAGCTTCGTAAGGAGCCACGGGGGTGGGGGGCGGGCGCCAGGGCCTTCCTCGGCCAGGAGTCGGGCCCGAGAAAGGGAGCGGGGTCCAGGTCCACCCTCCGACCCCGGTCGGGGGCCGCCCGGCTCACCCGCTGAGGATTCAGAAGCTGGATTCCCGACGGGAGAGGTTTGGGCGCGGAGGTGGGGAGCCTAAGAGTCTTGTCCGCAGAAACTGGGAGTCGAGGGAATTCCGCTGGAAACAACGTTCTGAGGATAGGAAACCGGGGTACTAGAATTCCTGTTTGAATCGTTTCCACCCGAACTTTGGATCTGGGGACCATCTCCCACTATGGGAGTGGGGGCCGTATTCAAGTCTGGAGTCTGAGCTGTGTGAGGACTCCGACTGCTTATTGTTATTACCCTAGGAGATTTGCTTGAATTCCCTGATTCTCATACGTCCGGTGTCCACTTACTGAGCACTTTATCTTGTGCTGGGCACTGCACGAGGTGATGGATATGCCGTTTGGAACATGTCAGGCATTACTACTCTTCTGGCCTAACCTCATTTTCCCTGCTTGCAAAAAATGAGCATTTTCTGATGTGATTAGCACTGGGCTAATCGTACAGGAAGGGCTAAACTAGTGGTTCTTAAACTGGGGACTATTCCCCGTGCGGACGCCTAGGGACAGGCCGGTCCCAGCATGCATTGTTCGGGACGAGACAAGTCGGGCGCCAAGCGCGGGGCCGGAGCGGCCTTCCCAGAGTCCTTTGCGCGGCACCTGGTGACAAAATGGCTGCCCGAGGGAGACGGGCGGAGCCTCCGGGTCGGGAGGCACCGGGCCCCGCGGGTGGCGGCGGCGGCGGCGGGAGCCGATGGGCTGAGTCGGGGCCGGGGACATCGCCGGAGAGCGGGGATGATGAAGTATCCGGCGCGGGTTCGAGCCCGGCGTCGGGCGGCGTGAACTTGTTCGCCAACGATGGCAGCTTCCTGGAGCTGTTCAAGCGGAAGATGGAGGAGGAGCAGCGGCAGCGACAGGAGGAACCGCCCCCGGGCTCGCAGCGACCCGACCAGCCGGCCACCGCCGCCGCCGCGGGCCCCGGGGATCCGAAGAGGAAGGGCGGCCCTGGCCCCACGCTCAGCTTCGTAAGGAGCCACGGGGGTGGGGGGCGGGCGCCAGGGCCTTCCTCGGCCAGGGGAGTCGGGCCCGAGAAAGGGGAGCGGGGTCCAGGTCCACCCTCCGACCCCGGTCGGGGGGCCGCCCGGCTCACCCGCTGAGGATTCAGAAGCTGGATTCCCGACGAGAGAGGTTTGGGCGCGGAGGTGGGGAGCCTAAGAGTCTTGTCCGCAGAAACTGGGAGTCGAGGGAATTCCGCTGGAAACAACGTTCTGAGGATAGGAAACCGGGGTACTAGAATTCCTGTTTGAATCGTTTCCACCCGAACTTTGGATCTGGGGACCATCTCCCACTATGGGAGTGGGGGCCGTATTCAAGTCTGGAGTCTGAGCTGTGTGAGGACTCCGACTGCTTATTGTTATTACCCTAGGAGATTTGCTTGAATTCCCTGATTCTCATACGTCCGGTGTCCACTTACTGAGCACTTTATCTTGTGCTGGGCACTGCACGAGGTGATGGATATGCCGTTTGGAACATGTCAGGCATTACTACTCTTCTGGCCTAACCTCATTTTCCCTGCTTGCAAAAAATGAGCATTTTCTGATGTGATTAGCACTGGGCTAATCGTACAGGAAGGGCTAAACTAGTGGTTCTTAAACTGGGGACTATTCCCCCCACCTCATCCCTACTCTTGGAACCTAGTCAGGGGATATCTGTGGTGGTCGGAACGGTGCAGGGCGGGGGGGAGGCAGTGCTGCTGACAGGAGTGAGTGGAGGGCAGGGATGCTGCTGCTCAACATCCTAAAATGAGCAAAACAGCGCTCCTTCCCCGATCCAGTTCAAAATATCACTAGTGCATAAGACCGAGAAACTCGAAGCTAAAAAAAAAAAAAAAAAGGGCACCCACCTGGACAGTCAGCTCTGAGCTTGCTTTGTCTCAAGTGCTGAGAGCAAGTTCGTGTGGTGTGGCGAAGAAAATGTGTTGACTGGGGTAGGGGATGTCAAATTTCTTCATCTGTTCAAAATGCGTGTAAATAATCTCAGCAGCGCAGGTCTCTTCACACCCGGCTGAGGGCTAGGGACGGGCTGTCTGGAAAGCCTGTTGCAGCCCTTGGTGCACCAGAAGCCCCCAGTCTGTGAGACAAAAGCCAAAGAGGGGACCCGGAGGAAAGTTCGGGGTTAAGACTTGACGTTTGAAGAAGGGGAAGTGACAGGGCCCGGGCTGGTGTGAGAGCCGGGTGGCAGCCAGGTGCCCCCCTGTGCGTGAGAGGAGCAGCTGTCACGGCCTTTTCCGTGTGTTCCCCGGGGGCGTCTGCAGGAACACCCTCAGAGAGGCCAGGCCAGGTTAGGGGTCAGGGAACAGTGTCCTGTGCAGGTTAAGAAGTCTGCTCAGTAGCCTCGACTCACCTGACTCTGAATCTAGCCCCCGTGTCTGCTGCCAGCATGATCCAGGGCACAGGCTTCTCCTTTCCAAAGATGTCGCCTCCTCTGTCCAGTGGGGACGGACAGCACCTTCATCCTAAGGCGACTGTGATGAGAAGGAGGTGATCCGTCCAGAGCCGCTCGGTCCAGGGCTTAGCACACGTCAGTGCTCAGTAAAGGGAGCTGTAGCTGCCCGTGTTTCCCGGGGAGAGTGAAGCCAGAGCTCACCCCCCAACCACATGGGGATTCTTCTCTCGCTGGGAGGACAGCCCGGGGGCCCAGGACTGCTGATGTGATTAGCACTGGGCTAATCGTACAGGAAGGGCTAAACTAGTGGTTCTTAAACTGGGGACTATTCCCCCCACCTCATCCCTACTCTTGGAACCTAGTCAGGGGATATCTGTGGTGGTCGGAACGGTGCAGGGCGGGGGGGAGGCAGTGCTGCTGACAGGAGTGAGTGGAGGGCAGGGATGCTGCTGCTCAACATCCTAAAATGAGCAAAACAGCGCTCCTTCCCCGATCCAGTTCAAAATATCACTAGTGCATAAGACCGAGAAACTCGAAGCTAAAAAAAAAAAAAAAAAAGGGCACCCACCTGGACAGTCAGCTCTGAGCTTGCTTTGTCTCAAGTGCTGAGAGCAAGTTCGTGTGGTGTGGCGAAGAAAATGTGTTGACTGGGGTAGGGGATGTCAAATTTCTTCATCTGTTCAAAATGCGTGTAAATAATCTCAGCAGCGCAGGTCTCTTCACACCCGGCTGAGGGCTAGGGACGGGCTGTCTGGAAAGCCTGTTGCAGCCCTTGGTGCACCAGAAGCCCCCAGTCTGTGAGACAAAAGCCAAAGAGGGGACCCGGAGGAAAGTTCGGGGTTAAGACTTGACGTTTGAAGAAGGGGAAGTGACAGGGCCCGGGCTGGTGTGAGAGCCGGGTGGCAGCCAGGTGCCCCCCTGTGCGTGAGAGGAGCAGCTGTCACGGCCTTTTCCGTGTGTTCCCCGGGGGCGTCTGCAGGAACACCCTCAGAGAGGCCAGGCCAGGTTAGGGGTCAGGGAACAGTGTCCTGTGCAGGTTAAGAAGTCTGCTCAGTAGCCTCGACTCACCTGACTCTGAATCTAGCCCCCGTGTCTGCTGCCAGCATGATCCAGGGCACAGGCTTCTCCTTTCCAAAGATGTCGCCTCCTCTGTCCAGTGGGGACGGACAGCACCTTCATCCTAAGGCGACTGTGATGAGAAGGAGGTGATCCGTCCAGAGCCGCTCGGTCCAGGGCTTAGCACACGTCAGTGCTCAGTAAAGGGAGCTGTAGCTGCCCGTGTTTCCCGGGGAGAGTGAAGCCAGAGCTCACCCCCCAACCACATGGGGATTCTTCTCTCGCTGGGAGGACAGCCCGGGGGCCCAGGACTGCCTGGGCATCATGGGCCCAGGGCAGGCGCTGAGTCGCGTGTGCTCCTCTCTGATTGCTGCGCAGGTTGGCCGGCCGGCGGAGCTGGGCGCGGCGTCGGGACGGGCCACCGGGCCGGGCTAGGAAGGTGTAGTGGGCCTCCGCGCCGCCAAGGGCGGGCCCCGGCTCCTGTAACCGTTGCAGTCTTCTGTCCCTTCACCCAGGTGGGCAAGCGCAGAGGCGGGAACAAACTAGCCCTCAAGACGGGAATAGTAGCCAAGAAGCAGAAGACGGAGGATGAGGTGAGCGGGCCGGGTGGGGGTGGGCGGGGGGACTGCTGGCGTTGCCTTTTCCTTCCAGCCTCAACGCCTGGCTGTGGTGCCCGTCCCTCCCTCTTCAGTTATCTGGCCCTTGGATGGGTGTCCTGGGTGGGGGCAGAGGGCTTTCAACCCAGCTCTGAGATAACTTGACTGTGCTTGTCCCTATCTCAGACCCAAGACCTTTGGGGTGGCGCCGTGGGTGGGTCAGCTGTCTTAGGACAGTCCTGACCCCGGTTCCTGGCCTCCCCTCCCCACAGGTATTAACAAGTAAAGGTGATGCATGGGCCAAGTACATGGCAGAGGTGAAAAAGTATAAAGCCCACCAGTGCGGTGATGATGATAAAACTCGGCCCCTGGTGAAATGACCCCCTTCCCTGCCTGCCCACGGCCTGGGACTCTCTGCGATGTACATACTATTTAATGCAGTGGCAGCGCGGCAGCCTTTCCCCCTCAAGGACTTACACACGGAAGGAAACCGAGATGCTTCCCGCGGCTGCGGACGATTCTCCAGGACTCTTTTTTACCTTGAGCACTTGCCTCCTGAGACTTCATAGACCAGTGTTTTACTGTCCCTTCTCCTCCCATCCCTCTCCCTGGCCCTTTCTGCCTTCCTGTTTGCCCCTTCCCGTCCCTCCCTTTAGCCATCATTTCCGGGAAGTAAAGAACATGATTTAGTGCTGAAGCTGTGTGCTTCGTTTGCCTTCTTTGCTGTTTCCAACTTAAGTCCTCCCCTCTGGGCTGGTGCTGCACCCCACCAGTGCCTGGGTTTGGCCCAGTGAAGGAGGGATTTGGGGGTGTGGGGAAGAACAGGGGTGTGACCCCTCCTGTAAGGCCTGACCTCTCCTTAGGATTCACCCCTGAGACACACATGCACCCCACCCCCTGCTGTTGGGTGTTCTTGTTCAGTCTCTTCGCAGTCCCATGTGGGCTGGGCCAAAGCCATCAAGTCTGTTAAATCAGAGGACACTGAGCAGGGTGCCTGGGGCTTTCTGAAGCCTGCGGGCACTGCAGCGAACAGAACAGCGAACATGCATGTGTCCTGCCCTTGCAGAAGGAAACAGACACAGGCGAAAAGGGGAAGCCATCTGGGAAGGTGATTGAAGAAGTCCAGGATTGAGGCTGCAGGGAGGGGTCTGTTTTAATTGACATCTGATCAGAGGCTTGATCAGGTGAGGAAGCCTGTCTGCGGGGTAGTAAACAGCCAGCCAGGGAAAGTGCCTGGCCCTTAGAGGCCACTGGGAGTTGAGCTGGCTGAATGAGGAGCCTCGTGTGCTCGTGTGAGAATATGGGACTTTATTTGTAAGTAAGAAGTCGTCCTTGGGAGGTTGTGAAGTAAGAAGCTGCATGATATGTTTTATATCTTAACAGGATCCCTCTGGCTGAAGGGATCTGGGCAGAACCTGGGAGGTGGAGGAGGCCAGGCTGTGAATAGGCAGGAGAAGCTGATGGGGTGCTGGCAGTGGAGGCAGTGAAGAGGACTAGGTGTGGATTCCAGGGGAGTAGGTCGGTCTTGCCAACTACTCAGCCCTTCCAGCGAAGCTGTGTATTTATATGATCAGGAGAAAGAATGCAAAGGGACTTGTTTGTCCCACCTTGCAGAATGAGACAGTTGCTGTATCGGGTCTCCAGGACTCTTTTTCCTTGAGCACTTGCCTCCTGAGACTTCATAGACCAGTGTTTTACTGTCCCTTCTCCTCCCATCCCTCTCCCTGGCCCTTTCTGCCTTCCTGTTTGCCCCTTCCCGTCCCTCCCTTTAGCCATCATTTCCGGGAAGTAAAGAACATGATTTAGTGCTGAAGCTGTGTGCTTCGTTTGCCTTCTTTGCTGTTTCCAACTTAAGTCCTCCCCTCTGGGCTGGTGCTGCACCCCACCAGTGCCTGGGTTTGGCCCAGTGAAGGAGGGATTTGGGGGTGTGGGGAAGAACGGGGGTGTGACCCCTCCTGTAAGGCCTGACCTCTCCTTAGGATTCACCCCTGAGACACACATGCACCCCACCCCCTGCTGTTGGGTGTTCTTGTTCAGTCTCTTCGCAGTCCCATGTGGGCTGGGCCAAAGCCATCAAGTCTGTTAAATCAGAGGACACTGAGCAGGGTGCCTGGGGCTTTCTGAAGCCTGCGGGCACTGCAGCGAACAGAACAGCGAACATGCATGTGTCCTGCCCTTGCAGAAGGAAACAGACACAGGCGAAAAGGGGAAGCCATCTGGGAAGGTGATTGAAGAAGTCCAGGATTGAGGCTGCAGGGAGGGGTCTGTTTTAATTGACATCTGATCAGAGGCTTGATCAGGTGAGGAAGCCTGTCTGCGGGGTAGTAAACAGCCAGCCAGGGAAAGTGCCTGGCCCTTAGAGGCCACTGGGAGTTGAGCTGGCTGAATGAGGAGCCTCGTGTGCTCGTGTGAGAATATGGGACTTTATTTGTAAGTAAGAAGTCGTCCTTGGGAGGTTGTGAAGTAAGAAGCTGCATGATATGTTTTATATCTTAACAGGATCCCTCTGGCTGAAGGGATCTGGGCAGAACCTGGGAGGTGGAGGAGGCCAGGCTGTGAATAGGCAGGAGAAGCTGATGGGGTGCTGGCAGTGGAGGCAGTGAAGAGGACTAGGTGTGGATTCCAGGGGAGTAGGTCGGTCTTGCCAACTACTCAGCCCTTCCAGCGAAGCTGTGTATTTATATGATCAGGAGAAAGAATGCAAAGGGACTTGTTTGTCCCACCTTGCAGAATGAGACAGTTGCTGTATCGGGATAAGATGTCCTCAAGGGGGCTTCCCTGGTGGTCCAGTGGGTACAAGGGGCGCCGGTTTGATCCCTGGCCTGGAAAGATCCCACGTGCCGCGGAGCAGCTGGACTGATGTGTCCAACTACAGAGCTGGAGTTCTGGAGCGCATGCGCCTAAAGCCGGTGCTCTGCAGAAGAGGGGTCACTGTGATGGGAGGCCCACATGGGCCAAAGAACAAAGGTGGAAATAAATGAAAGACCAATAGAAGTGGCCAAAAAAAAAAATACAAAAAAAGATGTCCTCAAGGAAGCCTGATGCCCTATGTGGCCCGCTAGTGCTCCTTGTACTTCTGTGTGTCTTCCTGGCCTCATTGCTCATCCTGTTTGAGCTGAAGCCTTCCTAGCTCCCTGCCCTCCATGGAGCTCAGCGATGGTTAAGATGACCCTGCCTCCTGACCTCTTATTCAAACCTATCTGACTTGGAGCAACATCTAGCCATCCCAGCCATCCCAGCTGAGGGCCCATCTCCCAGGCCTTCCCAGGCATAAATGCTGAGCCTCCTGGCACACGTGCCCACCCTAGGGCCAGGCCTCTGTCCCTCTTCCATTAAGGGAGCATCATGACCTCAAGGACCATAGTGGTCACCACATACTGGGACCTATGGGGACAGAAAAGGACAGGGGCTGAGTTAGTACCTGCCCGTGGGGCTTCCCAGGTGGCTCACTGGTAAAGAACCCTCTTGCCAACGCAGGAAGATACAGGAGATGTGGGAGACACCGGAGACCCCTGGATTGGGACAATCCCCTGAAGCAGGACATGGCAATCTGCTCCAGTGTTCTTGCCTGGGGACAGCGGGGCCAGGTGGGCTACAGTCCACAGGTTGCAGAGTTGAACATGACTGAGCACACACACACACACAACAAACAGCCTCACACTGTCAGATCCAGCCTGTGGGGGTGGGAAATTTCCAAATAGCAACAGTCCAAACTTCCTGTGCTAGTGGAGCTAACATTATGGCTGGAGGGAAACAAGCAACAAAATACAGAAGGAAAAAGCCGGAAAGGCCAGCTGTGGTGAGAGTGGGAGAGAGGGCGACTACGAACAGGTCAAGAATGGCCACGTCATCCGCTCCAAGCCCTGAAGGAGGCAGGGCAGGCTGTGAACATGGTCCTTGGAAGGGTGTCACAGGCTAAAGGAACAGCAAAGACCTTTCGCTGAATTACACCTGGCTTGAAGAGTGAGCAGACTTTGGACCAGGCAACATGCCTCTTTACTTCCTGCTCGCACACAATAAGGCTTGTCTGGTTTATTTTCCACAGCAGCTTCAAGCTGAGCTGGCCCAGGTGTGCTGTTAGCTGTGGGGATGTAGTATGGGAGAGGGAACGCAGGAAGCCAGCGGAGCCATCCCTACCTTCTCCGCCCTCCAAGCCAGGGCTAGCCGCTGGATCTTTAAAAAGAAACAGAAGTGGGAGAAGTAGGTCGCCTCTGCAGCAGCTCAGCCTCTGTTCTGGAGTGTCAGGCGGCAGGAGGAGCTGATGGGAGTCCCAGCACCTCCTTTCCCTGAGCTCACCTTCCCCGACCTGGGAAAAGTCTGAAACGGGAGGAGAATCAATTTCAGGTCTTGGTGAGTCACAAAGTCCCAGCTTCAAAGTATTCTGATGCCTGTTAGTTCTGTGATCTTGGGTAAGTCATTTAGTCTTTCTGTTGTTCAGGTTCTCCATCTATAAAATAGGGAAAAAAACATGTAGGGTGAAGTTTTAAAGTAAAGGCTATGCTCCTATGGTCAATATTAACCCTGACATTCAAAGGGGCTGTTATTGCTTCTGGAGGTGAAGCAGTTGACTTGTGTTTGGGGACCAGGTTGGAGAAATACCTTGAAATGTGAGTGTAGTGTGATGAGACGTTCCAGCAGGGAGGCTATTGTAAACGGAGATGTGTTTGTCTCTTATCTCAGATTCCTGGTTGGTCTTCAGTTCTTAGAGTTTCTTTTTTGCACTGAGCTCTTCTAGTTGAAGTTTGCTGTGCACAGGACTGTTGTGAGAATAGTTTGTACACTGATAGGCAATAGGTACATAAGAAATACGGGATTTTTTTTTTTTTTTCGATTTTCGGTTCAATACTGAAATCCACCATCTGGGGAAAAGGAAAAAAGACCTATGCTCATACGAGGGCCAATACTGTGGATCATACTGGCAGCAGAGGTCACATTATTCTTTCCGGACTCCTCCCCGCAAAGTCTGCGCAGAGCCGCTGGAACCTTGACAGCGAAAGTAGGGGGTGGGGGCACTTCCATGCTGGGCGAGTGCTTAACACTCTGCACTTCCGGACTCCTGTGCTGTTAGCTTGAAGAGTGAGCAGACTTTGGACCAGGCAACATGCCGCTTTACTTCCTGCTCGCACACAGTACGGCTTGTCTGGTGTATTTTCCACAGCAGCTTCAAGCTGAGCTGGCCCAGGTGTGCTGTTAGCTGTGGGGATGTAGTATGGGAGAGGGAACGCAGGAAGCCAGCGGAGCCATCCCTACCTTCTCCGCCCTCCAAGCCAGGGCTAGCCGCTGGATCTTTAAAAAGAAACAGAAGTGGGAGAAGTAGGTCGCCTCTGCAGCAGCTCAGCCTCTGTTCTGGAGTGTCAGGCGGCAGGAGGAGCTGATGGGAGTCCCAGCACCTCCTTTCCCTGAGCTCACCTTCCCCGACCTGGGAAAAGTCTGAAGCGGGAGGAGAATCAATTTCAGGTCTTGGTGAGTCACAAAGTCCCAGCTTCAAAGTATTCTGATGCCTGTTAGTTCTGTGATCTTGGGTAAGTCATTTAGTCTTTCTGTTGTTCAGGTTCTCCATCTATAAAATAGGGAAAAAAACATGTAGGGTGAAGTTTTAAAGTAAAGGCTATGCTCCTATGGTCAATATTAACCCTGACATTCAAAGGGGCTGTTATTGCTTCTGGAGGTGAAGCAGTTGACTTGTGTTTGGGGACCAGGTTGGAGAAATACCTTGAAATGTGAGTGTAGTGTGATGAGACGTTCCAGCAGGGAGGCTATTGTAAACGGAGATGTGTTTGTCTCTTATCTCAGATTCCTGGTTGGTCTTCAGTTCTTAGAGTTTCTTTTTTGCACTGAGCTCTTCTAGTTGAAGTTTGCTGTGCACAGGACTGTTGTGAGAATAGTTTGTACACTGATAGGCAATAGGTACATAAGAAATACGGGATTTTTTTTTTTTTTTCGATTTTCGGTTCAATACTGAAATCCACCATCTGGGGAAAAGGAAAAAAGACCTATGCTCATACGAGGGCCAATACTGTGGATCATACTGGCAGCAGAGGTCACATTATTCTTTCCGGACTCCTCCCCGCAAAGTCTGCGCAGAGCCGCTGGAACCTTGACAGCGAAAGTAGGGTGTGGGGGAATTTCCCTGCTGGTCGAGTGCTTAACACTCTGCACTTCCACTGCAGGGGCAGAGGTTGGATCTCTGGTCAGAGAACGAAGATGCCGTGATGCCGCACTATGTGGCCAAAAACAAAAGGAGAAAAGAAAGAAAAGAGAAAGGAGGGGGTGAGCATTATTACCAAATGGTGCAGCATCTCCGAGTCGCTTCCCACCAGCCCCTTATCTTAGGCAACCCCCAACCCTGAGAAGAAAACTCCTACGGTTTGCACCCTCTCCCAAAACCTCCAGATTTAGCTCCAGGCCCTCGACCTCGTTCTTCCTTCTGCCCAACGCACAACCCCCGAGGGTCTCCAGACCTCTCAGATTTGGGTTTCAGCCAGGGTCGGTAAGCTCGGCGACGCCTGTGCAAGGCAACCTGGGATTTGTAGTTCTGGGCCCGCGGGTCGCCCAAAGGAAGGCCATTGCGCGTGCGTAGGCGGCGGCTGTCCGCACGTGTCTCTCAAATCTGGTTCATACCCAGCCGAGCCGTCTGAGGTGGGAATCGTCCGCTTCTTTAGGGATCCTGATTCTCCGAGTGGAGTCTGGCACCGCTGTCTCGCCTCAAACCCTGGCGGCCCCAGTTTTCGGCAAGAGAGGCTTTAGGTATCTATTTTTCAGGAATGAACAGAGCCAGGACGGACTTTGCCAAGAATTTGGACTGAAGAACCTGTCTCCTCCAGGCTGGGGCAAGAATTAACCTGTGCCTCTTCGGAAGCCAAAACGACCCTCCGGGCAGGGCAGGGTTGTCCTTTGGGATTAGAGCCCTAGTTGATTCAGTAAATATTGGTTTGCTGTGCACAGGACTGTTGTGAGAATAGTTTGTACACTGATAGGCAATAGGTACATAAGAAATACGGGATTTTTTTTTTTTTTTCGATTTTCGGTTCAATACTGAAATCCACCATCTGGGGAAAAGGAAAAAAGACCTATGCTCATACGAGGGCCAATACTGTGGATCATACTGGCAGCAGAGGTCACATTATTCTTTCCGGACTCCTCCCCGCAAAGTCTGCGCAGAGCCGCTGGAACCTTGACAGCGAAAGTAGGGTGTGGGGGAATTTCCCTGCTGGTCGAGTGCTTAACACTCTGCACTTCCACTGCAGGGGCAGAGGTTGGATCTCTGGTCAGAGAACGAAGATGCCGTGATGCCGCACTATGTGGCCAAAAACAAAAGGAGAAAAGAAAGAAAAGAGAAAGGAGGGGGTGAGCATTATTACCAAATGGTGCAGCATCTCCGAGTCGCTTCCCACCAGCCCCTTATCTTAGGCAACCCCCAACCCTGAGAAGAAAACTCCTACGGTTTGCACCCTCTCCCAAAACCTCCAGATTTAGCTCCAGGCCCTCGACCTCGTTCTTCCTTCTGCCCAACGCACAACCCCCGAGGGTCTCCAGACCTCTCAGATTTGGGTTTCAGCCAGGGTCGGTAAGCTCGGCGACGCCTGTGCAAGGCAACCTGGGATTTGTAGTTCTGGGCCCGCGGGTCGCCCAAAGGAAGGCCATTGCGCGTGCGTAGGCGGCGGCTGTCCGCACGTGTCTCTCAAATCTGGTTCATACCCAGCCGAGCCGTCTGAGGTGGGAATCGTCCGCTTCTTTAGGGATCCTGATTCTCCGAGTGGAGTCTGGCACCGCTGTCTCGCCTCAAACCCTGGCGGCCCCAGTTTTCGGCAAGAGAGGCTTTAGGTATCTATTTTTCAGGAATGAACAGAGCCAGGACGGACTTTGCCAAGAATTTGGACTGAAGAACCTGTCTCCCTCCAGGCTGGGGCAAGAATTAACCTGTGCCTCTTCGGAAGCCAAAACGACCCTCCGGGCAGGGCAGGGTTGTCCTTTGGGATTAGAGCCCTAGTTGATTCAGTAAATATTGGTTTAGGGAGCGTCCAGATACAGTAAACGGACGGCCTTGAGCTGCGGGGAGGAAAAGTCACGTTTTTGAAGAACAATGTACTTCCAAGTTTTGTAATGCTTATCTTGGAGTATCTCTAACTCAGCAAACTCCTCTTTTACCTGTTAGACCAATTGAGAAACTAAAGGTCGCCCACCTTATTGTCAGCAGGGTGTAGACCTGGGAGCTGGGGAGAACGAACCGGGACTCTGCTGCTCTTAAGAAAAGAGGCGTCCTACTTTGTCGTCAGGGCGCGCAAGAATTACGGAATACCGTTTTCTTCCCCACCTTCCTGTCCTTACTTAAATTTCTTGAACTTTTTCACCTCATTCAGCTGCAGGTAGTGAAAAGAGTGAGGTCTTTTGCTCTAGCGTGTATTTATTAGTTCATTTCGTTTAAAAGTTTTATATCCTCGTAGGATTTTTTTTCCATATAAAAAATGTCAAACTACTGAAAATAGCCGCTGCTTTAGGAACCCAGCCAGTCTCCGGCACTCCCTTTGTCTGTCTTTCCCTCCTTTGTCTCGGGTATAAAGTCCACCCCCGGCTCACGCCCCTCCATTCTGTTTGCACGCATATGTTCTCCTCCCAAGTACCCTCCAGACCGGGGAGGAAGGCACAGTTCAGTTCTTAGAGGAAGGGGGTAACGACGTGCAGACCGTTTGGGCTGAGGGGTTCCCGGTTCCACCGTACACGAAAGTCCCGCGCGCCACCGAACTCCTGGAGCCAGCAAAGAGCTGCGGTCCGGCCAGCGAGAGGGAGGCCGAGGAAACGAGACGGCGGGAGGACCAGCAGGCCAGAGAGGCCGCGAGAGCCGCCGGCTCTTTGGTCACGTGACCCGCGTTCGGCGAGGCCTAGGTCTCCCTGGAGCCAGGCCACGTGCAGAGGCTACTTATGTTCATTGGCTCTTTTAGGCCTGTTTGAACGGCGTACGGAAGCCGCTGCGGTTCATAAACGGCCGCGTTTTCTTTTTCTTTCTTTTTATTTTTTTACTCTCTGTCTTTGGCTCCCTCCCTCCGCGCGAGTCTCAGGAAAAGCCGCAGCTTAAGGCCCCACTGCTGCCGCCCGAGGCCCTGTAAGTGAGCCTCGCCCGGACCCCGACCGGCTCGGCCCCGGCTTGCGTCGACCCCCGCCGGGCTCCGGGCCTGCGCTGCGCGCGGCCCGGGCGTCGGGGCCGCGCCTGACCGAGAAAGGCCGGGGACCCAGCTGGGCCCGATGGACGCGGCAGCGAGAATGGGCCGGGGCGGGGGAGGGGGAGCCGAGCCCGGCCGAGGGGGTGGGGCCTCGGAGCCGCGCCCGGTCCCGGTGCCGTGAGGATCGGGCTGGGGGGCTCTGATTGGGGGAGGCGCGTGGGGACTGCTTGGGGCCTGATGGGGGGACGTCGCGAGGCTCGGGCGTGCGTGAGGGTCTGTTTCGGCGGGGCTCGGCTGGGTCTGACGGGCGAGGCCGCACTGAGAAGTTGAGGAGGGGGCTGGTTGGACCCTGGTAGGGAGGGGCGTCTGGCTTCGGCTCGGGGCGCTTTGCTGGATCTGACTGCGAGGCGTAGCTGGGAGCAGTTTGGGGAAATGCCCCGGGGGGTGCTCGGCCGGGACTCACTAGGGGGACCTTCAGGGCTCGGATGAAGAGGCTCTCCTGCTCGAGGTGGTGGGGGCTTGGTCGAGCTTGATTGGGGGGAGCAGCAGGGACCCATCCGGGGCGGCTAGTGCTGACCTGGGTGGGGGGCTGGAGCGGTGTGCGGGGAGGCTTGGCCAGACCTCACTGGGGAAGCGGCAGAGACTCATCCTGGGGGGCTCGTGTGGCCAGATAGGCGGGCTGGGCCGACTCTCATTCGGAGAGGCATCAGGGACCTGCCTGCTGACGGCTCTGGGTCTGATGGCTGCGTGCCGGCCGGAGAGAGACCACGGGGGCTGGGCTCCGACGTGTTCGGGGGTCAGGGCCCCTGGCTGGGGAAGTGGCTGGGTCGCCGCTTAGCAGCTTCGAGGGAAGTGGAAGCCTTAGGGCCCGCAGGAGCGGGCGGCGGCATGGGCCGACGTGGGATGAAGGCCCAGCGATGGGTGGCAGGAGGATTCGCCGGGTCCCGCCGCCGCCTCGCGTGGCCCGCTTCCACATACCCCCGCCCGCGCTCCCAAGCCCGCTACTGCGTGGCCGTAGATGGCGCAGCTGGCGGGGACCCCGCACTTGGGCGGGCGTGGGTCGGTGGCCTCGCCTGTCCGCCGAGGACGCTCCTGTCTTTCCGCCGCCACCGCAGAGGGGGCTCCGCCTGGGACCCCCACGGAGCCCCCGAGATCCAGTGCTGATCCTGGCCCCTACCCCCGCAGTTCGCCTTGCGCCATGGACTGGCAGCCAGACGAGCAGGGCCTACAGCAGGTCCTGCAGCTGCTCAAAGACTCGCAGTCGCCGAACACAGCCACGCAGCGCATCGTACAGGATGTATCCTTCCTTCCGGGTCTGGGGGAACCGGGCAGACAACTGCAGCTCCTGAAGGCCAGGGAGGAAGGAGTCGAAACTTTAGTTCCTGGACTCATTCTGCTGCAGCAGGAGCAGACCTCGGCGAAGAATTAAGGATGGGAATTCTTGAGTGTGTGGGGGGGAAATGGCCCTGGGGGGTGCTCGGCCGGGCGCTTTGCTGGATCTGACTGCGAGGCGTAGCTGGGAGCAGTTTGGGGAAATGCCCCGGGGGGTGCTCGGCCGGGACTCACTAGGGGGACCTTCAGGGCTCGGATGAAGAGGCTCTCCTGCTCGAGGTGGTGGGGGCTTGGTCGAGCTTGATTGGGGGGAGCAGCAGGGACCCATCCGGGGCGGCTAGTGCTGACCTGGGTGGGGGGCTGGAGCGGTGTGCGGGGAGGCTTGGCCAGACCTCACTGGGGAAGCGGCAGAGACTCATCCTGGGGGGCTCGTGTGGCCAGATAGGCGGGCTGGGCCGACTCTCATTCGGAGAGGCATCAGGGACCTGCCTGCTGACGGCTCTGGGTCTGATGGCTGCGTGCCGGCCGGAGAGAGACCACGGGGGCTGGGCTCCGACGTGTTCGGGGGTCAGGGCCCCTGGCTGGGGAAGTGGCTGGGTCGCCGCTTAGCAGCTTCGAGGGAAGTGGAAGCCTTAGGGCCCGCAGGAGCGGGCGGCGGCATGGGCCGACGTGGGATGAAGGCCCAGCGATGGGTGGCAGGAGGATTCGCCGGGTCCCGCCGCCGCCTCGCGTGGCCCGCTTCCACATACCCCCGCCCGCGCTCCCAAGCCCGCTACTGCGTGGCCGTAGATGGCGCAGCTGGCGGGGACCCCGCACTTGGGCGGGCGTGGGTCGGTGGCCTCGCCTGTCCGCCGAGGACGCTCCTGTCTTTCCGCCGCCACCGCAGAGGGGGCTCCGCCTGGGACCCCCACGGAGCCCCCGAGATCCAGTGCTGATCCTGGCCCCTACCCCCGCAGTTCGCCTTGCGCCATGGACTGGCAGCCAGACGAGCAGGGCCTACAGCAGGTCCTGCAGCTGCTCAAAGACTCGCAGTCGCCGAACACAGCCACGCAGCGCATCGTACAGGATGTATCCTTCCTTCCGGGTCTGGGGGAACCGGGCAGACAACTGCAGCTCCTGAAGGCCAGGGAGGAAGGAGTCGAAACTTTAGTTCCTGGACTCATTCTGCTGCAGCAGGAGCAGACCTCGGCGAAGAATTAAGGATGGGAATTCTTGAGTTCCCTTCCCAGCAGAGAGAGGGACACTTACTTGGCGCTTGGCTTTAGTTAAGGATCGTGGATAAAGTTTCCTTTTTTTTCAGTTGGTCGTTTAAAATAGCCTCAAACTATTGAAACCATAAGTAAGTTTAACTTGAAAGTATGAGGCCTTTTAAAAAAAAAAAAAAAAAAAGCATGCAGTGTTGAATTGCTAGTGAGCAGAGCTGAGTGCCCTCTGGGGTCTTCGGACAGAGCCAAGCATGTTCGCCTTCTCCTGCTCTGGCCAGATCTTCAGGGGTGGTGGGAAGCTGGGGCATGCTCTCCCACTTGCTATATAAATCTCACGTGCCTGAAATGCTGTTACTCTGGGCATGGGGATCGGCAGGTGGGGTCCCAGGACCTGGCTCCCTGGTCTCAGTAGTCAGGGTTATGTGCCAGTAAAAGGGGGTCCTGCTTGGGGAAAACCCCTGCCCCCCAAGACCCTTAACCACTTACCAGAAACTCAAACAACTGAACCAATTTCCTGACTTCAACAACTACCTGATATTCGTCCTGACAAGACTCAAGTCGGAAGGTATGCCCCTGGTGCCCTCCACCGAAGCTGACCCCGCTTTCTGCCCCCGTGGTTCCCTGAGCCCAGCCCTCTTCCCACAGATGAGCCGACTCGCTCGCTCAGTGGCCTCATCCTCAAGAACAACGTGAAGGCCCACTACCAGAGCTTCCCACCGCCTGTGGCCGACTTCATCAAACAGGAATGTCTCAACAACATCGGGGACGCCTCCTCGCTCATCCGGGCCACCATAGGTGAGAGTGCTGGGGGAGGCAGCCTCTAGTGAGGCCCTGAGCTGGCACTCTTGGCTGAGAGGCTTCTCAGTAGGTTAACGATATTGGTTCAACTGAATGTTCGAGCTCTGGGGATGGTGGTACTCTTATTGCTTCCGTTTGACAGACGAGAAAACTGAGGCACATGGCTGGGAAGAGACTTGTCTGTCCAGTAGCAGAGCTCAGAAATGACTAAGTCAGGTCTGTGCTCGGAACCACTCCCTCAAGAAACAGCTGTTCTTACTCCTGAGGCATTCACTCGGTGTCCAGAATTTTCTGTTAGATCCTGAGGGTTTGGCAGACTAGAGTGTGAGGACTCCCTGTGAACTCTCACCAGTAATAATTTAGGAGAAACATGGCTTAGGTTTGTGTTGAAGCCTTCCTAGCTCCAAAAGGCTCCCTGAGGAAGAATTAAGAGGAAGGCCGAGAGTTTTTGAGCAATTTTACCTCAAGCCTTTCGCTCCGGATAAAACACCAGCCCTACTATTTGTTCCCAACTTGCATTTTTTCTCCTCAGTTTCACTGAGATGTAATTTTTTATTTTTAATTTTTAAAATATTTATTTATTTATTTGGCTGCACTGGGTCTTTTTTTTTTTTTTTTTAAAGACTTGTTTTTGGCAGGAGGTAGGGAGGGAGTGGGGCAGGCAGGCCACTTTTTATTGGTCTTTCATTTATCTATTTTCTTTGTTCTTTGGCCCGTGTGGGCCTCCTATCGCAGTGGCCTCTGTTGTCGCAGAGCGCCGGCTCTGGGTGTATGCGCTCCAGAGCTCCGGCTCAGTAATTGGACACATCGGTCCAGCTGCTCCACGGCACGTGGGATCTTCCCAGGCCAGGGATCGAACCGGCACCCCTTGCACTGCAAGGCGGTGTCCTTACCCACTGGACCACCAGGGAAGCCCTGCATTGGGTCTTAGTTGAGGCACGTGAGCTTAGTCAGCTTGTGGTATGTGGGATCTTTGTTCCCTGACCAGGGATCGAACTTGCATCCCTGGATTGGAAGGCAGATTCTTAGCCACTGGACCAGGAGGAAAATCCCAAGGTTTTATTTTATTATTAATTAAATAACTATTTTGGGGCCACACTGAGTGGTCTGTCGAATCTTAGCTCCCCCAGGTGTCCTTGACAATTGATTGAACTCCTGCCCTTGGCAATGAAAGTGTGATTCGAACTACCTCTGGATGGCCAAGGAATTCTCCCGAGATACAGTTGACATATAACTGACTTACGACTTTTAAAATTTAAATCTATATCAACTTTAAAAATTACTTTAGTGGAAATTGTATGTAACGGTATAAGATGAGAAGACAGAGAATTCTCTGCTGGTCCAGTGGTTAGGACTGTCACTGCAGGGACTCTGAGTCCAGCCCCTGGTCGGAGGCCTGAGATCTTGCAAGCCATGTAGCATGGCAAAAAAAAAAAAAAAAAAAGGGAAAGCGTGGGGCGGGGAGATAGAGTTGCTTGTTCTAAAGGGAAGATGAGCTCCCCTGGTGACTCAGACAGTTGCAAGTGACCCGAGTTTGATCCCTGGGTTGGAAAGATCCCCTGGAGAATGACTACCCACTCCAGTATTCTTGCCCGAAGAAATCCATGGACAGAGGAGCCTGGAAAGCTACAGTTGATGGCGGTCGAAAAGAGTTGAACATGACTGAGCGACTGACAGGTTCACTTTCCGAGGGAAGGTGGCCTTTAAAATAAATGCAGTAGGGCTTCCCCTGGTGGTCCAGTGGGTAAGGACACCGCCTTGCAGTGCAAGGGGCGCCAGTTCGATCCCTGGCCTGGGAAGATCCCACGTGCCGCGGAGCAGCTGGACCGATGTGTCCAATCACTGAGCCAGAGCTCTGGGGCGCATGCGCCCAGAGCCGGTGCTCTGCAACGACAGACACCACCGCGATGGGAGGCTCACAGGAGCCAAAAAACAAAGACGGATGAAAATAGAGAAATGAAAGACCAATAGAAGTGGCCCGCCCGCTCCCCTCCCTCCCCAACCCGACCCCCGCCCAAAATAAATAAATAAATCTTTAAAAAATAAATAAATAAGTGCAGTAAAGACAAAAAGATAGTATTAAATTTGAGCTAGCTATTGGACCTGCTGGGGCCAGCTGATCCTGAGGCCTAGTGCCCTTGTTCAAAGTGACTCTAAACCTTCTCTGAGGCCAGTGGAAGGATCTGGACTTACCAAACTCATTCTAGGTGCCAATTTCTGCTCTAAGTAAAGTCATTGAAGGCCCCCAGTCACACCAAGAAGGCTGGTGTTCTTTCTTGTTTTGTTTTAGCCTCAGGGTGCAGCTTGTGGGATCTTCGTTCCCCAACCAGGGATAGACCCCTGGGCAGTGAAGTTGTAGAGTCCTCACTGCTGGACTGCCTGGGAATTCCTGGAGGATGGTGGTCTCTGTCTCCATTGAGGCGTAGAGCCCTTAGGGGCTGTGGCCAGGGTCACAGAGACAGGGATGGGCCTAGGGACTCCCAGTGTGCCCACTGCAGGGAACGCCTTTCCCAGCAGACATGTGAACCGGGGTCATCTGGAGTGTTGGCGGAGGCAGCTTCCCCGCCAGGGAAACACTGCCACCTCTTGGCTCTAAATATACCATCTCTGCACTGACATCACCCCTCTTCAGCTCAGCTTCCGGACTGCTCCAGAGTCCTTGCATTTCAGATGCAGGTCACACTCAGGTCTCTAATAAGCAAGATAAGTCCTCCCCAAGGCCTCTGTGGCCCTGTATGACCGACTCCCTCCACCTTGGCTCTGCCTGTTCTCCCCCTCATCCTATGCTCAGCCCCACTGGCTCCTTACCCTTCTGTCTTAGAGCACCCTGGGCCTGCTCCTGACCCTGGAACTCTATACTGCGGTTCTTTCCCCAGGGACCTGGATGGCTTCTCCCTCACCTCCTCAGGGCTTTGCTCAAATGTCAAGGTATCACCTCGCCAAGCCTTCTGGAGCCACCCAATTAAAAACTGTTACCCTCGGCCTCAGTCCTTGTGAGCCATTTTCTCAGTTCTGTTTCCTCCCTTACTTCTTGGCATCTTGCCTCCCAGGGCTTTTGCTGATTTATCTGTATCTCAGGCAGCTCCCCTCACTAGACAGGTCTGCTCCTAAGGGTAGGGATTTTGTGTTTAGTTCTGTGCTGAGTCTCAGGGCCTGAAACAGGGCTGACTCACAGAGAGGTTCTCAAAGGTGTGTAGGGGGACTTCCCCGGTGGTCCAGTGGACTCTGTGCTTCCAGTGCAGGGGGCACGGGTTTGATCTCTGGGCTGGGAACTAGGATCCCACCTGCCACATAGCCAAAAAAATAAAAAAGGAAAGAAGCAAAAAATTGTGTGGGGGGCCGATGGGGCACAGAGAACAGTGTGTGTGGGTGGAGAGAGCGCACAGCGGGAGGGCCGGGGCGCCAGGCAGGCCCGCACCCGCCTGAGGCAGCCTCCTTTCCCGGCCGCCCCAGGCATTCTCATCACCACCATCGCTTCCAAGGGCGAGCTGCAGATGTGGCCTGAGCTGCTGCCCCAGCTGTGCAACCTGCTGAACTCGGAGGATTACAACACTTGCGAGGTAGGCGACCAGCCGTGGCCTGCCTGCCTAAGCGGGAGCTGGGACCGGACCGGGCCCTGCCCATGTACCTGCTGCTCTCCACTCAGGGAGCCTTTGGAGCTCTGCAGAAGATCTGTGAGGACTCGTCCGAACTTCTGGACAGCGATGCCCTCAACAGACCCCTCAACATCATGATCCCCAAGTTCCTCCAGTTCTTCAAGCACTGCAGCCCCAAGATCCGGTGGGTGCGACTCCCCGGGAGTTTGCAGGGAGCTGGGATGGAGTGGGAGAGGTGGGATCAGGGGTGACCCATGTGCTGACCTGCTCCCTGCCAGGTCCCATGCCATTGCCTGTGTGAATCAGTTCATCATGGACCGGGCCCAGGCGCTAATGGACAACATCGACACCTTCATTGAGGTGGGCCGTTGGACTGGGTGGGGTGCAGAGGGAGCCTGAGAAGGGCCGAGGCCCCAGCCCCAGCTGACCCCGGCCTCTCTGCAGCATTTGTTTGCCCTGGCCGTGGACGATGACCCTGAAGTGCGGAAGAACGTGTGCCGTGCGCTTGTGATGCTGCTGGAAGTGCGGATCGACAGGCTCATCCCCCACATGCACAGCATCATCCAGGTGCTCCTGGCCAGGGCCAGCCCGTGTGGGCACTGTGGCGGGGGAGGCCGGTGGGGAGCCACCCCTTGCTGGGCCTGGCCTTACACTTTATCCACCCACCCCAGTACATGCTGCAGAGGACCCAGGACCACGACGAGAATGTGGCCCTTGAGGCCTGCGAGTTTTGGCTGACACTGGCCGAGCAGCCCATCTGCAAGGAGGTCCTGGCCTCCCACTTGGTCCAGTGAGTGCTGCTTCTGCCCCCTGTCCACCCCAGACTCCACCCATCGCCTCTGCCTTCCCTTCTGGTCCCTCCTGGGCTAGCCTTAGTCCCCTTCGTCTGTCTCAATTTGCCTTTATTCCTGTGTGCGTTTATTTCGCAAAGGGTAAGTATGTAGCTTTAATGGATTAAAAATTAGGTTAAGTGATAGGTGGAAAAGATGAGGTCAACAGAGAGGGACTTCCTTGGTGGTCCAGTGGTAGGCAACCCTGGGTAGGTCCTAATGGAGGAGGTCCAGGTTCGACCCCTAGTCAGGGAACTAGATCTCACATGCCTCAACTAAAAACCCTGCACGTTGCAATGAAAATCCTGTGTGCCTCAGCCAAGGCCCAGCACAGCCAATAGAAAAAAAAAAGGTCAAAAGAGGCTTCAGGAATTGGTGGATCCAGGTGCTCAGAGGATGCAAAAGGCATCCTGTCTGGACTCGTATCTATTTCCTCTGCCAGCTTCCTTCTCAGGGATGACCTACCCTCAGGGTAGTACTGTGGCCTTATGCAGCGCCTTCCAGCTTGGGAACCTCAGAGTAAAGACAGTCTCTCTCTTCTGCCCTCAGTCTAATTCTCTTGTGTCTCTGCAAAAAGTCTTATGGCTCATCCTCTTTGGATCACTTTGGATCACTTGTCTGTCCCCGAGTCAGTTAAGTCTCTAATCAAAATCTCTGATCCTGAGGTGCATGGCTTCCAACTGAGTGGAGGGGCTGCCCTGCCTGTCAGCTCCTCAACCTGACCTTGTGCCAGGAAGCGCCTAGTGACGGGGCAGGGCCACGTGTCTCTGCTTTATGGTGCCTTAGGGGTCAGACTTTCCTGGAGGCACTGTGGTAAAGAACATGCCTACGAAGGCAGGAGACATGGGTTCGATCCCTGGGTTTTGAAGATCCCTTGGAGAAGGAAATGACCACCCACTCCGGTAATCTTGCCTGGAAAATCCCGTGAACAGAGGAGCCTGGCCAGCTATAGTCTTTGGGGTTGCACAAGAGTCAGACACAACTTAACAACTAAATAACAAGGGATCAGGCACTATTCCAGGCTTCTCTGGATATGCGGGGGTCTGGAATGCACTGAGTGGCCAGGGGTCTGGGTCTAGAGCCTTCCTTGGAGCTAGGAGTGGAGCCAGGAGCCGTGGCAGCTCTGATCCAGTCACAGTAGTTGGGAACAGTCCCCACTACGGGAAATGAGTGGATGCAGGACAGGCAGAATTAGCATGTAGTGCAGTTGCCCTTCGACTCCTTGACGCGCTTGCCCGCACCTCCACTTCCCTCTTCCCCAGGCTGTGAGCTGTCTCCAGGGCCCCTGTATCCTGATTAACAGCCTTTCTGTCCACAGGCTGATCCCCATCCTTGTAAAAGGGATGAAATACTCGGAAATTGACATCATTCTGCTGAAGGTTAGTTAGGGCTGACCACCAGGCACGGGCAGGTGGGGGAAGGAAGGCTGGGGCGCTGGTGGCCTCTGGGGTGCTCAGCCGTCTGCCTGGCTCCATAGGGGGACGTGGAGGAGGACGAGGCCGTCCCTGACAGTGAGCAGGACATCAAGCCACGTTTCCACAAGTCGCGCACAGTGACGCTGCCCCATGAGGCCGAGCGGCCTGATGGCTCTGAGGATGCGGAGGATGATGACGACGATGATGCTTTGTCTGACTGGAATCTGAGTGAGTGACCTGGCCTGGGGTGAGAAGTGCGGAGTAGGGAACAGGAGGCCCTAGGCTCCTTCTCGGGTGATCAGCAGCTTATACAGAGCGCGTCATGAGATCACAGACTTCTCATCCTGAGGTGTGCCAGGAGGGGCTGCCCTGCCTGTCAGCTCCTCAACCTGACCTTGTGCCAGGAAGCGCCTAGTGACGGGGCAGGGCCACGTGTCTCTGCTTTATGGTGCCTTAGGGGTCAGACTTTCCTGGAGGCACTGTGGTAAAGAACATGCCTACGAAGGCAGGAGACATGGGTTCGATCCCTGGGTTTTGAAGATCCCTTGGAGAAGGAAATGACCACCCACTCCGGTAATCTTGCCTGGAAAATCCCGTGAACAGAGGAGCCTGGCCAGCTATAGTCTTTGGGGTTGCACAAGAGTCAGACACAACTTAACAACTAAATAACAAGGGATCAGGCACTATTCCAGGCTTCTCTGGATATGCGGGGGTCTGGAATGCACTGAGTGGCCAGGGGTCTGGGTCTAGAGCCTTCCTTGGAGCTAGGAGTGGAGCCAGGAGGAGTGTCAGCTCTGATCCAGTCACAGTAGTTGGGAACAGTCCCCACTACGGGAAATGAGTGGATGCAGGACAGGCAGAATTAGCATGTAGTGCAGTTGCCCTTCGACTCCTTGACGCGCTTGCCCGCACCTCCACTTCCCTCTTCCCCAGGCTGTGAGCTGTCTCCAGGGCCCCTGTATCCTGATTAACAGCCTTTCTGTCCACAGGCTGATCCCCATCCTTGTAAAAGGGATGAAATACTCGGAAATTGACATCATTCTGCTGAAGGTTAGTTAGGGCTGACCACCAGGCACGGGCAGGTGGGGGAAGGAAGGCTGGGGCGCTGGTGGCCTCTGGGGTGCTCAGCCGTCTGCCTGGCTCCATAGGGGGACGTGGAGGAGGACGAGGCCGTCCCTGACAGTGAGCAGGACATCAAGCCACGTTTCCACAAGTCGCGCACAGTGACGCTGCCCCATGAGGCCGAGCGGCCTGATGGCTCTGAGGATGCGGAGGATGATGACGACGATGATGCTTTGTCTGACTGGAATCTGAGTGAGTGACCTGGCCTGGGGTGAGAAGTGCGGAGTAGGGAACAGGAGGCCCTAGGCTCCTTCTCGGGTGATCAGCAGCTTATACAGAGCGCGTCATGAGGATTCTCATCACAGCTTCTCATCTGGGGGTTTAGAGAGGAGGACCGTGTATCTCCCTGACTCCTCATCTCCCTCTTGCCCCAGGGAAGTGCTCGGCGGCTGCACTGGACGTCCTGGCCAACGTCTTCCGGGAGGAACTGCTGCCCCACCTGCTCCCCCTGCTCAAGGACCTCCTCTTCCACCCCGAGTGGGTGGTCAAGGAGTCAGGCATCCTGGTGCTGGGCGCCATTGCTGAGGGTAAGGGGCCCTCCAGCCTGACTGCATGTGACCTCTGCTCCTCGGGGTGGTGTGGACAGGGCTGACCCAGGCAGGGCTCACGGGATGTGAGGCCATCCCCAGATTCTCTCCAGAGGTCTGCGCACTTCATGCCAAACAGCTCTGGGATTTGAATCTCCCCCTCAGCCCAAGATCCAGGCTTCCCTAGTAGTTCAGTGGTAAAGAATCCGCCTGCCAACGCAGGATACGCAGGTCTGATCCCCGGAATGGGAAGATCCCCTGGAGAAGGAAATGGCCGCCCATTCCAGTATTCTTGCCTGGGAAATCCCGTGGACAGAGAAGTCTGGTGGGCTACAGTCCATAGGGTCGCAATAGAGTCAGACACAACTTAGCAACTAAGTAACAACCTCAGCTCAAGAGCCTGAAGAGGAACCCTAGATGCAAGCCCTCTCCTTAGTTCTCATGGACAGGAAGTTCCACAAGATCTTAAACATAATTCCAGCCACAATAATAACGGGCAGCCCTGTCCTGCGGGCTTACCGCGACCAGAGGAGGTGGGCTTCTTCTATGAGGAAACTCAGGTGCAGAATTACACTGCTTCTCTGGCCACTTGGGATGAAGCTGGGCCTGGATGAGTTACCAGAGGACTTGCCCGATCTGTGAAAGGAGGCCCCACGATTACCTCAAAACCAGGACTGCTGTAACCACTGTGATGTGTTCTGGGTTTTGATGGGAAAAAACCTCAAGGAATTGACCCTAAACTGGTAAAAATAGATCTCAGGGCTTGGATGATCAGAGAGTGTCCTGTTATCTATGGTTTGCAATGAAAAGAGAGACATGTTCAAAGTTTTTTGCTTTAGAAAGACAAGATGAAAAGTAGAAAAATCACAAACATCCAAGAAAGGTTTCAAAAGAAGGGTGCTGTCTGTCCCTCTGGGTGGCTGCTCCCCGTAAGGCCCAAGGCCCTGTGCAGCCCGGTCCTCAGTGAATGAACTAGACCCCAGGGGCTGCAGAGGTAGAGGATCTGCCTGCCAGTGCAGGAGACTCGAGACACGGGTTCCGTCCCTGGGTCGGAAGATGCCCTGGAGGAAGGAATAGCTACCCACTCCAGTCTTCTTGCCTGGAGAATGCTATGGGAGGGAGAAACCCAGCGGGCTACAATCAGTGGGGTCCCAAAGAGTCAGGTGCGACTGAGCAAGCATGCACGGTGACCAGATAATGATAGCTTGTGCCGTCATTATCTGGGATGGGGTGGACTTGATGGAAAGGAACGTATTTTGGTTTCGCTGGATCTGCACTGCCGCGAGGCTTTCTCTAGTCGCATTGCAGTGCACAGACTCGGCTCCTGGGTTTCAGTAGTTGTGGCATGTGGGCTTTGTTGTTTTGAGGCATGTGGGATCTTCCTGGACCAGGGATCAAACCGTATCTCCTGCATTATTAGGATGATTGTTAACCACTGGAGGGAGGCAGAGATCTTACACTGGGGCATAGATCAGACACAACTTAGCAACTAAGTAACAACCTCAGCTCAAGAGCCTGAAGAGGAACCCTAGATGCAAGCCCTCTCCTTAGTTCTCATGGACAGGAAGTTCCACAAGATCTTAAACATAATTCCAGCCACAATAATAACGGGCAGCCCTGTCCTGCGGGCTTACCGCGACCAGAGGAGGTGGGCTTCTTCTATGAGGAAACTCAGGTGCAGAATTACACTGCTTCTCTGGCCACTTGGGATGAAGCTGGGCCTGGATGAGTTACCAGAGGACTTGCCCGATCTGTGAAAGGAGGCACACACGATTACCTCACAACCAGGACTGCTGTAACAACTGTGATGTGTTCTGGGTTTTGATGGGAAAAAACCTCAAGGAATTGACCCTAAACTGGTAAAAATAGATCTCAGGGCTTGGATGATCAGAGAGTGTCCTGTTATCTATGGTTTGCAATGAAAAGAGAGACATGTTCAAAGTTTTTTGCTTTAGAAAGACAAGATGAAAAGTAGAAAAATCACAAACATCCAAGAAAGGTTTCAAAAGAAGGGTGCTGTCTGTCCCTCTGGGTGGCTGCTCCCCGTAAGGCCCAAGGCCCTGTGCAGCCCGGTCCTCAGTGAATGAACTAGACCCCAGGGGCTGCAGAGGTAGAGGATCTGCCTGCCAGTGCAGGAGACTCGAGACACGGGTTCCGTCCCTGGGTCGGAAGATGCCCTGGAGGAAGGAATAGCTACCCACTCCAGTCTTCTTGCCTGGAGAATGCTATGGGAGGGAGAAACCCAGCGGGCTACAATCAGTGGGGTCCCAAAGAGTCAGGTGCGACTGAGCAAGCATGCACGGTGACCAGATAATGATAGCTTGTGCCGTCATTATCTGGGATGGGGTGGACTTGATGGAAAGGAACGTATTTTGGTTTCGCTGGATCTGCACTGCCGCGAGGCTTTCTCTAGTCGCATTGCAGTGCACAGACTCTCGGGCTCCTGGGCTTCAGTAGTTGTGGCATGTGGGCTTTGTTGTTTTGAGGCATGTGGGATCTTCCTGGACCAGGGATCAAACCGTATCTCCTGCATTATTAGGATGATTGTTAACCACTGGGCCAGGGGAGGCAGAGAGGCTCATTCTGGGGCCACTCCCCATCCCCGCCTGCCTTTCACAGGCTCTGTGACTCTGAGACAGTTACTTAACCTCCAAGTTTCAGTTTCCCCATCTGTCAGGTGCAGCCAATCCTCTTCCCAGTGGGGTAGACGGAGCCCAGTGCAGTGGACTCAGCCTTGCTTCTGTGCCTTGTTCTTCCAGGATGCATGCAGGGCATGGTGCCCTACCTGCCTGAGCTGATCCCACACCTCATCCAGTGCCTGTCAGACAAGAAGGCCCTGGTCCGCTCCATCGCCTGCTGGACCCTGAGCCGCTATGCTCACTGGGTGGTCAGCCAGCCCCCCGACATGCACCTCAAGCCTCTGATGACGGAGCTGCTCAAGCGAATCCTGGATGGCAACAAGAGGGTACAGGAGGCGGCCTGCAGGTGACCCTTGACCCCTGGCCCCAGAGCCCTCTCCTTTCCTGTGCCCCATGGGCTGCCCTCTGGGAAGTGATGATACTTCATGACTCCTGACCATGCGCTGATTTCTTACCGTATTCGTACTGGCTGATCCCAAGTGCACCCTCCCTGACCCCACCCAGAGCCCAGCCCCACCTGCGGTTGCCCACTAAACCCTCGCCCCCTTCCAGTGCCTTCGCCACCCTGGAGGAAGAGGCCTGCACAGAGCTGGTGCCTTATCTCAGCTACATCCTGGACACCCTCGTTTTTGCCTTTGGCAAATACCAGCACAAGAACCTGCTCATCCTCTACGATGCCATCGGCACCCTGGCCGACTCTGTGGGCCACCACCTCAACCAGCCGGTGAGACCCTCCAGCGGCTCCCTCCTCCTGATCCCCCTGTCCACACTCCCTGGTATCCGGTGACCTGGCGGCGACCCGTGTGGCATACCACGGCCATGGCCATGACCTCCATGGGCAGACAGAGAGACTCGGCCCCCACTCTTGCCCTGTTGCTGGTCTAGTGGGAGAGACAGACCAGTTACAAGACAGCGTGATGAGCACTGTGCCAGGGGAGCTCAGGACCCGCGGGAAGCAGGAGTGCTGACTCAGGTTCCGAGGGGTAGGGATGCACAGTGGTCAGAGTAGGTGAGAAGAGCGTGAACTAGAAGGGCCGGGAGGTCTGCTGGCTGGCGAGGATCCCGTGAGCCAAAGAAAGGAGCCTAGGCCTCATGGCTCAGGTGATGAGCACCTCTTGAGTCAGAGGGAGCCCTGCTGGGTTCCCAGGCCACCATCCATACCCAGGGATCCCTAACTTCCTGCTCCCGCTCCAGGAATACATCCAGAAGCTGATGCCTCCACTGATTCAGAAGTGGAATGAGCTCAAGGACGAAGACAAGGACCTCTTCCCCCTCCTGGAGGTGGGTCAGCTCCAGGCCCTCTCCCACGGACGGCCCCGTCCCACCTGCATGAGCTCACCTCTCCTGCCCTCTTCCCTGCCAGTGCCTGTCGTCAGTGGCCACCGCCCTGCAGAGCGGCTTCCTGCCCTACTGTGAGCCCGTCTACCAACGCTGTGTCACCCTGGTGCAGAAGACGCTGGCCCAGGCCATGGTGAGCTGCTTGCCTCCGCCACCCCTCAACCCGCGCCTCTGCTGCTGCCCCAGCCCTGGCCCACTCTCCTCACCCCGCCTTCCCCCTTCTGTGCCCAGATGTACACCCAGCACCCAGAGCAGTACGAGGCCCCTGACAAGGACTTCATGATTGTGGCGCTGGATCTGCTCAGTGGCCTGGCTGAGGGCCTGGGTGGACACGTGGAGCAGCTGGTCGCCCGTAGCAACATCATGACGCTGCTGTTCCAGTGCATGCAGGTGGGTGGACCTCCTTGCTGGTCTCTTAGTCTCCAGGTGCACAGTGGTGACACCTCGCCTTTGTGGGCTTCCCACTTGGGGATGGTTAATGACAGAAACTGCCGGCCTCCCCTCCCCTCCTGGGATCCCCTGTCCACACTCCCTGGTATCCGGTGACCTGGCGGCGACCCGTGTGGCATACCACGGCCATGGCCATGACCTCCATGGGCAGACAGAGACTCGGCCCCACTCTTGCCCTGTTGCTGGTCTAGTGGGAGAGACAGACCAGTTACAAGACAGCGTGATGAGCACTGTGCCAGGGGAGCTCAGGACCCGCGGGAAGCAGGAGTGCTGACTCAGGTTCCGAGGGGTAGGGATGCACAGTGGTCAGAGTAGGTGAGAAGAGCGTGAACTAGAAGGGCCGGGAGGTCTGCTGGCTGGCGAGGATCCCGTGAGCCAAAGAAAGGAGCCTAGGCCTCATGGCTCAGGTGATGAGCACCTCTTGAGTCAGAGGGAGCCCTGCTGGGTTCCCAGGCCACCATCCATACCCAGGGATCCCTAACTTCCTGCTCCCGCTCCAGGAATACATCCAGAAGCTGATGCCTCCACTGATTCAGAAGTGGAATGAGCTCAAGGACGAAGACAAGGACCTCTTCCCCCTCCTGGAGGTGGGTCAGCTCCAGGCCCTCTCCCACGGACGGCCCCGTCCCACCTGCATGAGCTCACCTCTCCTGCCCTCTTCCCTGCCAGTGCCTGTCGTCAGTGGCCACCGCCCTGCAGAGCGGCTTCCTGCCCTACTGTGAGCCCGTCTACCAACGCTGTGTCACCCTGGTGCAGAAGACGCTGGCCCAGGCCATGGTGAGCTGCTTGCCTCCGCCACCCCTCAACCCGCGCCTCTGCTGCTGCCCCAGCCCTGGCCCACTCTCCTCACCCCGCCTTCCCCCTTCTGTGCCCAGATGTACACCCAGCACCCAGAGCAGTACGAGGCCCCTGACAAGGACTTCATGATTGTGGCGCTGGATCTGCTCAGTGGCCTGGCTGAGGGCCTGGGTGGACACGTGGAGCAGCTGGTCGCCCGTAGCAACATCATGACGCTGCTGTTCCAGTGCATGCAGGTGGGTGGACCTCCTTGCTGGTCTCTTAGTCTCCAGGTGCACAGTGGTGACACCCTGCGGCCTTTGTGGGCTTCCTGGGGTCTACTTGGGGCATTGGTTAATACCCTGAGGGCCTTAGAAAGAAGGGACCCGTTTTCGTCGTTGTTTTTTTTTTTTTTTAAAGCTGGTAATTATTTTTCAAAAGTGATTCAAATAAGGCGTGAGTAAAATCTCGTTGAAAAAAATCAACAGTGGGGCTTCCCTGGTGGTCCAGTGGGTAAGGACACCACCTTTTTTTTTTTTTTTTTAAGATTTATTTATTTATTTTTTTATTTTTGGGCAGGGGTCTGGTCGGAGAGGGAGGGGAGCGGGCAGGCCACTTCTATTGGTCTTTCATTTCTCAATTTTCATCCGTCTTTGTTCTTTGGGCCCTGTGGGCCTCCCATCGCGGTGGCGTCTGTCGTTGCAGAGCTCCGGCTCGGTGATTGGACACATCTGTCCAGCCGCTCCGCGGCACGTGGGATCTTCCCAGGCCAGGGATCGAACTGGCGCCCCTTGCACTGCAAGGCGGTGTCCTTATCCACTGGACCACCAGGGGAAGCCCTAAGGACACCGCCTTGCAGTGCAAGGGGCGCCAGTTCGATCCCTGGCCTGGGAAGATCCCATGTGCCGCGGAGCGGCTGGACCCATGTGTCCAATTACCGAGCTGGAGCTCTGGAGCACATGCACCCAGAGCTGGTGCTCTGTGACAACAGAGGCCACCGTGATGGGAGGCCCACATGGGCCAAGGAACAAAGATGGATGAAAATAGAGAAATGAAAGACCAATAGAAGTAGCCTGCCTGCTCCCCTCCCTCCCCACCCCATCCCACCAAAATAAATAAATCTTAAAAAAAAAAAAAATTAACAGTGTAGGACATTAAGAAGTGGAGAATAAGGAAGTGTGAAAGCACAGTCTCTTCCGTCACTCCCCCATGCCCAGTGTATCAGGATGGGCAGCAGTTCTGAGTGGTAGAACCCCCCAAGTCTTAGATGTTCAAATGGCGTCTGCACCCTTGGCACAGGGAGGAGGCAGGGTCAGCTCATGCTCCAGGAACTGGCCCGCAACGGCCTCACGCCGAGGGGCTAGTTGGAATAGCAACAACACCCCCACACTGACCCTCCTCTGGCCCCCAGGACTCGATGCCTGAGGTCCGGCAGAGCTCCTTCGCCCTCCTGGGAGACCTCACCAAAGCCTGTTTCATCCACGTCAAGCCCTGTATCGGTATGACACCCGTGTGTCCTCACCCCATGACCCTAGCCCTGGCCTCAAGTGATGGAAAGATGACCTGGGAGGCCTGTGACCGAACTGGGCTGTATTCGTACTGTCTGATGAGGCCTGCCCCTCGGGTCTCTGGAGGCTCACCCAGCTGGCCTTCCTGCTCAGCACCCCTCTTTCTCCCCACCAGCCGAGTTCATGCCCATCCTGGGCACCAACCTGAACCCCGAGTTCATCTCTGTGTGCAACAATGCCACCTGGGCCATCGGCGAAATCTGCATGCAGATGGGTAAGTGCCACGGTGGCCAGGCCTTTTCCCTCCCTTCGTGGGCTTGTTCCCAGCCTGGGGGCAGGAATTTGGCCCTGATGGATGGATTGCCTCTGGAGCAGGGGTCCCCAGCAGGCATCTGAGATCTAATGCCTGCTGATTTGAGGTTGAGCTGATGTAATCATAATAGAAATAAAATCCACAATAAATGTAATGCAGGGGCTTCCCTTGTGGCTCAGTGGATAAGAACCTGTCTGCCAAAAGGTTGGGGATCGTGGCTCCCCAGGGCCTTGGTGCTCCTTGAGGAAGGCTTCGATTGGCCAGGGATGAGGGGACACCGCTGAGCATTTTCATCCCAGATGGGGACAGGTGGCTGAAAGACCTTGTGTGACTGGCTCTTCCATAGAGGCACAGGGACAGGAGGCCTGACTGACTGGACTGAGCACCACCTCCCCCTCCTCCCCTCCAGGCAGTTGGCTGAAAGCCCCTGCCCACCTCGCAGAGGGGCTGGGTGGTGTGGTCTCACCCTGGCGTCCAGCAGTGACTTCAGGGAGGCCTTTGGTATCGGGCGGGTGCAGGTTTGTCTCTGATTGGTCACAGGTCCTGGCTGCACATAGCCAGAGGAAGCTGTTGGCCCCCACACTGGGGGGCCAGCGTCGGCGTTGGGGCTGCGGGGCGTGTGGGGCTCTGACTAACCTGTCCCCTAGGAGCAGAGATGCAGCCCTATGTGCAGATGGTCCTCAACAACCTGGTGGAGATCATCAACCGGCCCAACACGCCTAAGACGCTGCTGGAGAACACAGGTGGGCGCCAGGCCCGGGCCTTGGCCGGCCTCCTGGAGGTGGAGTTCCCCTGACCACAGGCCTGGGGAAACCACCAGGGAGGGTGACCGGAAGGGCCTGGAGTGGGGCAGTGGGGGAGGCCTGGTCAGGATGCTGCCCTCAGGGGAGATCTGGGAGAGACCCGAGTGGAGCGGAGAGGAGACCGTGACTGGGCCGAGCTGGGGAGGAGCCCAGGTAGCTAGCAGGGGCTTTTCCCTTGGGGCCCGTGGGGTGGGGCCGGCGCCTCGTGCTGGAGGCCCCGCCACGTACCGGGGCCGCTCGGGGTTGCAGGTCGCCTGACGAGCCCCTCTGCCATTCCAGCCATCACCATCGGCCGCCTGGGCTACGTGTGCCCGCAGGAGGTGGCACCCATGCTGCAGCAGTTCATCCGGCCTTGGTGTGTGCCCGCCGGTGGGGACCTTCCATCCCGTGGTGGTGGGGGGTGTGTGTGTGTGACAGGCCCCACCCCGCCCTTGCTGGGTCCCGCCCTGCCCACCTGTGGATAGAGACCCAGCCCCTACTGTGCCCCTGACCTCCTGCTTCCCCACCCCGCACATACCCCTGTCCCAGCCCAGCCCCACCACCCGCTGACCTGCCATTCCCAAGTGTCCCCCACAGGTGTCCCACCGCCCAGCCCCAGGGGCTGATTCCCACCCCTTACGTCCCCCCAGGTGCACCTCCCTTAGGAACATCAGGGACAACGAGGAGAAGGACTCAGCCTTCCGCGGCATCTGCATGATGATAGGCGTCAACCCCGGGGGCGTCGTGCAGGTCGGGGTGGCAGGGCTCGGAGGGCAGGTGCTGGGGCCAGGCTTAGACGGCCTCTCACACAGGATCCGTCACCTTTCAGGACTTTATTTTCTTCTGTGACGCTGTAGCCTCCTGGGTGAGCCCGAAGGATGACCTTCGGGACATGTTTTATAAGGTGAGGCCCCCGCCCGCCGTGGTGTGGCCCTGATGCAGCCTCAACAGAGGTGGCAGGGTAGGGAGAGGCCCCGTTGGTCTTCCTCTTACTCTGCTCTGGGCGCCCCTCACGCTGCCTCCCTTCCTGCAGATCCTCCATGGCTTCAAAGACCAAGTTGGGGAGGAAAACTGGCAGCAGTTCTCAGAGCAGTTCCCGCCACTGCTGAAGGAGAGGCTAGCCGCCTTCTACGGGGTCTAGACGAGCATCGTGACCACCAGGTGAGGGGCAGCTGTTCACAGAGGCCTGGTGCTGGCCCAGGGTCCCTGGGGGCCAGGCCCTGACCTCCCGCTTCTCTGCCCCGCAGGTTTCTGTCTGCGTCGTCGTCAGAGGGGTTGCAGGGGAGCGCGCTGCGTCCAGAAGTTACCGTGCCCTGGGTCGAGGGGGGTTAGGGAGGAGTGAGCGGGACCCACATCCAGACGCCTTCCTGTTCATCTACCTGCCGTGGCCGGAGGGCGGTCAGAGGGCGGGCAGGTGGGTGGGGCCTCCACGCTCATCCTAGAAATGGGAGGGGGGTGGGACTTCCTGACAGCCAGGACCCCTTGCTCTAACTGGGGTCACTTCAGGCAGCCCCCTTGGGCAGGCCACGTGGGAGGGAGGCATCAACACGGCCGACCAAGTCCGGCTTAGGATGAGGCAAGAGAAAAGCAGGCGGGGAGGGGGATCCTTGTAGAGACACGTACACTCACACGTACACACGTGGCTACACGCATGTGCGGGCGCTGCCGCCAGCCAGGCTGGACCAGCTGCCCCACCATTTCCCTGACTGCATGGAGACAGTAGACTTAGTGAACCCCTGAGTTAACTCGTAAGGCCTTCTGTGTAACCTGCATCTAGAGTTTCAGAAGCTTCTGCTGTTTCGCCGGAATTGGCGGTGGTTAGGGAGGGCTGGGTGGGTTGGGGACCTCCGCTGGGACCCTGGGGCGGGATGGGGTGGGAGAGGATGGTCACCTTGGGACCACCAGTCAGCACGTGCACTCTTTGGACCTGCTCCGCACACTTCCTGCCAGCTCTGTGGCAGCCTCAGCCAGTGTGTCCCCTCCTCGTCCTGTCCCAGCCAGAAAAGGAGGGACCGCCCAAGTGGCCAGGGCTGGCCAGAGGTCACCTTTTTCTCCCTCCCCTGTGCCCTAGTCATTTATGAAGATGCTGGGCTGGATGGAACCTCTTCCCCCTGAAGAGAGCTGGGGACATCCAGAGTTGCTGGCCTACCCACCCCATGACTCTCTAAGCAAGTTCATTTCAAAGGCACTCCGTTTCTCTGCTTCCAAGAACATTCTCCTAGGCCTGAGTTTCAACACAAGAGCCAGGGCTGGGTATTGATGGTGACAGAAGATAAAGACTTAGGCTTTGCCAGCCAGAAAGATGCTGATGCTTGGAGGAAGGGAAGGGTGGTGTGCTCCCGTACCCTGTTCTGGACCTGGGACTGACTCCCTGATCATCGCAGCTCCATGCAGGCCCCAAGACCGCACCAGACTGGGCCAGTGAAATTTGCTGGATTCATCAGGGATGCAGTCACGTGGGAGAGGTTTCCCTAAAGAGGGTAGGGGTATGGTTACATATTGGCCTCACAACTGAAACCAGGCCCTGCAGCCCCCTTACTGGGGTGTTCTTTTCTCTTCCCTGCTTTCAACTTCCAGGACCCCTTGCTCTAACTGGGGTCACTTCAGGCAGCCCCTTGGGCAGGCCACGTGGGAGGAGGCATCAACACGGCCGACCAAGTCCGGCTTAGGATGAGGCAAGAGAAAAGCAGGCGGGAGGGGGATCCTTGTAGAGACACGTACACTCACACGTACACACGTGGCTACACGCATGTGCGGGCGCTGCCGCCAGCCAGGCTGGACCAGCTGCCCCACCATTTCCCTGACTGCATGGAGACAGTAGACTTAGTGAACCCCTGAGTTAACTCGTAAGGCCTTCTGTGTAACCTGCATCTAGAGTTTCAGAAGCTTCTGCTGTTTCGCCGGAATTGGCGGTGGTTAGGGAGGGCTGGGTGGGTTGGGGACCTCCGCTGGGACCCTGGGGCGGGATGGGGTGGGAGAGGATGGTCACCTTGGGACCACCAGTCAGCACGTGCACTCTTTGGACCTGCTCCGCACACTTCCTGCCAGCTCTGTGGCAGCCTCAGCCAGTGTGTCCCCTCCTCGTCCTGTCCCAGCCAGAAAAGGAGGGACCGCCCAAGTGGCCAGGGCTGGCCAGAGGTCACCTTTTTCTCCCTCCCCTGTGCCCTAGTCATTTATGAAGATGCTGGGCTGGATGGAACCTCTTCCCCCTGAAGAGAGCTGGGGACATCCAGAGTTGCTGGCCTACCCACCCCATGACTCTCTAAGCAAGTTCATTTCAAAGGCACTCCGTTTCTCTGCTTCCAAGAACATTCTCCTAGGCCTGAGTTTCAACACAAGAGCCAGGGCTGGGTATTGATGGTGACAGAAGATAAAGACTTAGGCTTTGCCAGCCAGAAAGATGCTGATGCTTGGAGGAAGGGAAGGGTGGTGTGCTCCCGTACCCTGTTCTGGACCTGGGACTGACTCCCTGATCATCGCAGCTCCATGCAGGCCCCAAGACCGCACCAGACTGGGCCAGTGAAATTTGCTGGATTCATCAGGGATGCAGTCACGTGGGAGAGGTTTCCCTAAAGAGGGTAGGGGTATGGTTACATATTGGCCTCACAACTGAAACCAGGCCCTGCAGCCCCCTTACTGGGGTGTTCTTTTCTCTTCCCTGCTTTCAACTTCGTTGGGGGCCTCTTTTTGCAGATTGCAGGGAGAGGGGTTGACTGGATTCTTGCGCCCTGGGCCTGCACCCTCTGTCGTCTAGAGCCCCGGATCACACCCCTATCGTGGCCCTCTGGTCCTCTCTCAGACAGGGTCGGGCCCCACCTCTTTTCCAAGGGGCAATTGGTGCACATTCCATAAACTGAGCTGGTTCCCCCGCTGTGAAACTCCAGCAGGTCTCTGGAAGCCATTTGTAAAAAAAGAAAAGCAAAAAAACCAACAAAAAAAAATTAAATACCATTTAATTTTTCTGGTAATTCCAGTTCTTTGGAGCATCCTCTGCTGGGTCTTGGGGTGTGTGGATTGGCTGTGTGACGGTATTGGTAACCCCTTCTCCATCCAAGATGGAGGGGGCCTGGTTCTAGTTATCTTTTTTTTTAACTAAGGAAACTATTTAATTTTTTAATTTATTTTGGTTGATTTTTGCACAACGAAGTTTCAGCTTCTCAACCTTTTCCCCTGCCCAGGGCTGTGGACCCTGACTGGCCTTGATCTGTAGTCCCTCTCATTCCCACATCCCCCATTCCCCCTCCATCCTCTTCTTCCTGCGGGCTCCAGGGTCTGTCCATTTGTTACTGTGCTGTGCTGGGGACTGGCGCCAAGGCGGCGTGAGATTCCACTTGTGTAGAACTTTGTTGAGTAAAGATCAGTTTCTTGTGACACCCTTGGTCTCCATCTGGCCTCTTGTGTCCTTGGGTTTTGGTAAGCCTTTAAAAGGCACTCTTTCTCTGCTCAAGAACATTCTCCTAGGCCTGAGTTTCAACACAAGAGCCAGGGCTGGGTATTGATGGTGACAGAAGATAAAGACTTAGGCTTTGCCAGCCAGAAAGATGCTGATGCTTGGAGGAAGGGAAGGGTGGTGTGCTCCCGTACCCTGTTCTGGACCTGGGACTGACTCCCTGATCATCGCAGCTCCATGCAGGCCCCAAGACCGCACCAGACTGGGCCAGTGAAATTTGCTGGATTCATCAGGGATGCAGTCACGTGGGAGAGGTTTCCCTAAAGAGGGTAGGGGTATGGTTACATATTGGCCTCACAACTGAAACCAGGCCCTGCAGCCCCCTTACTGGGGTGTTCTTTTCTCTTCCCTGCTTTCAACTTCGTTGGGGGCCTCTTTTTGCAGATTGCAGGGGGAGAGGGGTTGACTGGATTCTTGCGCCCTGGGCCTGCACCCTCTGTCGTCTAGAGCCCCGGATCACACCCCTATCGTGGCCCTCTGGTCCTCTCTCAGACAGGGTCGGGCCCCACCTCTTTTCCAAGGGGCAATTGGTGCACATTCCATAAACTGAGCTGGTTCCCCCGCTGTGAAACTCCAGCAGGTCTCTGGAAGCCATTTGTAAAAAAAGAAAAGCAAAAAAACCAACAAAAAAAAATTAAATACCATTTAATTTTTCTGGTAATTCCAGTTCTTTGGAGCATCCTCTGCTGGGTCTTGGGGTGTGTGGATTGGCTGTGTGACGGTATTGGTAACCCCTTCTCCATCCAAGATGGAGGGGGCCTGGTTCTAGTTATCTTTTTTTTTAACTAAGGAAACTATTTAATTTTTTAATTTATTTTGGTTGATTTTTGCACAACGAAGTTTCAGCTTCTCAACCTTTTCCCCTGCCCAGGGCTGTGGACCCTGACTGGCCTTGATCTGTAGTCCCTCTCATTCCCACATCCCCCATTCCCCCTCCATCCTCTTCTTCCTGGGCTCCAGGGTCTGTCCATTTGTTACTGTGCTGTGCTGGGGACTGGCGCCAAGGCGGCGTGAGATTCCACTTGTGTAGAACTTTGTTGAGTAAAGATCAGTTTCTTGTGACACCCTTGGTCTCCATCTGGCCTCTTGTGTCCTTGGGTTTTGGTAGTAGAGAAGAGGTGTAGGGGGTGGGAGGCCTGGGAAGTTTTAGAAATGGGATGCATGGGAATCAGGTCAGAAAATAACTGGCAGAGTGGGGAAGTAAGAGTAAACATTAAAATATGGTAACACATGCAGTGCAGTCTCTGGGACATTTTTACAGCTCAGAGCCTGAGCTCACTAAAGCCAATTCAAGATACCCCATCTGCTTAAGAGTGGCTTAGGAGCACGACTTTGCAGCACTTGCTGTCTTTGGCTTATTTCACAACTCTGGATTTGTAGAATGCTCAGCCCAGCATCAAGGCTGTGGGACGCAAACAAACATGAACAACAATTAAAGGCAAATGAAAAATTGCTTATCTAGGGAGGCACAAGTCTCTGGATAAAATCTTTACGCAGCCTCTGTACAGCCAAAGGATCACCTGCATTAACCTGGGAAGTTTTTAAATGCTGACAAAACCATCTTTTGTTCGACAAGTATGTGTATTTTAGAAGAAATAAAGCTAACTAGTGTAATAGTAGTATGTCCCACAGAGATAGCTGGGAGGGGAGAATATGTTTTGGAAAATGATCAGTCTTACAGTACTCAAGAGTACTTGGGGTACTCTGCGAAGGTGACTGATCATAGAACCACGTGGCTATCAGAAGAGTTAGTGCTGATTAGTTTGTGAGTTAACACTGGCTCAAAAGAGGCTAATGGTAAATGAGATGCTGTTTTTATCAGGATTTTAGGTACCTCACAGTGAAATCTCACCCCAAGGGGTCTGCAGTGTATGTGTTTCTGGCTCCCGAAGAAAAGATAGGAGTTTGATTGCATGCCTTTGCGCGTTCTAACCTGGAATTTTAATTTTTAATTTATTTTGGTTGATTTACGAAGTTTCAGCTTCTCAACCTTTTCCCTGCCCAGGGCTGTGGACCCTGACTGGCCTTGATCTGTAGTCCCTCTCATTCCCACATCCCCCATTCCCCCTCCATCCTCTTCTTCCTGCGGGCTCCAGGGTCTGTCCATTTGTTACTGTGCTGTGCTGGGGACTGGCGCCAAGGCGGCGTGAGATTCCACTTGTGTAGAACTTTGTTGAGTAAAGATCAGTTTCTTGTGACACCCTTGGTCTCCATCTGGCCTCTTGTGTCCTTGGGTTTTGGTAGTAGAGAAGAGGTGTAGGGGGTGGGAGGCCTGGGAAGTTTTAGAAATGGGATGCATGGGAATCAGGTCAGAAAATAACTGGCAGAGTGGGGAAGTAAGAGTAAACATTAAAATATGGTAACACATGCAGTGCAGTCTCTGGGACATTTTTACAGCTCAGAGCCTGAGCTCACTAAAGCCAATTCAAGATACCCCATCTGCTTAAGAGTGGCTTAGGAGCACGACTTTGCAGCACTTGCTGTCTTTGGCTTATTTCACAACTCTGGATTTGTAGAATGCTCAGCCCAGCATCAAGGCTGTGGGACGCAAACAAACATGAACAACAATTAAAGGCAAATGAAAAATTGCTTATCTAGGGAGGCACAAGTCTCTGGATAAAATCTTTACGCAGCCTCTGTACAGCCAAAGGATCACCTGCATTAACCTGGGAAGTTTTTAAATGCTGACAAAACCATCTTTTGTTCGACAAGTATGTGTATTTTAGAAGAAATAAAGCTAACTAGTGTAATAGTAGTATGTCCCACAGAGATAGCTGGGAGGGGAGAATATGTTTTGGAAAATGATCAGTCTTACAGTACTCAAGAGTACTTGGGGTACTCTGCGAAGGTGACTGATCATAGAACCACGTGGCTATCAGAAGAGTTAGTGCTGATTAGTTTGTGAGTTAACACTGGCTCAAAAGAGGCTAATGGTAAATGAGATGCTGTTTTTATCAGGATTTTAGGTACCTCACAGTGAAATCTCACCCCAAGGGGTCTGCAGTGTATGTGTTTCTGGCTCCCGAAGAAAAGATAGGAGTTTGACTCACTAGCATGCCTGCGACCAGCAAAAGGGGTTTTGTATTTCCGAGATCAGTATCACCTGTGAAAAAAGTCCGAGGGCCGTGCTTTTCAAGTCAGAGTCCGCTTGCCCTCTGCATCAGCATCATAAGAGATGCTAGAAAAAAAAACAACAGAAAACCTGAAACCTAGAAATCTGCATTTCCCGCCTAAGACCGATACAGTTGAAGAAACACCTTTCCAGTGAGCTGGCGCCCAGCGCGTGGCTAGTTTCCACGCGGGACGCTGGGTTCCGGCCGGCGCCCTAACGTCATCAGGCTGCGCCGGAAGTGCCCTCGCGCTGCCTAGGAGACAGGACGCGGACCCTGCGGTTGACAGGGCCGGGCCAGCCGCGCCCACCCGGTCGTCATGGAGCTGCCTCCAGAGCCGCGCGACGATTCCCACGCCTGGGAAGAGGACTCGGACCCGGAGCCGGAATCTGACCCCGACGCACAAGCCGAGGCTTACGTGGCCCGCGTGCTCAGTCCTCCGAAACTCGGGCTGGCTCCACCGCGCGCCCCTCCGCGGCCCGCGCCTGCCGTGTGCCTTGGCGCTCGGGATTCGCTGGCCACGTCCAAGGGCCCGGCTGTGGCGGTTCCGGGCCTGCTGAGCCTACCCCCGGAGCTGCTGCTCGAGATCTGCGCCTACCTCGACGCACGCCTCGTGCTCCATGTTCTGCCTCGCGTGTGCCAGGCGCTGCGCGACCTCGTGCGTGACCATGTCACCTGGAGACTGCGCGCGCAGCGCCGCGTAGGCGCGCCCTACCCCGTGGTGGAAGGTGCGCGCGCCCGGGGCCCAAGGAAGTCCGTGAGGTCAGGCGTAGGGCGGGACAAGGGTCCAGGGTGTTGTGAGCTAGCCACTAGAGAAAGCTCCCTGACTGTCCTGATTCCGGGTGGCTTGAGGTAGTTACTGGTGATACCAAAGTCCCCGACCTCTGGGTGGACCGTGAGGCAGACACCTGGGAGTCCGGAGGCTGTGGAAATCTACCTGGGTAACAGGTTTCTGTACTCAAGATCCGGTGATTCTAAGGCTGGGAGTTGCCTCAGCGACTTGAAGTCTTGGACTTGATGTCTTGTCAGAATCTGCATGGGGTTCTGAGTAAGCCCAAGAATCCCCAGGTTCTGAGATCAGTATCACCTGTGAAAAAAGTCCGAGGGCCGTGCTTTTCAAGTCAGAGTCCGCTTGCCCTCTGCATCAGCATCATAAGAGATGCTAGAAAAAAAAACAACAGAAAACCTGAAACCTAGAAATCTGCATTTCCCGCCTAAGACCGATACAGTTGAAGAAACACCTTTCCAGTGAGCTGGCGCCCAGCGCGTGGCTAGTTTCCACGCGGGACGCTGGGTTCCGGCCGGCGCCCTAACGTCATCAGGCTGCGCCGGAAGTGCCCTCGCGCTGCCTAGGAGACAGGACGCGGACCCTGCGGTTGACAGGGCCGGGCCAGCCGCGCCCACCCGGTCGTCATGGAGCTGCCTCCAGAGCCGCGCGACGATTCCCACGCCTGGGAAGAGGACTCGGACCCGGAGCCGGAATCTGACCCCGACGCACAAGCCGAGGCTTACGTGGCCCGCGTGCTCAGTCCTCCGAAACTCGGGCTGGCTCCACCGCGCGCCCCTCCGCGGCCCGCGCCTGCCGTGTGCCTTGGCGCTCGGGATTCGCTGGCCACGTCCAAGGGCCCGGCTGTGGCGGTTCCGGGCCTGCTGAGCCTACCCCCGGAGCTGCTGCTCGAGATCTGCGCCTACCTCGACGCACGCCTCGTGCTCCATGTTCTGCCTCGCGTGTGCCAGGCGCTGCGCGACCTCGTGCGTGACCATGTCACCTGGAGACTGCGCGCGCAGCGCCGCGTAGGCGCGCCCTACCCCGTGGTGGAAGGTGCGCGCGCCCGGGGCCCAAGGAAGTCCGTGAGGTCAGGCGTAGGGCGGGACAAGGGTCCAGGGTGTTGTGAGCTAGCCACTAGAGAAAGCTCCCTGACTGTCCTGATTCCGGGTGGCTTGAGGTAGTTACTGGTGATACCAAAGTCCCCGACCTCTGGGTGGACCGTGAGGCAGACACCTGGGAGTCCGGAGGCTGTGGAAATCTACCTGGGTAACAGGTTTCTGTACTCAAGATCCGGTGATTCTAAGGCTGGGAGTTGCCTCAGCGACTTGAAGTCTTGGACTTGATGTCTTGTCAGAATCTGCATGGGGTTCTGAGTAAGCCCAAGAATCCCCAGGTTCTGAGTCTAGATGCTAAGGAAGCTACATGATGCCAAAGCCCCTTACCCCTAGAATCTAGGCCTAGGTGAGATTGAGGCAGGGACTCAGGTCCGCAGCCTGCGACCCTTGAACCTAAGCTAGGGTTTAGAGGTTGAACTCCTTGATATCAACAGTCACAGATGCTTGAGTCCAGAGTTTAACCTGTGATCTCAGGCAAGGGCTGGTGGTCATTCCTTCTGCCCCCAATGTCTTTGGTCTCTAGAAGATAATGCAGCTTGATGATCCTGAATTGATGGGACTTTTCGGAACAGCTTGAGAATACATAGATGTTTGGGTCAAAGACTTGGGTTCTGAATCTTGACAAGGCTCCCATGTTTGGGATACTGATTTGGGAAATACTTCCATGGGTCTGGTTCAGATGGCTGAAGCAGGAAAGGTTAGTTATGAAGTCCTGCTCTTGCACCCAGCCTGAGGATTTGGGGGAGCTGAGGGAGGACCTTAACATCCTGAGGTTGGAGAATGAGGCCTGGGAAGGTGATCCTGGGGCTCCTGCTACCCAGTTACTGGAACCTGGGTAAGGAGCCATCTTAGACCTATTAGCAGATGGGTGGGCTGGTGATCTCAAAGCTAGAGCCTGGGCCTCCTTGGGTGGGGTAAGGGATCCAGGTGGGATTCTCTGAGTTTGGTTCAGGTGGTGCTCCCCAGAAGTCAGTGGTGAGCTTGGACAGCTGGTGTGAGTGGCAGGGTTCCTGCCCACTGGGGATCCTGGTGTTGCGTCCTACAGAGGAGGACTTTGACTGGCCGACGGCCTGCATTGAGCTGGAGCAGCACCTATCCCGCTGGGCAGAGGATGGGCACAGGGCTGAGTACTTCTGCCTGGCTGATGGGCACTTTGCTTCCATTGACTCTGTGCTGCTGCTTCAGGTGAGATGCGGGTTGGTGGGGGCCTGGCAGTGGGGGGCCAGGGTGAACCCAACAGTACTACCTTGCTCCTCTCCCAGGGTGGCACACTCTGCCTGTCTGGCTCCCGGGATCGCAATGTCAACCTGTGGGACCTGCGGCAGCTGGGGGTGGAGCCCAGCCGGGTTCTGGTCAAGGCCCTGGGCGCCCAGAAGAACAGTACTCATAAGGTGAGGGGGCCGGAGATCAGGCAGAGGAGCTGAGGGGCCTGGATAGGGCACTGTGGCCGAGGGCACAGGCTTTGGCACCAGACTTCATCAATTTTCTTAGTTGTTTTTTATTTTATTTTTTTGGCTGTGGTGCTGCGCTTGAGCTTTCTCTAGTTGTGGCGAGCAGGGCCTACCCTTCATTGAGGTGCATAGCCTTCTCATTGCGGTGACTTCTCTTGTTGCAAAGCACAGGCTCAAGGTGAGAGCAGGTTTAGTAGTTGCAACAAGTGGGCTCAGTAGTTGCAGTGTGCAACTCTAGGGTACATGGGCTTAAGTAGTTGTGGTGCACGGGTTTAGTTGCTCTTTGGCATGTGGAATCTTCCTGGACCAGGGATCAAATCCATATCCCTTCCATTGGCAGGTGTATTCCGATCCACTGTGCCACCAGGGAAGTCCCAGACCTCATAGATTTAACTCATGCTCTGTTGTTATTGTTGGTTTCCCTAGTGGTTCAGACAGTAAAGAATGCGCCTGCAATGAGGGAGATCCAGGTACGATCCCTGGGTTGAGAAGATCCCCTAGAGAAGGGAACAGCAACCCACTCCACTGTTGTTACCTGGAGAATTCCGTGGCTCATCCATGGGCTCACAAAGAGTCCGATAGGACTGAGTGACTGTCACTTTCACTGCTGTTGTTGGGCTTCCCTGGTAGCTCAGATGGTAAAGAATCTGTCTGCAATGTAGGAGACCTGGGTTTGATCCCTGGGTCTGGAAGATCCCCTGGAGAAGGACATGGCAATCACTCCAGTACTCTTGCCTGGAGAATTCCTTGGACAGAGGAACCTGGTGGGCTACAGTCCATGGGGTCTCAAAGAGTGGAACCTGACTGAATGGACTTAGCACATGCTGCTATTGTCAGTGTGACTTTGGGTGAGTGACCAAGGACAGGCCAGTTATGAGGCTGCCCTTGGGGATCAGTCAGCTCTGAGCATGACTGTCATCTCATGAGCAAGGGTCATGGAGGGACCCCTCCACCAGTCATTGAGGTGGTCTAGGCCAGTGGCCAAGAGTTTAGTCTCAAAACCAGGCTGATGGGTTCAAATCCCTACTCTGCTACTTCTGGGCTGTGTGACCTTGGGTGAGGAACTCAACCTCTCTGTGTGCCAGTTTCATCCTCTATCACAACAGGACACATCACAGGACTCTCCTGCAAGGGTTTGGTGAGGAATACGGCAGTAGGGAGCTGACTGTGCTCTGTGCGTTTTAGCTCCTGACATGTGCCAAGTCTCTGCAGTCGTGTCCAACTCTTTGCGACCCCATGGACTGTAGCCTGCCAGGCGGCTCTGTCCATGGAAGACTCAGGCAAGAACACTGAAATGGGGTTGCCATGGCCTCCTCCAGGGGATCTTCCTGACCAAGGGATCAAACCCATGTCTCTCTATCTTCTGCACTGGCAGGCGGGTTCTTTACCACTGGGAACCCCTTAGCTACTAACACAGGAATTATCTTTTAATGGCCATTTTTCCAATGGAAAAACTGAGAATGGTATTTCATTTGTTCGAGAAATGCAGTAGAGACCCCATCCTTTCTTTCCTTTTTTTTTTTTTTTGGCAGCAGCTGGTGGGATCTTATTATCCCCACTAAGCAGCCAGGGAATCTCCATGGTGGTCCCATTCTTACTCACGTGGCCTCAAACCCTTGCTGGTGCTAAGACTATGCGGATTTGATTTAGGAACCTTATCAGGTGGGAGGTGTACCTGTCGGGCTTTCCTGGTGGCTTAGCAAAGAATCCACCTGCCAATGCAGAAGACTTCAATTCCATCCCTGGGTGGGGAAGATCCCCTGGAGAAGGAAATGGAAACCCCTTTAGTATTCTTGCCTGGGAAATCCCATGGATGGTGGAGCCTGATGGGATAGAGTCCATAGGGTCTCAGGGAGTCAGACACGACTTAGCGACTAGACACCAATAGCAACAGCCGTGCCTGTCTTGGGCGCTGAAGTCAGACCCGCAGACCTGACTGAATGGACTTAGCACATGCTGCTATTGTCAGTGTGACTTTGGGTGAGTGACCAAGGACAGGCCAGTTATGAGGCTGCCCTTGGGGATCAGTCAGCTCTGAGCATGACTGTCATCTCATGAGCAAGGGTCATGGAGGGACCCCTCCACCAGTCATTGAGGTGGTCTAGGCCAGTGGCCAAGAGTTTAGTCTCAAAACCAGGCTGATGGGTTCAAATCCCTACTCTGCTACTTCTGGGCTGTGTGACCTTGGGTGAGGAACTCAACCTCTCGTGTGCCAGTTTCATCCTCTATCACAACAGGACACATCACAGGACTCTCCTGCAAGGGTTTGGTGAGGAATACGGCAGTAGGGAGCTGACTGTGCTCTGTGCGTTTTAGCTCCTGACATGTGCCAAGTCTCTGCAGTCGTGTCCAACTCTTTGCGACCCCATGGACTGTAGCCTGCCAGGCGGCTCTGTCCATGGAAGACTCCAGGCAAGAACACTGAAATGGGGTTGCCATGGCCTCCTCCAGGGGATCTTCCTGACCAAGGGATCAAACCCATGTCTCTCTATCTTCTGCACTGGCAGGCGGGTTCTTTACCACTGGGAACCCCTTAGCTACTAACACAGGAATTATCTTTTAATGGCCATTTTTCCAATGGAAAAACTGAGAATGGTATTTCATTTGTTCGAGAAATGCAGTAGAGACCCCATCCTTTCTTTCCTTTTTTTTTTTTTTTGGCAGCAGCTGGTGGGATCTTATTATCCCCACTAAGCAGCCAGGGAATCTCCATGGTGGTCCCATTCTTACTCACGTGGCCTCAAACCCTTGCTGGTGCTAAGTCTATGCCGGATTTGATTTAGGAACCTTATCAGGTGGGAGGTGTACCTGTCGGGCTTTCCTGGTGGCTTAGCAAAGAATCCACCTGCCAATGCAGAAGACTTCAATTCCATCCCTGGGTGGGGAAGATCCCCTGGAGAAGGAAATGGAAACCCCTTTAGTATTCTTGCCTGGGAAATCCCATGGATGGTGGAGCCTGATGGGATAGAGTCCATAGGGTCTCAGGGAGTCAGACACGACTTAGCGACTAGACACCAATAGCAACAGCCGTGCCTGTCTTGGGCGCTGAAGTCAGACCCGCAGACCTGATCCCTAATCAGTCCTCAGGGCTAACTCGCTCTGGGTTCTGTGGAGTGGGGAGGGTCTCACAGGTCTGCTCCCCACAGGGCTGGGTGTGGTCGCTGGCAGCGCTGGACCACCGCGTGTGCTCTGGGTCCTGGGACAGCACAGTGAAGCTCTGGGACATGGCAGCTGATGGGCAGCAGTTCGGCGAGATAAAGTGTGAGGGGGGCCCGGGCAGGGGAACCCTGGGTGGGCAGGGCTCTGTCTGGCCCCCGCCCCAGCCCTGCGGTCTGTGTGTCCCCAGGGGCAAGGCAGCGGTGCTGTGCCTGTCCTACCGGCCAGATATCTTGGTGACTGGCACCTACGACAAGAAGGTGACCATCTACGACCCCAGAGGTGGGCCCTGGGGCCTAGGCGGGGGCGAGCAGGGCTGCCTGGGGTCTCCAGGACTGTCTTGGAGAAAGAAACACTTGGGTCTCACAGTCTGATTAGGGTGAGAATCACACAACCAGAGGCTGACCACTCTGAGTGGCCCACATTGTCCTGGGGGCCACTAAGGTGACTGGTGGGAGGGACACAGGGACGTCCTGTCTGCATAGGGCTGGAGGGCTCCCAGAGGAAGCCAAGGAGGATGGAGGTCCAGGGTGGCCGGGGGGCTGCCGGGGGACCTCCAAGGGGCTCTGATGCCCCCCTTCTCCTGGCCCCGCCCCCGCACAGTCGGCCCCACCCTGCTGAAGAGCCGGAGGCTGCACTCCAGCGCTGTGCTGGCACTGCTGGCAGATGACCGCCACATCGTTTCAGGCAGCGAGGACCACACGCTTGTGGTGTTCGACCGCCGAGCCAACAGCGTCCTGCAGCGGCTGCAGGTGAGCACTCCTCTGGGGCCCGGAGCGCCGGGGCTGTGGGGCTTGGCCCCGCCTGGCCTGAGCTGCTCTGTCTCCTGTCCCTCCCACAGCTGGACTCCTACCTGCTCTGCATGTCCTACCAGAAGCCTCAGCTCTGGGCTGGTGATAACCAGGGCCTGCTGCACGTCTTCGCCAACCGTGGCGGCTATTTCCAGCTTGTCCGGGTCTGCCAAGGCCCTTGCCCCTGCCCGAGGCTCCCTGGGCTGCCTCCCTCCCTCTGAACCCCCGGGTGGCAGTGGGGTACTGGCCTGGGCGTGGCCTAGGGAGAGCCACACCTGAGTGTCCCCTGTTCCTCCCTCCCCCAGTCCTTTGATGTGGGCCACCGGTCTCAGATCACGGGCATCAAGCATTCCCTGGGGGCCTTGTACACCACGTCTACCGACAAGACCATCCGGGTGAGCCCCGGCACAGTCCCTCCTCCCACCCCACCCTCCCCTGTCAGGAGCACCTCCCCTGACCTCTGCCCATTACCCCTCGCCAGGTACACGTGCCCACAGACCCACCAAGGACCATCTGCACTCGAACCCATCACAATGTGCTGAATGGGGTAAGGCCCTGTCCCTCGAGCCCCGCCCCCCCGCCCAGCGCACCCGTGACTCCTTTTCCCACCCTCATAGATCTGTGCTGAGGGCAACCTGGTAGTGGCCGCCTCCGGGGGCCTGTCGCTGGAGGTCTGGAGGCTGCAGGCCTGAGCAGGCGGACGTGGATGTGGATGTGGGTCTGCCGGCTGGCAGGCAGGGCCACGGCCTCTGTGCTTCAGGGGGGACCTTCCCCCACACTGGTGCTGCCTCTGCCCCACCCCACAGGCCTAGAGCGCAAGGGGTCCTGGCCATGGCTGGTTGGGGTCCCTGGGCCGGGCCCACGCCCGCCACGGGAGGTGAGCTTTGTGTTCCAGCCCACCCAGAGGGCTGCTTCCCACCCTCAGGCCCTGTTTTTGTTACGATTTGGATGCCAGCTCTGCCTTGAGAGCAAAGGAGAAATAAACCTGCTGTACTGGTGCTCAGGCCGTGAGTGTGCGCCTGGTGTCACCCAAGGGCTCTGCGCCAGCCTGCTTGGGGCCGAGATGCCAGGGGTGGGTGGGTGTCTGTGAGAGGGGGCCTGAAAGCCTGGGAGACGGCCACTGCTGTGTGTGTGTGTGTGTGTGTGTGTGTGTCTGGTGCACCTGTGCCTGCATCTCACAGATCATGTGTGCCCCTGTGTCCCCAGGGAGGCCAGTCTGGCTGGACGTGTGGTTTGCTGTTGTTGTTTAGTCCCCCGGTTGTGTCCGACTCTTTGTGACCCCATGGATTGTAGCCTGCCAGGCTCCTCTGTCCATTTGGCGAGAATACTGGAGTGGGTCGCCATTTCCTCCTCCAGGGGATCTTCCGACCCCAAGATCGAGCCACGTCTCCTGCACTGGCAGTCGGAGTCTCGACCACTGATCTGTGTGTGGTTATGGGGTCCCTATCTGCACACGTCTGCGAGGACGGGGGAGATGCTTGAGGACGTGGCGTTTTCTGTATGACGGCACCTGCGTGTGTGAACTATGTTAAGCATGGATGTGGATGTGTGTGGCACGCGCTGGGCCTCTAATCCCGGGTGTTTTGTGCAGTGGGTTCAGGCTCCTGCTAATGCTACCCTGTACACGTGCCCACAGACCCACCAAGGACCATCTGCACTCGAACCCATCACAATGTGCTGAATGGGGTAAGGCCCTGTCCTCGAGCCCGCCCCGCCCAGCGCACCGTGACTCCTTTTCCCACCCTCATAGATCTGTGCTGAGGGCAACCTGGTAGTGGCCGCCTCCGGGGGCCTGTCGCTGGAGGTCTGGAGGCTGCAGGCCTGAGCAGGCGGACGTGGATGTGGATGTGGGTCTGCCGGCTGGCAGGCAGGGCCACGGCCTCTGTGCTTCAGGGGGGACCTTCCCCCACACTGGTGCTGCCTCTGCCCCACCCCACAGGCCTAGAGCGCAAGGGGTCCTGGCCATGGCTGGTTGGGGTCCCTGGGCCGGGCCCACGCCCGCCACGGGAGGTGAGCTTTGTGTTCCAGCCCACCCAGAGGGCTGCTTCCCACCCTCAGGCCCTGTTTTTGTTACGATTTGGATGCCAGCTCTGCCTTGAGAGCAAAGGAGAAATAAACCTGCTGTACTGGTGCTCAGGCCGTGAGTGTGCGCCTGGTGTCACCCAAGGGCTCTGCGCCAGCCTGCTTGGGGCCGAGATGCCAGGGGTGGGTGGGTGTCTGTGAGAGGGGGCCTGAAAGCCTGGGAGACGGCCACTGCTGTGTGTGTGTGTGTGTGTGTGTGTGTGTCTGGTGCACCTGTGCCTGCATCTCACAGATCATGTGTGCCCCTGTGTCCCCAGGGAGGCCAGTCTGGCTGGACGTGTGGTTTGCTGTTGTTGTTTAGTCCCCCGGTTGTGTCCGACTCTTTGTGACCCCATGGATTGTAGCCTGCCAGGCTCCTCTGTCCATTTGGCGAGAATACTGGAGTGGGTCGCCATTTCCTCCTCCAGGGGATCTTCCGACCCCAAGATCGAGCCACGTCTCCTGCACTGGCAGTCGGAGTCTCGACCACTGATCTGTGTGTGGTTATGGGGTCCCTATCTGCACACGTCTGCGAGGACGGGGGAGATGCTTGAGGACGTGGCGTTTTCTGTATGACGGCACCTGCGTGTGTGAACTATGTTAAGCATGGATGTGGATGTGTGTGGCACGCGCTGGGCCTCTAATCCCGGGTGTTTTGTGCAGTGGGTTCAGGCTCCTGCTAATGCTACCCTGTAGGTCGGGGTGGGGGCTGCGGGGCGCAAGTAAAGGAGGGGTGAAGGAGGGGCGTGCTCCTCTGTTTAGGGTCCAGGGTATGGCTCTGTGGCCTGGACCCTAGAGTGGGCGAGGAGGGAAGCTGGCCCAGGCACATATCACACCTGGCCGCTGCAAGCCCAAAGTCCCCTTTGTCTCCCATCAAACCCACCAAGCCATGCCCTGAGCATTCACTTCAGGTTTATTGAGGCCCCCTGGGGGGTCCGGGCTACAGGATCATAGGATGGCACAGGGCTTCTTTTCCTTGAAGGGGTTGGTGGCGGCCGGGATGCCCACGAGGAAGGGGTCAGTCTTGGCCTGCTCCGTGCAGAACTGCAGCAGGTCAGCAGCCGCCTTGGATACCTGCAGACCAGCCCGGTTAGCCAGACCAGGGCTGGGCTGTCCACCTGCCCCGCTTGCTCCAACACGCCCGCCTCGCCCTGGCCCTCACCTTCACGCGGTCGATGCCCGCCTCCATCCGCAGCTGCTCCACGGCCCGGCGGGCCTGCCCGATGTCACTGCCAATGGTCACCTTGCTGGACATCTGAGGGAGAGTGAGCAGAGCCGCAGGCAGCAGGCTGAACCCCAAACTCCAAACGCCCACCTCCTCCTGTGTCCCTCGGTGCCTGAGGGGTGGGGGTGGCTACTCCCCGACCTGTCAGGACGACGCACCACGGCTGACTCCTGGCTGCTCAGTTCTCCTGCTATGCCCTGCTCTGGCTCCCTCCCCACCAGCCTGACCTCTCTAATGCCCCCACCCCCGCCACAGCGCCTGGAGAGACTTTGAAGCCAGGACACTCACGGAGTGAAATGTCACCAGCGGTGGCAGCAGCTGCCGAGACCGAGGGGGTCCCTGCCCCAGGAGGTCCACTGGCTGCCCTGTCATGTGTCACCTTGGCTGAGGAAAGTGTAGGGCCCTGAGCTCTCACGGATGGGCTTGATCCTCTGCTGACCGGCTCCTTCTCCCACGTGAAGAGGTGCAGCGTGAACCCAGGTTCAGGTGCAGCCTGCTTCTCCTTTGTCCACACTCACGACCCAGGGCTCTGATGCACAGATGACTCAACCCACTCACTTACCCCTGCCTCCCAGCCCCCTCCCTGACCTCTGACCCCCCTGAGACCCTCCTCCCTCCTTGGCCCATCACCCCCACCTCTGAGTGGGCTTTCACCTAACTTGGTCAGAGTGGGACTCTGGATCATCTTCCCCCCATCAAACCTCCATCCCCTAAATTCACCATCAACCCAACTGCCATGGTTCCAGTCTCCTTCATTCATTCCTTTCTTCTAGTATTCCCACAGTTAATCCTCCAGCAAGAGCTATCAGACCACCTTTCCTTTTTTTTTTTTTTTTGATTAATTTTTTATGGTAGTTGCTTTACCATGCTGTGTCAGTTTCTGCTGTACAGCAAAGTGAATCAGTAACACATACACATACATCCATTCTCTTTTAGATTCTATTCCCATATAGGTCATTATAGGGTATTGGATAGAGTTCCCCGTGCTGTTCATAGATGAACTGTAACACTGGCTCATCAAGCTGGTCACTTCTTCCCACCCAGTTGGTAGTATCTGGGTCCTGCCCTCTATCTCGGTTTGCCTGGACTAATCCAGTTGTCTGGTCTCCCGACCCTCATTCTGCCTCCAGCCAATCAGTGGGGTCTAGTAAATCACGTTACTACACGGATGAACCTTGAGGCCATTCTGTTCAGTGAAATTGAGAAGCCAGTCCCCGAATGACAGAGAATGCATGATTCCACTTATGTGAGGTACTGCCAGTAGTCAAATCCATAGCGACAGAAAGCAGAATGCCAGTTGCTGAGAGGAGAAGGGGGTAGGGGGTCAGTGTTTGATGGGTACAAAGTTCCAGTTTGGGAAGATGCAAGAGTTTTGGAGCTGAATGGAGGTGACCTTTGCATAACAATGTAAATGCTTCTGAACTGAGGACTTAACAAAATGGTTACACAATGGGGGACTTCCCTGCTGCTCCAGTGGCTAAGACTCCATACTCCCACGTGAAGAGGTGCAGCGTGAACCCAGGTTCAGGTGCAGCCTGCTTCTCCTTTGTCCACACTCACGACCCAGGGCTCTGATGCACAGATGACTCAACCCACTCACTTACCCCTGCCTCCCAGCCCCCTCCCTGACCTCTGACCCCCCTGAGACCCTCCTCCCTCCTTGGCCCATCACCCCCACCTCTGAGTGGGCTTTCACCTAACTTGGTCAGAGTGGGACTCTGGATCATCTTCCCCCCATCAAACCTCCATCCCCTAAATTCACCATCAACCCAACTGCCATGGTTCCAGTCTCCTTCATTCATTCCTTTCTTCTAGTATTCCCACAGTTAATCCTCCAGCAAGAGCTATCAGACCCCCTTTCCTTTTTTTTTTTTTTTTGATTAATTTTTTATGGTAGTTGCTTTACCATGCTGTGTCAGTTTCTGCTGTACAGCAAAGTGAATCAGTAACACATACACATACATCCATTCTCTTTTAGATTCTATTCCCATATAGGTCATTATAGGGTATTGGATAGAGTTCCCCGTGCTGTTCATAGATGAACTGTAACACTGGCTCATCAAGCTGGTCACTTCTTCCCACCCAGTTGGTAGTATCTGGGTCCTGCCCTCTATCTCGGTTTGCCTGGACTAATCCAGTTGTCTGGTCTCCCGACCCTCATTCTGCCTCCAGCCAATCAGTGGGGTCTAGTAAATCACGTTACTACACGGATGAACCTTGAGGCCATTCTGTTCAGTGAAATTGAGAAGCCAGTCCCCGAATGACAGAGAATGCATGATTCCACTTATGTGAGGTACTGCCAGTAGTCAAATCCATAGCGACAGAAAGCAGAATGCCAGTTGCTGAGAGGAGAAGGGGGTAGGGGGTCAGTGTTTGATGGGTACAAAGTTCCAGTTTGGGAAGATGCAAGAGTTTTGGAGCTGAATGGAGGTGACCTTTGCATAACAATGTAAATGCTTCTGAACTGAGGACTTAACAAAATGGTTACACAATGGGGGACTTCCCTGCTGCTCCAGTGGCTAAGACTCCATACTCCCAGTGCAGGGGGCCGGGGTTCAATTCCTGGTCAAGGAAGCTTGATCCTTGGTTCGGGGAACTAGATTTCTAAACATGCCATGACTAAAGATCCAACATGCTGCAAGTAAGACCTGGCACAGACAAAGAAGTATCTTTATAAAAAGAGACAGACCACAGTGCTTTCTCTTAAAAAAAAATGTTACAGTTACGGTAATTTTATGTGTATTTTACCAGAGTTTTAGAAATTGGAAAAAATAAATCAGTCTTTTATTTAAAAAACTCTCCTATGGTTTCCCAACCTCTGAGAATAAAACCCACCCTTCTTACTAAAGACCCTAGGGCCCCACGTGGTCTGGCACCCTCTGTCCTCTCTGAATCCTTTTCAGTCCCTCTCTCCTTCATTCTTCATGGATCATCGTGACATATTTCTGTGTGTTTCATCTGTTTTTGCTGAGATCCTAATGTGTGCCTGGCACTGCACAGAGTGAAGGGAACAGCAGTGAAACTAGATAAAATCCTGCCCTCACGGAAGGGCTGTTGTAGTCAGGGAGGAATGAACAACAGCAAACAGAGTGTATTACATGCTGTGAAAGGTAGCAAAAACAACATATGGGCAAGCACGGGAGGTCAGGGCAGACCTCTTGGAGGAGGTGACATTTGGACTAAGGCCCAGAGGAGGAGGAGCTGGGGAAACAGGTGTTCCAGGCAGAGAGAGGAGGAAGGGCATCGCCCGTTGGTCAGGAAAGAGCTTGGTGGGTCCTAGAAGAGTCAGGAGGTCAGTGGAGCGGGAGAAAAGAGAGAGGGCAAGTGGTAGATGATGACAGGCAAGTCAGTGCCTTCATTGGCCACAGGGAAGAGACCGAATTTTATTCCTACTTGAAAAGTCACAGTAAGAAGGCTTTTCTAAAAAAAAAAAAAATTATTTTTGGCTGTGTTGGGTCCTTGTTGCTGGACAGGCTTTTCTCTAGTCCATATTTTTCATTGCAGTATACAGGCTTCTCATGGTAGTGTGTTCTCGTTGCAGAGCATGGGCTCTTGGGCGCTAGGGCATAAGCTCAATAGTTGTGGCACATGGGCTCGGTTGCACGAGGCATGTGGTATCTTCCCGACCTATGTCTCCTGCTTTGGCAGACAAGTTCTTTACCACTGAACTACCAGGGAAGCCCACAGTGTATAGCTTAGACTCCATAAATTGTACAGTGAGTGATTAACGGGGTCTCACTGGACTAAACTCTATGCCTGATTAAGAGGACCCATGAGATACAGACCCCACGCTGCAGGGTCTCACAGGCTTGCTAGAAAGGTAGAGATGTCAGCCCTGGATCCAAGAGATCTTTCACTTCTCAGCGGATGCGGCAGCTGCAGTTACCGGAGACGAAGACCAGGGGTTATGCCGGGGTTGTGCTGCATATGGAGGCTCTGGAGACTTGTAACACGCGAACACGGACCACTCTCCCATTTGACGAGATATGCTCCCTGGCAGAAACTGTCTGATAACCTGGTGATGTGAATTCTGTCCAAAGGCAACGTCTAAGACCCTTCCTCTCTGAAAGGACAGAAACCAACGGGCGAGCGCCACGCAACGCGGTGGGCTTCCAGCAGGTGGCGGTAAAAGTAGAAAATTTCCTCGGAGGCGGCGAACACGCGAAACAGGAAGTCTGGCTCCTCGCGGATTCCGTACTACGGACTGTACAACCCAAGATGGCTGCCCCCTGCATTGCCGCCGGCGGCGGGTCACGTGACGACACAACTTCCGGTCCTCCCCGGCTTTCCCCAGACCTTAGTGTCCTACAGAGAGAAGTGCGTGCTGGTGCTTTGCACACTTCGCGGCCGCCGGAGGTCTGGACTGCGGCGACTCCGACTTGAGAGTACGACCGCAGGGTTATGGAGAGTCCCCCGGGGAGGGAGGCGCCCGCGGCGGCGCTGGCCGCCGTGCTGAAGCACAGCTCGGCACTGCCGTCCGAGAGCGCGCAGGTCCGGGGCTACGACTTCAATCGCGGCGTGGATTACCGCGCGCTGCTAGAGGCTTTCAGCACCACTGGTTTCCAGGCTACCAACTTCGGCCGCGCGGTACAGCAAGTCAACGCCATGGTGAGGACCGGTGGGACTTCCCGGGCTGGGGGCGTGGCCTCCAATAGTACCCTGACGTCGCTGGGGGCGGGACTTTCCTGGAGGTCTGTTCTCTGTCCAATAGTGGGAGAGAGTCTTGGGCCGGAGTTTCTGTGCTGAGGAAGTGGGCGGGGGGCTGGGCGTTATAGGCAACAGGTGATAATATTATGGAATTGGGGGGAGCCTGGGCAAGAGAATGCAATTGAGAGAGGAATTGAAGGAGGCTAAGGCCGGGCAGGAACTGAGCTTCGGTTTGCTTTTTTCTGTGGGGAGAAGGATCGGGCCTGCAAAAGTGGTACTCTCCGATTCCTGAAAATGGGTAAAGCCTGAGCATGTGACCTGAGACTTGGGCTGTGAACTGGGCGAACCCTGCACTGGGGTGTTTGTTCCCCGGTTCCAGGTAGTAGTGGAGTGGGCGGAATCTGATTCCGAAACCCACCGAGGGTCCTTGGGCTGGAGTCTGGGGCCAGAGGTTAACTCAGTCCTGCCATTACCTAGATAGAGAAGAAGCTCGAGCCGCTGTCTGAGAATGAAGACCAACATGCCGACCTGACCCAGAGCCGACGGCCACTCACCGGCTGCACCATTTTTCTGGGCTACACATCCAACCTCATCAGTTCAGGCCTCCGTGAGACCATCCGTTACCTTGTGCAGCACAACATGGTGGGGACCTAGTAGGGGAGTCGCCTTGGGTTCTCTAGGACTTAATGGGCAATAAGATTACTGGTTATTTAAGTGAAATAGGGAGATACGGGTCCATTTTACTTTGCAGCAGAGTTCTCCCCAAGGTCGCTGGATGAGAACTGGAAATTAGGAATCCTGCCTGGGATAACCTCACTGCCTGTGGTTGCAGGTCGATGTCCTGGTGACCACGGCTGGGGGCGTGGAGGAGGATCTCATCAAGTGCCTTGCACCCACATACCTGGGCGAGTTCAGCCTCAGGGGGAAAGAGCTGCGTGAGAACGGGATCAACAGGTGGGGGCGGGGGCCCTCAGTGATGTTGGGTAGGGGAGCCAGGCTGAGGGTCCTGGGCCTTGATGCGCACTCACTTCCTGTCCCCAGGATTGGAAACCTGCTGGTGCCCAACGACAATTACTGTAAGTTTGAGGACTGGTTGATGCCCATTCTTGACCAGATGGTGCTGGAGCAGAACACAGAGGTGAGGCTGGAGCAACCCGGGAGAGGGTGCTGATGGCATCGTGGGTGTTAGGGGATGTGCCGCTGGCTGAAGCCGATGTCTCTTCTTAGGGTGTGAAGTGGACGCCTTCCAAGATGATCGCCCGGCTTGGCAAGGAGATAAACAACCCAGAGTCGGTGTATTACTGGGCCCAGAAGGTGAGGGGCCGGACAGGGGGCAAAGATGCCAGGCTTTGGGATGTGTTGTTTCATCTTCCTGGCCATCTGGGGAGTTGGTGTTGTCTCATCTGCACTCCTACATAAGGAGCCTCAGAAACCAGACTGGTTAGGCAGTTTGTCTGGGGGGGGGGGGGTCCCACAGCTGCTGACCGTGGTCCTGGTAGTCTGGCTCTATGCCTAGACTCCTGGGAAGCAGGGGTGGTACTTAGGAGCCCTTGCCGACTTGGTGTAGGGCCCCACGCTCCTCATAGGACCTGGGTTGTTGCAGTCATAAAAATGAGACCTGCCATTCTTCATGTGCCAAGGCCAGGTGACGTTAAGCACCCTGCCCAGAATCAGGCAGAGGAGGGAGGGCCTGAGGGGTGCCCTCATGGGGCTCTGAGCTGACCGCCCTCGTCTTGCTCTTTCCTAGAACCATATCCCTGTGTTGAGCCCAGCACTTACGGATGGCTCGCTGGGTGACATGATCTTCTTCCATTCCTACAAGAACCCAGGCCTGGTCCTGGACATTGTTGAAGGTAAGATGCTGGGGCCCCAAAGCAACAAGGAAGGAGGGCTGCCTGGACCTGCCACAGCCTGACTCAACCCTGTTTCCCAGACCTGAGGCTCATCAACACACAGGCCGTCTTCGCCAAGCGTACGGGGATGATCATCCTGGGTGGTGGCGTGGTCAAGCACCACATCGCCAATGCCAACCTCATGGTGAGCAGGATTGCGGTGCGTGTGGTCCCTCATAGGGGGCGACACTCAGGCCTGTGACCTCGGCCCATGCTGTGTGCTGGGAGACAGCTGTGGACTAGACAGGCCAAGACACCTGCTCTCCTTGGCCTGATGTTCTCGTGAGGGAGATGGGAGAGCACACAGGTGACATGAACATCAGGTGCAGTAGCTGAGAAAAATCAGGATGACGAGGGCAGGGGAAAGGGATGCTGTTCAGGAAAGGGAAAGCTTCCCCTGAGAGCAGAGGTTTTCAGGGGGCGCTCCCATGAGCCATGAGCCTATCTTAGGGGTGGGGGCAGAGGGACCAGGGAGTACAAAGATTCTGAGGTACCTGATGTAGGTCAAGGAAAGCTCAGAGGGATTTCCCTGGTGGTCCAGTGGCTAAGACTCTGTGCTCCCAATGCTGGGGACCTGGGTTTGATCCCTGGTCAGGGAACTAGATACCACATACCATAACTAAGGATCAGTGCAACCAAATAAGTACATTAGAAAAAAATTTAAAAAAAAAAAAAAAGGAAAGGTCAGAGCCCAGTGAAGGGAAGAGTGAGAGGTGAGGTGAGGCCAGAGGTGACAGGCACAAAGTGCAGAATCTTGAGGACCACTCAGAGGCTCACAAGTGCTCCCTGGTTCCTGCGGCGGGGTGGGGGGAACGAAAAGCAGGCCTTGGGTGGGGGCCATGGTGGAGAGGTTTGGAGGTCTTCTCTAGAGTTGGTAGCAGACGTGGGTGGGCTGCTGCTACCTAGGAGGTGAGTCTGGAGCAAAGCTGCCCACTGTCTGCCCAGCATCCCCTCACCCCTCACTCTGCCCAGGGCCCTTCTCTCGAAGGGCCACCAAGGGCTCCCTATGTCCAGCGCCCTGCTGAGTCTGTCTGGCCAACAGCTGACTCTGCTCCTCCCCACAGCGAAATGGAGCTGACTATGCCGTCTACGTCAATACGGCCCAGGAGTTTGATGGCTCTGACTCAGGCGCCCGGCCAGATGAAGCTGTCTCTTGGGGCAAGATCCGAGTGGACGCACAGCCTGTCAAGGTGAGGGCTGGCCAGCCAGCGGGGTCTTCCAGGCTGCAGCCATGGGTCCCTGGCTCACTGGGGTCATCTCCATAGGTCTATGCTGACGCCTCCCTGGTCTTCCCGCTGCTCGTGGCTGAGACCTTCGCCCAGAAGGTAGATGCCTTCACGCCCGAGAAGAACGAGGACTGAACACTGGATGGTGCAGCCCAGGGAGCCTCACCCCCTCTATTTATTAGTTTGCAGATCCCTCTACTCCCCACTCCTTGGTCAGCAGCATGTCTAGAATAAACAGTCTCAGTGGTCCTCAGGCTGTGTCTCTGTCTCTCTGTCCTCGGTAGTAGGTCCCCTGGCTTCAGCCTGGGCCACCTTCAGCCTCGTAGGTCTCTTCCCGCCAGCACTGGACACTGCCCCCCATGGCAGTCAGCAGGCAGGGCTCCGTGGGGTGGTAGGCCAGCGACTGTACCACACTGGGACCTACAGGCAGGGCCAGGGCCAGGGCGCCCTGTGGAGGGAGGGGGTTGGCAGTAGTCATCAGTGTCTCCTGCCTCTTGGCCTCCTGTCCCCTACCATCCCACCAGATGCATCGGTTTTTTTTTTTTTTTTTTTTTCACCAGATGTGTCTTAATTGTTTCCCAGACACTGTAGACTTAGCCCCAGACTGAGCCTGTCAGTCACTCATCCTTCCAGGTGCTCAGGCCAGACACCCTGAATCTCTCTCTTACATCTCAGACGCTAAAATCCTCTTGGCTGCACCTTTCAGCTGTACCCAGAGATTTGCCAGTTTCCTCCACCTTCACAGCTACCACGCTTCTCCAGGCCCGGTCACATGCGGGTCCCAGCTTCCTCTACCCCTGCTGCCCTCCGAGCTCACCCGCCCACCTAACAGCCTCAGTGCTCACTCCCTTTATCACCCCGCATCAACATCCATGGTTCCTCTTTCCACCTGCAAAATGTCCCTTCACGTGCCCTTCCCCCTTCAGGGTGACTTCTGGTCTGAGGACCCTTGAGAAGGAGGCAGGATGTTGGTGCCTTCTTAGTTCCCAGAGGGAGAGCTGGCCCCTCGACTCTCCAGGGCCCTCCAGTTCTCGTCATCCTCTCAGGGGGCGTACTTTCCTGGCCAGGCCCCACCCTGACCCCAGGAAGCCATCCGTCCACTCCTATCCTGAGGCCCCACGGGCTGAGACCCATCCGGACAGAGCCCGCAGGAGGGCTCGAGGCTGGAAACCACGGGGATGCTCGGAGGTGACCCAGACCTCCTGGGCAACGGCAGCCCCGTCTCGCCTGGGCTGAGAGGCCACCATCAGGGTCCGTCCCAGTGGCTCCACCTGACCTGGACCCTGCTGCCCAGTGCTGCCCTTCTGTGACCAGTACGCGTGTGCCACACCTCCCAGCCTTAGCACGTGCTGTCTTTCTCCAGGAAAGCCCTTTGTGCTTGATCCTCTCACTCACTCCTCCTCCCAGCCCCCAGCTCTAACAGAACCCTCCCTTTTCAGGCCTGGGAGTGACCCGGGTAAGGACAGGACAGGCACCCCGGTGTGAAGCGGGGGTGGGGAGGCTCACCTCCACCAGGTCCCAGAAGAACACCTTCCCGTCCTCAGAGCAGCTGACCACGTGCGTGTCGCGCTCACTCAGGCAACAGTCCAGCTTGTACTCCTTGTTCTTATGGCCCGTGTACCTGGGGGTGAGTGCAGGCAGGGTGGGAGTGGGGCGCCTTACTGGGGGCAGGGGAGGGGCCCCGAGACCCTAAGACTCACTCGCCCAGCAGCTCCCCCGTGTCCTTGTCCAGAAGCCGCAGCGTGGAGTCCAGGCTGGACACTAGGGTGCACTGGCCGTCCCGGCTGAAGCAGGTGCAGGTGATGGGGCCTGGGGGGGTGGGGTGGGCGGGCAGGTCAGGCTGGGGTCTCCTGTGCTGCCCCCACCTTCCCTGCCTGCCCCACAGCCCCAGTGACACTCACTGCCCACGTAGTCCGAGAAAAGCTGCCCCATCCTCAGGTCGTAGCGCCTCACCCGGCCATCTACGGAGCTGCAAGGGAGGGCGGGTCCAGCTGAAGCACCACAGGCGCCATTAGGGCCAGGACTCCAGCTTTGGTGTCCTTGTACCCTCTCACCTGGCCAGGCCCTGAGAGCAAGGCTACTGGCTGCCTTTCTGGAGACCATTCATGGTCACGTCCTGCTCAGAACTGGCCACGGAAAACATACACGGAAGTGAATTCCAGAGTGGAATTCTGAGGCAATGGCTTTCGTCTGTTTCTGCTGTACGCTGAGCTCCCTCTCTGGGCCGGACGCTGTGTGGGAGGCTTGGAACACAGCCGCTATCAAGCCAGGAGCACCTGCTGCCAGTGTGGAGCTTCAGTGACTCAGGGTCATCAACTCCTTAAGGAGGTGACATTGGAATTGAGACTTGAGGCGGAGGAGGAGGTCGTGTGTTCAGTTCAAGGTGGGGATGTGTGGGAACCAGGTGGGCTAACAGGCTGAGCAGCCCCAATATGCCCAGTTGAGGGATCAGCACTCCTTCAGGTTGTGGCAGCACTTGGGCAGTCCAACATTGGGCTTTTTTGTTGTTGTTTAAATTGTCTCCTGCAGCTGGACTATCCACTCTATGGAGGCAGGGGTTTTTCCTATCTTGTTCACCGCTGTATGCTTACTGATTAAAAATGTGACCTGTAAGAGGTGCTCAGACACGCTCTGAATAGGTAGCATAAGGGCAGTCCAGATGGAGAAAAGGTAACGGCAAAAGTCAGTCCCAGAATGGAACCACATGTGGCATATTAAACAGAAATTAGCTCCAATATGTTGATCACCTGATGCGAAGACCTGACTCCTTGGAAAAGACCCTGATGCTGGGAAAGACTGACAGCAAGAGAAGGGGGCAACAGGAGATGAGATGGTTGGATGGCATCACTGACTCAATGGACATCAGTTTGAGCAAACTCAGGGAGATGGTGAAGGACAGGGAAGCAAGGCGTGCTGCAGTTCATGGGGTTACAAAGAGTTGGACATGATTTAGCGAATGAACAACAATCAAGGCTGAGAATGAATAAAAGCTGAGAGCACAACAGAGGACTAGACCAATGCTGGGCCTTATGAGCACAGTAAGGACAGCATATTTTTAATCTTAAGTCCAGAGACAGTTGTGATCCACAGTGGCACCTGGGAAGGGGCAAGGTCCGGGCTCCACTCACCCAGCGAGGATCTCATGGTCTGACACCTTCACGCTGGATATGCCATCCCTGGCTTCGTCTAGTGTCTGTACTGGCTCAGGTTTCCGAGACCGGCAGTCCCAGCAGCGGATAGTGGAGTCAATAGAGCCTGTAAGGCCAGCATGAAGGTGGATCAGGTTTAGGGGGCAGAGGCCGTCCCCTGGGTCCACCTGCCGGCATCCTGGACTCACCAGACAGGATAACTGTGGCCTCTTCATTAAACTGCACTGTGTTCACTTTCTGTCAAACAGCAACGGCGGCTTAGAGAAGGCTGGACTTTGGAGGGTGGGGATAAAGGCAGCGTTCCCAGTGCAAGTTAAAGCAAGGGAAAAGGACTGTAGCGTAGGGGAGACGAAAAATACGGGAGGAACTGCAATAGGGTGTGGTGAAGGCGGGACCCTGGGGAAGGATCCTTGTGCTGTAATTGCTTGAGAAGGCGGATCCCTGTAGCCACCTACACGTAAATTCAGATCTGCTCTAATGAGATCTCTTCTGGCGAGCACTCACCCCGGCGTGGCCCCGGAATTTGCGCACGACTTGCCCCGATGCCACATCCCACAGGACAACAGCCTTGTCCCCGCCGCCGGAGCAGAGATTGCTGTTGTCAAAGGAGCTAGAGAAGGCAGAGCAGAGAAGGTTAGCATCTACGTCTGATCCCGGTCTCAGCGTCCCGATCCCGCTTGGCCCCTAGCTCACCCAGCCGCATCCAGCACCGTAGCCGTGGCACCCGATGCTGGGAAAGACTGACAGCAAGAGAAGGGCAACAGGAGATGAGATGGTTGGATGGCATCACTGACTCAATGGACATCAGTTTGAGCAAACTCAGGGAGATGGTGAAGGACAGGGAAGCAAGGCGTGCTGCAGTTCATGGGGTTACAAAGAGTTGGACATGATTTAGCGAATGAACAACAATCAAGGCTGAGAATGAATAAAAGCTGAGAGCACAACAGAGGACTAGACCAATGCTGGGCCTTATGAGCACAGTAAGGACAGCATATTTTTAATCTTAAGTCCAGAGACAGTTGTGATCCACAGTGGCACCTGGGAAGGGGCAAGGTCCGGGCTCCACTCACCCAGCGAGGATCTCATGGTCTGACACCTTCACGCTGGATATGCCATCCCTGGCTTCGTCTAGTGTCTGTACTGGCTCAGGTTTCCGAGACCGGCAGTCCCAGCAGCGGATAGTGGAGTCAATAGAGCCTGTAAGGCCAGCATGAAGGTGGATCAGGTTTAGGGGGCAGAGGCCGTCCCCTGGGTCCACCTGCCGGCATCCTGGACTCACCAGACAGGATAACTGTGGCCTCTTCATTAAACTGCACTGTGTTCACTTTCTGTCAAACAGCAACGGCGGCTTAGAGAAGGCTGGACTTTGGAGGGTGGGGATAAAGGCAGCGTTCCCAGTGCAAGTTAAAGCAAGGGAAAAGGACTGTAGCGTAGGGGAGACGAAAAATACGGGAGGAACTGCAATAGGGTGTGGTGAAGGCGGGACCCTGGGGAAGGATCCTTGTGCTGTAATTGCTTGAGAAGGCGGATCCCTGTAGCCACCTACACGTAAATTCAGATCTGCTCTAATGAGATCTCTTCTGGCGAGCACTCACCCCGGCGTGGCCCCGGAATTTGCGCACGACTTGCCCCGATGCCACATCCCACAGGACAACAGCCTTGTCCCCGCCGCCGGAGCAGAGATTGCTGTTGTCAAAGGAGCTAGAGAAGGCAGAGCAGAGAAGGTTAGCATCTACGTCTGATCCCGGTCTCAGCGTCCCGATCCCGCTTGGCCCCTAGCTCACCCAGCCGCATCCAGCACCTCGTAGCCGTGGCCGCTGTACGTCCGCAGTAGCGTGCCCCGCAGCGGGTTCCAGAGCTTCAGGGTCTTGTCGCTGCCGCATGTCAGACAGTAATTGCCATCCACTGGGGAACACCAGGCGAGTGTTACTGAGCCGCCGACGTTAGGAGGCGGGAGGAGGATTCGGAAAGAAGATAAGGGCGCTCACCATTAAATCGCACGGCTCGCACCGCCCCCTGCCCGCAGTCCAACGTCTTCAACAGTTTCTGCGGCAGCTCTGGGCCCCGCGGTTTCGGCGCAGGGAAAGCCATCACTCCGCGCACCCTGCCTCACCACGCTACAGGCGCCTGCACGGAGGCGTTCCTTGTCCTGGAAACCCACGCTGGGGTGTAACCTTATTATTGTCCTCCATAGTCTACTTCCTACTTCTCACTTCCGGATTCTACATTTAGGCCTTTGGAGATAGCGTTGGAAACACTCAAACACTTATCTCCAGCGTCCCAGCTTTTTTCCCCACTTCCGGCCTGCTAGGAACATATTTTGGCTTCTCCGAATTCTCCATCCCTTGGCCAGGGCGGGGGGAGTTCTGGCCCCCGCCGGTGGGAACGGAAACGCGGGGCTGAGAGTGTTACTCTAAAAACCATCCTCCGTGTCCAAGCAGGAAGCTGCCGGAAGCTGCGACTCCCGCAGCGGAAGAGGCGCGACTTCTGACTCGCTATGTCCGCGAACAATATGTCGGACCCACGGAGGCCCAACAAAGTGCTGAGGTGAGGCTCCTAGTTGTCATGGTGTTAAAAAAAAAAAAAAAAACTCAGGTGTAAGTTTTAAAGATATAATTGGCTTTACCAAATGAATCCTGAATTGGGCAGTGTTCCATCTAGCACGTAGAGGGAAGCGCTAAAGGGCTACGAAAAGGGAAAGGTTTTTTAAAGGCAGGACAAGGAAGTCATAAACAGAAAAAACGGTGATTTCAGATTAAATCATTTTCCTTTGGGATAAAAGGGTCTTATTAGGTGGTGCGTGCGTGATAAGTCTTGTCCGACTCTTTCCGACTAGCCTGCTAGGCCCTTCTGTCCGTGGGATTTCTCCAGGCAGGAATACTAAAGTCAGTTGCCATGCCCTCTTCCAGAGGATCTTCCCCACCCAGGGAAAGAACCCCCGTCTCTTATGTCTCCTAAATTGGCATGTGGGTTTTTCACTCGGGCCACCTGGGAAGCCCATTAGGTGGGAGTTCCCTCATTTTCCTTTTGAAAGATGGAGGCGAGAACCCATGTGACAGACCTCTTCATTGGTGCTGACCAGAAAATTCCAGACTCATTGGTGAAGACTATATTTCTGGAGGAAGTTGAACCTACTATTAGGTTAGATATTAAGTCCGGATTTGGTGGCATAGCCAAGCACAAATGATTCCACTTTGGGGCCTATTTTCTTTTTTATAACAGTCCTCCCCTTCCCACCTCCTCTAGTCCTCTCAGTCGGCTGAGAGGTCTGATCAAAACCTGAGGCATTAGGGCCCCCCTCAGCAACTGCACTGAGGTTCTCGAAGTTTTTGCTGTTCTTTTGCAAGCTCTCTGTAGGTTATGATGTTTTTGCTTAACACCTGTGATAGTAGTCACAGGTCTTTGCTGGCTTCAAGGTCACAGTCTCTAAATTGGTCATTCTCTTGTTAACTTTTCTGGTAGTCTAGTCTTAGAGAGATCTTTAGCTTGGTGGTTAGTGACTGTGAATATGCATTTAAAGCTTTTGGGAGACTGCAGTACATGAGTGAGATTATTATGATAAGGTAATTAACAATGTTTGGAACGCACTTTGGAGCCATGGTCCCCAGCATTGAAACCAGGCAAAGTCATATACATCACAGAAAGTTCGCAATGGGACGTCCCTGGCAGTGCAGTGGTTAGGATGCCATGCTTCCAATGCAGTGGATATAGGTTTAATCCCTGGTTTAAAAAAAAAAAAAGAAGTTCCAGTTGAGGGAGTCACCACCTTATGCCGACTGGCTTGCTCAGTGATCTTACGTAATTTGAGTTTCAGCTTCTTCAGGAGGAATAATCCAGGTGTAGCAGGTGGTATCGATCACAGTATAGACACTTCTTGCCTAGCTTAAAGATAATCAAGGACTGTGTGTTAGTTGCTCAGTCATGTCTGACTCTTTGCGACCTTATGGTGTGTCCATGGAATTCTCTAGGCAAGCATACTGGAGTAGGTTGCCATTCCCTTCCCCAGGGGATCTTCCCGACCCAGGGATCAAACCTGCGGCTCCTGCATTGACAGCCAGACTCTTTACCACCGAACCACAGGGGAAGCCCCTAGATTGGAATCTTTAATGACAAATCCAGCGGTCTGGAAGCTTACCACCCTCAGCAGTGGCCTGAGAGATAAGGTCAAAACCAGAGTAAAGAAAAGAAAAAGGAGGAAGGGTTTCACATCTAGTTAAAGTAGGAATTTGATCCGGCCTCTGGGACAGAAGCAGTCCACCTTGATGTCAATTGCTTCTCTTCCTCATCAGTTTGATTCACAGGTATCCACTGTCTGTACAGGACTAGATGTTCAGTGGAGCTTGCCTCGGCTGTGAGATGTGTACCCAAGGCTCAGTGCCTTCTAGTTTCACAGGTGTGTCACTGGTCAGGAGCACTTGGTAAGGTCCTTTCCCATGCAGCTTGAGGGCTGTCTTCCTCTGATGATGTTTCCAGAATACCCAGTCAGCAGGCTCCAGTCTGTGACCAACAGGATCCTTTGAATTGGGATCTGGAAAGGCTGCTTAATTCTGTTGATGATAGGCTTTAGCATAAAACATGCAAGACTTAAAGTAGCTGGTCCTACTAATGTTAGGTAACAAGAGATCAGCAGAAAGTTGTATACCCGTGGACACTGAGCTGAAGTTTTCAAAGAGAGTGCTGGAAACAGTTGGCCTCAGTTCAGTTTAGTCACCTAATCATGTCTGACTCTTTGTGACCCCATAGACTATGGCACACCAGACTCCTCTGTCCTTCACCATCTCCTGGAGTTTGCTCGAACTCATGTCCATTGAGTCCGTGATGCCATCCAACCATCTCATCCTCTGTCGCCCCCTCTCCTGCCCTCAGTCTTTCCCAGCATCAGAGTCTTTTTCAGTGAGTTGCCTCTTTGCATCAGGTGGCCAAAGTGTTGGAGCTTCAGCTTCAGTATCAATCCTTCCTTTAGGATTGATTAGTTTGATCTCCTTGCAGTCCAGGGGACTCTCAAGAGTCTTCTCCAACACCACAGTTTGAGGGCACCATTTCTTTGGCGCTTGACCTTCTTTATGGTCCAACTCTCACGTCCATACATGACCTGCAGTTGGCATGGCCAGAGGCAGTACCTTAAGCCAAAGGAGTTCAATAGTTTTAGTGAGTTTGGACGTTCTAGAGGATCCCATGAGTTCTCTCTGCCTTGCCTGATGCTGGTGACAGGCGACAATTCCAAGAAGTCTGAGTTTTGGAATCTTTAATGACAAATCCAGCGGTCTGAAGCTTACCACCCTCAGCAGTGGCCTGAGAGATAAGGTCAAAACCAGAGTAAAGAAAAGAAAAAGGAGGAAGGGTTTCACATCTAGTTAAAGTAGGAATTTGATCCGGCCTCTGGGACAGAAGCAGTCCACCTTGATGTCAATTGCTTCTCTTCCTCATCAGTTTGATTCACAGGTATCCACTGTCTGTACAGGACTAGATGTTCAGTGGAGCTTGCCTCGGCTGTGAGATGTGTACCCAAGGCTCAGTGCCTTCTAGTTTCACAGGTGTGTCACTGGTCAGGAGCACTTGGTAAGGTCCTTTCCCATGCAGCTTGAGGGCTGTCTTCCTCTGATGATGTTTCCAGAATACCCAGTCAGCAGGCTCCAGTCTGTGACCAACAGGATCCTTTGAATTGGGATCTGGAAAGGCTGCTTAATTCTGTTGATGATAGGCTTTAGCATAAAACATGCAAGACTTAAAGTAGCTGGTCCTACTAATGTTAGGTAACAAGAGATCAGCAGAAAGTTGTATACCCGTGGACACTGAGCTGAAGTTTTCAAAGAGAGTGCTGGAAACAGTTGGCCTCAGTTCAGTTTAGTCACCTAATCATGTCTGACTCTTTGTGACCCCATAGACTATGGCACACCAGACTCCTCTGTCCTTCACCATCTCCTGGAGTTTGCTCGAACTCATGTCCATTGAGTCCGTGATGCCATCCAACCATCTCATCCTCTGTCGCCCCCTCTCCTGCCCTCAGTCTTTCCCAGCATCAGAGTCTTTTTCAGTGAGTTGCCTCTTTGCATCAGGTGGCCAAAGTGTTGGAGCTTCAGCTTCAGTATCAATCCTTCCTTTAGGATTGATTAGTTTGATCTCCTTGCAGTCCAGGGGACTCTCAAGAGTCTTCTCCAACACCACAGTTTGAGGGCACCATTTCTTTGGCGCTTGACCTTCTTTATGGTCCAACTCTCACGTCCATACATGACCTGCAGTTGGCATGGCCAGAGGCAGTACCTTAAGCCAAAGGAGTTCAATAGTTTTAGTGAGTTTGGACGTTCTAGAGGATCCCATGAGTTCTCTCTGCCTTGCCTGATGCTGGTGACAGGGAAGCGACAATTCCAAGAAGTCTGCAAGGTTTTCATTAGAGCTCATTTGACTTGCCCAGTGAAGTGGGTACCTCAGTCTCTGGAGATTGTGGAAGGCGGACCCCGAGTGGGAACCACATCTTCTAACAGTTTCTTTGCAGTTGGGAGGGCATCAGCCTTGGGGCAAGGGGAGACTTCAGCCCATTAGGAAAACATTTGTACAGTAACGAGAAATACTGAGAACCCATACTCAGGAGTAGTTGAATAAAGTCCAGCTGTAGGTGCTCAGAGGGCCCCGAGGGAGGAGCTTTGAGGCCTCTTGGAATACAAATAGTTTTTCCAGGATTACGGACCTGACAGGTCAAGCATGGATGGTCACCTGCTTTCGTTGTTTTGTGTCTCCCCACCAGTGTCTGTCTGTCATTCGAGGCATCTTCATGTGCACTGTGACGGGGGAAGGAACGCAGAAACTGAAAAATGGAACTTACCAGGGAGCTGGGAAGGATCGAGTGGCCATCCTGGGTTCCCCGTCCCCCTGACTGTCTGCTGAATTCACAGCCATTATTTGCCTGTCTTAAATTCCTTGTTTAGGAATAGATGGATGTTGCAAGGACATCAGGGTGGCCAAGGCCTGGCAAGGAGGGGTCGTGTTTTGCTGAGACAGAATGGTCTTCATCCATGTGTGCCATAATCTTTATTTATTTATTCATTGATTGTTACTGTTCTGCAAGCCAGATCTTAGTTCCTCGACCGGGGATTGGACTCAAGCCACCACAGTGAAAGTGCCAAGTCTTCACCACAGGGCTGCCAGGGAGTTGCCAGTGCCATAATAGTTAGAGACCGTGTTGCTGTTGTCTTTGTGTGAAAGTCAGCTAGGATATTCCCAGCACTCGGGTTCAGTCCTTTCAGCGTGAGCCTCCATCTGAATGATGTTTATTTCAGAAAGTAAGAAGATAGTTCACGTGTTGCCTTTTTTTAAAAAAATTTGTTTTATTTATATTTTTGGCTGCTCTGGCTCTTCCTTGCTGCACAGGTTTCTTAGTTGCTGTGCTTGGGCTTCTCACTTTTTTTTTTTGATAGGTAAGAAATGGATTTATTCAGATTCAGAGAAAGCACAGTCCACAGACAAGAGTGTGGGCCGTGGTAAAGCAAATCCAGTGGCTGGGCTTCTCACTTTTTTAAAAAAAAAAGTTTGTTTATTTCTGTTCAGCTGCGTTGGGTCTTCGTTGCTCTGCTTAGGCTGCTCTCTTTGGTGGCTTTTCTCTTGTTGCGGAGCAGGAGCTCAGTCGTTGTGGCGCACAGGCTTTACTGCCCCCAGGCATGTGCAGTCTTCCCAGGCGAGGGATTGAACCTGAGTCCTCAGCACTGGCTTATTCAGCAGAGGCTTAATCAGGCAAAAATGGCAGTTATATCACTTGTTTGTCAAGAATTGCAGTTGAAACTTCCCTTGTGGTCCAGTAGTTAAGACTCTGTGCTTCCACTGCAGGGGACATAGGTTCCCTGGTCGGGAAAGTTTCGCATGTCTCAAGGTGTGGTCAGAAAAAAAAAAAAGGAATTACAATTGGAGCTGGCAAGAAGTAAGCATGCTTGTTAAGCAAGGATTGGTTGGGGCCTGAAGTGGCTGTAGAGTGACCAGGGGAGATGTTGAGATCAGAAGGTTGCAGTGGGCAGCCGTGAGCAGTAGAATAACTGGTGGCATGGTTGAGCTTGATATAGTTGAGCAAGTTCAAGTCCTCTTCGATGCAGGAACGTGTCCACATCCATAGTGACCACCCAGCTCTATTCAGACGCCTGAAGCACAGTTCTTTCTTGTCTACCGAATGAGCAAACATCAGACATATCAGGGGTACATTCCTTCAAGGTTTCAGGAGACAGATTAGCACATACCCGGCGAGACGGCTTGACCTTAAGTCCGGGAAGGGAAGCTCATATTCAAAGGAACTGACGCATTGGTATCATAGGAATAAGGTGAAAGAACTTTTATGTCCCCTTCAAAGTGGACATTCTGCACAGTCTGGTAACTCCATTTTTTTTTTCTTTCTGTTTAATGGTTAAAGCAGATGCACAATGTCTTTTGGCAGCCCACAAGATGAGCTGTTCTAATGAGCCTAGAGTTCAAGCCCAGTCATGTCTCAGCTAGGATGACCTCCCCTTACTGCAACATATGAAAAATTCCCCCATCACGCTTAAGCTGTTGCAGCTGATAAATGAAATCTTTATGGATGCCTCTTTGGTTACCGAGCACACCAAGAGGTCATCCACCTGTTGTGAAAGAGCTGATTTCCCAGGGACTTACTTCTCCAGGGAGTACTTGGGAGAAATAAGGGGCTTCCGTGAACCCTTGAGGCATGACTGTCCAGGCGTACGGCTGACTGTTCCAAGTTAAGGTGGACAGATCTCAGTTGTTGGAATCTCCAAGGACGCTGGAAAAGGTTGAAAAAAAGGTCCACAGCAGTATTTTGAGTCCGGTGAAATTCATGACAAAGTGGTGTTCCAGGTTTGGAACAACTGGGGAATGGACAATAACTGTCTCATTAAAAGCTCTTAAGGTGCTATTAGTCGCTCAGTTGTGTCCGACTCTTATGTAACTGTAGCCTGTCGGGCTCCTCTGTCCATGGAGTAGGCAAGAAGACGAGTGAGTTGCCATTTCCTTCTCCAGGGGATCTTCCCGACCCAGGGATCAAACTTGTGTCTCCTGCCTTGGCAGGAAGATTCTTTACTTCTGAGCCAGCAGGGAAGCCCCTGGAGGGAGGGATAAATCAGGAGATTGGGATTGACACATACCCACTATTATACATAAAATAGATAACTAATAAGAACCTACTGCATAGCCTAGGGAACTCTCCTCAGTACTCTGTAAAGACCTATATGGAAAAAAAGTTGAAAAAAGAGTGGATATATGAACATGTGTAACTGATTGACTGCTATATGCATGAAACTGACACAACGTTGTATATCATCTATGTTCCAGTAAACATTAAAAAAAACACAAACCTTTCTCTGGTGGGGGGAAAACATCTCTTAAGTTCTGGACAAATCACTGTCTTCACCCATGAGGTTTCCAGGCTCGCAGGATCTGTGTGTTGCAGGGGCTCCTACAGGGCACGCCTGATTACCCCTGGGGCATTAGGTCGTCTCTTGTGGGTGTGAGGCTCCGTATGGCCTCAGGCTTCAGTGAATATTGAAGTAATTGAGGGAGAAGTTTAGTAACGTGTCTCTGAATCTTCATAGGTTCTACTTTTTATTCTTCCAACGTCACTATTAGGGATAATCCACAGATGATTTCCCTGGAGGTTCAGTGGTTAAGAATCTACCTGCCATTTCTGGAGACAGATTGGATCCCTGGTCCAGGGAGATTCCACATGTTACATGGCAGCTAAACCTGTGAGCTGCAGCTACTGAGCCTGAACTCTGGAACCCATGCTTCACAACAAGAGAAACCGCCGCAACTAGAGAGCAGCCCTCCCTCGCCACCGCTAGAGAAAGCCCGTGCACAGCAACAAAGATCCAGTGCAGCCAAAAAGAAAGAAAGAGAATAAATAACCCATAGATTTGGGGGCACCGCAATTAAACTTGGTTGGAATTCTTCCTTTTCTCTGTCAAAAACAGATTGTAAGGACATAAAAGATCTGGCTCAGATTGGTCAGGAAATTTTTAAGGTGAGGTCTCCACTGGAAACAAAATGTTTTAGCCCTTTTAACCTAGAAAGGAGCTCTCTACCTAATAGATTAGCTGGGGCTGTGTCACACAGAAGAAAAGAATGTTTTTCAATCAAAAATGCCAGAGTTACCTGTACTAATTGAGGTAGAAATTCTCTTGAAACTTAAAAAAAAAAAAAAAAGCCTGTTTATTTTTGGATGATCTGGGTCTTCATTGCTGCATAAGAGCTTTTCTCTAGTTCTCTAGTTCTCTAATAGCACCTTAATAGCTATTAGTGGGTAGTGGGAGCTTCTCTCTAGTTGTGGTGAGCAGGCTTGTCATTGCAGTGGCCTCTCTTGTTGCGGAGCAAGGGCTCTAGAGTGCACGGGCTTCAGTAGCTTTGGCCTGTGGGCTCAATAGATAGATATACCTTCCAGGCTCTAGAGCACAGCCTCAGTAGTTGTGGCCCACAGGCTTTGTTGCTCAGCAGCCTATGGAATCTTCCTTGACCAGGGATCGAACCTGTGTTTCCTGCATTGGAAGGTGGATTCTTTACCACCAGGGAAACCCCTCTCTAAATTTTTATTAGACACTCTTTTTCACTCTGAGGGATTTGTCATCCTATGGGAGTGGGGTAAAAACGTAGCCCCAGACTGCAAGATCAAACCAGTCAAACCTAAAGGACATCAACCCTGAATATTTACTGGAAGGACTGATGCTGAAGGTCTAGTACTTTTGCCACCTGATGCAAAGAGCAGACTCACTGGAAAAGACCCTGATGCTGGGAAAGATCAAAGGCAAAAGGAGAAGAGGGTGGCAAAGGTTGAGATGGTTGGATGGCATCACTGACTCAGTGGACATGAACTTGAGCAAACTCTAGGAGATGGTGAAAGACAAGGGAGCCTGGCGTGCTGCAGTCCATGGGTCACAAAGAGTCAGACATGACTTAGCAACCAAACAACATCTCAGGAAAACAAATGAGGGTCTTTAGCACCTTTCCTGGATGTGAGGGACCAAAGGAAGGCATACGATCTTCAGAATTCCTGTTGAAGAGGCAAGAGGGGTGAGGTGGGGGCATTCAATGGTGAGGTCTGACACAGTCAAAAAACCGAAGAAAAATAATTCCAACTCCCCACTAGAATTTGGCAAGATTTCCCATTAGATTTAATTTTACTTTCCCCTTGACTGTTTTTGGGGATTACAAATAACAGCTTACCACAGAATCCCTCGGAATACTGAGGGGGTAGATGTAGGTTCACTAAAGTGGAACAGTTTGCCTAACACCTTTGAGGACAATCTGTTTTCCAGTGACCCAGTCGATCACATATGAGCCATTGGTACTCGGACCAGTGTTTTGATGGTAGACCCCTGAAGCGAAGTGAAAGTCGCTTTGACCCCATGGGACTGTACCCCACCAGGCTCCTCTGTCCACAGGATTCTCCAGGCAAGAGAATACTGGAGTGGGTAGCCGTTCCCTTCTCCAGAGGATCTTCCCAACTCAGGGATTGAATCCAGGTCTCCCGTGTTGCAGGTGGCTGGCTGGCTGGGCCACCAGGGAGGCCAGTGGACCCCTAGGAGGGCATTTGAGCTCTCTGGCCTAGGAGCTGTTGTAATTGTAAGGCCCGCAACTTGGAAAACTTTTGCTTGTGGTCTTGCTCTAAGGTCATTTCAGAGTCCATCAGCCTGGTGGTCTCCTATCCTGTGTTCTGTAGTTTTAGCAATCCACTAGTGTCAGGAGAGAGTGTGTGCGCAAACAGGGCCCCTAGAGCAGGGTAGGTGACAAGTCTGTTACGATCAAACCAGTCAAACCTAAAGGACATAATTTTACTGGAAGGACTGATGCTGAAGGTCTAGTACTTTTGCCACCTGATGCAAAGAGCAGACTCACTGGAAAAGACCCTGATGCTGGGAAAGATCAAAGGCAAAAGGAGAAGAGGGTGGCAAAGGTTGAGATGGTTGGATGGCATCACTGACTCAGTGGACATGAACTTGAGCAAACTCTAGGAGATGGTGAAAGACAAGGGAGCCTGGCGTGCTGCAGTCCATGGGTCACAAAGAGTCAGACATGACTTAGCAACCAAACAACATCTCAGGAAAACAAATGAGGGTCTTTAGCACCTTTCCTGGATGTGAGGGACCAAAGGAAGGCATACGATCTTCAGAATTCCTGTTGAAGAGGCAAGAGGGGTGAGGTGGGGGCATTCAATGGTGAGGTCTGACACAGTCACAGAACCGAACAAAAACAATTCCAACTACCCACTAGAATTTGGCAAGATTTCCCATTAGATTTAATTTTACTTTCCCCTTGACTGTTTTTGGGGATTACAAATAACAGCTTACCACAGAATCCCTCGGAATACTGAGGGGGTAGATGTAGGTTCACTAAAGTGGAACAGTTTGCCTAACACCTTTGAGGACAATCTGTTTTCCAGTGACCCAGTCGATCACATATGAGCCATTGGTACTCGGACCAGTGTTTTGATGGTAGACCCCTGAAGCGAAGTGAAAGTCGCTTTGACCCCATGGGACTGTACCCCACCAGGCTCCTCTGTCCACAGGATTCTCCAGGCAAGAGAATACTGGAGTGGGTAGCCGTTCCCTTCTCCAGAGGATCTTCCCAACTCAGGGATTGAATCCAGGTCTCCCGTGTTGCAGGTGGCTGGCTGGCTGGGCCACCAGGGAGGCCAGTGGACCCCTAGGAGGGCATTTGAGCTCTCTGGCCTAGGAGCTGTTGTAATTGTAAGGCCCGCAACTTGGAAAACTTTTGCTTGTGGTCTTGCTCTAAGGTCATTTCAGAGTCCATCAGCCTGGTGGTCTCCTATCCTGTGTTCTGTAGTTTTAGCAATCCACTAGTGTCAGGAGAGAGTGTGTGCGCAAACAGGGCCCCTAGAGCAGGGTAGGTGACAAGTCTGTTACGTGGAACTGAAACACCACAGGAGAAAGGCTGCCAAGCATGCCTTAAATCCCGCCAGACGTTTTCATCTTTTCTTTGGTTTGCATCTTTGAATAATAAATCAATCAATAGGGGTAGGGAAGATTCTAGGAACAGCTTATGAAAGGTCCTTTTTTTGTTTTTTACTTTATTTATGTTGTGCTGGGTCTTCGTTGCTTTCTCTGGGCTTTCTCTAGTTGCAGTGAGCGGGGACTAGTCTTCATTGTGTGGCTTCTCATTGTGGAGGCTTCTCATGGTGGAGCACAGGCTCCAGACACATGGGTGTCAGTAGTTGAAGCCGGCAGGCTCCGTGGAAACCCTCACTTTCATTTTTGTGGGGGATGGGTGGGGCTGTCGCATGCCCCCCTCAGTGGCAGCTCAGAGTCTTAACCACTGGACCACCAGGGAAGTCCCCAAACCCTCACTTTCAAGGGCAGTGTTGTCTCAGAGAGGCATTCCCCTCCAATGGCCATTGTAACCCTAGGTTATTTGTAGTAATATTTTGCTATTTTTATAGATACTTATAGCTTCTGAGATTATCATTCTTAGACATAAAATAAGCAGGTATGCCAACAGGTGGCACGCTTGATTGATTCAAGGCGAAAGTTCCTGTCTCTCTTAGCTAGCCTTCATCTATATGAAGCAAGGCAGACAGACCTGAGCACCTTCACACCCTAACCACAACCAGTTACCGTGACCTGGCCAAGAAAAAGGCCGTGAGCACCGTCACCGACTGCTTACTTGGAGCCGGGGGCTAGGGGGAAAGATGCAACAAGTGGAGCCCAAACGGGGACTCTGGACTGATTCCAAACAAATGGGGAACTGCAGCTGTCACCAGCGGTGCCCAACTTGGAATCGTCCAGGGGAGGATCCCAAACAAATAGGAAGTAGACCAAACCACCAGCATGTCCCAACATGGAATCTGGAACAGAACTAAGGGCAAGTGTTTCCAACCAAATGAGGAACTGGTTGGAACCCCCAACACCTCCCAAAGTGGAACTAGGGATTCCAGACAGATGGGGAACTGGCTGGAAAGCCAGTCAGGTCGAGAGCGTGACCCAAAGAGCGCAGAGCTCAGAACTGAGAGGAAGTTACCCACAGCCCCCAGAAGCAGCGAGAAAGACAGTGAACGCAGAAAAGGGGTTCACGGGTACCCTTTGTGTTCCCTGGTGTCCCCGAATGCCCTCAAAGATTCACTTTGGATATTGTTGCTGCCACCAAATCTCTTGACAAAACAAAATTCAACTGAGTAAACTCTGAAGATCTAGTTGGCTTTATTGAAGGATTCATGAATCAGGCAACATCTCATCCAGCAAGGAGAGGGGAGCACTAAAGGGCTGCAGAAGTGGAAAGGATTTTTTTTTTTATAAAGACTTTTATTTATTTATTTGTGACTGTGCTGGGTCTTCGTTGATGTGTGGGCTTAGTTACTCCATGGCATGTGGGATCTTCCCGGATCAGGGATCAAACCTGTGTCTCCTGCATTGGCAGATGGGTTCTTATCCACTGAGCTACCAGGGAAGCCTGGAAAGGATTTTGAAGGCAGGACAAGGCAGGAAAGATGATGGTTTTGGAGTAAGTCACCTCCCTTTTGGGAGAAAAGGGTCTTAAAAAGTGGGTGACCTCTTCCTCTGGGGGACAGAGAGGGGAGACAGGCCCTTGTGACAGCTACCTCATGGTGCTGACCAGAAAGTTCCTGACTGGTTAAGACTGTGTTTCTGGAGAAGGCTGACGCTCGTTCAGGTCAGGCGCTAAGGCCCAGTTTAGTGGCATGGCCTAGCATAAGTGACTCTGGTTTTGTTTTTATCAATGGGGATGGATCTCAAGTGGTGGTTTTGTTTTTATCAATGGGGATGGGTCTCAGGTGGTGGTTTGGAGGCTCCGGGAAGCACCTGCCCATCCTGGGGGCAACACTCGCACACCCCTGACCCTGAGCCTGCTGCAGGTACAAGCCCCCACCCAGCGAGTGTAACCCAGCCTTGGATGACCCGACGCCGGACTACATGAACCTGCTGGGCATGATCTTCAGCATGTGTGGCCTCATGCTAAAGGTGCGCAGGGCCGAGTTTCCCCGTATCTTCACCAGACAGTGGATTCAGAATCAGCCAGAGCTGAGGGGCAGGCCTTGGCAGGGTGCTAGGTGGAGAAAGCCAGAGCTGTCAGGGATCTGGGTCGGGGGAGCACACAGGTCAGTCTGAGGCTTTAATGCAACTTGGTGGGACTGGTATCAAAAAGCTGGGGGACGTCAAGGGCCAGGCTGCTCAGGCCTGAGGGCGTGTGGTGGGTCAGAGGTGTGGGACAGGGTGTAGGACCAGAACTTGGGCGGGTGTGTGCACGCCCAGTCGCTTCGGTCATGTCTGACTCTTTGCGACCCTGTTGGGTACTCGGAGTTAACTAGGGGGCTTGGGACTGAGCGACTCCTGGGGTCAGGGTTGGAGCTGCATCAGGTGACATTGGGGTTGGAACCGGTGCCTGAGATGGCCCTTTTGGGGGCTCATTGGAGAGCCTCTCACTGCCCTAACCCGCCCATCTGCCTGCCTCTCCCAGCTGAAGTGGTGCGCTTGGGTCGCCGTCTACTGCTCCTTCATCAGCTTTGCCAACTCCCGGAGCTCTGAGGACACGAAGCAGATGATGAGCAGCTTCATGTGAGCCCGGGTCTGAAGAGGGAGGGACTCCTGGCGGAGGGGAGGGGGACCCCCGCCTCTCCCTCCTGGACTGACAGCTCTCTCCCGTCTCAGGCTGTCCATCTCGGCCGTGGTGATGTCGTATCTGCAGAACCCTCAGCCCATGACACCCCCCTGGTGATGTCAGCCTGGAGGGGTCGTACTCTGGGCCCCTCTGTCCACTTTGTCCTCGGCCTAGCCTGCGGCTGCTCTGCCTCCTGCCGTCAGCTGCAGTGCCGGGCTTCCCTGGGAGCGGCAGTCTCAGGGTCTGCAGCTGGACGGAGGGATTCCTGGCCCTGACCCTAGGATTCATGGCGGCTGGAGCAGAGCGGGGAGTCCCTCAGGCTTACCGCCTCCTGCCTTCCTTCCCCACCCTGCCTGCTGCCTGGGGAGATGCTGTCCATGTTTCTAGGCGTACCCATTCATTTTCTTGTTGCAACCAATTAATAATAAAGTTTTGCATTCTGGCTGTTCCTTAGGACCTCTCTCTCCTGTGCATTGTGGCTGCTTGTCTTCCTAAGGGGAAGGGTTCTGATTCCCTACTCAGTCTGACTTGGGGTTGGGGCCTTTGGGTTACTTGATTTGCTTATTTCACAAGACTGAAGCCTTAAGTCAGCTGCCGGAGACTGAACAGTGATCCCTGCCCTCTGATGACTCAGCAGATAGCCCTGCTGATCTAAGAATTCTGGGCTTTGGTTTTTCTCATCTGTTGAGTGAGGGTAAAATGCCAGCGCGTCGCATGGGTTGGTAGGGACTGGGGAAGCAGGAAGCTCTCCCGTATCTGTCAGCGCCTCACTCCTCATCAGAAGACACGGTATCTCTGGAACAAGGCTAGACGTCTCCCTTCCCCAGCTCTATAAGGATAATTCCTTTACTCAACGTCTCAACCCATAGGACAGAACAGGGCCCCCCTTAACCTCTGCTCCTAGCCAAGCTCGGTCCTTTGCAAACCCTAGCTCTGAAGGTTAACAGAATATCCTAGAATCCTAGGCAATACGCTTGTCTCCAAGGCAGGCAGCATCCGTGGGAGCATCTGAGACTTATGCGCCCGGAGGCACAGTAGTGCTCTCAGAGGTCACACAGAGGCCAAGAGACGCTAAAGACTGCTGCCCAAGGCAGGACCCCGAAGGTGTGACGCGCCAAGTGCCTTCCTGCGCTCCTAGCGCTGCCGGCCGTGCCCAGAGATGCCGCCTTGGTCGGTGACGGGCCTGGCCACGCCCCCAATGGTACCCATTGGCCAAGTCGGGTTCTGGAGGCGGAGCACTTGCGGGGCCTCAGCCTGGCGGGGGAGCCCCCGCGCGGCCGAGGAGGTGGCGGCACCGGCGGCAGAGACATGGGAGCTTCTGCGCGGCCTTCAGGGGTCCGCGCTGGCGGCGGCCGGGGCGCGGCGGGGTCCTGGACGACATCCAGCCCGCTGCGGCCGCCGCTCCCGCCTCTCTCCGTCTTTGTGTTGTTGCTGGCGGCGCCCAGCGCGTGGGCCGCGGGATACAAGGTGAGCGCGGCCCGCGAGCGGATATGTACACGAGCCGGAGTGAAGCCTCCAGTAGGGTCCAGAGGTGTGGGCGGGTCTGTTTTGTGGGTGCCCAGTGGATGGTTATTGGTGTGACAGTGTGGTCTGAGTGCATGCTTTGTCTCATTGAGAAGTCTTGGCTGTGCGAGTCTGAGAATGGGGCTGTCTCTGTCTCTAGCTTCTGTGGGTTGGCTTTCCCTGAACTTTGTGAGCATTGGAAAGAGTGGGCTCTGTGCGTGGTGGGTACTGTTTTGAGAGTTGGGAGTCAGCTGCCTGAAGTTCTAGCCTGGTTCCTCCACTTCCTGACTGTGTGACCTTGGCCAAGTCACTTCACCTCTCTGATCCTCCGTGTGCTCATCTGAAAACTAGAGACGATATTGTGTCCTCAGGTCTCTGGGTGGGTGCTTGGTATTTGCAGATGTTTAATAAACATTAGCTACTACTAGTATTTCCCCAGGGCGTGAATGACAAGGTGTGTCAATTCAAAGAGGCAACTGTGGCAACTATGTGTGTCCTCCCTTGGGGAGGGTGACTGTCCCCACCCAAGTCATTTGCCTTTATTTTTATTTATTTATTTTTTTAAAGATTTATTTATTTATTTTGGGTGGGGGTCGGGTTGGGGGGGGAGGGGAGCGGGCGGGCCACTTCTATTGGTCTTTCATTTCTCTATTTTCATCCGTCTTTGTTCTTTGGCTCCTGTGGGCCTCCCATCGCGGTGGCGTCTGTCGTTGCAGAGCGCCGGCTCTGGGCGCATGCGCTCCAGAGCTCCGGCTCGGTGATTGGACACATCAGTCCAGCCGCTCCGCGGCACGTGGGATCTTCCCAGGCCAGGGCTCGAACCGGCGCCCCTTGCACTGCAAGGCGGTGTCCTTACCCACTGGACCACCAGGGAAGCCCGTCATTTGCCTTTAGATCAAGACTTACCTTATGTCCTCCGAGTCCCCACGCCGCAGCCTGCCTCTTCACCTTGGGGTTACTGACAGGGTCTGCGCGTGTGTTTGGGTCCCTGTCCAGACATGCCCCAAGGTGGAGCCCGACATGCTGAACGTGCACTTGGTGGCCCACACACATGATGACGTAGGCTGGCTCAAGACCGTGGACCAGTACTTTTATGGCAGTGAGTAGAGGGTGGGCGTGACCCCTGGGACTCCCATGGCTCCGTGGAGCCCCTTGAATTCCTTTTCAGCCCTGGACATCGGGGTGGGGGCCATGCCCTGCTTGGGGCTCCCGTGCCTAAGAATGCTCCTGGTCGCTGATGGCCTGCTCCCTGTGCCCGCAGTCCAGAACGACGTCCAGCCGGCCGGTGTGCAGTACATCCTGGACTCGGTCCTCTCTTCCCTGCTGGCGGATCCCACCCGCCGCTTCATCTACGTGGAAATTGCTTTCTTCTCTCGCTGGTGGCACCAGCAGACAAATGCAACACAGGAAATCGTGCGGGACCTGGTGCGCCAGGGTGAGCCAGCCCTAAGGAAGTGAAAAGAGGAAGCCCAGCCTAGCCTCTCTCTACCACACTGGCTTCTGAGATTTTATCATGTCCCGTGCAACCCGCCTGTGGCTCCGCTTGCCTGGAATGTCCCTTTTCCCGAGAACTCCTATGCCTCCTGTAAGGTCCCACCTCCAGTGAATCCTCTAGAAAGTCTGCCGTTCAGGGGGCCCTTCTGTTCCATAGCCCTCTTACACTGGCCTGAGGGTGCCCCTCTGCTCCCCTTTGGCCTGGGCTTGCAGGCGGGTCTTCTCGGACCCAGCCATCACCAACCCCGGCCCCACTCCTGACCCTGACAACTGACTCGAAGCTTTCCCCTCCCGGCACAGGACGCCTCGAGTTTGCCAACGGCGGCTGGGTGATGAACGACGAGGCAGCCACCCACTACGGAGCCATCATCGACCAGATGACCCTCGGGCTGCGCTTCCTGGAGGAGACGTTTGGCAGCGCCGGGCGCCCCCTTGTGGCCTGGCACATCGACCCATTCGGCCACTCCCGGGAGCAGGCCTCGCTGTTCGCCCAGGTTTCCAGATCTCTTGGGCCAGCCCCTCCGTTCCCTCTGACTGCTCCCTTGTCACGCAAGCCCCGCCCTCTTCTGCATGTCCACTGGAACCAGGCCCGCCCCTGGCCCTCTGGCCCCTTGCGATCCTCCTTCTTAAGTGACCTGTGAATCCCATTCCTTCTCTGCTCTGGCCTTGGCTCTGCTCTGCCCCAGCCTAGGCTGACCCCCGTCACCTAGCTCCTCCCCCTCCCCGACTCCACCCAGTGTTTTCGGATGCGACTTTCTCCCAAGCGGGGTGGCTGGGGAAGACCTGCGGTTTTTCAGCCGGCTTCATTACCTGTGCATTGACCATAGCCCTTCTTTAGGCTGCAGAAGGTGGCGGGGAGTGCTAGCGTTGGACTTGTTCTTTCCGGGCTCACCATAGGGTTTCCGACCCTCCTCAACCGTGGAAATGAACTGGAAGGCCTCCCTGGTTTTAGACTTGGTTTTCTCCCTGTGCTTGAGGGGTTGGCGGTTAGTGATGAGAGGGCTGGTCCCTTACTCATTCTGGCCTCTCCTCCCATCACACCTCACCTCCAGATGGGTTTCGACGGCTTCTTCTTTGGACGCTTGGATTATCAGGACAAGACGGTGCGGAAGAAGACGTTGCAGATGGAGCAGGTGTGGCGGGCCAGCGCCAGCCTGAAGCCCCCTGCTGCTGACCTCTTCACCAGTAAGGCGATGGAGCGGGGAGGGGGCCAGCCCCCAGGCTCGGAAGGGCCCTGGGCTTGGTTTTATAGTCAGCTGTCGTTGTCTTGAAGTTCTTAGTAGTTTATGAGCAAGGGCCCAGCATGTGCACTTTGCGTTGGGCCCTGCAAATTCTGAAGTCCGTTTCGGGTGAGGCCTGGCAGGTGGAGGAAGCATGACGATCCCCTGAGCCTCATGCGGTTCGCAGGTGTGCTCCCCAACAATTATAACCCGCCGGAAGGTCTGTGCTGGGACACGCTGTGTGCCGACAAGCCCTTTGTGGAGGACCCGCGCAGCCCAGAGTACAACGTGAAGGAACTGGTCGATTACTTTCTGCAGGTGGCCAGAGACCAGGTAACCTGTTGTCCAGAATCTGTGCCTCTAGTGTACACGTTCTAGGTCCTTCCACTGTCCCAGGTAATCCTTAGCACCTCCTCCTCCCCTTCCTCCGAGGAAGGTAAAATTCCATTCAACATCACCATGTTCTGCTCCTGGGCTTGTGCACACTCCTGATCAGACGGTAAAGAATCTGCCGGCAATGGGGGAGACCTGGGTTTGATCCCCGGTTGGGAAGATCCCCGGGAGGAGGGCATGGCTACCCACTCCAGTATTCATGTCTGGAGAGTCCACGTGGACAGAGGAGCCTTGTGGGCTACAGGCCATGGGGTTGAAGAGAGTCGGACACGACACAAGCAACTGAGCGCCGATTAGAAGGACGGACCCCTTCACGGCCGCACATCTCCACCATGACACGCCCCAGCACGGCACGGTGCCTCAGTAGCCACCTCTGGGTGGTAGGCCCAGGAGAGTTACTCAACAGCTTATGGCGCTTTTCCTGTGTGTCCCTCTGCTGCCATGTGACATGCTTCCACCCCAGCCCCCACACCTCTGTGCACCCACATTCTTTATTTTTTTTATTTTTGGCCACTTCTATTGGTCTTTCATTTATTCATTTTCATCCATTTTTGTTCTTTGGCCTGTGTGGGCCTCCTTAGTGGCCTCTGTTGTCACAGAGCACCGGCTCTGGGTGCATGCCAGAGCTCCGCCTTGGTAATTGGCACCTGAAGCCCCCTGCTGCTGACCTCTTCACCAGTAAGGCGATGGAGCGGGGAGGGGGCCAGCCCCCAGGCTCGGAAGGGCCCTGGGCTTGGTTTTATAGTCAGCTGTCGTTGTCTTGAAGTTCTTAGTAGTTTATGAGCAAGGGCCCAGCATGTGCACTTTGCGTTGGGCCCTGCAAATTCTGAAGTCCGTTTCGGGTGAGGCCTGGCAGGTGGAGGAAGCATGACGATCCCCTGAGCCTCATGCGGTTCGCAGGTGTGCTCCCCAACAATTATAACCCGCCGGAAGGTCTGTGCTGGGACACGCTGTGTGCCGACAAGCCCTTTGTGGAGGACCCGCGCAGCCCAGAGTACAACGTGAAGGAACTGGTCGATTACTTTCTGCAGGTGGCCAGAGACCAGGTAACCTGTTGTCCAGAATCTGTGCCTCTAGTGTACACGTTCTAGGTCCTTCCACTGTCCCAGGTAATCCTTAGCACCTCCTCCTCCCCTTCCTCCGAGGAAGGTAAAATTCCATTCAACATCACCATGTTCTGCTCCTGGGCTTGTGCACACTCCTGATCAGACGGTAAAGAATCTGCCGGCAATGGGGGAGACCTGGGTTTGATCCCCGGTTGGGAAGATCCCCGGGAGGAGGGCATGGCTACCCACTCCAGTATTCATGTCTGGAGAGTCCACGTGGACAGAGGAGCCTTGTGGGCTACAGGCCATGGGGTTGAAGAGAGTCGGACACGACACAAGCAACTGAGCGCCGATTAGAAGGACGGACCCCTTCACGGCCGCACATCTCCACCATGACACGCCCCAGCACGGCACGGTGCCTCAGTAGCCACCTCTGGGTGGTAGGCCCAGGAGAGTTACTCAACAGCTTATGGCGCTTTTCCTGTGTGTCCCTCTGCTGCCATGTGACATGCTTCCACCCCAGCCCCCACACCTCTGTGCACCCACATTCTTTATTTTTTTTATTTTTGGCCACTTCTATTGGTCTTTCATTTATTCATTTTCATCCATTTTTGTTCTTTGGCCTGTGTGGGCCTCCCTTCGCAGTGGCCTCTGTTGTCACAGAGCACCGGCTCTGGGTGCATGCGCTCCAGAGCTCCGCCTTGGTAATTGGACACATCGGTCCAGCCGCTCCGTGGCACATAGGATCTTCCCAGACCAGGGATCGAACTGGTGCCCCTTGCACTGCAAGGCGATGTCCTTACCCACAGGACCACCAGGGAAGCCCTTTTATTTTTTTAATATTTATTTATTTTTGACTATATAGGGTCTTCATGGCTGCACGGGGTTTTCTCTAGTTGCAGTGAATAGGGGCTCCTCTCCAGGTGCAGTACTTGGGCTCCTCATTGCAGTGACTTCTCTTGTTGAAGAGCCCGGGCTCTGGGCTCGTGAGCTTCGGTTGTTGCCACCATGGGCTCTAGAGCACAGGCTCAATAGTTGTGGCGCACAGGCTTAGCTGCTCTGCACCATGTGGGATCTTCCAGATCAGGAATCGAACCTGAGTCTCCTGCATTGGCAGGCAGACTCTTTACCACTGAGCCACCAGGGAAGCTCTGTGCACCCACATTGTTGTTTTTTTTTTCCCATTGTTTCCCCATCTATTTTCCATGCTCTTCATTTTTTTTTTTTGTTTTTAGCTTTTATGTGCACCCACATTCTGTTTTTTTTTTTTAAACTTAAAAAAAATTTTCTTTATTTGGCTGCATTGGGTCTTAGTTGAGGCATGTGAGCTTAGTCACGTTGTAGCATGTGGGATCTTAGTTCCTTGACCAAGGATCGAACCTGCATCTTCTGCATGGGAAGGTGGATTCTTAAACAGTGAACTATCAGGGAAGTCCCTGCACCCACATTCTTGACCACATACGTACCAACACACAGTTGTCCTCAGGGGTGGGCCAGGAGGCCCTGGCCTGAGAATACCCCCATCTTGCCTGCAGGGTAAGCTCTACCGTACCAACCACACTGTGATGACCATGGGCTCAGACTTCCAGTACGAGAATGCCAACATGTGGTTCAAGAATCTTGACAAGCTCATCCAGCTGGTCAATGCCCAGGTGAGTGTGCCCACCCTTGGGCATCTGTGTGTGTATCCCAGGGCCTTGGGTCACATCCATTATCTATGGGTGCTATTTTGGTTTTCTTAGTGACTGAAAATAACAGCGATCGTATTAACTTACAGTTCTGTAGGTCACGAGTCTGACACAGGTCTCAATGGGCTAAAATCAAGATGTCTTTTTCTTCTGGAAGCTCTAGGGGAATGTCTCCTTGCCTCATCCAGCTTCTAGAGGCTGCCCACATTCCTTGGTTCATGGCATTCCCTTTTCGCCCATACACTGCAAGGCGATGTCCTTACCCACAGGACCACCAGGGAAGCCCTTTTATTTTTTTAATATGTATTTATTTTTGACTATATAGGGTCTTCATGGCTGCATGGGGTTTTTTCTAGTTGCAGTGAATAGGGGCTCCTCTCCAGGTGCAGTACTTGGGCTCCTCATTGCAGTGACTTCTCTTGTTGAAGAGCCCGGGCTCTGGGCTCGTGAGCTTCGGTTGTTGCCACCATGGGCTCTAGAGCACAGGCTCAATAGTTGTGGCGCACAGGCTTAGCTGCTCTGCACCATGTGGGATCTTCCAGATCAGGAATCGAACCTGAGTCTCCTGCATTGGCAGGCAGACTCTTTACCACTGAGCCACCAGGAAGCTCTGTGCACCCACATTGTTGTTTTTTTTTTCCCATTGTTTCCCCATCTATTTTCCATGCTCTTCATTTTTTTTTTTTGTTTTTAGCTTTTATGTGCACCCACATTCTGTTTTTTTTTTTTAAACTTAAAAAAAATTTTCTTTATTTGGCTGCATTGGGTCTTAGTTGAGGCATGTGAGCTTAGTCACGTTGTAGCATGTGGGATCTTAGTTCCTTGACCAAGGATCGAACCTGCATCTTCTGCATGGGAAGGTGGATTCTTAAACAGTGAACTATCAGGGAAGTCCCTGCACCCACATTCTTGACCACATACGTACCAACACACAGTTGTCCTCGGGGGTGGGCCAGGAGGCCCTGGCCTGAGAATACCCCCATCTTGCCTGCAGGGTAAGCTCTACCGTACCAACCACACTGTGATGACCATGGGCTCAGACTTCCAGTACGAGAATGCCAACATGTGGTTCAAGAATCTTGACAAGCTCATCCAGCTGGTCAATGCCCAGGTGAGTGTGCCCACCCTTGGGCATCTGTGTGTGTATCCCAGGGCCTTGGGTCACATCCATTATCTATGGGTGCTATTTTGGTTTTCTTAGTGACTGAAAATAACAGCGATCGTATTAACTTACAGTTCTGTAGGTCACGAGTCTGACACAGGTCTCAATGGGCTAAAATCAAGATGTCTTTTTCTTCTGGAAGCTCTAGGGGAATGTCTCCTTGCCTCATCCAGCTTCTAGAGGCTGCCCACATTCCTTGGTTCATGGCATTCCCCTCTGTCTTCAGCATAGCAGCAACATAGCAGCTCGCTGACCCCGCCTCTGTTGTCACAGCTGCTTTCTCTCTCTCTCCTCCCTCTTCCACTTTAAGATAATTTTGTAATTACACTAGGCCCACCAGATAATCCAGGATAATGTTTTAGAAATCAGCTGATGAACAGCCTTAATTCTACAGTTGTAATTCCCTTTTACCATGTAACCTACCGTGGTCACAGGTTCTGGGGAGAAGGACATGGACTTCCTTGGGGAGCCATTTTCCTGCCTACCGCAGAGGCCCCTGTGCGTGGCCCGTGGCTGTGTGGGCGGGCGGTCCCTCTCCATTAGCACAGATCACCTCCCCTCTCCTATCACGTCCATCCCCAGAATTGTCTACTTGCTGCGATCTTTTTTTAAAAAGATTTTATTATTATTTATCTTTGGCTATTCTGGGTTTTCACTGCTGCCACAGGCTCTTCTCTAGTTGCAGGGAGTAGGAGCTTCTCTCTAGTTGAGGTGAGCAGGCTTCTTGTTGCAGTGACTTTTCTTGTGGAGCACAGGCAGCTGCGGCTCCGAGGCTCTAGAGCACAGGCTCAGAAGTTGTGGCTCATGGGCTTAGTTGCTTCCTAGCATGTGGAATCTTCCCAGATCAGGGATCGAACCCGTGTCTCCTGCACTGGCAGGTGGACTCTTCACCACTGAGCCACCAGGGCAGCCCCTACTCAGCACCATCTTCAGTGTCCTCCCCTTTCACTCACTCCTGCACTGCTCTTTCACCAAAACCAGCTCTCCATCGTGTCACCAAGGCCCTTCCAGAAGACCCTCCCAGTCCTCCCCAAACCCCAGGTCTCTGAGGAGCCTTCCACATCTTGACCACCTCCTCTTGCAAATAGGAGCCATGGAAAATTAATATCAGCTAGAGGGGGTCCCACCCTTGGGCATCTGTGTGTGTATCCCAGGGCCTTGGGTCACATCCATTATCTATGGGTGCTATTTTGGTTCTTAGTGACTGAAAATAACAGCGATCGTATTAACTTACAGTTCTGTAGGTCACGAGTCTGACACAGGTCTCAATGGGCTAAAATCAAGATGTCTTTTTCTTCTGGAAGCTCTAGGGGAATGTCTCCTTGCCTCATCCAGCTTCTAGAGGCTGCCCACATTCCTTGGTTCATGGCATTCCCCTCTGTCTTCAGCATAGCAGCAACATAGCAGCTCGCTGACCCCGCCTCTGTTGTCACAGCTGCTTTCTCTCTCTCTCCTCCCTCTTCCACTTTAAGATAATTTTGTAATTACACTAGGCCCACCAGATAATCCAGGATAATGTTTTAGAAATCAGCTGATGAACAGCCTTAATTCTACAGTTGTAATTCCCTTTTACCATGTAACCTACCGTGGTCACAGGTTCTGGGGAGAAGGACATGGACTTCCTTGGGGAGCCATTTTCCTGCCTACCGCAGAGGCCCCTGTGCGTGGCCCGTGGCTGTGTGGGCGGGCGGTCCCTCTCCATTAGCACAGATCACCTCCCCTCTCCTATCACGTCCATCCCCAGAATTGTCTACTTGCTGCGATCTTTTTTTAAAAAGATTTTATTATTATTTATCTTTGGCTATTCTGGGTTTTCACTGCTGCCACAGGCTCTTCTCTAGTTGCAGGGAGTAGGAGCTTCTCTCTAGTTGAGGTGAGCAGGCTTCTTGTTGCAGTGACTTTTCTTGTGGAGCACAGGCAGCTGCGGCTCCGAGGCTCTAGAGCACAGGCTCAGAAGTTGTGGCTCATGGGCTTAGTTGCTTCCTAGCATGTGGAATCTTCCCAGATCAGGGATCGAACCCGTGTCTCCTGCACTGGCAGGTGGACTCTTCACCACTGAGCCACCAGGGCAGCCCCTACTCAGCACCATCTTCAGTGTCCTCCCCTTTCACGCACTCCCTGCACTGCTCTTTCACCAAAACCAGCTCTCCATCGTGTCACCAAGGCCCTTCCAGAAGACCCTCCCAGTCCTCCCCAAACCCCAGGTCTCTGAGGAGCCTTCCACATCTTGACCACCTCCTCTTGCAAATAGGAGTTCCTGGGCTGCCAGGAGTTCACAGTCTCTTGCTTTTTCTCCTGCCTACTCATCACACACTCTGTTTTCCAGGAGACGGAGTTCCTTGAGTTCAAAGCCTGGCTTTGCCACTTATGGGCGCTGTGATCCTGGGGACTGTTCTTCAGCACTCAGTGCCTCAATTTTCTTATCTAGGAAATGGGCGCAGTGGTGGTTCCCACCTGATAGGGCTGTTTTCTTTTTTAAAAATTCTTATTGGAGTAGAGTTGATTTACAGTGTTGTGTTAATTTCAGGTGTACAGCAAAGTGAATCAGTTATACATATACATATATCTGCTTATTAAATTTTTTTTTTGAGGCAAGGAATACGACTTTATTCAGAAAGCCAGCTAGCCGAGAAGAGAGCTAGCTAATGTCTCAAAATAACCATCTTGTCAGGGTCTGGATGCCAGGTGGTTTTTATAGAGTCAGAGAGAGAAGCAATGAGGAACTATAGTCAAAGGCAGACTAGAGAGGGAGAGAAAATCTATCCACTCTGTTTTAGATTCCTTTCCCATATTGGTCATTACAGAGTATGGACTAGAGTTCCCTTTGCTGTACGGCAGGTCCTGATTAGTTATCTATTTTATTTATTTATTTATTTTTTTTAAAGCTTTATTTATTTTTTGCTGTGCTAGGTCTGTGTGGGTTTAGCTGCTGTGTGGTATGTGGGATTTTCCCAGATCAGGGATCAAACCTGTGTCTCCTGCATTGGCAGACGGGTTCTTATCCACTGAGCCACAGGGGAAGCCCCAGTTATCTATTTTATATGCAGTAGTGATGCCAGGGCTGTTGATGAAGGTTTAATGAGTCTGCACAGACCAGTAGAACAGTGCCAGGTAAATAACATTATTATTATTATTATTTGGAACTGAAAGTCTTTTGCTGCTTTTTTTTTTTTTTTGCGGGGCGGGGTTGGGTAGGGAGGGAGGGGAGTGGGCAGGCCACTTCTATTGGTCTTTCATTTGTCTGTTTTCATCCATCATTGTTCTTCGGCCCATGTGGGCCTCCCATTGCGGTGGCCTCTGTTGTCACAGAGCACCGGCTCTGGGCTCATGCGCTCCAGAGCTCTGGCTCGGTAATTGGACACATTGGTCCAGCTGCTCCACGGCACGTGGGATCTTCCCAGGCCAGGGATCGAACTGGCACCTCTTGCACTGCAAGGCGGTGTCCTTATCCACTGGACCACCAGGGAAACCTCTTTTTGCTGCTTTTTTAAGACACCAGTTGCAACGTCTTACTCCAGGAAGCCTTCTCCAGGCCCTAGCCAGACAGCTTGCTTTTTCATCTGGGCTCACAGGAATCCCCACACCTATCTGTGAGGTTTCGTCGAGGCTGACTGTAGCCAGCTGGCTCTATGTTCAATCTCTCTCTCCTCTGCACTTGCTGTGAATTCCATGAGATCGGGGTTGGCCTCTGGTTGTAGCTTGTGTCCACAATCCTGAGCCTATTAGGGAATTATTTGCTGAGTGAACACTGTGTGTGTGTCAGTGAGTATATGAGTGTGTGTTAGGAATGTGTAAATTGAAGTATAGTTGATTCACAGGACTTCCTAGGTGGCACTAGTGGTAAAGAATCTACCTGCCAGTGCAGGCGACTTAAGAGACATGGGTTCGATCGCTGTATCGGGAAATCACCTGGAGGAGGGCATGGTGACCCACTCCAGTATTCCTTACTGTCTGAGCTACCAGGGAAGCCCTACTCCAGTATTCTTGCCTAGAGAATCCCATGGACAGGGGAGCCTGGTGGGCTAGAGTCTATAGGACTGAAAAGAGCTAAACTCCACTGAAGAGACTTATTAGCAAGGACATAGCTTATTTACAGTATTGTAGTGTATTTAAAATTACAATATTGTATTAGCTTCAGGTGTACAGCAAAATTATTCAGGTATATCTATATACCATTTCAGATTATTTTTGATTATAGGTTAACATAAGATACTAAATACAGTAAATCCTTATTGCTTATCTAATTTATGTATAGTTTGTATCTGTTAATCCCATACTCCCAATTTGTCTCTTTCCCCTTCCCTTCCCCTTAGGTAAACATGAGTTTGTTTTCTACATCTGTGAGTCTGTTTCTGTTTTGTCTCTTGTATTATTTTTTAGATTCCACATATAAGTGATATCATATGATATTTGTCTTTCTCTGACTTACTTCATTAAGTATAATATTCTCTAAGTCATTCAAGTGTTAATTGAGCACCTACTGGGTATAAGGCATGGGGGACACAACTTGAGCAAAATGAACATCCTTTAACTCAGGGATGTTCCTCCACCTCCCTTAGTTGAAAGTGAGCCTCCATTCATTATAACAGTTGTGTCATTTGGCAGTAACCTTACAGTGCTGAGAAGCTTATTCCCACCCTATAACATCGGGATTGCTGAGTCGTATAGTGCTTCTATTTTTAGTTTTTTAAGAAATCTCCATAGTGTGTATTATGAAAGAAAGAGAGACTTTGAACCAACCAGATAGGGCTTCCCTCGTAGTTTAGTCGGTGAAGAATTTGCCTGCAGTGCAAGAGACCCAGGTTCAATTCCTGGGTCGGAAAGGTTTCTCGGAGGAAGAAATGAACCAACCAGATATATGAATGTGTGCACATGTGTGTGTGTGTGTCTGTGGACCAATGTGGGCCCCAGGAAGTGTTCCCGAAGGCTCACACACAGCACACCTCCCTGCAGCAAAAGACCAATGGGAGCCGCGTCAATGTTCTCTACTCCACTCCAGCCTGTTACCTCTGGGAGCTGAACAAAGCCAACCTCACCTGGTATTTGGGGGGCTGCGGACCCTGGGGGGGCAGGGGTTGGCATGTCCTGGGGGTCTCGGTCTTGCCCTCAACTTTCTCTGCGGCTGCAGGTCGGTGAAAGAGGATGACTTCTTCCCCTATGCCGATGGTCCCCACATGTTCTGGACGGGTTACTTTACCAGCCGGCCTGCCCTCAAACGCTATGAGCGCCTCAGTTACAACTTCCTGCAGGTAGGTGGGCTCTGGGCTCCATGGACTGGCCCAGGTGTCCCGACAGGCCTGGGGCCCCAACGTACCCCTTGCTCTACAGGTGTGCAACCAGCTGGAGGCTCTGGCGGGTCCAGCAGCCAGCGTGGGACCCTATGGCTCCGGGGACAGTGCACTCCTCAGTAGGTGTCCGGCAGGCGAAGGGATGGAGGATGGGACTGAAGCTAGACCCCAGACCTCCGCTGCCGCCTACATAAAGCCCCTAAGAACCCAGCCTGCCCGTGCATGGCTTTCCGCGTCTCCTTGGGGTCTGGGCCGAGAGTCGCGGAGACCCCACCCTGCTCACCGTCTGCCTGCAGATGAGGCCATGGCCGTGCTCCAGCACCACGACGCGGTTAGCGGCACCTCCCGGCAGCACGTGGCCAACGACTATGCCCGCCGGCTGTCAGACGGCTGGAGGCCGTGCGAGGTGCGTGGGCGGAGCCTGGGAGAGGCGGAGACAGGGAGGGGCTTGAATGGAGGGGCGGGGATGAAAAACGACAGGATTGGTTAGAAGGGCTCGGGGGGCGGGGGCTTGTGGGAGGAGGGGCGGGGCCTGGTGTGGGAGGGCAGAGACGGGGAGGAGCGAGGTTGGGGGCGGGCGGCTAGAAGGAGACCCTCAGGGGTTCAGAGTGAACCTTTGCTTTACCTGCCTCCCCAGGTTCTCGTGAGCAATGCGCTGGCACATCTCAGCGGCTCCAAGGAGGACTTCACCTTCTGTCGCAAGCTCAACATCAGCGTTTGCCCACTCACTCAGACCGCGGAGAGTGTGAGCGGGCCTACAGCGGGAGGGCGGGGCCGGGGGCAGGTCTCGTGGGCGGCGGTGGGGTGAGAGTCCTCTGAGCCCGGTGGAAAGGAAGGGGTGCTGAGCGGCTCAACCGACTGCTGGATTACTGTGGGTCAAGATCACTGGGGGCTCAGTGAAGCTGAGGCAGGACAGAACTCAAGCACCGCTGCAAGACTTGAATCACCCAGGGACTTCACTGCACACGGGGTAAGGGCTTGCAGAAGGCCTGCTGTGACGCGTGTCTGCTCTGACCCTCTCACCCCAGTTCCAGGTGCTCGTTTATAACCCCCTGGGGCGGAAGATGGACTGGATGGTGCGGCTGCCTGTCAGCCAACGCTGCTCTACAGGTGTGCAACCAGCTGGAGGCTCTGGCGGGTCCAGCAGCCAGCGTGGGACCCTATGGCTCCGGGGACAGTGCACTCCTCAGTAGGTGTCCGGCAGGCGAAGGGATGGAGGATGGGACTGAAGCTAGACCCCAGACCTCCGCTGCCGCCTACATAAAGCCCCTAAGAACCCAGCCTGCCCGTGCATGGCTTTCCGCGTCTCCTTGGGGTCTGGGCCGAGAGTCGCGGAGACCCCACCCTGCTCACCGTCTGCCTGCAGATGAGGCCATGGCCGTGCTCCAGCACCACGACGCGGTTAGCGGCACCTCCCGGCAGCACGTGGCCAACGACTATGCCCGCCGGCTGTCAGACGGCTGGAGGCCGTGCGAGGTGCGTGGGCGGAGCCTGGGAGAGGCGGAGACAGGGAGGGGCTTGAATGGAGGGGCGGGGATGAAAAACGACAGGATTGGTTAGAAGGGCTCGGGGGGCGGGGGCTTGTGGGAGGAGGGGCGGGCCCTGGTGTGGGGAGGGCAGAGACGGGGAGGAGCGAGGTTGGGGGCGGGCGGCGAGAAGGAGACCCTCAGGGGTTCAGAGTGAACCTTTGCTTTACCTGCCTCCCCAGGTTCTCGTGAGCAATGCGCTGGCACATCTCAGCGGCTCCAAGGAGGACTTCACCTTCTGTCGCAAGCTCAACATCAGCGTTTGCCCACTCACTCAGACCGCGGAGAGTGTGAGCGGGCCTACAGCGGGAGGGCGGGGCCGGGGGCAGGTCTCGTGGGCGGCGGTGGGGTGAGAGTCCTCTGAGCCCGGTGGAAAGGAAGGGGTGCTGAGCGGCTCAACCGACTGCTGGATTACTGTGGGTCAAGATCACTGGGGGCTCAGTGAAGCTGAGGCAGGACAGAACTCAAGCACCGCTGCAAGACTTGAATCACCCAGGGACTTCACTGCACACGGGGTAAGGGCTTGCAGAAGGCCTGCTGTGACGCGTGTCTGCTCTGACCCTCTCACCCCAGTTCCAGGTGCTCGTTTATAACCCCCTGGGGCGGAAGATGGACTGGATGGTGCGGCTGCCTGTCAGCCAGCGCGTCTACCTCGTGACAGACCCCGGTGGCAAAACTGTGCCCAGCGATGTGAGCCCATTCGACAGACATTCCTCCCTGAATACTGTATCCGATGAATACCTACCCCCTTGGATTTTTTCCATCTTATGAATCTTTGCAGTCTTTCTCTCTCTGTCTCTTTTTGGCCATGCAAAGGTCTTAGTTCCCCCACCAGGGATGGAACCCCTGTGTCCCCTGCCAGTGGACGTGGAGTCTAACCACTGGACTGCCAGGGAATTCCCTGCTTGCAGTCTTTTTCTTTTGTTCTTTCCCCATCATGCCGCTTTTATTTATATATATTTTCATCTTTTTTATTCTTTGGCATGTGTGGGCCTCCCATTGCAGCAGCCTCTCTCACTGCAGAGCACCAGCTCTGGGTTCATGTGCCCCTGGCTCATAATTGGACACACTGGCCCAGCCGCTCTGTGGCATGTGGGATCTTCCGGGGCCAGGGATCGAATTGGTGCCCTTTGCATTGCAAGGCGGACTCCTTACCCACTGGACCACCAGGGAAGCCCTGCTTGCGGTCTTTGACTCAGCATTTCTGACACTCCCATCCCCCCTGCCCAACACCTAAATCTCTTCTCCCCATCTGGTGGGTGGCGACTTCTTCCCCTCCTCAAGTTTAACCCCCTTGCACATGTGGTGTGACTTCATGTGTGTCCTCACAGTGTCTTGACTTGGTTTCCCTCTTCCCTTCCCTGAGGTGGTGACGATCCCCAGCTCAGACACTCAGGAGCTGCTTTTCTCAGCATCAGCACCTGCCCTGGGCTTCAGCATCTACTCCGTGTCCCAAGTGCCTGGCCAAAGTCCCCAGGCCCACAGCTACCACCCTAGAGCCCAGCCGCCCAGGTCCAGGGTCTTGGTCATCCAGAATGAGGTGAGACTCTATTATTCAGGTCCCCTTCCTTTTTTGAGTGACAAACTTAAGATGTGGTGGTAAGCCACAGGGACTGTGGGTCAGTGGGTCCTAAGTTCATGGACTGGATGGTGCGGCTGCCTGTCAGCCAGCGCGTCTACCTCGTGACAGACCCCGGTGGCAAAACTGTGCCCAGCGATGTGAGCCCATTCGACAGACATTCCTCCCTGAATACTGTATCCGATGAATACCTACCCCCTTGGATTTTTTCCATCTTATGAATCTTTGCCGTTTTTCTCTCTCTGTCTCTTTTTGGCCATGCAAAGGTCTTAGTTCCCCCACCAGGGATGGAACCCCTGTGTCCCCTGCCAGTGGACGTGGAGTCTAACCACTGGACTGCCAGGGAATTCCCTGCTTGCAGTCTTTTTCTTTTGTTCTTTCCCCATCATGCCGCTTTTATTTATATATATTTTCATCTTTTTTATTCTTTGGCATGTGTGGGCCTCCCATTGCAGCAGCCTCTCTCACTGCAGAGCACCAGCTCTGGGTTCATGTGCCCCTGGCTCATAATTGGACACACTGGCCCAGCCGCTCTGTGGCATGTGGGATCTTCCGGGGCCAGGGATCGAATTGGTGCCCTTTGCATTGCAAGGCGGACTCCTTACCCACTGGACCACCAGGGAAGCCCTGCTTGCGGTCTTTGACTCAGCATTTCTGACACTCCCATCCCCCCTGCCCAACACCTAAATCTCTTCTCCCCATCTGGTGGGTGGCGACTTCTTCCCCTCCTCAAGTTTAACCCCCTTGCACATGTGGTGTGACTTCATGTGTGTCCTCACAGTGTCTTGACTTGGTTTCCCTCTTCCCTTCCCTGAGGTGGTGACGATCCCCAGCTCAGACACTCAGGAGCTGCTTTTCTCAGCATCAGCACCTGCCCTGGGCTTCAGCATCTACTCCGTGTCCCAAGTGCCTGGCCAAAGTCCCCAGGCCCACAGCTACCACCCTAGAGCCCAGCCGCCCAGGTCCAGGGTCTTGGTCATCCAGAATGAGGTGAGACTCTATTATTCAGGTCCCCTTCCTTTTTTGAGTGACAAACTTAAGATGTGGTGGTAAGCCACAGGGACTGTGGGTCAGTGGGTCCTAAGTTCATGGTCTGGTGTCATCAGGCCTGCACTGTGCGTTCTCAAGTGAGTGACGACCTTCCTTTAAACCTCGGGGACCCCATGTAATCACGAGTGACACTTGCTAGACACGTCCGAGCTGACAGAGATAGGGGTTTGCAAATTAAATAAGGCATATCAGAGACGGTGTGGCCATTTGCGGTAAGAGGGAGCCAGGCGGGCAGGGAGCACCCTCAAGTGGGAGAGTGTTGGGTATTCAAAGAACACCCAGTGTGACTGAAGCAAGGTGTTGGGAGTGGGGGAGGTGACAAGTCAGACCGTGTGGGCCTTCAGGGCCAACAGAGGGGAGGACTTTGACTGTGAAGGAGTCACAGGAGAACGAGGGTCCCATTAAGGCTGTTGTGGGTCCTAGAATTGGCCTTTGTGGGTCCCTCCTCCCATACAAAAATGTTAAAAAATTATATTTCATGATGGTATGGATACTAATATGAATAGTAACCAAGCAGGTATTCATTATTATTTCATGCTAGCTTTCTTCTGATCCTAAAAGAAATTGAGATGTATACATTTCCATGAACCCTAAAAATCTTGGGTCCTGACCTGGGGGTTCTTCTTTTGGCTGCACAAGTAGCTTGGGTCCCCAGAAGATGGGCTATGATCTCGCTTCTGCTGATACAGGTGCCTTTTGGCAGCTGTGGGGCAAAAGGCTGTGCGGGAACGGGCATGGAAGGCAGGCGATGGGGAAGGAAAAGCCCTGGAGGTGGGGAGAAGTGGTCAGATTGAGGATGAGGCAGACAGTGGAGCCGTTAGGATTTGCTGACAGTGCTGCAGAGGAAGAGACAGAGAGCGGGGAAGGGTGGGTGGATCTTAGTTCCCCCACCAGGGATTGAACCTGTGCCCTCTGCCATGCAAGCTGGGAGTCTCATCACTGGTCTGCCAGGGAATTCCCTCTTTGCTGTCTTAACTCAGCATTTCAGACACTCCCATCCCTCCTGCCCCACGCCAGTGTTTTCTCCTGAGCGCCGGGAAGAGCCGCTGACTGAAGTGGTCATTCATGTCTGTCTGCCCTTTTGTGCCCAGTACCTCCGGGCTAGGTTTAACCCTGACACAGGGCTCCTGATGGAACTGGAGAACCTTGAGAAGAACCTCCTGCTGCCTGTTCGCCAAGCCTTCTACTGGTGAGGAAGCACCACCAGGCCAGGGAATGGGGGGTGAGCAGAGCTGAGGTCCCTTGTCTGACTCTCACCTGTTCTGGCCCCAGGTACAATGCCAGTACAGGTGATAAACTAAGTGCCCAGGCCTCCGGTGCCTACATCTTCAGACCCAACCAGCAGGAACCACTGCTCGTGAGACATTGGGCTGAGACCCACCTTGTGAAGGTCAGGGGGCCACGACAAATGAGTGGGCTCTTGGGGACGGGGTGGGTCAGGGGTTGGTGCATGTGGAGGCTGATGTGCCATGTGTGGGGTAGGGGGAGGATTTACATCTCCAACAGATAGGAAGGCTAGGACCAGAGAGGAAGACTATAGGATTCTCCCACAGGGCTGATAGTCATGGCTGGTTATTTTGACAGTTGTACCACGGAGGCACAGAGAAAGGCATTTTTTTTTTTTTTTTGGCCACTTCTATTGGTCTTTCATTTATTTACCATCCTTCTTTGTTCTTTGGCCTGTGTGGGCCTCCCAACGCAGTGCCCTCTCTCCCTGTAGAGCACCGACTCTGGGTGCATGTGCTCCAGAGCTCCAGCTCGGTAGTTGGACACACTGGTCTAGCCACTCTGTGGCACATGGGATCTTCCCAGGTCTGGGATCAAGCCAGTGCCCCTTGCACTTCAAGGCAGTGTCTTTACCCATTGGACCACCAGGGAAGCCCCAGAAAGGTATTTTGCACCTGTTGTGTGTATCAAGATTATACTTAGCTTTTGAAATTGGTAGGGGGCTGTTCCCATGTGGCCCATGAATGGGGAGAGTCAGTTGTGACTGCCTGAAGATTTCGTCAAGGGTCTGTGATAGGAGGGGAGTTTATACAAGGTGGATATTTGAGGGGTCACACTAATAGGACTGGGGTGATTCTCACTCAGGGTGGACATGTGAGGGTGCATCTAGTTGGAAGCAGGGGCTCATGCTTGCAGGGTTTCCTGGGACCTCTCGTTGATGTTCCCTCTTAGGAAGGTTACGGGGCAGGTAATGACAGGTCTCACATGATTTTCCTTGAAGTGAACACCTGCATATCTGGTCACTGTATTAGGATACAGTTTTTTCTCTTTTTAATGAAAAAAAAATTTGAGGGGGGCCACTTTTATTAGTCTTTCATTTGTTTTCATCCATCTTCATTCCTTTGGCCTGTGTGGGCCTCCCATTGCTGTGGCCTCTCCTGTAGCAGAGCACAGGCTCTGGGCGCATGTGCTCCAGAGTTCCAGCTCGGTAGTTGGACACATCAGTCCAGCTGCTCTGTGGCACATGGGATCTTCCCAGGCCAGGGATCGAACCGGCGCCCTTTGTACTGCAAGGCGGTGTCTTTACCCACTGGACCACTAGGGAAGCCCTTTTTAATTTGTATTTATTTTTGATTACACTGGCTCTTGCTTGCTGTGAGCAGGCTTTCTCTAGTTGCAGCAAGCAGGAGCTACTCTCTAGTTGCAGTGCTTGGGCTTCTCATTGCTGGGCTTCTCTAGTTGCAGAGCACAGGATCTAGTTGGACAGGCTTCAGTAGTTCTGACATGCGGGCTCAGTGGTGGTGGTGCATGGGCTTAGCTGTTCTGTGGTGTGTGGAATCTTCCTGGCCCAGGGATCAAACCTGTGTCCCCTACACTGGCAGGTGGATTCCTATCCACTGCACCATCAGGGAAGTCCTAGGATACAGTTTTGTCTGTTTTAACAGAGTTACCCAAACTAATCATGCCTAAATAAGCTAGAAGCTTCTTTTCATCTAACATAAAGTCAAGGCAGGTGGGATGGCTCACTAGTTCTCTAGGCCCCTTCTATCTTATTTTTAAAATTATTCTGGCTGAGCTGCACGAGGCATGTGGGATGTTAGTTCCCCGACCATAGACTGAACGTGTGCTCCCTGCAGTGGATGTGCAGAGTCTTGACTCTGGACCGCCAGGGAACTCCTTCCAACTTACTGCTCTGCCTTCCGGTACAGTCCTTTCACTTCATGGCCCAAGATGGCTGCTCAAGCGCCAGCCATCACATTTGCATTTGAGTCAGTGAAAGAAGGGAATAGGCAATGAATTCTCTTCATACCAGTTTGGTCACTCTTCAGTAGGCACACATGGTCACACAGTGACTGCAAGCCTCAGGGAAGACCGAAAAATACAGTCTGTTCCAGGAAGCCATGTGCAAAGATTCTAGCTTAGAACAGGATTCCAAGGAGGGAAGCCAGGATAATGGTGGGGCTTGCCAGGTGGCACTAGTGGTAAAGAACCCACCTGCCAGTGCAGGAGACATAAGAGACGCGGGGTCCCTGAGTTGGGAAGATCCCCTGGAGGAGGGCATGGCTACCCATTCCAGTTTTCTCGCCTGGACACCGCATGGACGGAGAAGCCTGGCTGGCTTCGGTCCATAGGGCTGCAGAGTCAGACACACGTGCAGCGACTTGGTAGGCACACAGACAGCAAGCACGTGTGCCAGACTCAAAACTCCTTACGTGGCAATGACGGAGGTGTGAAGTGTGGGCGTCACAGGCAGGCCAGGGAGGTGGTTGGGCTCCGAGGCTATTAGCGGGGTGGACCCTGACGTCGGCCTTTGTCAGCTTCGCAGCTGGTGCAGCTGCCCCTCAGCCCAGGTGCCCGCTTACACCGGCCCCCCACCTGTTTGTGCCTGCAGACCTCCTTGGTGCAGGAAGTACATCAGAACTTCTCAGCCTGGTGCTCCCAGGTGGTTCGCCTGTACCCTGGGCAGCGGCACCTGGAACTGGAGTGGACAGTGGGGCCAATACCTGTGGGGTGAGCGGGGCTTGGGGGAGGGGCTGGGGGAGGGGCGGAGGGGCGCTCAAGTGAGGCTCACCACCTCGCCCTCCCATTGGGTACAGAGATGGCTGGGGGAAGGAGATCATCAGTCGCTTTGACACTGGCCTGGAGACCGGCGGACGCTTCTACACGGACAGCAATGGCCGGGAGATCCTGGAGCGGAGGTGCGGTGACTGGGGGGTGGGGTGGGGGCGGCATCTGCTGAGCCTAATGACTGGGGGAGGGACAGGAGGAAGGAGGAGCGAAGAGTGGGTGAGCTGGGGAAGGGCCCCAGGCCTGATCACATCCCACCTCACCCCAGGCGGGATTATCGACCTACCTGGAAGCTGAACCAGACTGAACCCGTGGCTGGAAACTACTATCCGGTCAACACCCGCATTTTCATCACGGTACCCACCACCCGCCCTGCTCCCACCTCTTCCTGACCCCCCTTGACAGAGTAGAGGTCACCCCTCGTTCTAAAACCTCTCCCCATTGGTCTCGGCGGTCTCCACTGTCCTCCACTGTCCCCTGTCCCTGGGGCCTGCCGGGGCGCCCGGGCTGGCCGGCAGTGCAGCCCCTCGCTCACCTCTCACACCCCAGGATGGGAACATGCAGCTGACGGTGCTGACGGACCGGTCCCAGGGAGGCAGCAGCCTGAAGGACGGCTCCTTGGAACTCATGGTGAGTGACCAGAGCCACGTCCAAGTCAGGATCCTCTCACCCTTCCTTCCTTCCCCGCCGCGGGATCTGGAAGCTGGTTTCAGTTGCTAGGTGCACCTCTCTGTTTGTGTTCCCCGCTAAACTGAGGCCTCCAGTCCTCTGTGAGACTTTTGATTCCGTGTTTTTATCTGGTCCCTACCCAAGCCTCCCCTCCAGGCCCTGATTTGCCCTATCCACGCCCCATGGGATCCTCACCCCCTCGGTCCTAGCCGCTTCTTAGGTTGGATCCCCACGTTTACTGGGGACCCCGCCCCCAGACCTTGCAACTCATCCACTTCCCACAGTCTTCATTTTTTCTTGAAATTCCCACATGCTTTTACCCAATTTCTGACCCAGAAATTGGCTAGAGGGACCCTCACCCTCTCCTGGTCACTCTCCCCGCAGGTACATCGACGGCTGCTCTTAGACGATGAACGCGGAGTCGGGGAGCCTCTGCGGGAGGATGGGTTGGGACTCTGGGTGCGAGGGCGCCACCTCGTGCTGCTGGACACGGCCCGGACTGCGGCCGCCGGGCACCGGTTACAGGCGGAGATGGAGGTCCTGGCCCCGCAGGTGGTGTTGGCGCGAGGTGGTGGCACCCCCTACCGCCTCGAGGTCGCCCCTCGCACGCAGGTGAGGGCTGCGGAACCGACAGAAAGAGAACCCGAAGGAAGGCTGGCGGGGAGGGTTGGAGGGAGGGCGGGTTTTCCTGGGCTTAGCTGAGACCCACCTCACTTGGGTCTAACCCATCCTGGGGAGGACGTACACTGATCCCGTTAGCTTAGCTCAGCGCGGTCACCTCGGCCTTCTCGGCCCAGCCCTCTCGCCCACTCGTCTCCTCCAGCCGGGTCTCGCTCCCCGCTTCATCCCATTCCTAACTCCACCTGGTCTCGGGCCGAATCCGTTCTGCCCCTCGCCTGGCACCGCCCCGTCCCGTCATTGGCTCAGTCTTCCCCGCCCGGCTGAGCTCCGCCTCCCGACCGCCCTCGGCCCCGCCCCCACCGGCTCAGCCCCGCCCCGCTCCGCTCTTTCCCGTAGTTCTCCGGACTCAGCCGAGAGCTGCCGCCCTCGGTGCATCTACTCACGCTGGCCCGCTGGGGCCCGGAGACGCTGCTGCTGCGCTTAGAGCACCAGTTCGCCGTAGGGGAGGACTCGGGCCGCAACCTGAGCTCCCCGGTGACCCTGGACTTGACGGTGAGAAGGGCAGAGGTGGGATGGAGACGGGAGAGAGGCGAGAGGGGAAACCCCGCTTTGTCCCAACTCAGCCCGGCCCCTCCACTGCCCGCAGGACCTGTTCTCCGCCTTCACCATCACCCAGCTGCGGGAGACCACGCTGGCGGCCAACCAGCTCCGGGACCACGCCTCCAGGCTCCAGTGGACCGCGGACACGGGTGGGGGCCTGCCCGGAGCTGTGGGTGGCGAGGGAGGTGTGGGAATGTGGACCAGGTCCAGGTATAGAGCTTGGAGGCTCTGCATCAGTCGGTGTTCAGATTCAGGTAGGGGTTTAAGGAAGTGCCCGGGGTCCTGCCTACCAGCGATATAGGTCTTGCGGGCTGGAGGATGGAGTTCAGTTCCAAGAACGAGATTCGAGATTCACCGCGGGTGACTAATTCTGGGGGCAGGAGCTGGTTTGGCGGTCCTTGGGGTGGGACTTGTGGGTGCGAGGACGGTCCCAGACACTGGGGAGGGATTTGAGCCTCTAAGAGGGTGGGATCTAGGCTCTGGGAAGCGGTTGAAGAGTCCGGGACTGAGGCCCTGGGAAGAGATGTAAGGCAGTGAATCTGTGTTCAGGGGAGGGTGTAAGGGCGTGGTTATAGGGATGTTAAGATGAAGGAAGTCTGCGCCCCTCACTTCTTCCCTCCACCTCCCCAGGCCCCACACCCCGTCCTTATCATTCCCGGCTGGTCTCCTCCACCATCACACTGCAGCCCATGGAAATCCGCACCTTCTTGGCGTCGGTCCAGTGGAAAGAGGACAGCTAGGACCACTCGGGGCAAGATTCCCTCTTCTGAGCCTCAACTCTTGCTCCTTCAGGGGCCGGGCCAGCTCTCCCCTTTTTCCTCTCATTGCTGTTGCTACTACCAACGAAAGCCATTAAAATGCCACTACTAAGACTCAGGCCAAGGTGTGACTGAGTGTGGGATTTTTGTTTCTATTTTTGAGAGCAGTGGAATTTATGACCCAGAGAGACAAATGAGGACTTCCCAAGTGGCACAGTAGTAAAGAATCCACCTGCCAATGAAGGGGACTTGGGTACGATCCTTGGATGAGGAGGATCCCCTGAAGGAGGAAATGGCAACCTACTCTAGTATTGCCTGGAAAATTCCATGGACAGAGGAGCCTGGCAGACTACAGTCTATGGGGTCTCAAAGAGTTGGACACAACTGAGCGACCGAGCACACAGACAAGCAAATCATAGCTGACCCTTGACCCAAGACCTCAAAGGACGGCCATTTGCTGGCTTGAACCCTCACATGACAGTCTACTCTGTTCACACCCCACCCACCACCCCACCCTCCGCTCCGCTTCACTCCTCCATCCCCTAGGGCTGTGACACTGCTGTGTTTTACTTGTTGCTTTGTATTTTTGCCACCCCTTGTGGCTTGTGGGATCTTAGTTCCCAGACCAGGGGTTGAACCCCAGCGCTACACCCGTGACAGCACTGAGTTGTAACCACTAGACTGCCCCCAGGGAGGTCCCCGGCACAGCTGTGTGGAAAAACCACTGAGGACAGGCTTATTCTGGATTGCCCTGGGCTGAGAAAGCCAGACGTGGCTTGGGGGCCTCCCACCCTCTACCTCGGGGCCCTGAAAGCGGGGAATCTGGGAGGTGTTAGGCTGTGGTAAAGGAAGGAACAGAAACAGGTCCCAAAGCGAGGCCTTGGACAGGTGGATCGGAGCTGAGGGACTCCCAGGAGACAGGCCGAGAGCCTGTCTGGTGTGTTCCGGAGTCAGAAGGAGATGAGATGAGATCTGAGCTTTAGAGTTGAAAGGAAGTCAGTACAGTCTCATGTGGGTCCCTTGAAGGCATCTGGAGGCTGGGAGGGCACTGCCACGCCCACCCGCAGCCCAGTGTAGAGACCAGTGTTTGGATGCTCAGGTTCCTGGTTATCAGATGTGCCTCCAGAAAACATGTCTGCATCCCCCTTGGGCGGGGAACAGGGGTGAGGCTGGGCCAGCTTGGAGCCCCTGGGCAGGTCACAGGTGGGGTCTAGATGCCAGATGTGCCTTTTGAACACTTTTCTAAGGCTCCCTGTAGAGAGGAAGACCAGAGAGGTCCCAGGAGAGCACCCCAGCCTAATGGCAATCCTCCATGGGGTCCAGTCACTGGATGTACCTTCTCCAAAGTGTAAAAAACCGTATTTATTTATTAATTATTTAGTTGGCTGTACTGAGTCTTAGTTGTGGCTCACAAGATTTATTTTATTAAGTATTTTTACTTATAAGTTAAGTATTAATAAAGTTAATTATTGATTTATTTACTTTTGGCTGCACTGGGTCTTCATTGCTTTGTGAGGGCTTTCTCTCGTTGAGGCAAATGGGGACTGTTTGTGTTGGAGCACAGGCTTCTCGTGGCAATGGCTTCTTGTTGTGGAGTCCAGGCTCTAGGGTACTCAGGCTGCATAGTTGTGGCCCATGGCCTCTGTTGCCCCACAGCATGCGGAATTTTCCCAGACCAGGGATTGAACCCATGTCCTCTGCATTGGCAGCTAGAGTCTTAACCACCGGACCACCAGGGAAGTCCCCATACCCAGACTTTTTAAGGTTTCCTTCCAGAGGGGGAAGGCACCAAAGCCAGCTAGGATAGTCTGGGGCTCGTGCCCCATGGCCGTCTGCTGTCGAGCATTGGTCCCAGCCATAGGAAGCGCCTTCCAAAACTGCTTTTAAGAATTTCTCTAATGGCAGGGGGGATCCACTGGGGTCAGGGATGGCATCATTAGGAACGGCATCTCGTGTCTGATTATCCATGCTCCATCTGAAACATATATCCAAATCCAGGCAATCTGGATCCTAGGAGACCCATGGAGGTTGCCCTGGGTCTTCCCTTAGTCCTGCATGGAGTCCAGTCACCAGTGCTTTCTTGTAAGCCTCTCTAAGGTGTCCTTAGTGGTGGGGACAGAGAGGCTCAGGATGGGTGTCTGGGCCAGCCTGTGGTTCTCATCAGTCCTGGTATTGGACCCATGGGGCCTGGTGGTGCCTCCTAAAAACATCCACGTCCCTATGCAAAGAGGCAGTGACCTGCGCTTCCCTGGTGGCTCAGTGGTAAAGAATCCACCTGCCATTGCAGGAGACACAGTTTCTATTCTGGTCCAGGAAGATTCCACATGCCGTGGGGGTAACTAAGCCCATGAGCTGCAGCTGCTGAAGCCTAAATGCTCTAGAACTTGTGCTCCACAACAAGAGAAGGCACTGCAATGAGGAGCCCGTGCATTGCAACTCAAGAGTAGCTCCCACTCACTGCAACTGGAGAAAGGCCTGTGCAGCAAAGAAAACCTAGTAGTGCCAGATTACTTTATTAGTTAATTAAAAAAAAGACACAGGGGCTTCCCCTGTGGCTCAGTGGATAAGAACCCGTCTGCCAATGCAGGAGACACAGGTTTGATCCCTGATCCGGGAAGATCCCACATACCGCAGAGCAGCTAAACCCACACATCAACAAAGACCCAGCACAGCCAAAAATAAATAAATAAAAGTTTAAAAACAAAAAAGACACAATGGCCTGGTCTGGACATTCTAGCCCATAGTCAAGGGCTCAGGGGTTGTCACTCTTTGGTCATGGAGAGCGCCTCCTGAAAAGTTTATGTGACCTGATATCTCAGTGGTAGAGAGTTGGCCTGCCAATGCAGGAGACATGGGTTCAATCCCTGATCTGGGAAGATCCCACAAGTGGAGCAGCTAAGCCCGTGAGCCGCAACAATGGAGCCTGTGCTCCAGAGCCTCAGAGCCGCAACTACTGAGCCCGTGTGCCACAACTACTGAAGTCCATGTGCCCTAGAGCTCGAGTTCCACAACAAGAGAAGTCACCACCACAAGAAGCCTGCTCGCCTCAACTAGAGAGTAGGCCCCACTCCCTGCAACTAGAGAAGAGCCTCTGGCAGCAGGGACAACCCAGACTAGCCAAAGATAAATAAATAAGTCAAGTCTTTAAAAGATGGTGAACTAGTTGGTGAAATTGTCAGGGCCCAGAAGTCAGCCAAGGGCAGGTACGCAGACATGACCTCGGTCCTGTTGTGCTTCTCAGAAGTGTTTCTAAGTCCCTCTTTGGATGAGGACCGCTGGCTTGGGCATCAGCTTGGAGGGCTCCCCGGTTCCACCTGCAGACACCTGTGTGGACCAGTTGCTGGATGTGCTCTGCCGTCCCCTACCACCCCATTTTTCTAAATCTCCCTCTGAAGGAGACAACTGGTCCTAGCCATCCAAGGAGGCTCCAGAGAGGATGTTCTGGGCCTGACCAGGGTCTCAGATGGACACTGTTCATTGCATTGTTTTTGGAAAGTGTTTCCAACTCCTCCTCTAGAGAGAGGCAGGGACCAGGAAGGCTACGGACCACCTTGGAGCGTGTCCAGGCTTTGAGGGAAGTCCTGTGTGGGGCTGGGTCACCAGGCCTGCGACTCCTACAATATTTTTAAGCCCTCTTGGGAGAGGGAGACTGAACTGAGGGGGCCTGGGAGGTCCCTGGAGAAGGCTGTGCCACAGCCCCACAGGGGCCGGGATCGTGGGTTTTGTTGTTCAGTCGCTAAGTCGTGTCCAACTCTTTGTGACCTCATGGACTCAGCACAGCCAGTTTCTCTGTCCTCCACTGTCTCCCAGAGTTTGCTCAAACTTATGTCCATTGAGTTGATGATGCAATCTAACCATCTCATCCTCTGCCACCCCCTTCTCTTTTTGCCTTCAATCTTTCCCAGCATCAGGGTCTTTTCCATTGAGTGGACTTTTTGCCTCAGGTAGCCAAAATACTGGAGCCTTCGGCTTCAGCATCAGTCCTTCCAATGAATATTCAGGGGTTTATTTCCTTTAGGATTGAGTGGTTTGATCTCCTTACCGTCCAAGGGCCTCTTAAGAGTCTTCTCAACACCACAATTCAAAAGCATCTATTCTTTGGTGCTTAGTCTTCTTTATGGTCCAACTCTCACATCCATACATGACCACTGGAAAAACCCTAGCGTCGACTATGTGGGCTTTGTCAGCAAAGTTATATTTCTGCTTTTTAATATGCTGTGTAGGTTTGTCTAGTTTTTCCCAACTAGACTGGGTTCAGCAGGGACAACCCAGACTAGCCAAAGATAAATAAATAAGTCAAGTCTTTAAAAGATGGTGAACTAGTTGGTGAAATTGTCAGGGCCCAGAAGTCAGCCAAGGGCAGGTACGCAGACATGACCTCGGTCCTGTTGTGCTTCTCAGAAGTGTTTCTAAGTCCCTCTTTGGATGAGGACCGCTGGCTTGGGCATCAGCTTGGAGGGCTCCCCGGTTCCACCTGCAGACACCTGTGTGGACCAGTTGCTGGATGTGCTCTGCCGTCCCCTACCACCCCATTTTTCTAAATCTCCCTCTGAAGGAGACAACTGGTCCTAGCCATCCAAGGAGGCTCCAGAGAGGATGTTCTGGGCCTGACCAGGGTCTCAGATGGACACTGTTCATTGCATTGTTTTTGGAAAGTGTTTCCAACTCCTCCTCTAGAGAGAGGCAGGGACCAGGAAGGCTACGGACCACCTTGGAGCGTGTCCAGGCTTTGAGGGAAGTCCTGTGTGGGGCTGGGTCACCAGGCCTGCGACTCCTACAATATTTTTAAGCCCTCTTGGGAGAGGGAGACTGAACTGAGGGGGCCTGGGAGGTCCCTGGAGAAGGCTGTGCCACAGCCCCACAGGGGCCGGGATCGTGGGTTTTGTTGTTCAGTCGCTAAGTCGTGTCCAACTCTTTGTGACCTCATGGACTCAGCACAGCCAGTTTCTCTGTCCTCCACTGTCTCCCAGAGTTTGCTCAAACTTATGTCCATTGAGTTGATGATGCAATCTAACCATCTCATCCTCTGCCACCCCCTTCTCTTTTTGCCTTCAATCTTTCCCAGCATCAGGGTCTTTTCCATTGAGTGGACTTTTTGCCTCAGGTAGCCAAAATACTGGAGCCTTCGGCTTCAGCATCAGTCCTTCCAATGAATATTCAGGGGTTTATTTCCTTTAGGATTGAGTGGTTTGATCTCCTTACCGTCCAAGGGACTCTTAAGAGTCTTCTCCAACACCACAATTCAAAAGCATCTATTCTTTGGTGCTTAGTCTTCTTTATGGTCCAACTCTCACATCCATACATGACCACTGGAAAAACCCTAGCGTCGACTATGTGGGCTTTGTCAGCAAAGTTATATTTCTGCTTTTTAATATGCTGTGTAGGTTTGTCTAGTTTTTCTTCCAAGGAGCAAGTGTCTTTTAATTTCATGGCTACAGTTACTGTCTGCAGTGATTTTGGAGCCCAAGAAGATGAAATCTGTCACTGTTTTCACTTTTAACCTATTTACCATGAAGTGATGGGACCGGATGCCATAATCTTAGTTGGGTGGGTTTTTTTTTTGGGGGGGGCAGGCACTTCTATTGGTCTTTCATTTATTTCCATCTTTGAACTTTGGCCTGTGTGGACCTCCCATCGCAGTGACCTCTTTCCTTGCAGAACATTGGCTCTGGGTGCATGCGCTCCAGAGCGCTGGCTCATAATTGGACTCACCAGCCCAGCAGCTCCGCGGCACATGAGATCTTCCCAGGCTAGGGATTGAACCAGCGTCCCCTGCACTGCAAGGCAGACTCCTTACCCACTGGACCACTAGGGAAGTCCTGTTTGTTTGTTTTGTTTTGTTTTGTTTTTTAAATATAAGGGCGCCTCCTCAAAAATGACTGTCTCCCTTTGGTGGCTGAGATCAGCCTCGTCCATCCAGGAAGTTCTATATATAGGGTCCCAGGCCCACCAGGCCAGCCTTTGCTGCTGACGAGGTACAATGTTCTAGTGTGACCCAGGAGAGGCTGTGTATGGATGGGTGCAGGTCTGTCCAGATTGTACTGGTTGTTGGGCGCCACCTTGTGGTCACTTTTATATCATGCCGGGAGCTCGGCTGAAGTGGGATCCGACTGCTCAGCCCAAGGAAGAGTTCGATGAGGCTGGCAGCGCTGTTTTCCGACCCTCTCTGCCTCTGAACAAGGGCTCCTCTGAGACTTTTGCTGCAGTATAAACGAGAGGGGCACTCGTGTCCGTGCCGTGGAGACTGCACGGACAGGGTGACTGGCGCACGTGGTCCCCATCTCCATTCCCACCATAACAGACCCAAAGCAGAATCAGTTATTGATACATGCTACAGCATGGATGGCCCTTAAAAAAATGATGCTGAGTGACTTACGTTGATCACAAAGACCACATTATATAATTCTATCCACATAAAAGTCCAGAACAGGAAAATCTTGAGAAACAGAAATTGTTTTAGCAATTGCCTAGGGTTTGGACTTGCAGGAGGAAGATGGGAAGTTAACAAAGTGATAGCTAAAGAAGGGAGGATTTTCTTTAAAGATAATGAAACTAAAAAGAAAAAAAAGATGATGAAATTGTTCTGAAATTGACTATGGTGATGACTGCATGTATGTGTGAATACTAAACCATTAAACTGTAAACTTTAAAGGACTCCATTGTATAATATGTGTATTATATCTCAATAAAGCTGCTTAAATTTAAATATATATATATATATATATATATATATATATATATATATATATATATATTTGGCTACTGCAGCTCTTAGTTGCCGTATGTGGGATATAGTTCCCTGACCAGGGATGGAACAGGGGGCCTCCTGCATCGGTATCTCAGAGTCCACAGGACCACCAACGAAATCCCTAATCAGGTGTGTATAAATAAGGGCCATATTTCCACCTGTGGCCTGGAAGCATTTATCCCAAGACCCTGACGCTTGTAGGATGTCCCGCCCTCCTGTTTATGTCTGGCTTAGCCTGGGGGCTCCTCTTGCTCTCGACAAGGGTGTTCCTCCATCTTGAAACTGACACTGAAATTCCCTGTGCACACTTGTTCTGTGCTTTCAGAGGGAGCTGCAGGGTCCCACCAGGTGTCCAGGACCAACTCTGGTGAACCTATTTAGAAACTGCACAGGTGGGAGCAAACAGGCCCACTGACAATTACGCACGAAGGGGCGGGGCCTTAAGAACTGTCCAATCAGGGACGCCGCTGGGGAAGGTGGTGGTAAGACGCTCGGCGTGGACGTTCCTATCGCCTGGGTCAGTCTGGCCTGGCGTCGTCCTTACCCGCGACGGCTTCAGGTGGCTCTGCCGCTAACTCGGTGGCGCTGTGACCTGCACCAGCTGTGGAAGCCCTAGTGACGACTCCGGAGGGGACGCCGGAAGCCTGGAAACGGTGAGTCGGCAAGACTGGGTGTCGGGAGACAACAGCTGGATCTAACTGGCCGTGGCTGGACCCGGGCCTTCCCGCTGTCAACTCCAGAGTTTGCAGACCCGAGCTCGAGTGGGCGCCGCTTGGACCTCAGTCCCGTCCGGTTGGCAGCCTGGGGCTTGGGCTCGCGGCCGGGGGCCGAGGGTCTGGTCAGGTCACTCCTCACAGCACCTTTGCAGGAGCCTCTCTGGGCCTTCAGCCTGTCGTTGGCCCCATATCATGCGGTGACCATTAGGGAGGGTCAACAAGGGACAGTCCTGACTCAGTCTTGGCGGTTTGTGTGTGGGAGGTGCAGGGCTAGGAGGGAGAATCCCCAGTCCCGTTTTCTCCTGAGTTTTCCAAATGTTTGGAAAGCAGGGCTCAAATGCATGACCCTGTCGTTGCCCTGCCCCCCTTCTCGCCGTCTCCCTCCTCGCTCCTAGCTCTTCCCAGGGCTGGCGATAAATGCCTGAATGTCCAGATCCCATCCATTTTTTCAAACGCAAGCATTCGTCCTCCGGCCACGGTGTCATTATCAACTAGTTGTCCTTTCCGTGCACTCAAGTGGACACAGTATTTTAGTTTATTTTAATATGGATTTGGGTGGGGGTTGTCTTCTATCCCTCTTCCAGTGTCTGTGCTGGAAGCTCTCTCTTTTTAAAATAAACTTTAATTTCACACACACACACACACTATATATATATATATATACACAAACACATATATTAATTTGGGTGCATTGGGTCTTAATTGCAGCACGTGGAATCTTGCCTCCAGAATCTTCCTTCCTCCATAATGCAAGGGCTTTTCAGGTGAAGCTTGTGTTATGTTTACAGAATAAAAGAAGCCTGTGGCGGAGCAGGTACACCATGATGCACATGCGCGGTCCCCTAAGTGAGCTCAGCTGCTACATAACCATGCATTAACAAAATGTGGGGCGAGAGAGCCTGACCACGCCATCTTGGCTAAGTTGCTCTTTCCCTACACATGGGAACTCTTAGTCTCTGCATGTGAGACCTAGTTCCCTGACCAGAGATCAAACCTGGGCCCCTAAATAGGGGGAGTCTTAACTACTGGATCACCAGGGAAGTCCCAAGTCGTTGGTTCTTATAGTATGTTGACATTTTTCAGGTGGTATTTACCTTATTTTATGAATATTGCTGGGTTGATTATCTATGGTCTACCTGATTTGTTTGCAGCAAAGAGAGGCCTTCATATTTGGGTGGACTGTATCGTGGAACTGCCAAATAAGTCCATCCCTTGACCGGGGAATGCCACCACCAGAGAGCTGGGTTACATTTTTAGGTTTAACTCTAGCACGTTGTTGTCTGGGACTGAGTAACACTTAGTGAAAAGAAGTATTTAGGGCCAGGTTCAGAACAGGTGTTACTAATTGGCCATGGGACCAGAGGCGGGGCGGGGAGGCTACTGAGTGATGCCAGCTGTGAGTTGCATGGTATTAGAGTTTCCTTCTTGTAAAATAAAATCCTTAAGGACTAGCCAATCTGAACCCTGGGGGGGTGAAACCCATCAGGGTAATTCAGAAGTGCTGGATGTGGGTAATTGGCCACAGACCCAGCAATTGGATTGATTTTAATGCTTGCATATGATTGAACCCAAGAAAGAAATACATTTGGCTCATAAGCAGTGAGACATCAAGGTAATAATTATACAGGCCTGTCGTGTTTCTCATATAGTGCAGGGTACCCAGGGTAGACCAGGCTTCCTCGGGGAACCTGGAAGAATATTTGAGGAGCTGTAGAAGCTGCAGGCATGTTTATTCTTTCTGGGCTGGGCCACCTCAACCAGCACTAGCCCTCACGTACCAGCCGTCCCATCATACCAGCCCTCAGCAGCCTCTCCCCAGGGGTCTTTGGGAAGAACTTACATATGGTTACAGAGCAAAAGTGGCCTAAGGCCAGTAGGTGCAAGGCTGGCATGCGAGAGTGGGACAGGAGAGCCTGGGTGATGCCATGTTATCAGAGACTTCCCCTGCAAGGCCTCATCTGGCATTTTGGAGAAGCTGTCTCCTTGAGGTATCATCTCATCTTGGTCTGCTAGCTCTGATTAGTAGAAGCTCGGTGTTAGGAATCAACATTGGAGTAGCAGTTCATTTGGGAGAGGTCTTTTTATTTTTAATTAAAAAAAAAATTTTTTTTAAGGGCTTCCCTGGTGGTCCAAGTGGGTGAGGAGTCCGCCTTGCGGTGCAAGGGGCACCGGTTCGATCCCTGGCCTGGGAAGATGCTGCGTGCCACGGAGTGGCTATCTATGGTCTACCTGATTTGTTTGCAGCAAAGAGAGGCCTTCATATTTGGGTGGACTGTATCGTGGAACTGCCAAATAAGTCCATCCCTTGACCGGGGAATGCCACCACCAGAGAGCTGGGTTACATTTTTAGGTTTAACTCTAGCACGTTGTTGTCTGGGACTGAGTAACACTTAGTGAAAAGAAGTATTTAGGGCCAGGTTCAGAACAGGTGTTACTAATTGGCCATGGGACCAGAGGCGGGGCGGGGAGGCTACTGAGTGATGCCAGCTGTGAGTTGCATGGTATTAGAGTTTCCTTCTTGTAAAATAAAATCCTTAAGGACTAGCCAATCTGAACCCTGGGGGGGTGAAACCCATCAGGGTAATTCAGAAGTGCTGGATGTGGGTAATTGGCCACAGACCCAGCAATTGGATTGATTTTAATGCTTGCATATGATTGAACCCAAGAAAGAAATACATTTGGCTCATAAGCAGTGAGACATCAAGGTAATAATTATACAGGCCTGTCGTGTTTCTCATATAGTGCAGGGTACCCAGGGTAGACCAGGCTTCCTCGGGGAACCTGGAAGAATATTTGAGGAGCTGTAGAAGCTGCAGGCATGTTTATTCTTTCTGGGCTGGGCCACCTCAACCAGCACTAGCCCTCACGTACCAGCCGTCCCATCATACCAGCCCTCAGCAGCCTCTCCCCAGGGGTCTTTGGGAAGAACTTACATATGGTTACAGAGCAAAAGTGGCCTAAGGCCAGTAGGTGCAAGGCTGGCATGCGAGAGTGGGACAGGAGAGCCTGGGTGATGCCATGTTATCAGAGACTTCCCCTGCAAGGCCTCATCTGGCATTTTGGAGAAGCTGTCTCCTTGAGGTATCATCTCATCTTGGTCTGCTAGCTCTGATTAGTAGAAGCTCGGTGTTAGGAATCAACATTGGAGTAGCAGTTCATTTGGGAGAGGTCTTTTTATTTTTAATTAAAAAAAAAATTTTTTTTAAGGGCTTCCCTGGTGGTCCAAGTGGGTGAGGAGTCCGCCTTGCGGTGCAAGGGGCACCGGTTCGATCCCTGGCCTGGGAAGATGCTGCGTGCCACGGAGTGGCTGGGTCGGTGTGTCCAGTTGCCAGCCGGCGCTCTGGAGCGCATGCGCCCAGAGCCGGTGCTCTGAGATGAGAGAGGCCACTGCGATGGGAGGCCCACACAGGTCAAAGAGCAAAGATGGATGGAAATAAATAAATGAAAGGCCAATAAAAGAGGCCAAAATTTTAAAAAATATATTTTAATTTTTAAAATTTATTTGACTGTGTTGGGTTTTAGTTGTGGCTCGAGGGATCTTCATTGCGTCATGTGGGATCTTCTGTTGCAGCACGTGGGCTTCAGAGCCTGTGGGCTTCAGTAGTTGCAGTGTGGGCTTAATTGCTCCTCAGCATGTGGGCTCTTAGTTCCCTGAGTGGGGATGGAGCCCCCATCCCCTGCACTGCAAGGTGGATTCTTAGCCACTGTACCACCAGGGAAGTCCCAGGAGGGGTCTTTTAAGGTGGTAAATATGAATCCAAGAGCTTACTCCTTTAAGGTTTAGAGTGCTGGAGTTTGTTAGTAGTACTGATATGGCCCCTTCCAGTTTGGCTGTAGAGTCTTCTGTTTAGTTGCTAAGTCATGTCTGACTCTTTTGCGACCCCATGGACTGTAGCCCACAAGGTCCTTCTGTTCATGGGATTTTTCAAGCAAGAATACTGGAGTGGGTTACCATTTCCTTCTCCAGAGGATCTTTCCGATCCAGGGATCAAACCCATGTCTCCTTTATTAGCAGACAGATTCTTTACCATTGAGCCACTAGAAGAAGCCCAAATAGGTCATTATCTGATGTCTTTTCCAATAGATAAAATCTCTATATAGTAGCTTGTGGTCCTTAAGGTCTTTGTCTCCCAGGTTCTCGCTGTGAAAATAACTAGTTACCTTTTTAGTTTTTGTTTATTTTTATTTTTTGGCTGCACTAGGTCTTCATTGCTGCATGCCGGCCTTCTCTAGCTGCACCAGTAGGGGCTCCTCTCTAATTGCGGGGCACTGGCTTCTCGCTGGGGTGGCTTCTCTTGTTGTGGAGCGCAGGATCTTGGCGTGTGGCCTCAGTAGTTGGGTGCATGGGCTTAGTTGCCCCGAGGCATGTGGAATCTTCCTGAATTAGGGGTCAAACCCATGTCCCCGGCACTGGCAGGTGAATTCTTTACACTGGACCACCAGGGGAGTCCCTGGTACTGAACTGTGAACCTGTAGAAGAAACAAGTTTCCTAACAGTTCTGATGGGGAGCAGGTTTGGGCAGCAGACATTCTTGAAGCTGATCCACACCATCTTTAGCTGCTATGTGAATAAATTGGTTCCCTTGAGCTTCTATTGAATCAAATTAGAAATGTCTGGGTACTTTAGTAGCAGCCAGTTGTTTAGGTGATTGTGTCGAGTCTAATAATTCTGACAGTAGCTTCCCATTTTTTAGGGGCTGGCCTGAGGATGTAAGAAGTACCTTTCTCTTTCAGAGCATTCCAGAATCAAGAGCTACTCCTAAAGCATAGCAGCTATCCATGTAAAATTTTGCTACTTAATCCATAGCTAGCTGGAAAGCTCTCATTAAAGCAATTAATGCAGCTTGTTGTGCCAGCTTTGGACTTGGTAAAGAGGAGCTTTCAGAGATGTAGGGCAGGCGTCATGGATCAGGTAATGCAGTTTGTGGAGCCAAATCGGCAGTTTATGAAGGACTCAGTTTGCTGGTTAAAAGATGCACCGAACCTGATAGAAAAGAATTCCAGAAGATTGCCATGGCAACAGCAATAGGATTTGCTATAATGGGATTCATTGACTTTTTTTTGAAATTGACCCATATTCCTATTAATAACAGTATTGATGGTGGATACCTTTTTAGAAAAGTATTTTTCATCTTGGGGATTGGTGAACAAGTGAGGATTTGAGAAGCTGATGGAGCAAACATTTGTCTTATGTTTTTATTTCACTTTTTTTCTTCCAAGATGTTTTCTATTTGTAAATTAAAATAATTTCAAACTATAAAAAAAGAACTTTCATCTGTGTCCACCATGGATATCACTGCACATCCAGCTAGGTACTGTCCCTGGACATAAGTAACATCCATCTGAAAACCAAATTAAGTTAGCATTATCGGTAGGAATTTCTTGTAAGTCATTCCTCGGCCTAAGAGGATAATGAATTTGCATAGTACAGTCATGGTTATTATCATCCTGGGCTGCTGGAAGTAAAGCTGAACGGTTAAGATGACTACATCGAGCCAAATGGATATTAAGAAAGCAACAGTACCTCGTAAGAGGAGAGTTGACTCACAAAATAATGCTGAGTGTGTGAGAATTCAAAAGAGGGTCAACTGAGCATAGTCAAAGGACACCCCATTCTAAGTTCTTCTCTAGCTTTACACAAGACAGCGGCCATTAAAATAGCCCTCACAAAGAGTGGGAGGCCTTTTACCACTGAATCTAGCTGCTGACTGTAATATCCGGTGGGTGGATGCTGGCCACCATGCCTCTGAGTGACCAGAAGCATGCACCCCCAGCATGTTTCTTCCTCGTGCACAAAAAGAAAGACAGGGTGACATAAATAGGTTGGCGTAATCTCCCAAGCTCTAGGATGTAAGGTATTTTTACTCCTAAAGCATGCGAAGCTTTCAGCTAGCTGGAAAGCTCTCATTAAAGCAATTAATGCAGCTTGTTGTGCCAGCTTTGGACTTGGTAAAGAGGAGCTTTCAGAGATGTAGGGCAGGCGTCATGGATCAGGTAATGCAGTTTGTGGAGCCAAATCGGCAGTTTATGAAGGACTCAGTTTGCTGGTTAAAAGATGCACCGAACCTGATAGAAAAGAATTCCAGAAGATTGCCATGGCAACAGCAATAGGATTTGCTATAATGGGATTCATTGGCTTTTTTTTGAAATTGACCCATATTCCTATTAATAACAGTATTGATGGTGGATACCTTTTTAGAAAAGTATTTTTCATCTTGGGGATTGGTGAACAAGTGAGGATTTGAGAAGCTGATGGAGCAAACATTTGTCTTATGTTTTTATTTCACTTTTTCTTCCAAGATGTTTTCTATTTGTAAATTAAAATAATTTCAAACTATAAAAAAAGAACTTTCATCTGTGTCCACCATGGATATCACTGCACATCCAGCTAGGTACTGTCCCTGGACATAAGTAACATCCATCTGAAAACCAAATTAAGTTAGCATTATCGGTAGGAATTTCTTGTAAGTCATTCCTCGGCCTAAGAGGATAATGAATTTGCATAGTACAGTCATGGTTATTATCATCCTGGGCTGCTGGAAGTAAAGCTGAACGGTTAAGATGACTACATCGAGCCAAATGGATATTAAGAAAGCAACAGTACCTCGTAAGAGGAGAGTTGACTCACAAAATAATGCTGAGTGTGTGAGAATTCAAAAGAGGGTCAACTGAGCATAGTCAAAGGACACCCCATTCTAAGTTCTTCTCTAGCTTTACACAAGACAGCGGCCATTAAAATAGCCCTCACAAAGAGTGGGAGGCCTTTTACCACTGAATCTAGCTGCTGACTGTAATATCCGGTGGGTGGATGCTGGCCACCATGCCTCTGAGTGACCAGAAGCATGCACCCCCAGCATGTTTCTTCCTCGTGCACAAAAAGAAAGACAGGGTGACATAAATAGGTTGGCGTAATTCTTGAGCCACTGCAGGTCTTACGATAGCCTTTTTTCCGGTTGTGGCTTCAGTTTGGTCTGGTCAGTTAGACTTTAGTAACGCATAGAGGAATTGGGTCACAAGGGACAAATTAGACACTCGGTTCCTGCAGTATCCAGTCAGATCTAGAAATCTTCTCAACTGTTTCTCGTTTTCCTAATTAAAAAAATATATAATAATTTATTTTTAGCTGCACTGAGTCTTTGTTGCTGTGTGCAGACCTCTCTAGTTACACTATTGGGGGCTATTCTCTATTGCGGTTCTCGGGCTTCCCACTGCGGTGGCTTCTCTTATTCTCATTGCGGTGTCTTCTCTTACTGCAGAGCACCGGCTCTAGAGAGCCGGCCTCAGTAGTTGTTGTGGCGCGCAGGCTTAGATGCCCCGCAGCATATGGAATCTTTCCAGAACAAGATTCAAGCCTGTGTCCCCAGAATTGGCAGGCAGATTCTTAACCACTGGACAACCAGGGAAGTCCCTTTCAGCTGTTTCTTTGTTCTGGGAAGCAAGAAAACCAGTACCCCCCCCCCCCCGCCCCCTTAATTTTTTCGAGTCAGTTTAACAATTCTTTGGACACCTTATGCCCCCTAGCGGCTAACTCTTGTAACAGACGCACAGTGTCTGTTCAGCTCTAGACAACAAAAGCAAATCATCTACATATTGAATTAAAACAGTCATTAGCAAAGTGTACATCAGCCAAATCGACTTTAAGTATTTGAGAGAAATAAGTAGGGCTTTCAGTATATCCTTGTGGCCTTGAGTGTACTGATGATCTTCCCACATAAGGACAAGCATGAGAAATTATAAGTCCATTCTCAAGGAATTCCTGAATGACAAGAATGCCTCGGGGTCCCCGTAAAGGACACCCCATTCTAAGTTCTTCTCTAGCTTTACACAAGACAGCCATTAAAATAGCCCTCACAAAGAGTGGGAGGCCTTTTACCACTGAATCTAGCTGCTGACTGTAATATCCGGTGGGTGGATGCTGGCCACCATGCCTCTGAGTGACCAGAAGCATGCACCCCCAGCATGTTTCTTCCTCGTGCACAAAAAGAAAGACAGGGTGACATAAATAGGTTGGCGTAATTCTTGAGCCACTGCAGGTCTTACGATAGCCTTTTTTCCGGTTGTGGCTTCAGTTTGGTCTGGTCAGTTAGACTTTAGTAACGCATAGAGGAATTGGGTCACAAGGGACAAATTAGACACTCGGTTCCTGCAGTATCCAGTCAGATCTAGAAATCTTCTCAACTGTTTCTCGTTTTCCTAATTAAAAAAATATATAATAATTTATTTTTAGCTGCACTGAGTCTTTGTTGCTGTGTGCAGACCTCTCTAGTTACACTGTTGGGGGCTATTCTCTATTGCGGTTCTCGGGCTTCCCACTGCGGTGGCTTCTCTTATTCTCATTGCGGTGTCTTCTCTTACTGCAGAGCACCGGCTCTAGAGAGCCGGCCTCAGTAGTTGTTGTGGCGCGCAGGCTTAGATGCCCCGCAGCATATGGAATCTTTCAGAACAAGATTCAAGCCTGTGTCCCCAGAATTGGCAGGCAGATTCTTAACCACTGGACAACCAGGGAAGTCCCTTTCAGCTGTTTCTTTGTTCTGGGAAGCAAGAAAACCAGTACCCCCGCCCCTTAATTTTTTCGAGTCAGTTTAACAATTCTTTGGACACCTTATGCCCCCTAGCGGCTAACTCTTGTAACAGACGCACAGTGTCTGTTCAGCTCTAGACAACAAAAGCAAATCATCTACATATTGAATTAAAACAGTCATTAGCAAAGTGTACATCAGCCAAATCGACTTTAAGTATTTGAGAGAAATAAGTAGGGCTTTCAGTATATCCTTGTGGCCTTGAGTGTACTGATGATCTTCCCACATAAGGACAAGCATGAGAAATTATAAGTCCATTCTCAAGGAATTCCTGAATGACAAGAATGCCTCGGGTCTAAATAGGTATTATAGGGACTTTCCTGGTGGTTGAGTGACTCTGCACTCACAATATAAGGGGCCCACATTTGATCCCTTATCAGGGAACTAGATCCTGCATGCCCCAACTAAGACCCAAGCAGGCAAATATGTAAATATTGAAGGACAAAATAAATGAGTATTGTCAAATACTGAGTAGAGGCTTGGGATTATCAATAGCAGGTTGTCAACTGCTTTTCATTTATTTACTTTCGGCCATGCTGAGCAGCATGTGAGATCTAAACTCTGCAACCAGGGATCGAACCCGTGCCTCTTGCGGTGGCAGTGAGGAGTCCAGATCACTGGACCTCCAGGGAAGTTCCATCAAGTTAGTTTGATAGGAGGGGCTGACTTGATTTTCCCAGTTTTTGAGGAGGAGGGTGACCATAATTCCTCAGGCACTTGTAACTGAATCGTCATTTCCCTCTATCTGTCTGAACTTTTGTTTTCATGACCTTCAATTTCATAGTAATTATGTCCTGGTCTGCATCTGAGTGTTCTCATCTAAAATCACTTTGCCCTTTAGGCAGTCTGGAACTGACTCTCCTCTCAGAGGGCTCATCCTACCAAATGAATGGGAGCGCATTTCACCAAAAGGAACACAAGGCTTCCTGAGAGAGTTCCTAACCGAAACCTTTATTGTTTCTGATGTTAAAACTTGCCTAGGTAAATTCAAAACACCTGCCATTTGAATGAGGGCAGGGCTAAGAATGGATAAGGTTGTCCCCATGTCTCCAAGGGCCTTAGAATTTAGAAGTCCCCATCTGAATGTTATTTGTTTCCCCTGAGGTGTGTGTGAGGTGGAGAGGGAATTCCTTCTCATAATCCTTAGCACATTGCTCCCTGCTCCTAATTAATTTTATGTTCTAAATCTAATTTAAACCTGTGCAGTCTCTTTTTTAATTTTAATTTTAAGTTCTGGCCTTGCCAAGCAGCATGTGGGATCTTAGTTCCTTGACCAGGAATTGAACCCTGAGCCCTCTACCTTGGAAGCTCATCATCTTTATGGGACTAGACAAGCATGAGAAATTATAAGTCCATTCTCAAGGAATTCCTGAATGACAAGAATGCCTCGGGTCTAAATAGGTATTATAGGGACTTTCCTGGTGGTTGAGTGACTCTGCACTCACAATATAAGGCCCACATTTGATCCCTTATCAGGGAACTAGATCCTGCATGCCCCAACTAAGACCCAAGCAGGCAAATATGTAAATATTGAAGGACAAAATAAATGAGTATTGTCAAATACTGAGTAGAGGCTTGGGATTATCAATAGCAGGTTGTCAACTGCTTTTCATTTATTTACTTTCGGCCATGCTGAGCAGCATGTGAGATCTAAACTCTGCAACCAGGGATCGAACCCGTGCCTCTTGCGGTGGCAGTGAGGAGTCCAGATCACTGGACCTCCAGGGAAGTTCCATCAAGTTAGTTTGATAGGAGGGGCTGACTTGATTTTCCCAGTTTTTGAGGAGGAGGGTGACCATAATTCCTCAGGCACTTGTAACTGAATCGTCATTTCCCTCTATCTGTCTGAACTTTTGTTTTCATGACCTTCAATTTCATAGTAATTATGTCCTGGTCTGCATCTGAGTGTTCTCATCTAAAATCACTTTGCCCTTTAGGCAGTCTGGAACTGACTCTCCTCTCAGAGGGCTCATCCTACCAAATGAATGGGAGCGCATTTCACCAAAAGGAACACAAGGCTTCCTGAGAGAGTTCCTAACCGAAACCTTTATTGTTTCTGATGTTAAAACTTGCCTAGGTAAATTCAAAACACCTGCCATTTGAATGAGGGCAGGGCTAAGAATGGATAAGGTTGTCCCCATGTCTCCAAGGGCCTTAGAATTTAGAAGTCCCCCATCTGAATGTTATTTGTTTCCCCTGAGGTGTGTGTGAGGTGGAGAGGGAATTCCTTCTCATAATCCTTAGCACATTGCTCCCTGCTCCTAATTAATTTTATGTTCTAAATCTAATTTAAACCTGTGCAGTCTCTTTTTTAATTTTAATTTTAAGTTCTGGCCTTGCCAAGCAGCATGTGGGATCTTAGTTCCTTGACCAGGAATTGAACCCTGAGCCCTCTACCTTGGAAGCTCATCATCTTAATCACCAGACCGCCAGGGAAGTTACACATGGCGGTCTCTTTTCAGATGCCCAGGATTTTTTTTTTTTTTTGCATTAAAAAAAGGTGTGTTTTTTCAAAAAGGACTGAAATTTGGGTCAGGTGGTTTCAAAGGTCCACTGAACTGGTGTTCAAACTCTGGCAATGTTGTGGTTTTTTTTGCCTCTAAGTCATCATTTATTTTTCATCCATCTTTATTCTTTAGCCTGTGTGGGCCTCCCATTGCGGTGGCCTCTCTCGTTGCAGAGCACTGGCTCTGGGCACATGCACTCCAGAGCGCTGGCACGTGATTGGGCACACCGATCCAGCTGCTCTGCAGCACGTGGGATCTTCCTGGGCCAGGGATTGAACCAGTGCCCCTTGCACTGCAAGGCGAACTTTTTACCCACTGGACCACCAGGGAAGCCCTGGCAGTTTTTTTTTTTTTCTTTCAGTTCTGTAAACTTTTGGAGATCCATCACCAATAGTGACAAACACATTAGAATGCAGAATAGCCTAATCAAATTCGTATTGTTTAAACAGTCATGCCAGTTCTTCATCTAATCCTTCTTTTAAAAAGAGTGTTAAATAGAGTGTAATACTGGGCCATTCTGATGGTCCAGAAAGCACTGTGGAGTCATGCTAGAGTGTTGAAATGTCTTTTCAAATCTTTTGGAATAATCAAAAATAGTGGGAAAAAAAAGTGTCTCTTGACCTTTGTGTGCATTGATAGATTTTTGCCCAACCTATTTTCTTTCTTTTTCAAACAACTACTTAAATATTTAATTTGGCTGCATCAGGTCTTAGTTGCATCATTGGACCTTTCACTGTGGTGCACACACTCTCTAGCTGTGGTGTGTGGGCTCAGTCGTTGCAGTGGGTTTAGTTGCTCCGAAGCCTGTGAGATCTTAGTTCCCTGACCAGGGATCAAACTCATGTCTCCTGTACTGCAAGGCAGATTCTTAACCACTGGATCACCAGGGAAATTCAAAACAGTATTGTAGTTAGCATAAAGTTTGAGTTAAATCATGTATGCCCAGATGGCTTCCCTATACCTCATTATAGGCTTCCCAGGTGGCGCTATTGGTAAAGAACCCACCTGCCAATGCAGGAGACAAGAGACAGGTGTGATCCCTGGGTTAGGAAGATCCCCTGGAGGAGGGCACGGCAACCCACTCCAGTCTTCTTGCCTGGAGAATCCCATGGACAGAGGAGCCTGGCGGGCTACACCCATGGGGTTGCACAGAGTTGGACATGACTGAAGCAATTTAGCACATGCCTCATTATGTGAAAATGTCTTCAGTTAGAGGGTGTGAAATGAGTGAGTTCATGTAACTTATGTTACAATGAGTGGTACTGGTATATAATTAAAGGTAAGGTGTGGCTACCAAGGTCATGGTGGAGAAAGCCCTGGAAAGTGAGTGGTTCTTACCAAGGGCTCCAGGGATTGATAAAAGGCAGGTGCCTCCTCGGGAAAAAAACAGTGGCTTCCAGTAATTTTCAGAATGGTGTGGCTAGTAGTAACCTTTTCTAGATTCCCCTCTGTGCCTTTTAAAAAGAGCCCGATGTTCCACATTTTAAGAAATTAATTGAACACAACAAAAATGTCAGAACACTGAAGATAGTAAGGAGTATCTTGGTAAGTTCTTGCCTTTTGGCTTCAGAGGTGGCATGTCTGGTGACATGGATGAGGAATATGCTGATATAGGAATATGCCATGCCAGAGCGTAATGAGTAGCGCCTGCAAAGGGGGTGGGGAGGTCCTATAAAATCTATTTTGCCATCACCTATTGGGACCCCAAACCTAATCTGAGAAGGGAGCCCATCAGTTTTATTGCCAGTGGAATTTTAAAATAGGGAGAAAAGGCACCTTTGTTGATGTTAACCAACATAGAGGGGGTACTGGCATTCTGTCTAGACCCTTAGGGCAGAGGCCTATCAACGTTTTTTTATATTTTATGGACCTCCTGGGCCAAGATTTTAGCAGCAGGTCTGAAGCGTAGGTATGTGTCTCAGAAACTCAAGAGTCAGTTTCTTGGCTGGTGTATTGAAATAAGCCTCTGAAGCTTGAGGTTTCGTTATGTGCATGGGTATGTGTGACCTGGACTTACATTTGGGTAATTGTGAGGCAAGATGTGATGAGTTCTTTATCCCTCAAGAGGTGACCTGGGATAAGAAGTTGCTCTTGGGATTCCCTGGTGGTCTACTGGGTAAGACACTCAGCTCCCAATGCAGGGGGCCTGGGTTTGATCCCTGGTCAGGGAACTAGATCCCACATGCTGCAACTAAGACCCAGTGCAGCCAAAAAAAAAGTTGTTCTTAGTGGTGGTGGGACTCTTCCCCGCCTGGAGGAATCCCATGGACAGAGAGCCTGGCGGGCTACACCCATGGGGTTGCACAGAGTTGGACATGACTGAAGCAATTTAGCACATGCCTCATTATGTGAAAATGTCTTCAGTTAGAGGGTGTGAAATGAGTGAGTTCATGTAACTTATGTTACAATGAGTGGTACTGGTATATAATTAAAGGTAAGGTGTGGCTACCAAGGTCATGGTGGAGAAAGCCCTGGAAAGTGAGTGGTTCTTACCAAGGGCTCCAGGGATTGATAAAAGGCAGGTGCCTCCTCGGGAAAAAAACAGTGGCTTCCAGTAATTTTCAGAATGGTGTGGCTAGTAGTAACCTTTTCTAGATTCCCTCTGTGCCTTTTAAAAGAGCCCGATGTTCCACATTTTAAGAAATTAATTGAACACAACAAAAATGTCAGAACACTGAAGATAGTAAGGAGTATCTTGGTAAGTTCTTGCCTTTTGGCTTCAGAGGTGGCATGTCTGGTGACATGGATGAGGAATATGCTGATATAGGAATATGCCATGCCAGAGCGTAATGAGTAGCGCCTGCAAAGGGGGTGGGGAGGTCCTATAAAATCTATTTTGCCATCACCTATTGGGACCCCAAACCTAATCTGAGAAGGGAGCCCATCAGTTTTATTGCCAGTGGAATTTTAAAATAGGGAGAAAAGGCACCTTTGTTGATGTTAACCAACATAGAGGGGGTACTGGCATTCTGTCTAGACCCTTAGGGCAGAGGCCTATCAACGTTTTTTTATATTTTATGGACCTCCTGGGCCAAGATTTTAGCAGCAGGTCTGAAGCGTAGGTATGTGTCTCAGAAACTCAAGAGTCAGTTTCTTGGCTGGTGTATTGAAATAAGCCTCTGAAGCTTGAGGTTTCGTTATGTGCATGGGTATGTGTGACCTGGACTTACATTTGGGTAATTGTGAGGCAAGATGTGATGAGTTCTTTATCCCTCAAGAGGTGACCTGGGATAAGAAGTTGCTCTTGGGATTCCCTGGTGGTCTACTGGGTAAGACACTCAGCTCCCAATGCAGGGGGCCTGGGTTTGATCCCTGGTCAGGGAACTAGATCCCACATGCTGCAACTAAGACCCAGTGCAGCCAAAAAAAAAAAAGTTGTTCTTAGTGGTGGTGGGACTGGACAGCTAGACCACTGGCCGGGGCCTAATGATTTGCAATAAAGGGTGCAGATATGCCTGACTTCAAGTCAAAGCCAGATCCTGGGAGCACTCTCACTTCTATCTGTGTGTTTAGGCAGAGGGCAGGTGTAGCCTAGAGGGTGCTTCCTGACTAAGGTGGGGCTGCAGGAAAGGCCGGTTGGGCCTGGGATGAAAGGGCCTAGACCTTCCTCTCGAGGTCTTTCATTGTTCATACTATGTAAAGTATGATTACTATTACATGCAATAAAGACTCATGATTACTATTATATGCAGTAAAATTTTTAGCTATGGCAAAAAATGAAGACGAACCATGTCTGTACCTTGATGGAAAACCATCACTGTTAATCTCAGGAATGCAGGGCCGTTAGTATGGCTCCCCTGCTCTTACAGCTGCAGCTAAGCAGCTCCTTAGAGTCTTTAAGACCAAGCTCATGGAAATAAAAAAATGACCGGTGAGGACATCCCACCCCCGAGGCCCTGTGCCTCCACAGACACACTCTGTTAGCTGACAGCATTATTGTTTTGAAAAAATGATTTGTGGCTGTGCTGGGTCTTTGTTGCTGCAAGGGCTTTCTCTGCAGCGAGTGGAGGCTGCTCCTTGTTGCAGTGCACCGGCTCTGGACGCGCAGGCTGCAGTACGGGTCACGCGAGGGCTTACTCACTCTGCCCCATGTGGGGTTTTCCTGGACCAGGGACTGAACCCACGTCCCCTTCAGTCAGGCAGATTCGAATCCACTATACCGCTAAGTCAGTCTGTGTCGTTGATAAGACTCAGACTGTGCCATTTATTGTCTCTCTTTCAACAAAAATATGAGTGCCAGAATTTCAAGAACTTGTTTCATGTCCCCATATGCAATGGATAGTGCCTTTTCTACGCTATATTGTGTATGTCTTTTTAAAAAACAATTTATTTCTTTACTGGCTATTCTGGGTTTTCACCACTGCTGCAGACTCTTCTCTAGTGACACTCAGCTCCCAATGCAGGGGGCCTGGGTTCGATCCCTTGTCAGGAAACTAGATCCCACATGCTGCAACTAAGACCCAGTGCAGCCAAAAAAGTTGTTCTTAGTGGTGGTGGGACTGGACAGCTAGACCACTGGCCGGGGCCTAATGATTTGCAATAAAGGGTGCAGATATGCCTGACTTCAAGTCAAAGCCAGATCCTGGGAGCACTCTCACTTCTATCTGTGTGTTTAGGCAGAGGGCAGGTGTAGCCTAGAGGGTGCTTCCTGACTAAGGTGGGGCTGCAGGAAAGGCCGGTTGGGCCTGGGATGAAAGGGCCTAGACCTTCCTCTCGAGGTCTTTCATTGTTCATACTATGTAAAGTATGATTACTATTACATGCAATAAAGACTCATGATTACTATTATATGCAGTAAAATTTTTAGCTATGGCAAAAAATGAAGACGAACCATGTCTGTACCTTGATGGAAAACCATCACTGTTAATCTCAGGAATGCAGGGCCGTTAGTATGGCTCCCCTGCTCTTACAGCTGCAGCTAAGCAGCTCCTTAGAGTCTTTAAGACCAAGCTCATGGAAATAAAAAAATGACCGGTGAGGACATCCCACCCCCGAGGCCCTGTGCCTCCACAGACACACTCTGTTAGCTGACAGCATTATTGTTTTGAAAAAATGATTTGTGGCTGTGCTGGGTCTTTGTTGCTGCAAGGGCTTTCTCTGCAGCGAGTGGAGGCTGCTCCTTGTTGCAGTGCACCGGCTCTGGACGCGCAGGCTGCAGTACGGGTCACGCGAGGGCTTACTCACTCTGCCCCATGTGGGGTTTTCCTGGACCAGGGACTGAACCCACGTCCCCTTCAGTCAGGCAGATTCGAATCCACTATACCGCTAAGTCAGTCTGTGTCGTTGATAAGACTCAGACTGTGCCATTTATTGTCTCTCTTTCAACAAAAATATGAGTGCCAGAATTTCAAGAACTTGTTTCATGTCCCCATATGCAATGGATAGTGCCTTTTCTACGCTATATTGTGTATGTCTTTTTAAAAAACAATTTATTTCTTTACTGGCTATTCTGGGTTTTCACCACTGCTGCAGACTCTTCTCTAGTGGCAGGGAGTGGGGGCTCCTCTCTAGTTGAGGTGAGCAGGCTTCTTGTTGTGGTGACTTCTCTTGTTGTGGAACTCGGGCTCTAGGGCACACGGGCTCCATCGTTGCGGCTCTGAGGCTCTAGAGCACAGGCTCCATCGTTGTGGCTCACGGGCTTAGTTGCTCCATAGCATGTGGGATCTTCCTGGATCAGGGATCGACCCCGTGTCTCCTGCATTGACTGGTGAACTCTTCACTGAGCCACCAGAGAAGCCCTATTGTGTATGTTTTAAGCCTACAGTGCCTAGTGGGAGAGGGACGCTGAAAGATGAGTGCCCAGAGCAGAGCTTCTGGGCAAGAAAGCCTTTTTCTATGCCTTGCGAGGTTTGTGTTCTTAACAATTTGCCTAAACTCATAATAAAACCTCAACTGATTTGAAAAAGAGATGTATCTAATGCAAGTCCAAATCCTGTAAAGAAGACCTTTTGGACAGTCCCTTACTGGTACAACCTATTAATCATTTATGGTTTCCTGTCATCCTTATGATTTGTTCCACCCCTCTATTTGAACACAAGTGTGAACCTTATAGTTAAAAAATTCTTTATTGGGGTCTGGCTGCTGTACAATGTTGTGTTAGCTTCTACAGTTCAATGAAATGAATGAGCTATCTGTATACATATATCCTCTCCAACCTGGTAGCAAGAAGGAACTCCATGACTAACAACAAAACTTTCTCTGCAGCGAGTGGAGGCTGCTCCTTGTTGCAGTGCACCGGCTCTGGACGCGCAGGCTGCAGTACGGGTCAGAGGGCTTACTCACTCTGCCCCATGTGGGGTTTTCCTGGACCAGGGACTGAACCCACGTCCCCTTCAGTCAGGCAGATTCGAATCCACTATACCGCTAAGTCAGTCTGTGTCGTTGATAAGACTCAGACTGTGCCATTTATTGTCTCTCTTTCAACAAAAATATGAGTGCCAGAATTTCAAAAACTTGTTTCATGTCCCCATATGAAATGGAGAGTGCCTTTTCTACGCTATATTGTGTATGTCTTTTTAAAAACAATTTATTTCTTTACTGGCTATTCTGGGTTTTCACCACTGCTGCAGACTCTTCTCTAGTGGCAGGGAGTGGGGGCTCCTCTCTAGTTGAGGTGAGCAGGCTTCTTGTTGTGGTGACTTCTCTTGTTGTGGAACTCGGGCTCTAGGGCACACGGGCTCCATCGTTGCGGCTCTGAGGCTCTAGAGCACAGGCTCCATCGTTGTGGCTCACGGGCTTAGTTGCTCCATAGCATGTGGGATCTTCCTGGATCAGGGATCGACCCCGTGTCTCCTGCATTGACTGGTGAACTCTTCACTGAGCCACCAGAGAAGCCCTATTGTGTATGTTTTAAGCCTACAGTGCCTAGTGGGAGAGGGACGCTGAAAGATGAGTGCCCAGAGCAGAGCTTCTGGGCAAGAAAGCCTTTTTCTATGCCTTGCGAGGTTTGTGTTCTTAACAATTTGCCTAAACTCATAATAAAACCTCAACTGATTTGAAAAAGAGATGTATCTAATGCAAGTCCAAATCCTGTAAAGAAGACCTTTTGGACAGTCCCTTACTGGTACAACCTATTAATCATTTATGGTTTCCTGTCATCCTTATGATTTGTTCCACCCCTCTATTTGAACACAAGTGTGAACCTGATAGTTAAAAAAAATTCTTTATTGGGGTCTGGCTGCTGTACAATGTTGTGTTAGCTTCTACAGTTCAATGAAATGAATGAGCTATCTGTATACATATATCCTCTCCAACCTGGTAGCAAGAAGGAACTAACAACAACAAAAATGACTGAAAATTTTAATTAAGAGCAAATGAGAAATTCCATTTCATGACAAAAAATTGTGACTATGAAAAAATCTGCCTGAGGAAAAATATACATGGTAATACTGAGTCAAAAGGTGCAATAACTTGGAAAAAAAGTTATGTAAAAATTCATAGTTACAATGGGATGTTTCAATATATCCTAATATTAGCTTACAAGCTTTTTTTTTTTTTTGAAAGAATTAATAAAATATTGCTTAAGGAAAAAAACCATATTGCTTAAGAGAAATCTACAGAAGCATTTAATCAAAAAAGGAACACTGCTTTCAATAACATACAATTAAACATAACTGAAAATGTACTGAGGAATTCTGTTCAACTGTGAGTACAAACAGCTCCAGTCTGAAGGTGCTGATTCTCACAGGGAAGGGCTGGGTCACAGACAGCACTGCCCAGTGCAGTGGGGGAGCACACGACAGGTGTGATTGCTTTTTTTTTTAAAGATTTATTTATTTATTTTGGGCTGGGGTCAGGTTGGGGAGGGAGGGGAGCGGGTGGGCCACTTCTACTGGTCTTTCATTTCTCTATTTTCATCCGTCTTTTTTGTTCTTTGGCTCCTGCAGGCCTCCCATCGCGGTGGCATCTGTTGTCACAGAGTGCCAGCTCTGGGTGCACGTGCTCCAGAGCTCCGGCTGGGTGATTGGACACATCGGTCCAGCTGCTCCGCGGCACGTGGGATCTTCCCAGGCCAGGGATCGAACCGGCGCCCCTTGCACTGCAAGGCGGTGTCCTTACCCACTGGACCACCAGGGGAAGCCCCGTGTGATTGCTTTTGACTGCACTAGAGCTGTCGTCATGGAATCAGGAGCACACGGTCACTAGTAACACCAACAGAATCAAGTGTTTACTACACAAATTAGACCTTACGCAAACACAGTATAGAGAAGAAGGGAGTCAGTGCTTCACGAAACATTCTCAACCACAATAGTCTTAGATTTGTGGCCCAGGGGACACATGAGGACTTGCAGGAAAATCCAGACTGTGAGGGATCTTTGCCATGAACAGGTCTGAGAAAGTGGAAGTCATGTAGGTGGGGGTGATGATACTTTGGACTGGCAGGGTCAAGAATCAGGAAAACCAGGTATATGTGAAACTCCTGTGTGGCTCAAAAACTAAGGCCTTCTTTGCTTTGCTTTCTAAATGTCGTGCGAGAGAGGCTAGTGGTGAATTTTTTTGGCCACTTCTATTGATCTTTCATTCTCTTATCTTTTTTTTTCTTTGGCCCATGTGGGCCTCCCATCGCAGTGGCCTCTCTTATTGTAGAGCACGGGCTCTGGGCGCATGCGCTCCAGAGCTTCGGCTCGGTAGTTGGACACATCGGTCCAACCGCTCCGCTGCACGTGGGATCCTCCCAGGCCAGGGATCGAACCGGCGCGCCTTGCACTGCAAGGCGGTGTCCTTACCCACTGGACCACCAGGGAAGCCCCTAGTGGTGAATTTTAACATGGATCCCTGAAAAAAATAGGTTCTAGAAAATGTAGGTCACAATGTATTACCCATGTTGACAGAAGACATTCCAAGAGATCATCTCCAATTCTACATTTTATGGTCTTGTTACAGGTCTCTCTTTTTTTGCAAATATAAAGACTTACTGGTCTGCTACATACAGTGTTATTACAAAATTAATCAGTTTAAATGTTAGTAAGACTTTAGAAGCACCATGAGAGCAGGAACCACATCAATTACGTTTATTGTTGTATTTACAGAACAGGCACATACTAGGTGCTCAGTATGAATGGAAGGATGGTAATACCAGTAGAGGACTTTAGAGATATTATATAATTATTCTGATTGCGTTATGGGTAAAAGAGACCCTAAATGGTGATATAAGAATCCTGTAGGAGAATTTTAATGTGCTGTTGGAGAAAAAATGTCACTTCAGTGCAGAGTTATTATAGTTATAAATTTAGTAACACCAACAGAATCAAGTGTTTACTACACAAATTAGACCTTACGCAAACACAGTATAGAGAAGAAGGGAGTCAGTGCTTCACGAAACATTCTCAACCACAATAGTCTTAGATTTGTGGCCCAGGGGACACATGAGGACTTGCAGGAAAATCCAGACTGTGAGGGATCTTTGCCATGAACAGGTCTGAGAAAGTGGAAGTCATGTAGGTGGGGGTGATGATACTTTGGACTGGCAGGGTCAAGAATCAGGAAAACCAGGTATATGTGAAACTCCTGTGTGGCTCAAAAACTAAGGCCTTCTTTGCTTTGCTTTCTAAATGTCGTGCGAGAGAGGCTAGTGGTGAATTTTTTTGGCCACTTCTATTGATCTTTCATTCTCTTATCTTTTTTTTTCTTTGGCCCATGTGGGCCTCCCATCGCAGTGGCCTCTCTTATTGTAGAGCACGGGCTCTGGGCGCATGCGCTCCAGAGCTTCGGCTCGGTAGTTGGACACATCGGTCCAACCGCTCCGCTGCACGTGGGATCCTCCCAGGCCAGGGATCTGACCGGCGCCCCTTGCACTGCAAGGCGGTGTCCTTACCCACTGGACCACCAGGGAAGCCCCTAGTGGTGAATTTTAACATGGATCCCTGAAAAAAATAGGTTCTAGAAAATGTAGGTCACAATGTATTACCCATGTTGACAGAAGACATTCCAAGAGATCATCTCCAATTCTACATTTTATGGTCTTGTTACAGGTCTCTCTTTTTTTGCAAATATAAAGACTTACTGGTCTGCTACATACAGTGTTATTACAAAATTAATCAGTTTAAATGTTAGTAAGACTTTAGAAGCACCATGAGAGCAGGAACCACATCAATTACGTTTATTGTTGTATTTACAGAACAGGCACATACTAGGTGCTCAGTATGAATGGAAGGATGGTAATACCAGTAGAGGACTTTAGAGATATTATATAATTATTCTGATTGCGTTATGGGTAAAAGAGACCCTAAATGGTGATATAAGAATCCTGTAGGAGAATTTTTAATGTGCTGTTGGAGAAAAAAATGTCACTTCAGTGCAGAGTTATTATAGTTATAAATTTAATCTAACCAAACTCACAAACAATGTAAGTATACTTACATTGTTTCACCAGCATACTTCATTTAAGTATGTAGGTGATATCAACATGGGTCTCTTTTCTTAATTTAAAGTCTGTTACCCAATTCAGTCAGATGGAATGACAAAAAGTTAAGAGAAAAGGTGTAACTGAGTCAAATAAGATTATACTCAGATAAACTTTGCATACTTATCACTTTATGCCAACTATTTTTAAATTTTTCATAAAAAATACATGGAACATTTATTAAGAGATACAATTTTCTGGACCAAAAAACAACCTCACTACAAATTTTAAAGTGTTAAAATCCTACACAGTGTATTAGCAAACCACAGTGGAATTAAAGGAGAAATCAATGAACAGAATAGGAAAACAAAATATTAGGAAACTATACCATATGCTTCTAAATAATATCTGAATTCCAACTATTTATCAACAAGGAAAATGGAAAAAGGCTCTTTTGACAAAAGAAAAAGCTTTTCTAATGAAAGAGGAGTATTTACAGTGGATAAGAAGTACCCAGTACTCGCCACAGGAAGCCAGTGAATACTGCACAACTACCAGTGTCATTATTCCATGACCCTTTACTTACAGAACAACTTAAAAATTATACATTTTGGCACATTAAAATTATGTCCAGTTCACCTAAGGATTCAACAGATTTCCAAATGGAATGACAAAAATTCTATAAGCTGGTTTAAGGAAAAATAGGTTATAGAAAATGTAGGTCACAATGTATTACCCATGTTGACAGAAGACATTCCAAGAGATCATCTCCAATTCTACATTTTATGGTCTTGTTACAGGTCTCTCTTTTTTTGCAAATATAAAGACTTACTGGTCTGCTACATACAGTGTTATTACAAAATTAATCAGTTTAAATGTTAGTAAGACTTTAGAAGCACCATGAGAGCAGGAACCACATCAATTACGTTTATTGTTGTATTTACAGAACAGGCACATACTAGGTGCTCAGTATGAATGGAAGGATGGTAATACCAGTAGAGGACTTTAGAGATATTATATAATTATTCTGATTGCGTTATGGGTAAAAGAGACCCTAAATGGTGATATAAGAATCCTGTAGGAGAATTTTTAATGTGCTGTTGGAGAAAAAAATGTCACTTCAGTGCAGAGTTATTATAGTTATAAATTTAATCTAACCAAACTCACAAACAATGTAAGTATACTTACATTGTTTCACCAGCATACTTCATTTAAGTATGTAGGTGATATCAACATGGGTCTCTTTTCTTAATTTAAAGTCTGTTACCCAATTCAGTCAGATGGAATGACAAAAAGTTAAGAGAAAAGGTGTAACTGAGTCAAATAAGATTATACTCAGATAAACTTTGCATACTTATCACTTTATGCCAACTATTTTTAAATTTTTCATAAAAAATACATGGAACATTTATTAAGAGATACAATTTTCTGGACCAAAAAACAACCTCACTACAAATTTTAAAGTGTTAAAATCCTACACAGTGTATTAGCAAACCACAGTGGAATTAAAGGAGAAATCAATGAACAGAATAGGAAAACAAAATATTAGGAAACTATACCATATGCTTCTAAATAATATCTGAATTCCAACTATTTATCAACAAGGAAAATGGAAAAAGGCTCTTTTGACAAAAGAAAAAGCTTTTCTAATGAAAGAGGAGTATTTACAGTGGATAAGAAGTACCCAGTACTCGCCACAGGAAGCCAGTGAATACTGCACAACTACCAGTGTCATTATTCCATGACCCTTTACTTACAGAACAACTTAAAAATTATACATTTTGGCACATTAAAATTATGTCCAGTTCACCTAAGGATTCAACAGATTTCCAAATGGAATGACAAAAATTCTATAAGCTGGTTTAAGGAAAAATACTACCTACTAAGCGTGTGTACTATTGCTTAACGAGTACTTAGAGAATTGTTTCAACTCAGTCTTCATTTGCACAGTTAACAAGTCAAATCCACAATTAGCGACTGAGTGTCGGAATAAACTACTAATAATTATGGCATATTTTAAACTTTTAAGACATTTCTTTCATGTTGTGAATTTTCTGGAGTATTATGTTACTTGCATCAGGCCTTCCCATATTATTTACATTATATAGCATTTCTTTCCAGTAGAGTTTTCACATAACTTTGAATGTGTTAAGCTAGAAAACTCTGCTGTATTTATCAGTTATAATTTATCTAGTGTGCATTCTCATGACATGTTTATGTAAGGATGTGGGCCAATTGAAGGCCTTCCCACAGTGCTTACATTCAAGAAGTTTCTCTCCAGTGTGAATTCTCTCATGGCTTCTGTAGGAACTGGGTCGACTAAAGGCTTTTCCACAGTCTTTACATTTATATGGTTTCTCACCAGTATGCACTCTCAAGTGACCACGGAAGGTGGTGCGGTAAATGAAGGCCTTCCCACATTCCTTACATTCGTAGGGTTTCTCTCCAGTGTGAGTTCTTTCATGTACTTGAACATAACTAGAACAACTGAAGGCTTTACCACATATTTTACAATCATAGGGTTTCTCTCCCGTGTGAGTTCTTTCATGTATTCTAAAGGAACTGGGACAATTAATTTCCCCATTCTTCTTTTAAGCTCACAAAATTTTTTCAAATGAGGAGTAATGACAGTGAAAAATAAGAAACTATACCATATGCTTCTAAATAATATCTGAATTCCAACTATTTATCAACAAGGAAAATGGAAAAGGCTCTTTTGACAAAAGAAAAGCTTTTCTAATGAAAGAGGAGTATTTACAGTGGATAAGAAGTACCCAGTACTCGCCACAGGAAGCCAGTGAATACTGCACAACTACCAGTGTCATTATTCCATGACCCTTTACTTACAGAACAATTTAAAAAATTATACATTTTGGCACATTAAAATTATGTCCAGTTCACCTAAGGATTCAACAGATTTCCAAATGGAATGACAAAAATTCTATAAGCTGGTTTAAGGAAAAATACTACCTACTAAGCGTGTGTACTATTGCTTAACGAGTACTTAGAGAATTGTTTCAACTCAGTCTTCATTTGCACAGTTAACAAGTCAAATCCACAATTAGCGACTGAGTGTCGGAATAAACTACTAATAATTATGGCATATTTTAAACTTTTAAGACATTTCTTTCATGTTGTGAATTTTCTGGAGTATTATGTTACTTGCATCAGGCCTTCCCATATTATTTACATTATATAGCATTTCTTTCCAGTAGAGTTTTCACATAACTTTGAATGTGTTAAGCTAGAAAACTCTGCTGTATTTATCAGTTATAATTTATCTAGTGTGCATTCTCATGACATGTTTATGTAAGGATGTGGGCCAATTGAAGGCCTTCCCACAGTGCTTACATTCAAGAAGTTTCTCTCCAGTGTGAATTCTCTCATGGCTTCTGTAGGAACTGGGTCGACTAAAGGCTTTTCCACAGTCTTTACATTTATATGGTTTCTCACCAGTATGCACTCTCAAGTGACCACGGAAGGTGGTGCGGTAAATGAAGGCCTTCCCACATTCCTTACATTCGTAGGGTTTCTCTCCAGTGTGAGTTCTTTCATGTACTTGAACATAACTAGAACAACTGAAGGCTTTACCACATATTTTACAATCATAGGGTTTCTCTCCCGTGTGAGTTCTTTCATGTATTCTAAAGGAACTGGGACAATTAAATGCTTTCCCACATTCTGTACATTTATAAGGTCCATCTCCAGTGTGTGTCATCATGTGTCTTCGAAAGCTTGTGAGAGAAACAAATGCCTTCCCACATTTCTCACATTTATAGGGTTTCTCTCCAGTGTGAGTTCTTTCATGTATTTGCAAACCTAGAGGAGAACTGAAAGTCTTTGCACATTGCTTACATTCATAGGGCTTCTCTGCAGTGTGAGTCCGCTCATGTCTTCGAAAGGAAGTGGGACAACTTAGGGCTTTCCCACACTGCTTACATATGTATGGTTTCTCACCAGTGTGAGTTCTCACGTGGACTTGAAAAGTGGTGAGCCAATGGAAGGCCTTTCCACATTCCTTACATTTATACGGTTTCTCTCCAGTGTGAGTTCTTTCATGTGTTCGAAAAGAACTGGAACAACTGAAGGCTCTACCGCATTGTTGACATTCATAGGGTTTTTCTCCAGTGTGAGATCTCTCGTGTATTCTATATGAGCTGGGACAGTTGAATGCTTTTCCACAGTCCTTACATTTATAAGGTCCAACTCCAGTATGTGTTATCATGTGCCTTTGAAAGCTTCCAAGAGAAATGAAGGCTTTTCCACATTCCTTACAATCATAAGGTTTCTCTCCGGTATGCGTTCTCTCATGTTTCCGAAGAGAACTGGGACAACTGAAGGCTTTGTTACACTTTTTACATTCATAGGGTTTTTCTCCAGTATGAGTCCTTTCATGACTTCGAAAGGAACTGGGACAACTGAGGGCTTTACCACATTGCTTACATTCATAGGGTTTCTCTCCTGTATGAGTTCTTTCATGTGTCTGAAAGGTTTGATGATATCGAAAGGCCTTTCCACACTGTTTACACTGATAGGGTTTCTCTCCAGTGTGTGTCCGTTCGTGTTTTCGAACAGACTGGCGATATCTAAACGATTTGCCACATTCCTTACATTTATAGGATTTCTCTATACCATGATTACTTTCATGTTTTTGGAAAGGCTGGAGATAACTGAAAGCTTTCCCACATACCCTACATTTATAAGGCTTTCTTCCATATTCCTGATACTTGGATGGTCTGGGTGCAGTGTGAGATCTTGTGTGCCTATTAAGAGATGAACGACTCATGAAGACTTTTCCACACACACTGCATTCCCATGGTCTAGTAGAATTTTTCTTGTTCACGTTAAGATTTGGAATAAGGCTGATGTTTCCTCTACCCTGACTATCTTCTTTACGTTCAGAGAGTTTCTGTAATGTATGATTTCTGTTAAAAAGAAAAAAGAGAAGAACACTGTTAATGATTTCTTTGTTAATGATTTCACAGTGAATGTTAGTATTACATTTTTACCATTTACAGGGAAAGTGTAGGGTTTTCTGTACTGCGTAAAGTTTTTAAAAGTGAATATACTGAATGCTTTGCAAGAAAGCTCAACCACTGCTACTATTGTAGTGATATTCATGTATGCAGTCTGAATACGTTTCAGCATAGACTATTTGGGAAACAACATCCATGACATATTTAAGAAAGCATTTTTGGTTACAATTTTCTGACAAGATATAAATTTGAAGTTAGGCCCTTCTGTGTCTTGTTTTTACATTTTACTGACATAGGGTTCCCTTGAGGGATACTGCTTTCCATTGTGAGTGCAACTCACCTCAGATGTCTTTCCTGGCTTTTGTATTGATCTTCAGTGTTACGGTCTTCCCATTTTTCCCCTAAAATGCAGACCCCAAAAGGACCAGTAAATTACAGGAAAATTATTACTTCATAGGTCTATGATGACCTCAAACTATGATTTATTTACCAGAGAATTCCCTTTTCCCATTCCAAATCTGAGAACAACATTGATGACAGGACACACTTATTCTCTAAATGAAGGAATGTCATCATCCTTACTTATTAAGGCCAGGTTACTCAAAGTTTCCCGCATCACATCTCTGTAGAGTTTCTTCTGTGAAGGCTCCAGCAGAGACCACTCTTCCAGCGTGAAGTTCACAGCCACATCCTCAAAGGCCACTGGGTCCTGTACCATCGTAAATATGTATACAGGAAGACGGGTGAGATGAACATTATTGGGAGCCTGTAGTCCATTCATAAGAAATTCACATGTGATGCTATTTTGAAAGTATTTATTCCATGACCTGATCATGAAAATTCTTACTTTCTACCACTTCCTCACAAACCTAACAATACCATGAACACATGGAAATTATTTCTAAATTTTTAATATGATCACTTAAGTCTTAATTATTTTCTAATGTCAGGGTCCAGAGCATGCTGGAGAAATGTGAACTCCAAATGAACAAAATATTTCCATTTTCAGACTGTTAATTTCTCGTGAGGAAAAAAATCATCTCCTTTAATACCAACCGTATCACACAGCACTCCATTAAACACAGGGTTTAAATGGAAAAAACAGTGAAGAACTGGAAGCTTTTTCTTCTATTCCCATCACCGAACATGACAGGCCAAGAGACCTATGTAAATCCAGCTTATTGTTAGGCCCAGCTGACCACAATTATCCTGAAGTAATCCAGACTATTAGAAGCAGTCAGATGCAGGGGACTTCCCTGGTAGTCCACTGGCTAAGACTCTACTCTCCTGATGCAGGGGGTGGGTTTGGTCACTGGTCCAAGAACTAGATTCCACATGCCACAACGAAAGATTCTGAGTGCTGCAACTAAGACCTGATGCAGCCAAATTATAAAGAAAAATGGTAGTATTGGTCAGATAATGAAAATAATCTTCTGGTCTATGTGATCCTCAAACTTGTCCTGGCTTTTGTATTGATCTTCAGTGTTACGGTCTTCCCATTTTCCCTAAAATGCAGACCCCAAAAGGACCAGTAAATTACAGGAAAATTATTACTTCATAGGTCTATGATGACCTCAAACTATGATTTATTTACCAGAGAATTCCCTTTTCCCATTCCAAATCTGAGAACAACATTGATGACAGGACACACTTATTCTCTAAATGAAGGAATGTCATCATCCTTACTTATTAAGGCCAGGTTACTCAAAGTTTCCCGCATCACATCTCTGTAGAGTTTCTTCTGTGAAGGCTCCAGCAGAGACCACTCTTCCAGCGTGAAGTTCACAGCCACATCCTCAAAGGCCACTGGGTCCTGTACCATCGTAAATATGTATACAGGAAGACGGGTGAGATGAACATTATTGGGAGCCTGTAGTCCATTCATAAGAAATTCACATGTGATGCTATTTTGAAAGTATTTATTCCATGACCTGATCATGAAAATTCTTACTTTCTACCACTTCCTCACAAACCTAACAATACCATGAACACATGGAAATTATTTCTAAATTTTTAATATGATCACTTAAGTCTTAATTATTTTCTAATGTCAGGGTCCAGAGCATGCTGGAGAAATGTGAACTCCAAATGAACAAAATATTTCCATTTTCAGACTGTTAATTTCTCGTGAGGAAAAAAATCATCTCCTTTAATACCAACCGTATCACACAGCACTCCATTAAACACAGGGTTTAAATGGAAAAAACAGTGAAGAACTGGAAGCTTTTTCTTCTATTCCCATCACCGAACATGACAGGCCAAGAGACCTATGTAAATCCAGCTTATTGTTAGGCCCAGCTGACCACAATTATCCTGAAGTAATCCAGACTATTAGAAGCAGTCAGATGCAGGGGACTTCCCTGGTAGTCCACTGGCTAAGACTCTACTCTCCTGATGCAGGGGGTGGGTTTGGTCACTGGTCCAAGAACTAGATTCCACATGCCACAACGAAAGATTCTGAGTGCTGCAACTAAGACCTGATGCAGCCAAATTATAAAGAAAAATGGTAGTATTGGTCAGATAATGAAAATAATCTTCTGAAACAGTATTAACTTGTCTATAAAAATGTTTGAAAGAGATTCAGTAATTCCTTTTTTTTAATTTTTGGCCGAACCATGCCGCATGTGGGACCTTAGTTCCCCAACCAGGGACTGAACCCTGCCTCCTGCATTGGAAGTGCAGAATCCTAACCACTAGACTGCCAGGGAAGTCCCAGTTAATTCTTGTTTATCTCAGTTCCATTTCATGGGACTAGGAAGCTATTCTGAAGTGAGTGCTCAGGCATGAAAGAAGGCATGACAACTTAGACAAAATCCCTATATTCTTGGGCCTCAGAGCAGCTTCTCACCATCTTTATCACATATATGCACATATACTGAGAAGTTATCAGAAGAGCCTTTTCTGGGAAAACCCAACAATGTACTCTGGACAATGAGGGCCTTGGGGAACTGAACAACAACTGCGACTTGCAAGGCAGTGTACCCTGAGGACCACGACAGCTGGATGGTGAATGTGCCCACCACTATAAAATACAGAGGGTTCAGCAGTGCTTTCTTCTAAAAAAGCATAAACCTCCCCTTCTCCAGTTACAGGAGGGCAGTTACTCTCGATCAGCCACTGGGGGGCGGGGGTGGGGCTCTCATTGCCGTGCCCTCCTGGGGTGCACAGGCAGGCAGTAGTCCAATCTCTGGGCAGAGGACTCTCTCCGCCACAGAATTTCCCTCAACGCTGGTGTCTGTACAAGATCACTGACCCACTGAGGCCCACATGCACAGGACAGAGAGAAGGCTCCCATGGTCATTACAATGGTAGGATTTATCCATTCAGTTAAGGAACAGAACAAGAAATCCCCACTTCTTGTTTATCTCACAGAAATTGATGGTCTTAAAATGGAAATATTTGTGGAGCACTTCTCTCATTTCTCCCAATGTGCTCTGGACCCTACCATTAGAGAACGATAAGACTTTAAGTGATCATAGTAGAAATGGAGAAATAATTTCCATGTGTTCATGCTATTGTGAAACTTGTGAGGAAGTAACACCTTCAACTTTCTGCCACAACGAAAGATTCCACATGCCAAAGATTTGGCTGCAACTAAGACCTGATGCAGCCAAATTATAAAGAAAAATGGTAGTATTGGTCAGATAATGAAAATAATCTTCTGAAACAGTATTAACTTGTCTATAAAAATGTTTGAAAGAGATTCAGTAATTCCTTTTTTTTAATTTTTGGCCGAACCATGCCGCATGTGGGACCTTAGTTCCCCAACCAGGGACTGAACCCTGCCTCCTGCATTGGAAGTGCAGAATCCTAACCACTAGACTGCCAGGGAAGTCCCAGTTAATTCTTGTTTATCTCAGTTCCATTTCATGGGACTAGGAAGCTATTCTGAAGTGAGTGCTCAGGCATGAAAGAAGGCATGACAACTTAGACAAAATCCCTATATTCTTGGGCCTCAGAGCAGCTTCTCACCATCTTTATCACATATATGCACATATACTGAGAAGTTATCAGAAGAGCCTTTTCTGGGAAAACCCAACAATGTACTCTGGACAATGAGGGCCTTGGGGAACTGAACAACAACTGCGACTTGCAAGGCAGTGTACCCTGAGGACCACGACAGCTGGATGGTGAATGTGCCCACCACTATAAAATACAGAGGGTTCAGCAGTGCTTTCTTCTAAAAAAGCATAAACCTCCCCTTCTCCAGTTACAGGAGGGCAGTTACTCTCGATCAGCCACTGGGGGGTGGGGGTGGGGCTCTCATTGCCGTGCCCTCCTGGGGTGCACAGGCAGGCAGTAGTCCAATCTCTGGGCAGAGGACTCTCTCCGCCACAGAATTTCCCTCAACGCTGGTGTCTGTACAAGATCACTGACCCACTGAGGCCCACATGCACAGGACAGAGAGAAGGCTCCCATGGTCATTACAATGGTAGGATTTATCCATTCAGTTAAGGAACAGAACAAGAAATCCCCACTTCTTGTTTATCTCACAGAAATTGATGGTCTTAAAATGGAAATATTTGTGGAGCACTTCTCTCATTTCTCCCAATGTGCTCTGGACCCTACCATTAGAGAACGATAAGACTTTAAGTGATCATAGTAGAAATGGAGAAATAATTTCCATGTGTTCATGCTATTGTGAAACTTGTGAGGAAGTAACCACTTTCTGCTTGAGTGAGTGCTAATTACTGTTTCTATAGTGGATCTACAGTGCTTGCTCCTAACAGTGTCCTGTTACAAAGTGTGCAGGAGAGAGTCAACGCCAGCAGGCCTGGGAGGGCTGATTCTTAGGAATGTCTGCTCACAGTGTTTGTCCTTCGTTGGTATCTGGGAACAGGGATTTATGAGTGACCCTGCCAACCTCGGGCTTCTGTGGTGGGTGGCTCAGATGGCAAAGAATCTGCCTGCAATGCCAGGAGACCTGGGTTCGATCCGTGGCTGGGGAAGATCCCCTGAAAAAGGGCATAGCGACCCACTCCAGTATCTTGCCTGGAGAATTCCATGGACAGAAGAGCCTGGTGGGCTACAGTCCATGGGGTCGCACAGAGTAGAATATGACTGAGTGACTGACACTTTGACTTCACTTTTCACCACCAGCCTAACTGATAAGAATGGCTTGATGTGTCTGAACTTTTGTTGTGCTCAACAGAGAGTGCTTCTGTGATCTGTTCCCCACAGAATCACTCTGGGTATTGTTTCTAATGAGCTTCCTGGAAGATGGTATTTTACATGTGTTGTTAAAACCTGTTGCTTGTAGGATTGAGCCCCTCCTATGTGATGACACTAGGAAAGAACAGCTAGAAGTTTGCATCTGGCTTCTTAACTAGGTACTAAAGGAGAATCAATGAGATATTTAATGATGCTCATGGGCAAAGTTTTTAATTTTAGTTGGATAACATTAAAGGAAATAGATTAAAATACAAAAGATGTTCTTAGAAATAACCCAATATCACTAAGATATATTTCCATAAAGGTAACATCTATAACAATCTGTTATCTAACTGGAAAATGCATTGTATTATTCCCCTGTATTCCATGGACAATAGCCAATTCATTATAGATTTAAGAGTGAAAGATAAAACTGAGACACTTTCAGGAGCCACAGGCAAATGTTTCATTGACCCCAAAATAAGGAAAACTTTCTCATTTAAGAAAAAGAAGATAGTCACTGCTCTGTGAGAAAAGGAGATCCTTCAGGGGTGCTGTGTGATGGTCGGGAGAGGTGGGAAGGGGGGGATATACATATGACTAATCTGGAAACATACATATCTGTAAACAACAAAACTCTGTAAAAGTTAAAAGTAAAATAAAAGTTAAAAAAAAAGAAAAAAGTCTTGAAGCAAGAGCCTGACCAATATAAACATATTAAAACCAAAGGAAAATAAATAAATAAAACCAAGGGAGGGCTTCCCTGGTGGTCCAGTAGGTGAAGAGTCCGCCTTGCAGTGCAAGGGGCGCCGGTTCAATTCCTGGCCCGGGAAGATCCTATGTGCTGCGGAGCGGCTGTAGACCGGTGTGTCCAGTTACGAGCCAGAGCTCTGGAGCACATGTGCCCAGAGCCGGTGCTCTGCTACAGGAGAGGCCACTGCAATGGGAGGCCCACAAAGGCCAAAGAGTAAGAATGGATGAAAATAAATATAAAAAAAATAAAATAAAAGAGGCATGATGGGGGGGCGGGGAGTGATGATTTGAGATTTCAAAAGTAATGTCAAAAAAAAAAAAACCTAAGGAAGTTATAAGACAACATATGGAAGAAAATACATGTGATGTTAAAAGGTTAGTATGTGAAGTAAGATGAATGGACATCACAGTTTGAAACTAATCAGAAAAGAACCAGAACATGTTTAACAGAAGATGAGAGACCACATATTAAAAAATGTCCACTTGCTTGGTAATAAGGAAATGAGGCAACATGTCAAGCAGATTACATTTCACACTAAGAACAAAAATCAGCTAATAATCCCAAGTGCCGACGACCATAGATGGTGGTGGTTTAGTTCAGTCGTGTCTGACGCTTTGTGACCCTTTGAACTGTAGCCCACTAGGCTCCTCTGTCCATGGGATTTTCCAGGCAAGAATACTGGAATGGGTTGCCCTTTCCTTCTCCAGGGGAACATCTGGACTCAGGGATAGAACCCAGGTCCCCTGTACTGCAGGCAGATTCTTTATTGACTAAGCCACCGGGGAAAGATGACAAATATGTAAATCAGGCATGAATAGAGGAAGCATCAACTGAAGCACTCCACCACCATTTCCTATATATCTGAACCTGATCACCATCAATTCCCCCCCTATGTCCAGAGAATCTGTGTATTTACACTTGGAGACTGATACAAGAATATATAAAATATATTTTAAAAATTTTGGGCTCTTCTATTGTTTATTCATTTATTTTCATCCATCTTTATTCTTTGACCTGTGTGGGCCTCCCATTGCAGTGGCCTCTCTCATTGCAAAGCACCAGCTCTGGGCGCATGTGCTCCAGAATGCTGGCTTGTAATTGGACACACCGGTCCAGCTGCTCCGTGGCATGTGGGATTTTCCCGGGCCAGGGATTGAACCGATGCCCCTTGCACAGCACTGCATGGCAGACTCTTTACCACTAGACCACCAGGGAAACCCTAGAAAATGTATTTTTAATTTAATGAGATTACAAGTTAAACTAGGGGGAATTCCTTGGCAGTCCAGTGGTTAGGACTCCACGCTTTCACTGCTGAGAGCCCTGGGAAATAGGATCCCACAAGCTACTCAGCATGGCCAAAAAGATATATAAATAAATACACTGAAAAAAGCCCAATCCCATAATCACAGGAGTGGATGAGTACCTTGACTGGCCCACAGTCTCAGACATGAGGTGAAAATGCTGCTGATTTCAAAAGTAATGTAAAAAAACCTAAGGAAGTTATAAGACAACATATGGAAGAAAATACATGTGATGTTAAAAGGTTAGTATGTGAAGTAAGATGAATGGACATCACAGTTTGAAACTAATCAGAAAAGAACCAGAACATGTTTAACAGAAGATGAGAGACCACATATTAAAAAATGTCCACTTGCTTGGTAATAAGGAAATGAGGCAACATGTCAAGCAGATTACATTTCACACTAAGAACAAAAATCAGCTAATAATCCCAAGTGCCGACGACCATAGATGGTGGTGGTTTAGTTCAGTCGTGTCTGACGCTTTGTGACCCTTTGAACTGTAGCCCACTAGGCTCCTCTGTCCATGGGATTTTCCAGGCAAGAATACTGGAATGGGTTGCCCTTTCCTTCTCCAGGGGAACATCTGGACTCAGGGATAGAACCCAGGTCCCCTGTACTGCAGGCAGATTCTTTATTGACTAAGCCACCGGGGAAAGATGACAAATATGTAAATCAGGCATGAATAGAGGAAGCATCAACTGAAGCACTCCACCACCATTTCCTATATATCTGAACCTGATCACCATCAATTTCCCCCCTATGTCCAGAGAATCTGTGTATTTACACTTGGAGACTGATACAAGAATATATAAAATATATTTTAAAAATTTTGGGCTCTTCTATTGTTTATTCATTTATTTTCATCCATCTTTATTCTTTGACCTGTGTGGGCCTCCCATTGCAGTGGCCTCTCTCATTGCAAAGCACCAGCTCTGGGCGCATGTGCTCCAGAATGCTGGCTTGTAATTGGACACACCGGTCCAGCTGCTCCGTGGCATGTGGGATTTTCCCGGGCCAGGGATTGAACCGATGCCCCTTGCACAGCACTGCATGGCAGACTCTTTACCACTAGACCACCAGGGAAACCCTAGAAAATGTATTTTTAATTTAATGAGATTACAAGTTAAACTAGGGGGAATTCCTTGGCAGTCCAGTGGTTAGGACTCCACGCTTTCACTGCTGAGAGCCCTGGGAAATAGGATCCCACAAGCTACTCAGCATGGCCAAAAAGATATATAAATAAATACACTGAAAAAAGCCCAATCCCATAATCACAGGAGTGGATGAGTACCTTGACTGGCCCACAGTCTCAGACATGAGGTACGTGTTAAACATCTGCTGCTAAAAGCCAACCAAAAATATTCTGAATGTAATTTCATTAATATTTATTGAAAAGTCAAAGCAGACAAAACTAAAACAATACTGCGTAGTGAAAAGAGTAGATGGTATAGCTATGACTAAAGAATCAACAGAGGGCTTCCTTGGTAGCTCAATGGTAAGGAATTTGCCTGCCAATGCAGGAGACATGAGTTCGGATCCCTGATCCGGGAGGATCCCAAGTGCTGTGGAGCAACTAAGCCTGTGAGCCACAACTATTGAGCCTGTGCTCTAGAGCCTCAGAGCCGCAACTATTGAGCCCATGTAGCCTGTAAGCCCTATAGCCAAAAAAAAGAATCAACAGAGATCCTCTATGGGGCAGCCGGGAAATAGGGAGCAGAACATCATGAGACTCTAAAAACTGCCCAAAGGCCCACTTATGAATTTTGATGGTTACAAAGAGAGTTTTGGTTTTGTCTTTTTTTTTTTTTTTTTTTTTTAAATTTTGGCCTCTTTTTAAAATTGGTCTTTCATTTATTTATTTTCATCCATCTTTGTTCCCTGGCCTGTGCGGGCCTCCCATTGCAGTGGCCTCTTCCGTAGCAGTGCACTGCTCTGGGCGCATGTGCTCCAGAGTGCTGGCTCTTAATTGGACACACTGGTGCAGCCGCTCCGCGGCACATGGGATCCTCCCAGGCCAGGGATAGAACCGGCGCCCCCTACACTACAAGGCAGACTCCTTACCCACTGGACCACCAGAGAAGCCCTACAAAGAGGTTTATATTGATTATTATTAGATAAACCAATAAAGCATTTCGTATGTTCTTTTTGGAATATATGTTATGATAAAATAAGGAATTAATGAAGTTTGGAGAAGAATATAATTTCACTGTGTTTGCCCTGTCATGTGGCAATCTGAGTTTTAACTCATAGATACTGGCAGCAAACATCTAAGCAAGACAGAGTGGTTAGGACTCCACGCTTTCACTGCTGAGAGCCCTGGGAAATAGGATCCCACAAGCTACTCAGCATGGCCAAAAAGATATATAAATAAATACACTGAAAAAAGCCCAATCCCATAATCACAGGAGTGGATGAGTACCTTGACTGGCCCACAGTCTCAGACATGAGGTACGTGTTAAACATCTGCTGCTAAAAGCCAACCAAAAATATTCTGAATGTAATTTCATTAATATTTATTGAAAAGTCAAAGCAGACAAAACTAAAACAATACTGCGTAGTGAAAAGAGTAGATGGTATAGCTATGACTAAAGAATCAACAGAGGGCTTCCTTGGTAGCTCAATGGTAAGGAATTTGCCTGCCAATGCAGGAGACATGAGTTCGGATCCCTGATCCGGGAGGATCCCAAGTGCTGTGGAGCAACTAAGCCTGTGAGCCACAACTATTGAGCCTGTGCTCTAGAGCCTCAGAGCCGCAACTATTGAGCCCATGTAGCCTGTAAGCCCTATAGCCAAAAAAAAGAATCAACAGAGATCCTCTATGGGGCACCCGGGGAAATAGGGAGCAGAACATCATGAGACTCTAAAAACTGCCCAAAGGCCCACTTATGAATTTTGATGGTTACAAAGAGAGTTTTGGTTTTGTCTTTTTTTTTTTTTTTTAAATTTTGGCCTCTTTTTAAAATTGGTCTTTCATTTATTTATTTTCATCCATCTTTGTTCCCTGGCCTGTGCGGGCCTCCCATTGCAGTGGCCTCTTCCGTAGCAGTGCACTGCTCTGGGCGCATGTGCTCCAGAGTGCTGGCTCTTAATTGGACACACTGGTGCAGCCGCTCCGCGGCACATGGGATCCTCCCAGGCCAGGGATAGAACCGGCGCCCCCTACACTACAAGGCAGACTCCTTACCCACTGGACCACCAGAGAAGCCCTACAAAGAGGTTTATATTGATTATTATTAGATAAACCAATAAAGCATTTCGTATGTTCTTTTTGGAATATATGTTATGATAAAATAAGGAATTAATGAAGTTTGGAGAAGAATATAATTTCACTGTGTTTGCCCTGTCATGTGGCAATCTGAGTTTTAACTCATAGATTCTGGCAGCAAAAACATCTAACAAGACAAGACAGAGGTTTATTTCGAAAGAGTTTGTTATATAATCTCACCCTCTCATTCACGATTTAAAAATAAAGGGTGGGCTTCCCTGGTGGTCCAGTGGGTAAGGAGTCTGCCTTGCAGTGCAGGGGGGCACCGGTTGGATCCCTGGCCTGGGAGGATCCCACATGCTGGGGAACGGCTGGGCTGGTGTGCCCATTACAAGCCAGTGCTCTGGAGTGCGTGCGCCCAGAGCCAGTGCTCCGCAATGAGAATGGCCACTGCGACCGGAGGCACACACATGTCAAAGAATAAAGATGAATGAAAAATAAAACAATGACTTAGAGGCAAAAAAAAAAAAGGTAGAAAAATAAATAAATAAAAGGGCTTCCCTAGTGGCTCAGCAGGAGGACACAGGTGGGAAATGCCTTCAGGGAGCAAGATAAGGCACCTGGCCTGCTTTTGTTTGTTTGTTTGTAACTGAGATTAGGGGGCAGGCTAGGGTGAGAGTTCTCCTACTTGGTCAGAAACTACTATGGACTCACTCACTTGTCAGCATCAAGGGCAGGAACCTTAGGCTCTCTTAGCACTTTGTATGGACAGGGGGCACAGAGAGGGATGAGGGATGGAGCCTAAAGCTGTCAGTAGCCGAGGATGGGCGTGCACACACCGCTGTATCTAACAGTGCTATGTTTAAATGGATAATGGACAAGGACCTACCGTGTAGCACAGTGCACTCTGCTCAGTGGCGTGTGTGGGGCCTGGATGGGACGGGAGTTTAGGGGAGAATGGATACATGTATTTGTGTGGCTGAGTCCCTTCCCTGTTCACCTGAAACTATCACAACATGGTTTTTTCGTCAGCTATACTCCAATAGAAAATAAAAAGTTAAAAAAAAAATTGAGGCCAGTGATGTCTAGTTTCTGATACAGCACATAAGGAGCTTAGAAGTTGGAAGTAGCATCCTCACAAGGTAAAAAAAACCAACCAACTAAAAATCAACAACTCTTCTCAGACCCATCAGAGAATTTAGATCACAGGGAAACTGCTGTCTCCAGAATCAGCGAGACAAAAAAGCCACCATTCAAAAATATGCCCAGAATATTCCTGCTCTCCAAAGGCTGGGTTAGAGGACACAAGCCCTTGTGAAAGTGATAAGTCTTTCCCTCTCCTTACATCAAATATGCGGCATCTCTTTTAATACCACTGCTCCAACTCTGTGTCATCAAAACCTGTGTTCACCCATTCAGGTCAACAGTAACGCTACCTGGAGCAGCAGACGTCACAGATTCAACCCTGGGTGCCACAAAACATCCCCCACTTAAGCTGCTGGCCACAAACAAGCCACCTGGGCTACTGACATTTCTACCCAGCTGCCTATACATTCACAGATTCCCTTGCACTCCCTCAAGCTTGCCACACTGTTAGAACAATGCTGAGACCTTAAGGGGACACTTGGTTTCCTAGGGCAGGTTTATGATAAAGGATACAACTCAGGAACCGCCAAATGGAAGAGAGGCACAGGGGGAACTGTGGGAGCAGAGGGTGAGAGTGCTGGGTCAAGGAAACCAAAGCAGAAATAAACAGATGGGACCTAATCAAACTTAAAAGCTTTTGCACACCTAAAAGAAACTATCGTAACACATTCAATAAAAAGCTGAGCTCTTGGGAAAAAAAAAACAAACAAACTATCAACAAAATGAAAAGACAATGTATTGAATCAGAAAGGATATCTGCTAATGATAATGATTGCTAAGAGGTTAATACTCAAAATGCATAAACAATTCATACAACTATTAGAAAAAAACAACCTGATTAAAAATTGGCAAAAGGGAGACTTTCCTTGCAGTCCACTGGTTAAGACTGTACTTCCAACACAGGGGGCATGGGTTCAGTCCCTTGTTGGGGAGCTAAGATCCCATGTGCTTCATGGTGTAGCCAAAAAAATAGAATCTTTTTTAGAATGAGAAAAATACTAGAGTAGATATTTTTCCAAAGACATACAGATGGTCAGTTGGCATATGAAAAATGCTCAACATCACTAATCACCAGAGAAATGAAAATCAAAACAAGATAGCACATCACACCTGTCAGAACGGTACAATTAAAAAGACCACAAATCAAAGGTGGACATTGCTTCCTTCAAGGTTGGGGAGTGGATTAAGGGATTGACACACTTTCTGGAAAGGACAGTAAATATTTCTAGGACTCAGACAGTTTCTGTGGCATATTCAAAAAAAAAAGAAAAAAAGACCACAAATAACAAATGTTATTGGTGAGGATGTGAAGAAAAGGGAACCCCTGTACACTGTTGGTAGCAATGTAAATTAGTGCCAGCTAATAGGGAAAAAACACTGTTGAGGTTTCTAAAAAAAAAAAAACACCTAAAAATAGAACTACCATTGTGGTTTAGTCACTAAGGTGTGTCTGACTCTCTGTGACCCCATGGACTGTAGCCTGACAAGCTTCCATGTCCACTGGATTTCCCAGGCAAGAATACTGGAATGGGTTGCCGTTTCCTTCTCCAGAGGATCTTCCCAACCCAGGGACTGAATCCTGCGTTTCCTGCACTGGCAGGTGGATTCTTTTACCAACTGAGCCACCAGAGAAGCCCAAGAGTTACCATATGATCCAGCAATTCCACTCCTGGGGATGTATCTACAGAAAACGAAATGATACACACACCCCAATGTTCACAGCAGCATTATTTACAACAGCTAAGATATGGAGGCCTAAATGTCTGTCAACAGATGAATGGATAAAGAAGATGCTGTATGTATATACAATGGAATAATTCCTGGCAATAGAAAAGATTGAAGGGCTTCCCTGGTGATCCAGTGGGTAAATCGCCTTGCAGTGCAAGGGGCATCGGTTTGATCCCTGGCCTGGGGAGATCCCACGTGCCGCAGTGTGGCTGGACTCATGTGTCCAATTACCGAACCGGAGCTCTGGAGCGCATGCGCCCAGATCTGGTGCTCTGCGACAACAGAGGCCACTGCAATGGGAGGCCCACACAGGGGCCAAAGAACAAAAGATGTATGAAAATAGATAAATGAAAGACCAATAGAAGTGGCCCGCCCGCCCTCCTCCCTCCCCAACCCGACCCCACCCACCCCTCTCCCAAAATAAGATTGAAACTTTGCTGTTTACAACATGGATAGATGGAGGGTACTATATTTAGTACATAAGTCAGAGAAAGACAAATACTGTATGGTTTCACTCACATGTGGAATCTAAAAGGAACAAACGAAAATAACAAAGCAAAAACAGCCTCACAGATAGAACAAACTAGCAGTTTCCAATGGGAAGAGGGAAGTGGGGAGGGGAGACAAGGGTAGGAGGTTAAGAGGTACAAATGCATAAAATAAACAACCTATAAGACTGAGGTCAGCAGATGTAAGCTTTTATATACAGAATGGATAAACAGGGTCCTATTCTATAGCACAGGGAACGACATTCAATATCCTGTGATTAACCATAATAGAAGAGAATATTAAAAAATATTTATGTGTAAGTGAATCACTGCTGTACAGTAGAAACTACTACACCATTGTAAATCAGCTATAATTCAATTTAAAAAATGTACTAGGGAAAAATCACAGGAGAAAATCTAGGTGGCCCTGAGTTTGGTAATGAGATTTTTTTTTTTTTTTTTTTAAATTTTGGTCCTTTCATTGTTATTGTGGTTTTTTTTTTTTTTTTTTTTTAATTTTCATCCATCTTTACTCTTTGGTCTGTGTGGGCGTCCCACTGCACTGGCCTCTCCTTGCGGAGCACCGGCTCTGGGCGCATGCGCTCCAGAGTGCTGGCTCGCAATTGGACACAGCCGCTCTGCAGCACGTGGGATCTTCCTGGGCCAGGGATCAAACCGGTGCCCCTTGCATTGCAAGCCGGACTCCTCACCCACTGGGCCACCAGGGAAGCCTGGTGATGAGTTCTTTAATTCAACACAACAAAAACGGAATTGATGAAAGAAAAAAAAAAATCAGTAAATTGACTTCATTGAAATGACAACTTGCTCTGTGAAAGACAGGGTTAAGTGAAAACCACAGACTGGGAGAAAATCTCTGCAAATCACTTATCTGATAAAAGACAGTATACAAAATATCAAAACAACTCTTAAAACTCAACAATCAGACAGACAATTAAAAATGGACAAAATACCCATATGGACTAAAACTAGGAGCTGCCCTGCCCCTGGGGCCCCTAGATCAGGTACTCAAAAGAGATTTTTACTCCATGATAGGCAGGGACAACACCCATGCTCAGCCTTGAAGCAATTGCCCACCCACCCTCTCCAAAAAGAAACAACTGGATAGATGGAGGGTACTATATTTAGTACATAAGTCAGAGAAAGACAAATACTGTATGGTTTCACTCACATGTGGAATCTAAAAGGAACAAACGAAAATAACAAAGCAAAAACAGCCTCACAGATAGAACAAACTAGCAGTTTCCAATGGGAAGAGGGAAGTGGGGAGGGGAGACAAGGGTAGGAGGTTAAGAGGTACAAATGCATAAAATAAACAACCTATAAGACTGAGGTCAGCAGATGTAAGCTTTTATATACAGAATGGATAAACAGGGTCCTATTCTATAGCACAGGGAACGACATTCAATATCCTGTGATTAACCATAATAGAAGAGAATATTAAAAAATATTTATGTGTAAGTGAATCACTGCTGTACAGTAGAAACTACTACACCATTGTAAATCAGCTATAATTCAATTTAAAAAATGTACTAGGGAAAAATCACAGGAGAAAATCTAGGTGGCCCTGAGTTTGGTAATGAGATTTTTTTTTTTTTTTTTTTAAATTTTGGTCCTTTCATTGTTATTGTGGTTTTTTTTTTTTTTTTTTTTTTAATTTTCATCCATCTTTACTCTTTGGTCTGTGTGGGCGTCCCACTGCACTGGCCTCTCCTTGCGGAGCACCGGCTCTGGGCGCATGCGCTCCAGAGTGCTGGCTCGCAATTGGACACAGCCGCTCTGCAGCACGTGGGATCTTCCTGGGCCAGGGATCAAACCGGTGCCCCTTGCATTGCAAGCCGGACTCCTCACCCACTGGGCCACCAGGGAAGCCTGGTGATGAGTTCTTTAATTCAACACAACAAAAACGGAATTGATGAAAGAAAAAAAAAAATCAGTAAATTGACTTCATTGAAATGACAACTTGCTCTGTGAAAGACAGGGTTAAGTGAAAACCACAGACTGGGAGAAAATCTCTGCAAATCACTTATCTGATAAAAGACAGTATACAAAATATCAAAACAACTCTTAAAACTCAACAATCAGACAGACAATTAAAAATGGACAAAATACCCATATGGACTAAAACTAGGAGCTGCCCTGCCCCTGGGGCCCCTAGATCAGGTACTCAAAAGAGATTTTTACTCCATGATAGGCAGGGACAACACCCATGCTCAGCCTTGAAGCAATTACAGAAGAGGGACCTTTGCCCTTGGGAGTAAAATCTCTTCAGGGGAGAATGTAAGGGTTAGGAGAGAATGGGGCAGGGCACAATTTTTGAAAAGAATGACAGCCCAAGGATTAGAATCAAATGGGTCCAAGATGGCAGACCAGACCTTGATCCTCAGTCAGCAAGCTAAATGACAAACCCAGAGGCACCATGACAGTTCAACCCCTTCCCTAAAAGAGCTGGAGTAATCCTCCCACTCATTAGCCTAGGAATTACCCAGCCTATAAAAGCTAAGAACGCCATGTTTTCGGGCCACTGGATTTGCTCTGCCATGGCCCACACTCTGTCTGTGGAGTGTGCTTTCTCTGAATCTGAATAAATCCATTTCTTACCTATCAAAAAAAAAGAAAAAAGGACAAAATATCAGAACACACACCTCACCAAGACATACACATGGTAAACAAAGATGCTCTACAATTTATGGCAATAAGGATTACAAATAAATAATTTCTAGATACTTATTATAAAATCCTACATTAAAAACTGAGCACAAGGGCTTCCCTGGTGGTCCAGTGGGTAAACAATCAGCTTTGCAGTGCAAGGGGCACTGGTTCGATCCCTGGCCTGGGATGATCCCACATGCCACGGAGCGGCTGGACCGGTGTGTCAAATTACGGGCCAGTGCTATGGAGCACATGCGCCCAGAGCCCGTACTCTGCAACAAGAGAGGCCACTGCAATGGGAGGCCCAACACAGGCCAAAGATGGATGAAAACAAATAAAAAACCAATAAAAGAGGCCAAAATTAACAACAACAACAACAACTGAGAGCAAGCATTAAAGGATGGAGAAGATGTGGAGTGAGGCACCTTCCCTCCCTGCTGGTGGGAATGAAAACAGTACGCCTACAGTGGGAAACAGGCAGCTTCTTGCAATCCTTAACCATGGAATCCAGCAACCAGACTCCTTTGTATTTTACCAAATTAGGTGAAAATTTAAGATTCACAGGGGCTTACCTGGTGGCTCAGAGGTAAAGCATCTGCCTGCCAGTGCAGGAAACATGAGTTCCAAGCCCCATCTGGGAGGATCCCACATGTCATGGAGCAACTGGACTCACACACCAGAGCTACTGAGCCTGTGCTCAAGGCCCTGAGAGCCACAACTGCTGAGCCCAGGAACCACAGCTACTGAAGCCTGTGTGCCCTGGAGCCCGGGCTCTGCAACAAGAGAAGCCACTGCAATAAGAAGCCTGCACATGGCCACAAGAAAGTAGCCCATGCTCTCTACAATGAGGGAAAAGCTCATGCAGCAACAAAGCCCCAGTACAGCCAAAAAAAAAAAAAAAAGCCGCCTCTTACAGTCACAAAAATACCCATGTATGAATTTTTATAAAAGGTTTACTCATGACTGCCAAGACTTATAGGCGAACAAGATATCCTCCGACATCTTTCCAGGTGAATGGAAAAATAACCACTGGAACATCAACACAATGAAACCTTATTCAGAGTTAAAAGGAAACGAAGTATCAAGCCAAAAAGACAGAGAGAAACCTTCAAATCATGTTGCTAGGTGAAAGCAGCCAACACGACAAGGCTACACACTCTATTATTCCAACCACACTTCTGAAGAGGAGAAAACCAGGGGACGATGAAGAATCTTCGTCTGTGGGGATCTGGGGGTGGGAGGGAGGCATGAAAGAACAGGTGGAGCCCAGGGGACCTTCAGGACCTGAGAGTAGAATACACGACACAGCCCTGACACACACAGCTCCCTTTATGTTGCCAAAGCCCACACACAGATGGTCTAACCTAAGTCGACACTGTCCTCAACAGTGGACTGGAATGTATCAATATTGGTTCAACAGATTAATAAATGTACTACAGTAATACAAGATTCAAAAATAGGGCAACACTATGTAATGGTAGAGGAGTTAAGTGTGAATTTGCTGTACCGTGTAATCAAGTTTTCTAAAAACCTAAAACTGCTGTGGTGAAAGGTAATGTCTATCGGGGGGAAAAAAAGGTATGGTCAGAGGCGTTAATATTCATCTCTGATGACTGAAAAAGGCCATCTTCATTCAGTTGACTTGAAGTGACTGCAGTGAGTCACTACAGCACTCTTCTAATAAGGCCTGCACCCTGCAGTTGTTAAGCGTGTCTGACTCTTTGCAACCCATGGACTGCAGCATGCCAGGCCTCCCTGCCCCCACCATCTGCCAAAGTTCACGTCCATTGCATTGGTGATACCATCTGGCCGCCTCATCCTCTGACGACATCCTCTTCTCCTTCTGCCCTCAATTCTTCCAGTGAGTTGGCCGTTGGCATCCGGTGACCAAAATACTGGAGCTTCAGCTTTAGCATCAGTCCTTCCAATGAGTATTCAGGGTTGATTTCCCTTAGGACTGACGGGCTTGATCTCTTTGCTGTCCAAGGAACTCTCAGAGGCCTCCAGCACCACAGTTGGAAGGCATCAATTCTTTGGCGCTCAGCCTTCTTTACAGCCCAGCTCTCACAATTGCACGTGACCACTGGGAAGACCACAGCCTTGACTGTACAGACCTCTGTCAGCAGAGTGATGTCTCTGCTTCTCAACACACTGTCTAGGTCTATCATGGCTGTCCCGCCAAGAAGCAGTCATCTTCTGATTTCATGGCTGCAGTCACCATCCGCAGTGATCTCAGAGTCCAAGAGGAGGAAATCCGGCTTCCACATCTTCCCCTTCTGTTTGCCATGAAGTATGAGGCCAGATGTCATGATCTTAGTTTTAAAAATATTTAGTTTTAAGCTGACTCTTATACCGTTATCCTCAATTCTCATTAACAGCCTTTTTGGTTCCTCTTCACTCTTTGCCATCAAGAGTGGTTTCATTTGCGAATCTGGGGTTATTGACGTTTCTCCTGCCTATCTCACTTCCAGCTTGTAACTCATCCAGCCTGGCATTGCTCACCCTGCAGTCACGGTGTTAAAACTCCACTGAGTGTTGTGTTCCACTGGATGTTGTGAGAAGCAAAATGAATGCCCTGGTTACTATCAGCCATGCCTGGGGCTCTGACATGGATAACAGTGTCCTGGGGAGGCCTCAGTACATATACAGACAAGTGTTACCTGATATATCACAGGCAAGGGATTCCCAGAATCCTTTTATCATAAGCTCTTAAGACGATTGCGCCCAGAGGTCTATAAGCACATGCTGTCCAAGCCAACGGCTGGTTAAGTCTGATGACAGGCTGATGCTGGACCCTTGAGTTCCCTCCTTCAGCCGGATGTCCCAATTAAGGGGTGAAAAAACAGCAATGCTGTGTGAGTTGGATCACATATGAATGTGGAGATGCTGTCTGTGAACTCCCACTGCTCTCCACTCAGGGAATTCTGAGGAGCTCACAGGGAGCTGAGGTGTCTGGGAAGGGGTGACCTCCTTCAGCACCTGGCAAGGGACCCAGGGGAGCCACCCACCCCCACCTGCAGGTAGGTTATGGCAGGGGAGCCCAGGGCTCCTGTATCTTGGCTCAGGGGGTCTCCAGAGCTGCGCTTAACTTTTGGGATATTGTGTACCTGTCCCAGATCATAATAGGAATCTGGATGAGGGGCCCCATGCTCAGAGCTATCTGTTTCTGCTATTTTGACCAGAGCCCACAGTTGTTTTTTTTTTTTACAGGAACGATTCAAGGTGGGCCAGTTTGCAATAACAGCATAAATGGGCTCAAATATATTTCAGCACTTTCTGTGTTCTAATGTCCTCAGAAGAGATGTCATTAATGCAGTCTCACCCCCCTGCTCATGGAACAAGGTGGACGCAGGTCAGACTTGCCTGCAGGGAGCGCATGCAGTGGCAATGGCACTGAGATGCCCGGAGGGTGATCAGGTAAAGGTGACCATGGCCCTTCAGAGGTGAAGGCCAAGTTCAGCTGAGAAGCTGCTGAAATAGACACTGATCAGAACAGACTTACAGTCAAATCTGTGAGAGCAGGATGTTCAGCAGCTGCTAAGGGATGGAGCAGTCATTTCCACAATGTTGGGGGCAAGGAATTCGGGTTTATTTGGTGAAACCAGCAGCCTCCAGTATGGGGTTGCCCCCTGGATTTTAAAAGTGTGTGTTCCACTGGATGTTGTGAGAAGCAAAATGAATGCCCTGGTTACTATCAGCCATGCCTGGGGCTCTGACATGGATAACAGTGTCCTGGGGAGGCCTCAGTACATATACAGACAAGTGTTACCTGATATATCACAGGCAAGGGATTCCCAGAATCCTTTTATCATAAGCTCTTAAGACGATTGCGCCCAGAGGTCTATAAGCACATGCTGTCCAAGCCAACGGCTGGTTAAGTCTGATGACAGGCTGATGCTGGACCCTTGAGTTCCCTCCTTCAGCCGGATGTCCCAATTAAGGGGTGAAAAAACAGCAATGCTGTGTGAGTTGGATCACATATGAATGTGGAGATGCTGTCTGTGAACTCCCACTGCTCTCCACTCAGGGAATTCTGAGGAGCTCACAGGGAGCTGAGGTGTCTGGGAAGGGGTGACCTCCTTCAGCACCTGGCAAGGGACCCAGGGGAGCCACCCACCCCCACCTGCAGGTAGGTTATGGCAGGGGAGCCCAGGGCTCCTGTATCTTGGCTCAGGGGGTCTCCAGAGCTGCGCTTAACTTTTGGGATATTGTGTACCTGTCCCAGATCATAATAGGAATCTGGATGAGGGGCCCCATGCTCAGAGCTATCTGTTTCTGCTATTTTGACCAGAGCCCACAGTTGTTTTTTTTTTTTACAGGAACGATTCAAGGTGGGCCAGTTTGCAATAACAGCATAAATGGGCTCAAATATATTTCAGCACTTTCTGTGTTCTAATGTCCTCAGAAGAGATGTCATTAATGCAGTCTCACCCCCCTGCTCATGGAACAAGGTGGACGCAGGTCAGACTTGCCTGCAGGGAGCGCATGCAGTGGCAATGGCACTGAGATGCCCGGAGGGTGATCAGGTAAAGGTGACCATGGCCCTTCAGAGGTGAAGGCCAAGTTCAGCTGAGAAGCTGCTGAAATAGACACTGATCAGAACAGACTTACAGTCAAATCTGTGAGAGCAGGATGTTCAGCAGCTGCTAAGGGGATGGAGCAGTCATTTCCACAATGTTGGGGGCAAGGAATTCGGGTTTATTTGGTGAAACCACAGCCTCAAGGTCACCATAATCCAGTATGGGGTGTCATTCATTCTTTCCAGGTTTGCAAAGAGACCAAATATGCCAATTAAAAGAGGAAGCACAGGGGGGTAAAACCACTTCCTCATTGAACAGGTTTGTATAATGGTTTTCCATCCTTCAAAATTCTGTTTAATTTACATTGGGCTGTATTAACTAATTTAATTAGCAGTAAGCTCAGTGGGGCCCCATTTATCAATATAATTTGGAAGTGGCAGAGATTAAATTAAAAGTTCATTTATAATTCACTGGATCAGATCTTCCTTCCTCTCAAGCAGCACTGAAATGACTTCCGAACCCAAGAGAAGCAGCCTGGTCTGGGTGTTTGTGGTTGGAGGGTGGGACTGAGGAGAAATTCTTGCTCAAAGCGAGGAGCTTCTGTGGCTGAAGTCTCCTGTCATTTCCAGAGGGGAGGACACCCAGACTTTTCACCAGGTCGACGCACAGAGGGAAGAGGAAGGTGTTAAAAAGAAACAGTAGACACCAAATAGAGTCCTCTGTGCTAAGTATGTGTCACCAGACCAAGATTGAATACCTGACCTAATTGCAAAAAAAAAAAAAAAAAAAGGCAGGGGGAGCAATGATAGATTTTATTTTCTTGGGCTCCAAGATCACTGTGGACAGTGACTGCAATGATGAAATTAAAAGATGCTTAAAAAAAAAAAAGAAAAGAAAAAAGAGATGGGGCTTCCCCTGGTGGTCCAGTGGATAAGGACACCGCCTTGCAGTGCAAGGGGCGCCAGTTCGATCCCTGGCCTGGGAAGATCCCACGTGCCGCGGAGCGGCTGGACTGATGTGTCCAATCACTGAGCCGGAGCTCTGGAGCGCGCGTGCCCAGAGCTGGCACTCTGCGACAACAGACGCCACCGCGATGGGAGGCCAGCAGGAGCCAAAGAACAAAGACGGATGAAAATAGAGAAATGAAAGACCAATAGAAGTGGCCCGCCAGCTCCCCTCCCTCCCCAACCCGACCCCCGCCAAAAATAAATAAATAAATAAATCTTTAAAAAAAAAAAAAAAAAAAAACTTGCTCCTTGGAGGAAAGGTTATGGTAAACCCAGAGAGCATATTAAAAAGCAGAGACATCACTTTGCCAAAAAAAGATCCACACAAAGTTATGCTTTTTCCAGTAGTCATGTATGGATGTGAGAGCTGGACCATAAAGGCTGAGTGCTGAAGAACTGATGCTTTGAACGGTGATGCTAGAGTAGACTCTTGGAGACTATGAGGAGATCAGTCCATCCTAAAGGAAATCAACCCTGAATATTCACAGGAAGGACTGATGCTGAAGCTGAAGCTCCAAAATCATAGCACTTATACTTTAGCCACCTGATGCGAAGAGCTGACTCATTTTGAAAGAACCTGATGCTGGGAATGACTGGAGGCAACAGAAGTGGGCAGCAGAGGAGGAGATGGTTAGACAGCATCACCGACTCAAGGCACATGAGTTTGAGCAAACTCTGGGAGATGGTGAAGGACAGAGGCGCTGGGCATGTGGCAGTCCATGGGGTCACAGAGTCGGACACGACCGAGCAACTGAACAACAACAACTGCAAATATCACCTCTCCGGGGAATGGCATCTTAACCAGTATGAACTTACTTTTGCTTTTACTTTTCTGGCCAGCATCACTGAGGTAACCAGCAACATAGTTTTATTATTATTATTATTATCCCTCAAAGGAAGATAAGATAATTTTCTCTTTCCCTATCCCTTCCCCATTCTACCCATCTAAGCCAGTCATTTTGGACATATTGCCACTCGCTAGATGTGATTATATCTGATTCAATTACTTAATAAAACCAATTAGACCTTTAAAATGTATTTGATTGAATTTCTGTTATGTAACAGATGGGTGGGGCTTAAAACCGTGAAGCAAACAGCAAAAAATGTCTGACTACTCGTTACCAAGACAAAGGTAGCACAGAAAAAACACGCATTTGCAACTACTTCTTTTTTGATAAAAGCCAAATTAAAATGCTCAAGAAATGGACTTCCCTGGTGGTCCAGTGGTTAAGACTCTGCCTTCCAGTGCAAGTGGTGCGGGTTCGATCACTGGAGGGGGAACTAAGATCCCACATGCCACACAGTGTGGCCAAAAATTAAATTTGTTTAAAAAAATTTCATTAAAGCCTTAACATGATCAGCACTGAGGGGCCATGAGGCCCTGAGTCCACTTTCCACAGTCTAATCTTACAGATTTGTGCTAACCTTCCCATGATGATTTAAAATTCCCTGAGTAGGGCTTCCCTGATGGTCCAGTGGGTAGAGACTCCGCCTTGCAGTGCAAGGGGTGTGGGTTCAATCCCTGGCTCGGGAAGATCCCATGTGCCACAAAGCAACTGGATCGGTGTGTCCAATTACGAGCCAGCGGTCTGGAGCGTGTGTGCCCAGAGCTGGTGCTTTGTGACAAGGGAGGCCACTGCAATGGGAGGCCCACACACGCCAAAGAATAAAGATGGATGAATAAAATAAATAAATAAAAATAAATAAAATTGTCTGAGTAAACTATATTTTTATATTTAATATAATTAAATATAAAATTAACTTACTTTTGCTTTTAACTTTTTAAATTTTAAGTTCAGTTTTTACTTTTCTACCAAGGAAACCATTCTAAGATTTATTCCTTTAAACACTAACCCTTATAAAAGTTTAAACCGTAAAAAACAAAAAAAGTTTCAAATCTCCTTTTAATGAAAATAACAAGAGGGGCATCATAGCTTCTTATAGCTCACTCTATTTCAGAAATAAGTAACAAGTAATGCATTAGGAATTTGCATGTAATCCATTATATAAACTAGGATTTTCAATGATTTATATATGTTTTGAATAGTTTTCCTCATGATTTCATTTGCTTCAGCAGTATTATAGCATGTAACAAAAGTTCTCTAAGGATATGCAACTACAAAAAACTGACCTACAAATCTAAAAACCACCGGAGAACTCAAATACACCGATCTCATATCTTGAGGATCTCTTACCCGAAAGGAAGGAATATTCTATTTAGTTCCAGAATTTCTGGTCTTATTCCCACTGTCTTTCTCAGTCAATATACATCGGAAGCCTGAGAACCATAAATATTATACACTCAAAATTAAATAATATCACAGACTATGACAGGAAACTAAAGAGCTGCAACAGGGCCTTCCCTGGTGATCCAGTGGTTAAGACTTTGCCTTCCAATGCATGGCGTGCAGGTTTGATCCCTGGTCAGGGAGCTGAGATCCCACATGCCTCGGAGCCAAAAACCCAAAACAGAAATCAGAAGCTATGTTGCAACACATTCAATAAAGCCTCTAAAAAATGGTCCATATTAAAAAATCTTAAAAAGAGCTGTATAATCAATATATAAACATACGAGGAAAGGCAAATATTTGAATCAGTGAGATTGGCAGCCTGTTTCCCTATAATTCAGAAGAAAACTCAGATTCCCAGGCTTGAGGTCCAGACTCCCGACCATCGGAATATGACCGCTAGAGTGTGTCAGTGGCCGGTGCTGAGGGTCAGGCCCCTTGAGCAGCCTCAGTAAAGAACTCTGGAGACTCCAACAAACGCCCCCTCTCTCAGGCTTCAGTTCTTACAAGTGAGAAAACCTTTGGCCAGGTTCAATGTAATGTTCTAATTTAAATGAACTCACAAATTCATAAACTCCTGTCCCTCTGACCCTATAAAATTAACTTACTTTTGCTTTTAACTTTTTAAATTTTAAGTTCAGTTTTTACTTTTCTACCAAGGAAACCATTCTAAGATTTATTCCTTTAAACACTAACCCTTATAAAAGTTTAAACCGTAAAAAACAAAAAAAGTTTCAAATCTCCTTTTAATGAAAATAACAAGAGGGGCATCATAGCTTCTTATAGCTCACTCTATTTCAGAAATAAGTAACAAGTAATGCATTAGGAATTTGCATGTAATCCATTATATAAACTAGGATTTTCAATGATTTATATATGTTTTGAATAGTTTTCCTCATGATTTCATTTGCTTCAGCAGTATTATAGCATGTAACAAAAGTTCTCTAAGGATATGCAACTACAAAAAACTGACCTACAAATCTAAAAACCACCGGAGAACTCAAATACACCGATCTCATATCTTGAGGATCTCTTACCCGAAAGGAAGGAATATTCTATTTAGTTCCAGAATTTCTGGTCTTATTCCCACTGTCTTTCTCAGTCAATATACATCGGAAGCCTGAGAACCATAAATATTATACACTCAAAATTAAATAATATCACAGACTATGACAGGAAACTAAAGAGCTGCAACAGGGCCTTCCCTGGTGATCCAGTGGTTAAGACTTTGCCTTCCAATGCATGGGGTGCAGGTTTGATCCTGGTCAAGGAGCTGAGATCCCACTAGCCTCGGACCCAAAAAACCCAAAACAGAAATCAGAAGCTATGTTGCAACACATTCAATAAAGCCTCTAAAAATGGTCCATATTAAAAATCTTAAAAGGGGCTGTATAATCAATATATAAACATACGAGGAAAGGCAAATATTTGAATCAGTGAGATTGGCAGCCTGTTTCCCTATAATTCAGAAGAAAACTCAGATTCCCAGGCTTGAGGTCCAGACTCCCGACCATCGGAATATGACCGCTAGAGTGTGTCAGTGGCCGGTGCTGAGGGTCAGGCCCCTTGAGCAGCCTCAGTAAAGAACTCTGGAGACTCCAACAAACGCCCCCTCTCTCAGGCTTCAGTTCTTACAAGTGAGAAAACCTTTGGCCAGGTTCAATGTAATGTTCTAATTTAAATGAACTCACAAATTCATAAACTCCTGTCCAAGGAGACACAACTCCTGACCCTCACAGACTTTCTCAACACACTCAGATTACTCTGAGTACTTTGCACCTACACTGTGAAGGCAAAACTCAACCTGGTAAATCCCAGTTATGGCCTGAGGGCATGACTCCTTGTCCCTGCCCACCATCACGGGTGCATCTCCACCTTTCCAGGGCTCTGTAGTTTCTCTCACTATAAAGGCTCCTTCAAGGTGGGTGAGAGCAGGTAGGACACTGGCAGGGGAGGCTCCCCAGATAGAACAACTGAACCTCTGAGTACTTTCCTTTGCAGGTTCAAGGGGGCCTTAGCTTAGAAATATGGACCATGGGTCTGGGCTCCCGTGGACTCCACTGATATTTTACATGATAGTCAAACACCCACTGTTTGAATAATCCAGCACAACCATTAAACCCAGTATTTATGTGTAAAGGAGGGAAGAAAATTGTAAGGCATTTTTCTAGTTCAAGAACAAAGCGCAAATATCTGTTCCTTTCAGAAAGTAAATGTCCACTAATTATCATTTCCATGGTAAGGAAAGAAACTGGAAATAATCATAAATCAAGAAAAAATAGATCCCGAATATTACACTCGTGATGAAAAAATGAAAAACTGTAACTAATGGAATATTTTTTTTTTTCTGAAATTCACCCTTCCCCTTTAGAAATCTCTTATACTCTTTCAAGATTTATTGATTAAATATATTTACAGTTATAAAAAATGGAGACTTAGGACTTCGCTGGTGATCCAGTGGCTAGGACTCTGTGCTCTCAATGCAGGGGATCTGGGTTCAGTCCCCGGTCATGGGAACGAGATCCCACATGCCCCAACGAAGGATCCCGCATGCCGCAACTAGGACCTGATACAGCCAAATAAATAAAGACTTAAAAGGGAAAAATGTCAAACTCAGGGAGGGACCAGGCTGACCCTGACCTATGGTGAAAAGACCCATCACCCAGGAGTCGCCCAAGAGGAACCTCCATCCAAAGGGCTCAAACAGAATAGAATGTGATCACGAAAGCTGGGGGCGGGGGTGGGGGTGGGTGGGTGGGGAGGAGGAGTACAGAGGGGACCCACAAGATTTATATAATGTAGTCCCCGGTGGTTAACCTCTGGTTTCTTCTCATGGAAAACACACACAGACAAAAAATAAGTCTTTAAAGAGAGTTAGTCATGGCTCTGTGGAGAAACAATAAACAAATTAAAACCACTGCGTAGTCAAAAGGCACCACGGAGGACAAACAGTTAATAATGGAGCTGTGAACTGAAGAGGGGAAGATGGCGTTTGGGAATATGGGGAACGGTTTGTAAATTTAAGCATTTATTTTCTGCCCTGGGAAGAACTGGAGTAAGGAGACAGGGCGTGGGTTTGTGACCCTCTTCTTCATACATCTGCGAAAGTGAGAGGAGAAAAAAAAAAAAAAAGAGTTCCCGCACTCCGGGGAGAAAGGAGGGTCTGGAGATTCCATAGACCGCAGAACATTGGGTCACTACTGTCCCGTTAGAACCCTCTCCGTGGACACCCCGCAATCTGGAGCAGACACAGGTGCAGCGGTGAGCGGAGAGGCCGCCCCTCGTCCTGACGGCCGGTCGAGTCCCCGTGCCGCGCTCGGAGGGGGCTCGGGCCGCGGGTCCAGAGCCGACCACCGCGAGGCCCGGGTCCCACCAGAGCCGGTTCCTCCTGGCCCCTCTGCCCGCATCTCCCAACACCCAGCTCACCATTTTCGGTGTCTCGGGCTCCTGGTCCTCCACTCCACGATTGCCGCGGCACGCGCAAGTCACCCCGACAGAGGATGCCGCGGAGCCCCCGGCGCCTTTTAAAGACACCGAGAGGCGATCTGCCGCGCAGCGGTAGCGAATCGGAACCAGCGCTCGGCCAACGCCACCCACGCCAGACCCCGGAGCGTCGCCCCCAGGCCCCCCACGCGTACGTAACTGGCGACTCCCCTGATTGGACAGCTCGCCAGACCCCACCCTCCCGTGCCTGAGTGACAGCAGCCCCGAGGTCGCGTCTTTGCTCGGACCTTGACCCAGCAACGGGTTGGAACGGTCCCCTCCATGGACAATGCATAGGACCATTCGGCTGCGAGGCCCTCGCCGACCTGATACCTTACAAACACGGACACTTAGAAGTGGCTTCACCATTTGTAATCATGAGTCTGACTCCACTTTGACTATTTGCTGTGAGAGAGACCCATCCTTCCCTACCTCCCCTCCCCTCGTTAGGAAGACTGAAAAGCTCTGCTCCCCTACTCCCCTGCCGCGGCCTCAGGGCACTTGGCTCAGATGGGTCACAGTCCTAGACAAGCCGTGAAGCTTCAAGGCCTGTGTGAAACACTTGAGATGGAGAAAGCACGGGAAGGTTTTTTCAATGTAATTTCTTTAGTACTTATTTGTTGAAAGGTCCAAGGAGGCGAAACTGACAGAACATTGCAGAGTGAAAAATAATAGATGGTGAAGGTATGGAGGAAGACACAAAGAATCACAACCACCATCACTTAAGGGGCCGGACGGAGACGAGTCAGGCATGAGAACGCTGGGGTCCTCTCCCCGCAGCCCATAGGTCATTGAATTTTCATGGAGATTCCAAAGATGTTTCAGTTATCACTAATTGAATGTTTCTTGCCAGGAAACATTTGGAAAGATCTGGAGGATTTACCAATACAGCAAAGAACTACAGTTTAGGGCTTCCCCTGGTGGTCTAGTGGGTAAGGACACCGCCTTGCAGTGCAAGGGGCGCCGGTTCGAGCCCTGGCCTGGGAAGATCCCACGTGCCGCGGAGCGGCTGGACTGATGTGTCCAATGACCGAGCCGGAGCTCTGGAGCGCATGCGCCCAGAGCCAGCGCTGTGCAACGACAGACGCCACCGCGATAGAGGCCCACAGGAGCCAAAGAACAAAGACGGATGAACATAGAGAGACGAAAGACCAATAGAAGTGGCCCGCCTGCTCCCCTCCCTCCCCAACCCGACCCCCGCCCCAAAAAAAAAAAAGTGTGAAGTCCTTAAAAAAAAAAAAAAAAAAGAACTACAGTTTATGGCAGTATACACTGGAGAAGGGAATGGCAACTCACTCCAGTATTGTTGCCTGGAAAACCCCATGGACAGAGGAGCCTGGCGGGCTACAGTCCATGGGGTAGCAAGAGTCAGATACGACTTAGCAACTGAACACCACTGGTGTATACACACCATGTTATCTTTTCTCTAACTTATAAAGGGTGGGACCTGGACACCCACCCAATGGTTGGTTGAATAGGAGAGAGGAGTCAGGCCTGTTTGTTTTGTCTTTTTTTTAATTTTGGCCTCTTTATTTATTTTTTGGTTTTTTATTAATTCATTTTTATCCATCTTTCTTCTTTGGCCTGTGTGGGCCTCCCATCTCAGTGGACTCTCTTGTTGCAGAGCACCGGCTCTGGGCACATGGGCTCCAGAGCGCTGGCTCGTAATTGGACACACGGGTCCAGCTGCTCCGCGGCATGTGGCATCTTCCCTGGCCTGGATCCAACCGGTGCCCCTTGCACTGTAAGGCGGACTCTTTATCCAGCAGACCACCAGGGAAGCCCTGGCCTGTTTTTTTTTTTAAAGCTGCGGGTAAGTGGGGTGTGGGCTATGGTGGTGGATCACACACAGCCTTTCTTATCACCTTATACAGATTTGGGAGAGAAAGGGAAGACGGAGGGGTAAGTTGTCAACTGTCACATAATAGAAAATATATGTCCTGGTCTCTGCCCCTGGTTCCTGGCACAGGACTCTTACAAACCTCTGCAAATTCCTAAAGGAAGGATTTCCCTGACGGTCTAGTGGTTAAGACCCCCACTCCCAATGCCGGGGTAATCCCTGGTTCCATCCCTGGTCAGGGAACTAGATCCTGCATGCTGCAACTAAGACTCCATGCAGCCAAATAAATATTTTTTAAACATTCCTAAGGGATGAGAGCACTAGGACCATCTCTTGTTCTATTGAAGTGCCTCTGGTTGGGCTCCTGGGTGGGGGCTGGTCACCGGAAAGACCAAGTCATGGGCTTCCTTGGTGGTCCAGTGGGTAAGGACACCACCTTGCAGTGCAAGGGCGCCGGTTCGATCCCTGGCCTGGGAAGATCCCACGTGCCGCGGAGCGGCTGGACTGATGTGTCCAATTACCGAGCCGGAGCTCTGGAGCACATGCGCCCAGAGCCGGCGCTCTGTGATGACAGAGGCCACCGCGATAGGAGGCTGACATGGGCCAAAGAACAAAGATGAAAATAGACGAAAGACCAATACAGTGGCCTGCCCGCCCCCCTCCCTCCCTCCCCACCTCATCCCATAAAAAAAAAAAAAAGAAAAAGACCAAGTCATGATCAGGGGCTTGAAATTTTCAGCCCAACACCCGCATCTTTCAGAGAGAGGAGAGGGGCAGAAACGGAAGTTAATAATTAATCATGCCTACGTGAGGATGCCTCTGTAAAATCCCCATGCTGTGTATGGAGGGGTTCAGAGGGCTTCCAGATTTGTGGTCCTTGTGAAAGGAGGGTGACCCACCCCAGTTCTAAGGGACCCTCTCAGACCTCACCCTATGCATCGGTTAATCTGGCTGTTCACCTGTACCACCTATCATATCCTTTAATAAACTGGTAAATGCATTCATTAATGACCTCAGTGTTCCTGAGTTCTGTGAGCTTCTCTAGCAAACAGGAACCCTAGGAGAGGGCTGGGGGAACTTCTGATTTGTAATCACATCAGACAGAAGTTATGAGTAATCTGGAGACCTACTCCTTGGGACTGGCATCTGAAGCTGGGGGGCGCGGGGCTGACACTCTGTGAGACTCAGCTCTTAACCTGTGGAATCTGATGCTGTCCCCAGGCAGGTAAGTGTGAGCACTGAGTTAAGCTGTAAGACACCCAGAGGTGTCACAGAGAATCACTTACTGTGGGGGGAAACCTCACATATTTGGTGACCAAAGGTGTCGGGATTGAAGCCTTCTGGGTAAAAGGAATGGAGACACCCAGACAGCAAGAACTAGGTTTTCTCCACTCAGGAAGAACGCTGAGTTTTCCCAATACATCATCAGGCAAAGATTAAAAAACGGACTCAGAGACCTCTGATCTGGCAGGTAAGAAGCTTAAACAGTTACAGTCCATTTCCAACAAACAGACGTTTTTGTAAAAAGCAAACAGACTCAAAAATCAATGGCTTTTCTTAAATCTATCGAAGGACTGAGGTCACAGGGCAAAGTTCTGTCTCCAAACTTTGAAAGAGACTGAAAAACAGCCATTTTGAGATATGCCCACCATGTTCAGCTCTTCTCAACAAGTCCTGTCCTCAGAAGATCTGTTTCAATTTAGAGAATGAACTTATAGCTGCTAGGGGGAAAAACAGGGGGAAGGGAGAGTTCAAGAGTTTGGGGTGGACATGTTCACACTGCTATATTTAGCATGGATAACCAACAAGGACCTCCTGTACAGCACAGGGAACTCTGCTCAACGTTACGTGGCAGCCTGGATGGGAGGAGAGTTTGGGGGAGAATGGAGACATGCACAGGTATGGCTGAGTCCCTTTGCCATTCACCTGAAACTATCACAGCATGGTTAATTGGTTATATCCCAATACAAAACAAACAGGTTTTCTTTTCTTTTCTTTTTTTTAAAGAATCTCTTTCATTAGAGGCTAGCCAACTGGGATCCTGCCAGTACCAGAGGGTAGTATCATAGTGGGAGGCAAAGAGGTAACTGGATTTCCCTCTAGCCTTTCCGTTGACCTCTCAGCAAATACATGGTATGTTTTCCAAAATGACTCTAACTTTCCAATACCAACTGGGTGCAGTGCAACTCAAGTCTGACACAAACTAACCAGAGCTAACATCAGACTCCACAGTTTACGGGTTCGATCCTATCGCTGCATCTACCATGAGATGCCACCCTCACGTGGGGCAATGGGTGGGCTAACCACATTTCTGCCTGACCCACTGCAGATTCAGAGGTTCCCTGAAAAACACTTCATCTCTGTTAACTGTTGTCTACAGCAGCTACCAGAACGGAGAAAAGCACTACTAATCATTACCAGCTTATCTGATTTTTAAAAACTTTTTATTATGTATTGGGGTCATTATTGTTGTTTAGTCGCCACGTCATGTCCAACTCTTTGCAATCCTGTGAACTGGAGCCCACCAGGCTCCTCTGTCCATGGGATTCTCCAGGCAAGAATACTGGAGGTGGCCCCTTCCTTCTCCAGGAAAACTCTACTGGCAGGCGAAAAAAAGACGTTTTTGTAAAGCAAACAGACTCACACCTCAAGGGTTTTTCTTAAATCTAGCGAAGGACTGAGGTCACAGGGCAAAGTTCTGTCTCCAAACTTTGAAAGAGACTGAAAAACAGCCATTTTGAGATATGCCCACCATGTTCAGCTCTTCTCAACAAGTCCTGTCCTCAGAAGATCTGTTTCAATTTAGAGAATGAACTTATAGCTGCTAGGGGGAAAAACAGGGGGAAGGGAGAGTTCAAGAGTTTGGGGTGGACATGTTCACACTGCTATATTTAGCATGGATAACCAACAAGGACCTCCTGTACAGCACAGGGAACTCTGCTCAACGTTACGTGGCAGCCTGGATGGGAGGAGAGTTTGGGGGAGAATGGAGACATGCACAGGTATGGCTGAGTCCCTTTGCCATTCACCTGAAACTATCACAGCATGGTTAATTGGTTATATCCCAATACAAAACAAACAGGTTTTCTTTTCTTTTCTTTTTTTTAAAGAATCTCTTTCATTAGAGGCTAGCCAACTGGGATCCTGCCAGTACCAGAGGGTAGTATCATAGTGGGAGGCAAAGAGGTAACTGGATTTCCCTCTAGCCTTTCCGTTGACCTCTCAGCAAATACATGGTATGTTTTCCAAAATGACTCTAACTTTCCAATACCAACTGGGTGCAGTGCAACTCAAGTCTGACACAAACTAACCAGAGCTAACATCAGACTCCACAGTTTACGGGTTCGATCCTATCGCTGCATCTACCATGAGATGCCACCCTCACGTGGGGCAATGGGTGGGCTAACCACATTTCTGCCTGACCCACTGCAGATTCAGAGGTTCCCTGAAAAACACTTCATCTCTGTTAACTGTTGTCTACAGCAGCTACCAGAACGGAGAAAAGCACTACTAATCATTACCAGCTTATCTGATTTTTAAAAACTTTTTATTATGTATTGGGGTCATTATTGTTGTTTAGTCGCTACGTCATGTCCAACTCTTTGCAATCCTGTGAACTGGAGCCCACCAGGCTCCTCTGTCCATGGGATTCTCCAGGCAAGAATACTGGAGGTGGCTGCCACTTCCTTCTCCAGGGGATCTTCAAACATGCGTCTCCTGCACTGGCAGGCGGATTCTTTACCACTGAGCTGAGCCACCTGGAAAATTCATCTTTTGAGGTATTTATCAGTTTACTGGAAAAGATACAAGAACAGCCACATGGAAAGGGCAAGGTGGTGGTAGGGGTGGGGGTGGTAGGCAGCTTCCATATCCTTTCCACGAATGAAAGTTTCCTGGCTCACTGATGTGTTCCCCACATCAGATCACTCTGGATCCTGAGGTTTAGGGGTTTTAGTGGGGTTTTCTTACGTTAACCACTGGTGAATGACTCAATCTCTAGCACCTCCTTTCTCCCCAGAGGCTCAAAACTGGGCTGAAAGTTCTTCCTGGTGACCAAACCCCTAACCCTGAAGCTATCTAGGGACCTAGAAACAGTTACCTCATTACAGCATAAGATGCTCCTATCACCAATAGAGGGAGTATGGCTAAATAGCATCACCGACTCAATGGACTTGGATATGAGCAAACTCTGGGAGATAGTGGAGGACAGAGGAGCCTGATGCACTACAGTCCATGGGGTCACAAAGAGTCGGAAACGACCCAGCGACTAAAAAAGACATCATCGGTATCACTTAAAGTCCAAGGGCCTTGGGAAATCTTTGCTAAGAACTGTGGACAAAGACCAAACATTTTTCTTATCACACTACAGAAAGGCAGAGCAGAGCCCAGGGACACAGGCTCATTAAAGCTGAGACCAGATCATGGGGTGAGAAAACATTTCCTCTCACCCACAATGCACCACCACATCAAGAATACAAATGTTTAATGACAGTAAACTGGGAAGAATGGTATGTTTCAGAATTTAGTTCAGTTCAGTCTCTCAGTTGTGCCCGACTCTTTGTAACCCCATGGAATGCAGCACTCTAGGCTTCCCTGTCCTTCACCATCTCAAACTCAAACTTGCTCAAACTCATGTCCATTGACTCAGTGATGCCATCCAACCATCTCGCCCTCTGTCTTCTGTACAAGTCTTATTTACAAGTCTCTAAAGTGCCCCCAGGGCTTCCTTAGTGGCTCAGACGGGTAAAACTAAGATACAAAGAGATGAAAAGAAGAAAAAAGGGGACAGAAATACATGAACTCTGAGACAATTATAAAAAGTGTAACATACACATAATGGGAATGCATGAAAGAGAAGACAGACAAAAAAACACAAGACATAAGTGAAGCAATAGCTGACATTTTCCCAAAATGAATGACGAAGACACCAAATCCCAGAGCCAGAAAGCTCAGAGAAATGAGATTAAAAACTGAAAAATGCGTACTGGGAAATATCATATTTCAACATGAGAAAAATCAAAGCCACAAAGAGCATTTTAAAAGAAGCTAATGTGAGAAAACCTTAGTTATAGAAAAACAAGGATAACAAATCAAAACTTCTTTTCTGAAACCATGGAAGCAGGAAGAGAGTTTCATGAAATAAAAGTGTTGAAAGAAAAACCAACTGGAATTTCCCTGGTGGTCTAGTGGTTGAGAATCCACCTGCCAATGCTGGGGACGTGGGTTTGATCCCTGGTTCTAGAAGATTCCACAGGCCATGGGGCAGCTTAACCCATGTGCCACGACTACTGACCTCATGGGCTGCAACTACTGAAGCTTATGCACCTACAGCCTGTGCTCTGCACCACAGTGAAGGGTAGCCCTTGACTGCAGCAACTAGAAAAACCCTGATCAGCAATGAAGACCTAGCACAACCAAAAAAATGTTCAAAAACTTTGAATTCAAAAAAGAAAAGAGCACACAACCAGAATTCCAGGCCAACCATAATTATCATTCAAAAGTGAGGGAGAGAGACTTCCTGGTGGCCCAGTGGTTAAGACCCCATTCTCCCAGTGCATGGGGCCCAGGTTCAATTCCTGCTCAGGGCACTAGATCCTCCATCCCACAACTAAGGATCCCACATGTGGTAACTAAGACCTCCTGCAGCCAAATAAACTTCTTTAAAAAAGAAAAAAAAAAGTGAGAGAGAAATAAAGATTTTCTGAGACAAACAAAAATTGAGGGAATCTGTTATCTGTATATCTGCTTTGCAAAAAGGTATCAAAAGTAATTCATCAGGAAGAAGGTAATAAGGAAGGCAGAGTGTTAGAGAAGGAATAAATGAAGGGAAAATAAAATGATTTACTTCTGTTACTTTTGTATAATCTGACAGATAACATTTTGTTCAAAGTCATACCAGCAACTACATGTTCAGTAATTAAAGTTAAGGACAAATGAAATGAATGACAGCAATGTTATAAGGGAAGGGAGAATGAACTGGAATACTCCATATGAGGAAACTGCACACCCACTAAAGTGAGAATATGCTGGTACTTCAGAGAAGACGAGGTTAGTTGTAAGTGTATATTGCAAACTCATGGCCAACAACTGAAACACATGTGTGTGTGTGTGTGCATGCGTGTGCATGCATGCCTGCTCAGTCGTGTCTGACTCTTTGTGACCCTACGGACTGTAGCCAGCCAGGCTCCTCTATCCATGGGATTCTCCAGGCAAGAATGCTGGAGTGGGTAGCCATTTCCTTCTCCAGGGGATCTTCCCAACCCAGGGTTTAAACCCATGTTTCTGTGTCTCCTGAATTCACAGGCAGATTCTTTACCACTAGTGCCGCCTGGGGTAAATGTATAATTAAAAAGCTGGAAGAGGAGGAAAAAAATGGAACCATATAAAATACTCAACAGAAGGTAGAGATGAAATTTGGAAATGAGTAAAGAAACAAAGAACACAGGTAACAAATAGAGAAGAGCATAAATATGGGAAATACTGATCCACTCTATCAGTAATCACTTTAAACATCAATGATTGGGATTTCTCTGCCATTCCAGTGGTTAAGACTCTGAGCTTCCAATAAGGGGGATGCCAGTTCAATTCCTCATCAGTGAACTAAGATCCCAGATGTGTTGCCATGGCCAAAAATAAATAAATACAATGAAAAAAAAAACAAAAAACCACAATCAAACCAAACCCCGCCCCCCGCCCAAACCAATGGCCTAGGGACTTCCCTGGTGGTCCAGAGTTAAGATTCCACACATCTAATGCAATGGACTGGGTTCGATCCCTGATCAGAAAAATATATCCTGCATGCCACAACTAAGACTCAGCAAAAATAAACAAAAACAAAAATCGAGGATTTAAATACAACAAATGAAATACAGAAACTGTCAAGTGGATAATAAAATAATGCTTATATCTTGTCTACAAGAATCAGTTTAGATATAAAGACAGATACATTGAAAGTAAAGGATGGAACTTCACTGGAGGTCCAGTGGCTAAGACCTCACACTCCCAATGCCGGGGGAGGGGGGCCAGGGATGGATCCCTGGTCCAGGTAGTAGATCCCACATACTGCAACAAGACCTGGGGCATCCAAATAAACAAAAATAAATATTAAAAAAAGTAAAGGATGGAGGGACTTCAATGGGAGTTCAGTGGTTAAGAATCCACCTGCCAATGCAGGGTACATGAGTTCAATCCCTGGTTCAGGAAGTTTCCATATGCCCTGGGGCAGCTAAGCCCATGCGCCACAACTACTGAAGCCTGTGTACTCTAGAGCCTATGCTCTGCAACAAGAAAAGCCACTACAATGAGAAGCCCACACACTGCAACTAGAGAAAGCCCGTGCACAGCAATGAAGACCCAACAATGCAGCCAAAGATAAGTAACTAAAATTAAAACAAAAAACTAAACGGTGAAGAAGGATATATCATCTCAATACTAAACAAAAGAAAGCTGGCATAAAACTACCACATGACCCAGCAATCCCATTACCTGGGTATATACCCTGAGAAAACCATAATTCAAAAAGACATATGCACCCCAATTTTCATGGCAGCACTATTTACAATATCCGGGACATGGAAGCAACCCAGATGCCCATCAACAGATAAATAAAGAAGATGTGGTACATACACACAATGGAATATTACACAACTATTAAAAGCGATGAAGCTGGATCATTTATAGTGTCAGTGACGTGGATTAACCTAGAGTTTCTCAGAGTGAAGTAAATCAGAGAGAGAAAAACAAATACTGTATATTAATTCATATATATGGAATCTAGAGAAATGATCCCAATGAGCCTGTTTGCCGGACAGGAACAAAGACACAGATGTAGAGAAGAGACTTGTGGACACGGTATGAGGGGGAAGGAAACAGTGGAACTGAGTAGCCCTGACATACATCCACTACCAGGTGTAAACCAGATAGCTAGTGGGGAGTTGCTGTGGAGCTTAGGGAGCTCAGCTCTGTGCTCTGCAATGACCTAGAGAGCTGGGATAAGGGGGCGAGAGGAAGGCTCAAAATGCAGGGGATATATGTCTGCATATGGCTGATTCATGTTGTTGATAGCAGAAACTAACACAACATTGTAAAGCAATGATATTACAATTAAAAAATAGTAATTTTTTAATTTAAAAAAATGGCAAGGGATTCCCTGGTGGTCCAGTGGGTAAGGAGTCTGCCTTGCACTGCAGGGGACGTTGGTTCGATCCCTGGCCCAGGAAGATCCCACGTGCCGCGGAGCAGCTGGACTGGTGTGTTCAATTACGAGCCAGTGCTCTGAAGCGCATGCGCCCAGAGCCGGTACTCTGCAGTAAGAGAGGCCACTGCGATGGGAGGCCCACACACGCCAAAGAACAAAGATGGATGAAAATAAATAAATGAAAGATCAATAAAAGTGGCCAAAAATTTTTTTTTTAAAAAGGCAAAATGCTAGCATAGCTGTATATCTATACATTTAAATTTTATTGAAGTACAGTTCATTTATAATGTGCTTAATTTCTGCTATACAGCAAAGTAACTGAGTTGTACATACATATTTCTTTCCATATTCTTTTCCATTATGGTTTATTATAGGATATTAAGTATAGTTCCCTGTGCTATAACAGCAGGACCTTGTTGTTTACCCATCCTATATATAATAGTTTGCATCTGCTAACCACAGCCCCCCTCCCACTTGGCAACCACAGTCCGTTCTCTAGGTGTGTGAGTTTGTTTCTGTTCATAGGTATGCTCATTTGTGTCATATTTCAGATTCCACTTAAGTGATAACGTATGGTATCTGTCTTTCTCTGTCTGACTTACTTTGCTTAGCTTGATCATCTCTAGGTTCATCCATGTTGCCACAAATGACATAACATAGCTCAATTAATTTTAGACAAAGCAGACTTCAGAGCAAGGGAAATTTCCCAGTTGTCCAGTGGTTAGAACTGGGCATTTCCACTGCTGTGGGCCCAGGTTCAATTCCTGGTTGGGAAACTAAGATCCCACAAGCCACTTGGTACCACCCAAAAACAAAACAAACACTAAAAAAGAAAGTGTCAATTTTCTAAGAGGACATAGAAATACTTGATGTCTACATCTATAACAACACAGGGGCAAAATATACAAGGAAAAAAAATAATGGAACTGCAAGGAGCAATAGATGAATTCACAGTTATAGCTGGAGATTTCAACACCTGTTCTCATCAGTAATCAACAGTTCCAACAGGAAGGACACAGTTTAATTAAATACACCATCAAACAAGTGGATATAGAGAAGGACAAATACAGTATACTAACACACATATATATGGAATCTAGTAAGAAGGTACCAATAAATACACACGCAGAGCAGTGATGGAGAAACAGACATAGCGAACAGACCTATGGAGCTTGTGGGGAGGGAAGAGTAGTGGGTGAGAGGTTTGGAAAGAGTAACATGGAAACCTGTATTATCATATGTAAAAGAGATAACCATTGTGAATGCACTGTGGAACTAAGAGATCTTACATGGGGGCTATGCAACAACCTGGAGGGGGGGGTGGTGGGGTGGGAGGGGAGTCAGGGGAGGGGTCAGGGATATACCTATGACAGATTTGAGATTATATGAAGCTGTAACAACAAAACTGCTTTACATTGCTGTTTTAGTTTCTGCCGTACAGCAAAGTGAATCAGCCATATGTATACATATATCCCCTCTTTTTTGGATTGCCTTCCCATTTAAGTCACTACAGAGCACTGGGTAGAATTTTCTGTGCTATACAATAGACCCTCATTAGTTACCTATGTTATATACTACTGTACATACGTCAGTCCCAATCTTCTAATTCATCCCACCTCTCCTTCTGCCTTGGTATCCATACATTTGTTCTGTTTTCATCTCTAGTTCTGTTTTGCAAACAAGAGCATCTATACCAGTTTTCTAGATTCCATATACGCATGTTAGTCTACGATATTTTTTTTTTCTCTTGTTGACTTACTAAACAACTGACTTAATGGAAATCCGCGCAATGCTTCATCCAAACCCAGAAGAACACACATTCTTCTCCAGATCACATGGAACATTCCCAAGGACAGACCACATTTCGTGACCCAAAATTCACCTCACATTGAAAAAAGAGAGGTCATATAAGATATGCTTGCAGGATACATAAGATAATGCAGTGTCAGTGTAAAAATCAGTAACAGAGAGATAGTTGGAAAACTCCTAAATGCTTAGATTAAGCAACACACTTGAAGATAACACTTGGGTCAATAAGAGAGACATCAGCAGAATGGTGGAACAGGAATTTTCTCTTGTCATCTCCATCTGGTGCACCAATTCTGACAACTGGTCAAGGATGAGAATACCCTTGTGGAAGTCAGGGAGCCCAGTGGAGAAGTTCTAGCACACTGTCAGAGCAAAAAGTCTGAGAGTATGGGCATTCTCTAGCAGTTTAGTGGTTAGGACTCAGTGGTCTCACTGCCAAGGGCCTGAGTTCAATCCTTGGTCAGGGAACTAAGATCCCACAAGCCACATAGTAAAGCCAAACGATAAAGGGGTGTGAGAGAGGACGAGATGGCATCATTAACTCAATGGACACGAGTCTGAGCAAAGTCTGAGAGACAGTGAAGGAGAGGGAGGCCTAGAGTGCTGCAGTCCATGGGGCTGAGAAGAGTCAGATACAATGTAGCGACTGAACAACATCATCATCTCAGGAAGAAAAATGGGAGTCTCAGCACTTAGCCTAGCTGTGAAGGACCAAAGGAAGGCATACAATCTTCAGAATTCTTGCTGAAGAGGGAACAAGTGGGGTGAGGGAGGTGTATTCAGAGATAAGGTCTGGCAGAGTCACAGAATTCCTAGCTGGGCTGATCGATAAACGTGTTTCTTTCCCAAAGCCAGTGAGTGGAGGAAGTGACTGCTCCTTCACATGTGAACACAGCAATGCTAAACCTCAAGAAACATGCACATGCACACACACTCACACATGGGAAAATGACAACAAGGAAACCCAATAACTTTCAAAACTTCCCCAGTGGCACAATGGGTGGGAGTCCACCTGCCAATGCAGGGGCATCAGTCCAATTCCTGGTATGGGAGAACTGTGCATGGCGTAGGGCAACTAAGCCTGTGTGCCACAACTACTGAAGCCCAGGCACCCTAGAGCCCACAAGCTGCAACTAATGAGCCTGCACGCTGCAACTACTGAAGCCCACGAGCCTAGAGTCTGTGCTCTGCAACAGCAGAAGCCACCGCAATGAGAAGTCTGAACATTACAACGAAGAGTAGCCCCTGCCTGCCACAATTAAAGAAAAGCCTACAAAGCAACAAAGACCCAGGCACAGCCAAAAATAAAGGCGTGGTTAAAAAAATAATAAGAAATTTCCAGTAACCTATCCTATATAAACAGGAAATTACTTGACAAAGAATTTAAAATAATTGTTCTTAGGAAGCTCAGGAATCTTCATAAGAATACAGATAGCCAACAAAATGAGATGTTCAACCGCTAGAAATCACAACCAAACAGAAATTCCGGTGCTGAAGCATATAATTACTGAATTGAAAAATCAAATAGCTTATGGGTTTTAGGGAATATCAACAAAAGAAATAACATACATATCATGGAAATTCCATAAGAAGCAGAGAAGGAGGAAGGTAGAATGCGTATTTAAAGAAATAACGTTGGGACTTCCTTGGTGGTCCAGTGGTTAAGACTCTGAAGTCCCAATGCAAGGGTGCTGGTCAGGGAACTAGACCCCACATGCCACAACTAATACCTAGCACAACCAAGAAATAGTGTTAAAGTTTTTTTAAAAGACAGAATAAATTATATGATGACCTCAACAGATGTAGAAAAAGTGACAAAATGTAACATCCTTTCATGATAAAACCTCTGAACAAATCAGGTGTAGAATGAATATACCTCAACATGATAAAAAAAAAAAAAAAAACACACACACACACACAAGTCTACGGGTTTAACATTGTACTGAATGGTGAAAAGCGACCTCTTCCAGAACCATGACACCTAGAAAGGGACTGAGGAGAGAAGGGTGCCTCCTCCTACAGGCAGGCTGAGTCGGAGGGCTCAGGTCTGGCTTCATCTATTTCAAGAGGATCTCAGCAGGCGCTTCCTGGTGGCTCAGTGGTAAAGAATCCACCTGCCAATGCTGGGGACACAGGCTCCATTCCTGGTTCTGCAGGATCCCATGTTCCACAGAGCAGCTAAGCCTGTGCTCCTTAAGAAGAGAAGCCACCACAGTGAGAAGCCCAAGCACCACAACAAAGAGCAGCCCCTGCTCGCCGCAGCTAAGAAAAGCCTGCCCAGCAGCAAAGACCCAGGACGGCCGAAAAGAAATAAACTCCGTTTAAAAAAAAAAAAAAAAAAGGAGTATGTTGCCTTCCAAACATCAAAACCACCGAGCAGACGCTGTGGGTGCTGAAAGGGACAAAAGCTACTTTTTCACCGTGTCAGGGAGGAAGGAGCCCCTTGTTTACCACATAATTTTTAGGAATTTAACCAAGGGGTCAGGTACGGGTGGGCTAATGATCCATATGCTTTCCATGAGCCCCATTTGGCAACTTGTTCTTAGGAAGCTCAGGAATCTTCATAAGAATACAGATAGCCAACAAAATGAGATGTTCAACCGCTAGAAATCACAACCAAACAGAAATTCCGGTGCTGAAGCATATAATTACTGAATTGAAAAATCAAATAGCTTATGGGTTTTAGGGAATATCAACAAAAGAAATAACATACATATCATGGAAATTCCATAAGAAGCAGAGAAGGAGGAAGGTAGAATGCGTATTTAAAGAAATAACGTTGGGACTTCCTTGGTGGTCCAGTGGTTAAGACTCTGAAGTCCCAATGCAAGGGTGCTGGTCAGGGAACTAGACCCCACATGCCACAACTAATACCTAGCACAACCAAGAAATAGTGTTAAAGTTTTTTTAAAAGACAGAATAAATTATATGATGACCTCAACAGATGTAGAAAAAGTGACAAAATGTAACATCCTTTCATGATAAAACCTCTGAACAAATCAGGTGTAGAATGAATATACCTCAACATGATAAAAAAAAAAAAAAAACACACACACACACACAAGTCTACGGGTTTAACATTGTACTGAATGGTGAAAAGCGACCTCTTCCAGAACCATGACACCTAGAAAGGGACTGAGGAGAGAAGGGTGCCTCCTCCTACAGGCAGGCTGAGTCGGAGGGCTCAGGTCTGGCTTCATCTATTTCAAGAGGATCTCAGCAGGCGCTTCCTGGTGGCTCAGTGGTAAAGAATCCACCTGCCAATGCTGGGGACACAGGCTCCATTCCTGGTTCTGCAGGATCCCATGTTCCACAGAGCAGCTAAGCCTGTGCTCCTTAAGAAGAGAAGCCACCACAGTGAGAAGCCCAAGCACCACAACAAAGAGCAGCCCCTGCTCGCCGCAGCTAAGAAAAGCCTGCCCAGCAGCAAAGACCCAGGACGGCCGAAAAGAAATAAACTCCGTTTAAAAAAAAAAAAAAAAAAGGAGTATGTTGCCTTCCAAACATCAAAACCACCGAGCAGACGCTGTGGGTGCTGAAAGGGACAAAAGCTACTTTTTCACCGTGTCAGGGAGGAAGGAGCCCCTTGTTTACCACATAATTTTTAGGAATTTAACCAAGGGGTCAGGTACGGGTGGGCTAATGATCCATATGCTTTCCATGAGCTCCTTTATTTCAGTATTTGTGGTGTCCTGAATCTCCAATGAACTTCCTCAGAGGAGAACATCATGAATGTTATGTCCTACCTGGACCCCTGGAGCAAGGTGGGCGCAGTTCACATCCTGGCTGCAGAGACCGTGGGCAAGGGCACTGCCGCTGAGGTTCCCTGAGGGCGACCGGGGAAAAGTGCATCACGTTCCTTCAGAGGCGAAGGCCGAGTCGGGCCTAGAGGCTGTTGAAACAGGCATTACACACAACAGAGTTATCCACATCTGTGAGGGCCCGATATTTGCCAGCTGCTGACTGGATGGAGCCGGTAACTTCCAGCATGTTGGGGACTGGGGATAGACGTTTGTTTGGTGTGACCACAACCTCGAGGTTTCGGTGATCCACTGCTGAGCCACCGTTTCCACTCCAGTATTCTTGCCTGGAAAATCCCACAGATGGAGGAGCCTGGCAGGCCTACAGTCCTTGGGGTCCCAAAGGGTCAGACATGACTGAGTGACTTTCCTGTTCAAGGTGGTTCTTTCTTTTTTTTTTTTAAAGATTTATTTATTTATTTATTTTGGGCGGGGGACAGGCTGGGGAGGGAGGAGGGAGGGAGGGGAGCGGGCGCGCCACCTCCATTGGTCCTTCATTTATCCATTTTCATCCATGTTTGTTCTTTGGCCCGTGTGGGCCTCCCATCGCAGTGGCCTCTGTTGTCGCAGAGCACCGGCTCTGGGCGCACGCGCTCCAGAGCTCCGGCTGGGCAATTGGACACATCGGTCCAGCCGCTCCGCGGCACGTGGGATCTTCCCAGGCCAGGGATCGAACCGGCGCCCCTTGCACTGCAAGGCGGTGTCCTTACCCACTGGACCACCAGGGGAAGCCCAAGGTGGTTCTTTCAGGAGCACCTCCAGCACAGGAAGCAGGCCTCTCTCCCACCACCCGCTGGGGTATGTCAGGGCCAACCCTGCCTCTGTCACAGCTTCACTAACACACAGACAGATCCCGGCAAAGATATTAACCCAGGACTAATTCAGGGATAGCCCGATCCCATACTTTGTTGTTACTGTTTAGTTGAGAAGTCGGGTCCAACTCTTTTGCGACCCCATGGACTGTAGCCCACCAGGCTCCTCTGTCCATGAGATTTCCCAGGTAAGAATACCAGAGTGAGCTGCCATTTCCTTCTTCAGGGAGCTTCCTGATCCCAGGGACCGAATGCACGTTTCCTGCACTGGCAGGTGGGTCTGGCAGCCACCAGGGAGGCCCAATGCCCTACTACAGCTTCCAGGCCACGGAACTGAAACCACCACTCTTGTCAGCTGAAACCACAACTGAGGCTTGGTGGGGTCAGCAACGGAACACAGGGCAGCACAGCTCTCAGCACAAGCTTGCCAGCAGCCAGCGGCCCCCAGCGCCAGCCACCATCAGACCGCAGAGCAGGTGAGCAGGTCAAGACAGACCCCCGGGGGTGGATCACGCCTGGCCACGCTGCTCACAGCGACAGCTGTCATCACCTACAGTGGTGTGGACCCCATGTTTAGAGTGGTGTGTCATGCGAACCAACACACACTCGGGGTATGAAAAAGCATATGATGGGGCCTTCCCTGGTAGCAAAGTGGTTAAGACTCTGCGCTCCCAATGCAGGGCGTACAGGTTCCATCCCTGGTCAGGGAACTTAGATCCCACATGCCACATGGTGAGGCCAAAAAACAGAAGCAAAACCCAATAACCAAAACATAAAGAAAGCTGGATTTCCATGGTGGGGCAGTGGAGGAGAATCTGCCTGCCCATGCAGGGGACATGGCTTCAATCTCTGATTCAGGAAGATTCCACATGCCACAGGACAATGAAGCCCAGGTGCCATGACTACTAAGCCTGTGTCCCGCAACGAGAGAAGTCACTGCAGTGAGAAGCCCATGCACCACAACTAGAGAGCAGTCCCCGCTCACTGCAACTGGAGAAAGCCTGCATGCAGCATTGAAGACTCAGAGCCGTGAAAAATAAATAAATTTAAAAAGTCTATAATCCAAATAATTGAGATCTTCTGGGACAGGTAGGGCTGGCCTTTCAGCTCTGGAATAGCTTTAGCAAGCAAGGAAAGGGGCCTGGCCTGGGTTTCGATGGTGGCTAGGGGATGTTAGAGAAAAAACATTCAATGACAGAAAAAGGACAAAGCAGATTTCACCCAGAACCACTGGGATAGGTAGAAACTGCTGGGATGGGGTTTCATAGCGGGTGAGAAATCAACACATGTGCAACTAGGAATTCATGGTCAAAGAGCAAGGTAGAGGGGTCAGTGGATGGAAATTTAGTCCCAGAAAAAAACAGGGATTAGTGGGTCTGGTTACACTGACCTCACAGGATTCTTACTGAAGTCAGGTCAGGGTGAGCACACATCACCTGAGAGGTGGAGGAGGGGGTGTCGGGGGGGGGAATGGAATAGGACACAGGTGATCAGAGGGGGAGCTCTGGGTTAGCTGACATATTAACAGGGTTTCTGGGTTTGCTAAGGAGCTACTTATTAGCTAAAACTGGATTTCTTAAGGAACTCCACAGATAGCCCCAGGGTAAGGTTCAGGGTCAGAATATTCTTCAGTCAAACAAAGAATCTTTGTCAGGGGTGGGGCCGGGACAAGGGTTCTGCACACAGCCAGGGGCTTGTGTGGCTGAAGCGTGAAGCTTATGCCAGAGAACTACAGACTGCCATCAGCTTGTCCAGGGGTGGACACCACAGGAAGAGAGGGCTGAGGCATAAGCTGTCAGTGAACATCAAAAAAAATGTGGAATCTGCCCAGAGAACAGACTTGTGATTGGAGGGATGGGCAAAACATAAAGAAAGCTGGATTTCCATGGTGGGGCAGTGGAGGAGAATCTGCCTGCCCATGCAGGGGACATGGCTTCAATCTCTGATTCAGGAAGATTCCACATGCCACAGGACAATGAAGCCCAGGTGCCATGACTACTAAGCCTGTGTCCCGCAACGAGAGAAGTCACTGCAGTGAGAAGCCCATGCACCACAACTAGAGAGCAGTCCCCGCTCACTGCAACTGGAGAAAGCCTGCATGCAGCATTGAAGACTCAGAGCCGTGAAAAATAAATAAATTTAAAAAGTCTATAATCCAAATAATTGAGATCTTCTGGGACAGGTAGGGCTGGCCTTTCAGCTCTGGAATAGCTTTAGCAAGCAAGGAAAGGGGCCTGGCCTGGGTTTCGATGGTGGCTAGGGGATGTTAGAGAAAAAACATTCAATGACAGAAAAAGGACAAAGCAGATTTCACCCAGAACCACTGGGATAGGTAGAAACTGCTGGGATGGGGTTTCATAGCGGGTGAGAAATCAACACATGTGCAACTAGGAATTCATGGTCAAAGAGCAAGGTAGAGGGGTCAGTGGATGGAAATTTAGTCCCAGAAAAAAACAGGGATTAGTGGGTCTGGTTACACTGACCTCACAGGATTCTTACTGAAGTCAGGTCAGGGTGAGCACACATCACCTGAGAGGTGGAGGAGGGGGTGTCGGGGTGGGGAATGGAATAGGACACAGGTGATCAGAGGGGGAGCTCTGGGTTAGCTGACATATTAACAGGGTTTCTGGGTTTGCTAAGGAGCTACTTATTAGCTAAAACTGGATTTCTTAAGGAACTCCACAGATAGCCCCAGGGTAAGGTTCAGGGTCAGAATATTCTTCAGTCAAACAAAGAATCTTTGTCAGGGGTGGGGCCGGGACAAGGGTTCTGCACACAGCCAGGGGCTTGTGTGGCTGAAGCGTGAAGCTTATGCCAGAGAACTACAGACTGCCATCAGCTTGTCCAGGGGTGGACACCACAGGAAGAGAGGGCTGAGGCATAAGCTGTCAGTGAACATCAAAAAAAATGTGGAATCTGCCCAGAGAACAGACTTGTGATTGCCCAAGGGGAGGGGATGGGGCGGAGAGAGGGACCGAGAGTCTGGGATTAGCAGATGCAAACTATTGTATGTAGTACCAGTTCCCATGCTTTTAGCCTTCAGGGACCAGTTTCCTGGAAGACAATTTTCCCCTGCACTGGGGTGGCGGGGGGAGGGGAACATGGTTTCGGGATGATTCAAGCCCATTACATTTATTGTACACTTTTCTATTATTACATCAGCTCTACCTCAGATCATAGGTCTGGACGTTGGGGAACCCTGATATATCGAATGGATGAGCAATAAGGTTCACACAGGGTATTCAATATCCTATGATAAACCATAATAAAAAATATGAAAAAAAAAATGTAACTGAGTCACTCTGCTGTACAACAGCAATTAACATGCTATAAATCAACCGTACTTAAAAAATTTTTAAAAATATGGAGGCTGCTCACTCATTACAAAGATACACATGGGTATGAAAAAAATGCATTCACAATGGCTTATTTTTATTTATTTTTAAATTGATTTTCATCCATCTTTATTCTTTGGCCTGTGTGGGCCTCCCACTGCAGAGGCCTCTCTCGTTGCAGAGCACTGGCCCTGGGCACATGTGCTCCAGAGCGCTGGCTCCTAACTGGACACACTGGTCCAGCCGCTCTGTGACACACGAGATCTTCCCGAGCCAGGGTCGAACCGGTGCCCCTTGCATCGCAAGGCGGACTCTTTACACACTGGACCACCAAGGAAGCCCCACAATGGCTTATTTGTATGTAAAGAAACACTAACAGGATGCTCAAGAAATGATCAAAACTGTGTCTGTGCAGTGGCTGGAGTAACAGAGATGGAGGGGCTGGGAGAGGTGGGCATGGACTTTGCTTAAATTGTTAGGCTTTGTAGTGCACAGGTTTATTGACAACAAGCAAAGAAAAAAATATATTCCATGTTTTACTATTTCATAGCCTGCCTTTAATTTTAACTTTGGTAGCAAACCAGCCAATCCTAGAGGAGATCAACCCTGAACATTTACTGGAAGGACTGTTGCTAAAGCTGAAGTTCTAGTCCTTTGGCCACCTGATTCGAAGAGCTGAATCACTGGAAAAGACCCTGATGCTGGTAAAGATTAAAGGCAAAAGGATAAGGAGGTGACAGAGGATGATGAGATGGTTGGATGGCATCGTCCACTCAATGGACATGAATTTGAGCAAACTCCAGGAGATAGTGAAGGACAGGGAAGCCTGGTGTGCCTCAGTCCACGGGATCAGAAAGAGTCAGACATGACTTAGCAACAATATCAATACACAGGAATCACTGTTAAGATTTAATTCCTTTAAACATTAATGGTTACAAAAGTATAAACCATACTTAACTAAAATGTTAAGATACACGGGGGTAGTATTTTCAGGAATAAATACAAGATAATAATGCAACAGGGGTTTGGGTTTAGCTCTTTAAACATGGTAGAATTGTCAAAAATTGATGTAAGCTTTTATTTAAAATTTATTTTCAATTGAAGGGTAACTGTTTTACAGTATTGTGTTGATTCCTGCCATACATTAACATGAATCAGCCATAGATATGTGTATGTCCTCGCCCACCTTCTTGAACGTCCCTTCCTAGCATAAGCTTTGATTAGCTGTCCTCACATCAATTAAAATACAAATTCCATTGTTTTAGCCTTTTTTTTTTTGGTTATAATGCATGAATTGTAGGATCTTAGTTCCCCAACCAGATTGAACCCTGACTCGGCTGAAAGCACCTAACCACTGGACCACCAGGAAATCTCACTGCTTTAGCCTTTTAAATTTCAATATTCTCTAAGGACATGCACAAACACTGATGTAAAACGAAACACATACCTGACAATGTAAGCACATTCATCTCACATCTTGAGCCTCTTTTCCCTAAAAGGATCAAAGACTCTTTATTATTATTATTATTATTAATTCTTTATTTTAAAGGTTTTACAGAGTTTTGTTGTTCACAGACATGTATGTTCCCAGATCAGTCATATGCATATCCCTGGTCCCCACTCCCCCAGTTCCCCTCATCCCACCCCTCCGGACCATCACCCCATGCCATTGTGAGCACTCCTATTCCCTTAGCACAATGACAATAGCTATCTTTTCCACACATGACAGTATAGGTTTCCATGTTACTCCCTCCATGTCTCCCCTCCTATTTCTTCCCCACAATGTCCAAATGTCTATGCTCTGTCTGTTTTTCCATGAGTTCACTGCGTGTGTTATCAAGACCGTCCTACTAGATTCCATATATGTGTGTTAGTATACTGTATTTGCAAAGACTCTTTAGTTCCACAATATTGACTTACTGCCATTATGTCTCTCAATCAACTTTGATTTTTTAAGCCCAAGAAAACATTAAAAAATATCAATACACAGGAATCACTGTTAAGATTTAATTCCTTTAAACATTAATGGTTACAAAGTATAAACCATACTTAACTAAAATGTTAAGATACACGGGGGTAGTATTTTCAGGAATAAATACAAGATAATAATGCAACAGGGGTTTGGGTTTAGCTCTTTAAACATGGTAGAATTGTCAAAAATTGATGTAAGCTTTTATTTAAAATTTATTTTCAATTGAAGGGTAACTGTTTTACAGTATTGTGTTGATTCCTGCCATACATTAACATGAATCAGCCATAGATATGTGTATGTCCTCGCCCACCGTCTTGAACGTCCTTCCTAGCATAAGCTTTGATTAGCTGTCCTCACATCAATTAAAATACAAATTCCATTGTTTTAGCCTTTTTTTTTTTGGTTATAATGCATGAATTGTAGGATCTTAGTTCCCCAACCAGATTGAACCCTGACTCGGCTGAAAGCACCTAACCACTGGACCACCAGGAAATCTCACTGCTTTAGCCTTTTAAATTTCAATATTCTCTAAGGACATGCACAAACACTGATGTAAAACGAAACACATACCTGACAATGTAAGCACATTCATCTCACATCTTGAGCCTCTTTTCCCTAAAAGGATCAAAGACTCTTTATTATTATTATTATTATTAATTCTTTATTTTAAAGGTTTTACAGAGTTTTGTTGTTCACAGACATGTATGTTCCCAGATCAGTCATATGCATATCCCTGGTCCCCACTCCCCCAGTTCCCCTCATCCCACCCCTCCGGACCATCACCCCATGCCATTGTGAGCACTCCTATTCCCTTAGCACAATGACAATAGCTATCTTTTCCACACATGACAGTATAGGTTTCCATGTTACTCCCTCCATGTCTCCCCCTCCCTATTTCTTCCCCACAATGTCCAAATGTCTATGCTCTGTCTGTTTTTCCATGAGTTCACTGCGTGTGTTATCAAGACCGTCCTACTAGATTCCATATATGTGTGTTAGTATACTGTATTTGCAAAGACTCTTTAGTTCCACAATATTGACTTACTGCCATTATGTCTCTCAATCAACTTTGATTTTTTAAGCCCAAGAAAACTATAAAATGTTATTTCCCACACTGGAAATTAACCGCAAAATGCTGAGGGAAGCTAGAGCCAAAGGGCTGCACGGATCAAGGGATTAACGAATCCAAAGGAAAGAAACACCAACACTGGAGTCACCACAGAGTCCTACAGGACAGACAGAGCTACATTCAGCAAATTTAACACACTGTTAGGCTCTCCTGGGGGGCTTCCCAGGTGACGCTGGTGCTAAAGAGTCCACCTACCAACAATGCAGGAGACACGAGAGACTTCCCTGGGTTGGGAAGATCTCCTAGAGGAGGAAACGGCAACCCACTCCAGTATTCCTGCCTGGAGAATCCCACGGGCAGAGGAGCCTGGTGGGCTACAGTCTACAGTTGCAAAGAGTCGGACACGGTTTAGCGACTGAGCATGCACGCACACACACAGGTTCTCCTGCCTGAGACAGAACTGCCCCACCAGGTTAGTCCCTGGTGAAGGAGGGTGGGGGCACCTGAGCAGCCACAGGAATGGTCCCCTGGGATCGCCACATGCCTTCCTCCCCCCAGGGAATAAAGGAACCACTTCCTTTCTCGGGCATCTGTTGCCACAGCAAGAAAAGTCAGCAGAATTCAATTTAAGGTTCTGACCCAAATGAACTTCCAAATTCATTACCCCTAACCCAGGACAGGGGGCTTCCCAGGTGGCTCAGTGGTAAAGAATCCGCCTGCTAATGCAGGAGATGCAGAAGACTCGAGTTCAATCCCTGGGTTGGGAAGATCCCCGGAAGGAGGAAATGGGAACCCACTCCAATATTCCTGCCTGGCGAAACCCATAGACAGAGGAGCTGAGAGGGTTACAGTCTGTGGCGTCTTCAAGAGTCAGACACGGCTGAGCAACTGAGCAGGCACGCATGCATGCAACCCAGGACAAAGAACTGATGGTCACAGACTTTCTCAATGGAAACAAATTAGTCTTAAGAGTAGCTACACTGTGAACACTAAATTCCAACCTATCACTATAAACAGGTCTGGGGGAACCACATTAACAACTTCCAAAGGGAAGCCACACCCTTCTGACACATGCACTTGTATCCCCAGCTCTCCAGGGCTCTGTTGTTTCTCTCAGCTGAAGGGCTCTTTCCATGGTGGGTGTCAACTGTGATTCTTGCAAAATCACACAAACCTGGTGTTTATGTTGAAAGGAGGGGAGGAAAAATAAAAGGTATTTTTCTAGCTCAACAAGAAACCCCGGGGGGGGATATACATATGACTAATCTGGGATCATACATATCTATAAATAACAAAACTTGGTAAAAGTAAAAATTAAAATAAAAATTGAAAAAAAAAAAAACCAAGAAACGCCAAAGTATCTGTTACTCTCAGAAAATATTGATATTATTATTTCCATGGCAAGAAATTATTTTATAAATATATAATTGGGGGCAGGGATAAATTAGGAGTTTGGAATTAAATAGACACACTTCTATATATAAAATAAATAAGGGCCTGCTATAGAGCACAGGGAACTATACTCAAGTTCAATAACCCATAATGGAAAAGGATCCAAAAATGTATACATATGTATATATATTTATACATATATGACTGAATCACTTTGCTATGCACCTGAAACTAACACATTGTAAATCAACTATATTTCAATATCATTTTTAAAAATTACTCTAGAATATTTTATTTTTATTAATTAAAAAAAAGATTTATTTATTTATTTTGGGCGGGGGTCGGGTTGGGGAGGGAGGGGAGCAGGCGGGCCACTTCTATTGGTCTTTCATTTCTCTATTTTCATCCGTCTTTGTTCTTTCGCTCCTGTGGGCCTCCCATCGCGGTGGCCTCTGTCGTTGCAGAGCGCCGGCTCTGGGCGCATGCGCTCCAGAGCAACGGCTCGGTGATTGGACACATTGGTCCAGCCGTTCTGCGGCACATGGGATCTTCCCAGGCCAGGGATCGAACCGGCGCCCCTTGCACTGCAAGGCCGTGTCCTTACCCACTGGACCACCAGGGGAAGCTCAATTTTTTTAAATTTTTATTAATTTTTATTGGAGTATAGTTGCTTTACAATGTTGGGTTAGTTCCTGCTGTACAGCAAGGTATCAGTTACTCATATATCTATCTTTTGATGCCTAAATTCCAACCTATCACTATAAACAGGTCTGGGGGAACCACATTAACAACTTCCAAAGGGAAGCCACACCCTTCTGACACATGCACTTGTATCCCCAGCTCTCCAGGGCTCTGTTGTTTCTCTCAGCTGAAGGGCTCTTTCCATGGTGGGTGTCAACTGTGATTCTTGCAAAATCACACAAACCTGGTGTTTATGTTGAAAGGAGGGGAGGAAAAATAAAAGGTATTTTTCTAGCTCAACAAGAAACCCCGGGGGGGGATATACATATGACTAATCTGGGATCATACATATCTATAAATAACAAAACTTGGTAAAAGTAAAAATTAAAATAAAAATTGAAAAAAAAAAAAACCAAGAAACGCCAAAGTATCTGTTACTCTCAGAAAATATTGATATTATTATTTCCATGGCAAGAAATTATTTTATAAATATATAATTGGGGGCAGGGATAAATTAGGAGTTTGGAATTAAATAGACACACTTCTATATATAAAATAAATAAGGGCCTGCTATAGAGCACAGGGAACTATACTCAAGTTCAATAACCCATAATGGAAAAGGATCCAAAAATGTATACATATGTATATATATTTATACATATATGACTGAATCACTTTGCTATGCACCTGAAACTAACACATTGTAAATCAACTATATTTCAATATCATTTTTAAAAATTACTCTAGAATATTTTATTTTTATTAATTAAAAAAAAGATTTATTTATTTATTTTGGGCGGGGGTCGGGTTGGGGAGGGAGGGGAGCAGGCGGGCCACTTCTATTGGTCTTTCATTTCTCTATTTTCATCCGTCTTTGTTCTTTCGCTCCTGTGGGCCTCCCATCGCGGTGGCCTCTGTCGTTGCAGAGCGCCGGCTCTGGGCGCATGCGCTCCAGAGCAACGGCTCGGTGATTGGACACATTGGTCCAGCCGTTCTGCGGCACATGGGATCTTCCCAGGCCAGGGATCGAACCGGCGCCCCTTGCACTGCAAGGCCGTGTCCTTACCCACTGGACCACCAGGGGAAGCTCAATTTTTTTAAATTTTTATTAATTTTTATTGGAGTATAGTTGCTTTACAATGTTGGGTTAGTTCCTGCTGTACAGCAAGGTGAATCAGTTACTCATATACATCTATCCCCTCTGTTTTGGATTTCCTTCCTGTTTAGAGCACTGAGTAGAGCTCTCTTTGCTTTTCAGTAAGTTCTCATCAGTTATTTATTTTATACATAGTAGTGAATAGATGTCAATCCCAATCTCCCAATTCATCCCCTGCCCCAGTTCAATATGAAATTGCACTTGGGGGCTTCCCTGGTGGTCTAGTGGCTAAAGAGTCTGCCTTGCGGTGCAAGGGGCACAGGTTCCAACCCTGACCCAGGAAGATTCCACGTGCCAAGTGCGGGGAGCTGCCCTGTTTCAACGGGTTTCCTTTAAGGAAACATAGCCCTGGGAGCTGCCCTGGCAACAGGGGCTGATAACAGCATAGCTCTCTGTCCCGCCACCCCAGGTGTTGTGAAGACATGCCTTAGCTATCATAAAGAACACCTGGAGCCTCTTTACAGGGCTTGAGGGGCATTATGACCCAGAACCATTGTAATAACACACCAGGAGGTAACACCTAGTTTATGATCGACACCTGGCCTAAAGCACGTGTAATGATCGACACCTGGCCTCTAAAGCACGTGTACACAATTGCTTGTTGGGTGAAGTATAAAAAGGATGAGCGAATTCAATAAACTTGTCAGCAACCTGTAGAGTTGTCTGCCTTCTTGCTGTCCCTCTCAACCCCATCTTTTCTGTCCTTCTTTCTTTTCTTAGCCTATCTGCCACTCTCTTCAGGATCTGTTCGACTGCCGGCTGGCCCGGCAGCCAAGGAGCGGCTGGGCCGGTGTATCCAATTACCAGCCAGTGCTCTGGAGGGCATGCGCCCAGAACCAGTGCTCTGCAAAGAGAGAGGCCACTGCAATGGGAGGCCCACACAGGCCAAAGATGGATGAAAAATAAATGACGACTTAGAGGCAAAAAAAAAAAAAAAAAGTTGCACTTGGACACCTTAAGCCTAAACCCTGGAATTTCATTTGAAACCCTTCAAACAAAACAAAAAAACACTTCAAAACAAAAAACACTTCAGAATATTACACCTATTCAAGGGACGAAGACAAGAGAAACAAGAACTTTTAATACATCCAATGTAATAGAAAAGTTTTTTCTAAACTTCACCTATTTCTTGCCTCTTTGAAAATATTTTATGCTATCTTCCAAGCTCCACTGATTACATAAATTTAAACGTTTTGAACAACTGAGGCTCACATAAATGAATAAATCTTTCCAGGGTGATAAACCAAGGGAGGGGCAATGCTAACAGGTAAAAACACCCAGGAACGTTTCCAAAGGGGAAACTTCACCCAAAAGACTTCTCCATAGGACGTTTGCTACCCAGGAGAGATCCTAGGAGAAGCACAAGTATTTCACACAACGAGTTCCAGGTGGTTATCTTCAGCTTTCCTCTCATGGAAAATATCCACAGCAAACATACACGTTTAAAAGAGAGCCACCCGTGACTGTAGGAAAACAATAGACAAAATAGCGTGTCTGAAATACATCACGGAGAACAAGTAGTTGATAAAGATGCTGTGAACTTAAGAGGGCAAGTTGGCTTTAGGAAAGAGAGTGGGATATTGGAAATGTCGGGAGTTATTGCCAGCCGTAGGAAGAAATAATCTGGGGAAACTGTCCAGGATCTGAAACCCTTCTCTGGAAAAGTCAGGGGACAACAGGTTCCCCCGGGCAGAAACGAGGGACCGGGAATTCCGCAGAACAAAGCTCCTCTCATGCACGAACCACGGAGACCAAGTGACAATGGTACCCAGTGACCTCTCCGGGTCACCACCCTTCTGGGGAAAACGAAGGGGTGGAGGCGAAAAGCTGCCCAGCGAGGCTGTGGGTTTAAGTCACCGTTCGACTGCCGGCTGGCCCGGCAGCCAAGGAGCGGCTGGGCCGGTGTATCCAATTACCAGCCAGTGCTCTGGAGGGCATGCGCCCAGAACCAGTGCTCTGCAAAGAGAGAGGCCACTGCAATGGGAGGCCCACACAGGCCAAAGATGGATGAAAAATAAATGACGACTTAGAGGCAAAAAAAAAAAAAAGTTGCACTTGGACACCTTAAGCCTAAACCCTGGAATTTCATTTGAAACCCTTCAAACAAAACAAAAAAACACTTCAAAACAAAAAACACTTCAGAATATTACACCTATTCAAGGGACGAAGACAAGAGAAACAAGAACTTTTAATACATCCAATGTAATAGAAAAGTTTTTTCTAAACTTCACCTATTTCTTGCCTCTTTGAAAATATTTTATGCTATCTTCCAAGCTCCACTGATTACATAAATTTAAACGTTTTGAACAACTGAGGCTCACATAAATGAATAAATCTTTCCAGGGTGATAAACCAAGGGAGGGGCAATGCTAACAGGTAAAAACACCCAGGAACGTTTCCAAAGGGGAAACTTCACCCAAAAGACTTCTCCATAGGACGTTTGCTACCCAGGAGAGATCCTAGGAGAAGCACAAGTATTTCACACAACGAGTTCCAGGTGGTTATCTTCAGCTTTCCTCTCATGGAAAATATCCACAGCAAACATACACGTTTAAAAGAGAGCCACCCGTGACTGTAGGAAAACAATAGACAAAATAGCGTGTCTGAAATACATCACGGAGAACAAGTAGTTGATAAAGATGCTGTGAACTTAAGAGGGCAAGTTGGCTTTAGGAAAGAGAGTGGGATATTGGAAATGTCGGGAGTTATTGCCAGCCGTAGGAAGAAATAATCTGGGGAAACTGTCCAGGATCTGAAACCCTTCTCTGGAAAAGTCAGGGGACAACAGGTTCCCCCGGGCAGAAACGAGGGACCGGGAATTCCGCAGAACAAAGCTCCTCTCATGCACGAACCACGGAGACCAAGTTACAATGGTCCCCAGTGACCCTCTCCCGGGGTCACCACCCCTTCTGGGGAAAACGAAGGGGTGTGGAGGCGAAAAGCTGCCCAGCGAGGCTGTGGGTTTAAGTCACCGCCTTCAGGGACGCCGGGGTCCCGGCTGCGGCCCCCACCTCCACGCTGCAAGCCGAGTGGATTGTGGTTGAGAGGCGTCCCCAGTGGACTCGAGGCTGCAAACTCCGCCAGGGTCGCTCATCCCCATCCCGCCTCCCTGTCCTGGGACGTTCGGTTCAGCACACTCACCGCTTTTCGCCTTCTGGGTTCTCCGGCGTCACTGCCTAGACGCGAGCGGCCTCCGCAGCTCGCAGCGGTCATGACGCTACAGGAGACGAACCCGAGCCTCTTAAGCGCAGGTGAGCGTCCACGCGGTCTGGGGAGCGTGGCCCCACCCATCTTCCCTGCGGCGCTCCTGATTGGACAGTTCGCAAACATCGTCCCCTTTTTTCCTGAGTGATTAGTGGTCAGGAAGCCACGTGACTGAGCAGAATAAGCTCCTGCAGGTGCGCGGAAACCCTGCAGGTGCCCACTACAGAGGCTTTGCTTTTAAACCACTTTTGTTAGTGGTCCTAGAGGGGCTGTGGCAACTTCCTCAGATTCTTCAGAACGCGGGACACAGGTGTGAGCAGGGAACTCCAGAGTCAGATTCAAGAAGAACAGGCGTCCTTGTCCAAAGCGGGGCGGCCCAGGTCAGGCCAACTGGGAAAAGAGGGTCTGAGGTCTTCCACCGGGAAAAAAATTGGCACAGACTGCAAAGCCACTGATGCTACTATGACACCCGATGAGGAACACACTGAAAATATCCTTACCCTGTGTAATTAAGAGTCTGGCTCCATTTTTATCTTTGTTGATGGTAAGTCCCCCGTGAATGAATTGGCTTTAGGAAAGAGAGTGGGATATTGGAAATGTCGGGAGTTATTGCCAGCCGTAGGAAGAAATAATCTGGGGAAACTGTCCAGGATCTGAAACCCTTCTCTGGAAAAGTCAGGGGACAACAGGTTCCCCCGGGCAGAAACGAGGGACCGGGAATTCCGCAGAACAAAGCTCCTCTCATGCACGAACCACGGAGACCAAGTTACAATGGTCCCCAGTGACCCTCTCCCGGGGTCACCACCCCTTCTGGGGAAAACAAAGGGGGTGTGGAGGCGAAAAGCTGCCCAGCGAGGCTGTGGGTTTAAGTCACCGCCTTCAGGGACGCCGGGGTCCCGGCTGCGGCCCCCACCTCCACGCTGCAAGCCGAGTGGATTGTGGTTGAGAGGCGTCCCCAGTGGACTCGAGGCTGCAAACTCCGCCAGGGTCGCTCATCCCCATCCCGCCTCCCTGTCCTGGGACGTTCGGTTCAGCACACTCACCGCTTTTCGCCTTCTGGGTTCTCCGGCGTCACTGCCTAGACGCGAGCGGCCTCCGCAGCTCGCAGCGGTCATGACGCTACAGGAGACGAACCCGAGCCTCTTAAGCGCAGGTGAGCGTCCACGCGGTCTGGGGAGCGTGGCCCCACCCATCTTCCCTGCGGCGCTCCTGATTGGACAGTTCGCAAACATCGTCCCCTTTTTTCCTGAGTGATTAGTGGTCAGGAAGCCACGTGACTGAGCAGAATAAGCTCCTGCAGGTGCGCGGAAACCCTGCAGGTGCCCACTACAGAGGCTTTGCTTTTAAACCACTTTTGTTAGTGGTCCTAGAGGGGCTGTGGCAACTTCCTCAGATTCTTCAGAACGCGGGACACAGGTGTGAGCAGGGAACTCCAGAGTCAGATTCAAGAAGAACAGGCGTCCTTGTCCAAAGCGGGGCGGCCCAGGTCAGGCCAACTGGGAAAAGAGGGTCTGAGGTCTTCCACCGGGAAAAAAATTGGCACAGACTGCAAAGCCACTGATGCTACTATGACACCCGATGAGGAACACACTGAAAAATATCCTTACCCTGTGTAATTAAGAGTCTGGCTCCATTTTTATCTTTGTTGATGGTGTCAAGGCATCCACCCATCCCCTTTGCCCCTACATACATGTGGTATTTTAGCTCAAGAATCCCATGGCCTCCCAAACATTTTATGAGTAAAAAGTCTGAACCCGGGCTTCCCCTGGTGGTCCAGTGGGTAAGGACACCGCCTTGCAGTGCAAGGGACTCCGGTTCGATCCCTGGCCTGGGAAGATCCCACGTGCCGCAGAACGGCTGGACCAATGTGTCCAATCACCGAGCCGGAGCTCTGGAGCGCATGCGCCCAGAGCCGGCGCTCTGCAACGACAGAGGCCACCGCGATGGGAGGCCCACAGGAGCGAAAGAACAAAGACGGATGAAAATAGAGAAATGAAAGACCAATAGAAGTGGCCTGCCTGCTCCCCTCCCTCCCCAACCCGATCCCTGCCCAAAATAAATAAATAAATATTAAAAAAAAAAAAAGAAAGAAAAGAAAAGAAAGGGCTACTGCTTATTATTTAAAAAAAAAAAGTCTGAACCCTGCAGCCCTCGCCTGGGAGCATGGACTCTTCTCCCAACAACCATAAGTTGTGTGATGTGTTCAATAATACTCTCAGGTATACATTTTACCTGAGGAGGTAATTTTAGTTTCATCATGTATGCCTAGAGAGTTTGAAATGTAAATGGTTATGTAATCCCTAAGGCAACTATTTTCACCAATAAAACAAGAAACAAAAAGTTTTGGAAATGTGCAATATACTTGCAAACTTTTAATATTATTGACATATTGGTTAAAACATGTATTCATCTGAATACACTGCAAGACCCTGATGCTGGGAAAGATTGAGGGCAAGAGGAGAGGGGGATGACATAGGATGAGATGGTTGGATGGCATCACTGACTCAATGGACTTGAGTTGGAGCAAGCTCTGGGACGTAGTGAAGGACAGGGAAGCCTGGCATACTGCAGTCCATGGGTCGCAGAGACACTACTGAGACACAATAATCATAAAGGGATGTTGCCTACAAATATACTGTGTACATAAAGGCCTATCTTTGGGAATTCTTCCTCCACCTTTAAGGAGCATTAAAGTAAAATACCTTTGTTTAGCTACAGAAAACATCCTGATCAGGACAAGTTAATCACAAAAGAGATGTAGCCTATAAAGCTTAAATCATGCATAATGGCTCATCTCTGAAACCCTGCCTCATGTAATAAGCATTAAGCTAAGTATCTGTTTAGCTCACAGAAAACATCCTCACCAGGGTCACCTGTGAATGGCTGCAGGAAAGACAAAATTAACACATCCCCTCAGAGTCTGATCAGAACCAGGAAATGTTTGGCTTTACCGCCCTGCTCCTGTTTTAGTATAAACGCAATTTGAAATCTAAGAGAACACAGTTAGTTCTTTAGGACACGAATTCATCACCTTCTCAGTCATCTGGCATTCTGAATAAAGCCACTATTCCTTGCTTGAACAACTCATCTCTTGGTTTGTAGGCCTGTCGTGCGGCGAGCAGCCTAAGCTTGAACTTGGAAACAGTGACTTCTCTCTGCTTCTTGTGAGCACTTTCCAGCATCACAAGAGGCACTTCTTGTGGGTCCCGTGGTATTATGCAAGGTCTGCAGTATTGTACTGAGCACGATGAAAAATACTCAAGAACCACTAGAGCACACTGTATGTGCCATATGAAATCCACTGGAGAGACAAACCGCTCAAGGGATGATTAGCATGACATGATGTTTTATGGATACTCGCACCACTTGAGCTCATCAGAAGAGCAATAGGAAGTGACTACAAAATTATTACAGTAAGACTCCCTGGTGGTCCAGTGGTTAAGCATCCGCTTGCCACTGTAGTTGTCACACATTCAATCCTTGGTCCAGGAAGATTCCACGTGCCATGGGGCAACTGAGTCCATTCCCCATAGCTACTGAAGCTTGTGCCCTAGAGCCTGTGCTCTGTAACAAGAGAAGCCACCACAAAGAGAAATCTGTGCACTGCAACTAGAGAGTAGCCCTCGCTTGCCACAACTAGAGAAAGTCCACGCCAAGCAAGGAAGACCCAGCACAGTCGAAAAAATTTTATTACAGTACTAGAGTATATACTATAGTTAATTTTATGCAGTTATGATTTTATACTGCATGTTTACATTTCTCTCAACTGTGAATGGTGCCATGTATGGTCCGAGTATATATAAAATTTGTTAAATTTTGACTTTTTACAATAGATGTGTGTGTATTTCATGTAAACAGACTAGTATCTACATTTAATACATTCATGACAGAGTTAGTTTTTCCTTTATTCTTTTTTTTTTAAGATTTATTTATTTATTTTGGGGGGGTGGGGTGGGGAGGGAGGGGAGCAGGCGGGCTACTTCTATTGGTCTTTCATTTGTCTGTTTTCATCAATCTTTGTTCTTTGGCCCGTGTGGGCCTCCCATTGCAGTGGCCTCTGTTGTTGCAGAGCACTGGCTCTGGGCGCATGCACTCTAGAGCTCTGGCTCGGTAATTGGACACATTCGTCCAGCTGCTCTGCGGCACGTGGGATCTTCCCAGGCCAGGGATCGAACCGGCGCCCCTTGCACTGCAAGGCGGTGTCCTTACCCACTGGACCACCGGGGGAAGCCCCCTCTTCATTCTGTGAACAGCCCCCACTTTCCAGCATCACAAGAGGCACTTCTTGTGGGTCCCGTGGGATTATGCAAGGTCTGCAGTATTGTACGGAGCACGATGAAAAATACTCAAGAACCACTAGAGCACACTGTATGTGCCATATGAAATCCACTGGAGAGACAAACCGCTCAAGGGATGATTAGCATGACATGATGTTTTATGGATACTCGCACCACTTGAGCTCATCAGAAGAGCAATAGGAAGTGACTACAAAATTATTACAGTAAGACTCCCTGGTGGTCCAGTGGTTAAGCATCCGCTTGCCACTGTAGTTGTCACACATTCAATCCTTGGTCCAGGAAGATTCCACGTGCCATGGGGCAACTGAGTCCATTCCCCATAGCTACTGAAGCTTGTGCCCTAGAGCCTGTGCTCTGTAACAAGAGAAGCCACCACAAAGAGAAATCTGTGCACTGCAACTAGAGAGTAGCCCTCGCTTGCCACAACTAGAGAAAGTCCACGCCAAGCAAGGAAGACCCAGCACAGTCGAAAAAATTTTATTACAGTACTAGAGTATATACTATAGTTAATTTTATGCAGTTATGATTTTATACTGCATGTTTACATTTCTCTCAACTGTGAATGGTGCCATGTATGGTCCGAGTATATATAAAATTTGTTAAATTTTGACTTTTTACAATAGATGTGTGTGTATTTCATGTAAACAGACTAGTATCTACATTTAATACATTCATGACAGAGTTAGTTTTTCCTTTATTCTTTTTTTTTTAAGATTTATTTATTTATTTTGGGGGGGTGGGGTGGGGTGGGGGGGGAGCAGGCGGGCTACTTCTATTGGTCTTTCATTTGTCTGTTTTCATCAATCTTTGTTCTTTGGCCCGTGTGGGCCTCCCATTGCAGTGGCCTCTGTTGTTGCAGAGCACTGGCTCTGGGCGCATGCACTCCAGAGCGCTGGCTCGGTAATTGGACACATTCGTCCAGCTGCTCTGCGGCACGTGGGATCTTCCCAGGCCAGGGATCGAACCGGCGCCCCTTGCACTGCAAGGCGGTGTCCTTACCCACTGGACCACCGGGGGAAGCCCCCTCTTCATTTTTGCAATTGTTAAACATTTTGAATACAGAAGATGTGCTCATAAATTTGGACATTGTTACATGGCTATTGGGACTTCCTAGTGATTTGGGCACGGTGTTGGTGGAGTAGGAAACCCTCGGCAGTATTCTTGCCTAGAAAAAATCCCATGGATAAAGGAGCCTGGTAGCCTAAAATTCATAGGCTTGTAAACAGTCGGACACGAATGAGCTATTATTGAACATGTGAAGGAATTTTAATTTACCTTTAACTTTTAAAAATTGTTACAGTATTCGGTGCTTTCATTTTCCCGCTTTACACACCAATTAACAATGTTTTCCTTATTAAAGCACGGAGTTCTTCCTTTTTAGGGAAATACATTCCTCTGCACTGTTCGATATCATCCTGACTTTATTCTATGAGTAGAGTGATCACTCAAGTCTGCAGTGATTTCCCAGTGGAAACATGAAAAAACAAACAACAAAAAAACCAGTGAATGTTTAGAGGCAATCATCTAAGGAATAATTGAAGTCAGCAGTATAGAAAGGGCATTACTTTGGGTAATATTCTAATTTAGTATAAAAGGAGAAGTGAAAAATCTTTAGTGAGTTTTTATTGCAAGAGTGGTTGGAAGTCTTGTCCATCAGTGATCCACTTGCCCATTTCGTTATTCAAAGGTTTCATTTCCATATGCTTAGACGTCTAGCATGTGTTGTTTAAGGTGGGAGATGAAGAACGTTTTCAAATAGCCTTTATTCTTTTTTTAAGATTTATTTATTTATTTATTTAGGACGGGGGTCGGGTTGGGGAGGGAGGGGAGCAGGCGGGCCACTTCTATTGGTCTTTCATTTGTCTGTTTTCATCAATCTTTGTTCTTTGGCCCGTGTGGGCCTCCCATTGCAGTGGCCTCTGTTGTTGCAGAGCACTGGCTCTGGGCGCATGCACTCTAGAGCTCTGGCTCGGTAATTGGACACATTCGTCCAGCTGCTCTGCGGCACGTGGGATCTTCCCAGGCCAGGGATCGAACCGGCGCCCCTTGCACTGCAAGGCGGTGTCCTTACCCACTGGACCACCGGGGGAAGCCCCCTCTTCATTTTTGCAATTGTTAAACATTTTGAATACAGAAGATGTGCTCATAAATTTGGACATTGTTACATGGCTATTGGGACTTCCTAGTGATTTGGGCACGGTGTTGGTGGAGTAGGAAACCCTCGGCAGTATTCTTGCCTAGAAAAAATCCCATGGATAAAGGAGCCTGGTAGCCTAAAATTCATAGGCTTGTAAACAGTCGGACACGAATGAGCTATTATTGAACATGTGAAGGAATTTTAATTTACCTTTAACTTTTAAAAATTGTTACAGTATTCGGTGCTTTCTGTTTCCCTGCTTTACACACCAATTAACAATGTTTTCCTTATTAAAGCACGGAGTTCTTCCTTTTTAGGGAAATACATTCCTCTGCACTGTTCGATATCATCCTGACTTTATTCTATGAGTAGAGTGATCACTCAAGTCTGCAGTGATTTCCCAGTGGAAACATGAAAAAACAAACAACAAAAAAACCAGTGAATGTTTAGAGGCAATCATCTAAGGAATAATTGAAGTCAGCAGTATAGAAAGGGCATTACTTTGGGTAATATTCTAATTTAGTATAAAAGGAGAAGTGAAAAATCTTTAGTGAGTTTTTATTGCAAGAGTGGTTGGAAGTCTTGTCCATCAGTGATCCACTTGCCCATTTCGTTATTCAAAGGTTTCATTTCCATATGCTTAGACGTCTAGCATGTGTTGTTTAAGGGTGGGAGATGAAAGTAATAGCTATTTTTATGAAGTTTTATACATATATATAAAGCTTTTATACTTCTATAGATAGGTAGAAATAACACATATGCATCTGTATGCTAGGAAAATATTAAAACTCTCCTGAACTTTTTCAACGTTTTTTCCCACCATCCCAGGATCCTTTCTAGAAAAACTTGAAGGACAGGGGAAGAAGGACCTGAGCCAGAACAGGCCTTTTTTTGCATCCCTGTCTGAACACCCATAGGGCTGCACCTTTCCTCATCTCATCACATAACCAGGAGGGCAGTGAGAGGGCTCCCAGGTCTCTCTTCCAAGTCGGCTTCCTCTGACAGACCCTTGGATGTACTGTGGCCCTGAAACCTAATGGTGTATCCCAAGTGGGATCTGTCTGAGGACATCCTCACTCATGTGCCTCAGCATTGGTTCCTTCCACAGCCATCCACAAACCACCTCCAAGTCATCGTTTCCCAAATCAAGTCTACTTATGCTTGTTTACTTGCATACATCTTTCGAAATCCATGCATATGCTACTCCAGAAAATTTACGTGAGGTAACACCAGGGGCTGTAAACTGAAAAGAGTGACAGAAACAGTCATCAGAACCCCTGCATGGGCACATTCGACTGATCACAGAGACCGCAGGCATTGCGTATTTATCAGATCCACTTGCTTACTTATCCACGAACACTTTAAATTGGACACTAAAATCTCTAGTAATATTCTTGTCTTTTTTTTTTAAAGTGCTATTTAAATATTCATTTATTTGGCTGCCTCAGTACATACATATCTCACTTACCTAAGAAAATGGATACTGAACAGTTAGCGGGGTTTTGAGGATACTTGACTGGAAGGGAAAAAATGTGGAAAATGGGCTGGAAGAGAGTATACCTGGAGCTCCTATGAATTTGGTGCTCTTGAAACACGGTGGCTGTGATCTAATACCTTCCTTACTTCTGCCTTCCCAGTCTCTGGCAGGTCACACTATGGGTGGATTCTAACAGGAAACCATGAGTTCTGGACAATCTAGTTCCTAACATTAGTCACTGAGGGCACAGTTCTAGCTTTAGATCGTGTTGGCCCATCATAGGTCTCTCTTCTATTTATTTATTTGGCCCCATCAGGTCTTAGTTATAGCATGGGGGAGCTTCGTTGTGTCATGTGGGATCTTTCATTGAGGCATTCACATTCAGTTGCTCCGTGGTATGTGGGATCTTATTTTCCTGACCAGGGATCAACCTGGATCCCCTGCATTGCAAGGAGGATTCTTTCTTTTTTTTAATATTTATTTATTTATTTTTTGGGGGGCGGGTTGGGGAGGAAGGGGGTGGGCGGGCCACTTCTATTGGTCTTTCATTTCTCTATTTTCATCCGTCTTTGTTCTTTGGCTCTTGTGGGCCTCCCATCGCGGTGGCCTCTGTTGTCGCAGAGCACTGGCTCTGGGCGCATGCGCTCCTGAGCTCCGGCTCGGTAGTTGGACACATCCGTCCAGCCGCTCCGCAGCACGTGGGATCCTCCCAGGCCAGGGATCGAACTGGCGTCCCTTGCACTCCAAGGCGGTGTCTGCCAGGAGGATTCTTTACCACTGGACCACCAGGGAAGTTCCTAGGCCTCTCTTCTTAATTCAAAGTCTATTTGCCAAATTGTTGTCAGAAGGAAAGATATAAAAGCAAAGGCCAAAATATGAAAATAATCATTCACATAGAAACTACATTTGTTCATAAGTAAAGCATACACAAATATTTATTGGATTGTTTATTAGTATAGAAAATGTTAAAAGGTTCTTATATTCTTCACTTCAACAAAAGAACTTGGTAAGAAAGATAAATAAAGGGGCTTCCCTGGTGGTCCAGTGGGTAAAGAGTCCACCTTGCAGTGCAAGGAGCACAGGTTTGATCCCTGGCCCAGGAAGATCCCAAAAATCGAGGAACAGCTGGGCCGGTGTGTCCAATTAGGAGCCAGCACTCTGGAGCGCATGCACCCTGGCTGGTGCTCTGCAACGAGAGAGGCCACTGCAATGGGTCAAATAACAAAGACGGATGAAAATAAATAAATTCAAGAAAAATTAACAGTGGCCAAAATTTAAAAACAAAAACAAAAACAAAAACTGGGGCTTCCCTGGTGGTCCAGTGGGTAAAGAGTCCACCTTGCAGTGCAAGGAGCACAGGTTTGATCCCTGGCCCAGGAAGATCCCAAAAATCGAGGAACAGCTGGGCCGGTGTGTCCAATTAGGAGCCAGCACTCTGGAGCGCATGCACCCTGGCTGGTGCTCTGCAACGAGAGAGGCCACTGCAATGGGTCAAATAACAAAGACGGATGAAAATAAATAAATTCAAGAAAAATTAACAGTGGCCAAAATTTAAAAACAAAAACAAAAACAAAAACTGGGGCTTCCCTGGTGGTCCAGTGGGTAAGGACACCGCCTTGGAGTGCAAGGGGCACCAGTTCAATCCCTGGCCTGGGAGGATCCCACATGCTGCAGAGTAGCTGGACCGATGTGTCCAACTACCCAGCCAGAGCTCTGGAGCGCATGTGCCTGGAGCCGGTGCTCTGTGGTGAGAGAGGCCACTGTAGTAGGAGGCCCACACAGGCCAAAGAACAAAGATGGAAATAAATGAAAGACCAACAGAAGTGGCCAAAAACAAAACAAAACAAAAACCTTTTTTTTTAAAAAAAAAAGGAAAAAAAGATGAATATATATACTGGACTAGAGATATCTAAGCACTGCCACAAGGTCATTAGGAAAATCCAAATACCAAATTGTCATTTCTCAGTGGCCCATTTAACACAGAACAAATAAAATATAAAGAACAATTTTAACCTAACTGTATTATTAGAAATATACTTTGACTCACCTATGATCCAGCAGGTGTCAAAAAGGAGAGAAAATATAATACTTAGCAGTTTTATGTACTGCTGTGGAAACATGACTTAGAGTCATCTTCCCTCATATTCACTTCTGAGAGTCCACTGTCCGATGGCGGACTTTAAGAAAAAGGTTTGATAAACACAATGCATTTCCAACTTTAACAGTAAAACACTTTCTTGTTTTTGGAAATTAACATAGATTAATTTCCATCAAACTTTCTCATGTTACTTACATTTATACTTCTTCCCAATGGGAATTTTCACATGTAAAGATGTACGCTCACTGAGATCTCTCCCAAGCTGTTTAACTCAAAGAATTTTTATCCAGTGAGTCTGTCCATCCTTTTGGAACTGGGATGACTGAAAGTTTTCCGACATTCTTTACATTATAGTCTGTCTCTAGTGTGTCCTCTCTTCAAATGGTCAGTGACAAACGAAGTCTTTACCATACCCCCTCCACTCTAATCTTTAAGTCTTCCCCCCCAAAAATAAATAAATAAAAACACACACAAAAAACACAACTCTGTATCATTTTTCCACATTCCTTATGGTCAAGGGTTTCTCTTCAGTGTGAATTCCTTCATGTGTTTCTAAGGAGTGCAATCTTTGCAAGACTTCCCACATTGTTTACCAGATTTCTCTTCTATGGGAATTCTTTCACGTGTTTGTAAACTTTGAAAATATCTAAAAGTTTTCTTAGAGGTTTTCTCTCCAGTGTCGCTTCTTTCACGTTTTCAAAATGAAATTGGTTGACTACAGGCTTCTCCATATTCCTTACGCATAAAAGTTCTTCTCAGTGTGAATTCGTTTGTGCTTTTGGAAGGAAGTGTAGCATCTGAAAGCTCTACCACACTTTTCACATCCATAGGGGTTCTCTCCAGTGTGCAGTCTCATGTGTACTCTTAAGGTTTGGTGATGGGAGAGGAATTTGCCACATTCCTTGCATTTGTAGGCTTTCTCTCCAGTGTGAGTTCTTCCATGCGACCATAAGAAAGTGTAATGACTGAAGGCTTTACCACATTGTTTGCATTCAAAGGGCTTCCCTCCGGTATGACTTCGTTTGTGTTTGTGAAAGGAAGGGTAATATCTGAAGGCTTTACCACACTGTTTACATTCATAGGGCTTCTCTCCAGTGTGCAGGCGCATGTGTGTTTTTAAGGTCTGCTGATAGGAGAGGGTTTTCCCACACACCTTGCACTCATAGGGCTTCTCTCTGGTGTGAGTTCTTCTGTGTGACTGTAAGGAATTGCAGTAACTGAAGGCTTTACCACATTGTTCGCATTCATAGGGTTTCTCTCCAGTGTGAATCCTTTGATGTATTTGAAAGGAACTAGGAGAAATGAAGACTCTCTCACATTCCTGGCAGTTATAAGGTCCATCGCCAGTGTGAGTGATCATGTGTGCTCGAAGGCTTGAGAGACCTCTGAAGGTTCTCCCACATTCCTTACATTCGTAAGGCTTTTCCCCAGTATGAATTCTTTCATGTTTACGAAAAGAACTAGGACAACTGAAGCCTTTACCACACTGAATACATTCATAGGGTTTCTCACCTGTGTGAGTCCTTTGATGTGTATGATAGTATCTAAGGAATTTTCCGCATTGTTTACACTGAAAGGGTTTCTTTTCACTGTGGGTTATTTTATGTATTTGCAATGAATAGGAACAATTAAATGTTTTTCCACATTCCTTACATGTATATGGAGCATTTCCAGCGTGTGTTAGCATGTGTCTTCGAAACCCTGAGCTCCACATGAAGGAGTCCCTGCATTCCTTACATTCATAGGGTTTTTCTCCTGTGTGGATTCTTTCATGTGCTTGAAAGGATGCACGGGCATGGAACGCTTTTCCGCATTCCTCACATTTATATTTTTTCTCTCGATTGTGATTTTTTTCATGTGTCTCCAAAAACTGGAGGTAGCTAAAGGCTTTACCACATTCCTTACATCTATATGGCTTCTCTCCATATTTCTCATACTCAGGTAGTTTACGTGTGTGATAGCTCATGTGTCTCTTAAGGGATGAATGACGTGTAAAGACTTTTCCACATACTCTGCATTCACGTGGTTTCCTTCTCCTGGTTTTCTTCTTCAGATTGAGGTTTGGAATAATGCTGAAGTTTTCTCCATATTGACTACCCTCTTTACTTTCACAGAGTCTGCCTACCATGTGACTTCTGCAAAAAAACCAAACAAACAAGGAATACATTTTTAATGAGTTCTTTATTAACAATTTTATATTTAGGAGGGTTATTTGAAGTATATTTTTATCACTTATAACAATAGTGTAGGTTTTATGCCTTGTCTGAATGGCTTCAAGTTTAATATAAGAAATGCTCTTTTTTTTGTTTTTTTTTGGCCACTTCTACTGATCTATCGTGGCCTCTCTCATAGTAGAGCACTGGCTCTGGGCGCATGTGCTCCAGAGCTCCGCTTGGTAGTTGGACACATCAGTCCGGCTGCTCCACGACACGTGGGATCTTCCCAGGCCAGGGATCGAACCGGTGCCCCTTGCACTGCAAGGCGGTGTCCTTACCCACTGGACCACCAGGGAAGCCCTAAGAAATGCCCTTGCAGTCATCAAAACAGTGACATTCACATAAAGAGAGTTTACTTATATTGGTGAACTATTTTGCAAACACTGAGTATCTGTGTCACATAAGAAAGTAATTTTGGTGAAAATTCTCCAAGAATCAGTAAATTTGGAACATTTGTTATTTTATTTCCTCCTTTTAAACCTGTATAATATAACAGAATACACACATGAGCTACTATATTATATTGTGGGTATAACTTACCTTACTTTTCTCCCCTGGTTTTTATACTGCTCTTCAATGTCATGATCTTCCCATGTTTCTCCTAAATTGCGTATCAAGGAAAATGATTCCAAAATATTAGAAGGTACAGAAAAATAATTAGATTCTATGTCCACTGTTGGCTATGACCTTGCCTAGTTTTATTTAGCAACATCCTGCATTTCTACATTCAATATCTTGCGACAATGTTAATATGCAAGAAACACTTGTTCTCAAATTGAGGAAGTAAAGGTAAACTGTCATCCTCACCTACTGAGATCAGGTTCCTCAAGGTTTCCTGCATCACATCTCTGTAGACCTTTTTCTGTGAAGGATCCAGTAAAGCCCGCTCTTCCAGGGTGAAGTTCACAGTCACATCCTCAAAGGTTACTTGGTCCTAAAGCATCCCAAATACGTGTATAGGAGGATGTGAGAAACTAACAGTCCTGGACATCTATACACCATTTATATGAAAGCTATGTATGAGTCTGTCACCTCCAAACATTTATTCTGTGACTTGATCATCAGAAACTTACTCTCTATCCATACTTACTTCCTCATAAGTTTAACAGCATCATGAAAACACGCAAGTTATTTACATAGCTTATTGTGATCTCATCATATCTTATTTCTCTCTCATCACACGGCCTAGAGCATGTTGGAAAATGACAGAAATGCTACACACATGAAACAAATACTGTCATTTTGAGATCATGAATTTCTTGTGAGAAAAGCTTTTCCTGAGCTTCCCTGGTGGCTCAGTGGTAAAGAGTTCGCCTGCCAATGCAGGAGACACAGGTTCGATTCCTGATCCGGGAAGATCCCACATACTGCAGAGTAACTAAGCCCGTGAGCCACAACTATGGAGCCTGTGCTCTAGAGCCTTGGAGCCACAACTGTGGAGCCCGTGTGCCACAACTACTGAAGCCCGTGTGCCCTAGAGCCTGAGTTCCACAGCCTTCAGTCTGTTCCCAGGCCCCACGCAGCTCATCTGCTGGCCCGAGGTCTGGTGAGCTGGAGGGCCTTCAGGAGAAGGCCAGGATAGGCCCCTTACCTCAGTTTCCACCTGATGACCACCACCCCACAGACTGATGGCTGAATTATGTCCCTAAAGGTCCCCCAATGACAGTTTGTTACTTGTGGGCAGGGCCCACTGCAGTGCTGACCAAGAGCTGAGCAGGACTACCAATGGTTGCTTGTGAGCAGGGCCTACTGAGGCACCAACCAATGGCTGAGCAGGCGCCACTGTCTGGTAACAGGGTAAGGAGTAATGACAGGCACAGCAAAGGCTGTGTGCTAAGGGCTGTGCTCACTACAATCTGTTACACTTGTGAGAGCCTCAGGTTTCAAGAGAGTCCACTACCTGAACTTCTAAGCCAGTTCCTTGAACCAGAAGTCGATAGACACCTAATGGCCATCATGGGTAACTCCAGGAGGCATGAGAGGCAGTCACTGTCACCTCTGTACTGAGAGACACTCCAAGGGAACGAACAGAAGTGCCTGTTGCATGACCATCTAAATACAGTCCAGAGCCTTCTGTAGTAGGGGTGCCCTCAAGGTAGGGGCCAATTTCCAAGTAATAGTAACAATGGGCTCAAGCAAAATTCCTAAGTAAGGAATATGCTGTCTCCTCAACACCAAAAGAACCTTATTGACCTTGTGGGTCCTGAGAAAGACTACAAATACACTGTCAAGGAGGGAGCTGATGACTGAAAAACATACAGAAACCTAACTAAGGGCCTCACACATGTGTGGGTCAATGGCCCATTCACTTTTTGCAAGATCCTTTCTTCCATATTCATGTGTTCTAAATGAAAGTGAAATGAATGTCCTCAGAAGATGGCCTTAGTGGGATGTCACAGCCCATATGCTCCTGAGCAAACTACATGAAGTTCAGATTTTCCTACAGAGATTATGGGATGGCAAAGCTGCTGAGGTTCCCTGAGGGTAGCCAGATGGAGATGTACCATGTCTTTTCAGAGGGGAAGGCAACTGCAGCTGAGAGGATGCTGAAACAGACACTGAATAGAACAGACTTATCAAGTCTGTCAGAACAAGATGTTTACTGAGTGGATGGAGTAATTACTCTCCACAATGCTGGGGACTAGGAATAGGGGCTAATTTGATGCAACCACAGCTGAAGGTTGCTGTAATCCACTATGAGGTGTCATTCATTCTGTCCAGGTTTAAGGAGAGACCATATAAGGCTATAAAGGGGAAAATTGGAGGGAGGTGGATCACGTCTCCCTTAATAAGTATTTTTATAATGATTTTCAATACAGTCCAAGGCCCTGTTTAAAACTTTAAATCAGGGGTTTTCCTGGTGGTCCAGTGGCTGAAGAGTCTGCCTTGCAGTGCAAGGGGCACTGGTTCGATCCCTGGCCTGGGAGGATCCCATGTGCCACCGAACAGTTGGACTGGTGTGTCCAATTATGAGTCAGAGCTCTGGAATGCATGCACCCATAGCTGGCGCTTGGCAGAGAGAGGCCACTGCGATGGGAGGCCTGCACAGACCAAAGAATAAAGATGGATGAAAATAAACAAACACAAAACCAATAAAAGAGGCCAAAACTTAAAAAAAAAAAGACAAAACAAAAAACCCCAAACTTTAAATCAGGCCATATTAATGAATTTAACCGATGGGTAAAGTCTGTGGGGTCTCATTTTGTCTAGTCAACTTGGAAGTAGAAGACATAATTTAATTTTACTTAATAAATCATGGGTTCAGAGCTTCCCTGCTCACTGAAGGATATTTTGGGACAATGGGTGATACGACCATGAGAAATTTAGGCAAGAAGGGAGTTCTGTTGCTGAAGGGAAAGTATACCTCTGTGTCTTTTATATTTTATTCAGTAATTCCCCTAAGATGATGAGGTAAACTGCTTAAATTTAGTGGGATCCCCAGGTATACCTGCAATTGGAAACCAATTACTGCTGTACAGGAGATATTCATATTAATTCAAACCCACATTGCACGCACGTGAAACTGCTTCAGTCCTGTCCGACTCTGCGATCCTATGGACTGTAGCTCGCCAGACTCCTCTACTCATGGGATTCTCTAGGCAAGAGTACTGTAGCGGATTGCCATGCCTTCCTCCAGGGGATCTTCCTGACCCAAGGATAGAACCTGCATCTCTTATGTCTCCTGCATTGGCAGGTGGATTCTTAACCACTAGCACCACCTGGAAAGCCCCAGATGTAAAAATCCACATTACAAAGGACCAAAGGTCAAGCAGACCTCTTTCCATTGTTTTGATATGTAAATTCTTCTAGCATATTTTGAGTTTACAGTTGAATGAAAACCTCACACCAGTGCCATCAGAGTCAGAAGCCTCCTTCATGACAACTGTTTGTACAGAAATTAAGTACCCCAGGCTTTGTTGTTCAGTCAAGTCATGTCTGATTCTCTGTGATGCCAAGCTTCCCTGTCCTTCACTGTCTCCAGGCATTTGCTCAAGCTTGTGTCCACTGAGTTGGTGATGCTATCTAACCATCTCATCCTCAATCTAACCATCTTCTCCTCCTGCCCTTAATCTTTCCTAGCAGCAGGCTCTTTTCCAATGAGCTGGTTCTTTGAATTAGGTGGCCGAAGGAGTAGAATGTCAGTGGTTTAAAACAGTTCCTTTGCTGTGCCGCAGTGAGGATATGGGTGTTGCCAAACTAACTTAGAGGGTCAGGATCTTTATTGCAGTGAAAGCAGAAGTAGCAGCTGCAGAGGTGCATCAGGGCCCTGGAGAGCCCTCTGCTATTAGGAGGAGCCTCAGCCTGCCACCTACTGGCTGCATTTCCCCTCTTCTCTCACACATAACTTCTTTCAGGAGTGGTTCATCTGAGGGCTTCACCTCATTCACAGGGAATAATCAGCCAAGTAATCCCCAAAGTGCGCCCCCGCCTCCATCAAAGGTCTGGGTGAGCTCAGACATGCCTCCAAAGACACAGAGATTCCATCCAAGCCATGGACTCAACACCACCAGGAGGGCTCCATTTCCATTCTCCTTGTCTCCCTGCTCCCACAGGACAGGGAATTAACAGACACCGTGGACGCGGCGTCCTCTGCATATATA